>CM040926.1:10421634-13281634 GCA_023029165.1 Gobiocypris rarus
GACGTGGAAGATTTATTCATAATTGGAATTGTGATATTGGGGTCCCTATTCCTCAGCCTTGGGATTGCCCTGACCTATCGGAAGATTGGTAAGACAGCTGCCAGCAAATTTACCCAGCCGCTGTCTGCGGAAATTAATGGGCACTTCGGGGATGTGTGTGACCAACTGAAGGTATTAGATCAGAGAGTGATACTGATTGATGAACAGAACCGTAACATCTCAGTCCGGACTGCGAATGCGCAGGCAAGAGTGGACTCTATCGGGGGTCAGGCTGGTGAATTTTTACGGACTCTGACCGGTCTGACTGCGAAGCTGGATGAAATGTCTAAGTCACTGCATGAACTGGTTCGCCAGGAACGCTGAGGATCAGAATGGTTTGATTAATTATGATCCGGCCAAATGACCGAAGATCAGAAAAAAATGGATTAATACAAATTAAAAAAGTAACTTCTCCCCTTCTCCTATCTCTCTCGGTTGGGAGGTCAGCCTGTCAGACGGTTTCTTGCTATCACTCCCTGTGCACTGCCTTATCTCTCTTCAAGGACAAGCCATTGAACTGAACTTTGAAAACATCTGAAGTTGTGGCTGCCATTCTCACACAACACAACTCAGACTTTTACTCACACCACACATAACACTCCCCATCCCAGCCACCCTCCATCCGTCTGCCTCTCACAATCTCTCTCTCTTCTCTCCCTCTGCCTTCATATTCCCACACAAAAAATGCCAGCACGTGACCACGTGTACTGTGTCATGCTATGTTATGTTTTGTTGCATATGTATGCTTGCGAATCTGCTTTCTATATTCTGGTTCAAAGTTGGCGCCGCAAATGGCTGCCTTGGTGTGAACCACTCAGCTGATTATGTTGTCTTGGTCATCGTATGTCCCATGTCTTGTCACTATGCTGTTGGAACGGAGTAAGAATACCTACTGTTGCACTTGTGTATACAGTTGTGTTTTTTGTTGTCATATGTCTTGTGTCATGTTACTATGTTGCTTGGAATAGCACCTAAGAAAGCATTGCACCTACTGTTGCACTTGTGTATATGGTTTTGTGTGCCAAATAAAGTAAATTTGATTTTGGCTGTTTCAAATGGGTGACACAATTAGTCGACCATCAATGGGAGAAACTCCCAGGGATTTTATGAACTGCAATAATAAAGTGTTGTACACAGAGCCATATCTATCTAATCTCGCGGGATGGTCAGAAGGAAAAATACAATTAGATCCGTTTCCCCGCGATGGTTCTTTCAAAGAGGAAAAAATGTGCGCTGCAAAAGATATGATTTTCAATCATTGGGGTGATGCAGAATGGTCAAGCTATATGAAAGACGCATACAAAGTCTGAATGAAAATGAAAACCTATTGGGACAAGGGTCCAGATTTGACAAAACAAGATAGCTCTAGCTCTCTGACTCAGCTGAAAGCTGAATGCTCTAGCTCTCTACCATTGCTACCTTCAAACACCCAACAACAAGGAAGCAAATGCAAAGCTTCCTGGGACTAATTAATTACTGCAGATCATGGATGTCCAGCTGTTCTAATCATGACAAAATCCTGCGCGCTGCTACTCTGGGGGACACTACATTTTTTTTTACATGGAAATTACATGGACAGCCGAGATGGACAAAGCATTCAGACATTTGAAATCCTCCCTCACAAGACCTCCTGCACTCGGCCTCCCAAGTTACACACAAGACTTTCACCAGTACGTGCATGAAGGCGGAGGCACAGCAGCGGGAATCTAAAACTTTTGATTCCGTAGCCAGGGGACTCCCTGCTTGTTTGCGTGCAGTGGCTGCCACAGCGATCATGGTACAGGATGCTGAACAAATTGTGTTATCACATAAATTGATAGTGCACACGTCACATCAGGTAGGAGTCATTATGAGCAATATTTCTACTCAACAGACTGCTCAACACCGTTCTGGCTATGAAGCTATATTGTTAGCTACTGCTAATTTGATTCTGAAACCAACTTCTATTATTCATGGCCCTACTGTACATTTGCACAGGTTGCTGACGCAAGGTGAATTTGAGAGTGACGACCACGATTGCCTGACCAGAATCCAAATTTCGACTGCCTGCAGGCCAGATGTTTCTACATCTGTCCTGGAAGAGGGACGGGACTGGTACATTGATGGATCCTGTTTCAAGCCGAATGATAACGAATATTTGTGTGGATATGCCATTGTTGAATTACCTGATCGTGTAATTGAGGCATACTCTTTGCCATATAGGTCAGCACAAGTTGCAGAATTAATTGCTTTACCGAGAGCTTGTCAATTGGCAAAAGATCAGTGTGTCAATATATACACTGACTCCAAATATGCATATAGCATAGTCCATGATTTTGCTAAATTATGGGAAGAGAGAAATTTTAAAACCTCAGATGGAAAGCCAATTGCTCACCATAGCATTGTAGCTGAGCTCATTAATGCAGCTCAGCATCCATCAAAACTAGCTGTTATTAAAATAGCAGGACAAAATGTGTCAACAGATGAAGCCAAAGGAAACAGATTTGCAGATGAAAGAGCAAAATGGGCTGCGAAAGAAGTTATATTAAGTCCTCATGTAAGTGAAAGGGGCACAGATGTCCCTATGATGAATTCATCATTGACTACTGATTTGGACATTAGAATATTACAAGCTAACCCTACGCAAAATGATTTGACTCGGTGGTCAGACAATTAAGTAAAACCAGATCAAGCTGGAATTTTACGAGATAAACAAGGTAGACTCGCACTACCTGATTCTACGATCGTCATGCTATGTAGTCATTATCCTGGTGTATCACATGTGTCAAAAAGGAAGGTGATACAAATGCGGAATCGATCTTACTGCATAGCAAATGTTCGACGAAATACTCTTTTGATTTTGGATGCTTGCCTGATGTGTGCTCAAACCAACAAGCACAAGGCAATTAAACCTGACTCTTTACCACACCTTGAGCTACCATTCCAACACTTGCAAATTGATTTTACGCACATGCCTCCTTGCGGAAATAAGAAATATTTGCTTGTGATTGTTGACAGATTTTCTAAATGGCCGGAAGCTTTTCCATGTGGAAGCGAAAATGCACAGACGGTAGTTAAAGCTCTAGCTAAATACATCGTACCGTGTTTTGGCATACCATCGGTTATAGATAGTGATAACGGAACTCCGTTCGCTTCTAAAGTTACACAATTGTGAGCCAAAGAGCTTAATATTACCTGGAAATTTCACATACCATATAATCCGAGATCAACTGAACAAGTTGAAAATCTTAATCGGATTATCAAAGATCGTCTTAAAAAAGCATGTCTTGATACAGGCAGAAATTGGGTTGATTTGCTACCTGCCGTATTGCCAGAAATAAGAATGTCACCATCAGCAACAACAAAGATGTCTCCATTTGAAATCTTAATGGGTAGACCTTTCCCAACCCCATGGGTCAAAGGTCGCGCTGGCGATTTTTCCACAGGTGACACTGAGGTGATCATCACGGATTATGTGGATTCCCTAGTCAAAACTTTGAATAGCATCAATGCTGATGTGTGTCTCTCTCTCTCCCTCTACCTGCAGAAAAGCCTACTCATCCTTTCGTTCCAGGACAGCAGGTGCTAATAAAGTGTCTGAAGCCCACAAAACTAGGAGAACCGAAGTATCTGGGGCCCGCCACGGTGATTGCTGTGATGAGAACAGGAGTGCTGACGGACTTCCAGCCACAGTGGATCCATGCCAGTCGCCTGAAAACAGCTCCATCCCAGGGGAATGTTCTGATCGACACGGAGGTGGAAACAAGTGTGCCAAGGAAAGATTCGACGGAAGGAGAACCAAGACATTCAAAAAGGAAAAGAAGAAAGAAAGTGCTAGATATATAGAACCAGCAATTATCATTGGAGCTCTCCAGCCATGATTGCTAAAGTTATATTTTTTCTGGTGGTGCTGGCGAATGTACTTATTAATATACAAGCTGCTGTTAGCACTGGTAATGAAACTTGGGTACATCATGACATAATATGTGGTGCCGCTTAGCCAACTACACTGCGAAAAATGAAGGAAAACCAGGAGACTTATGTTTGCACAAAAATGCCACAGTGCTTCTGGACCACATGTGGAGATTAAATCACAATTGACAGAAGAATTAGAATGCCCTCTATTCATTAGCATTACTGGAATTATAGCTCCTAATAGTCCTTCAAGATGGAGTTGTGGAAAAGGTTGAATAATGATTGTTGAAACACAAGTACAGGCTAAAGTAACAACCCAATGGCTCTATTCCAGACTCACTGATATGCATGGAAAGGGAAACTGGAACAGTGAGACTGGGGGAAATTCCTAAAATGAAATGTAATCAAACATACCATCACTGTGAGATACAAGATATGCCTTGTTGTATGAATTGTTTCCATTATGGAAAATTAAATCGGACTAAGTATGCTAAAGAAAAAACACTTCCTTACTCTACTATGATTGCTTATGGATGGGCTGATCCTTTTGTCCAGAAGACATGTTCTGATTATTGTAAACTTGTGCCTGGTCAAAATTGCCATAGATATGCTCCTTCTTCACAAGGAACTAGAGCAGTCAAAGATTGGTTTTGGTTGTGTGGACAGAGTTTACACTATTCTTCCAGAAGATTGGAGTGGAAGATGTGCTCTAATCACTTTGGAAGAATATTCCATGGTTATTAGACCACACAAAACCCACATTATACTAAATCAAAATAAGAAAAAGAAACGCTCCCTCTCTGACCGCAGTTCAACTGGTAGTTTAAGCAGAGATAATCTTGTACCAAGAAAACATCGACTTTGGACTGGTACAGAAAAATTCTTTGAAGCACTGTTCCCATGGGTAGGTACTTCTAGTCTTCAGATTGAAGTAGAAGTTACAAGATATGAATTACTTTCATTCATCAATACTACAAGAGACACATTGGCTGGAATCCAACTTCGAGGGCTTCGTTTAACTGCCCTGCAAAATCGTCTAGTACTTGATCAGCTAACTGCGGCCAGAGGAGGGGTGTGTGTGATAATTGGAACCTCTTGTTGTACTTATATACCTAAGAATGATGCAGATGGACATTTAATCTCAGAAGGGTTAAAAAATATGTCTAGAATTGCTCAAGAATTACAAAGACGAGAGATTGATGATACTTAAGATGGGTTCATAGCATGGCTTACAGGATGGCAACACATGCTTGTATTAGGGATGTTAACCGATGACCGTTTGACCGATGGTTGACCGTATCAACGTTGACCGTATCAACGACCCCACCACTTTTTGCCAGGCTCGATATTGTCCCCAACACTTTTTAAAAGTGACTGAAAAATAGATTGCGGAAGGTGTGTATCAAAGCAAAAGCATGATCTACAAATCGTCATTCTTCATAATTTAATTAATTCATTTAACAAATTTTTTCGCCGGTCTGAAGCTTTTTTTCCATTGCAGATTTACGCAAAACTTTTGTGATATTTCTTAATAGTCGATAAAAAAATATAGCGAAATGACGGCGTTTAAATTAATTGATGTTATGCCACTAACAAGTCATTCCAAAAATTATGCTACGAAGGTTGTTAAGTTTATGTACATCCCAGCCGCACACCGCACGCCATAAAATGATATATATTTTATCATAATAAGGACATATGTTGTATTGTGCTGTGTACAAAATGACCTTTATCCACATTGGAGAATTTATATAGCCTATACTATGTGCCTGCCACACTTCCATGTTTCTATACTAGATATATTTAAAAAAAAGTAGGTCTATAATATAAAGTAGCCTATATCAGTCTGGCGAATAAACAACAACAAAAAACAACAACAAAAAAATTGCTGGCCAATAGCGATTCTATTGCCAAGGTTTGTGTAGAAGGTTGCGCTCACGTTTCATAATCAACAAATGAAACAAAAAATAATAATATTATAGGCGCATAGTTAACCAGTGGTTTCACCAGTGGTTTTGGCACTGTGAGCAGGTGCCAGGTCGTGCTGAAAAACTGACATTAACCCTGCCCTTGATAAAACACAGTGGACCAACACCAGCAGCTGACATGGCACCCCAGACCATCACTGACTGTGGGTACTTGACACTGGACTTCAGGCATTTCCTTCTCCCCAGTCTTCCTCCAGACTCTGGTCCCTTGATTTCCGAATGACATGCAAAATTTGAGCGACAGTCCAGTGCTGCTTCTCTGTAGCCCAGGTCAGGCGCTTCTGTCGCTTTATCTGGTTCAAAAGTGGCTTGACCTGGGGAATGCGGCACCTGTAGCCCATTTCCCGCACACGCCTCTGCACGGTGGCTCTGGATGTTTCTACTCCATACTCAGTCCACTGCTTTTGCAGGTCCCCCAAGGTCTGGAATCGGTCCTTCTCCACAATCTTTCTCAGGGTCCGGTCACCTCTTCTCTTTGTGCAGCGTTTTTTGCCACACTTTTTCCTTCCCACAGACTTCCCACTGAGGTGCCTTGATACAGCACTCTGGAAACAGCCTATTCGTTCAGAAATTTCTTTCTGTGTCTTACCCTCTCGCTTGAGGGTGTCAATGATGGCCTTCTGGAAAGCAGTCAGGTCGGCAGTCGTACCCATGATTGCGGTTTTGAGTAATGAACCAGGTATGCTAATTTTGAGATAGGAATTTTGGGTTTTCATGAGCTGTATGCCAAAATCATCAGTATTAAAACAATAAAAGACCTGAAATATTTCAGTTGGTGTGCAATGAATCTAAAATATATGAAATTTTAATTTATCATTACATTATGGAAAATAATGAACTTTTATCACAAAATGCTAATTTTTTGAGAAGGACCTGTGTGTGTGTGTGTGTGTGTGTGTGTGTGTGTGTGTGTGTGTGTGTGTATATATATAAAGGGGTGTAACGATACACTCGTGTCACGATTCGATATGTATCACGATATTTTAAGCCAAAATAAAGTTGTTTTTTTTTACAATTTTTTATATTTTTGCTAATATATATATACACATATATATGTTAGCAAAAATATAAAAATAATATGTATGTGTGTGTGTATATATATATATATATATATATATATATATATATATATATATATATATATATATATATATATATATATATATATATATATATATACACATACTATTTTGTATTACAATTATAATAATTTTATTATTTGTGCATTATTATCAGATCCAGCAAATATTCTCCCTATGCATTATTATATTATATTCAACATTATGTATAGTCGTTGTATGATTCTATGTAATAAGATTATTAATGTAATAATGTCACTGAAACACCGTAAACTTAATTTTTTTCCCCTCACGCATTACTTGCGCTTTCAATGCAGGCAGCATCTCACCCTATGCTCGCAACTCTCCTGTGCAAGCTATGTCCCGCCTATCTCTCTATTAATACAGTATGTATGAATGAACCATCTAAATTGCTTTGAATAATCATACTACTTGGATAATACATAATACTTTGACTTGGAAGAATGCCGCTTTAAATAATGTTTGCGCTTTCACTTTGAAGAGTGCCGTTCCGGTAGCGTGGACAGAAGATGCAGTCAATCACAGTTCTAATCGCAAGAAAGTGTCAAAATGACCTCTCTCAAACTGTAAATGTAAATGCAACAATTAAACTATCAGCATTTATTCCCTCTCATGTTGTTTTCGCGCGTCACTCAGTCATTTGAACATCCGTGTTTACTACAGTATGCGCGTCGTGTTAAATATATTCATCATATTATAAAGCCATTGTGCCTCTTCAGAAGACTTGAAGACTTAAGACTTTGAATTAGACCACTCAATTAGTTATTATAACGATGCCTTAATGGCATTTTTTGCATCTTATAAGTTTGAGAGGAATGGACTTTAAAAATGGAGGGACAGAAATCCCTCAGGTTTCATAAAGAAAATCTTCAATTGTATTTGGAAGTTAAACGAAAAACGACTTGATGGTGAGTACATAATCCGTGTATCATTCGTTCAATCGTTTTTTGATTTAATATTGAAACTAGAAAAATGAGAAAACAGCTTGTTTTTCGTTTTTTCATTATTTTCAGAAAAACGAAAAACAAGTATTCGGCGTGAGTTTTCGCTTTTTCACAAGTGGAAAAATGAATAAACAGTTTGAATATTCGATTTCTACACATGGGCGGGAATTACACGCCTCTTTCTGCTGATTGGCCAGCCGAAGATCAAACTATTCCGTCATCAGTTCTTCCTCAGTTCAGCACAGCAGAATAAAAGTCCTGCGCCTCAACAGCGGTACGGATTCTTAACGCGTTTATTGCAACTCCATTTTATCTTTTTCTCATCAAACAACCAGACTGGTTGAATTAATTAAATTTGTCTGTTGTTCCAGTCAGTACTTGCTGTTATTACAAACTCTTATCTGCATGTGAAGATGCCGATTTAGCCAAAAGCCGACTGGATGAAACCTTCACATAAATAGGCAGCTCCAGCATCCAAATCTTATGTAAATATGGAAACTTTAGACCGAATGAAAGATGCACGAGCGACGAGCCCAACGATTTCAATTAAAATAAATAATTTAGGCTTGGTGTTTAAACTAAATGTTGTTTGTAGGTAATAAATAGCACAATATATAGGCTATTTTTATATATAGCCTATAAGCTAGGCTTCTATATACTTTTGTATTTAATTATTGTTGTTTTCTGAATACCGTTTATTCAAGGATCTGTCATACATTGAGGAAAAGTAAAATACGCATAGCGTGTTATAGTGTTGTAAATTTTGTATTTTATTTACCGGTGTTTTACACTAAGCCTACTTCTGAATGTAGGCTAATAATAAAATACAGATTTTTACTACAATGCAACGTTCGCGTGTTTCTTGCTCAACATGACACAGTGTCATGTGAATTACACTTGATGCGACTTTTCTGGCAAATAGCCTGTCAATTATTAATTATGCTAGCTATTATTACAAAATGCATATGATGCATTAGGCTATACATTGTGCTTATCCCCACCCACATTAACTTTGGGCTTCATCACTGTTACAGCCTAATTATATAGGGGTCATTGGAAATGTATTTACTCAATATGAAATAATCGCAAAGTAATAACTGCTGCGTATTTCCTGAACACTGCTCTGGTCTGCACCTGACTGGTGCGTTTTCAAGCGTTCTGAAGGTAGGTTTTAATAGAGTTTGAGAAGCAAACCGAAATTGCAAGTTATTGCAGGCTTTAATGAAAATCTTGTGTTCCAGTACTGTGTAGTCCTTGTTAATTAAGCACCCTTTTGAGATATCAATTATAATACATTTAAATAAAAACAAGGTTGTCTGGTTGCATTATTATTTCCTTTTTGTATTAAATAAATAAATAAAAATAGTCTCTCTCTATACACACACACACACACACACACACACACACACACACACACACACACACACACACACACACACACACACACACACACACACACACACACACACACACACACACACACACACACACACACACACACACACACACACACACACACACACACACACACACACACACACACCATTTCAAGTAAGACATATATATATATATGGGCCTATTTAGCTACTTAACCAAGGTAGGCTTGAATTAAAGTGGTTAATTTATATCTACACAGAAGAAAGCACTGCCCGGTGCGGGTTGTGTCGAGGCTGAGGTCGAGCCAGTCTGGTTGTTTGATGAGGAAAAGATAAAATGGAGTTGCAATAAACGCGTTAAGAATCCATACCGCTGTTGAGGCGCAGGACTTTTATTCTGCTGTGCTGAACTGAGGAAGAACTGATGATGGAATAGTTTGATCTTCGGCTGGCCAATCAGCAGAAAGAGGCGTATAATTCCCGCCCATGTGTAGAAATCGAATATTCAAACTGTTTATTCATTTTTCCACTTGTGAACGAAAACGAAAACTCACGCGGAAACTCGTTTTTCGTTTTCTGAAAATAATGAAAAACGAAAAACAAGCTGTTTTCTCATTTTTCTAGTTTCAATATTAAATCAAAAAACGATTGAACGAATGATACACGGATTGTACATGATGACAGAATTTACATTTGTGGTACATTTTATTAATTTGTGTTTGGGTGAATTATACCTTATAAATAGGCCTACTACAGCAAGTTGAGCCTCGGATATATATTATATATATATATATATAGCGCGAATCATATAGTCACATTTTACATCGCGATATATCGCTTAACGTTTATCGTTTGAGATTATATATATATATATATATATATATATACTTTTTATATTGATATGATTATATACCAAAACAATTATCTATAAATAGTATACAAATTAGGAACAAAAACAAACATCAAGGTATCAAAATAAGAGAAGCAAAAATTACAAACTTTCTTTGAATTTATTTAAAATGTTTTGTCAGTATTGCGCTTGCAGATCACGTGGGTAGGGTACTTTTTTACTGTGCATGTGTGTATGAATGACCATGTCTGTCAGCCACCACCGAAGACCATTTATGACCCAGGAAAAACCCTGTATTGTTCATTGAAGCTTACTGTATTATGTAGAAGAGTATTGTGAGAGAGATTGAGTGATTGAGTTTATTACTTGCATTCAGATTTAACATATTCCTTCAGTTCAGTCCTATGTTAATAATGAAAAAAACAATTTGAATGTCTGCTGCAATGTCTTTTCCTTTCAACAGTTATAGGTTTTCCTGTGTCCTGACAGCGCTAATCAAAGCATTTGTCAGTTGCGTCTTGTTCCCATGTTCACAGTCCTTTCAAGTCTTTGCTACTGAGTGACTCACTCATTAAGACAAAAAAAAGACGATTCTTTGCCATCATGGTGTAAAAATGTAACTTTTGTTGCAGTTCACGGTCAGGGACTATTTTTTACAGCGGAAGGAAGGCTTTTAGTGATTTTACAAGTTGCATTGATACATATATTTTGGCTTTACATTGGATAAAATTCTGATCTTGCCATCTGTCAAATTTGGTTATTTGCTACTGAACAGCACTGTCTCTGCAAATACAGATTTTAAAGGGTTAGTTCACCCTAAAAATAAAAAATTATACCATATTTACTCACCCTCAAGTCATCCTAGGTGTATATGACATTCTTCTTTCAGACGAATAAAATCAGAGTTTTATTTTTTTTTAAAACCTGGCTCTTCCAAGCTTTATAATGACAGTGACTTGTTGGGTCATTTTTTAAGTCCATAAAAGTGCATCTATCCATCATATAAAACTGCTCCACACAGCTCTGGGGGGTTAAAAAAGGCCTTTTGAAGTGAAGTGGCACATTTGTGTAGGAAAAAAACTTTATAGACAAAAAAAATAAAATAAAAATCTAGCTTCCGACGGTCAGCAGGACACAAGTCGACTTTCACTAAGAGTAATCCGACACAATGTATAGGAGCATCGCAAGGTTTGCCCAGCCCTATCCACGAGAGGTACAAGACACAAGCCACTCTTCTCTTTTATCGAAATCCTCCACCAGCTCTGTTTAAAAATGCTTGTCTTAGACTTCTAATTCATGACCAGTGTTTTGTTTTGCTCTATCCTCGGTGTTCGCCAATACACATATGTCAATGCATGGTTCAAGGGTTACTCTTTTCACTGTAAGTCAACTTGCTTACAGCTGACCAATGGTTTTAAATATGGATATATTTCAAACAAAAACGCACTACTTCGCTTCAGAAGGCCTTTATTAACCCCCTGGAGCAGTTATATGATGCATAGTTGCACTTCAAAAACAACAACACATCAATCCACTGCCATTATGAAGCTAGGAAGAGCCAGAACCTTTTTAATATTACTCTGATTGTATTTGTCTGAAAGAAGAATGTCATATACACCTAGGATGACTTGAGGGTGAGTAAATCATTGGCTAGTTTTCATTTTTGCGTAAACTATCCCTTTAAGCATTTTTTTTCTAATTCACTTTTTAAATTATGAGTAGGATTTGCTTTTTTGAACATCTAATGGCAGTCGTTTTAGAACACACACGTGGTCTGCACTACACTTTTCTTTCAGTTAATATTGACTTCCAGCAATGATTCACTAACCCATTCAAAAAGTCAGTTGCTTAGTTCCTGAATGAATCAGCCGTTTTCAGTCGAAATCGATTGAATAAATAATATGTAACTTATGCAGGCAGTGTAAGTGCATATACAAGAGATCCTTAAAATATAAGCGTAGCCTGCGTGTTTAATTCTACTTGGCTTTAACCAGTGTTTGTGTGCTACGCGTGTGTGTTCGACGGGTCCTTTGGGAAGTTATATCTTTCTTTATAAGAGTAACGCTACGTTTTTAGTTTAACTTGATGTGACGCTGAAAGATTTACTTCTTTTAAATAATAAATACACTGCCAATATAACTTTTAAACATCGTAGACGTGTATTTGAGTCGTGTATTGCATGGATGTATCTGGGCTAGCCCCATATATCCAGAGGAAAAGCCACGTGTTTACCTCAAACAAATGCTTTAAAGACATTCAAAGAACATGTACTTACTGTGAAGACGCAAAATACAATCGTATTAGGGAACGCTGAGAAATCCGTGGGAGTTTGAGGAAGTAATTTTGCTCTTTGATCAGTTAAATTCTAGTTGTTTTGCTTTCAGAGCGCCATGCTGAAACATTTCACCTTTAACCTCGACGCAATACGGCAAGTAGAAGAGGACAATCTTCAAACTAGTGATAGGCATTTTCGAAACACTAGGGACATTCCGATTGACAGAGGGACTGTTCAAAACACTCTACCTTGCTGCTTACTGCCCAAGTACCCAGTGCATACAAAATAGTTTGTGAAATAGTATACAAAATGCAATAATAGTTTCATAGTATGCTACAGTATTGTCCCATTTTTTTATGTGCAAACCTGAGTAAAAATGTCCAGCCTTAAGACTGTCCTCACCAATGGTCCTGATAACCCCATAAAAAGCACAAATACTCTTTTTTTTTTTTTTTTTTTTTTTTGCTGATAACAGAACCATACAAAAAAGAACGCATACAATACACAACATCGATAATGAGACAACCATGGAGATGATACTTAAAAAAAAAAAAAAAAAAAAAAAAGAGAAAAAGAAAAGAGGGCCATTACATCACATACAAATGTTCATATGAAGATATCAAAGGCAGTGCAAATCCTAACAGTCCTTATAGCTTTCTTATTAGTAGATACTGAAATCACATTTAAATAATTTTCCATTTCCTTTAAGAAGACAGAAAAGACAGGCTTACAATTTGTAAATTTACATTTGTGAATGTAAAATTTGCTCAGGAAAAAGATTAAATTAATAGCAAAACAGATATTTTCGTTTGTGGGGTCTGAGTCAAAGTACCCAAATATAACGTTCCTCATATGTATTGAGAAGCCTGGCAAAATTTTACACTTTACCAATACAGTAATATCCTTCCAGAACTTCTGAGTATAATGACATGACCAAAATAAGTGAACCACGGTTTCATCAGAATTCAAACAAAAAGAGCATGTTAATTCAATGTCAGATTTATATCTTTGTATAAATTTCTTAACAGGATAGAACCTGTGTATGAGCTTAAAGGAAATTTCTTTCACTTTATTTGTAAGAAAGAATTTCTGCTGTAAAGACCAGATTTTCTTCCAATTAAGGTTAACAAACAAATTATTCCAAAAGGAAATAACTGGTGGAAAAGAGATCACATTTTTAAGAAATAGAGATCTTATTTTATAGTTTTTAGCTTTCGACTCAGAGAAACAAATTTGACCAACAGGGGTATCACAAGGTTCAGGAAGGGTCAGTAGATACTGAGGCGGAATAATTACAGTTTTTAAAAGCATACATAACCCAGAGGGAATAGCTCCCATTACTGTAGCAAATTCTTTTGGGGTTATTGGTATTTGGTATTCTGAGAGAAATTCTGAGTATCTGAACAAAAGACCTTGCTTATTAAATAACTGCTCCACCAAAATTAGACCATTACTGAACCAATTATAATAAAATAGCGACTTATTCTTGAATAAAATGTTCTTATTGTTCCAGATAAAACATCTCTGTGGTGAAAAGTTATGTTTATAAATTAGAGCCCAAGCTAAGAGGACCTGGCGATGAAAGTTGGATAGTTTGATAGGAAGTTTGGATATATCATAGTTACACATTAAGAGAAAATTAATTCCACCAAGTTGTGAAAAAACAAGTTGAGGGAAAACATTCCAAATAGAAGATGGTTTGGTTAGGTACTGATTCAGCCAATTAATTTTAAAAGTATAGTTGAGGGTGTCAAAATCAATAAAGTTCAAACCACCATTAATATAAGAGTTTAGTATGACTGATTTTCTCATATAATGAGACTTATTTTTCCATAGGAATTTTATTAAAATCTCATTAATTAATTTAGAAGTGGGTTTGTCCACAGACAGAGACTGAGCTGCATAGGCCAAACGAGATAGACCCTCTGCCTTAGAGAGCAGGGTTCTGCCTTTTAAGGACAGATCTCTTTGTAGCCAGCAATTCAGTTTTTGTTTTGTTTTGGTAATGATAGGTTTGAAGTTCGTTGAACACCTACATTCGTCTTTAGTAATTTGTATACCTAGGTATGTTACCCTATTTTTAACAGTAATGTTCTGAATTGAAGAGAGAGCAATTTTTAATTGGTAGCAATTCACATTTATTCAGATTTAGATTTAACCCAGACGCTTTGGAAAAGGACTGAAGAATATCCAAAGCCACAGGAATTTGTGTCGAATCATTCAAGAATAAAGCTGTATCGTCCGCTAATTGAGTTATTTTTATTTTAGTGTTGCCAATTGTAAGACCCTTTAAGGGACTACTATTGATATGAGCGCTAAGGAACTGTGTTGCAATTAGAAATAGGTAAGGGGAAACTGGGCATCCTTGTCTTACTCCTCGTTTTAAAAAGAACCTAGGTGAAGTACCATTACTTAATTTAACTGAGCTGTTTCCGTTTATGTATAGCGTTTGGATCATTCTGCAAAAGGAGTCACCAAAGCCAATTTTTTGAAGAGCATGAAATAAAAATGTGTGTTCCAAAGTGTCAAAGGCTTTGTAGTAATCTAAAAAGAAAATGAAGCCATCGCTGTCAATTAATTCTGAATAGTCTAACATATCTAGTACTAATCGTATATTATTAGAAATGTGTCTTTTCTGCATAAACCCCGACTGCGTTTCATCAATTATAGAGTTCAAAACATGTTTTAATCTTTTTGCTAGGACTAAGGCTAATATTTTATAATCATTATTTAATAGTGTGATTGGGCGCCAATTGTCTATTAAAAGGATATCTTTATTTAATTTGGGGATAAGAGTTATTAATCCTTGACATAATGTGGCTGGAAGTAATGTTTTTTCTATACTTTCCTCATAAACCTTTAACAAGAATGGAGCTATACTATGACTAAATAACTTATAAAATTCTGAACTGAGTCCGTCAGTTCCGGGAGATTTGTTGGTTTTTAAACTATTAATAGCCTCCTTTATCTCCTTCAATGTGATAGAGGCATCACAAAAATTACCATCTGTATTACTTAATTGGTTTACATTAGGTACTGATTTAAGGAAATCATTCATATGTTCTTCGGAAAATTTAGAAGTATACAGATCACTGTAAAATTTGGCACAGAAGTTTGCGATACTTTTAGGGTCCTCACAGATATTACCATTAATCATTAATTTTTGAATTTGGTTATTTTTAGCTTGTTGTCTTTCCAATCTGAAAAAATATGCAGAGTTCTGTTCACCTTCTTCGATCCATTTTCTGCGTGATCTAATAAACGCTCCTTCAGCTTTATGTTTATATATGTTATCCAATTTGCACTGTAATTCAACCAACTCTGTTTTTTCACAATCAAGTAAATCCTCCACATTTTTAGATAACAAATTGGTGATTTTGCATATTACGGAGTTTTCATCAGCCTTTTTCTTTTTTGCCAAATCAGTACTAAAATTCCTAAGATATTTGCTCATTTCATATTTAGTAAATTCCCAGTTGCTGCTGTGGTTATTCTCATCTTTTGCTTTACTCCAATTTTTGTGAATTATCTTATTAATTCCATTTTCTACTTCACTGTAAGAGAGAATGGAGTTGTTAAGTTTCCAGTAAGAGGAGAATCCACGCACATTATCAGGGGCAAGAAAATGGGTACGAATAAAGATACTCTTGTGGTCAGAAAATGGTGATGGCAAAATATCAGTAGAGGTATTGCATAATTCTTTAGAGACGAGCCACATGTCAATTCGGGACTGAGAGGAAAGAGAATTATTGCACCATGTGAACATCTTTTGAGCGGGGTGCAATACTCTCCAACTATCAACCAAAGAAAATCTTTGCATAAACATTTTCAAGTATAAACTAGAATTGTCAGGGATCTTTGGAGGCCATCTGTCTATACTGCCATCTAAAGCCACATTAAAATCTCCACCAAATATAAGCATGGAATTTGGGTATTTAGTCAGTAATTTTAAAACACATTCCTCTATGCAACTAAACAAGGCTTCATTTCCTTTCTGCTGGTTAAAGCCATAAACGCAGACAAGAATACATGTCAAATTTGAGATTTCAGTAACGAGACAGATATAACGTCCATCTAAATCACTTATATTAAGTAACACCTTTCCTTTAAACTGGTTTTTTAAAATGCATACACCGGCTGAATGCGTTGTACCATGGGATATCCATAAGTCCATTCCCCATTGCGACCTCCAGAAATTAAGATCCTCTACAGTTGAGTGACATTCTTGGAGAAAACAGAAGTCAGACTTAAATTGTTTGAGATATAAGAAAATAGCCTTTCGCTTAGTGAGATTTCTTAGCCCTCTAGCATTTAAATAATAGATATAGACATGAATTTAGAAAGAAAATTATAAAAGAAGAAAAAAGAAAGGGAAAAAGAAATTTGAATAGACCTAGAAAAGCAAAACAAATAACTTGTTGTAGGCTACTAACCTTTAACCGGTCGAGAATTGAACACTAGGATGAGAACCGAAACTCAAAAAAAAAAAAAGCTCAATATTGAAATACAGCATGTTATATCAATTAAGTAAAACTTTGAATACATCTAAAATTTAGAACATAAAAGTATAATACCAGATCGTTTAAATAGAAGACTGTATTGTAATACACAAGCCAGACAGCACATGTCTGAGTATATATCACAGCTGGTTGTAAGCCGCTCTAAAATGTAACTATTTAAGCCATGTGAAAGGCTTTTTCTTTGCTTTGTTTTTTTTTTTTTTTTTTTAATGTCTTGCAGAACAGTCAAGAGTGTAGTACAGCCAGATAAGTGTCTTCAGTCTCCTGGGAAAAACTGTAGACTGATGATACTAACTTACTTCAGAACATCGAAGAGCTTCAGTCAACCAAAAGGGTGGACGCAATATTAATGTCAAGGGACAATATTTAACGAGAGACTCACATCAGTCAGGAGGAATATTTCAGACCTCTACAAAAGCCCTTCCACCCACAAAGTAAGCTCGCTTGTTCTCTTTTCTCGCCTTTTCCACGACGGGCCATAGTTTGTTTCTTCGTTCTCTTTCCGCTGTAGATAGATCCTCTGATATTTTCAGGTTGTTGTTTTTAAGAAAACTCGAATCTTTAGCTGCACGCCAGACCGCATCACGTTGAAAACTAGAAGTAAACTGGGCGATGATTCCTCTGGGCTTGCTGTCGTTCATCCGCTTGCGACCCAGGCGATGAACGGTGTCCACGACATCCGGGAGTTTGTCTTTCGCGTCTGGCATAAGATGCTGGCAGACACCGATGATCTTTTCTCGAACATCTTCTCGTTAAGCTTTCAGGTACCCCATGAACTCGGAGACTCCATCGCCGTGAGTATGCCTCAAGGTGCATAAGCCGCTTCTCCTGTTCATGTGAGTTAACCTCGACTCTTCTGGTTAGTGACTCAGTCGCGCGATTTTGACTTTCAAATCTTTTACTTCAGCGCTCATAAAGTCGATAACATCTTTCACTCCAGAGATCTGCTTGGTATTTTCATTGATCGTTTCTTTCATACTAGCGATCACACGTGAGTTTTCCTACCATCTTTTCCAAGGCATCCGAACGATTATTTATCAGCCTCGAAAGCTCCCCAAGTTGTGATAGGATGGCAGTTGTGTCAGCGCTCTCGGTCTTGCGTTGTTTGATGGCAGGGATTTGCATGGTGTTTCTGGAAGACATGGGAATTCTTCCTCACAGCATGAATTCTGTGGAGTCTGTGTCTTGGCTCAGATAGTTGTGCATGTTGTCTAGCAGAAGTTCTTTGCGGGCCTCGTTGACAGTTGTGTTAGCTTTAGCAGCAGCTTGAGGCCCATTCCTGCTTTCTCGGATTTTCCCATTTTAATAGCTAGTACAGCAATTAAAAGTGATCTGGTACAAAATATTATCTTAAAACCTTTCAAAAATGCATTACAATCGAAAATAAACGGCTGAGTATGCGGAGCTCCTCAAAGCGTGACTGATTAGAGCGCCATCTTGGATCACCCCCCAAATCGTTATTTCAAAGCACAAATACTCCTCGCTGCAGACTGTAGCGCGGTGACGTCACGCATTTTGACGTCACGTATGTGTTACCGCGCATGCGCAAGAATGACGTCACGTATGTATGTAGGCCTACTACGCATGCACGCTAGTATTTGGTATGACGGCACGTTTGTGTCACCACGCGCATGCGTAAGTTCTGCGTCGATGTTAGTCTGATGATCTGATCGAAAGCGATGGATTCAATGGCAGTAAGTGAATAAGCATTATGCGTTTGTGTTAACGTATTCTAAGCAAGGGATTCCATAGAGTGGGTTATAATCTGTTTAAGATTTTAAAAAGATGTTACGACATGTTTTATGATTCGTGTTAGCGTTTCTCGGGTGCTAAAAATATCTGTAAAAGTCTTAATTCGCCTTTAAACAAATTAAGGCTTTAAAGATGTCTTAGTAGAGCAGAAAGACTTAAATTAATGAAGTTATGTCATTGATTGTTGTTGCATGCATTGCAAAAAAAATAAAAATAATAATAGTTCCTCAGTATTTTTGTCCTGTTTTCCAAACAGATATTTAAAAATCTTTCAACGAAATACATTTACATTGGAAGCTAAATTGGAGTCTCAAAAGAATGAATACAATTCAACAAAAGCGAATACCATCTTATAATTATAAGGGTTATGATTATAAATAAGGGAAGGATTATAAATACCTTCCTTAGAAATACATTTTCTTTAATTTTCTGAGCTTTGGTGGATGATATTTCTTATTGTTTTAATTAAAAGCTAATTTTATTTTTCATCAATTTCAAGAAGTCATATTTTGGTGGGTAGAAGAAATTAAAAAGTAATGGATATCTATTGAAGTATTTTTTTTTTAAATTACACTTTATGCTAATAAAGCATATATATAAATATATATATATATATATATATATATATATATATATATATATATATATATATATATATATATATATATATGTGCGCATGCTTTCTCAATCTAAAGTTTGTCTTGACAATTTTTTTTCTAGTTTATGTTGTTCATAAAATAAGTGTCTTTACAGACAAATCAAATAACACTCAAGCATATATTTGTCTAACATCTTTCTATAATGCATTTAAAAATACTTAAAATATTGTCCTTGCATGACCCTGCACTTTGTTAATGCCTTTCTTCAAAATGATTCAATATTGTTTGTTCTATATTTAATTTAATTTAGGTGTCTTGAACTGGAGTGCTTTTTCGACACAATACAAGCAACAGTTTCGGGTGCCCTACTTGTTGATGTTGGCAATGGCAGAAGGGGAGTCCTGCGAGGATTTTATTCAGTTAGGGAGGTGGAAGGCTATTGCTCTGTTGACTGTTTTTTTTAATGATGGAGGGGAATTTCAGTAGATTTTAGTGAATTTGCATGTGATATATATTGATATATATTTTATGATTTATATATATTATTTGATATTATTTTATATGTTTTATATATTTATATATTTTATTTATATGTATATATATATATATATATATATATATATATATATATATATACAGTCGTGGTCAAAATTGTTGGCACCCCTGGTAAATATGATCAAATATGGCTGTAAAAAAATAAAATAATTGAAAATGGGGGGTGAATCACATTATGAAATAAATGCTTTTCTCCAAAACACGTTGGCCACAATTGTTGGCACCCTTTTATTAAATACTTTTTGCAACCTCCTTTTCCCAAGATAACAGCTCTGAGTCTTCTCCAATAATGCCTGATGAGTTTGGAGAACACCTGACAAGAGATCAGATCCCATGATGGCATACTGAATCTCTCCAGATCCTTCAGATTCCCAGATCCATGTTGGTGCTTCTTCTCTTCAGCTCATCACTCATTCTCTATAGGGTTCAGGTCAGGGGATGGGATGGCCATGACAGAAGCTACATTCTGTGTTCAGTGACACATTTGTGTGTTGATTTTGATGTTTGTTTTGGATCTTTGTCCTGATAGAAGAGCCAACCACGGTCCATTATAAGATTTCTAGCAGAGGTCGTCAGGTTTTGATTTTTAATCTGTTGGTATTTGCTAGAATCCATGATACCATGTGTCTGAACAAGATGTCCAGGACCTGCAGCAAAAAATAGGCCCTCAACATTAAAGATCCAGCTGTATATTTAGTCGTGGGTATGGGGTAATTTTTTCCCCTGTTTGCACCAAACCCTTCTGGTAGATTTGCTGCCAAAAAGCTCTTTTTATAGTTCATCTGACCACAGAACCAGGTCCGTCTGAAGCTCCAGTCGTGTCTGACCACTGAATATGCTGGAGTTTGTTTCTGGATGAGCGAGGAGGATGTGGTGATGTAGGGTTTGTTTGATTTTTTTTTTTGGCTTTCTGACCCCAAGACTCAACTAATCTCTGTGATTCTCCATCTGTGATCCTTGGAGAGTCTTTGTCCACTCAAACTCTCCTCCTCACCGTTAGGACAATATAGACACGCGTCCTCTTCCAGTCAGATTCATAACATCTTTAGTTGATTGGATCTTCTTAATTATTTCCCTGATGGTGGAAATGAGGGTTTTCAATGCTTTAGCTATTTTCCCACAGCCACTTTCTATTTTGTGAAGCTCGACAATCTTTTTCTGCACATCAGAACTATATTCTGAGGTTTTACTCATTGTGATGAATGATTAAGGGAATTTGGCCTCTGTGCTTCTTTATATTTATACTCTTGTAAAACAAGACATCATAGCTGAACAATTTCATGTTCCTTGTCACCCTGGTGTGCTAAGATATGTCCATATTAATGGGAATATACTTCAGAAATATTTTACTCATAACATTTTTTAGGGAGGCCAAATATTGTAGCTAACGTGTTTTGGACAAACGCATTTATTACATAATGTGATTTACCCCCCATTTTCAATTCTTTTACTTCAATAAAATGTTAGGATTTTGTGAATTTTTTTAATAAATGATCAAAAGGATAAACAATGCAAATTTATTTCTTGCAGCCATATTTGATCATATTTACCAGGGGTGCCAACAATTTTGACCACGACTGTATATATGTGTGTATGTGTATATGTATATGTATGTATATATATATATATATATATATATATATATATATATATATATATATATATATATATATATAAAATATGCTATATAATTAATGTATAATTTATTTATATATTTTATATAATGTATATTTACATATGTATATATTTATATAGGTATATATTATTTATATTTATATATTGTGTATATATTATAATGTGTACATAATTCTGTAATTACAATTTTTAAAGAGAGATCTGCTTTGTTCGGAAATAAAAGAAAGTTATCACCGTTGTCAGTTTTTCTTTTTCTTTTTTGGTAAGCATATGGGATTACAGACACTTAAAATGTACTGTATGAAGTCAGTTTAAGTATTGCCAAAGTGACAGAAACTGTCCAAAAATATACACAAAAAATAAACAAAAACATGACAGGTGGCATGGTCAAAACCATGGTTATGTGTACTCAGTTTTGCTGCTGTTTTTTTTTTATTCTTTGAATTTTTATTACTATGTTCTTGTTGTATTCGTATTGTATATGCACAGGAAGCTTCAGCACCAAGAAAATAATCCTTGTGTGTGCAAACACACCTGGCAAAGCTCTTTCTGTTTCTGATAAAGATTTCTTTAGCGTTTTTAACATGTCAACATTTTATTAACTACTAATGTCAAGTTTTCGCATGCGTTTTAAAGACGTGGGACGTCACATAAGACGTCAAAACACGTGACAATATCGCGTAGGACACGCATGCGCTGTCACCACCGTTATATGGCGCGCACTCCGGGCCAAAATTAAACATCCGAACGACCGATCGATCGATCGATCGATCGAACGTCTTACCGAACGTCTATCCGAACGTCTTGTTCTCTGAACGTCTGACTGAGCGGGTGACCCACGTGACGACCTGACGTGACGTCAACGTCTTGGAATTATGTTTTTTTTTTACCATGTAAGTATCCAAGCTGATGTGTAAAGACTATAAATTGACATTGCAGGCACTAAATACAGACATAGGGTGAATTTAGGTGATTGGGACACTCTTTCCAAGGCATCTCAATGGCAAAAAGTCACCCCGATCACCCTAAATTCACCCTATACCTAAAATAATAACTCAATCATTTCCTGCATCCTGCAGTACTTCCCTGAACAAGCCTTTAAAGATGTTGTAGGCTATTCTGTAGTCTTTCTGAGTGATGAACTGAATAAGCTATCATCTATCATGACTTTCTCTATTCCCTTACAGAAGGAGCTAATGTTTTAAACTTTCAAACACCAGACTCACCTATTTTAACTGTAGGCTATACTGTTAACTAGTGTTTTTGTTTTTTTCCATATTTCATTTACATGTAGGCCAAGCTTTATCATTTTATGTAATCATTTGCTTGTTTTTTTATTTATTTATTTTATTATTATTTGTCAAACAGATTAATTTTATATGGTGAGTTATTGTTAAGAGAGTTAAAAGTTAGAAGATAAAGACTTCATCCTAGTCTGTAAGATTGTACATTTTAATATTCGAAACAGTAATAATAGTATAGTCTAGATGCCAGATATATTAGAAAATCTTTTAAGATACTTTTTTTTTTGTTGTTTCTGGATAATAGGGATTTTTTTCACTGTAATCCAATGATTCTGAAAACAAAACATTAGACATCTAAACAAAATAACACGTGGGCCTAATTTACTTGAGGTTCTAGTATAAATGGTGTCTATTAAAAAATGTATTTATACATTTATGAATAAAGACCAGAGTCCTTTGTCATCCTGAGTTTTTGAAGGGATCTCTTGAATGAATGATATAATGATAGGCTACATCAAATACGTTTTATCAGTCACTGGTCAACACCTAGTGGAATAAAATTGTAATAGAATCTTTATTTAAAGCCTAAAATTACTTTCAATTCAATTCAATTCAATTCAAATATATTTGTATAGCGCTTTTCACAATACACATTGTTTCAAAGCAGCTTTACAGAAAGTGCATTTTATAAATGTACATTGAAAAATGTTAGAAAAAGTTAATCAATCATGTATTATTTTAGGCCGCTATAACAGCGCTGGCGTTGAGTCGTCTCTTCACAGGCGTCGAGTCGTCTCATCACAGGTGTTGGGGCATCTGAAGTCTCCTTGAGAGGCTGGATACAAACTGGAGCTGACCAACTATTTACCTCGGGACTAGTGTCCCGAGATAATAACAGAATAACAGAAAAGCAGATGGGAAATAATTAGCATAGCTGCTGTTCAGAATACTAATGCTTTTGATCCGATTTAACTGTAGTATAAAAGGTAATTATAATGTGAATGCTTGGCTAAAGAGATGCGTCTTTAATCTAGTTTTAAACTGGGACAGCGAGTCTGAACCTCGAACAATATCAGGAAGACTATTCCAGAGTTTAGGAGCTAAATGTGAAAATGCCCTCCCTCCTTTAGTGGACTTAGATATCCTAGGAATGACCAGAAGCCTCGAGTTTAGTGATCTTAAGGAGCGCGATAGAAGATCCGTTAAATACACTGGAGCTAAACCATTTAGGGCTTTATAGGTCAGTAGCAATACTTTGTAATTGATACGGAACTTAATAGGTAACCAGTGTAGAGATGATAAAATTGGTGTTATATGATCATATTTTCTTGACCTAGTAAGAACTCTAGCAGCTGCGTTTTGGACTAACTGTAGCTTGTTTATTGAGGATGCAGGACAACCAGCTAATAAAGCATTACAGTAATCTAGTCTCGAGGTCATGAATGCATGAACTAACTTTTCTGCATCAGAAATAGATAGCATGTTACGTAGCTTAGCAATGTTTCTAAGGTGGAAAAATGCTGTTCTTGTAACATATGAAATATGATTTTGAAAGACAAGTTGCGGTCTAATATAACACCCAGGTCTTTTACTGTAGTGGATAAAGTGACAGGACGTCCTTCCAAGTTAAAGTTGTATTGTGAGAGGTTTTGTGGGCCGTTTTTGGACCAATAAGTAATACCTCTGTTTTATCTGAATTTAATAGCAGAAAATTACACGTCATCCAGTATTTAATATCTTCAACACACGCTGTCAGTTTAGATAATTTAGCGTTTTCATCTGGTCGTGATGAAATATATAATTGAGTGTCATCAGCATAACAGTGGAAATTAATTCCATGTTTTCTTATAATATTACCAAGTGGCAGCATATATATTGAGAATAGCAGAGGGCCTAACACAGATCCTTGCGGCACTAGTCTACTGGCGTTATCTTTGATTTTTCCCCATTTAGACAGACAAAATGGTAGCGGTCTGATAAATCGATCTAAACCAGTTTAATGCCTTTCCCTGAACACCAGTGTAATTTTGAAGTCGATCTAAGAGTATTTTATGATCTATAGTATCGAGCAGCACTAAGATCGAGTAGAACTAGTATTGAGATACAGCCTTGGTCAGAAGCTAGAAGTAAATCATTTGTGATTTTAACGAGCGCAGTTTCTGTGCTATGGTGTGGTCTGAATCGGATTGAAATTTTCATAGATATCATTTTCTTGCAAGAAAGAGCACAATTGAGCAGACACAACTTTTTCTAGTATTTTAGACATAAATGGAAGATTTGAAATGGGTCTGTAATTTGCTAGGTTATTATGATCTAATTGTGGCTTCTTAATGAGAGGTTTTATGACTGCCAACTTGAATATTCTTGGAACATGACCTAAAGATAAAGACGAGTTAATAATATTGAGAAGAGGCTCTTCCACTACAGGTAACAGCTCTTTCAGTAGTTTAGTGGGTATTGGATCTAATAAACATGTTGTTGGTTTAGATGCAATGATAAGTTTATTTAGCTCTTCCTGTCCTATAGTTGTAAAGCGGTCTAGTAGTTCTTGAGGGGCGATAATTGAGGTTGAATCATAAGACATCATTAAAGGTTGTACATTTACAATTCTGTTTCTGATGCTTTCTATTTTCTCAGTGAAGAAATTCATAAAATCATTACTACTGAACTGTAATGGAATATTTTGCTCAGGCGATGCTTGTTTATTTGTTAATCTAGCCACGGTGTTAAATAAAAACCTTGGATTATTTTGGTTATTTTCTATTAGTTTATGGAGATGCTCAGCCCTGGCTGCTTTTAGGCCTTTTATAACGTGACATACTATCTTTCCACGCGATTCTAAAGACCTCTAAATTAGTTTGTTTCCATTTACGCTCTAAGTTACGAGTTTCTCTCTTGATAACATGTGTAGCACTGTTGTACCATGGTGCTTTAGTTTTCTCTCTAACCTTTTTTAATCTAATTGGTGCAACATTTTCTAATGTACTAGAGAAAATGGTGCTCATACTGCTAGTCATTTCCTCTAGTTCATCTGTTAGTTTGGGTTCACTGAGCAGCTGAGACAGATCAGGTAAGCTATTTGAGAATCTATCTATAGTGGTTGGAAGGATCGTTCTGCCTGGTCGATAACGTGGCGCAACATGACACATTTCAGCAGTACGCAGTATGCAAGTTACCATGTAATGGTCAGTGACATCATCACTTTGTGGTATAATATCTATATCGGTTGGGTTGGTTCCATGTGATATAATTAAATCTAGTGTGTGATTAAGACGATGAGTCGGACCAGTGACGTTTTGCTTGACCCCAAAGGAGTTTAATAGATCTGTAAACGCAGCCCCTAACGCATCATTTGTGTTATCTACGTGTATGTTAAAATCTCCAACAATTAATGCTTTATCGACATTGACCAATAGATCTGAGAGAAAGTCTGCAAACTCTTTTAGGAAATCAGCATAGGGCCCTGGAGGTCTATATACAGTAGCCAAGGCTAGAGATAAAACGGTTTTCTTTCTTACATCTAAGAGCGTAACATTTAGCACTAGTACTTCAAACGAATTAAACTTGTGACCTGTTTTCTGAGTAACATTTAGAATATCTCTATAGATTATTGCAACACCGCCGCCACGACCAATCAGACGGGGCTCATGCTTATAACAGTATCCTGGTGGAGTAGACTCATTTAGACCGAAATAATCATTTGGCTTAAGCCAGGTTTCAGTAAGGCAAAGTACATCGAAACTATCGAAACATCGAAATCTGTGACCATTTCATTTACAATAACCGCCTTAGGTGTGAGCGATCTAATGTTTAGAAGACCTAGTTTTAGAAATTGTTTTTGTTCACTAATATTGAGATTTTCTGGTTTAATCACAATTAGATTTTTCCTAGATCTTACAGTAGATTTAAAGTTTGACCTCACTAAACGAGGAATAGACACAGTTTCTATATAATGTTCTACATTTGTACTTATGTCAAATAAGTTAGGACAGCAAAGACTGTGATTTGAACTTTGACTTACTAGTCATATATTATTTATTAGCACTTTCAAATGTAATTTTCTCATTTTGATCACAGCCGCAACTTCTGTGTTTATATTTCCGACCATAAACTTTTATTACATTTTTTGAATTTATTAATTAATTTCATACTTGATTTTTATGTTGTTATTTGTAATTATTTGATCTTTATTCACGGACTGTAATGGCTGAATGTTTGTAGCCTAACTTACATTCTAAAATAAAATAAATAAAAAATGTATTCGAATACTTTCGTTATTATTTGATGTTTGCGAAACAGAAATAGCCATCTTTTAATGAATAACAGTTCAAACAAGCCTTGAAATACATATTTTTTGTATATTATCATATTTGTGTCAGACCTCAAAATAAGTAAACCAGCCCCAGCTTCTTTTTAAGGTGAATAATCTTTTTCAAGGTCTTGCAATATTCATAATTAAGTTGCAATATATTAAAAATATGCAAACAAATTAGGCTAAATAACAAACTAATACAATGTATGTCAAATCTAAGCTTTTATTTCAAGAACTAAAGAGAAATAATCAATATATGGACTGCAGTTTTCCCTGCATTTAAATGTGCAGCTACAGGATATTTCTATTAAATAAGACGAAATTAGATCTAGATCTATTCCTGAACCTTCCGTTTTAATGAGCAATGGATAAAATTTATGATATATCTCGTGCTTTTCCGAATTAGCCGTCAGAGCTGGCCTGTTTTGTTAATAATAGCCTCTGTAATAAACTTTATTAATACACTGCACATAACTTTATAAATCAGCAATTGCTGTAATCAAATGGGGACTATAAAGGACAAAATCGAAGTATAAGAACCTTAAATTAGGTAAGAAAGACAAACGTGTTACACCGTGTCTTAACACGAAGACAACACGTTGGGAAGACGATCGGTTACCGGACTCGCGACCGGTCGCCATGGGTACGCGTTAACAACACGTAAGCACATTTAGGAACGTGTTACATGCGATTTAATTAAACTGATCACTAATTTAGTTTGAGCTCATTGTTCATATATGTGGAAGACATGGAAATCAACGAACCCTGATTACAGTTTATTTGAACAGAATCAGCTGAATGCCTACATGTAAAACTAGAACACAAAACATATGTTTTTAATAAACCTTTCCACTTTTTCACATTATGATGTTTATTTGTGAAAGATTATGATAATTTAGTTAGGTAATTTTATTAAGATTAAGTCAGTATGACATTTCTCTTTAGTTCTTGAAATAAAAGCTTATACTTTTTCCACTTTTTTAGCCTGTTTTGTAGGCTTTAGCCTATTAAAGCAACTTATAAGTTCTGAATATCGCAAGACTAATTTCTTCACCTTAAAAAGAAGCTGGGGCTGGTTTACTAATTTTGAGGTTGGTACAAAAATGGAAATATACAAACATATGTATTTTAAGGCTTGTTTGAACTAATATTCATTAAAAGATGGCTATTTCTAATATATATAGCTAATTTCTCTATAATTTTCTCTATCATTTCTATTTTGCAATCATCAAATAATAACAAATAATAATGAAAGTATTGGAATAAAAAGTTTATGATCCGGAAATATTAACACTGATGTTGCAGCCGTGATCAAAATGAGTAGGCCTATATGACCGTTGAAAGTAGCCTAATGTAGCCTAAGCTATGATGGTTTGGTAATAGGCTACTTGTGTTCCACGATGGTACAATGTTGCCTGAGAGCAACAGCTTAATTTCAAATGTTACTTTTTATTATATACGACATTTTTAATATATTAAAAGCTGGATAAATATGTTTGTTCTTTGTGAAAGTGTTTGGTTAAACAAATTGATGTTTTCAATCAATATATTTATTTTTCTACATGAAAATGTTAAATGTTTCAATTTGTCCTTTGTGGTACAATGTTATATATATATATATTATTGATATTGTTATAGTATTCAATTTTAACCAGGAAAAACACCACAAATATTGTTTTTCCTCATTGATATATTGCATATCATAGAGGGTTAAATAAAGATTCTATTACAATTTTATTCCACTAGGTGTCACCACTCACCAGTGACTGATATCACTCATTCAAGAGATTCAAAAACTCAGGACAAAACTTTTAAAAAGTATTTATTCATAAATTTAAATTTTGTTATTAATTAATTTAAATGAATATGTTTTAATAGACACCATGTTTAGTAGAACCTCAAGTAAATTAGGCCTACATGTTATTTTGTTTAGTTGTCTAATGTTTTGTTTTCAGAATCATTGGATAACCATGAACATTTGTTTTATATTATCCAGAAACAAACAACAACAACAAAAGTATCTTAAAAATATTTTCTAAAATATCTGGCATCTAGACTATACTATTATTACTGTTTCAAATATTAAAATGTACAATCTTACAGACTAGGATGCAGTCTTTATGTACATTAACAAGGCTGTGGGATGAATATAATGCATTCTAACCATATTCTGCAAACCACTTTATGCCCCTAGCACAGTATTCAATGATAATAATACAAGATGAGAACATGAGAGACAGTGGAAATGCTAGATCCAGTGTTGAGTTGACATGACCTCACAGTATTCATAAATCAGAGTTAATTTTGATATCCAAAAACATCAACAGCTTATGTTAACTCATTGTCTTACCAGCCCATGAGTCAGTGGAGTCAGCAGAGGAAATATCAGAAAGAAGGAGACAAAATCATGGTAAAAATAAACATTGTGCTTATTGAATAATCTTAATCTTACTCAATGTGTTTCTATGAAAAGTGAAGACTTAGAAAATAAAACTCTTTATCGTCTAACTTTTAACTCTCTTAACAATAACACACCATATAAAATTAATCTGTTTGACAAATAATAATCAAATAAATTAAAAAAACAAACAAGCAAATGATTACATAAAATGATAAAGCTTGGCCTACATGTAAATGAAATATGGAAAAAAACAAAAACACTAGTTAACAGTATAGCCTACAGTTAAAATAGGTGAGTCTGGTGTTTGAAAGTTTAAAACATTAGCTCCTTCTGTAAGGGAATAGAGAAAGTCATGATAGATGATAGCTTATTCAGTTCATCACTCAGAAAGACTACAGAATAGCCTACAACATCTTTAAAGGCTTGTTCAGGGAAGTACTGCATGATGCAGGAAATGGTTGAGTTATTATTTAAGGTATAAAATTCACCCTATCGCTGTATTTAGTGCCTGCAATGTCAATTTATAGTCTTTACACATCAGCTTGGATACTTGCAGGTTAAAAAAAAACTAATTCCAAGACGTTGACGTCACGTCAGGTCGTCACGTGGGTCACCCGCTCAGTCAGACGTTCAGAGAACAAGACGTTCGGATAGACGTTCGGTAAGACGTTCGATCGATCGATCGGTCGTTCGGATGTTTAATTTTGGCCCGGAGTGCGCGCCATACCGTTATGGCGCATGCGTTACAAAGACATGTAACACGTAACGTCAAAATACGTGACGTCAAAATACGTGACGTCACCGCGCTACAGTCTGCAGCGAGGGGTATCTCATAAAAAGTGGCAGAAGTTAGCCAGAAGTTCGCATCGAGGGCGCATATCAACCTAAAAGGGGGCGCTCGCGAGCACCCTTCTGAGAACAAAATTTACAAATAGAGACAGAGCCTGTAGGTGCATGTCGGTTAGAAATAGGCTTGTTTGAGATGCGCCTCGCCTCGCCTGAAATGATGGCGAGACTAGGCGGCTGCAGTGAAGGGAGGAGTGAAAAAAGTGCAGGCAAGACGGACAGTTCTGTCTTCTCGTAGTGGATTCGACACCTGCGAGATCAAAGGCGGATATCGCGGGATTCACATTCATGCACTGCTTTGCTGATAAACTGGATGTAATTTAAGTTCTGTTGCTTTTATATGAAAATAAATATTATGAACAAGACACTCAACGTTTTTGTCATTTATTTCCATCCGAAAGACGTGTTTATAATCACTTTTACTTTAATTACATACATGTTTTTATATATTTTTATAAATATGACAACAATCACATAACACACAGAGAGGTCGCACTGTCGCACAGTTTGGGAATATTCACACATAATTTATAGACATTAAAACATGATATCAGAGTTTTAAAATCAAACATTTAAAAAAATAATCACATGTCACTTTTGTTTAAACCAATGAGCATTAAGCTGTGTCGTCAGTAAGTCGTTTCCCATCATGCTTTTGCTCAGCGCAGTCGTGGAGAGCAACTGCGGAATCCGACACATCCGCCTTTCGCTCGCGAGAGTTCTTTGACATACGTCAGCATGACATCAGAGGAAGGCGGACCGCCCTCGGACACATTTCTAACCGGCATGCATCTCGCGCTGATCACCGGTGATCGGTTCTGCGCAGATTTTGCTCATCTCTTTTTTTTTATTTTTTTTATTATTTTTTTTTTTATAATACTTTATTTGCCAGAAAAAACATGTAATATACAGCAAAATAAATAAAATAAAATAAAATAAAAAAAGAACAAGGAACAAAAAATGCCAAAGTGTACAAACCTTTGATAAATTATTCAAAAAGATTATATTCATTAAGAATATAACAAGTCTTTCTTGCTTTTTTATTCACAATGTTCTCCAAACTGGTGCAATAGTCCTTAGTCTCCTGAAGAAAATGATTAAAATGTGGCTTGGATCCTGACCATTTCTTCTTATGTATATGAAATTTTCCCAAAATAATAAAAAGTTGTACAATAAAGGTGAAAGTATTATTATTATTACATTCCTTGGAATAATACATACATATATCAAAATTATTTAATTTAAATATAACATTTGTTTTCTTTCTAATGAAATTTTCCATGTCCACCCAAAAAATCTTTGTGTATATACAATCACAAAATAGATGAATAATAGATTATTTTTCTATTGAACAGAAATCACATGAATAATCAATATCTAAATTAAACCTCTCTAACACACTTTTAGCTGGGTATATACCATGTAAAATTTTAAATGTAACTTCTTTTACTTTATTATTTAAGCAGTATGCTTCACAAATACACCAAGCTTTATTCCAGTTTATATTTTTAAATACACCGTTCCACAATAAACTTTTATGAGTAGTTGTTTCACCTGTTATAATATCCCTAATATGTTTATTAGTACAACTGTGTTTCAGAATGTCAATGTCTCCTAAAAACATGCTGTCTTTAACAAATACTTCCTCCAAAGAATCACTACCACACGCTCTTACAAATTGTATAACTTGTTGAGGTATGGCATCAAACACAACAGCATACTCTTTTGGTGTGATTTTGCTCATCTCAAACAAGCCTAATAGGCTTGTTTGAGATGCGCCTAGCCTCGCCTGAAATGATGGCGAGACTAGGCGGCTGCAGTGAAGGGAGGAGTGAAAAAGTGCAGGCAAGACGGACAGTTCTGTCTTCTCAGTGGATCAGACACCTGCGAGATCAAAGGCGGATATCGCGGGATTCACACTCATGCACTGCGTTGCTGATAAACTGGATGTAATTTAAGTTCTGTTGCTTTTATATGAAAATAAATATTATGAACAAGACACTCAAAGTTTTTGTTATTTATTTCCATTCGAAAGACGTGTTTATAATCATTTTTACTTTAATTACATACATGTTTTTATATATTTTTATAAATATGACAACAATCACATAACACACAGAGAGGTTGCACTGTCGCACAGTTTGGGAATATTCACACATAATTTATAAACATTAAAACATGATATCAGAGTTTTAAAATTAAACATTTAAAAAAAGAATCACATGTCACGTTTGTTTAAACCAATGAGCATTAAGCTGTGTCGTCAGTAAGTCGTTTCCCATCATGCTTTTGCTCAATGATATTACACAGCGCCTAAAAATAGGCCCCAGTAAGCGCCCTGTTTAAGCAGGTTGTCACTTTGGTTATGTTGACGGAAGTTAGCCTATTTTTAGGCACTGTGTAATATCATTGTGCCGCTGCACTCATGGGACGACTCAAAGCTCTTGATTATTACACAGGAATGAGAGTATAGTTCCTGCCATATCGGCCTAGAAAATCACAACTTTTCATTTTCCGTTGGTCTTAGTACACGATGTAACTATACACATCACAACATGTAAATAGGAAGATGTTGGCGTTATTTTGTCACTTATTGAGCAGTAGGCTAGCTGGAGCCGTTTACCTCCAGTCTTTGTGCTAAGCTAGGCTAGCGGTGGGTGCATCAGACAGAGTTATGGCACGCACGGAGATGAGAATGGTGTGTGTGGACTGATCTAACTCTGGGGGATACGGTGAAAGTCCCAAAAAGTCTGGCCTTAACTGCCCATTCCTTTAAGTTTTACTGTTTAGTTTAGTCACTGTTTTATACTCAATGAGTTACACAATAAATACGGCGAAATAATTTTTGAAGTCTATAGTTTTGAAGTTACTGTCTTATAAATGTTGCAGATATCAAGTAAACTGCATGTGAGATGAAACCCTAAAAATCTAAGCTGTAACCACAAGATGATTAAACTGATTGGATAATAACTAGGATTCTGGTAACACTTTACAATAAGGTTACATTAGTTAACTACATTCGTTAACATGAACTAATAATGAACTGCACTTATAAAGCATTTATTTATCTTTGTTAATGTTAATTTCAACATTTCCTAATACATTATTAAAATCTTGTTAACATTAGTTAATGCACTGTGAACTAACATGAACAAGCCATGAACAGCTGTTTTTTTATTAACTAAAGTTAACAAGGATTAACTAATGCTGAACAGAGGTGTTGTTCGTGGTTAGTTCATGTTAACTAATACAACCTTATTGTAAAGTGTTACCAGGATTCTATAGGAGACAAATTATGAACATTTCAAGGAAATCAAATAAACCAGGAAACCTGAACATGTTCTCAGGTGGTGATGGTTCCACTGGTTAATAAAAAGATGCAAGTCCCAGTTTATTCGAGGAAGACAGATGTAATGGAGTGCCCAAAGATGCCTCTCATTGTTGCAATGTACTGTTCCATCATCTTCTAAAAGGGTGAACAGCGAATGGTACACATTAACAACACCTCTCCAAACATCTCCCCACAGTCTCTCAATCCGTTGGTTATGGGTGCTCCTTCCCCTCAAAGCACTCCCCCTGGCAGAACCTCAAAAAACCTCCATGAAAAGGCAAACAGCATTGTTCTCTCCACCTTGGTCACAGCGGACTCTTGATGGTACACCATACTGGTCGACAGCCTCAACAAATTTCTGCATCACAGTGCTGCTTCTGTAGTAGTTTGAAGCTTCCAAAAATGTGACCAGTCTGCTAAAGCCACGTGAATAACAATTCTCCACCTGAAAATGAAATTAAATATTAATACTCTGACATAAGAATGTATGGAATGCATATATACAAGATAATTATTCAAAAATAAATTTCAGAGGTAACATTATGTTTTTGAACAATCAACAAGCTGGCTTTCAACAACCAGAAAAAAGACATAATGGCCTGAAAAACAAAACTACATCTGACTGAAATCGAAATTAATAATTTCCAAGTATTAAATAAATGTGCCCATCATGCTTGGTTTTAGCTTCCAAGTAAAATGAATAATGAAATAAACTCATAACTCACCTAATGAGCTTGTGGTTGCCATCCAGATGCCATAAAGAATTTGGCCCTGCAACTCGCTATGTCCGCCTACGTAGCCCGGAAGACATGGCTCTGCGTGCAGCCCCTTCGGGGTTTGTCCGAAGCATACTTTGACGAACGCGCCTTCATTGCACCAGTAAGCCTTCTCCAAAAAGTCTTGCTCGTACAGCCTCTGGACCCAGTAAGTCATTGCTGCAGACCACCTGTTGAACTCTTTCATCCAACACCTCATCAGAGATGTTTGTGAAGCGGCCACGCAGAGATAGATTGAGTGATCTGTGAAGGCCAACAAACATTTAAAAAAAATATTCTAAGTGTAACATTGATTTATTTTACATTTAAAAAACAAAATGTAATGTTTTAGTTTGTAAGGAGAGAAGTCAGGCTGACAATTATCATTGTGCAATTAAACTAAATGATACAAAAGGAAGATCTATATTTACCTAAGACGTCATTTCACAGTGCGACTTGAAGTGCCCAGTATGTCTGCTATTTGAGGAATTGTGAACTGAAGAGACAATAAAAACTGCAACTGTTCAGTGGTGATGTGACACTGTGGACGCCCATTATGTCCCCTAACGTGTGGAGCTTGATAACCAAGGGAGGCTGCAATAGAAAACAATTAGATACAACTATAGTTAGTGGTTTGACATTCACTTTACTTTGACAGTTCACTTTATCCAAGTAAGATTATTTTATGTTAAAACTGCATTATTTATATTTTTCCTTCCTTTACAGTGAACATTAAAATCTCTAATACGAAACATGTATTTCTGCATACGTCAGATTTTCGATAATAGTCCAGCCTATCCACTTCTGCATAGCACATATTAAAAAAACATACCACCAGGTCGTTGCTGCTGCCGAACGTCTGCCACAAACTCGCCAATTAAATTGAACAGTTCGTTGGCTATTTGGGATTCAACAAGTCTCCCTCTTGCCCATTCAAGGCTCCGTGGCATTGTTTCAATTCTAGACAAAATGTATCAAGAAAATGTTAACTAGTCATCCATAAACACCAAACATCTTAAGGCCAGGAAACGTTAGGGGAAAAAATGTGTGTCCACAGTGCCACAAAGCAAGATCACTTACCTTGTAATTATTGTTTCAATAGCATCCTGATCATCTGTTTGAGCTAATCGGGTGCACTCCCGAAATACCCTATTACAATCAGAAAGAAACTGTCTCTGCGCCATTGTAGTTCGCCTGGAAAGAAGAGTAGTACAGTTAGGAAAGAATGTTGATGTTATGGCTTCCTGTGTTTTTTTATAAATTTACTATGAATCAAAAATAATAAGAGCATATATCTATCCATCTGTCCATCTATCTGTCTGTCTATATCTCTATTTATCCATCCCTCCATTTATCTATATATCCTTCTTTCTGTCTGTCTATAGTTTTCTATCAAATTCAAAATTGCTTCATTAGCATGAATATAAATCATACAATATTGCCAAAGCTAGGTATATATGAACTAGAGTTGTTCCGAATTTAATACTAGTATCGAAAATATCACCAATACAACAACAAATTCTGGCATCGGTGTCGGCGAGTACTTGAACCCATGTACCGATCCGATACCATTTTCTTAAACAAGACCCGTGCTGGGTCCTAATTCGCATACTATCCGTACTAAATAGTATTCGAAAATAGAATTAGTATGTACCAAATCGTAGTATATTGAAATGAGTATTCCAAAGATACCCGGATGCTCTACTATTTCCAGTCAGACAATATTTACTACTTTGTTAATAAAAAATAAAAAAACAATAATTACAACTATTTCATCCAGTCTATAAACTAATTGCTGGAGGTCTGTCATTTTGTAAATGCATTAACACCATACCAACGGTCACAATTCTGACAAGACATGAAATGACCCATTCCATGGATGTTAATTATTTATTTTTTTACATTGATTATTTATGACTATAAAAAAAATTATATTAAATGGTTTTCACTCAGCCAAATTAAACATAACTCAGTTAACAGACATCACAGGGGGGTTAACTGACCAAATATGTAAGTTGAAGATAATTCATACTCATGAAACAACAGAAAGTCTTATTGTTTCGATTTGCATTGCTATTTTGACCATTTATTACTGCATGCTGGTGCGCTGATCGCAAAGCATCTATGCTAACCATGTGCTCAGCCGGACCGAACTCTTGACAATCTACCAATAAAGTAATTAAAAACCTGCTTTCAACGTATGCAAGCCATTCGTAATATATTTACCAGTGTTTACAATCAACCCGGAAGTGTGTTTTGCGCTTTTTGTTTACCAATTACCTGGAAAGAAGTGTAATATCGTTTGGAAAAGATGCTGAAATTGGAGGATTAGGATTCCCGTGTATTAAGCACATCACAGGCGCGACGCGCGGATCTAGTCTTTAGATTGACGGTAGATGACGTAGGATCATCGTAACCATTCGGTAATCACTCGTTCTCAATCTCATGAATAAACACAATAAAACGAAGGTGCGCATCACCACATTAGTAGTCATGAGAATGATTACAAACAGTTACGACAGGCAGTGTCAAGGTGACACAACACATTTGTTTCATTTGAATTATTCATGAAATAGTGACCCAAGCACTATGCTGAGCTTACTTCATCAGCCATCATAAACCAACGACATTGACGGAAGCTAATAAAAGCACACGGGAAGAGCCGCAGAAAACTGAATAGATAGATCTGGGGTGTAATAGAGAAAATATGGCATAATCTCTTCTTTATTTTTTAATATATATTTTATTTCCTTGTGGGTATATTCTTTACAAAAATGTAATTCTATAAGGAAGACATTTTCTGATTTCAATTATTACTTATTCAAGCCACTGGTGATGACTTTCTTTCTTTCTTTCTTTTTGTATATTGTTACGACCCTTCTTTGGCTGTTAACACTTTTGGGATTAAGAAGGGGAACATTTTAAACCCAGTTCATACCACCAGTAATGACCACTGTGAGTGAGATGAGAAAAACGAGACCACACATATAACGGCGATTGAACAATTATTTAATACGGAACTCAATAGTTAACCACACATGAATAAACTCATAATGAATATAAAGAAAAACAAATATACATAAAAATAGGATCTGGGGAGAACAAAGGGAAAACTAGATTGTGCCAAAGAAACAAAAATAATATAATCAAAAGAGTCTTACTAAACGGTTTCAAACTAATCCTAAGCTAAGAAAAGAAAGCAAAGAAAAAGTTTTCAGCGCTCACAAGCATGACAGATGCTGATTTGGATGACCAAATAACGAACAGTGACCGAGAGGCTGCATGAGTGTGCCTGTTGAGGAAATGCATGAACAGAGTTGTTTTCTATACATGCACACTTATTCTGTCTTCTGTTGCCTGTTTTATATTGTTGTAAAAAAAAAAGTAATGCTCTGAAAAGGCATTGTTCAATGTTTTTCTGTTGGCTCTGTTTTACACCAGTAGGTGGTGCTAAAGCTCCACGGTCCAATAATAACGTGTAAACACGTCTTTCACGTGACAACACGTAATAACGTGTTAACACGTAATTACGTGTTAACCCGTAAATTACGCGTTAACACGTAATTACGTGTTTACATGTCAGTCTCACACGTTTTGGCCCTGTTGGCCTTCCATACATAACGGTGGTGACTGCGCATGCGTGTCCTACGCGATATTGTCACGTGTTTTGACGTCTTATGTGACGTCCCACGTCTTTAAAACGCATGCGAAAACTTGACAGTAGTAGTTAATAAAATGTTGACATGTTAAAAACGCTAAAAAAATCTTTATCAGAAACAGAAAGAGCTTTGCCAAGTGTGTTTGCTCACACAAGGATTATTCTCTTGGTGCTGAAGCTTCCTGTGCACATATACAATACTAATACAACAAGAATGTAGATATAAAAATTCAAAGAATAAAAAAAAAAACAGCAGCAAAACTGAGTACACATAACCATGGTTTTGACCATTCCACCTGTCATGCTTTTTGTGTATATTTATGGACAGTTTCTGTCACTTTGGCAATACTTAAACTGACTACATACAGTACGTTTTAAGTGTCTGTAATCCCATATGCATATCAAAAAAGAAAAAGAAAAATTGACAACGGTGATAACTTTCTTTTATTTACGAACAAAGCAGATCTCTCTTTTACAATTGTAATTACATAATTATGTACACATTATAATTTATACACAATATATAAATATAAATAATATATACCTATATAATTATATACATATATAAATATAAAATATATAAATAAATTATACATTAATTATATATATATATATATATATATATATATATATATATATATATATATATATATATATATATATATATATATATATATATATATATATATATATATATATATATATATATATACACACACACACACATACATATATATATACAGTCATGGTCAAAATTGTTGCCACCCCTGGTAAATATGATCAAATATGGCTGTAAGAAATAAATTTGCATTGTTTATCTTTTTGATCATTTATTTAAAATATTCACAAAATCCTAACCTTTTATTGAAGTAAAATAATTGAAAATGGGGGGTAAATCACATTATGTAATAAATGCTTTTCTCCAAAACACGTCAGCCACAATATTTGGCCCCCCTAAAAAATGTTATGAGTAAAATATTTCTGAAGTATATTCCCATTAATATTGACATTTCTTAGCACACCAGGGTGAGAAGGAACATGAAATTGTCCAGCTATGATGTCTTGTTTCACAGAAGTATAAATATAAGGAAGCACAAAGGCCAAATTCCCTTAATCATTCATCACAATGAGTAAAACCAATAAATGTATTGTTCTGATGTGCAGAAAAAGATTGTTGAGCTTCACAAAATAGAAAGTGGCTGTGGGAAAATAGCTAAAGCATTGAAAACCCCCATTTCCACCATCAGGGCAATAATTAAGAAGATCCAATCAGCTAAAGATGTTATGAATCTGACTGGAAGAGGACGCGTGTCTATATTGTCCTAATGCACGGCGAGGAGGAGAGTTTGAGTGGACAAAGACTCTCCAAGGATCACAGATGGAGAATCACAGAGATTAGTTGAGTTTTGGGGTCAGAAAGCCAAGAAACTAAAAAAACAAACAAACAAACCCCTACATCACCACATCCTCCTCGCTCATCCAGAAACAAACTCCAGCATATTCAGTGGTCAGACACTACTGGAGCTTCAGACGGGACCTGGTTCTGTGGTCAGATGAACTATAAAAAGAGCTTTTAGGCAGCAAATCTACCAGAAGGGTTTGGTGCTAACATGGATAAAACGTACCCCATGCCCACGGCTAAATATACAGCTGGATCTTTAATGTTGAGGGCCTATTTTTTTTGCAGGAGGTCCTGGACATCTTGTTCAGACACATGGTATCATGGATTCTAGCAAATGCCTACAGATTAAAAATCAAAACCTGACGGCCTCTGCTAGAAATCGTATAATGGGCCGTGGTTGGCTCTTCTATCAGGACAAAGATCCGAAGCAAACATCAAAATCAACACACAAATGTGTCACTGAACACAGAATGAAGCTTCTGCCATGGCCATCACAGTCCCCTGACCTGAATCCTATAGAGAATGAGTGATGAGCTGAAGAGAAGAGGCACCAATATGGATCTGGGAATCTGAAGGATCTGGAGAGATTCAGTATGGAGGAATGGTGTCTGATCTCTTGTCAGGTTTCTCCAAACTCATCAGGCATTAGAGGAGAAGACTCAGAGCTGTTATCTTGGGAAAAGGAGGTTGCAAAAAGTATTTAATAAAAGGGTGCCAACAATTGTGGCCAACGTGTTTTGGAGAAAAGCATTTATTTCATAATGTGATTCACCCCCCATTTTCAATTTTAGAATTTTGTGATTTTTTTAAATATAAGATCAAAAAAATAAACAATGCAGTTTTTTTTTTTTTTACAGCCATATTTGATAATATTTACCTGGGGTGCCAACAATTTTGACCACGACTGTATATTTTATATATATATATATATATATATATATATATATATATATATATATATATATATATATATATATATATATATATATATATATATATATATATATATATATATATATATATATAAAACATATAAAATAATATCAAATAATATATATAAATATATAAATCATAAAATATATATCAATATATATCACATGCAAATTCACTAAAATCTACTGAAATTCCCCTCCATCATTAAAAAAAAACAGTCAACAGAGCAATAGCCTTCCACCTCCCTAACTGAATAAAATCCTCGCAGGACTCCCCTTTTGCCATTGCCAACATACCCAGGTGGACAGTCCTTGAACAGTGCATTGCAGTTACTCTTTTTCTTTATAATTCCTATGGGTTTTGATGGGCGTGCCGCACTGGAGACTTGGAAGCAGGGATGGACTGGGACCAAAAATCGGTCCTGGCATTTTGGCCCAGACCGGCCCACCACCACATAAGATCCCAAATTCCACCCATCCTTGCACTCCCTTGCCCTGAATATACCAACTCCTATTCTTTAAAACTAGTTACCATGTAATGTGTAACAACCACAGGGCATTAATAGTGCAGGTGAGTAAGTTAAGACATTGGGTAAGTTAAGACATTTAAAGACACTGGGTCTCATTCGCGGATTTATAAGCACAGAATACTATTATTATTTATATTAAACCACTTATGTTATATAAGCCACTTGTGTTATAGCCTATTCTTGTTTCTGATGATGTACACACTACCAGTCAAAAGTTTTAGAACGGTAAGATTTTTTTAATGTTCTAGTGGAAGTCTCTTCTGCTCACCAAGGCTGCATCTGTGTTATTAGAAATACAAAAAGCTGTAATATTGTGAAATATATAAAATAACTATTTTCTATTTGAATTTATTTTAAAATGTAATTATTCCTGTGATGCAAAGCTGAATTTTGAGCATCATTACTCCAGTCTTCAGTGTCTCATGATCCTTCAGAAATCATTCTAATATAATAATTTGCTGCTCAAGAAACGTTTATGATTGTTATCAATGTTGAAAACAGTTGTGTACATTTTTTTTTTAGGATTCTTTGATGAATAGAAAGTTCAAAAGAACAGCATTTATTTAAAATATAAAGCTTTTGCAACATTATACAAGTCTATACTGTCACTTGATCGATTTAATGCATCCCTGCTAAATAAATGAATTCATTTCTTTAAGTTCTTTCCCCCCAAAAATTAATTCTTACCGACCCAAAACAATTAAATGGTAGTACAATGTTACAAAGGCATTATATTTCAGATAAATGCTGTTCTTTTGAACTTTCTATTCATCAAAGAATCCTAAAAAAAATTTACACTTCTGTTTCAACACTGATAATAATCATAAATGTTTCTTGAGCAGTAAATCATCATATTAGGATGATTTCTGAAGGATCATGTGATCCTGAAGACTGGAGTAATGATGATAAATTCAGCTTTGATCACAGGAAAAAATTACATTTTAAAATAAATTCAAATAGAAAAGAGTTTTTATATTTTTATAATATTTCACAATATTACAGATTTTTAAAATTATTTCTAATAATGCAGCCTTGCTGAGCAGAACATTAAAAAAAAAAAAATCTTACAGTTTTAAAACTTTTGACCGGTAAGTGTAAATAAAATAAATTCATTACTGAATTGGCCCTGTGTTTTAATTTGAAGAGTTTTTGTCTGCCAATGCAGATAGAAAAGCTAGCCTACAATTCTCATTAAGAAAGTTTGCATGATGTGCAACGTTTTCTCAATAATACAATGCATCATAATCATAATATATTAAAAAGAATAATAATTTTACTTATTACATAAGCCGGGAAGATGTAAAAGCTTAAAGCTAAAAGGTCAACTGATTCTTGTTAACTAGCTGCTCAGACCTTTTTTAACACTGACGTTATGGCTTTCTACACCCGCACCTTGGGAGAAACCAGGCTCAGTCGGGGTGCCAGTTCTCCTCTGGCCAATTAACAAACAGCGTATTATTATTATTCTGGCAATTTTAAAGGTCAGAGGTCATAATCGATCTGAATATTCGAAAGATCTGAGGCAACACGCCGGAGACGGGTTCATTGAGGATGATGTATCGATTAAATAATTATTAAAAATAAATCATTTGAAATATCGGAGTCATTACGCCAGAGACAGGTTTTTATTGAGGATGCCGTATTGATTAAACAATTACTGAAGTGTAATATTCGAAAGATCGGCGGCAACACGCTGGAGACGGGTTGTTTTGAGGATGACATATCAATCTAAAGAATTATTAACTAGGACTATTCAAACAATCGGAGTCATCACGCCGAAGACAGGTTTATTGAGGATGCCGTGTCGATGAGGCAGCTTAAGGGGGAGTCTCAATGACACGGTCTCTGTAGACACTTCAGGGTCAAGTGTTGGTCACATATGGGTGCTGGTCCACCGTCTGATCTGGATACAGCCTGGATCGGGCTGACTGCAGTAGACCTCGGGATAAAACAGAGACACTAACATTAGCGTAGATGCCATTCTTCAACGAGTACATCAGGTGTTATGGGAAGTGTTCCCGGTTCCGGCTGACCTAGATAATGCAGCATAATGATCATTTAATTGAAAAAAGTGTTTTATGTGTATGCCATAGAAAAGAGATGTGTTTTTAGTCTAGATTTAAACTGACAGAGTGTGTCTGCTTCCCTAGGAAGTCTGTTCCAGAGTTTAGGTGCTAAATAGGAAAAGGATCGACCACCTGCAGTTGATTTTGATATTCTAGGTATTATCAGCTGGTCAGAGTTTAGAGACCGCAGACGTGATGGAGTATAATGTGTTAAGAGCTCAGTCAAGTACTGGGGAGCTAAACCATTTAGTGCTTTGTAAGTAATAAGCAAGATTTTAAAATGTATGCAATGTTTAATAGGGAGCCAGTGCAGTGTTGACAGAACCGGGCTAATGTGTTCATACTTCCTGTTTTTTTATTCCTGTAGGTGAAATGAATGTGCTGATTTGCCAACTCTATGTGATGTTTTAATAAACCTTTACCGGACCTAATATGATTTAAAATGACATGAGAAAATATTTCTACTGTGAAGAAAATGTCATTCAACTCTAACACATTTTTAACTTTTTATTGATCATACATTTTTTTTTAAAAATTCAAACAGGACATTCTTCAGTACAGTTCTTCAGTCCATCACTCTGGGTTTAGGCAGACCCATCAGCTTCATATCTAAAGAACAGTAATGAAAGAAAAGACAGAAAATGCATTTCTTTTAAAATACTATCAAAAAACAGGAACTCTTAAAAAGCATACCTGATTGTGATCCAACACGATCTCACGACAATGCGTATAAATTGTACGAGTTTGCAATCTCGTAGAATGTATACGCCATAATAAGTTTTGGCATGCATATGGTAAGCCGTTTTTGGCGTGCATATGATACGCACTTTATGGCGTGTATATGACACGCTTTTGGGTAGGGTGAGGGTGGGGGTGTGGGGGGTTCGTACATATAATACACCATAAAGTGCGTATCATATGCACGCCAAAAAACGGCGTACCATATGCACGCCAAAACTCATTTTGGCGTATACATTCTACGAGATTGCACACTCGTACTATTGATACGCATTTTCGTGAGATCGGGCTCTGTGATCAAGCCATGGCAGAATGTTACATTTCTGTCCAAATGACTAAACTGACACTTAAAGGGATATCTACTACTAAAAGGAATATGAAAATGTTAAACATGAAAATATTCAGTTCAGAAATGTAATTATGTGAGGAATCATACTTATATCAGTGTTACAGGAAACATACTTATATCGTTGTTATTTCAGTCTGTTAATACAGCTTTTAAATGATCCATGCTGGCAAGTAATCATGGAAGCAGTACCACCCAATGTGAATTATATAAATATTTTAATAGCACACTGTAAAAAATGCTGTAAAATAACGGTCAAATTTTGACAGTAACATGCTGTTTTCAATAAAACAGTAATATACCGTAGAAAACAATGCAATATGGGTAATATTTTCATTTTTAGAAAAAGCCAATGGGAATATACTGTGAATTAACAGCACTCGAAGTCGACACACAGAGGCTGTGCTCCAAATCACACCCTATACCCTCATTCACTATTCCCTACACTAGTGTACTGGTATAGACCACTAGACAGAGTGAACTCACACACTGATGAACACCAGCTGATATCACTGAAGGAAAGAGAAACATGAACAGAAAAAAAGTTGATTTCATCAACTGAAGATAAAAGAAGACATTAAATCTCTGAAGATCTCAGCAGAGGAGGATTAAACAACTCCACAAACAACATTACCAGCTTCACACAGTACTAACCAGACTGACTTTATTTCTGTCAGACGTCTACAGAAGCTCTTATTGAGAATTAACAGAAGTTGTTTTATGGTTTCTTTTACGTTGCCATTATGGTGATCAGTGTTCGCTTTAGTTGGGCTCTTGACTCTTGAGACCAACATAAGTGTTTTTCTCGCTGCTTTAATGATGTGTTTTAAATACATTTGTTATAGCACGCAAAGCCGAGAGCAAACATAAAATTATGTTGACTATTTATTAGTGGTCTGCTTCACTGAGATTACTCAAGGTTTAATCTAGAATGTGTTTTATTTATTTTATTTTTTTAAGGTATGCCATTTTATGGAATGAGATCAATCAGTGTGACAACAGTCAGATCATTTGAAGAGCATGAACACCAAAACATTTTGAACATCAGTGCCATTCAGATTCACATAGAGATCAAGAATCGGCGTATGAATCTCAACAATGGTGACGATCAGAAGAGTCATGCTGCAATGCATGCTGGGTACCAGCGTTGTTCAAAAATCGTCCATGACTCCCAGCATGCATTGCTGTATGAATAAATTATGCTGCTGAATAGCCTGGTTATTTCCTTTAATTCTCACTATTTACCTTTATTTTTGGTGTTGTTTTTGTGTTGACTTTTAGTAGTGTTTGTGACGTTGATGAGTTGATCTGTTCATCTGTTGTGTTTATTGTCACCATTGTTGAGATTCATATGCTGATTCTTCATGTCTATATGAGTCTAAATTCTATTGCAGATTAAATCATGAGTTTAAAAAAATCCTTCATAACTGATTCTTTATCACTGCTTGATATTTTGCAGAAGTCTCACCGATTGATATCGTACAATAAGGGTAAAACTATGTATTATTAAAACAATGGGTTTGTTTAGGGGATAGACTAACACACTAAGCATCCCATTATGAATATGTCATAAGCAAAACATAACCAGTGACACCTGTTTATACTTTTTTCATGGCTATTTCTTGCTATAACAAATGTGTCTAGCAACCACAGAAAAATCATTGCAAAGTCAAGGGTCAAGAGCCCAACTGAAGCAAACACTGATCACCATAATGGTGACCAAACGTTATCAATTAAACATCAACATCTAAACCTCTGTTAATTCTCAATAAGAGCTTCAGTAGACGTCTGACAGAAATAAAGTCAGTGTGGTTAGTAATGTGTGAAGCTGGTAATGCTGTTTGTGGAGTTGTTTAATCCTCCTCTGCTGAGATCTTCAGAGATTTAATGTCTTCTTTTATCTTCAGTTGATTTCATCTAAAGCTGTGGCTGAAGTCAGTTGTAGTTCTTGTGTTTCTCTTTCCTTCAGTGATTCTGAAGGTGTTCATCACTAATTCTCAATTATCACTTAATTAATCTCTTAATTATCTCATTAACTTCAACACCGCTTCAATTACTCTAACACTCTGTAGTGTGGACACATGTAAGTGTTCATTTAAAACTGAAGATTTTGCTGTGGGGTTTAAAGGGTTAAAGAGATAAGATGAAAAACCCCCAGAGTGAAACGTAAATTAACGGTAAGCAACTGTAAATTAATTTACGAAAGTCCCTGTAATTTAACGGTTAAATACTGGCAGCAGGGTTTCCAGCTGTGTACCGTAATCCTGCAGTTATTACCGTTAAATCAAGGAAAAAACAGTAATATACTGTAAAACATAACAGTCACATTTACCAGATGAATCAAGATATTTTGACTGAAATATTAGTGAAAGTTAATAGAAAAAAAGTTGTGCAAATTCAGTAACCGATAGGGAGAGTAAATATTCAAATGAACTGTGTTTATGTGTTGTAGCAGAAGGTGATATAGAAGAGATCTTAGTTTAATGAATTAGTTTTGCGGGTCACCATTGTGCTGGAGAGTAGCGCCTGTGCTTCAGTCCAGGATGAGCAGGGAAACACTGATGATATGCTGTCTGATGCTTTATTTAAAGGCAGTGGCTGTGTTTGCTGATGCAGTTATGAGCTGTTTGTTGATTTGGCTCATGTGTGCTATTGTTAATGATGAACTTCAAAGATTGAAGTTAAAGTCATATTTCTTAAGTATTTAACTACTCATTACGACACATTACATGTTTGCAGTTTATATTTATATTAAGAAATGTTCTTTTTCAGTGGATTCAAATTACATAAGTTTACAGTACAAACAACATATAAATACTTTTAAAGTTTTAAAATGATAACTGTTTTAAGCGATCAGTTTTCCAAATGAAGAGAGTTAATTTCAATGTATTATTACGGTAACTTACTGTAAAAAAAAGAGAGCTGTAAATAAACAGTAGAGGGCTGTAAATTAACAGTACATTGCTGGAAACCCTGCTGCCAGTATATTACCGTTATTTTACAGCACAATTTTACAGTGCAGCCATTAAAAATTGGAGGGACAACCATGATAACAGTAAAGCGATCACCAGCAGAAGATTTTTGGGCATTAATATTATTAATGTAAACACAAATATTTGATACCAGTTGAGTCTAAAGTGAATTAAACAGACAGAAAAAAAAAAAAAAACAAACAAACAAAAAAAAAAAACAGATCTGGTCAAAATATCAGATCAGCAATTAAATTGTCAGAAACTGAAATAAGAGTCGGTGCCACATCTGTGCCCCAAAATCAGTTATTTATTATCAATAAAAAAATAAAAAAATAAACAATTAGTTGATAGATCTATCATTTTTTTATGGTTAATTATTTTCTGATTATATTATGAATTATTTAGTTCTGCTTTTAAAATTGTAATAAAATATTTTCTCATACTCAATACTGTACAAAATAGAAATAGAAATAAGAGAGAGAAAAAGAAATACAGAAAGGAATAATAAAAACTTTAAAACACTTAATCTCTCCCTATTCCAGTTTACCCTCTCTCCCTCCACCACTCCCACGGATGTTTTAAGGGACTAACGTAGAAAATGATGATGAGACAGTTATAATTAATTGCAGGAAACTTTCTAACTTATAGTTCACAGCCAAAATTAACATTTTTACTTTTTATACAGCTGCGTAGCCTAGTTCAATCCCGGTTTGCTTCGCAAAGTTTGTTTAATTCTATGTCCTATTGAATTTTTTTAAATCATACCATTATATAAAAACAACATTAAAACTTGTTTAAAATAAAATATGCATATCTTACCTTGAGAGTTTCGAGAGTAGGATGTTTTGAAGTGGCTTGCTGGTGGTAAACGATTTTGTTGTGGCTTTCTTTTTTCAAATTAGAGGTCGCGGGAAGTTCCGGGCAGGGTTGCCAGGTTTTCACAACAAAACCCGCCCAATTCTCTTCTTATTATTATTATTATTTTACGGCGGATCGCAAACAAATATGTGCATTACCGCCACCTATATCTGAAATGGACCAGTGACACCTCCTATACCCAACATAAATTCCCCTTATTTACCCGCATAGAGACATCATCGAATTTCATCCGGCGCTGCGCGTCCACTTTCAGCCCCCATGACAGGAAAAAAAATAAAAAAAATAAAATAAAATAAAACCCCACTTTAAATACGCTTATTTAACCCAGTACTTAACAAATAATCTACCAATAAATGTATTATTCTCCTATCTGATTTTAATAAATTTTGAATACTCAACTTTACTCCTATTTTATTTAATTCCTCCTTCAACTCTTTCCTTTCAACCTTATATCTCCTACAGTGCATTATTACATGTTCAACTGTTTCACTAACCTCACATACCTCACATAAACCTGTTGGATGCTTACTTATTAAGTGCAATGTACCATTCAATCTTGTATGTCCTAATCTCAGTCTTGTAATCATATTCTCTTCATTCCTACTCCTACCTGATATTCTTCCCTTACCCACTGTTGACTGCATTTGATGCATATGTCTACCTTTTAGTTCATTGTCCCAATACTGCTGCCATAATTTCAAAATATGGTTTTTAATAATTGATTTAATTTCTGACCTGCTAAATAAAATCTGTATATCTACTATTTCTCGTTCTATTGCCTTTTTTGCTAATGTATCCGCCTCCTCGTTACCTCTCAACCCAATGTGAGCTGGAACCCACAAAAACTGTACCTCTAAATTAGCTTGTTTAATTGAATATAATTCTTGAACTATCTCTATACCATATCTTGTCTTGTTTCTGACTTTATCTCCTTCAAACTTATTAGATCTGAACTACAATCTGAACATATTACTGCCTTGGATATTTTAACTTCCCTAATCCACCTTATTGCCATAATTAATGCAAACATCTCTCCAGTATACACCGATAAACAATCTGATATCATTTTACTCTTATACACTTTAATCTTTGGAATAATGAATGCAGAACCCACATGACCAGTTTTTGAATCTTTTGAAGCATCTGTAAAAATGTGCATATACTCCCTTACATTATATACTCTGTTTCATATGAACCCTCCTTTTGCCTTTTTTCTAATAAACTTAAATCTATTTCTGGTTGGGGCATGACCCATAATGGTACTGGAGATAAAGGAATTATTGGAGCATATCCAACCTCCTCCAATCTCATATCACTAACCAATTTCCTCACACTCCATCCAAAGCTATTACACTCTCTCTTCTCATATTCCCAACTAGGACTCATTACTTTCCTTGTTGGGTGATCCTCACTCTGACCTTTTAAATTTGCCCAATAAGATGCCATTAATTGCTGTCTTCTTATCTGGCATTTCACCCATCTCTACCTGAAGAGCCGAAACTGGAGAAGTTAGATATGCTCCGCAGCAAATTCTTAGTGCTTGAGACTGAATTCTCTCTAATTTAATTAAATGAGATTTATTTGCAGAACCATATACAAGACAACCATAATCAATTATAGATCTTATCATATATATATATATATATATATATATATATATATATATATAATGTGTGGCGTTCTAGGAGGAATCAGCGTCGCCCTGGCAACCAACACAAACCACCTGCACCCTCACCATCGGCTGATCGGTCACAGCTGCTCCCAATCAGGCCGCAGCCACATAAGCGGCAGAGGCTGAACACACAGACAGACTCTGGTCTCGAGCCGAATGAAGCGCTGTACTAACCTCTTTCTTTGTTCTCCTCAGAAAGCAGTGACCGACAGCCCATCACCGAGCACGCGTTTGTACACCCACTTTCCCACTGGATTGAGCACAGAAGAGCACTTAGAGCACCAGCCATCATGCACCGGCTTCACGTGTTGTACCACTTTTCGCACTGTAAATAAAATCCACCCTCCTGGGCCTTTTCACCAAGCCTGCCTTGTCGAGTGATTCCTCTCCCCGTGACAGTGGTGGAGAATGCGGGCAGATTCGTGAGGAATCACCGACAAGGGCACCACCTCACCTCCTAATCCTGTGTTTTTTTTTTGTTTATGCACCGCAGTGTTGGGGAAGGCGGCGCGCTCGGTCCCGAAATGGAGGATGTGTTACAGCGCCTCGCGGAAGTCAGCATCCGCCAACAACAAATAGTGGAACATCTGGCCACTCACCAGAGCAGGACAGAGGAGGAGCTCTTCGCTGTCCGTGCGCTGCCGCCCAGCAGCGTTCCGTTACCGGATCCTCGCGCCCAAGCCATCCGCCTGCTGCCCAAGATGATGGCGGATGATGACGTAGAAGCCTTCCTGCAGGTCTTTGAAAACACCGCCCAACGAGAGGCATGGCCGGAAGAGGATTGGGCCCGGCGCTGGCACCCCTCCTCACGGAGAAGCCCAGCGGGCTTATTTCGCTGCCCTTGGCGACCGTGAAAACTATATTGAAGTTAAGCGAGAAATTATAGCGAGGCTAGGCCTCTCACCGGTCTCGCCGCCCAGCAGTTCCACGACTGGGAATTCAAGCCCGGGTGCCAGCCGGGCCCAAGCAACCGAGCTCAGCCGCGCATCGCGCATCACTGGCTGATGGACGGAACCCCACCGCAGGACAGGTAAAGGCGTGTGGTGATAGATCGCCTTCTCGCGCTCTACCTCGCGCCCATCGGCAAGCAGTTGGCATGAGGAACCCTACCACTACCCTGGAACTGGTGGAGGCGATCGAGCTGGCGGATGCTGTCCATCTCCGCGAGGCCGGGGACCGCGCGCCGTTCCCAGCGAATCATGCCGGGGCGGCGCCCGCTCGAAGGGACTCCACGACCAGTCAGCAGGCTGACGGTTCCCCGCCAGCAGGATGAGCCCATGCCCAGCGCTGAACCACCATCACCCCGCGGCGTGGCTGGCAGGCTGCATCATCCACCAGCATGGGCCATCGAGAGGCCCTGAAGCAGATGTGATGGTGGACGGGAAACAGTTCCGGGCCCTGCTGGACTCAGGCAGTGGAGTCACCCTGTTGCAGTCGCGGTTATACGCCCCTCGAAGCGGCCAGACGAACTTCCTACCGATTACCTGTGTGCACGGAGACACTCGCCAAGTACCGGCCCGTAGGGTCACCATTTCATCGCCCCAAGGCACCTGGCCGGTAGAAGCTGGCCTGGTGAAGGACCTACCGGTGGCCGTACTGCTTGGGAGGGATTGGCCCGGCTTCGACCGCCTGCTCAACGCCGCGACTCAGCCTGCCAGCCCAGAGGGGAACCGTCGAAGACGGAGGCGGCCGCGTGGACCCCGCCGCCGACCGGCCCTGCTCGCCTCCGACAGCGGGAGAGATGGTGAGTCCCCCTCCCAACCGACTAATCTGTTTTATGATGTGTACCAACAGGCTGCGGGAGGGGCTCGTTGCCAGGAACAGCGGGAGGGCGATCGACTCAAGCACTGTTGGGCTCAGGTGCGAGTCCTGGAGGAAAGACGTCCTCCACGACCCCATCCTCTCCCGCATTTTGTAAATCGAGAATGGCCTGCTGTACTGTGTCGCGCAGCGAAGGGGGGAGGAGAAGAAATTGCTGGTGGTACCCCGAGCCAAGACCGAAACCATCCTGGAGCTGGCGCACTCCCATCCCATGGCCGGACACCTCAGGGCAGCCAACACCACTCAGCGCATCCGAGACCGCTTCCTCTGGCCGGGCCTGGAGGCCGAGGTGAAGCGGTTCTGCCAAGCCTGCCCGACCTGCCAGGTCACGTCACCCAGGACCCCTCCCCCCAGCCCACTGATACCGCTGCCCATCATCGAAGTGCCCTTCGAGCGGATTGGGATGGACATCGTGGGGCCGTTGCCAAAGTCTGCCCGAGGACATGAACACATCCTGGTGATCGTCGACTACGCCACCCGGTACCCGGAAGCAGTCCCCTTGCGGAAGGCCACCGCAAAGTCCATCGCCCAGGAACTGTTTCTGTTGGCCAGCCGGGTCGGCCTCCCCTCGGAGATCCTGACTGACCAGGGAACCCCGTTCATGTCCCGGCTAATGGCGGATCTATGCAGGCTGCTGCGGGTAAAGCAGTTAAGGACCACCGTCTACCACCTGCAGACGGATGGACTCGTAGAGAGATTCAACCAGACCCTCAAGCAGATGCTTAGGCAGTGGCAGCGGAGGATAAGCGGGATTGGGACCTCATGATTCCCTATGTGCTCTTTGGGATCCGCGAAGTTCCCCAGGCCTCAACTGGCTTCACCCCCTTTGAGCTCCTGTTCGCCGCCAACCACGGGGCTTCTGGACGTCGCCAGGGAAGCGTGGGAGCAGCAGCCTGCACCGCATCGCACCGTGATCGAACAAGTCCGACAGATGAGGGAACGGATCGACCGAGTGATGCCATTAGTCCGGGACCACCTCAGTAAGGCCCAGCAAGCGCAGCAACGCCAGTCTGATCGGGCAGCCCAACCACGGGAATTCCAGCCGGGAGACCGTGTCATGGTCCTGGTCCCCAGCTTGGCCTGCAAGTTCCTGGCGTCCTGGAAAGGGCCCTATACGGTGCTAGAACGGATTGGACCGGTCACGTACCGACTGAGGCAGCCTGGGCGACGGCAGGCGGAGCAACTCTACCATATTAACCTCCTGAAGAAGTGGGTGGGGACCCGGGACCAGCTGGCGGCGTTGAGTCTCACCGATCCCGTGGTTGTGGACGTCAACCCTCAGCTCTCGGCTGCCCAGAAGACGGAGCTGCAGCACCTGGTCAGTCAGTTCCAGGATGTGTTCTCGTCCCAGCCCGGGCAGACCAACGTGGTCCAGCACGACATCAAGACGCACACCGGCGTCATCGTCAGGCAACGGCCCTAACGCATCCCGGAAGCTCGTCGGCAGGCTATTGAGGAGGAAATCCAACAAATGCTGAAGTTGGGGGTAATTGAACCATCCCGGAGTCCGTGGTCCAGCCCCATCGTGATGGTCGAAGCGGATGGCACCCTCCGCTTCTGTAACGACTTCCGCCGCCTGAGCGAAGTCTCCGTCGGCGGGTACCCCATGCCTCGGGTCGACGAGCTGCTGGACCGCCTCGGAAGGGCCCGGTACATCAGCACCCTCGACCTCACCAAGGGCTATTGGCAGGTACCGCTCTCCGAGGGAGCTAAACCGAAGACCGCCTTCTCGGCGCCCAGCGGCCACTGGCAGTACCGGACCCTTCCCTTTGGCCTACACGGGGCTCCCGGACATCATCCTGCGGCCCCACCAGGCGTGCGCAGCCGCCTGCCTGGGCGGCGTGGTGATCCACTCCGAGGCATGGGGAGAACATCTGGAGCGTCTGCGGAGGGTGCTTTGAGCTCGGCGGCGGGACTAACCGCCAACCCCGAAAATGCCACCTAGCCTTCTCCGGCCAAGTACCTGGGTTTCCAAGTCGGCCGAGGCCTCATCCGGCCCCAGGACAAGAAAGTAGAGACCATCCACTCTGCCCCGCGGCCCCGGACGAAGACCCAGGTAGCTTTCTTGGGGTTGGCGGGTTATTACCGATGTTTTATCCCCAACTTCTCCTCTTTACGCCCCTCTGACAGACCTGACCAGGAAGGGGCAGCCGTGAAAGTGTGTTGGACCCCATCGCTGGAGGAGGCCTTTGCCCAGGTCAAAGCAGCGCTGGCGTCGTCGCCCGTCCTCCGCTCCTGACTTTAGCTGCCCCTTCCTGCTGCAGACGGATGCCTCCGACACAGGACTGGGAGCCGTCCTGTCCCAAATCCAGGAAGGTGAGGAGCATCCGATCATCTACATCAGCAGGAAGCTGTCCCCGGCCGAGGAAGTACACCGCCGTGGAGAAGGAGGCCCTGGCCATCAAGTGGGCAGTCCTGGAGCTCGGTACTACCTGCTAGGCCGCAAGTTCACCCTGGTCACGGACCACGCCCCCTTACAGTGGATGGCCCGCGCCAAGAACACCAACGCCAGGGTGACTCGCTGGTTCCTAGCGCTCCAGGACTTCCACTTTGAGGTGCGACATCGGGCCGGGGCCGCGAACGCCGATGGCCTCTCACGGATCTGGACAGCTTATGCAGGTCTGTCAGGGGTCATTCCCCATCCTCCCGTTACATCACCCTTGCTGTCTCCATTTGTTCACAGGACCAGAACGACGCAGGGAATGTGACGAGCGTTCTAGGAGGAATCAGCGTCGCCCTGGCAACCAACACAAACCACCTGCACACCCTCACCATCGGCTGATCGGTCACAGCTGCTCCCAATCAGGCCGCAGCCACATAAGCGGCAGAGGCTGAACACACAGACAGACTCTGGTCTCGAGCCGAATGAAGCGCTGGACTAACCTCTTTCTTTGTTCTCCTCAGAAAGCAGCGAGTGACCGACAGCCCATCACCGGAGCATGTTTGGACACCCACTTTCCCACTGGATTGAGCACAGAAGAGCACTTAGAGCACCAGCCATCACGCACCGGCTTCACGTGTTGTACCACTTTTCGCACTGTAAATAAAATCCACCCTCCTGGGCCTTTTCACCAAGCCTGCCTTGTCGAGTGATTCCTCTCCCCGTGACAATATATATATATATATATATATATATATATATATATATATATATATATATATATATATATATATATATATATATATATATATATATATATATATATATATAGTTTTAAAGCCAATCTATCTGCTCCCCATTCCTGACCTGAAATACATCTCATTACATTCACTACACGCTTACATCTTCCCACCATTTTTTCAATATGCTCTCTCCAAGTTAATCTACTATCAAACCAAACTCCTAGAAATCTTACTATACTTACACGCTCTAATTCTTTTTTGTATAATTTTAACTTAACATCCACATTCCTCCTCATTTTAGTAAAAAGTATTATTTTTGTCTTTTCCACTGAAAACTTAAAACCATTTTCCCCTGACCACTTTTCAACTTCATTTAGCGCACCTTGCAATTTCTTTGTGTTATAATCTATATTCTTTCCTCTAAACCAGATAGCCCCATCATCAGCAAACAATGATTTCCCCATACTTCTATCAATCCTTGAGAAAACATCGTTAGTCATGATAATAAATAAAAGTGGACTTATTACACTGCCCTGAGGTGTACCATTTCCAATTGCTCCACTTAATGATATAGCTCCACCCACCTTTACTCGAATACTTCTTCCAATTAAAAACTCTTTTATCCAATTATACATTCTTCCTTTTATACTCATTTTCTGTAACTTTATTAATAACCCCTCTTTCCACAACATATCATAAGCCTTTTCTATATCAAAGAAAGCAGCAAAGACACTTTCCTTATTTATAAATGCCTTTCTTATTTCATCCTCTAAAGATACTATTGGATCCATAGTCCCTCTACCACACCTAAACCCACTTTGATAAGAAAAAAACCTATTCATTTTTTCCAAATGCTAAGTCAATCTATCAGCTATCATTCTCTTCATTACCTTACATAAATGAGAAGTTAAAGCTATTGGACGATAATTTATAGGATTACTTGGATCTTTCCCAGGCTTTTTAATAGGTATAATTAATGCTTCCTTCCAACTTTGAGGAATTATACCCTCTATCCATATTCTATTATAAAATGTTAAATCACTTCCATACACTGTAAAAAATTGTGCTGTAAAATAACGGTAATCTACTGGCAGCTGTGGTTGCCAGCAATGTACTGTTAATTTACAGCCCTCTACTGTTTATTTACAGCTCTCTTTTTTTACAGTATGTTACCGTAATAATACCATGAAATTACCATTTGGAAAAACTGATCGCTTAAAACAGTTCTCATTTTAAAACAAGTATTTATATGGTGTTTGTACTGTAAACATATTTCAATTAAATCCACTGAAAAAGAACATTTCTTAATATAAATATAATCTGCAAACATGTTATGTGTCGCAATGAGTAGTGAAATACTTAAGAAATATGACTTTAACTTCAATCTTTGCTGTTCATCATTAGCAATAGCACATGTGCCAAATCAACAAACACCTCATAACTTCATCAGCAAACACAGCCACTGCCTTTAAATAAAGCATCAGACAGCATATCATCAGTGTTTCTCTGCTCATCCTGGACTGAAGCACAGGCGCTACTCTCCAGCACAATGGTGACCCGCAAAACTAATTAATTCAACTAAGATTTCTTCTATATCACCTTCTGCAACAACACATAAACACAGTTCATTTGAATATGTACTCTCCTTATCAGTTACTGACTTTGCACATCTTTTTTCTATTAACTTTCACTAATATTTCAGTAAACATATCTCGATTCATCTGGTGTTATTCATCATGTTATGTTTTACAGTATATTACTGTTTTTTCCTTGATTTAACGGTAATCTACTGGCAGCTCTGGTTGCCAGTAGATTGCTGTTTTTTTACAGTACTTTTCCGTAAATTAATTTACAGTTGCTTACCGTTAATTTACGTTTCACTCTGGGGGTTTTTTCATCTTATCCCTTTGTAGTGAATGGAGTTTTTCATGGTAACTGTTCCAGCAAACTTTTATTTGTTCAATAATTAAATCGGTTATATAAGTCAAAACAAATACTTTAAACATTCTCAATGCAATTTTTATTTTGCTCTGTAACAGGGAAAATGTGTATTTTTATTTATAATTAACATTTTGAGTTTGTTCCGTTGGTGACGTCATTGATAATGGACCGGTCGCGCCTGCTCTCTCAGAACGGCCTGTGACTGGAGAGAGTCAGGTATGTCCGTACTGTGCTCTTCAATTAAGAGTAAAATATACTGTATAAAGTGATGTTTGAAGTCAACGTTTATCATAGAAATGTCATGAAACCGAAACAAGTTGATATATTCACTTTTTTGAGTACAGTTTGATGCATTTTGAGTTTTATGAGCATACGTGTTTGTTTGATGTTGCCGCCTTGCCAAACTAGAGTGCGGATTTTTCCCTGTAAAAACGTTTCTTGAGATATAATTTCGGTGGATTGAGTCTGTAGAAATGTTGTTTTGTACATTGAATGTCTGTAACTTCGTTTGAATGCTAGTATGTATGTTTATAGCCATGTGTGTGACCTGTATTAGATGAATTGCAGTTTCTGTAATGGAGGACAGTACTTGATGTGTTTTTTTTATACATCCTTCAGCTGAGAGAGAGAGAGTGAACCTGAAGGCGTGTGTGTTAATTGTCTGTCCTCTTGTTAATAAACTGCAGGTATGTTTAACAGCAATAAGAAAAAAAAAACCACTATACGATCTAACAAATTGAGACATTTTGGCTAAAATCTTAATGTAATATGTGCTTTTAATGGAATTTTATTTCTTTAATTTGATTTTTGTGAATGTGAATTTTCATAAATAAGACACAGAGAAATTGATTGTTGTAAAACAAGACTTTATTGTATAAACGGCAGAACGGCCTGTGACTGGAGAGAGTCAGCTGAGAGAGAGAGAGTGAACCTGAAGGCGTGTGTGTTAATTGTCTGTCCTCTTGTTAATAAACTGCAGACGTGGTCCACGAAGCCAGTGGTGTTGTGGGGTTTTCTTGTGGTGTGAGACCAGACCCGCTACAAATTTGGTGCCGTGACCGGATCAAGGGATCAGCCATTGCAGATCGCCGGGAAAAGCCATCGACATCACCAGTCAACAGAACTTTTGTGGTAGATAAGCAGTGTGACTTAAACATGGACAGTTACGGTTTTACACACAACAAAGCACAAGAACACATGGCAGATGCAGATGTTAATCCTGCAAACGTGACACCTGTTTGTGTTAGGAGTAGTGTTTTAAGTTCACATAGGTTCTCTACTGGAATGGGGAGGGGGGCTCAGTTAAATAGTATGCTAGAACAAAATATGGCAGCCAGCCCAGTAGATCTAGCCACTCCAGTACGTCCCTCAACCAGTAGCCCGACTATGCAAGGCATGAGTAGTGACACAACAGTGCCTCATGGAGAAAGACCGTACTGCCCCCCAGTGGGCGAACCAGTGAATCAGTGGCAAACAATGGCAGATTTAATGAAGCAACTGGGTAGTGAAATAGGGAACCAAATTTCTGCAAACCTGAGATCTGCAGGGCAAAATCCCCAGAGAGATTATGTTAATGCCCAACAGCCTTCACCTCAGAGTCCTGATTTGTCAAATTTGAACCTAATTGTTAGGCATCAGGATATAAAAGAACCGCCTACCTTTAGAGGTGATAAGACCGATCGATGCACCATTAGTGAATGGCAAGAACTGATGCAAGCTTACTTAAACAAGAAGGGCTTCAGTGCATCTGAACAGGGCCAAGAGATTCTCGATAAGCTAATGGGCCATGCTAAGGATGTTGTGAGGACATGTATTCGCAACAATCTCCTGATTGATGTGGCTAGAGATCCACATGTCATCTTTTCAATTCTAAGGCAACATTTTGGAGATGCAATTTCCTCTACAACACCTTTAAGAGACTTTTATGACACCTTGCCAAAGCAGTCAGAAAGTGGCTTGGATTACTGGATCAGACTAAATAAGGCAGTTGACCTGGCTGATGAATGCCTAAACCGACAAGGAAAAGAGTTGAGGACCCTGGTCACGAAGTAGCAATGATGTTTGTAAGGCATTGTCCTGAGCCTGCTCTGTACACTGCCCTTGAGCAAACCATTGGAAAGTTGGAATGCACAAGACATTCAAGCATTAATTGACAGCCACCACAGAGACAAGCAGTCTATAAGAGTAGATAGAGAGAGAAGGGTTGATGAAACTTCATCTAACGCCTGGTGCATGACCCAACAGCGGTCCACTGCAGCTAATCAGACAAGCGGTTCAGATTCTGCTCTCCTTGGGCGAGTGGTTTCTCTACTAGAGCAGTTCCTAGTCAAACAGAAGGAGCAAGAACAGAAAACTGAACAAGGCAAGGTCGTGCCTGAATCCCCTGCAGTCCCCTGCAAAATATGTAGGGCTCAAGATCATACAACAAAGACTCACTGTTTTAAGGAGGGACTGTGTTTTAGGTGTTTCAAGACAGGGCACAGAGGTTTTGAATGCCCTGACAAAAGACAAGAAAAAAAAATCACAGCCAGCGTAGCCACTAGACCTGAGCACCATTTAAACTAGAAAACCTGCATTGTGGGGGGGACAGTGTGGGTATCAGACAAGTTAAGACCCCAGAAAGCCCATTGACTGTTCAGGTAACTACAAGTGATCACTTAAGTCAAAACAGTGTGAGTGAAGTACTTGCAGTCCAGCAAAAGACTACCTGTGAGGCTCCAAAAGCTTATTACCAGAGAATTAATGATGAAGATGATCTGTTCTATGCTCCAGTATTAGTTGAGGGGAAAGTGAAACTATTAGCTCTTGTCGATAGCGGATCTGTTACCTGTACATTGAGTGAAACAGCTGAGCATGCGCTTAAAGACTGGAACTTGATCTGCAGTTCGAGTAAACCCACAAGAAAAGTACTTACTGGCTGTGGAGGGAATGAAACAAAACCAAAGTGCACATATGAGTTGAATGTGGATATGCTTGAATGTAAAATGACAATCAACTTTTTAGTTGTCCCAGGACAAAAGGATGAAATGATAGTTGGATCGAATGTCATCAGGCATGTGACTCAGCAGATGAGGAAAACTGAGTGGTACTGGAAAAGCTTGTCTCAACCAGTTCAAGATAATGTTCAAGAACCCCTGCTGAATATGCTTTCTAATGTTGACCGCTGGCATGGAGATAAGATACCGCAGAGAGTTGGCACGGTAGTTTTGCGACAATGTCTTACACTAGAGCCACAGCAAGAACATCTGGTTTGGGGAAGATTAAAGGAAGAAGTTCCCTTGTCTGTTGGGAGCACAGTAATGCTCGAACCCTCCACTTCCCGTTCTGCACCAAGAAATGTTATGGTAGCTCGCAGTGTTTGCCCACTCTGGGGTGATAAGTGGATTCCTATGAAAGTGATCAATATGATAGACCGCCCCATTGTTTTGCGCCGCAATACTAAAATAGCTAACGTGCACCCATGCCTTGCACTAGAGGAACTAGATCTCACAGAAAAAAGTACAGAATACCTGCAGGAAGGGGTTCAGCAGAATATTGTCCAGGTTAATGAGCTCAATGAGAAAAGCAAGCTGCAGTCTGACTATAGAGCCAAGTTGAGAGATCTGGGCCTGGCAGAAATTGACATTGAGTCCTGTGAAGTAAGTGATTACTGGAAAGGAGAGCTGACTGATCTCATAGTACAGTATGAAAGTACCTTCTCTCGTGACAAGCTGGATTGCGGTGAAGTAAAGAACACTGTTCATCGGATCGACTCAAAGATGAGAAGCCTTTCCGACTGCCCTACAGAAGGGTTCCACCCACCCATTATCAGAAATTGAGACAAACATTGGATGAGATGGAGGAGCGTGGTATCATTCAAAAATCAAACAGTGAATGGGCATCACCTTTAGTCTTAGTCTGGAAACCTTCTGGAGAGCTAAGGATATGTACAGACTTTAGATGGCTCAACCAAAGGACAGAAAGGATGCGTATCCTTTGCCCCATCAAGCTGATGCCCTTGCATCATTAGGAGGAAATAGTTATTTTAGCACCATGGATTTAACATCGGGCTTCTATAACATACCAATCCATGAGGATGATCGGAAATATACGGCATGCATAACTCCAGTAGGGCTTTATGAATATAATCGTATGGCCCAAGGTTTATGTAACAGCCCAGCTACGTTCTCACGCATGATGACATCTATTTTTGGAGACCAAAACTTCCTTCGCTTCTTTGCTACTTGGATGATCTACTCGTCTTTGGCAAAACTGAGAAGGAAGCTCTTGATCGCCTGGAGATGGTGTTTTCCCGACTTAAAGAGCATAACCTGAAACTGGCGCAAAAGAAGTGCTATTTCTTGAGAAAAACAGTTAGGTTTCTGGGTCATATTGTGACTGAGAGTGGTATAGCAACCGATCCTGCGAAAGTGTCCGCAATCAGTGACATTAAATCCACAGACTTGATGGAAGCAGACGGAAAGACTCCTTCACCAACCAAAATTAAATCTTTTCTTGGGATGGCGAATTACTATTCCCATTTCATTGAAGGTCTCTCTACTTTAGCTAAACCATTATTTAAACTGACTGCTGGACAGAAAGTCGGGAGAAGACATGGACAGAAGAAACCCTTCGTTTCCAAACCTAGGCGTTTAAGACCTGAAGACTGGACTGCAGAGTGTGACACAGCTGTAGAAAATGTAAAACATGCACTTTCTCACACAGTTGTTCTTGCCCACCCAGACTTCCGTAGACCTTTTCTTTTGTCTACTGATGCATCTTTGGATGGATTTGGTGCAGTCTTGAGTCAGATTCCAGAAGATGAGAAAAAACCTAGACCAGTCGCTTTTGCAAGTAAGACCCTGTCAAAAGCCCAGTCCCATTACCCTGCTCATAGGTTAGAGTTCTATGCACTGAAGTGGGCAGTTTGTGATAAATTCGCCCATTGGCTGAAGGGGACCAAATTTACAGTGCTAACTGATAACAACCCCCTCACGTATATAATGTCAAAGCCAAAGCTAGATGCCTGTGAGCAGAGATGGGTATCTAAGCTTGCCCCTTTTGACTTTGATCTCAGATACATACCTGGTACCAAGAACATCCCTGCTGATCTTTTGAGCCGCCGACCTTTTGCCAAAACATTAGAAGTCTGTGATGCACTTGAGACTAAATCTGAACATGTGACTTCCGAAACCATTCAGGAAACTTTCCGGTTATCAGTGAATGTGCACCAACAAATGGGTGAAAGCAGCATGGATTCTCAAGTTGAAAAACTGAAGATGGTTAGTAGTGAAGGGGTAAGAGCAGTCTTTGAGTCCTGCCTCAACTGGGAAGCCAGCAGTCCAGTTCAGGGTATTCATCTAGCTCAGAATAATACTTTTGTCCATGGAGGTGTCTGCACTCTTCCAGTCTTTTCTGTGGAAGATATACGGATGAAACAGAAAGCAGATCCCACTGTGTCCCGTGTTGCATTCTTTGTCGAAAGGAAAAGGAGACCATCACGTAGAGAGAGACAATGAAACTGCACCAGTGATGAGACTTCTGAAACACTGGGAAAAACTTGAAGTAAAAGTTGGAGTTCTGTACCGCAGGTCCAAAGATCGGGTTGATAAAGTCAGGTATCAGCTTGTGCTTCCCCTGTCACTGAGAACTGTTGCTCTCAGAGGAACTCATGACGATGCAGGCCATCAAGGACAAAGCAGAACTCTTCATCTTGTACGCCAAAGGTTTTCTGGTCTGGTATGGACACAGATGTTAAAGTATGTCTCACACTGTAAGCGATGCGTTGTCGGAAAGACGCAAGAACCTGAGGCCAGGGCTCCACTAGAGTCTATCAGAACAAATGCACCACTTGAGCTCGTATGTATAGATTTCTGGTCTGCAGAAGGAACCCATGGAGAGAGTATTGATGTTCTGGTCATAACAGACCATTTCACAAAACTAGCCCACGCGTTCCCATGTCCCAACCAAACAGCCAAAGTAGTGGCTCAGAAATTGTGGAACAACTTTTTCTGCGTGTATGGCTTTCAGAGATTACATTCTGACAAAGGTGCAAATTTTGAGAGCAAATTGATCGCTGAGTTGTTGCTGGTGTCTGGTGTTGAAAAGTCCCATACCACACCGTACCATCCTATGGGCAATGGCCAGACAGAGAGGTTTAATCGCACCCTTGGGAGCATGATCCGCTCTTTGCCGCCTCGAGCAAAGGAAAAGTGGCCGCAGATCATTCAGACACTCACGTTTTCCTATAATTGTACTACCCATGAAACAACAGGGTTTGCGCCTTTCTACTTAATGTTTGGAAGGATTCCTAAGTTACCTGTAGACGTCATGTTTGGAGGTGCCCTCAGAAATGAGGATGTTCAGACTTATGATGTGTATGTGAAATCTCTTCAGAAAGATTTTAGAGAAGCTGTGCTCATTGCTAAAAGCAATCCCAGCTAGAATTTTTTGTTATAAGAATGTTCTGAGAACATTACCTACATTGTTCTATAAATGTTTTCAGCGGGTAGTTTTATTTTTGTTCCCAGAATGTTCTTTTAAAAGTTAGGATAACATTCTTTAAAAACATTCTAAAAATGTTAAGTGGTAACATTCTAATAACATACCCACTAAGCAAAGTTTCAACGTCTTTGACCCTAGAGCGAGCGTTGAAAGAGCGTCCACTGAGGAGCCAGAATAAGCGTTTTTATGGCGTCTGTTTTGGGCGTGATCTGCCGCGTCCGATATAGATGTTCATGGAACCTCAAGGTTAAACAGTTCAAATGTGCTCATTGTGGACATATATTCCTTTTGTAATTGCAAATCAACTCACAGACAGTGTGTGTTTGTCCAAAATCTTGAAAATAAAAGAAACTTAGCTCACACCTTTAGACACTTAAGGCAACTTAGCATCTGAAATTCACACATCTTTGGATCATGAGAGAAACCAGACCTGAAGGAAAGACTCTGGCACAGGACTCAATCCAGGATCTTCTTGCTGTGAGAGCCAGTGTTTCCCACTCATACACTGGTGCTGCCCTTAATCACAGATATAAGAGACACTTTGACTATTCCTGTCAGGCGTCTACAGAAAATTAACAGAGGTTTAGATGTTGATGATTTATGGTTCATTTGAAGTCACCATTTTGGTGGAAAGCGTTTGCTTTAGTTGGACTCGGTCCTTGTAGTTGTGTTAGCTTTTCTTTGGCTGCTGTAACTGTGTTTGTGAAACACAATAGTTGTGGCTGAGCAAGCTAAGATAAAGTGACATCAGGTGTTGTCAGCTCCTCGTTGATGATCACTAAATCATCACAAAGCGAGCATTTGATGTTGTCTTTAAGTTTTGTCTTCTTGTTTGGTACAAAAAGTAATTTGTATATATCCACAATAACCTTGTGATACTCTGGTATTTGCGCCAATAAAATTAAAAGGATCAAGTATCTCAAAGGATGACCAAAAAAAAATATGCACCCAACATTTTGAGCAAATACTTCACAAAGTCACACACCGACATCAAGATTTGGCCTATGATTCACAACAATGGTGACAATCAAATCAAAAAGCTTGGGAATCAAGCATGAGTTTTGCACTATGAAGCCACCCATCATGCATTGCCGCATGAAACTTGTCACCGTTGTTGTGAATCATTGGCCAAATGTTGATGTGTGTGTGATGTTGGGTGCGCATACTTTTTCTTCAGGATAATTGATCAGTTAAACGCTATTGGTGCCAATTCTGCAGTTTCACAAAGGTGTAGTAGCTATAAGCAAATTACAATTGAAAACAACTTGCCAAAAATTAAAAAAATTAAATGCTCACTTTGTGATGATTTAGTGATCATCAACGAGGAGCTGACAACACCTGATGTCACTTTAGCTTTGCTTGCTCAGCCACAACTATTGTGTTTCACAGACACAGTTACAGCAGCCAAAGAAAAGCTAACAAAACTACAGGGACCAAGAGTCCAACTAAAGCAAACGCTTCCCACCACAATGGTGACTTCAAATGAACCATAAATCATCAACATCTAAACCTCTGTTAATTTTCTGTAGTCTGACAGAAATAGTCAAAGTGTCTCTTTTCTGTGATTAAGGGCAGCACCAGTGTATGAGTGGAAAACACTGGCTCCTCACAGCAAGAAGATCCTGGATTGAGTCCTGTGCCAGAGAGTCTTTCCTTCAGGTCTGGTTTCTCTCATGATCCAAAGATGTGTGAATTACAGATGCTAAGTTGGCTTAAGTGTCTAAAGGTGTGAGCGAAGTTTCTTTTATTTTCAAGATTTTGGACAAACACACACTGTCTGTGAGTTGATTTGCAATTACAAAAGGAATATATGTCCACAATGAGCACATTTGAACTGTTTAACCTTGAGGTTCCATGAACGTCTATATCAGACGTGCAGATCACGTCCAAAACAGACGTCATAAAAACGCGTTTATTCTGGCTCCTCAGTGGACGTCTTTCAACGTTGCCTCTAGGGTCAAAGACGTTGAAACTTTGCTTAGTGGGATGTTATTAGAATGTTACCACTAAACATTTTTAGAATGTTTTTAAAGAATGTTATCCTAACTTTTAAAAGAACATTCTGGGAACAAAATAAAACTACCCGCTGAAAACATTTATAGAACAATGTAGGTAATGTTCTAAAATTCTAGCTGGGATACTACTGATGCACAGAGAAAACAGGCCCAAGGGTATAACAAAGATCCAAGGGCGCTCCTCTGGAGGTCGGAGATCGTGTTCTCTTGGTAAATAAAAGGAAAGAGGAAAAGGAAAGTTGGCAGATGTGTAGGACTCAGCAGTTCATGTAGTGGTATGGAAAGATCCGTCAATGCCCATCTACAGAGTTGAGAATCCCACAACGAAGAACAGCAAAGTTGTCCATCGTAACTTCCTCCTCCCAGTCAATTTCCTTCCATTGGAAGAGCCAGACATCGAATCAACAGTCTTATCAACAGTGTCGGAAGAGGAAAAAGATCAAACAGAAGACCAAAGATCTTTGTTCAGTATGGGAAGAGAATCAAGGAGCAGTAGAACGGCTGCATGGATTTTCCAAGGTGCCGCTTTCAAAGCGCCTCAGGGTACTGGAAAATGTGCTGTAAAGGAGACTAAAGAACATATCACAGAGTTGGAAAAATCAGTCTGCATAAGTCAAACAAGAGAGAAAGATTTTTCTACAAGGAGTGAAAGTGGACATACTGAAAGTTCTAGTGATGAACATGAAGCAAGAGATACAAACTCTAACAGTGAGCAGTCTGAGGATGACAATAGTGTATACGAATGTAAACCAGATCACTTATGCTGCAGGGATGGAAAAAGGCTCCAAAAATCTGTTGACAATCAGAGTGTTCAAGGTGAATCAATTGTCATGTCAAGTAATGCCAGTTCAATGAGCAGATCATTCAAGAGCTCTAAGCACCAAGCCTCAAGTTACAAAGGTGGACATGGACAGAGAAAGTCCCTGAGAACGGTGACTGTAGCAGATACTGCTTTAGAACCAAGTGAAGGAACAGTGAGAACCAGGGCAGGAAGGCTAGTGAAACCTGTCAGGCGCCTGCTCGAGTGTATGAGCATGATCTTGACTGAGTCGGGCAAAAGATCCTCTAGCAGAGTTGCTCAAAATTGTGTCAAGTTTGATAGAGAGTTAAATTGATCCTTAAAGTAAAATGTTAATCTGAATTTAAGAACTGACCGGAAATAAGAACTGAGTGAGCTTTGATAGGATTTGAGAAGTACTTTTTGTGGGAATTTATGGTAATATGTATAAGGGCATATTTCTCCCGAGCAAAATGTTTTGCTATTCACTTGAATGACTTAAGTCTGGGAATTCCACATTAAAGGAAAATGTCTCACACAGCCTTAAAGTTTGCTGAAATTTAGGAGGAGAGTGTAGTGAATGGAGTTTTTCATGGTAACTGTTCCAGCAAACTTTTATTTGTTCAATAATTAAATCGGTTATATAAGTCAAAACAAATACTTTAAACATTCTCAATGCAATTTTTATTTTGCTCTGTAACAGGGAAAATGTGTATTTTTATTTATAATTAACATTTTGAGTTTGTTCCGTTGGTAGCGTCATTGATAATGGACCGGTCGCCTGCTCTCTCAGAACGGCCTGTGACTGAGAGAGTCACACTGTAAAAAATTGTGCTGTAAAATAATGGTAATCTACTGGCAGCTGTGGTTGCCAGCAATGTACTGTTAATTTACAGCCCTCAACTGTTTATTTACAGCTCTCTTTTTACAGTATGTTACCGTAATAATACCATGAAATTACCATTTGGAAAAACTGATCGCTTAAAACAGTTCTCATTTTAAAACAAGTATTTATATGGTGTTTGTACTGTAAACTTATTTCAATTAAATCCACTGAAAAAGAACATTTCTTAATATAAATATAATCTGCAAACATGTTATGTGTAATGAGTAGTGAAATACTTAAGAAATATGACTTTAACTTCAATCTTTGCTGTTCATCATTAGCAATAGCACATGTGCCAAATCAACAAACACCTCATAACTTCATCAGCAAACACAGCCACTGCCTTTAAATAAAGCATCAGACAGCATATCATCAGTGTTTCTCTGCTCATCCTGGACTGAAGCACAGGCGCTACTCTCAGCACAATGGTGACCCATAAAACTAATTCATTCAACTAAGATTTCTTCTATATCACCTTCTGCAACAACACATAAACACAGTTCATTTGAATATGTACTCTCCTTATCAGTTACTGACTTTGCACATCTTTTTTCTATTAACTTTCACTAATATTTCAGTAAACATATCTCGATTCATCTGGTGTTATTCATCATGTTATGTTTTACAGTATATTACTGTTTTTCCTTGATTTAACGGTAATCTACTGGCAGCTCTGGTTGCCAGTAGATTGCTGTTTACAGTACTTTTCCGTAAATTAATTTACAGTTGCTTACCGTTAATTTACGTTTCACTCTGGGGTTTTTTCATCTTATCCCTTTAACCCTTTAAACCCCAAAGCAAAATCTTAGGTTTTAAATGAACACTTATATGTGTCCACACTACAGAGTGTTAGAGTAATTGAAGTGGTGTTGAAGTTAATGAGATAATTAAGGGATTAATTGAGTGATAATTGAGAATTAGTGATGAACACCTTCATAATCGCTGAAGGAAAGAGAAACACAAGAACTACTGCCACAGCCTTAGATGAAATCAACTGAAGACATTAAATCTCTGAAGATCTCAGCAGAGGAGGGTTAAACAACTCCACTAACAGCATTACCAGCTTCACACATTACTGACCAGACTGACTTTATTTCTGTCAGATGTCTACAGAAGCTCTTATTGAGAATTACCAGATCTTTTGGTGTTGATGTTTAATTGATAATGTTTGGTCACCATTATGGTGATCAGTGTTTGCTTCAGTTGGGCTCTTGACCCTTGACTTTGCAATGGATTTTCTTTGGCTGCTGTATCTGTGTTTCTTAGAGACATTTGTTATAGCAAGAAACAGCCATGAAAAAAGTGTGAACAGGTGTCACTGGTTATGTTTTGCTTATGACATAATCATAATGGGATGCTTAGTTTTTAGTCTGATCCTAAACAAATGCATTGTTTTAAAAATACATAGTTTTACCGTTATTGTACGATTGCAATCAGTGACACTTCTACAAAATATAAAGCAGTGATAAAGAATCAACTATGAAGGTTATTTTTTAAACTCAATTATTTTTTAAACTTATGATTTTAACTCATGATTTAATCTGCGGTGAGTTTTAGACTGACATAGACATGAAGAATCAGCATATGAATCTCAACAATGGTGACAATAAACACAACAGATTAACAGATCAACTCGTCAACTTCACAAAACACTACTAAAAGTCAAAAACAACACCAAAATAAAGGTAAATAGTGAGAATTAAAGGAAATAACCAGGCTATTCAGCAGCATAATTTATTCATACCGCAATGCATGCTGGGAGTCATGGACGATTTTTGAACAACGCTGGTACCCAGCATGCATTGCAGCATGAAGCTTTTGTTCGTCACCATTGTTGAGATTCATACACCGATTCTAGATCTCTATGTGAATCTGAATTGCACTGATGTTCAAAATGTTTTGACCACAAACTGTTTTCATGCTCTTCAAATGATCTGATTGTTGTAATACTGATTGATCTCATTCCTTTAAAATGGCATACCATAAAAAAATAAAATGAAAAACAACATTCTAGATTAAACGTTGAGTGAAACAGACCATTTACAAACAGTCAACATCATCTTCTTATGTTTCCTCTTGGATTTGCGTGCTATAACAAATGTATTTAAAACACATCATTAAAGCAGTGAGAGAAACATTAAAGTTTGTTTCAATGGTCAAGAGCCCAACTAAAGCAAACACTGATCACCATAATGGTAATGTCAAAAGAAACCATAACTCAACCTCTGTTAATTCTCAATAAGAGCTTCTGTAGACATCTGACAGAAATAAAGTCAGTCTGGTTAGTAATGTGTGAAGCTGGTAATGCTGTTTGTGGAGTTGTTTAATCCTCCTCTGCTGAGATCTTCAGAGATTTGATGTCTTCTTTTATCTTCAGTTAATGAAATCAACTTTTTCTGTTCATGTTTCTCTTTCCTTCAGTGATATCAGCAGGTGTTCATCAGTGTGTGAGTTCAATCTGTCTGGTGGTCTATATCAGTAAACTAGTGTAGGGAATAGTGAATGAGGGTATAGGATGTGATTTGGAGCACAGCCTCTGTGTGTCGACTTGAGTGATGTTAATTCACAGTATATTCCGTTGGCCTTTTGCTCGAAAATGAAAATATTACCCAGATTGCATTGTTTTCTACGGTATATTACTGTTTTATTGGAAAACAGCATGTTACTGTCAAAATTTGACCGTTATTTTACAGCATTTTTACAGTGCAGGTATGTCCGTACTGTGCTCTTCAATTAAGAGTAAAATATACTGTATAAAGTGATGTTTGAAGTCAACGTTTATCATAGAAATGTCATGAAACCGAAACAAGTTGATATATTCACTTTTTTGAGTACAGTTTGATGCATTTTCGAGTTTTATGAGCATGCGTGTTTGTTTGATGTTGCCGCCAGCGCCAAACTAGAGTGCGGATTTTCCTGTAAAAACGTTTCTTGAGATATAATTTCGGTGGATTGAGTCTGTAGAAATGTTGTTTTGTACATTGAATGTCTGTAACTTCGTTTGAATGCTAGTATGTATGTTTATAGCCATGTGTGTGACCTGTATTAGATGAATTGCAGTTTCTGTAATGGAGGACAGTACTTGATGTGTTTTTTTTATACATCCTTCAGCTGAGAGAGAGAGAGAGTGAACCTGAAGGCGTGTGTGTTAATTGTCTGTCCTCTTGTTAATAAACTGCAGGTATGTTTAACAGCAATAAGAAAAAAAAAACCACTATACGATCTAACAAATTGAGACATTTTGGCTAAAATCTTAATGTAATATGTGCTTTTAATGGAATTTTATTTCTTTAATTTGATTTTTGTGAATGTGAATTTTCATAAATAAGACACAGAGAAATTGATTGTTGTAAAACAAGACTTTATTGTATAAACGGCAGAACGGCCTGTGACTGGAGAGAGTCAGCTGAGAGAGAGAGAGAGTGAACCTGAAGGCGTGTGTGTTAATTGTCTGTCCTCTTGTTAATAAACTGCAGACGTGGTCCACCGAAGCCAGTGGTGTCGTGGGGGTTTTCTTGTGGTGTGAGACCAGACCCGCTACACCTTTAACCCTTTAAACCCCACAGCAAAATCTTAGGTTTTAAATGAACACTTATATGTGTCCACACTACAGAGTGTTAGAGTAATTGAAGTGGTGTTGAAATTAATGAGATAATTAAGGGATTAATTGAGTGATAATTGAGAATTAGTGATGAACACCTTCATAATCGCTGAAGGAAAGAGAAACACAAGAACGCTTCGGTTACTAACGTAACCTCGGTTCCCTGAGAAGAGGGAACGAGTATTGCGTTTGCTAACGCTACGGGGAATTCCTTTCCTCGAGATATTGAGGCAAAATTTTTATCCTAAAAATTACCATATAACACGCAGTGCAGCTGCACAGCTCTCAGCAGGAAGCTGCTGCGTGCTGATTAACTGTGCCGCTGCAACTGCAGCAACCTATGGCGAGACCGCTGGGCGGGACGGACCAATCGGGTCCCTCTATATTCCCGCCACAAGGGGCAACAGAATTTGCATAGCCAAGGGTACATAAGTCCCTGTCTCGCTAGGTTAGTCAGGTTAATCGACTGAAGCGACTCCTGAGAAGGCAAAGCACGGCAAGCAAACGCAATACTCGTTCCCTCTTCTCAGGGAACCGAGGTTACGTTAGTAACGGCGTTCCCTTTCGAGTACTCTCGTGTGCGTTTGCTAACGCTACGGGAACCAATGCAAAGCGCGTGCTTGTACGGCTCTGAAGCCCGGAGACACCATACCCCAGCCGACCTAAGTGGGCCGTAACATGGTATCATGAAGTCCAATATAAGCCAGACCTGAGTCGGGCCATTAATGAAGTAACACATAAGATACAATATATATTTATATATATATATCTATATATGAGTAGACCAGACATAGTCAGGCCATGAATAGTGAATGACCAGATAACTGAGTCATATAAGGAGTGCTTATGACTTATACAAATACTTTACCCAGGCCAGGATACCGAGCCTTAATGGGTCAGATGTATTTACACAGCAAGAAGCCCAGCCTGTAGGGCAGGAACCTCTATATTATAAAACCTGATAAAAGTGGACGGTGAGGCCCAGCCTGCCGCCGCACAGATATCATTCAAAGAAATGCCAGTAGACCAAGCCCACGAAGAGGCCATGCCTCTAGTCGAGTGGGCTTTGGCGCCAAAGGGCAGCTGAGATTTTTAGACTCATAAGCCAGTGAAATAGCATCCACTATCCAACGTGACAAGGTCTGCTTTGAAACCGCGCACCCAGCGTGCGGCCGCCAAAGCACACAAAGAGCTGTTCAGTGTGCCTGAAAACAGCAGAACGCTCTATGTAAATTCTCAGCGCTCTGACAGGACAGAGCAAATTAGCATCCTCTTCATCTAACGATGATGAAAGTGCTGAAAGTGAAATGACCTGTGCTCTGAACGGAGTTGAAAGCACTTTAGGACGTATCCATGCCTTGGTTTGAGGCGACTTTAGAATCGTTTGGCCCAAATTCCAGACAAGAGGCGCTCACAGAGAGCGCGTGCAGATCACCCACCCGCTTAACTGATGCAATCGCCAGCAGAAAAGCGGTCTTTAGTGACAGGAGCTTTAAGCTCACCGAATGCAGAGGCTCGAATTTAGAACCTTTCATGGCATCCAGGACTGTAGACAAGTCCCATATAGGAACTGAAGGGGGGCGAGGTGGGTGAAGCCTTCTAGCCCCTTTAAGGAAGCGCACGATAAGATCGTTCTTTCCCAGTGACAGTCCGTTCACTTGAATGTGGTGCGCTGCTATAGCGGCCACATAAACTTTGAGCGTCCAACAGCTCTTGTAAAAAAATGAGCACCTCTGACACTTCACAATTGTGTGGGGTCAGGGTCCGTGTTTTACACCAGTCTGAAAAGACTGCCCATTTGCCTGAATAGAGCCGCCTGGTCGCGGGGGCTCTAGCTTCAGCAATAGTGTTTAATACATTTTCAGAGAGGTTCTCATGTACCCGTTGATGGGCCAGACATGAAGCGCCCATAGATCGGGACGGGGATGCCAGATCTGCCGTTTCGCCTGCGTGAGGAGGTCTCTCCTCAGCGGAATCGGCCACGGAGCAGTATCTGACATCTGACTTAGCAGTGAGAACCATGGTTAATTTCTCCAAAGCGAGGCTATTAAAAGCACAGCGCAGTTGCTCTCCCAGATCCTCTCTATAACCTGAGGTAACATTGAGACTGGGGGAAAAGCATAAAGAGGAAGATTGGGCCATTCGTGGGCCAACGCATCCTTGTGCTTGGAGAAATATGTTAGGCATTGAGCATTGTCTTGTGAGGCGAAAAGATCCACTTTTGCCTCTCCAAACCCGCCCCAAATTGTCTGAATTGTGTGTGGGTGAAGAGACCACTCTGCTGGGGACACTTTGTCCCTGGACAGCATGTCCGGACCATTGCGTGCAGATTGAAAGATCTTAGACCGCCCTGGCGATTTATATAAGCTACCACCGACCTGCTGTCCGTTCGGACTAGGACGTGGTGGTGCTTTATGTACGGAAGGAAAGCTCTTAGCGATAACGTGACCGCTTTCATCTCTAGACAGTTTATGTGAAGGCTCTTTTCCGAGTCTGACCAGAGACCGGAGACTGGCCTGCCCTCGTGAAGGGCTCCCCAACCTAGGTTGGATGCATCTGTCGAGATAACCTTCCACTTCGTAACAGTGCCCAAGCTCACTCCCGTCTGATACCAGACAGGATTTTTCCAAGGAGCCAGAGCCAAAACACAGCTGTGATCTACCTTGATTCGTAATCGGCCCGAGAGCCATGCGTGAGCTGAACGCGGCGATTCAGCCAGCGCTGTAATGGGCGCATGTGTAACAGACCAAGTCTGAGAACTGGGGCCGCCGAGGCCATGAGACCCAACATCCTCTGAAAGTGTTTGAGAGGGTGAGTGCACCGGACCTGAGGGAAACCACTCGGTTCTGAACAGAGAGCGCGCTGTGGCGTCAGCCGCGTTCATCTGCAGTGAGTCCAATACTGTTCCCAGAAACGAAATGTTCTGTGTGGGAGACAATGAGCTCTTTGCCACGTTGATTCTGAGGCCCAAACATTTCAAATGGTTGAGAAGCCAAGATCTGTGGTTTAATAACTGTATCTCTGACTGAGCTATTATGAGCCAGTCGTCGAGATAGTTGAGAATTCTCATTCCCGAAGCCTCAGCGGGTTAGCGCCGCTTCCATGCACTTCAGTAAACGTGCGGGGGCCAGAGATAGACCAAAGGGTAGCACCCTGTATTGGTATACTTTCCTCGGCGAATCTCAAGAATGGCCTGTGATGAGGGGCTATCTGTATGTGGAAATAGGCATCCTCTAGATCCACAGTGAAAAACCAATCTCCCGGGCGAACGTGCGCGAGGATTTGTTTTGTTCTCAACATTCTGAAGCAGGCGCTTCATAAGGGCTTTGTTCAGGTGTCTGAGGTCTAGGATGGGTCTGAGACCACCGTCCTTTTTTGGTACAAGGAAGTAGCGACTGTAAAAGCCCGACTCGCTCTGTGAGGGGTGCACGGCTTCCACCGCCCCTTTTATTAACAGTTTTGATATCTCGGTTCGAAGCACGTGACTTGTGTCGCTTCTCACCGTTGTCTCCTCCACGGCGCGAGCGTGGTCTCTTGATACAAACTGTAGCGAGTAACCTTGTTTTATTATGTTCAACACCCATTTTGAAATGCCGGGGATGGCCTGCCAGGCCTCGGCCTTCGAAGCCAGGGGCTGGATTAATTTGTGGGTCGAGTCGCTGAGTAACAGGGACTCGGTGGCCCGATAATGTTGCGTTAGAGTGGCACTTATGAGAGAATTGTTTCCTGCCGCCTGAGTACAGGGGGCTGGGGGACATAGAATATAGGTGCTTGTGTACAGGCGAGCGCGTTTGAGCACGGGCTCGTTGTCTGTGGGGATATTGTTTCCAGCCACCTGAGTGCAGGGAGCTGGGAACATGGGGAGTGATTGAGTGTAGGGGTACATGCTTTTTGCTGGCACACTGCCTACAGAGAAAAACTCTTTCGTGACCCATGTGGGTCGCCGTAAAACGGGCGTTTGTGTACAGGCGGCGCGTTTGCTTGCGGGCTCGTTGACTGTGTATGTGATGTTCCCAGCCACCTGATTGAAGGGAGCTAGGGAACGTTTTTGAAGAGAGCGAGGTGGTAAACCGGCCGAAGCGGGCATTATCCAACCTCTCTTCAACCTCAGTCTTGTCCGAGTCCTTCATCTCGGTTAGGTTAAGCCACAGATGGCGCTCCAATACCGTCAAGTTGGCCATACATCTGCCGATCGCCTGGGCGTTGGCCTTTGTGGCACGCAGGGCCAAGTCAGTGGCGCCGCAGATCCTCAGAACCTCGTTATCCGGGACAGACTCATCCAAGGAACGGAGGATTTTGGCCTGGAAGACTTGAAGCACCGCCATAGAGTGAGCGCTGAAGCCGCCTGGCCGGCGGGCGTATGCTCGACCGGCGAGGTTGGAAAGTGCGGCAGGCTTTGGAAGGGTGCACAGCCTTAGACTGCCATCCTCTGGCGGAGGGCGGGCAAAGGTGTGCGGCGACGGCTTCCTCGAGGAGGAAGGGCTTGATATCCTCTTTTCTGAGCGCCATCGACCACCGAGCGCTGAAGAAAAGGAGGACTTGGCGCGAGAAGAAAATGGCGCCTTCCACGACTTGGTTAGTTCCTCGTGGACTTCCGGAAAGAAGGGAGCGGGTTTTTGAGCGGTTGGTTGGCGACGGTTCTCGAAAAACCACTCGTCAAGTCTGCTTCTCGTGGGCTCCTCGGGTTGAGACCAGTCAATGCCGAGGTCGTCCACGGCCTTGGTGAGCAGGCGTATAAGCTCAGCGTCCACCGAGGTTTTGCCGCCGCTGGCAGTCCGCGTCGGTGGCGTGCTCCGAGACGGTATCCGACCACCCGCTTTCGGATGCAGCAAGAGAAAGGCTGTCATCCTCCTCTTCCTCCTCCGGTCCGCCGAAGAAACAGCAGCCGCCAAGCGAGGAGCTGTGCTGTTCCTCGGCGAACATGACAGGCGATGGCGAGGCACGCTGGGAAATGACCGGCGTGTGCTCGCCAGGCGCTCCGGGAGCCTCTGGTCGCGGCGTTTCTTTTCCGTGGCTCGAGAGGCTGAGAGCAAGGGGCGGGATTCTGGTCGAAACTGGCGAGCCGAGCCGGAAGGGTCTGCAGCGCCAGTTAAATGCGCCTCCGGGCAGCCGCCCTGGTTGAGTGCAGCCTGCGCGTGGTCTCGTCCGAGACATGAAGCGCAGATGATGTGTCGATCCTCGTCCGCAAGAAAACCTCTGCACGAGGCACAAGAATGAGACATAGTAATTGTAAAAGGATATATGCCGGATGGCGCAGCTGGAAGGCAGGCTGAAGGCGGAGATTCCGGCGTCCTCAGGCTGCAGAGTTCCGCTGGAGTGCGTGTCGGCGGCAGGCTTCAATCCAGAGCTCAGCGGTGAGTCGCTGAAGAAGAATTAATCTGACTAACCTAGCGAGACAGGGACTTATGTACCCTTGGCTATGCAAATTCTGTTGCCCCTTGTGGCGGGAATATAGAGGGACCCGATTGGTCCGTCCGCCCAGCGGTCTCGCCATAGGTTGCTGCAGTTGCAGCGGCACAGCCAATCAGCACGCAGCAGCTTCCTGCTGAGAGCTGTGCAGCTGCACTGCGTGTTATATGGTAATTTTTAGGATAAAAATTTTGCTTCAATATCTCGAGGAAAGGAATTCCCCGTAGCGTTAGCAAACGCAATACGAGAGTACTCTCGAAAGGGAACTACTGCCACAGCCTTAGATGAAATCAAGTGAAGACATTAAATCTCTGAAGATCTCAGCAGAGGAGGGTTAAACAACTCCACTAACAGCATTACCAGCTTCACACATTACTGACCAGACTGACTTTATTTCTGTCAGATGTCTACAGAAGCTCTTATTGAGAATTAACAGATCTTTTGGTGTTGATGTTTAATTGATAATGTTTGGTCACCATTATGGTGATCAGTGTTTGATCCTTGACTTTGCAATGGTTTTCTTTGGCTGCTGTATCTGTGTTTCTTAGAGACATTTTTTATAGCAAGAAACAGCCATGAAAAAAGTGTGAACAGGTGTCACTGGTTATGTTTTGCTTATGACATAATCATAATGGGATGCTTAGTTTGTTAGTCTGATCCCTAAACAAATCCATTGTTTTAAAAATACATGGTTTTACCGTTATTGTACGATTGCAATCAGTGACACTTCTACAAAATATAAAGCAGTGATAAGGAATCAACTAAGAAGGTTATTTTTTAAACTCAATTATTTTTTAAACTTATGATTTTAACTCATGATTTAATCTGCGGTGAGTTTTAGACTGACATAGACATGAAGAATCAGCATATGAATCTCAACAATGGTGACAATAAACACAACAGATTAACAGATCAACTCGTCAACTTCACAAAACACTACTAAAAGTCAAAAACAACACCAAAATAAAGGTAAATAGTGAGAATTAAAGGAAATAACCAGGCTATTCAGCAGCATAATTTATTCATACCGCAATGCATGCTGGGAGTCATGGACGATTTTTGAACAACGCTGGTACCCAGCATGCATTGCAGCATGAAGCTTTTGTTCGTCACCATTGTTGAGATTCATACACCGATTCTAGATCTCTATGTGATTCTGAATTGCACTGATGTTCAAAATGTTTTGACCACAAACTTCATGCTCTTCAAATGATCTGATTGTTGTAATACTGATTGATCTCATTCCTTTAAAATGGCATACCATAAAAAAATAAAATGAAAAACAACATTCTAGATTAAACGTTGAGTAATCTCAGTGAAACAGACCATTTACAAACAGTCAACATCATCTTCTTATGTTTCCTCTTGGCTTTGTGTGCTATAACAAATGTATTTAAAACACATCATTAAAGCAGTGAGAGAAACATTAAAGTTTGTTTCAATGGTCAAGAGCCCAACTAAAGCAAACACTGATCACCATAATGGTAATGTCAAAAGAAACCATAACACAACCTCTGTTAATTCTCAATAAGAGCTTCTGTAGACATCTGACAGAAATAAAGTCTGTGTGAAGCTGGTAATGCTGTTTGTAGAGTTGTTTAATCCTCCTCTGCTGAGATCTTCAGAGATTTGATGTCTTCTTTTATCTTCAGTTAATGAAATCAACTTTTTTTCTGTTCATGTTTCTCTTTCGTTCAGTGATATCAGCAGGTGTTCATCAGTGTGTGAGTTCACTCTGTCTAGTGGTCTATATCAGTAAACTAGTTTAGGGAATAGTGAATGAGGGTATAGGATGTGATTTGGAGCACAGCCTCTGTGTGTCGACTTCGAGTGATGTTAATTCACAGTATATTCCCGTTGGCCTTTTGCTCGAAAATGAAAATATTACCCAGATTGCATTGTTTTCTACGGTATATTACTGTTTTATTGGAAAACAGCATGTTACTGTCAAAATTTGACCGTTATTTTACAGCATTTTTTTACAGTGTAGATGTTTCACTAAAACGCTTCATCATACTGTAACTAATCCCATCCACTCCTGGAGTAGATTGTTTCATTCTTCTTACTGAATTCTTTAACTCACTCATAGAAAATGGTACATCTAACAAATTATCTTCAGCCTCTTTTTTCTTCTCTATATCCGGATATTCCTTCACTGTAAAAAATTGTGCTGTAAAATAACGGTAATCTACTGGCAGCTGTGGTTGCCAGCAATGTACTGTTAATTTACAGGCCTCTACTGTTTATTTACAGCTCTCTTTTTTTACAGTATGTTACCGTAATAATACCATGAAATTACCATTTGGAAAAACTGATCGCTTAAAACAGTTCTCATTTTAAAACAAGTATGTATATGGTGTTTGTACTGTAAACTTATTTCAATTAAATCCACTGAAAAAGAACATTTCTTAATATAAATATAAACTGCAAACATGTTAGGTGTCGCAATGAGTAGTGAAATACTTAAGAAATATGACTTTAACTTCAATCTTTGCTGTTCATCGTTAGCAATAGCACATGTGCCAAATCAACAAACACCTCATAACTTCATCAGCAAACACAGCCACTGCCTTTAAATAAAGCATCAGACAGCATATCATCAGTGTTTCTCTGCTCATCCTGGACTGAAGCACAGGCGCTACTCTCCAGCACAATGGTGACCCATAACGAATTCATTCAACTAAGATTTCTTCTATATCACCTTCTGCAACAACACATAAACACAGATCATTTGAATATTTACTCTCCTTATCAGTTACTGACTTTGCACATCTTTTTTCTATTAACTTTCACTAATATTTCAGTAAACATATCTCGATTCATCTGGTGTTATTCATCATGTTATGTTTTACAGTATATTACTGTTTTTTCCTTGATTTAACGGTAATCTACTGGCAGCTCTGGTTGCCAGTAGATTGCTGTTTTTTTTACAGTACTTTTCCGTAAATTAATTTACAGTTGCTTACCGTTAATTTACGTTTCACTCTGGGGTTTTTTTCATCTTATCCCTTTAACCCTTTAAACCCCACAGCAAAATCTTAGGTTTTAAATGAACACTTATATGTGTCCACACTACAGAGTGTTAGAGTAATTGAAGCGGTGTTGAAGTTAATGAGATAATTAAGGGATTCATTGAGTGATAATTGAGAATTAGTGATGAACACCTTCATAATCGCTGAAGGAAAGAGAAACACAAGAACTACTGCCACAGCCTTAGATGAAATCAACTGAAGACATTAAATCTCTGAAGATCTCAGCAGAGGAGTATTAAACAACTCCACAAACAGCATTACCAGCTTCACACATTACTGACCAGACTGACTTTATTTCTGTCAGATGTCTACAGAAGCTCTTATTGAGAATTAACAGATCTTTTGGTGTTGATGTTTAATTGATAATGTTTGGTCACCATTATGGTGATCAGTGTTTGCTTCAGTTGGGCTCTTGACCCTTGACTTTGCAATGGATTTTCTTTGGCTTCTGTATTTGTGTTTCTTAGACACATTTGTTATAGCAAGAAACAGCCATGAAAAAAGTGTGAACAGGTGTCACTGGTTGTTTTGCTTATGACATAATCATAATGGGATGCTTAGTTTGTTAGTCTAATCCCTAAACAAATCCATTGTTTCAAAAATACATAGTTTTACCGTTATTGTACGATAGCAATCAGTGACACTTCTACAAAATATAAAGCAGGGATAAGGAATCAATTATGAAGGTTATTTTTTAAACTCAATTATTTTTTAAACTTATGATTTTAACTCATGATTAAATCTGCGATGAGTTTTAGACTGACATAGACATGAAGAATCAGCATATGAATCTCAACAATGGTGACAATAAACACAACAGATTAACAGATCAACTCATCAACTTCACAAAACACTACTAAAAGTCAAAAACAACACCAAAATAAAGGTAAATAGTGAGAATTAAAGGAAATAACCAGGCTATTCAGCAGCATAATTTATTCATACCGCAATGCATGCTGGGAGTCATGGATGATTTTTGAACAACGCTGGTACCCAGCATGCATTGCAGCATGAAGCTTTTGTTCGTCACCATTGTTGAGATTCATACACCGATTCTAAATCTCAATGTGAATCTGAATTGCACTGATGTTCAAAATGTTTTAGCCACTAACTGTTTTCATGCTCTTCAAATGATCTGATTGTTGTAATACTGATTTATCTCATTCCGTGAAATGGCATACCATAAAAAAATAAAATGAAAAACAACATTCTAGATTAAACGTTGAGTAATCTCAGTGAAAAAAAACATTTACAAACAGTCAACATCATCTTCTTATGTTTCCTCTTGGCTTTGTGTGCTATAACAAATGTATTTAAAACACATCATTAAAGCAGTGAGAGAAACATTAAAGTTAGTTTCAATGGTCAAGAGCCCAACTAAAGCAAACACTGATCACCATAATGGTAACGTCAAAAGAAACCATAACACAACCTCTGTTAATTCTCAATAAGAGCTTCTGTAGATGTCTGACAGAAATAAAGTCAGTCTGGTTAGTAATGTGTGAAGCTGGTAATGCTGTTTGTGGAGTTGTTTAATCCTCCTCTGCTGAGATCTTCAGAGATTTGATGTCTTCTTTTATCTTCAGTTAATGAAATCAACTTTTTTTCTGTTCATGTTTCTCTTTCCTTCAGTGAAATCAGCTGGTGTTCATCAGTGTGTTCACTAGACAGTTCACTCTGTCTAGTGGTCTATACCAGTACACTAGTGTAGGGAATAGTGAATGAGGGTATAAGGGTGTGATTTGGAGCACAGCTTCTGTGTGTCGACTTCGAGTGATGTTAATTCACAGTATATTCCCGTTGGCCTTTTGCTCGAAAATGAAAATATTACCCAGATTGCATTGTTTTCTACGGTATATTATTGTTTTATTGGAAAACAGCATGTTACTGTCAAAATTTGACCGTTATTTTACAGCATTTTTTTACAGTGTTCATCACACCCTTCCTCATTTCCTTACTCTGTTCAGTCAAATTTTCTGAACTATTTACTTTTATAAATGCCTTTAAAAACATTTCCACTTTATCTCCATCCTCCACAGCTATTTCTCCCTCCATACTTAAAACTGGATACCCGTTACACTTTTGAATCCCTTTCATTTTCTTAATCATTCCCCATACTTCCTCTACTGGTGTATTCTTCCCTATTTCATCACAATAAGCCATCCAATACTGTTTTCTGACATTCCTTATTATCCTCCTTACCTCAGCTTGTGCTTGTTTATACATTATTAAATCTTGAAAATGATGTGTTTTCTTAACCATCCTTAATGCTTTCCTTTTCCTTCTTATTGCACTTAGTACATTCTTCCGTCCACCATGGAACTATTTTATTCTTCCTACCTCCTTTCCCTTTTGGTATATATTTATTTGCTGCTACTTGAATGGCATAAACAACATCATCACATGATCGATTGCTTCAGTCTCCTGTCTCCAGTCTCCTGTCTGTCTCCTGCTCAGCTAGTGTTTGTAGCTCTATTTTATATATTTTCTTTGTTCTACTGCTAAATATAACTTACTCATCACCATATATTGTTTAATATAGCCTATCAAGTTAAATTTGACATCACTAGCTTTTAATCTAACCCAGCTAGAATTTTAGAACATTACCTACATTGTTCTATAAATGTTTTCAGCGGGTAGTTTTATTTTGTTCCCAAAATGTTCTTTTAAAAGTTAGGATAACATTCTTTAAAAACATTCTAAAAATGTTTAGTGGTAACATTCTAATAACATCCCACTAAGCAAAGTTTCAACGTCTTTGACCCTAGAGGCGAGCGTTGAAAGACGTCCACTGAGGAGCCAGAATAAGCGTTTTTATGGCGTCTGTTTTGGGCGTGATCTGCACGCGTCTGATATAGACGTTCATGGAACCTCAAGGTTAAACAGTTCAAATGTGCTCATTGTGGACATATATTCCTTTTGTAATTGCAAATCAACTCACAGACAGTGTGTGTTTGTCCAAAATCTTGAAAATAAAAGAAACTTAGCTCACACCTTTAGACACTTAAGCCAACTTAGCATCTGTAATTCACACATCTTTGGATCATGAGAGAAACCAGACCTGAAGGAAATACTCTCTGGCACAGGACTCAATCCAGGATCTTCTTGCTGTGAGGAGCCAGTGTTTCCCACTCATACACTGGTGCTGCCCTTAATCACAGATATAAGAGACACTTTGACTATTTCTGTCAGACGTCTACAGAGAAAATTAACAGAGGTTTAGATGTTGATGATTTATGGTTCATTTGAAGTCACCATTGTGGTGAGAAGCATTTGCTTTAGTTGGACTCTTGGTCCCTGTAGTTGTGTTAGCTTTTCTTTGGCTGCTGTAACTGTGTCTGTGAAACACAATAGTTGTGGCTGAGCAAGCAAAGCTAAAGTGACATCAGGTGTTGTCAGCTCCTCGTTGATGATCACTAAATCATCACAAAGTGAGCATTTAATTTTTTTTTTTTTTTGGCAAGTTGTTTTTAATTGTAATTTGCTTATAGCTACTACACCTTTGTGAAACTGCAGAATTGGCACCAATAGCATTTAACTGATCAATTATCCTGAAGAAAAAAAAGTATCCACACCCAACGTTTTGAGCAAATGTTTCACAAAGTCACACACACATCAACATTTGGCCAATGATTCACAACAACGGTGACAAGTTTCATGCGGCAATGCATGATGGGTGGCTTCATAGTGCAAAACTCATGCTTGATTCCCAAGCTTTTTTGATTTGATTGTCACCGTTGTTGTGAATCATAGGCCAAATCTTGATGTCGGTGTGTGACTTTGTGAAGTATTTGCTCAAAATGTTGGGTGCATATATTTTTTTTTGGTCATCCTTTGAGATAATTGATCCTTTTACTTTTATTGGCACAAATACCACAGTATCACAAGGTTATTGTGGATATATACAAATTACTTTTTGTACCAAACAAGAAGACAAAACTTAAAACACAACATCAAATGCTCGCTTTGTGATGATTTAGTGATCTGACAACAGTGATTTAGTGATCTGATGTCACTTCATCTTAGCTTGCTCAGCCACAACTATTGTGTTTCACAGACACAGTTACAGCAGCCAAAGAAAAGCTAACACAACTACAGGGACCAAGAGTCCAACTAAAGCAAACGCTTCCCACCACAATGGTGACTTCAAATGAACCATAAATCATCAACATCTAAACCTCTGTTAATTTTCTGTAGACGTCTGACAGAAATAGTCAAAGTGTCTCTTATATCTGTGATTAAGGGCAGCACCAGTGTATGAGTGGAAAACACTGGCTCCTCACAGCAAGAAGATCCTGGATTGAGTCCTGTGCCAGAGAGTCTTTCCTTCAGGTCTGGTTTCTCTCATGATCCAAAGATGTGTGAATTACAGATGCTAAGTTGGCTTAAGTGTCTAAAGGTGTGAGCGAAGTTTCTTTTATTTTCAAAATTTTGGACAAACACACACTGTCTGTGAGTTGATTTGCAATTACAAAGGAATATATGTCCACAATGAGCACATTTGAACTGTTTAACCTTGAGGTTCCATGAACGTCTATATCAGACGTGCAGATCACGCCCAAAACACACGCCATAAAAACGTTTATTCTGGCTCCTCAGTGGACGTCTTTTCAACGTTCGCCTCTAGGTCAAAGACGTTGAAACTTTGCTTAGTGGGATGTTATTAGAATGTTACCACTAAACATTTTTAGAATGTTTTAAAGAATGTTATCCTAACTTTTAAAAGAACATTCTGGGAACAAAAATAAAACTACCCGCTGAAAACATTTATAGAACAATGTAGGTAATGTTCTCAGAACATTCTTATAACAAAAAATTCTAGCTGGGAAATCACTACCACGTGTTAGCTTTTCGCTAGCCTGGTAGCTTTCCATCCCGGCACCCGGGTCTCCTGTTTTCTGAGTTCATTAGACAACTGTGGTGAGTTGGATTATTAAATAGACTCCCATCAAACAAAGTAAGTGGAGTAAGTTGTGTGGTAAGTTTTGGATTCATCAACAAATACGGTAAACCATGTCTTCTCCTGTCATTGTCACTTGCACTGCATGCTACATGTTTAGCATATCTATCTCCGTTGGCGAACAGGGCTTCACATGCGATACATGTAAGGAATTAATCAGGCTGACGGAGAAGATTTCAGATTTAGAGACACGCATCCAGACTTTATGTGAGAGTAGTGAGAATGTAACAGCTTTAGATACTGCTTTGGAAGCGACTAGCTTAGTGAACACTCATTGTTTGGTTCCGGCTGAGCCCTTGCAGCAGGGCAATTGGGTGACTGTGAGACAGCATACTCGCGGATCTAAAAACCACTCTTCCGTTCCGATTAGAACATCAAACAGGTTCTCCCCACTCAGTGATGCACCCACTGAGGATCCTGTTGAAAGTGCCCTAGTTATTGGCGATTCTATTACACGGATAGTGAAAATAGAGACACCAGCCACCATAGTCACATGTTTACCGGGAGCCAGAGCGCCTGACATCAAAGCAAATTTAAAAGTGCTGGCTAAAGCTAATCGTAAATTCTCTAAGATTATTATTCACGTCGGCACTAATGATGTTCGACTTCGTCAGTCGGAGATCACCAAAATTAACATTAAAGAGGTGTGTAAACTCGCAAGTACAATGTCACCGGCAGTCTGTTTATCTGGCCCCCTCCCTGTTAAAAGGAGTGATGAAATAGTTAGCAGATTATCATCACTCAATGGCTGGTTGTCTAAGTGGTGTCCGCAAAATAACATAGGGTTCATAGACAATTGGAAAAGTTTTTGGGGCAGACCCAACCTGTTAAAGATAGACGGTTCATCCTTCCTGGGCTGGTGCTGCTCTTCTCTCTAGTAATTTGGCACATAGTCTTAGAGCTAAACCTTGACTCACTGGGGCCCAGGTCATAAGCAGACAAACTGGCTAAACCAACCGTCTGCTAGCTGTCTCACGTCACCAGAGTCAGCTAAATCCCAGCACATAGAGACGCTTTCACCTAGATATTATCACATAGAGACTGTGTCTGTTCCCCGAATCAGTAAATACAAAAAAACATCAAAACCATTCAAAAGTAAAAATGTAATTGATGTCCAACAAATAAACAACAGATATAATACGGATGAACAATTGATATATCTCGGGTTGCTGAATATTCGATCCCTTTCGCCAAAAACGCTTATTGTTAATGATATGATTATAGATCATAACCTAGATGTGCTGTGTTTGACAGAAACCTGGCTAAAACCTGACGACTACATTACTTTAAATGAGTCCACTCCCCAAGATTATTGTTATAAACACGAGCCACGTCTGAAAGGAAAAGGGGAGGTGTTGCTGTAATTTATAATGATATCTTCAGTATTACTCAGAAGTCTAGTTTCAAATATAATTCCTTTGAAGTTTTGGTGCTTTATGTAACGTTGTGTAGTGTAAATGATAAATCCCCGTTTGACATTTGTGTTGGCTACTGTATACAGGCCACCAGGGCACAATACAGACTTTATCAAAGAATTTGCTGGTTTTCTATCAGAGTTAGTACTGGCTGCAGATAAAGTACTAATTGTTGGTGATTTTAATATCCATGTTGACAATGAAAAAGACGCATTGGGATTGGCATTTAAAGACATTCTAAACTCTATTGGAGTTAGACAACACGTGTCGGGACCACTCATCGCCTTAATCATACTTTAGATCTAATACTGTCACATGGACTAAATGTTGATACCATTAAAATTCTGCAGCAGAGCGATGACATCTCAGATCATTACCTAATATCATGTATACTTAATTTAGCTAAGGCTGCAAAGCCATCCCCTCTTCAAATATGGCAGGACTATAACCGCTGCGACTAAAGATTGCTTTGTACATAATCTTCCTCATCAGTTCCATCTCCTCAGCATTACAGATAGCCAAGAGGAACTTGATGTTGCAACAGAAAACTACTGACTCTCTTTACTAGCACTTTAGACATAGTTGCTCCTCGGCGCTTAACAACGAGCACACTGGCCCTTAAAACAGCAGCCAGAAAAATGAAGCGCAGCTGGAAGAAAACAAAACTGGAGGTTTTTCGCAATTTGTGGAAAGAGAGCATGATTGCATACAGAAAGGCCATAAAAACTGCTAGATCTGCTTATTTCTCAACTCTTTTATAAGAAAACAAACACAACCCTAGGTATTTATTCGATACAGTGGCTAAATTAACAAAGGATAAAGCTTCAACTTCTGACGTTTGTAAACAACACAGCAGTAATGACTTTATAAACTTCTTTACTAGTAAGATTGATAAAATTAGGAATAAAATTATAACCATGCAGCCGTCTACTACAGTATCACTTCAGACAGAACATTGTAGTGTCACTGAGGAAAAATTACACTCATTCACTGCTATAGGAGGAGAAGAATTGGCTAAACTTGTTAAATCATCAAAATCCACAACATGTATGGTTGACCCTATACCGACTAGGCTATTAAAAGAGATGCTTCCAGAGGTCATGATCCTCTGCTTAATATTATTAATTCATCCTTGACATTAGGATATGTACCAAAAACTTTTAAGTTGGTTGTAATTAAACCACTTATTAAAAAAACCGCAACTTGATCCTAAAGAATTAGTCAATTACAGACTGTGGCGGAGGGGGCGTGGTTCCACGAAAGCTGCAGCGGGAGAAAGAGAGCGGAGCAGAGCGGTCGGTAAGTAGGTCAAGCAGATGATAACACCTGTCTCTGATTACAGTAATTGGCGTGGAGAGAGCGCTTATAAGCCGCTGCAGAGAGAGAGTGAGGGAGAGAGAATTGGACTGGGACTACACGCACGCTGCTGAGAGTGATCAAGAGAAGCTGCTATTGCTGAGAACTGAACGGGGCGACCCATATCGTGGAACTTGAGTGTAACGAGGTTCGTTGGTGGAAGGAAGGAGGCGGGAACCGGCGAACGTTCAAAACAGACTTTAATCAAAATAAATAAACAAAACAAAAGTAAACCGCGGACAGCCCCTCACGGACGACTGCCCGCAAACACACACACATATAATAAAACGTGGGCAGCCCCTCGCGGACGACTGCCCACCCACACAACAAACGTAAACAAAACATAACATAAAATCCAGGCCTGGTCCTCTCTCGACTTCCGCTGCCTTCGCTCCTCCTTTTATGCCCCCGTCACTCGGCCGCAAGACGAGACCGGTGTGACGCGCAGCTGGCACTCATTATCACTCGTCACCGGTCCCGCTCTCGCGGTCCCTCGCCCCGCTGCTTGCCACACAGACCAATCTCGAATCTACCGTTTCTATCAAAAATATTAGAAAAGGCCGTGTCTTCACAATTATGTTCCTTTTTAGAAAGAAATGGTATATGTGAGGATTTCCAGTCAGGATTTAGACCGTATCATAGTACTGAGACAGCTCTAATTAGAGTTACAAATGATTTACTCTTATCATCTGATCGTGGTTGTATCTCTCTATTAGTGTTACTCGATCTTAGCGCTGCATTCGATACTATCGATCACAATATTCTTTTGAATAGACTCGAAAATTATGTTGGCATTAGTGGAACTGCATTGGCATGGTTTACATCTTACTTATCTGACCGTTATCAGTTTGTAGCAGTAAATGAAGAGATGTCACACCGATCACAAGTTCAGTATGGAGTACCGCAAGGCTCAGTGTTAGGACCGTTGCTTTTCACCCTGTATATGCTAACACTGGGAGATATCATTAGGAAGCATGGCGTTAGTTTTCATTGTTATGCTGATGATACTCAGCTCTATATTTCTTCACGCCCTGACGAAACTTACCAATTCACAAGATTAACGGAATGCATAGCTGATACGTGCCGGTGAGGCAAATTCAGAGGAGACACTAATGGACACGTTCTCAGCAGACACTCCAGGATGAGCTGGTCATGTCCAGATGCAGGTCCACCATCCGATCCGGACACGGCCTGGATCCGGCCGACTGCAGTTAACCTCGGGATAAACAGAGAGACTCACATTAGTGTGGATGCCACTCTTTTTATGATGTAACGGGTACATCAGGTGTTATGGGAAGTGTTCCCGGTTCCGGCTGACCTAGTTAATGCAGCCTAACAATCAGTCATTTGATTTGAATAAAGAAAGTTAAAAATGTTCTATGTGTATGCCATAGTAAAGAGATGTGTTTTTAGTCTAGATTTAAACTGACAGAGTGTGTCTGATTCCCGAAAAATGCTGGGAAGACTGTTCCAGAGTTTAGGTGCTAAATAGGAAAAGGATCGACCGCCTGCAGTTGATTTAGATATTCTAGGTATTTTCAACTGGCCAGAGTTTAGAGACCGCAATAGACGTGATGGAGTATAATGCGTCAAGAGCTCGCTTAAGTACTGGGGAGCTAAACCATTTATTGCTTTATAAGTAATAAGCAAGATTTTAAAATGTATGCAATGTTTAATAGGGAGCCAGTGCAGTGTTGACAGAACTGGACTAATATGATCGTACTTCCTGGTTCTAGTAAGAACTCGAGCTGCTGCGTTTTGGACCAGCTGGAGTTTATTTATTAGGCGAGCAGGGCAACCACCCAGTAGAGCATTACAATAATCTAGCCTTGAGCTCATGAACGCATGTACTAATTGTTCAGCATTTTGCATTGAAAGCATGTGACGTAATTTAGATATATTTTTAAGATGGTAGAATGCAGTTTTACAGATGCTAGAAACGTGGCTTTCAAACGAAAGATTGGTATCAAAGAGCACACCCAGGTTCCTCACTGACGACGAGGACTTGACAGAGCAGCCATCGAGGGTTAGACAGTATTCTAGGGCACTACTTGTGGAGCTTTTCTGTCCAATCATGGGAAATGATTGGACAGAAAATCAAATCTAGGTTTAAGCCATGACTCTTGTATACATATCAGATCCGGTTTAACTTCCATCTCATTAATAACACCTTTAAACTCCAATCCATTAGCCACAAGACTTCTCGCATTCCATTGTAAAATTAAAATCATCCTCCTAGCCAAACCATGCTTCCTGGCTGGACTGTATCTCACTAATTAGCCCATCCCTAACCATTTCCCATGATATGTCCTTTACTCCCAAGAATCTATCTGCTGCCTTGACTATAATTTGAATCTTAGTTGTCTTCTTTTCAGTCTGTGCAGTACAATTAATTACTTCAGCTATGAACAACAAGAAATTTACTTTACTTATACAATCATTGTCTCTTCCGTAATCCTACCTTGCTTCTCTGATATTTCCTCAATTCTCCTCTCTTTTTGCACTTCCCTCTCTTTTCCTTTCTCTCTATTCCTTGTATCAACCACTTTAACAGCCTCTGCATACGATATATTTCTCTTGGCTCTCTCATTCTGTACTTCAATTGCTTTCTTCCTCACCTCACATCCTCCAAACGCAACACTATGCTCCCCTCCACAGTTGCAGCATTTTGGTCCTGCTCCTTCACATTTGCCATAATCATGTCCCCCCCACATCTTGCACATCATTTCTTCGCTTTACACACCATAGCCACATGCCCGTATTTTTGACAATTATAACATCTTAAAGGAGGAGGCACAAAAGGCCTCACTGAATAACTGATTAATCCAAGCTTGACCTTATCTGGCAAAATAACTCCATCAAACCTAAGCTCAACAGAGAGAATCTCCATTCTGTTTCCTTCTCTACTCATAAACAGTCACCTAGCACCAACTATTTTACCTCCGCCAATGTTACTTTTAAGCTCTTCCATAGACACTCCTAATGGCACTCCAGATATTACTCCACTTACCCACTGCCTCTGTCCTACAATCTTACTACTCACCACTTCCTGCTTACACATTACTTTAATCTTCATCACTTTCCTTCTTTGCTCTTCACTATTACAAACAATCATCGAATCTCCATTACTTAACACTTTTGCCATCTTAATTTCTCCAACTACTTTCCTCAACTCTTTTGTTAATACAATTGGACTTACCTTTTGTATTCCACCATCCTCTTTAAATTTCAATACCTTCAACTCATCCAAATTTACATTCCTCTCCTCCTGTTCATATCCACTCTCCCCTGAACCTCTTACCTCTATCTGATGTTTTTTCTTTCTTTTCTTTGTACCTACCTCTTCCCTTATATCTAAATTCCTCTCTTCTCCTGTCTTTCCTAATTCCATTTGTTCATCTTCCACATCCGTATCATCAACACTAACTAGTGTCTCTGGTCCATTTCCACTATAATTTTTCTTATATTTTGACATGATCGATTTCTCTGCATTTACCGCCATCCACCAAACACGTGACGTGTGCTGAGAATCCTCGCGCGCAACTTCCGGTGATCACTCCACTAACCACCCGCCCAATTACTACTCAAAACAAGCCTAAAACAAGCTCAACCGTGTTTCAGGGGGGTTCTCCGGTAAAAATTGCGTTTGGTGGGTAAAATATGTGGGATTTTATGGCAGAATTGCCTGCTAGAATTCGCATTCCCGGGGACAAATATCACATAATTGGGTTCGCGCGGACATGAAAAACAGTGTTGTATTAGCCCAATTGGACTTGGCAACACTACTCCCAGGAAAGACTCGATCATCGCATGACGCAATGACTGCACGATGCAAGTGCTTTAATGTGTGCATCTCAATCAGCTCCCTAGTTCAGTAGTCAGGGCACTGATCAGGACATAAGTCAATGGGTTGACTCCCTGATCAGTGCCCTGACTACTGAACAGGGGAGCTGATTGGGATGCACCCAAGATTATAATTTTTTTTTTAATTTTTGTATTAAGTGTATGTGTATATATATATATATATATATACACACACACACACACACACACACACACACACACACACACACACACACACACACACACACACACATACACATCATCATTTATATATATAAAAAAATAAAAATAAAATTGAATACATTTAATCAGTTGTTATGGTTAAGCTGTAACCCATAACTGTAAAAAAACAACAATAACAACAACTGCAAACCATAAAACTTTACAATTCTAAATATAGCCCAAATGTGGCCCACATGGAACCCTCAAATAAAGATTAATGGGCAGCCCACTCTGAGCCCATGCCCAGATGACACCCATATAGCCCAGCTAAAACCCATGTGGGGCCCACATGGACATGTTGGCTGGGCTGTTGTTGGAGCTGCTGGACTTGGTCCACAAATAGGGTGCTTTGCCAATTTCATCTAGCATCGCAGAAAGCAATGGCAGTGCAGCAGATCTCTCGCCTCCTAGCAAAGATCAGAATGATTGTGAAATTTTTTCACAGAAGCACAACAGCGGCCCATGTGTTGAAGACAAAACAGGAGTTGCTGCAGCTTCCTGTTCACAAACTCATTCAAGATATGCCAACTAGATGGAATTCAAGCTGTGATATGATAGAAAGATATATTGAACAGCAGGCTGCAGAGTATTCTGCAATGACAGACAAAACTGTGAAGAAAAATGTTAAAGACATTATGTCTTTGTCTGAAAACGACATAAGACTGGCTGAGAATGTCATCACAGTTTTGAAAGCCTTGAAAACTGTGACAACCCCAGCCTGTCCTCCTCCGACAGACACTATAGGTCGTTTGTGCATGCAGCATATTACAACCTATATTCACGTTTTGAAATTGAGCGCCCTCTAGCGGTCTAATACATACGTCTTTTTTTTTTAAAACCACAATTATTACACCACAATTATTAATTAAACCACAATTATTAAACTAAGTTAACCATATAGACCAAATTACTTATCTAATTACTGATCTAAAGCTCACATTGTTACTGTATGATAATCAAAATATATTCTGTTGCATTATTTTTCTGTTTAACACTGTGAAGCTGCTTTGAAACAATCTATATTGTTAAAAGCGCTATATAAATAAAGTTGACTTGACTTGACACTAGCTGTAGTTTTGTTGTGGTATTTGTATTTAAAGAATAGTTACAAAGCATCATGCTTTTAACACTGTGGTTTTACTGTGGTATTCGTAGTTAAAACACAGAAACTACTTATACAATGCTTGTACTAGCTGTACACTGTGTACTAGCTATTATAAAGCATGGTAACACAACACTTACAATTGTTTTACCTCATTAACCATAGTTTTACAGTGGTATTTTTTGTTAAAGCACAGTAACCACAACACTTCCCAGCCAGCAATGACATGTGGGACCCAGATGAGGGCTTTGTGGGCGGCAAATGTGGGCCCCATTATGGGCTTGCACCCGGGATCCACATTGGGGCAAGCCGTGGAAGCCCAGACGTACTAAATGTGGGACCTGTAAGGGTACTGCATGGGTCTTAATTGGGCAATTCATGCCAAACCCATTTGGGCCCCACCTGCCCAAAGGGGTTTAAATGGGTTTGCAACCGGGATCCACATGGGGGCCAGCTGTGGATGCCCAGGTGGGTTTTAAGTGGGATTTGTAAGGGTCTTATGTGGGTCTTAACAAGGCAATTTGTGTCAGACCCATTTGGGCCCCACCTGCCTAAAGGGGTTTAAAGTGGGTTTGCACCCGGGATCCACATGGGGGCCAGCCGTGGATGCCCAGGTGGGTTTTAAGTGGGATCTGTAAGGGTCTTATGTGGGTCTTAACCAGGCAATTTGTGTCAGACCCATTTGGGCCCCACCTGCCCAAAGGGGTTTAAAGTGGGTTTGCACCCGGGATCCACATAGGGGGCCAGCCGTGGATGCCCAGGTGGGTTTTAAGTAGGATCTGTAAGGGTCTTATGTGGGTCTTAACCGAGCCATTTTTGTCAGATCCATTTGGGCCCCACCTGTCTAAAGGGGTTTAAAGTGGGCTTGCCCCAGGATTCAACCGTGAATGCCTGAAAGGCTTTAAAAAGTTATGCCGGCTTGTCTGGTTGAGGACAAAGAAAACTTTTGCAGACGACGTCACACTGAGTGAATCAACTTAGAATGGCTCTAATTTACATGTATTTATCTCTCCCCCCATCCTACTTCCTAATGGCTGTGACCATTGAAAATATACCCAAAAATCTATATGATCTAAAAATGAACAAATACTAAACAATATGTATGTGTTTGATATCATTGGAAATGTCTTAGTGTGACTGGTACAAATATCTCATCCCCACAGAAATATTCAAGAAGATAACAATGGTTTTAAGAGTTTAAAGAGATGTTGCATATATAGTATTGGAGGTGTGGCTTTCAACCATTTGGTCTTGTCAATACAGGTCTGAGAGAGTGATTAAATGTAAATTCCCTTTGTTAACATATGTTACCATTTGAAAGAAGTTATTGTCAGGTCTGAATACTAAAGGCAGCGTAGCAGAAGAGTCAAGGCGCAATTTTGTAATCAGATTCGCCCGTAACGTTGTGTCCAGCCAACGTTACGTAACCTATGGAAAGTCAGGAACGCATCTCTTTACTTAAGAGTATTCGATGTTTTGAGGATCTTTTGAATTGATTATGTAATTGGAATTATACCTGACTGTTTAATAAATTGTTACATTTTGATTTATTCTGACTTACTCTGGAATTATTAACGATCTCTATGAGATCATGAATGGTACTTTCCACAAAGGGTTAAACGGAATAATTAAATGTGTGTCTAACTATTAAATATGAATGACCAAATAACCAAATTGGCATTCTAATCTAAATTCTAAATTATAATAAAATGGAGTCAGATTAAGAGGAATTGGAATTAGATCCATTTTGCCCAGCTGAGAACATCGAACGCAGATACCTTCGCCCGCTCTTCGCTGCCCATTGGAGCGATTTCAGCGGTCTTACAGCTTGGTGACCCGGCGACGTGATGCTGCAGTGCTCGAAAACAACGAGCAGCATGTTTTTCAGCGAAGTATTGGATTCTAAAATCATCAAGAGGTTTGAGCTTCTCTTTCTTCAGCTGTTGTGGTAAGTCAAATTCATTCTGTCTTGTTTAGAAATGTTTTGGGAAAACCCGAATGTTTGACCGTGCCGTAAATCCGGAGTTTGTGAATTGATTGAATAGACATAACCACATATCAGACATGGTTAACAACAGCGCAGATAAGAAATGAAAACTCTTGCTATTAATTGTTAAAGATCTCCTTGTCGGCGAACGCAACAAGAGATTCAAACTAAAACAGAACGATCTATTTTCTGAGACTTGACGATGAACTATAAATTAGAGCCTAATGTGATAAAATCAGCTAAATGAGTCTCCATTGTCTCATTAACTATGTGCAACGCGCGATGAGAGCGATCAGACAATAGAATGAAAAATCTAAGTTCAGAAACAATTAGAAAACATGCGATTTGATAATGCATTTGTTTATGAAAAGCAAAATTGGGAGAAACAAGGGTGATGCAATGCAATATGTTAAAGCTAAGAAAACTTTTTGTTTGACCAATAACTGTTACTGCTACAAAATCGAAAATACTCGACAAAAAATAATCAAGAGGCGGTAAGATTAAAATCTAAAACTGATAAACAGAATGTTTGTTACTATTTTTGTCAAGAAAACGCACGATTTAATGTTTCTGAGTGGCTCAGCTGAGCCCACGGGGCATATCACGCCCACTCGGAGAACACAGACTTTCTCTCCCTGTTCCATGGGAGCGTTTAGCCAAAGAAGTAACTCAAGCTAAATCTATCACATTTTGTAAATCAGTTAAAATTGCCACTGTGCCATCGTGCAGATTAGTCTTTAAATAGACTAAATCAAACAAATAGGCATTTGAAATCTAAAAAGAGATACAATGAATGTGCCACATCATCCCTGAACCACAGCCTTTTCATATTCAAATGTATTGACACGAAAATACAATACGAAACTTCACTCTCAAAAACAGGGTTTGAGCAGGGATTGGACTGCACAGCATGTGCTGCTCATTGGATGTTAACGACAACAGAGTCCTCCTTAATCCTGACTGTTGTTGTGCATGCAATGAACATGCCAGTCGGCTGTGACTGCAGGGCCAAACCAAAATCACGGTCTTTAATACACTTTGACAGATATGTTGTTGCGTTTGACTTCGTTCTGATTTACTCCGAAAGTATTGATTTTAGTGCATTATGTGCACCCATTGTTTCCGCATATCTGTGTCAGGTTAGTAACGGACTGCAGTCCGGTTTGGGGTGGAGCTTTGAGGCACACCGACTGAGATTGCAGAGCTCCGCCTAACATTTGGCATTAATTACCAAGACTGACACATTATGTGATCGTGGGCCCGCATAATGGAAAGTGCGAGGACCCTGTGCGACTCTGAGAACCTAATGAACGATTTCAATAAATGTAAAGAGTTAATTAGAATAGTCAAACGTTTATTCATATTTATAAAGTATTAGAAATCAGTAAAAACCTTTTCATTAATTGAGCCAGCTCAAATAACAAGGTAACATGGACCAGAAATAACATTCATATTTGATATTCTTTTTAATATAATTATATTATAAATAAAAATATAATATACATTGTATTACAATTGCCAAGCAGGACATTATGTGGAGAAAGGTGACACAAAACTGGGGAAATCTGTAAACAGAACTCCCACACTTGTGCTGTTTGTAATGTTTGCTACCAGAAAAATAATTCAAAATCCTTGATTTCCGAATGATTTGTTTTATACATTTAAACTTACTATGATGTATGTTGTGTTAATAACTCAGTAGATCATGTTGTGTCCATGACACCACAAAACTACGCTCAGGTTAGTTACACGGACTAAGATGCGGTTTTTGGTGAAACACACCAGACTGATGTTTTAGAGCTCCGACTAACACATTGGCGTAAGGTACGTATACTTGAACTGTAAGGGGTTGATAGATCAAAGCGAGTCTATTCCGTTTAGAACAATAATAAATTGTTAGACCAATCTAAATAGGGCAACCTCAATTCCTAATTATTGTAACGTTGTTCTAATTACGTAAGCGTGGAAAACCACGGCATGATTATAGAAAGTTATCATTAGAGTTATAACAAGTTGGTCGCTTAATTCATTGATAATGGTCATGGCCTCTGATTGGAAACAATTTTGCATTAATTAAGCGAAGTCAGATCCAAGAGAACTGAATAAAAATATTCTGGAATGATCACAGTGGTAACGGACGTCCAGAATATCAGTGTGTCACCTCTGCCTTAATGACCAAGACTGACGAGTTGTGGCAAGAGATCGTAAACCCGGCCGGTGCGAGGCTCAGTGTTATCGGAATCTTGATTGCTGAGTATAACACAATGTAAAAGATTTGACATGAATATCCTCAACGGCAGCGTTCATGCAAGATCTTAAGCTATTGATCTCTTTAAAGTGGTCAATAGCAGTGAGTTTAATAATTAAAACATCCAAATTGCAATGATCCTGTCTGTATTTTCAAATTTGTAATTGTACTAAACACGTGCGCATAGAACACACATTATAGTTATTTGTGCTACTAGATGCACATAGGCTAGTTAAGTTTATTCTTTAAAACACATGATTGCTTTACTGTAAATGTTGCATTAAACACTTAGGTAAAGGTTGTAGAGATGCTATGCATTCTAGGCCACGTATCTTGTGTAAATTGGAATAATCGCAATACTGGAATTGTATAGCAATTTCAAGTTGCATGTGTGTCTGTCTATGTTGAATTTGTTTGTCTTCTGAGTGGAAACTCTGCTATTTCCCATATAGCTGCAGTAAAACCATGTACAGGAGCATAGAATTGCCGTCTGGCTACAGTGTGAATTACAATTGCACTAACCATGAAAATGTTTCCATCACAACAGGACTCAATAACTCTGACCTTTGCAATTTCTAATTTGAGCAAGTTCTAATACTTTTCATTGGTTCAATTCCCAGTGCCAAAATGGAGGGGAGTTGTGATATTATCTTATGCCTACAGAACTAGAAAAACTAGAAGTGTGGCACGGATAATAGAAAACCAATTCATCCTTCACTCAAACTAACTGTAATGAGAGCAACTAGAAGTTTCTGATTAATCCTGAAAAATTCTCCAGCAGAACTGGAGTTCATAATGCTCAAACACAGCAGATTGTGAAGGCTTGACTGCAAGAGCAGCTTTAAGTGTTAAAAAACTGAAACAACAGCAGAAATTAACTGTGTTTTCTCTCCAAATTTGTTTCTCTCTAAATTTGTTTCTATCTCAGGTTGACAATTGCAATTCCTTGGAGGATGGACGACCAAAGTCCCCTCCCCTGCATCAGAGCCAGGGCAATGGAAAATTGTCAGAACTTGAGATGAGAGATGATGCGAATATAAATATGATGGGGTCATTCACATCTCACAATATGACTACACGACCTCCCAGTGTAGCACTGGTACTAAATTATGCAACACAGATTGATATTGATTAGATTCCACCCATCTCCCAAACATGAACATAGAACACACCCTACACTCATCAACATCACCTGGAATAGACCAAATCTATTCAGGCTGAACATTACACATCATAGACGATAAAGATGGCATAGAGTCTAAAAGTGTACTTCACTAAAGATCTATTGCCCATTTTTTCACAAAACACACAAACGCACACACAAACGCACACACACACACACACACACACACACACACACACACACACACACACACACACACACACACACACACACACACACACACACACACACACACACACACACACACTGTTACCAGGAATACACAATCCCCATTATTATATGTAGATCTGCATTAATAACATATGGGATTCCTGAACAAACACAGTGGTTATTATATACCGATATACACCTTCATAATTGTGATTGAATTGTTGTTATTCTTATATGGTTTATTGATGCATATCATATATTTAAATATATTAATTGAACTGACTTTTGCTGCTTTTCCTTGAGTGATTCAGACCAAGAATACTTAGATTGCACTACGACTACAGTGATAGTGAAGAATTAGATGATAAAATGAGACCACCCTACCATTTATGACCTTGAAAAAACACTTGAGAGAAGATGTACCAATCGCACTCTGACATGAACCTACTTTTATGTTTCGTTTTTTGCTGCATTATGTGTTCCTTATGACTTCAAGTTCACCAGTGTTCAGTCATTAAGAGGTCATTAAGATGCTTTTCAGGTGTCATGCACCAAATGGCGTGTAACTACAAAGGAGCCAGATAACCGCACCGTTGGAGGTGAGAGGATTGGACAAGGAGGTTCAGATTATCATCGGAAAGGTGCTACAGAAGCAGAAAGTTCTCCATGAAGGAGTGACACGTTAACTGAACAGGTCACAAGGTCCGAGACTGACTCTATGAATCGATGCCCACATGATGTGCTGAACTTCTACCACAGGTAGAACACCTGAAAGACACTAATCCACCTGCTGAACTCAAACTACATACACCTACTGAGACTGGGTGTCCAGCCGGTGAACACAGAGCCCTAAGAAGGTCCCTACAGCTGCTTACATTGCAAAGACAACTTACATCTCAAAAGATATCAACCAACGTCTAATTATGATCCCATGGGATCCACTTGAGTTTGACCCAATGGACCAAGAGGCGGACTGAAAGGCTTTAAAAAGTTATGCCGGCTTGTCTGGTTGAGGACAAAGAAAACTTTTGCAGACGACGTCACACTGAGTGAATCAACTTAGAATGGCTCTAATTTACATGTATTTATCTCTCCCCCCATCCTACTTCCTAATGGCTGTGACCATTGAAAATATACCCAAAAATCTATATGATCTAAAAATGAACAAATACTAAACAATATGTATGTGTTTGATATCATTGGAAATGTCTTAGTGTGACTGGTACAAATATCTCATCCCCACAGAAATATTCAAGAAGATAACAATGGTTTTAAGAGTTTAAAGAGATGTTGCATATATAGTATTGGAGGTGTGGCTTTCAACCATTTGGTCTTGTCAATACAGGTCTGAGAGAGTGATTAAATGTAAATTCCCTTTGTTAACATATGTTACCAATTGAAAGAAGTTATTGTCAGGTCTGAATACTAAAGGCAGCGTAGCAGAAGAGTCAAGGCGCAATTTTGTAATCAGATTCGCCCGTAACGTTGTGTCCAGCGTTACGTAACCTATGGAAAGTCAGGAACGCATCTCTTTACTTAAGAGTATTCGATGTTTTGAGGATCTTTTGAATTGATTATGTAATTGGAATTATACCTGACTGTTTAATAAATTGTTACATTTTGATTTATTCTGACTTACTCTGGAATTATTAACGATCTCTATGAGATCATGAATGGGTACTTTCCACAAAGGGTTAAACGGAATAATTAAATGTGTGTCTAACTATTAAATATGAATGACCAAATAACCAAATTGGCATTCTAATCTAAATTCTAAATTATAATAAAATGGAGTCAGATTAAGAGGAATTGGAATTAGATCCATTTTGCCCAGCTGAGAACATCGAACGCGCAGATACCTTCGCCCGCTCTTCGCTGCCGCCATTGGAGCGATTTCAGCGGTCTTACAATGCCCATATGGGCTTAAAGTGGGCTCTGTAAGGATCTTATGTTGGGTAACTAACTGGGCAATTCATGCAAGGTAAGCCCAACCATTCATTTAAGGAAACAATCTAAGAAAAATTAAAAACCAAAAATAAATGTAAGTACAAGATAAATACAAGACACTTGATGCTTTGAACTGCAAGAAATATATTAAATTGAACAACCAAAATTATCTTTAAAAAACAATGTCACAACATTCGGCAAACTAAAAATATATTTTAAAAAAATCTCTGAAAAAAACCCTCCAAAAGTACAAAATATATATATAATACAAAAAAAAAATATATATATATATATATATATATATATATGTGTGTGTGTGTGTGTGTGTGTGTGTGTGTCTTGTTGCTTCACATAACCGATGTCCTGGAATTCCCCTTTAAATTGTTCAAGAAAGTCCATGACTTCAAAGCAGCATGTTTCACAGTTGGGAAGAGCTATTGATATTGGTTTTGGTATTGCAGTGCCCCTTTTCCATAAATGCTTAGCAATAATTTAGTCTTTTTTTGTCATGAAATTTCACTAGGCATATTTTAATATTTAACCTTTAAACATTTCCTGTTTCCCCCAAAAAACTCCTATATAAATTAATTATATTTAAAAATATAGCCTACATATCATATGCATGCAGTTTATTTTTGCTGCTGGATCTATAATTTTAATAGTAAATAAACATATTTGTTACATAATTTCACTTATTACGAAAAACTTACAGTAACGCATGCAATGAGTTAAAATATATAGATCATCCATTAAGTGCCTGCTACGGAAGTATAGAAGACCTGAACCGCAAAGTAAAAAAAAAAATCTGTAAAAAAAAAAAGAAAAATTTAGAATTTTGAGATTCGAGAATAAAGTCGTTATATATTTTTAGTAGCTAAAGAACTGTGCGCTGGTGAAGAACTGGTCAACTGTATGTGGCACGTTGACTCATCCGAAAAAGTGCGGGGATTTTAAGATTATGCTTTCAGGACAGATAGCCTATTAATGTAGGCTATAAGATAATATTAATAAAAGGGTTTATTTAATCATAGCCTATTCACAATCACAGCAGTTTAGGCCTATAATCATTCTTCTTGAGCCTAGCTAGGCGCTCGCAGTTTGAAAACTCCTGTTTTGACTTTATTCTCGAAACATTTCAACTTTAATCTCGAAATATTTCGACTTTATTCTCGATATATTTCGACTTTAATCTCGAAATATTTCGACTTTAATCTCGAAATATTTCGACTTTATTCTCAAAATATTTCGACATTATTAACGAAATATTTCGTCTTTATTCTCGAAATTCTAGATTTTTTTTTTTTTTTACTTTGCGGTTCAGGGCTTCTGTAGTTTCAGCTGTTGACCTTTGTATCGGAGAAAGAACAGGACAACTTAATGACACATCATGACATAAGGCTGATATCAAACACAACGTACCAATGCTTTATCCCTTGAGAACAATTATAATGTCTGAGGTTTGCATACGTGCATACCAGCATACCATCACGACATCCTTCATGAATAAACATGACATCTGATGTTTGTATATGTATATACCAAGCAGAGCTATACGTACCATTGCGTTACATATGCAAATATAGTCTCAAATACAACAATTTCATTGGCTGCTGTGCGTGTTGTCGTGTTGACGCGGACAAACAGTGCGTGTTGACACGGTCAAGAGTCACGCGTTTCGTTTAAAGACATTTGGCCCCAATCGCGTTCCATACCATACATGTCTTCGGTGTGGACATGTGGTTCATATCACGTCTGATGATGCATACGCATCTTATGTTTCTGTTGATAGATACACGTGCTGGCTCCTCAGTGATACACTACAACAACAGCGATAATAAAAGAAAAACGTGGGCAAAACGGTCTCTCTTTGTAAACTTTGTTAATTGAATGCGAGTGCTGCCGTATGTTCGAATATGACCAGTCGTTTTCACGTCATCACCGGGTGCAGAGCCAGAAGACGCGAATGAGAACTCACGCGCTGAGAGAACAGGCTTGTTTGAGATGAGCAAAATCTGCGCAGAACCGATCACCGGTGATTAGCGCGAGATGCATGCCGGTTAGAAATGTGTCCGAGGGCGGGCCGCCTTCCTCTGATGTCATGCTGACGTATGTCAAAGAACTCTCGCGAGCGAAAGGCGGATGTCTCGGATTCCGCAGTTGCTCTCCACCGACTGCGCTGAGCAAAAGCATGATGGGAAACGGCTTCCTGACGACACAGCTTAATGCTCATTGGTTTAAACAAACGTGACATGTGATTCTTTTTTAAAATGTTTGATTTTAAAACTCTGATATCATGTTTTAATGTCTATAAATTATGTGTGAATATTCCCAAACTGTGCGACAGTGCGACCTCTCTGTGTGTTATGTGATTGTTGTCATATTTATAAAAATATATAAAGACATGTATGTAATTAAAGTAAAAATGATTATAAACACGTCTTTCGAATGGAAATAAATAACAAAAACGTTGAGTGTCTTGTTCATAATATTTATTTTCATATAAAAGCAACAGAACTTAAATTACATCCAGTTTATCAGCAACAGTGCATGAATGTGAATCCCGCGATATCCGCCTTTGATCTCGCAGGTGTCGGATCCACTACGAGAAGACAAAATTGTCCGTCTTGCCAGCACTTTTTTCACTCCTCCCTTCACTGCAGCCGCCTAGTCTCGCCATCATTTCAGGCGAGGCGAGGCGCATCTCAAACAAGCCTAATATCTGTCTCTGTGCACTCATCCGAAAGCGCGCACGCGTCTCACAGCGCGCAAATATTGAGTTCTCTTTCAAGTCTTGCGCTTACACGGAAAAACTCACACAAAAAGTATGTCAACATGTCCATCTTGATGAGTATCTCTGCAGACATAGTCTGTATATGCCTTAAGTGAACTGTATACAGTCGAGAAAGACGACGCATATCCCTGCATTAGGTCTTAAAGGGGCAGTAGCCTTTACTGCGGTCTGTTTAATCTCAAACAAAAAATAAGGACATCACTCATTGCTCTTGATTGAATAGCTTTTGTAAGTTTAATAATGATTCATCTTTAATTTAAACAGTTAAATATGCAGTTATTTTATGTTTGATTACTTTATTAAATTGCTGTACCTTTCTGCAGGCCAGTAGGCCTGTACATTATTATTTAATGTACACATGAGTGAGGTCAAGTTAAACATTTTTAATTTGAATTTTATTTTATACTGTGCATTGTTGCAATGTGCTAATAAAAATTTGTAATTGATTTATTATTTGAAACTTTAATATTAATTTATGCAATTGCAATGCCTTGTTTTTTAGTAAAGTTACACAGTCATAGCCATAAATGCAATGGTACTAATAATTGGCATAATTTCTTTCGGTGTTTCGGTTTTCGGCTTTCGGCCTTGGTTTCCTCTTTTTCGGTTTCGGCCAAGAATTTTGATTTCGATGCATCCCTAATATAAATATTGTAAATATTCAAATGCCAGCAGTAGCAATGCTGTCTCCTTTACACTTATCCCCATAAATCTGTCCCAATCTGGGTCACTGCACCAATGAAAGTGTTTATGTGAATTCTCCATGCACTGTCGAAAGGCTTTCTGCAGCTTTTCATTGGGACGGGCAGATTTTGCTTTGCCAATTGGAGCTCGAATGATAAGGCTCCCCTTGATATCCTAAGTTAAGCTTATTTTATTTTTGATGCTTCTTTGTAGATGAGCATTACATAATATTGCTGGACCTGAACCAATCACCCAAACCCATGCCCACTTGGCCCATAAATATGCCATTCTAGACCCATATATGTGTTCCCAGATCAAACCCATGCCCACTTGGCCCATAAATATGTCATGTAAGACCCATATATGTGTTCCCAGTTCAAACCCATGCCAACTTGGCCTATAAATATATCATGCAAGACCCATATATGTTTTCCCAGTTGAAACCCATGCCCACTTGGCCCATAAATATGTCATGCAAGACCCATATATGTGTTCCCAGTTCAAACCCATGCCCATTTGGCCCATAAATATGTCATGCAAGACCCATATATGTGTTGCCAGTTCAAACCCATGCCCACTTGGCCCATAAAATTTCTATGCAGGACCCATAGGTGCATTCCCAGTTCCAACCCATGCCCACTTGGCCCATAAATATGCCATTCAAGACCCATATATGTGTAAGTGGTGTCCGCAAAATAACATAGGGTTCATAGACAATTGGAAAAGTTTTGGGGCAGACCCGACCTGTTGAAGATAGACGGCATTCATCCTACCCGGGCTGGTGCTGCTCTTCTCTCTAGTAATTTGGCACATAGTCTTAGAGCTAAACCTTGACTCACTGGGGCCCAGGTCAGGAAGCAGACAAACTGGCTAAACCAACCGTCTGCTAGCTGTCTCACGTCACCAGAGTCAGCTAAATCCCAGCACATAGAGACGCTTTCACCTAGATATTATCACATAGAGACTGTGTCTGTTCCCGAATCAGTAAATACAAAAACCATCAAAACCATTCAACAGTAAAAATTTAATTGATGTCCAACAAATAAACAACAGATATAATACGGATGAACAATTGATAAATCTCGGGTTGCTGAATATTCGATCCCTTTCGCCAAAAACGCTTATTGTTAATGATATGATTATAGATCATAACCTAGATGTGCTGTGTTTGACAGAAACCTGGCTAAAACCTGACGACTACATTACTTTAAATGAGTCCACTCCCAAGATTATTGTTATAAACACGAGCCGCGTCTGAAAGGAAAAGGGGAGGTGTTGCTGTAATTTATAATGATAACTTCAGTATTACTCAGAAGTCTAGTTTCAAATATAATTCCTTTGAAGTTTTGGTGCTTTATGTAACATTGTGTAGTGTAAATGATAAATCCCGTTTGACATTTGTGTTGGCTACTGTATACAGGCCACCAGGGCACAATACAGACTTTATCAAAGAATTTGCTGGTTTTCTATCAGAGTTAGTACTGGCTGCAGATAAAGTACTAATTGTTGGTGATTTTAATATCCATGTTGACAATGAAAAAGACGCATTGGGATTGGCATTTAAAGACATTATAAACTCTATTGGAGTTAGACAACACGTATCTGGACCCACTCATCGCCTTAATCATACTTTAGATCTAATACTGTCACATGGACTAAATGTTGATACCATTAAAATCCTGCAGCAGAGCGATGACATCTCAGATCATTACCTAATATCATGTATACTTAATTTAGCTAAGGCTGGAAAGCCATCCCCTCGCTTCAAATATGGCAGGACTATAACCGCTGCGACTAAAGATTGCTTTATACATAATCTTCCTCATCAGTTCCATCTCCTCAGCATTACAGATAGCCAAGAGGAACTTGATGTTGCAACAGAAACTACTGACTCTCTCTTTACTAGCACTTTAGACATAGTTGCTCCTCGGCGCTTAAAGAAGATTAAAGCAAATAATCCAACGCCGTGGTACAACGAGCACACTCGGGCCCTTAAAACAGCAGCCAGAAAAATGGAGCGCAGCTGGAAGAAAACAAAACTGGAGGTTTTTCGCAATTTGTGGAAAGAGAGCATGATTGCATACAGAAAGGCCATAAAAACTGCTAGATCTGCTTATTTCTCAACTCTTTTAGAAGAAAACAAACACAACCCTAGGTATTTATTCGATACAGTGGCTAAATTAACAAAGGATAAAGCTTCAACTTCTGACGCGTTTGTAAACAACACAGCAGTAATGACTTTATGAACTTCTTTACTAGTAAGATTGATAACATTAGGAATAAAATTATAACCATGCAGCCGCCTACTACAGTATCACTTCAGACAGAACATTGTAGTCTCACTGAGGAAAAATTACACTCATTCACTGCTATAGGAGGAGAAGAATTGGCTAAACTTGTCAAATCATCAAAATCAACAACATGTATGCTTGACCCTATACCGACTAGGCTATTAAAAGAGATGCTTCCAGAGGTCATAGATCCTCTGCTTAATATTATTAATTCATCCTTGACATTAGGATATGTTCCAAAAACTTTTAAGTTGGCTGTAATTAAACCACTTATTAAAAACCGCAACTTGATCCTAAAGAATTAGTCAATTACAGACCAATCTCGAATCTACCGTTTCTATCAAAAATATTAGAAAAGGCAATGTCTTCACAATTATGTTCCTTTTAGAAAGAAATTGTATATGTGAGGATTTCCAGTCAGGATTTAGACCGTATCATAGTACTGAGACTGCTCTAATTAGAGTTACAAATGATTTACTCTTATCATCTGATCGTGGTTGTATCTCTCTATTAGTGTTACTCGATCTTAGCGCTGCATTCGATACTATCGATCACAATATTCTTTTGAATAGACTCGAAAATTATGTTGGCATTAGTGGAACTGCATTGGCATGGTTTAAATCTTACTTATCTGACCGTTATCAGTTTGTAGCAGTAAATGAAGAGATGTCACACCGATCACAAGTTCAGTATGGAGTACCGCAAGGTTCAGTGTTAGGACCGTTGCTTTTCACCCTGTATATGCTACCACTGGGAGATATCATTAGGAAGCATGGCGTTAGTTTTCATTGTTATGCTGATGATACTCAGCTCTATATTTCTTCACACCCTGACGAAACTTACCAATTCACAAGATTAACGGAATGCATAGCTGATATTAAAAATTGGATGAATTGTAACTTCCTGCAACTTAATTCAGATAAAACTGAATTTTTAATTATTGGACAGAAAAGCTCCACAAAGAGTGCCCTAGAATACTGTCTAACCCTCGATGGCTGCTCTGTCAAGTCCTCGTCGTCAGTGAGGAACCTGGGTGTGCTCTTTGATACCAATCTTTCATTTGAAAGCCACGTTTCTAGCATCTGTAAAACTGCATTCTACCATCTTAAAAATATATCTAAATTACGTCACATGCTTTCAATGCAAAATGCTGAACAACTAGTACATGCGTTCATGAGCTCAAGGCTAGATTATTGTAATGCTCTACTGGGTGGTTGCCCTGCTCGCCTAATAAATAAACTCCAGCTGGTCCAAAACGCAGCAGCTCGAGTTCTTACTAGAACCAGGAAGTACGATCATATTAGTCCAGTTCTGTCAACACTGCACTGGCTCCCTATTAAACATCGCATAAATTTTAAAATCTTGCTTATTACTTATAAAGCAATAAATAGTTTAGCTACCCAGTACTTAAGCGAGCTCTTAACGCAATATACTCCATCACGTCAATTGCGGTCTCTAAACTCTGGCCAGTTGAAAATACCTAGAATATCTAAATCAACTGCAGGCGGTCGATCCTTTTCCTATTTAGCACCAAAACTCTGGAACAGTCTTCCTAGCATTGTTCGGGAAGCAGACACACTCTGTCAGTTTAAATCTAGACTAAAACACATCTCTTTACTATGGCATACACATAGAACATTTTTACTTTCTTTATTCAAATCAAATGACTGATTATTAGGCTGCATTAACTAGGTCAGCCGGAACACTTCCCATAACACCTGATGTACTCGTTACATCATAAAAAGAGTGGCATCCACACTAATGTTAGTCTCTCTGTTTATCCCGAGGTTTACTGCAGTCGGCCGGATCCAGGCCGTGTCCGGATCGGATGGTGGACCTGCATCTGGACATGACCAGCTCATCCTGGAGTGTCTGCTGAGACCGTGTCCATTAGTGTCTCCTCTGAATTCGCCTCAACGGAACGTGATCCTCAATTAACCCGTCTCGGCGCAATAACTCCGATCTTTCAAGTATTCATATTCTTGTGTAATCACGCGCCATCCTAAATGAGCCCGTCTCAAGGCGTCATACCCAAAATTTCGAATATTCCTATCTAATATGATTTAAGACCTGCAAGGTTGCCAGAGTAATAATTATACACTGTTAATAATAGGCCAGAGGAGAACTGGCACCCGACTGAGTCTGGTTTCTCTCCCAAGGTTTATTTTTCTCCATCATGCCCTGATGGAGTTTTGGTTCCTTGCCACTGTCGCCTTTGGCTTGGCTTGCTCAGTTGGGGACACTCAAATTATGATCCAAGTTACTCAACTAAATATACAAATAGAATTTATTAATTTGGTCATATATAATTCTATAAACTATCCAAATTAAACTAGCCAAATCAAATTTTGTTGCAATGTTGTCCTGTTTAACACTGTGAAGCTGCTTTGAAACAATCGTCATTGTAAAAGCGCTATATAAATAAAGTTGATTGATTGATTGATTCCCAGTTCAAACCCATGCCCACTTGGCCCATAAATATGTCGTGCAAGACCCATATATGTGTTCCCAGTTCAAACCCATGCCCACTTGGCCCATAAAATTTCTATGCAGGACCATATGTGCATTCCCAGTTCAAACCCATGCCCACTTGGCCCATAAATATGCCATGCAAGACCCATATATGTGTTCCCAGTTCAAACCCATGCCCACTTGGCCCATAAATATGCCATGCAAGACCCATATATGTGTTCCCAGATCAAACCCATGCCCACTTGGCCGATGCCTGTCCTTTATGGGTCCCATGTAATCAGCTCATATGGGCTTCCTATGTGGGACTCGTACTACAAAACCTACATGGTACCTGCTGATTTCACCCAGCCAAAGCCCATGCCCACACAGTAACCATGGAACCCGTAGTTAACCCATCTGTGCCCCACGTGTCATTGCTGGCTGGGTTGCTACGTTATTTGTATCATTTTCTTAACTTTTGCTTAAAGGTTTCCTTTTCGATTGTGTTTTTTGTTTTGTTCTTTGCTGTTGTTATGGCTCCATCTTTTCTTTCTATTAATGTTAGAGGGCTGAGAAACCTATGGAAGTAAAACTGTGCCACTGGATTTTGAATTCTAATTTTTAGCAGTGAATTTTTTTACATCAAATTTTTAACACTGACTTTTAATTTTAAAAGACATCGAATTTCTAGCACTGTTTTTTTGCCTATGACATTTTTTCAATGTTTTAAAAAAAATCAGTGTAAAAAAATTAAATGTCTCAAAAGATTCAGTGTAAAATAATTCAACGTCTCAAAAAATTCAGTGTAAAAATATTCAGAGTCAACATCCGGGTAACCAAGGAGAAGCAATCAATCCCTGTATCAAATCATTCAACATCCAGCCAATCAAATGTGACGCTGAAACGGGAAGGCGGGGAAGTGAGCTCCAGTTAGAGCTCAGCAGCATGGCTCAGAACACAAAAGATGGCGCTTCGGTGAGTTTACTCTTTCTTTACCTTTTGTGTTCGTAAAAGGCAGTCATAGTTACCAGATACGTTGCACATTAACATAATTGTTGAACAATGTCTACAGGCAGGGGCGTAGCCAGAACATTTTTTCAGGGGTGGCCAGGTAAGACCAAGTGATTTTATTGGGGTGGCCAAAAAAATTACTACTGACTATGACATGCTGTACCAAAGCAAATTCTACAGAAAATATAGATCACAAACAGATCACAAATGTAATGTTTGTGGTACCTTTTTTTTAATTCACTTGCTAACATTTGCAGTAACTTTAGCTAATATTAGCTAATTTATATGATTAATAGAGATTATGCGCTTATGGGCATTCGCTTTGGTGAATAATGAAGTCAATCACAGTCACAGACATGTTTGTTGATTTCTAAAACGCAATGGCCAATCACTGGTGTTGAAGTTAGAATCCACTCACCACCACCTGAGTTTTTGTCCAGCGACAAGGCCTGTACATGCACTAATAAACCTAATAGACCTTATTCACAGCAGCGCCTTCTTTATGAAAGAAATTAGTATGAAAGTGAGGCTGTGGGGATCGACATACATCTCTTCAGTGGGTTGTACTGTTATCTAATGTATTTTTGGATTGTTCTGCTTATAAAACACTGCAAAAATATATTTCAAAGATGTTACAGTAGACAAAAAAGCTGTGGAAAATGATAAGTGATTTAGGAGCTTTATACAGCCTTTTACAGTAAATGACATTGAAAAGTCTTACCCTTATAGCCTCACTTACGATTTTATTGGGCACGTCAATCACAGTACTGACCAAACACTGATTCCTAAACCACCTGTCAGAACAGCGCACTTTGCGCAGACTGTTTGTGTGAGAGCGGCGATTTAAACTTGATTAGAGGTAAATCGCCATCAACTGCTTTCAGATGGACCTGCATTTACTACACAAAGCCGTAATTCACTAACAAGCTGAGCCATGTCGCCTTTGGCTTGGCTTGCTCAGTTGGGGACACTCAAATTATGATCCAAGTTACTCAACTAAATATACAAATTGAATTTATTAATTTGGTCATATATAATTCTATAAACTATCCAAATTAAACTAGCCAAATCAAATTTTGTTGCAATGTTTTCCTGTTTAACACTGTGAAGCTGCTTTGAAACAATCGTCATTGTAAAAGCGATATATAAATAAAGTTGATTGATTGATTCATTGTCGCAGGCGATACATCCACAGGTGATGACGAGGCTGAATCCAGCTTCTTATTCGCAGCTTTATGGCGTCCCGTCGGGCTCATTAAAGTGACTTTGCTACATGCACTCGTCTCAACAAACGTCTCACTCAACGTCTTAACTTTTTTTTTTATTCTGCTATTTATTCCATTTAATTTAAGACGCAGACGAGGCGTAGGCGTGGCGTGAGCGTCACGCAGACGTCACATAAATCACGTGTGGCAGTGAAGCGTCCACTCAGACGTTTTGCGTCATTCACGTGTAGCAGTGAAGTTATAAAAACAAAATTCTGCTAACAATTATTACACGCACTCAACACGGCTCAGTGCAGTGTGTCAGCAACTGCGCTATTTACTTTCACTTCACTCACTCCTCTCAGTGAACGTGACATCTGCGTCTGTCTTATGCCGTGACTTCTGCGTCTGTAATTATATTTGTGTGTGTGAATTCTTGTTTAACCCACATTGTGAGGACCAAATGCCCCCACAAAGATAATATGTGGGAAAACTTTTTTGATAGCCTATAGTAGCCTATTTTAGTTTAAATTTATTGTTGGGGTTATTATTGTGTTTTTATCATTTATAATTTTAATGTAGGCCTGTTGATTCAGGTCATCCAATAACAGAAATTAGTGATTTACACCAATACTGTGATGCGGGCGATTAACCCTGCTTGTGGAGTAAATGAAGGCTGTGGTAAATTAAGATAATATAAATGGCATATACATGTAGGCTAATGGGTTGATTCATGATACGTTTGGGCATGAGAGGTAGAGGGTTTGCACAATCATTTCAAAATTATATAACACCACGGTTTGATTTAGTTTGGCATTTGGGTTATATTTGTAAGATCTCACGAATCCTGATAAATGCAATTTCAACTATTTCTGAAGTGCTTCTATTATTTAAAAAAACACCACTTTTTCCCAAAACGCAGTTAAACAGCCCCTGTATAGAGTAATTAATCGATTTTTAAGCCATTGATAATGATAAACCATGCACTTCAGCACCGCCGCAACGGACTGCACCTGCTACTGTCACACTTAAGAAGGAATACCTTAAGCAACCTCCTAAGGTATGTTCGGGAACCACGCCTAAAAATGGTATAACTTTAGTTAAGTTATACCTTTAGAGTCTTTGTATCGCGCTAAGAGACAACGTTATCGGGAAATGCAACCCTGAGCTGGCTTTTGTTATATTTACACGTTGAATTGCCCCGCGTTTATGAATTGCAATTTTTATTGTGTTAGTTCTGTTACATCCTAGTGAAAATGCTGGTGACCACTGCTCTTATGTGCTTTATAAATAAAACATGATGGATTGACTGATATCGTAGATTTTACATCGTCGCTTTGCTATTGTAGCAGAAATTACATATAACAACAGCTGACCAAAACCTAACAAAAATAGACTAACAAAAGAGTCATTAAAAAAAACACAACGTTTGCAGGTCCTGTTAAGAGTGGATACTGAACAAAATGTCATTAGTGAAATGAGAATGATTTTTAGCCTATTATTTGTATTATTATTATTATTATTAGGCTACTTTTATTATTTAATTAATATTAGCAACAATTCGTTTGCACCGTAATTATTTCATATTTTTATCCATACAGATAAGAGGACATATTTATAAACAATAAACTGTTACTTTTATTTGTGTACACTCACCATAACAAAGGCTGTGGAATACACTGAACTTTTTGTGCTCCACTCCACATGCGGTCTTCATTTAAAAAAAAAAAAAGTGTTTATTAAGCGCAACATTTTTAATTTCTAAATTTTCTAAATTTAGTTAATATATTTAACAAACGAAATTTAAAGTCAAAATAACGAAATGGTAAAAATAAAAAATCAAACAAAATTCAAATGCAAGCAAATTCAAACATTTCGCTCTTTTAATTTGAATCAATGCTTTGTCACCTTCCATCCAAAATAATGGCTATTGCGTGGCTTGGATACACATAAACCCATCGACATACCTGGCAGGGAAATTTTTTTTTTGTTGCATATCATCTGTGCAAAATGAAACGCCGTCATTTCGCAATAGTTTTATTATATATATATATATATATTTTATTTTTTTTTTTTTTTAATTATTATTATTATTATTATTTCTTTCATCGACATTAAGTAAATACCGCAAAGGTTTTGCGCAAATCTGTAATGGAGATAGCAGTCCAGACAAATTCAAGTGGATTCAGGCGGTCTTGCAAACGCGTTTGATCCCAAAAAAAAAATCTTAAATATCCACAAAAACGACAAATTGTTCACTATAGCAATAGTAGACCCCCGTTAATATAACTGGGCCTCGCCCATCACATTTGCACAGGGCCTGTTTGTTTTACTAGGAGCTAGCCTATATAAATCATTAAAGTGTGATGTTTAAATTATGCAAGTAAAAGTGAGCACTGGCTGCGTATCGCGCACACTTTTTAATGATGCGCTTAGCTTTAAGAAATAATTACTACTGGCGGGCCACCTGTTGAGTGGCCTACCTCTGCTTTAGGGCATGACCGAGCTGTGATGATCATAAAGATTACAGATATTATTTGCCCTTGAAAACCAAAACATTAGGTCTAATAATAATAATAATAGCCTATATTAATTTTATATAGCTTAGCTAGTGCCTAAATTATTATCGGTCTAAAAGCCTATTCAGACCACTGACCACTGCAATAATCAGTCTAAAAATTAAGAACTGCTTTTTTCAAACGTTATTTAAAAAACAACTATGTGCCGTTACAGTCAGGTAGCTTTGTGTAGCCTTTGACGTCCAGCCATCTGTTGTCAGAGCAACTGCTGTTGCTTTGGCCAATTGGTTCTCTATTTCGGCTTTAGTTTTTTGGTACAAAGCAGGAATTACAGTCTGGCTGAAATGTCCTCGTGAAGGAATATTGTAACAGGGCTCAATTACTTTAAGCATGTTCTTAAAACCTGCCTTTTCCACTACAGAGTAAGGTCTCATATCCGCGGCTATAAATGTACCAATCGACGCGGTGATGTCTTTTGCCCTGTTTGAATCAGTTGGAAATATCTGTCTAAATGCTGCGGGGATAGTTTGTGGCGTGTATGTTTCTCCTTTTTTTTTGTCTTGTTCCAGATACTGACACACTGGGGTGATGTCGGCGTAAATGAGTTGACATGTTTGAAGTATTCCCGCTGCATTTGGGACAGGGCCGCTCTCGAATTGCAGCAGCCTTCGTCGCGTCGCTGTGACGCAATCGCACTTTAAATGCAGCCTGCGTGCCCTTGGGCGGAGGGCTCAAGATGGTGGCGTGATTGGTTGTGGTTTTGCAAGCTGAGACACAAAATTGGGTATTTCTCACAAATGATGATAATTTTCATAAAGTTGCTAACTAGTGTACAGGTTGTGGTATTTTATTAAATTTTGATTTTGGAGCGGTACAAACAGTCTCAAACTTTATACGCAGTGTATTGTACAGTTTGGATAATATCTGAGGATGTTACTCTTGGTGTAGAAATGGAAGTTGAGACTGTAAAAGAGAAGAGAAACTTCAACGATACCCACTTGTATGCCTGTAAAGTAAAAAACGGGAGGAAGTTGTGATTCTTGTCAAAACAAACCAAGCAAAAATCAACCTTCCAGAAAGCAAAAACATGTTGTCTCTGCCAAAGATACTTTCTGCAGGGTTCAGATACTTTTTACATTTTATGTCTCTTTCTTTATTTTCTATCAATGCCAGAGGTATTCGTGATATATTAAAGAGAAAAGCTTTATTTTTGTACTGCAAAGGGAAATGTGTAGATTTTTGTTTAATTCAGGAAACGCATGCATGTTCTTCAGATGCTATGTTTTGGAAAAATCAATGGCGAACAGAGAGTTGGTTGTCATTTGGCAGTAATTGATCAGCAGGAGTAGCTATTTTACAAGATAAATTCACATGGCGGATATTACATTATGAAAAAGATGATTGTGGTAGATGGATATTACTTGTGATAGATGAGGATAATAAACAATTTGTATTAGTTAATTGTTATTTCACCAATAACAACTTGAACAACAAAATACTCTTTTTACAAATTGAATCTAGAATCCAGCATTTTATTTTCTTGTACACTTTTGCCAAAGTTATTTGGGGAGAAGATTTTAATACTGTATTTTATACAGCTATTGATAGATGGCCCCCAAAAAGCAGGCCTGATCCTACAGGTGAACTGGATAATGTATGTTTAAGATTGGGCCTTACGGATGTGTGGAGATATAAGAATCCAGACAGAAAAGAATACACGTGGAGTAATAAGGACTCATCTCTTCATTCTCGTATTGACTATTGGTTAGTGTCCAATGATTTAACTAACAATGTGGCTTCTGTAATGATAGAACTGATCATAAAGGAATATTCATAAGAATAAATATGGTGCAAGATAAATCAGTCAAGAAAACTTAGTTATTGGAAATTAAACAATAAATTGCTTGAAAATGAATGTTTAAAGAAAAAAGGTAAGAATATTATTGAAAAATTGCTGGTATAGAAAAGTCATATGGAAAGTACTGGGAACTAATGAAGTTTAGTATTAGAACGCCATCTATTAACCAAGGAAAGTGGAAGCAAAAAAAAAATGAAAGAAAATTAAATTGTATATAAATCTGAATAAAAAAGAAAAAGAAGCCATGACTGATTGTGAGTTAAAAATTTTAACTTGCTACATACTGAATTAGATAAAATCTATGAGGAGAAAGCAAAAGGAGCATTTATTCGATCAAGACTTAAATGGTTAGAAAAGGGAAAAAATACAAAATATTTTTTTTGGCATTGAAAAGTTAGTTAGTTTCAAAACTAGTGATCAACAACAAAATTTCAAAATTATTTCAAAATGTTTTGCTAAATTTTTTTGTAATTTGTATTCTTCCACTTTGGCTACTTCCAATATTGATGCTTTTTTAAATAGCTTTATGAGTGATACCAACAAAATTGATGAGAACTTTTAAGAATGTATATGATAAAGAAATAGACATTGATGAGTTGAGAGAGTGCATTAACTTTCTAAAAAATAATAAATCTCCAGGCAATGACGCAGGAGAATTTTATAAGACATTTTCTAAAGAACTTTCTCCTTTTTTCGTTATTAGTTTGTATAGGTGAATTGCCTGCTACATTAAAACAAGGAGTTATAACACTGATTCCCAAACCTAACAAGGACAAATTACTTATTGAAAACTGGAGGCCTATTAGTTTGCTCAATAATGACAGTAAATGTTTACGATGATTTTTGCTAGAAGAATAAAACATGGTTTAGATAAAATCAATGATTTAGAACAGTCCGGCTTTATGCAAGGCCGCAATATTAAAAATAATATTAGACTAGTCTTAGATATGATAGTTTATAGCCACTTTATATATGATGATAGTTTAATTTCATTTATTGACTTTTATAAAGCATTTGATGCAGTGAACCATGTTTTTATTTTTAAAGTTATTAAATTGTTTGGTTTTGGAGATGTGTTTCTGGAAGCAGTTAAAACATTTTACAATGGGTGTAATAGTTCTATCAAACTTGCTCATGGTACACCACAAAGGTTTAATATTCATTGTGGTATTAGGCAAGGATGCCCTTTTTCTCCTTTTTTATTTTTATTAGTTTTATTTTTATTGGTTTTGGCAATGCATGTAAAGAGTTATATGTATACCATTATACCATTATAATGGCATAATGTACCATTATAATAGTATCACAACTTTTATTTTTTTAATTAATTTAAACTTAGCCAGTTTGCTGATGATACTGCGATTTAAATTTTTTTTAAAAAAAAATGGAGGTACAAAAAATAATTAGATATATTGAGGCATTCACTGCTCTATCAGGCCTTAAAATGAATTGTGATAAATCTGTATTGTTTCCCCTTAAAGATTGCTCCTTTAATGAAACAGCCCTGTTAAACACAAATTAACATATCTAGGTGTAAAAATTTGAAAAACGAAAAACAGAGGAGTCAATTAAACTTTGAACCAATTATTGAAAAAGCAAAAAAGACATTTAATTTGTGGTTAATTAGGGATATATCACTAATTGGGAGGGTATTATTGTCAAAGGTGGAAGGTATATCTAGATCAGTATATGCATCTTTATCATTAGTTGTGCCTCCTAAGGTGATTAAAGAGTTAGATAAGATACTTTATGATTTTATATGGAGAAAAAAGCCACATTATTTAAAAAAAGAGGTAATATGTAACACCAAAGAGCAAGGGGGACTTGAGGTCTTAGATTATAATACACTTAATGACATTTTTTAATTAAATGGTTAATAGAATTTTTGAAGAATAGAAAAAGTCTAAAATTTATTTCCTAACTATATCTTTAATACTCTTGGTGGCATAGATTTTTTGTTGAAATGTAATTTTTCTGTTGACAAAATTCCTGTTTAATTTTCATAGACAAGCCCTGCTAGCATGGAGATTGGTATATAAGCACAATTTCGATGTATTCGATGTCCTTTTTTATACGCAGAATGATAACTTAGAATGCAAAGAACAACATTTTATACAGTTATTGATTTTATTAGGAAAATATCATATACATAAAAAGAAGTGGGCTCAATGTAAACCATGTTTTTCACATTTTGTAAATGACTTTAAATTATATGTCAATCTCTTGGAACAAACAAAAAACAAAAAAGCGTTGAAAACATGTAACTACTTTATGTAGTTTTTTTTTTTTTCATTTCCTGGCAGCTAATGTTAATGTGATACTATGAGTATGTAATACTGCTTGTTCGCATAGCATTGAATACAAATTTAAAAAAGTGCGCGCCCTTCACTTTGGGACACAGCTTGCAAGTTCGCGAGCTACGCAGAGGACTACCCGGGAGTCAAAGCGGCATTACGTCGTGAAAGTGCAGACTCATGTGGTACTTAAAATTATTCACAAAATTATTTTAAATCTGAATAAGGAATAGAACAGCTCTAAGTGTAACCTTTCATTAGAGCCCAAAACCATGTCTGTACATAAAAGCATTCAAGAATAGCAGCATTGTATGTGTCAATGGTTACAAAGGGTCATTTGGAGTCTCCAAGTGGCTTTTTTTGGAAAGCGCCTAGACATGAATTTAGATAAGCATGTGCAAAACACTTATTTTCTAAAGGTATATTTATCAAATAAGAAATAGGACTTGGTAAGGCTTCATGCTGTGATCCCATTGTGTTTTCCAGTTAATAGCTCCCAGCTACAGTCATATGCAGGCATCTTTTTACAACATTTTTTTTTAGCGGAATTACATATTTTCTTTTTTCAGTGTTTTCAAAGTTCTATTACTCAATACCAGTATGACTTGCAGTGATTCTGACTGTTTAGGAACAAACCTTAGATTGTCACCTTTTAAAAGAGACCAAACATATGCATATACTCCAAATGGTTCAAGAACAGCCTGCAACTTACTTTGGGTATGATTTTTTTAGGCATTTTAGGAAAAAAATTACAGGATCTGTAACGGTTAAGATATTACTTTTATTGTTGCAAAAGTGGATGATTTTAAAAGCAAAGTTATTACATTTCCTTAAATTAAATTTTTACAATAACATTTTGCAAACTGAGATACAATTGATACACAAAGTTATACGTAATGTCTTCACCTTCCAAATACAGTTTTAAAATCGAGTGATCTGTAGCAAAAATGAGAACTTCAGTCTGCATGGGAGGACTTTGGCTTAAGCTTCACTCCTAAACACAGGGCCAGCTCACTCTTCTGAATCTTTCCGTCTTTATTCACATCACAGTGATGCAGCAGAACCTCACGGAATTTATCCAGATCCACTCCGCTGATACTGGGCTGTGTTGGAATAAAGATGCAAATAGAGAGAAATGTAAAGAGAGAAAGAGACAAAATGACAAACAGATGCCACTATTGACAATTATTAGTAGTATTGCAAGACAGTAGCTAGGTTGCCAGCTTTGGTTGCCTGGCTCGAGTGAGATAACATGGGCTAAAACAGTGACACCTTTTTGAGATCTTAACAATCCAACAATTAAATTTATGACCCAAACAAACATAACAGCAGCCACATAAGATGGTATGGACCACTTTTTTTTGATCCCACCAGGACAGACAGAAAGAGCAGGTTCTGGAATTTCACTCACTGAAGCAGACCGAGATATTTCTCTCACTACAACAGACTCAGGAATGTCTCACAGGAACAGACTCAAATCACACACTAGAACAACCGCCATAATTTCTCACTGGAACAGATTCAGGAATTTCTCTAACTAGATTTTCTACTGGACTGGACTACGGGATTTTAGACTCTGGAAAGAACTCTGGAGCAGGTTTGAGATTTGGGGACCCGATAAAAAGATTTCAGAGTCCCGCAGACGGAAACAGTCACAGGTCAGTGCTGATCTTTTGGGTTCACGGGAAGATGGTATTGAATCATGGAATTAATTTATACAGAGGTAAACATTCCCTACATGAGTAGCCTCTCATCTCTGTTAAGTCCAATTTTTGGTCACCCTATGCACCAAGCCAATAGATCAGGGGTGTCCAAAGTCTGGTAACATCAACTTTGACTTTATCGATGTGGATGAATTGGATATCTACAGTCAAGGAAATATTGGATATTTAATCTGAAGCTACTGCTTTGGTCGTTATTATTATAGTGTTTTTCTCTGTATTTATTTTAATTTATTCAATTTTATTTATGTTTCTGTCTAAGTCCTGTAGTGCAAAGGTAGGTGTGGAAATGGGGGTATAGGAAAAGTAGTGGTAGAATACGTTTTTCTTCTATTAAAAAATATTTTTGTGTTTCAAATGTTTCAAATATAAAGAAACACTAGATTACAAAAAAAAAATCTTTGTTCAATATTTTTTTCATCAGAGAATTGAGTCCTTCAGGTGCCTTTTGGCAAACTCCAGGTGGGGCGTCCTGTGTCGTCTGGCTACTCTACCATACATGCCTGACTGGTGGAGTGCTGCAGAGATGGTTGTTCTGGAAGGTTCTCCTCTCTCCACAGAGAAATGCTGGAGTCTGTCAGAGTGACCATCGGGTTCTTGGTCACCTTCCTGACTAAGGCCCTTCTCCCCGATTGCTCAGTTTGGCCAGGCGGCCAGCTCTAGGAAGAGTCTTGATGGTTCCAAACTTCTTTCATTTACGGATGATGGGGCCACTGTGCTCACTGGGACCTTCAATACTGTAGAAATGTTTCTGTACCCTTCCCCAGATCTGTGCCTCGATATAATCCTGTCTCGGAGGTCTACAAACAATTCCTTGGACTTCATGACTTCATCCAGTTTTGAGAACTCATCAAGCTCACAGAATCTGAGAGAGTATTCACGGTGTAGTATATGCAGTAAATGGTTCAGTCTAGGTCACCCCTATACGGTTTGTGTAGTTGGTATGAACCGTAAATGTACGGCGCATGTCATTATGATTGAACAGGTGAACATGCAGGAGTAAAGAGAAGTTCAACACAACTCTGTACGTGCCTTTATGGGAGTGTTCAACAAAGAACACAACACCCGGAGAGAATGTCCTCAGTGGTAGTCAATGAAGGTTGCTGCTAAATCCATTGTTCAGTTTATGGTCAGTTCTTTTGTAACAGGTTGTTGCAGCAGAGTTGAAGCAAGACCTAAGTGCAGCAGTCAGAAATTAACTCAAATCTTAGCATAATACTCAAGAACTGAAACAGAACAACCAACTTAACACAACGTAGAACTGTAAATTAACTGAATGACACACAGGGCTTAGGCCTAGTTCACGCTGCCCGATTTTAGCCCCGACTCTGCGACAGGTTTTGCGGAATCGCCAACAAATGCCCAAAATCACAGGCAAATCGGTGCTCGTGCACGCGAGTGATAATCACGCAGTGTGAATAATCAAAGACACGATCAGAGAGAATTGCCGATGAGTCGCCGACATCCGTGAGATATTTGGCATGCTAAATATCTGGACCAGTCTGCAATTCATACTCCTGCTGTATGAAATGCGTTCTGACTGAAAATAACACCAGCGATGACCAACAGCCAATGAGAGAGCAAGATACAGGGCAGCGGGAGGTTCAGGGAGGAGTTATAGACCAGAATATCCTATTTTAATAGATATATTTACAATTCTATCAAACAGAACGAAAGCCCAAATAGTGGAGCGGCTAAGTGATATAATCGTTTAGTTTATGATACAAGTGTGAAAATTGGCATGAGCAGTCTCCATGGGTCACTTGACAAGAAAATTGTCAGAGTCACTTGAAATTTCAAGATTGCGGCCATTTTTCAAGATGGCCGACACCTTAGTGGAGCAGTTAAGTGATATTGTGGTTTATTTGGTGATACAAGCATGAAAATTGGCATGAACAGTCTCTGATGGTCACTAGACGATAAGCCACCCACAACTACTTGAAATTTCAAGATGGCGGCCATTTTTCAAGATGGTCACCACCTTAGTGGAAGAATTAGGCTTAAGAAATCATTTAGTTGGTGATACAAGCATGAAAATTGCCTTGAAACCGCCCACAGCAACATACAATTTCAAGATGGCAGCAATTTTTCTGGATTACTGCCGCCTGCCATGTGGATCTTTAAATGATACATTTTCTCATAGAAATTTATTGGGTTCCTTAAAAGACTCTGTCAAGAGAGGTAGTTTGACTGTGTTTTGTCTGACTCCTCACCTATAACCTGTCCAGTTTGGTAAAGCCTGTCAGGAGTTGCCTCCCACCGGCATAGCTCTCAGGGTTCATTGAGGTACACAAGCTCCCCTACCACAACAAGGTAACAGTCACAAGGGAGGTTTTTTTTATTTTATTTTTTTATTTTTTTATTAACTAACAGTTATTAAACATGTCCAATTAATACTGAGAGGTGGGGAAACAAAAATAAGATTAATAAATTAGCACAGTTGTGGTGTTGAACGGACAGTGCACCAAACAAAAAATTGAGCAATGACTAATACTGAATGTTAATAAGAACAGATCCAGAGGCACCCGTGAACACAAACAGAAACTAGCCTCTGTGCCTTCAGTAGCGCTCTTTGTAACCATTGTCTGTCAGTTCTGGTGTTTTTGTCTGTTCATAGAGTTTCACCCATACACAGAAAACAATATACTGACTGCACACACATTTAAGTTAAAATGGCGAGCGAACAATCACTGCAAGAGTTCCAAAAGTGTGTTCATCCCTGCCCACGCTTCATCACGGGTGGGGATACACACAGCATGTGTGTTGTTTGCCTGGGAGTGCAGCACGCTGAGGCAGCCCTTGAGGGGGCTGCTTGCGAGCACTGTGAGCTTCTTCCATTAAGAACGCTGCGCTCCCGCCGGGCGCTCTTCGAGGAGGGCGCCTTGGCTCGTGTTCCTCGCGGCTCTGGTCCCGCTGTTGCCGAGGCACAGCGGCTGCTGCAGTCGTGGGGTTCGCAGATGGATCTGACAGCGGGGTTAGAGACGGGCTCTGCCTTATCTATGCCCTTACCTGTCGGATCCAGTGCCTCTATTCAGGGTTTGGAAGCCCGCGTTGTGGTTTCTTCCGCCCCAGGTGAGGCATCGATGCTGCAATTATCCAGGTCCGAGGAGGTGGATGTTGTCAGTGTCGAGGCGGGGAACGAGGATATGCCACTTCGTTCCCCGGCCAGTGAGGAGCTTGTGGAGGTGTTGAGTAGAGCAGTGGCCAGGCTCAGTTTGGACTGGCCACAAGAAAGCTGGGGCTGAGGTTGAATTCCAAGAAAAGTGTTGTATTGCTAGCTCAGAGAACTACTTATCTTGGGGTCATTTGGGATTCGACCCCAATACGGGCTCGCCTATCAGAGCCTTGTGTGGGGTCAATCCTCTCAGCAGTCAAAAGGGGTGAAACTAGATCAGCCACTTACTGTCAAACAGTATCAGAGACTGTTGGGTCTGATGGCAGCAGCGTGCAGCGTGCAACGTGAGGCCCAGTGTTGGGAGCTCCTTGTTGTCGAGTCACTCTAACGACGGATGCATCCCTTACAGGGTGGGGAGCGATCATGAGTGGTCGCTTGACCCAGGGCCAATGGCAGGACCATCATCGTTCTTGGCATATAAATTGCTTGGAGATGATGGCAGTGTTTCAGGCCCTGAGACACTTCCTGTCAGAGCTCAGGGGCCATCATGTGTTAGTCCGCACAGACAACACATCGGTGGTCTCTTACGTTAACCATCAGAGGGGGATTAGATCGCGCCCATTAGACAAGCTGGCTCGCCAGCTCCTCCTGTGGGCCCAGGGGAAACTGAACTCAATCAGAGCTGTTTATATCCCAGGGTATTTAAATGTGGAAGCAGACAGCCTGCCGAGACAGGGGCCGAGGCCAGGGGAATGGAGAACTTCGGCAGGGCAGGAGTGGATCTCTTAGCGTCTTCAGAGACAGCTCACTGTCGTCTGTGGATCTCCCTAACGCCTCCAGCTCCCTTGGGACTGGACGACATGGTAAAGGAGTGGCCGAGGCTGCCTCGGTACGCATTTCCCCCGATTGCGCTGCTTCCGGGAGTTCTAGAGAGAGTGCGTCGGGACAGAGCCCATCTTCTGCTAGTAGCCCCATTTTGGCCGGGCCAAGTATGGTTCTCTGACTTAGTGTCTCTCCTAAATGGCTCTCCCTTGGAGATTCGATCAGGGGGGACCTACTCTCTCAGGCGAGGGGTAAAATTCTGCATCCTCGCCCAGAGCTGTGGAAACTGTCGGCTTTGCCTCTGAGGGGACCCAGCTCATGAGTTCAGGTCTCTCAACCGAGGTTGTGGAGACCATTCTACAGTCTAGAGCTACCTCCAGGAGGAAACTTTATGCCTTGAAGTGGAAGCTTTTCACTTCTTGGTGTGGGGATAACCAGTGGGACCCAGTTAACTGCCTGGTGGGTGCAGTGCTGGAGTTCCTGCAGGAGAGATTCTCCACTGGATTAGCCCCCACCACATTGAAGGTGTATGTGGCTGCCTTAGCAGCTTACCACACGCCTTTGGGTGGTGTTTCATTGGGGCGACATCCTCTTATCACTTGTTTCCTTCGTGGCACTTTCAATACTGCAGGCCTTTTGTCCTCCTCCCTTTCGGACATCAGACCAGGAAACACTTAATCAGCTCTGCCCAGTTCGGGCTCTGGGTGCGTATGTCCACACAGCTGCCCTATGGAGGAAAACTGAACAATTGTTTGTCTGTTTCGGGCCACCCTTGAGAGGGGACCCAGCATCCAAGCAGAGAATGAGCAAGTGGGTGGTCGAAGCCACCTCACTTGCTTATGAGGCATTATGCTTATCCAGGGGTCGGCCATCTTGAAAATAGAAATTTGAAGTGGCTGAGAGTGTTTTCTTGTCAAGCAATCCTTAGAGACAGCTCAAGGCAATTTTCATGCTTGTATCACCAACTAAATGATTTCTTAAGCCTAATTGCTCCACTAAGGTGGTGGCCATCTTGAAAACTGGCCGCCATCTTGAAATTTCAAGTAGCTGTGGGTGGCTTATTTTCTAGTGACCATCAGAGACTGCTCATGCCAATTTTTATGCTTGTATCACCAAATAAATGATTTCTTAAGCCTAATTGCTCCACTAAGTTGTCGGCCATCTTGAAAAATGGCCGCCATCTTGAAAATTCAAGTGGCTCAGACAATTTTCTTGTCAAGTGACCCATGGAGACTGCTCATGCCAATTGTCACGCTTGTATCATTATCTGAACGATTCTGCCAAACATAAGCACTTAGCCGCTCCACTAAAACATTTGCACGTCCATAATCATTTTTCTTGTTCTACTTTTCGCTGCAAATCAGTGCACAGACAACTTGGAGTGCAAACTTTCTGCAGTTTATTAATTTTAATATCAATTCCAGTCTCGCACGAGAACTCCATTCAGGTGTATAACAGTCACTTCAATTCCATCAGCTCATCTAGAATGTAGCAATGATCACGTGACGAGAAGACGAGCGTGTGTTATGAAGGTGTGTGTTATATGTTAGTGAAGTGCTCGTTGAGCGTGTTACGAGTGTGTGTTGTTAGTGGACTGGACCGTGGCGGAGGATTCGTTGCGCAAAAGAAGCGTCAGACAAATATCTTGTATTTTAAAATGCGCGTTCAGCACCACCGCTCATTATTCACATAGTACGCACGATCGCGAAATTGAAAGTGAAAGTAAACGCGAGCATTCAAACGCAATTTCAATACCTTACCGCTGTTTGAAAACGACTCCCTGAGACATGCGAATTTCTACAAATATGAAAGCTATCTAGTTGTAACCATCTCTTAGCTCTGTATCATGCTTGAAGAAAAAATGTGGTCTCTATTTGCACTTGGAATATTGAGTACTTTGATTATACAGGGAGTGCAGAAATATTAGGCAAATGAGTATTTTGACCACATCATCCTCGTTATGCATGTTGTCTTACTCCAAGCTGTATAGGCTGGAAAGCCTACTACCAATTAAGCATATTAGGTGATGTGCATCTCTGTAATGAGAAGGGGTGTGGTCTAATGACATCAACACCCTATATCAGGTGTGCATAATTATTAGGCAACTTCCTATCCTTTGGCAAAATGGGTCAAAAGAAGGACTTGACAGGCTCGGAGAAGTCAAAAATAGTGAGATATATTGCAGAGGGATGCAGCAGTCTTAAAATGGCCAAGCTTCTGAAGCGTGATCATCGAACAATCAAGCGTTTCATTCAAAATAGTCAACAGGGTGTGGAAAAACCAAGGCGCAAAATAACTGCCCGTGAACTGAGAAAAGTCAAGCGTGCAGCTGCCAAGATGCCACTTGCCACCAGTTTGGCCATATTTCAGAGCTGCAACATCACTGGAGTGCCCAAAAGCACAAGGTGTGCAATACTCAGAGACATGGCCAAGGTAAGAAAGGCAGAAAGTCGACCACCACTGAACAAAACACACAAGCTGAAACGTCAAGACTGGGCCAAGAAATATCTCAAGACTGATTTTTCTAAGGTTTTATGGACTGATGAAATGAGAGTCTTGATGGGCCAGATGGATGGGCCCGTGGCTGGATTGGTTAAGGGCAGAGAGCTCCAGTCCGACTCAGACGCCAGCAAGGTGGAGTTGGAGTACTGGTTTGGGCTGGTATCATCAAAGATGAGCTTGTGGGGCCTTTTCGGGTTGAGGATGGAGTCAAGCACAACTCCCAGTCCTACTGGCAGTTTCTGGAAGACACCTTCTTCAAGCAGTGGTACAGGAAGAAGTCTGCATCCTTCAAGAAAAACATGGTTTTCATGCAGGACAATGCTCCATCACATGCATCCAAGTACTCCACAGCGTGGCTGGCAAGAAAGGGTATAAAAGAAGAAAATCTAATGATATGGCCTCCTTGTTCACCTGATCTGAACCCCATTGAGAACCTGTGGTCATCATCAAATGTGCGATTTACAAGGAGGGAAAACAGTACACCTCTCTGAACAGTGTGTAACACTTCACTCAATTTAGTACAGACACAAAGTCTGCGTATGGACCAGTTAAATCAGAAGGCTAGATTCGTCAGCAGAGAATAAGGATGTCACAATAATGAACCACTCATCAAACAGGTAAGGTTTAACTCGATGTATTTCTTTCCAAAATTTCAAATTTAAATGTGATAATTGGAATGTATGACATGGAGGAAAAAAAAAAAAGGAATTACAAATATAATGTATATTTCCCAAACAAATAAAACTAAAACAATTTCTTTAACACCCCGAATAAATTATCTGTGATCCTAAACTGTTCTCTCTTATTTCCCTTACAGGATTCAAGACTCAAGTGAGCTCAACGGACTCAAAAGGTAAGTGTTATCACCAAAAAAAATAAAAACATTATTTCTATAAACCAATAAAATTAACTTCTCATTTGTTTTTCTTCTAGGCTTCACTAGTCTCTTTTAGTTTCTTTTTCTTTTCTGAATTAATCAATTTAACCCAGTTATTGAGGAATTCACCTTATGAATGAAACTTGAAATATTGAAAAAATGAGAGAAAATAAAATTTGAAAATTAAATCCCCTTTTTGAAATGTGTCTTTCTGGCTTCAAATTAATAAAACACCAGAGAAATAAAAGAAAGCAAAATAAATAAATTAAAGAAATTACATTGATCAAGCAAAAACAAATTCACATTTAATTCCCTTCACAGAAATGTAAACCTCAGTTTTCAAAGTTTTGTTCAGTAGCTCAGTCTCTCAAATGATTCACAACTTTGGGAATATGGAATGAACGAGCGATTGTGTGCACTTCTCAGTCTATCCTCAGCGATTGAATCCTTTTGGAAGAACAATGAATCAGGTGCAAGTGCTGTTAGTTCAATCCTACCGTCCAAATCGGCAATGACAAGATCAGTATCACAAAATCAAGCTCGCTGTTAGGTCCGTGGCTCGCCAGTCCCACTCCTCTGCAAACACGGGAGTAAGAACGAAATCCAGGAATCCAGAAACTCCACTCCATTAAGCATCAATCATGTTGCAGCAACTCAGCAGTGCACTCGACAGGACAAAGATTCACTCAAATCCAGAGAAATAGACAAGAAAAACAGAAAAGAGAGGAAAAAAAAAACCTGACCAAAACACGATGAACTTGAACACTTAATCTCTTTTAGGTCTGTAGATTTCTTACAACTTGACTTTTTCTGCTCATCCAGCTCTCATAAATAAATGAACTCTCAGTTTCCTCATAAAACATCTTTTCCAACGCACTATGCGTTACAAGGCTTCTTCACAGTAGCTGCGTCACGTATTATAAATCTCAAACAATCTCTTTTTCACATGAACTTCACTTCTTCACAGTCTAAATAGTCACTGGACATGTATAACTTAAATTAAAATCACATATTTCTGTTTGATTTGTCAAATGTGTTACTTTTCTATGGAGAGACTCGAATCACGTCTGCTCTTCTGATCAGCCGATGAGAGAGAGAGCTCTAGCCGCGTGCGAAATCCGGAAAACAAAAAATTTGCGCTAGACAACATCCTCGATCCTCATTGGTCGGTTCTTACAAATACAAAATAATTTAATTGGATGTCCTAATACTCATGAAAATAAATTATAAATTGAAAAGGAAAAATGTCCTGCTTCATTTATTTAATTCTATCATGTATTTTTGGTAACCTGGGTTACACCTCCCCTTTGATCTTATGCTAGTCCTCGAGCATGCATATGGCTGTGTTGTCAATACTGACAAGGGGTCACCTGGTACCATAACACATTTATTCCAGAACAATTCTGAATTCTCTTCGGATTGAGCAAAGGCAGTACTTAGTCCTTGTAATAAGGACTGAACCACTGAAATTAAAGGATTCCCTAAATTAGGATAGTGAAATTTCTTTGGTGGTTTGATTTTCCTGGTGGAACGTCTAACACCCTCAGACTGTGAGTTTTCTTCCTCTGGCATCCCTTCACTTGAAAAATCATCAGTAACCATCTCAGGAATAGGATCATTATCCTCATCCCCAACAACCCTCAGTTCTTCAACTGGATTCTGCACTACATTTTCTAGTGATTGAGAAGACTCATTCACTAACTCACAGTTATTACAATCCTCCTCCCCAGACACTATTACAGTGTCATCTGCTCTACATTCTCCAGGATCACCTTCCACATTCTTGGGTTCCACTCCATCATTTACAGGCAAGCTTTTATTCACTTCGCACACTTGTGTGTTTACCTCACTAACCTCAAGCTGTTTTTCTTTCAGGGAATCACCATTTGTCTGGCTGGTACCTGCTACTTCAACCTCTACTGAGTCTGGGATTGGGAGACTACCCAAATGAGAAGAACTCTCAGGTGGGATGTAACGAGTAACCACTTCTACTGATTCTCTGGGTACAAAACAGTAAGGAGACTCACTCTCAGAATTTTCATCATCGTTTGAAGTTCCTGCTTCATCAGCATTTTTCATACCCAACTGAGACCTTGCTCGACATCTTTGACGCACCCTGGGTAAGATGGCCTCGTCTGCCTCCACACCAGGTAAGAACCCACAAGGTAAGAGCAGGTCTCGGTGCAGAGTACGGACAGGACCCTCTTTCCCTTCAGGACAAACGGTATACACAGGAACATCTTGCGCTTTCTTTAACACAATATACACATCTGATTCCCATTTGTCTGCCAGTTTCTGTTTGCCTCTCAAACGGACATTCCTAACCAAAACCCTATCACCCACTTCCAAACTGGAAACCACTACATTTCTGTCAAACCTATTTTTATTCCGTTCTGCTACTTTCATGCTATTTTCTAAGGCCAACTTGTAGCTCTCTTCTAACCTACTCTTTAGAGAGGTTACATACTTTGAGTGAGATTGACAAGGTTCATCATTCAGGATGCCAAAAGCAATGTCCAGTGGCAACCGAGGTTTCCTTCCAAACATGAGCTCATAAGGTGAGTAGCCCGTAACGTCGTTTCTGGTGCAATTGTACGCGTGAACCAGCGGTTTGACATACTCTTTCCAATGAGCTTTCTGTTTGTTTTCTAGGGTACCTAGCATCTGCAACAGAGTTCTATTAAACCGCTCTACTGGGTTTCCCCTAGGGTGGTACGGCGTTGTTCTTACTTTACGAATGCCAGCAATTTTACACAATTCCCGGATCGTATGAGACTCAAAATCAGGCCCTTGATCGCTGTGTAGCTTCTCTGGAAAACCATAATGCACAAAAAAATGGTCCCAGAGGCACTTAGCAACCGTCTGAGCTTTTTGATTTCGAGTGGGAATGGCGATAGCGTACTTCGTAAAGTGATCAGTGATGACCAAAATGTCTTTTGTGTTGCTTGTGTCGGGTTCTACTGATAGGAAGTCCATACAGACCAACTCTAATGGCCTGCTGGTCTGTATGTTTACCAATGGAGCAGCCTTCTGCACAGGGGACTTTCTTCTAACACAACGCTCGCAAGTTCTTATCTTTCTTTCTACAGCACTGGCCATTCGTGGCCAATAAAACCGGGAACGAAGAAGATCAAGGGTCCTCTCCACACCTAGGTGGCCCATATCATTGTGCAAACATGTAAGTACCATCTCTCTCAGATTTTTAGGCAACGCTAGCTGTCTGTGTACTTTTCCTTGATCCAGACGTTTCCGATACAACAGCCCATTTCTCACTTCCAACTTATTCCATTCCTTAAGCCACAAACCCATGTCTACTGACTTCCCTTTCCCACTAGGTGGTCTTTTGTTAGACTCTAGACATTCAACGACCTCACTTATTTCAGCATCTTCCCTCTGTCTATGCATCAAATCATCCTCAGACAATCTCGGAATGGCAGGTAGGCCATGATCACACTCATCCATAAATGCTTGGGGTAATGCATCTGCAGTCACAACTAAGGACTCAACCAAGGCTACAGTAGAAGGTTGGTAAATCTGGTTTCGCTCACATATTGCTTTCACCACTTCAGGAAACAAAACCTGCTGTTCGGCCTCACCCAAATGGTTTAATGTAAACTGCTTTATGCGCTCTAGTTCCTTCTGGGTCTCCAAATCATCCCTAAGCTGATCGTTTGGACGTCGAGACAATCCGTCTGCATCCTGATTCTGGGTACCTGCTCGATACTGGATTTTAAAATTGAAAGTGGACAGACTGGACAACCACCGATAGCTTGTAGCATCGAGTTTCGCTGAAGTTAGGACATATGTTAAGGGATTACTATCGGTTACTACCGTGAATTCACTCCCATACAAATAGTCACTAAACTTAACAGTTATCGCCCACTTAAGTGCTAAAAACTCCAGCTTATGAGCTGGATACTTAGCCTCACTGCGAGTCAAACCCCGACTGGCATATGCAATGACCCTTAACTGTCCTTCCTGCTCTTGATACAAAGCAGCACCGAGCCCGGTAGTGCTGGCATCGCAACAAGTAAGGCAGCTTGGGATCAGCATAGCCCAGAATTGGAGCAGTTGTCAGTTTGTCGACAATGGTTTCAAATGCTCTTTGACATTCTGTGGTCCATCTATCCATAAATGGCTCTTTTGGGTTGAAGTAGGGCCGATTTACTTCCTTGCACTTAGTTCTCTTCCTAACAATTGGATACCCTGCTGTGAGATCGTTCAAAGGTCTAACAATTTTGGAAAAATCCTGAACAAATCTCCGATAATACCCGGCGAATCCTAAAAACGATTTCAACTCTTTAAGATTTTGTGGTCTCGGCCAGGTTTTTACAGCTTCTATTTTGCTTGGGTCAGTACTCACACCCTGTTGAGACACAACATGCCCCAGATACCGCACAGACGTCTGAAAGAATTTACACTTGTCAGGAGAAAGTTTTAAGCCATACTCTTTCAATCGGTTAAGCACTTCTAGTAGACGGCGCTCGTGCTCCTCAAGGGTCTCTGAAAACACAATCAGGTCATCGATGAAGACCAGAACCTCACTCCGGTTCAAACTCCCCATGCAACGCTCCATGAGCCGCTGAAAAGTACTTGGGGCATTTGTTATCCCCTGCGGCATCCGATTAAACTCCCAGAAACCCATGGGACACACAAAGGCCGTCTTTTCCTTATCCTGCTCGTCCATTTCAATCTGATAGTATCCTGATTTCAGGTCGAGAACGGAGAACCATTTGGAGCCCGTAAGAACAGAAAATGCCTCTTCAAGATTTGGAAGGGCATAGGCGTCCTTAATGGTCTGCGTTGCTCAGCTTCCTGAAATCGATACAAAGACGAACAGAATTATCTTTTTTTCTTACAACAACAATTGGAGAAGCAAAAGGAGATTCAGACTCCCTAATCACTCCAGCGTCCAACAACTCCTGCAAGTGTTTCCTAACTGCACAAACATCTTGGGGATGAATCGGTCTGGGTCTATGTTTGAATGGGGTCTCATCGCTAAGCCTAATGCGATGTTTCACCTTATCAGTATGGCCATAATCCATTTCATGCACGGCAAATACTTCAGGCATTGCATTCAGTAAAGCAGAGATACGACTCTTCCATTCTGTCGGCAAAGGTGAGTCACCAAAATCAATGGGTGTCTGTGTTTCAGGTGATTTCTCTTGGGCTTGTAAGGGGTCACTTCCCTGGGAAGGCTCCATCACTTGCTGAACAGAATACATTTCAGCTAACACAGTCTTTGGAGGAATCACAATGTCAGCATGGGAATCATTTCTAACCAACACAGGCACATGAAAGGAACATTTTCTAGGCAAGGTGTGCAAACCACTAGCAATGACTAAACCACCTGGTAAGTTAGACAATTCCGAAGGCCCAATGACTGCTAAGTTTTCTGGAAAGCAACCATTCAGGTAAACATAACCATCAAACACTGCAATACCACCCGCAGGCACTGTTTCAACACTATCTCCACCCAAGGTTACACAACCCAAAGTCTCTGCACTTCTCTGCTTATGCCTGGCACTCAAAATCTTAAGCACAGCTCGGTACCCATTGAAAGCTGGGTTGAGCTGAACATCTCCCTGAGCATGGGTATCGTACAAGGCATCCAAGGAGTTTGTCCCAACTAAAATCTGTTGCACTCCCACCAAGTCAGGAACCACTAAAGCTAGAGTACCAATTTCCGCTTCTGACCCCAAGAAATCTTTAGGAAAAGTTAACGTTACTTCCACATACCCTAAATAGGGTACAGACTGCCCATTGGCCCCTTCTACCTCCAACAAGGCATTTAAAGGCTTCACTGGATGATCTGCTAAATGTGCCTTGTGGAAAGACGACGGAATCGTGGTCACTTGGGACCCAGTGTCCAATAAACAATTCACCTGTATTCCATCAATGCACAAATGGGCAGTACACTTTGTCCCAATTAATCCTTTTGGCAACCTTCCTGACATTCTACCATTTGAACCAGTGTCAAAAACATTTCTGCTCTTTTTAGGGCAATGAAACTCAGCCCCGCTCTCTGCATGCCCTACTGCAGAGACGGCCTGGAGTTTACCTGCTGCGATTTCACCTGGTTCTGCAAGTCCCATTGGGCTTGTTTCTCCCTTAGCAAACAGCGTTTTCTAGCCACTTTGGAAGGGTCTGGGTCATTTTCACAGTGGGTGACAATGTGACCATCTTCGCCGCAGCGAAAACAGTACCCAGGACGAGGTCGGGGCATGCCTGTCCCACTCATCTGAAACTGCTTAAACTCATTCGACTCAAACTGTCTAGGCCACGCCTTTTCAAAATTTCTATGGGAACCTAACTGTTGTTGAGTTCGACTTTTCTGTGCTTCCAATGTGACCACTTGAGTTTTTAACTCAGCTACTTGCTTTCTCAGCTCTGCAAGTTCTGAAAAACTTGAGTCAGTGTACAATGTCTTTTTCGGCACAACTGACTCCATAGCCTGGACTTGTGCTCTCAACTCATTTACTTCTGCTCTTAATTTCAAAAACTCCACGGATTCCTGGCAATCACCCTGCCCCTTCTTAGAACCTGACATTTTCTGAGAAGCTATCTGCGTGTGAATACTCGACATTGTTCTTTTCGGATCTGTCTCAACAGTTGTTTCACTCCCTAGCTCCACGACATGGGTGGAAAGCTGATTTGTGATGGCCTTTGACTTAAAAGGGTGTAAACTGGTTTTGTTCATTCCTAAATGACTTCGCATGCGCTCCTCTTTGGAAGCTAGCTTGTCCTCTTCAGCCCTAACCGACATTACTAACTCAGCAAATGAAGGGGGGTTGGTCTTTCTTTCTTCAAGGCGCAAATTCGCAAGCAAACGGTTATCCCAACACCCTCTACAAAACTGCTTTAATAAGCTTCGGTCACGTTCGCTTCTGAAATGCCTCCTCCGCACCGCTGCACTCAGCATGACTTGCAGCCGATGCAGGTAGCTAGAAGGTTTCTCCCCCTGATTCTGCAGCAGAGTCATAAATCTTGCCAATAACTCGTCGCCATCTTCAACTGACCCATAGACAGACTCTAACAGCTCTAAATACACCAACGGAGATGCATGAGGACCAACATGCTTTACAACATCAGCCGCTGGCGGCAAAAGACTGTCCAGTATTTTTCTGGTGCGAGACAATTCAGAAACGGATGGGTCATCAAGCAAGAAATCAACGCTCGCCCTCCAGGTATCAAAGTCGGGTTCATTTCCTGGTCTGGGAACTTTCCCTGAAAACGACCTCAAGCGCACAGGAACGTACTGAGTTGATACAGCATCAGTAGCTCGCACAATATGTTCAACTACTACGCGTTGTACGTTAGGGGGGCTTATTACATCCATTGGCAGAGCAGTACATGTGGGCACCGCATTTTCATCAACGGTTTTGGTCAGGTTTTTATATTCGCTTTGTTGGTTACTTGACAAAGATGTTCTATCTGACAATGGAGGAGCAGTTATCTCTTCGACTACTTTTTGTGACTGAGCTGATAACCGACGGGTTTGAGAATCGGCCACAATTGGATAATCAGTGGCATCACTCGACGTGGGTGATGGTTCAACGGGAGAGCTAGCAGCATTAAGCTTCTTTAGCTCTTCTTGAATCACCACTTGAAAGGGTTTTCCGCTAACTCTAGCGATTTCTTGCAGTTCCTCTAGATAATCTCTAGTGACATCTCCCCCAGTCGTCTGCGAGTAAACACTGCTCAAGGCACGTACATTAAAGCAGGTGTCTGCATTAGAAGTGCTTACGATTCGTAACGGCAACAAGGGTCGCAACACATTCATTGCGGAGCTATATTGGAACTCTGTGATAGCTTGCCGATGAAATTCTGAGGCTGGACTATCAATGAGCAAGGTTCGCTTTATACTACCATAACGCATCAGCCATGATTCAAGCTCTTGATCGGATTCAGATAGCGTTATACCGCTCACTAGAACGGCATCAGGAACACTCACTTTCTCACGTCTCACAATATCCATAGTTCTCAACTACGCTGTATACGCTGCTTTCACACACATGAGAGGTCACTATTGTTTTATGACATTCCAAATTCTCCTGGCTGGCTACTCGCCAAGTTTGTAACACTTCACTCAATTTAGTACAGACACAAAGTCTGCGTATGGACCAGTTAAATCAGAAGGCTAGATTCGTCAGCAGAGAATAAGGATGTCACAATAATGAACCACTCATCAAACAGGTAAGGTTTAACTCGATGTATTTCTTTCCAAAATTTCAAATTTAAATGTGATAATTGGAATGTATGACATGGAGGAAAAAAAAGGAATTACAAATATAATGTATATTTCCCAAACAAATAAAACTAAAACAATTTCTTTAACACCCCGAATAAATTATCTGTGATCCTAAACTGTTCTCTCTTATTTCCCTTACAGGATTCAAGACTCAAGTGAGCTCAACGGACTCAAAAGGTAAGTGTTATCACCAAAAAAATAAAAACATTATTTCTATAAACCAATAAAATTAACTTCTCATTTGTTTTTCTTCTAGGCTTCACTAGTCTCTTTTAGTTTCTTTTTCTTTTCTGAATTAATCAATTTAACCCAGTTATTGAGGAATTCACCTTATGAATGAAACTTGAAATATTGAAAAAATGAGAGAAAATAAAATTTGAAAATTAAATCCCCTTTTTGAAATGTGTCTTTCTGGCTTCAAATTAATAAAACACCAGAGAAATAAAAGAAAGCAAAATAAATAAATTAAAGAAATTACATTGATCAAGCAAAACAAATTCACATTTAATTCCCTTCACAGAAATGTAAACCTCAGTTTTCAAAGTTTTGTTCAGTAGCTCAGTCTCTCAAATGATTCACAACTTTGGGAATATGGAATGAACGACGATTGTGTGCACTTCTCAGTCTATCCTCAGCGATTGAATCCTTTTGGAAGAACAATGAATCAGGTGCAAGTGCTGTTAGTTCAATCCTACCGTCCAAATCGGCAATGACAAGATCAGTATCACAAAATCAAGCTCGCTGTTAGGTCCGTGTGGCTCGCCAGTCCCACTCCCTCTGCAAACACGGGAGTAAGAACGAAATCCAGGAATCCAGAAACTCCACTCCATTAAGCATCAATCATGTTGCAGCAACTCAGCAGTGCACTCGACAGGACAAAGATTCACTCAAATCCAGAGAAATAGACAAGAAAAACAGAAAAGAGAGGAAAAAAAAACCTGACCAAAACACGATGAACTTGAACACTTAATCTCTTTTAGGTCTGTAGATTTCTTACAACTTGACTTTTTCTGCTCATCCAGCTCTCATAAATAAATGAACTCTCAGTTTCCTCATAAAACATCTTTTCCAACGCACTATGCGTTACAAGGCTTCTTCACAGTAGCTGCGTCACGTATTATAAATCTCAAACAATCTCTTTTTCACATGAACTTCACTTCTTCACAGTCTAAATAGTCACTGGACATGTATAACTTAAATTAAAATCACATATTTCTGTTTGATTTGTCAAATGTGTTACTTTTCTATGGAGAGACTCGAATCACGTCTGCTCTTCTGATCAGCCGATGAGAGAGAGAGCTCTAGCCGCGTGCGAAATCCGGAAAACAAAAAATTTGCGCTAGACAACATCCTCGATCCTCATTGGTCGGTTCTTACAAATACAAAATAATTTAATTGGATGTCCTAATACTCATGAAAATAAATTATAAATTGAAAAGGAAAAATGTCCTGCTTCATTTATTTAATTCTATCATGTATTTTTGGTAACCTGGGTTACAAGTGTCTGGGAGGCTGTGGTTGCTACTGCACGCAATGTTGATGGTGAACAGATCAAAACACTGACAGAATCCATGGATGGCAGGCTTTTGAGTGTCCTTGCAAAGAAAGGTGGCTATATTGGTCACTGATTTGTTTTTGTTTGGTTTTTGAATGTCAGAAATGTATATTTGTGAATGTTGAGATGTTATATTGGTTTCACTGGTAAAAATAAATAATTGAAATGGGTATAAATTTGTTTTTTGTTAAGTTGCCTAATAATTATGCACAGTAATAGTCACCTGCACACACAGATATCCCCCTAAAATAGCTAAAACTAAAAACTACTTCCTAATAAACTACAAAAATATTCAGCTTTGATATTAATGAGTTTTTTGTGTTCGTTGAGAACATGGTTGTTGTTCAATAATAAAATTAATCCTCAAAAATACAACTTGCCTAATAATTCTGCACTCCCTAGTAAAATTAAAATCTATAATCAATTTGTGGAAAGGAGTTCAGTTAGGAGGTCAAAAGAAGCTCATGTGCAGTTCTAAAGTCTGAAGAGACAATCCAGTCAAAAGAAGCCAATCAGAGTTTGTGCAAAACCTTTGCAGTGCTTGCTGTCTTTTACTGTATATGATAATTCATACTCCGAAAATAGAACTGAAATGACATTCATTACAAGATGATGAGTTAAAACATTTTAAATGCACCTGCAAACAATTTTTCTAGTTATGTATTTCATCATTGAGGTTTTCTTAAAAATAGTATGTAAAAATCTTGACTCGGTTCTCTCATGAACCCAATCTCATGTCTCGTCTCGTGAAATAAGTGTCTCGTCACACCCCTAGAATACGGTAAAATAAATAAAAATAAATAAAATTAAAACAAATAAAGCGTTGTCATACTATAACAGGTTTAATAACTTTTTATAACAAAAAGAGCCTTATTGTAAAGTGTGTGACTGAACAACAAAGAATAAGAACATACAAAATCTAGGCATGTAATTTGGTCCAGATTAAAATATAAAATGTTTAAGTTTGAAAATGAATAGCCTTAAGTATTATTAGGTAATGTGATGATCAGCGAATGCATAAATCGGAGAGAAATCTGTGTGTTTAGTAGCGCAAACATCTGCATTTCTGCTGTTCCATCAGCGACATCTGCTGTCAGAGAGTGAATGTGCATTTTCATCCTTTACTCGTTTTGCCATTTGGTGCTCATGCACGGGTCTGTTTACATCAGTGCGCATTCCTCTTTGAAGTGTTGGTCATTTTAAATGGTTGATGGGTAAAGTATTCTTAAAATGCATTCTAAAAATCTGAATAATTCATAATAAATTATTTTTCACTGAATTTTGAAGTCCCCACGATAACAATATTGTGCATGTTCATTATTGTGATATATCATATTACCGTATACCGGCACATGTCTAATATATATATATACAGGTGCTGGTCATATAATTAGAATATCATCAAAACGTTTATTTATTTCACTAATTCCATTCAAAAAGTGAAACACAAGTTTTCAAACACAACAATATTGTGGCGAGGTAGACGAGTGAGAGACGTGGGAGGAGCGATCGGAGATCGGTGCATAACTGATAATGAGCATCACCTGCGAGTCACATCGGTCTCGTGTCCTCTTGTGAGGGAGCTCAGAGGCATATAAGGATGAGCAACACCAGTGAAGGACGAGAGAGGACCAGGACTGGATTTTACATTGTTTTTTTTTTACGGTTTGTGTTATATGTTAGTTTACTTTCATTTTGTTTATTAAAGTCTCTTAATGTCGGACTAATGTTCAAAGTCTACGAACTTCTTTACATATATTATATTCATTCATTACACACAGACTGATATATTTCAAATGTTTATTTCTTTTAATTTTGTACTAATGTAAATCCCAAATTCAGTATCTCAGAAAATGTGAATATTGTGAAAAGGTTCTATTTTTCAGACACCTGGTGCCACACTCTAATCGGCTAATTAACTCAAAACACCTGCAGAGGCCTTTAAATTGTCTCTCAGTCTAGTTCTGTAGGCTATCATGGGGAAGACTGCTGACTTGACATTTGTTCAAAAGACAACAATTGACACCTTGCACAAGGAGGGCAAGACACAAAAGGTCATTGCAAAAGATGCTGTGCCTCTCTATTAAGAGAAGCACATTAATAGAGAGGCAAAGAGTAGGAAAAGATGTGGTAGAAAAAAGTGTATAAGCAATAGGAAAAACCGCAACCAGGAGAAGATTGTGAAACAAAACCCATTCAAAAATGTGGGGGAGATTCACAGAGAGTGGACTGCACCCACTAAGCAAAGTTATGTTCAAAAGACGTCTTTTCAACGTCTTTGACCCTAGAGGGGAACGTTGAAAAGACGTCCACTGAGGAGCCAGAATGAAAGTTTTTATGACGTCTGTTTTGGACATGATCTGCACGTCTGATATAGACGTTCATGGAACCTCAAGGTTAAACAGTTCAAATGTGCTCATTGTGGACATATATTCCTTTTGTAATTGCAAATCAACTCACATACAGTGTGTGTTTGTCCAAAATCATGAAAATAAAAGAAACTTAGCTCACACCTTTAGACACTTTAGACAACTTAGCTTCTGTAATTCACACATCTTTGGATCGTGAGAGAAACCAGACCTGAAGGAAAGACTCTCTGGCTCAGGACTCAATCCAGGATCTTCTTGCTGTGAGGAGCCAGTGTTTCCCACTCATACACTGGTGCTGCCCTTAATCACAGATATAAGAGACACTTTGACTATTTCTGTCAGACGTCTACAGAAGCTCTTACTGAGAGTTAACAGAGGTTTAGATGTTGATGATTTATGGTTAATTTGAAGTCACCATTGTGGTGGGAAGCGTTTGCTTTAGTTGGGCTCTTGGTCCCTGTAGTTGTGTTAGCTTTTCTTTGGCTGCTGTAACTGTGTCTGTGAAACACAATAGTTGTGGCTGAGCAAGCAAAGATAAAGTGACATCAGGTGTTGTCAGCTCCTCGTTGATGATCGCTAAATCATCACAAAGTGAGCATCTGATTTTTGTTGTATTTGTTTGGCACCGTTGTAATTTGCTTATAGCTACTACACCTTTGTGAAACTGCAGAATTGGCACCAATAGCATTAAATTGATTAATGATCCTGAAGAAAAACAAAAAAAGTGCATCCAACGTGTTGAGCAAATATTTCACAAAGTCACACACACATCAACATTTCGCCTATGATTCACAACAACGGTGACAAAAAGTTTCATGCTGCAATGCATGATGGGTGGCTTCATAGTGCAAAACTCATGCTTGATTCCCAAGCTTTTTTGATTTGATTGTCACCGTTGTTGTGAATCATAGGTGTAATCTTGATGTCGGTGTGTGACTTTGTGAAATATTTGCTCAAAATGTTGGTGCACATACTTTTTTTTGGGTCATCCTTCCAGATAATTGATCCTTTTAATACTATTGATGCAAATACCACAGTATCACAAGGTTATTGTGGATATAAACAAATTACTATTGTACCAAGCACAAAACTTAAAACACAACATCAGATGCTCACTTTGTGATGATTTAGTTATCATCAATGAGGAGCTGACAACACCTGATGTCACTTTATCTTTGCTTGCTCAGCCACAACTATTGTGTTTCACAGACACAGTTATAACAGCCAAAGAAAAGCTAACACAACTACAGGGACCAAGAGCCCAACTAAAGCAAACGCTTCCCACCACAATGGTGACTTCAAATGAACCATAAATCATCAACATCTAAACCTCTGTTAACTCTCAGTAAGAGTTTCTGTAGACGTCTGACAGAAATAGTCAAAGTGTCTCTTATATCTGTGATTAAGGGCAGCACCAGTGTATGAGTGGGAAACACTGGCTCCTCACAGCAAGAAGATCCTGGATTGAGTCCTGAGCCAGAGAGTCTTTCCTTCAGGTCTGGTTTCTCTCACGATCCAAAGATGTGTGAATTACAGAAGCTAAGTTGTCTAAAGTGTCTAAAGGTGTGAGCTAAGTTTCTTTTATTTTCATGATTTTGGACAAACACACACTGTATGTGAGTTGATTTGCAATTACAAAAGGAATGTATGTCCACAATGAGCACATTTGAACTGTTTAACCTTGAGGTTCCATGAACGTCTATATCAGACGTGCAGATCATGTCCAAAACAGACGTCATAAAAACTTTCATTCTGGCTCCCCAATGGACGTCTTTTCAACGTTCGCCTCTAGGGTCAAAGACGTTGAAAAGACGTCTTTTGGACATAACTTTGCTTAGTGGGCAGTTGAAGTCAGTGCTTCATGAACCACTATGCACAGACGTATGCAAGACATGGGTTTCAGCTGTCGCATTCTTTGTGTCAAACCACTCTTGAACAACAGACAGCGTCAGAAGCGTATCGCCTGGGCAAAAGACAAAAAGGACTGGACTGGTGCTGAGTGGTCCAAAGTTATGTTCCCTGATGAAAGTAAATTTTGCATTTCCTTTGGAAATCAGGGTTTCAGAGTCTGAAGAGAGGAGAGGCACCTGTATATTATATATGTATATTATATATATATATATATATATGTATATTATATATATATATATATATATATATATATATATATATATATATATATATATATATATATATGTGTGTGTATATATATATATACCATATATATATATGTGTGTGTATGAAGAATTCAGATGCAAGCGCCGCTAAATGCCAATTCCGTCATAATGTTATGCCTGATCGGTGTGTGTGTACACTGTAAAAATTGTGCTGTAAAATAACGGTAATCTACTGGCAGCTGTGGTTGCCAGCAATGTACTGTTAATTTACAGTCCTCTACTGTTTATTTACAGCTCTCTTTTTTTTACAGTATGTTACCGTAATAATACCATGAAATTACCATTTGGGAGGAAAACTGATCGCTTAAAACAGTTCTCATTTTAAAACAAGTATTTATATGGTGTTTGTACTGTAAACTTATTTCAATTAAATCCACTGAAAAAGAACATTTCTTTATATAAATATAAACTGCAAACATGTTATGTGTCGCAATGAGTAGTGAAATACTTAAGAAATATGACTTTAACTTCAATCTTTGCTGTTCATCATTAGCAATAGCACATGTGCCAAATCAACAAACACCTCATAACTTCATCAGCAAACACAGCCACTGCCTTTAAATAAAGCATCAGACAGCATATCATCAGTGTTTCTCTGCTCATCCTGGACTGAAGCACAGGCGCTACTCTCCAGCACAATGGTGACCATAAAACTAATTCATTCAACTAAGATTTCTTCTATATCACCTTCTGCAACAACACATAAACACAGTTCATTTGAATATTTACTCTCCTTATCAGTTACTGACTTTGCACATCTTTTTTCTATTAACTTTCACTAATATTTCAGTAAACATATCTCGATTCATCTGGTGTTATTCATCATGTTATGTTTTACAGTATATTACTGTTTTTTCCTTGATTTAACGGTAATCTACTGGCAGCTCTGGTTGCCAGTAGATTGCTGTTTTTTTACAGTACTTTTCCGTGAATTAATTTACAGTTGCTTACGTTAATTTACGTTTCACTCTGGGGTTTTTTTCATCTTATCCCTTTAACCCTTTAAACCCCACAGCAAAATCTTAGGTTTTAAATGAACACTTATATGTGTCCACACTACAGAGCGTTAGAGTAATTGAAGCGGTGTTGAAGTTAATGAGATAATTAAGGGATTAATTGAGTGATAATTGAGAATTAGTGATGAACACCTTCATAATCGCTGAAGGAAAGAGAAACACAAGAACTACTGCCACAGCCTTAGATGAAATCAACTGAAGACATTAAATCTCTGAAGATCTCAGCAGAGGAGGATTAAACAACTCCACAAACAGCATTACCAGCTTCACACATTACTGACCAGACTGACTTTATTTCTGTCAGATGTCTACAGAAGCTCTTATTGAGAATTAACAGATCTTTTGGTGTTGATGTTTAATTGATAATGTTTGGTCACCATTATGGTGATCAGTGTTTGCTTCAGTTGGGCTCTTGACCCTTGACTTTGCAAAGGATTTTCTTTGGCTGCTGTATCTGTGTTTCTTAGACACATTTGTTATAGCAAGAAACAGCCATGAAAAAAGTGTGAACAGGTGTCACTGGTTATGTTTTGCTTATGACATAATCATAATGGGATACTTAGTTTGTTAGTTTAATCCCTAAACAAATCCATTGTTTCAAAAATACATAGTTTTACCGTTATTGTACTATAGCAATCAGTGACACTTCTACAAAATATAAAGCAGCGATAAGGAATCAATTATGAAGGTTATTTTTTAAACTCAATTATTTTTTAAACTTATGATTTTAACTCATGATTTAATCTGTGATGACTTTTGGACTGACAAAGACATGAAGAATCAGCATATGAATCTCAACAATGGTGACAATAAACACAACAGATTAACAGATCAACTCATCAACTTCACAAAACACTACTAAAAGTCAAAAACAACACCAAAATAAAGGTAAATAGTGAGAATTAAAGGAAATAACCAGGCTATTCCGCAGCATAATTTATTCATACCGCAATGCATGCTGGGAGTCATGGACGATTTTTGAACAACGCTGGTACCCAGCATGCATTGCAGCATGAAGCTTTTGTTCGTCACCATTGTTGAGATTCATACACCGATTCTAGATGTCTATGTGAATCTGAATTGCACTGATGTTCAAAATGTTTTGGCCACAAACTGTTTTCATGCTCTTCAAATGATCTGATTGTTGTAATACTGATTGATCTCATTCCGTAAAATGGCATACTGTAAAAAAATAAAATGAAAAACAGCATTCTAGATTAAACCTTGAGTAATCTCAGTGAAACAAACCATTTACAAACAGTCAACATCATCTTATGTTTCCTCTTGGCTTTGGGTGCTATAACAAATGTATTTAAAACACATCATTAAAGCAGTGAGATAAACATTAAAGTTAGTTTCAATGGTCAAGAGCCCAACTAAAGCAAACACTGATCACCATAATGGTAACGTCAAAAGAAACCATAACAACCTCTGTTAATTCTCAATAAGAGCTTCTGTAGACGTCTGACAGAAATAAAGTCAGTCTGGTTAGTAATGTGTGAAGCTGCTAATGCTGTTTGTGGAGTTGTTTAATCCTCCTCTGCTGAGATCTTCAGAGATTTGATGTCTTCTTTTATCTTCAGTTAATGAAATCAACTTTTTTTCTGTTCATGTTTCTCTTTCCTTCAGTGATATCAGCTGGTGGTCATCAGTGTGTGAGTTCACTCTGTCTAGTGGTCTATATCAGTAAACTAGTGTAGGAATAGTGAATGAGGGTATAGGGTGTGATTTGGAGCACAGCCTCTGTGTGTCGACTTCGAGTGATGTTAATTCACAGTATATTCCCGTTGGCCTTTTGCTCGAAAATGAAAATATTACCCAGATTGCATTGTTTTCTACGGTATATTACTGTTTTATTGAAAACAGCATGTTACTGTCAAAATTTGACCGTTATTTTACAGCATTTTTTACAGTGTATATATATATGAATAGTACTCTTAACGTTTAACAGTACAGTTGCAAAAGCGGCAATTTAGCAGCAATTCTGTCAAAAATTTGATCATAATATTCAACAAATGCTCTCCGCACATAGTATACATTCATCAAATACTTTTGCTTCAAATTTGCTAAGCGTCATTCCATTCGGAAATACCAGTTTGTTGATAGAAACCAGTAAATGCCACTTCCCATTGTCAGCAAAAGGTTCTAAGTCCACAGAAACCAATCAGAAGATACAAATCGAATCATATGATTTCAAGATAAGTAACGTGTGCGAATGAGTCTGCTTTCAATTGTCGAGCTGCATGTTTTTAGAATGTTTTGTCCATCGTTACAGTAGCAATGACTTTCGTGAATTTCATGACTTGTCCTTGAAAAAACAGTGTTCCTTCAGCTGCTGTAAAACTCTGACAGAAACGGACGTGGCAACCACTTGCATCACAGCTCCCCCTACTGTGTGGATCAGTATCTTCATTGTTACATTTTGAATTCTGCTTTTATCATTTGCAATGTTTCAAGCTGCAACTTTAGTGATTTAGTGATTTGTGTAATTACTATAACAAGTGAAGTTAATAAACATAATTTCGGGAGGAAGTACGCCCATCCAATCTACCAATTAATACCAAGGTGTAAAACCAGCATCCTACCTCTTCCCATTGTTAGTTCTTGCAGCATTTGACCCGCCCAAACCGCATCATAACTGACTTCCAGGAAATCGAATTGTTTCCCTCAGACAACGAACTTTTTAACGTGCCAGAAACACCTGCACGCTCTTCTCCCAACAGTTTGGATTCTCCTTCACTGCACATTTCACCTGTTGATTGTCCAGGTTGCAGGTCTCCTCGCTCCACAAACCAGCACAAAAAACCTTCGCTCAAGGAGACCTCTTACTCCTCCTCCAACAAGATCATCACGAGGCTCGGCTGATCCTCGTCGTGATTCATCTCGTCCTTCATCATCATCACCATCATCTGAAGTGAGCCCTTCAGTCCCTCCTGTCGAGAAATGGAGCGTCAACGCGCTCAGGCAAGCGTTATCCAACGCGGGTATCCATTTCTCCCGGAGGAACTCAAAAGCGCAACTTCACAATCTGCTCGTGCGCTCTCACCAAAACACCCAGTGTCCTCCAAGCACCACGCAAGCCTCAACGCATGCATCTTTACGATCCACACTGTTTGCCTCCATCCCGCTACAGTTAAAGCCGGCAGCCGCAGCCGCCACAGCTTACTAGTCCGCCGCTCATGCGGCCGGCCGTCTATCGCAGCCGCAAACATTAGTTCTGCGGTCGCCCGCGATCATTTTGCGGCCTCTCTGACTGTGACTGTTACCTTTCCTCCTGCCACAGGTGAGTATATCAGTATATGTATATAAGTATATGTCAGTTCATCCTGTCTTCAAACCCCAGTTAAATCTAGCCATGGAATAAATACACATTTGAGTATACCTGTGCAAATGCCACTATCCCCTCCTTCCCCCTCTTCCATTCCTCTCTCCTCCGCTATCGGAGCAGACCCAAGTGTGAGGCTGCCTCCATAAGCAGTCATGCCCCCCCTTTTTTTACCCCTCTAACTAATTTCTCCTCTGCTATCAGCACAGACCCAAGTGTGAGGCAGCCTCCGCAAATGGTCATGCCACCCCCTCCTTTTCCCTTTTTACTAATTTCTCCTCTGCTATCGGCACAGACCCAAGTGTGAGGCTGCCTCCGCAAACGGTCCTGCCACCCCCTCTCTTTCACTTTTCTGCCACCGTTAGAGCTGATCCAAGCATGGGTTTGCCTCCCCAAGCGATCTATTCTCCAAGCTTATTCCATCCAGCCACTGCTTCCTCAACAGTTCCTCGGCTCCCAACATATACACTCTCAACTGCATCTGCTCTTCCAGTTCTTTCTAACGCCCTTGCTATGGATCCAACCCCCGTCTCCACCCATCTACATTCCAAATTTTAGCAGGTGCGGACATTGACCTCTCTTCTCTCCTTCCCTCTGTTTCAATAAGTGAACCCCATCGCACCCTTGACTGTGGTCATATGACAATCAATCTGAAAACCACAAAATTCCAAATCACATTGCATACTTACCATGGCTAAATTGTGTATCGCTTTCGGTATACAGAAATTATTTGTTTTGTATTCCCCTCTAGATGAAAGAGTTGAATGACTTTAACTATCATAGCAGAACTGTCACACAACTATCATAGCAGAACTGTCACACACCTTCGGCGGTACCCATTTCTTCACTTACTACGGGCTTTTTCAGCCAAATGCACAGCTCGAGTCACCCAGTGGAATCAATGTCCTTATTGGGGAGCTCTTGACTTGGAGCTATACAATAAGGTTTTTCCGGGTTGCCGTAGTGTCTCTTGCGTCTTGTGTAATTCTACCACACACATGCCTTCCTCGTGCCCCCTCTTTAATTCCGGCCCTTCAAGCAATTGGAGCACCAATCCTAGCACCTCTCAAATTGTCAGTTCCACATCTTGCGTACCGCAGTCCAGGGATGACTTGAAGAGCCCTAATTCAGGTTCACTTCACGCAGACAAAATTCAGAGCATTAGCCCCGGAGGCGGACCCAGATCTAACCCCATTTCCTTTCCTATTTAGACTTGATATTCCAGTAACTCACCCACCCAAACACCTCCACACTTCATCTCTTTGGATTTGATATTTCACACCCTCTCACCGAGAACACTGCAATCTTACTGGACAGTTTGGAGAGCTTTCAAACAATTCCATTCCTCCTACAACCAGTTTTCCTCAACTTTTCCCTCCTATCAATGTCTTCATTCATCTCATATCTCCACCAGATCAAGTCAATCCAACCCAGTACCATCAAAGTCTATCTCAGTGGCATTAAATTTTTCTGCAACTAATCTCCCGCCATCCAGGTCCTGCCACAACAAACCCTAGATCACACTCCTAATCAAAGGAATTCAAAAAACCAACCCTACTCATCCTGATTCCAGGCAACCTCTAACCATTGATCTTTTAGCTAAATGTCTGACCTTCCTCCACTCTGGTCACATGCCCCCAGATACAGCAAGAACTCTAGATGCCATGTTTACCCTGGCCTTTTGGAGTTCCTGAATTCACCACCAATTCTATATTCAACCCAGCCATCCATTCCAAGTTTTATACAAGGACACCTTCCGTTTCCTGATCAAACGTAGCAAAACTGATCAATTAAAAAATGACCATTTCATCCATATCTTCAATCTCCCGACACCCATCCAGCCATATCAATCTCTTTCCTTCTTCCTTGCACAAAGGGAGGCTCAGATCTCCTCTAAGCTCGACCCACTTTTCATTGATGAGACCAACCTTCCTGTCACCAAGTTCCTGTTCCATAAAAATCTTAAACACATCCTCAACCCCTCTGGCATCCAAGCTCACTTGTATTCATCTCACACTTGATGCTGCAGTACTCCGCCAATTTGATGCTGCTGCTGCAGTGCTCCTCCAATTTGATACTGCAGCTGCAGTGGTCCGATATCATGCTGCTGCAGTGCTCCTCCAGTTTGATGCTGCTGCCGCACTGCTCTACCTGATTCTGCCGCTACAGTGCTCCACCAGTTCGATACTACTGCCGCAGTGCTCCGTTGATGCTGCCACTGTAGTGCTTCGCTTGATCTGTCGCTGCAGTGCCCCACTCAGACCATGCTGCCACCGGGTAGAATATCCTCTCTGAGCCCCTCTATAGTAGACAGCAAGCCAAATCTGTTTACCACTTTTACTAAGATTATATGAGCACACAAACTCGTGAAGTGAAGTTAATAAACGTAATTTCGGGAGGAAGTATGCCCATCTAATCTTCCAATTAATACCAAGGTATAAAACCAGCAGCCTACCTCTTCCCATTGTTAGTTCTTGCAGCATCCCCCCTCCTCCCCGGCTCCTCCCCTTTTTTGAAAAAATTTGCCTGTTATAGGGGGGCAATCGGAGCTCGGGTAGAATATCCTCTCCGAGCCCCTCTATAGCAGACAGCAAGCCAAATCTGTTTACCACTTTTACTAAGATTATATGGGCACACAAACTCGTGAACTATTATATTACAGTAAAGAATGAGGGGTTCTTTTGCTGAATGCTGTTGGGTTTTGGTCCTGCCCACTTGAGTTTACATGGAGCATTGTATTCTGATTACAATCAGTTTAAAACTAGGCTGCATTAACTAGGTCTTGACTTGACTTAAAAGTCCATGTAACTTAATGCTCCATTTAAACAATGCCCAAAAGGATTAAAATTGAATTCGGGGTAAACCTTTTATAATCCGATGCATGGACACGCTGATGTTGCTGAATATAATAAATGACTGTAGGATCAATCTAAAATTCCCTTTCAAATTATCGTTTATGAAGTGTTGCAGGACAGCATTGTCCCACAAGTGCTTGCTTCGGACTCTCATCTGCAGGCGCCTTGTTTTGAGCACGTAAATGGGCGTCTTTACTCCTAATTAGAACTTCAAATAGATAAATATTAATATCTGCAACAATAGCGGGAAACTCTGTATATTCGTGCAGTGTGCGCATGTCAAATGACTAAATACGATTTAAAGCTTGTGATATAATCTGATCACTTTATTTAGTGTTAATGTAAACACAATATGTTCGGTAACAAAAAGTGTTCCTGTAAACGTGACTTTTGTCTGAAGGCAAGGATGACTGAACTCACCTGAAGCAGAAGACATTTAAGAGACGAGCTGTGAGAGGAAAGGTGAGTCTGGGAGAATTAATGTGACTGGCCTTCGTGCTCAGGGAAAAAGGGACAAGTTTTGTGTTCCTCAAGACCATTGGGGTTTGTCTAGCAATGAAGATGGCTAGATATATATTAAGTGTTAAGCTTAGATAAATAATAGAGGGGAAGCATTAATTATGTTTCCACTGTATAAAATTATTTTGATCACGATTTATATTGTGCCATCTGGGGCGGGAAATAACAATTGGAGTGTAGGGCAGTGCTGGAGTTTCACCTGTTTATCACCGTTTATCCAAGTGAGGGCGTACAAGTTGATGTTTGTTTAACTTATTTAAATGTTCATAAACGTTAATAAAGTGATATTTTTTCTATTAAGTCCTGGTGGTGTGATGTACCCTCTGTCCTTCATAAATGTCTGATCTCTCTGCATTGATCCCATTGTATGAGAGTTGAACTGAGCTGGACGATGACATTACTCCAAAGCAGTTGTAGATTGTATTGTAAAAAGCGCTATATAAATAAAGATGACTTGACTTGGTTAAACCTCTTTAAGGACAATTAGAGGTTTATTGCATTGCAATTACTTCTTGGTGATGTAAGAAATTATAGTCTTATGATTTTGTTCCTACATGCCCCTATTTTACATTTGTGCTCCTGCCCATGCAAAACTGTCTGCATGGCCCAGTATACATTGGATTGGATTTAATAACTTTAATGTACTTGAAGTGTGGGTAACACTTTAGAATACTGTTCCATCATTAATGAATAAAAACGCGGTAACAAATGAGCAATGCAATATTATAATTTCATTAACTACTTTAAACTAACAAGGAACTCTGATTAATTAATTAGTAAGTAATAACACTCAGCTGAATGTGGTAGTTCACTATTATTTCATCATTAACTACTTCTTTTATAACCCACAGAGGACCACTAAGAACTATACAGGTTCATAATTAACATAATTAACACGAATAATACATAATATCTAATTAATTCTAAAGTGAAGGTAATGCTAACCCACTGGTAATGACTCAAGTGTTACTACATCCTTCTTAAAGGAATTACTAATTATTTGGATCAGTATTCTAAAGTGAGCAAGATGATAACTCTCTAGTAACTACCTAAGTCATAAAAGCTTTTGAGGTTTTGGATACTAACACTTAAGTAATTACATGGTTACCATGGTCTTCACAATAGAATACTGATCCAAATAATTAGTAATTCTTATAGAAGTATGTAGTAACACTTGAATCATTACTAGTGGGTTACCATTACCTTTACTTTAGAATTAATTATATATTATGCATTACTCACATTAATTATAAACTTGTATAAAATAGTTCTTAGTAATCTTCTGTGAGGTGTGAAAAAATAGTTACTAATTAGCTACTAGTGAACTACCACATTCAAATGAGCGCTATTACTTACTAATTCATTAATCAGAGTTTCTTGTTAGTTAATAGTAGTTACTAGAGTGTTAATAATGGATTACTCCCTTGTTCCTGTGTAGTTACTCATTAATGACGGAACAGTATTCTAAAGTGTTACCGAAGTGTGCATCAAGCACTAGGGAAATTCAAGTATTCAGGACATGGTATCAGCAGATACTCAATATTAAATAACTTGAATCGGGAGCACAAAAAAACTTGATCAAGACATCCCTAATTACATGTGATGTTTGTTACTGTATAGGTATATAGGTTTCATTCCAATTTATAATTGATCACTTACCTTGACAAGCTCCATCATGTCTTTGACAAACCCATCCACCTCTGGACCTTCAAGTGCTCCAGTCCTACTCTATAATCAGAGCCAACCAACAAGTGACTAAGATATACTGTTAATGAGGTAATAAATCATCAGTCTACATAGATTGATGCAAAGTAAATTAAAGGTTAAAAAAAATCTTACAACATCATAGTGCGCAAATATCTTCTCAAAGTCTCTCTTTCTCTCCATTTGACTACTGGCCTGTGGAGGGCAAGAAATCATGGCAGCATTTTGCAACTGTTTTTCAGATAATTATTAAATTAGAATAAATATATTAGAGATAAAGTACTATAAATAAATTAGGGGGGGGAGTACTAACATCCATTTTGAACTGCAACAGGAAGTTCTCTTGTAGAGCCAGAATTCTGGGGAGGAGATACAGTTAGTATAATCAGGCTATATACCGTAAAACCAGCTACTCAAGACAAGTACAGATGGGTGACGTAAACCCAAAGTGGTCATTTTGTAACCATGCATGCTATTTTTTTTACACATTGCTGGAATCGTAGAATGTGTGCGCCACTGACTTCACTGCCATTAGCACTTATTCCTGAAAGTTGCCATCCATAAAGTTGTGTCTTCGTTATGTTTCTCACTGGAAGATGCCAGATGTAACTGAATTTAAATGAGATCATGCCGCTTTTAGCTAGCTATTAATCATACATAATAAATAATCCTGTCATATAAAGTTTGACATTTTTAAAAATGGTAAAATTAATTACATAATAATATAGTCATAATTTAAGTAAATTAATAAAAAAATAAACAATTTTGAATTTTAAAATTTGTCAAAAAAGTGATTACTGATTCAGAATGACTTGCTTAAAGGGGGAGTTCACCCAGAAATTCTGTCATCATTTACTCACCCTCAATTGTTCCAAACCTGTATACATTTATTTGTTAGAATAAATGAAGTTGGAATAGTAAATAGTCTCCAACAAACCATTGTGGTAAGTTGGATTCATCAACAAACACGGTAAGCTATGTCATCTTCTCCTGTCATTGTCACTTGCACTGCTTGCTGCATGTTTAGTATAGGCTTCTCCGTCGGCGAACAGGGCTTCACATGTGATAAATGTAAAGAGATAATTAGGCTGATGGAGAAGATTTCAGAATTAGAGACACGCATCCAGACTTTATTTGAGAGTAGTGAGGATGTTACAGCTTTAGACACTGATCTGGATGCGAGTAGCTTAGTGAACTCTGTACATTCTCCGGTTCCGGCTGCAGGGCCCCCGCAGCAGGGAAACTGGGTAACGGTGAGGCGGCATAGTCGCGGATCAAAAAACCACTCTTCTTTTCCGATTAGAATATCAAACAGGTTCTCCCCACTCAGTGACGTACCCACTGAGAATCCTGTTAAAAGTGCCCTAGTTATTGGTGATTCTATTACACGGAACGTGAAAATAGAGACACCAGCCACCATAGTCACATGTTTACCGGGAGCCAGAGCGCCTGACATCAAAGCAAATTTAAAAGTGCTGGCTAAAGCTAATCGTAAATTCTCTAAGATTATTATTCACGTCGGCACTAATGATGTTCGACTTCGCCAGTCGGAGATCACCAAAATTAACATTAAAGAGGTGTGTGAACTCGCTAGTACGATGGCAGGTTCAGTTTTTTGTTCTGGTCCGCTCTCCGTTAAAAGGAGTGATGAGATAGTTAGCAGATTATCATCACTCAATGGCTGGTTGTCTAAGTGGTGTCCGCAAAATAACATAGGGTTCATAGACAATTGGAAAAGCTTTTGGGGCAGACCTGGCCTGTTAAAACACGACGGGGTGGTCCCGCCCTTCTCTCTAGTAATTTGGCATATTGTCAGGAAGCAGACAAACTGGCTAAACCAACCGTCTGCTAGCTGTCTCACGTCACCAGAGTCAGCTAAATCCCAGTAAATACAAAAAACCATCAAAACCATTCAACAGTAAAAATTTAATTGATGTCCAACAAATAAACAACAGATATAATACGGATGAACAATTGATAAATCTCGGGTTGCTGAATATTCGATCCCTTTCGCCAAAAACGCTTATTGTTAATGATATGATTATAGATCATAACCTAGATGTGCTGTGTTTGACAGAAACCTGGCTAAAACCTGACGACTACATTACTTTAAATGAGTCCACTCCCCAAGATTATTGTTATAAACACGAGCCACGTCTGAAAGGAAAAGGGGGAGGTGTTGCTGTAATTTATAATGATTGTAACGATGTTCGTTGTTGTGGGCAGGAAGGAGGCGGGAACCGGCGAATGTTCAAAAGATTTTAATTTCAAAATAAATAAACAAAACAAAAGTAAACCGCGGGCAGCCCCTCACGGACGACTGCCCGTAAACACACACACACAATACCACGGGGGCAGCCCCTCACGGACGACTGCCCACCGACATAACAAAACGTAAACAAACATAACACAAAACGGCACCTGGGGGTAAGGACAGAGAGGCGAGAGAAATGAAGACGGGAGCACGAGGAGCGACAGGACGAGAGAGGGGAGAGAAAAAAAAAAAAAAATCCGGTCCGGCTCCCAGACACACTGCCGTTCGGTCCTCCGCCCGCCGAGAGGCTCTTCCTCGCGGTGCTGTGCGATGGCACTGGACGCTTGGTGGACAGCTCAATCCTCCTCCGCCCCCTGGCGGCCGGCGGTGACTCCTCCTACCGAGGGACCCGGCAGCGAGCCCCGCGCTCCCTGCTCCTCCCCTAACCGGCGGACGGTAGCAGGCTCCGGCCTACGGCAAGCGCGGCGACTCCTCCGCTCCCTCTCGGACGATGTTCGTTGTTGTGGGCAGGAAGGAGGCGGGAACCGGCGAACGTTCAAAAGATTTTAATTTCAAAATAAATAAACAAAACAAAAGTAAACCGCGGGCAGCCCCTCACGGACGACTGCCCGTAAACACACACACACAATACCACGGGGGCAGCCCCTCACGGACGACTGCCCACCGACATAACCAAACGTAAACAAACATAACACAAAATCCAGGCCTGGTCCTCTCTCATCTTCCGCTGTCTTCGCTCCTCCTTTTATGCTCCCGTCACTCGGCCGCGAGACGAGACCGGTGTGACGCGCAGCTGGCACTCATTATCACTCCGTCACCGGTCCCGCTCTCGCGGTCCCTCGCCCCGCTGCTTGCCACAATGATATCTTCAGTATTACTCAGAAGTCTAGTTTCAAATATAATTCCTTTGAAGTTTTGGTGCTTTATGTAACGTTGTGTAGTGTAAATGATAAATCCCGTTTGACATTTGTGTTGGCTACTGTATACAGGCCACCAGGGCACAATACAGACTTTATCAAAGAATTTGCTGGTTTTCTATCAGAGTTAGTACTGGCTGCAGATAAAGTACTAATTGTTGGTGATTTTAATATCCATGTTGACAATGAAAAAGACGCATTGGGATTGGCATTTAAAGACATTCTAAACTCTATTGGAGTTAGACAACACGTATCGGGACCCACTCATCGCCTTAATCATACTTTAGATCTAATACTGTCACATGGACTAAATGTTGATACCATTAAAATTCTGCAGCAGAGCGATGACATCTCAGATCATTACCTAATATCATGTATACTTAATTTAGCTAAGGCTGCAAAGCCATCCTCACTTCAAATATGGCAGGACTATAACCGCTGCGACTAAAGATTGCTTTGTACATAATCTTCCTCATCAGTTCCATCTCCTCAGCATTACAGATAGCCAAGAGGAACTTGATGTTGCAACAGAAACTACTGACTCTCTCTTTACTAGCACTTTAGACATAGTTGCTCCTCGGCGCTTAAAGAAGATTAAAGCAAATAATCCAACGCCGTGGTACAACGAGCACACTCGGGCCCTTAAAACAGCAGCCAGAAAAATGGAGCGCAGCTGGACGAAAACAAAACTGGAGGTTTTTCGCAATTTGTGGAAAGAGAGCATGATTGCATACAGAAAGGCCATAAAAACTGCTAGATCTGCTTATTTCTCAACTCTTTTAGATGAAAACAAACACAACCCTAGGTACTTATTCAATACAGTGGCTAAATTAACAAAGGATAAAGCTTCAACTTCGCGTTTGTAAACAACACAGCAGTAATGACTTTATGAACTTCTTTACTAGTAAGATTGATAACATTAGGAATAAAATTATAACCATGCAGCCGTCTACTACAGTATCACTTCAGACAGAACATTGTAGTGTCACTGGGGAAAAATTACACTCATTCACTGCTATAGGAGGAGAAGAATTGACTAAACTTGTTAAATCATCAAAATCAACAACATGTATGCTTGACCCTATACCGACTAGGCTATTAAAAGAGATGCTTCCAGAGGTCATAGATCCTCTGCTTAATATTATTAATTCATCCTTGACATTAGGATATGTACCAAAAACTTTTAAGTTGGCTGTAATTAAACCACTTATTAAAAAAACGCAACTTGATCCTAAAGAATTAGTCAATTACAGACCAATCTCGAATCTACCGTTTCTATCAAAAATATTAGAAAAGGCCGTGTCTTCACAATTATGTTCCTTTTTAGAAAGAAATGGTATATGTGAGGATTTCCAGTCAGGATTTAGACCGTATCATAGTACTGAGACTGCTCTAATTAGAGTTACAAATGATTTACTCTTATCATCTGATTGTGGTTGTATCTCTCTATTAGTGTTACTCGATCTTAGCGCTGCATTCAATACTATCGATCACAACATTCTTTTGAATAGACTCGAAAATTATGTTGGCATTAGTGGAACTGCATTGGCATGGTTTAAATCATACCTATCTGACCGTTATCAATTTGTAGCAGTAAATGAAGAGACGTCACACAGATCACAAGTTCAGTATGGAGTACCGCAGGGCTCAGTGCTAGGGCCATTGCTCTTCACCCTGTACATGCTACCACTGGGAGATATTATTAGGAAGCATGGCGTTAGATTTCATTGTTATGCTGATGATACTCAGCTCTATATTTCTTCACACCCTGAAGAAACTAACCAATTCACAAGATTAACGGAATGTATAGATGATATAAAAAAATGGATGATCAGTAATTTCTTGCAACTTAATTCAGAAAAAAATGAATTTTTAATCATTGGACAAAAAAGCTCCACAAGTAGTAACCTAGAATACTGTCTAACCCTCGATGGCTGCTCTGTCAAGTCCTCGTCGTCAATTAGGAACCTGGGTGTGCTCTTTGATACCAATCTTTCGTTTGAAAGGCATGTTTCTAGCATCTGTAAAACTGCATTCTACCATCTTAAAAATATATCTAAATTCACATGCTCTCAATGCAAAATTCTGAACAGTTAATACATGCGTCATGAGCTCAAGGCTAGATTATTGTAATGCTCTACTGGGTGGTTGCCCTGCTCGCTTAATAAACAAACTCCAGCTGGTCCAAAACGCAGCAGCTCGAGTTCTTACTAGAACCAGGAAGTATGAACACATTAGCCCGGTTCTGTCAACACTGCACTGGCTCCCTATTAAACATCGCATACATTTTAAAATCTTGCTTATTAGTTACAAAGCACTAAATGGTTTAGCTCCCCAGTACTTGAGTGAGCTCTTAACACATTATACTCCATCACGTCTACTGCGGTCTCTAAACTCTGACCTGCTGATAATACCTAGAATATCAAAATCAACTGCAGGTGGTCGATCCTTTTCCTATTTAGCACCTAAACTCTGGAACAGTCTTCCTAGCATTGTTCGGGAAGCAGACACACTCTGTCAGTTTAAATCTAGACTTAAAACACATCTCTTTTCTAAGGCATACACATAAAACACTTTTTCAATTAAATGATTATTAGGCTGCATTATCTAGGTCAGCCGGAACCGAACACTTCCCATAACACCTGATGTACTCGTTACATCATCAGAAGAATGGCATCTACGCTAATGTTAGTGTCTCTGTTTTATCCCGAGATCTACTGCAGTCAGCCGGATCCAGGCTGTATCCAGATCAGACGGTGGACCTGCACCCAGATGTGACCAACACATGACCCTGAAGTGTCTGCAGAGACCGTGTCATTTAGACTCGCCTTTAAGATGCCTCATCGACACGGCATCCTCAATAAACCTGTCTGCGGCGGGATGACTCCGATTGTTTGAATAGTCCTAGTTAACAATTCTTTAAATCGATATGTCATCCTCAAAACAACCCGTCTCCAGCGTGTTGCCGCCGATCTTTCGAATATTACATTTTAGTAATTGTTTAATCAATACGGCATCCTCAATAAAAACCTGTCTCCGGCATAATGACTCCGATATTTCAAATTTTTTATTTTTAATAATTATTTAATCGATACATCATCCTCAATAAACCTGTCTCCGGCGTGTTGCCTCAGATCTTTCGAATATTCAGATCGATTATGACCTCTGACCTTTAAAATAATAACTTTAATAATAATAATACGCTGTTTGTTAATTGGCCAGAGGAGAACTGGCACCCCGACTGAGCCTGGTTTCCAGTGCCGGCCCTAGCCTCTTTGGCGCCCTAGGCAAGATTTTTTTTGGCGCCCCCTTATTGCGATTTATATCACCAAGTATTTACAAAAAATAATAAAAAATAATAATAATAATAACACTTGTATAGCACTTTTCTAGATACCCAAAATCGCTTTATGAGAAAACATGAGCCTAAATTATTTTGCCATTGATGTTTTCATTTATTTTGTAAAAAAAAAAGGGTTTCAAATTCACATGTTTAAATAGTGTGAAAGAAAGTGCAACACTTTTGGTAAAAAAATAAAATAAAAAACACAAAAGAAACAAAAGCCACTTTAGAAATTAATCCAAATAACTGGATCATAATTTACTCAAATAAAAAAACAAATCAAACAACAATGATTGAAATAATACAGTAAAAGTATGATACAGCACTAAAAATAACAAGACTAATATAAAATTCTTCAATAGCCTAAATAAGAAAACTAACAAAACAAATCACACATTAAACTTAAATAGCTGAACTCAAACACTAATTAATGAAAGTGCAAAAAAGGGGTCACATGACCCACAGGCCACAGGGGTCCATTTTGTGTCCTGTTTCATAGGTCACATGGCTCCATATTTTCTCCAATGAAAAGTGCATTTTTCACTAATTTCCGTACAGTTAATCAACCACAAAAAATATGAGTCACCTTCAGTGGTAAGTAAAGAAGTATTTTCAAGAACTTTACATTGTATATCATCAAATGTTTTAGAGTAAATAACAAAAAACTGTGTGTTGCCTCAAGGCAACATTGTACCTTAATGGAATCGCATAAGGCCATACCAGACACACTGGGTTGGAAACAAATGTAGTATATTTGTAAGGAAAAGAGTTAGAATTATCGAAATATATTTGCATTTTTGCATGATTTTGTAATGCACGTATTAGATTAGTAATTCACATACTATAACTGCACATATTATGATCTGCACATTTTCTATAGCACTTTAAAAAAGTATAAAACACAACCAATGAGGGTGAGGATGAGGTGTCATGTGATGAGGAAGATGAGGGTCATAGTGACAATCTGGCAGGGAGAGAGAGTGAGGGTGAGATTGAAGATGGAGATGAGGATGAAGATGGATATGATAACTTGATGATAACTTGATATGATGGTTTGGTAATACTTGTGTTCCGCGATGGTACAATGTTGCCTGAGAGCAACAGCTGAATTTGAAATTTTACTTTTTATTAAATATTGTGTTTGTTCAGGTGTCTGGTTAAAGAAATGCATGTTTGTCAATAAATATATTTCTTTTTTCTACATGCAAATGTCAAATGTTTCAATTTTTCCGTTGTGGTACAATGTTGCCTTGAGGCAACAAAATTAAAAAAAATTAATAAAAAAAAATTGAAAATGTTTATTGTTATGGTGTCTAATTTTAAGCAGGAAAAACATCAAAACATTTTACTCATTGAAATCATATTGTGGACCACGGAGGGTTAAATAAATGAATAGATCATACACATTAAAAAAATATTATAAGAAATACAAAGAGATATTTGAAATAATCCAACATAAATATTACCTGTCTACACCTCTAGACTTACTGCTCATTTTAACATTCTATAATCAAAGATATCACTGGCAGGTTTACATCTAGAAATATCCATCTTGTAGTCTTAGATGATGATTCTGAACAACTAAATGATTCTACTATTATGCCAAGGTGATAAATCATCTCTTGCCTGCTAATATTGTCTCATACAGTGACAAATTATTAGGCCTTTGCTAACTGCGTTTAATGTGCCTCTCTAACTAATTACAGAGACATTTCAAACCATTTGGCATAGCATAAAAAACAACAATGTTGTTGTCCTTAAAAAATGCTGCTTTTCAAGCCATAGTAATGCATGTTTTTGAAGGATTGGATATCAGTCTGTTTATGTAGATATTCATCTGTAAAGTTAACGTGTTATCTTCGTGCACGCGCACAATTAATTAATTCAGTGATTTCTTCACACAGTCTTACCTCTGGTTTTTTCGCGTTTTTCCTCCTCTTTTCGTTTTTTTCTTCCTTGCGCACCAGATAATGTATGAGGTCGTTTTGACATGTCGCCACTTCGCCCCTCGAAGAGCCGTTACAGAAAGTAAACAAATCGGCACACGGGGCCTGGGCGGGTCTCACCTCACCCCATCCTTCAGGTGTCAATCAATTGTGGGCGGGTGCAGTAAAGCCCTTATTTTGGATTTTTATATAATACAAATTATTAATACTAATTCGAAGTTTAGTTTGCTAAAGATATGAGCAGTTTGGTTATGTTTGTAACTTAAAAAAAAAAAAAAAACATTTATTATTTTTTTTATTATCCCTTGGCCTCTTTGGCGCCCCCTAGCGATATTGCGCCCTTAGCATTTGCCTATACTGCCTATATAACGGGCCGGCACTGCTGGTTTCTCCAAAGGTTTATTTTTCTCCATAAGGTCTCCTGATGGGGTTTTGGTTTCCTTGCCACTGTCGCCTCTGGCTTGGCTTGCTGAGTTGGGGAAAAAACTATTTGTCAAATATATTTCAAAATAAATCTAATTATTAAACTAAATTAACCATATAGACCAAATTGCTTATCTAATTACTGATCTAAAGCCCAGATTGTTACTGTATGATAATCAAAATATATTCTGTTGCATTATTTTTCTGTTTAACACTGTGAAGCTGCTTTGAAACATTCTGCATTGTTAAAAGCGCTATATAAATAAAGTTGACTTGAGTTGACTTGACTTATGATGAACACATAGGAACATACATTCCTGTTATTGAAGTCAATGGTGCCCCCATAGCAGCCTGGTTACAAACTTTCTTCAAAATATCTTTTTTTGGGTGAACTATCCCTCTAAAGTGCACCACATAGGCTTGTAAAGAGTTCTTTATAAATAAATAAAATAATCAAATGTAAAATAATATAAAATGGTGTTCTGTTACAAGCTCACATACTTGATCTTCTTCATGTTTTCTTATGGTTTATTGCTGAGCTGTCAAATTGTCATTGTTGAAATAGTCAGTTCATGACTTATTCTTTGTGTCCTTGTTGTTTTTTTGTGTGGGTCGTGTCGTGAATGGGTGTCCCTTATTTTGCCACACTGAAGGTGACAACCCTAGTGTGATCTATTAAGATTAAGTTTTAATCTTTACAAGATAGATGGCTCGTCTTTATGTGCACAGGTTTAGTTTCTTAAAATGTTCTGCCTTTTATTTTATTTTTTTAAATTTTATGAATGTGATCTCTTCTTTAAAACATGGTGAGGTTTTATTTCATGTCTTTGCGTTTCACGTCGCCTCTCATATTAAGCTATTTGGACTGCAAACATGACGCACTGTCGCTCACACACGCCATCATTCTCTCTATGAAACCTGTAAACCGTATTCACCAGTTCTTACACTATAGCGCTATAGCGCTACTAACTCTATAGCGGTTGAGCACTGCAATTATTTCTTATCTAAACTACAATCAAATGGATTTCTCCCCTCATTTCGCATCTATGGCTGTGTCTCATTTCATGTAATTTAGAAGGCTGCGTACTCTAGAGGATACATCCTGTGAAGGATGCGGTATACGGAGTGTCCTCAATCAGAATGAAACGAGACATCCTTTGTAGGACACACAGGCAGGAAGTATCACGTTGCTATGCCAACACGTTCAGCCTCGTTGCGCTCTCACGCCAGTTATATGAATGAAAATTATTTATAACTTGAAAATGACTATGAAATGTTGCTTGCCTTGACAGCAATGTACTGTTCTAAATGTTTAAAAATCACTAAACACTTGTAATCCTTTTTACCACACCTATCTGTTTGAGGTAATACAGCTTAAAAAACAAAAATAAGCTTGAAACTACTTACATTTAAACACCATATGTATGCTTGCATGTATATCTGGTGGCAGTGCCATGTTTTCAAATAATATATATTTTTTAAATTGGACGGCTGTTAACGGCGATGCAAAGAATTGTGGGTTGTCTGCAGCAGCAAAGGCTACACATCATAAACACTCCGAATTCCTGTAAAAGAAGGGTGCATTCGAAGGTCGCATTTGGAGTGTCCTACTCACTTTTTTTAAATGAGACAGACTCATAACGTATGCAGCCTTCGAATGCGCCCTCCGGAAAACGCAGCCTTCCGAAATGAGACACAGCTTGTGTCTGTCGTCTGCGCGGCATTTTATTCTTTCTGCGCGGCCGCGGCATCACAAGTGCGCAGCCGCACACGCGCGCAGCTTAGAGGGAACGTTGCTTGCGAGCATTTGACAGTTTGATCGCAATAACACATGCAAGAGAACCAGTCTAGTTTAATAGATTACTCACGGATGTGCTTACATCCAGCTCTGTGCGCATGCGACAGTAGCATGTGTGTGTGTTGAAGTTGAGAGCGATAGGGCTTTAAAATGCATGCAATGTCACATGTCTGCGATAGAGATGATCCTTAAAACAAACAGATATCATGTTGTGTTCAACGAGATGTGTAGGCTCCGCCCTCTCTGGTTTTGATGAGCAGCTCATTTGGATTAAAGGAGCCACACACAGAACAGATCATTTTTCTTCAACCCCAAAATTGCCATTTTCAAAATGGTATATTAAATGATCTGTTAGGAATTTTGATCTGAAACTTCACAGGCACATTCTGGGGACACCTGACACTTATATTACATCTTGTAAAAAGGGGCATAATAGGTGCCCTTTAAATTAAAGATTTTTTTAAAGTGACGAACAAGCGAGTTAACCCAAAGCTTTAGCCTCTCAAATCCATCCATCCATCCATCCATCCATTATCTTCCGCTTATCCGGGGCCGGGTCGCGGGGGCAACAGTCTAAGCAGAGACGCCCAGACTTCCCTCTCCCTAGCCACTTTCTCCAGCTCTTCCGGGGGAACCCCGAGGCGTTCCCAGGCCAGCCGGGAGACATAATCCCTCCAGCGTGTCCTACGTCTTCCCCGGGGCCTCCTCCCGGTGGGACGTGCCTGGAACAGCTCCCTGGGAAGGCGTCCAGGAGGCATCCGAAATAGATGCCCTAGCCACCTCAGCTGGCTCCTCTCGATGTGGAGGAGCAACGGCTCTACTCTGAGCCCCTCCCGAGTGACCGAGCTTCTCACCCTATCTCTAAGGGAGCGTCCGGAGAAAGCTCATTTCGGACACCTGTATCCGGGATCTTGTCCTTTCGGTCATGACCCACAGCTCATGACCATAGGTGAGAGTAGGAACGTAGATCGACCGGTAAATCGAGAGCTTTGCCTTACAGCTCAGCTCCTTCTTTACCACGACAGACCGGTACATCGACTGCATTACTGGAGAAGCTGCACCGATCCGCCTGTCGATCTCTCATTCCATCCTTCCATCCTTGAACAAGACCCCAAGATACCTGAACTCCTCCACTTGAGGCAGGAACTCTCCACCAACCTGAAGTGGGCAATCCACCCTTTTCCGACTGAGAACCATGGCCTCGGACTTGGGTGCTGATTCTCATCCCAGCCGCTTCACACTCGGCTGCAAACCGCCCCAGTGCACGCTGAAGGTCCTGGTTTGAGGAGGCCAACACGACAACATCATCCGCAAAAAGCAGCGACGAAATCGTATGGTCCCCAAACTGGACACTCTCCGGCCCTTGGCTGCGTCTAGAAATTCTGTCCATAAAAATTATGAACAGAACCGGTGACAAAGGGCAGCCCTGCCGGAGTCCAACATGCATCGGGAACAGGTCTGACTTACTGCCGGCAATGCGATCCAAGCTCTTGCTCCGGTCATACAGGGAACGAACAGCCCTAAGCAGGGGGCCGCCGACCCCATACTCCCAGAGCACCCTCCACAGGATGCCACGAGGAACACGGTTGAATTCCTTCTCCAAATCCACAAAACATGGACTGGTTGGGCAAACTACCATGAATCCTCCAGCACCCTGAAAAGGGTATAGAGCTGGTCCAGTGTTCCACGACCGGGACGAAAACCACACTGTTCCTCCTGAATCCGAGGTTCCACTATCGGCCGAATTCTCCTCTCCAGTACCCTGGCATAGACTTTCCCGGGGAGGCTGAGAAGTGTGATCCCCCTATAGTTGGAACACACTCCCCGGTCCCCTTCTTGAAAAGAGGGACCACCACCCCGGTCTGCCAGTCCAGAGGTACTGTCCCCAACCGCCATGGGATGTTGCAGAGGCGTGTCAGCCAAGACAGCCCCACAACATCCAGAGACTTGAGGTACTCAGGGCGGATCTAATCCACCCCCGGTGCCTTGCCACCGAGGAGCTTTTTAACCACCTCGATGACTTCAGCCCGGGTGATGGGCGAGTCCACCTCCGAGTCCCCAGCCACTGCTTCCTCAATGGAAGACATGTCGGTGTTATTGAGGAGATCCTCAAAGTATTCCTTCCACCGCCCGACAATATCCCCAGTTGAGGTCAACAGGTGCCCATCTCCACTGTAAACAGTGTTGGTAGGGCACTGCTTCCCCCTCCTGAGGCGTCGAACGGTTTGCCAGAATCTCTTCGAGGCCAACCGATAGTCTTTCTCCATGGCCTCACCGAACTCCTCCCAGGCCCGATTTTTTGCCTCCACGACAACCCGGGCTGCAGTCCGCTTGGCCTGCCGGTACCCGTCAGCTGCCTCAGGAGTCCCACAAGCCAGCCAGGCCCGATAGGACTCCTTCTTCAGCTTGACGGCATCCCTTACCACCACCGGGTTCGGGGAAGTTCTGCCGGAGGTGGGAGTTGAAGATCTCTCTGACAGGGGGCTCGGCCAAACGTTCCCAACAGACCCTCACAGTACGTTTGGGTCTGCCGAGTCTGTCCAGCCTCCTCCCCCTCAATCGGATCCAACTCACCACCAGGTGGTGATCAGTTGACAGCTCCGCCCCTCTCTTCACCCGAGTGTCCAAGACATATGGCCGAAGGTCTGATGACACGACCACAAAGTCGATCATCGACCTCCGGACTAGGGTGTCCTGGTGCCACTTGCACTGATGGACACCCTTATGCTTAAAAATGGTGTTCCACAGTAAAAAGGCATTTTTGATAAATTGAGATTAGGCTCACTCGCAAACAAAGTAGGCTACGCAATCTAAACAAATAAAAATAAAAACACGCAGATTGTCTTATCTTAAACCTCCACAAAATTAATATAAATAAGGGGCCGTATTCATAAAACATCTTAAAAGTAGTTAAGATGTAGTTCCTAACTTGCCGATTTAGGAAAAACATCTCGGTTATGTATGTAACCCTCGTTCCCTGAAGGAGGGAATGGAGACGTACGTCGGAACTGACCGAAAAATTGGGATCTGTTTTCAGAGACCGACCTACTTCAAGTGATTAAAAACGAGCCAATGGACATTGGCATGCGGTTCACGCATTCCACGCACCGCCCTGCTGCGCGGGTATAAATACGGAAGTGGAATACCGCATCTTTGCTTTTCAACTGAGGAGCCGAGATAAGTGACTCGTGCCTTCAGCTGAAGCACAGCACCTGGCGACGGGACGTACGTCTCCGTTCCCTCCTTCAGGGAACGAGGGTTACATACATAACCGAGACGTTCCCTTTCAGTCAGTCACGTTCGACGTACGTCGGAACTGACCGACGAATTGGGATCCCTACCAACACGCCAGGGATGCTGGCCCTTCCAGCGCCCTGCCTGAGCTCACTGGGCCACTCCTATGTTGGAGTGGGAGTCAGGGCTCCTGGCAGGGAAGGACAGTCACTGCTGTTCCTGCAAGACCCACTCAGGGTGACTTTTGGATAACGCTGGTAAAGCATGCCTGTCTTGAGGAGATGGTACGCTGCGGAGCCACGTCCTTCAATGGAAGGAGAGGTGGCGAAATACACATAAGGACTAACCTATCAGGGTAGTGCAACATATGTCAGTCTCTGGGGTGGTTCCAACCTGGACCCAGGGGGAAAAGAACACGCCCAGAGAGGACAGAGCTCTGTCAAGGGAAAGACACGGGGCTAGCCGAGTTGGGTAGCTGGTACCGTGGAGGAATACACATATGGGGTCGCCATTAGGGGACCACTACACATGGATACCCAGCCTACACACAAGTTCCACAAGCATACGGGTGCAGGCCTAGTGTCAGATGGCCGCCACATCTGACACCGCAGGGGTAGCGGAGGAACTCGACAGGGTTTACTGTTCCCGGGGAACGCAACTGGAATGTAATAGACGCACGTATCCGGCCTAGAGGGCGGGAGTGGCGTTGCAAGCCGACACTAGAACGGGTACTTCGCGCCTACCGGCTGCTAGGGGCGAGTACGCAGGAAGAAACCAGCTCTACATGAAGGCTATAGAATCTAGCGAACGTGTTAGGTGTCGCCCAGCCCGCAGCTCAACATATATCTGTCAGCGAGGCACCTTGAGCCAACGCCCAGGATGAAGCCCCACTCCTAGTTGAGTGTGCTCGCACCCTAAACGGGCAAGGCACGTCTTAGGCCTGGTAAGCCAAGACAATAGCATCCACTATCCAGTGGACTAACCTCTGCTTGGAGACAGCCTTTCTCTTCTGCTGGCCTCCGTAACAGACGAAGAGTTGCTGTGAGGTTCTAAAGCTTTGAGTCCGGTCTTAACATAAGCGCGAAGAGCGCGGACGGGACATAAAGCTAGGGCTGGGTCTGCCTCCCCGCAGGCAGCGCTTGCAGGTTCGCCACCTGGTCCCGGAAGGGAGTGGTGGGAACCTTGGGCACGTATCCAGGCCGGGGTCTCAGGACAACGTGAGAGTTGGCCGGCCCGAATTCTAGGCACGATTCGCCGACCGAAAGTGCATGCAGGTCCCCTACCCTCTTGATTGAGGCCAATGCCGTCAGGAGTACTGTCTTCACGGACAGAGTTTTCTCAACAGACTGCAAAGGCTCAAATGGAGGACCCTGCAGTTCTCTGGGCACCAGGGCTAAGTCCCAAGAGGGTAACGAGGTTGAACAAGGGTAACAAGGTTTCCTCGCACCTCTGAGGAACCTGACAATAAAGTCATGCTTACCAATAATTTTATTTTTTGGTAAATTTAAGGCTATTGTGATGTACACTTGAGGGTGGAGGGAGACAGCCTTCGCTCCAACCCATCCTTCTTTTGCAGAAAGGAAAGCACAACATTAATCAAACACCTTCGGGGGTCTTTCCGGAGGGAAGGCACCACTCGCCGAACAGGTTCCACTTCAACGCGTAGAGGCACCTCCTAGAGGGGGCTCAAGCCGAAGTGATGGTGTCTACCACTGCTTGTGGCAGACCCTTTAGAACCTCTGCATTCCATTCAGGGGCCAGACATAGAGATTCCAGAGGTCTGGATGCGGGTGCCATAGAGTGCCCCGTCCCTGAGGAAGTAGGTCCTTCCTAGGGGGATTTGGGCAGGGAGGGGCTGTCACGAGGAGCGTAAGTTCGGGGAACCATGTCCGGTTCGGCCAGTAGGGCGCAACTAACAAGACCTGCTCCTCGTCCTCCCTGAGAAGGCTCGCTGGGAGAAACGCCTACTTGTGTAGGTCCCGGGGTCAGCTGTTTACTAAGGTACTAAGGTACCCGTCAGGGCGAACAGGTCTACCTCAGAAGTGGTCCCACAACAGCTGGACACTCCGGGGGTGGAGTCGTCATTCACCCGGAGGTGTTGGCTGACGAGAGAGCTCGTTGCTGTCTGGTTCAGCGCACCTGGGATGTGAATGGCACGAAGTGACCTCACAAACTTCTGATCCCACAGGAGGAGATGGCGGGCGAGCCGGAGCATGCAACGGAAGCGTAGAACAGCCTGTTAGTTGGTGTACGCAACGGCCGCAGTGCTGTCTGAACGGACCAGTACATGTCTACCCCGAAGCGGCTTCTTGAACCGGGCCAGGGCAGGACGTACTGCCAGACTCTAGGCAATTGATATGCCAACGCAGTTGGGTCCCCGTCCACAGACCCGAAACTGCGTGCCCGTTGTACGTGGCACCCCAGCCTGTATGTGAGGCATCCATGGAGACCACAGCATGCCTGGACATCTGTTCTCAGGACACTCTGGCCCAGAGAAACGAAGGGTCTACCTACGGGTTGAAGGTTTGGCGACAGTAAGGAGTAACTGAGACCCAGTACTTGCCACTCAGCCACACCCATCTCGGACTCGGTCATGTAACCAGCGTTGAAGCGGTCTCTTATGAAGCAATCTGAGCAGCGTTACCGCGGCTGCAGATGCCATATGCCCCAGGAGCCTCTGAAAGAATTTCAGTGGGACCGCTGTCCTGCCCTTGATCGTATTCAAGCAGTTCAACACTGACCGGACTCGCTCAGGTGTGAGGCGCAGAGTCCGGTTGACTGGGTCCAGCTCCATACCGAGATAAGAGATCCTCTACACGGGGCAGAGTTCTTCTCTCGGTTGACCCAAAGGCCCAACCGGCTGAGGTGACGGAGCACCATGGTTTCAGGTCGATCGCTGCAACCAATCTCGGGGACGGACGCATTCGGGAATGCGTTTCTGCCTTACCATTCTGACCGGGAGCTTGTGCAGGGCCCGATCCAGAATGCACAGGTCCGAGATTGGCCTTAACCCACCACCTTTCTTGGGTACAATGAAGTAGGGCTGTAGAACCCTGACTTCATATCGGCTGGAGGAACCGGCTCGACCGTGTCCTTCGCCAGCAGGACATCGATCTCTGACCGCAAGACATGGGCATCACTACTCCACACGGTGGTGAAGAGGATGCCCCTGTACTTGGGAGCCGGCGAGTGAACTGAATCACATAGTACGGATGAGCCAGCAAGACGGCCTGGGGAGACCTAGCCAGGCGCCCAGGGACCGAACAAGCAGGACCACCGGCACCACAGACATACCCGGGGTGGGGCAGCGAGGTGGAGTACGCAGACCCAACTCGGGAGGCCCGGAGGCGGCCCAGAATGTTGCCTGAGTACTCCAGGTGGGGCAGAGTATGGGTGAGAAGAGCCAGCGGCAGGACCGAAACCGAAAAATATCCCCCCGGGGAAGGGAGGTCCCATCTGAGCTACCAGCAGGCATGAGAGACAGTGGGCGTGGTCGCCAGACTCGACGGCACACGGTGCGCTGAACGTTAAAAACCCCTACACAAGGGGAACAAACAACGCGCCGACGTGGCCATGTTCTCATGAGAGAACATGAACCACCCACGAACAAAGTCTCAGCATGCCCATGATGCGATAGAGGAGTGGGGGCCCGCGGGGACGTACCCGGGCGGGGAAGCCCCACTGTAACCCTCAGGTCACCCAGGCTTATTAGTCAAAGTAGCCCTCTTCTGGTGCACCAGAAAAGAAACTAGATCGGGGAATAAGCAAAGGGACTCAACCCCGTTAGAGGTTTCTAGTCTAGACCGCACATCTATAAGAGAGAGCATGGATCACCCACGAAAGCAATCTCACCTGATTACATGTGAGAAAGATCGTGGCCTTCAAATGAGGACAGGAAACAACCGCATCCAGAAACAAACGGTTTGAAAGACATCTTAAAAAAGAAACAGAGTCAAACCGTGTAGCTCTTTTAGAAGGAAACGCTCTTTTAGAAGTGCTGAAGCACTCAAGGAGATGACCGCGGCTCACAGCAGTCCGATGGCAAGCCTGCATGTGAGCACTCAAGAACAAAAAAGCCCAGCCAACCAACACAGGAACAAGTGTATGTTGCAGCGGCCACTCGCTGACTCGCGCCGTCACACCAGCACCCAGGTAAGAGAGCGATCCTCCTCGAGACTTGTCTAAACACTCTTCGCAGAAACAGCTTGGTACAGCAAACTATTCGGCTCCGAAATAAAAATCAAAGATGCGGTATTCCATTTCCGTATTTATACCCGCGCAGCGGGGCGGTGCGTGGAATGCGTGAACCGCATGCCAATGTCCATTGGCTCGTTTTTAATCACTCGAGGTAGGTCGGTCTCTGAAAACAGATCCCAATTTGACTGAAAGGGAACTCTTAAAAAATAATGGGCATGTCAGTCCTAATTTTAGGACTCCTACATTTTTGCTCTAAGAATATTTCAAGGAGCATTTTAGCACTAAAACTAACTCCTAAATCCATGAAATGCTAGGAGTAGTCAGGAGGACCTCCTAAGTCACCAAGACCAAATCACTAAACTATCCTAATGGATGTTGCCGCAATCCGTCCAAAGACAATATACAACATTGAGGCAATAGTGATAATTAATGTATCTTTAATGAAAAATATAATGTCAGATTACTTGTGGTTTATTTCTTTTAATTTTGATGATTATAACTGACAACTAAGGAAAATCCCAAATTCAATATCTCAGAAAATTAGAATATAACTTAAGACCAATTCAAAGAAAGGATTTTTAGAAATCTTGGACAACTGAAAAGTATGAACATGAAAAGTTTGAGCATGTACAGCACTCAATACTTAGTTGGGGCTCCTTTTGCCTGAATTACTACAGCAATGCGGCGTGGCATGGAGTCGATCAGTCTGTGGCACTGTTCAGGTGTTATGAGAGCCCAGGTTTCTCTGATAGTGGCCTTCAGCTCTTCTGCATTGTTGGATCTTCACTTCCTCTTCACAATACCCCGTAGATTTTCTATGGGGTTAAGGTCAGGCGAGTTTGCCTGAAATTTGACTGAAAGGGAACTCTTAAAAAATAATGGGCATGTCAGTCCTAATTTTAGGACTCCTACATTTTTGCTCTAAGAGTATTTCAAGGAGCATTTTAGCACTAAAACTAACTCCTAAATCCATGAAATGCTAGGAGTAGTCAGGAGGACCTCCTAAGTCACCAAGACCAAATCACTAAACTATCCTAATGGATGTTGCCGCAATCCGTCCAAAGACAATATACAACATTGAGGCAATAGTGATAATTAATGTATCTTTAATGAAAAATATAATGTCAGATTACTTGTGGTTTATTTCTTTTAATTTTGATGATTATAACTGACAACTAAGGAAAATCCCAAATTCAATATCTCAGAAAATTAGAATATAACTTAAGACCAATTCAAAGAAAGGATTTTTAGAAATCTTGGACAACTGAAAAGTATGAACATGAAAAGTTTGAGCATGAACAGCACTCAATACTTAGTTGGGGCTCCTTTTGCCTGAATTACTACAGCAATGCGGCGTGGCATGGAGTCGATCAGTCTGTGGCACTGTTCAGGTGTTATGAGAGCCCAGGTTTCTCTGATAGTGGCCTTCAGCTCTTCTGCATTGTTGGATCTTCACTTCCTCTTCACAATACCCCGTAGATTTTCTATGGGGTTAAGGTCAGGCGAGTTTGCTGGCCAATTAAGAACATGGTCCTTAAAACAAATTTTTTTTTTAGTTAATTAGCTGATTAGAGTGTGGCACCAGGTGTCTTCAATATTGAACCTTTTCACAATATTCTAATTTTCTGAGATACTGAATTTGGGATTTTCCTTAGTTGTCAGTTATAATCATCAAAATTAAAAGAAATAAACATTTGAAATATATCAGTCTGTGTGTAACGAATGAATATAAAATAATGAAAAGTTTCACTTTTTGAATGGAATTAGTAAAATAAATAAACTTTTTGATGATATTCTAATTATATGACCACCACCTGTATAGCCTATAACATGCTCAAGTGTTTATTTTTGAAAAAATTGACAGGAGTACAATTTACATATGTGGTTTAAACAACCAGATGCATTTACACTTGTCCAGTTCCGTCTGAAATGTTGAATGAAAAATTATGTTTATTGTGTTTGACTGTTCAGTAGCCTACTTTTCACATTTACATTTAAAAAGCAGACATACAAGTAACTTAAAAGTATTTTGTAAAGTAATTATGTATTTAAAAGTTATTTTTAAAAGAAGTAACTAGTAACTAACTAATTATTCATTTTCTGTAACTTGCCCAACACTGGCCATCATATACCCAACGCGACTACTGCATTCTCATATATAAGCAGTGTCTCTTAATAACACTGTTTGGCTGTGTTATGTCTCTCATGGTAGAGCACCTTTCTTTTTGTTTCACCCTTCTCCATTACTTCCAAGAAACTGCGCCATATCACAAAAAAACCAAACAGCTCTCAAGCTGAAATTGCGTTTCGAGGCAAGGTGGTGTGTTGATCAGAGGTGAGGGGTACAGTGACCGAGGTGACCGGGCCAGGCCCCCAGGGGCCCCCTCGTGGCACCAACCCTGTTGCCATTATTTTGTCTGGCCCAACCAGATGTTTAGTAAACAAGGTGGTATATTTGAACTTAGAGTAAATGGCATCTATTTCAGTAAAATTTATCGGAGAGAGGACCACCCACATTTTTTTTGCTTTTGTGTCATTGTGGGTGTCTGTTGTATTTTGTTGTGTTGTTGTTCCATTACTTTAGTTTTCTTTTCTACTGTGAAACAACTGCCCGGGTCAGTGTTGCCACCTTGAGGAACAACTGATCAGTGTAAAACAAATTCAATGTGCATGTGTGGCCTGTGAGTACAAAATACATCAATCAGCCGGTACAGGTAAGGTACGCGCATACTATTATGTATGTGCACATCATGCTCTTCAGCTGGTTCCATTAAGTCAGTCATGTCTTTTTAGTTGTATTTGTGTAACTGTTAAGTTCCCATAGTTCATCCTTTATTTTCACAAAACATTATTTTGCTTTGCTTCAGCAATGATAAAGATACATCCACTTTCGCATTGCATGTTTGTGCATTGTGGGGGTGGAGCAATGAAGCTCCATAAGTATTAATCCTGAGGTTATATCAAACATATATATATATATATATATATATATATATATATATATATATATATATATATATATATATATATATATATATATATATATATATATATATATATATATATATATATATATATATATATATATATATATATATATATATATATATATATATATATATATATATATATATATATATATATACATACATATATATATATATATATATACATACATATATATATACACACAAATATATATACATATATATACATACACATATATATTAGTACCGTCGCAAGGGCTTTGCCAAGTGTGCGACCGCACAGGGCCTCGCGCCTCACCAGGGCCTCACGCAAAGTAGTGACAGCTGACTTGATGTTAAAAGCTAGTTAAAGTTTGTCCTTCAAAATACTATAATAGTTAAAAGTCATAGGTTAGCTAAAATGTGCACCGTAATGCTGTATTATTCTGCTTGTTAGAATTCTATTATGCAGTAGGCTAACTTACAATATTTTTCTTTGCGCGAGACTGCGCATTTGACAGCGATTCACGCGCATATATGTCACTTAGCGCGGCACCGCACATCAGACTCGTAGAGAGAGCTTTATTATTGCCATTTAAAATCCGATTTTAGCTGCCTCTGAAACTATAGATATTAGACTACCTAAGAGCCTACACTAGGCTACACTAGAGATCCGCACTCATTGAAAAACGGAACGAATAAATCATGTCTGACCGACCCCACTCCATGTCTCCAGACATATGCACATCTTATGTATAGGCTAGCCAAGGCCTATCTTGCACATGGCTACTGAGAGAGCAGTCCAAACTAACTCAAATAGTTTCAGGTCGTTTGACAAACGCTTTTGAACCATTCATAATTTAGAACATATAGGCTAATTTAAGCTTCAAAATGGGCGCACTGTGCAGCTCAGTTACAGTTTCGGTTACAGTTTAACTTTTTATTTATTTATTTTAATATTCCCATAAATAACACATTTTTCGTCACTACAGCAACTGACCTGTTAATATACAGGTCCTTCTCAAAAAATTAGCACATTGTGATAAAAGTTCATTATTTTCCATAATGTAATGATAAAAATTAAACTTTCACATATTTTAGATTCATTGCACACCAACTGAAATATTGCAGGTCTTTTATTGTTTTAAAACTGATGATTTTGGCATACCAAAATTCCTATCTCAAAAAATTTGCATATCAGGCTAATCAAAAGGTTCTCTAAACGAGCTATTAACCTAATCATCTGAATCAACTAATTAACTCTAAACACCTGCAAAAGATTCCTGAGGCTTTTAAAAACTCCCAGCCTGGTTCATTACTCAAAACCGCAATCATGGGTAAGACTGCCGACCTGACTGCTGTCCAGAAGGCCATCGTTGACACCCTCAAACTAGAGGGTAAGGCACAGAAAGAAATTTCTGAACGAATAGGCTGTTCCCAATGTGCTGTATCAAGGCATCTCAGTGGGAAGTCTGTGGGAAGGAAAAAGTGTGGTAAAAAAACGCTGCACAGCGAGAAGAGGTGACTGGACCCTGAGGAAGATTGTGGAGAAGGAACGATTCCATACCTTGGGAGTCTGGAGTAGAAACATCCAGAGCCAGCGTGCACAGGCGTGTGCAGGAAATGGGCTATAGGTGCCGCATTCCCCAGGTCAAGCCACTTTTGAACCAGAAACAGCAGCAGAAGCGCCCGACCTGGGCTACAGAGAAGCAGCACTGGACTGTCGCTCAAATTTTGCATGTCATTCGGAAATCAAGGTGCCAGAGTCTGGATGAAGACTGGGGAGGAGGAAATGCCAAAATGCCTGAAGTCCAGTGTCAAGTACCCAAAGTCAGTGATGGTCTGGGGTGCCATGTCAGCTGCTGGTGTTGGTCCACTGTGTTTTATCAAGGGCAGGGTCAATGCAGATAGCTATCAGGAGATTTTGGAGCACTTCATGCTTCATGTTGTTGTTTTTTAGATGGTTGTGGAGCTGAGAGGCAGCTTCCTTCACTAGAACCTTTGACAGAAAGGTGAGGTTGGAGATAGGCCTGTAATGTACCAGGACCTCCGGGTCTAGGGTTGGTTTCTTGAGTATTGGACGGACGACAGTTTTGAGAGAGAGATTAACAAACTAGGTGATGATTAGGCTTACAATGGGAACGAATGACTTGAGCAGAACAGTCAGGATGGGATCCAAGGTGCAAGTGGACGGCTTCATTTTTTGATGGTTTCCTCAAAGTGACTCTGCTGAACCTCAGTGAAGTGTGAAAGGGATGGCAATCTCCCAGGCAGGGGTTGGAGGACGGTGGAGACAGGGAGGAAGAGCCAGATATTGAAGAGCGGATGTTATTGACTTTAGATCCAAAAAAGTAAATGAAGCTGTTGCATCGCTCCTCTGTGGTTTCAGAGGATGAAGATGACTTCGGCTTCAGGAGATTGTTTACTGTAGAAAAAAGCTGCTTAGAATTTCCAGTATTTTTATTTATGAGGTTGGAATAGAATTTAGGGCATGCACCCTTCAAGGACTTAAGATAAGCCTTTTGATGGTCGCACACAGCCACACACACACACAAATCACACACAGCCAGTGTCACATTGTTTAGATCTTCACACAGACACACATCAAACCTACATCGACCTCATAAAATGTATGCCAACCACACCTGCTATTCTCATGCAGGGTCGTAAAACCACTTGAGGCCTTGACACAAACACTGATAAGGGAAGACGGAGGGGGGATCATTGTGTCCCTTGCTTTCTTTTCATTAGTTACAGAAGGGTGGGGGGAAAGGCATTTGTTTTTCTTTTCTTCTGTACGGAAAAACACTGTGACACTGAGGAGTATAAAGGTTTGGACCTTCTTTTGTTTCCTCAGTTAACACTCGATGCAGGCATTAACTGGTTGTATTGACTGTGAATTCATTCTTGCAAGAATTAAATCTTTATAAAGACCATTGATAATATTTGTCTCTTATTCTATGAAGCGATTGAAGTAAGTTTTTAAATTGCCGCAACAATTGGTGTCAGTTTTAAGTGGGATTCCTTGGACGGAGCTTCCTGGACCTGGAGAGCGCCGGTGACCTGCAATCCTGACTCGAGTCAGCCCTACCCCGTTTAGAATTCAGGGAGAGGGACCGACGCTGTAGGCCCAGGAACCCGACCACTGGAATCAGAGAAAAGAATCCGAAACGGCAAACGACACGCTTCTGGTAAGAGACAAATTAAAAATTCAGGAATTTTAATGTGAATTTGGTTAAATTAAGATTTGGGAAACTAAGGGATAAACCATAGGGGAGGTCTGATTCTGTGGCGATTGCAACGTGGTTTGATTTGTTTATGTTGAGAAACTAAAATCACGTTGGCAGTGAAAAGGGCAGAGTTGTCCTTGTGGTTTGATTTGTTTATGTTGAGAAACTAAAATCACAGAGAGTGAGAAGGGCTGAGTGGTCCTTAAGGCGTTTGAGTAAGCGTCCTTCCCGTCTGTCCTGGGTGAAGGTTCAGATCTGTACGGAGACGTCCGACAGATTAATAGCGTGCACGCGAAAAGCCACGGAAACAGACTGCCACTATGGGGAAATCCCAAAGCAAGCTAGCAGAATATGATACACCGGTATTTTGTCAAATGAAAAAAATATATGGCCAGAGATAAATGGGGGATATAGAGAAATTAATTAAATATCATGATTTCCCAAAAGAGGGAACACTTAGTAGTACAAGGTTGAAAACGGTAAAATTGTCAATTGAAGAAGGGAGTGACATAACAAAGGGTTGTGCAAAAAAACATGTATGTGGGAAATGTGAGAAAACAATTAATTGCTGGGTAGAAGAGGCAGATAATAGGGAAAGAAGAATGTTAAAAAAGAAAAGAAAAGTGAAGAAAAGGCAACTGCCACCACAGAATGAGATTACTATTACTAACAAATCTTATGCTTGTGCTTTTCCACATGAAACACCGCCGAGTTACACAATCTATCCCAATGCGGAGCTCCAAGGCCTGAAAGTGGACTCCGATCTCGACTGCTCTCCGTTCCCACCGAACCAGCCAATTCAACCAGTCAGACCAACTCCAGCTCCCCAGCAGAGAGACGGGGGAACACGCGCCGCCGAGCTGAGAGAAGAGGGAGCGCGCACAGCTGAAATGTCAACAGAAGGAGGAGCATGCGCAGCTGAGCCAACAGCAGAGGGGCAAAGCAAAGCTTCCGGGGCAGAGAAACACTGCCGACCGGAAGGAGAAAGAGACTAGCAATCCGGAAGACGAAGCACAGAAAGAAAGGTGCGAGATCATATGCTTTACGTTCTAACACACATGCACGAGCCAGAGCGCGGGAGTCAGAGGGGGACTCCGACCTGAATCCTGATAGCCTCTCAGAAAGCGACGAGAACGAGGAAGAGGAAGAATTCGAGATCCCGCGTCCGGAGAAAAGAAAGAACTGGGATCGGGTGAGCATCACAGCGCCTATGATTGAAGTAAGAGGAATAAATTCAATTGAATTATTATATCGTCCTTGGCATCTATCCGACATGAAAGAGGCGATGGCTCACCTGCCGAATCCCGACGATGCAGGGGATCGCCACACCGAACTGATGACATTCTGCCAAGAGTTCAGCCCGACGCTAAATGAACTGAAAAGACTCATGATGGCCAAGCTGGGAGGAATGAACTGGCACAAGATCAGCGCAGAATTACCAGCAGAAGATCACAGACGTCACGCCACCTGGCAACATGCTTCAAACGACGGATATCGAGCAGCTGTAACGGGACTGACTGAGGCTGTGAGAAAAGCATTCCCAGCGCGCATTGACATGTCCAGAGTGAGCCACTGCCGTCAAGAACCAGGTGAGAGTGTTCAAAATTATTATGAGCGACTCTATGTAGTGTTTTGCAAGCATAGCGGCTAGCTGAGCCAGCAGATCATGGTAACAGACCAACCACGTGGGAAAGTTATTTGGTGAATAGCCTTTTGAATGGACTGAGACCTGAGATTTCCCAAGCAGTGAAACACAGCTATGTTGAATGGACTGAAGGGCGAGTGAGCACCATCATAAAACATGCCCTGCACGCGGAAGACGAGTTGAGGACAAAGAAAGAAAGAACAAGACAAAAGGAATTGCAGCTTGTTGCTGTGCAGACACCGCAAAGATTTAACTCAGCGCGGGGTGCGCGCTCAAAGGGGCGATCCGGCTGGAACAAAGGGGGACAACGACCAAACAAAGGCTGCTTCTTGTGTGGAGATGAGAATCATACCATGCGTGAGTGCACTAAATGCCAAACCTGCAGAAAAGATGGACATTGGGCAGTAAATTGCCCTGATAATCGAAAAGCTGACTGACATAAGGGAAGCGGAGAGCAGGAGGAGATCGGGTGGACCACGGCCGAGGATGCAACGATCGCCGCAAAGGGAAGTGCACATTTACTAATATCACACACACACACGCACCCACACATATACACATGCACTGATAATGCTCTCTGCAAAAAAAGAAAAGATTGCACCTCTTTGTGTGATTCTGAAACAAACAAAGATGATTTTGATAAATGTTTGATTATGTATAGCAGTAAGGGATTTTTAAACATGCCTGAATATCCCATGCTAGTTGAAGGGACAATGATTTCATTTTTAGTAGACTCGGGTGCTACAAGATCTGTTTTGCGAAAATGTGACTTGCCATGTGAACTAGCACTGACAAATAAGACACATGGGTCTCTGTCAGTCTCAGGGCATCTAATAACTGAACGGTTCACTGTGCCCTTGAAGTGTGAGACGGAGGGGGGCCGTGAGCTGAAACATGCATTTTTGACTTCAGCCACGTGTCCAGTGCCCCTTCTGGGCCGAGATTTAATGTGCAAATTAAATTTGATAATGGTAGCAGGTGTGGAGGTGAGAGAGGGTGAACAAATGTATTTGAAATCAGAACCAAATTGGGCTTACAAGTGGCACATAACCGAACCTATGGGGGCAAAAGCGATTTGTGAATTGGGGAAAAACAGAACACTGTCATTAAGGACAGATTTTATGATGCCTGACAACTTACATTGCACGTCACATGTCGCAACAGAAAGAGATCAATTTTATGAGAAAGAATGGTTTGAAACAGAGAAAGACACTTTGAAACTTGATCAAATGTTTTGGACTGAGAAGATGTGTGCAATTTCAGTGACCTTATCAGAAAAACAGCTTTCTCTCTATTTGATAGCAGAAGAGTGTGTACCGCACATGTCAATTTCAAAAGAAAACACACAGGCCTGGGAAGAGGTGGGGGTGTTTGTGAAGCACTGTGTTGAGGCAGATGACTGGAGGGAGGTCAGGAGGCTTTAATGCACAGTGAGAAACTGAGGGCTTTAAAACTGATTATAAGCATGAAATTGAGGTGGGATTGTAACAGCAATTGACAAACACACACATAAAAATGACAAATTTACTAATATTTGTGCTTTGGACATACACCCTGTGTTGGCGGAAGTGCCCGATGCGTTATGGGCAAAGCACAAGTACGATGTGGGACTGATTAAGGGATGCGAACCGGTGATAATTGTTCCAAAATCAGATTATAGACCTTGCCAACCACAATATCCGTTGAAAACGGAGGCAATTTTGGGTATTGAACCAGTTTTTGAATCATTGTTAAAAGAAGGCGTAATTGTGCTATGTGACACCTCACCGGTGCGTACTCCTATCTTCCCTGTAAAAAAGATAAGAGACAAGGGTCAGCCCACTGAATGGCGTTTCGTCCAAGATTTACAGGCTGTGAATTCAGCTGTCAGAGCGAGCAGCTACAGTTCCAAATCCCTACACAATCTTGTCTCAAATTCCACAGAGTGCCACATATTTCTCCGTTGTGGATTTGGCAAACGCCTTCTTTAGCGTCCCAGTGGACAAAGACAGTGCATATTGGTTTGCATTCAATTTTAAGGGAAAAGGGTACACTTTTACGAGATTGTGTCAGGGATATTGTGAATCACCAACAATTTACAATGAAGCGCTCAGGCGAAGCCTTGAAAATTTAACTCTGACACCTGGATCAGCCTTGATTCAATATGTTGATGATATTTTGATTTGTGCAAAAGACGAAACAACATGTGTGAAAGACACTGTGGCCTTGCTGCAGCACTTGGCGCAGGAAGGTCATAAGGTCAGTAAATGCAAGCTACAGTTTGTGAAAGAACAAATCACATTTTTGGGTCATGTGATATCTGCTAACACTAAATCACTATCTGAAAAACGTGTGCAGGCCATAATTGAGGTACCAAAACCAATAACAAAAAAACAAATGTTGTCATTTTTAGGAATGTGCTCTTATTGCAGAACATTTATTCCTAATTATGCACTTCTTGAGCAACCCCTAAGAGCCCTCACATTAGGGAAGGAGTTGAGATCATGTGACAAGATTGATTGGACGGAGGAGGGGCAGCAGGCTTTCCTAAACATGAAAGCTCAGCTAGCTGCCGCCCCCACTTTGGGCCTGCCTGCACCAACAAAACCGTTTGTTCAGATGGTAGATGAAAAGAATGGGTTTATGTCTTCTGTTCTTTTGCAGAAACACGGCGATAGACTACGTCCGGTCGGATATTTTTCCAGTAAATTAGATCCAGTGGCAGCAGGTTTACCGCGTTGTTTGAGGGCAGTAGCGGCTGCTGAGCTGGCGGTGATGGCCTCTAGGGAATTCGTGGGGTATTCAGATGTGACATTAATGGTCCCGCATTCTGTATCAATAATTCTGCAAGAACAGAAGACATCTCATTTGTCAACAGCACGATGGCTGAGGTATAACACAATTTTGTTAGATATGCCAAATATCACAGTAAAACGTTGCACAGTACTGAACCCCGCCACACTCCTTCCGACGGAGGAGGATGGCGAGGAACACCACTGTTGCTTGACTGCACTTGAGCAGGTGTGTACCCCGCGTCCTGACCTTTTAGACACACCTCTTGAGAACTGTGACAATGTCCTCTTTGTGGATGGCTCTGCCTATAGAGATGCACAAACAGGTTTGAACAAAGTAGGTTACGCGGTGACCACTGAATTTGACACTTTGGCTTCTGGCACATTGCCACAAAATTATTCAGCTCAAGCGGCGGAGCTCGTAGCCCTGGCAGAAGCATGCAAGCTTATGGAGGGTAAAAGTGTAACGATTTACACAGATTCACGATACGCGTTCGGAGTTGCGCATGATTTTGGAGCATTGTGGAAACATAGAAAATTTTTAAAATCTGATGGACGTCCAATTCTGAATGCTTCACTTGTGTCTACTCTTCTAGACGCAATTCTCTTGCCAAAACAACTTGCTATATGCAAATTGCAGCGCATACTAACAACAAAGATTTCATTTCAACAGGAAACGCGAGAGCTGACGCGCAGCCAAGGCGCGCAGCAAAGCAGACAAATGAACCAGAATGTATTTTGTTATCTGAAACAAACACTAATGCTTTGTCTTCTTTACAGAGTATGCAAACGTTCGCAACAACAGCGGAAAAACGTCTGTGGAGTCGGTGTGGCTGTTGGGTGAAAGATGAAGTGTGGATGAGTGAAGATGGAAAGCCTTGTTTACCCCAACATTTTTCGGACATTATGCTAAGTGGACACAGCGAGACCATGTGTCCAAAGGGAATGATAGCAGAGTTGAAAGAAAAATGGTTCACAAAGGGCTTCACAGTGTTTGCGGAAAACTTTTGCAAAAGATGCATAATTTGTAACACACACAATGTGGCAAGGGAGTTAAGATGCCCTAGCATCTCACCCACCATCAGGACAGCCTTTTGAGTACCTTATGATGGATTTCATTGAGTTGAGTCCGTGCGAGGGAAAGAAACACTGCCTGGTGATGGTTGACATGTGGTCGAAATGGGTAGAAGTTTTTCCAACCTCCAAACAAGACGCAGCAGTGGCTAAAGCCTTGCTGACTGAAATAATTCCCAGATGGGGAATTCCAAGAAAAATCAGCTCAGACAACGGAACACACTTTGTGAACGAGGCAATCAAACAAGTGGGTCAATTTTTAGGAATAGACATGAGAACACATTGCAGTTACCACGCCGCATCAGGCGGGGCAGTGGAACGTGAGAATGCAACAATAAAAAACAAATTGGCAAAATGTTGTGAGGAAACTGGACTCACATGGGTAAAAGCCCTACCAATTGTCCTAATGTACATGAGGATGAGAAAAAGACCCAAAGCAAATTTAAGCCCGTTTGAAATAGTCTTTGGAAGACCGCCTTTTATGGGCATGGAAGGGGGTAAACAACAGCTTCCGTCCACAGATTTGTGTGAGCATGACATGTTGAATTACTGCAAGGAAATGTCGTCTCTGTTATCTAATATTTGTGTGCAGGTAAAGGCGACTCAAGGAAGGCCAGCAGAAACTGCTCTGCACAACATCAAACCAGGCGATTTCGTGGTGATACGAGACCTGAGAAGGAAAAGCTGGAAGGCGAAAAGGTGGCTCGGACCTTTTGTCGTGCTGCTGACGACACACACCGCGGTGAAGGTTGCTGAGAGAGCAACTTGGGTGCATGCGAGCCATTGCAGAAAGGTCCCGGCAGTGATCGAGGAGGAGGAGCCGAGAGGAGGAGCAGGAGGCACACGTCTGTGCAGGCAGAGATCAAATATAACCATCATCTGCTGTTATCATCTCAGGAGCAGAGACACTGGCACAACGTGGTACTGAGCCAACCAATTCTCAAAGGAAAACACAACATAGACTAATCTTTCTCACACGTTCTGACAGTACAACTGTGCGATCCATTTAGTCAACCATAAAGATTCATGAATGTAACCACATACCTACTGACTGTATTCAGCTTGGTGATGAGTAAACCAGCATCACAACCAGAGAAACCACCTGTTACACCAGCCTTCACACCTGACATTCCCGGCTGGGATGAAACAGCGTGGACAGGAAATGAAGAAGTAGAAAAGGAGGAGCAAAACCGGAAGTGGACAAGGCGATGATCAAATGCCAAGGGAACAAAGCTTGCACTCTGGCACTGCTGCAGAAACAGGAACTGAAGATAAACACCAGCTGCTGGCTTTGTCTGCAAATGTCTCACGCCTGGAAGACAATACCATTGACTGTTGCAACAATAAATGAAACTGACTGTCTGATCCACAGCAGATGACTGAGGTGCTTAGAGCTGCAGCGGACATCGAGCAAGGAAAGATTCCAACAGAACATCCAACATCTGCCTGCAAGAGAACGCAACGGTACAACCACACAGACATGTTGATTCCACCTTTGAGAGTGATGCATGTTCAAGGAGATGTGCGTGTGCTCACAGAGACTGAAGCCGACCGTGAACGCAGGGTGGTCTGACTGCAGAGTCAGAATTGACATCAAAAATTCAACAACAGGGAACTGCACAGCGGTGATAGACGGTATCACAACAGACTTTATCTGTCCGTTTAAAAAACCAAGTGACACTTCACCTGCGGCAGTTTGGGTTTGTGGTGACAGAGCATATCATTTCATGCCACAGAAAGACTGGACAGGTTGCTGCTACCCAGCTTTAATGAATGTGGGGACATCTGTGTTTTTCCGGGTAATGAACAGGGAGAAAAGGCTAGACAGAAAAGAGATATTTTTTCTAAAATAGGGACGTTGCCAGACCGTTACAATGGTTATGTCTTATCAGATCCATGGACAACACCAGGGGCAAATGTGGGTTGGTCTATTTTTCTGGGGGTGGGAACAGCAGTAACGATAAACAAAATTAATGGATTAGCATGGAGTGTGTTGGCTTTAGCCAACAGCACTGAACATGCAATGACAATGGTGAATGAGGAAATGAGACAAATCAGAGATGCAGTTATTCAGAACAGACTAATTTTAGACATGCTGACAGCAGAAAAGGGGGGAGTTTGCAAAATGTTGGGACTGTCATGTTGTTTTCACATTCCAGATTACAGCGAAAACATCACAAATATTATAAACCATATGAGAGCAGCTGTAAGGGAACCTGAGAAAGCTGATGATTCATGGTTTGGGTGGACAACAAATCTGAAAGGTTGGGAATACTGGCTAAGTTACACTGTGTTGCCAATTTTTGCAATAGTGGTCCTAGCATTTCTGTGTTTACCATGTATTTTTCAGTGCATTTCAAGCATAGTGCAGAGAATGGTGAAGGCCAGCATGTCTCAGCAAATGGGTAAAATAACTGTTTATGACGATTACAATGAGTGGATGAACGAATTTGATGAGATGTTTAGAGAGGAGACACCTAAAACAAATTAGGGGATTTTAATTTTTTTTTTTTTTTTTACAAATAATTGTAACAAATAATTTAAGCAAATAAATAAACAAATAATTTAAGAGAGTGATCATTTATACAAAAATCAGAGATGAAGAGTGTAAGTGTGATGAATGACTTAAATTTGTTTGGATTATTATTAGTATTATTTTTTATTTTTATTTATCTGCATCTTTATTTTATTTTATTATCACTACTATACATACACATTTTAAATTTTCTTATGCGTTATCAAAGATTGATAAAAGGAGGAATTGTTAAAGAAAAATTTAATGATTTATGTTTAAGGTTATACAGAAGTCAACATCTGTCTCTGTTATTCAAAAAAAAACACCTCTTAGCATGGGGTCACGGGACACCAGTTTAGAGACTCTCTCGGGCCTTAGGTGCCACTGACTAAATCACACACAGCCAGTGTCACATTGTTTAGATCTTCACACAGACACACATCAAACCTACATCGACCTCATAAAATGTATGCCAACCACACCTGCTATTCTCATGCAGGGTCGTAAAACCACTTGAGGCCTTGACACAAACACTGATAAGGGAAGACGGAGGGGGGATCATTGTGTCCCTTGCTTTCTTTTCATTAGTTACAGAAGGGTGGGGGGAAAGGCATTTGTTTTTCTTTTCTTCTGTACGGAAAAACACTGTGACACTGATGAGTATAACGGTTTGGACCTTCTTTTGTTTCCTCAGTTCACACTCGATGCAGGCATTAACTGGTTGTATTGACTGTGAATTCATTCTTGCAAGAATTAAATCTTTATAAAGACCATTGATAATATTTGTCTCTTATTCTATGAAGCGATTGAAGAAAGTTTTTAAATTGCCGCAACAGTCCTGATAGGAGCATGGAGGTCAAAACACTGCTCAGAGATGTATTATAGTGATCCACCAGTCCGTCCACTGTTACAGAGACTGAGCAGTTGATGTTTTGATGAAGGTCTACAGTGATGGAGGTTGGGTCAAGTTGTTTCCAATTCCGGAAAGATATTAGGTGCTTGGGTCTGGCCATAGAGACCAACTTGTCAGACACACCCAGATCTTTTACCTCTAGGCTGTTTATGGGGGCCGCGTCAGTGATGACCAGATCTAGAATGTGGCCCTTGGTGTGTGTGGGAGCATTCACATGTTGCTGGAGACCAAGACAATCAATCAAACTCAGGTACTCTGTTGCGAGATGACAGGAGGGTTTGTCAGTATGGATATTAAAATCACCAAGAATAACAATTCTGGTTGACGTGAAACAGAGTGATGTGAGTAGATCAAGTATTTCAGGGAGAAATGAGGAGTGTGGTCCTATATATATATATATATATATATACAGCTCTGGAAAAAAATTAAGAGACCTTTTAACATTGATTTCTCAATATGAAGTGGTCTCTTAATTTTTTCCAGAGCTATATATATATACAGAGTTCAATGTACTAAAATGGCCCTCACAGTCACCAGATCTCAACCTAATAGAGCATCTTTAGGATGTGGTGGAACGGGTGCTTTGTGCCCTGGATGTGCATCCCACAAATCTCCATCAACTGCAAGATGCTATCCTATCAATATGGGCCAACATTTCTAAAGAATGCTTTCAGCACCTTGTTGAATCAATGCCACTAGAATTAAGGCAATTCTGAAGGCGAAAGAGGGTCAAACACAGTATTAGTATGGTGTTCCTAATAATCAGTTAGGTGAGTGTATGCTGATCAATGGGGGACACGCCGCCTCTACAGATAAATGTGTACCCCTGCTTCTGTAGCCCAGCCCACCAACCCGTGGAGCAAAACTGTGCTAAACGGAGCTAATTGCGCTACTGATCAATAAACATCCCGAAGAAAGCAAGATAATCGTTTGTAAACAAGACATAGGTCGATACTGGATTTGCAGATATATTGAGATTAAAACACAATGCTGTGCCTTCTATATTGGATCCGACAGGAATGGTGCAACACACTTATGTGAGTAAAACATGCTTTTATATGTGATAGTATTGCATTGTTACAGATTGTATTGATTATGTTTACGTGTCTTACAGAACATAGCACGCTGTCACAGGCTGTAGAATCCTTTATTTGTTGGTTCATTGCGATTCGGAATCAGACTCTGATATGTATGGGCCAGGGCTCGCAAAGCCCAACGTCCTGGGACTATGTGTTTTCCAGGGGCTACCCTCGTTGGCCTGTAAGCCCATCGACAGGCCGGTGAATTTTTAATAGTAAAATAACATTCCTTTCTTGATCTGCATTGTTTACTCTCTTGACTTGATATTTGCCCTGAGAGAGAATCTTTCCGTTTGCCGCTTTCAAAACATTTAGGGTGCTTTCACACTAGCACTTTTGGTGTGCACTCAAGTTTGAATGACCTCAGAGTTCAGTTCATTTGGATGATGTGAATGCTGTCTTCCGTACTCAAATCTGTTTAAAAAGGGTGGTCTGGTGTTCGGTTCACGTGAACTGCGGTACGGTTCGCTGCTGATATGAACGCAATCGTACTAAATTGCGGAAGTGAACTGCTATTAATGACGTATGATTTGATAAAAAATTTTGTTTTGTGTGTGTTTCACTAATTTTCCTGACAAGCGTGACTGACATACTGCAAGCAGAGAGCTGTAAATCTAATTTCTGCTCGTCTTCAGCATTCTTTAAAGCATTTGCAGTACATTCACGGTAGATAGACGCAAGTTTGATTTCCTACGGAAGCTTGGGTACAAAACCAACGGCTCAAAAATAAAAATATAAAAGTGAGGTGAGCAACGCTGTTCATTTTGCAACCATCTCGCTTGCAGTCGATACCAAGCAACGTGGTAAACAGCTGCTGCTTTGATAACGCAAACGCACCCCTGCCCGGTCCCAAATAATATAATATGAACACAGTCCAGCGGGGGCGCAGGGGGAGGGGGGAGCAATCGAACTCGGGTTCGGGCAAGGCAATCGAACCAAGTGTAAAAGCACCCATAGTCATTTAGCAGATGCTTTTATCCAAAACGACAAATGAGGAGAGTAATAGAAGCAACTGAACAAACAAAAGTGTGCAAGTGCTGTAACAAGTCTCAGTTAATCGAGCACAGTACATATAACAAAGTACACATACACTTTTTTTTTCTTTTCATAAATAAACAAACAGAAAAATTACTAGAATTTTTAAGTGCTAATCTTTATTGGTTAAGTGCTGCCGGAAAAGATGTGTCTTAAGATGTTTTTTGAAAATGGCTACAGACTCAGCTGATCGAATTGAGATAGGGAGGTCATTCCACCACCTGGGAGCGGTCCAGGAAAAGGTCAGTGAGAGTGATTTTATGCCTCTTTGGGATGGAACCACGAGGCGATGTTCACTTGCAGAACGCAAGCTTCTGGCGGATGTGTAAGTCTGAACAAGCAAGTTTAGATATATTGGTTCAGAACCAGTTACTGCTTTGTAGGCGAGCACCAGAGCCTTGAATTTGATTCAAGCGGCTATTGGCAGCCAGTGCAGACTGATGAAGAGAGGAGTGACGTGTGCTCTCTTCAGCTCGTTAAAGAGCACCCTTGCTGCTGCATTCTGGATCATCTTCAAGGGTTTGAAAGTGCATGCTGGAAGGCCCGCTAGAAGTGCATTACAATAGTCCAGTCTGGCTAGAACAAGAGCTTGGACCAGGAGTTGTGTGGCCTGCTCTGATAGAAAGGGTCTAATCTTCCTAATGTTGTATAGCGCAAATCTGCAGGACCGGGCTGTTGCAGATTTGTGGTCAGTGAAATTTAATTGGTCATCAATCACAACTCCAAGGTTCCTGGCTGTCCTGAACGGACAGGCTGTCCTGAACGGAGTCATGGTTGTCGTCATCGTCGTCGTGACGACACTAGGGGAACGCCCACAGCGTTGCGCGTCTGAAGTGTGAATTAAATCAGCCCAATCCTATTGGTGTACGCCATGACGTAGTATGTGACGGCATACCCAGAAGCTACAAAGGGACGCCGGTAGCATTAGCTCTCCCCTCTTCAGCGTCAGCGCTCTGTGTTTGTCGGTCCTATTTGGTGTTGTCTGTCCACAAGCACTCGTTTCACTGTGTTTGCGAACATAGTTGAACAAAGCATGGCAAGCGAGCAGTCTAGACGGTGTGTGCCTCCGTGTCCGCGCTTTATTACGAGCACTGTGGTGAGCTGACGCGGCAGGTGCTCCGCTCGCGGCTGGCCATCTTTGACGAGGGTGGCCAGCCCCGCGAGCCTCACGGTTCTGGTGCCGCGGATCGTGGGGCTCGCGGACGGGTCTGTCCGCGGTTTTGAGGACTGCTGAGGCATCTTCCTCATCCTCCACGGACGATCCTGATGTCCTCCCACCCTGTGTGGAAGCCCGCGCCGCAACTTCCTCCTGCGAGGCAGAGGATCCGGTGCTCAGGCTGTCCAACTCCGAGGGGTCGGACGCTATGAGCCCCGAGGCGAGGGAGGCGGAGCCCTTGCCACTCCACTCCCCCGCTCGAGCAGGTTTATAATTTTTTTTTTTTGTATTAAGTCGGCGGCGGGTCGCGCTGGTGGGTGCCTGCACACCCTAGAGGTTCTGCAGGCTTACCAAGCCGACCTCCTGAAGGAGTGCGATGAGGGTGATGGTCCCTTCCCAAAGAAAAAAAAAAAAGAAAAAAGGGAGGACATCACTTAGGTCCGTAAGACAACAGATCTGTCTCTCCGCCTCACGAAGGAGACGGCCCGCGCCATTGGACGAAGAAAAACTCCATGGCTGGGCTCGTCTACACTACGTGTAGTTCCCTTTCGAGGGAACTCGAACTGCATCGTCGTCGTGACGACACTAGGGGAACGCCCACAGCTTTGTGCGTCTGAAGTGTGAATTAAATCAGCCCAATCCGATTGGTGTACACCATGACGTAGTATGTGACGGCATACCCAGAAGCTACAAAGGGACGCCGGAACATAGTAGCATTAGCTCTCCCCTCTTCAGCGTCAGCGCTCTGTGTTTGTCGGTCCTATTTGGTGTTGTCTGTCCACAAGCACTCGTTTCACTGTGTTTGAGAACATAGTTGAACAAAGCATGGCAAGCGAGCAGTCTAGACGGTGTGTGCCTCCGTGTCCGCACTTTATTACGGGCACTGTGGTGAGCTGCCACGGCGGGTGCTCCGCTCGCGGCTGGCCATCTTTGATGAGGGTGGCCAGCCCTGCGAGCCTCACGGTTCTGGCGCCGCGGATCGTGGGGCTCGCGGACGGGTCTGTCCGCGGGTTTGAGGACTTCTGAGGCATCTTCCTCATCCTCCACGGACGATCCTGATGTCCTCCCACCCCGTGTGGAAGCCCGCGCCGCAACTTCCTCCTGCGAGGCAGAGGATCCGGCGCTCAGGCTGTCCGACTCCGAGGGGTCGGAGGCTATGAGCGCCGAGGCGAGGGAGGCGGAGCCCTTGCCACTCCACTCCCCCGCTCGAGCAGGTTTATAATTTTTTTTTTTTTTATTAAGTCGGCGGCGGGTCGCGCTGGTGGGTGCCTGCACACCTTAGAGGTTCTGCAGGCTTACCAAGCCGACCTCCTGAAGGAGTGCGATGAGGGTGATGGTCCCTTCCCAAAGAAAAAAAAAAAGAAAAAAGGACATCACTTAGGGAGCTTGGCAAAGGAGACGCCGTTCTCGCTCGAAGCCTAGGCTTCCAAGCAGCCCTAGCCTCGGCTGGACCGCTGAGAGCTGTCCCCCCCGGAGCTATCGGGGAATCGATACTGTGCTCCCGCCTTTAAGTACGCTTCGGACTACATTGATTTCCCACGGATGCGAGCTACCCTGGCCGCCTCTAGTAAGACCTGCGGCTGAGCAGTGAACATGTTCGCACACCAAAAATCTATCTCGACCAAACCCTGCCGGGTTCAGGGGGTAGGGAGCCACTTCAGGGGGTAGGGAGAGAGGCTCGGTTGACACCCGAGGCAGCCTCGAGAGGCTGGTTCCCTTAGCAGATTATCTCGGCGCATGGTCATGCCTTCCGAATATATCTGCATGGGCCCTGCGGACTGTAGACCGGGGTTACAGGCTGCAGTTCAGTTCCCCTCCCCCGAGTTTCAACGGGGTGGTCTGGACTGTGGTCAGCCCCGGGCAGGTGCGGGTAATGAAACAAGAAGTACGCTCCCTGTTGGTCAAGGAGGCTATAGTACATATTCCTCCGCCAGACAGGGATTCCGGGTTCTTCAGCTCCCATAGCTTCATAGCTCCCAAGAAGGATGGGGGGTTGCATCCGATTTTAGATCTCAGGTTCAGAATGCTGACCAGATCCAGGTCGAGGACTGGTTCGTCACAATAGATCTAAAGGATGCATATTTCCATATCTCCTTCCTTCCATGTCACAGGAAGTTCCTGAGGTTAGCTTTCGTGGGCGAATCGTACCATACCTCCTCGGCCACCATGTCCTGATACGATCCGACAATACGGCCGCAGTATCGTATCTGAATCGGCAGGGGGGCCTGAGGTCGGGCCCTCTGTGCAGACTGGCACACCAGGTCCTCCTGTGGTCCCAGGGGAAGTTGTTGTCTCTTCGAGCGATGTATGTACCAGAACCAGGAGCAGATATCCTGTCGAGGCAGGATAGGAGTGAGGCCCGGGGAGTGGCGGGAGTGGGGGGACCTCCAGGCCTTGGCTTCTACGCGAACTTGCTTGGAGTTTACCCCTGGCGGGATGATGGCCATCTTGCATCCGAGAACGGGCTACGTGCCCAAGGTGCCATCTAATGTGGCACGGTCAGTGATTCTTCAGGCCTTCCATCCTCCACCTCACGTGACGGTGGAAGAGGGCAGGCTTCACCTCCTCTGCCCGGTTCGGGCATTGAGGGTTTATTGGGCGAAGTCTGCGCAGTGGAGGAAGTCGGAACAGCTGTTGGTGTGTTTTGGCTCACCCAAGAAAGGGCTGCCTGCTTCTAAGCAGACAATCAGTAAGTGGATTGTCCAGGCTATAGCCACGGCTTATCAGGTGCGCAATTTGCCTTCACCTATATCCGTGAGGGCTCACTCCACCAGGTGCATGGCCTCCTCGGTGGCCCTCCTTTCTGGGGCCTCGTTGATCGAGATCGGCGAGGCAGCGGGCTGGGCCACCCCGCACACCTTCATAAGATACTATAATCTGCACCTCCCTGAGGCGCCTGGTGCCAAAGTGCTCGCCTCCCAAAGTGTGCCTGGTTTCCAGCTTCATCGAGGAAGGCTAATGCTACTATGTTCCGGCGTCCCTTTTGTAGCTTCCGGGTATGCCGTCACATACTACGTCATGACGTACACCAATAGGATTGGGCTGATTTCATTCACGCTTCAGACGCGCAACGCTGTGGGCGTTCCTCAGTGTCGCCACGCAACGACAAGAGTGTCTCGCTCCTCTCAGGGAACATGGGTTACAGACGTAACCCGAGAGGTTTTGTTGATTAGACTAGTGCGGGTGTACACGCACTAGTCTATTCACTGCATGATTCTATTTATCATAATATAGTTAATAAGATAATCAAACAAATATTGCATTTTTTCAAATGTGATATTGATTTTATTAAACAAGAAGTTAATATTAAGTGACTTACAGTTTAGACTTCCATATTGCCTGTGTTTGCTCTATTTCGCCCCTGAAAAATAGTTCAAAACAAAGACACAGCACTGTATCTGCGTCTCTGAGCAAAACACAGCAGAGATTTCATACTGAACGAATCAGCTTTTTGAACGAATCAATTAGTGGTTTTAATTTCACAGGTAAAGTATCTTTTAATGTTTTAAATAATTTCAAATATCAATATTATTCAACATTTTATGTTTTAAACATCAAAACATTTTTTTATGATCAAACAGTAAACAGTCTGTGTAAATGATCTAAATGCCCCTTCAGATGCAGCTTCTGTGTTTCCTCTGCACTGCAAAGATCAATTTTGTTGATACTTATTTAATTTGATTGGTAACAGCCCTATTGTGTCTTATTAGAATTAATTTGTATTAAATTTATAAAATAAAAAAAAATAAAAAAGGAAGGGTACAGCAGATGGAACCTTTGCACAACTTCGCTGCCTATCCTATCCCAGAATTCATAGCACACTGGTGACTACAGAATTTGACTGGTCCGCATTCCCGCGGCATTTGATCAGATTTCTTGCGGCGCGGGATTAAATTTCCCAGTGAAAGACGGTAGCAGTCGGTAACTCAAGTGTAGCCTGGATACTATTGAACACAACAGCGGAACCGCTTGAACTTGAAGTAAACAAAATTTAGTGCATTTGCAGAGTCCCCAAATCCCTGCCCTGAGCAACCTGGCAAGATAAAATTGAATTTCCCAATTTTAACTTGCATAAGTGTAATTTATTTCTCAACCAATCTCTTAAGAAGAGGAATCAGTCCATTCTCTCCCATTTCGCTCTTTCTTTCTTTTTTCTGCACTTGCTTTAAATACAAATTAGATCTGTGTGGGGCTTTTTTTCGTCCCATTCCTGCTATAGGATCTATTCCGCACCACACCCTCCCACTCGCGTTTAAAAATCACTCGTTCATATTTCACTCGTGCTCACCCGCTATAACATATTTTATTGCCAACCCGACCGATCCAGCTAAGATTTTGTTTCCAGAATCTTTCTTTTAAATTTCCCCTACAGAAAGAGAGACACTGGGGATAACAAAAGTATAGACTATTTGCCATGCAATCATTTTTTTTCTTATCATAGGCCTACTGTCAACACCGTAGCTAAAAAAATGTCAGACAAAAATAGGCTAAATCAAATGCGACATCTGTCACTCAAAATTATAAACCAAAATGCAAATAAACGAAAACTGCTGACTTTACTAGCTGTACTACTGCAAAATAATGTATTTTATATGAATGAATGAATGAATAAATGAAATGTCGCTCACTAACGACAGTCAATTACCGAAAGTCTCCTCCAAAGGTTGAATGTTGTGGCCGTGTAATGAGGACTCAGGTGAATTGGGATCCATTTGCAGTTTATTAGAATCAAGCAGACTCACAGTGATAACAGGCAGAGGTCGGTAACCAAGGAATAGCAGAAGTATCACAGGCAAGGCGTAAATCGTGGTCATACCAGGCAAGGGTCAGGGCAGGCAGCAAACAGTCGAAGAACCAGAATCCAGGCAAACACAGATCAAATGGCAGGCAGCAAGGAACAGAGTCGGGAAGCAGGCAGGTTCGTAAACAGGCAGATCAGAATAACAAAGGATAAACGCTCAGAAATGTTGCCAGGGCAGAACAAGACTTCGCAGTGAGTATGTGTGAGCTCAGTGTATAAATAGGCATGCTGATAATGAACAGGTGTATGGTAATCAGTCCTGGCATGTGGGTTTATGGGAAATGAAGTCCGTAAGAATGAGTTAGTACTCCGGTGAGTGCGACCTCTGATGGCCGATGGTGGAATCTTCACCAGCGATTGTGACAGGCCGGGATGGACAGAACAATTTCTCTATATTATTATTATTATTTTTTATTTTTTTTATTTATGCAAGTTATTCGTAAATTAAGCAAAATAAATGCTGTATTGTTCATTTTCGTTTACTAGAGACCCTGGTAAGGCCTGTGCCAGCAAGACATAATCTTCTGGGATGAGTGCATATTTCCAGTGTCCGCAGGTTGGCGGGGCCGAATCGGTCGACGGCTGGCATGTCATAAAAAGTACAATGCATCTGAGATGATGCGAGTTGAATAAAAATAAGTACTTATAAAGACTTGGACGTAAATATATAAATGTTTAAAATATATTGTAACAGTACATTTAACATAATAAATAAACTGCTAACTAGTTGTAACTTAACAATTAAATATTTAACCATAGGCTACAGATATATGTGCTTATGGTCCGGTCTCCCATCGTCGCAGGCTTTGAAGCATGTCAAAATCCCATAAAAAAATTGAATAAAAACTTTTCTGCTCAATTTCTCTTTTTCAAATCTCCTCGCGAACTTCCGCTATCAGTTATTACACACCTGCTATAAAGCCCTAAAGCCCATTTAACGATGCTCGGTTCAGTGCTGCCAAGTCTGGAATTGGGATGCATTTACTGTTGCTTTTGTTTGTAGCCTTTAGTTACAGGTTAAGTTGTCTTTAATTATGCAATATTTCTACCGCCCGCGCCCCACGTTTTGGCATATTTTGGCCCATTTTGCCCGTGATTCCGGTACTTTTGATTAGCAATTGGAGGGGTTTTGTTGTTAAGACCTGGCAACCCTGTCCCTCGGTTCGCTCTTCGTGCACTTCGAGCACTTCGTAGGCGTGTACTGGCCTGGCCTTCGAAGTGTGCACTCTTCACTTTGGGACAGAGCTAATGTGTTTGCAAAGTAGTGGTGGCGAGATACTCAGAGTCCCCCATTCTCAGACCCCTCTGAGAATTTTTTCAAGACAGCGCCTCCTGCTGTTTTGAAGATCAAATAACACCTTATCCAAATGCCATTTAAAACAATAGAATGCAATATTACGGCCTTATTTCATTTATAGTTTAACAAATAAATATATACAAAATAACGATTATGCAAACATACAGGTCCTTCTAAAAAAATTAGCATATTGTGATAAAAGTTCATTATTTTCCATAATGTAATGATAAAATTAAAATTTCATATATTTTAGATTCATTGCACACCAACTGAAATTCAGGTCATTAATTGTTTTAATACTGATCATTTTGGCATACAGCTCATGAAAACCCCAAAAATCTCAAAAATTAGCATATTTCATCCGACCAATAAAAGAAAAGTGTTTTTAATACAAAAAAAGTCAACCTTCAAATAATTGTGTTCAGTTATGCACTCAATACTTGGTCGGGAATCCTTTTGCAGAATTGACTGCTTCAATGCGGCGTGCCATGGAGGCAATCAGCCTGTGGCACTACTGAGGCGTTATGGAGGCCCAGGATGCTTCGATAGCGGCCTTAAGCTCATTCAGAGTGTTGGGTCTTGCGTCTCTCAACTTTCTCTTCACAATATCCCACAGATTCTCTATGGAGTTCAGGTCAGGAGAGTTGGCAGGCCAATTGAGCACAGTAATACCATGGTCAGTAAACCATTTACCAGTGGTTTTGGCACTGTGAGCAAGTGCCAGGTCGTGCTGAAAAACAAAATCTTTATCTCCATAAAGCTTTTCAGCAGATGGAAGCATGAAGTGCTCCAAAATCTCCTGATAGCTAGCTGCATTGACCCTGCCCTTGATAAAACACAGTGGACCAACACCAGCAACTGACATGGCACCCCAGACCATCACCGACTGTGGGTACTTGACACTGGACTTCAGGCATTTTGGCATTTCCTTCTCCCCAGTCATCCTCCATCTTCCAGGCACCATGATTTTACGAATGACAGTGCTGCTTCTCTGTAGCCCAGGTCAGGCGGTTCTGCCGCTGTTTCTGGTTCAAAAGTGGCTTGACCTGGGTAATGCAGCACCTGTAGCCCATTTCCTGCACACGCCTGTGCACGGTTGCAATGGATGTTTCTACTCCAGACTCAGTCCACTGTTTCCGCAGGTCCCCCAAGGTCTGGAATCGTTCCTCCTCCACAATCTTCCTCAGGGTCCGGTCACCTCTTCTCGTTGTGCATCGTTTTTTGCCACACTTTTTCCTTCCCACAGACTTCCCACTGAGGTGCCTTGATACAGCACTCTGGGAACAGCCTATTCGTTCAGAAATTTATTTCTGTGTCTTACCATCTCGCTTGATTGTGTCAATGGTGGCCTTCTGGACAGCAGTCAGGTCGGCAGTCTTACCCATGATTGCGGTTTTGAGTAATGAACCAGGCTGGGAGTTTTTAAAAGCCTCAGGAATCTTTTGCAGGTGTTAAGAGTTAATTAGTTGATTCAGATGATTTTAGAGAACTTTAGAGAACCTTTTCATGATATGCTAATTTTTTGAGATAGGAATTTTGGGTTTTCATGAGCTGTATGCCAAAATCATCAGTATTAAAACAATAAAAGACCTGAAATATTTCAGTTGGTGTGCAATGAATCTAAAATATACAACATTTTTATTTTATCATTACATTATGGAAAAGAATGAACTTTTATTACAATATGCACATTTTTTTAGAAGGACCTGTATTTGCGTGCCAAAAAAATCTCATTGTGTTCTCTGATGAAAATAACTGATGGAAGAGATTACAATTACAGATTGAAATATGCTGCTAGCAGCAATTACGGGGCCAAGCCCATTATGGCTCTTTTTGGCTTTTTTGGACTTTAGTAGGAAACTTTTGAACATTGCCCAATTCACATGCTTAAACAACATAACCTCGATTTAACTTGCTACACATTGAATTTGACCAATCAATCTTCAAAGCTTTAGCCTGTTGCTTAAAACAGCATGCCACTCATACAATGGTTTGTGAAGGCAGAACCGCAGCTTTTGCCACTAATTGACACAACATTAAACACAATTTTATAAAGCTGTCCCCCACAGGGCTCGAACCCATAACCTCACGATCAAGTGGCTGATGCTCATCTCATTGCGCCACAGGGAAGACACATGTTCACTGGCAATTTTTGATTTAATGAACAACATTATATATTTTTAAAAAAAAATTGGTTTAAATTATTCTCAGAAGTATTTAATGTCTGGATAACCATTTAGAATGCTAAGCTAACTAGCATAAAGACACAAACACAGCCACGGTTAACTTCAGAGACAAATTTCTCAGGAACGGTAGTGAATATCAAAAATCTGTTCAGTCATTTCTGTGCAGCTCCAAATATGATAAAAAGTGTGTGCGTGAGTATAGTCGAATAAAAGATTATAGGAGGAAGGTGAAAGTTTAGAAAAAAAGTTAGTAAGGATTTAAAAAAAAAAAAAAAGATAAATAAATAATATAATAGATATATAATAAATAATATAATAAATAAAACATTTAAATTAATTAGATATATATAGATATAATAAAAATAATAAAGTGATAAAGTAATAATAAAAATAAAAGGATAAATTGTTATATACAAAGGAAGAAATATTATATGACAGGGAGGGTGCTGTGTGTGACTGGTTAAAAGAAGGCACTAAAATTAGGGGTGATCCGAGTAACCTTGGTGGTATATCCGCTGGGGGGACGAGGTGAGAACCCACATAGGAAAGTGCCCACTAAAAGAAGGTGTTCTAGGGGCGATCAGGGAAACTTGTGAGAGCCCACATAGAGGAAAACACCCATATCAGTCACATACGGAACTATAAAAATAAATAAAAAATATATAAAATCAACAGAATACTATACAAGGGAGTCAGAATGGAGGGGAATTTGATATAGAGTGTGAGAAATATGGTCCATTAAAAACCCAGTGGGAAGATATTTCAGCACAAGTGATAAGTGGAATTGAATCAAAAGGAGGGATAAAAGAGAAAAGAAATTAACATTCTGTATGAAGAGTTCAAAAGATAAATAATTTAGAGGATAGTTGTAAAATAGATTTGGCAGTTCTTTTAAAAACAGAGAAAGTCAGTCATGACAAATTGAATGCGCACAGGCAGCAAGAGAAAAAAGGAGTGTTAACAAAAAGAAAGTGGAAGAATGAGGAAGAGACACTGCAGAACAATTTTGCTAAGTGGCATAATTTGACCTTAGCAGCTGCAGCTCTAGATAATTTAGAAAAGAGGAAGACGGCACAAAAGCAGAACAAAAATCTGCAGAGGAAAGCAGAAAACAGACAGAGTGTAAGTCAATATATACAGTTTTACCTACAGCGCCACCACTCTATCAGGAGGGAGGAGTTCACTGTCAGGTTCCAGTATATGATGTAGATGGAGGAATGCTGGATGTTACTAAGGGTGGAGGAGCAAGACAATGGCAGGTGAAAGGAGGACACTTAGAAGTCAGAAAAAGGGAGACAGAGAGGGATTCTTCAGAACTAGGTGAGGAAGTACTAGATGGAGCAGATGGAGGAAATAGTGTGATGTCAGAACACAGTTATCAGGGAGAGGGAAGTGACAAAGCCAATAAACAAGGAAGTAAGGCAGATAATATGGGGAGAGAGTGGATTCATGAGGAATCTGATGAGTTATTGAACAGATGTACGTGGTCAGCTAAGAAAAAATTGGAAGACAGGCTCAGACCTTGGGGAACGAGACAGGGGTATCTAGGAGCGTCCACAACCAATGAATATGGAAAGTATGATACAGGAAAGAGAGGAGGAGAGAACAGTTAGGGACAGAGATGGAGATCATGATACACAGGAACTGGAGATAATAATAGAAGGAAAAATGCAAGTACAGGGACCACTTAGGTCAGAATATTATACAAGGAGCAAGAATAGACAACAGCAGGTATCCAGAGAGGGACCAGTAACCAACTTCCCTCTAGTGGTTAGAAATGGTCAGGAGGAATATCAGGCTTGGTCCTTCACAGATATGGGTGCTATTTTAAACAAATTACCACACATCACTGAGGGAGGTGGCAAATGGTTGAATAAAATGCTCACTTTAGCCCAGGGTCACAAACTGGCCCTTGGGGATATGAGAGCCTTATTAGGACAAGTAATTACGGCCGGACAATTGATAGAAATTGAGACAGCTGCAGGAACCATAAATTCCAGATCTGATGTGAGGTATAGTTCAGTATCCACTAAATGGGGAAACGCAATAAGGAAGTTGTTTCCTGCACCGCTTGGGGCTCTCCATAATGTTCGATTTTCTCCTAAAGTAGGAGAGAACCCAGCAGCTTTTCTGATGAGGTGTAAGGAGGAATGGGAGGCCCATACAGGTGTGCACCCACACTCAGATAAGGTACATGAGGAAATGTTTAGAGTAGCAGTACTGGATGGGACCACTGAGAGTGTGAAAGCAGCCTTAAAAGACAATCCTGACATACCAGGAAGTGAAACACAAATCTGGGAGAGACATTTGATACATCACATGACCAGGGCTCTTGAAAAATCTAAGATTAAACAAACAGAGCTGGAAGAATTAAAAGCTCAGCTCTTTAAATTGCAGTTAGGTGAAGCCAGACAAAAATCAATGAAAACAAAAAGAGAAACCAAAACAGTTGGTTCAATATCCAACTACAATAATTGATCAACCAGCATGGCCAGAGGTTAATTCTCATGTCATGGCTCAACCTAGAGCTCGTCAAATCTGGCAGCAGCCAAGTGTGGGTTATAGTGTGAGGGGCATGATGAGCATGGGCAACCGAGGTGGCAGAGTGGGAAGGCAGAGTGGTCACTGTTTCTCCTGCGGCCAGATGGGTCATTTTGCCAGAGAGTGTCCTCAGGCACAGACAGCCCAGAGAGGAAGGGGAACCCCAGCAAGAGGTAGAGGAGCACCAAGAGGCAGGGCTTTCTATGCCCCACCTACAGTTCAGTACACAGCACCGCATGCAGCTTTAGCTCCGAACCAGACAGGCACCCAATACCAAGTTTGGGAGGCGGAGGAAGCTGAGCTGGACTATTATTGACACAGCCCACAGAGAGACCCGAGCAGGGCTAGGAGGGAACCCCTGCTCAGTATGGAGGTCAACAAAGACCGTCTGAACTTTGTGGTTGACACAGGAGCCACATTTTCAACCTTAAACATCCACATGGACCACACATTGATTTCTGACAAAACCACGAGGGTGATGGGTTTCTCTGGGGCTTGTGAAAGACTGTCATTTTCTAAACCTCTATCTGTACGAGTGCAACAACAGACTGTTAACCACTGTTTTCTGTTATCTCAAATCAGCACCAACCAACCTGCTGGGGAGAGACTTATTGATCAAACTAGGAGCTTCAATCCTTTGCAGTTCTTAGGAGTGATAGTCAAGTTCAAAGGGAAAGATGGTCAACTGCTCACTGACTCCCCATGGAAACACAAGTGGACAATGGCTATTGTCAGATGCCAAAGATCCAAAGGGGGCAGACATCTATTGGGGTGAATTGTATCCTGAGGCTAGGGAAGAGCAGGGTCTGCTTGAGCTGTACTCGCTCTGGAAGCCGTGGGTTTAGAACATTGCTCCATACATGCCTCCACACGACCCCCCACATGTAACTTTATTTTATGATAGAAACCAACATGAATGGTATCAGGAAGAATTTAACAGAGACTTAGAGTGTAAAGAATGGGAAATTGAATGTACAGGGATACTAGTAGGACCAGAAGGAGTAGTAGGAATTGTGCAATTGACACTTGAACAGGAAGAATGGTACATGATGCATAAGGAGGCTTGGCCTCACATCACGTTAGCCATTCACCCAGAGCATCAGGCTAAAGATCTGGGCCCAATGACAAAACGCATGCTAGATGCGACTGATTGGCTAAACACTCAAATTCCTGGGGTACAGTATTCTCCAAAACAAAAGGGATACAGAATTAATAAGATCACTAAAAATGCAGTGACACTGCAACACAAATGGGTCACAAGATGGCATGGTAGAGAAAAACTGATCATGACCTGGCTGACACCATGATTGAGGATCTGCCACAGGACCTATGGTCTTCAGGACCCACGGATGTGGGGTGGTGTAGATCTATGAAACCAGTGAGTTTTGAATTGACATGTGATGTACCAATTTGGCAGTCCCAGTATCCCCATAAACCAGAGGCTGAAGAGGGTATTGCAGACACCATTCAAGGCCTGATTCAGGCAGGTGTACTGGAACCTTCTAGCTCTGAATGGAACACGCCAATTCTACCTGTAGAAAAACAAAATACAGGAAAGTATAGAATGGCACATGATCTAAGGCGCATAAATGCAGTTATAAAAACACCCACTCTTCCTGTGCCCAACCCGTACACTGCACTAACTACTATTAGACCAGAACAGAAGTGGTTTACATGTATAGATTTGGCGAATGCTTTTATTGTTTACCACTGGCAGAACACCTACGAGATTAATTTTCTTTCACATTCAGGGGACAGAGGTTCAGGTATAGCAGAGTTCCACAGGGGTTCATTTTATCCTGGGATTTTTAACCACACATTGAGGGAGATGTTGCAGGAGTGTGACATGCCTGAGGGAACAGTTTTAATTCAGTATGTGGACGATCTACTAATCGCAGCAGAGACACCTGAGGCATGCGTTGAGGCGACAAGAAGAGTTTTACTACAGCTTTACCAGTCAGGTTTCAAGGTTAGTAAATCCAAACTGCAGGTGTGTAGACCTCAGGTCACATTCCTCGGAAGAGTAGTGTCAGCTGAAGGGGCAGGAATTTCTTCACAGCATAGATCTGCCATTTTACATCATCCAAAACCTGTCACGGTGAAAGATATGTTGTCATTTTTGGGGTTGGCAGGATTCAGCAGGCAGTTTATTCCTGCATATACAGATAAAACTGCGCCACTGAGACAGCTGGTGCAGCATAAAGGAGCCAGACAGCTAAAAGCTGTACTGGATTGGACACCGGAGGCTGAACAATTGTTCATTGACCTCAAGTCCGCTTTAGCATTAGCAGCTGACCTAGCCACTGACTATGACAAACCATTCTATTTAGATGTATCAGAGGGAAAACAAACTGTCAATGGAGTGCTGTTTCAGAAAGCTGATAGCAAAAGAAAAGTTCTGATGTATGTGAGTATATTGCTAGATAAAACAGAGCAAAGGGAGCATCCTTGCACAAGATATGCAGCAGGCTTGGCAAAAATTGTGCAGAAAACAGCACATGTAGTCATGGGGCATGCATTAACCATTTTGACATCTCACACAGTGATGGCTTATGTGACTTCAACAGCATTCACAATGTCATCATTGAGACAGGATAGGATCCTGAAAGTCCTATCATGGCCGAACTTGACCTTTACTCATGAAGGCATCAACATGGCAGACTATATTACTGAAGGGCAGTCCAATGTATGTGAACTGACTGTAGAAATGGAAGGTAAAATGAGGCCTGATTTAGAAGCTACGAGGTTGGAGGGTGAGGTCCAGGATCTGTTTACAGATGGATGCTGTCACAGAAATTATAAGGGTGAATTAGAAGCAGGATACGCAGTGGTCAGAAAAGTGGGCGACAGATTTGAGACAGTTGTGGCAGACAAGCTGATAGGAAAACAGTCAGCGCAACGAGCAGAAGTCATGGCTATGATTGAAGCGTTGAAGTGGGGGAAAGATAAAAAGGTGAACATTTATTCAGATTCAGCATATGGAGTAGGGGCAGTGCATACTGAATTAACTAAATGGAAAAGAGCAGGATTTATGACGGCTGCACAACAGCCAATTAAGCATCAGGTAGAAATGCAGCAGTTAGCAGAAGCCATTTTACTACCAGAACAGGTAGCTGTAATAAAGTGCAAGGGACATGAAAAAAATGAAACAATTACATCTAAGGGAAATCAGGCAGCAGACGAGGCAGCAAAACAAGCAGCTAATTATAATGTAGCTCACCAGCTTCTGTCTTCTGAACAACAGGTAACTGACCTCTTGCCAGCATTAACATGGGAGCATATCTTTGCAGCTCAAGAGGCAGCCTCCCCACAAGAGAAATCCATGTGGCTCGAAAGAGGGGCAATCAAAGGCAACAACGCCTGGAGGTTTGTAGATGGGCGACCTGTTATTCCACCAGCCATGATGAAGTCATTGCTAGCTGAGGCACATGGCCTAGCTCACTTTGGCAGGGCTCAGATGTTGAGAGCTCTTGCACACTGGTGGCATCCTTATATGAAGGAAACCTTAGAAGCCTTCATTAGGAGTGCTCAACGTGTGTTCAACACAATATAAAATCTACCATCAAACCTCACATGGGTGCGTTTCCATTGAGGAATGGCCCAGGAGAAGAGGTGGTCATTGACTTCACAGACATGGGTGAAAGGGTCCAAGGGAAAAGATATATGCTGGTCATGGTGGATAGTTTCACTGGGTGGCCTGAGGCATGGCCCACAAAATCTGAAGACAGTCAATCTGTAGTGAAATTTTGATCAATCATTACATACCTCGGTATGGGTTCCCTAGGAAAATTCGGTCAGACAATGGTACACACTTTATGAACGCAGATCTACAAGCTGTGGAAAAGGTACTAGGCCTGAAACATAGCTTCGGATCAGTCTATCATCCAGAATCCCAAGGGAAATGCGAACGGATGAATTTGAATCTAAAGACAAAATTGGCTAAAATCTGTGCACTCACAGACAGAACAGTTTAATTTTGAGAGACTAAATTGAACTGGTTAAACGCGTTACCAATTGCTTTGATGGCTGTAAGATCTTCATTGAACAGGGTAACTGGCTTTACACCATTTGAACTGCTGACTGGAAGACAATTTCCAGGTCCAACAGCTGGGTTGAATTTGACAGACTGTGAACCACTACAATACAAACCATACTATGACAAACTAACGTCTCTTGTCTCAAGTTTCTCAAAACAGATTGCTGACAGATCACAGGCACCAGATCCTAAGGCTGGACTTGGTCAGGCCGCAGAGTGGGTCCTCCTGAAGGTCTTCAAGAGGAAGTGGAATCAACCAAGGTGGACTGGTCCTCATAAGGTAACGGAGAGAACATCACACAGTGTAAGGTTAGAAGGCAAAGGGGACACGTGGTACCATTGGAGTTGTGCACCGGCAGAACCACCATCGAGGACATTGGAGGACACAAGAGTGGCCCTGCAGGAACTGCAGGACCAAAAGGGGGAGGAGACAGAGACATTTGATAGAGAACAAACAGACTAAAAACTCACAGACAGAACAGTTTAATTTTGAGAGTAATATTAACTTGTACTAAACTATTGTTTATGCTTATCATTTGGTTATTTAGAGGTGTAAAAGAGTGTAAAAATGGTGTTGTGGGAAATAAATTTGTGGTTAGAATGGATAATTAACACAGCTAGAGAGCAGAACATGGAAAATTGTGTAGGATGTGCTAGGGCTAGACCGACTCTGTTTATAGAACCTGCTCCACTATATCCTGAAGATGGATGGGGTTACCAATGCATGTTACAATTGACCAATGAGGCAACCCCTTCAAACTGTATCACTCTAGCATCAGTCTTTCCATTGATAAATAATGAGACACGGACAGGTCCATTTACACCTCAACCGGGGAATTATACATGTTTTAACTTCACCAGGAGAAATGTAATGATCAATTTAGGGAAAATAGACCCCACTTGGTGTAAAATTGTGGTTCAGGATCCAGGGAATGTAATAGGACCATGGGCTAGAGCAGGATTGTATTACTATTGTGGTGATAGAAGGTTGTTTGTAAGGATACCAAAGAAGGCCAAAGGGATGTGTGCGATGGTAAGGCTGGGAGCACCACTAGTACTGATTGGAGAAGTGACTAAGAGACTGGAAGGTAAGGCAAGTATAGTAGAGCTTAACAGACGCAAACAGAGACATGTGTTAAGTAAGAGGGACCTGGGAGCATTTGACTTGACTAAAGACAGCACCACCTACATAGATGCAGTTGGAATACCGAGGGGAGTCCCAAATGAATATAAATTAGCAGATCAGATAGCAGCAGGATTTGAAAACATTCCAATCATTGCAGCTCTATTTCCAGTGACACCTAATAAAAATGTGGATAGAATAAACTATGTGCATTACAATGTGTTAAGGTTATCTAATTTGACCAGAGATGCTGTAGCTGAAAAAGGGGGTGTGTGTGCAATGTTTGGAGATTCATGCTGTACGTTCATTCCCAATAACACAGCTCCAGATGGGTCTGTCACCAGAGCCCTAGAAGGATTGAGGGCCCTATCTAAGACTATGCATGAGCATTCAGGTATAGACAATCCACTGGAAGAATGGATGACGAATATATTTGGAAAATGGAAAGCAATTATGATGTCTTTGCTCCGCAACAACCTTCATAGGAATATTGGTTGCCTGTGGTTGTTGTTGTGTACCATGTATTAGATCTCTCTGTAACAGGCTCATTGTAACAGCAGTGGAGGGCAAGGAGGCTTCCCCAAAATATATGATGCCACTGCTGATGGAAAGCAATGAAGAGTATGAGGAAGAGGATACTTTGTAAGAGGTCGATCTCCTGTTTCAGGAGATCGAAAGGGGGGTTGTTGAGAATAAATATTTGTTTGTGCACTATTGCTAATAACGCTTGTAGAAATTAATCATTAACAATAGTAAATTTAAGATAATGTTAGCTTATGAAATGATTTTGCTTTAAGACTATGTGTACTTTCTGTTGGACATAAGAGTCACCAGAGCAACAGCCAGAGGGTTGTGGTAGGTATAACAGATCCATATGAGAAAGTGTTTTGCTATGCATTTTGCTGTGCTCTTAGAGTGCTTTTGTATGTGTTAACAAAGAAGCAGTCTTTTGTCCAGGAAATTGGAGGGGTGATGTTGCGAACGAAGCACAGCTGACCAGAAAATCATCTGACTCCCAAAGAAAGACAACTTATGTATTTTTTGTGTATAAATATTGGGTCAGGGAAAGGCAAGTTTGTTGCAGACTTCCTGAACAAACCTTGCATAGGATTGTGTAAATCAGGGACAGTTGTGACCCAGAGCTCTGTATGCTATCTTCATCTGACTTACTTATTCATTAAAAGAGTTAAACTATATTTTGTTCCTGCTCTCCTCATTCAACGAACACGCGGATTCGAGGAATTGATGCCGAGTCCAACAGCAGGTGGAGCAATATTATTATTACTATAAAACTTGAAATTGGCAGGGTTTAACTTGGCCGAGGGCAAGAGTCGAACTGATTCCTGAACCAATCAGGCTGAAGCAAGGCTTCGGACATCATCAAGTCACTAGTGCAAAGTTTCAAGAGTTTTTGAGAATTTTAAGGGCCCCAAAAGTACCCAAAGGTTGAAAAAATAATTTGCCCTTAGGAAAACAATATGGCCCTTGGTCCCTTAGGCCCTAACTACACTTACGGTAATTAATGCAATTGGCACTGAGCCTTTGCCTCTCTCTTTCAACAACACAAACACACAAACACCCATACTTACTCTTAAAGCAGAACCAGGTAGGTTTTGCTCTCTGGGTCCCCCTACAGTTGGGAAACAGTATTGTCCTCTACTACTGTCATAAACTCTGTAATCCTACATCAAGGGATGCGCGTGCATTTGTTGACATGACAGCCCTGAACACTGCAGGAGGAGTTCCCATGCAGGTGTTCTGCTTGCGTCGCGTGTTAAATGTCTTCATCCCAGGTACAGTGGCATATGTCATATGAATATAATTTCATGGGTTTTATTTTTTTCAAACGCCAAATGATCGCGATGCTAGCGTAGCCTAGTCAATTGGTTACTGGTTTACAGAATCTATATGATACTTCAATTCAATGTTTGAGTGGTAGGTAATAACCATATATCATCAATATTATAATATCAAGCTACCATAGATGAATCTGCAAATTTGAAAAATCGATTTGCATTATAGCTTGCAAATCAGTGGTGGAATTGACGTATATGCCGTAAACCAGTCGAATTTTGTAGTTCTTTTTGAAACCCGAAGTTTAAAAGTGCGATTAAAAACAATACAGACCCCGTCAGGCTATGGCAGACGTGTAATTCAACCTATTGTAAGTCGATGAAAATATACTATGAAGGTTGAAAAGTTACCTGGTGCTGCTTTAATACCAATGCCTAAACAGCTTTCACATGTACAGTCCAATTGTGCTATAATTAAACTCTCATCACCTAGCCAGGTCATTAAGATCCAATCTGCCATCTTTGTTTTTGTCAAACATTTTCATCTGCAAGACACAAAAACGAAAAAAGTGCTCATGTTTAGAAAAGTGTTGAACATTTTTTCTAGATGCAAATAAGGAAAATTTAGAAACAAAATAAACTCAAATAAAAACAGCATTTGCAGTCATTTTAAACACATTGTCAATTGTACATACCTATAATGTGCACTTGTCACTACAGTCTAACATAATAAACTAACATAAAATGCTTATAATAACTACATGACAAGCCAAACACTACTCACTTTAGGAGAGACTTGGGTGAAGATTATCATTCATTTTGGAGTGTACTTGGATAATAAACTGACCATGGCCACTGACACAGTGTATATACTTTTTTTTGTTTAATTTGCTTTATTTAATGGCAAAGGCCATTTAAGATCGAACATGCTAATTTAGTGTTATTATAAAAAATAATAATGTGGTTAAAAAATGAAAACAGTTGTCACATGTATGTTCTGTTTCAGTTTGCTAATTAGTTCAGTCTTCCTCAGTCCCCTGCCTGTGTGTATCCTTAGTTAAATACTGATTTGAGTTTCAGTTCAGGGGGGTATTCCAGAAAGCAAGGTTAACCTACCGCCATATATACCTTAAACTCTTGGTTGATTAACCGAAACCTTGGTTCTCTGATAGCATACGTTTCGGTGTCTCACTATGGGATACGCCCCTTCCGCGTATTCCTCAGAAGCCCTATTACATTATGCCAGCCCCAATTGGCTGGGCAGACGTGATGTTGTGTATGGGAGTGTCCTCCCCATTCCTCTTTATAAAAAGGTGCAACACAACTTCACTTTGACATTCAAAAAAAGCACACCTCTTCCTCGCTTCGCACAGCAAGGAAGGTGATCTGGTGAGACACCTCACTTAATGCTATCAGAGAACCGGGGTTACGCAAGTTACCTATTGTTCTCTTTCAGGCATACGTTTTGGTGTCTCATTATTGGATATCCTAACTCCCATATTGCCAGATAGCTTGTCTCCAAGTCTCCTGCCAACCACAATCACTGTATCTAGAGCTTAACGAGTCATGAGTCATGACTTACGACTCATATTCCTACACTCAATACCGCATGTGCTAACGTTTGAGCTGTAACATCCAGTTTATAGAATCTTGCAAAATTATGCAGCGAGGACCAACGCGCCGCTTCACAAATATCCTGTATCGTGACTCCTTTAAATAGAGCCCACGACGTTGACATTCCCCTCATTGAGTGTGCACGTAAACCAGATGGGGGTACAAGACCCTTATTTGGATATGCCAACGAAATCGCCTCCACTATCCAGTGTGATAGACGCTGTTTCGTAATCGTCTTCCCTGTATGTGGTTTTGCCCAAGACACAAACAGCTGATCATTATCTCTGAACCCTCTGTTTTTTTCTACGTAAATGAGTAAAGCGTGCACTAGGCACAGCGCATTCAACTTTTTCTGTTCTAATGAAGCAAAAGTTGGTGGGGAGAAAGCTTTCAACTCAAGAGGGATGATAGCATTAATTATTTTGGGAATAAATGCAGGATTAGGTTTCAGAATTACCGCTGCATCATCAGGCATGAACTGTATACAAATGCACCGAAAGAGCATGGATCTCACTTATGCGCTTTGCTTAAGCCAAAGCTTACAACAGCGCTGTCTTGAACGACAATATTTTTAAATCAATCTTGTCCAATGGTTCAAATGTGGACATTGAAATAGCGTCAAGCACCAATCCCAAGTCCCATGAAGGAGAAAGCGGTTTTGAAACTGGCAAAGCGCAGCATGCGCCCTTCATGAATCTGCATACTAAAGTATGCTGCCCAACAGTTTTGTTATCAAAACCTACATGACAAGCAGATATAGCAGCCAGAAACACTTTTATGGTTGAAAATGCTTTCCATTGGTCTATCAAATCCAGCAGAAATGATAGAACAACTGCCCGTGAACACTTAAAGGGAATTTCGTGTTTAGCCACGCACCAGCACTCAAACACACCCCACTTGCACTCATAAAGAGACCTAGTAGATGAAGCCCTAGCATTTTGTAAGGTCCTGATAACACTGTCAGACAGACTGGTTGTGTTCAGATTGAACCACTCACTGGCCAGGCCCATAGTGCCAGGCGTTGACGCAGTGCCAAGACCGCCTCTGACGTCACTCCTCCAGGAGTGCCGTAGTGGATCCGGCCTCAGAGACGCTACCCAGTGTTGAAACTCTCTCATAAACAGTCTGCCTAAGGGAATGAAATGTGCGAAAAGAGACACATCTTCCCTTCTGAAATTCTGATTCTTCATCTTTCGTTCTTTTCACCGCTCTGCTTCCCCAGGCCCAGCCGGGCTCCGTTTCCACACAGAACATCTGGAAGTGGGAACTTCTGAACTCGTTCCTTGAACACTGAACTTTTGAGGATCGGGAGCTAGAGAACAGGGGGGCTGTAGGCTCCCGTCACTGGGGAAGATCCCATCAAAATGCTTTCTTCTTCCTCCTCGCTCCCTGAGAGTGCGAAGGTCTGCCGAGGTGGCGGAGTGGGTGCAGTCTGCAAATTTCCAAGTATGCATAGTTGCGGAGCCTCATCATCCCTCTTCTTTTCCTCGCATCTCTTTTGCATCAGTGTCAGAGCTGAGCCAAAAATGCCCTGGATGGCTTCTTTTTCCTTGTCAGAGAGATTAGCCAAGTTAAGCCATCGTCCTCTCTCTTGAATGACCATTGTGGCCATGGCCTTACCCATGGCTTGAACCACACATCTCTGAAGACGCAGAGAGCGATCCGTAATGACACAGATCTCTTCCCAATGTGTCTGACCTGGTATGGTCGATGCTTCGTCCTGTAGCTCCGCTTGGTACACAGAGAGAACGACCGCTTTGTAAGAGCGTTCCGTCGTGCTCGACTGGAATCTGTCCGCTTTGGATGGTAAAGTCGGATCTGCAGCCACCATGCGCTTTGGGTGTAAGTGAGTGGCAACTAATGGCTCCAAAGGGGCATTCGGAGAAGGCCATCCTTCTCCATCCCCTCCACATCAAGAACGGATCCTCTCTGCACGGGCATCTTACTGGTGAATAGTTTGTCCTTCCAGGTAAACGCAACCTCCTCCTCTGTAAGGAACTGGAAGGAGCTGTCGTGCTGCCCGTTTCGCTCTCGGCAGCCTCTTGCCCTCGTAGCGAGACTTTGCAGTCTCTGCTACCATGGTCAGCCACGGAATTTTTAGTTTTTCTGCAGAGAGTTTGCACACATCTTGCAGATCAACACTGAGAATCACATCCTCATCCTCGTCCATGCTGAGCACGCTGGGCAGAGGGACACACACATGCCGTGGTGGGCAGCTCTACTACAGGAATGGTTACCTGCGGAGTGGCAGCTGGAACAGGGCTAGGTGACACGTGGGTATCTTGGACCGACAGGCTAGCTTGGCATGCTAGTCTGCGTCGAAGGCTCTTCATGGTGAAGTGTGCACAGTGTTCACAGCCGGTTGAGCCGGGGTTCTCGATCGCCAATTGGGCATGTTTCAGACTGAGACATGCAGAGCAGACCTGGTGTGTGTCCTTGCATGAGATTTTATTCCCACATGAACAAAGTCGCACAGCATCTCCCTCGCTGGCCGGGATAGTTTGCATTGCTGCAGCCATTGTAGTAACAAACAATCCTTGCAAACGGCTGGAATGCAAGTTGAAGGAACCAGACGAAAAACAGCGTGGTGGCTAGTAGTTCATCCAGAAGTTTGTTCTTTCTTAAGAGTTTATCAAAAAGTTAGGCTTCGGCTTCTGGTGTGAAGCGAGCATAGGTTTTTAAATGTCATAGTGAAGTTGTGTCGCCCCTTTTATAAAGAGGAATGGGGATGACACTCCCATACACAACATCACGTCTGCCAGCCAATTGGGGCTGGCATAATGTAGTAGGGCTTCTGAGGAATACGCGGAAGGGGCGTATCCCATAGTGAGACACCGAAACGAATGCTTGAAAGAGAACCACGCCATTCAACTTCCTTCTTCTTCCTTTGTTTAATGGCGGGTTACAAAACCTTCTTAGTGCACATTCTTTTAATAAGTAATCCTTATTCACTGAAAATAAGGATTATATTGTTTGTTTGATGCTAATTAATTGAATGCAGATCCATGTGTGAGATGACAATAAAAAAATAAAAAAAAAAATATATATATATATATATATATATATATATATATATATATATATATATATATATATATTTGAATTGCATCAACATTTAAACTTTTTTTTTTTAATCATAATTCTTTAGAATTAATATATAATATTGTATATTATATAACTAAAGCAAATTAGGTTATATTAATATAACTATATTAATTATATAACACACATCTGAATACCTCTTAAGCAAACTAACCCTGGAACATAACCTGCTCCGGAGCATGTTCAGTTTCTATGGCTACTTAAAAAGTTACCTCCGTTTTTAGAACCGAAAGTTGTTGTATCCGCTTACTTACTCTTAAACATACCCGGGTATGTCACATAACCTGCTTTCTGGAATTCCCCCCTGGTGTGTCTCATTAGTTCCTCTTGTTTGCTGTGTATTTAACCTGTGTTTCTTTCAGGTCATTGTCAGTCCTACGTTGTGTAAGTTGTTTGTTCTGTTCCTAATCTTGTTCCTGCAAATCTTTCTTCTTTTTTTTCTTTTTTAAAGATTTGAGTTTATTTCTAAATAAAGACTGCTGCACTTAGATCCCATTTCATCCCATTTCATGCTGCAACAATGTGATGTACATAGACCAAAAAAAAAAAACCATGCAGATGGAATGACCTCTAAGTATTTTCAGGGCTTGCATTCATAGAGGCTGAAAATCAACATGGTTATTTAAGCTGTGCATGTTCTAATGGAAAACATTTCACTTTTACACACAATTTCAGTATTAAAAATTCAATAAGCCACATCAACTTTCCCTACCTTCTTTCTAAAATATTCAGTCTTTATATATAATTTATATATATAACTTATAATTTTTAACAGGCAATTTACAGTCCATTTTTGCTGAAAATGGAATCTTCCATCTCTCTTACAGGACCGGTTGTATCATGAGAATATCTGCTCTCGTTGTCAACACAACACATGGCTGAGATTTATGCAGAAGTGAAGATATTTTGTGAGTAAAGACTTTATTTTTGTTTTTTGTGTTTCGAAATTGAACAAAAGTCTTATGGGTTTGGGACAACAAGAGGGTGCACAGCAAAATCCTCAGTGTTAAATGTACACTGCGAGTGTATATATGAGTCCACTATGAGTCCACACTCAGAGTGTTAAAAGGTAACACTGAATCAGTGTTTAAGTTAATGAGATAATTAAGTGATGATTGAGCATTAATGATGAACACCTGCTGTTAATAAGCTGTTGCCTGATGATAACAAGCAGAATCACTAAAGGAAAGAGAAACACAATAACTACAACTGACTTCAGCCACAGCCCTAGATTAAATTAACTGAAGATAAAAGAAGACATTAAATCTCTGAAGACCTCAGCAGAGGAGGATTAAACAACTTCACAAACAGCATTACCAGCTTCATACATTACTGACCAGACTGACTTTGTTTCTGTCAGATGTCTACAGAAGCTCTTATTGAGAATTAACAGAGTTTGTTTTTTATGTCACCATTATGATTAGTGTTTGCTTTAATTGGGCAGTTTGACGACTTTTTAATGTTAGTGTTTCTCTGGCTGCTGTATCTGGGTTTGCTATGGCAAGAAAAGCTAGAGAAAACACAATCTGATGCTGTTGGCTGCTTGATGATCAGGATATGATCATTGTGTAGCAGTTTTAGTCTCCTATCTAATGACTGAATATGAGCAACATACTATTAACTTTGTTTTATTGTGATTCTAAGATCAGCACAGGTTTAATCAGAATGTCCTGAATATGTTTTAAAACAGATTGTACACTTATCACTTCCAACTCCTGCGAGATTTACTCACACACAGACATAATGAATCCGTGCATGAATCTCAACAATGGTAACATGCTTTATGCCTCAATGCATTCTGAGTGCCTCATGCAAAACTCACCCATGGATCCTAGAATGCATTGTGGCATGAAGCATGTCACCATTGTTGAGATTCATACGCGGATTCATGATGTCTGTGTGTGAGTAAAACTCGCAGGATTTAGAAGTGATTAGCGTACAATCAATTTTAAAACGTATTCAGGTTTTCTGATTAAACCTGTGCTTGATCTTTTCTAAAATCACAATAAAACAAAGTATATAATAGTATGTCGCTCATATTCAGTCATTAGATCGGAGAATTAAGACACTACACAACGATCATATTATGATCATCAAGCAGCCAACAGCATCAGATAGTGTTTTCTCTTGCTTTTCTTGCCATAGCAAACCCAGATACAGCAGTCAGAGAAACACTAACATTAAAAAGTCGTCAAACTGCCCAACTAAAGAAAACACTAATCACCATAATGGTGACATAAAAAAACAAACTCTATTAATTATCAATAAGAGCTTATGTAGATGTATAACAGAAATAAAGTCAGTTTGGTCAGTAATGTATGAAGCTGGTAATGCTGTTTGTGGAGTTGTTTAATCCTCCTCTGCTGAGGTCTTCAGAGATTTCATGTCTTCTTTTATCTTCAGTTAATTTCATCTAGGGCTGTGGCTGAAGTCAGTTGTAGTTCTTGTGTTTCTCTTTCCTTTAGTGATTCTGCTTGTTATCATCAGGCAACAGCTTATTAACAGCAGGTGTTCATCATTAATGCTCAATCATCACTTAATTATCTCATTAACTTCAACACTGATTCGGTGTTACCTTTTAACACTCTGAGTGTGGACTCATAGTGGACTCATATATACACTCACAGTGTACATTTAACACTGAGGATTTTGCTGTGTGAGTAATTAATGTCAATAAATGTAATTAATGACAGAATTTTCATTTTTAGGTAAACTAACCTTTCAATGGACTAATACGGTGATATAAAATGACCAAATTCCGTATATACCTTATTGATAATAAATTTTATATACAGGCAAGCAAATGAAGCCAGAATATGAATGCAACATATCTACCAAAGGGGATCCCCAAATCAGAACATTATTTTTACTGAGGGTGGCACTGGGTGTGGGGTTTTGGTTGAAACAGGATGTTTAGGTAAACATCTAAAATGTGCAGTGCTGGAGGTACTCCAGGACCAGGATTGGGAACCACTGTCTTACGCACGATTTTCAAACTCGTCGGATCACTGCTCTTTCTTTTGAAAGCCATGTTTCTAGCATCTGTAAAACTGCATTCTACCATCTTAAAAACATATCTAAATTACGGCACATGCTCTCAATGCAAAATGCTGAACAGTTAATACCCAGCTAGAATTTTAGAACATTACCTACATTGTTCTATAAATGTTTTCAGCGGTAGTTTTATTTTGTTCCCAGAATGTTCTTTTAAAAGTTAGGATAACATTCTTTAAAAACATTCTAAAAATGTTTAGTGGTAACATTCTAATAACATCCCACTAAGCAAAGTTTCAACGTCTTTGACCCTAGAGGCGAACGTTGAAAAGGCGTCCACTGAGGAGCCAGAATAAAGCGTTTTTATGGCGTCTGTTTTGGGCGTGATCTGCACGTCTGATATAGACGTTCATGGAACCTCAAGGTTAAACAGTTCAAATGTGCTCATTGTGGACATATATTCCTTTTGTAATTGCAAATCAACTCACAGACAGTGTGTGTTTGTCCAAAATCTTGAAAATAAAAGAAACGCTCACACCTTTAGACACTTAAGCCAACTTAGCATCTGTAATTCACACATCTTTGGATCATGAGAGAAACCAGACCTGAAGGAAAGACTCTCTGGCACAGGACTCAATCCAGGATCTTCTTGCTGTGAGGAGCCAGTGTTTTCCACTCATACACTGGTGCTGCCCTTAATCACAGATATAAGAGACACTTTGACTATTTCTGTCAGGCGTCTACAGAAAATTAACAGAGGTTTAGATGTTGATGATTTATGGTTCATTTGAAGTCACCATTGTGGTGGGAAGCGTTTGCTTTAGTTGGACTCTTGGTCCCTGTAGTTGTGTTAGCTTTTCTTTGGCTGCTGTAACTGTGTCTGTGAAACACAATAGTTGTGGCTGAGCAAGCAAAGCTAAAGTGACATCAGGTGTTGTCAGCTCCTCGTTGATGATCACTAAATCATCACAAAGTGAGCATTTAATTTTTTTTAATTTTTTGGCAAGTTGTTTTCAATTGTAATTTGCTTATAGCTACTACACCTTTGTGAAACTGCAGAATTGGCACCAATAGCGTTTAACTGATCAATTATCCTGAAGAAAAAAAAGTATGCGCACCCAACATCACACACACACATCAACATTTGGCCAATGATTCACAACAACGGTGACAAGTTTCATGCGGCAATGCATGATGGGTGGCTTCATAGTGCAAAACTCATGCTTGATTCCCAAGCTTTTTTGATTTGATTGTCACCATTGTTGTGAATCATAGGCCAAATCTTGATGTCGGTGTGTGACTTTGTGAAGTATTTGCTCAAAATGTTGGGTGCATATTTTTTTTTTTGGTCATCCTTCGAGATACTTGATCCTTTTAATTTTATTGGCGCAAATACCAGAGTATCACAAGGTTATTGTGGATATATACAAATTACTTTTTGTACCAAACAAGAAGACAAAACTTAAAAGACAACATCAAATGCTCGCTTTGTGATGATTTAGTGATCATCAACGAGGAGCTGACAACACCTGATGTCACTTTATCTTAGCTTGCTCAGCCACAACTATTGTGTTTCACAAACACAGTTACAGCAGCCAAAGAAAAGCTAACACAACTACAAGGACTGAGTCCAACTAAAGCAAACGCTTTCCACCAAAATGGTGACTTCAAATGAACCATAAATCATCAACATCTAAACCTCTGTTAATTTTCTGTAGACGCCTGACAGGAATAGTCAAAGTGTCTCTTATATCTGTGATTAAGGGCAGCACCAGTGTATGAGTGGGAAACACTGGCTCTCACAGCAAGAAGATCCTGGATTGAGTCCTGTGCCAGAGTCTTTCCTTCAGGTCTGGTTTCTCTCATGATCCAAAGATGTGTGAATTTCAGATGCTAAGTTGCCTTAAGTGTCTAAAGGTGTGAGCTAAGTTTCTTTTATTTTCAAGATTTTGGACAAACACACACTGTCTGTGAGTTGATTTGCAATTACAAAAGGAATATATGTCCACAATGAGCACATTTGAACTGTTTAACCTTGAGGTTCCATGAACATCTATATCGGACGCGGCAGATCACGCCCAAAACAGACGCCATAAAAACGCTTATTCTGGCTCCTCAGTGGACGCCTTTTCAACGCTCGCCTCTAGGTCAAAGACGCTGAAACTTTGCTTAGTGGGTATGTTATTAGAATGTTACCACTAAACATTTTTAGAATGTTTTTAAAGAATGTTATCCTAACTTTTAAAAGAACATTCTGGGAACAAAATAAAACTACCCGCTGAAAACATTTATAGAACAATGTAGGTAATGTTCTCAGAACATTCTTATAACAAAAAATTCTAGCTGGGTACATGCTCATAAGCTCAAGGCTAGATTATTGTAATGCTCTACTGGGTGGTTGCCCTGCTCGCTTAATAAACAAACTCCAGCTGGTCCAAAACGCAGCAGCTCGAGTTCTTACTAGAACCAGGAAGTATGAACACATTAGCCCGGTTCTGTCAACACTGCACTGGCTCCCTATTAAACATTGCATACATTTTAAAATCTTGCTTATTACTTACAAAGCACTAAATCGTTTAGCTTCCCAGCACTTGAGTGAGCTCTTAACACATTATACTCCATCACGTCTACTGCGGTCTCTAAACTCTGACCTGCTGATAATACCTAGAATATCAAAATCAACTGCAGGTGGTCGAATCCTTTTCCTATTTAGCACCTAAACTTTGGAACAGTCTTCCTAGCATTGTTCGGGAAGCAGACACACTCTGTCAGTTTAAATCTAGACTAAAAACACATCTCTGCACCCAGATGTGACCAACAGATGACCCTGAAGTGTCTGCAGAGACCGTGTCATTTAGACTCCCTCTTAAGCTGCCTCATCGACATGGCATCCTCAATAAACCTGTCTCCATCGTGATGACTCCGATTGTTTGAATAGTCCTAGTTAATATTTCTTTAAATCAATATGTCATCCTCAAAACAACCCGTCTCCAGCGTGTTGCCGCCGATCTTTCGAATATTACACTTTAGTAATTGTTTAATTAATACGGCATCCTCAATAAAAACCTGTCTCCGGCGTTATGACTCCGATATTTCAAATTATTTATTTTTAATAAATATTTAATCGATACATCATCCTCAATAAACCCGTCTCCGGCATGTTGCCTCAGATCTTTCGAATATTCAGATCGATTATGACCTCTGACCTTTAAAATAATAATTTTAATAATAATAATACGCTGTTTGTTAATTGGCCAAAGGAGACCTGGCACCCCGACTGAGCCTGGTTTCTCTCAAGGTTTATTTTTCTCCATTAGGTCTCCTGATGGGGTTTTGGTTTCCTTGCCACTGTCACCTCTGGCTTGGCTTGCTCAGTTGAAAAAAAAAAAAAAACTATTTCTCAAATATATTTCAAAATAAATCCAATTATTAATCTAAATTAACCATATAGACCAAATTACTTATCTAATTACTGATCTAAAGCCCACATTGTTACTGTATGATAATCGCAATATATTCTGTTGCATTATTTTTCTGTTTAACACTGTGAAGCTGCTTTGAAACAATCTGCATTGTTAAAAGCGCTATATAAATAAAGTTGACTTGACTTGACTTGACTTGACTCTTTTCACACTGCATAACTATCTAGGGTAGCATTCAGTCACTGCTGTGTTCACACTGCATGATGGATCGGCGACAGGGGATTTCACACCGCATGACTGTACAATAGAAAGAATCACCGACAACTCTCTCTCCGGTGCGCAAACTACGTTTCCTAACGTTCCCAACCAAACCCACATGCGATGTGACAATTAAACAATGCAAAAATTGAAATTGGGGCTAAAATCGGGCAGTGTGAACTAGGCTTAAGGGGTGCTTTCAATCAATCAATCAATCAATCAACTTTATTTATATAGCGCTTTTACAATGACGATTGTTTCAAAGCAGCTTCACAGTGTTAAACAGGACAACATTGCAACAAAATTTGATTTGGCTAGTTTAATTTGGATAGTTTATAGAATTATATATGACCAAATTAATAAATTCAATTTGTATATTTAGTTGAGTAACTTGGATCATAATTTGAGTGCCCCCAACTGAGCAAGCCAAGCCAAAGGCGACAGTGGCAAGGAACCAAAACTCCATCAGGGCATGGTGGAGAAAAATAAACCTTGGGAGAAACCAGACTCAGTCGGGGTGCCAGTTCTCCTCTGGCCTATTATTAACAGTGTATAATTATTACTCTGGCAACCTTGCAGGTCATAAATCATATTAGATAGGAATATTCAAAATTTTGGGTATCACGCAAGAGACGGGTTCATTTAGGATGGCGCCGATTACACAAGAATATGAATACTTGAAAGATCGGAGTTATTGCGCCGAGACGGGTTAATTGAGGATGACGCGGCCGGTGAGGCAAATTCAGAGGAGACACTAATGGACACGGTCTCAGCAGACACTCCAGGATGAGCTGGTCATGTTCAGATGCAGGTCCACCATCCGATCCGGACACGGCCTGGATCCGGCCGACTGCAGTAAACCTCGGGATAAACAGAGAGACTAACATTAGTGTGGATGCCACTTTTTATGATGTAACGAGTACATCAGGTGTTATGGGAAGTGTTCCCGGTTCCGGCTGACCTAGTTAATGCAGGCTAACAATCAGTCATTTGATTTGAATAAAGAAAGTTAAAATTGTTCTATGTGTATGCCATAGTAAAGAGATGCGTTTTTAGTCTAGATTTAAACTGACAGAGTGTGTCTGCTTCCCGAACAATGCTAGGAAGACTGTTCCAGAGTTTAGGTGCTAAATAGGAAAAGGATCGACCGCCTGCAGTTGATTTAGATATTCTAGGTATTTTCAACTGGCCAGAGTTTAGAGACCGCAATAGACGTGATGGAGTATAATGCGTTAAGAGCTCGCTTAAGTACTGGGGAGCTAAACCATTTATTGCTTTATAAGTAATAAGCAAGATGGACCCACTTTATATTAGGTGTCCTTAACTACTATGTACTAACATTTTAATTCATAATTTGATACATTGCACTTATTGTGTACATACATGTTTTTACATTGTACTTACAATTTAAAAAATACCTGCATGTAATCACATCTGTAATTAATTTCTGTAGTTACATTTGTAATTACACAGTTGACACTTCCCTTACACCTAACCCTACCCTTAAACTTACCCATCCCACCACACCTGTCCCTAACCCTACCCGTATCCCATCTCAATATCAGCAAAGGTGTTTTGCAACACAATATGAACACAGTAAGTACATTGTACTTATTTTTTAATGTAAGTACATAGTAGTTAAGGCCACCTAATATAAAGTGGGGCCAGCAAGATTTTAAAATGTATGCGATGTTTAATAGGGAGCCAGTGCAGTGTTGACAGAACTGGACTAATATGATCGTACTTCCTGGTTCTAGTAAGAACTCGAGCTGCTGCGTTTTGGACCAGCTGGAGTTTATTTATTAGGCGAGCAGGGCAACCACCCAGTAGAGCATTACAATAATCTAGCCTTGAGCTCATGAACGCATGTACTAATTGTTCAGCATTTTGCATTGAAAGCATGTGACGTAATTTAGATATATTTTTAAGATGGTAGAATGCAGTTTTACAGATGCTAGAAACGTGGCTTTCAAACGAAAGATTGGTATCAAAGAGCACACCCAGGTTCCTCACTGACGACGAGGGCTTGACAGAGCAGTCATCGAGGGTTAGACAGTATTCTAGGGCACTACTTGTGGAGCTTTTCTGTCCAATAATTAAAAATTCAGTTTTATCTGAATTAAGTTGCAGGAAATTACTATTCATCCAATTTTTTAAATCAGCTATGCATTCCGTTAATCTTGTGAATTGGTAAGTTTCGTCAGAGCGTGAAGAAATATAGAGCTGAGTATCATCAGCATAACAATGAAAACTAACGCCATGCTTCCTAATGATATCTCCCAGTGGTAGCATATACAGGGTGAAAAGCAACGGTCCTAACACTGAGCCTTGTGGTACTCCATACTGAACTTGTGATCGGTGTGACATCTCTTCATTTACTGCTACAAACTGAAAATAGTATCGAATGCAGCGCTAAGATCGAGTAACACTAATAGAGAGATACAACCACGATCAGATGATAAGAGTAAATCATTTGTAACTCTAATTAGAGCTGTCTCAGTACTATGATACGGTCTAAATCCTGACTGGAAATCCTCACATATACCATTTCTTTCTAAAAAGGAACATAATTGTGAAGACACGGCCTTTTCTAATATTTTTGATAGAAACGGTAGATTCGAGATTGGTCTGTAATTGACTAATTCTTTAGGATCAAGTTGCGGTTATTTAATAAGTGGTTTAATTACAGCCAACTTAAAAGTTTTTGGTACATATCCTAATGTCAAGGATGAATTAATAATATTAAGCAGAGGATCTATGACCTCTGGAAGCATCTCTTTTAATAGCCTAGTCGGTATAGGGTCAAGCATACATGTTGTTGATTTTGATGATTTAACAAGTTTAGCCAATTCTTCTCCTCCTATAGCAGTGAATGAGTGTATTTTTTCCTCAGTGACACTACAATGTTCTGTCTGAAGTGATACTGTAGTAGACGGCTGCATGGTTATAATTTTATTCCTAATGTTATCAATCTTACTAGTAAAGAAGTTCATAAAGCCATTACTGCTGTGTTGTTTACAAACGTCAGAAGTTGAAGCTTTATCCTTTGTTAATTTAGCCACTGTATCGAATAAATACTTAGGGTTGTGTTTGTTTTATTCTAAAAGAGTTGAGAAATAAGCAGATCTAGCAGCGTGACTATTGGATAACGCTGGGAAAGCATGCCCATCTCGGGGAGATGGCACACTGCGGAGCCACGTCCTTCAATGGAAGGAGAGGTGGTGAATACACATACGGACTAACCTAGCAGGGTAGTGCAACATATGGCAGTCCCTGGGGTGATTCCAGCCTGGTCCCAGGGGGGAAGAGCACCTCCAGGAATGACAGAGGGAGCTCTGTCAAGGGAAAGACATGGGCTAGCCAATTAGGGTAGCTGATACCGTGGAGAATACACAAATGGGGTAGCCGTGAGGGGACCGCTACATATGGATACCCAGCCTACACACACGTTCCACAAGCATACGGGTGCAGGCCTGGCGTCAGACGGCCGTAACGTCTGACACCGAAGGGGTGACGGAGGAACTCACAGGGTTAGCCGTTTCCGGGGAACACAACTGGAGCAAAATAGACGCACGTATCCGCTACTAGTACACGGGAAGATACCGGCTCTACACGGAGGCTATAGAATCTAGCGAACGTGTTAGGTGTCGCCCAGCCCGCAGCTCTACATATATCTGTCAGCGAGGCGCCTTGAGCCAACGCCCAGGAGGAGGCAACTCTCCTTGTTGAGTGAGCTCGCAACCCAAACGGGCAAGGCACGTCTTGGGACTGGTAGGCCAAGACGATAGCATCCACTATCCAGTGGGCTAACCTCTGCTTGGAGACAGCCTTTCCCTTCTGCTGGCCTCCGTAACAGATGAAGAGCTGCTGTGAGGATCTGAAGCTCTGTGTCCGGTCAATGTAAGCGCGCAGAGCGGACGGGACATAACAAAGCTAGGGCTGGGTCTGCCTCCTCCGAAGGCAGCGCTTGCAGGTTCACCACCTGGTCCCGAAAGGGAGTGGTAGGAACCTTGGGCACGTATCCAGGCCAGGGTCTCAGGACCACGTGAGAGTTGGCCGGCCCGAACTCTAGGCACGATTCGTCGACCGAAAGTGCATGCAGGTCCCCTACCCTCTTGATTGAAGCCAATGCAACCAGGAGAACTGTCTTCATGGACAGAATATTTAGCTCCACGGACTGCAAAGGCTCGAATGGAGGACCCTGAAGTGCTCTGAGCACCAGGGCTAAGTCCCAAGAGGGTATCGAGGTAGGACGAGGAGGATTTAGTCTCCTCGCACCTCTGAGGAACCTGACGATTAAGTCGTGCTTACCTAAGGACTTACCATCTACTGCATCGTGATACGCCGCTATTGCTGCGACGTATACTTTGAGGGTGGAAGGAGACAGCCTTCGATCCAACCCATCCTGCAGGAAGGAAAGCACAACGTTAACCGAACACCTTCGGGGTCTTCCCAGCTGGAAGAACACCACTCGGCGAACAGGTTCCACTTCAGAGAGTAGAGGCGCCTCGTAGAGGGGCTCTAGCTGAAGCGATGGTGTCTACCACTGCTTGTGGTAGGCCACCTAGAACCTCCACGTCCCGTCCAGGGACCAGACATGGAGTTTCCAGAGGTCTGGACGCGGGTGCCATAGAGTGCCCGCCCCTGAAAGAAGGTCCCTCCTCAGGGAATCGGCCAAGGAGGGGCTGTCGCGAGGAGTGAGAGTTCTGGGAACCAGGTCCGGTTGGGCCAGTAGGGCGCAACTAGCACGACCTGCTCCCCGTCCTCCCTGACCTTGCACAGTGTCTGTGCGAGAAGGCTCACTGGGAAAGCATACTTGCGTGAGGTCCCGGGCCAGCTGGGCGCCAGTGCATCTATGCCTAAGGTACCTCCGTTCAGGAGTAGTACCACTGGCAATGGGTCGAGTCCAGGAGGCGAACAGGTCTACCTGTGCCTCCCCGAAGTGGTCCCATATCAGCTGGACGCTCCGGGGTGGAGTCGCCATTCGCCCAGAGGTGTCGACTGGCGAGAGAGAGCTCGTTGGCTGTCTGGTTCAGCGCACCTGGGATGTGAATGGCACAGTGACCTCACAAACTTCTGACTCCACAGGAGGAGATGGCGGGCGAGCCGGAGCATGCAACGGGAGTGTAGACCACCCTGTCGGTTGATGCGCAACGGCGCGGTGCTGTCGAACGGACCAGTGCGTGCTTGCCCTGAAGCGGTTTCTTGAACCGGGCCAGGGCGAGGCGTACTGCCAGTAACTCCAGGCAATTGATATGCCAGCGGAGTTGGGGCCCGTCCACAGACCTGAAACTGCGTGCCCGTTATGCGTGGCCCCCAACCCGTGGCGAGGCATCCGTGAAGACCACCGCATGCCTGGACACTTGCTCTAAGGGTACTCCGCCCGTAGAAAGCGAAGGGTCCAACCACGGGCTGAAGGTTTGGCGGCAGTGCGGGGTGACTGGGACCGGTACCTGCCGCTCTGCCACGCCCATCTCGGGACTCGCCATGAAGCCAGTGCTGAAGCGGTCTCATATGTAGCAATCAGAGCGGCGTTACCGCGGCTGCAGATGCCATATGCCCCAGGAGCCTCTGAAAAAGTTTCAGTGGGACCGCCGTCCTGCCCTTGAACGTATTCAAGCAGTTCAGCACAGCCTGGACTCGCTCTTCTGTGAGGCGAGCAGTCCGGTTGACCGAATCCAACTCCATACCGAGATAAGAGATCCTCTGTGTGGGACAGAGTTTGCTCTTCTCTCGGTTGACCCGAAGGCCCAACAGGCTGAGGTGACGGAGCACCATGTCCCTGTGTTCGCACAACTGTTCCCGCGACTGGGCCAGTATCAGCCAGTCGTCGAGGTAGTTGAGGATACGAACGCCGCGTTCTCTGAGCGGAACAATGGCTGCCTCCGCGACCTTCGTGAAGACGCGGGGCGACAGGGACAGCCCGAAGGGCAGGACTTTGCACTGATATGCCCTCCCCTCGAACGCAAAGCATAGGAACGGTCTGTGTCTCGGGAGAATGGAAACATGAAAGTCGATCGCTGCAAACCAATCTTGGGGACGGATGCACTCGAAGATGCGTTTCTGCTGTGGTTCACATTAATGGGGTCGCTAGCGAGTTGCAGCAGCACGAATTACGTGACCAGCAACATATTTCTGCTTCAAATATTAGTTAACAGTGAGTGGTGCTCAGACATTATTTATTAAAGTACATTTGTCAGTGCCGCACTCGCACTGGCTCTTATTCTGCCTGACAGACAGAAAAGGTCGGAGCAATCTGACCAATCAGAGGAAAGGGGCGTTTTAGCACCGCCTTCGTGTGCGAATGAAATATCGAACCCATAAACCGATTTCTAAACCACACACGAAAAATGAAATATCGAGCCAAAATCTCATTTTTCGTTTTTTAAACTATGCAAATAACGAATAAACGAGCCGATTTATCTGATCTCGTTATTCCATTACAAACAGGAAATGAAATGATCAAAACGTACACGGACCGTCTTTCTTTGCTGTATATATAACAAGTTGTAGCCTATTTATAACTTCACAAGCCGAGCTCTACATGTTCGCTAACTGTATCGTTCAATAAATGGTTCATTTCATTCACGAACGAGAAGGAGATCAGTCTGGTTCAAAGTCAGAGTCAGACAAAAGCATCTCGGTCACTAAAGGGCGTATTCGTTCTCTGAATTCAACAAATCACATGCTCCTCCACATCTTATACTTGTTAGTTGTCATTGACAGGATGAAACAGTCCACATAGCTGCGAATGCGCTCGCTCCTCGCTGCTAATAGCGCTATAGGCTACTGCGGTGGAGGGAGGAATTTCAGTGAACGAGAAATATGAGTCAGTGGACTACTTGAACGAGAACGATTCGTTCACCTAAAAGATTCGTTCAAAAAGAACGATTCGTTCACGAACGTAACATCGCTAACTTTGACTTTGAGGAGTGTCATTCCGGCAGCACGAGCGCTTCTGATGATCAATGCAATCAGTTACAGTTCTAATCGCAAGAAAGCATGTCAAAATCACTATTCCGAAACTGTAAATGTTTAACTCATCCAAAAATGTAAATTCTGCATATTGTTTTCGCGCGGCATGCAATCATTTAAACGTCCGTGTTTACTACACTTTACGTGTCGTAGTAAATCTGTTCATCATATAAAGCCACTGTGTCTCTTCAGAAAACTTGGATTTGGATTAGACACTCGATTAGTTATTTTTACGATGCCTTTATGACATTTATTGGATCTTATTAAAGGGATCCCAGCGTAGGGAAGATGAATCTGTATTCAAACCGGACCATTAATGTAGTAGAAATGTGAAATTATTTCTGAATTTGGTGCCTTCTTGACTGAGAAAACAGAACATTTATTTTTGTCCCATGGGGACAACCCATAAACCGATTTCTAAACCACACACGAAAAATGAAATATCAAGCCAAAATCTCATTTTTCGTTTTTTAAACTATGCAAATAACGAATAAACGAGCCGATTTCTCTGATCTCGATTTATCTGATCTCGATCAGATCTCGAATTGATCTGATCAACAGTTCCCAGAATGCACTTCGCTGCCCTACTCTAGGCACGGTTACTGGTATAGCTACTGGATCACTTAACAACCGAGTTAATTTTTCATAAAATCAGTTCAGTTAGAGACACTACAATTAAAAACTGAATGTGTCTGTTCAATATATTGTGAGTGAGCCTGAGTGTCACGGCACAAACGCAGCAGGAATCATATTACATTCATGAGCTAAGGTAATCGCGGGATTTGCGGCCGCATTCACAGCGTGATCAGTCTGGCGCATTTTCAGTTCATGTCTTTGGAAGCTAAACTTTCATAGGAAGTTAAGTTGAAACACTCACTTTTACATATTGTTCCCTTATATCTACACGTACGTACTTTATAGGTACACTATAATTACTGAAAAGTTATGCTGTAAATTAATTTTACTGACACATTTTACGAGTTGTAATCTAAAGTGTTACCAACATCTGTCATTCATTTACTTCCATAGGAGCGCAGCTTTAATAACTTTGACATTTTGAGCTGTTTCTGTTTAAATGTCTGGGATTGACAAACAATGTAAATGATTGGCCTTTAAGACGTATGGTTATGGGACATTGTCATTGCATTTATCATGTATTGTATATGCATTATTCTAGTATCAAAAATAAAAGAGGGTATACCGAATGTCTCAAGCTATGTTTGAAATGTTAATGTGCTTTAATCAATGTGCATAATTGTAATTTACACAGTGCTTGGGAGAAACTACCCCTAAAGTGAAAACTATCTATAAAGTGACTGTTTTAATATGGTTTTTAAATCCATGTGTATTATTTTTCACATCAAATTATTTCAACTAGCAACCAAAAACATTGAAAACAAGACTAACATGAAACATGAGGTCAATTTAAGAAGCATGGATAAATACGAACAGATTAAATGTTTAGGTTAATACAATTAAAATAAATGGTGCAGAATTGAAAACAGAATGTTACCATGGCATCTGTGTATTCATCCAACTTGTTTGAGGAAATATTCATTTTGTGCTGCTCAAACAGGTCCTTCAAGAAACCCTGCCATGAAAAACAGGCATTTTATGAAATAATTATGACTAGACTAAAACAAAAGAGAAGGTAAGAGAAAGAAATGATTGAAATATTTTTATGAAACTATGATAAGAATATTACAGAGCCCCTAAAATGACTTTGTGAACCGTGTGAACCGTTTTGCACATTGAGAAACAACTTCTTTCATCCAATGATTGTATATTGTAAGAATGAAAAAACTAGCAAATGCCAGGGTGTCTGATTGAGGAATGAGGCCTCTCTGAGAAAATAAAGGAAATTAGCACCTGAACTCACTCATGCAGATAGCGTCCCCTTCCGAGACGACGTCACGCTGAGTGAATCCTCTAAGAATGACTAATTTACATGCCTTTCCTTTCACCTGCATCTACCTCCATCTCTCCTCCAGAATTCACCCAAAATCTATATGGTCTAAAAGTGAACAAATACTATACAGTATTATACATGTTTGACAGGAGTAAACTACAAAGTAATAAAGCTTTTAAGAGTTTAGAGATATTTTTCTTAATGTGTGAATGGGTGTGTCTTCGGCCAAATGGTCTTTACCTCCTGTCTTCAATACAGGTCTATGGGACAGTGATTAAATGTAAATTCCGATTGTTAACACGTTTCCATTTGACAGAGATTTCTTTCTTGGTCTGGTATTTAAAGAGATGTTGCAAAGAGTTTGGGGCTCAAACCTTTATATAGGTCAGCCTGAAATGCCGAGTCTCCAGACACTCAGCATTATGTCATTTTCAGAAGTCAGGTATCCATATTTTATTTTGTACTTTAGAGCATTTGATGTTATGTACGAACTATCTTTGAATTGATTATGTAATTGGCATTATACATTTACCTGTAAAATAAAAAATTGTTAAACTGATTTATTCTGATTTACTATGGAATTATTAACTATCTAGTAGATTATGAACAGTTATAGTTTCAACAAAAGGTTAAACAGAATAATTAAATGTGTAGTTAAACTATTAAATATAAATGACCAAATAATCAATTGAAATTCTAACATAAATTCGAGGTCATAATAAAATGGAGTCAGATAAAACTTAATTAGAATTAAATCCCTTTGCCCAACTGAAAAGACCTTATGTGCAAGGAACCTTCACCCACCAATTGTAAGCCTCCATTGGGACGATTGGGCGGGCCTTACAATATCAAGAGCAGGGACACTTTTGTGTTTTGTGATTTCTCTTGAAAGAATTTGAGACATCACAACAGCATTGAGCTATAGACTGACAAGCTTGTCTGTGTGAAGACTGCAAGAGCCAAAAGAGAACGTCTTGGTTACGTATATAACCCTCGTTCCCTGAGGAGGGAACGGAGACGTAACGTCAGTGACTGACGAATGGGGGCTTCGCTTAGAAGCCAACCATCTTTGAGATCTTAGAAAACGCCCAATGGCAGTGCCAATGCCATGGGCATGCGGAATTTGCATGCATAACTCCGCCCCACCATGTGGGTATAAAAGGCTGTATGCTGGCAACATCGCATTGTTTACCTGCTGAGGAGCCAAGACTGAACTCCTGGCCGTTTCAGCGGTACAGCGGATGTGGCAGAGGGACGTTACATCTCCGTTCCCTCCTCAGGGAACAAGGGTTACATACGTAACCGACACTTTCCCTTTCGTTCAGTCACTTAATGTCCGTGACTGACGAATGGGGGTCCCAATATAATCACGCCACTCGGCTGTCTTCCAGTGCCCTGCATAAGTGCGAGCGCCCTGCTAGTATGGACGAAGGACTCCCTCTAATCACAGGAATACCAAGGTACACTGGGAGCATATTCCAGGTGGAGGGAGGACTTAGAGAGTACACATATGACCCCGCGGGCTGCATATGGAGAACTCTGAGGGGACTAGCCGAAGGTGGATTTGTAACCCCAGGGGTGGCAAGGCTTGCCAGGGGAAGACAACTGCTCAAGGAGGCTTACAGTGGAAATACACGTGTGGAGGTCGCCAGAGGGGAACCATCCACACGGGGCACCTGGCCGGACATGAGGGTCTGGGCTCGAGAGGGCAGACTTACTGGTGTCGGCGTCGACAGTGCTGACAGAGCTCAGGGCTTCCGGGAAGCTCACCTGAGGAGAATTCGCACATATCCAGTCCGTGGAGTGGAATGGTGAGCAAGCGAAGACACCTGAGCCTAGTCCATAACCAGCCACTAGTAGAGGAGAGTAAACAGTCGGACACCGGCTCCACTCAGAGATTGCAGAATCTGCAAATGTGTAGGTGTCGCCCAGCCTGCAGTTCTGCAGATTTCTGTTAGCGGAACACCATACCTAAAGCCCAAGAGGAGGCCACGCTCCGAGTGGAATGTGCCCTGACCCAAAGGGGGCATGGATGGCCTGCTGCTGGTAAGCCAAAACAATGGTGTCCAAAATCTAGTGAGACCGCCTTGCTTTGAGAGAGCCCTTCCCTTTTGCTCTCCACCATAACAGACAAAGAGCTGGTCTGAGGTCCTGAACACTGAGTCCCGTCGTACGTAAGCGTGGAACGCGTACTGGACAGAGCAGTGCCAAGGCTGGGTCTGCCTCCTCCAAGGGCAGTGCTTGCAGGTTCACCACCTGGTCCCTGCATATAGTGGTGGGAACCTTGGACACATATCCGGGCCGGGGTCTCAGGATCACGTGAGAGTAGGCCGGCCCGAACTCCAGGCACGCTTCATCAACCGAAAATGCCTACAGGTCCCCTACCCTCTTGATGGAGGTTGATGCGGTCAGGAGCGATGTCTTCATAGACAAGAACTTAAGATTGACTGACCACAAAGGCTCAAGGGGAGGCCTCTGCAGAGCAACTAAGTCTACTGAGAGGTCCCAAGAGGGTACAAAGGGAGAACGAGGAGGATTTAGTCTCCTCGCTATTCTCAGGAACCTGATGACCAGGTCGTGCTAACTTACCTTTTTGTTCCCCAAGAGGTCGTGGTGGGCAGATATTACGCCACATATACTTTAAGGGTGGAAGGAGACAGCCTTCGTTCAAACCCAGGAATTGTTGGTGAAACGAGAGCACGGACCCGATCGGGCATTTCCAGGGGTCTTCTTGGCAAGAAGAACACCAGGTGACGAAGAGGTTCAGCGGAAGGATTTTCCCCCGGCCCTCCACCGGGAGAAGGAGAGGCCCTGCTACCATCCCCTGGAAAGAACTGGAACCCATCCCTGAGTTGTCCACCTCCAGCCTGGCGTTAAGTCAGGCTGTGGAGCGGACTGGGCTTCATCCTGCAACCTCCTCCACGACACGGCCCAGATGAAGGCCGCTGCTGGGGCCGGGCGGGAGGGGAGAGGGCACCCTTGGCGGCGAGCGGACTGAGGCGACTGAGCCGACGGCTGGCGCAGCAGTACATCAGATTCAGATTCAGATTTACTTTATTTGGCACACAACCAGATACACAAGTGCAACAGTAGGTGCAATGCTTTCTTAGGTGCTATTCCAAGCAACATAGTAACATGACACGAGACATATGACAACAAAAACACAACTGTATACACAAGTGCAACAGTAGGTATTCTTACTCCGTTCCAACAGCATAGTGACAAGACATGGGACATACGATGACCAAGACAACATAATCAGCTGAGGGGTTCACACCAAGGCAGCCATTTGCGGCGCCACTTTGAACCAGAATATAGAAAGCAGATTCGCAAGCATACATATGCAACAAAAACATAACATAGCATGACACAGTACACGTGGTCACGTACTGGCATTTTTTGTGTGGGAATATGAAGGCAGGGGGGGAGAAGAGAGAGAGATTGTGAGAGGCAGACGGATGGAGGAGGGTTATGTGTGGTGTGAGTAAGAGTCTGAGTTGTGTTGTGTGAGAATGGCAGCCACAACTTCAGATGTTTTCAAAGTTCAGTTCAATGGCTTGTCCTTGAAGAGAGATAAGGCAGTGCACAGGGAGTGATAGCAAGAAACCGTCTGACAGGCTGACCTCCCAACCGAGAGAGATAGGAGAAGGGGAGAAGTTACTTTTTTAATTTGTATTAATCCATTTTTTCTGATCTTCGGTCATTTGGCCGGATCATAAATAATCAAACCATTCTGATCCTCAGCGTTCCTGGCGAACCGGTTCATGCAGTGACTTAGACATTTCATCCAGCTTCGCAGTCAGACCGGTCAGAGTCCGTAAAGTTCACCAGCCTGACCCCCGATGGAGCCCACTCTTGCCTGCGCATCCGCAGTCCGGACTGAGATGTTACGGTTCAGTTCATCAATCAGTATCACTCTCTGATCTAATACCTTCAGTCACACACATCCCGAAGTGCCCATTAATTTCCGCAGACAGCGGCTGGGTGAATTTGCTGGCAGCTGTCTTACCAATCTTCCGATAGGCCAGGGCAATCCCAAGGCCGAGGAATAGGGACCCCACTATCACAATTCCAATTATGAATAAATCTTCCACGTCCTCCACAGACAGAGCCTCCAGACACACCGGTTTGCCAGGTGTTCCAGGCGTCCATCGTGTAGCCATAGCGAAGGTCCGTCCGGGCAGGTGGGTTCTCCCGGAGCACCCTTTCTCTGTGAAAAAATCTTGTCAATCGCGCTGAGGGACCAGTTAATCAATTCCATTTCAGTATTCTCAGGAGCCCAGCCAAGCAGGAGTTTGGAAAAAAAAAGACCAAAGGACAAAGCGCAAGAGCAAGAGCGGGAGCAGAGAGAAAACACGTCTGCCCTCTATGAGTACAGGAAGTTCTTCCTGTAACAGCCTCAGTCTGGTCTCGGGCAGCCAAGAACCGTTGGGCTCAGTTCTCAGCCGCTCTGCCGAAGAGGCCAGCCTGGGATATGGGCGAGTTGAGGAGGTGGGCTCACTCAACTTCCTCCACATCACCAGGTAAGGCCAAGTGTTTCTCCTGGACCACAGCTGTGGACATCGCCCGACCCAGGGAGTGTGTGGCCACCTTTACCGCCCAGAGGGCGGGATCAGTGGCGGCACGCAGCTCATTGAAGAGCCCTGGGTCGGCTCCACCCTCGTGCATGTGCAAAGGGGCAGCAGCCTGTCCCGTAGCTCTGCAGGACCACACCACCGAAGTAGACAAGCCCACAGGCTTTGGGAGGGTGCTTAGGATAGCCACGCCACGTCAAAGCACTCCGTGGACACCGTAGTGGACACCGTAGGCCGCGGCCCCATCGAGGGCAGAGAAGGCGGAGGAGGCCGAGCGGTCACGGGAAGCACAGGGACTTCCGGGACCGCGTGACCTCCTCATGCACCTCGGGGGCGAAAGGCATTGGGGGCGGGGCCCAACAGCTGTCAGGTTCCATCCCCAAAAAGCAATCGCGCAACCACAAGCACTTGTGACAGGGCGGAGTTGCCCACCAGGCTCGCGGCTGCCTGAGATAACATGGCTGTCAGAGATAACATGGCTGTCAACTCTGGGTCGGATCAGGCAGTGCTGGCACACCCAAAGGCGGAGCACAGCCTAATCATCATCCCAAAGGACTCTAGCCCACCTTGAGATGCGGCGATCTAAATCTCGCTGCTAACTGGAGTGTGAACTGAACAAACGAGGCGTCAGAGACGAACCACTGTTTCAGTCCAGTAGTCGCGGGTAGCGATGTGCGAGAGGGGGGCGTGGCCCGAGGAATCATCGTCGGGGGTCTTAATACTACAACACAGCCCTCAGGTCACCCTGGCCACCAGCCAAAGTACCACCTCTCTCGGAGACGGTAGATTGGGGTGTGGCAGAGGGGACTCTCTCTCCTCACGGAGATCACTGAGTCTCAACCACCACATCGCGATGGTCACATTCCCGCAGTGGGAACATGACACATCCACAAACATTGCCTGAACGTGCTGAAGCCCAAACACATCGAGCAGTGAAAGTGCCCATAGACAGGAACGGATATCGATCGTACCCGGAAGTGCGCGGGCGAACCGTCTTGAAAAAGCTCTTTTTGTGAGAGGAAAGCTCTGCAGAGTGCCGAAGCGCCCAGGGAAACACACACAGCTGTGTCAGATCACTGCACAGATCAGCAGGCAGGCAACGTGAGATCGCTGGAACACGCCGTCACACCAACACCCTGGAGAACCGCTCATCTCGAAGACTGAAGAGAGGACTTCAGAAGTCAGGCTTGCAGGAGTGAAGCTCTTGGCTCCGAAGCAGAAACATAATGTGATGTTGCCAGTGTACTGGCTTTTATACCCACATGGTGGGGCGGAGTTACGCATGCAAATTCCGCATGCCCATGGCATTGGCACTGCCATTGGGCGTTTTCTAAGATCTCGAAGATGGTTGGCTTCTAAGCGAAACCCTCATTTGTCAGTCACTGATGTTACTCGGAGTGACTGAACGAAAGGGAACATTCCATTTCCACTGATAACATTAGCAAAAAACACTTGATTTAAAAAACAACACATTACATTGTCGCCTTCAGATCGTTAACTGGATACGTTTGTAGCGAGATTTTTCAAAAAAGGTGGTGGAGAAAATAGCCCTGTCCCAAATGGCACACTACATATGTTCTTTCGGTCTTGTGGACTTACAATGGCTGCCGTGTGCGCCAGTCCATGAGACCGTAAGGTGTCCCATTTGTCATTTTAGATTTCAGAAGGAGCTTGTGAGCGGTATGTGCCCTTGATGCACACTTTTGCCAAGCCCGCACAGAAGGAAGCTCTGCAGCAGACTTCTTCCAGATGGTCAAAGCGCTGTGAAGTCACAAAAGTGTGGACTAATAAGAAGACCGCAAGTGTTTAGGGTGCCATTTGGGGCAGGGCCATATCGAACTTGACATTTTTTTTGACACATCCCACCTGCATATTACGCCTATGGTATACATATTAGTCAAGTGTGTGCATTTACCTTGAGTTCCATAGCTGATATGTACCCACTGCTGTCAGCATCATGTTTCCTCCAGATCTATCATTGAAAAATGTGGAAATTTTATAAAATGGAAATATGAAATAAGAGTGTGATTATTTGAAGTGAAAGTTTACCTTCATAAACTCCACACTGTTATCTAACAGAGCCTCTCTACGAAAGATAAGAAGGAAGTTCTCATCCTCGGGCAGGATCATATTCGCCATCTAGTATACATACACACACACACACACACACACACAAATAACGCTTACTGTTTAGTACCAACTAATAAATATTTTATCATTCTAAAATCAATTCTGTCTCCACTCATTAAAGTGAATTACTTACTTAATGCAAGGCAGATCTCATACCAATGTGTTTGCTCAGGTTATTTATTACCATTATTATCAATACCTTTGCTCTCTTGTACTATTCTCCTGAATGATGCTATACTATTTTTATTTTTTAATCCCCTAAAAGGATGGAACAGGCCCCTGGTTATCATAAGCGTAAAAGAATGTGAAAGTTGGTCACATGGAAAAGCACAGGCCATAAAGTAAGGCATAAGATGTAAGTATTAGGCAACTGTTTTATGATAGAAATGTTCACTGACCAACAGTAATAGACTAATAGTGATGCAAACTACTTAAAACCGCTTCAGCTCTGCACCCCACCCATGGGTCGAATATTGCATACGTCATAATTATTCAAAAAATGCTGCAGAGCTGAAGTGGTCCCCATTGAAAATTTCCCCATTTTGAATTGAAAATATGCAATCATGATTTATGTAATTAATAAATAAATTTGACGCAGAGGCAAGAAAAGTTTGCAACATATTAGACATACGAATGTGTGCACATGTTAAAATAAAATATTTGCAAACAGTTTAAATTGATTACTTCATAACTACAGTTAGACCCAGAACTTAGTTTACCATTCTTATTTATTCCCTTAAATCCATTTAATCCTTTAATAAGGATTCATTTAAGTCGGCCATGAAAACTATCCTTTCTGATGGTTGATAGACAATTAATATGGTTGAAAAATTAATACAGCTAAATTAAGTCAATTTGATTAACTGATCAAAATATGTATAATTAACTATAACAAGTTATGATTAAAAAAAATAATATCACTTTCCCTGTCCCGTTTTTCTATCCTTTTCTCCTTTCTTGTTTTGTAAAAGTGTTATAAGGGAAGAAAGAACAAAAAAATATTTCTACAGTTAAAAACCACCAATTGTTACGGGGGAGCAGATACATTAGGACTTAGGAGATGCCTTTGTCAAAAATCAAAAGAAATGTTGGAAATATTAGGCAAGCTTGTGAATGATGCTGTTACGGACAGACAGACACGGAGAACGGTAAGAAGCACAGTTTATTGAAAAGCAGAGTGATAACTGGATCAGGTGCATAGTCAGATAGATGATAGTTCAGGAATGGTGGATAACTGGATGGTAATACTCTGTTTGCTTGCAGGCAGATTTTGAAGACGAGTTGCTGGAGCCAGGAAGATGGACAACTTCCAGTTGTTTGCTTTAATTAATCATTAGCTAATGATTTACAAATGTGTCATTATGGTATGTCTTTACTTGTTGGGGCACATGACTATTAACTAATTCAAAATTAATTCAAAACTCATAACCACAATTACATATTACTTAATCAATTAGTTAATAGTCATGTGCCCCAACAAGTAAAGTCATAACATAATGACACATTTGTAAATCATTTGCTAATGATTAATTAAAACTGGAAGTTGAAATGCATGGCTTTGACCCGTTGTGGTAATTAACACATTAATTTACATTATTAGTTCATAAAATATGTTATTAAGGAATTAATGCATTATTACACATTTAACTAATAACAATGTAATGATTACTTAATCTATTAATCATGTCGAATCTTCATTAGTTGCTGATGCAGTAATCATTAATAAATGGGTTAGTTCACCATTAGTAACACATTAACTCATCATTATCTGTGCATTAGTTAAGCATGAATTAATGCATATTAGTGCACCCTTATTGTAAAGTGTTACCAGGTTTTTAATTTTAATTTTAGAAAAAGATGAATGGCCACAGACATGGAACTCATCCATTATAAACATAATACTACAGGTGCTGGTCATATAATTAGAATGTCATCAAAAAGTTTATTTATTTCACTAATTCCATTCAAAAAGTGAAACTTGTATATTATATTCATTCATCACTTACAGACTGATATATTTCAAATGTTTATTTCTTTTCATTTTGATTATAACTGATAACTAAGAAAAATCCAAAATTCAGTATCTCAGTAAATTTGAATATTTCTAAAGACCAATACAAAGACAGGATTTTTAGAAATCTTGGCCAACTGAAAACCATGAACATGAAAAGTATGAGCATGTACAGCACTCAATACTTAGTTGGGGCTCCTTTTGCCTAAATCACTGCAGCTATGCTGCGTGGCATGGAGTCGATCAGTCTGTGTCACTGCTCAGGTTTTATGAGAGCCCTAGGTTGCTCTGATAGTTGCCTTCAGCTTTTCTGCATTGTTGGGTATGGCATATTGCATCTTCCTCTTCACAAGTTTGCTGACCAATTAAGAACAAAGATACCATGGTCCTTAAACCAGGTACTGGTTGCTTTGCTACTGTGTGTAGGTGCCAAGTCCTATTGGAAAATGAAATCTGCATCTCCATAAAGTTGGTCAGCAGCAGGAAGCATGAAGTGCTCTAAAACTTCCTGGTATACGGCTGCGTTGACCTTGAACCTCAGAAAACACAGTGGACTAACACCAGCAGATGACGTGGCACCGCAAACCATCAATGACTGTGTAAACTTTACACTGGACCTCAAGCAACGTGGATTATGTGCCTGTCCTCTCTTCCTCCAGACTCCGGGACCCTGATTTCCAAATTAAATGCAAAATTGTATTTAATTAGAGAACATAACTTTGGACCACTCAGCAGCTGTCTGGTCCTTTCTGTCTTTAGCCCAGACGAGACGCTTCTGACGCTGTCTGTTCAAGAGTGGCTTGAAACAAGGAATGTGACAGCTGAAACCCATGTCTTGCATATGTCTATGTGTAGTGGTTTTTGAAGCACTAACTCCAGCTGCAGTCCACTCTTTGTGAATCTTCCCACATTTTTGAATGGTTTTTGTTTCACAATCATCTACAGGGTGCGGTTATCCCTATTGCTTGTACACTTTTTTCTACCACATCTTTTCCTTCCCTTCGCCTCTCTATTAATGTGCTTGGACATGTGAACAGCTCTGTGAATAGCCAGCCTCTTTTGCAATGACCTTTTGTGTCTTGCCCTCCTTGTGCAAGGTGTCTTTTGTGCAACTGTCAAGTCAGCAGTCTCCCCCATGATTGTGTAGCCCATAGAACTAGATTGAGAGACCATTTAAAGGTCTTTGCAGGTGTTTCGAGTTAATTAGCTGATTAGAGTGTGGTCTTTAATATTGAACCTTTTCACAATATTCTATTTTTCTGAGATACTGAACTTGGGATTTTCCTTAGTTGTCAGTTATAATCATCAAAATTAAAAGACATAAACATCAGTCTGAGTGTAACGAATGAATATAATATACAAGTTTCACTTTTTGAATGGAATTAGTGAAATAAATCAACTTTTTGATGATATTCTAATTATATGATTATATGACCAGCACCTGTAAAATAAATCAATATTTAATAATCACACACAGACTTACTGATATAATACCAACAAAAATGAGTTTAGATCAAGCTGGGTTCGTGAAAAATATGGTATTTTTTTATAATATCCGACAAACATTCAATCTTATTGATTATGCAACTAAAACTAAGAAACAAATGTTAATAATGATATTAGATGCTGAAAAGCTCTTGACAGGGTCCTATGGCCCTTCATTTTTTAAACTTGTGAAGCATATGGTTTTAATAAAAAGAATATTACAATCAACCAAATTCAAAAATTAGGGCCAATGGAGTTCTTTCAGAGAAATTTGTATTAATGAGATCAGATATTTCTTTGTGTATGTCCTTAGTGTTACATCTCTGTTGCGTTAATTGTGTTTTCCATTGAGTTCCTAGCCCCGTTTACACGATGGGAAAATGCAGATATTTCCCTGCATTTTGACCTGTCATTTACACGAAAACACCGTTTTTATCCCAGAAAACGATTGTTTCTAAAAACTCCAGCCAAAGTGGAGATTTCTGAAAACACCGGTTATGTGTTGCCGTGTCAACGGGGAGAAACGGGGTTTTAGGTTCTCAAACGTCACATTATGCGCCAGAAAATGCTTAAGTCATGTGAGCGCCCTATGTTTACAGTTTGTTTGTTTGATCATGGATGCTGTTAAGGTGGTACTCATTTTTATTTTTGTGCAAACGCTTTTGGCCTGTTTGCATTTGCAAACACAACTGCTGTACTATATCGAGGAGCAGAAGCGAAGGAGTACACAAAGGTCAGCATTTTTACAGCAGCTTTCCCTTCCAAGACGCCGAAAGGAAAGGAACAGGAAGTCGCCCGTGCTATTCGTTGTTGTCGATTTTGAGGATTCTGATTGGCTTGCATGGCTTTATCCTTTAACCTTAATATTCGGTTCTCTAAATACCCGGCTATGTTTAAACGTGGCCCCTGTGTCCTAGTTCTCCATAGTCAGTCTTATTAGTCATGTCTTTCACCTGTACCTCGTTAATCACCCCAATCACTCTGTGTACTTAAGTCTTCAGTTCTCCCTCAGTGTTTGTCCGTCTTTGTCAGTGTATAGGCATTTGATTCATGCTCTGTCATTGTTTCCCAAGGTGCTACCATTAAAGATTCCTGTTTCCAGTTCTTCATCGTCTTTGTGAGTTTCCATCAGCACGTATGTGACAGAAAGACGGACCAAAACTGTTTTTATTAGACCACAGTGAGAGTCTTACCAGGAGCTTGCACCGGCAACATCGTGCGTCGTAGAGGGAGTTCTCGTGGAGCATGAGGGCTGGGAAAGGAGCCCCGCCGTGGTGGAGGAGATGCTGAGGACATATAGTGGATATTTCGAGGAATTACTTTATATTTTTGGGGAGATTTTGATTGACTTTTATTTTGAAGTTTCTTTAGCTATGTCTCATTCGTCTCCAGAATTCCTGCCCAGCCTCCCTCACCCACCTCCTCAGTCAGCCAGTTCCTCAGCTCTACCTTCACTGCTGTCCTTCAGCCCCTCTGCTCCGCCTACATGCTGTGTGGACCCGCCCCTTGTCCTCACTCCCCCAGCTCCATCCGGCGCATAGGATCCCCTGTTTTTGCCGCCAGTCTCTGTGCCCTGCACTCCACCATGGCCTGTCGACACTTTGGCTATGCCAGCACCTTCAGCCCCATCTGGCTCCGCCTTTCCCCCGGCTGCACCTCCGTCCTCTGTACCACCTGCTCAGCCTCTGTCCTGCGGTCATCCATCTCCACCTCTGACACTCGTCGTCGCGGCTCCACCTTGGTCTCCTGAGCAGCCGGTCTCATGCGGGCTCATCGACCCAGCAACTCCTCCAGTGGCTCCATTGTCGGTGGCGGTATCCTCGCTGGTCGTCCCCAGGGTGTATTTCATCGAGTCTGCAACACGATGGCTCCTCCTGCCTTCGACTCCACCCTGGCAGGTCCCTGGTGTTTCATCTGGTGTCTCCTGCTTCTGGCTCCTTACTGGCTCCTCCCACCGTCCACTCCTCTTTGGACAATTTTTCTTTGCATTGGACTATGTTTTTTCTTCTTTCTTTCCTTGTCCTCCTCCAGAACACCCTCCCTCCCCTTCCATTACTATTTTTAAATCAAAATTGAAAGCCTATCAATATTCTATGGCATTTTAATATAATTTTACTTTTATTAAATCTCATTTAATAAATTAGATTTGTTGAATCTCATTCATAAATTCTCATGTTATAGGAGCTAGGATTACAAAAGATGGTAAAATAGATTTTTCTGATGAGCTCTCACCTGGGCTGTCCTGCAGACAGGACAGGTGATCACCCTTGATGTTCTTGGAGCCAGGTCTGAAGGAAAGATTGAAATTAAAACATGGGAAGAACAAGGCCCATCGGGCTTGACGTGAATTTAGTCTCTTGGTGCTTGTGATATGCTCAAGGTTTCTGTGATTGGTTAATACTAGGAAAGGGACTATCAAGCCAAGAACCCTCAAGCCAGTGCCCCATTCCTCTAAAGCTGCTTTGGGACTAAATGGCACCTATTCCACTCTCAAAAGCATCAACCTCCACCAAAAATGGTAGCTCAGGATCAGGTTGTTTGAGAATGGGTGCTGAGGTGAACTGGTGCTTTAGATCCATGAATGCATGTTGTGCATCTTCAGACCACTGAAGCTTGTGAGGTTTGCAAAATGCAGTTCTCAACATAGTGGCTCCCACTAGTCCTTATAGGTCCCACAAGTACTTATAGGTGAAGTACAAAAGTCGATGAATCCTGAGACAAGTGGGCAACCATCTAGTGCTGAAACATGAACAGAGGGAATATAAGGACAAGTAAAAATTCCTAACTTTGCCACAAATTTTTCATTAATAAAGTTCCCGGTCACCCCAGAGTCAATCAAAGCTTTCACAGCAACTTCCTTTCCATTCCAAACTAGGGTGGGGTGTACAGTTAATTGTCTCCTTTCAAGTGGTAAAACAATTTGAGTATTCACTTTAGTTTCTCGGGAGCAGAAGTCGAGTTGGGCATGTGGCAAGGAGATGGCCAGATAATCTGCAATACATGCACCGACCCAGTCGATTCCTTCTCTGTTTTTCCTCAGAAGAAAGATGAGCTTGCCCAATTTGCAAGCTCATCTTAGCAAGTTCTACAGAAGGGTTTTTTGAGCTGGTCTCACAGTGGACGCTGGATCCCTCCATGGGCTTGTGAACACAAATAAGATTGAGGGCTGTATATTACTTAAGATGCTGTATATTACTCAAGATGCCCGAATGTCTTATTTTATGGTAGGCCACCAAAACCTTCTAAGAAGGAAATCAAGAGTCCAGGTTGCACCAGGATGGCAGGTAAGGTGAGAACTGTGTCCCCACTAGAGAACCTGTGAACGGACATTGCTCTGGACAAATAGACAGTTAGCCGGCTCCCCTCCAGGGTCAGGTTCGAGAGCTTGGACCCTCCTTACCGTAGCCTCAATTTCCCATCTAACTGGACCCAACACATCCTACGGGTGAGTAAACTCGAGACAGGGCGTCTGGTTTCAGATTCTTGGATCCCGGTAGATAGGACAAAGTGAATTGAAACTGGTTAAAAAACAGTGACCATCTGGTCTAGCGAGGATTGAGCTGCTTAGCCTGTTGGATGTAGGGGAGTGCTGGGCACAACATAACGCGGGGTTAATTGTAACATGCATGGTTTAACACTTTCCACACATGCCAGGATGACGAAACTTTGTGTATTTACTAGTTGCCATATCAACACTATATCTAGAAAAAATGTGCCAAAATTAAAACATCTTAAGAAGATATTACTGAACATTTATTTAACCATAGCAAAAGTAAATTTCTTTCTTAAGTTTATTTTTCATCTCTGTTTTTTATGTTTATTTAAAATAAGACAAATATGATATTATTTTAATCCTATTTAAATCCCAGTTGAGCAGATGGGGTGCGTTGTAACACTGCGTTACAATGAGCCCCTATTAGAAATATGCTATTATATTCTGTACTTTTATGAATTCTTTTGAGAAACCATGAGAAAAGAGAGTCAATGTTCATAAATTATTCATTATTATTCTGTTTTTAACGTTATTATTCTGTTTTTTAATTTAGCGACGGGTTTGTTGTCAAAATCAAAAATGTGTGTATTTTTAATAATAAAAAAATGCCATGATTTTATTTCAAAGAGTTAATAATTGTATTTTAAGGACAAAATATTTTAGCCTCTTAGAAGGCCGACATCCTGCCGATCAGTGCACAATCAGTGTATTTGTCAGACCCCCTAAAAACGCTCCCGGCAACACAAAAAAAAAAATTATGAACTCAGCTAAGTGTCATTTTTAGGGGTGTGAAGAGATCTCGTGCCATATTATATGACACTGCAGCTGTTTCATGTCATATTGTAATGACGAGTGTGAGGGTGAAGTTAGGATAGAATATGCCAACACTGCGTTTACATTACTTCTCCACTCTAATTTGGCTTTTTATAGAAATAAAAACAATTTAAATCAGGTGGATAACAGTCACTTCAATTCCATCAGCTCATCCAACACGAGCGGTTCAAGCCGCACATAGTCCATAGCAGTAATCACGTGTCGAGAAGACGAGCGCTCGCATTGAGAGTGTGTTACGAGTGTGTGTTACATGTTAATGGACTCCGCGGCGGAGGATACGTTGCGAAGCAGAAGCGTCAGACTTATATTGAAAATGCGCGTTCAGCACCACCAGTAATATTCCCTGGGAATACTATTCCCAGAGTACACATGATCGCGAAATTCAAAGTGAAAGTAAAAGCGTTCTCTATTCTATTCTATTGGAGACAGGTCGGGACTGCATGCAGGCCAGTCAAGTACCCATACCCAATTCCTCCGCAGCCAGGACTTGGTAATGTGTGCAGAAAGTGGTTTTACATTGTCTTGTTGAAATATGCATGGACCTCCCTGGAAAAGATGTCTTCTTGAAGGCAGCATATTATGCTCCAAAATTTCTACGTACTTTTCAGCATTAACGGTCCCTTCACATTCACGAGTTCACACTTACATCAAATTAAATAGAGTAAATATTATGCGTATTTGGCGTGCTGTCCGGGGGAGGGCTCCGGGCTCGGAATTTTGCCCGAACCCAGAGTACCCCCCCGTGATGGAAATAGTCTAGAATTAGACTACATATATTAATTTGATGTCTTATGTGAGTTTAATTAAGTGAGGAGAAGGGGTGGTGGAGGGATGCTAAGAAAACAGTCAACGACAGGAAGGTAAATCGGCTGTCTATATACACCTCCTATCATTGATTTTTTAATGAGCTCCTCTTGTGTTCGATTAGGTTTAATTATCTGGGTCTGCTTCCACTTAACAGTTTTAATTTCCTGAATGTGCTTCTCCCGAAATTTGTTTATAAAACATCAATTCACGAGTTCACACTTACATCAAATTAAATAGAGTAAATATTATGCGTATTTGGCGTGCTGTCCGGGGGAGGGCTCCGGGCTCGGAATTTTGCCCGAACCCAGAGTACCCCCCAAAATGCAAAAACAGAGGACAGCCACCAAAACCCCAAATACGCAGATAATTGGTAGGCTGGCGTTTGATGAGCCTGGTTGCTTGGCCCGGAGGGCCTGTTGCTTCAAATGGGAGCTGCTCGCGGCATCAGGCAGATGAGTCCTACTGCTGATGGCTGGAAGCAGCCTTAGTTTTGAACGACTGGTCAGGTGAGAATGTGTGCGTCTGGGATTGAGTCAGGTGGCGAGATAATGAGAAAATCGTCTAGCAGGTGGATGAGGTGAGGGATGGCATAATTGTTCGACAGGATCCAACAAACCGCTTCTGATAGCATGTCGAAAATCTTGGGGCTGCTTTTGCATCCGAACGTTAGGCGTATGGCAAAATAGAATTGCTCGTGCCAACGGACCCCAAATAAGTGCCATGAATCTGGATGGATTGGCATCACTTTAAAAGCAGAAGTGATGTCGATTTTTGCGAGCCAAGCACCCCGTCCTGCGGTTTTAATAATTTCGATTGCATGCTCTATATCATGGTATTTGAGAGAAAATTTGTCGAGATGGATCAAGCTGTTTATGCTAGGAAACGGGGAATTGTGCGGTGCTGAGAGATCAATAATGAGGCGTTTTTTACCTGAAAATTTTCTCGTGGCCACGCCAATGGGACTAATGCGGAAAATTTCAAAGGGAGGGTTGTCAAAAGGGCCGATCATGAATCCTGACTCAACTTCTTTTTTAATGAGGTTATCTACGACTTCGGCTTCAGCGAGAGCAGATTGGAGATTTTTTACAGATTGTGTTCTGGGAAAGCGGGCATTCAGTGCCGGGTATAAAGCCGTATTTGAGTCCTGTCAGCAAATAATTTGTGAAATCTGCATCCGGGTGGTGCTCTAATTCGACAGAAAGACGAGAAATATTCACAGCTTCTTGCTGTGTAAATACATCTGACCCATTAAGGCTCGATATTCTGGCCTGGGTAAAGTATTTGTATAAGTCATAAGCACTCCTTATGACTCAGTTATCTGGTTATTCACTATTCATGGCCTGACTGCGTCTGGTCTACTCATATATATATATATATATATATATATATATATATATATATATATATATATATATATATATATATATATATATATATATATATTGTATCTTATGTGTTATTTCTTAGATGGCCCGACTCAGGTCTGGCTTATATTGGGACTTCATGATACCATGTTACGGCCCACTTAGGTCGGCTTGGGTATGGTGTCTCCGGGCTTCAGAGCCGTTAAGCAAGCACAGCGTTTTGCATTGGTTCCCCGTAGCGTTAGCAAACGGAATACGAGAGTACTCTCGAAAGGTAACGCTTCGGTTACTAACGTAACCTCGGTTCCCTGAGAAGAGGGAACGAGTATTGCGTTTGCTTGCTATTAAAAGCACAGCGCAGTTGCTCTCCCTGATCCTCTCTATAACCTGAGGTAACATTGAGACTGGGGGAAAAGCATAAAGAGGAAGGTTGAGCCATTCGTGGGCCAACGCATCCTTGTGCTTGGAGAAATATGTTAGGCATTGAGCATTGTCTTGTGAGGCGAAAAGATCCACTTTTGCCTCTCCAAACCTGCCCCAAATTGTCTGAATTGTGTGTGGGTGAAGAGACCACTCTGCTGGGGACACTTTGTCCCTGGACAGCATGTCCGGACCCAAATTCAGAATGCCTGGCACATGAGTCGCCCTCAGCGAACTCAGGTTGCACTCTGCCCATATTAGGAGTTTTTCCGCCATTGCGTGCAGATTGAAAGATCTTAAACCGCCCTGGCGATATATATAACCCAGCTAGAATTTTAGAACATTACCTACATTGTTCTATAAATGTTTTCAGCGGGTAGTTTTATTTTTGTTCCCAGAATGTTCTTTTAAAAGTTAGGATAACATTCTTTAAAAACATTCTAAAAATGTTTAGTGGTAACATAACATCCCACTAAGCAAAGTTTCAACGTCTTTGACCCTAGAGGCGAACGTTGAAAAGACGTCCACTGAGGAGCCAGAATAAACGTTTTTATGACGTCTGTTTTGGACGTGATCTGCACGTCCGATATAGATGTTCATGGAACCTTAAGGTTAAACAGTTCAAATGTGCTCATTGTGGACATATATTCCTTTTGTAATTGCAAATCAACTCACAGACAGTGTGTGTTTGTCCAAAATCTTGAAAATAAAAGAAACTTAGCTCACACCTTTAGACACTTAAGCCAACTTAGCATCTGTAATTCACACATCTTTGGATCATGAGAGAAACCAGACCTGAAGGAAATACTCTCTGGCACAGGACTCAATCCAGGATCTTCTTGCTGTGAGGAGCCAGTGTTTCCCACTCATACACTGGTGCTGCCCTTAATCACAGATATAAGAGACACTTTGACTATTTCTGTCAGATGTCTACAGAAAATTAACAGAGGTTTAGATGTTGATGATTTATGGTTCATTTGAAGTCACCATTGTGGTGAGAAGCGTTTGCTTTAGTTGGACTCTTGGTCCCTGTAGTTGTGTTAGCTTTTCTTTGGCTGTTATAACTGTGTCTGTGAAACACAATAGTTGTGGCTGAGCAAGCAAAGCTAAAGTGACATCAGGTGTTGTCAGCTCCTCGTTGATGATCAGTAAATCATCACAAAGTGAGCATTTAATTTTTTTTTTTTTGGCAAGCTGTTTTTAATTGTAATTTGCTTATAGCTACTACACCTTTGTGAAACTGCAGAATTGGCACCAATAGCATTTAACTAATCAATTATCCTGAAGAAAAAAAAGTATCCACACCCAACGTTTTGAGCAAATGTTTCACAAAGTCACACACACACATCAACATTTGGCCAATGATTCACAACAACGGTGACAAGTTTCATGCGGCAATGCATGATGGGTGGCTTCATAGTGCAAAAGTCATGCTTGATTCCCAAGCTTTTTTGATTTGATTGTCACCGTTGTTGTGAATCATAGGCCAAATCTTGATGTCGGTGTGTGACTTTGTGAAGTATTTGCTCAAAATGTTGGGTGCATATATTTTTTTTTGGTCATCCTTCGAGATAATTGATCCTTTTAATTTTATTGGAACAAATACCACACTATCACAAGGTTATTGTGGATATATACAAATTACTTTTTGTACCAAACAAGAAGACAAAACTTAAAACACAACATCAAATGCTCGCTTTGTGAGGATTTAGTGATCTGACAACACCTGATGTCACTTCATCTTAGCTTGCTCAGCCACAACTATTGTGTTTCACAAACACAGTTACAGCAGCCAAAGAAAAGCTACCACAACTACAAGGACCAAGAGTCCAACTAAAGCAAACGCTTCCCACCACAATGGTGACTTCAAATTAACCATAAATCATCAACATCTAAACCTCTGTTAATTTTCTGTAGACGTCTGACAGAAATAGTCAAAGTGTCTCTTATATCTGTGATTAAGGGCAGCACCAGTGTATGAGTGGGAAACACTGGCTCCTCACAGCAAGAAGATCCTGGATTGAGTCCTGTGCCAGAGAATCTTTCCTTCAGGTCTGGTTTCTCTCATGATCCAAAGATGTGTGAATTACAGATGCTAAGTTGCCTTAAGTGTCTAAAGGTGTGAGCTAAGTTTCTTTTATTTTCAAGATTTTGGACAAACACACACTGTCTGTGAGTTGATTTGCAATTACAAAAGGAATATATGTCCACAATGAGCACATTTGAACTGTTTAACCTTAAGGTTCCATGAACATCTATATCGGACGTGCAGATCACGTCCAAAACAGACGTCATAAAAACGCTTATTCTGGCTCCTCAGTGGACGCCTTTTCAACGTCGCTCTAGGTCAAAGACGCGTTGAAACTTTGCTTAGTGGGATGTTATTAGAATGTTACCACTAAACATTTTTAGAATGTTTTTAAAGAATGTTATCCTAACTTTTAAAAGAACATTCTGGGAACAAAAATAAAACTACCCGCTGAAAACATTTATAGAACAATGTAGGTAATGTTCTCAGAACATTCTTATAACAAAAAAATTCTAGCTGGGAAGCTACCACCGACCTGCTGTCCGTTCGGACTAGGACGTGGTGGTGCTTTATGTACGGAAGGAAAGCTCTTAGCGATAACGTGACCGCTTTCATCTCTAGACAGTTTATGTGAAGGCTCTTTTCCGAGTCTGACCAGAGACCGGAGACTGGCCTGCCCTCGTGAAGGGCTCCCCAACCCAGGTTGGATGCATCTGTCGAGATAACCTTCCACTTCGTAACAGTGCCCAAGCTCACTCCCGTCTGATACCAGACAGGATTTTTCCAAGGAGCCAGAGCCAAAACACAGCTGTGATCTACCTTGATTCGTAATCGGCCCGAGAGCCATGCGTGAGCTGGAACGCGGCGATTCAGCCAGCGCTGTAGGGGGCGCATGTGTAACAGACCTAGTCTGAGAACTGGTGCCGCCGAGGCCATGAGACCCAACATCCTCTGAAAGTGTTTGAGAGGGGTGAGTGCACCGGACCTGAGGGAAACCACTCGGTTCTGAACAGAGAGCGCGCGCTGTGACGTCAGTCGCGCGTTCATCTGCAGTGAGTCCAATACTGTTCCCAGAAACGAAATGTTCTGTGTGGGAGACAATGAGCTCTTTGCCACGTTGATTCTGAGGCCCAAGCATTTCAAATGGTTGAGAAGCCAAGATCTGTGGTTTAATAACTGTATCTCTGACTGAGCTATTATGAGCCAGTCGTCGAGATAGTTGAGAATTCTCATTCCCGAAGCCTCAGCAGCGGGGTTAGCGCCGCTTCCATGCACTTCAAAGCGTGCGGGAGCCAGAGATAGACCAAAGGGTAGCACCCTGTATTGGTATACTTTCCTCGGCGAATCTCAAGAATGGCCTGTGATGAGGGGCTATCTGTATGTGGAAATAGGCATCCTCTAGATCCACAGTGAAAAACCAATCTCCCGGGCGAACGTGCGCGAGGATTTGTTTTGTTCTCAACATTCTGAACGGGCGCTTCATAAGGGCTTTGTTCAGATGTCTGAGGTCTAGGATGGGTCTGAGACCACCGTCCTTTTTTGGTACAAGGAAGTAGCGACTGTAAAAGCCTGACTCGCTCTGTGAGGGGTGCACGGCTTCCACCGCCCCTTTATTAACAGTTTTGATATCTCGGTTCGAAGCACGTGACTTGTGTCGCTTCTCACCATTGTCTCTTCCACGGCACGAAAGCGCGGTGGTCTGCGAGCAAACTGTAGCGAGTAACCTTGTTTTATTATGTTCAACACCCATTTTGAAATGCCGGGATGGCCTGCCAGGCCTCGGCCTTCGAAGCCAGGGGCTGAATTAATTTGTGGGTCGAGTCGCTGAGTAACAGGGACTCGGTGGCCCGATAATGTTGCGTTAGAGTGGCACTTATGAGGGAATTGTTTCCCGCCGCCTGAGTACAGGGGGCTGGGGGACATAGAATATAGGTGCTTGTGTACAGGCGAGCGCGTTTGAGCACGGGCTCGTTGTCTGTGAGGATAGTGTTTCCAGCCACCTGAGTGCAGGGAGCTGGGGAACATGGGGGAGTGATTGAGTGTAGGGGTACATGCTTTATTGCTGGCACACTGCCTACAGAGAAAAACTCTTTTCGTGACTCCATGTGGGTCGCCGTAAAACGGCGTTTGTGTACAGGCGAGCGCTTGCTTGCGGGCTCGTTGACTGTGTATGTGATGTTCCCAGCCCCCTGATTGAAGGGAGCTAGGGAACGTTTTGGGAGAGAGCGAGGTGGTAAACCGGCCGAAGCGGGCATTATCCAACCTCTCTTCGTGCCTCTGGCTAGGACGGCTTCGGCGGCTCAGTTTCCAACATTGCTGGGTCGGTGACCTCGACGCTTCGGAGGTTTGCTGCGGCTCGTAGAGCGGGAGCGCTGTCCGGGCTTGAAGCCTGCGCGAGGCTGTTGAGCTGGCTGCGCCGCCTTGGTGGGCTGGGCTGGTCCAGCTCTAGCTTGGCGGCTAGTAGAGGAGCTGGAACGCTTGGGCAGGAAATGTCGCATTGCCTGTGAAGCCTTTTGTGCCTCAGTGAAGCGTTCCGTGAATCCAACCACGGAGGGACCGAATAGTCCTGAAGGCGACATGGGCGCGTCCAGGAAAGCAGTCTTGTCCGAGTCTTTCATCTCGGTTAGGTTAAGCCACAAATGGCGCTCCAATACCGTCAAGTTGGCCATACATCTGCCGATCGCCTGGGCGTTGGCCTTGGTGGCACGCAGGGCCAAGTCAGTGGCGCCGCGCAGATCCCTTAGAACCTCGTTATCCGGGACAGACTCATCCAAGGAACGGAGGAGTTTGGCCTGGAAGACTTGAAGCACCGCCATAGAGTGAAGCGCTGAAGCCGCCTGGCCGGTGGAGGCGTATGCTCGACCGGCGAGGTTGGAAGTAGTGCGGCAGGCTTTGGAAGGGTGCACAGCCTTAGACTGCCATCCTCTGGCGGAGGGCGGGCAAAGGTGAGCGGCGACGGCTTCCTCGAGGGGTATCCTCTTTTCTGAGCGCCATCGACCACCGAGAGCGCTGAAGAAAAGGAGGATTTGGCGCGAGAAGAAAATGGAGCCTTCCACGACTTAGTAGTGGACTTCTGGGAAGAAGGGAGCGGGTTTTTGAGCGGTTGGTTGGCGTCGGTTCTCGAAAAACCACTCGTCAAGTCTGCTTCTCGTGGGCTCCTCGAGTTGAGACCAGTCAATGCCGAGGTCATCCACGGCCTTGGTGAGCAGGCGTATAAGCTCAGTGTCCACTGAGGTTTTGCCGCCGCTGGCAGTCCGCGTCGAAGTGGCGTGCTCCGAGACGGTATCCGACCACCCGCTTTCGGATGCAGCAAGAGAAAGACTGTCATGCTCCTCCTCCTCCGGTCCGCCGAAGGAAACAGTAGCAGCCGCCAAACGAGGGGAGCTGTGCTGTTCCTCGACGAACATGACAGGTGATGGCGAGGTACGCGGGGAAATGACCGGCATGTGCTCGCCAGAGCGCTCCGGGGGCCTCTGGTCGCGACGCTTCTTTTTCCGTGGCTCGAGAGGCTGAGAGCAAGGGACGGGATTCGGGTCGAAACTGGCGAGCCGAGCCCGAAGGGTCTGCAACGCTAGTTCGTCGCACTCCGGGCAGCCGCCCTGGTTGAGTGCAGTCTGCGCGTGGTCTCGTCCGAGACATGATGCGCAGATGATGTGTCGATCCTCGTAATAAAGCAATAAAGCCTCTGCACGAGGCATAAGAACGAGACATAGTAAATGGTAAAAAGGATATATGCCGGATGGCGCAGCTGGAAGGCAGGCTGAAGGCGGAGAATCCGACGTCCTCAGGCTGCAGAGTTCCGCTGGGTGCGTGTCGACGGCAGGCTTCGATCCAGAGCTCAGCAAGGTGAGTCGCTGAAGAAGAATTAATCTGACTAACCTGGCGAGACAGGGAGTTATGTACCCTTGGCTATGCAAATTCTGTTGCCCCTTGTGGCGGGAATTTAGAGGGACCCGATTGGTCCGTCCCGCCATAGGTTGCTGCAGTTGCAGCGGCACAGCCAATCAGCACGCAGCAGCTTCCTGCTGAGAGCTGTGCAGCTGCACTGCGTGTTATATGGTAATTTTTAGGATAAAAATTTTGCTTCAATATCTCGACGAAAGGAATTCCCCCGTAGCGTTAGCAAACGCAATACGAGAGTACTCTCGAAAGGGAACTAGGTTTTATCCGCGCTAGATGCCAGATATAACGGGGGAAAGCAAGCTTCTCACTCTAAGACGTTGTTGAACAATGTAATCAGAGTTACTGAGGACTTGGATGAGGAAGTTTCTGAAGAAGAGCACTGTTTTGGAGCCAGTGAGGATGTTTTCATTGGGGGAGAAAACACTATTTACAAGTATGTGTTTTTTTATATTATATAATACATTTTACTGCATGTACTGAGGCATGTGTCAGTGTTTTGATGTGTTCCGATTCCTTACTGCTAACCTCTGGTGTGTGTGTTTGGATGTCGTGCAAGAGTGTGTGTCTTTGTGTGTGTGTGTGTGTGTGTGTGTGTGTGTGTGTGTGTGTGTGTGTGTGGGCATGTTTTTGTGAAATATCAGGACACAAATGTGTATAATGACATGGGTATGACATAGGTATTACAAAAAGAGGGTGAAATATGAGGACGTTCCCCATGTCCTCACTTTTCAAAATGCTTATAAATCACACAGGATGAGGATTTTTTCACAGAAAGTAAACTGCACAGTCTCCTGTGATGGGTAGGTTTAGGGGCAGGGGCAGTGTAGGGGGATAGAAAATACGGTTTGTACGGTATAAAATGCATTACGCCTATGGAATGTCCCCACATTTCACAAAAACAAACGTGTGTGTGTGTGTGTGTGTGTGTGTGTGTGTGTGTGTGTGTGTGTGTGTGTGTGTGTGTGTGTGTGTGTGTGTGTGTGTGTGTGTGTGTGTGTGGACTGGTAATCCCTACGGTATGGGGACAAAATGTCCCCACAAAGATGGCAAAATCCAAAATCCTTGTCCTTGTGGGGACATTTTTGTCCCCATGAGGAAAACATCTTATAAGTCACACTAAGTGATGTTTTTGAAAATGTAAAAATGCAGAATGTCTCCTGTGATGGGTAGGTTTAGGGGCAGGGGCAGTGTAGGGGGATAGGAAATATAGTTTATACGGTATAAAAACCATTACGCCTATGGAATGTCCCCATAAAACATGGAAACACAACATGATGTGTGTGTGTGTGTGTGTGTGTGTGTGTGTGTGTGTGTGTGTGTGTGTGTGTGTGTGTGTGTGTGTGTGTGTGTGTGTGTGTGTGTGTGTGTGTGTGTGTGTGTGTAAATGTTTTGTAAATGTATTTATTTCTTTGTTTTTTATATCACAGACTATCATCTCATTGACCATGAAGTGTTAGAAAACACTAGGACATCACTCCTGCAGAGATGGCACATCCTTCCCAGAGATGCAGAGGGGGAGGGGGAAAGGGAAAGGGAGTGAGTGAAATGTAAAGTGTGAAAATAGTCTGATATTATATATTATTATATATTAGTAGAGTTTTTAATATTAAAGAGTTTTATAAATAAAAGCAATTGTTTTGTCTTTATTTGCACAAAGTTTAGTTTTCCAGAATTGGAAAAACACTATGATATATACTATAAAAACACTGTAATGTTTATGTTTCAGCAATCATTCACAAATTATTGAGCTAAGGCAGCTTCCTGATGAGCAACTGCACCACAAAGGTCTTGTGCCTGGGATGAATCTGCTGGGTCTATGTTTGGCTCAGTGTTTCTGTCAGGGATCATGGGAATAGGAGTAGTGTAAAAACTGGATGAACCCAAATGCAGGAAGCCAGATGACAATTCTGGGGGAATGTTATCAAATCTTTAATTTGATGAAAAGTAGGGTTAGGTATGACACCAATATGGCACCGGTACCTTTATAACCGGTATGTACCGGACCAAATCAGAATGCAGATTTCTGTGCCTCATTTCGGTGCCACTTAAATTCAAACGTGCTTTTGTGCTTTGGCTGGCGCCGAGCCAGAGACAGACACACTCAGCGCTCGTCACGTATCACAACTATTCAGTGTTTTCAACCACATCATGTTTATTTTAGGTTTCAGACATGTAAATGCTGTAAAAAGTACTTGCAAAAAATACACACTGATGTCTATGGAAGTGGCAAAAACAATCCTTTCAGACAGTTAAGATAACTTGACTACGTGTTTTATTCACATCAGATACACATTATAGTGACTATATAGTTTACTCTATTCTTCTCCCAGTTCAGCAGTGGTCACTTACTTTCATGTATTTCGTGAGACGAAGATAAATTTATGTGAAGTAAATCCGAGATCCGATTCTCTGAGGTGCAAACTAAGTATCGGTTCAGGCACCGTTTAGGCACCGGTATCGAGAAAAGAAAAAAAACGATACCCAACCCTAACGAAAAGGCAAGTCCCAAAAAAATTCAAAAATTTCAAAAATATTGACTCCAAAAAGTTCAAATAAGGTATAATGAATACAAAAAGTTATTTGGAGAAAATACAAAAAGTAAAGAGAAATGTCAATCATTCCAAAAGGTAAATCCCAAAAGTTCACAATGCAAATCCAGAAGGCATTTCAGAAAGTTAACCAAAAATCTTTGAGTAACTGCCAAAATTTCAAAGAAAAATTTCAATTTAATAAAATAAAGGAACCATACCAGGTACACAAAGTAGTGTCTTCAGATAAATCCAAAAAAGACAGCATGAAAATGACCTAGACTTGATCATGACATGGGAAACACTCAGCAAAGTACTCAAAACTAGGGTGACTTATGCCAGGTTCCCAGCAACGTGTAATCCGTGTTTTTTCAACCTTCTACCCGTGAAAGTGCACTGGAACGGCCGTCAAACTCGTGACTTCCCACACATGAACTCGTACTAGATCGATGTACTCCCAGTTACAAGTTCTGACGTCACATAGCCCGCGAAACAACAATGGCAGCTCCTACGGATGCAGTGTTTGTGGAAGTCATACATTAACACTAGGACCGAGAAATTTGCTCATGACCGTGTAAAACAACTTAAAATACTCCGTCATTTTTGGCCTCAAAGACATGAACGATATGTCTTACATAGCTTAAAGCTTAAAGTGTCCACTTTTATTTCTGTACACTCAAAATAAAAAATAAATTTTGTGAGTTTTGCTAAATAAAGGAAACAAACAGGATGCGTGTTCTCCCGTCTGTCTCCCTGTGATGTCCATTCTGAAATGCGTGAGAAAATATACTCAGAACTCAGAGAAAACTTGCCACACAGACACGACAGATGTCTCTTTATAAAGCTTGGAATGTCTACTTTTAAATGAAGTCATTTACATAAAAAAACAGATATTCTCTGTTTATGTTATCCTATGAAAACAGCGAGAGGTCCAGTTTCTCAAGCAGCTACTCATTATCTTTAATGTGACCACACCCACACGCACGCAAAGCGATTCAAATGCAAATCGTCCATGAGGAAACATCACGAACCTGTAAACGCCCCATCACCTCAAAACAAAGACTTGTCTTCATCATTCTTATGCTTTTCATCGAGCTCGGAAGACACGCTTGCGTGTTTACCTTGGATTTACCTCAGAATAAGAAGAATGCGTTTTTAAGGTAAACAGTCTGGGCAGGGCAGAAGTGGAATGGAGAGCAGGAGCCGCGTGCGTCCATTGTGCTTTCACACTGGCAGCGTTTGTCTCGCGCAGCTGAACCACGGCTTGTATATTGCAAATACAGACGAATATCGTCCATTCTTTCCGGTGTTCTCCTCCGACCCCTGTCTATCTCGTGCTTTGATTTATGATGGGCAGCATACATATGTGACTGTGTTCCCCTCTGTTCCCCTCTGTCTCTGGCGAGGCGCCTATCTTTAGCGAAGCGGCGCAATGAGCGTGCCGCAGACGTGTGCAGTGTACAAGGCTTGAAGCCGGCCTAAAATGTGTGAAATCAACGGAAACATGTTGAAATATGAATAGAAAAGGATATTTTATGCTCTACAATATTAAACGCAGCATGATATAAAAGTAGGGTTACCAACTGTCCAGTATTAGCTGAGATGTCCTGTTTATTAGGCCTACATTTTTTGTGTCCCGTTTTAAATGTCCCGTTTATTGACTGGTACGCTGATGTAACCATGCACTGTCTCGTTCATATATGTTGCATCTTTTGCATGCTCAAGTTCGTTATTTTAAATGTAGACGCGCGACAAGCACACTCATATAGAGAGACTCATTAGTTTTCATTCATCTTGCCATGAATGTCTCTTTTGCAAAAAAAAAATAATAATTTAAAATGTACCACTGCTCTGTGTTGTTTTCATATGTAAACCCAAGTATACACTACCAGTCAAAAGTTGTCGATTTTCTCAAGGTTTAAAAAAAAAATCTGCTCAACAAGGCTGCATTTATTTGATCCAAAATACAGCAAAAACTGTATATTGTGAAGTATTTTTATAATTTAATTGTTTTCTATTTGGATATATTTTTAAAATGCCATTTATTTGGCCTTCAGTTCCACATGATCCTTCAGAAATCATTGTAATAAACTGATTTTCTGCTCAAGAAACATTTTTATTTCAGGATTCTCTATTTGATAAATAGAAAGTTTAAAACAACAGCATTTATCAGAAATAGATTCACAGAGATGCCTTGTATTTTATTTCAGATAAATGTTATTCTTTTTAACTTTCCGTTAATCAAACATGTATCCCTCTGGGTTAAATCTTTGATTTATCAAAGAATCCTGAAAAAAAATACACAACTGTTTTCAACATTCATAATAATAAGAAATGTTAGTTGAGCATACAGGTCCTTCTAAAAAAAAATTAGCATATTGTGATAAAAGTTCATTATTTTCCATAATGTAATGATAAAATTAAACTTTCATATATTTTAGATTCATTGCACACCAACTGAAATATTTCAGGTCTTTTATTGTTTTAATACTGATGATTTTGGCATACAGCTCATGAAAACGAAAAATCTCAAAAAATTAGCATATCATGAAAAGGTTCTCTAAACTAGCTATTAACCTAATCATCTGAATCAACTAATTAACTCTAAACACCTGCAAAAGATTCCTGAGGCTTTTAAAAACTCCCAGCCTGATTCATTACTCAAAACCGCAATCATGGGTAAGACTGCCGACCTGACTGCTCTCCAGAAGGCCATCATTGACACCCTCAAGCGAGATGGTAAGACACAGAAAGAAATGTCTGAATGAATAGGCTGTTCCCAAAGTGCTGTATCAAGGCACCTCAGTGGGAAGTCTGTGGGAAGGAAAAAGTGTGGCAAAAAACGCTGCACAACGAGAAGAGGTGACTGGACCCTGAGGAAGATTGTGGAGAAGGACCGATTCCAGACCTTGGGGGACCTGCGGAAGCAGTGGACTGAGTCTGGAGTAGAAACATCCAGAGCCACCGTGCACAGGCATGTGCAGGAAATGGGCTACAGGTGCCGCATTCCCCAGGTCAAGCCACTTTTGAACCAGAAACAGCGGCAGAAGCCCCTGACCTGGGCTACAGAAAAGCAGCACTGGACTGTCGCTCAAATTTTGCATGTCATTCGGAAATCAAGGTGCCAGAGTCTGGAGGAAGACTGGGGAGAAGGAAATGCCAAAATGCCTGAAGTCCAGTGTCAAGTACCCACAGTCAGTGATGGTCTGGGGTTCCATGTCAGCTGCTGGTGTTGGTCCACTGTGTTTTATCAAGGGCAGGGTCAATGCAGCTAGCTATCAGGAGATTTTGGAGCACTTCATGCTTCTATCTGCTGAAAAGCTTTTTGGAGATGAAGATTTTGTTTTTCAGCACGACCTGGCACCTGCTCACAGTGCCAAAACCACTGGTATATGGTTTATTGACCATGGTATTACTGTGCTCAGTTGGCCTGCCAACTCTCCTGACCTGAACCCCATAGAGAATCTGTGGGATATTGGGAAGAGAAAGTTGAGAGACGCAAGACCCAACACTCTGGATGAGCTTAAGGCCGCTATCGAAGCATCCTGGGCCTCCATAACACCTCAGCAGTGCCACAGGCTGACTGCCTCCATGCCACGCCGCATTGAAGCAGTCATTTCTCCAAAAGGATTCCCGACCAAGTATTGAGTGCATAACTGAACATAATTATTTGAAGGTTGACTTTTTTTGTATTAAAAACACTTTTCTTTTATTGGTCGGATGAAATATGCAAATTTTTTGAGATTTTCAAAAATGGGTTTGGGTTTTCATGAGCTGTATGCCAAAATCATCAGTATTAAAACAATAAAAGACCTGAAATATTTCAGTTGGTGTGCAATGAATCTAAAATATATGAAAGTTTAATTTTATCATTACATTATGGAAAATAATGAACTTTTATCACAATATGCAATTTTTTTGAGAAGGACCTGTATATATCAAATATTCATATGAGAATGATTTCTGAAGGATCATGACACTGAAGACTGGAGTAAAGATGATAAATTCAGCTTTAATCACAGGAATAAATTACACTTTACTATATTCACATAGAGAACATTTATTTTAAATTGTATAAATAATTCACAATATTACTGTTTTTACTATTTTGGATCAAATAAATCCAGCCTTGGTGAGCAGAAGAGACTTATTTTTTAAATATACAGTTCTAAAACTTGAATGGTACAGTAGGTCTAAAGTCATTATATAAAGAAAATGTACAGTCAGATAAATTAAATTAAACATGATTTTGTGAATAAGCTACAAACAATACATTCAAGAATTAAATCTCAGTGATTGTCTATAGTTCCCTCTGTCACATTCCTCATTGATATTCAGAGGAGGAGTCGTTGCCGCCTCAGGTGTGAATATTCATGATGGTCCACACCCTCCCCGCATACAGCCATTCTGACAATAAGTGTCTTTAAAAAGTTAAATGACTATATTGTTTTGTATGAATGAGGGATCAAAATGGTTTTCACATTGTCTTGAAGAAAAAACTCTAGGCAACAACATCCAGTTCTTAAAAGCCTTGTGAACAAATGTTTAAAGTGTTATATGGCCTTATTTCAGTGATTTAACATTTTAGCTTTTTTCAAAATCTACGCATAAACTTTAGCCATTGATATGCTTTAAAGGAACACTCCACTGTTTTTAGAAATAGGGCTTATTCAACTTCTTTCCTACATTTAGATATGTGGGCAAATTGTCAAGTGCATGCATTGTTTTAGTTTTGCAGGGTCGCCGCTAGCTTAGCTTAGCATAATGAATGGAATCCTATGTTGCCAGCTAGCATGTCCCGAGTACAAGTGATCAAAAAAATAAATAAATAAATAAACACCTAATTAAGCGATGCAGATTAAGACTAGGCGATTTCCTAGGAAGATATTGACTTGGGACTATTTTATGGGGAAGCACAGGCGAAGCACTGCTACTTGGGCGCAGAGATATCACGCAACACATGAAAACCCACAACTTCAATCAACATACCGGCGTATGTTGTGCATGTGTTGCGTGATATCTCTGCGCCCAAGTAGCAGTACTTCGCCTGTGCTTCCCCATAATATAGTCCCAAGTCATGTCAGAGCATGTCAAAACTTCTTCAGGGCCACAAAATAGGCTCAGGGTCCAGAGAGTTAAAATCGTTTCTCAAAATAAGGTATTGCTATAAACGTTATTTATCCGCAAATGTTATGCATTATCAGCAGCTTTTCTAGTTTTCAGTCCATTGAGTACAATAATAAATTAATAAATAAGGTATTGCTATAAATGTTATTTATCCGCAAATGTTATGCATTATCAGCAGCTTTTCTAGTTTTCAGTCCATTGAGTACAATAATAAATTAATACCAAATACATTTCCAAATATACAAATAATGTAAAATAAAAGATATAACAGCTTTTCTTGCCTTATGTGTCGTTTTTTCTCCTCCTTTTCCCTCAAATAATCAAAGAGTAAGTGCCTTTGGCAATAGCTACCACAGTTTGCCCAAGCAGTTTGCCGTGACTTTGCCTGGAACGCTACAAAGTCGTGAGTCGTGTTTTGAAGATTTAACTTACGGGCTCAAAAACCTGCCTGGAACGCAGCATTAAATACACAAACAGGAAACAAGGCAAAGAATCTGACATAATGACAGTGACTCAAAAACAACCAGAGATGCAATGGGGGCCATTTAAAATCATTTTAAAGTCACTTTACAAGTAATTTAAAAGTGATTAGTAAATGATTAACTAATCATTTACGAAACATGACTATCTGTTCATAAATTATTAATAAGTGATATGTTAATTATTTTACGTTTTGTGGATTCAGTTATAAGTAATTTACAATTGATTAGTTAATGGTGAACTAATAATTTACAAAACATGACTATGCATTTCATAAATGTTTAATAAATTGTTTATTTTTTGAATTTTTGTAGGTCAAGTTATAAATTAGTTATTAGATAATGATAAACTAATCATTTACAAATCATGACTATACATTCATAGATTATTATTAAGTAATATGCTAACGATTTACAAATATGTCGTAAATTATCTTTAAAAAAATATATAAAATAATCAAACAGATCCTCAGTAAATGGTTATTAAAGGGTTACTTCAGCGATTAGCATTAAGCTTTATATCAGTAGAAACCCGGGAATATATATTCTAATTATCGTACTTTCCCCCCCTCATATCCCCCTGAGACGAGAGAATTATGTATTTTATTTCTGGAAAAAATCCTCAGATGACACAAATATCGTCATTTTGCGTCATCTGAGGTTTTTTTTGGGCAGAGGCTAAAGACTACAGCCAGCAGTAGGGCGCTATTTCCACATGTTTTCAACATCGCACTCACAGCACATGAACTGAAAATGCGCCAGACTGAACATGTGCTGTTCATGCAGCTGCAGCCGCGAATCCTGCGATTACCTCAACTGATGTGACGAATGTAGTCTGACTCCTGCTACGTTTGTGCCGTGACACTCAATCGGCTCACTCACATTATATCGAACAGATACGTTCAGTTTTTAATTGTAGTGTCTCTAACTGAACTGATTTTATGAAAATGAACACAGTGGGCAAGTGATCCAGTAATCCAGTAGCCGTGCCTAGAGTGGCTGGTGGTCATAAAGGGATGGACATGGTCAGAAACAATGCTCAGGTAGGCCGTGGCATTTAAACGATGCCCAATTGGCACTAAGGGGCCTAAAGTGTGCCCCCACACCATTACACCACCACCACCAGCCTGCACAGTGGTAACAAGGCATGATGGATCCATGTTCTCATTCTGTTTACGCCAAATTCTGACTCTACCATCTGAATGTCTCAACAGAAATCGAGACTCATCAGACCAGGCAAAATTTTTCCATTCTTCAACTGTCCAATTTTGGTGAGCTCATGCAAATTGTAGCCTCTTTTTCCTATTTGTAGTGGAGATGAGTGGTACCCGGTGGGGTCTTCTGCTCTTGTAGCCCATCCGCCTCAAGGTTGTGCGTGTTGTGGCTTCACAAATGCTTTGCTTCATACCTCGGTTGTAACAAGTGGTTACAAAAAAAGGATCAGTACCAACTATTCGTGTTCCTGCGTCACCCCCAGAAGAAGTGAGTGTAACGTTTTATCATCCTTTATATTAATCTTTGCAAATCGCTTGCACGATGAATGGCTAAAGTTTACAGGGTAAGTTACATTACGGCATGCTTTCTATGTATGACGTTCTCAATATAATTCATAATCCCACGTTTATAATGAACGTGTTATGGTTATTGTGTTATTACAAACTGTGTACGCTGACAAGCTGTCAATGAACTAACATATACATCAGTAAACATATAGCATTCGTATCTCACTACGCTACCCTGCCAGTAGAGAGATCAAAGATAGATTAAAGTGGCATTACGTTAACCAACCATTCAGAAACGTCCTGTTCGAGCCTTAATTGTCTAACTTCGTTGCGGCCGTCATCTTGTTACGGGTCCGACTCCGGTTCAAACTGATACGGTTGCACAGATATGTCCTCAGAGGCTCCCGTTGCCATTCTTTCTCCAAAATATACCCTCAACTGTTGTCAAGGCAATGCTCCACATGAGTTGTGTCAAAACAACTGGTGTCAAAACAACGGGTGAGCAAAAAAACGGGCTTGCTGAAAACAGAGCTGTTTTTGACCAGGTAAAATGTTCTCACAATACTAACGAGAATTTTTTATTAAAGTATATTACAAACTTTTCATTTAGACACTTAAGAATCATATTAACTTGCTCTAAAGTGCTCTAAAACTTCCTGGTATACAGCTGCGTTGACCTTGGACCTCAGAGAACACAGTGGATCAACACCAGCAGATGACATGGCACCCCAAATCATCACTGACTGTGGAATCTCTACACTGGACCTCAAGCAACATGGTTTGTGTGCCTCTCCTCTCTTCCTCCATTCTGGGACCCTGATTTCCAAAGGAAATGCAAAATTTACTTTCATCAGAGAACATAACTTTGGACCACTCAGCAGCAGGCCAGTCCTTTTTGTCTTTAGCCCAGACGAGATGCTTCTTACGCTGTCTGTTGTTAAAGAGTGGCTTGACACAAGGAATGCGACAGCTGAAACCCATGTCTTGCATACATCTGTGCGTAGTGGTTTTTGAAGCACTTACTCCAGCTGCAGTCCACTTTTTGTGAATCTCCCCAACATTTTCGAATGGGTTTTGTTTCACAATCCTCTCCAGGGTGCGGTTATCCCTATTGCTTGTACACTTTTCCTTCCCTTCGCCTCTCTATTAATGTGCTTGGACACAGAGCTCTGTGAACAGCCAGCCTATTTTGCAATGACCTTTTGTGTCTTGTCCTCCTTGTGCAAGGTGTCAATGGTCATCTGAGACCATTTCAAGGCCTTTGCAGGTGTTTTGAGTTAATTAGCTTATTAGAGTGCGGCACCATGTGTCTTCAATATTAAACCTTTTCACAATATTCTAATTTTCTGAGATGCTAAATTTGGGATTTTCCATAGTTGTCAGTTATAATCATCAAAATTAAAAGAAATAAACATTTATAAATGAATGAATATAATATACAAGTTTCACTTTTTGAATGGAATTAGTGAAATAAATCAACTTTTTGGTGATATTCTAATTATATGACCAGCACTTGTATTACTCATACTCTTTAATATAAATATATGGCAGGAATAGCAAGAGTAGTATGCTAGTACGCTAATCTGAATTCAGCCAGAGTAGATTTCAGCACACTGACTCATTTAAAAGTAGATCTGTGTTCAAAAAAGGTTGGGCATCCCTGATATAGGCTATCCTAAAGAGACAATGAGGAACACCTGAGAACAATCAACTTCTGGTGAGTGAGACCTCTGGTGGCAGAGTTGAGAAATGGCAGCTGTGACAAAATGGATTTTAAAAAGAAATATGGTATTAAACGGAACCAAACTGAAATAAGGTACTTGGGAGTGATAAAACAATGTAGAAAATGTATTTATGATTTTAGAAATTACTATAAGAAATTATTTAAAAAGGTGGAAAATATTACCGTTATCTTTGTTTGAAAAAAAAAAAGTAGGTCTACAATTAAAATGAGTATACTCCCAAGATTCTTTTTTCTGTTTCAAAATCTTCCAGTTTATATACACTTTAGTAGTGAAAGAATAAATTCTGAAATTCACTGCCGCTTCAATATACCTGTAAATAGCCTAATTCAATTAATAATCAAAGCCTTAATTAATATTTATCCTCCTATTTCTTAATTCCAGTTGATTTTATTTAATTGAACCACTGATTGTTTCTTCTTCTTTTATGCTTTCTAAAAGTTTGTATTTGGTCTTTGAGTGGCATCTGGCCTATGATGTGTGATGTGTCACAAACACGTGATAGCTAAATGTTGATGTGTGTAACAGAGCCCCTAACATGCTGGGAGTGCAGTAACAGTGTTTGCTCACTTAGCCTGGCTTCCATGGATTAAATATGGATTTGTCTTTCATTTGTATTATATTGTATTCATTTTACATTTCCTCTTACTGAAACACTAAAGAATCAAGATGAATATTGCCTGTACTATTGTCTGTACCTCTCACTGAAAGAAAGCACATGCTATCTGTATGTTTGGGAACATTTTAGATTGGAGCTTAAAGGGGTACTTCAGCGCTGGGAAGATGAATCTGTATTTAAACTGGGCCATTAATAATGTGAAATTATTTTTGAATTTGGTGCCTTCTAGACTGAGAAAACACAGACAATGTATTTTTGTCTCATGGGGATGAAAGACAACAATTTCCAGAATGCACTGCTTCACTGCCCTACTCTAGGCACGTCGGCTACTGGATTACTGGATCACTTGCCCACCGCGTTCATTTTCAGAAAATCAGTTCAGTTAGAGATACTAAAATTAAAAACTGAACGTGTGTTCGATATAAGGCAAGTGAGCGTCACGGCACAAACGCAGCAGGATCGGATTACATTCATCACATGAGCGGAGGTAATCGCGGGATTCGCAGCTGCAGCTGCATTCACAGCGCGTGATCAATCATGGCACGTGTTCAGTTCATGTCTTTGGAAGCGTAACTTTCATAGGAAGTTAATTTTAAAAGTTAAAAAACTCACTTTGGTCTCCACCGCTCCATTTACATGAATCTCCGCAGCTCCGTGAGCCGAGTGCTGTGAGTGTGATGTTGAAAACATGTGGAAACAGCCCCCTCTGCTGGCTGTAGTCTTCAGCCTCTGGCCAAAAACTCCTCAGATGACGCAAAATTACGATATTTGCGTCATTGGAGGAATTTTTCCAGAAATAAAATACATAATTCTCTTGTCTCGGAAAGTACGATAATTTGAATATACTCCCGAGTTTCTACTGATACAAAGCTTAATGCTATTCGCTGAAGTAACCCTTTAATCAGCTCCAACCTTGAAGAGACTGTATCTGTGTATGTGCGCAATATTCTGTGTTACAGATCAGTATTGGAGGTGGACAATGGGCACCCTGAGATGATGGGGTGGACTTGTTTTTCTGGACAAGCTGGCGCCTGCTCCAGACCTGGAAGTTTACTGAACGCGCCAACAGGTGACGTGTATGGACATGTGCATCTGATTAACTGACCATGTGTGGAAATTTAGCATTTCTGTGCATTTTCTCTGAGCCAATCAGAATCATACACCTTGTAATAATGATGTGGCTAGACCTTGAAATAATATAACAGTATAACTGTTGGGACGATTGTATGTACGATACAACGAGACTGGTAGAGGAGCGCGGCCTACGAACTCCTTGTGAGACTTGAAGCTGGCTTCTGCTTATGAAACTACAAACTATTCTTAAGTAAAAAAAAATATTTAATTGATTGCACTCCTGACTCTTTATCTTAATTCTTCACTACTGGTCTCTGCCCACTAAGCAAAGTTATGTCCAAAAGACGTCTTTTCAAGGTCTTTGACCCTAGAGGCGAACGTTGAAAAGACGTCCACTGAGGAGCCAGAATGAAAGTTTTTATGACGTCTGTTTTGGACATGATCTGCACGTTCGATATAGACGTTCATGGAACCTCAAGGTTAAACAGTTCAAATGTGCTCATTGTGGACATATATTCCTTTTGTAATTGCAAATCAACTCACATACAGTGTGTGTTTGTCCAAAATCATGAAAATAAAAGAAACTTAGCTCACACCTTTAGACACTTTAGGCAACTTAGCTTCTGTAATTCACACATCTTTGGATCGTGAGAGAAACCAGACCTGAAGGAAAGACTCTCTGGCTCAGGACTCAATCCAGGATCTTCTTGCTGTGAGGAGCCAGTGTTTCAGATCATGTCCAAAACAGACGTCATAAAAACTTTCATTCTGGCTCCCCAATGGACGTCTTTTCAACGTTCGCCTCTTCGTCAAAGACGTTGAAAAGACGTCTTTTGAACATAACTTTGCTTAGTGGGTGGGTCTAAACTGTTAAACCCCTAAAAGTTTTGTTGGAGGATACGCGGTCAATCACTCCTTGGTGACATTTCTGGCAAATCAACAAACAAGGTAGTAAGCTTTTATTATTTTTGGTTAGGGCTGTCTGACTGGAAGAGATTGGGTATGGGGAGCGGGAGAGCTTCATTTCGACAGGAGTGGGGAGTAATTATACTAAGTGTTTTTTAATGGGAAAAGCATAAGAGTATAAGAAGTCGTTGGTAGGACGCCACATTACTACGAGCAATGTTTAACGCGTAACAGACAGCGCAAGATACGTGTCTAATATAGGGGGAGCCCATGGGGGGACATTGGTGTATCTGCATGAGCCCATGGGGGGACATTGGTGTACCTAAAAATAGATATAGGTTTGTTTGACAGAAATGCACCTGGAACGATCCCAAGTTGATCCCAAACACTGACCCAAATTGGCATGGACCAGTATATGTGACTTTTTCGCACAAGCGTCCTTTGCAGTTTCATCATGCAGAAGCCACAGCTGTGTTGGTTAAATATTGCCGCCTCCATCTCTGCTGGTATGACTTCAGGTGAGTATGAACTTTGACTAAGTTATGGCTGACAAATTCATTAACATGATCAGTAACTTCATAAGTCTGGATAAAGATTTTGAGACGAAAGAGAGCAAATGCTGTAAGCAGCTCTGCTCTGAAGCCTTCACTTCAAATAAATTTGCAGGACTTATTAAGAAAATGGGCAGCAGGGCTTTAATTATGATTGTAAAGTTAAACAGCAACTTGACTGGTTACAAACTAAGAGAACCAGAACAAATTGAATTTCTAGGTGAAAGAAAAATCCAAGAAGAAACTGAGGGATGGTATAGTCTGATTGCCAAAATGTAACGGGCTTGAGGTTGTTTTTGGAAAAGTAAAAAACGCCAAGATGTGTGACAGCCAGTCTTATCTGCCCCTCTTTTCAGACTGTTCAAGCAGCTGCTGATAGAGGCACTGACATAGAGACTGAGAATCAAACTTAGGGATACAATTTGATAACCAAATGTTTTATCTGCCCCTCTTCTCAGACTGTTCAAGCAGCTGCCGATAGAGGCACTGACACAGAGACTGAGAATCAGACTTAGGATAAAATTTGATAACCAAATGTTTTTGAAAAAGCATAAAGAGCTATGAATTGCAAGCCATTATGTTTTATTGGATCACAAGCTCTGTTCAAAGACTGTCGAAGTTGACACCTTAAGCACAGACCCAGAGACTGAGAACCAGACTGAAATTAGAGAAGATTGCTAAACCAGATGACAGAGAGTGTTTTAACTATGGTCAGCAGCGCCATTTTGCACGTAACTGTAACCTCTCACCTATAATGTGTAGAGAAAAAAAAATGGCCGATCAGGATTAAATTTTGTAGACGAACCAAAATAAAAAGAAAGAAACAAAGAAGTGACTTACACTCTGTCTAAGAAGTATGATTAATAATAAATTGAAGTCTTAAGGAATTCCTTTTGAAGGAAAATCTATAATAATTTTACAGGTTGATATAAAGTACAGACAATGACTGCAAAACACATGAGAGGCAAGAAAATAAATAGTGACGTAGGAGGGTTTAAATGACAAACTTATGAGAAAGTTCCTGTTCCTCTATTGAAAAATTATTTTTATTTGACTGAATGTTGGTAAAAACACTGTGTGTAAGGAAAATTGGTGTTATGTTAAAAGCCCTAGATGCTGATGTTTTGGTTTCAAAAGATAAGCTTGTGCTGAGCTATAATAAACAATTTGTTATCTGGATCCGGCCACCACGTGGCCTAACTTGAGTAAGAGAGACTCAATCTAAGTGGAAATTTGTAGTTTCTAAATTTATTATATGACAAAAGACAAATATAAAATTATGATTAATTGAAAATGTGATCTCTGTCTAAGGATAGAGTTAAAAGGATAATGTCTGATGTTTATTTGAAAACAATTTGAATTTCTATCCAGATCTTACGCTGAGCTAGTGTGAAGAGGACCAGCCCTGAAGGCCTCAGAGTCTCTCTGTCATTCAAAACCAGCTCAATGCTGTTATCTGAGCCTGTGTCAGTGATAAGATATTTATAGTAAAGCACAGTGCATCAGTTGTAAATAATAGACAATGATTTGTTAAAAATAAAAATAAATGATTGCCTTTACTCTTAATGATAATGGCAATGATAAATGTTTCAGTTAAAGCCAAATATCTATAAAGGTATAAGATGTTTTTAAAATACAGACTTTTAGTGAACTGAAATTTTTAACAAAATGATTCCATGACCAGTAACATCTTTGTCACCATGTACAGGACTGATGGATCAGGTCACAGAGTTAGCAGAACATTAAATTGAATGGGCAGTTGTTATGGCTAAATTCACTGCTTTATGTATGATGGATTAAGTCGTGTTATGACTAACCTGTCTCCATGTTCTACCTATAGTAAGCAGACTAATTGGCTCTGGTGACTCTTGAATGCACTTTCCCCAAGACTCTCTGGCACAGGACTCAATCCAGGATCTTCTTGCTGTGAGGAGCCAGTGTTTCCCACTCATACACTGGTGCTGCCCTTAATCACAGATATAAGAGACACTTTGACTATTTCTGTCAGACGTCTACAGAAAATTAACAGAGGTTTAGATGTTGATGATTTATGGTTCATTTGACTCTTGGTCCTTGTAGTTGTGTTAGCTTTTCTTTGGCTGCTGTAACTGTGTTTGTGAAACACAATAGTTGTGGCTGAGCAAGCTAAGATAAAGTGACATCAGGTGTTGTCCCTCGTTGATGATCACTAAATCATCACAAAGAGAGCATTTGATGTTGTGTTTTAAGTTTTGTCTTCTTGTTTGGTACAAAAAGTAATTTGTATATATCCACAATAACCTTGTGATACTGTGCTATTTGCGCAAATAAAATTAAAAGGATCAATTATCTCGAAGGATGACCAAAAAAATATATATGCACCCAACATTTCGAGCAAATACTTCACAAAGTCTCACACACCGACATCAAGATTTGGCCTATGATTCACAACAATGGTGACAATCAAATCAAAAAAGCTTGGGAATCAAGCATGAGTTTTGCACTATGAAGCCACCCATCATGCATTGCCGCATGAAACTTGTCACCGTTGTTGTGAATCATTGGCCAAATGTTGATGTGTGTGACTTTGTGAAACATTTGCTCAAAACGTTGGGTGTGCATACTTTTTTTTCTTCAGGATAATTGATTAGTTAAATGCTATTGGTGCCAATTCTGCAGTTTCACAAAGGTGTAGCAGCTATAAGCAAATTACAATTGAAAACAACTTGCCAAAAAATAAAAAAAAATTAAATGCTCGCTTTGTGATGATTTAGTGATCATCAATGAGGAGCTAACAACACCTGATGTCACTTTAGCTTTGCTTGCTCAGCCACAACTATTGTGTTTCACAGACACAGTTACAGCAGCCAAAGAAAAGCTAACACAACTACAGGGACCAAGAGTCCAACTAAAGCAAACGCTTCCCACCACAATGGTGACTTCAAATGAACCATAAATCATCAACATCTAAACCTCTGTTAATTTTCTGTAGACGTCTGACAGAAATAGTCAAAGTGTCTCTTATATCTGTGATTAAGGGCAGCACCAGTGTATGAGTGGGAAACACTGGCTCCTCACAGCAAGAAGATCCTGGATTGAGTCCTGTGCCAGAGAGTCTTTCCTTCAGGTCTGGTTTCTCTCATGATCCAAAGATGTGTGAATTACAGATGCTAAGTTGGCTTAAGTGTCTAAAGGTGTGAGCTAAGTTTCTTTTATTTTCAAGATTTTGGACAAACACACACTGTATGTGAGTTGATTTGCAATTACAAAAGGAATATATGTCCACAATGAGCACATTTGAACTCTTTAACCTTGAGGTTCCATGAACGTCTATATCAGACGTGCAGATCACGTCCAAAACAGACGTCATAAAAACGTTTATTCTGGCTCCTCAGTGGACGTCTTTTCAACGTTCGCCTCTAGGGTCAAAGACGTTGAAACTTTGCTTAGGTGGGATGTTATTAGAATGTTACCACTAAACATTTTTAGAATGTTTTTAAAGAATGTTATTCTAACTTTTAAAAGAACATTCTGGGAACAAAAATAAAACTACCCGCTGAAAACATTTATAGAACAATGTAGGTAATGTTCTAAAATTCTAGCTGGGATGGTGATGGCTTTAAGATGAGGACGGCTTTTGAAGTTTAAAGAGAAGGTCTGGATGACAAAGGTATTTAAACTAAAGATAACTTGAAACAATTTCATAGTGTAACGTTTTGGAGATGTTTAAATTTGAAAGTTAAACATTTAAATTTCTCAACTTTGTGAAGGATTAAAGGTTAATTAATTTAACATTATAGTTAAAGTCTTAGAAGACTGTTGAAAAGATTATCAGAGAGAGAGAGAGAGAGAGAGAGAGAGAGAGAGAGAGAGACTGATGTGATAAAACAAAACATAGCAATGATGTCAGCTGACTTTTATAAAAACAAATGAATAATGAACAGACATGATCTGAAATTGGTTAAGAGATTTTGTAAGAGCAGAGTTTAAAGTTTCAGAGTTTCACCAGAAACTCTTGGTGGCTGGAAAACTACAAAAAAAGGGGAATTATCCAACCAACCTCCCACGACAGCAGCCATCAGCTTACATTCCGGAGAAGGGAAAACACAGCTGCCTACATTGAATAGGATAAGAAATAAAATGCCTCCTCTTTCTGAAAAATCTATATGCTGCACAAACTGCCACAGACTTCTACAAAGGATTGCAATTCTGGAAACAAAATTACTTACGGGACTACCAGACTGAACACACAGCCTCGTCAGCATACAGCCGGTGAGTCCCATGAACCTTGTGATCCTAAACAGGCCAAAATGAGTGTAGAGAAACAAGCTCTAACTGATCAACACACTAATCGATGGCACAGACAGGGAGCGAGACCGAAAGGCACTCGAGATAACAGATTGTCAAGATTATCAACAATTGCCACACTAGCATCCTCTATCCCCCTACCACCGCCTATACATCTTGCGAACAGATTTGAAGTATTATTGAATATGGGTGAGGAATGCCCAAATGTGTTGAATCTGGGTGAAAAATCTCCAAATGTGATCGGACACAAATCAAATCAGCCTGCAGCTAACACAAATGCTAACTGGCGCTCAAGTTTGAGCAGACAGCGCCACTCAGCTCAGAGCACAGCCGAGCCCAGCACTCTGATAGTGGGTGACTCCACAGTGAGAAACATTAGCAGCAGGGATACAACTACGTGTTGCCTTCCACAAGCAACAGTTTCTGACGTAAACAGGGAACTTAAGAACATTCTGATGAAACATAAGACTGCAAATCGACTAATCTGAATGGACATGCAGCTGACACATCCCACAAGGACAATGATAACTCCACGCAGCCACAACAACCACGGCTCATGGACACACTCCCAGCTGAGACCTGACCACAGAGCTCACCACAGACAGACTGTGACGGATTAGAACTGCTCCAAGATTCAACAACCAAATATGACTTTATGGAAAACAGCCAGGGAAGCCAGGACAACATATCACAGCCTCCAGTAACACCAGAGCAACAGCCCCCTTCACCAGACATGCTATTCCTCTCTCCAGCTTCCCCGCTTCTGAGCTTCTCAGAGAGAATGGAGGATCTTGTCCATGCTGGAATCAGACTGTCACACTCTATCACTGTGAGTCCCCAAATATCAACCAAAAAGCAGCGACCAGCAAAGCCTGTGGGCCCAACTCGCCCACCGCCTCCTCCTGTGAGAATTCTTCGGTCACAATGCCAAGGCCCACACCCTCCTCCATCTGTAGGTGAACCTAAAACAACTGATACCAGCTCTCAGTGATGTGTGTCTGTCTCTTTCTCTATTTCTGTTCTGTTACGTGATAGAAAATCGAAGGCCTTTTCAAGCCGCATGGCAAACCAATCTAATCTGCTGCCTATTACACATCAAACTAATACTACCGTTGGGACAAAAGTTAGCACTTTTAAATATCCGCTCACTTAAAAACAAATCACTTCTAGTCAATGACTTAATAACTACAAACAACCTAGATTTTTTGCTTCTAAATGAAACGTGGCTTGAAGACAGCTGCAGAGCAACAGTCCTCAATGAAACAGCCCCTCCTAACTTTACTTTTATGAGGGTGTGCAGAGCGTTTAGGAGGGGTGGGGGTGTTGCTGCTCTATTTAAAGATGTCTATCAATGTAAGCAAGTGTCATTTGGTGATTATCCGTCCTTCGAATATCTGGGTATTGTGTTAAAAGGTGCTCCACGCATCCTGCTTATCATTATTTACAGGCCTCCAAAATACTCTCCAGCCTTTACTGAGGACTTTACAGAGCTGTTATCCGCAATCTCCTCAGAGTTTGATTGTTTTGCCATTGCTGGGGATTTTAACATTCACATTGACAATGCTGAATCCAGTACAACAAAAGAGCTCATGACTGTTCTTAACACTTTTGATTTTACACAGAATGTACATGGTCCCACACACAATCGTGGACACACTGTAGATCAGTAAGGGTCTAAACATTTCATCGATAGTTATTAAGGATGTGGCACTGTCTGATCATTTCTGTATTTTCTTTGATATATCAATCTCTCCTGCCATTGAAGCTAGATCTGTCTCTGACAAAAAGAGAAGATTAAATGAGAACACTAGTGTGCTGTTAAGTTAAGAGTGTAATTGATGATATTGCTCCTGAGAAAGTCAGGAAAAAGAGTGGCAGACAGAAAGCACCTTGGAGAAACTCAACAGCAGTGCAAATAATGAAAAGACAATGCTGGAAAGCTGAACGCATGTGGCGGAAGACAAAACTTATAGTTCATTATAACATCTATAAAGACAGCCTTCATGATTTCAATGTGGTACTAGGCAAAGCTAGACAGAACTTCTTCTCAAATATTATAAACAGAAACATAAACAACACGTGCACTCTTTTTGCTACTGTAGAGAGACTAACAATTCCCAGTGAAATGCTCTCTGACAGCAAATGCAGTGAGTTTGCTTCCTTCTTCTCAGAGAAAATCAATAAAATCAGAAAGGCGATCAGCACATCCTTGAGTTGCTCTGGGGTCAGTCAGATCAGACCACAACCTCAGAAAGTTACTAGTCTGATTTCGAAGCAATTGACTGTACAATTTTAGAAGAAACGGTACAGCACCTTAAAACATCAACCTGCGCCCTTGACACACTCCCCACTTCTTTTTTCAAAAGTGTGTTTAACTGTTTAGAATCAGATCTGCTAGAAGTGGTAAACTCCTCACTTCTCTCTGGGACTTTTCCAAACTCCCTTAAAACCACAGTAGTTAAGCCTCTTCTGAAAAAGAGAAATCTGGATAACTCCATATTGAAAGGCTGTAAAAAGTAACGCCAGATTGTCTGGTGGAGGACAAAGAACACTTTTTGCAGACGACATCACGCTGAGTCAATCAACTAAGAATGGCTCTAATTTACATGCATTTCTTTCACCTGAATCCCCCCATCAGGGCACAATATTGTAATTCAGATTCGCACGTAACGTTGTGTGTCCACCCAACGTTACGTATGGAAAGTCAGGAACGCATCTCTCACTCTTTACTTAAGAGTATTCAATGTTATGTATTGAGGATCTTTGAATTGATTATGTAATTTGAATTATACATGTACCTAACTGTTTAATAAATTGTTACATTTTGATTTATTCTGATTTAGCCTACTCTGAAATTATTAACAATCTCTATGAGATCATGAATGGGTACTTTCCACAAATGGTTAAACGGAATAATTAAATGTATGGCTAACTATTAAATATAAATGACCAAATAACCAAATTTGCATTCTAATCTAAATTCTAAATTATGATAAAATGGAGTCAGATAAAGAGGAATTGGAATTAAATCCACTTTGCCCAGCTGAGAACACCGAACACGCAAAAACCTTAATCCGCTCTTCGCTACCCCCATTGGAGCGAACTCAGCGGTCTTACAATATTAAGCAACTACAGACCAATCTCAAATCTCCCCTTCATAGGCAAGATCGTTGAAAAAGTTGTCTTCAGTCAGCTGAACAAATTCTTAAGCTCAAACGGATACTTTATATTATAAATGATATTCGCCTCAATACAGATACAGGCAAAACATCAATTCTGGTACTACTCGACCTCAGTGCTGCATTCGACACTGTTGACAATAACATACTTCTTGACAGGCTGGAAAACTGGGTCGGGCTTTCTGGGATGGTCCTTAAATGGTTCAGGTCATACTTAGAAGGAAGAGGTTATTATGTGAGTATAGGTGACCATAAGTCTGACTGGACATCCATGACATGCGGAGTTCCAGAAGGGTCAATTCTTGCACCACTCCTATTCAACCTGTATATGCTCCCACTGAGCCAAATAATGAGAGAGAACCAAATGGCTTACCAAAGCTATGCTGACGACACCCAGATCTACTTAGCACTATCACCTAATGACTATAGCCCCATTGACTCACTGTGCAAATGCATTGATGAAGTTAACAACTGGATTTGCCAAAACTTTCTTCAGTTAAACAAAGACAAAACCAAACTTACGGCATTTGGAAACAAAGATGAAATTCTCAAGGTGAATGCATACCTTGAAGCTAGGGGTAAAACAACTAAAGATCAAGTCAGGAATCTCTGTGTGATTTTAGAGTCAGACCTGAGTTTCAACTGTCATGTCAAAGCAATAACTAAATCAGCTAACAATCATCTGAAAAATATATCAAGAATCTGATGCTTTGTTTCCAGGCAAGACTTAGAGAAACTCGTTCATGCTTTCATCACCAGCAGGGTGGATTATTGTAATGGTCTTCCCACCGGCCGTCCCAAAAAGACCATTAGACAGCTGCAGGTCATACAGAAAGCTGCGGCCAGGTTTCTGAGCAGAACCAGAAAATATGACCATATCACACCAGTCCTCAGATCTTTACACTGGCTTCCAGTTACATTTAGAATAGATTTAAAAGTATTATAACTGGTATATAAATCACTTAATAGCCTAGGACCTCAATACATTGCAGATATGCTGCTTAAATACAAACCCAACAGATCACTCAGATCATCAGGATCAAGTCAGTTAGAAATACCAAGAGTTCACTCAAATCAAGGAGAGTCTGTGTTTAGCTACTATGCCTGGAACCAGCTTCCAGAAGAGATTAGATGTGCTCCAACAGTAGCCACATTCAAATCCATGTTGTACAACAACAAAAAAATATTAGTACCAATTTCCACTAGCTTTTTTTTGTTGACTCAACTTTTGTAAATGACAGTTACACAAAGTGAAAATAAGTTGTCTGTGACACAAAACAATTTTAGTTGAGTCAACTTGACATTATTTGTTTTCTGGATATATGCAACTATTCTGTAACAAATATTTTGTAGTTGAGCCAATTTAATAAATGTTGTCCATTGAAAACAGGTTTAGATGTTGATTTTTAAATTGAAAATAATTTGGTCATCACCATTTTGGTGATGAGTGTTTCATTTGGTTGGGCAGTTAGCCTCATTGTGTGAGTTTGTGACCTTTGTAACAGTGTTTAGCAAAGAAACATAATTTTTGCTAAGAAAGAAACCAAGATGATCAAGTTTTCAGCCAATAATAGTCAGTCAATAATATTATTTCTGACCAACATTTTACCAGCAAAACTTTGTTGCAGCAGATTTGTTAGTAAATATAATATTCATAAACAACCAATTTCGATCATGAATAAAGTAGTAAACTACTCCTCTTTTGCTGTTATCTAGATCACTTGATCATTGGTTACAGCATTCTTTACAATATATTATGTGTTTTGTTAAACACTGTTACAAACTAATACAATACTCTAAGAGTCAAACTGCCCACCTAAAGGAAACGCTCATCACCAAAATGGTGACCAAACATTTAAAAAAAAAAAATCTAAATCTGAACCTGTTAATTCTTAATAAGAACTTCTGTTTCAAATAGACACAAAATGTTGAATTGGCTCAACTACAAAATATTTGTTAGAGAATAGTTGCATCTCTCCAGAAAAAAAATAATGTCAAGTTGACTCTACTAAAAAAAATGTTTGTCATAGACAACTTATTTTCAGTTCGTATAACTGTCATTTACAAAAGTTGAGTCAACAAGAAAAAGCTAGGGGAAATTAGTACTAAGATTTGTTTTGTTGTAGGAGATTTTTACAGTGTGGATTTTTGCTGAACCAACAAAACAAAATCAGTCATTTCAACTTGTGTCCAAGTTGTGTTTTTTACAGTGTGTGCATTTACTGAATGAGCACTGTGCCACTGTACGTCCCACTGATTCGCTCTTATATATGCATCATCTTTGTTTAATTTTTTATAACTGTTTGAGTTTACCTTTGTTCTTATCTTTGGCTTTATCTATATATGATCTTATTCTTTTTAATTCTCTTTATCCATCCATCCATCCATTATCTTCCGCTTATCCGGGGCCGGGTCGCGGGGGCAACAGTCTAAGCAGAGACGCCCAGACTTCCCTCTCCCTAGCCACTTCCTCCAGCTCTTCCGGGGGAACCCCGAGGCGTTCCCAGACCAGCCGGGAGACGTAATCCCTCCAGCGTGTCCTAGGTCTTCCTGGGGCCTCCTCCCGGTGGGACGTGCCTGGAACACCTCCCTGGGAAGGCGTCCAGGAGGCTTCCGAAATAGATGCCCTAGCCACCTCAGCTGGCTCCTCTCGATGTGGAGGAGCAACGGCTCTACTCTGAGCTCCTCCCGAGTGACCGAGCTTCTCACCCTATCTCTAAGGGAGCGCCCAGCCACCCCACGGAGAAAGCTCATTTCGCCGCCTGTATCCGGGATCTTGTCCTTTCGGTCATGACCCACAGCTCATGACCATAGGTGAGAGTAGGAACGTAGATCGACCGGTAAATCGAGAGCTTTGCCTTACAGCTCAGCTCCTTCTTCACCACGACAGACCGGTACATCAACTGCATTACTGCAGAAGCTGCACCGATCCGCCTGTCGATCTCTCGTTCCATCTTTCCCTCACTCGTGAACAAGACCCCAAGATACCTGAACTCCTCCACTTGGGGCAGGAACTCTCCACCAACCTGAAGTGGGCAATCCACCCTTTTCCGACTGAGAACCATGGCCTCGGACTTGGAGGTGCTGATTCTCATCCCAGCCGCTTCACACTCGGCTGCAAACCGCCCCAGTGCACGCTGAAGGTCCTGGTTTGAGGAGGCCAACACGACAACATCATCCGCAAAAAGCAGCTACGAAATCGTATGGTCCCCAAACCGGACACTCTCCGGCCCTTGGCTGCGTCTAGAAATTCTGTCCATAAAAATTATGAACAGAACCGGTGACAAAGGGCAGCCCTGCCGGAGTCCAACATGCACCGGGAACAGGTCTGACTTACTGCCGGCAATGCGAACCAAGCTCTTGCTCCGGTCATACAGGGAACGAACAGCCCTAAGCAGGGGGCCGCCAACCCCATACTCCCAGAGCACCCTCCACAGGATGCCACGAGGAACACGGTCGAATGCCTTCTCCAAATCCACAAAACACATGTGGACTGGTTGGGCAAACTCCCATGAACCCTCCAGCACCCTGAAAAGGGTATAGAGCTGGTGTTCCACGACCGGGACGAAAACCACACTGTTCCTCCTGAATCCGAGGTTCCACTATCGGCCGAATTCTCCTCTCCAGTACCCTGGCATAGACTTTCCCGGGGAGGCTGAGAAGTGTGATCCCCCTATAGTTGGAACACACTCTCCGGTCCCCCTTCTTGAAAAGAGGGACCACCACCCCGGTCTGCCAGTCCAGAGGTACTGTCCCCAACCGCCATGCGATGTTGCAGAGGCGTGTCAGCCAAGACAGCCCCACAACATCCAGGGACTTGAGGTACTCAGGATGGATCTCATCCACCCCCGGTGCCTTGCCACCGAGGAGCTTTTTAACCACCTCGATGACTTCAGCCCGGGTGATGGGCGAGTCCACCTCCGAGTCCCCAGCCACTGCTTCCTCAATGGAAGACATGTCGGTGGGATTGAGGAGATCCTCAAAGTATTCCTTCCACCGCCCGATGATATCCCCAGTTGAGGTCAACAGGTGCCCATCTCGACTGTAAACAGTGTTGGTAGGGCACTGCTTCCCCCTCCTGAGGCGTCGAACGGTTTGCCAGAATCTCTTTAAAGGCCAACCAATAGTCTTTCTCCATGGCCTCACCGAACTCCTCCCAGGCCCGATTTTTGCCTCCACGACTACCCGGGCTGCAGCCCGCTTGGCCTGCCGGTACCCATCAGCTGCCTCAGGAGTCCCACAAGCCAGCCAGGCCCGATAGGACTCCTTCTTCAGCTTGACGGCATCCCTTACTTCCGGTGTCCACCACCGGGTTCGGGGATTGCCGCCGACAGGCACCGGAGACCTTACGGTCACAGCTCCAACAGCCGCATCGACAATGGAGGTGGAGAACATGGTCCACTCGACTCAATATCTCCAGACTCCTCGGATCCGGTCGGTTCTGCCGGAGGTGGGAGTTGAAGATCTCTCTGACAGGGGGCTCGGCCAAACGTTCCCAACAGACCCTCACAGTACGTTTGGGTCTGCCGAGTCTGTCCAGCCTCCTCCCCTTCCATCGGATCCAACTCACCACCAGGTGGTGATCAGTTGACAGCTCCGCCCCTCTCTTCACCCGAGTGTCCAAGACATTAATTCTCTTTACAACTGTATATTTATATTTCTTATGTATCTGTTGATTATCATTGTCGGTTAGAGCTGTCTGACTGGAGGAGATTGGAAAAGGAGCGCATTGTGCTTCGCTTCATTCTGTGGTAGCAGACAGTGCAAAGAAGCGGACTCAAGAAAGGGGAGGCCCTGCAGGGCATAGGTAACGTCCTCTACAGGAGCCCATCCTGGACCGACTTTATTTGCGTATATTATTGTTGTTGCTTATTGTATTAATTATATTTACTTTATTGCTTATTTTGTTATTTATTGTTAATCTTGTAGCTTATTTAGTTCCTTGTTATTTTATTTTTGATACTGCAGATGTTTTTATTTTATTTTATTTTATATCAAGTGTACAGTTGCACAGTTTATTTTACCTCCTGAAATAAATATATATATATGTGTGTGTGTGTGTTCTACCCCCTCTGCATCTAAGCCTTTAAATCTCCTTTGTAAATGCTTTACAAGGCATACATAGTCCTCACTTTAGATGAGCTCACAAAAATAGTTAACTGACAACTACTAAATGTTTTATAACTACCTGAATTAATCATAAACTACAATAGGAATACATGTTAATAAACCATTTATTAACACACTGAGTAACTATTACTATATGTCTAAATGATAAGATGTACAAATGTACATTTAGATAGTTTTATTAATCATTTACTTACACTTTCTAAATGATCTTATGAACCGCTGACAACTCATAAATAACTGGTTTGTAAATAATCAAATACTTAATTTAGAAATGATAAATTGATCATTAATAAAGTATGAAAATACAATTATTATTGCATTATAGATATGCTTATATATCAAGAACAAAGCATTTAAAACTGTATTTATAAACTGCTTACTTTTTTTTATAAATGATGAATTGATTATTTACTAATGCTACATAGATATGCTTATAAATCAAGAACAAAGCATTTACAACTGTAGTTATAAACCGCTTACTAATGTCTACTAATGCTTTATAAATGATGAATTGACTATTTACTAATGCTTTACTAATGCTTCATAACGTGTATTTATTATAAAGTGTTACTGGAAATCATAATTGATTGATTTTGAGTGTTTGTGATAACATGAGCTGAAAAGTGAATTTGGTAAATAATTGGGTATTGGCTATGATTAAGCATAGCCACAAGCTGATTGAATATGATACGAATAGATGATTATGTAATTTTGATGAAATTTTTTTTTTTTAACATTAAGAATTTTATGGTTATGTTAATTTAAGTTAAAAATGATTTGGGCTATGATGAGTGAAAACTGGATTTGATGGAAATAAGTTTGACAAAAAGGTTCGAGTATGTGGAAATTTATGTGGAAAAATTATGTGGAAAAATTGGTTGTAACAAGAAGGTTCTTGAGTAAAAATCAGGGAGTAGGGATTGAAATGGATGTTATGAACGTGTTTGAGAAAAAAAAAAATGAATGTGATGTGATGTGATGTAATTCAAGATGGTACATGTATATAGACTGTAAAACTGAAGGATGTTTTATGACTGGATGTAATTGGATGGCTTATTCTGTCTTATTTGTTATTGTTTGTTATTTTTATTTCAGACCAATATTGAAGATGAAAAAGGTGTATTGTGTATTGGCAAATACTTTGAATGATATATTTAGGTATTTATGATGGCATGGGGTATTAGTATCGGAGCTTCCCTGTTAGCAATTTAGTATGTCCTTCTCAGGATGAATATGTGATTGTTTGTAAGCATTCAAGTCAATGATAAAAGCCAAATTATCCTAGATTAATAAAATTATTAATGATTAAAGTTAAATCCTTGAAGATGATATTTTCTGTTTTTCAAAATTATAACCTGACAAACTGGGAACATGTAAATTATGTAGCGGCCTAAATTGGTAGCCCAAAATGTGGGGGTCACTGAGGACACCAAAATTGGACTAAGGGGGGAATGAAAGAATAAATTCTGGAATTCACTGCCGCTTCAATATACCTGTAAATTTCTGGACAAGCTGGCGCCTACTCCAGACCTGGAAGGTTACTGAACGCGTCAACAGGTGCCGTGTATGGACACGTGCATCTGATTAACTGACCATGTGTGGAAATTTACCATGACTGTGCATTTTCTCTGAGCCAATCAGAATCATACACCTTGCAATAATAACGTGGCTAGACCTTGAAAACAGTATAACTGTTGGGAAAATTGTATGTACGGGATAACGAAACTGGTAGAGAGGGAGCGTGGCCTACGAACTCCTTGTGAGACTTGAAGCTGGCTTCTGCTGATGAAACTGCAAACTATTCTTAAGTAAAAATGTTATTTAATTAATTGCACTCCTGACTCTTTGTCTTCATTCTTCCCTACTGGTCTCTGGGTCTAAACGGTTAAACCCCTAACAGTAGTTTCAAAAAGTTCTTCTTCTTCTAAAAGTGCCATAGCATTTTTTGAAAATGTATCTGGGATGAAGGGAAACCAAGAGTAAAACTTAAGGTTTTACAAAATAGTAAAGGAATGGGGGCATTGGGGTCTAACTTTGCCAAATTTAGAAACTTACTATCACACAGACTAGGTTAAGCCAATTTTGAGATCAATTCAGGGAGCCCCTATCAGCTTCGAAATATAGAGAATGGGCCAGTGAAAATTGGCATGCAAGATTTCCATCTCGCGCTCCGCCCTGCAGCGCGGGTATAAAGCAGAAGTTAAATGCAATGCACCTTTGTTTTTCACTGAGGAAAAGTCTCCGTTCCCTCCTTCAGGGAACGAGGGTTACCATACATAACCGAGACATTCCCTTTAATTCGGTCACGTTCAACGTACGTCGGACGTCATCGACGAATTGGGATCCCTTTGGAAAATGCCACAGTTACTACCACTTCCAGCGCTCAGCAAGAGCCCCTCAGATCCCGTCTGTATCGGGCAGGGAAATTCACGCAGGGAGAGTCACACTGCTGTTCCACGAGACCCACTCAGCAGACTATTGGATAACGCTGGGAAAGCGTGGGGACGCCGTACTGCGATGGCAGGAACCCTGTCGAGGGAAAGACACAAGCTCACCGTAGGGAGCTGTACCATGGAGAATACACATATAGGACCGCCATGGGGGTCACAAATATGGAACCCAGTCTGACATAAGTTCACAATGCATAAGTGTCAGACATGGCGTCGGATGCTCTGCCACATCCGACAGCTGCGGGTTGCAGAGGACTCACAGGGTTCACCATGCCTGGGAAACTCGACTGGAGCATATGAACGCACGTATCTGTTCCATGGGGAAAGGAATGCAGCAAGCCGACACCAGAATGGGCACTTCAATGTTACTGACTATGGGAAATGAGCACACAGGAAGATACCGGCTCTACACGTAGCTCAGCCTGAAGCTCTACAGATATATAGAGAGCCATATAGAGAGCTATATGGCTCGTGAGGCACCACGAGCCAGTGCCCAGGAAGAAGCTACACCCCTGGTGGAGTGGGCTCTTTACCTGAGTGGGCAGGGCACGTTTTGGGATCACTAAGACAAGATGATGGCATCCACTATCCAGTGGACACAGGATGGAGTCTCCACTCTCCCGGAAGCACTGGCTGTCATAAGAGCTCGTCAGCCACATGATTGAGAAGGCCCGGAATGTGAATGGCACGAAGCAACCTCAGATGCTTCTGACTCCATTAAAGGAGATGGCGGGCGAGTTGTGACTCACTAGGGCCCAGGTCAGGAAGCAGACGGACTGGCTTACCCGACCGCCTGCTTGCTGCCTTCCGTTACAGAAGTCAGGTAAATCCCAAAACATAGACACTTTTTTACCTAGATATTATCACATAGAGACTGTGTCTGTTCCGCGAATTAGTAATTACAAAAAAACTCGTTACATCATCAGAAGAATGGCATCTACGCTAATGTTAGTGTCTCTGTTTTATCCTGAGGTCTACTGCAGTCAGCCGGATCCAGGCTGTATCCAGATCAGACGGTGGACCTGCACCCAGATGTGACCAACACATCCGGCTGACTGCAGTAGACCTCGGGATAAAACAGAGACACTAACATTAGCGTAGATGCCATTCTTCTGATGATGTAACGAGTACATCAGGTGTTATGGAAGTGTTCCTCGGTTCCGCTGACCTAGATAATGCAGCCTAATAATCATTTAATTGAAAAAGTGTTTTATGTGTATGCCACAGAAAAGAGATGTGTTTTAAGTCTAGATTTAAACTGACAGAGTGTGTCTGCTTCCCTAACAATGCTAGGAAGACTGTTCCAGAGTTTAGGTGCTAAATAGGAAAAGGATCGACCACCTGCAGTTGATTTTGATATTCTAGGTATTATCAGCAGGTCAGAGTTTAGAGACCGCAGTAGACGTGATGGAGTATAATGTGTTAAGAGCTCACTCAAGTACTGGGGAGATAAACCATTTAGTGCTTTGTAAGTAATAAGCAAGATTTTAAAATGTATGCCATGTTTAATAGGGAGCCAGTTCAGTGTTGACAGAACCGGGCTAATGTGTTCATACTTCCTGGTTCTAGTAAGAACTCGAGCTGCTGCATTTTGGACCAGCTGGAGTTTGTTTATTAAGCGAGCAGGGCAACCACCCAGTAGAGCATTACAATAATCTAGCCTTGAGCTCATGAACGCATGTAGTAACTGTTCAGCATTTTGCATTGAGAGCATGTGCCGTAATTTAGATATATTTTTAAGATGGTAGAATGCAGTTTTACAGATGCTAGAAACATGGCTTTCAAACGAAAGATTGGTATCAAAGAGCACACCCAGGTTCCTAACTGACGACGAGGACTTGACAGAGCAGCCATCGAGGGTTAGACAGTATTCTAGGTTACTACTTGTGGAGCTTTTTTGTCCAATGATTAAAAATTCAGTTTGAAATGTCTGCATTTCTCCCCCTTAAGCTGCCTCATCGACACGGCATCCTCAATAAACCTGTCTCCGGCGTAATGACTCCGATTTTTTGTCCAATGATTAAAAATTCAGTTGAAATGTCTGCATTTCTCCCCCTTAAGCTGCCTCATCGACACGGCATCCTCAGTAAACCTGTCTCCGGCGTAATGACTCCGATTGTTGGAATAATCCTAGTTAATAATTCTTTAAATCGACATGTCATCCTCAAAACAACCCGTCTCCAGCGTGTTGCCGCCGATCTTTCGAATATTACACTTTAGTAATTGTTTAATCAATACGGCATCCTCAATAAAAACCTGTCTCCGGCGTAATGACTCCAATATTTCAAATTATTTATTTTTAATAATTATTTAATCGATACATCATCCTCAATAAACCCGTCTCCGGCATGTTGCCTCAGATCTTTTGAATATTCAGATCGATTATGACCTCTGACCTTTAATATAATAATTTTAATAATAATAATATGCTGTTTGTTAATTGGCCAGAGGAGAACTGGCATCCCGACTGAGCCTGGTTTCTCCCAAGGTTTATTTTTCTCCAATAGGTCTCCTGATGGGGTTTTGGTTTCCTTGCCACTGGCCTCTGGCTTAGCTTGCTCAGTTGGGGAAAAAACTATTTTTCAAATATATTTCAAAATAAATCTAATTATTAAACTAAATTAACCATATAGACCAAATTACTGATCTAATTACTGATCTAAAGCCCACATTGTTACTGTATGATAATCGAAATATATTCTGTTGCATTATTTTTCTGTTTAACACTGTGAAGCTGCTTTGTTAAAATCTGCATTGTTAAAAGCGCTATATAAATAAAGTTGACTGCGACCAAATCCAGCTCTATCCCGAAAAAATAGATCCTCTGCGTCGGGCAAAGTTTGCTCTTTTCCCAGTTGACACGAAGCCCCAACTGGCTTAGGTGACTGAGCACCATGTCCCTGTGTTCGCACAAAGTACGCATCTGTCAGGTCGATCGTAGCAAACCAATCTTGGGTACGGATGCACCTGAAGATGCATTCCTGCTTTAGCATTCTGAATGGCAGCCTGTGAAGGGACTGGTTCAGAAATCACAGATCCAAGATTGGTCGTAACCCGCCGCCTTTCTTGGGTACAATGAAGTACGGGCTGTAGAACCTGGCTTCATATCGGCTGGAGGGACCGGCTCTATCGCGTCCTTTGCCAGTACCACGATCTCCGCCTGGAGCACAGAGGCATTCTCCTTCGTGAAAGGTGAAGTGGACGCCCTTGAACTTGGGGGGACGCCGGGCGAACTGAATCACATAGCCGAGTCTGATGGGTATGGATGAGCCAGCAAGACGGGCTGGGAAGCACTAGCCAGGCTCCCAGCGAGTGCAAGCAGGATCAGCAGACGTACCCGACTCAGACAGCATGGGATCAGCCCGTTGTGGGGTCTGCGTCTGCTGGTGAGATGCACGAATGCAGGCAGGCAGCTTTTGTGCGTCCCCAACACCACCCGCTGGTGAATAGAGAGGTAGGCGAGTCTCGACCTAAGTGCCGCCGTAGTCATGTTCCCGCAGTGAGAACATGAACTATTCACCAAAGCCTCCTCAGCGTGCTTAACGCCCAGACACGTGAGACAGCGATTGTGGCCGTCATCGGGCGACAGGGAACGACCGCATCCAGTAACGCATGGGTGGAATGACATCTTGAAAAAGATGCAGTGTCACACCCGTGTTGCTCATTTTGTGAGGAAACACTCTTTAAGAGATGTGCTGAAGCACCCAGGGAAGACCGCTGTTCGTCCGCGGGACGGAACACAGGAAATAGAGCACAGGAAACACACAGGAAATAGAGCAGTTTTTGCACAAACCAGGACTGCAGTGGTGAGCACGTGGTCACGCTGAAATGTGCCTTCTCGCCAGCACTTGTTCCCTCTGACCTCGTTCTCTGTTGTGTCTCGCGTTAAACTGTGGTTGAAGTGTCTACGCCGTTCAGCTCCAAAGTGAATGAGAAAGGTGCGTTGCATTTCACTTGAAACACACCCCAAAATCATATGACTGCAGCTGTTTCTGATCAGAACTCTGGTGATTGGGAACGAGTGGGTGGAGTGTAGAGGTCTGAGTGTGTGACAATAATGTGCTTATGAAACATTTGACTTCAGTAACAATGTGGTTCTTTACAGCATATTAATGATAGCACTTGTTGTTCTAGTTTGTTTCTGACAGCTGGAAATATTAATCCAGTGTTTCAACCATCCTCACTTTACTTACAAATATATTGCATAGAAATGTGAAGGAAGCTAAACAAGCCATTAACATGACAAAGCAAATGATTTTAAAGTCATTGATCTGACTAGTGCAACCGTGTTGGAAACAGCCGGAAGCCAGATCAGCTAGATAACAGCTGCAGCCAACATCTGCCATCACTGCATACAGAAAGCAGTTCAGTTTGTTTGTTTTTTCGTTACAGAATTACTAATTATAGAGCAGTAGCCTGATGGAAAGGCATGTGTTTAAAAAATTTTTTTTGTGTGTGTGTTTTTATTATTCCTTCTTTTTATGCTTAGGTTTTACCAGTTCCATCAAATTATTATTACAGGATTATTATTATTATTCAATTTTAAATATCACTTCTATGCAGGACTAAAAGTTTTTTTTTTTAATTAAAAAATGAAGGGAAATGTAAATGTGAAAAAAAATAGATCTACTTCTTCGATCTGCAGGCGTCCATCGGATGTGACATCATAGGCAGACATAAACCTCTTCTTTATCTGCTGTACTTTTTCCTCTGTTATCTTATCCTAAGGAGAGTAGAGAGAAAAAAACTGGTTATCATAATTTACCTCTCATAGAGCTCCCTATCATCAGTCGCAAAGCCATTTGACTAGTACACCTTTGCCCTTAGATGCCCTTAAGATATGTCGGTACATAGTAAACATTGGCACATCATTTATTTATATAAGCCTGCTTGCTTTACGCGCAATAATGCTTATTTACAGGGAGTACAAATTCAGCAATATCTACTTCAGAACTACTGTGTAAAAAAAAAAAAAAAGGTACCTATACATTTAGTCAAAAGTTATCCTACTGAAACCTTTGTGGACCATATACACGGTCATTGTAGATCTAACTACAAAAGTGAGCTTTAGAAATAGTAGGGAACACAAATTTTATTTTTTTCTGATGTGTCTAACCACAGTTTCCTGGAAAATGAAGTGCTGTTTAACTTCCTTGAGTGCCAATCGGAGATCAAAACATTTCAGTAACATGTGCATGCATTTTATACTATTTTATACTATGATAACTATAGTTTCCATAAAAATAACATAAATAGTTCCATTACTGTTACTATAACTGTGATAAACTGGCATTAGCCATCAAAATAAAACAAAAATGACAGTATTATACAAAAACACATTTCTAGTATACTACAAAGATTTTAAAATAAATCAACAGATGTTAAATGGCCGTTGACTGTATAATGTAAACTTCCTGGAGAAAAGAGAGGACAGTGTGTTATCCTAGTGTGTAAACTAGGATGACCCAGAGATAACTAATGACCTCATTTACAGAAAGAGTGTTTGATGTTCTTCCATAAATGTCAGCAATGTAAACAATAACACCTGTCATCAAAAACAACATTTATTCTGGTGCTGAGTCCAGAAATTTTTATACGTATATATACTGATAACACTTTATAATAAATTTCATTAATGAAATTAGCAAACATTGGTGTATTACAGATTATTAATTTATGTACAATTAGATTCATAAACAATTGTCAAGAAACATGCTCATCTATTTATATAATCATATTTAAATGTGCAAGAACTACTGATCTGTTAACCATTATATAAAGGTTTGTTAGTTTGTTGTTTGTTTGTTTTACATACCTCTGGCCCTAATTTCGTCAGCATGTGCTGGAAAAAGTCATCCAACTCTTTCCCTTCAATGTAGCCATTATCTGCAGAAAAATATTAATCAATACAATTTTATGAACAGATACAGATAGAGATAATACTTCAATCTAAACACAATACTCACAATTAATGAAAATATCACATCTGAAAGCAGAATTGAAATGATTTTAAATTCTCACCATCAGCATCAAAGTGTTGCCAAATCTGTAGAAAACCAGCAGCATCTAGATTGGCAAAACCACAGTCCATAATGGAAAAATAGCGTAAAGGATACAGTGATTATAGCCCAAGAGAAGAAATATGATGCACCTGTGCTCAAAGAAAGTGACTGCAGATGTGGCCACTTTCCTCTGACTCACTGTGTCAGAATAAAACCCCTCCTCTTTCACACCACTCATATGAGTCATGCTGAAAGCTTGATAATATCTGTGGACAAACTTTAGTATGCTTTATCAAGATCCAACTTGTTAAGTGTTACTTCATATTCACTACCAGAAACTATTAGTAAACTGTTTGAATACAATGTAGGAAATTAAGGAATACTACAACTGTAGAATATCTAGGTAACGCTTTAGATTACGGCCCGGAAAGTACTGCATAATTAAAGCGAATTTACAGCATAACTTTCGGTAATTATAGTGTAACTATAAAGTAAGTACGTGCAGGTATATGGGAATCATGTGTAAAATTGGGGGAATAAAGTGGTAACTATCAGGAAAATTATTTTTACTGTAAGTATTTTTTAATTAAGGGGTAATTATCTGTGTAGTTACAGGGTAAGTAGGAATCTGCGGGCCGTAAATTAAAGTCTGTTCTTGTTCCCCTCTTGTTTCGTGTAGTTACAAGGTATGTATGAATCTGCAGGCCGTAAATTAAAGCCTGTTCTTGTTCCCCTCTTGTTTCATGTAGTTACAGGGTAAGTACGAATCTGCGGGCTGTAAATTAAAGTGGCTCTTGTTCCCCTCTTGTTTCATGTAGTTAAAGGGTAAGTACAATAAAAACATATATACAATTTGATATCAGTCGGAAACCTTTATTTAAATTTTTTTTTTTTTTAAACAGATTTACAACACATTAATTTCTCTTGCTTGGCTTCAGCCTCCTCTTGTTCCTCTTCTTTTTCGTCCTTGCCACAGATGAATATTAAGGAATCCCAAATGTCTCTAGTATTCTGTGTTATGTAGGCTAACTGTTACACTGATAATACAGTGCGTGCAGAAATGTCCTCACCATTTACTCGTCGTTTACCCTCATGCCATCCTAGATGTATAGGACTTTATTCTAAATAAAGAATAAAGTCGTATACATAAATAAATAAATAATCTCTGCTAATAAAAACTCATTTGAGTTTCTAAGAGTTAAGGCATCAAAAAGCACATACAGCAATAACTACAGTAATCCATACGATCCCAATGGATGAATCAATGTCTTCTGAAGTTAAACGATAAGTGTTTGTAAGAAAAATAACAATATTTTACATTTTTTAAACTGTAGACTATCGCTTCCGACCAGCAGTCATCTGCGTGTGCATGCCAGGGTTGAGTTCACGCTTGACGTAACTTGAAGCGTGACGTGCACGCACCGAAAAACTCTGGTCATGCGGATGTCGGATGCTGTCGGTTTTTATTTTTTTTAATGATCACATCAATATACAAACAATAACATAATATATGATAATAGCAATTAGAAACAAACAAGACTAGAAGACAAGACAGAGACGCCAGTTCTCGCGTGTGTTTCAGATGAAATGCGCATGAGAACGTCATGAAAGCTTGAAGCGTCTCATGCACGCGCTGATAACAACTGATCGGATACGTAAAGATTACTGAATTATGACAGCATTTCTTGGTGTTCTACTTTTTCTTTAAATAAATAATAATGCAAAACTTAAAAAGACATGGGTTCCCTTTCAGTCGGTCACGTTCGACGTACATCGGAACTGACCGACGAATTGGGATCTGCTTTCAGAGACCAATCTGCTTCGAGTGTTTCTAAACAAGCCAATTGGCATTGGCATGCGGTCCACGCTCCGCCCGCAGCGCGGGTATAAATACGGAAGTGAAACACTGCATACTCGCTTTCTACTTCGGAGCCAAACATTGAGTTTTCAGTGTTCCTGCGAAGAGTGTATTTTCTATTGAACGACGGGTCTGAAGGAGTTCTTTCCAGCTGGAGTTACGGCACATCACAGCGGCGGTCGCGAGTCTGTGAAAGAAGACGAGACAGCTGTTCTGACAGCTCGCTGGGCGCTGTGTGCTCACAGTGGGCTTGCACCCATTAAACCACTGTGGGCAGCGGCCATCTCCTCTGTGTGCCTCGGCACAAAAAGAGCGTTTCCTTTCTCTTAAAAGAGCTACACGGTTTGACCCTGCGTCTTTTTCAAGATGTCATTTAAACCGTGTGTTTCTGGATGCAACTGGTTTCTGTCCCCAGCTGACGGGCACGATCGCTGTCTCACACCACCAGGCCTTCCCCCCCACCCTCTGTCCAAACCTGGAGTGCTCAGGCAACACTTAGGGCCTTCCCGAGTTGGGCCGGAGCACTCCGCCTTGCTGCCCCACCCCTCGCTGCCCCACGTATGGTCCCTGGGGGCCTGGCTAGATCTCCCCGGGCTGTCTCGCTGGCTCATCCGTACCATCAGACTCGGCTACGCGATTCAGTTCGCTCGCCGGCCTCCCAAGTTCAGGGGTATCCTCTTCACCTCCGTGCGGAGCAGCGATGCCCATGTCTTGCGGTCAGAGATCGAAGTCCTACTGGCGAAGGACGCGGTCGAGCCGGTTCCTCCAGCCGATATGAAGTCAGGGTTTTACAGCCCCTACTTCATTGTGCCCAAGAAAGGCTGTGGGTTAAGACCAATCTTGGACCTGCGTGTTCTGAATCTGGCCCTACACAAGCCCGTTCAGGATGTTGATGCAGAAACGCATCTTCGAGTGCATCTGTCCCCAAGATTGGTTCGCAGCGATCGACCTGAAGGGCGCGTACTTTCATGTCTCCATTCTCCCGAGACACAGACCGTTCTGAAGGGGAAGTCTGAAATCCCCTGCCGCTTCAATATACCTGTAAATAGCCTAATAAGATTCTGCTTCAATATACCTGTAAATAACCTAATAAGATTCATAATCAAAGCCTTAATTAATATTTATCCTCTTATTTCTAATGATTAATTCCAGTTGATTTTACTCAATAGAACCATTGATTGTTTGTTCTTCTTTTATGTTTTCTAAAGTTTGTATTTGGTCTTTGAGTGGCGTCTGGCCTATGTGTATCACACACCCCTAACATGCTGGGAGTGCAGTAACAGTGTTTGCTCACTTAGCCCAGCTTCCATAGATTAAATATTAATTTGTCTTTCATTTTTATTATTTTATTCATTTTATATTTCCTTTTGCTGAAACACTAAAGAATCAAGATGAATATTGTCTGTACCTCTCACTGAGAGAAAGCACATGTTATCAGTATGTTTTGCTGAAGTGCTTTGTTGATAAGACTCTCCAACCTTGGGAGAGCTGTGATACTGGGGAGCTCTTGTGTGTGTGCGTTGCATGATCTGTGCAGGCCCAATATTTAAGATGGACAACACCAGACGTGAAGACGCCTTTCTGCAACCTCCGAGGTCAACAATGATCTAAATCTAGTCATGGGGCGACAACTAGTCTGCCTAGTTTAGTGATATGCTCTGCTATCTATCCTTGTGTGGAAATTTACCATGACTGTGCATTTGCTCTGAGCCAATCAGAATCATACACCTTGAAGTAATGACGTGGCTAGACCTTGAAAACAGTATAACTGTTGGGACAATTGAATGTACGGTACGACGAGACCGGTAGAGTGGAAGTGCGGCCTACGAACTCCTTGTGAGACTTGAAAATGGCTTCTGCTGATGAAACTGCAAACTATTCTACAGTAAAATGTCTCTTTAATTAATTGCACTCCTGACTCTTTGTCTTCATTCTTCACTACTGGTCTCTGGGTCTAAGCTGTTATACCCCTAACAGTTTTGGTGGAGGATGCGCGGGCAATCACTCCTTGGTGACATCTCTTGGAAATCAACAAACGAGGTAGTAAGCTTTTATTATTTTTGGTTAGGACTGTCTGACTGGAAGAGATTGGGTATGGGGAGCGGGAGAGCTTCATTTCTATAGGAGTGAGGATTAATTATACTAAGTGTTTTTAAGGGTAAAACATGAGGGTATAAGAAGTCGCCGATAACACGCCACGTTACTACGGGCAACGGCTAACTCGTAGCAGACGGCGCATATTGCGTGCCTAAATAGAGAGGGCCTCAACTGGGTATAGGTGTGAAACACCACCTCTACAGGGGCATGTTTCTCTCCTGGACGTGATCTGTCTGTCAGGGTTAGAGTCCAAGAAGACAGTATCACGGGTCCAGGGAGCACTGCAAACCTGCTCTGTCTCTTCCATATCAGATAGGGGATCCCCAAATTTAGAGAATCAGGCAGTCAGGGTTTAAGTTATTAGTTAAACAAAATAAAAATAGATATAGGTTTGTTTGCCAGAGATGCACCTGGAACGATCCCAAGGAAAATGACCCAAATTGGCATGGACCAGTATATGTGACTTTTCCACACAAGTGTCCTTTGCAGTTTCATCACGCAGAAGCCACAGCTGTGTTGGTTAAAGATCGCCGCCTCCATCTCTACTGGTAACCAGGTGAGTATGAACTTTGACTAAGTTATGGCTGACAACTTCAGTGACATGATCAGCAACTTCATAAGTCTGGATAAAGATTTTGAGACGAAAGAGAGCAAACGCTGTAAGCAGCTCTGCTCTGAAGCCCTCACTTCTAAGAAATTTGCAGAACTTATTAAGAAAATGGTCAGCCGGGGCTTTAATTCTGATTGGAAAGTTACCCAGCAACTTGACTGGTTACAAACAAAGAGAACCATAAACATTTCAATTTCTAGGTGAAAGAAAAATCCCAGAAGTAACTGAGGGATGGTATAGTCTGATTGCCAAAATGTAAAGGGCTTGAGGTTGTTTTTGCTCATACATTTTGCCGTTTTTTTACTTTTCCAAAAACAACCTCAAGCCCTTTACATTTTGGCAATCAGACTATACCATCCCTCAGTTACTTCTGGGATTTTTCTTTCACCTAGAAATTGAAATGTTCTCTTTCGTCTCAAAAGACTTTATCTGCCCCCTCCCCTCTCGCGCTCTCTTCTCAGACTGTTCAAGCAGCTGCTGATAGAGGCACTGACACAGAGACTGAGAATCAGACTTAGGGATACAATTTGATACCCAAATGCTTTTGTAAAAGCATGAAGAATTGCAAGCCATTATGTTTTATCGGATCACAAGCTCTGTTCAAAGATATTGACGAAGTTGATGCTTTAAGCACAGACCCAAAGACTGAGAACCAGACTGAAATTAGAGAAGATAGGTTGCTGAAGGTTGCTAAACCAGATGATAGAGAGTGTTTTAACTATGGTCAGCAGGGCCATTTTGAAAGTAACTGTAACCTCTCACCTATAATGTATAGAAAGAAACAAAAAAATGGCAAATCACGCCACCAGACTAACATTCTGTAAACAAGCCAAAGTAAAAAGAAACAGAAGTGACTTACACTCTAAGACGTATGAATAATAAAAAATGTAAGTCTTAAGGAATTCCTTTTGAAGGAAAATCTATTGATATAAATTACAGACAATGACTGCAAAACACGTGAGAGGCAAGAAAATAAATAGTGATGTAGGAGGCTTAATTGACAAACTTATTAGAAAGTCGTTCCTGTTCCTCTACTGAATGTTGGTAAAAACACTGTAGGAGAATTGGTGTTAAAAATGTTGAAAACCCTAGAAGCTGATGTTTTGGTTTCAAAAGATAAGCTCCTGCTGAGCTGTAATAAAACTATTTGCTTATCTGAATCTGGCCCACCATGTAATTTCTGGTGCGGTAGCTAAAATTGAAAGAGTAACTCAGACTCAATTTGGATGTTGAAGTTTAAATTTGTTGTAAGGGCAAAAGACAAAAATGACAACTATGGTTATTTGAAAACGTAATTTCTGGCAAAGGATAGAGTTAAAAGGATAATGTCTGATGTTTATTGAAAAACAAATGTAATCTCTAGCCAAGTCTTATGCTGTGCTAGAGTGAGAAGTTAAAAGTTTATGAAAATGCAGTACCAGTCCTGAATGCCTAGGAGTGTCTCTCTCTTTCGAAACGAGCTCAAAGCTGATATCTGAGCCTGTGATAAGATATTGATAAGTAAAAGCACAGGGCATCACTTGAAAATAATAAGATATGTTTTAGTGGTTAAAGAGGTATAAGATGATTTTACACACAGACCTTAAAATATTTTGTTGATTAATGTTTTACATATGACCAGTAACTTCAGTGTCTGATCTTAGCCTCCACCATGTACAGAAAATGGCTTTGTTCATAGAGATAGTCAAACTCTAAATTGAATGGACAGTTGTTATGGCTAAATTCACTGAGTGTAATCCACACACTGATAGATTGCATCTTTGAAGAGGTATGATGGATTTTAGTGATTAAGTTGTGTTATGATTAACCTGTCTCCATGTTCTACCTATAGTAAGCAGACTAATTGGCTCTTGAATGCACTTTCCAAAAAAGGCTCCAGAAAATATTGGATCCTGTTGAGGGTCAAAGATCTCAAGCGATGACCAAGTGGGCACGAGGTGGTTTCCCGAAGACGGGTAAGATTCTCTTTTGGCCAGCGGGGAACAACCCAAGCCAGAGAAATCACCGTAAAGTCACTTGGGACCCCACTTGGGGTTTTATGTGAGGTGTGTATGAGAGTGGAGCGATGTCTGTGAGGCCAGCAGCATCAGTCAAGGGGGGAAGCTGTGCTTGTGGGGGCCGAGAGTCCAGACAGGACACAGCAGGGCCCGCCCTAATTATGCTTCTCTATACCACTCACCAATAACCGCATAAATTGAGTGCCAGGGAAGAAAGACCCTGAGCGAAAGAGTTATGATGGTAAGGGGTATTCAAGAGCCGGCTGAGACCATGCAGTGCTTGTCCACAACTTGTGTGGAGACCAGAACAAAATGTATTAATTTGTATCAGTAAAACTGAATTAATGTTATTATGAGTTTACTTCAGCAGGCTTAATTCAGAGACATGGTGATGACTTTAAGATGAGGACGGCTTTTGAAGTTTAAAGAGAAGGTCTGGATGACAAAAGGTATTTAAACTAAAGATAATTTGAAACAATTTCATAGTGTAACTTATTGGATATGCTCTAATTTGAAAGTTAAACATTTACATTTCTAAACTTTGTGTAACAGTTAAAGTTAAAGTCTTAGAAGACAGTTGAAAAGATTATCAGAGAGAGAGAGAGAGAGAGAGAGAGAGAGAGAGAGAGACTGCTGGTGGACACAGGGATGGTACTGTGACAGTTTGTTATCGCCCTACTAAAGCTGAAACAAAACAAAGAAATGATATCAGAACCAAAACAACCCAGCTGACTTATAAAAACAGATGAATAATGAACAGACATGATCTGAAATTGGTTAAGAGATTTTGTAAAAGCACAGTTTAAATAATTTTTAGAGTTAGCACCAAAAGCAAATTTTGAGAATGAGAAATTAATATTTGTTTTTAGTGTGTGTACGTTGATGACTGCACTTTATGTTTTGTATGTGTTGGTTTGTGGAACTAGTCTGTCCTGATGGAGTGTATGGTGTCATTAACCTCTGGAATGAGTGTTTATCATTACAGATGGGTTAAGTCAAACGACAACATTTAAAGACACTGCTAATTCTGAAGGAATCTGGAGAAAAGATGATCCAGAACTGAACATGGGACGAGCTTTAAGTGGATTGGTATCCAGCTCTGTCTGTTACTGGTAATGATGACTTTTGCCATTTATGATGCTGATTTGAATTAATCTCTGGATTAGTGTTTATGTTAAAACATTTTTTGTAAAGTTAAAGATTGCCGTCCATGATGGGTTAAAAACCCTTCTCTAAATTCAACAGAGGGTCTACAATTGAATAATGTCGATTGATTAAGAATGGTAAAGGTGCATTTTCTGGACTTGACGGCAGAGACAAAGTGACAAATTGGCTGAAGTCACTATCCAAATTATCCAGAGACTCCCTCATATTTCTGAAAGGCAGGAGGGCGAACAAAGAGATAACTTCTAAGAAGTTTTATTTTTATTTTATTTTTTATTTCTTCCATTAAATGGAGGCATGACGTGGTTTATAGAGAGAACTACAATTAATGTTGGAAAATCAAGTGACTTGAGTCTTTCTATGTGATGTAATATGTTGGTTTCTGCAGAGCAGTAGAGATAAGATAAATAATATTGAGCACATGGTGCATCTGCAGACTTTGATAGAGGGACATTACAAGCAAGTTAAAACAAGAAAGACAAAGCCCCAAAGATTGATGTTGTGACAATAAAACTTTTTGACAGAACTTTTGAAACCTGACTACAAATTAGGTTAATAGAAATTGAACTATGAATGCTTTTCAAAATACAGATTGTTTAAAACAGCTTTAAAGAAAATGATGATGACTTATAGTACAAAGTTAAAATACTATGGGAGATTATGAGAATTTGTTCTTAGTAAAATTATAACAATTTTTGGTGTAAGTGGCGAGGTAAGGCTAGTGAGTATTTGATGATAAGTATCACTACCATATGACATAAAGTAAGATGTTTAATATTTTAGTCATTTGGAGCTTACGCCTAAAGAGTTTAATGGACAAGACACTGAGAAAAATGTACTTTAAAAGAAATCATAATTGATTGATTTTGAGTGTTTGTGATAACGAGCTGAAAAGTGAATTTGATAAATACCAATTGGGTATTGGCTATGGTTAAGCATTATGTCACAAGATAAAGATATGAACAAGCTGATTGAATATGACACGAATTGATGATTATGGAATTTTGATTAAATGTTTTTTTTAACATTAAGAATTTTATGGTTATGTTCATTTAGGTTAAAAATGATGTGGGCTATGATGAGTGAAAAATGGATTTGATGGAAATAGCAAGTTGACAAAAAGGTTTGAGTATGTGGAAAAAGGATGAGTGAAAGGAGTTTTAACAAGAAGGTTCTTGAGTAAAAATCAGGGAGTAGGGATTGAAATGGATGTTATGAACGTGTTTGAGAAAAAAAAAAATGAATGAGATGGGATGTAATTTAAGATGGTACATGTATGTAGACTGTAACCTGAAGGATGTTTTATGACTGGATGTAATTGGATGGATTATTCTGTCTATTTATTTTTTGTTGTTGTTTATTTTTATTTCAGACCATTATTGAACATGAAAAATGTCTTTATTTTGGAAGGAGTGTATTTGCAAATACCTATTTGGAATGATTTATTTTGGTATTTATGATGACATGGGGTTAATTTAGTATGTCCTTCTAAGGATGAATATGTGCTTGTTTGTAAGCATTCAAGCCAATGATAAAAGCCAAATTATCCTAGATTAATAAATTAATAATGGTTGAAGTTAAATCCTTGAAGAGGATATTTTCTGTTTTATAACCTGACAAGGGGGGGACATAGAAATTATGTAGCGGCCTAAATTGGTAGCCCAAAATGTGGGGGTGACAGACCCCAAAATTGGACTAAGGGGGGAATGAAGGGGAAGTCTGAAATCCCCTACCGCTTCAATATACCTGTAAATAGCCTAATAAGATTCCGCTTCAATATACCTGTAAATAACCTAATAAGATTCATAATCAAAGCCTTAATTAATATTTATCCTCTTATTTGTAATGATTAATTCCAGTTGATTTTACTCAATAGAACCATTGATTGTTTGTTCTTCTTTTATGTTTTCTAAAGTTTGTATTTGGTCTTTGAGTGGCGTCTGGCCTATGTGTATCACACACCCCTAACATGCTAGGAGTGCAGTAACAGTGTTTGCTCACTTAGCCCAGCTTCCATAGATTAAATATGAATTTGTCTTTCATTTTTATTATTTTATTCATTTTATATTTCCTTTTACTGAAACACTAAAGAATCAAGATGAATATTGTCTGTACCTCTCACTGAGAGAAAGGTCAATACTGTACTTAAGTGAAATTACAAAATATTGCTGTAAAATAAAATACAAGTTTAATTCAATGTTACTGTAAAAAACACTACAAATTACTGTATTTCGCATACAATAATTAACTGTAAATTGATTTGCGGTATTATTTTTGCCAGTAAAATCCTGTAAATTCTACGGTACATTTTTTACAGTGCATGTTATCATTATGTTTTGGTGAAGTGCTTTGTTGATAAGACTCTCCAACCTTGGGAGAGCTGTGATTCTGGGGAGCTATTGTGTGTGTGCGTTGCATGATCTGTGCAGGCCCAATATTTAAGATGGACAACACCAGACGTGAAGACGCCTTTCTGCAACCTCCGAGGTCAACAATGATCTAAATCTAGTCATGGGGCGACAACTAGTCTGCTAGTTTAGTGATATGCTCTGCTATCTATCCTTGTGTGGAAATTTACCATGACTGTGCATTTGCTCTGAGCCAATCAGAATCATACACCTTGAAGTAATGACGTGGCTAGACCTTGAAAACAGTATAACTGCTGGGAGAATTGAATGTACGGTACGATGAGACCGGTAGAGTGGAAGTGCGGCCTACGAACTCCTTGTGAGACTTGAAGATGGCTTCTGCTGATGAAACTGCAAACTATTCTACAGTAAAATTTCTCTTTAATTAATTGCACTCCTGACTCTTTGTCTTCATTCTTCACTACTGGTCTCTGGGTCTAAGCTGTTATACCCCTAACAGTTCCTTCGCTTTGCGTTCAAGGGGAGGGCATATCAGTACAAAGTCCTGCACTTCGGGCTGTCCCTGTCTCCCCACATCTACACGAAAGTCACGGAGGCAGCCATTGTTCCGCTCAGAGAACGCGGCGTTTGGATTCTCAACTACCTCGACGACTGGCTGATATTGGCCCAGTCTCGGGAGCAGTTGTGCGAACACAGGGACCTGGTGCTCCGGCACCTCAGCCAGAACAGCTCTTCATCTGTTACAGAGGCCAGCTGAAGCGAAAGGCTGACTCCAAGCAGAGGTTAGCCCACTGGATAGTGGATGCTATCGTCTTGGCTTACCAGTCTCAAGATGTGCCTTGCCCGTTCGGGTTGCGAGCACACTCCACAAGGAGTGATGCCTCCTCATGGGCGCTGGCTCAAGGCGCCTCGCTGACAGACTGAAATATTTCAGGTCTTTTATTGTTTTAATACTGATGATTTTGGCATACAGCTCATGAAATCCCAAAATTCTTATCTCAAAAAAAAAATTGCATATTTCATCCGACCAATAAAAGAAAAGTGTTTTTAATACAAAAAAAGTCAACCTTCAAATAATTATGTTCAGTTATGCACTCAATACTTGGTCGGGAATCCTTTTGCAGAAATGACTGCTTCAATGCGGCGTGGCATGGAGGCAATCAGCCTGTGGCACTGCTGAGGTGTTATGGAGGCCCAGGATGCTTCGATAGCAGCCTTAAGCTCATCCAGAGTGTTGGGTCTTGCGTCTCAACTTTCTCTTCACAATATCCCACAGATTCTCTATGGGGTTCAGGTCAGGAGAGTTGGCAGGCCAATTGAGCACAGTAATACCTTGGTCAGTAAACCATTTACCAGTGGTTTTGGCACTGTGAGCAGGTGCCAGGTCATGCTGAAAAACGAAATCTTCATCTCCATAAAGCTTTTCAGCAGATTGAAGCATGAAATGCTCCAAAATCTCCTGATAGCTAGCTGCATTGACCCTGCCCTTGATAAAACACATTGGACCAACACCAGCAGCTGACATGGCACCCCAGACCATCACTGACTGTGGGTACTTGACACTGGACTTCAGGCATTTTGGCATTTCCTTCTCCCCAGTCTTCCTCCAGACTCTGGCACCTTGATTTCCGAATGACATGCAAAATTTGAGCGACAGTCCAGTGCTGCTTCTCTGTAGCCCAGGTCAGGCGCTTCTGCTGCTGTTTCTGGTTCAAAAGTGGCTTGACCTGGGGAATGCGGCACCTGTAGCCCATTTCCTGCACACGCCTGTGCACGGTGGCTCTGGATGTTTCTACTCCAGACTCAGTCCACTGCTTCCGCAGGTCCCCCAAGGTCTGGAATCGGTCCTTCTCCACAATCTTCCTCAGGGTCCGGTCACCTCTTCTCGTGCAGCGTTTTTTGCCACACTTTTTCCTTCCCACAGACTTCCCACTGAGGTGCCTTGATACAGCACTCTGGGAACAGCCTATTCGTTCAGAAATTTCTTTCTGTGTCTTACCCTCTCGCTTGAGGGTGTCAATGATGGCCTTCTGGACAGCAGTCAGGTCGGCAGTCTTACCCATGATTGCGGTTTTGAGTAATGAACCAGGCTGGGAGTTTTTAAAAGCCTCAGGAATCTTTTGCAGGTGTTTAGATTTAATTAGTTGATTCAGATGATTAGGTTAATAGCTCGTTTAGAGAACCTTTCATGATATGCTAATTTTTTGAGATAGGAATTTTGGGTTTTCATGAGCTGTATGCCAAAATCATCGCTTGGCGGTCATGGGCGGCTCAGGCTCATTGATGCACGTGTGGAGCGAAGGCTGGCCCGTGTGGTCCGATCAAACAGACGAGCTACTGGAGCTCAAACTGCTCAAGAAGTTAATGCTGGTTCTGATAGAAAGGTGTCAGAATACACAGAGCATCGCAGTTTGTTGCGTATGGGGCGGCAGAGCCGCTGACCAGTCAGGGTGCCCATGCTGACCCCTGACCCCCGAAAGCACCAACAGTGGCACGAGAGCATCAGAACTGGACCACGGAGCAATGGAAGAAGGTGGCCTGGTCTGAGGAATCACGTGTTCTTTTACATCACGTGGATGGCCGGGTGTGTGTGCGTGGCTTACCTGGGGAACACATGGCCCCAGGATGCACTATGGGAAGAAGGCGAGCCGGCGGAGGCAGTGTGATGCTTTGGGCAATGTTCTGCTGGGAAACCTTGGGTCCTGCCATCCATGTGGATGTTACTTTGACACGTCCCACCTACCTAAGCATTGTTGCAGACCATGTACAGCCTTTCATGGAAACGGTATTCCCTGGTGGCTGTGGCTCTTCCAGCAGGATAATGCTCCTGACACAAAGCACAAATGCTTCAGGAATGGTTTGAGGAGCACAACAATGAGTTTGAGGCGTTGACTTGGCCTCCAAATTCCCCAGATCTCAATCCAATCGAGCATCTGTGGGATGTGCTGAACAAACAAGTCCGATCCATGGAGGCCCGATCTCAACTTACAGGACTTAAAGGATCTGCTGCTAACATCTTGGTGCCAGATACCACAGCACACCTTCATTTTTAGTGATTATGAGAAATTTCACCTTGCAACTAGCTGAAAACAATAATTTTATTTAAAGTAATAAGAAAATGTCTAATTTATTTTTATTTCCCCGACTTCCATTTGTGTTATTTCAGAGTTTAACAGTTTAATAGTATTCTAACATCAGCCGTAATAAAGAGTGAGTAACTTCCAAATACACATAACAGAGACATTAAACTGAAGCAACACAGTGTAAACGCATGAAGGAGCGGCCGCACATCCTCTGCGAGCGTTTAGAGGTGCAGCTGTGTTTGTCTGTCAGTTCATCTGAGCAGGGCTGCTTGTTGTGGGTTAAACAGAAGAGCATTTCCTCGCGCTAACCTCTGGTTAACCCACATTTCTGCTCCGGCGTCTATGCTTGTGGAACGTGTGTGTAAGCTGGGAATCCATATGTGTGGTTCCCAACGGCTACCCCATATGTGTATTCTCCACGGTACCAGCTACCCTAATTCGGCTAGCCCCGTGTCTTTCCCTCTACAGAGTTTCCTCTGTCGTTCCTGGAGGTGCTCTTCCCTCCTGGAACCAGGTTGGAACCACCCCAGGGACTGCCATATGTTGCACTACCCTGCTAGTTTAGTCCTTGTGTGTAATCTACCATCTCTCCTTCCTCAGAAGGATGTGGCTCTGCAGCGTTCCATCTTCCGAGACGGCACGCTTTCCCAGCGTTATCCAATAGTCACGCTGAGTGGGTCTTGCGGTTCCCTCCTTCAGGGAACGAGGGTTACATTCGTAACCGAGACGATTCCTCTTAAGATCAATCAATGGAAATAACGAAAAAGAAGAAGAGCAACAAGAAAAGAATGAAAAAAGGGACAAAACATGCCTCTTTCTGTCCGGACGTTATCATTTGAAATGAAAAGTTTATTTTTTTAATTAATAAGAAGTGTAATAAATCTGTTTTGAATTAAGTTGCTTTTCAAATAAATATTTCTGACTGATATCAGGTTGTATTTGTGTTTTTATTGTACTTACCCTGTAACTACACAAAACAATAGGGGAACAAGAACATACTTTAATTTACGGCCCGCAGATTCATACTTACCCTGTAACTACACAAAACAAGAGGGGAACAATACAATACTACATGAAACAACATGGATAAGTGCGCCTTAATTAAAACATATATACAGTATAAATAATTTGTTAATTTTTCTGATAGTTTCCCCTTTATTTCCCAAATATTACATATTGTTTACATATACCTACAAGTACTTACCTAATAGTTACACTATAATTACCGAAAGTTATGCTGTAAATTCGCTTTAATTATGCAGTACTTTCTGGGCAGTAATCTAAGCGTTACCCAAATTTTCAACTATAAATTCGCATAGGCTCCTTATAATGTTAAATCAGACAGACACTAATCCATATTTGGCCAAATGAATAAATTTTGGGCCCAATAGTCCTCAATCATGATCTTACTACACATTCAAATTGGCAAATCACAGGTTAAATGAGCCAGATAATAGTTTCTTTTGACCTAGTGAACATCTTTCTGGCCAAAGAGTCATCAAAAGGTTTTGACAATATTATATATTGTCAGACTCTTTGTAATGTTACAGTTTTTCTCAATCGATTTGATACATTTCTCCAAATGAATGTAGTTGCTCTCAAAACTGATAACACAGCAAACTAAACACACTCTTATGTTGGCGAAACAGTTAAGTATTCACTGCACAATGAAACACAGCATTTTATTCTTGTAATGCATTTATTAAAATTCAATATTAACATCAAAACTAAAAGTGTGTTCTCTGTAGATTTAATAACAATTTCAGCTCAAGATACACAAATAAATAAATGAAAATACATGTTTTTCATTAAGTTATTTAATGAGGAGTTTAGGTGAATAACAACGTCACCCCACAGAAAAAAATAATATTATGCCAATAAGTACATTAAAAAAACACAATAAATAATAATAAAATGAATCAATGATTCTATTGATCATGCCTCTCAATTACATCTGGCCAGAGAATTTCATCAACATCACAGCAAATATTTTCTCGAGTCATACATCGTGGGAAAAAAACGCCTTGAATGCTGTATCCATCCTTGACATGCTTGTGCCCCAATATCTCCACAGGCCTCTTCCATTGCTTGAAGAAGACTTACTTGGTTGTAAGGGTTGCGATCATGTACTTTCCATCTCCAAGAGGAAAAGAATTCCTCAATTGGATTCAGGAAAGGAGAATATGGTGGAAGGAACACCATCCTGAAATGTTGGTGATTCTCAAACCACTCTCACACTAGTGCTGAATGGTGGAACTGGACATTGTCCCAAACAACTACAAAATTCGGACCATTTGCTCCTGATCACCCTGCAGAAAGAGGATTTCATTGAGGAGGTGTAAAAAATGTAGGAGCCTTGATGTGTTGTAAGGTCCCAAGACAGCATTGTGTGCCACAACACCAGTTGTAGAAATTATGCAGAGAGAGTGATGTTGCCTCCTCGTTGTCCAGGGACATTGACTGTAGCATGATGGCCAATCACATTTCTCCCTCTTATCCTTTTTTTTGTGAAGATTGGAGCCTGCTTCATCAATATACAGGTACTCATAATGAGTTGCACTGCTATCCAACTCCAAGATTCTCTAGAGTATAAAAAGAACAATACAATACAGTAAGTTAGTGTTTTACAGTAATGGCATTGCAGGCAATACTACTGTGAAACTGTTGCTGAAGTTTGAGTTCACACTTTGAAGCATCAGTATACATACAGTTGATATGCCTAAATCTTTTCACTTACAGTAGCATTGAATAGTTTATGGAAAAATATATGTGTTGACAGTAAAAGTGCAGTAATTGGGTTGCACATACTTGAACAAACTGAAATCGCAACTCCTTCACTCTAACGGAGTTCCTCTCAAAGGGCACTTTGTATACTTGCTTCATTCGGATTGCATTTCTTCTTAGAACACGATCAATTGTGGAGAGACTGCATTGGGGGATATTGTGGAACAGTTGATTGTCCGTGTTATTCTTTGCTGAATTTCTTTGAGGCAGAGGGTGTTGTTCTGGACCACCATGTCAACAATGGCATGCTCTTGTTCAATTGAAAGAAGTCTTGTTCGTCCACCTGAATGTTCTTGAATGAAACTTCAAATCTGAAAAATGTTTGGACAAGCAGGAACATTTACTGTAGAAATCTAGACCTATGTCAAACAAGACCACATGGACTCTCATTGTAGAAGTAGAATGATAGTTACTTACCGGTTTTCCCTCTGAAATGTGCGGATAATTGAAGTCACTGTGGATCTGTTTATATTGGGCTGAACTCTCTGTCCAGCTTCTCTCAGTGAGAGACCATGATTTATGACATGGTCAAGAAGTGTGGCTCTGATTTCATTTGAAACATGCGTGTACCCTATCCTTCTACCTCTCCTCCTCCCCTTATACCTTGCCCTCCTCTTCCTCTCTGGTCATCTCTTCTTATATGTTCTACTCTTTGTCTTTCCGCATACCATTGCCCTCCAATCTATCCATCTCTTCTCCTCTCTATATTCTCTTCTTCCTACATCCTCAGCTCTTCTTTCTCTTTCTACATCTTCAGCTCTTTCTCCATCTCCTCTTCCTCTTCTTCTCCCTCTACCCAGTAAACCACCTCTCACTCTTACACCTCTTCCACTGCTCATTCTTCTACGTTTGATTGTCCTTATTTATCTTCTTTGTTGTTTTTCTCTTCCCATTTTGTAGATGTTGTAATTAAGACAGCTGTGTAAACAATTAAGAAATTGCCTTTTTCTGTGTTGAGTGGATTACTTATTCATCAGATATCAATTTGGGGTTAATTGAGGACATAAGGTGTGCAACTGAATATTTTACAATTCACAGAGTTTTGTTTATTGTGTTTTGAAAATGGTACAAAAATGCTTGTGATCTTTGTGAAGACCAATGAAAAAGCTGCAAATGTTTTTCCTGATATATTAAAGATTTGGTTGGCTGTATGAACTGCTGTGATAACATTAGGGAATTTGGTGCGCATTGTTTTGAGAAAATGATGCTTTTGATTTGTAATTTGTATGAAATGAAGGAGAATTTACTATCTGTTTAGGACAATTACAAAGTGTACAGATCACTGTGTTAAATGTTTAGAGAGCAGTTGCCTGAGTTTGGAGAAATGTCCGAAATCGATTGAGAAAAACTGTAAATCAGACAGACACTAATCCATATTTGGCCAACTGAACAAATTTCAGGCCCAATAGTAAGGTTTTTATTTATTTATTTTACTTGTTATGACTGTAAAGAATTCCATATTTGACCTTCTGAACATAATTTGACCAAGAGGTCCACAACATTTTTTCTACTATATATTCTCATTGATTCCTTATAATGTTGTCAGCCAGACAATAGTCCATTATTGATCCACTGAATATATTTTAAATTAGTTTTTTATTTATTTTAGTCCATATTTAGAATTCCATATTCAACCTTTTGAAAACTTTTCTGACCAAGAGGTCAACACAAATTTTAAACTATATATTCTCATAGACTCCTTATAATGTTAAATCAGCCAGACAGTAATCCATAATGGACCAACTGAAATTGAAATTGACTATTCCTGAGGTTAAATCAGTCAGACCATAGTCCATTATGACCTACTGAGCATTATTCTGGCAGGAGTCCTCAAAAGGTTTCTCATTAATTCCTTATGTTACATCAAGCCATTCAGAAGACCATATTTGACCTAATGAACATCAGGTCCACAAATTGTTTTCAACCATATATTCTGAAAAGATTCCTTCCGATGTTAAATCAGCCAGACAGTGGTTCATAATTGACCTTTTGTCCAAGAGGTCAATATGTTCAACTATATATTCTCATAGACTCCTTATCAATCAGAAAGACACTAATCCATATTTGGCCAACTGAACAAATTTCAGACTAAAAACATTCCTGTTTAAAAGGTCTTTCAATGTTTAAATTGCTTTGTGTTTACACTTTTGTGTTGATTTTAACAATTCTTAATTGCTCTAACGGCTTTATTTTATTAGATTTTTTTCTCCTCCCTTTGTTGCACTTTGAGATTTTCTTTAAAATGTAAAGTGTTTTATAAATAAAATGTATCATTATTAATACAGTGCTTTGCACTGCAATCCATTCAATAACTCATACAATGAAGACAAGAGCTGTTGCATTGCCAGTCTCATATAAAAACGTACCCTGAATACATTGGTCCAAAGTGCAAAATGTAGAGGGGTTACAATAATGGCCCTTGAATTGTATGACTGTTACATTTTTTTTGCCTATTCTTTTCCTCTTGTTTTGCGTCCAAGTCACGTGACTTTCAAGATTCCGGCCGTGAGAACAAAAAACATGTCTGACATTTCTCTAATTTTTTGTGGAAAAAACTCTTTTTTGAGTTAGTTTCTGCATAAAAATAAGTTTTGATTACATTTCTAGCAAGAAATATATATTATATTTTCATAATATTCACTCATTGAATGTAAATAATCACTCGCTTGCTCGTTGTTGCAAGGATTTTTCAGATCTCTCCAGAAAATGTGTAACTGCAACGTTTGGTTGCTATGGACGCCCCAGCTAGAATTTTTTTGTTATAAGAATGTTCTGAGAACATTACCTACATTGTTCTATAAATGTTTTCAGCGGGTAGTTTTATTTTTGTTCCCAGAATGTTCTTTTAAAAGTTAGGATAACATTCTTTAAAAACATTCTAAAAATGTTTAGTGGTAACATTCTAATAACATACCCACTAAGCAAAGTTTCAACGTCTTTGACCCTAGAGGCGAACTTTGAAAAGACGTCCACTGAGGAGCCAGAATAAACGTTTTTATGACGTCTGTTTTGGACGTGATCCACACGTCCAATATAGACGTTCATGGAACCTCAAGGTTAAACAGTTCAAATGTGCTCATTGTGGACATATATTCCTTTTGTAATGGCAAATCAACTCACAGACAGTGTGTGTTTGTCCAAAATCTTGAAAATAAAAGAAACTTAGCTCACACCTTTAGACACTTAAGGCAACTTAAGTGTCTAAAGGTGTGAGCTCTTGACTCTTTAACTTAATTTCTTTTTTTCTCTGGCTGCCAGAGTCATAAAAACGTTTATTCTGGCTCCTCAGTGGACGTCTTTTCAACGTTCGCCTCTAGGGTCAAAGACGTTGAAACTTTGCTTAGTGGGTATGTTATTAGAATGTTACCACTAAACATTTTTAGAATGTTTTTAAAGAATGTTATCCTAACTTTTAAAAGAACATTCTGGGAACAAAAATAAAACTACCCGCTGAAAACATTTATAGAACAATGTAGGTAATGTTCTAAAATTCTAGCTGGAGTCTGAAAGTCTTTATTCTGTTTTTGACATCCATCAGGCCTTGTCCTCCCTCTTGAATGGGTAGGAAAAGTACAGCAGATTTTTTCCAATGCTGCCCATCCCAGAAAAACTCAATTAACTTTCCTTGTAGCTCTTTAAAAATACTTTCTAGGGGATCCAGAACATTCATTTTGTGCCATAATGCAGATGCTGCCAGATTATTTGTGACCAATACTCTGCCCCTATACGATAGTTGGGGTGGCACCCACGACCATCGAGACAACCGGTCACACATCTTCTCCACCATACCCTCCCAATTTTTCTGCTCATACTGCCCTGTTCCTAAAAACACTCCCAACATCTTCAACCCCTCTCTTCCCCATTTAACTCCCCCTGGAAGCATTGGAGGGGCCTTCTCCTGCCAATCTCCTAATAAATATCCTTTGCTCTTTTCCCAATTTACTTTAGCTGATGAAGCCTTTTCGTAAATGTTTAAAGCTTTTTCAAAATTAAAACATCTGTATCACTTCTTATAAAAACAGTTATATCATCAGCATAAGCCGAAAGAGTGATTGGTCTGTTTTCACAACCCGTAATTAAAAACCCCTGTAATTTCTCCCTAAGGTTATACAGTAAAGGCTCAATTGCTAAAGAGTACAACTGTCCTGATAAAGGACAACCTTGCCTTATGCCTCTATGAACTGGTACTGGATAACTTAGCCCACCTCCAACCTTTAACAATGCTGAAGCTCCAGTGTATAACAGTTTGATCCAAGAGATAAATTTTCCACCAAAACCAAAAGCTTTCAGAGTTTCAAACAAATACATATGATCAACTTTGTCAAAAGCTTTCTCTTGATCAATTGACAGAATACCAACATCCTCATTACTAGTATTTGCTAAATTAATTACATCAGCATAAGAAAGAGATTGTCCATTATTGTTCTTTTGGGCACACAATATGTTTGAAATTCATTAATAACAAACTCTAAAAAAAAATGTAATCTATTTGAAAGGCACTTAGCAAGGATTTTATAGTCAGTACACAGTAAGGCTACTGGTCTCCAGTTCTTTAACAGTCCAAGATCACCTTTTTTCGGAAGTAAAGTCAGAACTGCTCTTCTACAACTAGTCGGCATTTCATTTTTCCTATGAGAAATTCTAAAAACATTGAGTACATCATCTTTTAAAAGTGTCCAAAATTGCTTGTAGAATTCAGAAGGGAGTCCATCAATGCCCGGAGATCGACCATTCGAGAGTTTCCTTACTGCCTCCGATAGTTCATCCAATTGGATATCTGCATCAAGCCATTGTCTCTGTTCTTCAGTAAGTTTTGGTAAGTCTCTTAGTATGTTGTCCATGCAGTTAATCTCACAGTGTCTTGCCTTGAATAAATCAGTATAGAAGTCCTTTGCATGGTTTCTCATTTCTTGTGGATTAGATATTAAAGTCCCATCTGGTAATTTCAAATATAACATACTTTTTCTTTCTCCTTCTTTCCTTTCCAAGTTAAAAAAATATGAACTCGGTGCATCAATTTCTCTTACTGAAGAAAAGCGAGCTCTTATCAAAGCTCCTTTTGCTCTTTCGTTGAACAAAGATGCTAAAACATTCTTTTTTTCTCTTAATTGTTCAACTTCTTCTGAATTCTGTTCAATAATTCCTTCTTCAATTGCAATAATTTCTTTCTCAAGTACTTTTATTGTGTTTTTTACAAGTCTATTTGATTGTGCTGTATAGTTCTGGCAAAAAAATCTTATTTGTGCTTTCCCCACCTCCCACCATTGCACTAAATCTTCATAATCACTTTTTTGTTCCTTCCATTTAGACCAAAATAATCCAAACTTTTCACAGAATACAGAGTCTTGCAATAGTTTCACATTAAAATGCCAATAATAACTGGACCTCTGTGACTTTTTTAAGCTCAGTTCAATCATGCACAAATGATGATCAGTAAACCCGATTGGAAAAATATTTAAATAAATATTTAAAAAATTTTAAAACTCTATTGGAATTATTCTTACTTACATAAAATCTATCCAATCTCGCAGCACTAATATGATCATGAGAGGCTTTAACCCATGTATATTGCTTTACTGTTGTGTGTTTCTCCCTCCATACGTCAGATAAATCAAACTGTCTAATAATGCGGCTTAATGAAATAGCAGATTGGGGATAAGGTTCCTCACTATTTCGATCTAGTGTAAAATCTAAAGTGCAATTCCAGTCACCCCCAAGAACCGTAAATGCATTATCAAGTTTTTTTAATTCACTAGATATTTTTTTTAAAAATTCTACCCTCTCTGCTCCATTATTTGGTGAATAAACATTAATGAAAAGAAAGGGGAACCCATTTAATTCTACCTGTACAACCAATATTCTGCCCTTATCTATTTCATAAGAAGATATATTAGTCGCATTAAGTTTTTTTGAAAACAAGATTGCAACACCTCCACTTGTTATGTGAGTTATGACTTAGAAAAATCTTCCCCTCCCACCACATTTTCCATTCTACTTCATTACTTAAATCACTATGGGTTTCTTGCAAGAATATTACATCCATATGTTTATTTTGAATTAATTCATGCAAAGCGGCTCTTTTTCTATGATTCCTCCCCCCATTAATGTTAATTGTCCCCACTTTTATGCTCTCCATGAAAAGAGAAAGGATAGAAAGACAAATAATCAGAAGAGAGCTGAAAGAAAAAAACACCCTTTGTGACTTAACCATTTCACCATTACTTTTTTCCTTTCCTTAATTTTTTTCCTTAATTTTTTCTGCCGACTCACTTCTTCATATCCTACACTCTTCTGTATTATAGCTACCTATTTCAATAATCTTTCAACATCAGGTAAAAAACTCTTGACATCAACAGTCTTTCCAAAAGTTCCATCCAAGAAGTCATTAATTTCCTTTACTGTATATATCTGATCATCGCCACTCTGAGAAAAAATGTCAGACATTTCTGAAAGACTATCATCATCATCATCTTCACCCATCTCCTTACTTTGATCATCTCCCTCAACAGCATCAGCATACTCATTTTTTCCAATTTCATCTTCACATTACGCAACATTAACCTCAGCTTTCTCAACTCTCTCACCACCTGTACCACTACTTTTGCCATCTGTTTCTTCACAGCTTACATTCTGATTACTTTGAGTTCCATTCCTTTCTAATTCATCTCCTTTATTTTCAGTCTCATCAGAACACTTTCCTACCACGTCTTTCTCACCATCATTCTCTTTTGACAGACTCAGCTCTGTCGTTTCATTTAAACCACTCGGCCCTGCCTTGTCAATTGAGGCACTCAGCCCTGCTGTTTCATTGTTCAACACATTATTTTCAGCGATTATCTTATGAGGGCAAGCATTTTTTTGTGACCTATTTCACCACATTCAAAACATTTCAAACTTCCAGTACTTGCATAAAGCATGTAAGACTTGCCTTCGTACAAGACTCTAAAAGAAATATCCAGAGCTGTTGAATCTAAAAGCATGAACACTTGGCGTCTAAAAGACATTACATGTTTTAGTGACTCATTTTTACATCCCAGTGAAACAGTCTTAATTCCACTAGTAAACTTCCCAAATCTCAACAATTCCTTTTCAATTTCACTATTGGGTATGAAAGGAGGGCAGTTCGAGATAGTTATACGACTCGATTGAGAAACCAGCGGAGAAATGACAGTATAAACGCCACTTACCCAAATACCGCTCTCTACCAACCGACTGGTTAAATGCCATTCCTTAAGAAAGATCACGACTGCTTTATTCATCCTTGAAGCTGAAACAATGCTGTCATATCCCACCTGTTCGCCTATCGCCACGAGCACTTCCTCCACGGAAACGCCGGCCTCAGGTACACATCTAACTCGGGTGAGCCTCCATCTCAAACACCCGCCACGAGGTTGAACAAGGAACAAACACTCACCTAATACAAACTTTTGAAGAGAGAGAAAAAACTAAACTAAACAAAAAAGGAAAATAAAAAAAGTTAAACAAATCTAGAAAAGATAATAGGAAAAACCCGAGAGAGAAAACGTTTCTCTCACCCGTGATTCACTCACACACACCCCAAACTCCCGCGAGAGAGAGAGAGAGAGAGAGAGAGAGAGTGGATAACAGCGTTCACTTCAGTTCGTTACAAGAGCCCTCAAAGAGTTAATCTCGTCCCCAAAACGGAGGTAACACGACTTTTCAACAGCAGCTTGGATTGTAGAAATAAGAATACTTGCTTTGGTCTTGGCTTCTCGCGTGTATGTGTATTCTGAGTTCAAATGTCCCGCGCGCTCCGTGGTTCCTTTGAAGTCGGTTGGTATTGGCTCTCGGTTTGTGAAGAAGTTTAGCTCTCTGGGAAGTGTTGAAGCGGGCTGTATCCTCCTCTCTGAAGAAGGTGGGTGGCGGATTGCAATGCGATGCACTGGCGAAGGCAAAGCAAGGCAAAGGCGTTGGAATGCGGGTTGCATTGGCACTTATCGATAAGAGAGCGACGCCCATTCCCTGGATGCTCCAATCGATCTGATCGTTTTCGGCGCGAAACTAAGTTCTTTGTTCGGCTGAGTTCCTCCCCCCCTGGCTACTATCTGGGGCAGACAGATTCATGCATTTTTCTTTACAAAGCTGGCATCTTTGTAATAATGCATGTCCTTTAAATTATTTTATCAGATTCGGTACGATGGAGTTCTCTCGGTTCTAGAGACACCATGAACCATTGGTCTGCGGGGTGGGAAACACACAAGTCCAGGTTTTCCACTGTCCATTGTCCTAAACAGCTGAGTTAACACTCATATAACCCTCCTAATTATTACAGACACATATACAAACATTCAGACAGAAAAGTATACATTTAGTACGTTTTTAGGGGGCTTTTAAGGGTGAACATTTCATTTGTGCCTCTCTATGTGTGTGAGGTGTGAAAGGCGATAGGGTTGTTTGGGCAATAAAAGTCACTCCGGCGCTTGGTTGTTCTCTCCCCAGGGAGATCAAAGAGTGCTCTTCCAGACATTGTGACGCCCTTAATCCTATCAATCGCCTTATCGTGATCTGATAACGCGCTCCACGAGAGGCGCGAGACATCTGGCCGCCTGCCAGATGAACAGACGTCGTTGTGGCTACACATTGCATATACAGATCTTGAGCATTGTTGAAGAGAAAAGTGCTTTTGCATTGCATACAAGAACCTGCGTGTTTTGAAAAGTCAATTCCTTTTGCATTGCATACAAGAACTAAAATTCAATAAAAAAGTGCTTTTGCATTGCCTGGAACATCTTATTGTGCTCTGAAGAGATACATATTTTTGCAATGCATACAATAAATCGCTGTGCACTTATGATAAGTGCAATGCAAAACTACTTATATCTCGTCAATGCGCGAGTTGTCATGTATGCAATGCAAAATCACTTTTCTCTTCAATGCAAGAGAAGTATTTTTCAATTCATACAAGAATGTGTTGTACAATGAGATAAGGGCTTTTGCAATGCATACAATATATCGCTTTGCACTGATGAGATAAGTGAAATGCAAAAATACTTATATCTCGTCAATGCGCTAGAGATAAGCGCAATTGCATAGCATTGTATTCAATATCTTTTGTGTATTGTTGAAGAGAAACGTGAATGCAGTGAATGCACTTCAAAGTTAATTCCTTTTGCATTGCATACAATAACTCACTGTGTATTGAAGAGACAGTGCATCACATTGCATTGCATTCAATATCTGTTGCGCATTGTTGAAGAGAAAAGTACTTTTGCATTGCAGACAAGAACTTGTGTGCTTTGAAAAGTTAATTCCTTTTGCATTGCATTCAAGAACTAGAATTTAATCAAAATTGCTTTTGCATTGCATACTTGACCTCGTTGTGCATTTGAGAGATAAGGGCTTTTGCATTGCATACAAGAACTTGTGTGCTTTGAAAAGTTAATTCCTTTTGCATTGCATACAAGAATTGCATAAAAAGTGCTTTTGCATTGCATACATGACCTCGATGTGCATTGAGAGATAAGCGCAATTACATTGCATTGTAATCAATATCTTATGTGCATTGTTGAAGAGAAAAGTGCTTCCCTTTCGTTCAGTCACTCCGAGTAATGTCAGTGACTGACGAATGGGGGTTTTGCGTAGAAGCTCTTAGAAAGCTCTTCAAGATCTTAGAAAACGACCAATGGCAGTGCCAATGCCATGGGCATGCGGAATTTGCATGCGTAACTCCGCCCCACCATGTGGGTATAAAAGGCAGTACGCTGGCAACATCGCATTATTTTTCACAGGCTGATTGCCTCCATGCCACGCTGCATTGAAGCAGTCATTTCTGCAAAAGGATTCCCCACCAAGTATTGAGTGCATAACTGAACATAATTATTTGAAGGTTGAATTTTTTTGTATTAAAAACACTTTTCTTTTATTGGTCGGATGAAATATGCTAATTTTTTGAAATTGGAATTTTGGCTTTATATATATATTCGTTCTTGAAACACATCTTCAGATGTACCTGAACACATCATCAGTGATGTAACCTGGGGTCCTCGGGTGTTTCGGGTCTTTCAACATCAGACACCCTCGCCCAGGCGACCCAGCCACGGCTGATCAGACCGTGACTTGTGTTCAGGTAGCACTCGCTTGCCCCCATGGTGCTCCTCTACGGATCCAGAGCCATCTCGAGGCTTTCTCAGCTGCGTCGGTGGTGTTCTTGATGGCCCTGCTCCTTGTTGTTCCTACAATGCCCAGCGCAGTAAAAGCTTTATGGAGGGAGCGCCTGACGAATCCTCTGCAGCCAACCTCGATAGGCATGCATCTCGCCTTCCAGCCCTGTGCTCGGCAGTCTGTGACCAGATGTTCATACTTGGTCATCTTCCTTTCGTGGGCTTCTCCCAAGCGTTCCTCCCATGGCACGGTCAGCTCCATGATTATTATGTTTTTGGTGCTCTCTGAGACTAGAATGATATCTGGCCTCATATTTTTTCTGACGATGTGCTGGGGGAATTTCAGCTGCTTCTCCAAATCCACAGAGAGTCTCCACTGATGCCAGTACCCCTGCTGGTGCCTTCCTCCCTGCTTGTGGCTGTTCTCCTGCCCTATATATATATATATGCTAGTAGCCTACATAACTTTATTATTATTATTATTAGGCTATTATTATTATTATTAACAATAATAATTTACAAATCGCACCCAGGCTTTATAGGGCACAACAACGGTGTTATAGGCATACAACATGAAGTTCATTATAGGCTACAACAGGTGAAAAAAATACAAAAACCTAAACATTTTTGTATACATCTCATGAAATTACCTTTCTTTCTTTCTCTTTCTTTTTTCTTTCTCGTTTTCTTCTTATTATTATTAGGCTATTGATATTATTCAAATTAAATTAAATAGATATGAAATATGCATATAAAGTTAAAATCCTTCTTTTTGCTAAGAGAAATATATTTATTTGAGTTACAAGTCAATGGCTGGATTTCCCGAAACCTTCTTAACACTATGTCATTCTTTATTTGTACCTTAAGGTGTAGCTATAGCCTACCGTAACGTACGCTACGTGTTTCCCGAAAGGTTCTTAAGTATGCTTTCTGTAAGTCATTAGTTCGAAAAGGTTGGTCTGGACCACTCTTAGCTATTATCACTGCTGACAGTGACAGTTCATTCCGACAGTGGCCACCACTGTTTCTTTACATTTCAGGCTATGAATATAATTCTGCTATTTAAGTGTTTTCATGCAAAGAATACAATTGTCATTACACTGATGGCTGTTATCTTTTTTATCCAAGGTACAGCTGGCAAACCATTATGGAGTCTATTTAAAGGGAATGATTGTGGAGGGAAACAGAGCTAGTAGACTGGCATCAATTATATGCATTTGTGGTAAAATTACTAGATTTTCGCCTCAATACATGTTTATTTTAATGTGAACAATGCTCTGTCACTTTATTTCAGCGCGCAGCACAGCAAAAAATAGACTCGGTGCAGAAACGATCACTGCATTATGCACCACTCCGGAACGGATTGCCGGACCGCATCGGCGTGTGAAAGCTTTAACCTGGGCACGAAAAAAAAATATGCACCGCATACGCACTGCAAACGGAGTAGCCTATGTGTGATAGGGACATATGCAGCATTTTCCAATATTGAGGGATACACGTCCCCCAACCTTATTGTAGCCTAATAATAATAATAATAAAAAATAAAAAAATAAAAAGTATCATACTGATATTTGATCAGTATGATACTTGGATAGACACTTTACTATTCTGAAAAAAAATAAAATAACGAGATACAAACCTGTAAATATTCAATCGACTTTTCTGAAATTGAAAACAAAATATTAATGCATTGGTAATTTCCATTTCTGAATGTAGCTGATATGGTCTCGCAGGTTTGTGCATTAAACTCAAAAATAGCCTATCATGTTGTTCCCCCGAACATGACCCCTTCTCTGCCAACGTTTTAAACGCTTGGTCAAGCATTTATTTATTTATTTTTATTATTATCATTTTAAATAATGCATATAGGCCTAAATAGAAATGATCAGAAACAAATCTACAGCTGAACCGCATTGTTTTTGATTTAGTGTATTTTAAGGAATCAAGTAACTCACTCATTAAGACAATGACATGCTGCCACCGGCTGTCTGTTTGTTTCATATTAAACTTCATGCCATATATTTGGATTAATGTGATGTTCATACATTTAATAAAGTTGCCCCTGGACATGAGTTTAAGGAAGTAGGCTAAAGACTATGGGGTCAAAATCCCGCCTAATGTATTGCGGTCACTCGTAAAAAAATAATAATCGTGAAACAAAAATGTAAAAACACCTGTGAAAATATAAAGCAAAAAACTGACAAATCAAAGCAAAGTTGCAAACAACGCGGTCACTGAAAAAAAAAAACAATACACGTGAATCAAACTTTTAAACAAGTTTAAAATTATATTGGTCAAAACTGAAACATGAAATCAAAATGAACTGAATCGCACACAAAATCGTGTTTTCTGCTCTTATTTTCACTTTTGTGTTCTTTTCTCCTTTGCTCTTGTTTCCACATTCTGCGCTTGCGATTCCAAATGTTGCAGGTAGAGTTTCATGCAAATCAGGGGCGGGTCTTAGCATCACCATTGGTCCACTAGTTCTAGATTGACAGCTCATCCTGTAGCCAATCAATCGAATAGGGAAGGTGACGTCACTCCAATGCGACTCATCGCTACACAGGTGTTAACTGTTTAGAAAGATGGATAATCAACGTCAGCAGGAAAATGCCGGACAATCTCAGGTAATTGGACATGTATATATTGTTAGTGGTTGATAGATACACTTGTGTTATGAATGCTCTGCAAGTTTAAAAGAATGTGTTCTCCCAGTACACCATTATTTAGCCTGTTAACACTTGTTATAGTCGTGTTCAGTCAGCGGAGACATTATGGGTTTTAACCGTATATCTAAAAAGACTCATAGTCAATTGTAAACAGTGTAGACTTCTTAACCAGCTTTTTCATAAAGATGATGCAATTATTAATTCTTACTCAATGGGACGCCTACATTGTGTAATGTCTGTTTCTACGACAGTCAACAAAATCAGTATGAAATGATCAGTCATCACCACGTTAATAAATCCGTTTCCAGAAGCTTTTGTGTGTGTAACTTTTCGTGTTGAGAAATTCTGGCCGGTGAACGTGTGAATTAATGTCTGCCAAAACATATTAACTATGGGTAACACTTTACAATAAAGTATTAGTTAACACTAGTTAATGCATTAGTTAACATGAACTAACCATGAACAACAGCTCTGTTCAGCTGTTCATGGTTTATTCATGTTAGTTCACAGTGCATTTACTAAGATTTTAATAATGCATTAGTAAATGTTAAAATTAACAAAGATAAATAAAGTCTTTATAAGTACAGTTCATTATTAGTTCATGTTAACGAATGTAGTTAAATAGTGTTACCTAATTAACCTTATTGTAAAGTGTTACCTAAGTATGCCTACTAAATACCTTAAATGTAAATACAGTGCATTCATAAAGTAGTCCAACCCATTTTGTCCACTTCTATGTTGCAGTCTTGTACATTTTTGCGAATTTATGTTATGCAAAACCTTGAAAGATCTTCCCAAGTATTCAGATCTCAGGACAATTCCTTTTTTTAAATGTGCCAAAATATGTGTTGCCATTGTACGTGTAAGTGAAGTGTTCTGAATACTTTCTGAATGCACAATAAACTGTGTTTTTTTCTTTTCTTTCTATAAATCCTAATGTTAACTTTGTGTTTAGCAGGCAGAGCATCCAGATGTGGTAAGTGCAGCACAAAGCCTCATCTCTGCGCTAACACAGACTCTTAATCAGACTCCTGTAACACCACGTTCACAAGTTCAAGTGCAGGTTCAGGGGCAGCAGACAGCAGTACAACAACAAAGACAGACAAATACCACCGTTGATAAATGCTTTATACGTGCATTTCATTAACATCATCATGTTAACTACTGATAGTTATTGTAAAGTGTAAGCAATTTGAGAATAAACTTTAATTTTTTCAGTTGTCCAAAAAGACTACCTCACCTCTGAATGTGTCATGTCCATTGTAATTGAGATAGTCCTTTTTCCAAGCCCTGCTTGAACAAGCTTGAGTTCGTGTGCAGGTGGAGGGTTAGTCTCAGAATGTTTATCCAGAAGATATACATTTAAATCAAAAGGTTTAAACCCTTTTGAAGGCTTGGTAAGTGTTCTGGATGCTACATTTATTCTTTTTTTCCCGCAGATTGCATGTCTTCGGAAAATGCTAGGAAAAGACCTACAAGGAAAATTATTTTATTTAATAATTTCATTTTTTCCCCACATAAAATTAATGTTAGTAGGTAGGTACACAGTCATACAAATCATTTTGTTGAACTTGGTAACAATTTTAATAGTGTTGGGGTTTGACTATGTACATGACAGAGTGACTAAAAAGGAAATCTTTAAAAACATTGGTAACTGTCTCAATGCACTGTATGGCCAGCAACATGCACCTGGCCATTTCTGATCAACGGTGGTATTTGTCTGTCTTTGTTGTTGTACTGCTGTCTGCTGCCCTGAACCTGCACTTGAACTTGTGAACGTGGTGTTACAGGAGTCTGATTAAGAGTCTGTGTTAAGAGATGAGGCTTTGTGCTGCACTAACCACATCTGGATGCTCTGCCTGCTAAACACAAAGTTAACATTAGGATTTATAGAAAGAAAAGAAAAAAACACAGTTTATTGTGCATTCAGAAAGTATTCAGAACACTTCACTTACACGTACAATGGCAACACATATTTTGGCACATTTAAAAAAAGGAATTGTCCTGAGATCTGAATACTTGGGAAGATCTTTCAAGGTTTTGCATAACATAAATTTGCAAAAATGTACAAGACTGCAACATAGAAGTGGACAAAATGGGTTGGACTACTTTATGAATGCACTGTATTTACATTTAAGGTATTTAGTAGGCATACTTAGGTAACACTTTAAAATAAGGTTAATTAGGTAACACTATTTAACTACATTATTTAACATGAACTAATAATGAACTGTACTTATAAAGACTTTATTTATCTTTGTTAATTTTAACATTTACTAATGCATTATTAAAATCTTAGTAAATGCACTGTGAACTAACATGAATAAACCATGAACAGCTGAACAGAGCTGTTGTTCATGGTTAGTTCATGTTAACTAATGCATTAACTAGTGTTAACTAATACTTTATTGTAAAGTGTTACCCATAGTTAATATGTTTTGGCAGACATTAATTCACACGTTCACCGCCAGAATTTCTCAACACGAAAAGTTACACACACAAAAGCTTCTGGAAACGGATTTATTAACGTGGTGATGACTGATCATTTCATATTGATTTTGTTGACTGTCGTAGAAACAGACATTACACAATGTAGGCGTCCCATTGAGTAAGAATTAATAATTGCATCATCTTTATGAAAAAGCTGGTTAAGAAGTCTACACTGTTTACAATTGACTATGAGTCTTTTAGATATACGGTTAAAACCCATAATGTCTCCGCTGACTGAACACGACTATAACAAGTGTTAACAGGCTAAATAATGGTGTACTGGGAGAACACATTCTTTAAACTTGCAGAGCATTCATAACACACATAAGAAGTGTATCTATCAACCACTAACAATATATACATGTCCAATTACCTGAGATTGTCCGGCATTTTCCTGCTGACGTTGATTATCCATCTTTCTAAACAGTTAACACCTGTGTAGCGATGAGTCGCATTGGAGTGACGTCACCTTCCCTATTCGATTGATTGGCTACAGGATGAGCTGTCAATCTAGAACTAGTGGACCAATGGTGATGCTAAGACCGCCCCTGATTTGCATGAAACTCTACCTGCAACATTTGGAATCGCAAGCGCAGAATGTGGAAACAAGAGCAAAGGAAAAAAGAACACAAAAGTGAAAATAAGAGCAGAAAACACGATTTTGTGTGCGATTCAGTTCATTTTGATTTCATGTTTCAGTTTTGACCAATATAATTTTAAACTTGTTTAAAAGTTTGATTCACGTGTATTGTTTTTTTTTTCAGTGACCGCGTTGTTTGCAACTTTGCATTGATTTTTCAGTTTTTTGCTTTATATTTTCACAGGTGTTTTTACATTTTTGTTTCACGATTATTATTTTTTTACGAGTGACCGCAATACATTAGGCGGGATTTTGACCCCATAAAAGACTACCACCGCTTAATAGAACAAATTGTTTCTGTTGCTGTAAGTATTGTTTTTGGAAGTTACATTAAAATGCTATGGTTTGGTATCAGCGTGAGTAGACTGTACTTATTGTGTTTTCGACCACACCACAAGGTGTCACTGTGGCCTCAACGCTTCACCCTCGCCTACTCTGAGCTCGATTGCTATGTCTGAGGTAAACCCCGCCCTCCTCATTACCCTACGCACCAATAAATGTTGGAAGAAATAAATGCATAAATAAATAAATGAATATAGAAATAAATAAATGAATAAATAAATAAATATGGAAATAAATAAATGTAGAAAGGAATAAATGTGGAAATAAATAAAAATAGAAATAAATAAATAAAATAATAAATAAATATATATGGAAATAAATAAATAAATATGGAAATAAATGTATAAATAATTGTTCATTTTTGTTTTCTCGCTTTTCTATGTATATTTATTTATATATTTATCTATTTATTTTTGCTTTTTTACATTTATTTGTATATTTATTTATTTATTTTTAATATTGGCAGCCCCGACATTCCATACACACACACACACACACACACACACACACACATTTACATATATACATTAATGTGAACCACAGTATAGGCTATATGACAGATTATAGCATGATGATGTATTTTCCATTGATAAATAAAGGGCAAATAGTTCCGTCTGTTTGGATAAAAGGCTGAACTGTACCATGATAATATGTCCGTAACAGTTACCGCTAAATATACACACACACACACACACACACACACATTTACATATATATATATATATATATATATGTGTGTGTGTGTGTGTGTGTGTGTGTGTGTGTGTGTGTGTGTGTGTGTGTGTGTGTGTATATTTAGCGTAACTGTTACGGACATATTATCATGGTACAGTTCAGCCTTTTATCCAAACAGACGGAACTATTTGCCCTTTATTTATCAATGGAAAATACATCATCATGCTATAATCTGTCATATAGCCTATACTGTGGTTCACATTAATGGGGTCGCTAGCGAGTTGCAGCAGCACGAATTACATGACCAACAACATATTTCTGCTTCAGATATTAGTTAACAGTGAGTGGTGGTTTCAGACATTATTTATTAAAGTACATTTGTCAGTGCCGCACTCGCACTGTCTCGTATTCTGCCTGACAGACAGAAAAACTGTACTGAAGGCGGAGCAATCTGACCAATCAGAGGAAAGGGGCGTTTCAGCACCGCCTTCGTGTGCGAATGAAATTTCGAACCCATAAACCGATTTCTAAACCACACACGAAAAATGAAATATCGAGCCAAAATCTAATTTTTCGGTTTTTAAACTAAACAAATAACGAATAAACAAGCCGATTTATCTGATCTCGTTATTCCATTACAAACAGGAAATTAAATTATCAAAACGTACACGGACCCTTGAGCATTGTTGAAGAGAAAAGTGCTTTTGCATTGCATACAAGAACCTGCGTGCTTTAAAAAGTCAATTCCTTTTGCATTGCATACAAGAACTGAAATTTAATAAAAGATAAGCGCAATTGCATTGTATTCAATATATTTTGTGCATTGTTGAAGAGAAACGTGAATGCAGTGAATGCACTTCAATGCACAGTGAGTGCATTCAATAGCCTATCTGTTGTGCGTTGTTGAAGAAAAAAGTGCTTTTTGCATACAATAACGTGTGTGCTTTGAAAAGTTAATTCCTTTTGCATATAGCATACAAGAACTAGAATTTTTAAAAAAGTTATTTGCATTGCATAGTGCACTGATGAGATAAGTGCAATGCAAAACGACTTATATCTCGTCAATGCGCGAGTTCTCATGTATGCAATGCAAAACCACTTTTCTCTTCAATGCAAGACGAGTATTTTTCAATTCATACAAGAATGTGTTGTACAATGAGATAAGGGCTTTTGCATTGCATACGATAACTCACTGTGCATTGAAGAGATAGCGCATTTGCGTTGCAATTGCATTCAATATATGTTGTGCATTGTTGAAGAGAAAAGTGCTTTTGCATTGCATACAATAACTTATTACAATGCAATGCAAAACTACTTATATCTCGTCAATGCGCGAGTTCTCATGTATGCAATGCAAAATCACTTTTCTCTTCAATGCAAGACGAGTATTTTTCAATTCATACAAGAATGTGTTGTACAATGAGATAAGGGCTTTTGCATTGCATACAATAACTCACTGTGCATTGAAGAGATAGCGCATTTGCACTGCATTGCATTCAATATATGTTGTGCATTTTTGAAGAGAAAAGTGCTTGTGTATTGCATACAATAACTTGTGTGCTTTGAAAAGTTCATTCCTTTTGCATTGCATACAAGAACTAGAATTGAATAAAAAGTGCTTTTGCATTGCATACATGACCTCGATGTGCATTGAGAGATAAGCGCAAATGCATTGTATTGTACTCAAAATCTTTTGTGCATTGTTGAAAAGAAATGTGAATGCAGTGAATGCACTTCAATGCACAGTGAGTGCATTTAATATATGTTGTGAGTTGTTGAAGAGAAACGTGTTTTTGCAGACAAGAACGTGTGTGCTTTGAAAAGTTAATTACTTTTGCATTGCATACAAGAACTAGAATTGAAAAAAAGTGCTTAAATTACCTCGTTGTGCATTGAGAGATAAAGGCTTTTGCATTGCACACAGATCTTGTGCATTGTTGAAGAGAAAAGTGTTTTTGCATTACATAAAAGATTTAGAATTGAATAAAAAGTGCTTTTGCATTACATGCAAGATCTTATTGATCTTTGAAGATATACATATTTTTGCAATGCAAACAATAAATCCCTGTGCACTGATGTGAAATGCAAAAATGCTTATATCTCCTCAATGCGCCAGAGATAAGCGCAATTGCATTGCAATATCTGTTGTGCATTGTTGAAGACAAAACTGCTTTTGCATTGCATACAAGAACTAGAATTTAAAAAAAAGTGCTTTGCATTGCATAAATGACCTCGTTGTGCATTGAGAGATAGGGCTTTTGCATTGCATACAGTTCTTGAGCATTGTTTAAGAGAAAAGTGCTTTTGCATTGCATACAAGAACCTGCGTGCTTTAAAAAGTCAATTCCTTTTGCATTGCATACAAGATCTGAAATTTAATAAAAGATAAGCGCAATTGCATTGCATTGTATTCAATATCTTTTGTGCATTGTTGAAGAGAAACGTGAATGCAGTGAATCAATGAAATTTTATAGATGAAAACATTTTGTGGACCTTTTGGTCAAAGTTATGTTCAGAAGGTCAAAAATGGAATTCTGTATAGTCATAACATTAAAATAAATAAAAACATTTTGTTGACCATTTGTAAAGAAATGGGATTCAGAAGGGAAGTCAATGAGTGTGTATAGTAAATTCATTTTCAAGCATTCTTTGGTGAAAATTATGTTCAGTAGGTCAATGACGGACTACTGTCTAGCCGATATAACATCAGAAGGAATATTCAGGCAATAGGAATGAATATATAGTTGACAATTTGTGTTGACCTCTGTCAGAAACGTGTTCAGAAGGTCATTTATGGACTGACTGCTTTAACATCAGAAGGAATCTTTTAGAATATATGTTTGAAAATACGTTGTGGACCTGATGTTCAGTGGGTCAAAAATGGTCTTCTGAATAGCTTGATGTAATGTAATGAGTAAAAGAGAACATGTAGTAAAAACCTTTTGAGGACTCTTTGGCCAGAAAGATGGTCACTAGGTCAAAATAGACATTGGTCTGGATGATTAGCCAATAGGAATGTATTTAAAGATCATGATTGAGGACTATTGGGCCCAAAATATGTTCCGTTTGCCAAATATGGATTAGTATCTGTCTGATTTAACATTATAAAGATTCTATGAGAATACATTGTTGAAAATTTGTGTCTGCCTCTTGGTCAGAAATGTGTTTAGAAGGTCAATTATGGACTACTGTCTGGCTTCTTTAAACATCAGAAGGAATCTTTGAGAAAATATGGAATTCAGGTATAGTCATAACAATTAAAATAAATAAATAAAAACCTTTTGTGGACCATTTTGACAGAAATGGGATTTGGAAGGGAAGTAAATGAGTGTGTATAGTAAATTAATTTTCAAGGACTATTTGGTCAAAAATATGTTCAGTAGGTCAATGACGGACTACTTTCTGGCTGACATAACATCAGAAGGACTATTTAGGCAATAGTAATGAATATATAGTCAAAATTTTGTGTTGACCTCTTTTCAGAAACGTGTTCAGAAGGTCATTTATGGACTGACTGCTTTAACATCAGAAGGAATCTTTGAGAATATATGGTTGAAAAGACTTTGTGGACCTGATGTTCAGTAGGTCAAATATGGTCTTCTGAATGGCTTGATGTAATGTAATGAGTAAAAGAGAACATGTAGTATAAAGCTTTTGAGGACTCTTTGGCCAGAAAGATGGTTACAAGGTCAAAATAGACATTGGTCTGGATGATTAGCCAATAGGAATGTATTTAAAGATCATGATTGAGGACTATTGGGCCCAAAATATGTTCCGTTTGCCAAATATTGATTAGTATCTGCACTGTAAAAAAATGCTGTAAAATAACGGCCAAATTTTGACAGTAACATGCTGTTTTCCAATAAAACAGTAATATACCGTAGAAAAAAATGCAATCTGGGTAATATTTTCATTTTCGAGAAAAAGGCCAACGGGAATATACTGTGAATTAACAGCACTCGGTCGACACTCAGAGGCTGTGCTCCGAATCACACCCTATACCCTCATTCACTATTCCCTACACTAGTGTACTGATATAGACCACTAGACAGAGTGAATTCACACACTGATGAACACCAGCTGATATCACTGAAGGAAAGAGAAACATGAACAGAAAAAAAGTTGATTTCATCAAATGAGGATAAAAGAAGACATTAAATCTCTGAAGATCTCAGCAGAGGAGGATTAAACAACTCCACAAACAGCATTACCAGCTTCACACATTACTAACCAGACTGACTTTATTTCTGTCAGACGTCTACAGAAGCTCTTATTGAGAATTAACAGAGGTTGTGTTATGGTTTCTTTTGACGTTACCATTATGGTGATCAGTGTTTGCTTTAGTTGGGCTCTTGACCCTTGATACTAACATTAGTGTTTCTCTGGATGCTTTAATGATGTGTTTTAAATACATTTGTTATAGCAAACAAAGCCGAGAGGAAATGTAAAAAGATGATGTTGACTATTTATAAATGGTCTGCTTCACTAAGATTACTCAAAGTTGAATCTAGAGTGTGTTTTATATATATATTTTTTATGGTCTTTCTTTTTATGGAATGAGATCAATCAGTGTTAGAACAATCAGATAATTTGAAAAGCATGAAAACATTTTGAACATCAGAACCATTCAGATTCACATAGACATCAAGAATCAGCGTATGAATCTCAACAATGGTGACGATCAAAAGCTTCATGCCGCAATGCATGCTGGGTACAAGCATTGTTCAAAAATTGTCCATGACTCCCAGCATGCATTGCGGTATGAATAAATGATGCTGCTGAATAGCCTGGTTATTTCCTTTAATTCTTACTATTTACCTTTATTTTTGGTGTTGTTTTTGTGTTGACTTTTAGTAGTGTTTTGTGAAGTTGATGAGTTGATCTATTCATCTGTTGTGTTTATTGTCACCATTGTTGAGATTCATATGCTGATTCTTCATGTCTATGTGAGTCTAAAGCACACCGCAGATTAAACCATTTTTGAAAATCATGAGTTTAAAAAATCCTTCATAACGGATTCCTAATCCCTGCTTGATATTTTCCAGAAGTGTCACCGATTGATATCGTACAATAAGAGCGAAACTGTATTTTTAAAACAACGGGTTTGTTTATGGGAATAGACTAACACAATAAGCATACCAATATGATTATGTCATAAGCAAAACATAACCAGTGACACCTGTTCATACTTTTCCCATGGCTATTTCTTGCTACAACAAATGTGTCTAAGAAACACACTTACAACAACCACAGAAAAACCATTGTTGCAAAGTTAAGGGTCAAGAGCCCAACTGAAGCAAACACTGATCACCATAATGGTGACCAAACAATATCAATTAAACATCAACACCAAAATATCTGTTAATTCTCAATAAGAGCTTCTGTAGACGTCTGACAGAAATAAAGTCAGTGTGGTTAGTAATGTGTGAAGCTGGTAATGCTGTTTGTGGAGTTGTTTAATCCTCCTCTGCTGAGATCTTCAGAGATTTAATGTCTTCTTTTATCTTCAGTTGATTTCATCTAAGGCTGTGGCTGAAGTCAGTTGTAGTTCTTGAGTTTCTCTTTCCTTTAGTGATTCTGAAGGTGTTCATCACTAATTCTCAATTATCACTTAATTGATCTCTTAATTATCTCTTAACTTCAATACCGCTTCAATTCCTCTAACACTCTGTAGTGTGGACACATATAAGTATTCTTTTAAAACTGATTTTGCTGTGGGGTTTAAAGGGTTAAAGGGATAAGATGAAAAAAAAAACCAGAGTGAAACTGTAAATTAACGGTAAGCAACTGTAAATTAATTTACGGAAAAGTACTGTAAAACAGCAATCTACTGGCAACCAGAGCTGCCAGTAGATTATCGTTAAATCAAGGAAAGAACAGCAATATACTGTGAAACATAACAGTCAGATTTACCAGATGATTCAAGATATTTTCACTGAAATATTAGTGAAAGTTAATAGAAAAAAAGTTGTGCAAAGTCAGTAACTGATAAGGAGAGTAAATATTCAAATGATCTGTGTTGATGTGTTGTTGCAGAAGATGATATAGAAGAGATCTTAGTTTAATGAATTAGTTTTTGGGTCACCATTGTGCTGAGAGTAGCGCCTGTGCTTCAGTCCAGGATGAGCAGAGAAACACTGATGATATGCTGTCTGATGCTATATTTAAAGTCAGTGGCTGTGTTTGCTGATGCAGTTATGAGCTGATTGTTTATTTGGCTCATACGTGTGTGCTACTGCAAATGATGAACTGCAAAGATTGAAGTTAAAGTCATATTTCTTAAGTATTTCACTACTCATTACGACACATAACATGTTTGCAGTTTATATTTATATTAAGAAATGTTCTTTTTCAGTGGATTCAAATGAAATAAGTTTACAGTACAAAAATACTTTAAAATGAGAACTGTTTTAAGCGATCAGTTTTCCAAATGAAGAGAGTTAATTTCATGGTATTATTACGGCAACATACTGTAAAAACGGAGAGCTGTAAATAAACAGTACATTGCTGGCAACCACAGCTGCCAGTAGATTACCGTTATTTTACAGCACAATTTTTTACAGTGCAGGTCAATACTGTACTTAAGTGAAATTACAAAATATTGCTGTAAAATAAAATACAAGTTTAATTCAATGTTACTGTAAAAAACTTTTTTGCCAGTAAAATCCTGTAAATTCTACGGTACATTTTTTACAGTGTAGGCCTCACCAGGCCTCCTGAGAGGGCAGGTTTTGATGCTGTAAAAAACTTTTTTGCCAGTAAAATCCTGTAAATTCTACGGTACATTTTTTACAGTGTAGGCCTCACCAGGCCTCCTGAGAGGGCAGGTTTTGATGCAGGGCATCGGGGGAAAAAATAGCCCGGCTGGCTATCAGGGTATAGGCCACGAACTAAGCCTCCCTAATGGTCGGCTGTCAGGTGGAAGGCCTCAGTCAGGCCTCCCTGAAGGTGAGTACCGATGTTTGGTCCCAGGAGTATTCTAGCTTGGCAGGCTATCAGGATGGTAGGCCTATCAGGATGGTAGGCCTCCATGAAGGCAGGTGCCGATGCTGAGGCATCAAGGTACGGCTAGCCTAGCTGGCTATCAGGTTAAAAAGGGGCAATACGCTCTCCTGAAGGTCGGCTGTCAATTGTAGGCCTAAATAGGCCTCTTGAACAAGGCGCATTATCAGTTGGAAGGCCTCGACCAGGCCTCACTGGATGTAAGGACCGATGTGTGCATCGGGATAGATGGCCTGCCGGCTATCAGGTTGTAGGCTTCATCAGGCCTCCCTGAAGGCCTGCTGTTAATGTAAGGCCTTACCAGGCCTCCCTGAGGGTGAGCTCCCAGGTTGTGGTCACTCCCAGAGGCAGGTAGTAGGCCTCATCAGGCCTCCCTGAAGGCCTGCTGTTAATGTAAGGCCTTACCAGGCCTCCCTGAGGGTGAGCTCCCAGGTTGTGGTCACTCCCAGAGGCAGGTAGTAGGCCTCATCAGGCCTCCCTAAGGCGTTCCTGGGACCCAGTCACTTGAAGAAACAGTTAGCACGAGGTGCAAACAGGTAGCAGGCCTCTCCAGGCCTCCCTAAAGGCTGGCTATCAGGTAGTAGGCCTCAATAGGCCTCCCTTGAGGGCGAGTTCCTGAATCAGGATGCTCGGCTAGCCTGCGTAGCTGACTGTCAAGTAGTAGGCCTCATTAGGCCTCCTTGAGAAAACAAGATGTAACCTCAGCAGTTAGCATGCTTCACTGGCAGGCTCTCTAGGCCTCCCTGAAGGTGAGCTCGAACGCTCTGAAAACTGGTGTATGTTGAGGTCAGGTAGTAGGCCTTACAAGGCCTCCCTGAGGATAGACTCCCGAGCCAGGGTGCTCGGGTCGCCAGCAGGGAGTGCTGTTAGGTAGTAGGCCTCTATAGGCCTCCCTGGAAATCCCGCTATCAGGTAGTAGGCCTCGCTAGGCCTCCCTGAGGATGGGTTCCCGAGCCAGGATGCTCGGGTTGCCAGCAGGGCGTGCTATTAGGTAGTAGGCCTCTATAGGCCTCCCTGGAAATCCCGCTATCAGGTAGTAGGCCTCGCTAGGCCTCCCTGAGGATGGGTTCCCGAGCCAGGATGCTCGGGTTGCCAGCAGGGCGTGCTGTTAGGTAGTAGGCCTCTATAGGCCTCCCTGGAAATCCCGCTATCAGGTAGTAGGCCCACGGGGCCTCCTTGAAGGTGAAGTTCCCAAGTAAGGCACTTCTTGGCTATCAGTTCTCGGTGTTAGAACTTGTGGTAGTTGGGCCTACAGCTGGAGGTTACCCGCCAGGCAGGTTCAGTTGCTCCCCTCAATGAGGGTCGTCTATGAGTACTCAGCCGCCTGAGCCTGGTCAGACGGTCGCAGGCCTCTCTCGAGGCCTCCCTGTTAGATCAGTCCATAGGCCTCTCCGGCCTCCCTACTGCTTTGAAACACAAGCACCTGGTAGATCCTTGATTTGAGCAGACAGACTCCCCTCGCTAGCAAGGGTTGTAAAGCGCTACGCTGAGTATTGCTCTCTAGGATGACCCGTCTCTGAGTTCCGGGCTAAGTAGGACTGCCAGTCTTTCAGTCCCTTAGTTTGGATGCCCCCTGGGCACCTTCCAGAGGCTCTGTTTGTGAACAGACAGGGTTGGCTAAACCAAAGTGTCCATAACACTTAGGGCACCAGGTCAGGCCTCCCTGGTGGTACTCGGGGTATTTGATTTCCCGAGCAGTGACTGGCTGGGGCTCCTTCGGTTCCCTAGCCACATTCCTTAAAGGACCCCTTCTGTTGAAGTAGTGGTCCCAGGCCTTTGAGCAGTCTAGATAGAACCCCACGCAGTGCTTTGGGGTTCCATTTAGTGGCATAGCTTGGGCTATGACCGTAGGGAGTGCTGTCGCTGTCAGCCCAGTGTGACCTGAGGGGGAGTCGCTCAGGTTTTTCAGTGAATTACTAGTGTTGACAGTTGTCACTGCCAATAGGCAGACACTCCCTTCAGCATGGCGGCGTTGGTATATCGTTCCCCGTAGCGTCAGCTAGACGCAGCGAGAGTTCCCTTCGAAAGGGAACGTCTAAGGTTACGTATGTAACCGCTGTTCCCTGAGAACAGGGAACGAGCGCTGCGTCGCATTGCCATGCTTCAGGGCCTATCTGCCATACAGTCCCTTCAGACGAAAGAGATGTATCTGTGTTGGCACAGCGCTCTTATATACTTCCGGGTCGCATGATGATGACGTCATGGGCTGACGTCGGTCAAAACGTTGCCGTGATTCGATAGTAGCTTCAGACACCAGTCACGCTGAGGGCGTTCCCCGTAGCGTCAGCTAGACGCAGCGCTCGTTCCCTGTTCTCAGGGAACAGCGGTTACATACGTAACCTTAGACGTTTTCCATAATTGACCTTCTACACACATTTCTGACCAAGAGGCCAACACAAATTTTTAACTATATATTCTTATAGACTCTTTATAATGTTAAATCAGACAGACTAATCCATATTTCGCCAACGGAACAAAGTTTCGGCCCAATAATCCTCAATCATGATCTTTCTATACATTCCTATTGGTTAATCACCCAGACCAAAGTCTATTTTGACCTAGTGACCATCTTTCTGGCGAAAGAGTCCTAAAAAGCTTTTTACTATATGTTCTCTTTTACTCCTAACGTTATATCAAGCCATAGAGAAGACCATTTTTGACCCAGTGAACATCAGGTCCACAACGTATTTTCAACCATATATTCTTAAATATTCCTTCCGATGTTAAATCAGCCAGACAGTGGTTCATAATTGACCTTATGTGCAACTATATATTCTCATAGACTCCTTATAATGTTAAATCAGAAAGACACTAATCCATATTTGGCCAACTGAACAAATTTCAGATTAGAAACATTCCTGTTTAAAAGGATTTTCAATGTTTAAATTGCTTTGTGTTTACATTTTTGTGTTGATTTTAACAATTCTTAATTGCTCTAAAGGCTTTTTTTTCCTCCTCCCTTTGTAGCACTTTGAGATTTTCTTTAAAATGTAAAGTGTTTTATAAATAAAATGTATTATTATTAATACAGTGCTTTGCACTGCAATGCATTCAATAACTCGTACAATGACGACAAGAGCTGTTGCATTGCATTCAAGAACTCACTGTGCATTGAAGAGATAGCGCATTTGCATTGCATTGTATTCAATATATTTTGTGCATTGTTGAAGAGAAATGTGCTTTTGCATTGCATACCTGACCTCGTTGAGCCTTGAGTGATAGCGCATTTGCATTGCATTTGTATTCAGTATCTGTTGTGAAGAGAAAAGTGGTTTTGTATTGCATAGAAGAATTTGTGTGTTTTGAAAAGATAATTATTTTGCATTGCATACAAGAACTAGAATTGAAAAAAAGTGCTTTGCATTGCATTAATTACCTTGTTGTGTATTAAGAGATAAAGGCTTTTGCATTGCATACAAATCTTGTCCATTGTTGAATAAAAAGTGGTTTTGCATTGCATACAAGATCTCATTGTGAGAGATAAGTGCTTTTGCATTGCAAAGCATTCAATATCTGTTGTGCATTGTTGAAAAGAAAAGTGCTTTTGCATTGCATACAAAAACTAGAATTGAAAAAAAGTTCTTTGCATTGCTTAAATGACCTTATTGTGCATTGAGAGATAAGGAATTTTGCATTGCATACAGATCTTGAGCATTGTTGAAGAGAAAAGTGCTTTTGCATTGCATACAAGAACCTGCGTGCTTTGAAAAGTCAATTCCTTTTGCATTGCATACAAGAACTCACTGTTCATTGAAGAGATAGCGCATTTGCATTACAATAGCATTCAATACATGTTGTTTATTGTTGAAGAGAAAAGTGCTTTTGCATTGCATACAATAACTTACTACAATGCAATGCAAAACTACTTATATCTCGTCAATGCGCGAGTTCTCATGTATGCAATGCAAAATCACCTCTTCAATGCAAGACGAGTATTTTTCAATTCATACAAGAATGTGTTGTACAATGAGATAAGGGCTTTTGCATTGCATACAAGAACTCAATTTTCATTGAAGAGATAGCGCATTTAAATTGCATTGCATTCAATATATTTTGTGCATATTTGAAGAGAAAAGTGCTTGTGTGTTGCATACAATAACTAGTGTGCTTTGAAAAGTTCATTCCTTTTGCATTGCATACAAGAACTAGAATTGAATAAAAAGTGCTTTTGCATTGCATTAATTACCTCGTTGTGCATTGAGAGATAAAGGCTTTTGCATTGCACACAGATCTTGTGCATTGTTGAAGAGAAAAGTGCTTTTGGATTGCATACAAGAACTAGAATTAAATTAAAAGTGCTTTTGCATTGCATAAATGACACAAAAAAAAGAAGTTGTGCATTGAGAGATAAGGGCTTTTGCATTGCATACAAAAACTCAATGCGCATTGAAGAGATAGCGCATTTGCATTGCATTGGATTGCATTCAATATATGTTGTGCATTTTTGAAGAGAAAAGTGCTTGTGTATTGCATACAATAACTAGTTTGCTTTGAAAAGTTCATTCCTTTTGCATTGCATACAAGAACTAGAATGGAATAAAAAGTGATTTTGCATTGCATTAATTACCTCGTTGTGCATTGAGAGATAAAGGCTTTTGCATTGCACACAGATCTTGTGCATTGTTGAAGAGAAAAGTGCTTTTGCATTGCATACAAGAACTAGAATTAAATTAAAAGTGCTTTTGCATTGCATAAATGCCACAAAAAAAAGAAGTTGTGCATTGAGAGATAAGGGCTTTTGCATTGCATACAGATCAAGTGCATTGTTGAAGAGAAAAGTGCTTTTGCATTGCATACAAGATTTAGAATTGAATAAAAGGGCTTTTGCATTGCATAAATGACCTCGTTGTGCATTGAGAGATAAGGGCTTTTGAATTGCATACAGATCTTGTGCATTAATGAAGAGAAATGCATTGCATAAAATAATTGAATGAAAAGTTATTTTGCATTAAAATGCAAGATCTTATTGAGCCTTGAAGAGATACATATTTTTGCAATGCATACAATAATCGCTGTGCACTGATGAGATAGTGAAATGCAAAAATACTTATATCTCGTCAATGCGCTAGAGATAAGTGCAATTGCATTGTATTCAATATATTTTGTGCATTGTTGAAGAGAAAAGTTATTTTGCATACAAGAACGTGTGTGCTTTGAAAAGTTAATTCCTTTTGCATTGCATACATTGCATACAATAAGCACAATTGCATTGCATTGTATTCAATATCTTTTGTGCATTAATGAAGAGAAAAGTGCTTTTGCATTGCATACAAAGAACTAGAAATGAAAAAAAAAGTTTTTGCATTGCATAAATGTCCTCATTGTGCATTGAGAGATATGGACTTTTGAATTGCATACAAGAACCTGCGTGCTTTGAAAAGTCAATTCCTTTTGCATTGCATACAAGAACTGAAATGTAATAAAAGATAAGCGCAATTGCAATACATTTGTGCATTGTTAAAGAGAAACGTGAATGCACTTCAATGCACAGTGAGTGCATTCAATATCTTTTTTTCGTTGTTGAAGAGAAAAGTGCTTTGCATACAATAACTTGTGTGCTTTGAAAAGTTAATTCCTTTTACATTGCATTCAAGAAATAGAATTGAATAAAAAAAATTGCTTTTGCATTGCATACATGAAACTAGAATTGTATTGTATTGCATTAATTAACTCGTTGTGCATTGAGAGATAAAGGCTTTTGCATTGCACACAGATCTTGTGCATTGTTGAAGAGAAAAGTGCTTTTGGATTGCATACAAGAACTAGAATTAAATTAAAAGTGCTTTTGCATTGCATAAATGACACAAAAAAAGAAGTTGTGCATTGAGAGATAAGGGCTTTTGCATTGCATACAAAAACTCAATGCGCATTGAAGAGATAGCGCATTTGCATTGCATTGCATTGAGAGATAAGGAATTTTGCATTGCATACGATCTTGAGCATTGTTGAGAGAAGTGCTTTTGCATTGCATACAAGAACCTGCGTGCTTTGAAAAGTCAATTCCTTTTGCATTGCATACAAGAACTCACTGTTCATTGAAGAGATAGCGCATTTGCATTGCAATTGCATTCAATATATGTTGTTTATTGTTGAAGAGAAAAGTGCTTTTGCATTGCATACAATAACTTACTACAATGCAATGCAAAACTACTTATATCTCGTCAATGCGAGTTCTCATGTATGCAATGCAAAATCCTCTTCAATGCAAGACGAGTATTTTTCAATTCATACAAGAATGTGTTGTACAATGAGATAAGGGCTTTTGCATTGCATACAAGAACTCAATTTTCATTGAAGAGATAGCGCATTTAAATTGCATTGCATTCAATATATTTTGTGCATATTTGAAGAGAAAAGTGCTTGTGTATTGCATACAATAACTAGTGTGCTTTGAAAAGTTCATTCCTTTTGCATTGCATACAAGAACTAGAATTGAATAAAAAGTGCTTTTGCATTGCATTAATTACCTCGTTGTGCATTGAGAGATAAAGGCTTTTGGATTGCACACAGATCTTGTGCATTGTTGAAGAGAAAAGTGCTTTTGGATTGCATACAAGAACTAGAATTAAATTAAAAGTGCTTTTGCATTGCATAAATGACACAAAAAAAGAAGTTGTGCATTGAGAGATAAGGGCTTTTGCATTGCATACAAAAACTCAATGCGCATTGAAGAGATAGCGCATTTGCATTGCATTGCATTGAGAGATAAGGAATTTTGCATTGCATACGATCTTGAGCATTGTTGAAGAGAAAAGTGCTTTTGCATTGCATACAAGAACCTGCGTGCTTTGAAAAGTCAATTCCTTTTGCATTGCATACAAGAACTCACTGTTCATTGAAGAGATAGCGCATTTGCATTGCAATTGCATTCAATATATGTTGTTTATTGTTGAAGAGAAAAGTGCTTTTGCATTGCATACAATAACTTACTACAATGCAATGCAAAACTACTTATATCTCGTCAATGCGCGAGTTCTCATGTATGCAATGCAAAATCACCTCTTCAATGCAAGACGAGTATTTTTCAATTCATACAAGAATGTGTTGTACAATGAGATAAGGGCTTTTGCATTGCATACAAGAACTCAATTTTCATTGAAGAGATAGCGCATTTAAATTGCATTGCATTCAATATATTTTGTGCATATTTGAAGAGAAAAGTGCTTGTGTATTGCATACAATAACTAGTGTGCTTTGAAAAGTTCATTCCTTTTGCATTGCATACAAGAACTAGAATTGAATAAAAAGTGCTTTTGCATTGCATTAATTACCTCGTTGTGCATTGAGAGATAAAGGCTTTTGGATTGCACACAGATCTTGTGCATTGTTGAAGAGAAAAGTGCTTTTGGATTGCATACAAGAACTAGAATTAAATTAAAAGTGCTTTTGCATTGCATAAATGACACAAAAAAAGAAGTTGTGCATTGAGAGATAAGGGCTTTTGCATTGCATACAAAAACTCAATGCGCATTGAAGAGATAGCGCATTTGCATTGCATTGCATTCAATATATGTTGTGCATTTTTGAAGAGAAAAGTGCTTGTGTATTGCATACAATAACTAGTGTGCTTTGAAAAGTTCATTCCTTTTGCATTGCATACAAGAACTAGAATTGAATAAAAAGTGCTTTTGCATTGCATTAATTACCTCGTTGTGCATTGAGAGATAAAGGCTTTTGCATTGCACACAGATCTTGTGCATTGTTGAAGAGAAAAGTGCTTTTGCATTGCATACAAGAACTATAATTAAATTAAAAGTGCTTTTGCATTGCATAAATGCCACAAAAAAGAAGAAGTGCATTGAGAGATAAGGGCTTTTGCATTGCATACAGATCAAGTGCATTGTTGAAGAGAAAAGTGCTTTTGCATTGCATACAAGATTTAAAATTGAATAAAAGGGCTTTTGCATTGCATACAATAACTTACTACAATGCAATGCAAAACTACTTATATCTCGTCAATGCGCGAGTTCTCATGTATGCAATGCAAAATCACCTCTTCAATGCAAGACGAGTATTTTTCAATTCATACAAGAATGTGTTGTACATGAGATAAGGGCTTTTGCATTGCATACAAGAACTCAATTTTCATTGAAGAGATAGCGCATTTGCATTGCATTGCATTCAATATATTTTGTGCATATTTGAAGAGAAAAGTGCTTGTGTATTGCATACAATAACTAGTATGCTTTAAAAAGTTAATTCCTTTTGCATTGCATACAAGAACTAGAATTGAATAAAAAGTGCTTTTGCATTGCATTAATTACCTCGTTGTGCATTGAGAGATAAAGGCTTTTGCATTGCACACAGATCTTGTGCATTGTTGAAGAGAAAAGTGCTTTTGCATTGCATACAAAAACTAGAATTGAAAAAAAAGTTCTTTGCATTGCATAAATGACCTCATTGTGCATTGAGAGATAAGGAATTTTGCATTGCATACGATCTTGAGCATTGTTGAAGAGAAAAGTGCTTTTGCATTGCATACAAGAACCTCGGTGCTTTGAAAAGTCAATTCCTTTTGCATTGCATACAAGAACTCACTGTTCATTGAAGAGATAGCGCATTTGCATTGCAATTGCATTCAATATATGTTGTGCGTTGTTGAAGAGAATAGTGCTTTTGCATTGCATTCAATAACTTACTACAATGCAATGCAAAACTACTTATATCTCGTCAATGCGCGAGTTCTCATGTATGCAATGCAAAATCACCTCTTCAATGCAGGACGAGTATTTTTCAATTCATACAAGAATGTGTTGTACAATGGATTAGGGCTTTTGCATTGCATACAAGAACTCAATTTTCATTGAAGACATAGCAAATTTAAATTGCATTGCATTCAATATCTTTTGTGCATTGTTGAAGGGAAAAGTGCTTTTGGATTGCATACAAGAACTACAATTAAATTAAAAGTGCTTTTGCATTGCATAAATGACACAAAAAAAGAAGTTGTGCATTGAGAGATAAGGGCTTTTGCATTGCATTCAGATCAAGTGCATTGTTGAAGAGAAAAGTGCTTTTGCATTGCATACAATAACTTACTACAATGCAATGCAAAACTACTTATATCTCGTCAATGCGCGAGTTCTCATGTATGCAATGCAAAATCACTTCTCTTCAATGCAAGACGCGTATTTTTCAATTTATACAAGAATGTGTTGTACAATGAGTTACGGGCTTTTGCATTGCATACAAAAACTCAATGTGCATTGAAGTGATAGCGCATTTGCATTGCATTGCATTGAATTAAATTAAAAGTGCTTTGGCATTGCATAAATGACACACAAAAAAGAAGTTGTGCATTGAGAGATAAGGAATTTTGCATTGCATACGATCTTGAGCATTGTTGAAGAGAAAAGTGCTTTTGCATTGCATACAAGAACCTGCGTGCTTTGAAAAGTCAATTCCTTTTGCATTGCATACAAGAACTGAAATGTAATAAAAGATAAGCGCAATTGCAATACCTTTGTGCTTTGTTAAAGAGAAACGTGAATGCACTTCAATGCACAGTGAGTGCATTCAATATCTTTTTTTCGTTGTTGAAGAGAAAAGTGCTTTGCATACAATAACTTGTGTGCTTTGAAAAGTTAATTCCTTTTCCATTGCATTCAAGAACTAGAATTGAATAAAAAATTGCTTTTGCATTGCATACATGACCTCGTGTGCATTGAGAGATAAGGGATTTTGCATTGCACACAGATCTTGTGCATTGTTGAAGAGAAAAGTGCTTTTGCATTGCATACAAAAACTAGAATTGAAAAAAAAGTTCTTTGCATTGCATAAATGACCTCATTGTGCATTGAGTGATAGGGCCTTTTGCATTGCATACAGATCTTGAGCATTGTTGAAGAGAAAAGTGCTTTTGCATTGCATACAAGAACCTCGGTGCTTTGAAAAGTCAATTCCTTTTGCATTGCATACAAGAACTCACTGTTCATTGAAGAGATAGCGCATTTGCATTGCAATTGCATTCAATATATGTTGTGCGTTGTTGAAGAGAATAGTGCTTTTGCATTGCATTCAATAACTTACTACAATGCAATGCAAAACTACTTATATCTCGTCAATGCGCGAGTTCTCATGTATGCAATGCAAAATCACCTCTTCAATGCAGGACGAGTATTTTTCAATTCATACAAGAATGTGTTGTACAATGGATTAGGGCTTTTGCATTGCATACAAGAACTCAATTTTCATTGAAGACATAGCAAATTTAAATTGCATTGCATTCAATATCTTTTGTGCATTGTTGAAGGGAAAAGTGCTTTTGGATTGCATACAAGAACTACAATTAAATTAAAAGTGCTTTTGCATTGCATAAATGACACAAAAAAAGAAGTTGTGCATTGAGAGATAAGGGCTTTTGCATTGCATTCAGATCAAGTGCATTGTTGAAGAGAAAAGTGCTTTTGCATTGCATACAATAACTTACTACAATGCAATGCAAAACTACTTATATCTCGTCAATGCGCGAGTTCTCATGTATGCAATGCAAAATCACTTCTCTTCAATGCAAGACGCGTATTTTTCAATTTATACAAGAATGTGTTGTACAATGAGTTACGGGCTTTTGCATTGCATACAAAAACTCAATGTGCATTGAAGTGATAGCGCATTTGCATTGCATTGCATTGAATTAAATTAAAAGTGCTTTGGCATTGCATAAATGACACACAAAAAAAAGAAGTTGTGCATTGAGAGATAAGGGCTTTTGCATTGCATACAGATCAAGTGCATTGTTGAAGAGAAAAGTGCTTTTGCATTGCATACAAGATTTAGAATTGAATAAAAAGTGCTTTTGCATTGCATAAATGACCTCGTTGTGCATTGAGAGATAAGGGCTTTCGAATTGCATACAGATATTGTGCATTTAATGAAGAGAAATGCATTGCATAAAATAATTGAATAAAAAGTTATTTTGCATTAAAATGCAAGATCTTAATTGAGCCTTGAAGAGATACATATTTTTGCAATGCATACAATAATCGCTGTGCACTGATGAGATAGTGAAATGCAAAAATACTTATATCTCGTCAATGCGCTAGAGATAAGTTGCATTGTATTCAATATATTTTGTGCATTGTTGAAGAGAAACGTGAATGCAGTGAATGCACTTCAATGCACACACTGTGTGAGTGCATTGGGTGCCTTCAATATATGTTGTGCGTTGTTGAAGAAAAAAGTTATTTTGCATACAAGAACGTGTGCTTTGAAAAGTTAATTCCTTTTGCATTGCATACATTGCATACAATAAGCGCAATTGCATTGCATTGTATTCAATATCTTTTGTGCATTGTTGAAGAGAAACGTGAATGCAGTGAATGCACTTCAATGCACAGTGAGTGCATTCAATATCTGTTGTGCGTTGTTGAAGAGAAAAGTGCTTTGCATACAATAACTTGTGTGCTTTGAAAAGTTAATTCCTTTTGCATTGCATTCAAGAACTAGAATTGAATAAAAACTGCTTTTGCATTGCATACATGACCTCGTGTGTATTGAGAGATAAGGGATTTTGCATTGCATACAGATCTAGTGCATTGTTGAAGAGAAAAGTGCTTTTGCATTGCATTCAAGAACTAGAATTGAAAAAAAGTTATTTGCATTGCATAAATGTACATAAATTGCATAAATTGTTCATTGCGAGATAGGGGCTTTTGCATTGCATACGAGAACTTGTTCTCTTTGAAAAGTTAATTCCTTTTGCATTGCATACATGACCTTGATGTGCATTGAGAGATAAGTGCAATTGCATAGTATTGTGTTCAATATCTTTTGTGCATTGTTGAATAAAACGTGCTTTGTACATTGTATAAATGGCCTCGTTGGCATTGAGAGATTAGTGGTTTTGCATTTCATACAATAATCTGTTGTGCTTTGAAGAGATTAGTGTTTATGCAAAAATACTTACATCCTTCAATGCACGAATTCATGTATGCAATGCAGAAGCACATTTTCTCTCCAATGCAAGATGAGAACTTGTAATTACATACAAGAATTTGTTGTGCATTGAAGCGAAATTTGCTTTTGCATTGTATATGATAATTCGCTGTGCACTGAAGAGTTAAATGCTTTTGCAGACAGATATTTATAAAGTTGTATAGTAAACGGAAACCAATGGAAACCTAACAATAAAGAATTAATTAATATTGTTTGCTTTGTGAGACCTTATACTGAAACAATAAAGCAATAACAAAACAGGAATGTTAAAATAAAGATGATCCTTAAACGTGGAAACATATGTTTCGAATATTTGTCAATAGTAGTGAATATATTTAGGGTCCACAAAAGTTTTTTTTTTTCATTTAAGTCAGTATTTAGAAGTCCATATTCAACCTTTTGAAAATATGTCTGACCAAGAGGTCAACCCAATTTTTAAACACATCCATATTTGGCCAATCATGATCTTTCTATACATTCCTTTTGGCTAATCACCCAGACCAATGTCTATTTTGACCTAGTGACCATCTTTCTGGCCAAAGAGTCCTCAAAGGGTTTTTACTATATGTTCTCTTTTACTCATTACATTACATCAAGCCATTCAGAAGACCATTTTTGACCCACTGAACATCATGTCCAAAATGTATTTTCAACCATATATTCTCAAAGATTCCTTCTGATGTTAAAGAAGCCAAACAGTAGCTCATAAATTACCTTTTGAACATATTTCTGACAAAGAGGTCAACACAAATTTTTCACAATATCTTCATTCCTATTACCTAAATTGTCCTTCTGATGTTATATCAGATGTTATATCTGATGTTATATACTGTCTAGTAGTCCGTCATTGACCTATTGAACATATTTTGACCAAATAGTCCTTGAAAATTAATTTACTATACACACTCATTTACTTCCCTTCCGAATCCCTTTTCTGTCCAAATGGTCCACAAAAGGTTTTTATTTATTTATTTTACTTGTTATGACTATACCTGCAATCCATATTTGACCTTCTGAACATAATTTTGACCAAGAGGTCCACAAAAAATGTTCATCTATACAGTATATTCTCAATGATTCCTTATAATGTTTTCAGACAGACAGTAGTCCATAATTGAACCACTAAATATTTTAATTTAGTTTTTTATTTATTTTAGTCCATATTAGGAATTCCATATTCAACCTTTTGAAAACATTTCTGACCAAGAGGTCAACACAAGTTTTAAACTATATATTCTCTTAGACTCCTTATTATGTTAAATAAGCAGACAGTGATCCATATTGGACTAACTGAACAAATTTGGGGCTCTAGAGTCCTAAATATTATCTTTCTATACATTCCAATTGACTAATCTGAGGATAAATCAGTTAAACCGTAGGCCATTATGACCTAACTGAACATCATTCTGGCAGAAGAGTCCTCAAAAGGTTTTTAATAAATGTTTTCATTGACTTCTTCTTATGGTACATCAAGCCATTCAGAAGACCATATTTGACTTACTGAACATCTTGTCCACAAAGTGTTTTCCAACATTTTTTCTTAAACGATTACTTGAGATGTTAAATCAGCCAGACAGTGGTTCATAATTGACCTTCTGACCAAGATGTCAATACAAATTTTCAACTATATATTCTCATAGACTCCTTATAATGTTAAATCAGACAGACACTAATCCATATTTGGCAAACAGAACAAATTTTGGGTCCAATAGTCTTCAATAATGATCTTAAAATACATTCCTATGGGCTAATCATCCAGACCAATGTCTATTTTGACCTTGTGACCATTTTCTGCCCAAAGAGTCCTCAAAAGGTTTTTACTACATGTTCTCTTTTACTCATTACATTACATCAAGCCATTCAGAAGACCATTTTTGACCCACTGAACATCAGGTCCACAACGTATTTTCAACCATATATTCTCAAAGATTCCTTCTGATGTTAAAGCAGCCAGACAGTAGTCCATACATTACCTTCTTTACACATTTCTGACAAAGAGATCAACACAAATTTTCGACTATATATTCATTCCTATTGCCTAAATAGTCCTTCTGATGTTATATCAGCCCGACAGTAGTCCGTCATTGACCTACTGAACATATTTTTGACCAAATAGTCCTTGAAAATTAATTTACTATACACACTCATTTACTTCCCTTCCGAATCCCATTTCTGTCCAAATGGTCCACAAAAGGTTTTTATTTATTTATTTTACTTGTTATGACTATACCTGAATTCCATATTTGACCTTCTGAACATAATTTTGACCAAGAGGTCCACCAAAAAATTTAATCTATACAGTATATTCTCAATGATTCCTCATAATGTTTTCAGCCAGGCAGTAGTCCATAATTGAACCACTGAATATATTTTAAATTAGTTTTATATTTATTTTAGTCCATATTTAGAATTCCATATTCAACCTTTTGAAAACATTTCTGACCAGGAGGTCAACACAAGTTTTAAACTATATATTCTCATAGACTCATTATTATGTTAAATAAGCCAGACAGTAATCCATATTGTACCAACTGAACAAATTTCGGGCTCTAGAGTCCTAAATATTATCTTTCTATACATTCCAATTGACTAATTTGAGGTTAAATAAGTCAGACCGTAGGCCGTTATGACCTAACTGAACATCATTCTGGCAGAAGAGTCCTCAAAAGGTTTTTAATAAATGTTTTCATTGACTTCTTCTTATGGTACATCAAGCCATTCAGAAGACCATATTTGACTTACTGAATATCATGTCCACAAAGTGTTTTCCAACATTTTTTCTGAAACGATTCCTTGAGATGTTAAATCAGCCAGACAGTGGTTCATAATTGGCCTTCTGACCAAGATGTCAATACAAATTTTCAACTATATATTCTCATAGAATCTTTATAATGTTAAATCAGACAGACACTAATCCATATTTGGCAAACGAAACAAATTTTGGGCCCAAAAGTCCTCAATCATGATCTTAAAATACATTTCTATTGGCTAATCATCCAGACCAATGTCTATTTTGACCTAGTGACCATCTTTCTGGCCAAAGAGTCCTCAAAATGTTTTTACTACATGTTCTCTTTTACTCATTACATTACATCAAGCTATTCAGAAGACAATTTTTGACCCACTGAACATGAGGTCCACAACGTATTTTCAACCATATATTCTCAAAGATTCCTTCTGATGTTAAAGCAGCCAGTCCATAAATGACCTTCTGAACACATTTCTGACTGAGGTCAACACAAATTTTCAACTATATATTCATTCCTATTGCCTGAATATTCTTTCTGGTGTTATATCAGCTAGACAGTAGTCCGTCATTGACCTACTGAACATATTTTTCACCAAAGAATCCTTTAAAATGAATTTACTATACACATTCATTGACTTCTTTTCCGAATCCCATTTCTTTCCAAATGGTCCACAAAAGGTTTTTATTTATTTTAATGTTATGACTATACAGAATTCCATTTATGACCTTCTGAACATAACTTTGACCAAAAGGTCGTCAAAATGTTTTCATCTATAAAAGGTCATTGATTCCTTATAATGTTTTCAGGCAGACAGTAGTCCACTGCTGAACCACTGAATATATTTTAATTTCTATTTTTATTTATTTTAGTCCATATTTAGAATTCCATATTCAACCTTTTGAAAACATTTCTGACCAAGAGGTCAACACAATTTTTCAACTGTATAGTTTCATACACTCTTTATAATGTTAAATCAGACAGACACTAATCCATATTTGGCCAAAGGAACAAATTTAGGGCCCAAAAGTCCTCAATCATGATCTTTCTATATTGGCTAATCACCCAGACTTTTGACCCAGTGACCATCTTTCTGGCCAGAGTCCTCAAAAGGTTTTTACTATATGTTCTCTTTTACTCCTTATGTGTTACATCAAGCCATTCAGAAGACCATTTTGGAGATATTAAACATCATGTCCACAAAGTCTTTTCAACCATATATTCTCAAAGATTCCTTCTGATGTTAAAGCAGCCAGACAGTAGTCCATAAATGACCTTCTGAACACATTTCTGAAAAGAGGTCAACACAAATTTTCGACTATATATTCATTACTATTGCCTAAATAGTCCTTCTGATGTTATGTCAGCCAGACAGTAGTCCGTCATTGACCTACTGAACATATTTTTGACCAAATAGTCCTTGAAAATTAATTTACTCATTTTCTTCCTTCCGAATCCCATTTCTGTCCAAATGGTCCACAAAAGGTTTTTATTTATTTATTTTACTTGTTATGAGTATACCTGAATTCCATATATGACCTTCTGAACATAATTTTGACCAAGAGGTCCACAAAAAATTTTCATCTATACAGTATATTCTCAATGATTCCTTATAATGTTTTCAGCCAGACAGTAGTCCATAAATTGAACCACTGAATATATTTTAATTTAGCGTTTTATTTATTTTTATTCCATATTTAGAATTCTATATTCAACCTTTTGAAAACATTTATGACCAGGAGGTCAACACAAGTTTTAAACCATATATTCTCATAGACTCCTTATTATGTTAAATAAGCCAGACAGTAATCCATATTGGACTAACTGAACAAATTTCGGGCTCTAGAGTCCTAAATATTATCTTTCTATACATTCCAATTGACTAATCTGAGGATAAATCAGTCAGACCGTAGGCCATTATGACCTAACTGAACATCATTCTGGCAGAAGAGTCCTCAAAAGGTTTTAATACATGTTCTCATTGACTTCTTCTTATGTTACATCAAGCTATTCAGAAGACCATATTTGACCTACTGAACATCAGGTCCACAAAGTCTTTTCAACCATATATTCTCAAAGATTCCTTCTGATGTTTAAAGAAGCCAGACAGTAGTCCATAGTTGACCTTCTAAACACATTTCTGACCAAGAGGCCGACACAAATTTTCAACAATGTATTCTCATAGAATCTTTATAATGTTAAATCAGACAGATACTAATCCATATTTGGCAAACGGAACATATTTTGGGCCCAATATTCCTGAAGCATGATCTTTAAATACATTCCTATTGGCTAATCATCCAGACCAATGTCTATTTTGACCTAGTGACCATCTTTCTGGCCAAAGAGTCCTCAAAAGGTTTTTACTACATGTTCTCTTTTACTCATTACATTACATCAAGCTATTCAGAAGACTATTTTTGACCCACTGAACATGAGGTTCACAACGTATTTTCAAACATATATTCTAAAAGATTCCTTCTGATGTTAAAGCAGTCAGTCCATAAATGACCTTCTGAACACGTTTCTGACAGAGGTCAACACAAAATGTCAACTATATATTCATTCCTATTGCCTGAATATTCCTTCTGATGTTATATCGGCTAGACAGTAGTCCGTCATTGACCTACTGAACATATTTTTCATCAAAGAATCCTTGAAAATGAATTTACTATACACACTCATAGACTTCCTTCCGAATCCCATTTCTTTCCAAATGGTCCACAAAAAGTTTTTTTATTTTAATGTTATGACTATACAGAATTCCATTTTTGACCTTCTGAACATAACTTTGACCAAAAGGTTGTCAAAATGTTTTCATGTATAAAAGGTAATTGATTCCTTATAATGTTTTCAGGCAGACAGTAGTCCACTGCTGAACCACTGAATATATTTTAATTTCTATTTTTATTTATTTTAGTCCATATTTAGAATTCCATATTCAACCTTTTGAAAACATTTCTGACCAAGAGGTCAACACAATTTTTCAACTGTATAGTTTCATACACTCTTATAATGTTAAATCAGACAGACACTAATCCATATTTGGCCAAAGGAACAAATTTAGGGCCCAATAGTCCTCAATCATGATCTTTCTATATTGGCTAATCACCCAGACCAATGTCTATTTTGACCCAGTGACCATCTTTCTGGCAAGAGTCCTCAAAAGGTTTTTACTATATGTTCTCTTTACTCCTTACTTACATCAAGCCATTCAGAAGACCATTTTGGAGATACTGAACATCATGTCCACAAAGTCTTTTCAACCATATATTCTCAAAGATTCCTTCTGATGTTAAAGAAGCCAGACAGTAGGCCTTCTGAATGCATTTCTGACCAAGAGGCCAACACAAATTTTTAACAATGTATTCTCATAGAATCTTTATGTTAAATCAGACAGATACTAATCCATATTTGGCAAACAGAACATATTTTGGGCCCAATAGTCCTCAATCATGATCTTTAAATACATTCCTATTGGCTAATCATCCAGACCAATGTCTATTTTGACCTAGTGACCATCTTTCTGGCCAAAGAGTCCTCAAAAGGTTTTTACTACATGTTCTCTTTAACTCATTACATTACATCAAGCTATTCAGAAGACCATTTTTGACCCACTGAACATGAGGTCCACAACGTATTTTCAACCAGATATATTCTCAAAGATTCCTTCTGATGTTAAAGCAGCCAGACAGTAGTCCATAAATGACCTTCTGAACACATTTCTGAAAAGAGGTCAACACAAATTTTCGACTATATATTCATTACTATTGCCTAAATAGTCCTTCTGATGTTATGTCAGCCAGACAGTAGTCCGTCATTGACCTACTGAACATATTTTTGACCAAATAGTCCTTGAAAATTAATTTACTCATTTACTTCCCTTCCGAATCCCATTTCTGTCCAAATGGTCCACAAAAGGTTTTTATTTATTTATTTTACTTGTTATGAGTATACCTGAATTCCATATATGACCTTCTGAACATAATTTTGACCAAGAGGTCCACAAAAAATTTTCATCTATACAGTATATTCTCAATGATTTCTTATAATGTTTTCAGCCAGACAGTAGTCCATAAATTGAACCACTGAATATATTTTAATTTAGCGTTTTATTTATTTTAGTCCATATTTAGAATTCTATATTCAACCTTTTGAAAACATTTATGACCAGGAGGTCAACACAAGTTTTAAACCATATATTCTCATTGACTCCTTATTATGTTAAATAAGCCAGACAGTAATCCATATTGACTAACTGAACAAATTTCGGGCTCTAGAGTCCTAAATATTATCTTTCTATACATTCCAATTGACTAATCTGAGGATAAATCAGTCAGACCGTAGGCCATTATGACCTAACTGAACATCATTCTGGCAGAAGAGTCCTCAAAAGGTTTTTAATACATGTTCTCATTGACTTCTTCTTATGTTACATCAAGCTATTCAGAAGACCATATTTGACCTACTGAACATCAGGTCCACAAAGTCTTTTCAACCATATATTCTCAAAGATTCCTTCTGATGTTTAAAGAAGCCAGACAGTAGTCCATAGTTGACCTTCTAAACACATTTCTGACCAAGAGGCCGACACAAATTTTCAACAATGTATTCTCATAGAATCTTTATAATGTTAAATCAGACAGATACTAATCCATATTTGGCAAACGGAACATATTTTGGGCCCAATAGTCCTGAAGCATGATCTTTAAATACATTCCTATTGGCTAATCATCCAGACCAATGTCTATTTTGACCTAGTGACCATCTTTCTGGCCAAAGAGTCCTCAAAAGGTTTTTACTACATGTTCTCTTTTACTCATTACATTACATCAAGCTATTCAGAAGACTATTTTTGACCCACTGAACATGAGGTTCACAACGTATTTTCAAACATATATTCTAAAAGATTCCTTCTGATGTTAAAGCAGTCAGTCCATAAATGACCTTCTGAACATGTTTCTGACAGAGGTCAACACAAATTCTCAACTATATATTCATTCCTATTGCCTGAATATTCCTTCTGATGTTATATCGGCTAGACAGTAGTCCGTCATTGACCTACTGAACATATTTTTCATCAAAGAATCCTTGAAAATGAATTTACTATACACACTCATAGACTTCCCTTCCGAATCCCATTTCTTTCCAAATGGTCCACAAAAGTTTTTTTATTTTAATGTTATGACTATACAGAATTCCATTTTTGACCTTCTGAACATAACTTTGACCAAAAGGTTGTCAAAATGTTTTCATGTATAAAAGGTAATTGATTCCTTATAATGTTTTCAGGCAGACAGTAGTCCACTGCTGAACCACTGAATATATTTTAATTTCTATTTTTATTTATTTTAGTCCATATTTAGAATTCCATATTCAACCTTTTGAAAACATTTCTGACCAAGAGGTCAACACAATTTTTCAACTGTATAGTTTCATACACTCTTTATAATGTTAAATCAGACAGACACTAATCCATATTTGGCCAAAGGAACAAATTTAGGGCCCAATAGTCCTCAATCATGATCTTTCTATATTGGCTAATCACCCAGACCAATGTCTATTTTGACCCAGTGACCATCTTTCTGGCAAGAGTCCTCAAAAGGTTTTTACTATATGTTCTCTTTTACTCCTTACGTTACATCAAGCCATTCAGAAGACCATTTTGGAGATACTGAACATCATGTCCACAAAGTCTTTTCAACCATATATTCTCAAAGATTCCTTCTGATGTTAAAGAAGCCAGACAGTAGGCCTTCTGAATGCATTTCTGACCAAGAGGCCAACAGAAATTTTCAACAATGTATTCTCATAGAATCTTTATAATGTTAAATCAGACAGATACTAATCCATATTTGGCAAACAGAACATATTTTGGGCCCAATAGTCCTCAATCATGATCTTTAAATACATTCCTATTGGCTAATCATCCAGACCAATGTCTATTTTGACCTAGTGACCATCTTTCTGGCCAAAGAGTCCTCAAAAGGTTTTTACTACATGTTCTCTTTAACTCATTACATTACATCAAGCTATTCAGAAGACCATTTTTGACCCACTGAACATGAGGTCCACAACGTATTTTCAACCAGATATATTCTCAAAGATTCCTTCTGATGTTAAAGCAGCCAGACAGTAGTCCATAAATGACCTTCTGAACACATTTCTGAAAAGAGGTCAACACAAATTTTCGACTATATATTCATTACTATTGCCTAAATAGTCCTTCTGATGTTATGTCAGCCAGACAGTAGTCCGTCATTGACCCACTGAACATATTTTTGACCAAATAGTCCTTAAAAATTAATTTACTATACACACTCATTTACTTCCCTTCCGAATCCCATTTCTGTCCAAATGGTCCACAAAAGGTTTTTATTTATTTATTTTACTTGTTATGACTATACCTGAATTCCATATATGACCTTCTGAACATAATTTTGACCAAGAGGTCCACAAAAAAATTTCATCTATACAGTATATTCTCAATGATTCCTTATAATGTTTTCAGCCAGACAGTAGTCCATAAATTGAACCACTGAATATATTTTAATTTAGCGTTTTTTTATTTTAGTCCATATTTAGAATTCCATATTCAACCTTTTGAAAACATTTATGACCAGGAGGTCAACACAAGTTTTAAACTATATATTCTCATAGACTCCTTATTATGTTAAATAAGCCAGACAGTAATCCATATTGGACCAACTGAACAAATTTCGGGCTCTAGAGTCCTAAATATTATCTTTCTATACATTCCAATTGACTAATCTGAGGTTAAATAAGTCAGACCGTAGGCCATTATGACCTAACTGAACATCATTCTGGCAGAAGAGTCCTCAAAAGGTTTTTAATACATGTTCTCATTGACTTCTTCTTATGTTACATCAAGCCATTCAGAAGACCATATTTGACCTACTGAACATCATGTCCACAGAGTGTTTTCAATCATTTTTTTTCAAACGATTCCTTGAGATGTTAAATCAGCCAGACAGTGGTTCATAATTGACCTTCTGACCAAGATGTCAACACAAATTTTCAACTATATATTCTCATAGACTCCTTATAATGTTAAATCAGACAAACACTAATCCATATTTGGCAAACGGAATAAATTTTAGGCCCAGTAGTCCTCAATCATGATCTAAAATACATTCCTATTGGCTAATCATCCAGACCAATGTCTTTTTTGACCTTGTGACCATCTTTCTGTTCAAAGAGTCCTCAAAAGGTTTTTACTACATGTTCTCTTTTACTCATTACATTACATCAAGCCATTCAGAAGACCATTTTTGACCCACTAAACATCAGGTCCACAACGTTTTTTCAACCATATATTCTAAAAGATTCCTTCTGATGTTAAAGCAGCCAGTCCATAAATGACCTTCTGAACACATTTCTGACAGAGGTCAACACAAATTCTCAACTGTATATTCATTCCTATTGCCTGAATATTCCTTCTGATGTTATATCAGCTAGACAATAATCCATCATTGACCTACTGAACATATTTTTCATAAAAGAATCCTTGAAAATCAATTTACTATACACACTCATTGACTTCCCTTCCGAATCCCATTTCTTTCCAAATGGTCCACAAAAGGTTTTTATTTATTTTAATGTTATGACTATACAGAATTCCATTTTTGACCTTCTGAACATAACTTTGACCAAAAAGGTCAACAAAATGTTTTCATCTAAAAAATCTCATTGATTCCTTATAATGTTTTCAGGCAGACATTAGTCCACTGCTGAACCACTGAATATATTTTAATTTCTTTTTAATTTATTTTAGTCCATATTTAGAATTCCATATTCAACCTTTTGAAAACATTTCTGACCAAGAGGCCAACACAATTTTCAACTGTATAGTCTCATACACTCTTTATTATGTTAAATCAGACAGACACTAATCCATATTTGGCCAAAGGAACAAATTTAGGGCCCAATAGTCCTCAATCATGATCTTTCTATATTGGCTAATCACCCAGACCAATGTCTATTTTGACCCAGTGACCATCTTTCTGGCCAGAGTCCTCAAAAGGTTTTTACTATATGTTCTCTTTTACTCCTTACGTTACATCAAGCCATTCAGAAGACCATTTTGGAGATACTGAACATCATGTCCACAAAGTCTTTTCAACCATATATTCTCAAAGATTCCTTCTGATGTTAAAGCAGCCAGACAGTAGTCCATAAATGACCTTCTGAACACATTTCTGAAAAGAGGTCAACACAAATTTTCGACTATATATTCATTACTATTGCCTAAATAGTCCTTCTGATGTTATGTCAGCCAGACAGTAGTCCGTCATTGACCTACTGAACATATTTTTGACCAAATAGTCCTTGAAAATTAATTTACTCATTTACTTCCTTCCGAATCCCATTTCTGTCCAAATGGTCCACAAAAGGTTTTTATTTATTTATTTTACTTGTTATGAGTATACCTGAATTCCATATATGACCTTCTGAACATAATTTTGACCAAGAGGTCCACAAAAAATTTTCATCTATACAGTATATTCTCAATGATTTCTTATAATGTTTTCAGCCAGACAGTAGTCCATAAATTGAACCACTGAATATATTTTAATTTAGCGTTTTATTTATTTTAGTCCATATTTAGAATTCTATATTCAACCTTTTGAAAACATTTATGACCAGGAGGTCAACACAAGTTTTAAACTATATATTCTCATTGACTCCTTATTATGTTAAATAAGCCAGACAGTAATCCATATTGGACTAACTGAACAAATTTCGGCTCTAGAGTCCTAAATATTATCTTTCTATACATTCCAATTGACTAATCTGAGGATAAATCAGTCAGACCGTAGGCCATTATGACCTAACTGAACATCATTCTGGCAGAAGAGTCCTCAAAAGGTTTTTAATACATGTTCTCATTGACTTCTTCTTATGTTACATCAAGCTATTCAGAAGACCATATTTGACCTACTGAACATCAGGTCCACAAAGTCTTTTCAACCATATATTCTCAAAGATTCCTTCTGATGTTTAAAGAAGCCAGACAGTAGTCCATAGTTGACCTTCTAAACACATTTCTGACCAAGAGGCCGACACAAATTTTCAACAATGTATTCTCATAGAATCTTTATAATGTTAAATCAGACAGATACTAATCCATATTTGGCAAACGGAACATATTTTGGGCCCAATAGTCCTGAAGCATGATCTTTAAATACATTCCTATTGGCTAATCATCCAGACCAATGTCTATTTTGACCTAGTGACCATCTTTCTGGCCAAAGAGTCCTCAAAAGGTTTTTACTACATGTTCTCTTTTACTCATTACATTACATCAAGCTATTCAGAAGACTATTTTTGACCCACTGAACATGAGGTTCACAACGTATTTTCAAACATATATTCTAAAAGATTCCTTCTGATGTTAAAGCAGTCAGTCCATAAATGACCTTCTGAACACGTTTCTGACAGAGGTCAACACAAATTGTCAACTATATATTCATTCCTATTGCCTGAATATTCCTTCTGATGTTATATCGGCTAGACAGTAGTCCGTCATTGACCTACTGAACATATTTTTCATCAAAGAATCCTTGAAAATGAATTTACTATACACACTCATAGACTTCCCTTCCGAATCCCATTTCTTTCCAAATGGTCCACAAAAAGTTTTTTTTTATTTTAATGTTATGACTATACAGAATTCCATTTTTGACCTTCTGAACATAACTTTGACCAAAAGGTTGTCAAAATGTTTTCATGTATAAAAGGTAATTGATTCCTTATAATGTTTTCAGGCAGACAGTAGTCCACTGCTGAACCACTGAATATATTTTAATTTCTATTTTTATTTATTTTAGTCCATATTTAGAATTCCATATTCAACCTTTTGAAAACATTTCTGACCAAGAGGTCAACACAATTTTTCAACTGTATAGTTTCATACACTCTTTATAATGTTAAATCAGACAGACACTAATCCATATTTGGCCAAAGGAACAAATTTAGGGCCCAATAGTCCTCAATCATGATCTTTCTATATTGGCTAATCACCCAGACCAATGTCTATTTTGACCCAGTGACCATCTTTCTGGCAAGAGTCCTCAAAAGGTTTTTACTATATGTTCTCTTTTACTCCTTACGTTACATCAAGCCATTCAGAAGACCATTTTGGAGATACTGAACATCATGTCCACAAAGTCTTTTCAACCATATATTCTCAAAGATTCCTTCTGATGTTAAAGAAGCCAGACAGTAGGCCTTCTGAATGCATTTCTGACCAAGAGGCCAACAGAAATTTTCAACAATGTATTCTCATAGAATCTTTATAATGTTAAATCAGACAGATACTAATCCATATTTGGCAAACAGAACATATTTTGGGCCCAATAGTCCTCAATCATGATCTTTAAATACATTCCTATTGGCTAATCATCCAGACCAATGTCTATTTTGACCTAGTGACCATCTTTCTGGCCAAAGAGTCCTCAAAAGGTTTTTACTACATGTTCTCTTTAACTCATTACATTACATCAAGCTATTCAGAAGACCATTTTTGACCCACTGAACATGAGGTCCACAACGTATTTTCAACCAGATATATTCTCAAAGATTCCTTCTGATGTTAAAGCAGCCAGACAGTAGTCCATAAATGACCTTCTGAACACATTTCTGAAAAGAGGTCAACACAAATTTTCGACTATATATTCATTACTATTGCCTAAATAGTCCTTCTGATGTTATGTCAGCCAGACAGTAGTCCGTCATTGACCCACTGAACATATTTTTGACCAAATAGTCCTTAAAAATTAATTTACTATACACACTCATTTACTTCCCTTCCGAATCCCATTTCTGTCCAAATGGTCCACAAAAGGTTTTTATTTATTTATTTTACTTGTTATGACTATACCTGAATTCCATATATGACCTTCTGAACAAAATTTTGACCAAGAGGTCCACAAAAATTTCATCTATACAGTATATTCTCAATGATTCCTTATAATGTTTTCAGCCAGACAGTAGTCCATAAATTGAACCACTGAATATATTTTAATTTAGCGTTTTATTTATTTTAGTCCATATTTAGAATTCCATATTCAACCTTTTGAAAACATTTATGACCAGGAGGTCAACACAAGTTTTAAACTATATATTCTCATAGACTCCTTATTATGTTAAATAAGCCAGACAGTAATCCATATTGGACCAACTGAACAAATTTCGGGCTCTAGAGTCCTAAATATTATCTTTCTATACATTCCAATTGACTAATCTGAGGTTAAATAAGTCAGACCGTAGGCCATTATGACCTAACTGAACATCATTCTGGCAGAAGAGTCCTCAAAAGGTTTTTAATACATGTTCTCATTGACTTCTTCTTATGTTACATCAAGCCATTCAGAAGACCATATTTGACCTACTGAACATCATGTCCACAGAGTGTTTTCAATCATTTTTTTAAACGATTCCTTGAGATGTTAAATCAGCCAGACAGTGGTTCATAATTGACCTTCTGACCAAGATGTCAACACAAATTTTCAACTATATATTCTCATAGACTCCTTATAATGTTAAATCAGACAAACACTAATCCATATTTGGCAAACGGAATAAATTTTAGGCCCAATAGTACTCAATCATGATCTAAAATACATTCCTATTGGCTAATCATCCAGACCAATGTCTTTTTTGACCTTGTGACCATCTTTCTGTTCAAAGAGTCCTCAAAAGGTGTTTACTACATGTTCTCTTTTACTCATTACATTACATCAAGCCATTCAGAAGACCATTTTGACCCACTAAACATCAGGTCCACAACGTTTTTTCAACCATATATTCTAAAAGATTCCTTCTGATGTTAAAGCAGCCAGTCCATAAATGACCTTCTGAACACATTTCTGACAGAGGTCAACACAAAATCTCAACTGTATATTCATTCCTATTGCCTGAATATTCCTTCTGATGTTATATCAGCTAGACAGTAATCCATCATTGACCTACTGAACATATTTTTCATAAAAGAATCCTTGAAAATAAATTTACTATACACACTCATTGACTTCCTTCCGAATCCCATTTCTTTCCAAATGGTCCACAAAAGGTTTTATTTATTTTAATGTTATGACTATACAGAATTCCATTTTGACCTTCTGAACATAACTTTGACCAAAAAGGTCAACAAAATGTTTTCATCTAAAAATCTCATTGATTCCTTATAATGTTTTCAGGCAGACATTAGTCCACTGCTGAACCACTGAATATATTTTAATTTCTTTTATTTATTTTAGTCCATATTTAGAATTCCATATTCAACCTTTTGAAAACATTTCTGACCAAGAGGCCAACACAATTTTCAACTGTATAGTCTCATACACTCTTTATTATGTTAAATCAGACAGACACTAATCCATATTTGGCCAAAGGAACAAATTTAGGGCCCAATAGTCCTCAATCATGATCTTTCTATATTGGCTAATCACCCAGACCAATGTCTATTTTGACCCAGTGACCATCTTTCTGGCCAGAGTCCTCAAAAGGTTTTTACTATATGTTCTCTTTTACTCCTTACGTTACATCAAGCCATTCAGAAGACCATTTTGGAGATACTGAACATCATGTCCACAAAGTCTTTTCAACCATATATTCTCAAAGATTCCTTCTGATGTTAAAGAAGCCCGACAGTAGGCCTTCTGAATGCATTTCTGACCAAGAGGCCAACACAAATTTTTAACAATGTATTCTCATAGAATCTTTATAATGTTAAATCTGACAGATACTAATCCATATTTGGCAAACGGAACATATTTTGGGCCCAATAGTCCTCAATCATGATCTTTAAATACATTCCTATTGGCTAATCATCCAGACCAATGTCTATTTTGACCTAGTGACCATCTTTCTGGCCAAAGAGTCCTCAAAAGGTTTTTACTACATGTTCTCTTTAACTCATTACATTACATCAAGCTATTCAGAAGACCATTTTTGACCCACTGCACATGAGGTCCACAACGTATTTTCAACCATATATTCTCAAAGATTCCTTCTGATGTTAAAGCAGCCAGACAGTAGTCCATAAATGACCTTCTGAACACATTTCTGAAAAGAGGTCAACACAAATTTTCGACTATATATTCATTACTATTGCCTAAATAGTCATTCTGATGTTATGTCAGCCAGACAGTAGTCCGTCATTGTCCTACTGAACATATTTTTGACCAAATAGTCCTTGAAAATTAATTTACTATACACACTCATTTACTTCCCTTCCGAATCCCATTTCTGTCCAAATGGTCCAAAAAAGGTTTTTATTTATTTATTTTACTTGTTATACTATACCTGAATTCCATATTTGACCTTCTGAACATAATTTTGACCAAGAGGTCCACAAAAATTTCATCTATACAGTATATTCTCAATGATTCCTTTTATTGTTTTCAGCCAGACAGTAGTCCATAAATTGAACCACTGAATATATTTTAATAGCGTTTTATTTATTTTAGTCCATATTTAGAATTCCATATTCAACCTTTTGAAAACATTTATGACCAGGAGGTCAACACAAGTTTTAAACTATATATTCTCATAGACTCCTTATTATGTTAAATAAGCCAGACAGTAATCCATATTGACTAACTGAACAAATTTCTGGCTCTAGAGTCCTAAATATTATCTTTCTATACATTCCAATTGACTAATCTGAGGGTAAATCAGTCAGACCGTGAGGCCATTATGATCTAACTGAACATCATTCTGGCAGAAGAGTCCTCAAAAGGTTTTTAATACATGTTCTCATTGACTTCTTCTTATGTTATATCAAGCTATTCAGAAGACCATATTTGACCTACTGAACATCAGGTCCAAAAAGTCTTTTCAACCATATATTCTTAAAGATTCCTTCTGATGTTTAAAGCCAGACAGTAGTCCATTAATTGAACCACTGAATATATTTTAATTTAGCGTTTTATTTATTTTAGTCCATATTTAGAATTCCATATTCAACCTTTTGGAAACATTTATGACCAGGAGGTCAACACAAGTTTTAAACTATATATTCTCATAGACTCCTTTTTATGTTAAATAAGCCAAACAGTAATCCATATTGGACTAACTGAACAAATGGGCTCTAGAGTCCTAAATATTATCTTTCTATACATTCCAATTGACTAATCTGAGGATAAATCAGTCAGACCGTGGCCATTACAACCTAACTGAACATCATTCTGGCAGAAGAGTCCTCAAAAGGTTTTTAATACATGTTCTCATTGACTTCTTCTTATGTTATATCAAGCTATTCAGAAGACTATATTTGACCTAGTGAACATCAGGTCCACAAAGTCTTTTCAACCATATATTCTCAAAGATTCCTTCGGATGTTTAAAGAAGCCAGACAGTAGTCCATAATTGACCTTCTAAACACATTTCTGACCAAGAGGCCGACACAAATTTTCAACAATGTATTCTCATAGAATCTTTATAATGTTAAATCAGACAGATACTATTCCATATTTGGCAAACGGAACATATTTTGGGCCCAATAGTAATGAAGCATGATCTTTAAATACATTCCTATTGGCTAATCATCCAGACCAATGTCTATTTTGACCTAGTGACCATCTTTCTGGCCAAAGAGTCTGTAGTAAAGTTTGTTGTTGTGGGAAGGAAGGAGGCGGGAACCGGCGAACATTCGACAGACTTTAATCAAAATAAATAAACAAAACAAAAAGTAAACATGGCAGCCCTCACGGACGACTGCCCGCACACACATACCAAACGTAAACAAAACATAACATAAATTCCAGGCCTGGTCCTCTCTCGACTTCCGCTGCCTTCGCTCCTCCTTTTATGCTCCCGTCCCTCGGCCGCGAGACGAGACCGGTGTGACGCGCAGCTGGCACTCATTATCACTGCGTCACCGGTCCCGCTCGCGTCCTCGCCCGCTGCTTGCCACATACCCCCATCGCCTCGCAGGCCGGGGGCACTCCGAGACTGCGCTCATCCCCTCTCCGGGGCCGATCACGGCGCCGCGCACCTGGGGGTAAGGACAGAGAGGCGAGAGAAATGAAGACGGGAGCACGAGGAGCGACAGAACGAGAGAGAGAGGAAAAAAAAAAATTCTGGTCCGGCTCCTGACACACTGCCGCTCGGTCCTCAGCCAGCTGAGAGGCTCTTACTCGCGGTGCCATGCGATGGTACTGGACGCTCGATGGACGGCTCGATCCTCCTCCGCCCCTGGCGGCCGGGCGGTGGCTCCTCCGCGAGGGCAGCCGGCAGCGAGTCCCGCGCTCCCTGCTCCTCCCCATCATGGCGGATGGCAGCAGGCTCCGGCCCACGGCGAACGCCGGTGACTCCTCCGCTCCCTCCAGGACGGCCGCCACCCCACCTCGACCCAGGGGCGCGGCAGCGAGCTCTCCGTCCCACCGATCTTCACCCGCTCCAGCACCATCGCCTCGGGCAGCCACTCGCGGTCTTTCCTCATCCGCGCTGCCCGAACTCCTCAGCACCGCGATCCCCCTCAACAGCGAGGGCTCTTCGACAGCATGTCCCTCCTTCCTCCCGGGTTTCGGCACCAGTGTAGTAAAGTTTGTTGTTGTGGGAAGGAAGGAGGCGGGAACCGGCGAACATTCGACAGACTTTAATCAAAATAAATAAACAAAACAAAAGTAAACCGCGGGCAGCCCCTCACGGACGACTGCCCGCACACACATACCAAACGTAAACAAAACATAACATAAATTCCAGGCCTGGTCCTCTCTCGACTTCCGCTGCCTTCGCTCCTCCTTTTATGCTCCCGTCCCTCGGCCGCGAGACGAGACCGGTGTGACGCGCAGCTGGCACTCATTATCACTCGTCACCGGTCCCGCTCTCGCGGTCCCTCGCCCCGCTGCTTGCCACAGAGTCCTCAAAAGGTTTTTACTACATGTTGTCTTTTACTCATTACATTACATCAAGCTATTCAGAAGACTATTTTTGACCCACTGAACATGAGGTCCACAACGTATTTTCAAACATATATTCTGAAAGATTCCTTCTGATGTTAAAGCAGTCAGTCCATAAATGACCTTCTGAACACGTTTCTGACAGAGGTCAACACAAATTGTCAACTATATATTCATTCCTATTGCCTGAATATTCTTTCTGATGTTATATCAGCTAGACAGTAATCCATCATTGACCTACTGAACATATTTTTCATCAAAGAATCCTTGAAAATGAATTTACTATACACTCATTGACTTCCTTCCGAATCCCATTTCTTTCCAAATGGTCCACAAAAAGTTTTTTTTTATTTTAATGTTATGACTATACAGAATTCCACTTTTGACCTTCTGAACATAACTTTGACCAAAAGGTCAAAAAAATGTTTTCATCTATAAAATCTCATTGATTCCTTATAATGTTATCAGGCAGACATTAGTCCACTGCTGAAACACTGAATATATTTTAATTTCTTTTTTAATTTATTTTAGTCCATATTTAGAATTCCATATTCAACCTTTTGAAAACATTTTTGACCAAGAGGCCAACACAATTTTTCAACTGTATAGTCTCATACACTCTTTATAATGTTAAATCTGACAGATACTAATCCATATTTGGCAAACGGAACATATTTTGGGCCCAATAGTCCTCAATCATGATCTTTAAATACATTCCTATTGGCTAATCATCCAGACCTTATCCATGTCTATTTTGACCTAGTGACCATCTTTCTGGCCAAAGAGTCCTCAAAAGGTTTTTACTACATGTTCTCTTTAACTCATTACATTACATCAAGCTATTCAGAAGACCATTTTTGACCCACTGCACATGAGGTCCACAACGTATTTTCAACCATATATTCTCAAAGATTCCTTCTGATGTTAAAGCAGCCAGACAGTAGTCCATAAATGACCTTCTGAACACATTTCTGAAAAGAGGTCAACACAAATTTTCGACTATATATTCATTACTATTGCCTAAATAGTCATTCTGATGTTATGTCAGCCAGACAGTAGTCCGTCATTGTCCTACTGAACATATTTTTGACCAAATAGTCCTTGAAAATTAATTTACTATACACACTCATTTACTTCCCTTCCGAATCCCATTTCTGTCCAAATGGTCCAAAAAAGGTTTTTATTTATTTATTTTACTTGTTATACTATACCTGAATTCCATATTTGACCTTCTGAACATAATTTTGACCAAGAGGTCCACAAAAAATTTTCATCTATACAGTATATTCTCAATGATTCCTTTTATTGTTTTCAGCCAGACAGTAGTCCATAAATTGAACCACTGAATATATTTTAATTTAGCGTTTTATTTATTTTAGTCCATATTTAGAATTCCATATTCAACCTTTTGAAAACATTTATGACCAGGAGGTCAACACAAGTTTTAAACTATATATTCTCATAGACTCCTTATTATGTTAAATAAGCCAGACAGTAATCCATATTGGACTAACTGAACAAATTTCGGGCTCTAGAGTCCTAAATATTATCTTTCTATACATTCCAATTGACTAATCTGAGGGTAAATCAGTCAGACCGTAGGCCATTATGATCTAACTGAACATCATTCTGGCAGAAGAGTCCTCAAAAGGTTTTTAATACATGTTCTCATTGACTTCTTCTTATGTTATATCAAGCTATTCAGAAGACCATATTTGACCTACTGAACATCAGGTCCACAAAGTCTTTTCAACCATATATTCTTAAAGATTCCTTCTGATGTTTAAAGAAGCCAGACAGTAGTCCATTAATTGAACCACTGAATATATTTTAATTTAGCGTTTTATTTATTTTAGTCCATATTTAGAATTCCATATTCAACCTTTTGGAAACATTTATGACCAGGAGGTCAACACAAGTTTTAAACTATATATTCTCATAGACTCCTTATTATGTTAAATAAGCCAAACAGTAATCCATATTGGACTAACTGAACAAATTTCGGGCTCTAGAGTCCTAAATATTATCTTTCTATACATTCCAATTGACTAATCTGAGGATAAATCAGTCAGACCGTTGGCCATTACAACCTAACTGAACATCATTCTGGCAGAAGAGTCCTCAAAAGGTTTTTAATACATGTTCTCATTGACTTCTTCTTATGTTATATCAAGCTATTCAGAAGACTATATTTGACCTAGTGAACATCAGGTCCACAAAGTCTTTTCAACCATATATTCTCAAAGATTCCTTCTGATGTTTAAAGAAGCCAGACAGTAGTCCATAATTGACCTTCTAAACACATTTCTGACCAAGAGGCCGACACAAATTTTCAACAATGTATTCTCATAGAATCTTTATAATGTTAAATCAGACAGATACTATTCCATATTTGGCAAACGGAACATATTTTGGGCCCAATAGTAATGAAGCATGATCTTTAAATACATTCCTATTGGCTAATCATCCAGACCAATGTCTATTTTGACCTAGTGACCATCTTTCTGGCCAAAGAGTCCTCAAAAGGTTTTTACTACATGTTGTCTTTTACTCATTACATTACATCAAGCTATTCAGAAGACTATTTTTGACCCACTGAACATGAGGTCCACAACGTATTTTCAAACATATATTCTGAAAGATTCCTTCTGATGTTAAAGCAGTCAGTCCATAAATGACCTTCTGAACACGTTTCTGACAGAGGTCAACATAAATTGTCAACTATATATTCATTCCTATTGCCTGAATATTCCTTCTGATGTTATATCGGCTAGACAGTAGTCCGTCATTGACCTACTGAACATATTTTTCACCAAAGAATCCTTGAAAATGAATTTACTATACACACTCATAGACTTCCCTTCCGAATCCCATTTCTTTCCAAATGGTCCACAAAAAGTTTTTTTTTATTTTAATGTTATGACTACAGAATTCCATTTTTGACCTTCTGAACATAACTTTGACCAAAAGGTCGTCAAAATGTTTTCATCTATAAAAGGTCATTGATTCCTTATAATGTTTTCAGGCAGACAGTAGTCCACTGCTGAACCACTGAATATATTTTAATTTCTATTTTTATTTATTTTAGTCCATATTTAGAATTCCATATTCAACCTTTTGAAAACATTTCTGACCAAGAGGTCAACACAATTTTTCAACTGTATAGTTTCATACACTCTTTATAATGTTAAATCAGACAGACACTAATCCATATTTGGCCAAAGGAACAAATTTAATAGTCCTCAATCATTATCTTTCTATATTGGCTAATCACCCAGACCAATGTCTATTTTGACCCAGTGACCATCTTTCTGGCCAGAGTCCTCAAAAGGTTTTTACTATATGTTCTCTTTTACTCCTTAGGTTACATCAAGCCATTCAGAAGACCATTTTGGAGATACTGAACATCATGTCCACAAAGTCTTTTCAACCATATATTCTCAAAGATTCCTTCTGATGTTAAAGAAGCCAGACAGTAGGCCTTCTGAATGCATTTCTGACCAAGAGGCCAACAGAAATTTTCAACAATGTATTCTCATAGAATCTTTATAATGTTAAATCAGACAAATACTAATCCATATTTGGCAAACGGAACATATTTTGAGCCCAATAGTCCTCAATCATGATCTTTAAATACATTCCTATTGACTAATCATCCAGACCAATGTCTATTTTGACCTAGTGACCATCTTTCTGGCCAAAGAGTCCTCAAAAGGTTTTTACTACATGTTCTCTTTAACTCATTACATTACATCAAGCTATTTAGAAGACCATTTTTGACCCACTGAACATGAGGTCCACGACGTATTTTCAACCATATATTCTCAAAGATTCCTTCTGATGTTAAAGCAGCCAGACAGTAGTCCATAAATGACCTTCTGAACACATTTCTGAAAAGTGGTCAACACAAATTTTCGACTATATATTCATTACTATTGCCTAAATAGTCCTTCTGATGTTATGTCAGCCAGACAGTAGTCCGTCATTGTCCTACTGAACATATTTTTGACCAAATAGTCCTTGAAAATTAATTTACTATACACACTCATTTACTTCCCTTCCGAATCCCATTTCTGTCCAAATGGTCCAAAAAAGGTTTTTATTTATTTATTTTACTTGTTATACTATACCTGAATTCCATATTTGACCTTCTGAACATAATTTTGACCAAGAGGTCCACAAAAAATTTTCATCTATACAGTATATTCTCAATGATTCCTTTTAATGTTTCCAGTCCATAATTTGAACCACTGAATTTATTTTAATTTAGCGTTTTATTTATTTTAGTCCATATTTAGAATTCCATATTCAACCTTTTGAAAACATTTATGACCAGGAGGTCAACACAAGTTTTAAACTATATATTCTCATAGACTCCTTATTATGTTAAATAAGCCAGACAGTAATCCATATTGGACTAACTGAACAAATTTCGGGCTCTAGAGTCCTAAATATTTTCTTTCTATACATTCCAATTGACTAATCTGAGAATAAATTAGTCAGACCGTAGGCCATTATGATCTAACTGAACATCATTCTGGCAGAAGAGTCCTCAAAAGGTTTTTAATACATGTTCTCATTGACTTCTTCTTATGTTATATCAAGCTATTCAGAAGACCATATTTGACCTAGTGAACATCAGGTCCACAAAGTCTTTTCAACCATATATTCTCAAAGATTCCTTCTGATGTTTAAAGAAGCCAGACAGTAGTCCATAATTGACCTTCTAAACACATTTCTGACCAAGAGGCCGACACAAATTTTCAACAATGTATTCTCATAGAATCTTTATAATGTTAAATCAGACAGATACTATTCCATATTTGGCAAACGGAACCTATTTTGGGCCCAATAGTCCTCAATCATGATCTTTAAATACATTCCTATTGGCTAATCATCCAGACCAATGTCTATTTTGACCTAGTGACCATCTTTCTGGCCAAAGAGTCCACAAAAGGTTTTTACTAAATGTTCTCTTTTACTCATTACATTACATCAAGCTATTCAGAAGACCATTTTTGACCCACTGAACATGAGGTCCACAACGTATTTTCAACCATATATTCTAAAAGATTCCTTCTGATGTTAAAGCAGCCAGTCCATAAATGACCTTCTGAACACATTTCTGACAGAGGTCAAGACAAATTTTCAACTGTTTATTCATTCCTATTGCCTGAATATTCTTTCTGATGTTATATCAGCTAGACAGTAATCCATCATTGACCTACTGAACATATTTTTCATCAAAGAATCCTTGAAAATGAATTTACTATACACACTCATTGACTTCCCTTCCGAATCCCATTTCTTTCCAAATGGTCCACAAAATTTTTTTTATTTTAATGTTATGACTATACAGAATTCCACTTTTGACCTTCTGAACATAACTTTGACCAAAAGGTCAACAAAATGTTTTCATCTATAAAATCTCATTGATTCCTTATAATGTTATCAGGCAGACATTAGTCCACTGCTGAAACACTGAATATATTTTAATTTCTTTTTTAATTTATTTTAGTCCATATTTAGAATTCCATATTCAACCTTTTGAAAACATTTTTGACCAAGAGGCCAACACAATTTTTCAACTGTATAGTCTCATACACTCTTTATAATGTTAAATCAGACAGACACTAATCCATATTTGGCCAAAGGAACAAATTTAGGGCCCAATAGTCCTCAATCATGATCTTTCTATATTGGCTAATCACCCAGACCAATGTCTGTTTTGACCCAGTGACCATCTTTCTGGCCAGAGTCCTCAAAAGGTTTTTACTATATATTCTCTTTTACTCCTTATGTTACATCAAGCCATGAAGAAGACCATTTTGGAGATACTGAACATCATTTCAACAAAGTCTTTTCAACCATATATTCTCAAAGATTCCTTCTGATGTTAAAGAAGCCAGACAGTAGGCCTTCTGAACACATTTCTGACCAAGAGGCCAACACAAATTTTCAACAATGTATTCTCATAGAATCTTTATAATGTTAAATCAGACAGATACTAATCCATATTTGGCAAACGGAACATATTTTGGGCCCAATAGTCCGGAAGCATGATCTTTTAATACATTCCTATTGGCTAATCATCCAGACCAATGTCTATTTTGACCTAGTGACCATCTTTCTGGCCAAAGAGTCCTCAAAAGGTTTTTACTACATGTTCTCTTTTACTCATTACATTACATCAAGCTATTCAGAAGACCATTTTTGACCCACTGAACATGAGGTCCACCTCGTATTTTCAACCATATATTCTCAAAGATTCCTTCTGATGTTAAAGCAGCCAGACAGTAGTCCATAAATGACCTTCTGAACACATTTCTGAAAAGAGGTCAACACAAATGTTCGACTATATATTCATTACTATTGCCAAAATAGTCCTTCTGATGTTATGTCAGCCAGACAGTAGTCCGTCATTGTCCTACTGAAAATATTTTTGCCCAAATAGTCCTTGAAAATTAATTTACTATACACACTCATTTACTTCCCGTCCGAATCCCATTTCTGTCCAAATGGTCCAAAAAAGGTTTTTATTTATTTATTTTACTTGTTATACTATACCTGAATTCCATATTTGACCTTCTGAACATAATTTTGACCAAGAGGTCCACAACAAATTTTCATCTATACAGTATATTCTCAATGATTCCTTATAATGTTTTCAGCCAGACAGTAGTCCATAATTGAACCACATATTTTAATTTAACTTTTTATTTATTTTAGTCCATATTTAGAATTCCTTATTCAACCTTTTGAAAACATTTATGACCAGGAGGTCAACACAAGTTTTAAACTATATATTCTCATAGACTCCTTATTATGTTAAATAAGCCAGACAGTAATCCATATTGGACTAACTGAACAAATTTCGGGCTCTAGAGTCCTAAATATTATCTTTCTATACATTCCAATTGACTAATCTGAGGGTAAATCAGTCAGACCGTAGGCCATTATGATCTAACTGAACATCATTCTGGCAGAAGAGTCCTCAAAAGGTTTTTAACAATGTTCTCATTGACTTCTTCTTATGTTATATCAAGCTATTCAGAAGACCATATTTGACCTAACTGAACATCAGGTCCACAAAGTCTTTTCAACCATATATTCTTAAAGATTCCTTCTGATGTTTAAAGAAGCCAGACAGTAGTCCATAATTGACCTTCTAAACACATTTCTGACCAAGAGGCCGACACAAATTTTCAACAATGTATTCTCATAGAATCTTTATAATGTTAAATCAGACAGATACTAATCCATATTTGGCAAACGGAACATATTTCAGATTAGAAGCATTCCTGTTTAAAAAGTCTTTCAATGTTTAAATTGCTTTGTGTTTACATTTTTGTGTCGATTTTAATAATTCTTAATTGCTCTAAAGGCTTTTTTTTCTCCTCCCTCTGTAGCACTTTGAGGTTTTCTTTAAAATGTAAAGTGTTTTATAAATAAAATGTATTATTATTAATACAGTGCTGTGCACTGCAATGCATTCAATAACTCGTACAATGACGACAAAAGCTGTTGCATTGCATTCAATAACTCCCCTGTGCATTGAAGAGGTAGCGCATTTGCATTGCATTGTATTCAATATATTTTGTGCATTGTTGAAAAGAAATGTGCTTTTGCATTGCATACCTGACCTCGTTGAGCCTTGAGTGATAGCGCATTTGCATTGCATTTGTATTCAGTATCTGTTGTGAAGAGAAAAGTGGTTTTGTATTGCATAGAAGAATTTGTGTGCTTTGAAAAGATAATTATTTTGCATTGCATACAAGAACTAGAATTGAAAAAAAGTGCTTTGCATTGCATTAATTACCTCGTTGTGTATTGAGAGATAAAGGCTTTTCAATTGCACACAGATCTTGTCCATTGTTGAAGAGAAAAGTGCTTTTGCATTGCATACAAGAACTTGTATTGAATAAAAAGTGGTTTTGCATTGCATACAAGATCTCATTGTGCATTGAAGAGTTAAGTGCTATTGCATTGCATGCAATCGCTCGTATGCAATGCAAAAGCACTTTTCTCTTCAACAATGCACAATAGAAATTGAATGCTTTGCAACTAGAATTGAATAAAAAGTGCTTTTGCATTGCATACTTGACCTCGTGTGCATTGAGAGGTATTGTATTCAATATCTGTTGTGCAATGTTGAGGAGAAAAGTGGTTTTGTATTGCTTAGAACTTGTGTGCTTTGAAAAGTGAATTCCTTTTGCATTGCAAACAAGAACTATAATTGAATAAAAAGTGCTTTTGCATTGCAAGCAAGATCTTATTGAGCATTGAAGAGATACATATTTTTGCAATGCATACAATTTATCGCTGTACACTGATGAGATAGGTGAAATGCAAAAATACGTATATCTCGTCAATGTACTAGAGATAAGTGCAGTTGCACTGCATTGTATTCAATATCTTTTGTGCATTGTTGAAGAGAAACTTGAATGCAGTGAATGTGCATTTAAATGCACAGTGAGTGCATTTAATATCTGTTGTGCATTGTTGAATAGAAAAGTTCTTTTGCATTTCATACAATAACTTGTGGGATTTGAAAAGTTAATTCTTTTTGCATTGCATACAAGAACTAGAATTGCATAAATCGTGCTTTTACATTACATACATGACCTCGATATGCATTGAGAGATAAGCACAATTGCATTGTATTGTATTCAAAATCTTCTGTGCATTGTTGAAAAGAAATGTGAATGCAGTGAATGCACTCAATGCACAGTGAATGTATTTTAATATATGTTGAGTTGTTGAAGAGAAACGTGTTTTTGCAGACAAGAACGTGTGTGGTTTGAAAAGTTAATTACTTTTGCATTGCATACAAGAACTAGAATTGAAAAAAAGTGCTTTTGCATTGCATTAATTACCTCGTTGTTCATTGAGAGATAAAGGCTTTTGCGTTGCACACAGATCTTTTGCATTGTTGAAGAGAAAAGTGCTTTTGCATTGCATACAAGAACTAGAATTGAATAAAAAGTGGTTTTGCATTGGATACATGACCTCGCTATGCATTGAGAGATAAGCGCAATGCATTGTATGCAAAATATTTTTGTGCATTGTTGAAAAGAAATGTGAAAAGTATTGAAAAATCCTTATATCTCCTCAATGCGCCAGAGATAAGCGCAATTGCATTGCAATATCTGTTTTGCATTGTTGAAGACAAAAGTGCATTGCATACAAGAATTAGATTTGAAAAAAAAGTTTTTGCATTGCATAAATGTCCTCATTGTGCATTGAGCGATAGGTACTTTTGCATCGCATACAAGAACCTGCGTGCTTTGAAAAGTCAATTTCTTTTGCATTAGATAAGCGCAATTGCAATATCCTTTGTGCATTGTTAAAGAGAAACGTGAATGCAGTGAATGCACTTCAATGCACAATGAGAAGAGATATCTTTTTTTCGTTGTTGAAGAGAAAAGTGCTTTGCGTACAATAACTTACTACAATGCAATGCAAAACTACTTATATCTCGTCAATGCGCGAGTTCTCATGTATGCAATGCAAAATCACTTCTCTTCAATGCAAGACGAGTATTTTTCAATTCATACAAGAATGTGTTGTACAATGAGCTAAGGGCTTTGCAGTGCATACAAGAACTCAATGTGCATTAAAGAGATAGCGCATTTGCATTGCATTGCATTCTCAATATATGTTGTGCATTTTGAAGAGAAAAGTGCTTGTGTATTGCATACAATAACTAGTGTGCTTTGAAAAGTTCATTCCTTTTGCATTGCATACAAGAACTAGAATTGAATAAAAAAACTGCTTTTGCATTGCACACATGACCTCGTGTGCATTGAGAGATAAGGGATTTTGCATTGCACACAGATCTTGTGCATTGTTGAAGAGAAAAGTGCTTTTGCATTGCATACAAGAGCTAGAATTGAAAAAGTTATTTGCATTGCATAAATGACCTCATTGTGCATTGAGAGATAGGGCCTTTTGCATTGCATACAGATCTTGAGCATTGTTGAAGAGAAAAGTGCTTTTGCATTGCATACAAGAATTCACTGTTCATTGAAGAGATAGCGCAGTTGCATTGCAATTGCATTCAATATATGTTGTGCATTGTTGAAGAGAAAAGTGCTTTTGCATTGCATACAATAACTTACAATACAATGCAATGCAAAACTACTTATATCTCGTCAATGCGAGTTCTCATGTATGCAATGCAAAATCACTTCTCTTCAATGCAAGACGAGAATTTTTCAATTCATACAAGAATGTGTTGTACAATGAGCTAAGGGCTTTTGCAGTGCATACAAGAACTCAATGTGCATTGAAGAGATAGCGCATTTGCATTGCATTGCATTCAATATATGTTGTGCATTTTTGAAGAGAAAAGTGCTTGTGTATTGCATACAATAACTAGTGTGCTTTGAAAAGTTAATTCCTTTTGCATTGCATACAAGAACTAGAATTGAATAAAAAAACTGCTTTTGCATTGCACACATGACCTCGTGTGCATTGAGAGATAAGGGATTTTGCATTGCACACAGATCTTGTGCATTGTTGAAGAGAAAAGTGCTTTTGCATTGCATACAAGAATTCACTGTTCATTGAAGAGATAGCGCAGTTGCATTGCAATTGCATTCAATATATGTTGTGCATTGTTGAAGAGAAAAGTGCTTTTGCATTGCATACAATAACTTACTACAATGCAATGCAAAACTACTTATATCTCGTCAATGCGCGAGTTCTCATGTATGCAATGCAAAATCACTTCTCTTCAATGCAAGACGAGTATTTTTCAATTCATACAAGAATGTGTTGTACAATGAGCTAAGGGCTTTTGCAGTGCATACAAGAACTCAATGTGCATTGAAGAGATAGCGCATTTGCATTGCATTGCATTCAATATATGTTGTGCATTTTTGAAGAGAAAAGTGCTTGTGTATTGCATACAATAACTAGTGTGCTTTGAAAAGTTAATTCCTTTTGCATTGCATACAAGAACTAGAATTGAATAAAAAAACTGCCTTTTGCATTGCACACATGACCTCGTGTGCATTGAGAGATAAGGATTTTGCATTGCACACAGATCTTGTGCATTGTTGAAGAGAAAGTGCTTTTGCATTGCATACAAGAACTAGAATTGAAAAAAAAAGTTATTTGCATTGCATAAATGACCTCATTGTGCATTGAGAGATAGGGCCTTTTGCATTGCATACAGATCTTGAGCATTGTTGAAGAGAAAAGTGCTTTTGCATTGCATACAAGAATTTACTGTTCATTGAAGAGATAGCGCATTTGCATTGCAATTGCATTCAATATATGTTGTGCATTGTTGAAGAGAAAAGTGCTTTGCATTGCATACAATAACTTACTACAATGCAATGCAAAACTACTTATATCTCGTCAATGCAATGAGTTCTCATGTATGCAATGCAAAATCTCTTCAATGCAAGACGAGTATTTTTCAATTCATACAAGAATGTGTTGTACAATGAGCTAAGGGCTTTTGCAGTGCATACAAGAACTCAATGTGCATTAAAGAGATAGCGCATTTGCATTGCATTGCATTCAATATATGTTGTGCATTTTTGAAGAGAAAAGTGCTTGTGTATTGCATACAATAACTAGTGTGCTTTGAAAAGTTCATTCCTTTTGCATTGCATACAAGAACTAGAATTGAATAAATAAACTGCTTTTGCATTGCACACATGACCTCGTGTGCATTGAGAGATAAGGGATTTTGCATTGCACACAGATCTTGTGCATTGTTGAAGAGAAAAGTGCTTTTGCATTGCATACAAGAACTAGAATTGAAAAAAAAAGTTATTTGCATTGCATAAATGACCTCATTGTGCATTGAGAGATAGGGCCTTTTGCATTGCATACAGATCTTGAGCATTGTTGAAGAGAAAAGTGCTTTTGCATTGCATACAAGAATTCACTGTTCATTGAAGAGATAGCGCAGTTGCATTGCAATTGCATTCAATATATGTTGTGCATTGTTGAAGAGAAACGTGCTTTTGCATTGCATACAATAACTTACTACAATGCAATGCAAAACTACTTATATCTCGTCAATGCGCGAGTTCTCATGTATGCAATGCAAAACCACTTCTCTTCAATGCAAGACGAGAATTTTTCAATTCATACAAGAATGTGTTGTACAATGAGCTAAGGGCTTTTGCAGTGCATACAAGAACTCAATGTGCATTGAAGAGATAGCGCATTTGCATTGCATTGCATTCAATATATGTTGTGCATTTTGAAGAGAAAAGTGCTTGTGTATTGCATACAATAACTAGTGTGCTTTGAAAAGTTAATTCCTTTGCACTGCATACAAGAACTAGAATTGAATAAAAAAAACTGCTTTTGCATTGCACACATGACCTCGTGTGCATTGAGAGATAAGGGATTTTGCATTGCACACAGATCTTGTGCATTGTTGAAGAGAAAAGTGCTTTGCATTGCATACAAGAACTAGAATTGAAAAAAAGTTATTTGCATTGCATAAATGACCTCATTGTGCATTGAGAGATAGGGCCTTTGCATTGCATACAGATCTTGAGCATTGTTGAAGAGAAAAGTGCTTTGCATTGCATACAAGAATTCACTGTTCATTGAAGAGATAGCGCAGTTGCATTGCAATTGCATTCAATATATGTTGTGCATTGTTGAAGAGAAACGTGCTTTTGCATTGCATACAATAACTTACTACAATGCAATGCAAAACTACTTATATCTCGTCAATGCGCGAGTTCTCATGTATGCAATGCAAAACCACTTCTCTTCAATGCAAGACGAGAATTTTTCAATTCATACAAGAATGTGTTGTACAATGAGCTAAGGGCTTTTGCAGTGCATACAAGAACTCAATGTGCATTGAAGAGATAGCGCATTTGCATTGCATTGCATTCAATATATGTTGTGCATTTTGAAGAGAAAAGTGCTTGTGTATTGCATACAATAACTAGTGTGCTTTGAAAAGTTAATTCCTTTGCACTGTATACAAGAACTAGAATTGAATAAAAACTGCTTTTGCATTGCACACATGACCTCGTGTGCATTGAGAGATAAGGATTTTGCATTGCACACAGATCTTGTGCATTGTTGAAGAGAAAAGTGCTTTTGCATTGCATACAAGAATTCACTGTTCATTGAAGAGATAGCGCAGTTTGCATTGCAATTGCATTCAATATATGTTGTGCATTGTTGAAGAGAAAAGTGCTTTTGCATTGCATACAATAACTTACTACAATGCAATGCAAAACTACTTATATCTCGTCAATGCGCGAGTTCTCATGTATGCAATGCAAAATCACTTCTCTTCAATGCAAGACGAGTATTTTTCAATTCATACAAGAATGTGTTGTACAATGAGCTAAGGGCTTTTGCAGTGCATACAAGAACTCAATGTGCATTGAAGAGATAGCGCATTTGCATTGCATTGCATTCAATATATGTTGTGCATTTTTGAAGAGAAAAGTGCTTGTGTATTGCATACAATAACTAGTGTGCTTTGAAAAGTTAATTCCTTTTGCATTGCATACAAGAACTAGAATTGAATAAAAAACTGCTTTTGCATTGCACACATGACCTCGTGTGCATTGAGAGATAAGGGATTTTGCATTGCACACAGATCTTGTGCATTGTTGAAGAGAAAAGTGCTTTTGCATTGCATACAAGAACTAGAATTGAAAAAAAAAGTTATTTGCATTGCATAAATGACCTCATTGTGCATTGAGAGATAGGGCCTTTTGCATTGCATACAGATCTTGAGCATTGTTGAAGAGAAAAGTGCTTTTGCATTGCATACAAGAATTTACTGTTCATTGAAGAGATAGCGCATTTGCATTGCAATTGCATTCAATATATGTTGTGCATTGTTGAAGAGAAAAGTGCTTGTGTATTGCATACAATAACTACTGTGCTTTGAAAAGTTCATTCCTTTGCATTGCATACAAGAACTAGAATTGAATAAAAAAACTGCTTTTGCATTGCACACATGACCTCGTGTGCATTGAGAGATAAGGGATTTTGCATTGCACACAGATCTTGTGCATTGTTGAAGAGAAAAGTGCTTTTGCATTGCATACAAGAACTAGAATTGAAAAAAAAAGTTATTTGCATTGCATAAATGACCTCATTGTGCATTGAGAGATAGGGCCTTTTGCATTGCATACAGATCTTGAGCATTGTTGAAGAGAAAAGTGCTTTTGCATTGCATACAAGAATTCACTGTTCATTGAAGAGATAGCGCAGTTGCATTGCAATTGCATTCAATATATGTTGTGCATTGTTGAAGAGAAACGTGCTTTTGCATTGCATACAATAACTTACTACAATGCAATGCAAAACTACTTATATCTCGTCAATGCGCGAGTTCTCATGTATGCAATGCAAAATCACTTCTCTTCAATGCAAGACGAGAATTTTTCAATTCATACAAGAATGTGTTGTACAATGAGCTAAGGGCTTTTGCAGTGCATACAAGAACTCAATGTGCATTAAAGAGATAGCGCATTTGCATTGCATTGCATTCAATATATGTTGTGCATTTTTGAAGAGAAAAGTGCTTGTGTATTGCATACAATAACTAGTGTGCTTTGAAAAGTTAATTCCTTTTGCATTGCATACAAGAACTAGAATTGAATAAAAAACTGCTTTTGCATTGCACACATGACCTCGTGTGCATTGAGAGATAAGGGATTTTGCATTGCACACAGATCTTGTGCATTGTTGAAGAGAAAAGTGCTTTTGCATTGCATACAAGAACTAGAATTGAAAAAAAAAGTTATTTGCATTGCATAAATGACCTCATTGTGCATTGAGAGATAGGGCCTTTTGCATTGCATACAGATCTTGAGCATTGTTGAAGAGAAAAGTGCTTTTGCATTGCATACAAGAATTCACTGTTCATTGAAGAGATAGCGCAGTTGCATTGCAATTGCATTCAATATATGTTGTGCATTGTTGAAGAGAAAAGTGCTTTTGCATTGCATACAATAACTTACTACAATGCAATGCAAAACTACTTATATCTCGTCAATGCGCGAGTTCTCATGTATGCAATGCAAAATCACTTCTCTTCAATGCAAGACGAGTATTTTTCAATTCATACAAGAATGTGTTGTACAATGAGCTAAGGGCTTTTGCAGTGCATACAAGAACTCAATGTGCATTGAAGAGATAGCGCATTTGCATTGCATTGCATTCAATATATGTTGTGCATTTTGAAGAGAAAAGTGCTTGTGTATTGCATACAATAACTAGTGTGCTTTGAAAAGTTAATTCCTTTTGCATTGCATACAAGAACTAGAAATGAATAAAAACTGCTTTTGCATTGCACACATGACCTCGTGTGCATTGAGAGATAAGGGATTTTGCATTGCACACAGATCTTGTGCATTGTTGAAGAGAAAAGTGCTTTTGCATTGCATACAAGAACTAGAATTGAAAAAAAAGTTATTTGCATTGCATAAATGACCTCATTGTGCATTGAGAGATAGGGCCTTTTGCATTGCATACAGATCTTGAGCAGCATTGAAGAGAAAAGTGCTTTGCATTGCATACAAGAATTCACTGTTCATTGAAGAGATAGCGCATTTGCATTGCAATTGCATTCAATATATGTTGTGCATTGTTGAAGAGAAAAGTGCTTTTGCATTGCATACAATAACTTACTACAATGCAATGCAAAACTACTTATATCTCGTCAATGCGCGAGTTCTCATGTATGCAATGCAAAATCACCTCTTCAATGCAAGACGAGTATTTTTCAATTCATACAAGAATGTGTTGTACAATGAGCTAAGGGCTTTTGCAGTGCATACAAGAACTCAATGTGCATTGAAGAGATAGCGCATTTGCATTGCATTGCATTCAATATATGTTGTGCATTTTTGAAGAGAAAAGTGCTTGTGTATTGCATACAATAACTAGTGTGCTTTGAAAAGTTAATTCCTTTTGCATTGCATACAAGAACTAGAATTGAATAAAAAAACTGCTTTTGCATTGCATACATGACCTCGTGTGCATTGAGAGCTAAGGGATTTTGCATTGCACACAGATCTTGTGCATTGTTGAAGAGAAAAGTGCGTTTGCATTGCATACAAGAACTAGAATTGAAAAAAAAAAGTTATTTGCATTGCATAAATGACCTCATTGTGCATTGAGAGATAGGGCCTTTTGCATTGCATAAAGATCTTGAGCATTGTTGAAGAGAAAAGTGCTTTTGCATTGCATACAAGAACTAGAATTGAAAAAAAAAATCTTTGCATTGCATAAATGACCTCATTGTGCATTGAGAGATAGGGCCTTTTGCATTGCAAGAATCTTGTGCATTGTTGAAGAGAAATGTGCTTTTGCATTGCATACAAGAACTAGAATTAAATTAAAAGTGCTTTTGCATTGCATAAATGCAACAAAAAAGAAGAAGTTGTGCATTGAGAGATAAGGGCTTTTGCATTGCATACAGATCAAGTGCATTGTTGAAGAGAAAAGTGCTTTTGCATTGCATACAAGATTTAGAATTGAATAAAATATTGCATTGCATTGCATAAATGACCTCGTTGTGCATTGAGAGATAAGGGCTTTTGAATTGCATACAGATCTTGTGCATTAATGAAGAGAAAAGCATTGCATAAAATAATTGAATAAAAAGTTATTTTGCATTACATGCAAGATCTTATTGAGCTTTGAAGAGATACATATTTTTGCAATGCATACAATAATCGCTGTGCACTGATGAGATAGTGAAATGCAAAAATACTTATATCTCGTCAATGCGCTAGAGATAAGTGCAATTGCATTGTATTCAATATATGTTGTGCATTGTTGAAGAGAAACGTGAATGCAGTGATTGCACTTCAATGCACACACTGTGTGAGTGCATTGAGTGCATTCAATATCTGTTGTGCGTTGTTGAAGAAAAAAGTGCTTTTGCAAACAAGAACGTGTGTGCTTTGAAAAGTTAATTCCTTTTGCATTGCATACATTGCATACAGTAAGCGCAATTGCATTGCATTGTATTCAATATCTGTTGTGCGTTGTTGAAGAGAAAAGTGCTTTGCATGCAATAACTTGTGTGCTTTAAAAGTTAATTCCTTTTGCATTGCATTCAAGAACTAGAATTGAATAAAAACTGCTTTTGCATTGCATACTTGACCTCGTGTGTATTGAGAGAAAAGTGCTTTTGCATTGCATTCAAGAACTAGAATTGAAAAAAAAAGTTCTTTGCATTGCATAAATGTACATAAATTGCATAAATTGTACATTGTGAGATATGGGCTTTTGCATTGCATAACAGATCTTGATGTGCATTGAGAGATAAGCGCAATTGCATTGTATTGTGTTCAAAATCTTTTGTGCATTGTTGAATAAAACGTGCTTTGTACATTGTATACATGACCTCGTTGGCATTGAGAGATTAGTGGTTTTGCATTTCATACAATAATCTGTTGTGCTTTGAAGAGATGTTTATGCAAAAATACTTATATCCTTCAATGCACGAATTCACGTATGCAATGCAAAAGCACTTTTCTCTCCAATGCAAGACGAGAACTTGTAATTACATACAAGAATTTGTTGTGCATTGAAGCGAAATTTGCTTTTGCATTGCATACGATAATTCGCTGTGCACTGAAGAGTTAAATGCTTTTGCAGACAGATATTTATAAAGTTGTATAGTAAATGGAAACCAATGGAAACATAACAATAAATAATTAATTAATATTGTTTGCTTTGTGAGGTTGATATAAACTTATACTGAAACAATAAAGCAATAACAAAACAAGAATGTTAAATTAAAGATTATCCTTAAAAGTGGAAACATATGTTTCGAATATTGACATAGTGAATATATTTAGGGTCCAAAAAAGTTTTTTTGTTTTAAGTCGGTATTTAGAAGTCCATATTCAACCTTTTGATAATATGTCTGACCAAGAGGTCAACCCAATTTTTAAACACATCCATATTTGGCCAATCATGATCTTTCTATACATTCCTTTTGGCTAATCACCCAGACCAATGTCTATTTTGACCTAGTGACCATCTTTCTGGCCAGAGTCCTCAAAGGGTTTTAACTATATGTTCTCTTTTACTTCTTATGTTACATCAAGCCATTCAGAAGACCATTTTTGACCCACAGTACATCGGGTCCACAACGTATTTTCAACCATATATTCTCAAAGATTCCTTCTGATGTTATAGCAGCCAGACAGTAGTCCATAAATTACCTTCTGAACACATTTCTGACAAAGAGGTCAACACAAATTTTCAACTTAATTCAACTCAATTCAACTCAATTTTAACTCAATTAATTCCTATTGCCTAAACAGTCCTTCTGATATCAGCCAAACAGTACTCACTTCTGAACATATTTTTGACCAAATAGTTCTTGAAAATTAATTTACTATACACACTCATTTACTTCCCTTCTGAATCCCATTTTTGTCCAAATGGTCCACAAAAGGTTTTTATTTATTTTCATGTTATTATATACAGAATTCCATTTTTGATCTTCTGAACATAACTTTGGCCAAAAGGTCAACAAAATGTTTTCATCTATAAAATCTCATTGATTCCTTATAATGTTTTCAGCCAGACAGTGGTCCCCTGGTGAACCACTGAATATATTTTAATTTCGTTTTTTATTTAATTTATTCCATATTTAGAAATCCATATTCAACCTTTTGAAAACATTTCTGACCAAGAGGCCAACACAATTTTTCAAATTAATAGTCTCATACACTCTTTATAATGTAAAATCAGAAAGACACTAATACATAATACATACGGAACAAATTAAGGGCCCAACAGTCCTCAATCATGATCTTTCTATATCGGCTAATCACCCAGACCAATGTCTATTTTGACCTAGTGACCATCTTTCTGGCCAGAGTCCTCAAAAGGTTTTTACTATATCTTCTCTTTTACTCCTTACGTTACATCAAGCCATTTCAGAAGACCATTTTGGAGATACTGAACATCATGTCCACAAAATGTTTTTGACCATATATTCTCAAAGATTCCTTCTGATGTTAAAGAAGCCAGACAGTAGACCTTCTGAACACATTTCTGACCAAGAGCCCAACACAAATTTTCAACAATGTATTCTCATAGAATCTTTATAATGTTAAATCAGACAGATACTAATCCATATTTGGCAAACGGAACATATTTTGGGCCCAATAGTCCTGAAGCATGATCTTTAAATACATTCCTATTGGCTAATCATCCAGACCAATGTCTATTTTGACCTAGTGACCATCTTTCTGGCCAAAGAGTCCTCAAAAGGTTTTTACTACATGTTCTCTTTTACTCATTACATTACATCAAGCTATTCAGAAGACTATTTTTGACCCACTGAACATGAGGTCCACAACGTATTTTCAAACATATATTCTAAAAGATTCCTTCTGATGTTAAAGCAGTCAGTCCATAAATGACCTTCTGAACACGTTTCTGACAGAGGTCAACACAAATTGTCAACTATATATTCATTCCTATTGCCTGAATATTCCTTCTGATGTTATATCGGCTAGACAGTAGTCCGTCATTGACCTACTGAACATATTTTTCACCAAAGAATCCTTGAAAATGAAATTACTATACACACTCATAGACTTCCTTCCGAATCCCATTTCTTTCCAAATGGTCCACAAAAAGTTTTTTTTTATTTTAATGTTATGACTATACAGAATTCCATTTTTGACCTTCTGAACATAACTTTGACCAAAAGGTCGTCAAAATGTTTTCATCTATAAAAGGTCATTGATTCCTTATAATGTTTTCAGGCAGACAGTAGTCCACTGCTGAACCACTGAATATATTTTCATTTCTATTTTTATTTATTTTAGTCCATATTTAGAATTCCATATTCAACCTTTTGAAAACATTTCTGACCAAGAGGTCAACACAATTTTTCAACTGTATAGTTTCATACACTCTTTATAATGTTAAATCAGACAGACACTAATCCATATTTGGCCAAAGGAACAAATTTAGGGCCCAATAGTCCTCAATCATGATCTTTCTATATTGGCTAATCACCCAGACCAATGTCTATTTTGACCCAGTGACCATCTTTCTGGCCAGAGTCCTCAAAAGGTTTTTACTATATGTTCTCTTTTACTCCTTATGTTACATCAAGCCATTCAGAAGACCGTTTTGGAGATACTGAACATCATGTCCACAAAGTCTTTTCAACCATATATTCTCAAAGATTCCTTCTGATGTTAAAGCAGCCAGACAGTTGTCCATAAATGACCTTCTGAACACATTTCTGAAAAGAGGTCAACACAAATTTTCGACTATATATTCATTACTATTGCTTAAATAGTCCTTCTGATGTTATGTAAGCCAGACAGTAGTCCGTCATTGACCTACTGAACATATTTTTGACCAAATAGTCCTTGAAAATTAATTTACTATACACACTCATTTACTTCCCTTCCGAATCCCATTTCTGTCCAAATGGTCCACAAAAGGTTTTTATTTATTTATTTTACTTGTTATGACTATACCTAAATTCCATATTTGACCTTCTGAACATAATTTTGACCAAGAGGTCCACAAAAAATTTTAATCTATACAGTATATTCTCAATGATTCCTCATAATGTTTTCAGCCAGACAGTAGTCCATAAATTGAACCACTGAATATATTTTAATTTAGCGTTTTATTTATTTTAGTCCATATTTAGAATTCCATATTCAACCTTTTGAAAACATTTATGACCAGGAGGTCAACACAAGTTTTAAACTATATATTCTCATAGACTCCTTATTATGTTAAATAAGCCAGACAGTAATCCATTTTGGACTAACTGAACAAATTTCGGGCTCTAGAGTCCTAAATATTATCTTTCTATACATTCCAATTGACTAATCTGAGGATAAATCAGTCAGACGGTAGGCCATTATGACCTAACTGAACATTCTGGCAGAAGAGTCCTCAAAAGGTTTTTAATACATGTTCTCATTGACTTCTTATGTTACATCAAGCTATTCAGAAGACCATATTTGACCTACTGAACATCAGGTCCACAAAGTCTTTTCAACCATATATTCTCAAAGATTCCTTCTGATGTTTAAAGAAGCCAGACAGTAGTCCATAATTGACCTTCTAAACACATTTTAAACTATATATTCTCTTAGACTCCTTATTATGTTAAATAAGCCAGACAGTAATCCATATTGGACTAATTGAACAAATTTCCAGCTCTAGAGTCCTAAATATTATCTTTCTATACATTCCAATTGACTAATCTGAGGTTAAATCAGTCACACCGTAGGCCATTATGACCTAACTGAACATCATTCTGGCAGAAGAGTCCACAAAAGGTTTTTAATGCATGTTCTCAATGACTTCTTCTTATGTCACACAAAGCCATTCAGAAGACCATTTTTGACCCACTGAACATCAGGTCCACAACGTATTTTCAACCATATTTTCTAAAAGATTCCTTCTGATGTTAAAGCAGCCAGTCCATAAATGACCTTCTGAACACATTTCTGACAGAGGTCAATACAAATTTTCACCTGTATATTCATTCCTATTGCCTGAATATTCTTTCTGATGTTATATCAGCTAGACAGTAATCCATCATTGACCTACTGAACATATTTTTCATCAAAGAATTCTTGCAAATCAATTTACTATACACACTCATTGACTTCCCTTCCGAATCCCATTTCTTTCCAAATGGTCCACAAAAGGTTTTTATTTATTTTAATATTATGACTATACAGAATTCCATTTTTGACCTTCTGAACATAACTTTGACCAAAAAGGTCAACAAAATGTTTTCATCTAAAAAATCTCATTGATTCCTTATAATGTTATCAGGCAGACTAATGTCTGCCTGATAACATTATAAGGAAGCAATGAGATTAATGTCCACTGCTGAACCACTGAATATATTTTAATTTCTTTTTTTATTTATTTTAGTCCATATTTAAATTCCATATTCAACCTTTTGAAAACATTTCTGACCAAGAGGTCAACACAATTTTTCAACTCTATAGTCTCATACACTCTTTATAATGTTAAATCAGACAGACACTAATCCATATTTGGCCAAAGGAACAAATTTAGGGCCCAATAGTCCTCAATCATGATCTTTCTATATTGGCTAATCACTCAGACCAATGTCTATTTTGACTCAGTGACCATCTTTCTGGCCAGAGTCCTCAAAAGGTTTTTACTATATGTTCTCTTTTACTCCTTACGTTACATCACGCTATTCAGATGACCATTTTGGAGATACTGAACATCATGTCCACAAAGTCTTTTCAACCATATATTCTCAAAGATTCCTTCTGATGTTAAAGAAGCCAGACAACCTTCTGAATACATTTCTGACCAAGAGGCCGACACAAATTTTCAACAATGTATTCTCATAGAATCTTTATAATGTTAAATCAGACAGATACTAATCCATATTTGGCAAACGGAACATATTTTGGGCCCAATAGTCCTCAATCATGATCTTTAAATACATTCCTATTGGCTAATCATCCAGACCAATGTCTATTTTGACCTAGTGACCATCTTTCTGGCCAAAGAGTCCTCAAAAGGTTTTTACTACATGTTCTCTTTAACTCATTACATTTACATCAAGCTATTCAGAAGACCATTTTTGACCCACTGAACATGAGGTCCACAAAGTCTTTTCAACCATATATTCTCAAAGATTCCTTCTGATGTTAAAGCAGCCAGACAGTAGTCCATAAATGACCTTCTGAACACATTTCTGAAAAGAGGTCAACACAAATTTTCGACTATATATTCATTACTATTGCCTAAATAGTCCTTCTGATGTTATGTCAGCCAGACAGTAGTCCGTCATTGACCTACTGAACATATTTTTGACCAAATAGTCCTTGAAAATTAATTTACTCATCATTTACTTCCTTCCGAATCCCATTTCTGTCCAAATGGTCCACAAAAGGTTTTTATTTATTTATTTTACTTGTTATGACTATACCTGAATTCCATATATGACCTTCTGAACATAATTTTGACCAAGAGGTCCACAAAAAATTTTCATCTATACAGTATATTCTCAATGATTCCTTATAATGTTTTCAGCCAGACAGTAGTCCATAAATTGAACCACTGAATATATTTTAATTTAGCGTTTTATTTATTTTAGTCCATATTTAGAATTCCATATTCAACCTTTTGAAAACATTTATGACCAGGAGGTCAACACAAGTTTTAAACTATATATTCTCATAGACTCCTTATTATGTTAAATAAGCCAGACAGTAATCCGTATTGGACTAACTGAACAAATTTCGGGCTCTAGAGTCCTAAATATTATCTTTCTATACATTCCAATTGACTAATCTGAGGATAAATCAGTCAGACCGTAGGCCATTATGACCTAACTGAACATTCTGGCAGAAGAGTCCTCAAAAGGTTTTTAATACATGTTCTCATTGACTTCTTCTTATGTTACATCAAGCTATTCAGAAGACCATATTTGACCTACTGAACATCATGTCCACAAAGTCTTTTCAACCATATATTCTCAAAGATTCCTTCTGATGTTTAAAGAAGCCAGACAGTAGTCCATAGTTGACCTTCTAAACACATTTCTGACCAAGAGGCCGACACAAATTTTCAACAATGTATTCTCATAGAATCTTTATAATTTTAAATCAGACAGATACTAATCCATATTTGGCAAACGGAACATATTTTGGGCCCAATAGTCCTGAAGCATGATCTTTAAATACATTCCTATTGGCTAATCATCCAGACCAATGTCTATTTTGACCTAGTGACCATCTTTCTGGCCAAAGAGTCCTCAAAAGGTTTTTACTACATGTTCTCTTTTACTCATTACATTACATCAAGCTATTCAGAAGACTATTTTTGACCCACTGAACATGAGGTCCACAACGTATTTTCAAACATATATTCTAAAAGATTCCTTCTGATGTTAAAGCAGTCAGTCCATAAATGACCTTCTGAACACGTTTCTGACAGAGGTCAACACAAATTGTCAACTATATATTCATTCCTATTGCCTGAATATTCCTTCTGATGTTATATCGGCTAGACAGTAGTCCGTCATTGACCTACTGAACATATTTTTCACCAAAGTATCCTTGAAAATGAATTTACTATACACACTCATAGACTTCCTTCCGAATCCCATTTCTTTCCAAATGGTCCACAAAAAGTTTTTTTTTTATTTTAATGTTATGACTATACAGAATTCCATTTTTGACCTTCTGAACATAACTTTGACCAAAAGGCCGTCAAAATGTTTTCATCTATAAAAGGTCATTGATTCCTTATAATGTTTTCAGGCAGACAGTAGTCCACTGCTGAACCACTGAATATATTTTAATTTCTATTTTTATTTATTTTAGTCCATATTTAGAATTCCATATTCAACCTTTTGAAAACATTTCTGACCAAGAGGTCAACACAATTTTTCAACTGTATAGTTTCATACACTCTTTATAATGTTAAATCAGACAGACACTAATCCATATTTGGCCAAAGGAACAAATTTAGGGCCCAATAGTCCTCAATCATGATCTTTCTATATTGGCTAATCACCCAGACCAATGTCTATTTTGACCCAGTGACCATCTTTCTGGCCAGAGTCCTCAAAAGGTTTTACTATATGTTCTCTTTTACTCCTTATGTTACATCAAGCCTTTCAGAAGACCATTTTGGAGATACTGAACATCATGTCCACAAAGTCTTTTCAACCATATATTCTCAAAGATTCCTTCTGATGTTAAAGCAGCCAGACAGTAGTCCATAAATGACCTTCTGAACACATTTCTGAAAAGAGGTCAACACAAATTTTCGACTATATATTCATTACTATTGCCTAAATAGTCCTTCTGATGTTATGTCAGCCAGACAGTAGTCCGTCATTGACCTACTGAACATATTTTTGACCAAATAGTCCTTGAAAATTAATTTACTCATTTACTTCCCTTCGAATCCCATTTCTGTCCAAATGGTCCACAAAAGGTTTTTATTTATTTATTTTACTTGTTATGACTATACCTGAATTCCATATATGACCTTCTGAACATAATTTTGACCAAGAGGTCCACAAAAAATTTTCATCTATACAGTATATTCTCAATGATTCCTTATAATGTTTTCAGCCAGACAGTAGTCCATAAATTGAACCACTGAATATATTTTAATTTAGCGTTTTATTTATTTGAGTCCTTATTTAGAATTACATATTCAACCTTTTGAAAACATTTATGACCAGGAGGTCAACACAAGTTTTAAACTATATATTCTCATAGACTCCTTATTATGTTAAATAAGCCAGACAGTAATCCATATTGGACTAACTGAACAAATTTCGGGCTCTAGAGTCCTAAATATTATCTTTCTATACATTCCAATTGACTAATCTGAGGATAAATCAGTCAGACCGTAGGCCATTATGACCTAACTGAACATCATTCCGGCAGAAGAGTCCTCAAAGGTTTTAATACATGTTCTCATTGACTTCTTCTTATGTTACATCAAGCTATTCAGAAGACCATATTTGACCTACTGAACATCATGTCCACAAAGTCTTTTCAACCATATATTCTCAAAGATTCCTTCTGATGTTTAAAGAAGCCAGACAGTAGTCCATAGTTGACCTTCTAAACACATTTCTGACCAAGAGGCCGACACAAATTTTCAACAATGTATTATCATAGAATCTTTATAATGTTAAATCAGACAGATACTAATCCATATTTGTAACGGAACATATTTTGGGCCCAATAGTCCTGAAGCATGATCTTTAAATACATTCATATTGGCTAATCATCCAGACCAATGTCTATTTTGACCTAGTGACCATCTTTCTGGCCAAAGAGTCCTCAAAAGGTTTTTACTACATGTTCTCTTTTACTCATTACATTACATTAAGCTATTCAGAAGACTATTTTTGACCCACTGAACATGAGGTCCACAATGTATTTTCAAACATATATTCTAAAAGATTCCTTCTGATGTTAAAGCAGTCAGTCCATAAATGACCTTCTGAACACGTTTCTGACAGAGGTCAACACAAATTGTCAACTATATATTCATTCCTATTGCCTGAATATTCCTTCTGATGTTATATCGGCTAGACAGTAGTCCGTCATTGACCTACTGAACATATTTTTCACCAAAGAATCCTTGAAAATGAATTTACTATACACACTCATAGACTTCCCTTCCGAATCCCATTTCTTTCCAAATGGTCCACAAAAAGTTTTTATTTTTAATGTTATGACTATACAGAATTCAATTTTTGACCTTCTGAACATAACTTTGACCAAAAGGTCGTCAAAATGTATTCATCTATAAAAGGTCATTGATTCCTTATAATGTTTTCAGGCAGACAGTAGTCCACTGCTGAACCACTGAATATATTTTAATTTCTATTTTTATTTATTTTAGTCCATATTTAGAATTCCATATTCAACCTTTTGAAAACATTTCTGACCAAGAGGTCAACACAATTTTCAACTGTATAGTTTCATACACTCTTTATAATGTTAAATCAGACAGACACTAATCCATATTTGGCCAAAGGAACAAATTTAGGGCCCAATAGTCCTCAATCATGATCTTTCTATATTGGCTAATCACCCAGACTTTTGACCCAGTGACCATCTTTCTGGCCAGAGTCCTCAAAGGTTTTTACTATATGTTCTCTTTTACTCCTTATGTTACATCAAGCCATTCAGAAGACCATTTTGGAGATACTGAACATCATGTCCACAAAGTCTTTTCAACCATATATTCTCAAAGATTCCTTCTGATGTTAAAGCAGCCAGACAGTAGTCCATAAATGACCTTCTGAACACATTTCTGAAAAGAGGTCAACACAAATTTTCGACTATATATTCATTACTATTGCCTAAATAGTCCTTCTGATGTTATGTCAGCCAGACAGTAGTCCGTCATTGACCTACTGAACATATTTTTGACCAAATAGTCCTTGAAAATTAATTTACTCATTTACTTCCCTTCGAATCCCATTTCTGTCCAAATGGTCCACAAAGGTTTTTATTTATTTATTTTACTTGTTATGACTATACCTGAATTCCATATATGACCTTCTGAACATAATTTTGACCAAGAGGTCCACAAAAAATTTTCATCTATACAGTATATTCTCAATGATTCCTTATAATGTTTTCAGCCAGACAGTAGTCCATAAATTGAACCACTGAATATATTTTAATTTAGCGTTTTATTTATTTTAGTCCATATTTAGAATTCCATATTCAACCTTTTGAAAACATTTATGACCAGGAGGTCAACACAAGTTTTAAACTATATATTCTCATAGACTCCTTATTATGTTAAATAAGCCAGACAGTAATCCATATTGGACTAACTGAACAAATTTCGGGTTCTAGAGTCCTAAATATTATCTTTCTATACATTCCAATTGACTAATCTGAGGATAAATCAGTCAGACCGTAGGCCATTATGACCTAACTGAACATCATTCTGGCAGAAGAGTCCTCAAAAGGTTTTAATACATGTTCTCATTGACTTCTTCTTATGTTACATCAAGCTATTCAGAAGACCATATTTGACCTACTGAACATCAGGTCCACAAAGTCTTTTCAACCATATATTCTCAAAGATTCCTTCTGATGTTTAAAGAAGCCAGACAGTAGTCCATAGTTGACCTTCTAAACACATTTCTGACCAAGAGGCAGACACAAATTTTCAACAATGTATTCTCATAGAATCTTTATAATGTTAAATCAGACAGAAACTAATCCATATTTGGCAACGGAACATATTTTGGGCCCAATAGTCCTGAAGCATGATCTTTAAATACATTCCTATTGGCTAATCATCCAGACCAATGTCTATTTTGACCTAGTGACCATCTTTCTGGCCAAAGAGTCCTCAAAAGGTTTTTACTACATGTTCTCTTTTACTCATTACATTACATCAAGCTATTCAGAAGACTATTTTTGACCCACTGAACATGAGGTCCACAACGTATTTTCAAACATATATTCTAAAAGATTCCTTCTGATGTTAAAGCAGTCAGTCCATAAATGACCTTCTGAACACGTTTCTGACAGAGGTCAACACAAATTGTCAACTATATATTCATTCCTATTGCCTGAATATTCCTTCTGATGTTATATCGGCTAGACAGTAGTCCGTCATTGACCTACTGAACATATTTTTCACCAAAGTATCCTTGAAAATGAATTTACTATACACACTCATAGACTTCCCTTCCGAATCCCATTTCTTTCCAAATGGTCCACAAAAAGTTTTTTTTTATTTTAATGTTATGACTATACAGAATTCCATTTTTGACCTTCTGAACATAACTTTGACCAAAAGGTCGTCAAAATGTTTTCATCTATAAAAGGTCATTGATTCCTTATAATGTTTTCAGGCAGACAGTAGTCCACTGCTGAACCACTGAATATATTTTAATTTCTATTTTTATTTATTTTAGTCCATATTTAGAATTCCAAATTCAACCTTTTGAAAACATTTCTGACCAAGAGGTCAACACAATTTTTCAACTGTATAGTTTCATACACTCTTTATAATGTTAAATCAGACAGACACTAATCCATATTTGGCCAAAGGAACAAATTTAGGGCCCAATAGTCCTCAATCATGATCTTTCTATATTGGCTAATCACCCAGACCAATGTCTATTTTGACCCAGTGACCATCTTTCTGGCCAGAGTCCTCAAAAGGTTTTTACTATATGTTCTCTTTTACTCCTTATGTTACATCAAGCCTTTCAGAAGACCATTTTGGAGATACTGAACATCATGTCCACAAAGTCTTTTCAACCATATATTCTCAAAGATTCCTTCTGATGTTAAAGCAGCCAGACAGTAGTCCATAAATGACCTTCTGAACACATTTCTGAAAAGAGGTCAACACAAATTTTCGACTATATATTCATTACTATTGCCTAAATAGTCCTTCTGATGTTATGTCAGCCAGACAGTAGTCCGTCATTGACCTACTGAACATATTTTTGACCAAATAGTCCTTGAAAATTAATTTACTCATTTACTTCCCTTCCGAATCCCATTTCTGTCCAAATGGTCCACAAAAGGTTTTTATTTATTTATTTTACTTGTTATGACTATACCTGAATTCCATATATGACCTTCTGAACATAATTTTGACCAAGAGGTCCACAAAAAATTTTCATCTATACAGTATATTCCCAATGATTCCTTATAATGTTTTCAGCCAGACAGTAGTCCATAAATTGAACCACTGAATATATTTTAATTTAGCGTTTTATTTATTTTAGTCCATATTTAGAATTCCATATTCAACCTTTTGAAAACATTTATGACCAGGAGGTCAACACAAGTTTTAAACTATATATTCTCATAGACTCCTTATTATGTTAAATAAGCCAGACAGTAATCCATATTGGACTAACTGAACAAATTTCGGGCTCTAGAGTCCTAAATATTATCTTTCTATACATTCCAATTGACTAATCTGAGGATAAATCAGTCAGACCGTAGGCCATTATGACCTAACTGAACATCATTCCGGCAGAAGAGTCCTCAAAAGGTTTTTAATACATGTTCTCATTGACTTCTTCTTATGTTACATCAAGCTATTCAGAAGACCATATTTGACCTACTGAACATCATGTCCACAAAGTCTTTTCAACCATATATTCTCAAAGATTCCTTCTGATGTTTAAAGAAGCCAGACAGTAGTCCATAGTTGACCTTCTAAACACATTTCTGACCAAGAGGCCGACACAAATTTTCAACAATGTATTATCATAGAATCTTTATAATGTTAAATCAGACAGATACTAATCCATATTTGGCAAACGGAACATATTTTGGGCCCAATAGTCCTGAAGCATGATCTTTAAATACATTCATATTGGCTAATCATCCAGACCAATGTCTATTTTGACCTAGTGACCATCTTTCTGGCCAAAGAGTCCTCAAAGGTTTTTACTACATGTTCTCTTTTACTCATTACATTACATCAAGCTATTCAGAAGACTATTTTTGACCCACTGAACATGAGGTCCACAATTTCTAAAAGATTCCTTCTGATGTTAAAGCAGTCAGTCCATAAATGACCTTCTGAACACGTTTCTGACAGAGGTCAACACAAATTGTCAACTATATATTCATTCCTATTGCCTGAATATTCCTTCTGATGTTATATCGGCTAGACAGTAGTCCGTCATTGACCTACTGAACATATTTTTCACCAAAGAATCCTTGAAAATGAATTTACTATACACACTCATAGACTTCCCTTCCGAATCCCATTTCTTTCCAAATGGTCCACAAAAGTTTTTTTATTTTAATGTTATGACTATACAGAATTCCATTTTTGACCTTCTGAACATAACTTTGACCAAAAGGTCAAAATGTTTTCATCTATAAAAGGTCATTGATTCCTTATAATGTTTTCAGGCAGACAGTAGTCCACTGCTGAACCACTGAATATATTTTAATTTCTATTTTTATTTATTTTAGTCCATATTTAGAATTCCATATTCAACCTTTTGAAAACATTTCTGACCAAGAGGTCAACACAATTTTCAACTGTATAGTTTCATACACTCTTTATAATGTTAAATCAGACAGACACTAATCCATATTTGGCCAAAGGAACAAATTTAGGGCCCAATAGTCCTCAATCATGATCTTTCTATATTGGCTAATCACCCAGACTTTTGACCCAGTGACCATCTTTCTGGCCAGAGTCCTCAAAAGGTTTTTACTATATGTTCTCTTTTACTCCTTATGTTACATCAAGCCATTCAGAAGACCATTTTGGAGATACTGAACATCATGTCCACAAAGTCTTTTCAACCATATATTCTCAAAGATTCCTTCTGATGTTAAAGCAGCCAGACAGTAGTCCATAAATGACCTTCTGAACACATTTCTGAAAAGAGGTCAACACAAATTTTCGACTATATATTCATTACTATTGCCTAAATAGTCCTTCTGATGTTATGTCAGCCAGACAGTAGTCCGTCATTGACCTACTGAACATATTTTTGACCAAATAGTCCTTGAAAATTAATTTACTCATTTACTTCCCTTCGAATCCATTTCTGTCCAAATGGTCCACAAAAGGTTTTTATTTATTTATTTTACTTGTTATGACTATACCTGAATTCCATATATGACCTTCTGAACATAATTTTGACCAAGAGGTCCACAAAAAACTTTCATCTATACAGTATATTCTCAATGATTCCTTATAATGTTTTCAGCCAGACAGTAGTCCATAAATTGAACCACTGAATATATTTTAATTTAGCGTTTTATTTATTTTAGTCCATATTTAGAATTCCATATTCAACCTTTTGAAAACATTTATGACCAGGAGGTCAACACAAGTTTTAAACTATATATTCTCATAGACTCCTTATTATGTTAAATAAGCCAGACAGTAATCCATATTGGACTAACTGAACAAATTTCGGGTTCTAGAGTCCTAAATATTATCTTTCTATACATTCCAATTGACTAATCTGAGGATAAATCAGTCAGACCGTAGGCCATTATAAACCTAACTGAACATCATTCTGGCAGAAGAGTCCTCAAAAGGTTTTTAATACATGTTCTCATTGACTTCTTCTTATGTTACATCAAGCTATTCAGAAGACCATATTTGACCTACTGAACATCATGTCCACAAAGTCTTTTCAACCATATATTCTCAAAGATTTCTTCTGATGTTTAAAGAAGCCAGACAGTAGTCCATAGTTGACCTTCTAAACACATTTCTGACCAAGAGGCCGACACAAATTTTCAACAATGTATTATCATAGAATCTTTATAATGTTAAATCAGACAGATACTAATCCATATTTGGCAAACGGAACATATTTTGGGCCCAATAGTCCTGAAGCATGATCTTTAAATACATTCATATTGGCTAATCCAGACCAATGTCTATTTTGACCTAGTGACCATCTTTCTGGCCAAAGAGTCCTCAAAAGGTTTTTACTACATGTTCTCTTTTACTCATTACATTACATCAAGCTATTCAGAAGACTATTTTTGACCCACTGAACATGAGGTCCACAACGTATTTTCAAACATATATTCTAAAAGATTCCTTCTGATGTTAAAGCAGTCAGTCCATAAATGACCTTCTGAACACGTTTCTGACAGAGGTCAACACAAATTGTCAACTATATATTCATTCCTATTGCCTGAATATTCCTTCTGATGTTATATCGGCTAGACAGTAGTCCGTCATTGACCTACTGAACATATTTTTCACCAAAGTATCCTTGAAAATGAATTTACTATACACACTCATAGACTTCCCTTCCGAATCCCATTTCTTTCCAAATGGTCCACAAAAGTTTTTTTTTTTTTAATGTTATGACTATACAGAATTCCATTTTTGACCTTCTGAACATAACTTTGACCAAAAGGTCGTCAAAATGTTTTCATCTATAAAAGGTCATTGATTCCTTATAATGTTTTCAGGCAGACAGTAGTCCACTGCTGAACCACTGAATATATTTTAATTTCTATTTTTATTTATTTTAGTCCATATTTAGAATTCCAAATTCAACCTTTTGAAAACATTTCTGAAGAGGTCAACACAATTTTTCAACTGTATAGTTTCATACACTCTTTATAATGTTAAATCAGACAGACACTAATCCATATTTGGCCAAAGGAACAAATTTAGGGCCCAATAGTCCTCAATCATGATCTTTCTATATTGGCTAATCACCCAGACCAATGTCTATTTTGACCCAGTGACCATCTTTCTGGCCAGAGTCCTCAAAAGGTTTTACTATATGTTCTCTTTTACTCCTTATGTTACATCAAGCCTTTCAGAAGACCATTTTGAGATACTGAACATCATGTCCACAAAGTCTTTTCAACCATATATTCTCAAAGATTCCTTCTGATGTTAAAGCAGCCAGACAGTAGTCCATAAATGACCTTCTGAACACATTTCTGAAAAGAGGTCAACACAAATTTTCGACTATATATTCATTACTATTGCCTAAATAGTCCTTCTGATGTTATGTCAGCCAGACAGTAGTCCGTCATTGACCTACTGAACATATTTTTGACCAAATAGTCCTTGAAAATTAATTTACTCATTTACTTCCCTTCCGAATCCCATTTCTGTCCAAATGGTCCACAAAAGGTTTTTATTTATTTATTTTACTTGTTATGACTATACCTGAATTCCATATATGACCTTCTGAACATAATTTTGACCAAGAGGTCCACAAAAATTTTCATCTATACAGTATATTCCCAATGATTCCTTATAATGTTTTCAGCCAGACAGTATCCATAAATTGAACCACTGAATATATTTTAATTTAGCGTTTTATTTATTTTAGTCCATATTTAGAATTCCATATTCAACCTTTTGAAAACATTTATGACCAGGAGGTCAACACAAGTTTTAAACTATATATTCTCATAGACTCCTTATTATGTTAAATAAGCCAGACAGTAATCCATATTGGACTAACTGAACAAATTTCGGGCTCTAGAGTCCTAAATATTATCTTTCTATACATTCCAATTGACTAATCTGAGGATAAATCAGTCAGACCGTAGGCCATTATGACCTAACTGAACATCATTCCGGCAGAAGAGTCCTCAAAAGGTTTTAATACATGTTCTCATTGACTTCTTCTTATGTTACATCAAGCTATTCAGAAGACCATATTTGACCTACTGAACATCATGTCCACAAAGTCTTTTCAACCATATATTCTCAAAGATTCCTTCTGATGTTTAAAGAAGCCAGACAGTAGTCCATAGTTGACCTTCTAAACACATTTCTGACCAAGAGGCAACACAAATTTTCAACAATGTATTATCATAGAATCTTTATAATGTTAAATCAGACAGATACTAATCCATATTTGCAAACGGAACATATTTTGGGCCCAATAGTCCTGAAGCATGATCTTTAAATACATTCCTATTGGCTAATCATCCAGACCAATGTCTATTTTGACCTAGTGACCATCTTTCTGGCCAAAGAGTCCTCAAAAGGTTTTTACTACATGTTCTCTTTTACTCATTACATTACATCAAGCTATTCAGAAGACTATTTTTGACCCACTGAACATGAGGTCCATAGCGTATTTTCAAACATATATTCTAAAAGATTCCTTCTGATGTTAAAGCAGTCAGTCCATAAATGACCTTCTGAACACGTTTCTGACAGAGCTCAACACAAATTGTCAACTATATATTCATATTGCCTGAATATTCCTTCTGATGTTATATCGGCTTGACAGTAGTCCGTCATTGACCTACTGAACATATTTTTCACCAAAGAATCCTTGAAAATGAATTTACTATACACACTCATAGACTTCCCTTCCGAATCCATTTCTTTCCAAATGGTCCACAAAAGTTTTTTTATTTTAATGTTATGACTATACAGAATTCCATATTTGACCTTCTGAACATAACTTTGACCAAAAGGTCGTCAAAATGTTTTCATCTATAAAAGGTCATTGATTCCTTATAATGTTTTCAGGCAGACAGTAGTCCACTGCTGAACCACTGAATATATTTTAATTTCTATTTTTATTTATTTTAGTCCATATTTAGAATTCCATATTCAACCTTTTGAAAACATTTCTGACCAAGAGGTCAACACAATTTTTCAACTGTATAGTTTCATACACTCTTTATAATGTTAAATCAGACAGACACTAATCCATATTTGGCCAAAGGAACAAATTTAGGGCCCAATAGTCCTCAATCATGATCTTTCTATATTGGCTAATCACCCAGACTTTTGACCCAGTGACCATCTTTCTGGCCAGAGTCCTCAAAAGGTTTTACTATATGTTCTCTTTTACTCCTTATGTTACATACTGAACATCATGTCCACAAAGTCTTTTCAACCATATATTCTCAAAGATTCCTTCTGATGTTAAAGCAGCCAGACAGTAGTCCATAAATGACCTTCTGAACACATTTCTGAAAAGAGGTCAACACAAATTTTCGACTATATATTCATTACTATTGCCTAAATAGTCCTTCTGATGTTATGTCAGCCAGACAGTAGTCCGTCATTGACCTACTGAACATATTTTTGACCAAATAGTCCTTGAAAATTAATTTACTCATTTACTTCCCTTCCGAATCCCATTTCTGTCCAAATGGTCCACAAAAGGTTTTTATTTATTTATTTTACTTATGACTATACCTGAATTCCATATATGACCTTCTGAACATAATTTTGACCAAGAGATCCACAAAAAATTTTCATCTATACAGTATATTCTCAATGATTCCTTATAATGTTTTCAGCCAGACAGTTGTCCATAAATTGAACCACTGAATATATTTTAATTTAGCGTTTTATTTATTTTAGTCCATATTTAGAATTCCATATTCAACCTTTTGAAAACATTTATGACCAGGAGGTCAACACAAGTTTTAAACTATATATTCTCATAGACTCCTTATTATGTTAAATAAGCCAGACAGTAATCCATTTTGGACTAACTGAACAAATTTCAGGCTCTAGAGTCCTAAATATTATCTTTCTATACATTCCAATTGACTAATCTGAGGATAAATCAGTCAGACGGTAGGCCATTATGACCTAACTGAACATTCTGGCAGAAGAGTCCTCAAAAGGTTTTTAATACATGTTCTCATTGACTTCTTCTTATGTTACATCAAGCTATTCAGAAGACCATATTTGACCTACTGAACATCAGGTCCACAAAGTCTTTTCAACCATATATTCTCAAAGATTCCTTCTGATGTTTAAAGAAGCCAGACAGTAGTCCATAATTGACCTTCTAAACACATTTTAAACTATATATTCTCTTAGACTCCTTATTATGTTAGGCCGACACAAATTTTCAACAATGTATTCTCATAGAATCTTTATAATGTTAAATCAGACAGATACTAATCCATATTTGGCAAACGGAACATATTTTGGGCCCAATAGTCCTGAAGCATGATCTTTAAATACATTCATATTGGCTAATCATCCAGACCAATGTCTATTTTGACCTAGTGACCATCTTTCTGGCCAAAGAGTCCTCAAAAGGTTTTACTACATGTTCTCTTTTACTCATTACATTACATCAAGCTATTCAGAAGACTATTTTTGACCCACTGAACATGAGGTCCACAACGTATTTTCAAACATATATTCTAAAAGATTCCTTCTGATGTTAAAGCAGTCAGTCCATAAATGACCTTCTGAACACGTTTCTGACAGAGGTCAACACAAATTGTCAACTATATATTCATTCCTATTGCCTGAATATTCCTTCTGATGTTATATCGGCTAGACAGTAGTCCGTCATTGACCTACTGAACATATTTTTCACCAAAGAATCCTTGAAAATGAATTTACTATACACACTCATAGACTTCCCTTCCGAATCCCATTTCTTTCCAAATGGTCCACAAAAGTTTTTTTTTTAATGTTATGACTATACAGAATTCCATTTTTGACCTTCTGAACATAACTTTGACCAAAAGGTCGTCAAAATGTTTTCATCTTTAAAAGGTCATTGATTCCTTATAATGTTTTCAAGCAGACAGTAGTCCACTGCTGAACCACTGAATATATTTTAATTTCTATTTTTAAATATTTTAGTCCATATTTAGAATTCCATATTCAACCTTTTGAAAAAATTTCTGACCAAGAGGTCAACACAATATTCAACTGTATAGTTTCATACACTCTTTATAATGTTAAATCAGACAGACACTAATCCATATTTGGCCAAAGGAACAAATTTAGGGCCCAATAGTCCTCAATCATGATCTTTCTATATTGGCTAATCACTCAGACTTTTGACCCAGTGACCATCTTTCTGGCCAGAGTCCTCAAAAGGTTTTTACTATATGTTCTCTTTTACTCCTTATGTTACATCAAGCCATTCAGAAGACCATTTTGGAGATACTGAACATCATGTCCACAAAGTCTTTTCAACCATATATTCTCAAAGATTCCTTCTGATGTTAAAGCAGCCAGACAGTAGTCCATAAATGACCTTGTGAACACATTTCTGAAAAGAGGTCAACACAAATTTTCGACTATATATTCATTACTATTGCCTAAATAGTCCTTCTGATGTTATATCGGCCAGACAGTAGTCCGTCATTGACCTACTGAACATATTTTTGACCAAATAGTCCTTGAAAATTAATTTACTCATTTACTTCCCTTCCGAATCCCATTTCTGTCCAAATGGTCCACAAAAGGTTTTTATTTATTTATTTTACTTGTTATGACTATACCTGAATTCCATATATGACCTTCTGAACATAATTTTGACCAAGAGGTCCACAAAAAATTTTCATCTATACAGTATATTCTCAATGATTCCTTATAATGTTTTCAGCCAGACAGTAGTCCATAAATTGAACCACTGAATATATTTTAATTTAGCGTTTTATTTATTTTAGTCCATATTTAGAATTCCATATTCAACCTTTTGAAAACATTTATGACCAGGAGGTCAACACAAGTTTTAAACTATATATTCTCATAGACTCCTTATTATGTTAAATAAGCCAGACAGTAATCCATATTGGACTAACTGAACAAATTTCGGGTTCTAGAGTCCTAAATATTATCTTTCTATACATTCCAATTGACTAATCTGAGGATAAATCAGTCAGACCGTAGGCCATTATGACCTAACTGAACATCATTCTGGCAGAAGAGTCCTCAAAGGTTTTAATACATGTTCTCATTGACTTCTTCTTATGTTACATCAAGCTATTCAGAAGACCATATTTGACCTACTGAACATCAGGTCCACAAAGTCTTTTCAACCATATATTCTCAAAGATTCCTTCTGATGTTTAAAGAAGCCAGACAGTAGTCCATAGTTGACCTTCTAAACACATTTCTGACCAAGAGGCCGACACAAATTTTCAACAATGTATTCTCATAGAATCTTTATAATGTTAAATCAGACAGATACTAATCCATATTTGGCAAACGGAACATATTTTGGGCCCAATAGTCCTGAAGCATGATCTTTAAATACATTCCTATTGGCTAATCATCCAGACCAATGTCTATTTTGACCTAGTGACCATCTTTCTGGCCAAAGAGTCCTCAAAGGTTTTACTACATGTTCTCTTTTACTCATTACATTACATCAAGCTATTCAGAAGACTATTTTTGACCCACTGAACATGAGGTCCGCAACGTATTTTCAAACATATATTCTAAAAGATTCCTTCTGATGTTAAAGCAGTCAGTCCATAAATGACCTTCTGAACACGTTTCTGACAGAGCTCAACACAAATTGTCAACTATATATTCATTCCTATTGCCTGAATATTCCTTCTGATGTTATATCGGCTTGACAGTAGTCCGTCATTGACCTACTGAACATATTTTTCACCAAAGAATCCTTGAAAATGAATTTACTATACACACTCATAGACTTCCTTCCGAATCCCATTTCTTTCCAAATGGTCCACAAAAGTTTTTTTATTTTAATGTTATGACTATACAGAATTCCATTTTGACCTTCTGAACATAACTTTGACCAAAAGGTCGTCAAAATGTTTTCATCTATAAAAGGTCATTGATTCCTTATAATGTTTTCAGGCAGACAGTAGTCCACTGCTGAACCACTGAATATATTTTAATTTCTATTTTTATTTATTTTAGTCCATATTTAGAATTCCATATTCAACCTTTTGAAAACATTTCTGACCAAGAGGTCAACACAATTTTTCAACTGTATAGTTTCATACACTCTTTATAATGTTAAATCAGACAGACACTAATCCATATTTGGCCAAAGGAACAAATTTAGGGCCCAATAGTCCTCAATCATGATCTTTCTATATTGGCTAATCACCCAGACTTTTGACCCAGTGACCATCTTTCTGGCCAGAGTCCTCAAAAGGTTTTACTATATGTTCTCTTTACTCCTTATGTTACATACTGAACATCATGTCCACAAAGTCTTTTCAACCATATATTCTCAAAGATTCCTTCTGATGTTAAAGCAGCCAGACAGTAGTCCATAAATGACCTTCTGAACACATTTCTGAAAAGAGGTCAACACAAATTTTCGACTATATATTCATTACTATTGCCTAAATAGTCCTTCTGATGTTATGTCAGCCAGACAGTAGTCCGTCATTGACCTACTGAACATATTTTTGACCAAATAGTCCTTGAAAATTAATTTACTCATTTACTTCCCTTCCGAATCCCATTTCTGTCCAAATGGTCCACAAAAGGTTTTTATTTATTTATTTTACTTGTTATGACTATACCTGAATTCCAACTGAACAAATTTCGGGCTCTAGAGTCCTAAATATTATCTTTCTATACATTCCAATTGACTAATCTGAGGATAAATCAGTCAGACGGTAGGCCATTATGACCTAACTGAACATTCTGGCAGAAGAGTCCTCAAAAGGTTTTTAATACATGTTCTCATTGACTTCTTCTTATGTTACATCAAGCTATTCAGAAGACCATATTTGACCTACTGAACATCAGGTCCACAAAGTCTTTTCAACCATATATTCTCAAAGATTCCTTCTGATGTTTAAAGAAGCCAGACAGTAGTCCATAATTGACCTTCTAAACACATTTTAAACTATATATTCTCTTAGACTCCTTATTATGTTAAATAAGCCAGACAGTAATCCATATTGGACTAATTGAACAAATTTCTGGCTCTAGAGTCCTAAATATTATCTTTCTATACATTCCAATTGACTAATCTGAGGTTAAATCAGTCACACCGTAGGCCATTATGACCTAACTGAACATCATTCTGGCAGGAGTCCTCAAAAGGTTTTTAATGCTTGTTCTTACTGACTTCTTCTTATGTTACACCAAGCCATTCAGAAGACCATTTTTGACCCACTGAACATCAGGTCCACAACGTATTTTCAACCATATATTCTCAAAGATTCCTTCTGATGTTAAAAGCCAGTCCATAAATGACCTTCTGAACACATTTCTGACAGAGGTCAAGACAAATTTTCAACTGTATATTCATTCCTATTGCCTGAATATTCTTTCTGATGTTATATCAGCTAGACAGTAATCCATCATTGACCTACTGAACATATTTTTCATCAAAGAATCCTTGAAAATCAATTTACTATACACACTAATTGACTTCCCTTCCGAATCCCATTTCTTTCCAAATGGTCCACAAAAGGTTTTTATTTATTTTAATATTATGACTATACAGAATTCCATTTTTGACCTTCTGAACATAACTTTGACCAAAAAGGTCAACAAAATGTTTTCATCTAAAAAATCTCATTGATTCCTTATAATGTTATCAGGCAGACTAATGTCTGCCTGATAACATTATAAGGAAGCAATGAGATTAATTCCACTGCTGAACCACTGAATATATTTTAATTTCTTTTTATTTATTTTAGTCCATATTTAAAATTCCATATTCAACCTTTTGAAAACATTTATGACCAGGAGGTCAACACAAGTTTTAAACTATATATTCTCATAGACTCCTTATTATGTTAAATAAGCCAGACAGTAATCCATTTTGGACTAACTGAACAAATTTCGGGCTCTAGAGTCCTAAATATTATCTTTCTATACATTCCAATTGACTAATCTGAGGGTAAATCAGTCAGACCGTAGGCCATTATGATCTAACTGAACATCATTCTGGCAGAAGAGTCCTCAAAAGGTTTTTAATACATGTTCTCATTGACTTCTTCTTATGTTATATCAAGCTATTCAGAAGACCATATTTGACCTAACTGAACATCAGGTCCACAAAGTCTTTTCAACCATATATTCTTAAAGATTCCTTCTGATGTTTAAAGAAGCCAGACAGTAGTCCATAATTGACCTTCTAAACACATTTCTGACCAAGAGGCCGACACAAATTTTCAACCATGTATTCTCATAGAATCTTTATAATGTTAAATCAGACAGATACTAATCCATATTTGGCAAACGGAACATATTTCAGATTAGAAGCATTCCTGTTTAAAAAGTCTTTCAATGTTTAAATTGCTTTGTGTTTACATTTTTGTGTCGATTTTAATAATTCTTAATTGCTCTAAAGGCTTTTTTTTCTCCTCCCTCTGTAGCACTTTGAGATTTTCTTTAAAATGTAAAGTGTTTTATAAATAAAATGTATTACTATTAATACAGTGCTGAGCACTGCAATGCATTCAATAACTCGTACAATGACGACAAAAGCTGTTGCATTGCATTCAATAACTCCCTGTGCATTGAAGAGGTAGCGCATTTGCATTGCATTGTATTCAATATATTTTGTATTCAGTATCTGTTGTGAAGAGAAAAGTGGTTTTGTATTGCATAGAAGAATTTGTGTGCTTTGAAAAGATAATTATTTTGCATTGCATACAAGAACTAGAATTGAAAAAAAGTGCTTTGCATTGCATTAATTACCTCGTTGTTTATTGAGAGATAAAGGCTTTTGCATTGCACACATATCTTGTCCATTGTTGAAGAGAAAAGTGCTTTTGCATTGCATACAAGAACTTGTATTGAATAAAAAGTGGTTTTGCATTGCATACAAGATCTCATTGTGCATTGAAGAGTTAAGTGCTATTGCATTGCATGCAATCGCTCGTATGCAATGCAAAAGCACTTTTCTCTTCAACAATCCACAATAGAAATTGAATGCTTTGCAACTAGAATTGAATAAAAAGTGCTTTTGCATTGCATACTTGACCTCGTGTGCATTGAGAGGTATTGTATTCAATATCTGTTGTGCAATGTTGAGGAGAAAAGTGGTTTTGTATTGCTTAGAACTTGTGTGCTTTGAAAAGTGAATTCCTTTTGCATTGCAAACAAGAACTATAATTGAATAAAAAGTGCTTTTGCATTGCAAGCAAGATCTTATTGAGCATTGAAGAGATACATATTTTTGCAATGCATACAATTTATCGCTGTACACTGATGAGATAGGTGAAATGCAAAAATACGTATATCTCGTCAATGTACTAGAGATAAGTGCAGTTGCACTGCATTGTATTCAATATCTTTTGTGCATTTGTTGAAGAGAAACTTGAATGCAGTGAATGTGCATTTAAATGCACAGTGAGTGCATTTAATATCTGTTGTGCATTGTTGAATAGAAAAGTGCTTCTGCATTTCATACAATAACTTGTGGGATTTGAAAAGTTAATTCTTTTTGCATTGCATACAAGAACTAGAATTGCATAAATCGTGCTTTTGCATTACATACATGACCTCGATATGCATTGAGAGATAAGCACAATTGCATTGTATTGTATTCAAAATCTTCTGTGCATTGTTGAAAAGAAATGTGAATGCAGTGAATGCACTCAATGCACAGTGAATGTATTTTAATATATGTTGAGTTGTTGAAGAGAAACGTGTTTTTGCAGACAAGAACGTGTGTGGTTTGAAAAGTTAATTACTTTTGCATTGCATACAAGAACTAGAATTGAAAAAAAGTGCTTTTGCATTGCATTAATTACCTCGTTGTTCATTGAGAGATAAAGGCTTTTGCGTTGCACACAGATCTTTTGCATTGTTGAAGAGAAAAGTGCTTTTGCATTGCATACAAGAACTAGAATTGTATAAAAAGTGGTTTTGCATTGGATACATGACCTCGCTATGCATTGAGAGATAAGCGCAATGCATTGTATTGCATACAAAATATTTTGTGCATTGTTGAAAAGAAATGTGAAAAGTATTGAAAAATAAGAGAGATAAGCGCAATTGCATTGCAATATCTGTTTTGCATTGTTGAAGACAAAAGTGCATTGCATCAAGAATTAGATTTGAAAAAAAAGTTTTTGCATTGCATAAATGTCCTCATTGTGCATTGAGCGATAGGTACTTTTGCATCGCATACAAGAACCTGCGTGCTTTGAAAAGTCAATTTCTTTTGCATTAGATAAGCGCAATTGCAATATCCTTTGTGCATTGTTAAAGAGAAACGTGAATGCAGTGAATGCACTTCAATGCACAATGAGAAGAGATATCTTTTTTTCGTTGTTGAAGAGAAAAGTGCTTTGCATACAATAACTTACTACAATGCAATGCAAAACTACTTATATCTGGTCAATGCGCGAGTTCTCATGTATGCAATGCAAAATCACTTCTCTTCAATGCAAGACGAGTAAAAAACTGCTTTTGCATTGCATACATGACCTCGTGTGCATTGAGAGATAAGGGATTTTGCATTGCACACAGATCTTGTGCATTGTTGAAGAGAAAAGTGGTTTTGCATTGCATACAAGAACTAGAATTGGAAAAAAAAGTTATTTGCATTGCATAAATGACCTCATTGTGCATTGAGAGATAGGGCCTTTTGCATTGCATACAGATCTTGAGCATTGTTGAAGAGAAAAGTGCTTTTGCATTGCATACAAGAATTCACTGTTCATTGAAGAGATTTGCATTGCAATTGCATTCAATATATGTTGTGCATTGTTGAAGAGAAAAGTGCTTTTGCATTGCATACAATAACAATGCAATGCAAAACTACTTATATCTCGTCAATGCGCGAGTTCTCATGTATGCAATGCAAAATCACTTCTCTTCAATGCAAGACGAGTATTTTTCAATTCATACAAGAATGTGTTGTACAATGAGCTAAGGGCTTTTGCAGTGCATACAAGAACTCAATGTGCATTGAAGAGATAGCGCATTTGCATTGCATTGCATTCAATATATGTTGTGCATTTTGAAGAGAAAAGTGCTTGTGTATTGCATACAATAACTAGTGTGCTTTGAAAAGTTCATTCCTTTTGCATTGCATACAAGAACTAGAATTGAAAAAAAAAGTTATTTGCATTGCATAAATGACCTCATTGTGCATTGAGAGATAGGGCCTTTTGCATTGCATACAGATCTTGAGCATTGTTGAAGAAAAGTGCTTTTGCATTGCATACAATAACTTGCGAGTTCTCATGTATGCAATGCAAAATCACTTCTCTTCAATGCAAGACAGTATTTTTCAATTCATACAAAAATGTGTTGTACAATGAGCTAAGGGCTTTTGCAGTGCATACAAGAACTCAATGTGCATTGAAGAGATAGCGCATTTGCATTGCATTGCATTCAATATATGTTGTGCATTTTGAAGAGAAAAGTGCTTGTATACAATAACTAGTGTGCTTTGAAAAGTTCATTCCTTTTGCATTGCATACAAGAACTAGAATTGAATAAAAACTGCTTTTGCATTGCACACATGACCTCGTGTGCATTGAGAGATAAGGGATTTTGCATTGCACACAGATCTTGTGCATTGTTGAAGAGAAAAGTGGTTTTGCATTGCATACAAGAACTAGAATTGAAAAAAAAAGTTATTTGCATTGCATAAATGACCTCATTGTGCATTGAGAGATAGGGCCTTTTGCATTGCATACAGATCTTGAGCATTGTTGAAGAGAAAAGTGCTTTTGCATTGCATACAAGAATTCACTGTTCATTGAAGAGATTTGCATTGCAATTGCATTCAATATATGTTGTGCATTGTTGAAGAGAAAAGTGCTTTTGCATTGCATACAAGAACTAGAATTGAAAAAAAAAGTTATTTGCATTGCATAAATGACCTCATTGTGCATTGAGAGATAGGGCCTTTTGCATTGCATACAGATCTTGAGCATTGTTGAAGAGAAAAGTGCTTTTGCATTGCATACAAGAATTCACTGTTCATTGAAGAGATTTGCATTGCAATTGCATTCAATATATGTTGTGCATTGTTGAAGAGAAAAGTGCTTTTGCATTGCATACAATAACTTACTACAATGCAATGCAAAACTACTTATATCTCGTCAATGCGCGAGTTCTCATGTATGCAATGCAAAATCACTTCTCTTCAATGCAAGACGAGTATTTTTCAATTCATACAAGAATGTGTTGTACAATGAGCTAAGGGCTTTTGCAGTGCATACAAGAACTCAATGTGCATTGAAGAGATAGCGCATTTGCATTGCATTGCATTCAATATATGTTGTGCATTTTGAAGAGAAAAGTGCTTGTGTATTGCATACAATAACTAGTGTGCTTTGAAAAGTTCATTCCTTTTGCATTGCATACAAGAACTAGAATTGAAAAAAAAAGTTATTTGCATTGCATAAATGACCTCATTGTGCATTGAGAGATAGGGCCTTTTGCATTGCATACAGATCTTGAGCATTGTTGAAGAGAAAAGTGCTTTTGCATTGCATACAATAACTTACTACAATGCAATGCAAAACTACTTATATCTCGTCAATGCGCGAGTTCTCATGTATGCAATGCAAAATCACTTCTCTTCAATGCAAGACGAGTATTTTTCAATTCATACAAGAATGTGTTGTACAATGAGCTAAGGGCTTTTGCAGTGCATACAAGAACTCAATGTGCATTGAAGAGATAGCGCATTTGCATTGCATTGCATTCAATATATGTTGTGGATTTTTGAAGAGAAAAGTGCTTGTGTATTGCATACAATAACTAGTGTGCTTTGAAAAGTTCATTCCTTTTGCATTGCATACAAGAACTAGAATTGAATAAAAACTTTTGCATTGCACACATGACCTCGTGTGCATTGAGAGATAAGGGATTTTGCATTACACACATATCTTGTGCATGGTTGAAGAGAAAAGTGCTTTTGCATTGAATACAAGAACTAGAATTGAAAAAGTTATTTGCATTGCATAAATGACCACATTGTGCATTGAGAGATAGGGCCTTTTGCATTGCATACAGATCTTGAGCATTGTTGAAGAGAAAAGTGCTTTTGCATTGCATACAAGAATTCACTGTTCATTGAAGAGATAGCGCATTTGCATTGCAATTGCATTCAATATATGTTGTGCATTGTTGAAGAGAAAAGTGCTTTTGCATTGCATACAATAACTTACTACAATGCAATGCAAAACTACTTATATCTCGTCAATGCGCGAGTTCTCATGTATGCAATGCAAAATCACTTCTCTTTAATGCAAGAAGAGTATTTTTCAATTCATACAAGAATGTGTTGTACAATGAGCTAAGGGCTTTGCAGTGCATACAAGAACTCAATGTGCATTGAAGAGATAGCGCATTTGCATTGCATTGCATTCAATATATGTTGTGGATTTTGAAGAGAAAAGTGCTTGTGTATTGCATACAATAACTAGTGTGCTTTGAAAAGTTAATTCCTTTTGCATTGCATACAAGAACTAGAATTGAATAAAAAAACTGCTTTTGCATTGCACACATGACCTCGTGTGCATTGAGAGATAAGGGATTTTGCATTGCACACAGATCTTGTGCATTGTTGAAGAGAAAAGTGCTTTTGCATTGCATACAAGAACTAGAATTGAAAAAAAAAGTTATTTGCATTGCATAAATGACCTCATTGTGCATTGAGAGATAGGGCCTTTTGCATTGCATACAGATCTTGAGCATTGTTGAAGAGAAAAGTGCTTTTGCATTGCATACAAGAATTCACTGTTCATTGAAGAGATAGCGCATTTGCATTGCAATTGCATTCAATATATGTTGTGCGTTGTTGAAGAAAAGTGCTTTTGCATTGCATACAATAACTTACTACAATGCAATGCAAAACTACTTATATCTCGTCAATGCGCGAGTTCTCATGTATGCAATGCAAAATCACTTCTCTTCAATGCAAGACGAGTATTTTTCAATTCATACAAGAATGTGTTGTACAATGAGCTAAGGGCTTTTGCAGTGCATACAAGAACTCAATGTGCATTGAAGAGATAGCGCATTTGCATTGCATTGCATTCAATATATGTTGTGCATTTTTGAAGAGAAAAGTGCTTGTGTATTGCATACAATAACTAGTGTGCTTTGAAAAGTTCATTCCTTTTGCATTGCATACAAGAACTAGAATTGAATAAAAAAACTGCTTTTGCATTGCACACATGACCTCGTGTGCATTGAGAGATAAGGGATTTTGCATTGCACACAGATCTTGTGCATGGTTGAAGAGAAAAGTGCTTTTGCATTGAATACAAGAACTAGAATTGAAAAAGTTATTTGCATTGCATAAATGACCACATTGTGCATTGAGAGATAGGGCCTTTTGCATTGCATACAGATCTTGAGCATTGTTGAAGAGAAAAGTGCTTTTGCATTGCATACAAGAATTCACTGTTCATTGAAGAGATAGCGCATTTGCATTGCAATTGCATTCAATATATGTTGTGCATTGTTGAAGAGAAAAGTGCTTTTGCATTGCATACAATAACTTACTACAATGCAATGCAAAACTACTTATATCTCGTCAATGCGCGAGTTCTCATGTATGCAATGCAAAATCACTTCTCTTTAATGCAAGACGAGTATTTTTCAATTCATACAAGAATGTGTTGTACAATGAGCTAAGGGCTTTTGCAGTGCATACAAGAACTCAATGTGCATTGAAGAGATAGCGCATTTGCATTGCATTGCATTCAATATATGTTGTGGATTTTTGAAGAAAAGTGCTTGTGTATTGCACACAGTAACTAGTGTGCTTTGAAAAGTTCATTCCTTTTGCATTGCATACAAGAACTAGAATTGAATAAAAACTGCTTTTGCATTGCACATGACCTCGTGTGCATTGAGAGATAAGGGATTTTGCATTGCACACAGATCTTGTGCATGGTTGAAGAGAAAAGTGCTTTTGCATTGCATACAAGAACTAGAATTGAAAAAAAAGTTATTTGCATTGCATAAATGACCACATTGTGCATTGAGAGATAGGGCCTTTTGCATTGCATACAGATCTTGAGCATTGTTGAAGAGAAAAGTGCTTTTGCATTGCATACAAGAATTCACTGTTCATTGAAGAGATAGCGCATTTGCATTGCAATTGCATTCAATATATGTTGTGCATTGTTGAAGAGAAAAGTGCTTTTGCATTGCATACAATAACTTACTACAATGCAATGAAAAACTACTTATATCTCGTCAATGCGCGAGTTCTCATGTATGTAATGCAAAATCACTTCTCTTTAATGCAAGACGAGTATTTTTCAATTCATACAAGAATGTGTTGTACAATGAGCTAAGGGCTTTTGCAGTGCATACAAGAACTCAATGTGCATTGAAGAGATAGCGCATTTGCATTGCATTGCATTCAATATATGTTGTGGATTTTTGAAGAGAAAAGTGCTTGTGTATTGCATACAATAACTAGTGTGCTTTGAAAAGTTCATTCCTTTTGCATTGCATACAAGAACTAGAATTGAATAAAAAACTGCTTTTGCATTGCACACATGACCTCGTGTGCATTGAGAGATAAGGGATTTTGCATTGCACACAGATCTTGTGCATGGTTGAAGAGAAAAGTGCTTTTGCATTGCATACAAGAACTAGAATTGAAAAAAAAGTTATTTGCATTGCATAAATGACCACATTGTGCATTGAGAGATAGGGCCTTTTGCATTGCATACAGATCTTGAGCATTGTTGAAGAGAAAAGTGCTTTTGCATTGCATACAAGAATTCACTGTTCATTGAAGAGATAGCGCATTTGCATTGCAATTGCATTCAATATATGTTGTGCATTGTTAAAGATAAAAGTGCTTTTGCATTGCATACAATAACTTACTACAATGCAATGCAAAACTACTTATATCTCGTCAATGCGCGAGTTCTCATGTATGCAATGCAAAATCACTTCTCTTTAATGCAAGACGAGTATTTTTCAATTCATACAAGAATGTGTTGTACAATGAGCTAAGGGCTTTTGCAGTGCATACAAGAACTCAATGTGCATTGAAGAGATAGCGCATTTGCATTGCATTGCATTCAATATATGTTGTGCATTTTTGAAGAGAAAAGTGCTTTTGCATTGCATACAAGAACTAGAATTAAATTAAAAGTGCTTTTGCATTGCATAAATGCCACAAAAAAGAAGAAGTTGTGCATTGAGAGATAAGGGCTTTTGCATTGCATACAGATCAAGTGCATTGTTGAAGAGAAAAGTGCTTTTGCATTGCATACAAGATTTAGAATTGAATAAAATATTGCATTGCATTGCATAAATGACCTCGTTGTGCATTGAGAGATAAGGGCTTTTGAATTGCATACAGATCTTGTGCATTAATGAAGAGAAAAGCATTGCATAAAATAATTGAATAAAAAGTTATTTTGCATTACATGCAAGATCTTATTGAGCTTTGAAGAGATACATATTTTTGCAATGCATAATCGCTGTGCACTGATGAGATAGTGAAATGCAAAAATACTTATATCTCGTCAATGCGCTAGAGATAAGTGCAATTGCATTGTATTCAATATATGTTGTGCATTGTTGAAGAGAAACGTGAATGCAGTGATTGCACTTCAATGCACACACTGTGTGAGCTATTGCCTAAAAAGTCCTTCTGATATCAGCCAAACAGTACTCCCTTCTGAACATATTTTTGACCAAATAGTTCTTGAAAATTAATTTACTATACACACTCATTTACTTCCCTTCTGAATCCCATTTTTGTCCAAATGGTCCACAAAAGGTTTTTATTTATTTTAATGTTATTATATACAGAATTCCATTTTTGATCTTCTGAACATAACTTTGGCCAAAAGGTCAACAAAATGTTTTCATCTATAAAATCTCATTGATTCCTTATAATGTTTTCAGCCAGACAGTGGTCTGGTCTAAATTAAAACCACTGAATATATTTTAATTTCGTTTTTTATTTAATTTATTCCATATTTAGAAATCCATATTCAACCTTTTAAAAACATTTCTGACCAATAGGCCAACACAATTTTTTAAATTAATAGTCTCATACACTCTTTATAATGTAAAATCAGAAAGACACTAATACATATTTGGCCAACGGAACAAATTAAGGGCCCAATAGTCCTCAATCATGATCTTTCTATATCGGCTAATCACCCAGACCAATGTCTATTTTGACCATCTTTTTGGCCAGAGTCCTCAAAAGGTTTTTAGTATATGTTCTCTTTTACTCCTTACGTTACATCAAGCCATTCAGAAGACCATTTTGGAGATACTGAACATCATGTCCACAAACTCTTTTCAACCATATATTCTCAAAGATTCCTTCTGATGTTAAAGCAGCCAGACAGTAGTCCATAAATGACCTTCTGAACACATTTCTGAAAAGAGGTCAACACAAATTTTCGACTATATATTCATTACTATTGCCTAAATAGTCCTTCTGATGTTATGTCAGCCAGACAGTAGTCCGTCATTGACCTACTGAACATATTTTTGACCAAATAGTCCTTGAAAATTAATTTACTATACACACTCATTTACTTCCCTTCCGAATCCCATTTCTGTCCAAATGGTCCACAAAAGGTTTTTATTTATTTATTTTACTTGTTATGACTATACCTGAATTCCATATATGACCTTCTGAACATAATTTTGACCAAGAGATCCACAAAAAATTTTCATCTATACAGTATATTCTCAATGATTCCTTATAATGTTTTCAGCCAGACAGTTGTCCATAAATTGAACCACTGAATATATTTTAATTTAGCGTTTTATTTATTTTAGTCCATATTTAGAATTCCATATTCAACCTTTTGAAAACATTTATGACCACAACTTTTAAACCATATATTCTCATAGACTCCTTATTATGTTAAATAAGCCAGACAGTAATCCATTTTGGACTAACTGAACAAATTTCGCTCTAGAGTCCTAAATATTATCTTTCTATACATTCCAATTGACTAATCTGAGGATAAATCAGTCAGACCGTAGGCCATTATGACCTAACTGAACATTCTGGCAGAAGAGTCCTCAAAAGGTTTTTAATACATGTTCTCATTGACTTCTTCTTATGTTACATCAAGCTATTCAGAAGACCATATTTGACCTACTGAACATCAGGTCCACAAAGTCTTTTCAACCATATATTGTCAAAGATTCCTTCTGATGTTTAAAGAAGCCAGACAGTAGTCCATAATTGACCTTCTAAACACATTTTAAACTATATATTCTCTTAGACTCCTTATTATGTTAAATAAGCCAGACAGTAATCCATATTGGACTACTTGAACAAATTTCCGGCTCTAGAGTCCTAAATATTATCTTTCTATACATTCCAATTGACTAATCTGAGGTTAAATCAGTCACACCGTAGGCCATTATGACCTAACTGAACATCATTCTGGCAGAAGAGTCCTCAAAAGGTTTTTAATGCATGTTCTCACTGACTTCTTCTTATGTTACACCAAGCCATTCAGAAGACCATTTTTGACCCACTGAACATCAGGTCCACAACGTATTTTCAACCATATATTCTAAAAGATTCCTTCTGATGTTATATCAGCTAGACAGTAATCCATCATTGACCTACTGAACATATTTTTCATCAAAGAATCCTTGAAAATCAATTTACTATACACACTCATTGACTTCCCTTCCGAATCCCATTTCTTTCCAAATGGTCCACAAAAGGTTTTTATTTATTTTAATATTATGACTATACAGAATTCCATTTTTGACCTTCTGAACATAACTTTGACCAAAAAGGTCAACAAAATGTTTTCATCTAAAAAATCTCATTGATTCCTTATAATGTTATCAGGCAGACTAATGTCTGCCTGATAACATTATAAGGAATCAATGAGATTAATGTCCACTGCTGAACCGCTGAATATATTTTAATTTCTTTTTTTTTATCTATTTTAGTCCATATTTAGAATTCCATATTCATATTCCATATTTTGAAAACATTTCTGACCAAGAGGCCAACACAATTTATCAACTCTATAGTCTCATACACTCTTTATAATGTTAAATCAGACAGACACTAATCCATATTTGGCCAAAGGAACAAATTTAGGGCCCAATAGTCCTCAATCATGATCTTTCTGTATTGGCTAATCACTCAGACCAATGTCTATTTTGACTCAGTGACCATCTTTCTGGCCAGAGTCCTCAAAAGGTTTTTACTATATGTTCTCTTTTACTCCTTACGTTACATCAAGCCATTCAGAAGACCATTTTGGAGATACTGAACATCATGTCCACAAAGTCTTTTCAACCATATATTCTCAAAGATTCCTTCTGATGTTAAAGCAGCCTGACAGTAGTCCATAAATGACCTTCTGAACACATTTCTGAAAAGAGGTCAACACAAATTTTCGACCTGAACCTTCTGAACACGTTTCTGACAGAGGTCAACACAAATTGTCAACTATATATTCATTACTATTGCCTAAATAGTCCTTCTGATGTTATGTCAGCCAGACAGTAGTCCGTCATTGACCTACTGAACATATTTTTGACCAAATAGTCCTTGAAAATTAATTTACTATACACACTCATTTACTTCCCTTCCGAATCCCATTTCTGTCCAAATGGTCCACAAAAGGTTTTTATTTATTTATTTTACTTGTTATGACTATACCTGAATTCCATATATGACCTTCTGAACATAATTTTGACCAAGAGGTCCACAAAAAATTTTCATCTATACAGTATATTCTCAATGATTCCTTATAATGTTTTCAGCCAGACAGTAGTCCATAAATTGAACCACTGAATATATTTTAATTTAGCGTTTTATTTATTTTAGTCCATATTTAGAATTCCATATTCAACCTTTTGAAAACATTTATGACCAGGAGGTCAACACAAGTTTTAAACTATATATTCTCATAGACTCCTTATTATGTTAAATAAGCCAGACAGTAATCCATATGGGACTAACTGAACAAATTTCGGCTCTAGAGTCCTAAATATTATCTTTCTATACATTCCAATTGACTAATCTGAGGATAAATCAGTCAGACCGTTGGCCATTATGACCTAACTGAACATCATTCTGGCAGAAGAGTCCTCAAAAGGTTTTTAATACATGTTCTCATTGACTTCTTCTTATGTTACATCAAGCTATTCAGAAGACCATATTTGACCTACTGAACATCATGTCCACAAAGTCTTTTCAACCATATATTCTCAAAGATTCCTTCTGATGTTTAAAGAAGCCAGACAGTAGTCCATAGTTGACCTTCTAAACACATTTCTGACCAAGAGGCCGACACAAATTTTCAACAAGGTATTCTCATAGAATCTTTATAATGTTAAATCAGACAGATACTAATCCATATTTGGCAAACGGAACATATTTTGGGCCCAATAGTCCTGAAGCATGATCTTTTAATACATTCCTATTGGCTAATCATCCAGACCAATGTCTTTTTTGACCTAGTGACCATCTTTCTGGCCAAAGAGTCCTCAAAAGGTTTTTAATACATGTTCTCTTTTACTCATTACATTACATCAAGCTATTCAGAAGACTATTTTTGATCCACTGAACATGAGGTCCACAACGTATTTTCAAACATATATTCTAAAAGATTCCTTCTGATGTTAAAGCAGTCAGTCCATAAATGACCTTCTGAACACGTTTCTGACAGAGGTCAACACAAATTGTCAACTATATATTCATTCCTATTGCCTGAATATTCCTTCTGATGTTATATCGGCTAGACAGTAGTCCGTCATTGACCTACTGAACATATTTTTTACCAAAGAATCCTTGAAAATGAATTTACTATACACACTCATAGACTTCCCTTCCGAATCCCATTTCTTTCCAAATGGTCCACAAAACGTTTTTTTATTTTAATGTTATGACTATACAGAATTCCATTTTTGACCTTCTGAACATAACTTTGACCAAAAGGTCGTCAAAATGTTTTCATCTATAAAAGGTCATTGATTCCTTATAATGTTTTCAGGCAGACAGTAGTCCACTGCTGAACCACTGAATATATTTTAATTTCTATTTTTATTTATTTTAGTCCATATTTAGAATTCCATATTCAACCTTTTGAAAACATTTCTGACCAAGAGGTCAACACAATTTTTCAACTGTATAGTTTCATACACTCTTTATAATGTTAAATCAGACAGACACTAATCCATATTTGGCCAAAGGAACAAATTTAGGGCCCAATAGTCCTCAATCATGATCTTTCTATATTGGCTAATCACCCAGACCAATGTCTATTTTGACCCAGTGACCATCTTTCTGGCCAGAGTCCTCAAAAGGTTTTTACTATATGTTTTCTTTTACTCCTTATGTTACATCAAGCCTTTCAGAAGACCATTTTGGAGATACTGAACATCATGTCCACAAAGTCTTTTCAACCATATATTCTCAAAGATTCCTTCTGATGTTAAAGCAGCCAGACAGTAGTCCATAAATGACCTTCTGAACACATTTCTGGAAAGAGGTCAACACAAATTTTCGACTATATATTCATTACTATTGCCTAAATAGTCCTTCTGATGTTATGTCAGCGAGACAGTAGTCCGTCATTGACCTACTGAACATATTTTTGACCAAATAGTCCTTGAAAATTAATTTACTCATTTACTTCCTTCCGAATCCCATTTCTGTCCAAATGGTCCACAAAAGGTTTTTATTTATTTATTTTACTTGTTATGACTACACCTGAATTCCATATATGACCTTCTGAACATAATTTTGACCAAGAGGTCCACAAAAAATTTTCATCTATACAGTATATTCTCAATGATTCCTTATAATGTTTTCAGCCAGACAGTAGTCCATAAATTGAACCACTGAATATATTTTAATTTAGCGTTTTATTTATTTTAGTCCATATTTAGAATTCCATATTCAACCTTTTGAAAACATTTATGACCAGGAGGCAACACAAGTTTTAAACTATATATTCTCATAGACTCCTTATTATGTTAAATAAGCCAGACAGTAATCCATATTGGACTAACTGAACAAATTTCGGGTTCTAGAGTCCTAAATATTATCTTTCTATACATTCCAATTGACTAATCTGAGGATAAATCAGTCAGACCGTAGGCCATTATGACCTAACTGAACATCATTCTGGCAGAAGAGTCCTCAAAAGGTTTTTAATACATGTTCTCATTGACTTCTTCTTATGTTACATCAAGCTATTCAGAAGACCATATTTGACCTACTGAACATCAGGTCCACAAAGTCTTTTCAACCATATATTCTCAAAGATTCCTTCTGATGTTTAAAGAAGCCAGACAGTAGTCCATAGTTGACCTTCTAAACACATTTCTGACCAAGAGGCCGACACAAATTTTCAACAATGTATTCTCATAGAATCTTTATAATGTTAAATCAGACAGATACTAATCCATATTTGGCAAACGGAACATATTTTGGGCCCAATAGTCCTGAAGCATGATCTTTAAATACATTCCTATTGGCTAATTATCCAGACCAATGTCTATTTTGACCTAGTGACCATCTTTCTGGCCAAAGAGTCCTCAAAAGGTTTTACTACATGTTCTCTTTTACTCATTACATTACATCAAGCTATTCAGAAGACTATTTTTGACCCACTGAACATGAGGTCCACAACGTATTTTCAAACATATATTCTAAAAGATTCCTTCTGATGTTAAAGCAGTCAGTCCATAAATGACCTTCTGAACACGTTTCTGACAGAGGTCAACACAAATTGTCAACTATATATTCATTCCTATTGCCTGAATATTCCTTCTGATGTTATATCGGCTAGACAGTAGTCCGTCATTGACCTACTGAACATATTTTTCACCAAAGTATCCTTGAAAATGAATTTACTATACACACTCATAGACTTCCCTTTCGAATCCCATTTCTTTCCAAATGGTCCACAAAAGTTTTTTTTTTTAATGTTATGACTATACAGAATTCCATTTTGACCTTCTGAACATAACTTTGACCAAAAGGTCGTCAAAATGTTTTCATCTATAAAAGGTCATTGATTCCTTATAATGTTTTCAGGCAGACAGTAGTCCACTGCTGAACCACTGAATATATTTTAATTTCTATTTTATTTATTTTAGTCCATATTTAGAATTCCATATTCAACCTTTTAAAAACATTTCTGACCAAGAGGTCAACACAATTTTTCAACTGTATAGTTTCATACACTCTTTATAATGTTAAATCAGACAGACACTAATCCATATTTGGCCAAAGGAACAAATTTAGGGCCCAATAGTCCTCAATCATGATCTTTCTATATTGGCTAATCACCCAGACCAATGTCTATTTTGACCCAGTGACCATCTTTCTGGCCAGAGTCCTCAAAAGGTTTTTACTATATGTTCTCTTTTACTCCTTATGTTACATCAAGCCTTTCAGAAGACCATTTTGGAGATACTGAACATCATGTCCACAAAGTCTTTTCAACCATATATTCTCAAAGATTCCTTCTGATGTTAAAGCAGCCAGACAGTAGTCCATAAATGACCTTCTGAACACATTTCTGAAAAGAGGTCAACACAAATTTTCGACTATATATTCATTACTATTGCCTAAATAGTCCTTCTGATGTTATGTCAGCCAGACAGTAGTCCGTCATTGACCTACTGAACATATTTTTGACCAAATAGTCCTTGAAAATTAATTTACTCATTTACTTCCCTTCCGAATCCCATTTCTGTCCAAATGGTCCACAAAAGGTTTTTATTTATTTATTTTACTTGTTATGACTATACCTGAATTCCATATATGACCTTCTGAACATAATTTTGACCAAGAGGTCCACAAAAAATTTTCATCTATACAGTATATTCTCAATGATTCCTTATAATGTTTTCAGCCAGACAGTAGTCCATAAATTGAACCACTGAATATATTTTAATTTAGCGTTTTATTTATTTGAGTCCTTATTTAGAATTACATATTCAACCTTTTGAAAACATTTATGACCAGGAGGTCAACACAAGTTTTAAACTATATATTCTCATAGACTCCTTATTATGTTAAATAAGCCAGACAGTAATCCATATTGGACTAATTGAACAAATTTCTGGCTCTAGAGTCCTAAATATTATCTTTCTATACATTCCAATTGACTAATCTGAGGTTAAATCAGTCACACCGTAGGCCATTATGACCTAACTGAACATCATTCTGGCAGAAGAGTCCTCAAAAGGTTTTTAATGCTTGTTCTTACTGACTTCTTATGTTACACCAAGCCATTCAGAAGACCATTTTGACCCACTGAACATCAGGTCCACAACGTATTTTCAACCATATATTCTAAAAGATTCCTTCTGATGTTAAAGCAGCCAGTCCATAAATGACCTTCTGAACACATTTCTGACAGAGGTCAAGACAAATTTTCAACTGTATATTCATTCCTATTGCCTGAATATTCTTTCTGATGTTATATCAGCTAGACAGTAATCCATCATTGACCTACTGAACATATTTTTCATCAAAGAATCCTTGAAAATCAATTTACTATACACACTAATTGACTTCCCTTCCGAATCCAATTTCTTTCCAAATGGTCCACAAAAGGTTTTTATTTATTTTAATATTATGACTATACAGAATTCCATTTTTGACCTTCTGAACATAACTTTGACCAAAAAGGTCAACAAAATGTTTCATCTAAAAATCTCATTGATTCCTTATAATGTTATCAGGCAGACTAATGTCTGCCTGATAACATTATAAGGAAGCAATGAGATTAATGTCCACTGCTGAACCACTGAATATATTTTAATTTCTTTTTTATTTATTTTAGTCCATATTTAGAATTCCATATTCAACCTTTTGAAAACATTTCTGACCAAGAAGCCAACACAATTTTTCAACTCTATAGTCTCATACACTCTTTATAATGTTAAATCAGACAGACACTAATCCATATTTGGCCAAAGGAACAAATTTAGGGCCCAATAGTCCTCAATCATGATCTTTCTATATTGGCTAATCACTCAGACCAATGTCTATTTTGACTCAGTGACCATCTTTCTGGCCAGAGTCCTCAAAAGGTTTTTACTATATGTTCACTTTTACTCCTTACGTTACATCAAGCCATTCAGAAGACCATTTTGGAGATACTGAACATCATGTCCACAAAGTCTTTTCAACCATATATTCTCAAAGATTCCTTCTGATGTTAAAGAAGCCAGACAGTAGGCCTTCTGAATACATTTCTGACCAAGAGGCCGACACAAATTTTCAACAATGTATTCTCATAGAATCTTTATAATGTTAAATCAGACAGATACTAATCCATATTTGGCAAACGGAACATATTTTGGGCCCAATAGTCCTGAAGCATGATCTTTAAATACATTCCTATTGGCTAATCATCCAGACCAATGTCTATTTTGACCTAGTGACCATCTTTCTGGCCAAAGAGTCCTCAAAAGGTTTTTACTACATGTTCTCTTTAACTCATTATATTACATCAAGCTATTCAGAAGACCATTTTTGACCCACTGAACATGAGGTCCACAACGTATTTTCAACCATATATTCTCAAAGATTCCTTCTGATGTTAAAGCAGCCAGACAGTAGTCCATAAATGACCTTCTGAACACATTTCTGAAAAGAGGTCAACACAAATTTTCGACTATATATTCATTACTATTGCCTAAATAGTCCTTCTGATGTTATGTCAGCCAGACAGTAGTCCGTCATTGACCTACTGAACATATTTTTGACCAAATAGTCCTTGAAAATTAATTTACTCATTTACTTCCTTCCGAATCCCATTTCTGTCCAAATGGTCCACAAAAGGTTTTTATTTATTTATTTGACTTGTTATGACTATACCTAAATTCCATATATGACCTTCTGAACATAATTTTGACCAAGAGATCCACAAAAATTTCATCTATACAGTATATTCTCAATGATTCCTTATAATGTTTTCAGCCAGACAGTAGTCCATAAATTTAACCACTGAATATATTTTAATTTAGCGTTTTATTTATTTTAGTCCATATATAGAATTCCATATTCAACCTTTTGAAAACATTTATGACCAGGAGGTCAACACAAGTTTTAAACTATATATTCTCATAGACTCCTTATTATGTTAAATAAGCCAGACAGTAATCCATTTTGGACTAACTGAACAAATTTCGGGCTCTAGAGTCCTAAATATTATCTTTCTATACATTCCAATTGACTAATCTGAGGATAAATCAGTCAGACGGTGGGCCATTATGACCTAACTGAACATCATTCTGGCAGAAGAGTCCTCAAAAGGTTTTAATACATGTTCTCATTGACTTCTTCTTATGTTACATCAAGCTATTCAGAAGACCATATTTGACCTACTGAACATCAGGTCCACAAAGTCTTTTCAACCATATATTGTCAAAGATTCCTTCTGATGTTTAAAGAAGCCAGACAGTAGTCCATAATTGACCTTCTAAACACATTTTTAACTATATATTCTCTTAGACTCCTTATTATGTTAAATAAGCCAGACAGTAATCCATATTGGACTAATTGAACAAATTTCCGGCTCTAGAGTCCTAAATATTATCTTTCTATACATTCCAATTGACTAATCTGAGGTTAAATCAGTCACACCGTAGGCCATTATGACCTAACTGAACATCATTCTGGCAGAAGAGTCCTCAAAAGGTTTTTAATGCATGTTCTCACTGACTTCTTCTTATGTTACACCAAGCCATTCAGAAGACCATTTTTGACCCACTGAACATGAGGTCCACAACGTATTTTCAACCATATATTCTCAAAGATTCCTTCTGATGTTAAAGCAGCCAGACAGTAGTCCATAAATGACCTTCTGAACACATTTCTGAAAAGAGGTCAACACAAATTTTCGACTATATATTCATTACTATTGCCTAAATAGTCCTTCTGATGTTATGTCAGCCAGACAGTAGTCCGTCATTGTCCTACTGAACATATTTTTGACCAAATAGTCCTTGAAAATTAATTTACTATACACACTCATTTACTTTCCTTCCGAATCCCATTTCTGTCCAAATGGTCCACAAAAGGTTTTTATTTATTTATTTTACTTTTTATGACTATACCTGAATTCCATATATGACCTTCTGAACATAATTTTGACCAAGAGATCCACAAAAAATTTTAATCTATACAGTATATTCTCAATGATTCCTTATAATGTTTTCAGCCAGACAGTAGTCCATAAATTGAACCACTGAATATATTTTAATTTAGCGTTTTATTTATTTTAGTCCATATTTAGAATTCCATATTCAACCTTTTGAAAACATTTATGACCAGGAGGTCAACACAAGTTTTAAACTATATATTCTCATAGACTCCTTATTATGTTAAATAAGCCAGACAGTAATCCATTTTGGACTAACTGAACAAATTTCGGGCTCTAGAGTCCTAAATATTATCTTTCTATACATTCCAATTGACTAATCTGAGGATAAATCAGTCAGACGGTAGGCCATTATGACCTAACTGAACATCATTCTGGCAGAAGAGTCCTCAAAAGGTTTTTACATGTTCTCATTGACTTCTTCTTATGTTACATCAAGCTATTCAGAAGACCATATTTGACCTACTGAACATCAGGTCCACAAAGTCTTTTCAACCATATATTGTCAAAGATTCCTTCTGATGTTTAAAGAAGCCAGACAGTAGTCCATAATTGACCTTCTAAACACATTTTAAACTATATATTCTCTTAGACTCCTTATTATGTTAAATAAGCCAGACAGTAATCCATATTGGACTAATTGAACAAATTTCCGGCTCTAGAGTCCTAAATATTATCTTTCTATACATTCCAATTGACTAATCTGAGGTTAAATCAGTCACACCGTAGAGCCATTATGACCTAACTGAACATCATTCTGGCAGAAGAGTCCTCAAAAGGTTTTTAATGCATGTTCTCACTGACTTCTTCTTATGTTACACCAAGCCATTCAGAAGACCATTTTTGACCCACTGAACATGAGGTCCACAACGTATTTTCAACCATATATTCTCAAAGATTCCTTCTGATGTTAAAGCAGCCAGACAGTAGTCCATAAATGACCTTCTGAACACATTTCTGAAAAGAGGTCAACACAAATTTTCGACTATATATTCATTACTATTGCCTAAATAGTCCTTCTGATGTTATGTCAGCCAGACAGTAGTCCGTCATTGTCCTACTGAACATATTTTTGACCAAATAGTCCTTGAAAATTAATTTACTATACACACTCATTTACTTCCCTTCCGAATCCCATTTCTGTCCAAATGGTCCAAAAAAGGTTTTTATTTATTTATTTTACTTGTTATACTATACCTGAATTCCATATTTGACCTTCTGAACATAATTTTGACCAAGAGGTCCACAACAAATTTTCATCTATACAGTATATTCTCAATGATTCCTTATAATGTTTTCAGCCAGACAGTAGTCCATAATTTAACCACTGAATATATTTTAATTTAGCGTTTTATTTATTTTAGTCCATATTTAAAATTCCATATTCAACCTTTTGAAAACATTTATGACCAGGAGGTCAACACAAGTTTTAAACTATATATTCTCATAGACTCCTTATTATGTTAAATAAGCCAGACAGTAATCCATTTTGGACTAACTGAACAAATTTCGGGCTCTAGAGTCCTAAATATTATCTTTCTATACATTCCAATTGACTAATCTGAGGATAAATCAGTCAGACGGTAGGCCATTATGACCTAACTGAACATCATTCTGGCAGAAGAGTCCTCAAAAGGTTTTTAATACATGTTCTCATTGACTTCTTCTTATGTTACATCAAGCTATTCAGAAGACCATATTTGACCTACTGAACATCAGGTCCACAAAGTCTTTTCAACCATATATTGTCGAAGATTCCTTCTGATGTTTAAAGAAGCCAGCCAGTAGTCCATAATTGACCTTCTAAACACATTTTAAACTATATATTCTCTTAGACTCCTTATTATGTTAAATAAGCCAGACAGTAATCCATATTGGACTAATTGAACAAATTTCCGGCTCTAGAGTCCTAAATATTATCTTTCTATACATTCCAATTGACTAATCTGAGGTTAAATCAGTCACACCGTAGGTCATTATGACCTAACTGAACATCATTCTGGCAGAAGAGTCCTCAAAAGGTTTTAATGCATGTTCTCACTGACTTCTTCTTATGTTACACCAAGCCATTCAGAAGACCATTTTTGACCCACTGAACATGAGGTCCACAACGTATTTTCAACCATATATTCTCAAAGATTCCTTCTGATGTTAAAGCAGCCAGACAGTAGTCCATAAATGACCTTCTGAACACATTTCTGAAAAGAGGTCAACACAAATTTTCGACTATATATTCATTACTATTGCCTAAATAGTCCTTCTGATGTTATGTCAGCCAGACAGTAGTCCGTCATTGTCCTACTGAACATATTTTTGACCAAATAGTCCTTGAAAATTAATTTACTTTACACACTCATTTACTTCCCTTCCGAATCCCATTTCTGTCCAAATGGTCCAAAAAGGTTTTATTTATTTATTTTACTTGTTATACTATACCTGAATTCCATATTTGACCTTCTGAACATAATTTTGACCAAGAGGTCCACAACAAATTTTCATCTATACAGTATATTCTCAATGATTCCTTATAATGTTTTCAGCCAGACAGTAGTCCATAATTTAACCACTGAATATATTTTAATTTAGCGTTTTATTTATTTTAGTCCATATTTAAAATTCCATATTCAACCTTTTGAAAACATTTATGACCAGGAGGTCAACACAAGTTTTAAACTATATATTCTCATAAACTCCTTATTATGTTAAATAAGCCAGACAGTAATCCATTTTGGACTAACTGAACAAATTTCGGGCTCTAGAGTCCTAAATATTATCTTTCTATACATTCCAATTGACTAATCTGAGGATAAATCAGTCAGACGGTAGGCCATTATGACCTAACTGAACATCATTCTGGCAGAAGAGTCCTCAAAAGGTTTTAATACATGTTCTCATTGACTTCTTCTTATGTTACATCAAGCTATTCAGAAGACCATATTTGACCTACTGAACATCGGGTCCACAAAGTCTTTTCAACCATATATTGTCAAAGATTCCTTCTGATGTTTAAAGAAGCCAGACAGTAGTCCATAATTGACCTTCTGAACACATTTCTGAAAAGAGGTCAACACAAATTTTCGACTATATATTCATTACTATTGCCTAAATAGTCCTTCTGATGTTATGTCAGCCAGACAGTAGTCCGTCATTGTCCTACTGAACATATTTTTGACCAAATAGTCCTTGAAAATTAATTTACTATACACACTCATTTACTTCCCTTCCGAATCCCATTTCTGTCCAAATGGTCCAAAAAAGGTTTTTATTTATTTATTTTACTTGTTATACTATACCTGAATTCCATATTTGACCTTCTGAACATAATTTTGACCAAGAGGTCCACAACAAATTTTCATCTATACAGTATATTCTCAATGATTCCTTATAATGTTTTCAGCCAGACAGTAGTCCATAATTTAACCACTGAATATATTTTAATTTAGCGTTTTATTTATTTTAGTCCATATTTAAAATTCCATATTCAACCTTTTGAAAACATTTATGACCAGGAGGTCAACACAAGTTTTAAACTATATATTCTCATAGACTCCTTATTATGTTAAATAAGCCAGACAGTAATTTATTTTGGACTAACTGAACAAATTTCGGGCTCTAGAGTCCTAAATATTATCTTTCTATACATTCCAATTGACTAATCTGAGGATAAATCAGTCAGACGGTAGGCCATTATGACCTAACTGAACATCATTCTGGCAGAAGAGTCCTCAAAAGGTTTTTAATACATGTTCTCAATGACTTCTTCTTATGTTACATCAAGCTATTCAGAAGACCATATTTGACCTACTGAACATCAGGTCCACAAAGTCTTTTCAACCATATATTGTCGAAGATTCCTTCTGATGTTTAAAGAAGCCAGCCAGTAGTCCATAATTGACCTTCTAAACACATTTTAAACTATATATTCTCTTAGACTCCTTATTATGTTAAATAAGCCAGACAGTAATCCATATTGGACTAATTGAACAAATTTCCGGCTCTAGAGTCCTAAATATTATCTTTCTATACATTCCAATTGACTAATCTGAGGTTAAATCAGTCACACCGTAGGTCATTATGACCTAACTGAACATCATTCTGGCAGAAGAGTCCTCAAAAGGTTTTTAATGCATGTTCTCACTGACTTCTTCTTATGTTACACCAAGCCATTCAGAAGACCATTTTTGACCCACTGAACATGAGGTCCACAACGTATTTTCAACCATATATTCTCAAAGATTCCTTCTGATGTTAAAGCAGCCAGACAGTAGTCCATAAATGACCTTCTGAACACATTTCTGAAAAGAGGTCAACACAAATTTTCGACTATATATTCATTACTATTGCCTAAATAGTCCTTCTGATGTTATGTCAGCCAGACAGTAGTCCGTCATTGTCCTACTGAACATATTTTTGACCAAATAGTCCTTGAAAATTAATTTACTTTACACACTCATTTACTTCCTTCCGAATCCCATTTCTGTCCAAATGGTCCAAAAAAGGTTTTTATTTATTTATTTTACTTGTTATACTATACCTGAATTCCATATTTGACCTTCTGAACATAATTTTGACCAAGAGGTCCACAACAAATTTTCATCTATACAGTATATTCTCAATGATTCCTTATAATGTTTTCAGCCAGACAGTAGTCCATAATTTAACCACTGAATATATTTTAATTTAGCGTTTTATTTATTTTAGTCCATATTTAAAATTACATATTCAACCTTTTGAAAACATTTATGACCAGGAGGTCAACACAAGTTTTAAACTATATATTCTCATAGACTCCTTATTATGTTAAATAAGCCAGACAGTAATCCATTTTGGACTAACTGAACAAATTTCGGGCTCTAGAGTCCTAAATATTATCTTTCTATACATTCCAATTGACTAATCTGAGGATAAATCAGTCAGACGGTAGGCCATTATGACCTAACTGAACATCATTCTGGCAGAAGAGTCCTCAAAAGGTTTTTAATACATGTTCTCATTGACTTCTTCTTATGTTACATCAAGCTATTCAGAAGACCATATTTGACCTACTGAACATCAGGTCCACAAAGTCTTTTCAACCATATATTGTCAAAGATTCCTTCTGATGTTTAAAGAAGCCAGACAGTAGTCCATAATTGACCTTCTAAACACATTTTAAACTATATATTCTCTTAGACTCCTTATTATGTTAAATAAGCCAGACAGTAATCCATATTGGACTAATTGAACAAATTTCCGGCTCTAGAGTCCTAAAAATTATCTTTCTATACATTCCAATTGACTAATCTGAGGTTAAATCAGTCACACCGTAGGTCATTATGACCTAACTGAACATCATTCTGGCAGAAGAGTCCTCAAAAGGTTTTTAATGCATGTTCTCACTGACTTCTTCTTATGTTACACCAAGCCATTCAGAAGACCATTTTTGACCCACTGAACATGAGGTCCACAACGTATTTTCAACCATATATTCTCAAAGATTCCTTCTGATGTTAAAGCAGCCAGACAGTAGTCCATAAATGACCTTCTGAACACATTTCTGAAAAGAGGTCAACACAAATTTTCGACTATATATTCATTACTATTGCCTAAATAGTCCTTCTGATGTTATGTCAGCCAGACAGTAGTCCGTCATTGTCCTACTGAACATATTTTTGACCAAATAGTCCTTGAAAATTAATTTACTTTACACACTCATTTACTTCCTTCCGAATCCCATTTCTGTCCAAATGGTCCAAAAAAGGTTTTTATTTATTTATTTTACTTGTTATACTATACCTGAATTCCATATTTGACCTTCTGAACATAATTTTGACCAAGAGGTCCACAACAAATTTTCATCTATACAGTATATTCTCAATGATTCCTTATAATGTTTTCAGCCAGACAGTAGTCCATAATTTAACCACTGAATATATTTTAATTTAGCGTTTTATTTATTTTAGTCCATATTTAAAATTACATATTCAACCTTTTGAAAACATTTATGACCAGGAGGTCAACACAAGTTTTAAACTATATATTCTCATAGACTCCTTATTATGTTAAATAAGCCAGACAGTAATCCATTTTGGACTAACTGAACAAATTTCGGGCTCTAGAGTCCTAAATATTATCTTTCTATACATTCCAATTGACTAATCTGAGGATAAATCAGTCAGACGGTAGGCCATTATGACCTAACTGAACATCATTCTGGCAGAAGAGTCCTCAAAAGGTTTTAATACATGTTCTCATTGACTTCTTCTTATGTTACATCAAGCTATTCAGAAGACCATATTTGACCTACTGAACATCAGGTCCACAAAGTCTTTTCAACCATATATTGTCAAAGATTCCTTCTGATGTTTAAAGAAGCCAGACAGTAGTCCATAATTGACCTTCTAAACACATTTTAAACTATATATTCTCTTAGACTCCTTATTATGTTAAATAAGCCAGACAGTAATCCATATTGGACTAATTGAACAAATTTCCGGCTCTAGAGTCCTAAATATTATCTTTCTATACATTCCAATTGACTAATCTGAGGTTAAATCAGTCACACCGTAGGTCATTATGACCTAACTGAACATCATTCTGGCAGAAGAGTCCTCAAAAGGTTTTAATGCATGTTCTCACTGACTTCTTCTTATGTTACACCAAGCCATTCAGAAGACCATTTTTGACCCACTGAACATGAGGTCCACAACGTATTTTCAACCATATATTCTCAAAGATTCCTTCTGATGTTAAAGCAGCCAGACAGTAGTCCATAAATGACCTTCTGAACACATTTCTGAAAAGAGGTCAACACAAATTTTCGACTATATATTCATTACTATTGCCTAAATAGTCCTTCTGATGTTATGTCAGCCAGACAGTAGTCCGTCATTGTCCTACTGAACATATTTTTGACCAAATAGTCCTTGAAAATTAATTTACTATACACACTCATTTACTTCCCTTCCTTCTGTCCAAATGGTCCAAAAAAGGTTTTTATTTATTTATTTTACTTGTTATACTATACCTGAATTCCATATTTGACCTTCTGAACATAATTTTGACCAAGAGGTCCACAACAAATTTTCATCTATACAGTATATTCTCAATGATTCCTTATAATGTTTTCAGCCAGACAGTAGTCCATAATTTAACCACTGAATATTTTTAATTTAGCGTTTTATTTATTTTAGTCCATATTTAAAATTCCATATTCAACCTTTTGAAAACATTTATGACCAGGAGGTCAACACAAGTTTTAAACTATATATTCTCATAAACTCCTTATTATGTTAAATAAGCCAGACAGTAATCCATTTTGGACTAACTGAACAAATTTCGGGCTCTAGAGTCCTAAATATTATCTTTCTATACATTCCAATTGACTAATCTGAGGATAAATCAGTCAGACGGTAGGCCATTATGACCTAACTGAACATCATTCTGGCAGAAGAGTCCTCAAAAGGTTTTTAATACATGTTCTCATTGACTTCTTCTTATGTTACATCAAGCTATTCAGAAGACCATATTTGACCTACTGAACATCGGGTCCACAAAGTCTTTTCAACCATATATTGTCAAAGATTCCTTCTGATGTTTAAAGAAGCCAGACAGTAGTCCATAATTGACCTTCTGAACACATTTCTGAAAAGAGGTCAACACAAATTTTCGACTATATATTCATTACTATTGCCTAAATAGTCCTTCTGATGTTATGTCAGCCAGACAGTAGTCCGTCATTGTCCTACTGAACATATTTTTGACCAAATAGTCCTTGAAAATTAATTTACTATACACACTCATTTACTTCCCTTCCGAATCCCATTTCTGTCCAAATGGTCCAAAAAAGGTTTTTATTTATTTATTTTACTTGTTATACTATACCTGAATTCCATATTTGACCTTCTGAACATAATTTTGACCAAGAGGTCCACAACAAATTTTCATCTATACAGTATATTATCAATGATTCCTTATAATGTTTTCAGCCAGACAGTAGTCCATAATTTAACCACTGAATATATTTTAATTTAGCGTTTTATTTATTTTAGTCCATATTTAGAATTCCATATTCAACCTTTTGAAAACATTTATGACCAGGAGGTCAACACAAGTTTTAAACTATATATTCTCATAGACTCCTTATTATGTTAAATAAGCCAGACATTAATCCATTTTGGACTAACTGAACAAATTTCGGGCTCTAGAGTCCTAAATATTATCTTTCTATACATTCCAATTGACTAATCTGAGGGTAAATCAGTCAGACCGTAGGCCATTATGATCTAACTGAACATCATTCTGGCAGAAGAGTCCTCAAAAGGTTTTTAATACATGTTCTCATTGACTTCTTCTTATGTTATATCAAGCTATTCAGAAGACCATATTTGACCTAACTGAACATCAGGTCCACAAAGTCTTTTCAACCATATATTCTTAAAGATTCCTTCTGATGTTTAAAGAAGCCAGACAGTAGTCCATAATTGACCTTCTAAACACATTTCTGACCAAGAGGCCGACACAAATTTTCAACAATGTATTCTCATAGAATCTTTATAATGTTAAATCAGACAGATACTAATCCATATTTGGCAAACGGAACATATTTCAGATTAGAAGCATTCCTGTTTAAAAAGTCTTTCAATGTTTAAATTGCTTTGTGTTTACATTTTTGTGTCGATTTTAATAATTCTTAATTGCTCTAAAGGCTTTTTTTTCTCCTCCCTCTGTAGCACTTTGAGATTTTCTTTAAAATGTAAAGTGTTTTATAAATAAAATGTATTATTATTAATACAGTGCTGAGCACTGCAATGCATTCAATAACTCGTACAATGACGACAAAAGCTGTTGCATTGCATTCAATAACTCCCTGTGCATTGAAGAGGTAGCGCATTTGCATTGCATTGTATTCAATATATTTTGTGCATTGTTGAAAATAAATGTGCTTTTGCATTGCATACCTGACCTCGTTGAGCCTTGAGTGATAGCGCATTTGCATTGCATTTGTATTCAGTATCTGTTGTGAAGAGAAAAGTGGTTTTGTATTGCATAGAAGAATTTGTGTGCTTTGAAAAGATAATTATTTTGCATTGCATACAAGAACTAGAATTGAAAAAAAAGTGCTTTGCATTGCATTAATAACCTCGTTGTTTATTGAGAGATAAAGGCTTTTGCATTGCACACAGATCTTTTGCATTGCATACAAGAACTAGAATTGTATAAAAAGTGGTTTTGCATTGGATACATGACCTCGCTATGCATTGAGAGATAAGCGCAATGCATTGTATTGTATACAAAATATTTTGTGCATTGTTGAAAAGAAATGTGAAAAGTATTGAAAAATCCTTATATCTCCTCAATGCGCCAGAGATAAGCGCAATTGCATTGCAATATCTGTTTTGCATTGTTGAAGACAAAAGTGCATTGCATACAAGAATTAGATTTGAAAAAAAAGTTTTTGCATTGCATAAATGTCCTCATTGTGCATTGAGCGATAGGTACTTTTGCATCGCATACAAGAACCTGCGTGCTTTGAAAAGTCAATTTCTTTTGCATTAGATAAGCGCAATTGCAATATCCTTTGTGCATTGTTAAAGAGAAACGTGAATGCAGTGAATGCACTTCAATGCACAATGAGAAGAGATATCTTTTTTTCGTTGTTGAAGAGAAAAGTGCTTTGCGTACAATAACTTACTACAATGCAATGCAAAACTACTTATATCTGGTCAATGCGCGAGTTCTCATGTATGCAATGCAAAATCACTTCTCTTCAATGCAAGACGAGTATTTTTCAATTCATACAAGAATGTGTTGTACAATGAGCTAAGGGCTTTTGCAGTGCATACAAGAACTCAATGTGCATTGAAGAGATAGCGCATTTGCATTGCATTGCATTCAATATATGTTGTGCATTTTGAAGAGAAAAGTGCTTGTGTATTGCATACAATAACTAGTGTGCTTTGAAAAGTTCATTCCTTTTGCATTGCATACAAGAACTAGAATTGAATAAAAAAAAAACTGCTTTTGCATTGCATACATGACCTCGTGTGCATTGAGAGATAAGGGATTTTGCATTGCACACAGATCTTGTGCATTGTTGAAGAGAAAAGTGGTTTTGCATTGCATACAAGAACTAGAATTGAAAAAAAAAGTTATTTGCATTGCATAAATGACCTCATTGTGCATTGAGAGATAGGGCCTTTTGCATTGCATACAGATCTTGAGCATTGTTGAAGAGAAAAGTGCTTTTGCATTGCATACAAGAATTCACTGTTCATTGAAGAGATTTGCATTGCAATTGCATTCAATATATGTTGTGCATTGTTGAAGAGAAAAGTGCTTTTGCATTGCATACAATAACTTACTACAATGCAATGCAAAACTACTTATATCTCGTCAATGCGCGAGTTCTCATGTATGCAATGTAAAATCACTTCTCTTCAATGCAAGACGAGTATTTTTCAATTCATACAAGAATGTGTTGTACAATGAGCTAAGGGCTTTTGCAGTGCATACAAGAACTCAATGTGCATTGAAGAGATAGCGCATTTGCATTGCATTGCATTCAATATATGTTGTGCATTTTGAAGAGAAAAGTGCTTGTGTATTGCATACAATAACTAGTGTGCTTTGAAAAGTTCATTCCTTTTGCATTGCATACAAGAACTAGAATTGAATAAAAAACTGCTTTTGCATTGCACACATGACCTCGTGTGCATTGAGAGATAAGGGATTTTGCATTGCACACAGATCTTGTGCATGGTTGAAGAGAAAAGTGCTTTTGCATTGCATACAAGAACTAGAATTGAAAAAAAAGTTATTTGCATTGCATAAATGACCACATTGTGCATTGAGAGATAGGGCCTTTTGCATTGCATACAGATCTTGAGCATTGTTGAAGAGAAAAGTGCTTTTGCATTGCATACAAGAATTCACTGTTCATTGAAGAGATAGCGCATTTGCATTGCAATTGCATTCAATATATGTTGTGCATTGTTGAAGAGAAAAGTGCTTTTGCATTGCATACAATAACTTACTACAATGCAATGCAAAACTACTTATATCTCGTCAATCCGAGTTCTCATGTATGCAATGCAAAATCACTTCTCTTTAATGCAAGACGAGTATTTTTCAATTCATACAAAAATGTGTTGTACAATGAGCTAAGGGCTTTTGCAGTGCATACAAGAACTCAATGTGCATTGAAGAGATAGCGCATTTGCATTGCAATTGCATTCAATATATGTTGTGCATTGTTGAAGAGAAAAGTGCTTTTGCATTGCATACAATAACTTACTACAATGCAATGCAAAACTACTTATATCTCGTCAATGCGCGAGTTCTCATGTATGCAATGCAAAATCACTTCTCTTTAATGCAAGACGAGTATTTTTCAATTCATACAAGAATGTGTTGTACAATGAGCTAAGGGCTTTTGCAGTGCATACAAGAACTCAATGTGCATTGAAGAGATAGCGCATTTGCATTGCATTGCATTCAATATATGTTGTGGATTTTTGAAGAGAAAAGTGCTTGTGTATTGCATACAATAACTAGTGTGCTTTGAAAAGTTCATTCCTTTTGCATTGCATACAAGAACTAGAATTGAATAAAAAACTGCTTTTGCATTGCACACATGACCTCGTGTGCATTGAGAGATAAGGGATTTTGCATTGCACACAGATCTTGTGCATGGTTGAAGAGAAAAGTGCTTTTGCATTGCATACAAGAACTAGAATTGAAAAAAAAGTTATTTGCATTGCATAAATGACCACATTGTGCATTGAGAGATAGGGCCTTTTGCATTGCATACAGATCTTGAGCATTGTTGAAGAGAAAAGTGCTTTTGCATTGCATACAAGAATTCACTGTTCATTGAAGAGATAGCGCATTTGCATTGCAATTGCATTCAATATATGTTGTGCATTGTTGAAGAGAAAAGTGCTTTTGCATTGCATACAATAACTTACTACAATGCAATGCAAAACTACTTATATCTCGTCAATGCGAGAGTTCTCATGTATGCAATGCAAAATCACTTCTCTTTAATGCAAGACGAGTATTTTTCAATTCATACAAGAATGTGTTGTACAATGAGCTAAGGGCTTTTGCAGTGCATACAAGAACTCAATGTGCATTGAAGAGATAGCGCATTTGCATTGCATTGCATTCAATATATGTTGTGCATTTTTGAAGAGAAAAGTGCTTTTGCATTGCATACAAGAACTAGAATTAAATTAAAAGTGCTTTTGCATTGCATAAATGCCACAAAAAAGAAGAAGTTGTGCATTGAGAGATAAGGGCTTTTGCATTGCATACAGATCAAGTGCATTGTTGAAGAGAAAAGTGCTTTTGCATTGCATACAAGATTTAGAATTGAATAAAATATTGCATTGCATTGCATAAATGACCTCGTTGTGCATTGAGAGATAAGGGCTTTTGAATTGCATACAGATCTTGTGCATTAATGAAGAGAAAAGCATTGCATAAAATAATTGAATAAAAAGTTATTTTGCATTACATGCAAGATCTTATTGAGCTTTGAAGAGATACATATTTTTGCAATGCATACAATAATCGCTGTGCACTGATGAGATAGTGAAATGCAAAAATACTTATATCTCGTCAATGCGCTAGAGATAAGTGCAATTGCATTGTATTCAATATATGTTGTGCATTGTTGAAGAGAAACGTGAATGCAGTGATTGCACTTCAATGCACACACTGTGTGAGTGCATTGAGTGCATTCAATATCTGTTGTGCGTTGTTGAAGAAAAAAGTGCTTTTGCATACAAGAACGTGTGTGCTTTGAAAAGTTAATTCCTTTTGCATTGCATTCAAGAACTAGAATTGAATAAAAACTGCTTTTGCATTGCATACATGACCTCGTGTGTATTGAGAGAAAAGTGCTTTTGCATTACATTCAAGAACTAGAATTGAAAAAAAAAAGTTCTTTGCATTGCATAAATGTACATAAATTGCATAAATTGTACATTGCGAGATATGGGCTTTTGCATTGCATACAGATCTTGATGTGCATTGAGAGATAAGCGCAATTGCATTGTATTGTGTTCAAAATCTTTTGTGCATTGTTGAATAAAACGTGCTTTGTACATTGTATACATGACCTCGTTGGCATTGAGAGATTAGTGGTTTTGCATTTCATACAATAATCTGTTGTGCTTTGAAGAGATGTTTATGCAAAAATACTTATATCCTTCAATGCACGAATTCATGTATGCAATGCAAAAGCACTTTTCTCTCCAATGCAAGACGAGAACTTGTAATTACATACAAGAATTTGTTGTGCATTGAAGCGAAATTTGCTTTTGCATTGCATACGATAATTCGCTGTGCACTGAAGAGTTAAATGCTTTTGCAGACAGATATTTATAAAGTTGTATAGTAAATGGAAACCAATGGAAACATAACAATAAATAATTAATTAATATTGTTTGCTTTGTGAGGTTGATATAAACTTATACTGAAACAATAAAGCAATAACAAAACAAGAATGTTAAATTAAAGATTATCCTTAAAAGTGGAATATATTTAGGGTCCAAAAAAGTTTTTTTTTTCATTTAAGTCGGTATTTAGAAGTCCATATTCAACCTTTTGATAATATGTCTGACCAAGAGGTCAACCCAATTTTTAAACACATCCATATTTGGCCAATCATGATCTTTCTATACATTCCTTTTGGCTAATCACCCAGACCAATGTCTATTTTGACCTAGTGACCATCTTTCTGGCCAGAGTCCTCAAAGCGTTTTAACTATATGTTCTCTTTTACTTCTTATGTTACATCAAGCCATTCAGAAGACCATTTTTGACCCACAGTACATCAGGTCCACAACGTATTTTCAACCATATATTCTCAAAGATTCCTTCTGATGTTATAGCAGCCAGACAGTAGTCCATAAATTACCTTCTGAACACATTTCTGACAAAGAGGTCAACACAAATTTTCAACTTAATTCAACTCAATTCAACTCAATTTTAACTCAATTAATTCCTATTGCCTAAAAAGTCCTTCTGATATCAGCCAAACAGTACTCCCTTCTGAACATATTTTTGACCAAATAGTTCTTGAAAATTAATTTACTATACACACTCATTTACTTCCCTTCTGAATCCCATTTTTGTCCAAATGGTCCACAAAAGGTTTTTATTTATTTTAATGTTATTATATACAGAATTCCATTTTTGATCTTCTGAACATAACTTTGGCCAAAAGGTCAACAAAATGTTTTCATCTATAAAATCTCATTGATTCCTTATAATGTTTTCAGCCAGACAGTGGTCTGGTCTAAATTAAAACCACTGAATATATTTTAATTTCGTTTTTTATTTAATTTATTCCATATTTAGAAATCCATATTCAACCTTTTGAAAACATTTCTGACCAAGAGGCCAACACAATTTTTTAAATGAATAGTCTCATACACTCTTTATAAAATAAAAACAGAAAGACACTAATACATATTTGGCCAACGGAACAAATTAAGGGCCCAACAGTCCTCAATCATGATCTTTCTATATCGGCTAATCACCCAGACCAATGTCTATTTTGACCTAGTGACCATCTTTTTGGCCAGAGTCCTCAAAAGGTTTTTACTATATGTTCTCTTTTACTCCTTACGTTACATCAAGCCATTCAGAAGACCATTTTGGAGATACTGAACATCATGTCCACAAAGTCTTTTCAACCATATATTCTCAAAGATTCCTTCTGATGTTAAAGCAGCCAGACAGTAGTCCATAAATGACCTTCTGAACACATTTCTGAAAAGAGGTCAACACAAATTTTCGACTATATATTCATTACTATTGCCTAAATAGTCCTTCTGATGTTATGTCAGCCAGACAGTAGTCCGTCATTGACCTACTGAACATATTTTTGACCAAATAGTCCTTGAAAATTAATTTACTATACACACTCATTTACTTCCCTTCCGAATCCCATTTCTGTCCAAATGGTCCACAAAAGGTTTTTATTTATTTATTTTACTTGTTATGACTATACCTGAATTCCATATATGACCTTCTGAACATAATTTTGACCAAGAGATCCACAAAAAATTTTCATCTATACAGTATATTCTCAATGATTCCTTATAATGTTTTCAGCCAGACAGTTGTCCATAAATTGAACCACTGAATATATTTTAATTTAGCGTTTTATTTATTTTAGTCCATATTTAGAATTCCATATTCAACCTTTTGAAAACATTTATGACCACAAGTTTTAAATTATATATTCTCATAGACTCCTTATTATGTTAAATAAGCCAGACAGTAATCCATTTTGGACTAACTGAACAAATTTCGGGCTCTAGAGTCCTAAATATTATCTTTCTATACATTCCAATTGACTAATCTGAGGATAAATCAGTCAGACGGTAGGCCATTATGACCTAACTGAACATTCTGGCAGAAGAGTCCTCAAAAGGTTTTTAATACATGTTCTCATTGACTTCTTCTTATGTTACATCAAGCTATTCAGAAGACCATATTTGACCTACTGAACATCAGGTCCACAAAGTCTTTTCAACCATATATTGTCAAAGATTCCTTCTGATGTTTAAAGAAGCCAGACAGTAGTCCATAATTGACCTTCTAAACACATTTTAAACTATATATTCTCTTAGACTCCTTATTATGTTAAATAAGCCAGACAGTAATCCATATTGGACTAACTGAACAAATTTCGGGCTCTAGAGTCCTAAATATTATCTTTCTATACATTCCAATTGACTAATCTGAGGATAAATCAGTCCATTATGACCTAACTGAACATCATTCTGGCAGAAGAGTCCTCAAAAGGTTTTTAATACATGTTCTCATTGACTTCTTCTTATGTTACATCAAGCTATTCAGAAGACCATATTTGACCTACTGAACATCAGGTCCACAAAGTCTTTTCAACCATGTATTCTCAAAGATTCCTTCTGATGTTTAAAGAAGCCAGACAGTAGTCCATAGTTGACCTTCTAAACACATTTCTGACCAAGAGGCCGACACAAATTTTCAACAATGTATTCTCATAGAATCTTTATAATGTTAAATCAGACAGATACTAATCCATATTTGGCAAACGGAACATATTTTGGGCCCAATAGTCCTGAAGCATGATCTTTAAATACATTCCTATTGGCTAATCATCCAGACCAATGTCTATTTTGACCTAGTGACCATCTTTCTGGCCAAAGAGTCCTCAAAAGGTTTTTACTACATGTTCTCTTTTACTCATTACATTACATCAAGCTATTCAGAAGACTATTTTTGACCCACTGAACATGAGGTCCACAACGTATTTTCAAACATATATTCTAAAAGATTCCTTCTGATGTTAAAGCAGTCAGTCCATAAATGAACTTCTGAACACGTTTCTGACAGAGGTCAACACAAATTGTCAACTATATATTCATTCCTATTGCCTGAATATTCCTTCTGATGTTATATCGCTAGACAGTAGTCCGTCATTGACCTACTGAACATATTTTTCATCAAAGAATCCTTGAAAATGAATTTACTATACACACTCATAGACTTCCCTTCCGAATCCCATTTCTTTCCAAATGGTCCACAAAAAGTTTTTTTTTATTTTAATGTTATGACTATACAGAATTCCATTTTTGACCTTCTGAACATAAATTTGACCAAAAGGTCGTCAAAATATTTTCATCTATAAAAGGTCATTGATTCCTTATAATGATTTCAGGCAGACAGTAGTCCACTGCTGAACCACTGAATATATTTTAATTTCTATTTTTATTTATTTTAGTCCATATTTAGAATTCCATATTCAACCTTTTGAAAACATTTCTGACCAAGAGGTCAACACAATTTTTCAACTGTATAGTTTCATACACTCTTTATAATGTTAAATCAGACAGACACTAATCCATATTTGGCCAAAGGAACAAATTTAGGGCCCAATAGTCCTCAATCATGATCTTTCTATATTGGCTAATCACCCAGACCAATGTCTATTTTGACCAAGTGACCATCTTTCTGGCCAGAGTCCTCAAAAGGTTTTTACTATATGTTCTCTTTTACTCCATATGTTACATCAAGCCTTTCAGAAGACCATTTTGGAGATACTGAACATCATGTCCACAAAGTCTTTTCAACCATATATTCTCAAAGATTCCTTCTGATGTTAAAGCAGCCAGACAGTAGTCCATAAATGACCTTCTGAACACATTTCTGAAAAGAGGTCAACACAAATTTTCGACTATATATTCATTACTATTGCCTAAATAGTCCTTCTGATGTTATGTCAGCCAGACAGTAGTCCGTCATTGACCTACTGAACATATTTTTGACCAAATAGTCCTTGAAAATTAATTTACTCATTTACTTCCCTTCCGAATCCCATTTCTGTCCAAATGGTCCACAAAGGTTTTTATTTATTTATTTTACTTGTTATGACTATACCTGAATTCCATATATGACCTTCTGAACATAATTTTGACCAAGAGGTCCACAAAAATTTTCATCTATACAGTATATTCTCAATGATTCCTTATAATGTTTTCAGCCAGACAGTAGTCCATAAATTGAACCACTGAATATATTTTAATTTAGCGTTTTATTTATTTTAGTCCATATTTAGAATTCCATATTCAACCTTTTGAAAACATTTATGACCAGGAGGTCAACACAAGTTTTAAACTATATATTCTCATAGACTCCTTATTATGTTAAATAAGCCAGACAGTAATCCATATTGGACTAACTGAACAAATTTCGCTCTAGAGTCCTAAATATTATCTTTCTATACATTCCAATTGACTAATCTGAGGATAAATCAGTCAGACCGTGAGGCCATTATGACCTAACTGAACATCATTCCGGCAGAAGAGTCCTCAAAAGGTTTTAATACATGTTCTCATTGACTTCTTCTTATGTTACATCAAGCTATTCAGAAGACCATATTTGACCTACTGAACATCATGTCCACAAAGTCTTTTCAACCATATATTCTCAAAGATTCCTTCTGATGTTTAAAGAAGCCAGACAGTAGTCCATAGTTGACCTTCTAAACACATTTCTGACCAAGAGGCCGACACAAATTTTCAACAATGTATTATCATAGAATCTTTATAATGTTAAATCAGACAGATACTAATCCATATTTGGAACATATTTTGGGCCCAATAGTCCTAAAGCATGATCTTTAAATACATTCCTATTGGCTAATCATCCAGACCAATGTCTATTTTGACCTAGTGACCATCTTTCTGGCCAAAGAGTCCTCAAAAGGTTTTTACTACATGTTCTCTTTTACTCATTACATTACATCAAGCTATTCAGAAGACTATTTTTGACCCACTGAACATGAGGTCCACAACGTATTTTCAAACATATATTCTAAAAGATTCCTTCTGATGTTAAAGCAGTCAGTCCATAAATGACCTTCTGAACACGTTTCTGACAGAGGTCAACACAAATTGTCAACTATATATTCATTCCTATTGCCTGAATATTCCTTCTGATGTTATATCGCTAGACAGTAGTCCGTCATTGACCTACTGAACATATTTTTCACCAAAGAATCCTTTAAAATGAATTTACTATACACACTCATAGACTTCCCTTCCGAATCCCATTTCTTTCCAAATGGTCCACAAAAAGTTTTTTTTTATTTTAATGTTATGACTATACAGAATTCCATTTTTGACCTTCTGAACATAACTTTGACCAAAAGGTCGTCAAAATGTTTTCATCTATAAAAGGTCATTGATTCCTTATAATGTTTTCAGGCAGACAGTAGTCCACTGCTGAACCACTGAATATATTTTAATTTCTATTTTTATTTATTTTAGTCCATATTTAGAATTCCATATTCAACCTTTTGAAAACATTTCTGACCAAGAGGTCAACACAATTTTCAACTGTATAGTTTCATACACTCTTTATAATGTTAAATCAGACAGACACTAATCCATATTTGGCCAAAGGAACAAATTTAGGGCCCAATAGTCCTCAATCATGATCTTTCTATATTGGCTAATCACCCAGACTTTTGACCCAGTGACCATCTTTCTGGCCAGAGTCCTCAAAAGGTTTTTACTATATGTTCTCTTTTACTCCTTATGTTACATCAAGCCATTCAGAAGACCATTTTGGAGATACTGAACATCATGTCCACAAAGTCTTTTCAACCATATATTCTCAAAGATTCCTTCTGATGTTAAAGCAGCCAGACAGTAGTCCATAAATGACCTTCTGAACACATTTCTGAAAAAGAGGTCAACACAAATTTTCGACTATATATTCATTACTATTGCCTAAATAGTCCTTCTGATGTTATGTCAGCCAGACAGTAGTCCGTCATTGACCTACTGAACATATTTTTGACCAAATATTCCTTGAAAATTAATTTACTCATTTACTTCCCTTCCGAATCCCATTTCTGTCCAAATGGTCCACAAAAGGTTTTTATTTATTTATTTTACTTGTTATGACTATACCTGAATTCCATATATGACCTTCTGAACATAATTTTGACCAAGAGGTCCACAAAAATTTTCATCTATACAGTATATTCTCAATGATTCCTTATAATGTTTTCAGCCAGACAGTAGTCCATAAATTGAACCACTGAATATATTTTAATTTAGCGTTTTATTTATTTTAGTCCATATTTAGAATTCCATATTCAACCTTTTGAAAACATTTATGACCAGGAGGTCAACACAAGTTTTAAACTATATATTCTCATAGACTCCTTATTATGTTAAATAAGCCAGACAGTAATCCATATTGGACTAACTGAACAAATTTTGGGTTCTAGAGTCCTAAATATTATCTTTCTATACATTCCAATTGACTAATCTGAGGATAAATCAGTCAGACCGTGAGGCCATTATGACCTAACTGAACATCATTCTGGCAGAAGAGTCCTCAAAAGGTTTTAATACATGTTCTCATTGACTTCTTCTTATGTTACATCAAGCTATTCAGAAGACCATATTTGACCTACTGAACATCAGGTCCACAAAGTCTTTTCAACCATATATTGTCAAAGATTCCTTCTGATGTTTAAAGAAGCCAGACAGTAGTCCATAGTTGACCTTCTAAATACATTTCTGACCAAGAGGCCGACACAAATTTTCAACAATGTATTCTCATAGAATCTTTATAATGTTAAATCAGACAGATACTAATCCATATTTGGCAAACGGAACATATTTTGGGCCCAATAGTCCTGAAGCATGATCTTTAAATACATTCCTATTGGCTAATCATCCAGACCAATGTCTATTTTGACCTAGTGACAGTCTTTCTGGCCAAAGAGTCCTCAAAAGGTTTTTACTACATGTTCTCTTTTACTCATTACATTACATCAAGCTATTCAGAAGACTATTTTTGACCCACTGAACATGAGGTCCACAACGTATTTTCAAACATCTATTCTAAAAGATTCCTTCTGATGTTAAAGCAGTCAGTCCATAAATGACCTTCTGAACACGTTTCTGACAGAGGTCAACACAAATTGTCAACTATATATTCATTCCTATTGCCTGAATATTCCTTCTGATGTTATATCGCTTGACAGTAGTCCGTCATTGACCTACTGAACATATTTTTCACCAAAGAATCCTTGAAAATGAATTTACTATACACACTCATAGACTTCCCTTCCGAATCCCATTTCTTTCCAAATGGTCCACAAAAGTTTTTTTATTTTAATGTTATGACTATACAGAATTCCATTTTGACCTTCTGAACATAACTTTGACCAAAAGGTCGTCAAAATGTTTTCATCTATAAAAGGTCATTGATTCCTTATAATGTTTTCAGGCAGACAGTAGTCCACTGCTGAACCACTGAATATATTTTAATTTCTATTTTTATTTATTTTAGTCCATATTTAGAATTCCATATTCAACCTTTTGAAAACATTTCTGACCAAGAGGTCAACACAATTTTTCAACTGTATAGTTTCATACACTCTTTATAATGTTAAATCAGACAGACACTAATCCATATTTGGCCAAAGGAACAAATTTAGGGCCCAATAGTCCTCAATCATGATCTTTCTATAATGGCTAATCACCCAGACTTTTGACCCAGTGACCATCTTTCTGGCCAGAGTCCTCAAAAGGTTTTTACTATATGTTCTCTTTTACTCCTTATGTTACATACTGAACATCATGTCCACAAAGTCTTTTCAACCATATATTCTCAAAGATTCCTTCTGATGTTAAAGCAGCCAGACAGTAGTCCATAAATGACCTTCTGAACACATTTCTGAAAAGAGGTCAACACAAATTTTCGACTATATATTCATTACTATTGCCTAAATAGTCCTTCTGATGTTATGTCAGCCAGACAGTAGTCCGTCATTGACCTACTGAACATATTTTTGACCAAATAGTCCTTGAAAATTAATTTACTCATTTACTTCCTTCCGAATCCCATTTCTGTCCAAATGGTCCACAAAAGGTTTTATTTATTTATTTTACTTGTTATGACTATACCTGAATTCCATATATGACCTTCTGAACATAATTTTGACCAAGAGATCCACAAAAAATTTTCATCTATACAGTATATTCTCAATGATTCCTTATAATGTTTTCAGCCAGACAGTTGTCCATAAATTGAACCACTGAATATATTTTAATTTAGCGTTTTATTTATTTTAGTCCATATTTAGAATTCCATATTCAACCTTTTGAAAAATTTATGACCAGGAGGTCAACACAAGTTTTAAACTATATATTCTCATAGACTCCTTATTATGTTAAATAAGCCAGACAGTAATCCATTTTGGACTAACTGAACAAATTTCGGCCTCTAGAGTCCTAAATATTATCTTTCTATACATTCCAATTGACTAATCTGAGGATAAATCAGTCAGACGGTAGGCCATTATGACCTAACTGAACATCATTCTGGCAGAAGAGTCCTCAAAGGTTTTTAATACATGTTCTCATTGACTTCTTCTTATGTTACATCAAGCTATTCAGAAGACCATATTTGACCTACTGAACATCAGGTCCACAAAGTCTTTTCAACCATATATTCTCAAAGATTCCTTCTTATGTTTAAAGAAGCCAGACAGTAGTCCATAATTGACCTTCTAAACACATTTTAAACTATATATTCTCTTAGACTCCTTATTATGTTAAATAAGCCAGACAGTAATCCATATTGGACTAATTGAACAAATTTCTGGCTCTAGAGTCCTAAATATTATCTTTCTATACATTCCAATTGACTAATCTGAGGTTAAATCAGTCACACCGTAGGCCATTATGACCTAACTGAACATCATTCTGGCAGAAGAGTCCTCAAAAGGTTTTTAATGCTTGTTCTTACTGACTTCTTATGTTACACCAAGCCATTCAGAAGACCATTTTTGACCCACTGAACATCAGGTCCACAACGTATTTTCAACCATATATTCTAAAAGATTCCTTCTGATGTTAAAGCAGCCAGTCCATAAATGACCTTCTGAACACATTTCTGACAGAGGTCAAGACAAATTTTCAACTGTATATTCATTCCTATTGCCTGAATATTCTTTCTGATGTTATATCAGCTAGACAGTAATCCATCATTGACCTACTGAACATATTTTTCATCAAAGAACCCTTGAAAATCAATTTACTATACACACTAATTGACTTCCCTTCCGAATCCAATTTCTTTCCAAATGGTCCACAAAAGGTTTTTATTTATTTTAATATTATGACTATACAGAATTCCATTTTTGACCTTCTGAACATAACTTTGACCAAAAAGGTCAACAAAATGTTTTCATCTAAAAAATCTCATTGATTCCTTATAATGTTATCAGGCAGACTAATGTCTGCCTGATAACAATTATAAAAAGCAATGAGATTAATGTCCACTGCTGAACCACTGAATATATTTTAATTTCTTTTTTTATTTATTTTAGTCCATATTTAGAATTCCATATTCAACCTTTTGAAAACATTTCTGACCAAGAGGCCAACACAATTTTTCAACTCTATAGTCTCATACATTCTTTATAATGTTAAATCAGACAGACACTAATCCATATTTGGCCAAAGGAACAAATTTAGGGCCCAATAGTCCTCAATCATGATCTTTCTATATTGGCTAATCACTCAGACCAATGTCTATTTTGACTCAGTGACCATCTTTCTGGCCAGAGTCCTCAAAAGGTTTTTACTATATGTTCACTTTTACTCCTTACGTTACATCAAGCCATTCAGAAGACCATTTTGGAGATACTGAACATCATGTCCACAAAGTCTTTTCAACCATATATTCTCAAAGATTCCTTCTGATGTTAAAGAAGCCAGACAGTAGGCCTTCTGAATACATTTCTGACCAAGAGGCCGACACAAATTTTCAACAATGTATTCTCATAGAATCTTTATAATGTTAAATCAGACAGATACTAATCCATATTTGGCAAACGGAACATATTTTGGGCCCAATAGTCCTGAAGCATGATCTTTAAATACATTCCTATTGGCTAATCATCCAGACCAATGTCTATTTTGACCTAGTGACCATCTTTCTGGCCAAAGAGTCCTCAAAAGGTTTTACTACATGTTCTCTTTAACTCATTATATTACATCAAGCTATTCAGAAGACCATTTTTGACCCACTGAACATGAGGTCCACAACGTATTTTCAACCATATATTCTCAAAGATTCCTTCTGATGTTAAAGCAGCCAGACAGTAGTCCATAAATGACCTTCTGAACACATTTCTGAAAAGAGGTCAACACAAATTTTCAACTATATATTCATTACTATTGCCTAAATAGTCCTTCTGATGTTATGTCAGCCAGACAGTAGTCCGTCATTGACCTACTGAACATATTTTTGACCAAATAGTCCTTGAAAATTAATTTACTCATTTACTTCCCTTCCGAATCCCATTTCTGTCCAAATGGTCCACAAAAGGTTTTTATTTATTTATTTGACTTGTTATGACTATACCTAAATTCCATATATGACCTTCTGAACATAATTTTGACCAAGAGATCCACAAAAAAATTTCATCTATACAGTATATTCTCAATGATTCCTTATAATGTTTTCAGCCAGACAGTAGTCCATAAATTTAACCACTGAATATATTTTAATTTAGCGTTTTATTTATTTTAGTCCATATATAGAATTCCATATTCAACCTTTTGAAAACATTTATGACCAGGAGGTCAACACAAGTTTTAAACTATATATTCTCATAGACTCCTTATTATGTTAAATAAGCCAGACAGTAATCCATTTTGGACTAACTGAACAAATTTCGGGCTCTAGAGTCCTAAATATTATCTTTCTATACATTCCAATTGACTAATCTGAGGATAAATCAGTCAGACGGTAGGCCATTATGACCTAACTGAACATCATTCTGGCAGAAGAGTTCTCAAAAGGTTTTTAATACATGTTCTCATTGACTTCTTCTTATGTTACATCAAGCTATTCAGAAGACCATATTTGACCTACTGAACATCAGGTCCACAAAGTCTTTTCAACCATATATTCTCAAAGATTCCTTCTGATGTTTAAAGAAGCCAGACAGTAGTCCATAATTGACCTTCTAAACACATTTTAAACTATATATTCTCTTAGACTCCTTATTATGTTAAATAAGCCAGACAGTAATCCATATTGGACTAATTGAACAAATTTCCAGCTCTAGAGTCCTAAATATTATCTTTCTATACATTCCAATTGACTAATCTGAGGTTAAATCAGTCACACCGTAGGCCATTATGACCTAACTGAACATCATTCTGGCAGAAGAGTCCTCAAAAGGTTTTTAATGCATGTTCTCACTGACTTCTTCTTATGTTACACCAAGCCATTCAGAAGACCATTTTTGACCCACTGAACATGAGGTCCACAACGTATTTTCAACCATATATTCTCAAAGATTCCTTCTGATGTTAAAGCAGCCAGACAGTAGTCCATAAATGACCTTCTGAACACATTTCTGAAAAGAGGTCAACACAAATTTTCGACTATATATTCATTAATATTGCCTAAATAGTCCTTCTGATGTTATGTCAGCCAGACAGTAGTCCGTCATTGTCCTACTGAACATATATTTGACCAAATAGTTCTTGAAAATTAATTTACTATACACACTCATTTACTTCCCTTCCGAATCCCATTTCTGTCCAAATGGTCCACAAAAGGTTTTTATTTATTTATTTTACTTGTTATGACTATACCTGAATTCCATATATGACCTTCTGAACATAATTTTGACCAAGAGATCCACAAAAAATTTTCATCTATACAGTATATTCTCAATGATTCCTTATAATGTTTTCAGCCAGACAGTAGTCCATAAATTGAACCACTGAATATATTTTAATTTAGCGTTTTATTTCTTTTAGTCCATATTTAGAATTCCATATTCAACCTTTTGAAAACATTTATGACCAGGAGGTCAACACAAGTTTTAAACTATATATTCTCATAGACTCCTTATTATGTTAAATAAGCCAGACAGTAATCCATTTTGGACTAACTGAACAAATTTCGGGCTCTAGAGTCCTAAATATTATCTTTCTATACATTCCAATTGACTAATCTGAGGATAAATCAGTCAGACGGTAGGCCATTATGACCTAACTGAACATCATTCTGGCAGAAGAGTCCTCAAAAGGTTTTTAATACATGTTCTCATTGACTTCTTCTTATGTTACATCAAGCTATTCAGAAGACCATATTTGACCTACTGAACATCAGGTCCACAAAGTCTTTTCAACCATATATTGTCAAAGATTCCTTCTGATGTTTAAAGAAGCCAGACAGTAGTCCATAATTGACCTTCTAAACACATTTTTAACTATATATTCTCTTAGACTCCTTATTATGTTAAATAAGCCAGACAGTAATCCATATTGGACTAATTGAACAAATTTCCGGCTCTAGAGTCCTAAATATTATCTTTCTATACATTCCAATTGACTAATCTGAGGTTAAATCAGTCACACCGTGCCATTATGACCTAACTGAACATCATTCTGGCAGAAGAGTCCTCAAAAGGTTTTTAATGCATGTTCTCACTGACTTCTTCTTATGTTACACCAAGCCATTCAGAAGACCATTTTTGACCCACTGAACATGAGGTCCACAACGTATTTTCAACCATATATTCTCAAAGATTCCTTCTGATGTTAAAGCAGCCAGACAGTAGTCCATAAATGACCTTCTGAACACATTTCTGAAAAGAGGTCAACACAAATTTTCGACTATATATTCATTACTATTGCCTAAATAGTCCTTCTGATGTTATGTCAGCCAGACAGTAGTCCGTCATTGTCCTACTGAACATATTTTTGACCAAATAGTCCTTGAAAATTAATTTACTATACACACTCATTTACTTCCCTTCCGAATCCCATTTCTGTCCAAATGGTCCACAAAAGGTTTTTATTTATTTATTTTACTTTTTATGACTATACCTGAATTCCATATATGACCTTCTGAACATAATTTTGACCAAGAGATCCACAAAAAATTTTAATCTATACAGTATATTCTCAATGATTCCTTATAATGTTTTCAGCCAGACAGTAGTCCATAAATTGAACCACTGAATATATTTTAATTTAGCGTTTTATTTATTTTAGTCCATATTTAGAATTCCATATTCAACCTTTTGAAAACATTTATGACCAGGAGGTCAACACAAGTTTTAAACTATATATTCTCATAGACTCCTTATTATGTTAAATAAGCCAGACAGTAATCCATTTTGGACTAACTGAACAAATTTCGCTCTAGAGTCCTAAATATTATCTTTCTATACATTCCAATTGACTAATCTGAGGATAAATCAGTCAGACGGTAGGCCATTATGACCTAACTGAACATCATTCTGGCAGAAGAGTCCTCAAAAGGTTTTAATACATGTTCTCATTGACTTCTTCTTATGTTACATCAAGCTATTCAGAAGACCATATTTGACCTACTGAACATCAGGTCCACAAAGTCTTTTCAACCATATATTGTCAAAGATTCCTTCTGATGTTTAAAGAAACCAGACAGTAGTCCATAATTGACCTTCTAAACACATTTTAAACTATATATTCTCTTAGACTCCTTATTATGTTAAATAAGCCAGACAGTAATCCATATTGGACTAATTGAACAAATTTCCGGCTCTAGAGTCCTAAATATTATCTTTCTATACATTCCAATTGACTAATCTGAGGTTAAATCAGTCACACCGTAGGCCATTATGACCTAACTGAACATCATTCTGGCAGAAGAGTCCTCAAAAGGTTTTTAATGCATATTCTCACTGACTTCTTCTGATGTTACACCAAGCCATTCAGAAGACCATTTTTGACCCACTGAACATGAGGTCCACAATATTTTCAACCATATATTCTCAAAGATTCCTTCTGATGTTAAAGCAGCCAGACAGTAGTCCATAAATGACCTTCTGAACACATTTCTGAAAAGAGGTCAACAAAATTTTCGACTATATATTCATTACTATTGCCTAAATAGTCCTTCTGATGTTATGTCAGCCAGACAGTAGTCCGTCATTGTCCTACTGAACATATTTTTGACCAAATAGTCCTTGAAAATTAATTTACTATACACACTCATTTACTTCCCTTCCGAATCCCATTTCTGTGCAAATGGTCCACAAAAGGTTTTTATTTATTTATTTTACTTTTTATGACTATACCTGAATTCCATATATGACCTTCTGAACATAATTTTGACCAAGAGATCCACAAAAAATTTTAATCTATACAGTATATTCTCAATGATTCCTTATAATGTTTTCAGCCAGACAGTAGTCCATAAATTGAACCACTGAATATATTTTAATTTAGCGTTTTATTTATTTTAGTCCATATTTAGAATTCCATATTCAACCTTTTGAAAACATTTATGACCAGGAGGTCAACACAAGTTTTAAACTATATATTCTCATAGACTCCTTATTATGTTAAATAAGCCAGACAGTAATCCATTTTGGACTAACTGAACAAATTTCGGGCTCTAGAGTCCTAAATATTATCTTTCTATACATTCCAATTGACTAATCTGAGGATAAATCAGTCAGACGGTAGGCCATTATGACCTAACTGAACATCATTCTGGCAGAAGAGTCCTCAAAAAGTTTTTAATACATGTTCTCATTGACTTCTTCTTATGTTACATCAAGCTATTCAGAAGACCATATTTGACCTACTGAACATCAGGTCCACAAAGTCTTTTCAACCATATATTGTCAAAGATTCCTTCTGATGTTTAAAGAAGCCAGACAGTAGTCCATAATTGACCTTCTAAACACATTTTAAACTATATATTCTCTTAGACTCCTTATTATGTTAAATAAGCCAGACAGTAATCCATATTGGACTAATTGAACAAATTTCCGGCTCTAGAGTCCTAAATATTATCTTTCTATACATTCCAATTGACTAATCTGAGGTTAAATCAGTCACACTGAGGCCATTATGACCTAACTGAACATCATTCTGGCAGAAGAGTCCTCAAAAGGTTTTAATGCATGTTCTCACTGACTTCTTCTTATGTTACACCAAGCCATTCAGAAGACCATTTTTGACCCACTGAACATGAGGTCCACAACGTATTTTCAACCATATATTCTCAAAGATTCCTTCTGATGTTAAAGCAGCCAGACAGTAGTCCATAAATGACCTTCTGAACACATTTCTGAAAAGAGGTCAACACAAATTTTCGACTATATATTCATTACTATTGCCTAAATAGTCCTTCTGATGTTATGTCAGCCAGACAGTAGTCCGTCATTGTCCTACTGAACATATTTTTGACCAAATAGTCCTTGAAAATTAATTTACTATACACACTCATTTACTTCCTTCCGAATCCCATTTCTGTCCAAATGGTCCAAAAAAGGTTTTTATTTATTTATTTTACTTGTTATACTATACCTGAATTCCATATTTGACCTTCTGAACATAATTTTGACCAAGAGGTCCACAACAAATTTTCATCTATACAGTATATTCTCAATGATTCCTTATAATGTTTTCAGCCAGACAGTAGTCCATAATTTAACCACTGAATATATTTTAATTTAGCGTTTTATTTATTTTAGTCCATATTTAGAATTCCATATTCAACCTTTTGAAAACATTTATGACCAGGAGGTCAACACAAGTTTTAAACTATATATTCTCATAGACTCCTTATTATGTTAAATAAGCCAGACAGTAATCCATTTTGGACTAATTGAACAAATTTCCGGCTCTAGAGTCCTAAATATTATCTTTCTATACATTCCAATTGACTAATCTGAGGTTAAATCAGTCACACCGTAGGTCATTATGACCTAACTGAACATCATTCTGGCAGAAGAGTCCTCAAAAGGTTTTTAATGCATGTTCTCACTGACTTCTTCTTATGTTACACCAAGCCATTCAGAAGACCATTTTTGACCCACTGAACATGAGGTCCACAACGTATTTTCAACCATATATTCTCAAAGATTCCTTCTGATGTTAAAGCAGCCAGACAGTAGTCCATAAATGACCTTCTGAACACATTTCTGAAAAGAGGTCAACACAAATTTTCGACTATATATTCATTACTATTGCCTAAATAGTCCTTCTGATGTTATGTCAGCCAGACAGTAGTCCGTCATTGTCCTACTGAACATATTTTTGACCAAATAGTCCTTGAAAATTAATTTACTATACACACTCATTTACTTCCTTCCGAATCCCATTTCTGTCCAAATGGTCCAAAAAAGGTTTTTATTTATTTATTTTACTTGTTATACTATACCTGAATTCCATATTTGACCTTCTGAACATAATTTTGACCAAGAGGTCCACAACAAATTTTAATCTATACAGTATATTCTCAATGATTCCTTATAATGTTTTCAGCCAGACAGTAGTCCATAATTTAACCACTGAATATATTTTAATTTAGCGTTTTATTTATTTTAATCCATATTTAAAATTCCATATTCAACCTTTTGAAAACATTTATGACCAGGAGGTCAACACAAGTTTTAAACTATATATTCTCATAGACTCCTTATTATGTTAAATAAGCCAGACAGTAATCCATTTTGGACTAACTGAACAAATTTCGGGCTCTAGAGTCCTAAATATTATCTTACTATACATTCCAATTGACTAATCTGAGGATAAATCAGTCAGACGGTAGGCCATTATGACCTAACTGAACATCATTCTGGCAGAAGAGTCCTCAAAAGGTTTTTAATACATGTTCTCATTGACTTCTTCTTATGTTACATCAAGCTATTCAGAAGACCATATTTGACCTACTGAACATCAGGTCCACAAAGTCTTTTCAACCATATATTGTCGAAGATTCCTTCTGATGTTTAAAGAAGCCAGCCAGTAGTCCATAATTGACCTTCTAAACACATTTTAAACTATATATTCTCTTAGACTCCTTATTATGTTAAATAAGCCAGACAGTAATCCATATTGGACTAATTGAACAAATTTCCGGCTCTAGAGTCCTAAATATTATCTTTCTATACATTCCAATTGACTAATCTGAGGTTAAATCAGTCACACCGTAGGTCATTATGACCTAACTGAACATCATTCTGGCAGAAGAGTCCTCAAAAGGTTTTTAATGCATGTTCTCACTGACTTCTTCTTATGTTACACCAAGCCATTCAGAAGACCATTTTTGACCCACTGAACATGAGGTCCACAACGTATTTTCAACCATATATTCTCAAAGATTCCTTCTGATGTTAAAGCAGCCAGACAGTAGTCCATAAATGACCTTCTGAACACATTTCTGAAAAGAGGTCAACACAAATTTTCGACTATATATTCATTACTATTGCCTAAATAGTCCTTCTGATGTTATGTCAGCCAGACAGTAGTCCGTCATTGTCCTACTGAACATATTTTTGACCAAATAGTCCTTGAAAATTAATTTACTATACACACTCATTTACTTCCTTCCGAATCCATTTCTGTCCAAATGGTCCAAAAAGGTTTTTATTTATTTATTTTACTTGTTATACTATACTTGAATTCCATATTTGACCTTCTGAACATAATTTTGACCAAGAGGTCCACAACAAATTTTCATCTATACAGTATATTCTCAATGATTCCTTATAATGTTTTCAGCCAGACAGTAGTCCATAATTTAACCACTGAATATATTTTAATTTAGCGTTTTATTTATTTTAGTCCATATTTAGAATTCCATATTCAACCTTTTGAAAACATTTATGACCAGGAGGTCAACACAAGTTTTAAACTATATATTCTCATAGACTCCTTATTATGTTAAATAAGCCAGACAGTAATCCATTTTGGACTAACTGAACAAATTTCGGCTCTAGAGTCCTAAATATTATCTTTCTATACATTCCAATTGACTAATCTGAGGGTAAATCAGTCAGACCGTAGGCCATTATGACCTAACTGAACATCATTCTGGCAGAAGAGTCCTCAAAAGGTTTTTAATACATGTTCTCATTGACTTCTTCTTATGTTACATCAAGCTATTCAGAAGACCATATTTGACCTACTGAACATCAGGTCCACAAAGTCTTTTCAACCATATATTGTCAAAGATTCCTTCTGATGTTTAAAGAAGCCAGACAGTAGTCCATAATTGACCTTCTAAACACATTTTAAACTATATATTCTCTTAGACTCCTTATTATGTTAAATAAGCCAGACAGTAATCCATATTGGACTAATTGAACAAATTTCCGGCTCTAGAGTCCTAAATATTATCTTTCTATACATTCCAATTGACTAATCTGAGGTTAAATCAGTCACACCGTAGGTCATTATGACCTAACTGAACATCATTCTGGCAGAAGAGTCCTCAAAAGGTTTTTAATGCATGTTCTCACTGACTTCTTCTTATGTTACACCAAGCCATTCAGAAGACCATTTTTGACCCACTGAACATGAGGTCCACAACGTATTTTCAACCATATATTCTCAAAGATTCCTTCTGATGTTAAAGCAGCCAGACAGTAGTCCATAAATGACCTTCTGAACACATTTCTGAAAAGAGGTCAACACAAATTTTCGACTATATATTCATTACTATTGCCTAAATAGTCCTTCTGATGTTATATGTCAGCCAGACAGTAGTCCGTCATTGTCCTACTGAACATATTTTTGACCAAATAGTCCTTGAAAATTAATTTACTATACACACTCATTTACTTCCCTTCCGAATCCCATTTCTGTCCAAATGGTCCAAAAAAGGTTTTTATTTATTTATTTTACTTGTTATACTATACCTGAATTCCATATTTGACCTTCTGAACATAATTTTGACCAAGAGGTCCACAACAAATTTTCATCTATACAGTATATTCTCAATGATTCCTTATAATGTTTTCAGCCAGACAGTAGTCCATAATTTAACCACTGAATATATTTTAATTTAGCGTTTTATTTATTTTAGTCCATATTTAGAATTCCATATTCAACCTTTTGAAAACATTTATGACCAGGAGGTCAACACAAGTTTTAAACTATATATTCTCATAGACTCCTTATTATGTTAAATAAGCCAGACAGTAATCCATTTTGGACTAACTGAACAAATTTCGGGCTCTAGAGTCCTAAATATTATCTTTCTATACATTCCAATTGACTAATCTGAGGGTAAATCAGTCAGACCGTAGGCCATTATGACCTAACTGAACATCATTCTGGCAGAAGAGTCCTCAAAAGGTTTTTAATACATGTTCTCATTGACTTCTTATTATGTTACATCAAGCTATTCAGAAGACCATATTTGACCTACTGAACATCAGGTCCACAAAGTCTTTTCAACCATATATTGTCAAAGATTCCTTCTGATGTTTAAAGAAGCCAGACAGTAGTCCATAATTGACCTTCTAAACACATTTTAAACTATATATTCTCTTAGACTCCTTATTATGTTAAATAAGCCAGACAGTAATCCATATTGGACTAATTGAACAAATTTCCGGCTCTAGAGTCCTAAATATTATCTTTCTATACATTCCAATTGACTAATCTGAGGTTAAATCAGTCACCGTAGGTCATTATGACCTAACTGAACATCATTCTGGCAGAAGAGTCCTCAAAAGGTTTTTAATGCATGTTCTCACTGACTTCTTCTTATGTTACACCAAGCCATTCAGAAGACCATTTTTGACCCACTGAACATGAGGTCCACAACGTATTTTCAACCATATATTCTCAAAGATTCCTTCTGATGTTAAAGCAGCCAGACAGTAGTCCATAAATGACCTTCTGAACACATTTCTGAAAAGAGGTCAACACAAATTTTCGACTATATATTCATTACTATTGCCTAAATAGTCCTTCTGATGTTATGTCAGCCAGACAGTAGTCCGTCATTGTCCTACTGAACATATTTTTGACCAAATAGTCCTTGAAAATTAATTTACTATACACACTCATTTACTTCCTTCCGAATCCCATTTCTGTCCAAATGGTCCAAAAAAGGTTTTTATTTATTTATTTTACTTGTTATACTATACCTGAATTCCATATTTGACCTTCTGAACATAATTTTGACCAAGAGGTCCACAACAAATTTTCATCTATACAGTATATTCTCAATGATTCCTTATAATGTTTTCAGCCAGACAGTAGTCCATAATTTAACCACTGAATATATTTTAATTTAGCGTTTTATTTATTTTAGTCCATATTTAAAATTCCATATTCAACCTTTTGAAAACATTTATGACCAGGAGGTCAACACAAGTTTTAAACTATATATTCTCATAGACTCCTTATTATGTTAAATAAGCCAGACAGTAATCCATTTTGGACTAACTGAACAAATTTCGGGCTCTAGAGTCCTAAATATTATCTTTCTATACATTCCAATTGACTAATCTGAGGATAAATCAGTCAGACGGTAGGCCATTATGACCTAACTGAACATCATTCTGGCAGAAGAGTCCTCAAAAGGTTTTTAATACATGTTCTCATTGACTTCTTCTTATGTTACATCAAGCTATTCAGAAGACCATATTTGACCTACTGAACATCAGGTCCACAAAGTCTTTTCAACCATATATTGTCAAAGATTCCTTCTGATGTTTAAAGAAGCCAGACAGTAGTCCATAATTGACCTTCTAAACACATTTTAAACTATATATTCTCTTAGACTCCTTATTATGTTAAATAAGCCAGACAGTAATCCATATTGGACTAATTGAACAAATTTCCGGCTCTAGAGTCCTAAATATTATCTTTCTATACATTCCAATTGACTAATCTGAGGTTAAATCAGTCACACCGTAGGTCATTATGACCTAACTGAACATCATTCTGGCAGAAGAGTCCTCAAAAGGTTTTTAATGCATGTTCTCACTGACTTCTTCTTATGTTACACCAAGCCATTCAGAAGACCATTTTTGACCCACTGAACATGAGGTCCACAACGTATTTTCAACCATATATTCTCAAAGATTCCTTCTGATGTTAAAGCAGCCAGACAGTAGTCCATAAATGACCTTCTGAACACATTTCTGAAAAGAGGTCAACACAAATTTTCGACTATATATTCATTACTATTGCCTAAATAGTCCTTCTGATGTTATGTCAGCCAGACAGTAGTCCGTCATTGTCCTACTGAACATATTTTTGACCAAATAGTCCTTGAAAATTAATTTACTATACACACTCATTTACTTCCCTTCCGAATCCCATTTCTGTCCAAATGGTCCAAAAAAGGTTTTTATTTATTTATTTTACTTGTTATACTATACCTGAATTCCATATTTGACCTTCTGAACATAATTTTGACCAAGAGGTCCACAACAAATTTTCATCTATACAGTATATTCTCAATGATTCCTTATAATGTTTTCAGCCAGACAGTAGTCCATAATTTAACCACTGAATATATTTTAATTTAGCGTTTTATTTATTTTAGTCCATATTTAAAATTCCATATTCAACCTTTTGAAAACATTTATGACCAGGAGGTCAACACAAGTTTTAAACTATATATTCTCATAGACTCCTTATTATGTTAAATAAGCCAGACAGTAATCCATTTTGGACTAACTGAACAAATTTCGGCTCTAGAGTCCTAAATATTATCTTTCTATACATTCCAATTGACTAATCTGAGGATAAATCAGTCAGACGGTAGGCCATTATGACCTAACTGAACATCATTCTGGCAGAAGAGTCCTCAAAAGGTTTTTAATACATGTTCTCATTGACTTCTTCTTATGTTACATCAAGCTATTCAGAAGACCATATTTGACCTACTGAACATCAGGTCCACAAAGTCTTTTCAACCATATATTGTCAAAGATTCCTTCTGATGTTTAAAGAAGCCAGACAGTAGTCCATAATTGACCTTCTAAACACATTTTAAACTATATATTCTCTTAGACTCCTTATTATGTTAAATAAGCCAGACAGTAATCCATATTGGACTAATTGAACAAATTTCCGGCTCTAGAGTCCTAAATATTATCTTTCTATACATTCCAATTGACTAATCTGAGGTTAAATCAGTCACACCAGGTCATTATGACCTAACTGAACATCATTCTGGCAGAAGAGTCCTCAAAAGGTTTTTAATGCATGTTCTCACTGACTTCTTCTTATGTTACACCAAGCCATTCAGAAGACCATTTTTGACCCACTGAACATGAGGTCCACAACGTATTTTCAACCATATATTCTCAAAGATTCCTTCTGATGTTAAAGCAGCCAGACAGTAGTCCATAAATGACCTTCTGAACACATTTCTGAAAAGAGGTCAACACAAATTTTCGACTATATATTCATTACTATTGCCTAAATAGTCCTTCTGATGTTATGTCAGCCAGACAGTAGTTCGTCATTGTCCTACTGAACATATTTTTGACGGTCAAATATGGTCTTCTGAATGGCTTGGTGTAACATAAGAAGAATTCAGTAAGAACAAGCATTAAAAACCTTTTGAGGACTCTTCTGCCAGAATGATGTTCAGTTAGGTCATAATGGCTCACGGTGTGACTGATTTAACCTCAGATTAGTCAATTGGAATGTATAGAAAGATAATATTTAGGACTCTAGAGCCAGAAATTTGTTCAATTAGTCCAATATGGATTACTGTCTGGCTTATTTAACATAATAAGGAGTCTAAGAGAATATATAGTTTAAAATGTGTTTAGAAGGTCAATTATGGACTACTGTCTGGCTTCTTTAAACATCAGAAGGAATCTTTGAGAATATATGGTTGAAAAGACTTTGTGGACCTGATGTTCAGTAGGTCAAATATGGTCTTCTGAATAGCTTGATGTAACATAAGAAGAAGTCAATGAGAACATGTATTAAAAACCTTTTGAGGACTCTTCTGCCAGAATGTTCAGTTAGGTCATAATGGCCTACCGTCTGACTGATTTATCCTCAGATTAGTCAATTGGAATGTAAAGAAAGATAATATTTAGGACTCTAGAGCCCGAAATTTGTTCAGTTAGTCCAAAATGGATTACTGTCTGGCTTATTTAACATAATAAGGAGTCTATGAGAAAATATAGTTTAAAACTTGTGTTGACCTCCTGGTCATAAATGTTTTCAAAAGGTTGAATATGGAATTCTAAATATGGACTAAAATAAATAAAACGCTAAATTAAAATATATTCAGTGGTTCAATTTATGGACAACTGTCTGGCTGAAAACATTATAAGGAATCATTGAGAATATACTGTATAGATGAAAATTTTTTGTGGATCTCTTGGTCAAAATTATGTTCAGAAGGTCATATGTGGAATTCAGGTATAGTCATAACAAGTAAATTAAATAAATAAAAACCTTTTGTGGACCATTTGGACAGAAATGGGATTCGGAAGGGAAGTAAATGAGTAAATTAATTTTCAAGGACTATTTGGTCAAAAATATGTTCAGTAGGTCAATGACGGACTACTGTCTGGCTGACATAACATCAGAAGGACTATTTAGGCAATAGTAATGAATATATAGTCGAAAATTTGTGTTGACCTCTTTTCAGAAATGTGTTCAGAAGGTCATTTATGGACTACTGTCTGGCTGCTTTAACATCAGAAGGAATCTTTGAGAATATATGGTTGAAAATACGTTGTGGACCTCATGTTCAGTGGGTCAAAAATGGTCTTCTGAATAGCTTGATGTAATGTAATGAGTTAAAGAGAACATGTAGTAAAAACCTTTTGAGGACTCTTTGGCCAGAAAGATGGTCACTAGGTCAAAATAGACATTGGTCTGGATGATTAGCCAATAGGAATGTATTTAAAGATCATGCTTCAGGACTATTGTGCCCAAAATATGTTCCGTTTGCCAAATATGGATTAGTATCTGTCTGATTTAACATTATAAAGATTCTATGAGAATACATTGTTAAAAATTTGTGTCTGCCTCTTGGTCAGAAATGTATTCAGAAGGCCTACTGTCTGGCTTCTTTAACATCAGAAGGAATCTTTGAGAATATATGGTTGAAAAGACTTTGTGGACATGATGTTCAGTATCTCCAAAATGGTCTTCTGAATGGCTTGATGTAACGTAAGGAGTAAAAGTGAACATATAGTAAAAACCTTTTGAGGACTCTGGCCAGAAAGATGGTCACTGAGTCAAAATAGACATTGGTCTGAGTGATTAGCCAATATAGAAAGATCATGATTGAGGACTATTGGGCTCTAAATTTGTTCCTTTGGCCAAATATGGATTAGTGTCTGTCTGATTTAACATTATAAAGAGTGTATGAGACTATAGAGTTGAAAAATTGTGTTGGCCTCTTGGTCAGAAATGTTTTCAAAAGGTTGAATATGGAATTCTAAATATGGACTAAAATAAATAAAAAAAGAAATTAAAATATATTCAGTGGTTCAGCAGTGGACATTAATCTCATTGCTTCCTTATAATGTTATCAGGCAGACATTAGTCTGCCTGATAACATTATAAGGAATCAATGAGATTTTTTAGATGAAAACATTTTGTTGACCTTTTTGGTCAAAGTTATGTTCAGAAGGTCAAAAATGGAATTCTGTATAGTCATAATATTAAAATAAATAAAAACCTTTTGTGGACCATTTGGACAGAAATGGGATTCGGAAGGGAAGTAAATGAGTGTGTATAGTAAATTAATTTTCAAGGACTATTTGGTCAAAAATATGTTCAGTAGGTCAATGACGGACTACTGTCTGGTTGACATAACATCAGAAGGACTATTTAGGCAATAATAATGAATATATAGTCGAAAATTTGTGTTGACCTCTTTTCAGAAATGTGTTCAGAAGGTCATTTATGGACTACTGTCTGGCTGCTTTAACATCAGAAGGAATCTTTGAGAATATATGGTTGAAAATACGTTGTGGACCTCATGTTCAGTGGGTCAAAAATGGTCTTCTGAATAGCTTGATGTAATGTAATGAGTTAAAGAGAACATGTAGTAAAAACCTTTTGAGGACTCTTTGGCCAGAAAGATGGTCACTAGGTCAAAATAGACATTGGTCTGGATGATTAGCCAATAGGAATGTATTTAAAGATCATGCTTCAGGACTATTGGGCCCAAAATATGTTCCGTTTGCCAAATATGGATTAGTATCTGTCTGATTTAACATTATAAAGATTCTATGAGAATACATTGTTGAAAATTTGTGTCGGCCTCTTGGTCAGAAATGTATTCAGAAGGCCTACTGTCTGGCTTCTTTAACATCAGAAGGAATCTTTGAGAATATATGGTTGAAAAGACTTTGTGGACATGATGTTCAGTATCTCCAAAATGGTCTTCTGAATGGCTTGATGTAACGTAAGGAGTAAAAGTGAACATATAGTAAAAACCTTTTGAGGACTCTGGCCAGAAAGATGGTCACTGGGTCAAAAGTCTGGGTGATTAGCCAATATAGAAAGATCATGATTGAGGACTATTGGGCCCTAAATTTGTTCCTTTGGCCAAATATGGATTAGTGTCTGTCTGATTTAACATTATAAAGAGTGTATGAGACTATAGAGTTGAAAAATTGTGTTGGCCTCTTGGTCAGAAATGTTTTCAAAAGGTTGAATATGGAATTCTAAATATGTACTAAAATAAATAAAAAAAGAAATTAAAATATATTCAGTGGTTCAGCAGTGGACATTAATCTCATTGCTTCCTTATAATGTTATCAGGCAGACATTAGTCTGCCTGATAACATTATAAGGAATCAATGAGATTTTTAGATGAAAACATTTTGTTGACCTTTTGGTCAAAGTTATGTTCAGAAGGTCAAAAATGGAATTCTGTATAGTCATAATATTAAAATAAATAAAAACCTTTTGTGGACCATTTGGAAAGAAATGGGATTCGGAAGGGAAGTCAATTAGTGTGTATAGTAAATTGATTTTCAAGGATTCTTTGATGAAAAATATGTTCAGTAGGTCAATGATGGATTACTGTCTAGCTGATATAACATCAGAAAGAATATTCAGGCAATAGGAATGAATATAATGTTGAAAATTTGTCTTGACCTCTGTCAGAAATGTGTTCAGAAGGTCATTTATGGACTGGCTGCTTTAACATCAGAAGGAATCTTTTAGAATATATGGTTGAAAATACGTTGTGGACCTGATGTTCAGTGGGTCAAAAATGGTCTTCTGAATGGCTTGGTGTAACATAAGAAGAAGTCAGTAAGAACAAGCATTAAAAACCTTTTGAGGACTCTTCTGCCAGAATGATGTTCAGTTAGGTCATAATGGCCTACGGTGTGACTGATTTAACCTCAGATTAGTCAATTGGAATGTATAGAAAGATAATATTTAGGACTCTAGAGCCAGAAATTTGTTCAATTAGTCCAATATGGATTACTGTCTGGCTTATTTAACATAAAAAGGAGTCTAAGAGAATATATAGTTTAAAATGTGTTTAGAAGGTCAATTATGGACTACTGTCTGGCTTCTTTAAACATCAGAAGGAATCTTTGAGAATATATGGTTGAAAAGACTTTGTGGACCTGATGTTCAGTAGGTCAAATATGGTCTTCTGAATAGCTTGATGTAACATAAGAAGAAGTCAATGAGAACATGTATTAAAAACCTTTTGAGGACTCTTCTGCCAGAATGTTCAGTTAGGTCATAATGGCCTACCGTCTGACTGATTTATCCTCAGATTAGTCAATTGGAATGTATAGAAAGATAATATTTAGGACTCTAGAGCCCGAAATTTGTTCAGTTAGTCCAAAATGGATTACTGTCTGGCTTATTTAACATAATAAGGAGTCTATGAGAATATATAGTTTAAAACTTGTGTTGACCTCCTGGTCATAAATGTTTTCAAAAGGTTGAATATGTAATTCTAAATATGGACTAAAATAAATAAACGCTAAATTAAAATATATTCAGTGGTTCAATTTATGGACAACTGTCTGGCTGAAAACATTATAAGGAATCATTGAGAATATACTGTATAGATAAAAATTTTTGTGGATCTCTTGGTCAAAATTATGTTCAGAAGGTCATATATGGAATTCAGGTATAGTCATAACAAGTAAAATAAATAAATAAAAACCTTTTGTGGACCATTTGGACAGAAATGGGATTCGGAAGGGAAGTAAATGAGTAAATTAATTTTCAAGGACTATTTGGTCAAAAATATGTTCAGTAGGTCAATGACGGACTACTGTCTGGGTGACATAACATCAGTCGAAAATTTGTGTTGACCTCTTTTCAGAAATGTGTTCAGAAGGTCATTTATGGACTACTGTCTGGCTGCTTTAACATCAGAAGGAATCTTTGAGAATATATGGTTGAAAAGACTTTGTGGACATGATGTTCAGTATCTCCAAAATGGTCTTCTGAAAGGCTTGATGTAACATAAGGAGTAAAAGAGAACATATAGTAAAACCTTTTGAGGACTCTGGCCAGAAAGATGGTCACTGGGTCAAAAGTCTGGGTGATTAGCCAATATAGAAAGATCATGATTGAGGACTATTGGGCCCTAAATTTGTTCCTTTGGCCAAATATGGATTAGTGTCTGTCTGATTTAACATTATAAAGAGTGTATGAAACTATACAGTTGAAAAATTGTGTTGACCTCTTGGTCAGAAATGTTTTCAAAAGGTTGAATATGGAATTCTAAATATGGACTAAAATAAATAAAAATAGAAATTAAAATATATTCAGTGGTTCAGCAGTGGACTACTGTCTGCCTGAAAACATTATAAGGAATCAATGACCTTTTATAGATGAAAACATTTTGACGACCTTTTGGTCAAAGTTATGTTCAGAAGGTCAAAAATGGAATTCTGTATAGTCATAACATTAAAATAAAAAAAAACTTTTTGTGGACCATTTGGAAAGAAATGGGATTCGGAAGGGAAGTCTAGTAGTGTGTATAGTAAATTCATTTTCAAGGATTCTTTGGTGAAAAATATGTTCAGTAGGTCAATGATGGACTACTGTCAAGCCGATATAACATCAGAAGGAATATTCAGGCAATAGGAATGAATATATAGTTGACAATTTGTGTTGACCTCTGTCAGAAACGTGTTCAGAAGGTCATTTATGGACTGACTGCTTTAACATCAGAAGGAATCTTTTAGAATATATGTTTGAAAATACGTTGTGGACCTCATGTTCAGTGGGTCAAAAATAGTCTTCTGAATAGCTTGATGTAATGTAATGAGTAAAAGAACATGTAGTAAAACCTTTTGAGGACTCTTTGGCCAGAAAGATGGTCACTAGGTCAAAATAGACATTGGTCTGGATGATTAGCCAATAGGAATGTATTTAAAGATCATGCTTCAGGACTATTGGGCCCAAAATATGTTTCGTTTGCCAAATATGGATTAGTATCTGTCTGATTTAACATTATAAAGATTCTATGAGAATACATTGTTGAAAATTTGTGTCGGCCTCTTGGTCAGAAATGTGTTTAGAAGGTCAACTATGGACTACTGTCTGGCTTCTTTAAACATCAGAAGGAATCTTTGAGAATATATGGTTGAAAAGACTTTGTGGACCCCCACTAAGCAAAGTTATGTCCAAAGACGTCTTTTCAACGTCTTTGACCCTAGAGGGGAACGTTGAAAAGACGTCCACTGAGGAGCCAGAATGAAAGTTTTTATGACGTCTGTTTTGGACATGATCTGCACGTCCGATATAGACGTTCATGGAACCTCAAGGTTAAACAGTTCAAATGTGCTCATTGTGGACATATATTCCTTTTGTAATTGCAAATCAACTCACATACAGTGTGTGTTTGTCCAAAATCATGAAAATAAAAGAAACTTAGCTCACACCTTTAGACACTTTAGACAACTTAGCTTCTGTAATTCACACATCTTTGGATCGTGAGAGAAACCAGACCTGAAGGAAAGACTCTCTGGCTCAGGACTCAATCCAGGATCTTCTTGCTGTGAGGAGCCAGTGTTTCCCACTCATACACTGGTGCTGCCCTTAATCACAGATATAAGAGACACTTTGACTATTTCTGTCAGACGTCTACAGAAGCTCTTACTGAGAGTTAACAGAGGTTTAGATGTTGATGATTTATGGTTCATTTGAAGTCACCATTGTGGTGGGAAGCGTTTGCTTTAGTTGGGCTCTTGGTCCCTGTAGTTGTGTTAGCTTTTCTTTGGCTGCTGTAACTGTGTCTGTGAAACACAATAGTTGTGGCTGAGCAAGCAAAGATAAAGTGACATCAGGTGTTGTCAGCTCCTCGTTGATGATCGCTAAATCATCACAAAGTGAGCATCTGATGTTGTGTTTTAAGTTTTGTGCTTGGTACAATAGTAATTTGTTTATATCCACAATAACCTTGTGATACTGTGGTATAAGGATCAATTATCTGGAAAGATGACCCAAAAAAAAGTATGTGCACCAACATTTTGAGCAAATATTTCCACAAGGTCCACAAAGTCTTTTCAACCATATATTCTCAAAGATTCCTTCTGATGTTTAAAGAAGCCAGACAGTAGTCCATAGTTGACCTTCTAAACACATTTCTGACCAAGAGGCCGACACAAATTTTCAACAATGTATTCTCATAGAATCTTTATAATGTTAAATCAGACAGATACTAATCCATATTTGGCAAACGGAACATATTTTGGGCCCAATAGTCCTGAAGCATGATCTTTAAATACATTCCTATTGGCTAATCATCCAGACCAATGTCTATTTTGACCTAGTGACCATCTTTCTGGCCAAAGAGTCCTCAAAGGTTTTTTACATGTTCTCTTTTACTCATTACATTACATCAAGCTATTCAGAAGACTATTTTTGACCCACTGAACATGAGGTCCACATATTTTCAAACATATATTCTAAAAGATTCCTTCTGATGTTAAAGCAGTCAGTCCATAAATGACCTTCTGAACACGTTTCTGACAGAGGTCAACACAAATTGTCAACTATATATTCATTCCTATTGCCTGAATATTCCTTCTGATGTTATATCGGCTTGACAGTAGTCCATCATTGACCTACTGAACATATTTTTCACCAAAGAATCCTTGAAAATGAATTTACTATACACACTACTAGACTTCCCTTCCGAATCCCATTTCTTTCCAAATGGTCCACAAAAAGTTTTTTTTTATTTTAATGTTATGACTATACAGAATTCCATTTTTGACCTTCTGAACATAACTTTGACCAAAAGGTCGTCAAAATGTTTTCATCTATAAAAGGTCATTGATTCCTTATAATGTTTTCAGGCAGACAGTAGTCCACTGCTGAACCACTGAATATATTTTAATTTCTATTTTTATTTATTTTAGTCCATATTTAGAATTCCATATTCAACCTTTTGAAAACATTTCTGACCAAGAGGTCAACACAATTTTTCAACTGTATAGTTTCATACACTCTTTATAATGTTAAATCAGACAGACACTAATCCATATTTGGCCAAAGGAACAAATTTAGGGCCCAATAGTCCTCAATCATGATCTTTCTATATTGGCTAATCACCCAGACTTTTGACCCAGTGACCATCTTTCTGGCCAGAGTCCTCAAAAGGTTTTTACTATATGTTCTCTTTTACTCCTTATGTTACATCAAGCCTTTCAGAAGACCATTTTGGAGATACTGAACATCATGTCCACAAAGTCTTTTCAACCATATATTCTCAAAGATTCCTTCTTATGTTAAAGCAGCCAGACAGTAGTCCATAAATGACCTTCTGAACACATTTCTGAAAAGAGGTCAACACAAATTTTCGACTGATGTTATGTCACCCAGACAGTAGTCCGTCATTGACCTACTGAACATATTTTTGACCAAATAGTCCTTGAAAATTAATTTACTCATTTACTTCCTTCCGAATCCCATTTCTGTCCAAATGGTCCACAAAAGGTTTTTATTTATTTATTTTACTTGTTATGACTATACCTGAATTCCATATATGACCTTCTGAACATAATTTTGACCAAGAGATCCACAAAAAATTTTCATCTATACAGTATATTCTCAATGATTCCTTATAATGTTTTCAGCCAGACAGTTGTCCATAAATTGAACCACTGAATATATTTTAATTTAGCGTTTTATTTATTTTAGTCCATATTTAGAATTACATATTCAACCTTTTGAAAACATTTATGACCAGGAGGTCAACACAAGTTTTAAACTATATATTCTCATAGACTCCTTATTATGTTAAATAAGCCAGACAGTAATCCATTTTGGACTAACTGAACAAATTTCGCTCTAGAGTCCTAAATATTATCTTTCTATACATTCCAATTGACTAATCTGAGGATAAATCAGTCAGACGGTAGGCCATTATGACCTAACTGAACATTCTGGCAGAAGAGTCCTCAAAAGGTTTTTAATACATGTTCTCATTGACTTCTTCTTATGTTACATCAAGCTATTCAGAAGACCATATTTGACCTACTGAACATCAGGTCCACAAAGTCTTTTCAACCATATATTCTCAAAGATTCCTTCTGATGTTTAAAGAAGCCAGACAGTAGTCCATAATTGACCTTCTAAACACATTTTAAACTATATATTCTCTTAGACTCCTTTTATGTTAAATAAGCCAGACAGTAATCCATATTGGACTAATTGAACAAATTTCTGGCTCTAGAGTCCTAAATATTATCTTTCTATACATTCCAATTGACTAATCTGAGGTTAAATCAGTCACACCGTAGGCCATTATGACCTAACTGAACATCATTCTGGCAGAAGAGTCCTCAAAAGGTTTTTAATGCTTGTTCTTACTGACTTCTTCTTATGTTACACCAAGCCATTCAGAAGACCATTTTTGACCCACTGAACATCAGGTCCACAACGTATTTTCAACCATATATTCTAAAAGATTCCTTCTGATGTTAAAGCAGCCAGTCCATAAATGACCTTCTGAACACATTTCTGACAGAGGTCAAGACAAATTTTCAACATTATATTCATTCCTATTGCCTGAATATTCTTTCTGATGTTATATCAGCTAGACAGTAATCCATCATTGACCTACTGAACATATTTTCATCAAAGAATCCTTGAAAATCAATTTACTATACACACTAATTGACTTCCCTTCCGAATCCCATTTCTTTCCAAATGGTCCACAAAAGGTTTTTATTTATTTTAATATTATGACTATACAGAATTCCATTTTTGACCTTCTGAACATAACTTTGACCAAAAGGTCAACAAAATGTTTTCATCTAAAAAATCTCATTGATTCCTTATAATGTTATCAGGCAGACTAATGTCTGCCTGATAACATTATAAGGAAGCAATGAGATTAATGTTCACTGCTGAACCACTGAATATATTTTAATTTCTTTTTTTATTTATTTTAGTCCATATTTAGAATTCCATATTCAACCTTTTGAAAACATTTCTGACCAAGAGACCAACACAATTTTTCAACTCTATAGTCTCATACACTCTTTATAATGTTAAATCAGACAGACACTAATCCATATTTGGCCAAAGGAACAAATTTAGGGCCCAATAGTCCTCAATCATGATCTTTCTATATTGGCTAATCACTCAGACCAATGTCTATTTTGACTCAGTGACCATCTTTCTGGCCAGAGTCCTCAAAAGGTTTTTACTATATGTTCACTTTTACTCCTTATGTTACATCAAGCCATTCAGATGACCATTTTGGAGATACTGAACATCATGTCCACAACGTATTTTCAACCATATATTCTAAAAGATTCCTTCTGATGTTAAAGCAGCCAGTACATAAATGACCTTCTGAACACATTTCTGACAGAGGTCAAGACAAATTTTCAACATTATATTCATTCCTATTGCCTGAATATTCTTTCTGATGTTATATCAGCTAGACAGTAATCCATCATTGACCTACTGAACATATTTTTCATCAAAGAATCCTTGAAAATCAATTTACTATACACACTAATTGACTTCCCTTCCGAATCCCATTTCTTTCCAAATGGTCCACAAAAGGTTTTTATTTATTTTAATATTATGACTATACAGAATTCCATTTTTGACCTTCTGAACATAACTTTGACCAAAAAGGTCAACAAAATGTTTTCATCTAAAAAATCTCATTGATTCCTTATAATGTTATCAGGCAGACTAATGTCTGCCTGATAACATTATAAGGAAGCAATGAGATTAATGTTCACTGCTGAACCACTGAATATATTTTAATTTCTTTTTTTATTTATTTTAGTCCATATTTAGAATTCCATATTCAACCTTTTGAAAACATTTCTGACCAAGAGACCAACACAATTTTTCAACTCTATAGTCTCATACACTCTTTATAATGTTAAATCAGACAGACACTAATCCATATTTGGCCAAAGGAACAAATTTAGGGCCCAATAGTCCTCAATCATGATCTTTCTATATTGGCTAATCACTCAGACCAATGTCTATTTTGACTCAGTGACCATCTTTCTGGCCAGAGTCCTCAAAAGGTTTTTACTATATGTTCACTTTTACTCCTTATGTTACATCAAGCCATTCAGATGACCATTTTGGAGATACTGAACATCATGTCCACAAAGTCTTTTCAACCATATATTCTCAAAGATTCCTTCTGATGTTAAAGAAGCCAGACAGTAGGCCTTCTGAATACATTTCTGACCAAGAGGCAGACACAAATTTTAAACAATGTATTCTCATAGAATCTTTATAATGTTAAATCAGACAGATACTAATCCATATTTGGCAAACGGAACATATTTTGGGCCCAATAGTCCTGAAGCATGATCTTTAAATACATTCCTATTGGCTAATCATCCAGACCAATGTCTATTTTGACCTAGTGACCATCTTTCTGGCCAAAGAGTCCTCAAAAGGTTTTTACTACATGTTCTCTTTAACTCATTACATTACATCAAGCTATTCAGAAGACCATTTTTGACCCACTGAACATGAGGTCCACAACGTATTTTCAACCATATATTCTCAAAGATTCCTTCTGATGTTAAAGCAGCCAGACAGTAGTCCATAAATGACCTTCTGAACACATTTCTGAAAAGAGGTCAACACAAATTTTCGACTATATATTCATTACTATTGCCTAAATAGTCCTTCTGATGTTATGTCAGCCAGACAGTAGTCCGTCATTGACCTACTGAACATATTTTTGACCAAATAGTCCTTGAAAATTAATTTACTCATTTACTTCCCTTCCGAATCCCATTTCTGTCCAAATGGTCCACAAAAGGTTTTTATTTATTTATTTTACTTGTTATGACTATACCTGAATTCCATATATGACCTCCTGAACATAATTTTGACCAAGAGATCCACAAAAAATTTTCATCTATACAGTATATTCTCAATGATTCCTTATAATGTTTTCAGCCAGACAGTTGTCCATAAATTGAACCACTGAATATATTTTAATTTAGCGTTTTATTTATTTTAGTCCATATTTAGAATTCCATATTCAACCTTTTGAAAACATTTATGACCACAAGTTTTAAACTATATATTCTCATAGACTCCTTATTATGTTAAATAAGCCAGACAGTAATCCATTTTGGACTAACTGAACAAATTTCGGGCTCTAGAGTCCTAAATATTATCTTTCTATACATTCCAATTGACTAATCTGAGGATAAATCAGTCAGACGGTAGGCCATTATGACCTAACTGAACATTCTGGCAGAAGAGTCCTCAAAAGGTTTTTAATACATGTTCTCATTGACTTCTTCTTATGTTACATCAAGCTATTCAGAAGACCATATTTGACCTACTGAACATCAGGTCCACAAAGTCTTTTCAACCATATATTCTCAAAGATTCCTTCTGATGTTTAAAGAAGCCAGACAGTAGTCCATAATTGACCTTCTAAACACATTTTAAACTATATATTCTCTTAGACTCCTTATTATAATAAATAAGCCAGACAGTAATCCATATTGGACTAATTGAACAAATTTCTGGCTCTAGAGTCCTAAATATTATCTTTCTATACATTCCAATTGACTAATCTGAGGTTAAATCAGTCACACCGTAGGCCATTATGACCTAACTGAACATCATTCTGGCAGAAGAGTCCTCAAAAGGTTTTTAATGCTTGTTCTTACTGACTTCTTCTTATGTTACACCAAGCCATTCAGAAGACCATTTTTTACCCACTGAACATCAGGTCCACAACGTATTTTCAACCATATATTCTAAAAGATTCCTTCTGATGTTAAAGCAGCCAGTCCATAAATGACCTTCTGAACACATTTCTGACAGAGGTCAAGACAAATTTTCAACTGTATATTCATTCCTATTGCCTGAATATTCTTTCTGATGTTATATCAGCTAGACAGTAATCCATCATTGACCTACTGAACATATTTTTCATCAAAGAATCCTTGAAAATCATTTTACTATACACACTAATTGACTTCCCTTCCGAATCCCATTTCTTTCCAAATGGTCCACAAAAGGTTTTTATTTATTTTAATATTATGACTATACAGAATTCCATTTTTGACCTTCTGAACATAACTTTGACCAAAAAGGTCAACAAAATGTTTTCATCTAAAAAATCTCATTGATTCCTTATAATGTTATCAGGCAGACTAATGTCTGCCTGATAACATTATAAGGAAGCAATGAGATTAATGTCCACTGCTGAACCACTGAATATATTTTAATTTCTTTTTTTATTTATTTTAGTCCATATTTAGAATTCCATATTCAACCTTTTGAAAACATTTCTGACCAAGAGGCCAACACAATTTTTCAACTCTATAGTCTCATACACTCTTTATAATGTTAAATCAGACAGACACTAATCCATATTTGGCCAAAGGAACAAATTTAGGGCCCAATAGTCCTCAATCATGATCTTTCTATATTGGCTAATCACTCAGACCAATGTCTATTTTGACTCAGTGACCATCTTTCTGGCCAGAGTCCTCAAAAGGTTTTTACTATATGTTCACTTTTACTCCTTACGTTACATCAAGCCATTCAGAAGACCATTTTGGAGATACTGAACATCATGTCCACAAAGTCTTTTCAACCATATATTCTCAAAGATTCCTTCTGATGTTAAAGAAGCCAGACAGTAGGCCTTCTGAATACATTTCTGACCAAGAGGCCGACACAAATTTTCAACAATGTATTCTCATAGAATCTTTATAATGTTAAATCAGACAGATACTAATCCATATTTGGCAAACGGAACATATTTTGGGCCCAATAGTCCTGAAGCATGATCTTTAAATACATTCCTATTGGCTAATCATCCAGACCAATGTCTATTTTGACCTAGTGACCATCTTTCTGGCCAAAGAGTCCTCAAAAGGTTTTTACTACATGTTCTCTTTAACTCATTACATTACATCAAGCTATTCAGAAGACCATTTTTGACCCACTGAACATGAGGTCCACAACGTATTTTCAACCATATATTCTCAAAGATTCCTTCTGATGTTAAAGCAGCCAGACAGTAGTCCATAAATGACCTTCTGAACACATTTCTGAAAAGAGGTCAACACAAATTTTCGACTATATATTCATTATTATTGCCTAAATAGTCCTTCTGATGTTATGTCAGCCAGACAGTAGTCCGTCATTGACCTACTGAACATATTTTTGACCAAATAGTCCTTGAAAATTAATTTACTCATTTACTTCCCTTCCGAATCCCATTTCTGTCCAAATGGTCCACAAAAGGTTTTTATTTATTTATTTTACTTGTTATGACTATACCTGAATTCCATATATGACCTTCTGAACATAATTTTGACCAAGAGATCCACAAAAAATTTTCATCTATACAGTATATTCTCAATGATTCCTTATAATGTTTTCAGCCAGACAGTTGTCCATAACCACTGAATATATTGAAATATTGAACCACTGAATATATTTTAATTTAGCGTTTTATTTATTTTAGTCCATATTTAGAATTCCATATTCAACCTTTTGAAAACATTTATGACCAGGAGGTCAACACAAGTTTTAAACTATATATTCTCATAGACTCCTTATTATGTTAAATAAGCCAGACAGTAATCCATTTTGGACTAACTGAACAAATTTCGGGCTCTAGAGTCCTAAATATTATCTTTCTATACATTCCAATTGACTAATCTGAGGATAAATCAGTCAGACGGTAGGCCATTATGACCTAACTGAACATTCTGGCAGAAGAGTCCTCAAAAGGTTTTTAATACATGTTCTCATTGACTTCTTCTTATGTTACATCAAGCTATTCAGAAGACCATATTTGACCTACTGAACATCAGGTCCACAAAGTCTTTTCAACCATATATTCTCAAAGATTCCTTCTGATGTTTAAAGAAGCCAGACAGTAGTCCATAATTGACCTTCTAAACACATTTTAAACTATATATTCTCTTAGACTCCTTATTATAATAAATAAGCCAGACAGTAATCCATATTGGACTAATTGAACAAATTTCTGGCTCTAGAGTCCTAAATATTATCTTTCTATACATTCCAATTGACTAATCTGAGGTTAAATCAGTCACACCGTAGGCCATTATGACCTAACTGAACATCATTCTGGCAGAAGAGTCCTCAAAAGGTTTTTAATGCTTGTTCTTACTGACTTCTTCTTATGTTACACCAAGCCATTCAGAAGACCATTTTTGACCCACTGAACATCAGGTCCACAACGTATTTTCAACCATATATTCTCAAAGATTCCTTCTGATGTTAAAGCAGCCAGACAGTAGTCCATAAATGACCTTCTGAACACATTTCTGAAAAGAGGTCAACACAAATTTTCGACTATATATTCATTATTATTGCCTAAATAGTCCTTCTGATGTTATGTCAGCCAGACAGTAGTCCGTCATTGACCTACTGAACATATTTTTGACCAAATAGTCCTTGAAAATTAATTTACTATACACACTCATTTACTTCCCTTCCGAATCCCATTTCTTTCCAAATGGTCCACAAAAGGTTTTTATTTATTTTAATATTATGACTATACAGAATTCCATTTTTGACCTTCTGAACATAACTTTGACCAAAAAGGTCAACAAAATGTTTTCATCTAAAAAATCTCATTGATTCCTTATAATGTTATCAGGCAGACTAATGTCTGCCTGATAACATTATAAGGAAGCAATGAGATTAATGTCCACTGCTGAACCACTGAATATATTTTAATTTCTTTTTTTATTTATTTTAGTCCATATTTAGAATTCCATATTCAACCTTTTGAAAACATTTCTGACCAAGAGGCCAACACAATTTTTCAACTCTATAGTCTCATACACTCTTTATAATGTTAAATCAGACAGACACTAATCCATATTTGGCCAAAGGAACAAATTTAGGGCCCAATAGTCCTCAATCATGATCTTTCTATATTGGCTAATCACTCAGACCAATGTCTATTTTGACTCAGTGACCATCTTTCTGGCCAGAGTCCTCAAAAGGTTTTTACTATATGTTCACTTTTACTCCTTACGTTACATCAAGCCATTCAGAAGACCATTTTGGAGATACTGAACATCATGTCCACAAAGTCTTTTCAACCATATATTCTCAAAGATTCCTTCTGATGTTAAAGAAGCCAGACAGTAGGCCTTCTGAATACATTTCTGACCAAGAGGCCGACACAAATTTTCAACAATGTATTCTCATAGAATCTTTATAATGTTAAATCAGACAGATACTAATCCATATTTGGCAAACGGAACATATTTCAGATTAGAAGCATTCCTGTTTAAAAAGTCTTTCAATGTTTAAATTGCTTTGTGTTTACATTTTTGTGTCGATTTTAATAATTCTTAATTGCTCTAAAGGCTTTTTTTTCTCCTCCCTCTGTAGCACTTTGAGATTTTCTTTAAAATGTAAAGTGTTTTATAAATAAAATGTATTATTATTAATACAGTGCTGAGCACTGCAATGCATTCAATAACTCGTACAATGACGACAAAAGCTGTTGCATTGCATTCAATAACTCCCTGTGCATTGAAGAGGTAGCGCATTTGCATTGCATTGTATTCAATATATTTTGTGCATTGTTGAAAAGAAATGTGCTTTTGCATTGCATACCTGACCTCGTTGAGCCTTGAGTCATAGCGCATTTGCATTGCATTTGTATTCAGTATCTGTTGTGAAGAGAAAAGTGGTTTTGTATTGCATAGAAGAATTTGTGTGCTTTGAAAAGATAATTATTTTGCATTGCATACAAGAACTAGAATTGAAAAAAAGTGCTTTGCATTGCATTAATTACCTCGTTGTTTATTGAGAGATAAAGGCTTTGCATTGCACATAAGATAATTACAAAAGATAATTATTTTGCATTGCATACAAGAACTTGTATTGAATAAAAAGTGGTTTTGCATTGCATACAAGATCTCATTGTGCATTGAAGAGTTAAGTGCTATTGCATTGCATGCAATCGCTCGTATGCAATGCAAAAGCACTTTTCTCTTCAACAATGCACAATAGAAATTGAATGCTTTGCAACTAGAATTGAATAAAAAGTGCTTTTGCATTGCATACTTGACCTCGTGTGCATTGAGAGGTATTGTATTCAATATCTGTTGTGCAATGTTGAGGAGAAAAGTGGTTTTGTATTGCTTAGAACTTGTGTGCTTTGAAAAGTGAATTCCTTTTGCATTGCAAACAAGAACTATAATTGAATAAAAAGTGCTTTTGCATTGCAAGAAAGATCTTATTGAGCATTGAAGAGATACATATTTTTGCAATGCATACAATTTATCGCTGTACACTGATGAGATAGGTGAAATGCAAAAATACGTATATCTCGTCAATGTACTAGAGATAAGTGCAGTTGCACTGCATTGTATTCAATATCTTTTGTGCATTGTTGAAGAGAAACTTGAATGCAGTGAATGTGCATTTAAATGCACAGTGAGTGCATTTACTATCTGTTGTGCATTGTTGAATAGAAAAGTGCTTCTGCATTTCATACAATAACTTGTGGGATTTGAAAAGTTAATTCTTTTTGCATTGCATACAAGAACTAGAATTGCATAAATCGTGCTTTTGCATTACATACATGACCTCGATATGCATTGAGAGATAAGCACAATTGCATTGTATTGTATTCAAAATCTTCTGTGCATTGTTGAAAAGAAATGTGAATGCAGTGAATGCACTCAATGCACAGTGAATGTATTTTAATATATGTTGAGTTGTTTGCAGACAAGAACGTGTGTGGTTTGAAAAGTTAATTACTTTTGCATTGCATACAAGAACTAGAATTGAAAAAAAGTGCTTTTGCATTGCATTAATTACCTCGTTGTTCATTGAGAGATAAAGGCTTTTGCGTTGCACACAGATCTTTTGCATTGTTGAAGAGAAAAGTGCTTTTGCATTGCATACAAGAACTAGAATTGAATAAAAAAAAACTGCTTTTGCATTGCATACATGACCTCGTGTGCATTGAGAGATAAGCGCAATGCATTGTATTGTATACAAAATATTTTGTGCATTGTTGAAAAGAAATGTGAAAAGTATTGAAAAATCCTTATATCTCCTCAATGCGCCAGAGATAAGCGCAATTGCATTGCAATATCTGTTTTGCATTGTTGAAGACAAAAGTGCATTGCATACAAGAATTAGATTTGAAAAAAAAGTTTTTGCATTGCATAAATGTCCTCATTGTGCATTGAGCGATAGGTACTTTTGCATCGCATACAAGAACCCGCGTGCTTTGAAAAGTCAATTTCTTTTGCATTAGATAAGCGCATTTGCAATATCCTTTGTGCATTGTTAAAGAGAAACGTGAATGCAGTGAATGCACTTCAATGCACAATGAGAAGAGATATCTTGTTTTCGTTGTTGAAGAGAAAAGTGCTTTGCATACAATAACTTACTACAATGCAATGCAAAACTACTTATATCTGGTCAATGCGCGAGTTCTCATGTATGCAATGCAAAATCACTTCTCTTCAATGCAAGACGAGTATTTTTCAATTCATACAAGAATGTGTTGTACAATGAGCTAAGGGCTTTTGCAGTGCATACAAGAACTCAATGTGCATTGAAGAGATAGCGCATTTGCATTGCATTGCATTCAATATATGTTGTGCATTTTTGAAGAGAAAAGTGCTTGTGTATCGCATACAATAACTAGTGTGCTTTGAAAAGTTCATTCCTTTTGCATTGCATACAAGAACTAGAATTGAATAAAAAAAATCTGCTTTTGCATTGCATACATGACCTCGTGTGCATTGAGAGATAAGGGATTTTGCATTGCACACAGATCTTGTGCATTGTTGAAGAGAAAAGTGCTTTTGCATTGCATACAAGAACTAGAATTGAAAAAAAAAGTTATTCTGCATTGCATAAATGACCTCATTGTGCATTGAGAGATAGGGCCTTTTGCATTGCATACAGATCTTGAGCATTGTTGAAGAGAAAAGTGCTTTTGCATTGCATACAAGAATTCACTGTTCATTGAAGAGATAGCGCATTTGCATTGCAATTGCATTCAATATATGTTGTGCATTGTTGAAGAGAAAAGTGCTTTTGCATTGCATACAATAACTTACTACAATGCAATGCAAAACTACTTATATCTCGTCAATGCGCGAGTTCTCATGTATGCAATGCAAAATCACTTCTCAATGCAAGACGAGTATTTTTCAATTCATACAAGAATGTGTTGTACAATGAGCTAAGGGCTTTTGCAGTGCATACAAGAACTCAATGTGCATTGAAGAGATAGCGCATTTGCATTGCATTGCATTCAATATATGTTGTGGATTTTTGAAGAGAAAAGTGCTTGTGTATTGCATACAATAACTAGTGTGCTTTGAAAAGTTCATTCCTTTTGCATTGCATACAAGAACTAGAATTGAATAAAAAACTGCTTTTGCATTGCACACATGACCTCGTGTGCATTAAGAGATAAGGGATTTTGCATTGCACACAGATCTTGTGCATTGTTGAAGAGAAAAGTGCTTTTGCATTGCATACAAGAACTAGAATTGAAAAAAAAGTTATTTGCATTGCATAAATGACCACATTGTGCATTGAGAGATAGGGCCTTTTGCATTGCATACAGATCTTTTGCATTGTTGAAGAGAAAAGTGCTTTTGCATTGCATACAAGAACTAGAATTGTATAAAAAGTGGTTTTGCATTGGATACATGACCTCGCTATGCATTGAGAGATAAGCGCAATGCATTGTATTGTATACAAAATATTTTGTGCATTGTTGAAAAGAAATGTGAAAAGTATTGAAAAATCCTTATATCTCCTCAATGCGCCAGAGATAAGCGCAATTGCATTGCAATATCTGTTTTGCATTGTTGAAGACAAAAGTGCATTGCATACAAGAATTAGATTTGAAAAAAAAGTTTTTGCATTGCATAAATGTCCTCATTGTGCATTGAGCGATAGGTACTTTTGCATCGCATACAAGAACCTGCGTGCTTTGAAAAGTCAATTTCTTTTGCATTAGATAAGCGCAATTGCAATATCCTTTGTGCATTGTTAAAGAGAAACGTGAATGCAGTGAATGCACTTCAATGCACAATGAGAAGAGATATCTTGTTTTCGTTGTTGAAGAGAAAAGTGCTTTGCATACAATAACTTACTACAATGCAACGCAAAACTACTTATATCTGGTCAATGCGCGAGTTCTCATGTATGCAATGCAAAATCACTTCTCTTCAATGCAAGACGAGTATTTTTCAATTCATACAAGAATGTGTTGTACAATGAGCTAAGGGCTTTTGCAGTGCATACAAGAACTCAATGTGCATTGAAGAGATAGCGCATTTGCATTGCATTGCATTCAATATATGTTGTGCATTTTTGAAGAGAAAAGTGCTTGTGTATTGCATACAATAACTAGTGTGCTTTGAAAAGTTCATTCCTTTTGCATTGCATACAAGAACTAGAATTGAATAAAAAAAACTGCTTTTGCATTGCATAAATGACCTCGTGTGCATTGAGAGATAGGATTTTGCATTGCACACAGATCTTGTGCATTGTTGAAGAGAAAAGTGCTTTTGCATTGCATACAAGAACTAGAATTGAAAAAAAAAGTTATTTGCATTGCATAAATGACCACATTGTGCATTGAGAGATAGGGCCTTTTGCATTGCATACAGATCTTTTGCATTGTTGAAGAGAAAAGTGCTTTTGCATTGCATACAAGAACTAGAATTGTATAAAAGTGGTTATGCATTGGATACATGACCTCGCTATGCATTGAGAGATAAGCGCAATGCATTGTATTGTATACAAAATATTTTGTGCATTGTTGAAAAGAAATGTGAAAAGTATTGAAAAATCCTTATATCTCCTCAATGCGCCAGAGATAAGCGCAATTGCATTGCAATATCTGTTTTGCATTGTTGAAGACAAAAGTGCATTGCATACAAGAATTAGATTTGAAAAAAAAGTTTTTGCATTGCATAAATGTCCTCATTGTGCATTGAGCGATAGGTACTTTTGCATCGCATACAAGAACCTGCGTGCTTTGAAAAGTCAATTTCTTTTGCATTAGATAAGCGCAATTGCAATATCCTTTGTGCATTGTTAAAGAGAAACGTGAATGCAGTGAATGCACTTCAATGCACAATGAGAAGAGATATCTTGTTTTCGTTGTTGAAGAGAAAAGTGCTTTGCATACAATAACTTACTACAATGCAACGCAAAACTACTTATATCTGGTCAATGCGCGAGTTCTCATGTATGCAATGCAAAATCACTTCTCTTCAATGCAAGACGAGTATTTTTCAATTCATACAAGAATGTGTTGTACAATGAGCTAAGGGCTTTTGCAGTGCATACAAGAACTCAATGTGCATTGAAGAGATAGCGCATTTGCATTGCATTGCATTCAATATATGTTGTGCATTTTTGAAGAGAAAAGTGCTTGTGTATTGCATACAATAACTAGTGTGCTTTGAAAAGTTCATTCCTTTTGCATTGCATACAAGAACTAGAATTGAATAAAAAAAACTGCTTTTGCATTGCATAAATGACCTCGTGTGCATTGAGAGATAAGGGATTTTGCATTGCACACAGATCTTGTGCATTGTTGAAGAGAAAAGTGCTTTTGCATTGCATACAAGAATTCACTGTTCATTGAAGAGATAGCGCATTTGCATTGCAATTGCATTCAATATATGTTGTGCATTGTTGAAGAGAAAAGTGCTTTTGCATTGCATACAATAACTTACTACAATGCAATGCAAAACTACTTATATCTGGTCAATGCGCGAGTTCTCATGTATGCAATGCAAAATCACTTCTCTTCAATGCAAGACGAGTATTTTTCAATTCATACAAGAATGTGTTGTACAATGAGCTAAGGGCTTTTGCAGTGCATACAAGAACTCAATGTGCATTGAAGAGATAGCGCATTTGCATTGCATTGCATTCAATATATGTTGTGGATTTTTGAAGAGAAAAGTGCTTGTGTATTGCATACAATAACAAGTGTGCTTTGAAAAGTTAATTCCTTTTGCATTGCATACAAGAACTAGAATTGAATAAAAAACTGCTTTTGCATTGCACACATGACCTCGTGTGCATTGAGAGATAAGGGATTTTGCATTGCACACAGATCTTGTGCATTGTTGAAGAGAAAAGTGCTTTTGCATTGCATACAAGAACTAGAATTGAAAAAAAAGTTATTTGCATTGCATAAATGACCACATTGTGCATTGAGAGATAGGGCCTTTTGCATTGCATACAGATCTTGAGCATTGTTGAAGAGAAAAGTGCTTTTGCATTGCATACAAGAATTCACTGTTCATTGAAGAGATAGCGCATTTGCATTGCAATTGCATTCAATATATGTTGTGCATTGTTGAAGAGAAAAGTGCTTTTGCATTGCATACAATAACTTACTACAATGCAATGCAAAACTACTTATATCTCGTCAATGCGCGAGTTCTCATGTATGCAATGCAAAATCACTTCTCTTTAATGCAAGACGAGTATTTTTCAATTCATACAAGAATGTGTTGTACAATGAGCTAAGGGCTTTTGCAGTGCATACAAGAACCTGCGTGCTTTGAAAAGTCAATTTCTTTTGCATTAGATAAGCGAAATTGCAATATCCTTTGTGCATTGTTAAAGAGAAACGTGAATGCAGTGAATGCACTTCAATGCACAATGAGAAGAGATATCTTGTTTTCGTTGTTGAAGAGAAAAGTGCTTTGCATACAATAACTTACTACAATGCAATGCAAAACTACTTATATCTGGTCAATGCGCGAGTTCTCATGTATGCAATGCAAAATCACTTCTCTTCAATGCAAGACGAGTATTTTTCAATTCATACAAGAATGTGTTGTACAATGAGCTAAGGGCTTTTGCAGTGCATACAAGAACTCAATGTGCATTGAAGAGATAGCGCATTTGCATTGCATTGCATTCAATATATGTTGTGGATTTTTGAAGAGAAAAGTGCTTGTGTATTGCATACAATAACTAGTGTGCTTTGAAAAGTTCATTCCTTTTGCATTGCATACAAGAACTAGAATTGAATAAAAAACTGCTTTTACATTGCACACATGACCTCGTGTGCATTGAGAGATAAGGGATTTTGCATTGCACACAGATCTTATGCATTGTTGAAGAGAAAAGTGCTTTTGCATTGCATACAAGAACTAGAATTGAAAAAAAAGGTATTTGCATTGCATAAATGACCACATTGTGCATTGAGAGATAGGGCCTTTTGCATTGCATACAGATCTTGAGCATTGTTGAAGAGAAAAGTGCTTGTGCATTGCATACAAGAATTCACTGTTCATTGAAGAGATAGCGCATTTGCATTGCAATTGCATTCAATATATGTTGTGCATTGTTGAAGAGAAAAGTGCTTTTGCATTGCATACAATAACTTACTACAATGCAATGCAAATCTACTTATATCTCGTCAATGCGCGAGTTCTCATGTATGCAATGCAAAATCACTTCTTAATGCAAGACGAGTATTTTTCAATTCATACAAGAATGTGTTGTACAATGAGCTAAGGGCTTTTGCAGTGCATACAAGAACCTGCGTGCTTTGAAAAGTCAATTTCTTTTGCATTAGATAAGCGAAATTGCAATATCCTTTGTGCATTGTTAAAGAGAAACGTGAATGCAGTGAATGCACTTCAATGCACAATGAGAAGAGATATCTTTGTTTCGTTGTTGAAGAGAAAAGTGCTTTGCATACAATAACTTACTACAATGCAATGCAAAACTACTTCTATCTGGTCAATGCGCGAGTTCTCATGTATGCAATGCAAAATCACTTCTCTTCAAAGCAAGACGAGTATTTTTCAATTCATACAAGAATGTGTTGTACAATGAGCTAAGGGCTTTTGCAGTGCATACAAGAACTCAATGTGCATTGAAGAGATAGCGCATTTGCGTATGTTGTGCATTTTGAAGAGAAAAGTGCTTGTGTATTGCATACAATAACTAGTGTGCTTTGAAAAGTTCATTCCTTTTGCATTGCATACAAGAACTAGAATTGAATAAAAAAAAAACTGCTTTTGCATTGCACACATGACCTCGTGTGCATTGAGAGATAAGGGATTTTGCATTGCACACAGATCTTGTGCATTGTTGAAGAGAAAAGTGCTTTTGCATTGCATACAAGAACTAGAATTGAAAAAAAAAGTTATTTGCATTGCATAAATGACCACATTGTGCATTGAGAGATAGGGCCTTTTGCATTGCATACAGATCTTGAGCATTGTTGAAGAGAAAAGTGCTTTTGCATTGCATACAAGAATTCACTGTTCATTGAAGAGATAGCGCATTTGCATTGCAATTGCATTCAATATATGTTGTGCATTGTTGAAGAGAAAAGTGCTTTTGCATTGCATACAATAACTTACTACAATGCAATGCAAAACTACTTATATCTCGTCAATGCGCGAGTTCTCATGTATGCAATGCAAAATCACTTCTCTTTAATGCAAGACGAGTATTTTTCAATTCATACAAGAATGTGTTGTACAATGAGCTAAGGGCTTTTGCAGTGCATACAAGAACTAGAATTAAATTAAAAGTGCTTTTGCATTGCATAAATGCAACAAAAAGAAGAAGTTGTGCATTGAGAGATAAGGGCTTTTGCATTGCATACAGATCAAGTGCATTGTTGAAGAGAAAAGTGCTTTTGCATTGCATACAAGAACTAGAATTAAATTAAAAGTGCTTTTGCATTGCATAAATGCCACAAAAAAGAAGAAGTTGTGCATTGAGAGATAAGGGCTTTTGCATTGCATACAGATCAAGTGCATTGTTGAAGAGAAAAGTGCTTTTGCATTGCATACAAGATTTAGAATTGAATAAAATATTGCATTGCATTGCATAAATGACCTCGTTGTGCATTGAGAGATAAGGGTTTTGAATTGCATACAGATCTTGTGCATTAATGAAGAGAAAAGCATTGCATAAAATAATTGAATAAAAAGTTATTTTGCATTACATGCAAGATCTTATTGAGCTTTGAAGAGATACATATTTTTGCAATGCATACAATAATCGCTGTGCACTGATGAGATAGTGAAATGCAAAAATACTTATATCTCGTCAATGCGCTAGAGATAAGTGCAATTGCATTGTATTCAATATATGTTGTGCATTGTTGAAGAGAAACGTGAATGCAGTGATTGCACTTCAATGCACACACTGTGTGAGTGCATTGAGTGCATTCAATATCTGTTGTGCGTTGTTGAAGAAAAAAGTGCTTTTGCATACAAGAACGTGTGTGCTTTGAAAAGTTAATTCCTTTTGCATTGCATTCAAGAACTAGAATTGAATAAAGACTGCTTTTGCATTGCATACATGACCTCGTGTGTATTGAGAGAAAAGTGCTTTTGCATTGCATTCAAGAACTAGAATTGAAAAAAAAAAGTTCTTTGCATTGCATAAATGTACATAAATTGCATAAATTGTACATTGCGAGATATGGGCTTTTGCATTGCATACAGATCTTGATGTGCATTGAGAGATAAGCGCAATTGCATTGTATTGTGTTCAAAATCTTTTGTGCATTGTTGAATAAAACGTGCTTTGTACATTGTATACATGACCTCGTTGGCATTGAGAGATTAGTGGTTTTGCATTTCATACAATAATCTGTTGTGCTTTGAAGAGATGTTTATGCAAAAATACTTATATCCTTCAATGCACGAATTCATGTATGCAATGCAAAAGCACTTTTCTCTCCAATGCAAGACGAGAACTTGTAATTACATACAAGAATTTGTTGTGCATTGAAGCGAAATTTGCTTTTGCATTGCATACGATAATTCGCTGTGCACTGAAGAGTTAAATGCTTTTGCAGACAGATATTTATAAAGTTGTATAGTAAATGGAAACCAATGGAAACATAACAATAAATAATTAATTAATATTGTTTGCTTTGTGAGGTTGATATAAACTTATACTGAAACAATAAAGCAATAACAAAACAAGAATGTTAAATTAAAGATTATCCTTAAAAGTGGAAACATATGTTTCGAATATTGACATAGTGAATATATTTAGGGTCCAAAAAAGTTTTTTTTTTTCATTTAAGTCGGTATTTAGAAGTCCATATTCAACCTTTTGATAATATGTCTGACCAAGAGGTCAACCCAATTTTTAAACACATCCATATTTGGCCAATCATGATCTTTCTATACATTCCTTTTGGCTAATCACCCAGACCAATGTCTATTTTGACTCAGTGACCATCTTTCTGGCCAGAGTCCTCAAAAGGTTTTTACTATATGTTCTCTTTTACTCCTTACGTTACATCAAGCCATTCAGAAGACCATTTTGGAGATACTGAACATCATGTCCACAAAGTCTTTTCAACCATATATTCTCAAAGATTCCTTCTGATGTTAAAGAAGCCAGACAGTAGGCCTTCTGAATACATTTCTGACCAAGAGGCCGACACAAATTTTCAACAATGTATTCTCATAGAATCTTTATAATGTTAAATCAGACAGATACTAATCCATATTTGGCAAACTGAACATATTTTGGGCCCAATAGTCCTCAATCATGATCTTTAAATACATTCCTATTGGCTAATCATCCAGACTAATGTCTATTTTGACCTAGTGACCATCTTTCTGGCCAAAGAGTCCTCAAAAGGTTTTTACTACATGTTCTCTTTAACTCATTACATTACATCAAGCTATTCAGAAGACCATTTTTGACCCACTGAACATGAGGTCCACAACGTATTTTCAACCATATATTCTCAAAGATTCCTTCTGATGTTAAAGCAGCCAGACAGTAGTCCATAAATGACCTTCTGAACACATTTCTGAAAAGAGGTCAACACAAATTTTTGACTATATATTCATTACTATTGCCTAAAAAGTCCTTCTGATGTTATGTCAGCCAGACAGTAGTCCGTCATTGACCTACTGAACATATTTTTGACCAAATAGTCCTTGAAAATTAATTTACTATACACACTCATTTACTTTCCTTCCGAATCCCATTTCTGTCCAAATGGTCCACAAAAGGTTTTTATTTATTTATTTTACTTGTTATGACTATACCTGAATTCCATATATGACCTTCTGAACATAATTTTGACCAAGAGGTCCACAAAAAAATTTCATCTATACAGTATATTCTCAATGATTCCTTATAATGTTTTCAGCCAGACAGTAGTCCATAAATTGAACCACTGAATATATTTTAATTTAGCGTTTTATTTATTTTAGTCCATATTTAGAATTCCATATTCAACCTTTTGAAAACATTTATGACCAGGAGGTCAACACAAGTTTTAAACTATATATTCTCATAGACTCCTTATTATGTTAAATAAGCCAGACAGTAATCCATATTGGACTAACTGAACAAATTTCGGTTCTAGAGTCCTAAATATTATCTTTCTATACATTCCAATTGACTAATCTGAGGATAAATCAGTCAGACCGTAGGCCATTATGACCTAACTGAACATCATTCCGGCAGAAGAGTCCTCAAAAGGTTTTTAATACATGTTCTCATTGACTTCTTCTTATGTTACATCAAGCTATTCAGAAGACCATATTTGACCTACTGAACATCATGTCCACAAAGTCTTTTCAACCATATATTCTCAAAGATTCCTTCTGATGTTTAAAGAAGCCAGACAGTAGTCCATAGTTGACCTTCTAAACACATTTCTGACCAAGAGGCCACACAAATTTTCAACAATGTATTATCATAGAATCTTTATAATGTTAAATCAGACAGATACTAATCCATATTTGGCAAATGGAACATATTTTGGGCCCAATAGTCCTGAAGCATGATCTTTAAATACATTCATATTGGCTAATCATCCAGACCAATGTCTATTTTGACCTAGTGACCATCTTTCTGGCCAAAGAGTCCTCAAAAGGTTTTTACTACATGTTCTCTTTTACTCATTACATTACATCAAGCTATTCAGAAGACTATTTTTGACCCACTGAACATGAGGTCCACAACGTATTTTCAAACATATATTCTAAAAGATTCCTTCTGATGTTAAAGCAGTCAGTCCATAAATGACCTTCTGAACACGTTTCTGACAGAGGTCAACACAAATTGTCAACTATATATTCATTCCTATTGCCTGAATATTCCTTCTGATGTTATATCGGCTAGACAGTAGTCCGTCATTGACCTACTGAACATATTTTTCACCAAAGTATCCTTGAAAATGAATTTACTATACACACTCATAGACTTCCCTACCGAATCCCATTTCTTTCCAAATGGTCCACAAAAAGTTTTTTTTTTTTTAATGTTTTGACTATACAGAATTCCATTTTTGACCTTCTGAACATAACTTTGACCAAAAGGTCACAAAATGTTTTCATCTATAAAAGGTCATTGATTCCTTATAATGTTTTCAGGCAGACAGTAGTCCACTGCTGAACCACTGAATATATTTTAATTTCTATTTTTATTTATTTTAGTCCATATTTAGAATTCCATATTCAACCTTTTGAAAACATTTCTGACCAAGAGGTCAACACAATTTTTCAACTGTATAGTTTCATACACTCTTTATAATGTTAAATCAGACAGACACTAATCCATATTTGGCCAAAGGAACAAATTTAGGGCCCAATAGTCCTCAATCATGATCTTTCTATATTGGCTAATCACCCAGACTTTTGACCCAGTGACCATCTTTCTGGCCAGAGTCCTCAAAAGGTTTTTACTATATGTTCTCTTTTACTCCTTATGTTACATCAAGCCTTTCAGAAGACCATTTTGGAGATACTGAACATCATGTCCACAAAGTCTTTTCAACCATATATTCTCAAAGATTCCTTCTGATGTTAAAGCAGCCAGACAGTAGTCCATAAATGACCTTCTGAACACATTTCTGAAAAGAGGTCAACACAAATTTTCGACTATATATTCATTACTATTGCCTAAATAGTCCTTCTGATGTTATGTCAGCCAGACAGTAGTCCGTCATTGACCTACTGAACATATTTTTGACCAAATAGTCCTTGAAAATTAATTTACTCATTTACTTCCCTTCCGAATCCCATTTCTGTCCAAATGGTCCACAAAAGGTTTTTATTTATTTATTTTACTTGTTATGACTATACCTGAATTCCATATATGACCTTCTGAACATAATTTTGACCAAGAGGTCCACAAAAAATTTTCTTCTATACAGTATATTCTCAATGATTCCTTATAATGTTTTCAGCCAGACAGTAGTCCATAAATTGAACCACTGAATATATTTTAATTTAGCGTTTTATTTATTTTAGTCCATATTTAGAATTCCATATTCAACCTTTTGAAAACATTTATGACCAGGAGGTCAACACAAGTTTTAAACTATATATTCTCATAGACTCCTTATTATGTTAAATAAGCCAGACAGTAATCCATATTGCACTAACTGAACAAATTTCGGGCTCTAGAGTCCTAAATATTATCTTTCTATACATTCCAATTGACTAATCTGAGGATAAATCAGTCAGACCGTAGGCCATTATGACCTAACTGAACATCATTCCGGCAGAAGAGTCCTCAAAAGGTTTTTAATACATGTTCTCATTGACTTCTTCTTATGTTACATCAAGCTATTCAGAAGACCATATTTGACCTACTGAACATCATGTCCACAAAGTCTTTTCAACCATATATTCTCAAAGATTCCTTCTGATGTTTAAAGAAGCCAGACAGTAGTCCATAGTTGACCTTCTAAACACATTTCTGACCAAGAGGCCGACACAAATTTTCAACAATGTATTATCATAGAATCTTTATAATGTTAAATCAGACAGATACTAATCCATATTTGGCAAACGGAACATATTTTGGGCCCAATAGTCCTGAAGCATGATCTTTAAATACATTCATATTGGCTAATCATCCAGACCAATGTCTATTTTGACCTAGTGACCATCTTTCTGGCCAAAGAGTCCTCAAAAGGTTTTTACTACATGTTCTCTTTACTCATTACATTACACCAAGCTATTCAGAAGACTATTTTTGACCCACTGAACATGAGGTCCACAACGTATTTTCAAACATATATTCTAAAAGATTCCTTCTGATGTTAAAGCAGTCAGTCCATAAATGACCTTCTGAACACGTTTCTGACAGAGGTCAACACAAATTGTCAACTATATATTCATTCCTATTGCCTGAATATTCCTTCTGATGTTATATCGGCTAGACAGTAGTCCGTCATTGACCTACTGAACATATTTTTCACCAAATAATCCTTGAAAATGAATTTACTATACACACTCATAGACTTCCCTTCGAATCCCATTTCTTTCCAAATGGTCCACAAAAGTTTTTTTATTTTAATGTTATGACTATACAGAATTCCATTTTGACCTTCTGAACATAACTTTGACCAAAAGGTCGTCAAAATGTTTTCATCTATAAAAGGTCATTGATTCCTTATAATGTTTTCAGGCAGACAGTAGTCCACTGCTGAACCACTGAATATATTTTAATTTCTATTTTTATTTATTTTAGTCCATATTTAGAATTCCATATTCAACCTTTTGAAAACATTTCTGACCAAGAGGTCAACACAATTTTTCAACTGTATAGTTTCATACACTCTTTATAATGTTAAATCAGACAGACACTAATCCATATTTGGCCAAAGGAACAAATTTAGGGCCCAATAGTCCTCAATCATGATCTTTCTATATTGGCTAATCACCCAGACTTTTGACCCAGTGACCATCTTTCTGGCCAGAGTCCTCAAAAGGTTTTACTATATGTTCTCTTTTACTCCTTATGTTACATCAAGCCTTTCAGAAGACCATTTTGGAGATACTGAACATCATGTCCACAAAGTCTTTTCAACCATATATTCTCAAAGATTCCTTCTGATGTTAAAGCAGCCAGACAGTAGTCCATAAATGACCTTCTGAACACATTTCTGAAAAGAGGTCAACACAAATTTTCGACTATATATTCATTACTATTGCCTAAATAGTCCTTCTGATGTTATGTCAGCCAGACAGTAGTCCGTCATTGACCTACTGAACATATTTTTGACCAAATAGTCCTTGAAAATTAATTTACTCATTTACTTCCTTCCGAATCCCATTTCTGTCCAAATGGTCCACAAAAGGTTTTTATTTATTTATTTTACTTGTTATGACTATACCTGAATTCCATATATGACCTTCTGAACATAATTTTGACCAAGAGGTCCACAAAAATTTTCATCTGTACAGTATATTCTCAATGATTCCTTATAATGTTTTCAGCCAGACAGTAGTCCATAAATTGAACCACTGAATATATTTTAATTTAGCGTTTTATTTATTTTAGTCCATATTTAGAATTCCATATTCAACCTTTTGAAAACATTTATGACCAGGAGGTCAACACAAGTTTTAAACTATATATTCTCATAGACTCCTTATTATGTTAAATAAGCCAGACAGTAATCCATATTGGACTAACTGAACAAATTTCGGGCTCTAGAGTCCTAAATATTATCTTTCTATACATTCCAATTGACTAATCTGAGGATAAATCAGTCAGACCGTAGGCCATTATGACCTAACTGAACATCATTCCGGCAGAAGAGTCCTCAAAAGGTTTTTAATACATGTTCTCATTGACTTCTTCTTATGTTACATCAAGCTATTCAGAAGACCATATTTGACCTACTGAACATCATGTCCACAAAGTCTTTTCAACCATATATTCTCAAAGATTCCTTCTGATGTTTAAAGAAGCCAGACAGTAGTCCATAGTTGACCTTCTAAACACATTTCTGACCAAGAGGCCGACACAAATTTTCAACAATGTATTATCATAGAATCTTTATAATGTTAAATCAGACAGATACTAATCCATATTTGGCAAACAGAACATATTTTGGGCCCAATAGTCCTGAAGCATGATCTTTAAATACATTCATATTGGCTAATCATCCAGACCAATGTCTATTTTGACCTAGTGACCATCTTTCTGGCCAAAGAGTCCTCAAAAGGTTTTACTACATGTTCTCTTTTACTCATTACATTACATCAAGCTATTCAGAAGACTATTTTTGACCCACTGAACATGAGGTCCACAACGTATTTTCAAACATATATTCTAAAAGATTCCTTCTGATGTTAAAGCAGTCAGTCCATAAATGACCTTCTGAACACTTTTCTGACAGAGGTCAACACAAATTGTCAACTATATATTCATTCCTATTGCCTGAATATTCCTTCTGATGTTAAATTGGCTAGACAGTAGTCCGTCATTGACCTACTGAACATATTTTTCACCAAATAATCCTTGAAAATGAATTTACTATACACACTCATAGACTTCCCTTCCGAATCCCATTTCTTTCCAAATGGTCCACAAAAGGTTTTTTTATTTTAATGTTATGACTATACAGAATCCCATTTTTGACCTTCTGAACATAACTTTGACCAAAAGGTCAAAATGTTTTCATCTATAAAAGGTCATTGATTCCTTATAATGTTTTCAGGCAGACAGTAGTCCACTGCTGAACCACTGAATATATTTTAATTTCTATTTTTATTTATTTTAGTCCATATTTAGAATTCCATATTCAACCTTTTGAAAACATTTCTGACCAAGAGGTCAACACAATTTTCAACTGTATAGTTTCATACACTCTTTATAATGTTAAATCAGACAGACACTAATCCATATTTGGCCAAAGGAACAAATTTAGGGTCCAATAGTCCTCAATCATGATCTTTCTATATTGGCTAATCACCCAGACTTTTGACCCAGTGACCATCTTTCTGGCCAGAGTCCTCAAAAGGTTTTTACTATATGTTCTCTTTTACTCCTTATGTTACATCAAGCCATTCAGAAGACCATTTTGGAGATACTGAACATCATGTCCACAAAGTCTTTTCAACCATATATTCTCAAAGATTCCTTCTGATGTTAAAGCAGCAGACAGTAGTCCATAAATGACCTTCTGAACACATTTCTGAAAAGAGGTCAACACAAATTTTCGACTATATATTCATTACTATTGCCTAAATAGTCCTTCTGATGTTATGTCAGCCAGACAGTAGTCCGTCATTGACCTACTGAACATATTTTTGACCAAATAGTCCTTGAAAATTAATTTACTCATTTACTTCCTTCCGAATCCCATTTCTGTCCAAATGGTCCACAAAAGGTTTTTATTTATTTATTTTACTTGTTATGACTATACCTGAATTCCATATATGACCTTCTGAACATAATTTTGACCAAGAGGTCCACAAAAATATTTCATCTATACAGTATATTCTCAATGATTCCTTATAATGTTTTCAGCCAGACAGTAGTCCATAAATTGAACCACTGAATATATTTTAATTTAGCGTTTTATTTATTTTAGTCCATATTTAGAATTCCATATTCAACCTTTTGAAAACATTTATGACCAGGAGGTCAACACAAGTTTTAAACTATATATTCTCATAGACTCCTTATTATGTTAAATAAGCCAGACAGTAATCCATATTGGACTAACTGAACAAATTTCGGGTTCTAGAGTCCTAAATATTATCTTTCTATACATTCCAATTGACTAATCTGAGGATAAATCACCCAGCTAGAATTTTTTGTTATAAGAATGTTCTGAGAACATTACCTACATTGTTCTATAAATGTTTTCAGCGGGTAGTTTTATTTTTGTTCCCAGAATGTTCTTTTAAAAGTTAGGATAACATTCTTTAAAAACATTCTAAAAATGTTTAGTGGTAACATTCTAATAACATACCCACTAAGCAAAGTTTCAACGTCTTTGACCTAGAGGCGAACGTTGAAAAGACGCCCACTGAGGAGCCAGAATAAACGTTTTTATGGCGTCTGTTTTGGACGTGATCTGCACGTCCTGATATAGATGTTCATGGAACCTCAAGGTTAAACAGTTCAAATGTGCTCATTGTGGACATATATTCCTTTTGTAATTGCAAATCAACTCACAGACAGTGTGTGTTTGTCCAAAATCTTGAAAATAAAAGAAACTTAGCTCACACCTTTAGACACTTAAGGCAACTTAGCATCTGTAATTCACACATCTTTGGATCATGAGAGAAACCAGACCTGAAGGAAAGACTCTCTGGCAGAGGACTCAATCCAGGATCTTCTTGCTGTGAGGAGCCAGTGTTTCCCACTCATACACTGGTGCTGCCCTTAATCACAGATATAAGAGACACTTTGACTATTTCTGTCAGACGTCTACAGAAAATTAACAGAGGTTTAGATGTTGATGATTTATGGTTCATTTGAAGTCACCATTGTGGTGGGAAGCGTTTGCTTTAGTTGGACTCTTGGTCCTTGTAGTTGTGTTAGCTTTTCTTTGGCTGCTGTAACTGTGTTTGTGAAACACAATAGTTGTGGCTGAGCAAGCTAAGATAAAGTGACATCAGGTGTTGTCAGCTCCTCGTTGATGATCACTAAATCATCACAAAACGAGCATTTGATGTTGTGTTTAAAGTTTTGTCGTCTTGTTTGGTACAAAAAGTAATTTGTATATATCCACAATAACCTTGTGATACTGTGGTATTTGTGCCAATAAAATTAAAAGGATCAATTATCTCGATGGATGACCAAAAAAAAATATATGCACCCAACATTTTGAGCAAATATTTCACAAAGTCACACACCGACATCAAGATTTGGCCTATGATTCACAACAATGGTGACAATCAAATCAAAAAAGCTTGGGAATCAAGCATGAGTTTTGCACTATGAAGCCACCCATCATGCATTGCCGCATGAAACTTGTCACCGTTGTTGTGAATCAAAGGCCAAATGTTGATGTGTGTGTGACTTTGTGAAACATTTGCTCAAAATGTTGGGTGTGCATACTTTTTTTCTTCAGGACAATTGATCAGTTAAACGCTATTGGTGCCAATTCTGCAGTTTCACAAAGGTGTAGTAGCAATAAGCAAATTACAATTGAAAACAACTTAAAAAAAAAAAAAAAAATTAAATGCTCACTTTGTGATGATTTAGTGATCATCAACGAGGAGCTGACAACACCTGATGTCACTTTAGCTTTGCTTGCTCAGCCACAACTATTGTGTTTCACAGACACAGTTACAGCAGCCAAAGAAAAGCCAACACAACTACAGGGACCAAGAGTCCAACTAAAGCAAACGCTTCTCACCACAATGGTGACTTCAAATGAACCCTAAATCATCAACATCTAAACCTCTGTTAATTTTCTGTAGACGTCCTGACAGAAATAGTCAAAGTGTCTCTTATATCTGTGATTAAGGGCAGCACCAGTGTATGAGTGGGAAACACTGGCTCCTCACAGCAAGAAGATCCTGGATTGAGTCCTGTGCCAGAGAGTCTTTCCTTCAGGTCTGGTTTCTCTCATGATCCAAAGATGTGTGAATTACAGATGCTAAGTTGGCTTAAGTGTCTAAAGGTGTGAGATAAGTTTTTATTTTCAAGATTTTGGACAAACACACACTGTCTGTGAGTTGATTTGCAATTACAAAGGAATATATGTCCACAATGAGCACATTTGAACTGTTTAACCTTGAGGTTCCATGAACATCTATATCAGACGTGCAGATCACGCCCAAAACAGACGCCATAAAAACGCTTATTCTGGCTCCTCAGTGGACGCCTTTTCAACGTCGCTCTAGGTCAAAGACGTTGAAACTTTGCTTAGTGGGATGTTATTAGAATGTTACCACTAAACATTTTTAGAATGTTTTTAAAGAATGTTATCCTAACTTTTAAAAGAACATTCTGGGAACAAAAATAAAACTACCGCTGAAAACATTTATAGAACAATGTAGGTAATGTTCTAAAATTCTAGCTGGGCAGTCAGACCGTAGGCCATTATGACCTAACTGAACATCATTCTGGCAGAAGAGTCCTCAAAAGGTTTTTAATACATGTTCTCATTGACTTCTTCTTATGTTACATCAAGCTATTCAGAAGACCATATTTGACCTACTGAACATCAGGTCCACAAAGTCTTTTCAACCATATATTCTCAAAGATTCCTTCTGATGTTTAAAGAAGCCAGACAGTAGTCCATAGTTGACCTTCTAAACACATTTCTGACCAAGAGGCCGACACAAATTTTCAACAATGTATTCTCATAGAATCTTTATAATGTTAAATCAGACAGATACTAATCCATATTTGGCAAACGGAACATATTTTGGGCCCAATAGTCCTGAAGCATGATCTTTAAATACATTCCTATTGGCTAATCATCCAGACCAATGTCTATTTTGACCTAGTGACCATCTTTCTGGCCAAAGAGTCCTCAAAAGGTTTTTACTACATGTTCTCTTTTACTCATTACATTACATCAAGCTATTCAGAAGACTATTTTTGACCCACTGAACATGAGGTCCACAACGTATTTTCAAACATCTATTCTAAAAGATTCCTTCTGATGTTAAAGCAGTCAGTCCATAAATGACCTTCTGAACACGTTTCTGACAGAGGTCAACACAAATTGTCAACTATATATTCATTCCTATTGCCTGAATATTCCTTCTGATGTTATATCGGCTAGACAGTAGTCCGTCATTGACCTACTGAACATATTTTTCACCAAAGAATCCTTGAAAATGAATTTACTATACACACTCATAGACTTCCTTCCGAATCCCATTTCTTTCCAAATGGTCCACAAAAAGTTTTTTTTTATTTTAATGTTATGACTATACAGAATTCCATTTTTGACCTTCTGAACATAACTTTGACCAAAAGGTCGTCAAAATGTTTTCATCTATAAAAGGTCATTGATTCCTTATAATGTTTTCAGGCAGACAGTAGTCCACTGCTGAACCACTGAATATATTTTAATTTCTATTTTTATTTATTTTAGTCCATATTTAGAATTCCATATTCAACCTTTTGAAAACATTTCTGACCAAGAGGTCAACACAATTTTTCAACTGTATAGTTTCATACACTCTTTATAATGTTAAATCAGACAGACACTAATCCATATTTGGCCAAAGGAACAAATTTAGGGCCCAATAGTCCTCAATCATGATCTTTCTATAATGGCTAATCACCCAGACTTTTGACCCAGTGACCATCTTTCTGGCCAGAGTCCTCAAAAGGTTTTTACTATATGTTCTCTTTTACTCCTTATGTTACATACTGAACATCATGTCCACAAAGTCTTTTCAACCATATATTCTCAAAGATTCCTTCTGATGTTAAAGCAGCCAGACAGTAGTCCATAAATGACCTTCTGAACACATTTCTGAAAAGAGGTCAACACAAATTTTCGACTATATATTCATTACTATTGCCTAAATAGTCCTTCTGATGTTATGTCAGCCAGACAGTAGTCCGTCATTGACCTACTGAACATATTTTTGACCAAATAGTCCTTGAAAATTAATTTACTCATTTACTTCCCTTCCGAATCCCATTTCTGTCCAAATGGTCCACAAAAGGTTTTTATTTATTTATTTTACTTGTTATGACTATACCTGAATTCCATATATGACCTTCTGAACATAATTTTGACCAAGAGGTCCACAAAAATATTTCATCTATACAGTATATTCTCAATGATTCCTTATAATGTTTTCAGCCAGACAGTAGTCCATAAATTGAACCACTGAATATATTTTAATTTAGCGTTTTATTTATTTTAGTCCATATTTAGAATTCCATATTCAACCTTTTGAAAACATTTATGACCAGGAGGTCAACACAAGTTTTAAACTATATATTCTCATAGACTCCTTATTATGTTAAATAAGCCAGACAGTAATCCATATTGGACTAACTGAACAAATTTCGGGTTCTAGAGTCCTAAATATTATCTTTCTATACATTCCAATTGACTAATCTGAGGATAAATCAGTCAGACCGTAGGCCATTATGACCTAACTGAACATCATTCTGGCAGAAGAGTCCTCAAAAGGTTTTTAATACATGTTCTCATTGACTTCTTCTTATGTTACATCAAGCTATTCAGAAGACCATATTTGACCTACTGAACATCATGTCCACAAAGTCTTTTCAACCATATATTCTCAAAGATTCCTTCTGATGTTTAAAGAAGCCAGACAGTAGTCCATAGTTGACCTTCTAAACACATTTCTGACCAAGAGGCCGACACAAATTTTCAACAATGTATTATCATAGAATCTTTATAATGTTAAATCAGACAGATACTAATCCATATTTGGCAAACGGAACATATTTTGGGCCCAATAGTCCTGAAGCATGATCTTTAAATACATTCATATTGGCTAATCATCCAGACCAATGTCTATTTTGACCTAGTGACCATCTTTCTGGCCAAAGAGTCCTCAAAAGGTTTTTACTACATGTTCTCTTTTACTCATTACATTACATAAGCTATTCAGAAGACTATTTTTGACCCACTGAACATGAGGTCCACAACGTATTTTCAAACATATATTCTAAAAGATTCCTTCTGATGTTAAAGCAGTCAGTCCATAAATGACCTTCTGAACACGTTTCTGACAGAGGTCAACACAAATTGTCAACTATATATTCATTCCTATTGCCTGAATATTCCTTCTGATGTTATATCGGCTAGACAGTAGTCCGTCATTGACCTACTGAACATATTTTTCACCAAATAATCCTTGAAAATGAATTTACTATACACACTCATAGACTTCCCTTCCGAATCCCATTTCTTTCCAAATGGTCCACAAAAAGTTTTTTTTTATTTTAATGTTATGACTATACAGAATTCCATTTTTGACCTTCTGAACATAACTTTGACCAAAAGGTCGTCAAAATGTTTTCATCTATAAAAGGTCATTGATTCCTTATAATGTTTTCAGGCAGACAGTAGTCCACTGCTGAACCACTGAATATATTTTAATTTCTATTTTTATTTATTTTAGTCCATATTTAGAATTCCATATTCAACCTTTTGAAAACATTTCTGACCAAGAGGTCAACACAATTTTTCAACTGTATAGTTTCATACACTCTTTATAATGTTAAATCAGACAGACACTAATCCATATTTGGCCAAAGGAACAAATTTAGGGCCCAATAGTCCTCAATCATGATCTTTCTATATTGGCTAATCACCCAGACTTTTGACCCAGTGACCATCTTTCTGGCCAGAGTCCTCAAAAGGTTTTTACTATATGTTCTCTTTACTCCTTATGTTACATCAAGCCTTTCAGAAGACCATTTTGAGATACTGAACATCATGTCCACAAAGTCTTTTCAACCATATATTCTCAAAGATTCCTTCTGATGTTAAAGCAGCCAGACAGTAGTCCATAAATGACCTTCTGAACACATTTCTGAAAAGAGGTCAACACAAATTTTCGACTATATATTCATTACTATTGCCTAAATAGTCCTTCTGATGTTATGTCAGCCAGACAGTAGTCCGTCATTGACCTACTGAACATATTTTTGACCAAATAGTCCTTGAAAATTAATTTACTCATTTACTTCCTTCCGAATCCCATTTCTGTCCAAATGGTCCACAAAAGGTTTTTATTTATTTATTTTACTTGTTATGACTATACCTGAATTCCATATATGACCTTCTGAACATAATTTTGACCAAGAGGTCCACAAAAATTTTCATCTGTACAGTATATTCTCAATGATTCCTTATAATGTTTTCAGCCAGACAGTAGTCCATAAATTGAACCACTGAATATATTTTAATTTAGCGTTTTATTTATTTTAGTCCATATTTAGAATTCCATATTCAACCTTTTGAAAACATTTATGACCAGGAGGTCAACACAAGTTTTAAACTATATATTCTCATAGACTCCTTATTATGTTAAATAAGCCAGACAGTAATCCATATTGGACTAACTGAACAAATTTCGGGCTCTAGAGTCCTAAATATTATCTTTCTATACATTCCAATTGACTAATCTGAGGATAAATCAGTCAGACCGTAGGCCATTATGACCTAACTGAACATCATTCCGGCAGAAGAGTCCTCAAAAGGTTTTTAATACATGTTCTCATTGACTTCTTCTTATGTTACATCAAGCTATTCAGAAGACCATATTTGACCTACTGAACATCAGGTCCACAAAGTCTTTTCAACCATATATTCTCAAAGATTCCTTCTGATGTTAAAGCAGCCAGACAGTAGTCCATAAATGACCTTCTGAACACATTTCTGAAAAGAGGTCAACACAAATTTTCGACTATATATTCATTACTATTGCCTAAATAGTCCTTCTGATGTTATGTCAGCCAGACAGTAGTCCGTCATTGACCTACTGAACATATTTTTGACCAAATAGTCCTTGAAAATTAATTTACTCATTTACTTCGTTCGAATCCCATTTCTGTCCAAATGGTCCACAAAAGGTTTTTATTTATTTATTTTACTTGTTATGACTATACCTGAATTCCATATATGACCTTCTGAACATAATTTTGACCAAGAGGTCCACAAAATATTTCATCTATACAGTATATTCTCAATGATTCCTTATAATGTTTTCAGCCAGACAGTAGTCCATAAATTGAACCACTGAATATATTTTAATTTAGCGTTTTATTTATTTTAGTCCATATTTAGAATTCCATATTCAACCTTTTGAAAACATTTATGACCAGGAGGTCAACACAAGTTTTAAACTATATATTCTCATAGACTCCTTATTATGTTAAATAAGCCAGACAGTAATCCATATTGGACTAACTGAACAAATTTCGGTTCTAGAGTCCTAAATATTATCTTTCTATACATTCCAATTGACTAATCTGAGGATAAATCAGTCAGACCGGCCATTATGACCTAACTGAACATCATTCTGGCAGAAGAGTCCTCAAAAGGTTTTTAATACATGTTCTCATTGACTTCTTCTTATGTTACATCAAGCTATTCAGAAGACCATATTTGACCTACTGAACATCAGGTCCACAAAGTCTTTTCAACCATATATTCTCAAAGATTCCTTCTGATGTTTAAAGAAGCCAGACAGTAGTCCATAGTTGACCTTCTAAACACATTTCTGACCAAGAGGCCGACACAAATTTTCAACAATGTATTCTCATAGAATCTTTATAATGTTAAATCAGACAGATACTAATCCATATTTGGCAAACGGAACATATTTTGGGCCCAATAGTCCTGAAGCATGATCTTTAAATACATTCCTATTGGCTAATCATCCAGACCAATGTCTATTTTGACCTAGTGACCATCTTTCTGGCCAAAGAGTCCTCAAAAGGTTTTTACTACATGTTCTCTTTTACTCATTACATTACATCAAGCTATTCAGAAGACTATTTTTGACCCACTGAACATGAGGTCCACAACGTATTTTCAAACATCTATTCTAAAAGATTCCTTCTGATGTTAAAGCAGTCAGTCCATAAATGACCTTCTGAACACGTTTCTGACAGAGGTCAACACAAATTGTCAACTATATATTCATTCCTATTGCCTGAATATTCCTTCTGATGTTATATCGGCTAGACAGTAGTCCGTCATTGACCTACTGAACATATTTTTCACCAAAGAATCCTTGAAAATGAATTTACTATACACTCATAGACTTCCCGAATCCCATTTCTTTCCAAATGGTCCACAAAAGTTTTTTTATTTTAATGTTATGACTATACAGAATTCCATTTTTGACCTTCTGAACATAACTTTGACCAAAAGGTCACAAAATGTTTTCATCTATAAAAGGTCATTGATTCCTTATAATGTTTTCAGGCAGACAGTAGTCCACTGCTGAACCACTGAATATATTTTAATTTCTATTTTTATTTATTTTAGTCCATATTTAGAATTCCATATTCAACCTTTTGAAAACATTTCTGACCAAGAGGTCAACACAATTTTTCAACTGTATAGTTTCATACACTTTATAATGTTAAATCAGACAGACACTAATCCATATTTGGCCAAAGGAACAAATTTAGGGCCCAATAGTCCTCAATCATGATCTTTCTATAATGGCTAATCACCCAGACTTTTGACCCAGTGACCATCTTTCTGGCCAGCGTCCTCAAAAGGTTTTTACTATATGTTCTCTTTACTCCTTATGTTACATACTGAACATCATGTCCACAAAGTCTTTTCAACCATATATTCTCAAAGATTCCTTCTGATGTTAAAGCAGCCAGACAGTAGTCCATAAATGACCTTCTGAACACATTTCTGAAAAGAGGTCAACACAAATTTTCGACTATATATTCATTACTATTGCCTAAATAGTCCTTCTGATGTTATGTCAGCCAGACAGTAGTCCGTCATTGACCTACTGAACATATTTTTGACCAAATAGTCCTTGAAAATTAATTTACTCATTTACTTCCCTTCCGAATCCCATTTCTGTCCAAATGGTCCACAAAAGGTTTTTATTTATTTATTTTACTTGTTATGACTATACCTGAATTCCATATATGACCTTCTGAACATAATTTTGACCAAGAGGTCCACAAAAATATTTCATCTATACAGTATATTCTCAATGATTCCTTATAATGTTTTCAGCCAGACAGTAGTCCATAAATTGAACCACTGAATATATTTTAATTTAGCGTTTTATTTATTTTAGTCCATATTTAGAATTCCATATTCAACCTTTTGAAAACATTTATGACCAGGAGGTCAACACAAGTTTTAAACTATATATTCTCATAGACTCCTTATTATGTTAAATAAGCCAGACAGTAATCCATATTGGACTAACTGAACAAATTTCGGTTCTAGAGTCCTAAATATTATCTTTCTATACATTCCAATTGACTAATCTGAGGATAAATCAGTCAGACCGTAGGCCATTATGACCTAACTGAACATCATTCTGGCAGAAGAGTCCTCAAAAGGTTTTTAATACATGTTCTCATTGACTTCTTCTTATGTTACATCAAGCTATTCAGAAGACCATATTTGACCTACTGAACATCATGTCCACAAAGTCTTTTCAACCATATATTCTCAAAGATTCCTTCTGATGTTTAAAGAAGCCAGACAGTAGTCCATAGTTGACCTTCTAAACACATTTCTGACCAAGAGGCCGACACAAATTTTCAACAATGTATTATCATAGAATCTTTATAATGTTAAATCAGACAGATACTAATCCATATTTGGCAAACGGAACATATTTTGGGCCCAATAGTCCTGAAGCATGATCTTTAAATACATTCATATTGGCTAATCATCCAGACCAATGTCTATTTTGACCTAGTGACCATCTTTCTGGCCAAAGAGTCCTCAAAAGGTTTTACTACATGTTCTCTTTTACTCATTACATTACACCAAGCTATTCAGGAGACCATTTTTGACCCACTGAACATGAGGTCCACAACGTATTTTCAAACATATATTCTAAAAGATTCCTTCTGATGTTAAAGCAGTCAGTCCATAAATGACCTTCTGAACACGTTTCTGACAGAGGTCAACACAAATTGTCAACTATATATTCATTCCTATTGCCTGAATATTCCTTCTGATGTTATATCGGCTAGACAGTAGTCCGTCATTGACCTACTGAACATATTTTTCACCAAATAATCCTTGAAAATGAATTTACTATACACACTCATAGACTTCCCTTCCGAATCCCATTTCTTTCCAAATGGTCCACAAAAAGTTTTTTTTTATTTTAATGTTATGACTATACAGAATTCCATTTTGACCTTCTGAACATAACTTTGACCAAAAGGTCGTCAAAATGTTTTCATCTATAAAAGGTCATTGATTCCTTATAATGTTTTCAGGCAGACAGTAGTCCACTGCTGAACCACTGAATATATTTTAATTTCTATTTTTATTTATTTTAGTCCATATTTAGAATTCCATATTCAACCTTTTGAAAACATTTCTGACCAAGAGGTCAACACAATTTTTCAACTGTATAGTTTCATACACTCTTTATAATGTTAAATCAGACAGACACTAATCCATATTTGGCCAAAGGAACAAATTTAGGGCCCAATAGTCCTCAATCATGATCTTTCTATATTGGCTAATCACCCAGACTTTTGACCCAGTGACCATCTTTCTGGCCAGAGTCCTCAAAAGGTTTTTACTATATGTTCTCTTTTACTCCTTATGTTACATCAAGCCTTTCAGAAGACCATTTTGGAGATACTGAACATCATGTCCACAAAGTCTTTTCAACCATATATTCTCAAAGATTCCTTCTGATGTTAAAGCAGCCAGACAGTAGTCCATAAATGACCTTCTGAACACATTTCTGAAAAGAGGTCAACACAAATTTTCGACTATATATTCATTACTATTGCCTAAATAGTCCTTCTGATGTTATGTCAGCCAGACAGTAGTCCGTCATTGACCTACTGAACATATTTTTGACCAAATAGTCCTTGAAAATTAATTTACTCATTTACTTCCCTTCCGAATCCCATTTCTGTCCAAATGGTCCACAAAAGGTTTTTATTTATTTATTTTACTTGTTATGACTATACCTGAATTCCATATATGACCTTCTGAACATAATTTTGACCAAGAGGTCCACAAAAATTTTCATCTGTACAGTATATTCTCAATGATTCCTTATAATGTTTTCAGCCAGACAGTAGTCCATAAATTGAACCACTGAATATATTTTAATTTAGCGTTTTATTTATTTTAGTCCATATTTAGAATTCCATATTCAACCTTTTGAAAACATTTATGACCAGGAGGTCAACACAAGTTTTAAACTATATATTCTCATAGACTCCTTATTATGTTAAATAAGCCAGACAGTAATCCATATTGGACTAACTGAACAAATTTCGGGCTCTAGAGTCCTAAATATTATCTTTCTATACATTCCAATTGACTAATCTGAGGATAAATCAGTCAGACCGTAGGCCATTATGACCTAACTGAACATCATTCCGGCAGAAGAGTCCTCAAAAGGTTTTAATACATGTTCTCATTGACTTCTTCTTATGTTACATCAAGCTATTCAGAAGACCATATTTGACCTACTGAACATCATGTCCACAAAGTCTTTTCAACCATATATTCTCAAAGATTCCTTCTGATGTTTAAAGAAGCCAGACAGTAGTCCATAGTTGACCTTCTAAACACATTTCTGACCAAGAGGCCGACACAAATTTTCAACAATGTATTATCATAGAATCTTTATAATGTTAAATCAGACAGATACTAATCCATATTTGGCAAACAGAACATATTTTGGGCCCAATAGTCCTGAAGCATGATCTTTAAATACATTCATATTGGCTAATCATCCAGACCAATGTCTATTTTGACCTAGTGACCATCTTTCTGGCCAAAGAGTCCTCAAAAGGTTTTACTACATGTTCTCTTTTACTCATTACATTACATCAAGCTATTCAGAAGACTATTTTTGACCCACTGAACATGAGGTCCACAACGTATTTTCAAACATATATTCTAAAAGATTCCTTCTGATGTTAAAGCAGTCAGTCCATAAATGACCTTCTGAACACGTTTCTGACAGAGGTCAACACAAATTGTCAACTATATATTCATTCCTATTGCCTGAATATTCCTTCTGATGTTAAATCGGCTAGACAGTAGTCCGTCATTGACCTACTGAACATATTTTTCACCAAATAATCCTTGAAAATGAATTTACTATACACACTCATAGACTTCCCTTCCGAATCCCATTTCTTTCCAAATGGTCCACAAAAGGTTTTTTTATTTTAATGTTATGACTATACAGAATCCCATTTTTGACCTTCTGAACATAACTTTGACCAAAAGGTCGTCAAAATGTTTTCATCTATAAAAGGTCATTGATTCCTTATAATGTTTTCAGGCAGACAGTAGTCCACTGCTGAACCACTGAATATATTTTAATTTCTATTTTTATTTATTTTAGTCCATATTTAGAATTCCATATTCAACCTTTTGAAAACATTTCTGACCAAGAGGTCAACACAATTTTCAACTGTATAGTTTCATACACTCTTTATAATGTTAAATCAGACAGACACTAATCCATATTTGGCCAAAGGAACAAATTTAGGGTCCAATAGTCCTCAATCATGATCTTTCTATATTGGCTAATCACCCAGACTTTTGACCCAGTGACCATCTTTCTGGCCAGAGTCCTCAAAGGTTTTTACTATATGTTCTCTTTTACTCCTTATGTTACATCAAGCCATTCAGAAGACCATTTTGGAGATACTGAACATCATGTCCACAAAAGTCTTTTCAACCATATATTCTCAAAGATTCCTTCTGATGTTAAAGCAGCCAGACAGTAGTCCATAAATGACCTTCTGAACACATTTCTGAAAAGAGGTCAACACAAATTTTCGACTATATATTCATTACTATTGCCTAAATAGTCCTTCTGATGTTATGTCAGCCAGACAGTAGTCCGTCATTGACCTACTGAACATATTTTTGACCAAATAGTCCTTGAAAATTAATTTACTCATTTACTTCGTTCGAATCCCATTTCTGTCCAAATGGTCCAAAAAGGTTTTTATTTATTTATTTTACTTGTTATGACTATACCTGAATTCCATATATGACCTTCTGAACATAATTTTGACCAAGAGGTCCACAAAAATATTTCATCTATACAGTATATTCTCAATGATTCCTTATAATGTTTTCAGCCAGACAGTAGTCCATAAATTGAACCACTGAATATATTTTAATTTAGCGTTTTATTTATTTTAGTCCATATTTAGAATTCCATATTCAACCTTTTGAAAACATTTATGACCAGGAGGTCAACACAAGTTTTAAACTATATATTCTCATAGACTCCTTATTATGTTAAATAAGCCAGACAGTAATCCATATTGGACTAACTGAACAAATTTCGGGTTCTAGAGTCCTAAATATTATCTTTCTATACATTCCAATTGACTAATCTGAGGATAAATCAGTCAGACCGTAGGCCATTATGACCTAACTGAACATCATTCTGGCAGAAGAGTCCTCAAAAGGTTTTTAATACATGTTCTCATTGACTTCTTCTTATGTTACATCAAGCTATTCAGAAGACCATATTTGACCTACTGAACATCATGTCCACAAAGTCTTTTCAACCATATATTCTCAAAGATTCCTTCTGATGTTTAAAGAAGCCAGACAGTAGTCCATAGTTGACCTTCTAAACACATTTCTGACCAAGAGGCCGACACAAATTTTCAACAATGTATTCTCATAGAATCTTTATAATGTTAAATCAGACAGATACTAATCCATATTTGGCAAACGGAACATATTTTGGGCCCAATAGTCCTGAAGCATGATCTTTAAATACATTCCTATTGGCTAATCATCCAGACCAATGTCTATTTTGACCTAGTGACCATCTTTCTGGCCAAAGAGTCCTCAAAAGGTTTTACTACATGTTCTCTTTTACTCATTACATTACATCAAGCTATTCAGAAGACTATTTTGACCCACTGAACATGAGGTCCACAACGTATTTTCAAACATCTATTCTAAAAGATTCCTTCTGATGTTAAAGCAGTCAGTCCATAAATGACCTTCTGAACACGTTTCTGACAGAGGTCAACACAAATTGTCAACTATATATTCATTCCTATTGCCTGAATATTCCTTCTGATGTTATATCGGCTAGACAGTAGTCCGTCATTGACCTACTGAACATATTTTTCACCAAAGAATCCTTGAAAATGAATTTACTATACACACTCATAGACTTCCTTCGAATCCCATTTCTTTCCAAATGGTCCACAAAAAGTTTTTTTTTATTTTAATGTTATGACTATACAGAATTCCATTTTTGACCTTCTGAACATAACTTTGACCAAAAGGTCGTCAAAATGTTTTCATCTATAAAAGGTCATTGATTCCTTATAATGTTTTCAGGCAGACAGTAGTCCACTGCTGAACCACTGAATATATTTTAATTTCTATTTTTATTTATTTTAGTCCATATTTAGAATTCCATATTCAACCTTTTGAAAACATTTATGACCAGGAGGTCAACACAAGTTTTAAACTATATATTCTCATAGACTCCTTATTATGTTAAATAAGCCAGACAGTAATCCATATTGGACTAACTGAACAAATTTCGGGTTCTAGAGTCCTAAATATTATCTTTCTATACATTCCAATTGACTAATCTGAGGATAAATCAGTCAGACCGTAGGCCATTATGACCTAACTGAACATCATTCTGGCAGAAGAGTCCTCAAAAGGTTTTTAATACATGTTCTCATTGACTTCTTCTTATGTTACATCAAGCTATTCAGAAGACCATATTTGACCTACTGAACATCATGTCCACAAAGTCTTTTCAACCATATATTCTCAAAGATTCCTTCTGATGTTTAAAGAAGCCAGACAGTAGTCCATAGTTGACCTTCTAAACACATTTCTGACCAAGAGGCCGACACAAATTTTCAACAATGTATTATCATAGAATCTTTATAATGTTAAATCAGACAGATACTAATCCATATTTGGCAAACGGAACATATTTTGGGCCCAATAGTCCTGAAGCATGATCTTTAAATACATTCATATTGGCTAATCATCCAGACCAATGTCTATTTTGACCTAGTGACCATCTTTCTGGCCAAAGAGTCCTCAAAAGGTTTTTACTACATGTTCTCTTTTACTCATTACATTACATCAAGCTATTCAGAAGACTATTTTTGACCCACTGAACATGAGGTCCACAACGTATTTTCAAACATATATTCTAAAAGATTCCTTCTGATGTTAAAGCCAGTCCATAAATGACCTTCTGAACACGTTTCTGACAGAGGTCAACACAAATTGTCAACTATATATTCATTCCTATTGCCTGAATATTCCTTCTGATGTTATATCGGCTAGACAGTAGTCCGTCATTGACCTACTGAACATATTTTTCACCAAATAATCCTTGAAAATGAATTTACTATACACACTCATAGACTTCCCTTCCGAATCCCATTTCTTTCCAAATGGTCCACAAAAGTTTTTTTATTTTAATGTTATGACTATACAGAATTCCATTTTGACCTTCTGAACATAACTTTGACCAAAAGGTCACAAAATGTTTTCATCTATAAAAGGTCATTGATTCCTTATAATGTTTTCAGGCAGACAGTAGTCCACTGCTGAACCACTGAATATATTTTAATTTCTATTTTTATTTATTTTAGTCCATATTTAGAATTCCATATTCAACCTTTTGAAAACATTTCTGACCAAGAGGTCAACACAATTTTTCAACTGTATAGTTTCATACACTCTTTATAATGTTAAATCAGACAGACACTAATCCATATTTGGCCAAAGGAACAAATTTAGGGCCCAATAGTCCTCAATCATGATCTTTCTATATTGGCTAATCACCCAGACTTTTGACCCAGTGACCATCTTTCTGGCCAGAGTCCTCAAAAGGTTTTTACTATATGTTCTCTTTTACTCCTTATGTTACATCAAGCCTTTCAGAAGACCATTTTGGAGATACTGAACATCATGTCCACAAAGTCTTTTCAACCATATATTCTCAAAGATTCCTTCTGATGTTAAAGCAGCCAGACAGTAGTCCATAAATGACCTTCTGAACACATTTCTGAAAAGAGGTCAACACAAATTTTCGACTATATATTCATTACTATTGCCTAAATAGTCCTTCTGATGTTATGTCAGCCAGACAGTAGTCCGTCATTGACCTACTGAACATATTTTTGACCAAATAGTCCTTGAAAATTAATTTACTCATTTACTTCCCGAATCCCATTTCTGTCCAAATGGTCCACAAAAGGTTTTTATTTATTTATTTTACTTGTTATGACTATACCTGAATTCCATATATGACCTTCTGAACATAATTTTGACCAAGAGGTCCACAAAAATTTTCATCTGTACAGTATATTCTCAATGATTCCTTATAATGTTTTCAGCCAGACAGTAGTCCATAAATTGAACCACTGAATATATTTTAATTTAGCGTTTTATTTATTTTAGTCCATATTTAGAATTCCATATTCAACCTTTTGAAAACATTTATGACCAGGAGGTCAACACAAGTTTTAAACTATATATTCTCATAGACTCCTTATTATGTTAAATAAGCCAGACAGTAATCCATATTGGACTAACTGAACAAATTTCGGGCTCTAGAGTCCTAAATATTATCTTTCTATACATTCCAATTGACTAATCTGAGGATAAATCAGTCAGACCGTAGGCCATTATGACCTAACTGAACATCATTCCGGCAGAAGAGTCCTCAAAAGGTTTTTAATACATGTTCTCATTGACTTCTTCTTATGTTACATCAAGCTATTCAGAAGACCATATTTGACCTACTGAACATCATGTCCACAAAGTCTTTTCAACCATATATTCTCAAAGATTCCTTCTGATGTTTAAAGAAGCCAGACAGTAGTCCATAGTTGACCTTCTAAACACATTTCTGACCAAGAGGACACAAATTTTCAACAATGTATTATCATAGAATCTTTATAATGTTAAATCAGACAGATACTAATCCATATTTGGCAAACAGAACATATTTTGGGCCCAATAGTCCTGAAGCATGATCTTTAAATACATTCATATTGGCTAATCATCCAGACCAATGTCTATTTTGACCTAGTGACCATCTTTCTGGCCAAAGAGTCCTCAAAAGGTTTTTACTACATGTTCTCTTTTACTCATTACATTACATCAAGCTATTCAGAAGACTATTTTTGACCCACTGAACATGAGGTCCACAACGTATTTTCAAACATATATTCTAAAAGATTCCTTCTGATGTTAAAGCAGTCAGTCCATAAATGACCTTCTGAACACGTTTCTGACAGAGGTCAACACAAATTGTCAACTATATATTCATTCCTATTGCCTGAATATTCCTTCTGATGTTAAATCGGCTAGACAGTAGTCCGTCATTGACCTACTGAACATATTTTTCACCAAATAATCCTTGAAAATGAATTTACTATACACACTCATAGACTTCCTTCCGAATCCCATTTCTTTCCAAATGGTCCACAAAAGGTTTTTATTTTAATGTTATGACTATACAGAATTCCATTTTTGACCTTCTGAACATAACTTTGACCAAAAAGGTCACAAAATGTTTTCATCTATAAAAGGTCATTGATTCCTTATAATGTTTTCAGGCAGACAGTAGTCCACTGCTGAACCACTGAATATATTTTAATTTCTATTTTTATTTATTTTAGTCCATATTTAGAATTCCATATTCAACCTTTTGAAAACATTTCTGACCAAGAGGTCAACACAATTTTCAACTGTATAGTTTCATACACTCTTTATAATGTTAAATCAGACAGACACTAATCCATATTTGGCCAAAGGAACAAATTTAGGGTCCAATAGTCCTCAATCATGATCTTTCTATATTGGCTAATCACCCAGACTTTTGACCCAGTGACCATCTTTCTGGCCAGAGTCCTCAAAAGGTTTTTACTATATGTTCTCTTTTACTTATGTTACATCAAGCCATTCAGAAGACCATTTTGAGATACTGAACATCATGTCCACAAAGTCTTTTCAACCATATATTCTCAAAGATTCCTTCTGATGTTAAAGCAGCCAGACAGTAGTCCATAAATGACCTTCTGAACACATTTCTGAAAAGAGGTCAACACAAATTTTCGACTATATATTCATTACTATTGCCTAAATAGTCCTTCTGATGTTATGTCAGCCAGACAGTAGTCCGTCATTGACCTACTGAACATATTTTTGACCAAATAGTCCTTGAAAATTAATTTACTCATTTACTTCTTCCGAATCCCATTTCTGTCCAAATGGTCCACAAAAGGTTTTTATTTATTTATTTTACTTGTTATGACTATACCTGAATTCCATATATGACCTTCTGAACATAATTTTGACCAAGAGGTCCACAAAAATATTTCATCTATACAGTATATTCTCAATGATTCCTTATAATGTTTTCAGCCAGACAGTAGTCCATAAATTGAACCACTGAATATATTTTAATTTAGCGTTTTATTTATTTTAGTCCATATTTAGAATTCCATATTCAACCTTTTGAAAACATTTATGACCAGGAGGTCAACACAAGTTTTAAACTATATATTCTCATAGACTCCTTATTATGTTAAATAAGCCAGACAGTAATCCATATTGGACTAACTGAACAAATTTCGGTTCTAGAGTCCTAAATATTATCTTTCTATACATTCCAATTGACTAATCTGAGGATAAATCAGTCAGACCGTAGGCCATTATGACCTAACTGAACATCATTCTGGCAGAAGAGTCCTCAAAAGGTTTTTAATACATGTTCTCATTGACTTCTTCTTATGTTACATCAAGCTATTCAGAAGACCATATTTGACCTACTGAACATCAGGTCCACAAAGTCTTTTCAACCATATATTCTCAAAGATTCCTTCTGATGTTTAAAGAAGCCAGACAGTAGTCCATAGTTGACCTTCTAAACACATTTCTGACCAAGAGGCCGACACAAATTTTCAACAATGTATTCTCATAGAATCTTTATAATGTTAAATCAGACAGATACTAATCCATATTTGGCAAACGGAACATATTTTGGGCCCAATAGTCCTGAAGCATGATCTTTAAATACATTCCTATTGGCTAATCATCCAGACCAATGTCTATTTTGACCTAGTGACCATCTTTCTGGCCAAAGAGTCCTCAAAAGGTTTTACTACATGTTCTCTTTACTCATTACATTACATCAAGCTATTCAGAAGACTATTTTTGACCCACTGAACATGAGGTCCACAACGATTTTCAAACATCTATTCTAAAAGATTCCTTCTGATGTTAAAGCAGTCAGTCCATAAATGACCTTCTGAACACGTTTCTGACAGAGGTCAACACAAATTTGTCAACTATATATTCATTCCTATTGCCTGAATATTCCTTCTGATGTTATATCGCTAGACAGTAGTCCGTCATTGACCTACTGAACATATTTTTCACCAAAGAATCCTTGAAAATGAATTTACTATACACACTCATAGACTTCCCTTCCGAATCCCATTTCTTTCCAAATGGTCCACAAAAAGTTTTTTTTTATTTTAATGTTATGACTATACAGAATTCCATTTTTGACCTTCTGAACATAACTTTGACCAAAAGGTCGTCAAAATGTTTTCATCTATAAAAGGTCATTGATTCCTTATAATGTTTTCAGGCAGACAGTAGTCCACTGCTGAACCACTGAATATATTTTAATTTCTATTTTTATTTATTTTAGTCCATATTTAGAATTCCATATTCAACCTTTTGAAAACATTTATGACCAGGAGGTCAACACAAGTTTTAAACTATATATTCTCATAGACTCCTTATTATGTTAAATAAGCCAGACAGTAATCCATATTGGACTAACTGAACAAATTTCGGGTTCTAGAGTCCTAAATATTATCTTTCTATACATTCCAATTGACTAATCTGAGGATAAATCAGTCAGACCGTAGGCCATTATGACCTAACTGAACATCATTCTGGCAGAAGAGTCCTCAAAAGGTTTTTAATACATGTTCTCATTGACTTCTTCTTATGTTACATCAAGCTATTCAGAAGACCATATTTGACCTACTGAACATCAGGTCCACAAAGTCTTTTCAACCATATATTCTCAAAGATTCCTTCTGATGTTTAAAGCAGCCAGACAGTAGTCCATAAATGACCTTCTGAACACATTTCTGAAAAGAGGTCAACACAAATTTTCGACTATATATTCATTACTATTGCCTAAATAGTCCTTCTGATGTTATGTCAGCCAGACAGTAGTCCGTCATTGACCTACTGAACATATTTTTGACCAAATAGTCCTTGAAAATTAATTTACTCATTTACTTCCTTCCGAATCCCATTTCTGTCCAAATGGTCCACAAAAGGTTTTTATTTATTTATTTTACTTGTTATGACTATACCTGAATTCCATATATGACCTTCTGAACATAATTTTGACCAAGAGGTCCACAAAAATATTTCATCTATACAGTATATTCTCAATGATTCCTTATAATGTTTTCAGCCAGACAGTAGTCCATAAATTGAACCACTGAATATATTTTAATTTATTTTATTTATTTTAGTCCATATTTAGAATTCCATATTCAACCTTTTGAAAACATTTATGACCAGGAGGTCAACACAAGTTTTAAACTATATATTCTCATAGACTCCTTATTATGTTAAATAAGCCAGACAGTAATCCATATTGGACTAACTGAACAAATTTCGGGTTCTAGAGTCCTAAATATTATCTTTCTATACATTCCAATTGACTAATCTGAGGATAAATCAGTCAGACCGTAGGCCATTATGACCTAACTGAACATCATTCTGGCAGAAGAGTCCTCAAAAGGTTTTTAATACATGTTCTCATTGACTTCTTCTTATGTTACATCAAGCTATTCAGAAGACCATATTTGACCTACTGAACATCAGGTCCACAAAGTCTTTTCAACCATATATTCTCAAAGATTCCTTCTGATGTTTAAAGAAGCCAGACAGTAGTCCATAGTTGACCTTCTAAACACATTTCTGACCAAGAGGACACAAATTTTCAACAATGTATTCTCATAGAATCTTTATAATGTTAAATCAGACAGATACTAATCCATATTTGGCAAACGGAACATATTTTGGGCCCAATAGTCCTGAAGCATGATCTTTAAATACATTCCTATTGGCTAATCATCCAGACCAATGTCTATTTTGACCTAGTGACCATCTTTCTGGCCAAAGAGTCCTCAAAAGGTTTTACTACATGTTCTCTTTTACTCATTACATTACATCAAGCTATTCAGAAGACTATTTTTGACCCACTGAACATGAGGTCCACAACGTATTTTCAAACATCTATTCTAAAAGATTCCTTCTGATGTTAAAGCAGTCAGTCCATAAATGACCTTCTGAACACGTTTCTGACAGAGGTCAACACAAATTGTCAACTATATATTCATTCCTATTGCCTGAATATTCCTTCTGATGTTATATCGGCTAGACAGTAGTCCGTCATTGACCTACTGAACATATTTTTTCACCAAAGAATCCTTTAAAATGAATTTACTATACACACTCATAGACTTCCTTCCGAATCCCATTTCTTTCCAAATGGTCCACAAAAGTTTTTTTATTTTAATGTTATGACTATACAGAATTCCATTTTGACCTTCTGAACATAACTTTGACCAAAAGGTCACAAAATGTTTTCATCTATAAAAGGTCATTGATTCCTTATAATGTTTTCAGGCAGACAGTAGTCCACTGCTGAACCACTGAATATATTTTAATTTCTATTTTTATTTATTTTAGTCCATATTTAGAATTCCATATTCAACCTTTTGAAAACATTTCTGACCAAGAGGTCAACACAATTTTTCAACTGTATAGTTTCATACACTCTTTATAATGTTAAATCAGACAGACACTAATCCATATTTGGCCAAAGGAACAAATTTAGGGCCCAATAGTCCTCAATCATGATCTTTCTATATTGGCTAATCACCCAGACTTTTGACCCAGTGACCATCTTTCTGGCCAGAGTCCTCAAAAGGTTTTTACTATATGTTCTCTTTTACTCCTTATGTTACATACTGAACATCATGTCCACAAAGTCTTTTCAACCATATATTCTCAAAGATTCCTTCTGATGTTAAAGCAGCCAGACAGTAGTCCATAAATGACCTTCTGAACACATTTCTGAAAAGAGGTCAACACAAATTTTCGACTATATATTCATTACTATTGCCTAAATAGTCCTTCTGATGTTATGTCAGCCAGACAGTAGTCCGTCATTGACCTACTGAACATATTTTTGACCAAATAGTCCTTGAAAATTAATTTACTCATTTACTTCCCTTCCGAATCCCATTTCTGTCCAAATGGTCCACAAAAGGTTTTTATTTATTTATTTTACTTGTTATGACTATACCTGAATTCCATATATGACCTTCTGAACATAATTTTAACCAAGAGGTCCACAAAAAACTTTCATCTATACAGTATATTCTCAATGATTCCTTATAATGTTTTCAGCCAGACAGTAGTCCATAAATTGAACCACTGAATATATTTTAATTTAGCGTTTTATTTATTTTAGTCCATATTTAGAATTCCATATTCAACCTTTTGAAAACATTTATGACCAGGAGGTCAACACAAGTTTTAAACTATATATTCTCATAGACTCCTTATTATGTTAAATAAGCCAGACAGTAATCCATATTGGACTAACTGAACAAATTTCGGGTTCTAGAGTCCTAAATATTATCTTTCTATACATTCCAATTGACTAATCTGAGGATAAATCAGTCAGACCGTAGGCCATTATGACCTAACTGAACATCATTCTGGCAGAAGAGTCCTCAAAAGGTTTTTAATACATGTTCTCATTGACTTCTTCTTATGTTACATCAAGCTATTCAGAAGACCATATTTGACCTACTGAACATCAGGTCCACAAAGTCTTTTCAACCATATATTCTCAAAGATTCCTTCTGATGTTTAAAGAAGCCAGACAGTAGTCCATAGTTGACCTTCTAAACACATTTCTGACCAAGAGGCCGACACAAATTTTCAACAATGTATTCTCATAGAATCTTTATAATGTTAAATCAGACAGATACTAATCCATATTTGGCAAACGGAACATATTTTGGGCCCAATAGTCCTGAAGCATGATCTTTAAATACATTCCTATTGGCTAATCATCCAGACCAATGTCTATTTTGACCTAGTGACCATCTTTCTGGCCAAAGAGTCCTCAAAAGGTTTTTACTACATGTTCTCTTTTACTCATTACATTACATCAAGCTATTCAGAAGACTATTTTTGACCCACTGAACATGAGGTCCACAACGTATTTTCAAACATCTATTCTAAAAGATTCCTTCTGATGTTAAAGCAGTCAGTCCATAAATGACCTTCTGAACACGTTTCTGACAGAGGTCAACACAAATTGTCAACTATATATTCATTCCTATTGCCTGAATATTCCTTCTGATGTTATATCGGCTAGACAGTAGTCCGTCATTGACCTACTGAACATATTTTTTCACCAAAGAATCCTTTAAAATGAATTTACTATACACACTCATAGACTTCCCTTCCGAATCCCATTTCTTTCCAAATGGTCCACAAAAGGTTTTTATTTATTTTAATATTATGACTATACAGAATTCCATTTTTGACCTTCTGAACATAACTTTGACCAAAAAGGTCAACAAAATGTTTTCATCTAAAAAATCTCATTGATTCCTGTGTTGTACAATGAGATAAGGGCTTTTGCATTGTATACAAGAACTCAATGTGCATTGAAGAGATAGCGCAATTGCATTGCATTCAATATATGTTGTGCATTTTTGAAGAGAAAAGTGCTTGTGTATTGCATACAATAACTAGTGTGCTTTGAAAAGTTCATTCCTTTTGCATTGCATACAAGAACTAGAATTGAAAAAAAGTGCTTTGCATTGCATAAATGACCTCGTTGTGCATTGAGAGATAAGGGCTTTTGCATTGCATACAGATCATGTGCATTAATGAAGAGAAAAGCATTGCCTAAAATAATTGAATAAAATGTTATTCTGCATTACATGCAAGATCTTATTGAGCTTCCAAGAGATACATATTTTTGCAATGCATACAATAATCGCTGTGCACTGATGAGATAGTGAAATGCAAAAATACTTATAACTCCGTCAATACGCTAGAGATAAGTGCAATTGCATTGTATTCAATATATTTTGTGCATTGTTGAAGAGAAACGTGAATGCAGTGAATGCACTTCAATGCACACACTGTGTGAGTGCATTGAGATCATTCAATATCTGTTGTGCGTTGTTGAAGAAAAAAGTGCTTTTGCATACAAGAACGTGTGTGCTTTGAAAAGTTAATTCCTTTTGCATTGCATACATTGCATTCAATAAGCGCAATTGCATTGCATTGTATTCAATATATTTTGTGCATTGTTGAAGAGAAACCTGAATGCAGTGAATGCACTTCAATGCACAGTGAGTGCATTCAATATCTGTTGTTGTGCGTTGTTGAAGAGAAAATTGCTTTGCATACAATAACTTGATTGCTTTGAAAAGTTATGTCCATTTGCATTGCATACGATAATTCGCTGTGCACTGAAGAATTAAATGCTTTTGCAGACAGATATTTATAAAGTTGTATAGTAAATGGAAACCAATGGAAACCTAACAATAAAGAATTAAATTAATATTGTTTGCTTTGTGAGGTTAACATAAACGTATACTGAAACAATAAAGCAATAACAAAACAGAAATGTTAAAATAAAGATGATCCTTAAACGTGGAAACAGATGTTTCGAATATTGACATAGTGAATATATTTAGGGTCCACAAGAGTTTTTTTTTTCATTTTAGTCGGTATTAAGAAGTCCATATTCAACCTTTTAAAAATATGTGTGACCAAGAAGAGGTCAACCCAATTTTTAAACACATCCATATTTGGCCAATCATGATCTTTCTATACATTCCTTTTGGCTAATCACCCAGACCAATGTCTATTTTGACCTAGTGACCATCTTTCTTGCCAAAGAGTCCTCAAAAGGTTTTTACTATATGTTCTCGTTTACTCCTTACGTTACATCAAGCCATTCAGAAGACCATTTTGACTCACTGAACATCAGGTCCACAACGTGTTTTCAACCATATATTCTCAAAGATTCCTTCTGATGTTAGAGCAGCCAGAAAATAGTCCATAAATTACCTTTTGAACACATTTCTGACAAAGAGGTCAATACAAATTTTTGACTATATATTCCTATATATTCCTATTGCCTAAATAGTCCTTCTAATGTTATACCAGCCAGACAGTAGTCCGTCATTGACCTACTGAACATATTTTTGACCAAATAGTCCTTGAAAATTAATTTACTATACACACTCATTTACTTCCCTTCCGAATCACATTTCTGTCCAAATGGTCCACAAAAGGTTTTTATTTATTTATTTGACTTGTTATGACTATACCTGCAATCCATATTTGACCTTCTGAACATAATTTTGACCAAGAGGTCCACAAAAAATTTTCATCTATACATTATACTCTCATTGATTCCTCATAATGTTTTCAGCCAGACAGTAGTCCATAATTGAACCACTGAATATATTTTAATTTAGTTTTTTATTTATTTTAGTCCATATTTAGAATACCATATTCAACCTTTTGAAAACATTTCTGACCAAGAGGTCAACACAAGTTTAAACTATATATTCTCATAGACTCCTTATTATGTTAAATAAGCCAGACAGTAATCCATATTTGACTAACTGAACAAATTTCCGGCTCTAGAGTCCTAAATATTATCTTTCTATACATTCCAATGGACTAATCTCAGGTTAAATCAGTCAGACTGTAGGCCATTGTGACCTAACTGAACATCATTCTGGTAGAAGAGTCCTCAAATGGTTTTTAATACATGTTCTCATTGACTTCTTCTTATGTTAGATCAAGCCATTCTAATTTCGTTTTTTATTTATTTTAGTCTATATTTAGAATTCCATATTCAACCTTTTGAAAACATTTCTGACCAAGAGGCCAACACAATTTTTCAACTATATAGTCTCATACACTCTTTATAATGTTAAATCAGACAGACACTAATCCATATTTGGCCAACTGAACAAATTTAGGGCCCAACAGTCCTCAATCATGATCTTTCTATATCGGCTAATCACCCAGACCAATGTCTATTTTGACCTAGTGACCATCTTTCTTGCCAAAGAGTCCTCAAAAGGTTTTTACTATATGTTCTCGTTTACTCCTTACGTTACATCAAGCCATTCAGAAAACCATTTTGGAGATACTGAACATCATGTCCACAAAGTGTTTTCAACCATGTATTCTCAAAGATTCCTGCTGATGTTAAAGAAGCCAGACAGTAGACCTTCTGAACACATTTCTGACCAAGAGGCCAACACAAATTTTCAACAATGTATTCTCATAGAATCTTTATAATGTTAAATCAGACAGATACTAATCCATATTTGGCAAACAGAACATATTTTGGGCCCAATAGTCCTCAATCATGAGCTTTAAATCCATATTGGCTAATCATCCAGAACAATGTCTATTTTGACCTAGTGACCATCTTTCTGGCCAAAGAGTCCTCAAAAGGTTTTTACTACATGTTCTCTTTTACTCATTACATTATATCAAGCCATTCAGAAGATAATTTTTGATCCACTGAACATCAGGTGCAAAACATATTTTCAACCATATATTCTCAAAGATTCCTTCTGATGTTAAAGCCAAACAGTAGACCTTCTGAACACATTTCTGACCAAGAGGCCAACACAAATGTTCAACTATATTTTCTCATAGACTCTTTATAAAGTTAAATCAGACAGACACTAATCCGTATTTGGCCAACGGAACAAAATCTGGGCCCAATAGTCCTTAATCATGATCTTTCTATACATTCCTATTGGTTAATCATCTAGATCAATGTCTATTTTGACCTAGTGACCATCTTTCTGGCCAAAGAGTCCTCAAAAGGTTTTTACTTTATGTTCTCTTTTACTCCTAACGTTATATAAAAAGCCATAGAGAATACTTTTTTTTACTCAGTGAATATCAGGTCCACAACGTATTTTCAACCATATATTCTAAAAGATTCCTTCTGATGCTAAAGCAACCTTATAAACACATTTCTGACAAAGAGGTCAACACAAATTTTCGACTATATATTCATTCCTATTTTCTAAATAGTCCTTCTGATGTTATGTCAGCCAGACAGTAGTCCGTCATTGACCTACTGAACATATTTTTGACCAAATAGTCCGTAAAAATTAATTTACTATACACACTCCTTTACTTCCCTTCCGAATCCCATTTCTGTCCAAATGGTCCACAAAGGTTTTTAACTATTTATTTTACTTGTTATGACTATACCTGCAATCCATATTTGACCTTCTGAACATAATTTTGACCAAGAGGTCCACAAAAAATGTTCATCTATACAGTATTTTCTCAATGATTCCTTATAATGTTTTCAGCCAGACAGTCGTCCATAATTGAAACACTGAATATATTTTCATTTAGCTTTTTATTTATTTTAGTCCATATTTAGAATTCCATATTCAACCTTTTGAAAACATTTCTGACCAAGAGGCCAACACAAGTTTTAAACTATATATTCTCATAGAGTCCTTATAATGTTAAATAAGACAGACACTAATCCATATTTTTCAAACGGAACAAATTTTGGGCCCAATAGTCCTCAATCATGATCTTTAAATACATTCCTCTTGGCTAATCATCCAGAACAATGTCTATTTTGACTTAGTGACCATCTTTCTGGCCAAAGAGTCTTCAAAAGGTTTTTACTACATGTTCTCTTTTACTCATTACGTTACATCAATCCATTCAGAAGACCATTTTTGACCCACTGAACATCAGGTCCACAACGTATTTTCAACCATATATTCTAAAAAATTCCTTCTGATATTAAAGCAGCCAAACAGTAGACCTTCTGAACACATTTCTGACCAAGAGTCCAACACAAATTTTCACCTATATATTTATTCCTATTGGCTGAATATTCCTTCTGATGTTATATCAGCTAGACATTAGTCCGTCATTGACCTACTGAACATATATTTCACCAAAGAATCCTTGAAAATTAATTAACTATACACAATCATTGACTTCCCTTCCGAATCCCATTTCTGTCCAAATGGTCCACAAAAGGTTTTTATTTATTTTAATGTTATGACTATACAGAATTCCATTTTTGACCTTCTGAACATAACTTTGACAAAAAGGTCTAAAAAATGTTTTCATCTATAAAATCTCATTGATTCCTTATAATGTTTTCAGCCAGAAAATAGTCCACTGCTGAACCACTGAAAATATTTTAATTTAGTTTTTATTTTTTTAGTCCATATTTAGAATACCATATTCAACCTTTTGAAAACATTTCTGACCAAGAGGTCAACACAAGTTTTAAACTATATATTCTCTTAGACTCCTTATTATGTTAAATAAGCCAGACAGTAATCCATATTGGACTAACTGAACAAATTTCCGGCTCTAGAGTCCTAAATATTATCTTTATATACATTCAAATTGACTAATCTGAGGTTAAATCAGTCAGACCGTAGGCCATTATGACCTAACTGAACATCATTCTGGCTTAAGAGTCCTCAAATGGTTTTTAATACATGTTCTCTTTGACTTCTTCTTATGGTACATCAAGCCATTCAGAAGACCATATTTGACCTACTGAACATCATGTCCACAAAGTGTTTTCAAACATTTTTTCTGAAACGATTCCTTGAGATGGTAAATCAGCCAGACAGTGGTTCATAATTGACCTTCTGACCAAGATGTCAATACAAATTTTCAACTATATATTCTTATAGACTCCTTATAATGTTAAATTAGACAGACACTAATCCATATTTGGCAAACGGAACAAATTTTGGGCCCAATAGTCTTCAATCATGATCTTAAAATACATTCCTATTGGCTATCATCCAGACCAATGTCTATTTTGACCTTGTGACCATCTTTCTGGCCAAAGAGTCCTCAAAAGGTTTTTACTACATGTTCTCTTTTACTCATTAAATTACATCAAGCATTTCAGAAGACCATTTTTGACCCTCTGAACATCAGGTCCACAACATATTTTCAACCTAAAAGACTCCTTCTGATATTAAAGCAGCCAGTCCATAAATGACCTTCTGAACACATTTCTGACAGAGGTCAACACAAATTTTCAACTATATATTCATTCCTATTGCCTGAATATTCCTTCTGATGTTATATCAGCAAGACAGTAGTCCGTCATTGACCTACGGAACATATTTTTCACCAAAGAATCCTTGAAAATTAATTTACTATACACACTCATTGACTTCCCTTCCGAATCCCATTTCTTTCCAAATGGTCCACAAAAGGTTTTTATTTATTTTAATGTTATGACTATACAGAATTCCATTTTTGACCTTCTGAACATAACTTTTGAACAAAGGTCCACAAAATGTTTTCATCTATAAAATCTCATTGATTCCTTATAATGTTTTCAGCCATACAGTAGTCCACTGCTGAACCACTGAATATATTTTAATTTCGTTTTTTATTTATTTTAGTCTATATTTAGAATTCCATATTCAACCTTTTGAAAACATTTCTGACCAAGAGGCCAACACAATTTTTCAACTCTATAGTCTCATACACTCTTTATAATGTTAAATCAGACAGACACTAATCCATATTTGGCCAACTGAACAAATTTAGGGCCCAATAGTCCTCAATCATGATCTTTCTATATCGGCTAATCACCCAGACCAATGTATTTTTTGACCTAGTGACCATCTTTCTTGCCAAAGAGTCCTCAAAAGGTTTTTACTATATGTTCTCGTTTACTCCTTACGTTACATCAAGCCATTCAGAAAACCATTTTGGAGATACTGAACATCATGTCCACAAAGTGTTTTCAACCATGTATTCTCAAATATTCCTTCTGATGTTAAAGAAGCCAGACAGTAGACCTTCTGAACACATTTCTGACCAAGAGGCCAACACAAATTTTCAACAATGTATTCTCATAGAATCTTTATAATGTTAAATCAGACAGACACTAATCCATATTTGGCAAACGGAACATATTTTGGGCCCAATAGTCCTCAATCATGAGCTTTAAATCCATATTGGCTAATCATCCAGACCAATTTCTATTTTGACCTAGTGACCATCTTTCTGGCCAAAGAGTCCTCAAAAGGTTTTTACTACATGTTCTCTTTTACTCATTACATTACATCAAGCCATTCAGAAGATAATTTTTTGATCCACTGAACATCAGGTCCAAAACATATTTTCAACCATATATTCTCAAAGATTCCTTCTGATGTTAAAGCCAAACAGTAGACCTTCTGAACACATTTCTGACCAAGAGGCCAACACAAATGTTCAACTATATTTTCTCATAGACTCTTTATAAAGTTAAATCAGACAGACAGTAATCCGTATTTGGCCAACGGAACAAAATCTGGGCCTAATAGTCCTCAATCATGATCTTTAAATACATTCCTATTGGCTAATCATCCAGACCAATGTCTATTTTGACCTAGTGACCATTTTTCTGGCCAAAGAGTCCTCAAATTGTTTTTACTATATGTTCTCATTTACTCTTAACGTTATATCAAGCCATAATAGAAGACTATTTTTGACTCAGTGAACATCAGGTCCACAACGTATTTTCAGCCATATATTCTAAAAGATTCCTTCTCATGTTAAAGCAGCCAGTCAATAAATTACCTTCTGAACACATTTCTGACCAAGAGGCCAACACACATTTTCAACTATTTATTCTCATAGAGTCTTTATAAAGTTAAATAAGACAGACACTAATCCATTTTTGGCCAACAGAACAAAATTTCGTCCCAATAGTCCTCAATCATGATCTTTCTATACATTCCTATTGGCTAATCATCTAGATCAATGTCTATTTTGACCTAGTGACCATCTTTCTGGTCAAAGAGTCCTCAAAAGGTTTTTACTTTATGTTCTCTTTTACTCCTAACGTTATATCAAAGCCATAGAGAATACTTTTTTTTACTCAGTGAATATCAGGTCCACAACGTATTTTCAACCATATATTCTAAAAGATTCCTTCTGATGTTAAAGCAACCTTATAAACATATTTCTGACAAAGAGGTCAACACAAATTTTCGACTACATATTCATTCCTATTTTCTAAATAGTCCTTCTGATGTTATGTCAGCCAGACAAAAGTCCGTCATTGACCTACTGAATATATTTTTGACCAAATAGTCCGTGAAAATTAATTTACTATACACACTCCTTTACTTCCTATCCGAATCCCATTTCTGTCCAAATGGTCCACAAAGGTTTTTAATTATTTATTTGACTTGTTGTGACTATACCTGCAATCCATATTTGACCTTTTGAACATAATTTTGACCAAGAGGTCCACAAAAAATTTTCATCTATACAGTATTTTCTCAATGATTCCTTATAATGTTTTCAGCCAGACAGTAGTCCATAATTGAAACACTGAATATATTTTCATTTAGCTTTTTATTTATTTTAGTCCATATTTAGAATTCCATATTCAACCTTTTGAAAACATTTCTGACCAGGAGGTCAACATAAGTTTTAAACTATATTTTCTCATGGACTCCTTATTATGTTAAATAAGCCAGACAGTAGTAATATTTGACTAACTGAACAAATTTCGGGCTCTAGAGTCCTAAATATTGTCTTTCTATACATTCAAATTGACTAATCTAAGGTTAAATCAGTCAGATCGTAGGCATTTGTGACCTAACTGAATATCATTCTGGCAGAAGAGTCCTCAAAAGGTTTTTACTACATTTTCTCTTTTACTCATTACATTTCATCAAGCCATTCAGAAGACCATTTTTGACCGAACATCAGGTCCAAAACGTATTTTCAACCATATATTCTCAAAGATTCCTTCTGATGTTAAAGAAGCCAAACAGTAGACCTTCTGAACACATTTCTGACCAAGAGGCCAACACAAATTTTCAACTACATACTCTCATAGAATCTTTATAATGTTAAATCAGACAGACACTAATCGATATTTGGCAAACGGAACAAATTTTGGGCCCAACAGTCCTCAATCATGATCTTTAAATACATTCCTATTGGGTAATCATCCAGACCAATGTCTATTTTGACCTAGTGACCATATTTCTGGCCAAAGAGTCCTCAAAATGTTTTTACTACATGTTCTCTTTTGCTCATTACATTACATCAGGCCATTCAGAAGACCATTTTTGGCCCACTGAACATCAGGTCCAAAACGTAATTTCAACCATATATTCTCAAAGATTCCTTCTGATGTTAAAGCAGCCAGACAGTAGTCCATAAATTACCTTTTGAACACATTTCTGACAAAGAGGTCAACACAAATTTTTGACTATATATTCATTCCTATTGCCTAAATAGTCCTTCTGATGTATATCTGATGTTATATACTGTCTAGTAGTCCGTCATTGACCTATTGAACATATTTTTGCCCAAAAAGTCCTTGAAAATTAATTTACTATATACACTCATTTACTTCCCTTCCGAATCCAATTTCTGTCCAAATGGTCCACAAAATGTTTTTATTTATTTATTTTACTTTTTATGATCTATGGAATGCACTAGATCTGTGTGCAGTGCAAAATCCCTTATCTCTCAATGCACACGAGGTCATGTATGCAATGCAAAAGCAGTTTTTATTCAATTCTAGTTCTTGAATGCAATGCAAAAGGAATTAACTTTTCAAAGCACACAATTTATTGTATGCAAAGCACTTTTCTCTTCATCAACACACAAAAGATATCGAATACAATGCAATTGCGCTTATCTCTAGCGCATTGAGGATATATAAGTATTTTTTCATTTCACTATCTCATTAGTACACAGCGATTGCAAAAATATGTATCTCTTCAAAGCTCAATAAGATCTTTCATGTAATGCAAAAGCACTTTTTATTCAATTCTAGTTCTTGGATGCAATGCAAAAGCCCTTATCTCTCAATGCACAACTTTTTTTGTGTGCATTTATGCAATGCAAAAGCACTTTTAATTTAATTCTAGTTGTTGTATGCAATGCAAAAGCCCTTATCTCTCAATGCACAACGAGGTAATTTATACAATGCAAAGCACTTTTTTTCAATTCTAGTTCTTGTATGCAATGCTAAAGGAATTAACTTTTCAAAGCACACACGTTCTTGTCTGCAAAACACTTTTCTCTTCAACAACTCACACCAGATATCAAATGCATTCACTCTGCATTGAAGTGCACTGCATTCACATTTCTTTTCAACAATGCACAAAAGATTTTGAATACAATACAATGCAATTGATCTTTTGCATTGTTGAAAAGACAAGTGCTTTTGCATTGCATACAAGAACTTGTGTGCTTTGGAAATTTTATTCCTTTTGCATTGCATACAAGAACTAGAATTGATTAAAAAGAGCTTTTGCATTCATGCATTATCTTATTGAGCTTTCAAACCTGGTAAAAATGACTGGCATGCCTTTTTTGCCCTCCAGGTGTGCGTTCTATAAGCCTCACGTGAAAACTATGGATAAATCGCTGTGCACTGATAAGCGCAATTCAAAAATATTTATATCTCGTCAATGCGCGAGTTGATGTATGCAATGCAAAATCACCTTTCTCTTCAATGCAAGACGAGTACTTTTTAATTCACACAAGAATATGTTGTGCAATGAAGACAAGTGCTTTTACATTGCATACAGGAACTCACTGTGTATTAAGAGATATAACATTTGCATTGCATTGCATTCAATATCTGTTGTGCATTGTTGAAGAGACTAAAATTGAATAAAAATTGCTTTTGCATTGCACACAAGATCTCAATTTTTTAACGTATTTTTGCATTACATACATGACCTCGATGTGCATTGAGAGATAAGGCCTTTTGTATTGCATAGATCTTGTGCATTGTTTAGGAGAAAAGTGGTTTTGCACTGCATAAGAACGTGTTTTGAAAAGTTAATTCCTTTTGCATTGCATACAAGAACTAGACTTGCATAAAAAGTGCCTTTGTACTGCATACATTACCTCGAGGTGCATTGAGAGATAAGTGCACTGCATTGCATTGTATTCAATATCTGTTATGCGTTGTTGAAGAGAAAAGTGCATTGCATTGCATACAAATCTTTTTGTGCAATGAAGAGCAAAGTGCCTTTTCACTTCATACAAGTTGTGCAAGAACTCGTGTGCTTGAAAGATAATTCCATTTGCATTGTATATAAGAAAAAGAATTGTATAAAAAGTGATTTTGCAATGCATGCAAGATCTTATTGAGCTTTAAAGAGATACATATTTTTGCACTTTGCATTGTATATAAGAAAAAGAATTGTATAAAAAGTGATTTTGCAATGCATGCACGATCTTATTGAGCTTTAAAGAGATACATATTTTTGCACTGCATTCTATCGCTTTTATTAATCGCTAGTGCAAAGCAAAAATCTCTTCAAATCACGAGTTGATATATGCAAATGCAAAAGCACTTCTCTTCAATGCAAGACGAGTACTTGGATGTGTTGTGCAATGAAAAGTAATTTTGCATTGCATATAAGAATTTGCTGTGCACTAAGAGATCAGTTCTTTTGCATTTTTAATACAAGAACTCATTGTGCATTAAGAGAGAAGTGCTTTTGCATTGCATTGCAACTCTCGTTGAGTTTTGAAGAGATACATATTTTGCAATGCATACAATAACGCTATACACTGAGGAGATAAGTCTAATGCAAAAATACTTATATGATTCAATACACGAATTCATGAATGCAATGCAAAAACACTTTTCTCTTCAATGCCAGACGAGTACTTTTAATTACATGGTATTTTATTCCAAGAATTTGTTGTGCATTGAAGCGAAATTTGATTTTGCGTTGCATAAATAACTTGCTGTGTACTGAAGAGTTAAGTGCTTATGCATTGCATAAAGATCTTGTTGTGCAATTAAAAAATATCTATAAAGATGTCTCCAAAGCACATTGAAGATTTTGCATTGCATACAAGAAATTATTGTTGTGAAATTACAGCTGTTGTGATGTGCATTGACCTCGATGTGCATAAGCGCAATTGCATTGCATCTGTTGTGCATTTGTTGAAGAGATAAGTGCTTTTGCATTGCATACAAGAAATCGTGAGCTTTGAAAAGATGATTCCTTTTGCATTGCATTGCATTAAATTATTCGTGCACTTGAAATATTATTTTGCATTGCATTTCTGAACTCATTGTGCATTGAAGAGATAAGTGACTTGCATTGCATTCGATAACTCGTGAACTGGAGATAAGTGCATACAAGCATGGCATGTATGAACTCGTAATGCATTGAAGAGATGATTGCTTCTGCATTTCATTTCTGAACTCATTGTGCAATGAAGAGATGAGTGCTTTTGCATTGCATTGCATATATGAACTCGTGCATTGAAGAGATGAGTGATTTTGCATATAAGAGATACTTTTGCAATGCAAACAAGATCTCGCGCAAAGAAGAGAAGTGTTTTGCACCGCTTGCATTCAATAAACTCGTGTACTGGAATTAAGTAGTTTTGCATGGAAACATGTCCTTGCTGTTTCTTGAGAGATAGCTTATTTTGAATGGAATTGCATTCAATATCTGTTGTGCATTGAGAAAAGTGCTTTTGAATACCATACAAGAACTCGCGCATTGAAGAGATGCATTGCATTGCATATATGAACTCATAATGCATTTGAAGAGATGAGTGCTTTTGCATTGCATTGCATACATTAACTCATTGTGCATTGAAGATAGTCGTTTTGCATTGCATGTATGAACTCATTGAGCATTGAAAAGATGAATGCTTTTGCATTGCATTGCATTAAATAACTCGTGTACTGGAGATAAGTGCTTTTGCATTGGATATATTGAAGATGCATTGTGCATTGAAGATATGAGTCGTTTTGCATTGCATGTAGGAAAAAATGTTTACGTATTTTTGCATTACATACAAGAACTAGAATTTAATATAAGGTGCTTTTGCTTTGCATAGGTATGACCTCGATGTGCATTGAGAGATAAGGCCTTTTGCATTGCATACAAGAACTTCTGTGCTTTGAAAAGTTAATTCATTTTGCATGGCATACAAGATTTAATTGCATGAAATATCTTATTGAGCTTTGAAGAGATACATATTTTCGCAATGCAACAATAAATCGCAGTGCACTGATGAGATAAGTGCAAGTACTTTCCAATTCATATGTTGTGCTTTTGCATTACTTTGCATTCAAAATCTGTTGTGCATTGTTGAAGAGAAAAGTGTTTTTGCATTGCATTGCATTCAAAATCTTTTGTGCATTGTTGAAGAGAAAAGTGCTTTTGCACTGCATAAAAGATCTTGTGTGCTATGAAAAGTTAATTCCTTTCGCATTGCATACAAGAACTAGAATTGCATAAAAGCTGCTTTTGCATTGCAAACATGACTTCGATGTGCATTGAGAGATAAGCGAACTTGTATTGCATTGTATTCTATATATGTTATGCGTTGTTGAAGAGAAAAGTGCTTTTGCAATGCATACAAATCTTGTTGTGCAATGAAGAGAAAGTGCTTTTTCACTTCATACAAGAATTTGTTGTGCTTTGACGAGATATGTATTTTTGCATACTCACTGTGCACTGAAGACATGTGATTTTTGCATTGCAAACAAGAAGTCGAGCATTGAAGCAGTGCAAAGCACTGCATGGCATTCAATAAGTCGTGCAATGAAGATAAAAGCTTTTCATTGCATTCAAGAACTCACTGTGAATTGAGAGAAAAGCACAAATGCATTGCATTGTATTCAATATATTTTGTGCATTGTTGAAGAGAAAAGTGCTTTTGCGGTACATACAAGAACTTGTGTGCTTGAAAGATAATTCCATTTGCATTGTATATCAGAAATAGAATTGTATAAAAAGTGATTTTGCATTGCATGCAAGATCTTATTGAGCTTTGAAGAGATACATATTTTTGCTTTGCACTAATCTCATCAGTGCACAAGCAAAATATGTCTATCTCTTTAAAGCACGTATGCAATGCAAAAGCACTTTTCTCTTCAATGCGTACTTGAATGTGTTGTGCAATGAAAAGTTATTTTTCATTGCATACAAGAATTTGCTGTGCACTGAAGAGATGAGTGCTTTTGCATTGCATACAAGATCTCGTTAAGTTTTGAAGAGATACATATTTTGCAATGCATACAATAACGCAATGAGGAGATAAGTCTAATGCAAAAATACTATGCTTCAATACGGAGTTCATGTATGCAATGCAATAGCACTTTACTGCCAGACGAGTACTTTTAATTACATAGTATTTTATTACAAGAATTTGTTGTGCATTGAAGCGAAATTTGATTTTGCGTTGCATAAATAACTTGCTGTGCACTGAAGAGTTAAGTGCTTTTGCATTGCATAAAGATCTTGTTGCGCGATTAAAAAATAGATATAAAGATGTGTTCAAAGCACATTGAAGATTTTGCATTGCATACAAGAAATCATTGTTGTGAAATCACAGCTGTTGTGATGTGCATTGATCTCGATGTGCATAAGCGCAATTGCATTGCATTCAATATCTGTTTTGCATTTGTTGAAGAGATAAGTGCTTTTGCATTGCATACAAGAAATCGTGATTTTTGAAAAGATGACTTTTGCATTGCATTAAATTATTCGTGCACTAGAAATATTATTTTGCATTGCATTTCTGAACCATTGTGCATTGAAGAGATAAGTGACATGCATTGCATTCGATAACTCGTGAACTGGAGATAAGTGCATACAAGCATGGCAAGTATGAACTCATAATGCATTGAAGAGATGATTGCTTCTGCATTTCATTTCTGAACTCATTGTGCAATGAAGAGATGAGTGCTTTTGCATTGCATATATGAAGTCGTGGATTGAAGAGATGAGTGATTTTGCATATAAGAGATACTTTTGCAATGCAAACAAGATCTCGCGCAAAGAAGAGAAGTGTTTTGCACCGCTTGCATTCAATAAACTCGTGCACTGGAATTAAGTGGTTTTGCATGGAAACATGTCCTTGCTGTTTCTTGAGAGATAGCTTATTTTGAATGGCATTGTATTCAATATCTGTTGTGCATTGAGAAAAGTGCTTTTGAATAGCATACAAGAACTCGCGCATTGAAGAGATGAGTGCTTTTGCATTGCATTGCATATATGAACTCATAATGCATTTGAAGAGATGAGTGCTTTTGCATTGCATTGCAAACATTAACTCATTGTGCATTGAAGATATGAGTCGACATGCATTGCATGTAGGAAAAAATGTTTACGTATTTTTGCATTACATACAAGAACTAGAATTTAATATAAGGTGCTTTTGCTTTGCATAGGTATGACCTCGATGTGCATTGAGAGATAAGGCCTTTTGCATTGCATACAAGAACTTCTGTGCTTTGAAAAGTGAATTCATTTTGCATGGCATACAAGATCTAATTGCATGAAATATCTTATTGAGCTTTGAAAAGATACATATTTTTGCAATGCAACAATAAATCGCAGTGCACGGATGAGATAAGTGCAAGTACTTTTCAATTCATATGTTGTGCTTTTGCATTACTTTGCATTCAAAATCTGTTGTGCATTGTTGAAGAGAAAAGTATTTTTGCATTGCATTGCATTCAAAATCTTTTGTGCATTGTTGAAGAGAAAAGTGCTTTTGCACTGCATAAAAGATCTTGTGTGCTATGAAAAGTTAATTCCTTTCGCATTGCATACAAGAACTAGAATTGCATAAAAGCTGCTTTTGTATTGCAAACATGACCTCGATGTGCATTGAGAGATAAGCGCACTTGCATTGCATTGTATTCTATATATGTTATGCGTTGTTGAAGAGAAAAGTGCTTTTGCAATGCATACAAATCTTGTTGTGCAATGAAGAGAAAGTGCTTTTTCACTTCATACAAGAATTTGTTGTGCTTTGACGAGATATGTATTTTTGCATACTCACTGTGCACTGAAGACATGTGATTTTTGCATTGCAAACAAGAAGTCGAGCATTGAAGCAGTGCAAAGCACTGCATGGCATTCAATAAGTCGTGCAATGAAGATAAAAGCTTTTTCATTGCATTCAAGAACTCACTGTGAAGTGAGAGAAAAGCGCAATTGCATTGCATTGTATTCAATATATTTTGTGCATTGTTGAAGTGAAAAGTGCTTTTGCGGTACATACAAGAACTTGTGTGCTTAAAAGATAATTCCATTTGCATTGTATATCAGAAATAGAATTGTATAAAAAGTGATTTTGCATTGCATGCAAGATCTTATTGAGCTTTGAAGAGATACATATTTTTGCTTTGCACTAATCTCATCAGTGCACAAGCAAAATATGTCTATCTCTTTAAAGCACGTATGCAATGCAAAAGCACTTTTCTCTTCAATGCGTACTTGAATGTGTTGTGCAATGAAAAGTTATTTTGCATTGCATACAAGAATTTGCTGTGCACTGAAGAGATGAGTGCTTTTGCATTGCATACAAGATCTCGTTAAGTTTTGAAGAGATACATATTTTGCAATGCATACAATAACGCAATGAGGAGATAAGTCTAATGCAAAAATACTATGCTTCAATACGGAGTTCATGTATGCAATGCAATAGCACTTTACTGCCAGACGAGTACTTTTAATTACATAGTATTTTATTACAAGAATTTGTTGTGCATTGAAGCGAAATTTGATTTTGCATTGCATAAATAACTCGCTGTGTACTGAAGAGTTAAGTGCTTTTGCATTGCATAAAGATCTTGTTGCGCGATTAAAAAATAGATATAAAGATGTGTTCAAAGCACATTGAAGATTTTGCATTGCATACAAGAAATCATTGTTGTGAAATCACAGCTGTTGTGATGTGCATTGATCTTGATGTGCATAAGCGCAATTGCATTGCATTCAATATCTGTTGTGCATTTGTTGAAGAGATAAGTGCTTTTGCATTGCATACAAGAAATCGTGATCTTTGAAAAGATGACTTTTGCATTGCATTGCATTGCATTAAATTATTCGTGCACTAGAAATATTATTTTGCATTGCATTTCTGAACCATTGTGCATTGAAGAGATAAGTGACATGCATTGCATTCGATAACTCGTGAACTGGAGATAAGTGCATACAAGCATGGCAAGTATGAACTCATAATGCATTGAAGAGATGATTGCTTCTGCATTTCATTTCTGAACTCATTGTGCAATGAAGAGATGAGTGCTTTTGCATTGCATATATGAAGTCGTGGATTGAAGAGATGAGTGATTTTGCATATAAGAGATACTTTTGCAATGCAAACAAGATCTCGCGCAAAGAAGAGAAGTGTTTTGCACCGCTTGCATTCAATAAACTCGTGCACTGGAATTAAGTGGTTTTGCATGGAAACATGTCCTTGCTGTTTCTTGAGAGATAGCTTATTTTGAATGGCATTGTATTCAATATCTGTTGTGCATTGAGAAAAGTGCTTTTGAATAGCATACAAGAACTCGCGCATTGAAGAGATGAGTGCTTTTGCATTGCATTGCATATATGAACTCATAATGCATTTGAAGAGATGAGTGCTTTTGCATTGCATTGCATTCAATAACTCGTACTGGAGATAAGTGCTTTTGCATTGCATATATGAACTCATTGTGCATTGAAGATATGAGTCGTTTTCAATGCATGTATGAACTCATTGTGCATTGTAGAGATAAGTCCTTTTGTTATGCATATATGAAATCATTGCGCATTGAAGAGATGAGGGCTTTTGCATTCCATACTTGAACTCGCGCATGAAGAGATAAGTGCTTTGCACTGCATTGCATTCAATAACTCGTGCACGGAGATAAGTGCTGTTGCATTGCATATATGAACTCATAATGCATTGAAGAGATGATGGCTTCTGCATTGCATTTCTGAACTCATTGTGCATTGAAGAGATAAGTGCGTTTGCATGAGTGCATTGATGAGTGCTTTTGCATTGTATTGCATAAACTAATTGTGCATTGAAGAGATGAGTGCAATGCATGCAAAAGCACTTATATCTTCAATGCACAATTAGTTCATATATGCAATGAAAAAGCACTCATCTCTTCAATGCACAATGAGTTCAGAAATGAAATGCAGAAGCAATCATCTCTTCAATGCACAATGATTTCATTTATGCAATGGAATGCAAAAGCATTCATCTTTTTAATGCACAATGATTTCATATATGCAATGCAATGCAAAAGCACTCATCACTTCAATGCACAATGAGTTCTGAAATGCAATGCAAAAGCACTTATCTCCAGAACTCATTGTGCATTAAAGAGATGAGTGCTTTTGCATTGCATATATTAACTAATTTTGCATTGAAGAGATGAGTGCTTTTTTTCCATTGCATATATGAACTCATTGTGCATTGAAGAGATATGTGCTTTTGCAATTGCATAATGATCTCATTGTGCATTGAAGAGATGAGTGCTTTTGCATCTTTATTTATTTATGCATTTATTTCTTCCAACATTTATTGGTGCGTAGGGTAATGAGGAGGGCGGGGTTTGCCTCAGACATAGCAATCGAGCTCAGAGTAGGCGAGGGTGAAGCGTTGAGGCCACAGTGACACCTTGTGGTGTGGCCGAAATACAATAAGTACAGCCTACTGATGCTGATACCAGACCATTGCATTTTAATGTAACTTCCAAAAACAATACTGACAGCAACAGAAACTATTTGTTCTATTAAGCGGTGGTAGTCTTTAGCCTACTTCCATAAACTCATGTCCAGGGGCAACTTTATTAAATGTATGAACAAATTAAATGTTAATCCAAATATATGGCATGAAGTTTAATATGAAACTAAAGCCGACAGCAGGTGGCAGCATGACAATTTGTCTTAATGAGTGAGTTACTTGATTCTTTAAAATACACTGAATCAAAAACAATGCGGTTCAGCTGTAGATTTGTTTCTGATCTTTCTATTTAGGCCTATATGCGTTTTTTTAAATAATAATAAAAATAAATAAATAAATAAACGCATGACCAAGTGTTCAAAACGTTTGCAGAGAAGGGGTCATGTTCGGGGGAACAACATGATAGGCTATTTTTGAGTTTAATGCACAAACCTGCGTGACCATATAGCAGCATTCAGAAATGGAAATTACGAATGCATTAATATTTTGTTTTGAATTTCAGAAAAGTCGATTGAATATTTACAGGTTTGTATCTCGTTATTTTTTTTTTCAGAATAGTAAAGTGTCTATCCAAGTATCATACTGATCAAATATCGAAGCTATCTCTATCTAATAGTCTACTTCAAAGATCGAAGGAAATTATTGATTGTTAAAAAATGTCTATATATATATATATTTTAAAAATTATTATTATTATTATTATTATTATTATTATTATTATTATTATTATTATTATTATGCTACAATAAGGGGGTGCTGGAAATAATATTTTTGAAAGGGGGGCGTTGAGGTGTTCTTGGGGGGCGTTTGTTAAATGCAAGTTTACATCAAAGATTTACAGGCTCAAACTCATGACTGCATAAAATGGTCTACAACATTCTAACAGTAGACAAATAGTAGTAAAAACAGTAGTAAAATATACAGTTTGCGACACGACTGAAGCGTTTTTTTTTTCTTCTTAATTTATTTATTTATTTTTGTTAATGCAAAGAACATACATAATAAATGCCAGGGGTAAAAACAATTGGAAGCGTGATTACAGGTTAGACAAACAGAAAAATATCATACAAATGACACAGTGAGACAGTTTTAAGGGCTTTAAAATTGCTGGATGTAAGAAGAGTGTCCAGGTAGGATTTAAGTTCCTTACAAAAAATAAAAAAGTAGGGCTTAGCACCCTGAAATTTACATTTGTGTAAGAAAAACTTAGCTAAAAAAATAAAAAGGTTTATCAAAAAATATTGGTCCTTTACATCTTTATCGAAGTTGTGCTGACCAAATAAAACATCTTTGGTCTATATGAACAATCCCAGAAGAGATGATAAATAGATTCTTCTTCAGCACCACACAAATAACATAAAGGGTCAATATCAGGAAACATCTTTTTAAAATAGAGCTTCACAGGATAAAAAATATGAAGTATTTTATAAGACACTTCTTTGACCTTATTGGTTATTAAAGGTTATTATACGGTCACCTAGCAAAGTTATGTCCAAAAGATGTATTTTCAACGTCTTTGTCCCTAGAGGCGAACGTTGAAAAGACGTCCACTGGGGAGCCAGAATTAAAGTTTTTGTGATGTCTGTTTTGGACGTCCGATATAGACGTTCATGGAACCTCAAGGTTAAACAGTTCAAATGTACTCATTGTGGACATATATTCCTTTTGTAATTGCAAATCATCTCACAGACAGTGTGTTTGTCCAAAATCATGAAAATAAAAGAAATTTAGCTCACACCTTTAGACACTTTATGCAACTTATCATTTGTCATTAACACATCTTTGGATCGTGAGAGAAACCAGACCTGAAGGAAAGACTCTCTGGCTCAGGACTCAATCCAGGATCTTGCTGTGAGGAGCCAGTGTTTCCCACTCATACACTGGTGCTGCCCTTAATCACAGATATAAGAGACACTTTGACTATTTCTTTCAGACATCTATAGAAGCTCTTACTGAGAATTAAGAGAGGTTTAGATGTTGATGATTTATGGTTCATTTGAAGTCACCATTGTGGTGGGACAACACAATCTCATGACAATGCGTATAAATAGTACGAGTGTGCAATCTCGTAGAATGTATATGCCAAAATGAGTTTTGGCGTGCATATGGTACGCCGTTTTTGGCGTGCATATGATACGCACTTTATGGCGTGTATATGACACGCTTTTGGGTCGGGTGAGGGTGGGGGTGTGGGGGGGTTCGTACATATAATACGCCATAAAGTGCGTATCATATGCACGCCAAAATGAGTTTTGGCGTATACATTCTACGAGGTTGCACACTCGTACTATTTATACACATTTTCGTGAGATCGGGCTCGGTGGGAAGTGTTTGCTTTAGTTGGGCTCTTGGTCCCTGTAGCTGTGTTAGCTTTTCTTTGGCTGTTGTAACTATGTCTGTGAAACACAATAGTTGTGGCTGAGCAAGCAAAGCAAAGTGACATGAGGTGTTGTCAGCTCCTCAATGATGATTACTAAATCATCAGAAAGAGAGCATCTGACGTTTTGTGATACAATAGTGCTTTGTTTATAGCCACAATAACCTTGTGATACTGTGGTATTGGCACCAATAGTATTGAAAGGATCAATTATCTTGAAGGATGATGTGCACCCAACATTTTGAGTGAATATTTTACAAAGTCACACACCGACATCAAGATTTGGCCTATGATTCACAACAACGGTGACAATCAAATAAAAAAGCTTGGGAATCAAGCATGAGTTTTGTACTATGAAGCCACCCATCATGCATTGCAGCATGAAACTTGTCACCATTGTTGTGAATCATAAGCCAAATGTTGATGTTTGTGTGTGACTTTATGAAATATTTGCTCAAAATGTTTGGTGTGCCTTCTTTTTTTTTGGTCAATCTTCAGGATAAGTTGATCAATGTGATGTTATAACAAGCATTAGTGGACATCTTTTCAATTTTTTTGCTTAAGGGACAAAGTCGTTGAAAAGACGTCTTTTGGACATAACTTTGCTTGGTGGGAAAGTAAACTCGGTAATTCCAAGTTGTATGCAAAAATCATCACCTTAGCACAACTTGTGTACAATAAGATACGCTCACAAAGTGTATTTTACTTGAAATTATTTAGTTGTTAAAAATAGTAATTCTGAGTAGACTATACTAAGACAAGTACATCTAAAGTAAATTATTAAGTTACTGGAACTGTCTTGTGAGTGTACAAAACTTGACAGTCACTTGTTAGTTCTACATACCATTCCTATTTCACTTTACTTGTTTTTTTCAAGGCAATCGGTTTGCATGCTTTTTTTAAGTAAGGTTTACTAATTGGATTTAACAGTGTGGCCATTCCAGAGAGATACATTATATGGGAGAGAAACAATCTCATTCTGAAATAATTGCCTAATTCACCTGTTCCGACCAGAGGAGTTGGATAAAAAACAAATATTCCCAATCATTGTATGAAATGGATGAACTAACAAAGTACACTGAGATCTGGCTGAGTTCCTGAGAAGAGTTAATGCTCCGTAAGGAATGGCATCCATTACAATAGCGAACTCTCGCGGAGTGACAGGTATATTATATTTGTTCAAAAACTCTGAATAGGAATATAGGTATCCATCGGCATTAATTAATTGAGAGACCAAAATAATATTATTATTTACCCAATTTGGGAAAAACAAGGACGAATTGTAGCCACTTAGTCTTCAAATGCTCAGATGAAAAAAGTTTGCTTTTGAGTCGCACTTCAGAACACAGCGTCTCGTTGCCATGATCTATTTTTCACTGGCGTGCACAAGAAGTGGGCGTATCGTATTCAAATAAGTTGACAAGTTGACGTCATCTAGTCAGAGAAAAAGCTTTGGTCTTCTAACGATTCATAAAAATGACTCAGAGTCAACTCTTACTTTTGAAAGACAATAACTTTATATACGGTGCACTGTCATATTTCAAACTTTGCAGGATGTTTTTGTTCACTTAGATCTATGTTACACACTACATGAAAGGTAAATTTCAAAATTCCATGATAGGTGCTCTTTAAAATCATGTTCTTATTCTTAGGTAAATCCAAGGTAAACTCGCAGCGTGTCTTCCGAGCTCGATGAAAATCATTAGAATGATGAAGGCGAGTCTTTGTTTTTAAGTGATGTGGGTGTTTACAGGTTTGCTTTCTTTCATGTGGATGATTTGCATGTGAATCACTTTGCGTAGGTGGGTGTGGTCACATTAAAGATAATGAGGCTCCACTTGAGAAACTGGACTTTTTGCTGTTTTCATACGGTTTACATAAACAGAGAATATCTGTTTTTTATATAAATGACTACATTCAAAAGTAGACATTCAAAGCTTTATAAAGAGATATCTGTCGTGTCTGTGTGGCAAGTTTTCTCTGAGTTCTAAGTTCATTTTCACACGCATTTCAGAATGGACTTTACAGGGAGACAGACGGGAGAACACGCATCCTTTTTGTTTCCTTTATTTAGCGAAACTCACAACATTGAGTTATTATTTTGAGTGTACATGAATAAAAGTAGACACTTTAAGCTTTGTAAAGACATATACTTCATGTCTGTGAGGCCAAAAATGACGGAGTATTTTAAGTTGTTTTACACGGTCATTAGGAAAAATCTAGCAAAACGCACGGGCACGTTTCTTGTGTCCTAAGGGTTAATGGGAACCTGATAGAATTAGGGAATGGAGTTGGGTTGAGATTCCATTTACATTTATTAATTTAAGCAGACACTTTTATCCAAAATGGCTTATGACTGAGGAATACGGGAAGTGATCCATCATGAAGAGGTCAATGATCGCAAAAAATGGCTGAAATACTAAGTTTGGACATTTGGACAGGTGATGTTCTTTCATCCATGCAGAGATGTCCGCCAGACAGCTGGAGATTTGTGCAGCTACTGTGGGATCATCTATTAGATAGCACTCAAACCAGTGGAGTGGAATCCCTGTGATGCCCAGTGCTGAGGAGGTGGACAGAAGATTGACAGTGTCAAAGGCAGCAGATAGATAGAAGAATCCGCAAGGCTTAAGTGACCGACAGTAATGCAGTCGAGTATCGAATGGCCCCTTTTGAAACCTGATGTCGATGTCCAGCTGGTTGTATCAGGTCAGACAGGTTGTTTGATTTGCCATTACCGTGTCCAAGATAGTTGGAATGGGCTGAAGCAAGAGGAAGATTGGTGGGCAAAAAGAGTGTTGAGATCATTTGCGGTGGCAGCCTAGGATCTGTGAGGAGAAGAATGTTAGAAGAAAATAAGAGAGAAAAGAGGATTGAGGTGAATTGGGGGCAAGGTGGTGCTAGCAAAGCAGCCTTGTGCGGATCTGCTTTCTGAGTAGGTTGGTGTGAGAGAAAAGTAACCATCTGCGAAGGCATCCTGGAGCATGGGTTATCATGAAAAGAACTGGAGAAGCAGCCCACTAAGCAAAGTTATGTCCAAAAGACGTCTTTTCAACGTCTTTGACCCTAGAGGCTAACGTTGAAAAGACGTCCATTGGGGAGCCAGAATGAAAGTTTTTATGACGTCTGTTTTGGACATGATCTGCACGTCTGATATAGACGTTCATAGAACCTCAAGGTTAAACAGTTCAAATGTGCTCATTGTGGACATATATTCCTTTTGTAATTTCAAATCAACTCACAGACAGTGTGTGTTTGTCCAAAATCATGAAAATAAAAGAAACTTAGCTCACACCTCTAGACACTTTAGGCAACTTAGCATCTGTAATTCACACATCTTTGGATCGTGAGAGAAACCAGACGTGAAGGAAAGACTCTCTGGCTCAGGACTCAATCCAGGATCTTCTTGCTGTGAGGAGCCAGTGTTTCCCACTCATACACTGGTGCTGCCCTTAATCACAGATATAAGAGACACTTTGACTATTTCTGTCAGACGTCTACAGAAACGCTTACTGAGAGTTAACAGAGGTTTAGATGTTGATGATTTATGGTTCATTTGAAGTCACCATTGTGGTGGGAAGCGTTTGCTTTAGTTGGGCTCTTGGTCCCTGTAGTTGTGTTAGCTTTTCTTTGGCTGTTATAACTGTGTCTGTGAAACACAATAGTTGTGGCTGAGCAAGCAAAGATAAATTGACATCAGGTGTTGTCAGCTCCTCATTGATGATAACTAAATCATCACAAAGTGAGCATCTGATGTTGTGTTTTAAGTTTTGTGCTTGGTACAATAGTAATTTGTTTATATCCACAATAATCTTGTGATACTGTGGTATTTGCATCAATAGTATTAAAAGGATCAATTATCTGGAAGGATGACCCAAAAAAAAGTATGTGCACGAACATTTTGAGCAAATATTTCACAAAGTCACACACCGACATCAAGATTACACCTATGATTCACAACAACGGTGACAATCAAATCAAAAAAGCTTGCACTATGAAGCCACCCATCATGCATTGCAGCATGAAACTTGTCACCGTTGTTGTGAATCATAGGCGAAATGTTGATGTGTGTGTGACTTTGTGAACTATTTGCTCAACACGTTGATGCACTTTTTGTTTTTCTTCAGGATAATTATTAAATTTAATGCTATCGGTGCCAAATCTGCAGTTTCACAAAGGTGTAGTAGCTATAAGCAAATTACAACTGTGCCAAACAATAAACAAAAATCAGATGCTCACTTTGTGATGATTTAGCGATCATCAACGAGGAGCTGACAACACCTGATATCACTTTATCTTTGCTTGCTCAGCCACAACTATTGTGTTTCACAGACACAGTTACAGCAGCCAAAGAAAAGCTAACACAACTACAGGGACCAAGAGCCCAACTAAAGCAAACGCTTCCCACCACAATGGTGACTTCAAATGAACCATAAATCATCAACATCTAAACCTCTGTTAACTCTCAGTAAGAGCTTCTGTAGACATCTGACAGAAATAGTCAAAGTGTCTCTTATATCTGTGATTAAGGGCAGCACCAGTGTATGAGTGGGAAACACTGGCTCCTCACAGCAAGAAGATCCTGGATTGAGTCCTGAGCCAGAGAGTCTTTCCTTCAGGTCTGGTTTCTCTCACGATCCAAAGATGTGTGAATTACAGAAGCTAAGTTGCCTAAAGTGTCTAAAGGTGTGAGCTAAGTTTCTTTATTTTCATGATTTTGGACAAACACACACTGTATGTGAGTTGATTTGCAATTACAAAAGGAATATATGTCCACAATGAGCACATTTGAACTGTTTAACCTTGAGGTTCCATGAATGTCTATATCGGACGTGCAGATCATGTCCAAAACAGACGTCATAAAAACTTTCATTCTGGCTCTCAGTGGACGTCTTTTCAACGTCGCTTTCTAGGGTCAAAGACGTTGAAAAGACGTCTTTGGACATAACTTTGCTTAGTGGGAGAAGGAAGTAGTGATGTTACAAATGACACTGAAGCTTCAAAGTGTAACGAGTGTAAAATAAACATTATTATTTTCACTCAGAATATTTTCCTTATTGTTAAAAGTGCTGATTCTCTTATTTTGAATATATTGTTTGATTTTCATTGTATTGTCTTTTGATTTAATTATGCTGGTATGTATATTTTTGTAGTTTTATATATGATTTGTAATGAAGTGTACCGCCCCTTTAAAAAACACTTAACTTTGGGCAAGCTGAGATGAGGATGTCAAGATTCAAGAGTTTTATTTGTCACATACACAATTATATACAGAATATATAACTGGCAGTGAAGCTCCATAGACAGTGCAAATAACAGTTACAAGAAACACAAGGAGGAAATTAAAAATAGAAATAGAATAAAAAGTACTCAACATAGAATTATAAGTAATCAAGTAAAAGATAAAATAAATAACTAACTGGTTAACATAAAATATATATATATAAGTAAAATGTGCAAACAATGGGTATAATGTAATGTGTAAACAGAAGTATAATGTGCAAACAGGTTTAATTACTGGTTGTTACACAGTAACAATAAGAACAATAAGAACAATAAGAATAAAGTGCAGTGCAATGACACTATGTGGATGTAATGTTAAAACCGGATGTTTTATGTGTGTGCGGGGTGAAGTGCAGTCACGTGACTGAGTTCAGGAGTCTGATGGCCTGGGGAAAGAAACTCCTCCTGAGTCTTTCAGTTTTTGCCATCAGGCTTCGGAAGCGCTTACCAGATGGCAGCAGGGTGAAATGAGAGTTCGCAGGGTGGGTAATGTCTTTGATGATTTTGGTAGCTCTCCCTCTGCAGCGTTTGGTGTAAATGTCCTGCAGAGACGGGAGAGCTGACCCTGAGATGCGTCTGGATAAGCGCACCACTCTTTGCAGGGCTATGCAGTCATGACTGGTGCTGTTCCCGTACCACGCTGTGATGCACTGTCTGTTGGCTCACAGAGCTAAAGGTAATTCAATTTCAACATATTAATTGATGTTCATGTCAAAAACTGTTGTTTGGAGTGTTTTAACTAGTGATGGCGAAGTGAAGCTTTCTGAACCTTTGAAACTTTCAGCACCTCTTATTAGAAAGAGGTTCATAACTCGAAGCTTTTCAAATCAGAGCTCGACGAGGACCTCTGCTGGTGAAAGTGAGGGAAAGCGCTGTGTCGCAAAATGTTTTGCAACCATTGTCTTAGAAGCAAAAATGTATTAATAGATGAATAAATTATAAATGAATAAATATATTAAATACATGACAACAATCTGTTACATTGCATACTCCTAGAAACTAAATTTTGTATTGTGAATGTGGACATTTTTCCTGTTTGTAAACAAATAAAACTTGATACAGAGTAAAGCAAATAGACTAAATAAATGCAGATACCCATAAGAAAAAATTAATTGCTCATGAGACTTAGTTTTGATTCTCATATACAGGTCCTTCTAAAAAAATTAGCATATTGTGATAGAAGTTCATTATTTTCCATAATGTAATGATAAAAATTAAACTTTCATGTATTTTAGATTCATTGCACACCAACTGAAATATTTCAGGTCTTTTATTGTTTTAATACTGATGATTTTGGCATACAGCTCATGAAAACCGAAAATTCTCAAAAAATTTGCATATTTCATCCGACCAATAAAAGAAAAGTGTTTTTAATACAAAAAAGTCAACCTTCAAATAATTATGTTCAGTTATGCACTCAATACTTGGTCGGGAATCCTTTTGCAGAAATGACTGCTTCAATGCGGCGTGGCATGGAGGCAATTAGCCTGTGGCACTGCTGAGGTGTTATGGAGGCCCAGGATGCTTCGATAGTGCCCTTAAGCTCATCCAGAGTGTTGGGTCTTGCGTCTCTAAACTTTCTCTTCACAATATCCCACAGATTCTCTATGGGGTTCAGGTCAGGAGAGTTGGCAGGCCAATTGAGCACAGTAATACCATGGTCAGTAAACCATTTACCAGTGGTTTTGGCACTGTGAGCAGGTGCCAGGTCATGCTGAAAAACAAAATCTTCAAATCCATAAAGCTTTTCAGCAGATGGAAGCATGAAGTGCTCCAAAATCTCCTGATAGCTAGCTGCCCTTGCCCAAACCCTGCCCTTGATAAAACACAGTGGACCAACACCAGCAGCTGACATGGCACCCCAGACCATCACTGACTGTGGGTACTTAACACTGGACTTCAGGCATTTTGGCATTTCCTTTTCCCGAGTCTTCCTCCAGACTCTGGCACCTTGATTTCCGAATGACATGCAAAATTTGAGCGACAGTCCAGTGCTGCTTCTCTGTAGCCCAGGTCAGGCGCTTCTGCCGCTGCTTCTGGTTCAAAAGTGGCTTGACCTGGGGAATGCGGCATGTAGCCCATTTCCTGCACACACCTGTTTTTTAAAAGCCTCAGGAATCTTTTGCAGGTGTTTCACTAGTTCACACTTACATATAATTTATAGAGTAAATTTAATTGCGTATGTGGCGTGCTGTCCGGGGGGAGGGCTTCGAGCTCGGACTTTGGCCCGAACCCAGAGTACCCCCGTATGTAAGTGGTTTAGAACTTAAAAAGGAAAAAAGAGCAAAATGTGGAGAAGGGGTGGTGGAGGGATGCTGGAAAAACTGTCAACAAAATGGAGGTAAGACAGCTTCGTATTTATACCTCTTTTGTTGATTGGCTGAGTACTCTCCACCTGTGTTAATTATCTGACATGTTCCTCCTGAACCTCGTTTAGTAAAACAGCATTTCACTAGTTCACACTTACATATAATTTATAGAGTAAATTTAATTGCGTATGTGGCGTGCTGTCCGGGGGGAGGGCTTCGAGCTCGGACTTTGGCCCGAACCCAGAGTACCCCCCAAAAGCTAGAAAGCATAGGACAGCCGCCTGCTAAATACCCCCCAAGAAGTGCCGAGCTTGGCGGCTGGCATGAGAGAGGGGCCTGGTTATTTGATCTCGAGGGCCCGTTAGCGGCTTGCGTCGCCTATGGGCGGCCCTTGTTGGTTCACAAATCACATGGTTCTTGACGGGAGCAGGGTGTGGTCTTGTACGTGGGAGACCACCTGGAAGAAAAATGGGAAAAAGAAATGAGATCTTGATTTAGAGATTTTTTGGCACTTACCCTTTCCTTGCTGCATGGAAACTTTCCATTTTCTTGCTGCAATGAATCGGTCCACTTCCTTACTAAGTGGAAACTTTCAACTCGTGCGAACTATCAATCTAGAGGGTTTTATCCACTTCCTTGCTGTGTGGAAAACTGTCCACTCCTCGCTGGGTGAAATGTATCCGCTTTCTTGCTGTGGAAAAAACTATTGTTTCCTTGCGGTGTTTATAAAACTTCTATTTCTCGCTGTGTGGAAAACAATTCACTTTCTTGCTGCATGTAATCTTACATTTTTCGCTGCATAGACTCTTCAAAATAAGATTAAAAAAGTAATCGTATTCACTATCTCGCTGTGGAATCTTCTACTTCTCACTTAGTTGGACTTATTCGCTTAGTAAGTTGGACTTATCTTACTGCGTGGACGACTGTCCACTATCTTACTGCGTGGACGACTGTCCACTATCTTACTGCGTGGGACGCATCGTCCACTATCTCACCGCGTGGACGACTCGTCCACTATCTTACCGCGTGGACGACTGTCCACTATCTTACATGCGGACGACTCGTCCAGTATCTTACCGCGTGACGACTCGTCCAGTATCTTACCGCGTGGACGACTGTCCACTATCTTACTGCGTGGACGACTGTCCACTATCTTACTGCGTGGACGACTGTCCACTATCTTACTGCGTGGACGACTGTCCACTATCTTACTGCGTGAACGACTATGGCTGCTGTAACTGTGTCTGTGTAACACAATAGTTGTGGCTGAGCAAGCAAAGCAAAGTGACATCAGTGGCCTGTTGCACAAAGCTGGTTTCAGTTGCTACTCAGGTAAGTTTGAGATTAGTTTGAGCAAACTCTGTTTTTTCGGGCTCAAGAAGGTGGATTGGTTTTTAGCAGTGTTAATCACCATGGTAACTTACACTACACAGCTAACCTGCTCTGGAGCAGGTTTTATTCTGGGTTAGAGATCACAAACTCAAACTGCACCAATCAGCTGCAAGTAAAACTCACACCACCTGTATCTCTCAAATTAAAGCAGTTTATAGTGAAAAAACTTTAGGGACAAAATTGCTCATCTTTTGGTGCAAATTATTTATTATTTATATTATATGAATTATAATTACTTTTAACTCATATAATGAATAATAATTATGAATATATCATAATTCTTAATTATTTTAAACAACGTGTATTCATTTGAGCTCTTTGTGAACCTATAATTATTAGGCATATTTCTTTGATTCACATCATGCATTGATATAGTCAGATATTCTTTCAGCTGCCTTCTTAAATTTAGTGTTTATTCCTGCTTTAAACGCATTTAATTTCATGATAATCTTCAGAACGATCTCTCAATCTTCAGAAGAGAAGTGAACCGAACGGACACTGTGATTGGCTGTTTCCCGCACGTGTCACACTTTCAGGTGCACGTGCTTCAGTGTTAATTGCAAACTCTGGATTAAACCTGAGTTGACAGAGAAAGTTTATACCAAGCTTTGAGAAACAATTGAACTTGATCTAAACCAGGTTGGATTTATCTGGATTTTTCAACTCTAAACCTACTCTGAAACTCAGAGTTTGTTCAGCTAGCTTCATGCAACAGGCCTCAGGTGTTGTCAGCTCCTCGTTGATGATCTAAGTCATCACAAAGCGAGCATTTGATGTTGTGTTTTAAGTTTTGTGTTCTTGTTTGGTACGAAAGTAATTTGTATATATCCACAATAATAATATTTGCGCCAATAAAATTAAAAGGATCAATTATCTGGAAGGATGACCAATAAAAATATATGCACCCAACATTTTGAGGAAATAGTACACATAGTTACACACCGACATCAAGATTTGGCCTATGATTCATAACAACGGTGACAATCAAATCAAAAAAGCTTGGGAATCAAGCATGAGTTTTACACTATGAAGCCACCCATCATGCATTGCCGCATGAAACTTGTCACCGTTGTTGTGAATCAGTGGCCAAATGTTGATGTGTGTGTGTGTGACTTTGTGAAACATTTGCTCAAAATGTTGGGTGTGCATACTTTTTTTTCTTCAGGATAATTGATCAATTAAATGCTGTTGGTGCCAATTCTGCATTTTCACAAAGGTGTAGTAGCTATAAGCAAATTACAATTGAAAACAACTTGCCAAAAAAAAATTAAATGCTCACTTTGTGATGATTTAGTGATCATCAACGAGGAGCTGACAACACCTGATGTCACTTTATCTTTGCTTGCTCAGCCACAACTATTGTGTTTCACAGACACAGTTACAGCAACCAAAGAAAAGCTAACACAACTACAGGGACCAAGAGTCCAACTAAAGCAAACGCTTCCCACCACAATGAATGAACCATAAATGAACCATAAATCATCAACATCTAAACCTCTGTTAATTTTCTGTAGACGTCTGACAGAAATAGTCAAAGTGTCTCTTATATCTGTGATTAAGGGCAGCACCAGTGTATGAGTGGGAAACACTGGCTCCTCACAGCAAGAAGATCCTGGATTGAGTCCTGTGCCAGAGAGTCTTTCCTTCAGGTCTGGTTTCTCTCATGATCCAAAGATGTGTGAATTACAGATGCTAAGTTGGCTTAAGTGTCTAAAGGTGTGAGCTAAGTTTCTTTTATTTTCAAGATTTTGGACAAACACACACTGTCTGTGAGTTGATTTGCAATTACAAAAGGAATATATGTCCACAATGAGCACATTTGAACTGTTTAACCTTGAGGTTCCATGAACGTCTATATCAGACGTGCAGATCACGTCCAAAACAGACGTCATAAAAACGTTTATTCTGGCTCCTCAGTGGACGTCTTTTCAACGTTCGCCTCTAGGGTCAAAGACGTTGAAACTTTGCTTAGTGGGATGTTATTAGAATGTTACCACTAAACATTTTTAGAATGTTTTTAAAGAATGTTATCCTAACTTTTAAAAGAACATTCTGGGAACAAAAATAAAACTACCCGCTGAAAAAATTTATAGAACAATGTAGGTAATGTTCTAAAATTCTAGCTGGGTGAGGACCATCTCCCAAGAGCTTGGATCTGCTGTTGGGAGAGGCCTTTTTGAGCTGCTGAGATTGCGGCCTGACTGTTGGAGAACAGATTTGGGATGTTTATGGAACCAAAAGCGTGTCACGGGTTTGTTGGATTCATCCGTGAACAGGGGCAATTTTTTTTGAGAACTTCTCCATTGAAGATATGTCAGAACTGACTGGTATGGTTGGATCAGTGATGAGAGTTTAAAAATTTAGATAATATTACCCTTTTTTATTTGGTCAGTCTCACTTTGCTTGATCAGATAAGATAATGTTTCCCCATCTATTAATGATAAGTCGGAGATGGTGGGGTGGATTTTTTGGGTCGAATTTTGATGTGATCGCGAGTTCCGGACATCTAAGGGAACCAAAGAAGGCTAAGACAAACATGGTGTCGAGTGGTCGGGTGGTACTGAGAGGTCAACTTTATTTCTATAGCGCTTTTAACAATGCAGATTGTTTCAAAGCAGCTTCACAGTGTTACACAGAAAAATAATGCAACAGAATATATTTTGATTATCATACAGTAACAATGTGGGCTTTAGATCAGTAATTTGGTCTATATGGTTAATTTAGTTTAATAATTAGATTTATTTTGAAATATATTTGAAAAATAGTTTTTCCCCAGCTTAGCAAGCCAAGCCAGAGGCGATTGTCTACATGGATATTAAAATCACCAACAATTAGTAATTTATCTACAGCCAGAACTAGCTCTGATAGAAAATCAGCAAATTCTTTGATAAAGTCTGTATTGTGCCCTGGTGGCCTATATATACAGTAGCTAACACAAATGTTACACGGGTACTGATACTTCACAAGAGTGCGGGACCAGATTCCGTGCTTTACACCAGCCAGAGAAAATTGACCATTTGAGGGCATAAAGCCGATTGGTTGAGGGGGCTCTAGCTTCTGAAATAGTATTCATAACACTCTCTGGGAGATTCTCTTGTACCTGTTGATGGGCCAGACATGAAGTGCCCATAGGTCGGGACGAGGATGCCAGATCTGCCGCTTCACCTGCGTGAGGAGATCTCTCCTCAGCGGAATTGACCATGGAGCAGCGTCCGACATTTGACTCAATTGCGAGAGCCATGGTTGATTCCTCCAGAGCGGGGCTACTAAGAGGATAGTGCACTTGCTCTGCTTGATTCTTTCTATGACCTGAGGTAATATCGAGATCGGTGGAAAGGCATAAAGGGGAAGGCTGGGCGACTCGTGGACTAGCGCGTCCCTGTGTTTGGAAAAATATATTGAGCAGTGAGCGTTGTCTCTTGAGGCGAAAAGATCTACTTCCGCCCTGCCGAAGACAGTCCATATTATCTGAATCGTCTGCGGGTGAAGAGACCACTCTGCTGGGGAGATGTTGCCTCTGGACAACATATCTGGACCCCGATTCAGAATGCCTGGCACATGAGCTGCTCTCAGCGAGGTCAGATTGTGCTCTGCCCAAATAAGGAGATGTTCCGCCAGCACGTGCAGACCACAAGTTCTGAGGCCGCCTTGGCGGTTTATGTACGCCACCACTGACATGCTGTCCGTTCGGACCAGAACGTGGTGGTGTTTTATGAACGGAAAGAAAGCTTTCAGTGATAACGTGACCACTTTCATCTCTAGACAGTTTATGTGCATACACTTCTCCTGGTCTGAACAGAGACCGGAGATAGGACTGCCCTCGTGAAGGGCTCCCCAACCTAGGTTGGATGCATCTGTCGATACGACTTTCCACTTCATCACAGTGCCCAAAGCCACGCCCTCTTGAAACCATTTGGGTTTTTTTCCAAGGCGCCAGAGCTGATATACAGCTGTGAACCTTGATTCGTAGCCGACCCGAAGGCCAAGCATAGGCTGGAACGCGGCCATTCAGCCAGCGCTGTAAGGGGTGCATGAACAACAGACCCAGTCTGAGAACTGGTGCCGCCGAGGTCCTGAGACCCAGCATCCTCTGAAATTGTTTGAGAGGAGCGGATGAACCGGTCTTGAAAGCGGCTGCTCGGCTCTGAATAGAGAGCGCGTGCTGTGACGTCAGCCGAACTCTCATCTGCAGAGAGTTTAGCACTGTTCCCAGAAACAAAACCTTCTGAGTGGGGAACAAAGAGCTCTTCTCCACATTGATACTGAGTCCCAAGCATCTTAAATGGTGGAGAAGCCATGTTCTGTGGGTTAGCAACTGAGTCTCTGATTGCGCTACTATGAGCCAATCGTTGAGATAGTTGAGAATTCGCATTCCCCGTAATCTCAACGGGGTTAATGCTGTCTCCATGCACTTCGTCAATGTACGAGGTGCTAGGGAGAGCCCAAATGGCAGGACCTTGTATTGGTAGGCTTTCCCCCTTTTTGAACAGGTGCTTTAAAGCAGTGGTTTTCAAACGAATTAAAAAATGGGTCGCCAGGACGATTTAAGGAAAATGGAGTTACACTAAAAATAAAATCAGTCTATAGGCCTGTATAAAAGGAATAAATATGTGAAATATAATTGACTTATATAATTAACAGATCAAACAAAAGAAAGAAAGGAATGTGTGACAGTTGCTTCTGAGTTTGGTTTATTGTTTGTGAGGCGCGGTGCTCCTAAAACAAGTTCACGGAATGGAAACCCAGACGACAGAAAGCACATCTTGTTTTCTTTATTTTACAATTGCACAATGTAAGTAAACACTTTGCAATTTTGAACGATGTCCTTCTCTTATTATTTGTATGACGAAAATGACGGAGTATTTTATTTATGTTTCTTCTGCTCGTTCGTGCCAGCGCCTCGCGAGCTAACAAACATATTCCAGCATTGCAAACTTGAAATCGCAGTCAGTCAGATCATTATCAAAATAAAAAAGTCAGCCTAATATATAAAAAGTTACACAGCTCAGTTCAAAGATTCAATACGTGCCATTCAGCGTGAGCACTGATCCACTGTGGTGTTCCAAAATAGAGACCTGCACGGGACGGATGTTACCTTCTCCCGCTCCCGCCCGCAACATTCATGTTTTGTCCCGCTCCCATCCGCTTAAAAGTATAAAACGTTTTTTTCTGTACGTCCATGACACTATTTCAAGTAATTTAATGTAAAAGCAAGTGTGTGCGTGCATGGTTTGGCGTGGCAGAATGCGCGCAAAGTGCGCTCCCTTCATAATAATAATAATAAAAAAAAAGGCTGACATCTCAGTTCATCGCAATCTCACAAAGCTCTGTTATCAATAAAACTGACTACGCAATGAATCTTCCATAATGTACACATTTTATTTGTTATAATCTGAGGATTTGTCAGCATTCAGGATTCAGAAATGAGCAAAAACTTTGTGTTCCGATTGAGTGGATTCTATCTTAATGACGTTTTATTAACAAAGTTCGGGAGGAGCACGTTCAGATAATTGACACAGGTGGAGGAGCATGTTCAGATAATTGACACAGGTGGAGAGTACTCAGCTAATCAACAAAGAGGTGTATATATACGCAGCCGTCTCACCTCCATTTTGTTGACAGTTCATCAGCATCCCTCCACCACCCCTTCTCCACGTTTCTGCTCTTTTAGTTCTAACCACTTACATACGGGGGGTACTCTGGGTTCGGGCCAAAGTCTGAGCTCGAAGCCCTCCCCCCGGACAGCACGCCAAATACGCATTAAATTTACTCCATGAAATATATTTAAGTGTGAACTCGTGAAAATGCATCTGTTTGGCCATTGCGTTCTAGAAATGAACACGTATTCGTTACATTGCACAGCGCAGCAAAACAATTTATAAACAGAAAATCTGCCTATGCTTGCGCCTGTAGCTAAATCGTTTTTATTTGCTTTAGTTGTTCTTGTTGATTTGTGCAATAGATGCATAAAAAATGTATTTGTTTCTAGATGTTTCATTTTTAGATATTTCTATTTTGTGGGAGTCCAGCGAATAGTGTTATTCTCCTGCAACCCGCGCACACACGAATACCTTACCGCCTGCACCCGCAATCAGCCATCAAATCTAGTCCCACGCCGCACTCTATATGCGTTGGGTCCCGCGAGTCCCGCGGGAGTGCAGGTCTCTATTCCCAAGCACATTTTTGCGCAAGTGAAGAGGATGGTTTTTTCCCATCAATATTGGGATGCGAGTGAAGTACAAAGCCTATGATAAATAATGGTTACGCAGCCAAATAGGCTACATCGTTAATATGGAAACATTGGGATTCGAATGAGGGAGTCAAGCTACCAAAAGCTGGACCAAAGCTGGTTACTTTCAGTTTCTCATTAAATTATTTTGTTTTGGCTTTATAATTAGCCTAATTGTGGGCTATTTTTTATTTCTTGGTCCGTTCTGAATACTGTTCACTTTGAAGGATTTGTTGTGGAGTGAGGGGAACTAAAATAGCTATGTTTGTAGTGTTTATAATGTTTGTACATTATTTCGCTTTATTTACTGGTATTTTCTGAATGCAATCAAATGCGACTTGCACGTGACAAAGGCCTACCTGATTTTTCTCTCTATTTGTAGTGTATTTTGAAGCATGCAGCAAACGATTAATTGGTTAAAATTCTTGTTGGTTAACGGTTAACCAGTTAATTAGTGTCCCATATATAGACCTGTATCAAATTAGTGCAGAATCCACTTAACTTTGCGAACGCGTCAATGATCAAAAGCCGTGGCCCAATGTATATACAGTATTGTTCAAAATAATAGCAGTACAATGTGACTAACCAGAATAATCAAGGTTTTTAGTATATTTTTTTATTGCTACGGGGCAAACAAGTTACCAGTAGGTTCAGTAGATTCTCAGAAAACAAATGAGACCCAGCATTCATGATATGCACGCTCTTAAGGCTGTGCAATTGGGCAATTAGTTGAATTAGTTGAAAGGGGTGTGTTCAAAAAAATAGCAGTGTGGCATTCAATCACTGAGGTCATCAATTTTGTGAAGAAAGAGGTGTGAATCAGGTGGCCCCTATTTAAGGATGAAGCCAACACTTGTTGAACATGCATTTGAAAGCTGAGGAAAATGGGTCGTTCAAGACATTGTTTAGAAGAACAGCGTACTTTGATTAAAAAGTTGATTGGAGAGGGGAAAACCTATAAAGAGGTGCAAAAAATGATAGGCTGTTCAGCTAAAATGATCTCCAATGCCTTAAAATGGAGAGCAAAACCAGAGAGACGTGGAAGAAAACGGAAGACAACCATCAAAATGGATAGAAGAATAACCAGAATGGCAAAGGCTCAGCCAATGATCACCTCCAGGATGATCAAAGACAGTCTGGAGTTACCTGTAAGTACTGTGACAGTTAGAAGACGTCTGTGTGAAGCTAATCTATTTTCAAGAATCCCCCGCAAAGTCCCTCTGTTAAAAAAAAAGGCATGTGCAGAAGAGTTTACAATTTGCCAAAGAACACTCCTAAAGAGAAATGGAGGAACATTTTGTGGACTGATGAGAGTAAAATTGTTCTTTTTGGGTCCAAGGGCCACAGGCAGTTTGTGAGATGACCCCCAAACTCTGAATTCAAGCCACAGTACACAGTGAAGACAGTGAAGCATGGAGGTGCAAGCATCATGATATGGGCATGTTTCTCCTACTATGGTGTTGGGCCTATTTATCGCATACCAGGGATCATGGATCAGTTTGCATATGTTAAAATACTTGAAGAGGTCATGTTGCCCTATGCTGAAGAGGACATGCCCTTGAAATGGTTGTTTCAACAAGACAATGACCCAAAACACACTAGTAAAGGGGCAAAGTCTTGGTTCCAAACCAACAAAATTAATGTTATGGAGTGGCCAGCCCAATCTCCAGACCTTAATCCAATTGAGAACTTGTGGGGTGATATCAAAAATGCTGTTTCTGAAGCAAAACCAAGAAATGTGAATGAATTGTGGAATGTTGTTAAAGAATCATGGAGTGGAATAACAGCTGAGAGGTGCCACAAGTTGGTTGACTCCATGCCACACAGATGTCAAGCAGTTTTAAAAAACTGTGGTCATACAACTAAATATTAGTTTAGTGATTCACAGGATTGCTAAATCCCAGAAAAAAAAATGTTTGTACAAAATAGTTTTGAGTTTGTACAGTCAAAGGTAGACACTGCTATTTTTTTGAACACACCCCTTTCAACTAATACCCCAATTGCACAGCCTTAAGAGCGTGCATATCATGAATGCTGGGTCTTGTTTGTTTTCTGAGAATCTACTGAACCTACTGGTAACTTGTTTGCCACGTAGCAATAAAAAATATACTAAAAACCTTGATTATTCTGGTCAGTCACATTGTACTGCTATTATTTTGAACAATACTGTAAGTATTATGCCTATATATGGGTCGCGACAAGTAAAAAAAAAAAAAAGAGGGTCGCTCTAAAAAAGGTTTGAAAACCACTGCTTTAAAGGAGCCTTGTTCAAATGTCTGAGATCAAGAATTGGTCTGAGACCCCTGTCTCTTTTGGGTACTAAGAAATAACGGCTTTAAAAGCCTGACTCACTCTGTGAAGGGTGCACGGTTTCCACCGCTCCCTAAATTAACAGTTTTGATATTTTGGTTCGAAGCACTTGACTCGCTCTTCACCGTTGTCTCTACCATGGCGCGAAAATGCGGCGGTCTGCAAGCAAACTGTAGCGAGTAACCTCTTTTTATTATGTTTAATACCCAAGTCGAGATGCCGGGGATGGCTTGCCAAGCCTAGGCTCGTAAAGGCAGGGGCTGGATATGTTTGGGAAGCAGGTTGCTGGGTAACGGGGACCCGGAGACCTGGCTGCCTTGTGGTGATAGCGTTATGGGAGGCGGCGAGCCTAAAATGGCGGCCGTGTGCACTATTTGTGTTGCCGTTGGAACGGCATTTATGTACAGGAGAGCTCGCTTGTCTAAGAGCTTGTTGCCTGTGTAAATAATGTTTCCAGTCGCCTGAACGTGGGGGGCTGGGGAACATTTGGTAGCGGGCGAGTGCTATTTATAGGGTCACCGTGGTGGTATTGTTTGTGTACAGTCGGGCGCGTTTGATTACGGTTCGCTGACTGTGGGAATAGTGTTCCCAGCCGCCTGAGTGCAAGGAGCTGGGGAACATGTGGGAATGCTTGGGTACAAACATTGACATTGGCACACTGCCTACAGAGAGAAAGCTTTTCTTGCACTTATTTTGGGGCGCCGTGAGAGCGGCGTTTGGGTACAGGCGAGTGCATTTGAATACGGGCTCGCTGACTGTAGGAATAGTGTTTCCAGCCGCCTGAGTGCAGGGAGCTGGGGAACATATGAGAGTGCTCGGGTGTAGGGGTACAAACATTGATGTTGGCACACTGCCTACAGAGAAAAGGTAATGTCTCTTTACAGCAGCATTACATCACTAACCACCTGATAGAGGGGGCTGGGAGAATGTAAAGTCTGTGGTTATAATCTGGCTGCGGCGTACTAAGGTCGCCGTTAAGATGGACTTCATGCGCGAGCGCGTATTCATAACAGGCTCGATTACCGCAACAATAAACGTCTCCATCCGCTTGAGTCGAGCAGGGGTTAGAGAGAGTGAGATTGGCGCATGGCCATCATTTTATAATGCTGAACAGGAGCGCACGAGTCACGCCCTCAGCTGTACCGAGTGTATTGGCTGCTCCAGAGAGAATTAATCTGGCTGGGAGACAGCACTGAATGTACCCACTAAGCAAAGTTATGTCCAAAAGACATCTTTTCAACATCTTTGTCCCTAGAGCCGAACACTGAAAAGACATCCACTGATGATTTAATTATCATCAAGGAGCAGACAACATCCGATGTCACTTTATTTTTGCTTGCTCAGCCACAACTATTATGTTTCACAGACAGCAGCCAAAGAAAACCTAACACAACTACAGGGACCAAGAGCCCAACTAAAGCAAACGCTTCCCACCACAATTGTGACTTCAAATGAAACATAAATCATCAACATCTAAACCTCTGTTAATTCTCAGTAAGAGCTTCTGTAGACGTCTGACAGAAATAGTCAAAGTGTCTCTTATATCTGTGATTAAGGGCAGCACCAGTGTATGAGTGGGAAACACTGGCTCCTCACAGCAAGAAGATTCTGGATTGAGCCCTGAGCCAGAGAGTCTTTCCTTCAAGTCTGGTTTCTCTCACAATCCAAAGATGTGTGAATTACAGATGCTAAGTCGTCTAATGTGTCTAAAGGTGTGAGCTAAGTTTCTTTTATTTTCATGATTTTGGACAAACATTCTGTCTGTGAGTTGATTTGCAATTACAATGTCCACAATGAGCACATTTAAACTAGTGTTTAACCTTGAGATCACGTCCAAAACAGACGTCATAAAAACTTTAATTTTGGCTCCTCAGTGGATGTCTTTTCAACGTTCGCCTCTAGGGACAAAGACGTTGAAAAGACGTCTTTTGGACATAACTTTGCTTAGTGGGTAGGAGTGCGTACATAATGTAGCTTATGCTTCAATAGGGTCGCCGTGGGAACAGCGTTTGTGTACAGACGAGCGTGTTTGATAACGGACTTGTTGACTGTGTAAATGAGTCTCCAGTCACCTGACCACAGTGACTGGTGAGGAGACAGCGCCTGCGACGCTAATAGAAGCTGGATAGTGAGCATGCGCTATGACATATGGCGCGCTCTCAGCTGTCTCCGCTCCGCAGACTCTGTTCCCCGGAGGGAGAGTGAGCGGGACACACATTAAGGCTAACGAACCAAACTTGAAGGGTCGGCAGCGGCAACTTGTAGCACTCTTGGCATGCCCAGAGAGAGTGCTATATGGGTGGGTCCTGGCGAACGCACCACACACAGACAACAAAATACATAGTATAAAGGATATATGAACCGCCGGATGGCGCAGCTGGAACAAGTCTGAAGGCGGTAGTTCGACCATCCTCAGCCTGTCAATTCCGCTGGTTGCGTTTCGACGGCGGCGGAGTTTCAATTCCAGAGCAGCAAGGTGAGTCGCTGAAGGAGAAATAATCTGACAAACCTGGCGAGGCGGGGTCTTTTTGCTATGCAAATTCCGCCGACCCCCCCGCGGGAATATTAGAGCGACCTTATTGGTCCTCCCCACTCAGCGGTCTCGCCATAGGTTCCTGCAGCTGCAGCAGCACAAGCAAATCAGCACGCAGCTGCGTCTAGCTGAGGCGCCATGCAGCTGCACTGCGTTTTACATAGGTAATTTTTGGGATAAAATTGCTTCATATTCTCGAGGAATGGAGAATTCCCCTAGTGTTTTCAACGCAACACGAGAGTACTCTCGAAAGGGAACTGTGGCAACTTCTCCAAGACACTTGAAGAACTTTCCTGCAAAACTACATGAATAGCTGTAGGAATTGATGCAGGTGACAAAAGCCGTTTTAAACGCAAAAGGGTGGTCACCCCAAAAATCTATTTGATTTAGTTAATAGAAGTTAATCCATAAATACAAGCTATTTTTTTTTTTTTTTTTTTTTTTTTTTTTACAGCATTCTCACTTTAAAGCATTCTGACAAGTGCCTAAACTTTTCACAGTACTGTAGTTTTGCAGGTAGGTTTCCTCAAGTGTCTGGGAGACGTTGCCTTAGTTTTTCTGGATTTAGTCTGTCTCAGTTTTTTCTGTTTCTTCACAGACTTGATGATGGTGAGATCAGGGGCCTATACCATGAAGGTGGTTTAGCTGGATAGCCAGATATGTTTAAGCTTAGTTTGTGCCAATCCTGGGTTTTAGGTACATATATAACATAAATGCAGACTTGGTGAGCACAAGAGACTGCTTAAAAAAAAAAAAAAAAAAAAATATATATATATATATATATATATAAACTACTTTCACAACTATTTTCTTTATTTATCCTCTTACATGGAAAAAAAATTCTTCTTTGTAAATGCTTTTAAATTCTTTATACATACTTCATTGTCTCTATCTTCAGCAGAAGAGTTTTGAATCACGTTAGCTCTCTCGCGAGAAATGAGACACACACGTTGAAAGGCATGTGATTGGCTCCTCACTGCTGATGTCACACTTTCACGTGCACGCGCTCCACAAACTCAGGATTAAAGCCTGAGTTGACAGAGAAAGTTGATGATCAGCATCATGGGACCAACAAAGCCTGAATTGATTGGTTTGGTTTTGTCAACTCAAAACTAATCCTATAACCCTGAGTTTGTTGATCTACCATCATGGTACAGGCCCCAGATCATACCGGATGCTATCAGACTTCTTGTGCATAAAAATAATAATAATAATAATCTCACTGGATTATTAGAATTAATTACAAAATTAATGTTTGGAAATGTTAACTGATATTTCCTACTGACACACTACAGCAAAAGATATGAATAACTGGCTTAAACCCACTTTTTGTGTGTAAAAATACTAGCAAGCCTAAGACTTTTGCACAGTACTGTGTAAATACTTATTTTTATAAGATCACCGTGATTATGAAAATATGTGCTTGTAAACATCAATATCAAAACAGCCACACTTGAAATCCATAAATTAAAAACAAATTATATACTGAATTTGTAGAGTACAGTTTTCTGACAAATTGATAAATATATGTTTTTAATTCTAAACAAAACAAAACCTCACAATACATAATTACAGTTAAATAAAATATAACTGCTCTCTATTTTATTATACATTCATAACCAATTTCAACCATTTAACACTTCAATAAAGCATTCTGTTTCAGAGACCTTGCATTAACCTGAATTAAATGTGATTTTCTATTTTGGAATAAAACTCAAAGTTTCAGTCCATTATAAAAACAAGAAAGAAACAAGAAGAAAACAACAGGCCTCAAGAAAAAAAAACAAAAAAACATCTTAACAACAAATCAGTTACCCATCCCTGTCACCTTTTAGCCCACAACTGTCCAAATCTATGTACAACTTTTTTTTATTTAAATAACTGGATTTCTATTGTCCGTCGTTGCAGTATAATTATTCATTGTATAGTTTAGATTTGAAACATGTGTTGTCCTGGATCATGTTGACAATCATCTTCTCATACATACGGTGTATAGATGACACGCTAATAATCCGACTGATCCTCTTTAGAATTTTTAGAAGGGGACGGCGAGTGCCTTTCGAACGTAGTTTGCGAAGACTGTGAGATAAAGCCTTGGCCAGGTCCTGACCTCCATTCTGAATCTTCCACAAGTGGAGGAGCTGTAGAATATAACGTTGTGAGGGACAGGAGTGGACCAGGGCCCGTACATCCTCGTTGCTCACTTTCTCACCAGGTAAACTGTCCATCAAGAGCAACAGGTCTTCCAGAGTGAGGTTTTTTACACTGGCACAGCGAGATACCTTCCTCTCACAGTGGTTTACACCTAGTAGAAAGTGGGTGGAATATGTTAGTACTATTAGCCTAAAGTACCCTGCACTGAAGTTAAACAGATACAGCAATACTTGTAGATCAATTAAAAAAATTACAAATTGTTCACCTTGCATTACAAAAATTGTGATATTTCAACTATGCTTCCGACATGGCAACTGGACAAACTATATCAAGTTACACTAACTCTTGTTTTTTTTTTTTAGTATAAGTCCTTGAACTTGAATTCTTCTTCTCTTTCTTCCAGTTTTTATTTTTTAAAACTATAATTCTATTAAACAAGGCATATGTATTATTTCCCAAACAGCTAAACGCTGAAGGGTTACTTCAGCGATTAGCATTAAGCTTTTTATCAGTAGAAACCCGGGAGTATATTCAAATTATTATACTTTCTCCCCTCCTATCCCCCTGAGACGAGACTTATGTATTTTATTTCTGGAAAAAATCCTGCAAAATGACAATATTTGCGTCATCAGAAGATTTTTTGGCCAGAGGCTAAAGACTACAGCCAGCAGTAGGCGCTATTTCCGCATGTTTTCAACATCGCACTCACTCTGGGAGCTGCAGAGATTCATGTAAACGGAGCGGTGGAGAGTAAAGTGAGTGTTTCAACTTTTCAAATTAATTCCTATGAAAGTTAAAGGGATAGTTCACCAAAAATGAAAATTAGCCCATGATTTACTCACCCTGAAGTCATCCTAGTTGTATATGATACACTGTAACACCAAGAGTTGTTCTTACTAAGACTTTTTTAGTAAACTTTACTTAATGTCCAATAAATTGTTGAACTTACTTAAAAAAATTTAGTAATCTGAACTATCTGCATGCTATGCCTTTGTTACTTAGAAAACCCAAGTTAACACTAATTGACTGGTTTGAGTACTATTTTGCAAACCCAAAAAAATAAGTGGGCGGGCAAAGTGTTTTTGAGGGAGGGCAATTTTTAATAGACTTTTCACTAATTTCCACACCATAATTGTAATTAGTGTTCCCTTTGGTTGGGCACTTGGAACTTCATTCATATTATTGTAATTTTCTTCCTTTATTAATGCAGCATTGCAACAAGAAATCATCTGATTTCAAAGGAAGGGAAGTAATACATAAATAAATGTTATATATTATATATAATACAACTATACTTCGTATCAGATAATGTTATTTTTAAAATGTCTTGCTAATATTTACGGAATAACCTTTTAATTGGGTTGATATAATCACTCAATATTTGTGACATCAGCAATTAACCATGTGTGAGTCACACACAGACTTCAACATTCAGCATGCAAAACACAACAATGGTAACAAGGAATTTTTTTATTAAATGAATTAATTTATTATTAAGAAGACCTTTACAAGTTTATTTGCTGACATTTTTGGGGTTATACTGACAAAAGACAAATGGTAAAATAAAGCCAAAAATAGTAATGGGAGTACGCTTCCTCAGACCACAGATAGAATTAAGTTGACAAAACTTAAACGGTTAAAAACAATTAATTTTATAAATTTAAAAGTTTTGAGGTAATACGTTTCTGTTAAATTTATGGAAAAATTGTTGAAAGTCCCCCTGCCGATCGAAAGACTAGTGCGAATAGGTAGGCTATATTGAACAGACACATTCAGTTTTAAATTGTAGTGTCTCTAACTGAACTGATTTTATGAAAATGAACGCGGTGGGCAAGTGATCCAGTAATCCAGTAGCCTAGAGTAGCCTCGTAGGACAGCGCAGCAAGTGCATTCTGGGAGTTGTTGTCTTTCATCCCCATGAGACAAAAATACATTATCTGTCTTTTCTCAGTCTAGAAGGCACCAAATTCAAAAATTATTTCACATTTATACTACATAAATGACCCAGTTTAAATACAGATTCATCTTCCCAGCACTGAAGTACCCCTTTAAAAAGATGTCCAAATGCAAATAGTGTAAAAAAAAGTTGTTGCAGGTGCAATACAAGCTCTTCATCTACTAGACAACAATCCAACATAAGTAACATATTTCAATTTCGAAACTTTTGTTTAGGTAACAAAACAATTATTGTAACATTATGTATTACATTAGACAATATACATTTTAAATAATGTTAACTTAAATATCCGGGTCTATACCTTATCCTAAACATATTGTAAGTTTTGAGTAAAATCATTCATTGTAAACTCAATAACTGGGTAATCGCCCTTTATAATTCGATTTCTAGACTGAAAGATCAAAGCATTTCTAGACTGAAAGATCTGATATTTATTGTCAAAATCTTTTTTTCTCTAAACTTTTCAGAAGACAATCTATTTTATATTCATGCTTACGCCTCAATTTGAACACAGAACAGTAGTTGAAGGAGTTTTATATTTACACCAGTTTTTGCCCAGAGTAGTTCACTTTAAAATGAAAATTACCTCGTGATTTATTCACCCTCAAGGTATCTTAGGTGTGTCTTTTTTTGACTGATGAACACAAGAGTTTTTATATATATATCTCGATTGCAATCTTTAACAGTTAACAGTCGGCTTGTTTTAAGCACGGAACACACTTCAATCTGAGTTCCCACACAAACATATTAAAGGGGTACTTCAATGCTGGGAAGATGAATCTGTATTTAAACTCGGTCATTAATGTAGTAGAAATATGAAATTATTTTTGAATTTGGAACTTTCTAGACTGAGAAAACACAGAAAATGTATTTTTGTCACATGGGGATGAAAGAAAACAATTCCCAGAATGCACTTCGCTGACCGAGGCTGCTCTAGGCACGGCTTACTGGTTTACTTGCCCACGGCGTTCATTTTCATAAAATCAGTTCAGTTAAAGACGCTACAACTGAACCTGTCTGTTCAATATGAGTAAGTCGATTGAATGTCACAGCCGTCACGGCACAAACGCAGCAGGATCGGATTACATTCATCACATGAGCTGAGGTAAGCTCGGGTTTCGCGGCTGCGGCTGCATTCACAGCATGCGTTCAGTCTGGCGCATTTTCAGTTCATGTCTTTGGAAGCTTAACTTTCATAGGAATTAATTTGAAAAGTTGAAACACTCACTTTGCTCTCCACCGCTCCGTTTATATGAATCTCCGCAGCTGCCCGAGCCGAGTGCTGCGAGTGCTGTGAGTGCAATGTTTAAAACATGTGGAAATAGCGCCCTCTGCTGGCTGTAGTCTTTAGCCTCTGGACAAAAACTCCTCAGATGATGCAAAATGACGATATTTGCACCATCGGAGGAATTATTCCAGAAATAAAATACATAATTCTCTCGTCTCAGGGTCATATGAGGGGGGAAAGTACGATAATTCGAATATACTCCTGGGTTTCCACTGATACAAAGCTTAATACTAATCGCTGAAGTAACCCTTTAAGTATTCAGTCCATTTTATCATGAAATTCAAATGATAAATGCCGCTTTGACGCACTTTAATGTGACGTGACCGATCACTGTAGGCGCGTAAGTTCAATTGGTGGCGCACGAGTGAACGCCATCATCTCTTCTTAAAGAATATTCATTTATAAATATCTCTTAAGGTATGTTTAGGATACATTACAACTAACTGAAATGTATCATATGTTGTGTAATTGCTCAGTGTTTCAACCGTGGAAAGACAATAAAACAGCTTGTAAACGTAGCATCACATTTACCTCAGAAGTCATTCAGTGTCCATAGCTGTTAGTTCACTAGAGAAATAAACTCTTTCACTAATATATGCACTTTATTAACCTGTTAGTGATGTAGGTTAGAGACCGGCTCTACAAGTAGACTATAGAACCTAACGAACGTTTTTGGTGTCAGATCTACAGGTGTCTGACAGCGAGACACCACGTGCCAGCGCCTAGGAGGATGCAACACTTCTAGTAGAGTGTGCTCGCACCCTGAGCGGACAGCGCACAGCTTGTGCTTGGTAAGCCAAGGTGATGGCATCCACTATCCAGTGGGCCATCCTCTGCTTGGAGACAGCCTTTCCCTTCTGCTGGCCTCCATGACAGACAAAGAGCTGATCTGAGGTCCTGAAGCTTTGAGTTCTGTCCACGTAGATCCGCAGTGCACGGATGGGACAGAGCAAAGCTAGGGCTGGGTCTGCCTCCTCCAAGGGCAGCGCTTGCAGGTTCACCACCTGGTCCCTGAAGGGAGTGGTGGGAACCTTGGGCACGTAGCCAGGCCGGGGTCTCAGTACCACGTGGGTGTCACCTGGCCTGAACTCCAGGCACGATTTGTCGACCGAAAATGCCTGCAGGTCCCCTACCCTCTTGATGGAAGCCAATGCAGCCAACAGCAAAGACTTCATGGACAGAATCTTAAGCTCTGCTGACTGCAATGGCTCAAATGGGGCATTCTGAAGTGCTCGGACACCAGAGCAAGATCCCAAGAGGGTATGGAGGGGGGTCGAGGAGGATTTAACCGTCTCGCCCCCCTAAGGAACATGACGACCAGGTTGTGCTTCCCAACCGATTTACCATCTATATGGTCATGATAGGCCGAGATAGCAGCAACGATAGCATGAGTTCTGGGAACCAGGTCCGGTGGGGCCAAAACGGGGCCACCAACAGGTCCTGCTCCTCGTCCTCCCTGACCTTGCACAGGATCTGTGCAAGTAGGCTCACTGGGGGAAACGCATATTTGCGCAGGCCCCGGGGCGAGGATGAGCCAGTCGGTGGGCACGGGGGGGACAGGGCCAGCCTGAAGGGTAGGAATTTGTACTGATATCCTTGCCCCTCGAACGCAAAGCACAGGAACAGCCTGTGTTGGGGGAGAATCGAGACATGAAAGTATGCGTCCTTCAGGTCGATCGCTGCAAACCAATCTTGGGGACCGATGCACTTGAAAATGCGTTTCTACGTGAGCATCTTGAACGGTAACCTGTGAAGGCTCTGATTCAGTACTCGCAGGTCCAAGATTGGCCGTAACCCACCGGTTTTCTTGGGTACAATGAAGTACGGACTGTAAAATGCCTGTCTTCATATCGGCTGGAGGGACCGGCTCTATCACGTTCTTCGCCAGTAGGACTGCGATCTCTGCACGCAGGACATGGGCATCTGCAGCTTTCACCGAAGTGAAACAAAAGATTCTCTGCCCGTTCCTCCTCCGGGGGATGGAGCGGTGAGGTCACCGTCTCCTGAAGAGCAGTCCTCCTCATCTCCGGGTCACCCGTCTCAGGGCCGCTTGCCCTTACCTTTCTTCGGAGTGGGCTGGACGGGCGGGGGCGGCCTGCTTGTGCCCCGGCTTCACGACGGCGCTTGTGTGGAGGCTGCTGCTGCGGGAGCCGAGGCAGACGCAGGCCGCCACCCTCGGCGACGAGCAGGCTGAGGCGCTGCCGCTGGTGCGAGCTGACTGCAGCGAAATTATGTGACTGATGGCCTCAGTCTGTTTCTGTGCGGCCGAGAACTGCTAGGCGAAGTTCTGGACCGCGTCACCGAAGAGGCCGGTTTGGGACACGGGGGCATTAAGTAACCTGATTTTGTTGGTTTCCCTCATGTCAGCCAGATATGGCTCTCCTGGACCACCATAGTGGACATCGCATGACCCACGGCTGTAACCTTCATCGCACGAAGCGCGAGGTCCGTTGCAGTTCCTGAAAAACTGCGGGATCGTGACCACCCTCGTGCAGGTTCTTCAGTGCCTGGGCCTGATGAACCTGCAACATCGCCATGACGTGTAATGCGGAACCTGCCTCTCCACACGCCTGGTAGGCCTTCCCGATCAGATCGGACGAGTACCTACAGGATTGGGCACAGCGGATCTTCCCGAAGGAGCCCCTTGTGCCAACATGTCATCCCCGGAACACTCTGACTCTCCCTCCGATGCAGCGATGGACATCTCCTCATCGCGGGGAGCCCCGAAGGATACGAGTGGTGCACATCTCGTGGATGGCCCACAGTGTTCCAACGGCAGCTCTACTGGCTGCGGAGTGCGGGAGGGGTGAGAGTTCCCCGGGGGAAGCGCGCTCACTGTCACCCTCAAATCACCCAAGATACTGCCTGAAGTAAGCCTCTGTGGAGGGTTAGATCGCAGCAGAGGCACGGGGACCCCACCCTTTTCAAGACGGAGTCTAGACCGCAACTCCGAGATGATCATGTTCCCACAGTAAGAACATGAATCATCCACCAGCGCTTCCTCAGCGTGCTGAACGCCCAAACACAATATACAGCGCTGATGACCATCCCGCGGTGAAAGGTAACCCCCACACCCAGAAACACGCAGATAGAATGTCATCTTTAAAAAGACGCAAGCTCTATCTGTGTTGCTCTTTTAGAAGGAAGCTCTCCTTGGTGCTGAAACACGCAGGGGGTGGGGCCGCGGTGACACAGTCAGGGAAATAGTGTAGCCTGACGTGCGTGCTCTCTCTCACAAAGGCGCCCTCTTACCAGCCATAAGAATGGCTTTTTAGCGCTCTCCACCTAGCGCACAGAACCAGCGAGAGAACAGCCTTTGTGGTTGCTCTTACAAACAACAAAGAGAGATGAACCAAAGAACACACAACCCGCTGCTGTGTCGTCACACCAACACCGACCGAAGAGATTGTTTCCAGAAGGCAGGCTTCTTTCAGTCGAACTGCGAAGTGAAAAGTGATATCTGGCATAACCAAACACCACTCGGCTCCAAAGCAAATGGATAATTTGATGCAATCACCTGTGTCTCATTTATACCCGCATGGCGTGGCATGAGCACCTGGTGCAATCATTGCATGCCAATGTGCATTGGCTCGTTCAGTTATACTCAAAGTAGATTGGCTCTTGCGAGCGAGATTCCTATTCGTCGGTACTCCAATGTGGCATCGAGAGTGACCGAATGAATGGAAACCAAATCTTCCGCGATCATCGGGTCTTTCTGATAAATGAGATCTGACTCCTGCTGCGTTTGTGTTGCGACACTCCTTCTGAACATGCTGTATTAAGCAGACACATTCAGTTTTTATTTGTATATTGTCGGTTCTCTAACTGAACTAAATTATTTTATAACTGTAAAAAAAAATCAAAACTGACAATGGCTTTCTTATTTAGGTTTAAATAAAAGGTAATGTGGTGGATAAACATTCGTAAAACGTTTTCTCGTAACATTTTAAAGTCGCGATGGAACACTGACTGCAAACAGGATTTGCATTTCACATTTTGCTAAATTAAATTAAATCGGCATTTTGCCTGTGCCAGCATGCTTTCAGGTCAGCGCGACATCGACACAACGAAAAACAATTTACAGAATTAAATTAGAACAGAATATACATTTCTAATAATAAAAATAAAAAAAAACGAAATAAAGTCAGAGAGCATTATAAATGTGTACAAAAAAGCCAAAGGTCAGGGGAACATTATATATATATATATATATATATAAAAACTATATAGATTTTGCGCTTGATTCAGTATCAATTCATATGTAGTATATAGCCTACTGTACATATAAGGAAAAATGTGTTTGTCTTAGCACTATTTTAAACGTTTCTTGGGTCAAATTATATGTGTAAATCGCATTCATTAATATTCACTTGTGTGTGCTTATATAAGTATCATTCATTACAAATATTAGGATGCAAGTTATTAACGTTTTAAAATTTAACATTTAAAGAAATCTAATGTTTGATCATATCTAAATATTTATTAAAATGCAAAACTGCAATACTTTTTTGAGCAACTAGACTAGATACATGTATATTTATTAAAGAACCATAAAGGCACCTATGGGTAATGGCATAACAAATGTACATTATTATTTTTTAGCCACAAAATGACTATAATTTGCCTCTTTGAATTGGAATTCTCTATTTTAACCTTAATTACCACATATTTGTAATATAAATAATAAAAATATTAGAAGAAAAATATTTTAAGTGGTCATTAATTGACAATAATTATTGCACAAATAGTATTTAGTACCTAAATATCTCCTCAAAATATTCAATAATAAACATTATTGAACTAAAATATAGAACATTTATTTAATTGAAAAATAGTTGTTGTATGGTCTCATTTGACAATCAGGGAGTGTGACCAGTTAGTAAGGAATACCTGAGGGCTAAATAATAATAACAACAACCTTAATGTTACAGTATTTCGCAATTGCTAAAACACTAAACCCCATTCTCTGAACCCAATGCTCAGTGGCCTAAACCCATTTGTCAAATCAGTCACTTTGTAGGCAAAACCTTGAACAAGTTCAGGTAGTTAAGACACTGTTTGCAAATCTCATCCACTCTTTTTGCAAAACTCTAAACACATTCTTACTCACTAAAACACATTTTGAACTGTGTTGCATAATGGTACATACATGTGGCAAAAGTTAAACATATAACTATAACACAGCTGTCATCGTTTACACACAACAACTGTTCAGACTTGTTTCTAATGATGTGATCAAATCAGTTGTATATTTGAGCGCATTCAGAAAGGGTCAAAGATCTACAATATCAGTATGTGCAAATAAGTGTACACTTTCAGCACTGATGCTTACAGTACAAGTTTGTAGTCTACAGTTATTGTTCTATACTGTTACTGTAACTGCACTATATTGTAGTGTATGTAAATCAGGAGTGCAAAATACTGTAACAAAAAAAGGAATCATTGACTTTGATTTTGCAATTGCACAATATTTTGTGTAATACGCTTTTCATTTAGAGTTGTCTGTTTTCTTTGGGCTTTATTTTTATGCTGAAAATACAGAAATTCAGTACTGTATAACTTGCAGTACTTACAGTAGGCAATCTATTTGCTGTACTGAGTTGTGAATTATTTACTTTTAAGGTAACACTTTACAATAAGATTCATTAGTTAACATAAGTGTACTACTTTAGTAAACATGAACTAATACATAATGAACTGCACTTATAAAGCATTTATTTATCTTTGTTACAGTAATGCTAATTTTACCATTTACTAATGCATTATTACTGTAAAATCTTGTTAACATAGTTAATGCACTGCATGTGAACTAACATAAACAAACCACGAACAGCAGGATTTATATTACCGTTACTAACGTTAACAAAGATTACGTAACAAATACAGTAACACATGTACTGCTAATGGTTAGTTCATATTAACTAATGCATTAACTAATGTTAACTAATACAACCTTAATTTAAAGTGTTACCACTTTTATTTATGGCAAAGTTACTTTCTATATGCAATAAAAAAACGACATGCCCTGGACGCTGTGTTCTCAGTTTTTTGATGTAGTGTCTAATGAATGCTGATGAGTGTTTATATATTGACTGGCTGTGTTTATGTTTTGAAAGCATTGATTGATTTTGAGCACAGATCAAATGGTTTTGAGGTAAGTGTTTGAATTTGCCAGAAGAGTCAGGGGTTTGGTGAATGTAGTTTAAAGACTGGGTTTTGTGTTTAAAGTTTTAAGAATATGGGTGAAGGTTTCAAGAAATGTGTTTTTAACAATTGTGAAATACTGTAACAATGTTGCATCTCTATCACTCTCCATAATAAAACAATCCTGTAAATATGGTTGGATTAATAATCAATGCACACTATGCTGTTCACCAAAACTTGCTGCAAACATCTGTATAGTGAACTGTTGTGTATCCGCTTAAGCCATTAAAATGCACTGACACAGCGCTAGAAGTATTGAGCGCTCCATGGACCACGTGACAGCGCGTGCCACCAGGAGATGAGAGCATGGCAACTCCGTTTTTCAACGCCTCTGGCTTTAATACCACATTATACCACAGTATACCACATTAGCGCCAAAACGCTATTTATTGTTTGAATTTCGCATTAAAACTTTTTTTAAAAACGTAAACGCTTAGCTTTGTTTCATATCAAAAGCAGGTTTGGCAATTTGGCGTGAGATTAAGTTGGGCAGAGTGAGACCGTGAGTCACAGCCTAAAAGCGCGTGTTTCACGCCAAATGCGTGAGAGTTGGAAACCCTGGTTAATGCAAAAACTGCCTTATGTGAAGCTTATGAGTGTTGATTATTATATCTAAAAATAAATAGCAACTGAATGTAGGGTAATAGTTTGGGCTCTGTTGTTAACCTTTAATATTATAGCAATGTGTAAGTAAGGGCTCCCTATATAGTTTACAGTATTATCTTTAAGAAACTTTTAGTTATAATTGAATTAATTTAAGGACAGACACAATTTTTTCAGTAAACCACTGTTGAATTAAAATACGGAGTGTTTCAAAATAAATAAAAAGCAAAATTGTAAAACTGCTCTGCTGAACACGTAACGAACCGTGACTTCAAAACCGAGGTACGTACCGAACCGTCGGTTTTGTGTACCGTTATATCCCTAATTTATATATATATATATATATATATATATATATATATATATATATATATATATATATATTAATAAATATCTTGCTGCTTCCAAGCTTTATAATGGAAGCTTCTATGGCCTTTATAAACTTCCTGAAGAAATAGATAGTTCCCTATCTGGGAACTCGAGCTGCGTCGAAACGCTGTGAGAAAGCCTCTGCGTGATTGCGTCATGAAGCGCGTGTAGAACCAATCCAATCGGGAGATAGAACGTCATTGGCGGGGTGACGTCATCGACCGGAAACTATAAAGCATCAGTGAATACAAACAGGAACTAGCTTCTGTGCCTTCAGCAAGCGATCTGTGTGAACCTGTCTGTCTATTTGGTGTTTTTGTCTGTCTATAGAGAGAATTTTTCCACCTTTGTTAAATATATCCTTATATTGTAACATAAAAAGAAAAAGGAGATTATGGCGAGTGAACAGTTCACGAGGTGTGTTCATCCCTGCCCTCGCTACATCACGAGTGGGGATACACATTCTCTGTGTGTGGTCTGTTTGGGAGTGCAGCACGCTCAGGCAGCCCTCGAGGGGGCTGCTTGTGAGCATTGTGAAAAGCTTCCTTTAAAAACGCTGCGCTCACGCCGGGCACTCTTTGAGGAGAGTGCTTCGGCTCGTGTTCCCCGCGGCTCGGGTCCCGCTGCTGCCGAGGCAGAGCGGCGGCTTCAGTCGTGAGGTTCACAGATGGACCTTGCAGAGGGGTTTGAGACGGGCCCAGCCTTATCTCAGCCCTCACCTGCACCGTCCAGCGCCTCGTCTCAGGGGTTGGAAGCCCGCCCTGCGGTTTCTTCCCCCCCGGGCGGGGCGCCGATGCTCCAACTATCCAGCTCTGAGGAGGTGGACGTTGAGAGCATCGCGACTGAAGACTCGCCACTTCAGTCACCAGCTAGTGAGGAGCTTATTGAGGTGCTCACGAGAGCGGTGGCCAGACTGAATATTGACTGGCCAGCGGAGAGGTCGGAATCCCATCGTAGACAGAAAAGTAAATTAGATGAGCGATTCCTACCCTCTCGTGGAGCGGAGCCTCAACGTCGGGGCCTGCCGTTTTTTCCCGACCTGCACACCGAGGTGTCTAGGTCGTGGAAGAAACCGGCTTCATATAGAGTGTTCAGCCCGCAGACGTCCACCTACAGCAACATTCTAGGGCTGAAACAGTGTGGATATGGGGCGATGCCGAAGGTCGAAGAGACACTTTCGAGCCATCTCTCGCCTTCATCGGGGGGGCGCCCGAGCAGTCAAGTCAGGTGTTCCCTGCCGGTTCGCCGCTTCAGGGCACTTGTTGTTCGGAGTACACCAGAGGCTGCCCACTAAGCAAAGTTATGTCCAAAAGACGTCTTTTCAACGTCTTTGACCCTAGAGGCGAACGTTGAAAAGACGTCCACTGAGGAGCCAGAATGAAAGTTTTTATGACGTCTGTTTTGGACATGATCTGCACGTCCGATATAGACGTTCATGGAACCTCAAGGTTAAACAGTTCAAATGTGCTCATTGTGGACATATATTCCTTTTGTAATTGCAAATCAACTCACATACAGTGTGTGTTTGTCCAAAATCATGAAAATAAAAGAAACTTAGCTCACACCTTTAGACACTTTAGGCAACTTAGCTTCTGTAATTCACACATCTTTGGATCGTGAGAGAAACCAGACCTGAAGGAAAGACTCTCTGGCTCAGGACTCAATCCAGGATCTTCTTGCTGTGAGGAGCCAGTGTTTCCCACTCATACACTGGTGCTGACCTTAATCACAGATATAAGAGACACTTTGACTATTTCTGTCAGACGTCTACAGAAGCTCTTACTGAGAGTTAACAGGTTTAGATGTTGATGATTTATGGTTCATTTGAAGTCACCATTGTGGTGGGAAGCGTTTGCTTTAGTTGGGCTCTTGGTCCCTGTAGTTGTGTTAGCTTTTCTTTGGCTGCTGTAACTGTGTCTGTGAAACACAATAGTTGTGGCTGAGCAAGCAAAGATAAAGTGACATCAGGTGTTGTCAGCTCCTCGTTGATGATCGCTAAATCATCACCGTTGCGTCTGCAGGGCATCCGCATACTGAATTATATTGACGATTGGTTGATTTTAGCTCAATCCGAGCAGATGGCGGTTCAGCATCGAGATGCTGTTCTCGCGCACATGTCAAGGTTGGGGTTGAGACTGAACGCAAAGAAAAGTGTGCTTTCTCCGGCTCAGAGGACCACCTTTCTAGGCGTGAAGTGGGATTCGATAATTATGCGGGCGCAATTATCGCCGACACGCATAGCATCGATCCTCACAGCAGTAAAGGAACTGAAGCTAGACCGTGCTGTCACTGTAAAGCAGTTTCAGAAACTGGTAGGCCTCATGGCGGCTGCGTCCAACGTGATACCTTTAGCCTGCTGAACATGAGGCCGTTACAGTGGTGGCTCAGAACAAGAGGGTTTTCCCCGAGGGGAAATCCACTCCGCACGATCAAAGTCACGCGGCGATGCCTTCGTGCTTTGGTCAGGTGGAAAGATCCTGGGTTTCTGGCCCAGGGACCTGTGCTGGGGGCTCAGGTTCGTCGCGTCACGCTAACGACAGATGCTTCCCTCACGGGGTGGGGGGCGACCATGAGTGGTCGCTCATCCCAGGGTCTATGGCAGGAACATCAGCGGCTATGGCACATAAATCGGCTAGAGATGCTGGCTGTGGAGCTTACACAGCTAGGGCTGGACGCCATGGTACAGGAGCGGCCGAGGCTGAGTACTTCCCTTCGGTCTAGCACTGTCACCCCGCACCTTCACCAAGTGTGTGGATGCAGCTCTGGCGCCGTTGTGTCTGCAGGGCATCCGCATACTGAATTATATCGACGATTGGTTGATTTTAGCTCAATCCGAGCAGATGGTGGTTCAGCATCGAGATGCTGTTCTCGAGGCTGCTCCTGTACGCTTTTCCCCAGATCGCTCTGCTTCCGGGAGTTCTGGAGAGGGTGCGCCGGGACGGAGTCCGTGTGTTACTAGTGGCTCCGTGCTGGCCGACCAGAATCTGGTTTTCAGACCTGATATCTCTCCTGGAAGGCTCTCCCATGGAGATTCCGACCAGGAGGGACCTCCTTTCTCAAGCGGGCGGGAGATTTCTTCATCCCCGCCCAGAGTTATGGAAACTGTGGGCCTGGCCTCTGAGGGGGCTAGGCTCTTAGAAGAGGGTCTCTCGACTGAGGTCGTGGAGACCATCCTTCACTCCAGAGCTCCGTCCACGAGGAAACTGTACGCACAAAGATGGAGATTGTTCTCAGTATGGTGCAGAGAACGCCAGTTGGACCCAGTTAACTGCCCGGTTGGTACAGTGCTGGAGTTCCTGCAGGCGAGATTCTCAGCAGGGTTGACCCCCTCCACAATAAAGGTGTACATGGCGGCCTTAGCTGCTTTCCACACTCCTTTGGGTGGAGTGTCTTTGGGAAGACACCCGTTAGTTACACGTTTCCTCTGTGGCACTTTGAGGTTGAGGCCGGCGGTACATTCGAGGGTCCCGACCTGGGATTTGGCCATTGTTCTGCAGGGCCTGGCTGAGGCCCCCTTTGAACCTTTGGAAGAAGTACCAGATAAATTTCTGACACTTAAGACCATCTTTTTACTGGCCATTTCGTCCCTTAAAAGAGTTGGGGATATTCAGTCCCTGTCGGTAGGGCCCTCATGTTTAGAGTTTGCGCCTGGCATGGTGAAGGCTTTTCTTCACTCCAGACCAGGTTATATCCCCAAGGTTCCTACGAGCCCGAGGGGTCCTATTACTCTTCAAGCCTTCTGTCCTCCTCCTTTTGTGACGTCAGACCAGGAAAAATTGAATCTGCTTTGCCCGGTTAGGGTGCTTGACGTGTATGTCCACAGAGCTGCCCTGTGGAGAAAGACTGACCAACTATTTGTCTGTTTCGGAGCCCCAAGGAAAGGGGCACCAGTGTCTAAGCAGAAAATGAGCAAGTGGCTGGTCGAGGCCATCTCGCTTGCTTATGAAGCGGTCGGACAGCCGTCTCCTCTGGCTGTCCGGGCACATTCTACCAGGGGTATGGCTGCTTCTAAAGCACTTTTGTCGGGGGTTTCCCTCCAGGATATTTGTAACGCGGCGTGTTGGTCCTCGCCGCTGACTTCCGTAAGATTCTACGAACTTGATGTAGCATCTACAGTTGGGGCGCAGGTGTTGTCGTAGTCGTGTGCGCTACGGTTTCACACATACGAGCACTTGGTCCTATGGCGATGTGGGTATAAGCGTTCTCACAGCATTTCGACGCAGCTCGAGTTCCCAGATAGGGAACGTCTCGGTTACGTATGTAACCCTAGTTCCCTGAGGGGAACGACGCCGCGCCGCCCGCCATACTCCAGGCATGCCCGTGATCACTTACTTCAGGCTGTTTCAGAAGCTAGTTCCTGTTTGTATTCACGGATGCTTTATAGTTTCCGGTCGATGACGTCACCCCGCCAATGTCGTTCTATCTCCCGATTGGATTGGTTCTACTCCTTTAATGGGTTTCAGTTCCTTAAAACTGTTGAACTAGGATTACCTGTAAACCACATTGCCACAACGGAAGTCAAAAATAGCCTTTAGGATTAGTAATGCTATACTTTCTCACTTGTTAATGGGTTCATTTTCACCATAATTCACTTATGGTCAAAGTTTGATAGGCGCTAAATTCACTAAATTCAGTTTTTTGTTTTGTTGTTTTAAATCTCATAATGTCTGTTGAATCTAAGCCAAACTGAGATGACCTTGGATGATGCTGAGGAGTTTGTCTTGGTCCTTATTTTGTTCTCTCCAGAGACGGAGCAGATGTTGTGCCTGCTGGTGTGGACTGCAGCTTTTCTTCAGCCTTTCAACACTCTTCCAGTCCACTTTGCGTCCTGGAAGGCTCTCAGAAAGATGCTCCACAGGGACAGAGGCCAAAGAAGGTGATGCAAGGAATTGAAATATTGCTTCCTCACATAGTGTAATTTCTGGGAGGCAATGAAAGAGAGGTGCAGGCATGTTATGGACAAAAGAAATCACAAGGTTTTGCAGAAACAAACAAACAAACAAAAAAAATCCCAGTGTCAATAAACCATATCAGTATTGCAGCTACTCCTACTCTTTTAGTGGACCACTTCCAGCAAGAGGAACAAATAGGTTCTCACGGTTACTTGGGCTTAATACATGGCTGTAAAAAACCTGCAACATGAAGGGAGTGAACTTCATTGACAACTTGAATCTATGCTGGAGCCAGAGACAACTGTTTACATCAAATTGCCCCCACCCAAACAAACTTGCAAGAGCGCTAAAGGACAATATCTACTTTTCCCTACACCATCCCTCAGCTGTGTGTGCTAACCTACTAGACCTGTATGGCACACACACACCTGAACAGACTATGGACGACCACAGTACTTCATTTCAGCACTTGAATGGACATGCAGCTGATACACTCCACAAGGACATTGATAACACCACGCAGCCACAACAACCACTGCTCACAGACACACTCCCAACCCAATCCCGCCCACAGAGCTCACCACAGACAGACTGTGATGGATTAGAACTGACACAGATCGAGGGACTGACCTGTAACATCTCAGCCCGGACTGTGGAGGTGCAGGAAAGGATGGGCTCCATGGGGGGTCAGACTGGTGAACTGTTACGTCTTATGACTAGTCTGAACAGGAAGTTGCATGAAATGTCTAAGTCACTCCATGAACTGGATGATAACATAATTTAGCCTCCGATAACACCAGAGCAACGCCACCCTCACAAGACATGTTATTCCTCTCTCCAGCATCCCCGCTTTTGAGCTTTTCAGAGAAAATGGAGGAAATGGTCTATGCTGGAACCAGACTATCACACTCGATTGCTGCGAGTCAAACAAAGAGCGTCACAACCATCAAATCCTGTGGGCCCAGCTCGTTCTCCGCCTCCTCCTGTGAGCTTTCTTCGGTCACAACACCAGGGCACTCTCCCTCCTCCATCTGTTGTAGGTGAACCAAAAACAACAGCTGGGTGTGTTGGGTCCCCGCTATGATAACAGTAACTTTATCAAATGTTTACAGAACAAGTGGGAACCCAGTGTGCCTGTCTCTTTCTCTATTTCTGTTCTGTTACGTGATAGAAAGTGTAAGACCTTCTCAGACCGTATAGCAAACCCATCTAATCTGCTGCCTGTTACATGTCAAACTAAGATTACTGTGGGGGAAAAATGAATACTGTTAAGTTAGCACTTTTAAACATCCGTTCACTTAAGAACAAATCATTTCTAGTCAATGATTTACAGTTTTTTACAATCGGTATGACAAATTTGTCAATACTTTTAACAAATTTCCTAAACTCTTAATGCACCAACACACCTACATCACACAATTGGCAAAACTAATTTCATGCTCAAAATCACACATTGTAAACTAAACTCCAACATTATTTTTCAAAATACAATAATTCACTAACATAATACACTTTGTTTACCAAAACCCGAACACGTTCTCTTCCAACAGGAACATTACGTCAATCATAGCACAATGTCATAAAAACACTAACACTATGGAATTACAGAAACTGCATGATTTTTTGTGTCAGGTCTGCCCTTATACAATAGACAGTACATTTTATTGATCATAGATTGTGTGTCTTTTGAAGACTCTACATTTTTGTTTTGTTGGATTTAGTAAATGCATGCATTTTGTTTCTTTTGCTGCAGAAATTCAATACAAAAACTGAATGACCCATCTCAGAGTAGCTTTATAGAATGCCCTTCAGTTTTATTTCATTATCAGCAATCATCATGTTGACAATAGCAAGTTCCTGTTCTTTATTTAGGAGCTTTCCTCTGCCCCCAAAGAAGCCCAAATGGGCCCTCTTTTATTGTATACCATATGGTCATGTGCTTGAAAGAATATCAACACCTGTACAATTTCTAGATGGGAATCTGCTGTGATTTATGTATTTGAATAACTTCAATTGGCTGTTTCTCAGTACCAATGGAATAAAATACAGGGGATATATTTGTGTTTCAATTCACGATATGAACAGCTGTTTACCTTGACTTTAGCCTATATGATTAGGTTTAGATCAAGGTGTTATCTGTTCTGACATACAGTGTAAAAGCATTGGTAAATTTGGCAGTAAAAAGCCATTGTTTTGGTCTTGGTTGAGCTTGTGTGCAAAAGAAGTTCAAGCATTTTAAATTTGTATTTACTGTATGCATTTTGTGCAAAAGCAACAATAAATGTGTTAATTGTATAGCCTAAACAGACAGATGTTGTGCTAACTGCGTTAAGAGTTTAGGAAATTTGTTAAAAGTATTGAAAAAATTGTCAAAACAATTGTAAAAAATTGTAATAACCACAAATAACCTAGATTTTTTGCTTCTAAATGAAACGTGGCTAGAAGAAAACTGCAGTGCAACAGTCCTCAATGAAACAGCCCTTCCTAACTTTACTTTTATGAGTGTGTGCAGAGCGTTTAGGAGGGGTGGGGGTGTTGCTGCTCTTTTTAAAGATGTCTATCAATGTAAGCAAGCATCATTTGGTGACTATTTGTCTTTTGAATATCTGGGTATTGTGTTAAAAAGTGCTCCACGCATGCTTATCATTATTTACAGGCCTCCGAAATATTCTCCATCCTTTGTTTTACAGAGCTGTTTTCAATAATTTAGTTTGATTGTTTTGCCATTGCTGGGGATTTTAACATTCACATAGACAATGCTGAATCCAGTACAACAAAAGAGCTCATGACTGTTCTTAACACTTTTGATTTGACACAGCATGGTCCTACACACACAATCGTGGACACACTCTAGATTTACTTATCAGTAAGGGTCATAACATTTAATCAATTGTTGTTAAGGATGTAGTATTGTCTGATCATTTCTGTATTTTTTGATATTTCAATCTCTCCTGCCATTGACGCTAGATCTGTCTCTGTCAAAAAGAGAAGCTTAAATGGTTATCTTTGTATATATAAAACAACAATAAAACAAAATATGTCATAAAACACCACTCTGCCTCTTTTAATTTTAAGTAAAAAAATCTTAAACCTACACAAATGTGGTTCAGGCAATGCATACATTGATTATCTTATCTGCATGCATATTTATAGCAAAACAAATATATAACACAAACCTGCCTCTTTTTGTTAACATAAAAAAAAAAAAATTAAACAATAATCTTAATCTTAAATTAATAGGTTTAAGATTATGTGGTTCAGGCAATAAGTGTGTATATGATTATAATCACTGTAATACAATTAAATGACATAAAACACAACCCAGTCTCTTTTTGTTAAATGGCAATTTTAATTTCCAATAATAGCCATTACAAAAGGATAAGTAAAAGTTGTAAAAATATAAAGTTATGAAACTTCTCTTTGGCCTCAGCCAAAATGATTTACCAAGGAGAAAATTATAGATTTGTGAGACCAAAGATCGCCAGTTAGATCTACACAAGACAAATTATATCTCCTGTTTAACCATCAGAGACAGCAGAGCCTGTGGCAAACATCAGAAGAACTAGCCAAGGAAAGGTTGCTCTCAGCGGCGCTGAGTGCCTGGTGATCGACTGGATCTCACAACTCTTTTAAGCTTTAAACAAGTACATTCTTGACTGGAAAAGTCTTAATGGGGTGGTTGCATGCGATTTCACTTTTTTAACTTTATAGTTAGTGTGTAATGTTGCTGCTTGAGCATAAACAGTATCTGCAAAGTTGCAGCGCTGAAAGTTCAACGCAAACGGAGATACTGTCTTTTAAAGTTATGGCAGTTTATTGCCTACAAAAACGGCCGGTTTGGACTACAGCGAGCTTTTTTCCGGGTTGGTGACATCATAAACTCTTGCTATTACAGTTTTTGCCCGTTGCTTGAACACTATAGACCCATGCTTAAAATTGCCATTTAACAAAAAGAGACTGGGTTGTGTTTTATGTCATTTAATTGTATTACAGTGATTATAATCATATACACACTTATTGCCTGAACCACATAATCTTAAACCTATTAATTTAAGATTAAGATTACTGTTTAATTTTTTTTTATGTTAACACAACTTGAAGCTTTTGTTACCATACCTCAAACACATGTACCCATAGCTTAAACAAAAGCGCTGCTTTGCACTCTTGTTGCAATTCTGCAACACACTTACTCCTTTATGCAACACACTTGGTCCTGCATACTACACTCTATTTCATACTTAAGACACTTCGTTCAAAAATGAAATCTCAGGGTGCCATTTGGACGTCGGGTGATTGCAACCACTCAAATACACACATGAAGGCACTTACTTGCAAAACTGAACACCAATCAGCCAGCTACAAAAAGCCATTAGTTTAGCCATTTCAGTGATGTCCTTTTGCAAATCTCTTTTATAAATTTTTTTATAAAAAAACATCTTTATTGCATCAATTCTGTCTTCGTTTCTTCATTACTGTAACCACACATTCTATAAAGCAGTCTGAGATGTATTATTTTATTAATGAATTTCTGCAGCAATAGACCTGAACCCAACAAAACAAAAATGTAGAGGCTCCAAAAGAAACTGCAGTAAAAATCACAATAATCACAAAAATATACTTTCTATTGTATAAGGGCAGACCTGACACATATCAAATAATGCTTCTGTATTTCCATCGGATGTTAGTGTTTTTATGACAGTGTGCTATGATAGACTAAATGTTCCTGTTGGTACGAGAACATATGTTAGTGTTTAGGAATAATATTGGATTTTAAAACATTGTTTCAATTGTTTCAGTAGACATAGTGTATTGTGTTAGTGAACTATTGTATTTTGAAAATTAGTGTTGTAGTTTTTGTTGTAGTGATTTTGAGCATGAAATTAACTGTTTTGCCAATTGTGTAATGTAGGTGTGTTGGTGCGTTAAGAGTTTAGGAAATTTGTTAAAAGTATTGAAAAAACTGTCATAGCGATTGTAAAAAACTGTAATACATGATCCGGTGCAAATTGATATTTTACTTTTTAATTGTTATTTACTCAATAAAATGTTATTAATTGCCTATCTATTGGTTCTTTGTCAAGCACTTTGGATCGCATTAACTTGTTTAGAAAAGTGCTATATAAATACAATATGCTTGCTTGCTATAGTTTGGTTTGGTTTGGGTTCTGATCTCTCCAGAGATGTTTAATCATGTTCAAGTCTGGGCTCTGGCTGGGCCACTCAAGGACATCCACATAGTTGTCCCATAGCCACTCCTTTGTTATCTTGGTTGTGTGTATGTGTGTGTGTGTGTGTGTGTGTGTGTGTGTGTGTGTGTGTGTGTGTGTGTGTGTGTGTGTCTGTGTGTGTATCTGCAGTCATCAAACTCTTTCTGACAATTTTCTGATCTACAGATCTACAGTCATTGGCTCCGACCAACAGGAAATCAGATATTTTGGTTTGAATGTGGAATTTTTAAATAAACAGGCTCTGAGTTTTTATAAACTACTCGTAGGACATGCATAGAATCGACACCAAACTCGGTCAACATGAAACAAAGACACTGAAGATGCTATATTGCGAACGATTATAGGATATCTCAAATGGTGCTGCTATGGTGAAGGATTAAATAAGGACAGAAAAGGGAAACAAAAATGGTCTCATATCTTGTAAAAACATTATTTGATTTAAATTAAAATAAGATAATATATGTTCGGTAATTTGACCTGGATGAATTTAAAATTAATGTTCTATTTTTCAGATCAATATATTTATTTATTTAAAATATTTCTTCTTAATCTTACTATCTCTCTCTTTATCTGTCCTCCCCTCAATCACCAAAAGGTGGCAGTCTTGCTTCATTAAAAATTAAAGTGTAAAGGTGGTGTAAAGGTTAACTTGTTTATTTGTAGGGCACTAATTATTTACTGATATAATATTTTTTAAAGTAAATTTCACATGATTTTATAAAAGGGGTTGTTTATAATAAACTTCCATAACATTTTTAGATATGCATCTTACTTTACCTGACACTGATAATAAAATCATATTTGCAGTTTCTTTGATTTGGCTCCTTTTATTAATTTTCTAATTAACATTTTTATTTGATTTTATTGGATACCACCTATATTAAAATGAAAACACTCTTTATGGTGCATAAGATTGGTGCACAAATGGTAGCTAAGGTAGGTCAAAAACACACGAAGAGAAGTGTTAGGATAATAGCAGAATACTGATTCTGCAATAATTTGAAATTCATCTGATTCACCCTTTGACATCATCTGACATGAAATTCATCTAAATTTAATTGATCTCATAGATGTTGTGGTTTGTGCTCATAGCAGCACCAACTGTTGCAGTTAATGTGGTGAATTCAAATGACTTTGACATAGTCCTTTTGTTAAAACATTTTTTTTCACTACAAAAAATAAATAACAACTGTATAATATGTGTTGTGCAAATACATGTCACCTCACGACACCTCACGTTGTGCACGACATGTCACCTCACACACCCACAAATCTGGTAACCAACTTGACCTCATATACACACGCAACTGCACTACAGATAACATCCTGGTCAAACCCCTACACACCTCAGACCATTACTTCATCACATTTAATCTACAACTTACTGCTCCCGCATTCCCAATCCCACTACCAGTTACTTTCAGACGAAACCTACGCTCTCTTTCTCCCTCTCATCTCTCCTCTGCTGTGTCATCCTCTCTTCCCTCAGCCACACAGTTCTCATCCATGGATGTCAACACTGCAACAGACACTCTATGCTCTACTTTAACTTCTTGTCTAGATAGTATCTGCCCTCTGTCTTCTAGGCCAGCACGCCCCACTCCCGCTAACCCATGGTTATCTGATGTTCTTCGTGAACACCGGACAAAACTAAGGGCAGCAGAGAGAAAATGGCGAAAATCAAACGACCCGTCTGACCTGGGTAAATATCAATCTCTGCTCTCATCATTCTCAGATGATGTGCATGTGGCTAAATCCTCATATTTCCACAACAAAATCAACAGCACCTCTAACACACGCACACTTTTTAGAACATTCAACTCTCTCCTCTGTCCACCTCCACCACCTCCCACCACCTCTTTATCTGCAGACGCCCACTTCTTCACAAATAAAACTACAACCATCAGCAGTAAGTTCCCACCCCCGCACACACAGGATCAGCCACATCCACAGCCAAAGATCTTCTCTCCTCCTTCTTTACACTCACTGAGGCAGAAGTATCTATACTTCTCCTCTTCAGCCATCCCACCACCTGCCCTCTAGATCCTATCCCCTCACACCTTCTACAAGCCATCTCTCCCACACTTCTATACCAGCACTCACACACATCATCAACACATCTCTCATCACTGGCTTTTTCCCTACCACATTCAAGCAGGCCCGGGTCACCCCACTGCTTAAGAAACCCACTCTAGACACACTTGTAGAGAACTACAGACCTATTTCTCTCCTGCCTTACATAGCAAAAACACTTGAGCGGGTTGTTCTCAACCAGGTTTCATTTTTCCTCTCACAGCCAAATCAGCTGGACGTTAACCAGTCAGGTTTCAAAAAGGGCCACTCAACAGAGACTGCATTACTGTTGGTCACTGAAGCCCTGCGGATGGCAAAAGCTGCTTCCAGATCATCAGTCCTAATCCTCCTCGATCTATCTGCTGCATTTGACACAGTGAATCACCAGATTCTTCTGTCCACCCTCTCATCACTGGGCATCACAGGGACCCCACTCCACTGGTTTGAGTCTTACCTCACAGGTAGGTCTTTCAAGGTTGCCTGGAGAGGTGAGGTATCCAAAGCACATCAATTGACCACGGGGGTTCCTCAGGGCTCAGTGCTGGGACCTCTTCTCTTCTCCATTTACACTTCGTCACTGGGACCCATCATACAGGCACATGGCTTCTCATACCATTGCTATGCTGATGACACTCAACTCTATCTTTCATGTAAACCAGATGACCCCACAGTAGATGAATGAATCTCAAGCTGTCTGGCAGACATCTCGGCATGGATGAAAGAACACCACCTTAAAAAGGAAGATTTTGTGTATTTCATGGCTGAAGTAATTAACTGTACGTTCCAAGCAAAGGGGAGATCTGAGAAGATTGAAATAATTGTAAAAAGTGCAGCAAGATATTTAAATATTCAAGGATTGACAGGGATAGGAGTTCAAGAAGAGCTTAAAAAACAGGAACAGTTAAGCAAGGAATTATGGTCACAAGATTAATATTATTAATAATTTTAATGTTAGTTCTTCAGTGGAATGCAAGGAGTCTACTGTCGAATGGGCAAGAATTTAAAGGATTTCTTGAGGCTTTAGAATGTAAACCAGACATAATATGTATTGAAGAGACATGGCTTAAACCTAATTTAGATTTTGCGATACAGGGATATGTGTCCATAAGAAGGGATAGAGAAGGAGGTAATGGGGGTGGATGTGCTACTTTTATCAGGCAAGGGGTTTCATATAGAGAAATAGAAAAAGGGACAGGGTTGGAGTATGTAGTTGTTGAAGTGTGGTTAGGGGATGCTAGGTTGGTTATTGTGAACTTATATAATCCATGTCAGAGGTTGGAATTGGAAAAATTGGAGACTATAAAGGGACTAGATAGTAAAAGAATAATTTGGTGTGGTGATTTTAATGCTCACAATACTCTTTGGGGAGGGGAAAGGACAGACAGGAATAGTTTGATAGTGGAGGATTTGATGGATACATTAGGAATGGTGTGTTTAAATGATGGTAGTTTTACGAGGGTTAACTGTAGTACAGGGTGTGAATCATGTTTAGACTTGACATTAGTGTCACAGTCCTTGGCAGGTATTTGTGGGTGGGAGGTTATGAAACAATCAACTGTAGGAAGTGATCATTACCCCATTTTATGTAGAGTAGGTAATGAAAGTAAGGTGGCATCAGAAGAGGCTAGTAACGATATAGAGAAAGCAGATATGTTAGCTGTTACGTTTCTGATCGTCCTTGAGTGTTTATTTGTGTTGTGGTAACATTGCGGTGCGGGGAGCAAAAGGTTGTTATATGCTTTCTCTCTCTCTCTCTCTCTCTCTCTCTCTCTGTCGCTCTCCGTCTGTTGCTCCGAGCTGATTGTTATGAACAGGTGCAGCTGTTTTACGTGGGTGGAGCCGGGAATCGTTCCTGGAAGGAAGACTGCTCAAGGAGTTCCCCTCTCCTGCTTCTTGTTGTTGTGTACCAGCCGTGTGTGCATGTAAAACTGCTGGACTGTCCTTTAGAGTAAAATCCTAGTGGGGATTACCCAGTTGTTAGCGGTATAGGCCGGTAAATGTGAACTGTCCTTTCCCATGCCGATCATTTGTCAGTGGGAGGCCGTCTTTTTGGTTAAATACTATTTTCTCATGTTTTTTTCATTAGCAGGGAGGTAAGACTTATGTGTTTCTTTTCTTATCTCTTTTCCAGGGAAGACCTTAAACAAAGATAGGTAGATTCCCCTCTTTTGTTTGTTATTTTGGCCGACCATCTGATTGCAACAGCCTTGTAGGTTATTTCTGTAAGAAATAAACAAAACTTCCTCTCTGACCCAACTGGTGACATTGTGGTGATTGTGGGAGCAGGAGACGGGACTCCGGGCGACACATTTCAGGTGTCGCTCTGTATGTTACGACCAAGGCTGTGTTTGTGGAGCCCGTAACATTAGCTAAAGTATTGGTTGAGGTTCATAGTTCTAGTAATATGCCAGAAGAGGGGATAAGGGGAAGGGAAAACACTAGTAAAGAAAATAAAGAATTACTGGAAAGAGAAGAAGAGAGGGATGATGCTATTAACTCCCATTTTACATTAGAGGAATTGAAACGGTCCATTTTTAAATCAGGATTAACTGCTTCAGGAAAAGATCAGATCTGTTATATCATGTTGGAACATTTGTCAGATGTAGGGTTAGAGGTAATTTTACAATTATATAATAAGATTTGGAAAGAAGGGAAATTACCAGGATGTTGGAAACAAGCAGTTATAATACCCATAAGGAAACCAGGAAAAGATCCATCTAATCCAACTAACTATAGACTAATAGCATTGACGTCTCACATGTGTAAAATAATGGAACGTATGATTACAGATAGGTTAACATTTTATTTGGAAACAAGGAATATTAGATCAATATATCAAAGTGGATTTAGAAAAGGTAGAGGAACAATGGATCCAATAGTATGTTTAGAATCAGAGGTGAGGAAGGCACAAGTGAATAAAGTGGTAGTGCTAGCAGTGTTTTTTGATGGAAAAAGCGTATTATTTACTGTGGAAAGAGGGATTATTGATTAAAATGAAGAGAATAGGAATATCAGGAAATTTTTTTAGGTGGGTGAAGGATTTTTTATATGGACGCTCAATAGAGGTGAGAGTGGGAAAAACCTTGTCAGCAAGCTTTTTAGTGGATAATGGAACACCGCAAGGAAGTGTTATTAGTCCTTTATTGTTTTCAATAAAGATTGATGATGTATATAATAATATTGGGCAAGATATAGGGAGATCTTTGTTTGCAGATGATGGGGCACTGTGGAAAAGAGGTAGGAATGTTGAATATGTTGTGAAACAGATGCAGGAAACAATTAAAAGAGTGGAGCAATGGTCCTGGGAATGGGGATTTAAATTTTCTGTGGAAAAAACAAAAACACTTTTCTTTAAAAGGAAGAAAATAGGAGTAGAGGTCCAACTGTCTTTATATGGCAAGAAGCTGGAAAGGATAGAATCATTCAAATTTTTAGGTGTGTGGTTTTGATGCGAGGCTCACATGGAATGTACATATTGATAGTATTGTAAATAAGTGTAAAAAGGTATTAAATGTGATGAGATGTTTAGTGGGAACAGAGTGGGGAGCCAATAGGTCTGCTTTGAAAACAATATATATAGGTTTAATTAGATATGTTCTGGATTATGGATGTGTGGTATATGGGTCAGCATCTAAAACTCTGTTAAAAAAATTGGATGTAATTCAAGCACAAGCTTTAAGGATATGTAGTGGGGCTTTTAAAACAACATCTGTGGCAGCATTACAGGTTGAAATGGGGGAAATCCCATTTGAGTTAAGGAGACAGCAAATCATATTAACATACTGGGTTAATTTACAAGGACATAATAACCATCCTGCATTAAGTGCAATTGAGCCGTGCTGGGAACATGGAAAAAGGCAAACAAAGAGCTCTGGTTGGATTGTTAGAAAGAAGGCAGGTGAAATGGGTATACTAGATAGAAGTTACGCTCCAACTGTAGTTTTACCAGCTATACCACCTTGGTTATTGCCACAGGCAGAGATAGATCTTAGTCTCCTTGAATTGATGAGAGAAGTAAATGAGGGAAATTACAAAAACATTTTTAATGCATACATCAGGAAAAATTACTTTGGGTATTTACAAATATATACAGATGGTTCTAAAGATCCTATGACAGGTAGAACAGCAGCAGCAGTAATAATCCCTGATTTTAATTTGGAATGTGCAAAGAGACTCACAAATGATATATCTATTATTATTGCATTGCAGTGGGTAGGTCAGGCCAGAGAGAGTGGTCATTGCATCAGATTCATGTGCAGTATTAATGAGTTTAAAATTTTGCAACTCCAGAAGTAGAGAGGATTTATTGTATGAAATTCTACAATCATTATTTAGAATTCAACAAATGAAATTGTATGTTAGTTTTCTGTGGGTCCCTGCACATGTGGGAGTTGATGGGAATGAAAAGGCAAATAAAGCAGCAAAATGTGCTTTAAAGAATGAGAATAAGAACATAAATGTAAATATTAGTAAGTCAGAAGCTAAAGTAGTGATTAAAGGACAAATAAAAAACATATGGCAAAATCAATGGAATAAAGAAAGTAAAGGAAGATATCTGTTCAAAAATAATCCATTAGTTGGGAATACAGTGTCTGGAGGACGAAATAGGAAAGAGGAGAGGGTTATTACAAGAGTAAGGAATGGGCATACTGGGCTAAACAGTTCTCTCTTTTATATTGGAAAACATACTGATGGGAAGTGTGAATATTGTGGAGAGCAAGAAACAGTAGATCATGTTTTATTACAATGTCTGAAGTATGAATCAGAGAGAGAGAAGTTTTAAAACAAGCACTAAGAGAAAATGGAGAGGAAAATATTAGTAATATTCTAAAAACATCTGTAGGTGACAATGGTTGGAAACTTCTTCTAGAGTATTTAGGATCAACAAGATTAATGAATAGAATTTGAGTTATAATTTTTGTTATAGCTATATAGGTTTGTTTATTTGTTATTATTTTATTTATCAGTTAGTTTGTTTGTTTTATTTTTATTTTTTATTATCTAATTGGAAATTGTTCTCTTTGTCCTTATAATTTGGGTGTTTTTATAGATCTTTAGTCCATACTCCAGATCAGTGGGTGGCGGTAATGCACCTGAAAGTTGCCAACAATAAAAATCAAAGAAGAAGAAGAAGAAGAAGAAGTCCTTGTCGGTTCATTATGTCTACGTCTCCCGGTTCCCTGTGATTCCCAGTTGGTATGTGTTTGAATTTATTTGTGTATTCTGATTGTGTTTTCCCCCCGCGTGGGTTTTTGTTTTGAGTTTATTTTGTAATAAATCCTTATTTTCTGCACTTGAGTCCTCCCACCAGTTTTCCTTTGTATTGTAACGTGACAATTACGAAACCCTGAGACGCCTCATTGCTGTAATAAACCAGTTTCCATAACAAATAGTGAATTAAAAATAGATAACATGTCATACCTGTGGTATACAGTCTCTTATACCACGGGTTTTTAAATCTCAGGATTCAAACCACCCGGTTTATGTTACAAAATAGCACTTTGGACCTGTTTAGTGCAACTTTTTATGGTTGTCAATGTTAGGTGATCTAATGTGTAGCCTACTGTCTGTTAGTACAGTACTGGCCAAAAGTTTGGACACCTTCTCATTCGATGCATTTCCTGTATTGTCATGACTATTTACATTGTAGATTCTCATTGAAGGCATCAAAACTAGGAATGAACACATGGAATTATGTACTACTTAACAAAAATGTGTGAAATAACTGAAACGTCTTATATCCTAGTTTCTTCAAAGTAGCCACCCTTTGCTCTGATTACTGCTTTGCACACTCTTGGCATTCTCTTGATGAGCTTCAAGAGGTAGTCACCTGAAATGGTTTTCTAACAGTCTTGAAGGAGTTCCCAGAGATGCTTAGCACTTGTTGGCCCTTTTGCCTTCACTCTGCGGTCCAGCTCACCCCAAACCAACTTGATTGGGTTCAGGTCCGGTGACTGTGGGTTATTTCACACTTATTTGTTAAGTACATAATTCCATATGTGTTCATTCATGGTTTTGATACCCACAGTGAGAATCTACAATGTAAATAGTCATGAAAATAAAGAAAACGCATTGAATGAGAAAGTGTGGTCAATCACGATTGCAAAATCAGGGACACCCATTCACGACACTCAATGGCATTGAAATGCCATTAGTCTGCGGAATTTGCATAGCGTAAATCCACCCCACCTTGTGGGTATATAAGGAAGTTCACTGCAATCTCGCATTGTTACCTGCTGACTGAACCCAGACTGAACAGACTGAAGTCCCGGCCGTTCCAGCGGTACAGTGGAAATGGCAGTGCGACATAACACCTCCGTTCCCTCCTCAGAGGGAGTTATGTCAGTGACTGACGAATGGGGGTCCAATCTAATCACGCCACTTGGCTGTCTTCCAGTGCGCCACGCAAGTGTGAGCTCCCTGTCGTGAGACTAGCACAGACGAAAGACTCCAGTTAACACAGGAATACCAAGGTACACTGGGAAGCATATTCCATGTGGAAACATGCAACACCAGGCCTGTCCCCAGGGAGGACTTAAGAATACACATATGATCCACGTATGGGTTGCACATCATTCTGCATCAATCAATGCAGACCCTAGGTAAAGTGCTCAGCATTGTGGGAATAACAGCAAAGCAGCTCTGCATCTTTCTAAGGGAATATTGTGAAACACCATCCCCATATAAAGATTGACTTCATCACAATGAGTACTTTTACATGCACACCAGTAAACTGATAACTCACGAATATCAGCTTATTGAGATAACCAATTTTAGTGGTAACCGTGTTTACATGATTTTATTAATAAACCAGGTTATTTCCCTGTAGTGATGTCAAAACAATCATATCAATGCTCTGACTGAGTATTCCATATGTTATGTCAGTAATGTTAAATAAAGCTTGCAACATGTCAGCGGGAACTTCCAGCTCATATGTTATCCTCTTCTGCAGTTACAGATGCAGCGTTTTGTTACAATCAGCAGCTTTTACACATCCTCCTGAACCAAAACAACAAGCTTATTATTATAATTATTAGATGAGAACTGTTTACAGACTCGGAATTATGCATTTCTATGACAACACTTTCAAAGCAGTTTGATATAACATCACACATATCAGTCAACCACAACCCCCTGGACTGACAGAGACTGTACACCCCTTGCCCTTGTTCAACTTAAATCAGTAAGCAGTGCATAGGAGGCTGTGGCAATACACAATCACTGGGCCCAGCCAGGGCAATTTCTAGGGATGCATCCGAAATCAACACAGCTATTCCTTCAAAAAGAATGTGTCCATTGTTCACCAAATTTGGCACAAATTATCTTCAAAGCAAACAACAACTTTTTCAATAATAAAACAAGGTCTGGAATGGTTTAATGAAACTTACCAGTTTGACATTCTGTGTGCTGATGGGAGCAGTCAAAGGTGAACTCTTTATTCTCAGATTCACACAGTGTGTCCTGGGTGGTTGTGCCTAATCGGACAGTCTTCAGACCCAGCTGAGTGCAATCCCTGTGGGGCATACATGGCTCAATGGATGAAGATGTGCTGGAGAAATAACCCTGGGGACACTTCTCACACACTGTGTTCCTCTCTGGTGTGCCTGCAGGACATGTACATACACTCTCAATGAATAGCAAAAACTAACTTTTATGCAAAGTAGGCATATTCATGGCATTTATCTTTCCACTACATTGTTTAAATTCTATTTTGTGCTACTTTGTTATTATATTATATTGAAAGGATATTTTTTATATTGTGGAATTAGGGAATGTTACCATTTTAAAACATGACTAAAGCTTCAATGCTAAAACTCCCACATTTTTCTCCCATATTCTTTAAGAATGAATAATCATATGGATGTACCCACTGTAAAACGATATATGTGAAATTGTTTTTAATTTTATTTATGCATCTAATGACACTTTGGGGACGCTCCCTTAGTGTAGCACATCTCAAGTATGAATGAAACTATACCAATCCTGATTGGTGTAGCGTCATGACGTAGCATGTGACGGCATAACTGGAAGCTACAAAGGGACACTGGCACGCAGCAGAGTTAGCTTTCGCAATTAAGTTGCTCCCAGGCATGACGAGGTGTGGTCGCGAGTTCCCTTCTCAGGGAACAAGAGTTACATACGTAACCTGAAACGTTCCCTTTTGAGGGAACTCGCACTGCATCTAACGACACTTTGGGGAACAGACACCCACTATGCCACAACGAAACATGCCTGCCATAGCGTGAGACTATATTAGGCCCATTTTAGGACGAAAGCACTCATGCATGGATGGAAGACGCAGATTGTAAAATCTTATGAATGTGTGCAGAGTGGCCCAGCCAGCCGCATCGTAAATCTCCTGAAGAGGGACCCCTTAGAGGAGGGCTCTAGAAGATGCTATGCTTCTAGTAGAACGTGCCTCCAAGCCACAGGTGAAGGCAAACCGCACACCTGATAGGCCAAGGCAATCGCCTAGACGATCCAATTACTTATCGTCTGCTTAGATGCAGGCAGCTCCTTTTTGGGTGACCCAAAGCACACCAACAATTGGTATGACTTCCTCCACTGAGAAGACTTATCTATATATATTCTCATACATGGAAGGCTTGAAGAACTACTGACCGCATTAGATGGCACCTAAGGCATATAGTCAGGTCTAGGGTAGAGAATGGCTTTAATTCCCCCAGGGGCAAACTCCAGGCAATTTGGCATTAAAGCCAGGGCCTGGAGGTCCCCAACTCTTTTAAGAGAAGTGATCACCAAGAGAAAGACCATTTTAAAAGTCAAGTTCTTCGCTGTTGTAGACTCAAGAGGTTCGAAGGGAAACTCAGCCAACCCTTCGAGAACCACTGTCAGATCCCAGGTTGGAACTCAGGTTGGTAAGACCAGCAGAGAAACGATCTTGGAGAAACTCCAGCGCTGAAGCCACTGGGCAGTTAACTGTGTCTAATTCACGTTCTCTACACCAATTGGAAATCAAATTCCACTTTAGGCCGTACAATCTGCTTGTGGTTGGAGCACTGGAAATGAGTATGGTCTCTACCACTACAGCTGACAGGCCAGCTTCTAGGTACTGAGCCCCCTCAGGGGCCAGATCCACAGCTTCCACTCTGGCCGGGGGTGATATATTGTGCCCCCCGCCTGAGACAACAGATCCCTCCTCAGAGAAATCTGCCATGAAGGACCTGCTAGGAGTGCTATGATGTCTGAGAACCATACTCGGGCTGGCCAGTATTGGGCTACTACACAGCAAAATCCCCAGTGTTGAATCAACTCTGCTCAGAGTGTATTTGGTCCCACTCCACAGAGAGTTAAAATAACACTGAAGCAGTGTTAAAGTTAATGAGATAATTAAGAGATTAATTAAGTGATGATTGACCATTAGTGATGAACACCTGATGTTAATGAGCAGAATCACTAAAGGACAGAGAAACACAAGAACTACAACTGACTTCAGCCACAGCTTTAGATGAAATCAACTGAAGATAAAAGAAGACATTAAATCTCTGAAGATCTCAGCAGAGGAGGATTAAACAACTCCACAAACAGCATTACCAGCTTCACACATTACTAACCAGACTGACTTTATTTCTGTCAGACGTCTACAGAAGCTCTTATTGAGAATTAACAGAGTTGTTTTTCTGTTGATTTTTGTGTTGAAAATTGTTTTTTTTTATGTCACCATTATGGTGATCAGTGTTTGCTTTAGTTGGGCTGTTTGACGATTTAACTTTTCAAAGTCAGTGTTTCTCTGGCTGCTGTATCTAGGTTTGCTATGGCCAGAAAAGCAGGGGAAACGCAATCTGATGCTGTCAGCTGCTAGATGATTAGAATATAATCATTGTGTGGTGGCATGGTTCACTGATCTTATGACTGATTTTAAAATGAGCAAAATACCATTAACTTTAGCTTTATTGGTATTCTGGAAAAGATCCAGCACAGGTTTAATAAAAAAATCTGAATACGTTTTACAACAGATTGTACACTTAGCACTTTGAACTCCTGCAAGAGATACTTACACACAGAGATCAAGACTCAGCCTATAAATCTCCGGCCGACTGCAGTAAACCTCGGGATAAACAGAGAGACTAACATTAGTGTGGATGCCACTCTTTTTATGATGTATAGAGTACATCAGGTGTTATGGGAAGTGTTCCCGGTTCCGGCTGACCTAGTTAATGCAGCCTAACAATCAGTCATTTGATTTGAATAAAGAAAGTTAAAAATGTTCTATGTGTATGCCAAAGGAAAGAGATGTGTTTTTAGTCTAGATTTAAACTGACAGAGTGTGTCTGCTTCCCGAACAATGCTAGGAAGACTGTTCCAGAGTTTAGGTGCTAAATAGGAAAAGGATGGACCGCCTGCAGTTGATTTAGATATTCTAGGTATTTTCAACTGGCCAGAGTTTAGAGACCGCAATAGACGTGATGGAGTATAATGCGTTAAGAGCTCGCTTAAGTACTGGGGAGCTAAACCATTTATTGCTTTATAAGTAATAAGCAAGATTTTAAAATGTATGCAATGTTTAATAGGGAGCCAGTGCAGTGTTGACAGAACTGGACTAAGATGATTGTACTTCCTGGTTCTAGTAAGAACCATCATCATCCCCATCTCCCCAAGAGCAGCTCCTCTTCTCCCTGGGCTGCCCGTCTCAGCAGCGGGCCGCCGGTGCAGGATGCTTTGGATCGCCTCCGTTTGCTTCTGGGCCACTGAGAACTGCTGGGCGAAGCTCTCGATGGCGTCGCCGAAAAGGCCGGCCTGGCAGACAGGGGCGTTGAGGAACCGCACCTTTTTGGTCTCACGCATATCTGCCAGGTTCAGCCACAGGTGGCGTTCCTGGACCACCAAATTGGACATCGCCCGACCCAGGAAGCGTGCGGTGACTTTTGTCGCTCGGAGAGCGAGGTCTGTCGCCTTACGCAGTTCTTGTAGAACTGCCGGGTCAGGCCCACCCTCATGCATGTCCTTGAGTGCTTTGGCCTGGTGGACCTGAAGCAGCACCATGGCATGCAAAGCAGACGCGGCTTCTCCACAGGAGTGGGTGAGAACTTACACGCCCAAGAGGGGAGACGCGGATTTCCACGCCAGACGGTACCGGTCTTAGGACACAGTTGCAACGCAACCGACCTTTTGACTGGCGGGATCTCCACGTTACCCTTAGCCGCGCCGCCATCAAGGGTGGTGAGGATGGAGGAGGCACTTCCTCGATGTCTGGCACTGTAGGGCGCCATCCACGATTTTGTGTGCTCCTGATGCACTTCTGGAAAGAAAGGTACCAGGGCGGGGCACTGAAAACCAGCACGGGCCATCCCGAAGTACCAATCGTCCAGCCGTGAAGGCTCGGGACACGGTGGAGGGTTCCACTCGAGCCTGACACTCACGACGGCCCGGGAAAGTATAGCCGTGAGCTCCGGATCAGGCTCGGGCAACGCTACCACAACCGAAGGGGGCAACGCAGCCGAGTCCTCATCTCTGGAGACCATTAGCTCATCCCCTAATGCAGCAACCGATAACATATCCTCAACCGGAGCCCTAAAAGTAACGACCGGCCCCCCGTGGGAAGGACCAGGACGCTCCTTCAGCAACTCAACCGGCGCAGCGGAGGGGGGAGGATCCCGAGTCATTCACGAACGCCGCCTCAGTGTGCTGGACGCCCAAACACGTGAGACAGCGATCGTGCCCGTCAGCTGGGGACAGAAACCGGCTGCATTCAGAAACACACGGTTTGAATGACATCTTGATAAAGACGCAGGGTAAAACCGTGTTGCTCTTTTAAGAGAAAGGAAATGCTCTTTTCGTGCCGAGGCACACAGGGGAGATGGCCGCTGCCCACAGTGGTTTAATGGGTGCAAGCCCACTGAGAGCACACAGCGCCCAGCTAGCTGTCAGAACAGCTGTCTAGTCTTCTTCCACAGACTCGGAGACATGGCCTGGTTTTAGTATGATCTGACAACGCGCCTCACGAGATGCGCGAGACATCTGGCCGTTCGCCAGAGGAACAGACTGTCATTGTAGCTACAATACAGTATATATAGCTCCTCAGTACTATCAACAGCTATTGCGTTTTTCAGGAGCTCATTTACCCTCCTCCACCCCCAGCTCAGTCAGGATTTAGTATTCTAATGTATTCTATGCTCTTAGATGTAAGAAAGAAAACCGTATTATCTCTAGCCTTGGCTACTGTATATAGACCTCCAGGGCCCTATGCTGATTTCCTAAAAGAGTTTGCAGACTTTCTCTCAGATCTATTGGTCAATGTCGATAAAGCATTAATTGTTGGAGATTTTAACATACACGTAGATAACACAAATGATGCGTTAGGGGCTGCGTTTACAGATCTATCAAACTCCTTTGGGGTCAAGCAAAACGTCACTGGTCCCACTCATCGTTTTAATCACACACTAGATTTAATTATATCACATGGAACCAACCCAACTGATATAGATATTATACCACAAAGTGATGATGTCACTGACCATTACATGGTAACTTGCATACTGCGTACTGCTGAAATCGGTCATGTTGCGCCACGTTATCGACCAGGCAGAACAATCCTTCCAACCACTATAGATAGATTCTCAAATAGCTTACCTGATCTGTCTCAGCTGCTCAGTGAACCCAAACAAACAGATGAACTAGAGGAAATGACTAGCAGTATGAGCACCATTTTCTCTATTACATTAGAAAATGTTGCACCAATTAGATTAAAAAGGTTAGAGAGAAAACTAAAGCACCATGGTACAACAGTGCTACACAGCCCTAGATGAAATTAACTGAAGATAAAAGAAGACATTAAATCTCTGAAGATCTTAGCAGACTCCACAACTCCACAAACAGCATTACCAGCTTCATACATTACTGACCAGACTGACTTTATTTCTGTCAGACGTCTACAGAAGCTCTTATTGAGAATTAACAGAGTTTGTTTTTTTATGTCACCATTATGGTGATTAGTGTTTTCTTTAATTGGGCAGTTTGACGACTTTTTAATGTTAGTGTTTCTCTGGCTGCTGTATCTGGGTTTGCTATGGCATGAAAAGCAAGAGAAAACACAATCTGATGCTGTTGGCTGCTTGATGATCAGGATATGATCATTGTGTAGCGGTTTTAGTCTCCTATCTAATGACTGAATATGAGCAACATTCTATTAACTTTGTTTTATTGTGATTCTAGAAAAGATCCAGCACAGGTTTAATCAGAAAGACCTAAGTACGTTTCTTAGCCAGTGGATTCGGTAATCGGCGAACCCCAAAAATCTGGATTCGGTGCATCCCTAATAAAGACACAATTGGTGAAAGTTTGTCTCTTATTCAGAAATGCAATGGAGTTAACGTATTTTTTTTGCCAATAAATGGCAAAAAATGCTGTAAATGCTGCATCGACACAACATCCTCATTAAACCCGTTTTCGCCAATGGATTCGGTATTCGGCCGAACCCCAAAAATCTGGATTCGGTGCATCCCTAATAAAGACACAATTGGTGAAGGTTTGTCTCTTATTCAGAAATGCAATGGAGTTAACGTATTTTTTTTGCCAATAAATGGCAAAAAATGCTGTAAATGCTGCATCGACACAACATCCTCATTAAACCCGTTTTTGGCTTGACGAATATAATAATCTTTCGAATAACTTTAAATCTAATATGACTTCTGACCTGTAATGTTGCCAGAATCATAATCATACACTGTTTGTCCGTCGGCCAGAGGAGAACTGGCACCCCGACAGAGCCTGTTTTCTCCCACGGTTTTTTTCTCCATTCTGTAAACTGAAGTAGTTTTGGTTCCTTTGCCACCGTCTCCTTTGGCTTTTAGCTTGCTCAGTTGGGGACACTAAATTTTCAACTATATTACTGATCTACCCGCATTGACACTATATGATCATTTATATGAGCTGGATGACCACTGTTTTCCCCAGAGCGAATTTGTCATGATCCTGGGTTTTCTTTCCCCTTTCTCTGTCTCCCCCTTGTGGTCACACACTCTATCACACACACTCATCTTCTCCACTCATTATCTCTTACAGCTGTTTCCCCTTTCGTTCCCATCTCCTCACCTGTTCCCTTTTTTCCCTTTATTGTCTCAGCTTCTTGTTCCCTCTTCCTACCCTGTCTTTTTGTTGGATTATTCAATGACCTCTTGTGAGAAACGTCTGTGATCTCATCCTGTCCCTCTGTTTGCTTGACGTGATACTATTTTTCCTTCTGTGAATTATACTGCCTTCAGACTGTGTATTATCCAGCTGTGCCTGTTTGCAGAGTACCTGGTCAGCACCTGCTCATGGCTGTTCACCCTCTCTGCAGCCATTACCATTCCTGACTGGCTATAAGCATCTCATGGTCCCTGGCCACTGTCCTCGTGGGAGTTTGTGTTGTTATTATCGAGCCATCTGGCAGTTTCCGTTCTGGCTCTTGTTAATGCCTGTGATATGTGTTCTAATTATTCATTGAGGACAAGTTCCTTTATCTATTAAAGACTGTTAATTGCACCCCGCCCTGATCTTCCATCATCCTTACCCTAACAGAATAATCAGACCAGAAGATGGACCAGGTGAGTGGCAATCCCCTTTACAACGCTGTCGATCTCCAGGGTGCCCTCTTGGGCAAGTATGAAGAGGATTTATCCGCCGCGAGACTTGCCATTGATTCCTTGACCGCCCAGCTCTTGGATCTTACCCAGCAATTGCATTACTACTGTCATGAAACCACTGGTTCGGTTGGACAGCGTGATTCTTCTGAGCCGCGTATTAACAACCCGCCATGCTACTCGGGTGAGCCCTTACAGTGTCGATCTTTCCTCACCCAATGCGAGGTTGTATTTTCCCTCCAGCCATCTACTTATGCCAAGGAACAGGTCTAAGGTGGCTTATGTGATTTCTCTCCTCAATGGACGAGCTTGAGAGTGGGCGGCGGCGAACTGGGAGGCAGAGGTAGACTGTGTATTCAAGTTTTCGCTTTTTAAGGAGGAGATGATCCGGGTTTTTGACCGGTCTGCACACGGTGACAAAGCATACCGCCTCCTATCCACTTTGCGCTAGGGGAAGAGGTCTGTCACTGACTACTCGATTGAGTTTCGAACCCTGGCCACCATGAGTGGATGGAACGATCCGGCACTCCTCGCCCGCTTTCTCGAGGGTCTGAACTCAGAAATCAGGGATGAGGTCTTTGTCCGAGAGGTTCCTGACAGTTTCGATTCCCTTGTCGAGCTGGCCCTTCACATCGAAAGACGTTTTGAAATGCGACAAAGGGTCCGCAGAATTGAATCTTCATTACTTCCTGCTTCCATGGTGACACAGCTGCCACTACCCTCTACTGCTGATCCTGAGCCGATGCAAGTAGCGAGGCCTCATATATTCATAGGGGAACGCCAACGCAGGATTATGAATTGCCTTTGCATCTACTGTGCTGCTGCTGATAATTTCATCTCTAGGTGCCCAGTAAAAGCCAGCGCTCGTCAGTAGGTGCAGGGTTGCTGACGAGCGCAACATCTTGGGTCTCTCCGTCTTGGTCCTGCACTTCCCTTCCCGTACACCTCCGCTGGCTGGAATCGTCAGTTTCTTGCTCTGCATTCATTGACTCAGGGGCGGAGGGGAACTTTGTTGATGAGCCTTGGAACAAGGTATTCCCCTCTTTGACTTACAAAACTCCACCCCCTTGTTCACCCTAGATGGCAGCTCCCTTCCTAGGGTGCGGAGAAGAACTTCTCCATTGACTCTTACTGTTTCTGGAAATCATAGAGACACTATTTCTTTTTTTGTTTTTCATTCCCCTTTTTCTCCAGTGGTTTTAGGCCATCCATGGTTAGTTCTCCACAACCCCCAGCTTAACTGAGCGGAAGGATCTATTCTATCTTGCAGATTGTCTTGTCATGTTGATTGTCTGTCTTCAGCTGTGCCCCCTGTTTCGTCTGTAACTGTTTTCCAGGAGGAGCCAGGTGATTTATCTGGAGTACCAGAGGAGTATCACAATTTGCAGGAGGTATTTAGCCATTCCCAGGCCACTTCTCTCCCTCCTCATCGCCCGTATGACTGCAATATTGATCTTCTCCCGGGGACCATGCCCCCCCCCGGGGAAGACTATACTCGTTATCCACTCCCGAACGGGAGGCACTCGAGATATACCTTTCTGACTCACTCAACGCCGGTACTATCGTTCCCTCCTCGTCTCCAGCGGGAGCAGGCTTCTTCTTTGCGAAAAAGAAGGTCAGCTCCCTGCGTCCCTATATAGACTATCAGGGTTTAAATGACATCACTGTCAAGAATCATTATCCATTGCCACTGATTTCATCTGCCTTCGAAGTCTCACAGGGAGCAAAGATTTTTACGAAGCTCGATTTATGTAACGCCTATCACCTAGTGTGCATAAGGGAGGGGGACGAATGGAAGACCACACTTAACACGCCCCTCGGGCACTTTGAAAACCGGGTCCTTCCTTTCGGGTTAGTAAACACCCTGTGGTTTTTCAAAGCTTAGTCAATGACGTCCTATGGGACATGATCAACGTCTTCGTGTTCGTCTACCTCGAAGACATTTTGATCTTTTCACCAACACTCCAGGTGCACGTACAACATGTTCGTTGTGTCCTTCAGTGTCTACTGGAGAATCGACTTTATATAAAGGCTGAGAAATGTTCTTTCCACGCCCCCTCAGTAACGTTTCTGGGTTCGGTCATCTCGGCAGAAGGGATCAGAAGGGATCTGTATGGACCCAGCTAAGGTCCAGGCGGTCACTGACTGGGCCCGTGCTCGAATCTCGCCTCGCACTACAACGTTTTCTCGGGTTTGCAAATTTTTATTCCCGTTTTATACCCGGTTTCAGTCAAGTGGCAGCTCCCCTTTTTGCTCTGACCTCAGTCAAGTCCCAGTTTAGGTGGTCGGAGTCTTCGCAGACTGTGTTTGACGTTCTAAAGTCTCTTTTCACTACTGTGCCTATCCTTCTTACTCCGGACTTCACTAGACAATTTATAGTCGAGGTCGACACCTCTGAGGTGGGGGTCAAGGCTGTTATTTCTCGGCGTTCCAACGCTGACGGAAAGATACACCCCTGCACCTATTTTTCTCATCGTCTTTCCCCTGCTGAGCGCAATTACAACATGGGCAACCGCGAACTGCTCGCCATCCATCTAGCTTTAGGCGAGTGGCAACAGTGGGTAGAGGGAGCTCCCATTCCTTTTATAGTCTGGACAGATCACTGAAATCTAGAATATATCCGTAAGGCCAAAAGACTTAACGCTTGTCAAGCCCGCTGGGCTCTGTTCTTTACCCATTTCGATTTTACCATCTCGTATCGCCCGGGCTCCAAGAACGTCAAGCCTGACGCGCTATCTCGTCTTTTTGACTCCTCTTCATCGATTGAGCCTGAGGAGATTATTCCCCTGGGTTGTGTTGTTGGCACGACTGTCTGGGGAATAGAAAGGCTGGTTAAGCGTTCTCTTTCTTGAGTCATAGTCCCGCGCAATGTTCCTAAGGGGCTTCTTTTTGTTCCTGTATCAGCGTGACGAGCTGTCCTTGAGTGACCTTTAGAAACTCTGGTGACTGGATTACTACAAAAAAGCAGAATATTTTATCCGACCAGCCTCCCACTGCCATCAGCTTACATTCCGGAGAAGGGAAAACACAGCTACAGAGGATTACAGTTCTTGAAACAAAGTTATTTGCGGAACCACCAAACCAGACGAATCACACAGCAGAGCTTCATCATGAACGCCCTCAGCACACTGTCTGTGAGTCCCATAAATATAGTGCTACTCAACAGGAGAAACAAGTAACTGATCAACACACTAATCGATGGCACAAATCGATGGCACAAGACCCAAAGGCACTCGAGACATCACATTGTCACGAGCATTACATATTTGCCACAGTAGCATGCTCTATCCCAGACACAAGGATTGCAAACGCTGATTTCCTACCACCAACTATACATCTTGAAAACAGATCGAACACAGATCGTATCAGCCCGCAGCTAACACTGGCGCTCAAGGTCCAGCAGACAGCAGCACTCAGCAGAGCGAAGCCGAGACCAGGACTCTGATAGTGGGGGACTCCACAGTCAGAAACATTAGCAGCAGGGATACAACTACATGCTGCATTCCACAAGCAACATTTTCTGACGTAAACAGGGAACTTCAGAACATTCTGATGAAACATAAGACTGTAAATCGACTTGTCATTCATGTGGGGAAAAACGATATTCAGAGAGAGCAGTCAGAACGTCTCTGGTTACTTGTATTGTAACCTTAGACACTGCGTCACCGCTTTGAGAATGCCTCTGCGTGATTACGTCTTGAAGCCCGTATGTCAACTGTCCAATGGAATGAATGAACGTGGGGTTGACGTCATCAACCCAGAAACTATAAAGCATGCCGGCACACACACGTCAAGCAGCTTCTGCAAAAACTGGAACAAGCGGAGTGTGGGCATGCGAGGAGTATGGCAAAGTGACGCGGTGTCTAGTTCCCTAGTCAGGGAACTAAGGTTACAATACAAGTAATCAGAGACGTTTCCTTTCGTGGGAACTCGCACAGCGTAACCGCTTTGGGAACGAGAATACCAACGGCTCCATACGACCCGGGTGTCCACGTCTCATGAAGAAAGCACCCTGGCCCCCGGGGCCGCGGCATCAAGCTCAAAAAGCGAACGAATGTGTGCGGCGAAGGGGCGCACCCCCCCATAAGGCCGTGGAGGCCGCCATACTCTGAGTCGAGTGCACCCGGACAGCCGTAGGAAGCAGGAGTCCGGCCGCCTCGTAAGCAAGTGGGATGGCCTTGACCACCCACTTGCTTAACCTCTGCTTAGACACCGGTCCCCCCCTCGAGGGGGATCCGTAATGGACGAACAGTTGGTCCGTCGTTATCCACATGGCAGCTCTGTGGACATACGCGTCTAATGCCCTCACCGGCCAAAGCAGATTGAGCGTTTCCTGGTCAGACGTCACCAAAGGTGGAGGATTGAGGGCCTGCAGTACAACCGGACGCACCGGATTGTTGGAACTCTAGAAATGTAGCCCGGCTTCGGCTGGAGGAATTTTGCCTTAGCCCACCGGGCGCAAATTTCAGACACGAGGGTGCCACCGAGAGGGCTTGAAGGTCCCTGATTCTTTTGAGGGACGTAATAGCAGAAAAAAGACCGTCTTGATGGTCAGATATTTCTCAGGGACTTACGCCAAGGATCCAAAGGGAGGTCCGGCGTGGCCCCTCAGGACCACCGCCAGGTCCCAGGGCAGCACCCTGGTGCGCACTGGAGGCCTCAACCTCAGTGTGCCATGGAGAAATCGTATGATGAGGGGATTTAGCCCCAGCGAGACCCCACTTGAAGGAGAGTGGTAAGCACCCAGGGCCTCCACGTACACCTTCAGTGTGGAGTGCGCTAATCCAGTGGAGAATTCCTCCTGCAAGAAGTCCAGCACCACGTTACCAGAGCAGTTAACTGGATCCTGCAGGCGATCTCTACACCACGAGGTGAAGAGCCTCCACTTCCAAGCATACAATTTCCTTGTGGCGTGAGCTCTGGAGTGTACAACGGTCTCAACGACCTCAGCCGAGAGACCGGTGCTTATGAGGTGGGCCCTTGGGGGCCACACCAACAGGTTCCACACTTCTGGGCGGGGGTAGGAGGAGCCGCCCGCCTGCGAGAGCAGGTCCCTCCCGTACGGAACCTCCCTTGGAGACCCGTTCAGGAGAGACATCAGGTCCGAGAACCATGCGAACAGATCCACCCGAGCTCTGCCGGAGTTCTCCCAAAGGAGCTCCGCCACCTCGGTGTGGATGCTCTATCCCCGGGCATCGGCCGTTGCCTTGACCGGATGTCTGCTTCATGATCCAACCGCCTTGGGATGGAAATTGCTCTCCGCGATAACAATTTTCCCAGGGACCAGAGGAGAATGAGGCGAGCCAGCTTGTATAAGCCGCGAGACCCCAGACCCCCCTGTCGGTCGAATATTAGAGACCACCGTTGTGTTGTCCATGCGGACCAACACATGACGGCCTCTTATGCGTGGCAGAAAGTGTTTCAGCCCACGAAACACCGCCAGCATCTCCAGACAGATTACCTGCCATGAGAGACTAATAATGGATCAATTGGATTGTGACTAATAATGGATCAATTGGATTGTGATTCCTGAGGATTGAAATTCCTGATCGATTGCTTCTGTCTACCTACTGCTGCTGCTGCATGCTTCAGTGTTTGTAGCTCTGTATAGCTGCGTTTGAATCTCTATTTGATATATTTTCTTTGTTACCTATACTGCTAAATATAACTTACTCATCACCATATATTGTTTAATATAGCCTATCAAGTTAAATTTGACATCACTAGCTTTTAATCTAAATCACTACCACGTGTTAGCTTTTCGCTAGCCTGGTAGCTTTCCATCCCGGCACCCGGGTCTCCTGTTTTCTGAGTTCATTAGACAACTGTGGTGAGTTGGATTATTAAATAGACTCCATCAAACAAAGTAAGTGGAGTAAGTTGTGTGGTAAGTTTTGGATTCATCAACAAATACGGTAAGCCATGTCTTCTTCTCCTGTCATGGTCACTTGCACTGCATGCTACATGTTTAGCATATCTATCTCTGTTGGCGAACAGGGCTTCACATGTGTTAAATGTAAGGAATTAATCAGGCTGACGGAGAAGATTTCAGATTTAGAGACACGCATCTAGACTTTATGTGAGAGTAGTGAGAATGTAACAGCTTTAGATACTGCTTTGGATGCGACTAGCTTAGTGAACACTCATTGTTTGGTTCTGGCTGAGCCCTTGCAGCAGGGCAATTGGGTGACTGTGAGACAGCATATTCAGGATCTAAAAACCACTCTTCCGTTCCGATTAGAACATCAAACAGGTTCTCCCCACTCAGTGATGCACACACTGAGGATCCTGTTGAAAGTGCCCTAGTTATTGGCGATTCTAATACACGGACCGTGAAAATAGAGACACCAGCCACCATAGTCACATGTTTACAGGGAGCCAGGGCGCCTGACATCAAATTTAAAAGTGCTGCCTAAAGCTAATCGTAAATTCTCTAAGATTATTATTCACGCCGGGCACTAATTATGTTCGACTTCACAGTCGGAGATCACCAAAATTAACATTAAAGAGGTGTGTAAACTCGCAAGTACAATGTCACCGCAGTCTGTTTATCTGGCCCTCCTCTGTTAAAAGGAGTGATGAAATAGTTAGCAGATTATCATCACTCAATGGCTGGTTGTCTAAGTGGTGTCCGCAAAATAACATAGGGTTCATAGACAATTGGAAAAGTTTTTGGGGCAGACCCGACCTGTTGAAGATAGACGGCATTCATCCTTCCTGGGCTGGTGCTGCTCTTCTCTCTAGTAATTTGGCACATAGTCTTAGAGCTAAACCTTGACTCACTGGGGCCCAGGTCAGGAAGCAGACAAACTGGCTAAACCAACCGTCTGCTAGCTGTCTGGCTACTGTATACAGGCCACCAGGGCACAATACAGACTTTATCAAAGAATTTGCTGGTTTTCTATCAGAGTTAGTACTGGCTGCAGATAAAGTACTAATTGTTGGTGATTTTAATATCCATGTTGACAATGAAAAAGACGCATTGGGATTGGCATTTAAAGACATTCTAAACTCTATTGGAGTTAGACAACACGTATCGGGACCCACTCATCGCCTTAATCATACTTTAGATCTAATACTGTCACATGGACTAAATGTTGATACCATTAAAATTCTGCAGCAGAGCGATGACATCTCAGATCATTACATAATATCATGTATACTTAATTTATCTAAGGCTGCAAAGCCATCCCCTCGCTTCAAATATGGCAGGACTATAAATCACATGACTAAAGATTGCTTTGTACATAATCTTCCTCATCAGTTCCATCTCCTCAGCATTACAGATAGCCAAGAGGAACTTGATGTTGCAACAGAAACTACTGACTCTCTCTTTAATAGCACTTTAGACATAGTTGCTCCTCGCGCTTAAAGAAGATTAAAGCAAATAATCCAACGCCGTGGTACAACGAGCACACTGGCCCTTAAAACAGCAGCCAGAAAATGGAGCGAGCTGGAAGAAAACAAAACTGGAGGTTTTTCGCAATTTGTGGAAAGAGAGCATGATTGCATACAGAAAGGCCATAAAAACTGCTAGATCTGCTTATTTCTCAACTCTTTTAGAAGAAAACAAACACAACCCTAGGTATTTATTCGATACAGTGGCTAAATTAACAAAGGATAAAGCTTCAACTTCTGACGTTTGTAAACAACACAGCAGTAATGACTTTATGAACTTCTTTACTAGTAAGATTGATAACATTAGGAATAAAATTATAACCATGCAGCCGTCTACTACAGTATCACTTCAGACAGAACATTGTAGTGTCACTGAGGAAAAATTACACTCATTCACTGCTATAGGAGGAGAAGAATTGGATAACTTGTTAAATCATCAAAATCAACAACATGTATGCTTGACCCTATACCTATAAAGAGATGCTTCCAGAGGTCATAGATCCTCTGCTTAATATTATTAATTCATCCTTGACATTAGGATATGTACCAAAAACTTTGAAGTTGGCTGTAATTAAACCACTTATTAAAAAACCGCAACTTGATCCTAAAGAATTAGTCAATTACAGACCAATCTCGAATCTACCGTTTCTATCAAAAATATTAGAAAAGGCCGTGTCTTCACAATTATGTTCCTTTTTAGAAAGAAATGGTATATGTGAGGATTTCCAGTCAGGATTTAGACCGTATCATAGTACTGAGACTGCTCTAATTAGAGTTACAAATGATTTACTCTTATCATCTGATTGTGGTTGTATCTCTCTATTAGTGTTACTCGATCTTAGCGCTGCATTCGATACTATCAATCACAATATTCTTTTGAATAGACTCGAAAATTATGTGGCATTAGTGGAACTGCATTGGCATGGTTTAAATCTTACTTATCTGACTCAGTTTGTAGCAGTAAATGAAGAGATGTCACACCGATCACAAGTTCAGTATGGAGTACCGCAAGGCTCAGTGTTAGGACCGCTTTTCACCCTGTATATGCTACCACTGGGAGATATCATTAGGAAGCATGGCGTTAGTTTTCATTGTTATGCTGATGATACTCAGCTCTATATTTCTTCACGCCTGACGAAACTTACCAATTCACAAGATTAACGGAATGCATAGCTGATATAAAAATTGGATGAATAGTAATTTCTGCAACTTAATTCAGATAAAACTGAATTTTTAATTATTGACAGAAAAGCTCCACAAGTAGTGCCCTAGAATACTGTCTAACCTCAATGACTGCTCTGTCAAGCCCTCGTCAGTGAGGAACCTGGGTGTGCTCTTTGATACCAATCTTTCGCTTGAAAGCCACGCTTTCTAGCATCTGTAAAACTGCATTCTACCATCTTAAAAATATATCTAAATTACGCTACATGCTTTCAATGCAAAATGCTGAACAATTAGTACATGCTCATGAGCTCAAGGCTAGATTATTGTAATGCTCTACTGGGTGGTTGCCCTGCTCGCCTAATAAATAAACTCCAGCTGGTCCAAAACGCAGCAGCTCGAGTTCTTACTAGAACCAGGAAGTACGATCATATTAGTCCAGTTCTGTCAACACTGCACTGGCTCCCTATTAAACATTGCATACATTTTAAAATCTTGCTTATTACTTATAAAGCAATAAATGGTTTAGCTCCCAGTACTTAAGCGAGCTCTAACGCATTATACTCCATCACGCCTATTGCGGTCTCTAAACTCTGGCCAGTTGAAAATACCTAGAATATCTAAATCAACTGCAGGCGGTCGATCCTTTCCTATTTAGCACCTAAACTCTGGAACAGTCTTCCTAGCATTGTTCGGGAAGCAGACACACTCTGTCAGTTTAAATCTAGACTAAAAACACATCTCTTTACTATGGCATACACATAGAACATTTTTAACTTTCTTTATTCAAATCAAATGACTGATTGTTAGGCTGCATTAACTAGGTCAGCCGGAACCGGGAACACTTCCCATAACACCTGATGTACTCGCATCATAAAAAGAGTGGCATCCACACTAATGTTAGTCTCTCTGTTTATCCCGAGGTTTACTGCAGTCGGCCGGATCCAGGCCGCGGTCCGGATCGGATGGTGGACCTGCATCTGACATGACCAGCTCATCCTGGAGTGTCTGCTGAGACCGTGTCCATTAGTGTCTCCTCAATTTGCCTCACCGCAACGCCATCCTCAATTAACCCGCCTCCGCGCAATAACTCCGATCTTTCAAGTATTCATATTCTGTGTAATCGACGCGCCATCCTAAATGAACCCGCCTCTGGCGTGATACCCAAAATTTTGAATATTCCTATCTAATATGATTTATGACCTGCAAGGTTGCCAGAGTAATATTTATACACTGTTAATAATAGGCCAGAGGAGAACTGGCACCGACTGAGTCTGGTTTCTCCTGTTTATTTTTCTCCATCATGCCCTGATGGAGTTTTGGTTCCTTGCCACTGTCGCCTCTGGCTTGGCTTGCTCAGTTGGGGACACTCAAATTATGATCCAAGTTACTCAACTAAATATACAAATAGAATTTATTAATTTGGTCATATATAATTCTATAAACTATCCAAATTAAACTAGCCAAATCAAATTTTGTTGCAATGTTGTCCTGTTTAACACTGTGAAGCTGCTTTGAAACAATCGTCATTGTAAAAGCGCTATATAAATAAAGTTGATTGATTTATTGATTGAGAGATGATGGTCCTGATACTGGCCCTGGGCGAAGCGACCACACATGGTCACCCGTACAATCTATTTTTTTTAAAATCTATTTTTTTATGATTAAATGTGCTTTTTCAAAAAGCTGTTTTTCATAATAATACACTGCATTTATACGAATGATGCCTATTTTATGAATTATGCATTTCCAAAGCAGGATTTTCCCAAAGATTTTTTTCATAATAATAGAGGACATTTCACAAATGCCAATCAACAGGCAGTGGGCGGTGCTAGACGCTGATTGGATAATCCTTTCAGATTGATTACTTTTGTCTGTCTGGGTCTGAATAAAACAATATGCCAGAGTCCTACAGTCTTTCAGTCCAGATTAAGTGCCAAGTCCTTAAAGGGATAGTTCACTCAAAAATGAAAATGTGATGTTTATCTGCTTACCCCCAGGACATCCAAGATGTAGGTGTGTTTCTTTCTTCAGTAGAACACAAATTAAGATGTTTAACTCCAACCGTTGCTCGTATAATGCATGTCAATTGGGTCTATTTCTATGAGAGCCACTATGAGAGTAAAAACACACAGACATATTCATCCATAATAAACCCTGTGGCTCACGGTGACACATTAATGTCTTAAGACACAAAACGAATGGTTTCTGTGAGAAACCGATCAGTATTTGAGTTATTTTTTTACCTTATCTCAGACAAACCTCATCTAGGATTCCGAATGCATTCTTCCGCCGGAGAAGGTCAAAACAGTGGCGCGATCATAGATATATATATATAGATGCCTCATTAGTGCCTGCGTGGATAACGCAGATCGGTCAAATGAAGGATTGTATGTAAATTTACATCTATGATCGCGCCGCTGTTTTGACCTTCTCCGGCGGAAGTATGCATTGGGAATCCTAGATGAGGTTCGTCTGATATAAGGTAAAAAAATAACGTACTCGGTTACTCACGTAACCTCGGTTCCCTGAGAAAGGGAACGAGTATTGAGTATGGGAAAACTCCTTTTCTTGAGAATATGAAGCAAAAAAACTTTATTCTATAAAGTGTCTTTGTAAAACGCAGTGGGGCTGCACAGCAGATAGAACAGCGCGAGCTGCACGCTGGTTGGCTGTGGTGCGGCAACTGCAGGAACCTATGGCGAGTCGGCTGAGAGAGCGAACCAATAGGAGTCGCTAGAAATCCCGCCGAACATGATCACTAGAATTAGCATACTGAGGCTATAAAAGACCGTGTTCTGCCATAGGTTTAAAATCGACTGAAGCGATACCCTGAGAAGCAAAAGCACGGCGGGTTACGCAATACTCGTTCCCTCTCTCAGGGAACCGAGGTTACGTGAGTAACCGAGTACGTTCCCTTTCGAGAGGTCTCTCGTATTGCGTATGGAAACCCCATTTAAAACGCTGTGCGTGCTTAACCGACCCAAACTGTGGCCTGAGGAGAACCTGAGGCACATAAGATGGGTAACAGTGAGTCCCAGGGAGGCCAACAAAGTGGAGAGTGCATGTAAATCACCCGCTTGCTTGACTGAGACCAGTACCAGCAGAAAGGCGGTTTTGAGTGAGAGGTGCTTATGCTCACAGACTGAAGCGGTTCAAAGGTGGAGCCCTTCATAGTTTCTGACACTGTGGCAAGGTCCCATTTAGGGACTGAGGGAAAGCGTACAGTAAGCTCGCTTTTCCTCAGTGATTGTCCAGTGATAAGATGCTATGGGGGCAACGTTTACTTTGAGGGTGGAGGGGGAATGACCCACGTCCATTAGGAAGGAAGGCGAGCACTTCTGCCACCTCGCTCAAGTGTGCATCGAGGTTTCGTGCTGTACACCAGATAGAGAATACCGACCATTTCAGTGCATAGAGCCACCTAGTTGCGGGGGCTCTAGCTTCAGAATAGTATTCAGAACTCTTTCAGAGAGATTCCCGGGTATCCGTTGATGGGCCATACGTGGAGGGCCCACAGTTCGGGACAAGGATGCCAGATTTTCCCCCTAGCCTGCATGAGGAGGTCTCTCCTCAGCGGAATCGGCCATGAGTCAGTTCGGAGACCCATATTCGGTTTTACCACAACAGGGCTATTGACCGCACTGTGGGTTCGGTTTCCTTGATCTTTTTGATGGACTAAGGCAACATCGCGATCAGAGGGAAAGCATACAGAGGGTGTCTGGGCCAGATATGGGCCAGCACATCCCCATGTTTGGAGAAAAATATTGGGCAGTGAGCATTGTCCTCTGATCTATTTTCGCTTGCCGAAGGTGCTCCAAATCAACTGAATTGTATGCGGGTGAAGAGACCATTCCCCCGGGGAATGCCGCTTCTGGATAACGTATCCAAACTCTGATTCAGGATACCTGGCACATGAGCCGCTCTCAGGGAGCTCAGGTAGTGCTCTGCCCATGAAAGGAGGTGTTTCGCCATGGAATGTAGAGAGCCTGATTTCTGACCGCCCTGGCGATTTATGTAGGATACCACCGTTCGGACCAGGACATGGTGACCCTTTATGTACGGAAGGAAAGCTCTTAGCGATAGGATGACCGCTATCATCTCTAGACAGTTTATGTGCAGCCTTTTCTCTGAATTTGCCCATTGGCCAGAGACTGGCTTGCCCTCGTGCAGGGCGCCCCAACCTAGGTTGGATTCACCTGTCGAGACCACTTTCCATTTCGTAACTGTACCCATAATCACACCTGTCTGATACCAGGTTGTCGCCTTCCAAGGAGCCAGAGCTTTGACACAGCTGTGGTTCACTTTGATGCGAAACTGGCCTGATCACCATGCGTGAGCCGGAAAGCGGGAATTCAACCAGCGTTAAAGGGGCGCATGTGAAATAGACCCAGCTTGAGTACTGCCTATACAGAGGCCATAAGACCTAGCATCCTTTGAAAATGTTTGAGAGGAACTTACGTGCAAGCTTTGAATGACGCCGCCGCATTCTGAATAGAGAGGGCGCGCTGTGACATAAGCCGTGCCCTCTGTGACATAAGCCGTGCCCTCATCTGTATTGAGTCTATGACCATACCCAGAAAAGATCAATTCTGGGTGGGAGACATTGAAGTCTTGGCGATATTGATCCTGATACCCAAACATTCTAGATGGTTGAGGAGCCAGGACTTGTGTATCGTCAACTGTGCCTCTGATTGGGCTATGACAAGCCAATCGACGAGGTAGTTGAGTATCCGCATGCCATTCAGCTTCAGTGGGGCTTTTTCAAACTACCATGCAGTTTGTAAAAGTGCGAGGCGCCAGAGATAACCCGAATGGCAGGACTGTGTATTGATAAGCCTGACCCTCGAAGGCGAATCTCAAGAATGGCCTGTGACGGGGTGCAATCTGAATGTGAAAATCTTTCAGATCGGCTGAAAAAACAATCCCCAGGGCAAATGTGCGCAAGGATTTGTTTCACTGTCATCATCTTGAACGAGCGCGTCATAAGCGCTTTGTTCGGATGTCTGAGGTCTAGGATGGGCCTGAGGTCACCAACCAATTTTTCGGGACGAGGAAGTAGCGACTGTAAAAGCCTGACTCACTTTGTGTCGGGTGCACGGTTTCCACCACTCCCTTTTCCAACAGTTTCGATACCTCGGCGCGGAGCACACGTCTCACGCTGCTTTTCACTGAGGTTTCGACCACAGCGCGAAAGCGCGGGGGTCTGCGAATGAACTGTAGTGAATAACTTTGTTTTAATATGTTCAATACCCAATTTGGTATACCAGGAATGGCCTGCGCTCGTGAAGCCAAGGGTTGAATTCGATTCTGGGACGGGCCGCTAGTAATAGGGACCCGGTAACCCGGTTGCTTTGTGCTGTAACACTGTGTTTATTTTTGGAGACGCAGATTTTTCAGTGGCCGCGCGTCTCACCTTCATAGCGCTCATGGCGCGAGTGCGCTGTGTGACAAGTGCTTGGGTGCAGGGGTGCAGACTGTAGAGTGGGAACATTCCCTACATAGAAAAAGCTCTTTTAGTGATTCATTGTAATAATGTGCAGTGGCGCACTGTGTAGTGGGCGCAAACTTAGATTTAAAGTACTCACGGTATAAGTCGGAGAGTGTTAGTGTGCAGACGAGCGTGTTTGACCACAAGTTAATTGACTGCAATATTTACATCTCCTGTCACCTGAACCAAGGGAACTGGGAGAATATAAGAAAGTCCATGGTAATCCGGCCGTGGTGGGATTTATGAGTGATTTTGTGGCACTGAATTAACAGTGCTTATGCAGGAGTGCATACAGTGTACTGGACACATTGTCTACAGTGTTGAGCCTCTTCAGTCGCCTGAATAAAGGGGACTGGGAGAATATAAGAAAGTCCATGGTAATCCGGCCGTGGCGAGATTTATGAGTGATTTTGTGGCACTGAATTAACAGTGCTTATGCAGGAGTGCATACAGTGTACTGGACACATTGTCTACAGTGTTGAGCCTCTTCAGTCGCCTGAATAAAGGGGACTGGGAGAAGTGATAGAGTGAAAAAAGGCGCAGGGCTTGGCAGCTACATTACGACGCCGTTATGCTCTAGACAGTGAGCGTGTGCTATGATGTAAGTCACGCCCTAGTCAGCGAACGCGCGCTGTGGAAAGGGCCTCAGTATGCTAATTCTAGCGACCTTGTTCGGCGGGATTTCTAGCGACTCCTATTGGTTCACTCTCTCAGCCGCCTCGCCATAGGTTCCTGCAGTTGCCGCAGCACAGCCAACCAGCGCGCAGCTCGCGCTGTTCTATCTGCTGTGCAGCCGCACTGCTTTTACAAAGACACTTTATAGAATAAAGTTTTTTTGCTTCATATTCTCGAGAAAAGGAGTTTTCCCATATGCAACACGAGAGAACTCTCGAAAGGGAACTCAAATACTGATCGGTTTCTCGCAGAAACCAATCATATCATTTCTTAAGACATCAATGTGTCGCCACGAGCCACAGGGTATAATATGGATTAATATGTCTGTTTGTCTTTACTCTCATAGTGGCTCTCATTGAAATAGACCCCGTTGACATGCATTATATGAGCAACGGTTGGAGTTAAAAATCTTCATTTGTGTTCAACTGAAGAAACAAACACACCTACATCTTGGATGCCCTGGGGGTAAGTAGATAAACATCAAATTTAAATTTTTGGGTGAACTATCGCTTTAAACACAGCCACAGATCAATCAATCAATCAATTTTATTTATATAGCGCTTTTACAATGACGATTGTTTCAAAGCAGCTTCACAGTGTTAAACAGGACAACATTGCAACAAAATTTGATTTGGCTAGTTTAATTTGGATAGTTTATAGAATTATATATGACCAAATTAATAAATTCTATTTGTATATTTAGTTGAGTAACTTGGATCATAATTTGAGTGTCCCCAACTGAGCAAGCCAAGCCAAAGGCGACAGTGGCAAGGAACCAAAACTCCATCAGGGCATGATGGAGAAAAATAAACCTTGGGAGAAACCAGACTCAGTCGGGGTGCCAGTTCTCCTCTGGCCTATTATTAACAGTGTATAATTATTACTCTGGCAACCTTGCAGGTCATAAATCATATTAGATAGGAATATTCGAAATTTTGGGTATGACGACGAGACGGGTTCATTTAGGATGGCGCCGATTACAAGAATATGAATACTTGAAAGATCGGAGTTATTGCGCGGAGACGGGTTAATTGAGGATGACGTTCGGTGAGGCAAATTCAGAGGAGACACTAATGGACACGGTCTCAACAGACACTCCAGGATGAGCTGGTCATGTCCAGATGCAGGTCCACCATCCGATCCGGACACGGCCTGGATCCGCCGACTGCAGTAAACCTCGGGATAAACAGAGAGACTAACATTAGTGTGGATGCCACTTTTTATGATGTAACGAGTACATCAGGTGTTATGGGAAGTGTTCCCGGTTCCGGCTGACCTAGTTAATGCAGCCTAACAATCAGTCATTTGATTTGAATAAAGAAAGTTAAAAATGTTCTATGTGTATGCCATAGTAAAGAGATGTGTTTTTAGTCTAGATTTAAACTGACAGAGTGTGTCTGCTTCCCGAACAATGCTAGGAAGACTGTTCCAGAGTTTAGGTGCTAAATAGGAAAAGGATCGACCGCCTGCAGTTGATTTAGATATCCTAGGTATTTTCAACTGGCCAGAGTTTAGAGACCGCAATTGACGTGATGGAGTATAATGCGTTAAGAGCTCGCTTAAGTACTGGGGAGCTAAACCATTTATTGCTTTATAAGTAATAAGCAAGATTTTAAAATGTATGCGATGTTTAATAGGGAGCCAGTGCAGTGTTGACAGCTCATGAACGCATGTACTAATTGTTCAGCATTTTGCATTGAAAGCATGTGACGTAATTTAGATATATTTTTAAGATGGTAGAATGCAGTTTTACAGATGCTAGAAACGTGGGTTTCAAACGAAAGATTGGTATCAAAGAGCACACCCAGGTTCCTCACTGACGACGAGGACTTGACAGAGTAGCCATCGAGGGTTAGACAGTATTCTAGGGCACTACTTGTGGAGCTTTTCTGTCCAATAATTAAAAATTCAGTTTTATCTGAATTAAGTTGCAGGAAATTACTATTCATCCAATTTTTAATATCAGCTATGCATTCCGTTAATCTTGTGAATTGGTAAGTTTCGTCAGGGTGTGAAGAAATATAGAGCTGAGAATCTTCAGCATAACAATGAAAACTAACGCCATGCTTCCTAATGATATCTCCCAGTGGTAGCATATACAGGGTGAAAAGCAACGGTCCTAACACTGAGCCTTGCGGTACTCCATACTGAACTTGTGATCGGTGTGACATCTCTTCATTTACTGCTACAAACTGATAACGGTCAGATAAGTAAGATTTAAACCATGCCAATGCAGTTCCACTAATGCCAACATAATTTTCGAGTCTATTCAAAAGAATATTGTGATCGATATTATCGAATGCAGCGCTAAGATCGAGTAACACTAATAGAGAGATACAACCACAATCAGATGATAAGAGTAAATCATTTGTAACTCTAATTAGAGCAGTCTCAGTACTATGATACGGTCTAAATCCTGACTGGAAATCCTCACATATACAATTTCTTTCTAAAAAGGAACATAATTGTGAAGACACTGCCTTTTCTAATATTTTTGATAGAAACGGTAGATTCGAGATTGGTCTGTAATTGACTAATTCTTTAGGATCAAGTTGCGGTTTTTTAATAAGTGGTTTAATTACAGCCAACTTAAAAGTTTTTGGTACATATCCTAATGTCAAGGATGAATTAATAATATTAAGCAGAGGATCTATGACCTCTGGAAGCATCTCTTTTAATAGCCTAGTCGGTATAGGGTCAAGCATACATGTTGTTGATTTTGATGATTTAACAAGTTTAGCCAATTCTTCTCCTCCTATAGCAGTGAATGAGTGTAATTTTTCCTCAGTGAGACTACAATGTTCTGTCTGAAGTGATACTGTAGTAGAAGGCTGCATGGTTATAATTTTATTCCTAATGTTATCAATCTTACTAGTAAAGAAGTTCATAAAGTCATTACTGCTGTGTTGTTTACAAACGTCAGAAGTCGAAGCTTTATCCTTTGTTAATTTAGCCACTGTATCGAATAAATACCTAGGGTTGTGTTTGTTTTCTTCTAAAAGAGTTGAGAAATAAGCAGATCTAGCAGTTTTTATGGCCTTTCTGTATGCTCTCTTTCCACAAATTGCGAAAAACCTCCAGTTTTGTTTTCTTCCAGCTGCGCTCCATTTTTCTGGCTGCTGTTTTAAGGGCCCGAGTGTGCTCGTTGTACCACGGCGTTGGATTATTTGCTTTAATCTTCTTTAAGCGCCGAGCAACTATGTCTAAAGTGCTAGTAAAGAGAGAGTCAGTAGTTTCTGTTGCAACATCAAGTTCCTCTTGGCTATCTGTAATTCTGAGGAGATGGAACTGATGAGGAAGATTATGTATAAAGCAATCTTTAGTCGCAGCGGTTATAGTCCTGCCATATTTGCAGCGAGGATGGCTTTGCAGCTTTAGCTAAATTAAGTATACATGATATTAGGTAATGATCTGAGATGTCATCGCTCTGCTGCAGAATTTTAATGGTATCAACATTTAGTCCATGTGACAGTATTAGATCTAAAGTATGATTAAGGCGATGAGTGGGTCCAGATACGTGTTGTCTAACTCCAATAGAGTTTAGAATGTCTTTAAATGCCAATCCCAATGCGTCTTTTTCATTGTCAACATGGATATTAAAATCACCAACAATTAGTACTTTATCTGCAGCCAATACTAACTCTGATAGAAAACCAGCAAATTCTTTGATAAAGTCTGTATTGTGCCCTGGTGGCCTGTATACAGTAGCCAACACAAATGTCAAACGGGATTTATCATTTACACTACACAATGTTACATAAAGCACCAAAACTTCAAAGGAATTATATTTGAAACTAGACTTCTGAGTAATACTGAAGATATCATTATAAATTACAGCAACACCTCCCCCTTTTCCTTTCAGACGTGTAATAATCTTGGGGAGTGGACTCATTTAAAGTAATGTAGTCGTCAGGTTTTAGCCAGGTTTCTGTCAAACACAGCACATCTAGGTTATGATCTATAATCATATCATTAACAATAAGCGTTTTTGGCGAAAGGGATCGAATATTCAGCAACCCGAGATTTATCAATTGTTCATCCGTATTATATCTGTTGTTTATTTGTTGGACATCAATTAAATTTTTACTGTTGAATGGTTTTGATGGTTTTTTGTATTTACTGATTCGGGGAACAGACACAGTCTCTATGTGATAATATCTAGGTGAAAGCGTCTCAATGTGGTGGGATTTAGCTGACTCTGGTGACGTGAGACAGCTAGCAGACGGTTGGTTTAGCCAGTTTGTCTGCTTCCTGACCTGGGCCCCAGTGAGTCAAGGTTTAGCTCTAAGACTATGTGCCAAATTACTAGAGAGAAGAGCAGCACCAGCCCGGGTAGGATGAATGCCGTCTATCTTCAACAGGTCAGGTCTGCCCCAAAAACTTTTCCAATTGTCTATGAACCCTATGTTATGGACACCACTTAGACAACCAGCCATTGAGTGATGATAATCTGCTAACTATTTCATCACTCCTTTTAACAGGAGGGGGCCAGATAAACAGATTGCCGGTGACATCGTACTTGCGAGTTTACACACCTCTTTAATGTTAATTTTGGTGATCTCCGACTGACGGTCGAACATCATTAGTGCCGACGTGAATAATAATCTTAGAGAATTTACGATTAGCTTTAGCCAGCACTTTTAAATTTGCTTTGATGTCAGGCGCTCTGGCTCCCGGTAAACATGTGACTATGGTGGCTGGTGTCTCTATTTTCACGCCCGTGTAATAGAATCGCCAATAACTAGGGCACTTTCAACAGGATCCTCAGTGGGTGCATCACTGAGTGGGGAGAACCTGTTTGATGTTCTAATCGGAACAGCAGAGTGGTTTTTAGATCCGCGACTATGCTGTCTCACAGTCACCCAATTGCCCTGCTGCAAGGGCTCAGCCGGAACCAAACAATGAGTGTTCACTAAGCTAGTCGCATCCAAAACAGTATCTAAAGCTGTAACATTCTCACTACTCTCACATAAAGTCTGGATGCGTGTCTCTAAATCTGAAATCTTCTCCGTCAGCCTGATTAATTCTTACATTTAACACATGTGAAGCCCTGTTACAACGGAGATAGATATGCTAAACATGTAGCATGCAGTGCAAGTGACAATGACAGGAGACATGGCTTACCGTATTTGTTGATGAATCCAAAACTTACCACACAACTTACTCCACTTACTTTGTTTGATGGAGTCTATTTAATAATCCAACTCACCACAGTTGTCTAATGAACTCAGAAAACAGGAGACCCGGGTGCCGGGATGGAAAGCTACCAGGCTAGCGAAAAGCTAACACGTGGTAGTGATTTAGATTAAGAGCTAGTGATGTCAAATTTAACTTGATAGGCTATATTAAACAATATATGGTGATGAGTAAGTTATATTTAGCAGTATAGATAACAAAGAAAATATATCAAATAGAGATTCAAACGCAGCTATACAGAGCTACAAACACTGACGCATGCAGCAGCAGCAGTAGGTAGACTGGAGCAATCGACAGAGTCAAAATACATTTTCAGTCACAAATAAGAAATGAGAAGCACCCTTGGTGTTCCGTGATGTCACCACACAAAGATTAATTTGTCATGTCTGTTGACTTTTCAACTTCAAACAAATCAGCGTCAAGCACTATCCTCTATTATTATGAATAAAATATTTGGGAAAATCCTGCTTTGGAAATGCATAATACATCAAATAGGCGTCATTCGTAAATGCAGCGTATTATGAAAAAGCACATTTAATCATGAAAAAATTGATTTTTAAACATAATAGTGTGTGTGGAAGAGGTAAATGTGAAATATATTAAACAGTAAATGTTGTGTTTTCAGGTAATTTTACAAAATAAATAGATACATTTATTTGTTTAATGATTAAATTAACATTTAATGAAATTACTTAATTATTTCAGAATAAACTGGTACATTTAATTGTTGTTTTATTGAATTCATTATTTATTTAATTATTTTGTTTTGAGTAATTTGGTCCTCTATATGGGTATGGTCCTGAAGAGAGAAGCTGGGTTCCCTCCCGAGACGTCCTAGATCAGGCCTCAGGAGCGTCAGGTGGCGCTCGTTGAGAGAGGGGTACTGTCATGATCCTGGGTTTTCTTTCCCCTTTCTCTGTCTCCCCCTTGTGGTCACACACTCTATCACGCACACTCATCTTCTGCTCCGCTCATTATCTTACAGCTGTTTCCCCTTTCGTTACCATCTCCTCACCTGTTCCCTTTTTTCCCTTTATTGTCTCAGCTTCTTATTCCCTCTTCCTACCCTGTCTTGTTGTTGGATTATTCAATGACCTCTTGTGAGAAATGTCATCCTGTCCCGTCCTGTCTCCTTGACGTGATACTATTTGTTCTTCTGTGAGTTATACTGCCTTCAGACTGTGTATTATCAAGCTGTGCCTGTTTGCAGAGTACCTGGTCAGCGCCTGCTCACGGCTGTTCACCCTCTCTGCTGTTATTACCATTCCTGACTGGCTATAAGCATTTCAGGGTCCCTGGCCACCGTCCTCGTGGAAGTTTGTGTTGTTATTATCTGGCAGTTTCCGTTCTGGCTTTTGTTAATGCCTATGATTTGTGTTCTAATTATTCATTGAGGACAATTTCCTTTATCTATTAAAGACTGTTAATTGCACCCCGCCCTGGTCTTCCATCATCCTTAGATAAGCTTAAGGAAAATTCCTTTATTCATATTATATTTTCATGAAATTACCAAAAATATTATTCATACTGTTCATATTATTCAAAATATTATTCACACTGTTTACAGAAAGTATTCTTAATATATTTATTTAAGGTTTTAGTCAGCAAATCCTTTTTAATGGAATTCAGTGATTCACAAAGGAACACTGAGGGATAATGTTGGACCTAATTAAAAAGTGACAAAAATAAATGACAAAATTAAAACATCTGGTATAAACACAAATTCTGAGAATGAACAGATCATTCCTATTAGACTCAAACTGGAGTCTGGGTGGGGTGACCAATGTGATAACAACCAGCAGTGTTATTCTGCTAACTAACAGGGAAGTGATTACTTCCACTTGCTCTGCTGAAATTCAGCCACTGTGAATTTTTCACTGATACAACAAACAGCATGATATATAAATAGCATCCTGACAGCACATACAAATTGCAAAATGTTTCACCGGCTGCCAGGAAAGCTTAACTGAGGTACTGGCTTACTGCTAATGTATACTTCTTTCTAATGAATGTGCTTTCTTAACCTTGAAACCGGTAAGACACAAAGAATACTGAATTAAAAATGGTAAAACAAGGAACATGGGTGCATTATAGGTATGATTCAGGGTCAGTTGACTGGCTGAGTGTGGAGTTTTAAACCACAGAGGCTCCCCAATAATTATATTAAAATGACACACCGTTTAATTTAAAATAAAAGTAGCTCTTTGCTGAAGAAGCTTTTCTAGAGGCCAGAAATATTGAAGTCCTTGCAAGTATTTCTTCTTCATAATATTGTGGTGCATTAGATGTTTGAAACATGATACACTACTTGCATCTGGTCTATGAAATTGCTAAATAATGTTTATGTTTAGCGTTATAACATCGATGGTCTTAAATTCAAACAATGAGTGTACTTACCCTGTACAGCAACTCCAGAGCCAGGTAAGCAAGCAGTGTGACGGATACAAAATTCTACCACCAGGTGATAGCCAGGTATACACTCACAGAGCCTGTCATGAGTGCTGTTACATTCCCTTCGTACAATCTGCCTTTCTTTGCAGACAGATGTACAATGTTGACAGCTGTCTCCCCAATGCCACTGTTCTGCAAATAATTTTTCTGGGCAGGGGACACAAACAGTGGGTTCCTCCATGCTGCAGTGGCGTTCCACGGCCATGCCAGGTGGACACTGGTCACAAAGCAGCACCTTAGAGGTCATTGGGTCTCGGTGCTGGTACTTTGGTATTTCTTGATAGGCCCATGCAAAAGACATGGCAAACAGCTAAGGAAACAAATAGGAAATACAGTTTAGAGGTTGCATTTTGGCATGTATATAAAGTGTTTTCTAAGTAATTTTGGGGATTTCCCCTTCACACTGCTGCCATAACAAACAATATGGTCTGGATATGACAGAGGCCGTTGTGTGACTGCTTTTGGCTCAAGTCAAATGAGCAAGACTCACAAGCATTAAAAAAAAAAAGAGAGAGAGAGAGAGAGAGGATGCCAAGCTACCCATAAATTGTGTTCTATATACAGCAGGTATATAAGGAAAAGGAAGGAAAAGTCCTTAAACTCATTTTTTTTAGCATGGTGAATGCTGCAGATATAGAGTCAAATTGTGGAGAACGGGGTGAACTTTTAGCCTTTTGGCGCTCTAAGCAAGGTTGCCATTTGACAATGATGTGTACAGTACTCTAACCCAAATTACATACTACTATGGAGTCTTCGAGAGTTGTAATTACAAAGTTCAAATGATCTCTAAATGAAACTCACAAAGAAACCAGTGACCTTGAGTCAGTGCTGAATGTAAATGATTAATTTCAAGGTAAGCTACATTTATCTCAGGCAGACATAAGGCTCTCAGAGAAATCTCATTGTTCTCATTGAGTGGAAGCCTAAAACAGGACACTGAAATTGAAATTTGAATCCAAAAAGATTCAAGTGTGACACAGATAGCTAATAAGACACAAGATTCAATTTGCAATTACATAAGATATGAGACATTTCTGTACACCCCACAATGACTAATTCTCCAACTATCACCACACCAAATATTCCTGATTAACAAACTTGTTAAAATTTAGCTTGGGGAAATTAGAAATGTGACATTTCAGGATCTGCAGGTGGTCTTCACAGCAAAGCTTTCTTAATTAAGTTACAAAATTAAATAAATCATATCTATATCACTCTTGAACTCTTCCTAAAAATATCCCCAGCTCTCTCTCTCTCTCCATTACCTGTGGGCTATCCATTCACTGTCTTGAGCCCTATTCAGACAGGATTAGTTTTACATGGAGAGGTGTGGTAATTATTACCAGAGTTTTTCAGTGATTTTAGTCCCGTCCGAATGTCCAAACGACATTTGACTTGGTAATTATTACGGACAATGTATGGTACAGTGAAATTTTACCTTCTGTAAAAAGGTCAGGAAAAAATATTTTAGGTAATGCTAATCCCATGCAAATAGACCAGCTGTAAATATGTACATACATATTCCATCATTTCCTGCTTAAAAGTAGTTGTCCGTGTTTTTTCAAGTATAGAAGCGCTTGAAGAAGCATTCAGTTGCATTCTAGGCAAGCACCACTCACATTTTCTTAAGAAAATGTACATATCTGCGCATGTGATATCAGGAAACACGCAATACACATATGACGACAGGGAGGTAAATCAAGTTACCCCTCCTCCTTCTGGTTCACTGAGATGTCTTATCCTGTGTGAATTGGCCATTAATATTACAGATGTGTTGTGGTAAAATTACATTACTCCATCTACCCTTGTAAAACTAATCCCATCCTAATAGGGACATTTGACATCAAACAAGGCTCTCCTTACATCCACATCATAAGGTTAGTGGTATGGAGCATAGAGGGTGGAGTTACTTAATTTCTTAAATTTAATTATATTTTTATTTTATACCTTTTTTTATCTGCTATAATAAAAGATACCCCTATCCCTCTCTCTAAATGTCGTATACATATTTAGTTGTTGCATAAATGACAAAGTAGTTCAGACATCCATTCATTATCATACAATTTATTGGAATGTATAATTCCACAAATTAACCAACTAACAGACCAAATAAATACATATTAATTAAATGAACATAATTCCTCCATTACAATCTTTATCTGGGAGCGGTGCATATATGAATATATGAATGCAAGAAAGAAATCACAGTTTAGTATTATAATGATGTCGTTGATTGTTTTATTTTGAAATGCGAACATTCTATCAATGTAAGTCAATGGAACTTCACATTTAAGTATATTATGTTTTTATTGAGTATAAAGTTTGAAAAAAATTGTTATACTCAATGTATACTAATTGCAGTGAAGTTAAAGTGAAATGTCCAGTGAGTGGCGCTAGTCCGCTAGAAGCATGTTTAATGTTCCTACTGCAACAGATGAACATGAATGTGGCAACATTTTATGTTGTTGTATGTATCACTGCAGTTTTTAAATGAAATGCCCGATGAGTTATTATAAAAAATTAAAGGTGCTGTAAGCAATTTCTGAGAATCATTGTTGAACACTGTTGATATTTGAAATCAACCCAAACAAACACAACCTTCCCTTCATTGCTCCGCAAACTCCAGTCAGAAGGTCCTTCCTCAGAGGAATGAACCAATGAGGGGCTGTCGCGAGGAGCATGAGTTATGGACACAATATGCAGTTATGGTTGATTATATAATTGCATTAATGAGAAATTGAACAGGTGTTCCTAATAATCCTTTAGGTGAGTGTATAAACCACTGGGTAGGTTTAGGGTTGGGGTGGGTGTAGTTGTAAATAAAACATAATTATTTTTGCTAAATGGAAATAGGACAAATGGTGGTAAAAAAGTCCACACATTGCATTAAAATTAACACCCATTTTGATTGGTCTTAACACGACACTGTCATTATTTTTACACCAGCTAGAGGGCGCATGAGTTTAAAATGTCAATATAGGTCATAATAAGGTGTTTGAAAAACCTAGCGTCGTTTTTTTTTTGGAGGACAGTTTGGTTTTGACACTGCAAAATATTGTATTATATCATTATAATCATTTTATTTGTTGTATTTTGGCACTCCTGTAATCCAGTGTAATCCACTGGTACATTTTTATTCAGCAATTTTTACACAATTAATTTTTTTTATCAGATTGCAGAGGCTTAGTTTCATTTGACTGCAGTTATGGTTTCTGGCGCTCTACAGGAATATTATTTTCTATGACATTGAAGAGGTTTATTTTTTATTTGATATTAAGTTACTGGTTGTACAGTCTCCATTTTTGCATTTCTGAAATAAATATTTCTATGTGCTATATTCCTCTGTGTTGTGTTTGTTTCCTTTTTCTGTTCTGAAGAGAACTGAGCCTTTGTAAAAGCCTTATGAGGCATAAATCGTCCTCACTTTAGATGAGCTCAGAGAAATAGTTAACTGACATCTACTAAATGTTTTATAACTACCTGAGTTAATCATGATCTACAGTAGGAATACATGTTGATAAAGCATTTATTAACACACTGAGTAACTATTACTATATGTCTAAATAATAAGATGTATAAATGTACATTTAAATAGTTTATTAACCCTTGACTTACACTTTCTAAATGATCTTATGAACCACTGACAACTCCTAAATAACTGGTTTGTAAATAATTACATATTTAATTTAGAAATGATAAATTGATAATTAATAAAGTAGGAAAATATAGTTATTAAATATAATATAGGTTTGCTTATAAATCAAGAATAAAGCATTTATATCTGTATTTATAAACTGCCTATTAATGTCTAGTAATACTTTATAAATTATAAATTAACTAATGCTTAACTAATGCTTCAAAGTGTGTAGCTATTTTAAAGTGTTACCATGTTGGGTAAAACAAAGAAAAGGAGGATGGTTAGGATGTGACAACAGCTGGAAAGCCTGTATATTCGTGGAGTGTGCGAATGTCAAAAGATCAAAAAAGATTTAAAGCTAGTGACATATGAGCACATCAACCTGATCACTTTATTTTGCGTTCATGTAAACATGTTGTTTTCATTCTGATTGAATCAAAACATTTTCATGTAAATGTGGCTTATGTCTTCATGGAGTAAAGAATTAGTTCACTTCAAAATAAAAATGTCCTGATAATTTGCTCACACCCATCTCATCCAAGATGTTCATGTCTTTCTTTCTTCAGTCAAAAGGAAAACATTTTTTTTAGGAAAACATTCCAGGATTTTTCTTCATAAAATGTATTCAATGACAACCAATGGGTTGAAGGACCAAAACAATTTCAAAGGGCTTTGAAGGGCTCTGCACTATCCTAGCTGAGGAATAGGGTGTTATCCAGCGAAACCATCTGTCGTTTAAAAAAATAAAAATAAATAAATAATATATATATATATATATATATATATATATATATATATATATATATATATATATATATATATATATATATATATATACTTTTAACCTAAAATGCTTCAGAGTTGTTCTTCTTCACAGCGTATGAAGTCATCACATCAGAAAGGTCACGGCCATGGTATGTGGACGAACCATCCCAGAGATGAAACGAATGTGCAAAGACTAAATCAAACTCCCTTTACAAATATAAAAGTAAAACAATGATGTCGGACAATTTTAACGTTGGAGGAGAACATGAGATGGATTTTTTCGGCACTGGATCAGTACTTCCACATACGTCACAGCCATGACCTTTCCAATGTGATGGTGTCATACATTGTGAAAAAGCACAACACTGAAGTCATGCATTTGAGGTTAAAAAGTATATACATGTTTATTTTATTTTTTTAAATGGCTGATGGTTTTGCTTGATAAGACCCTATTCCTCAGCTTGAATCGTGCAGAGCCCTTTGAAAATGCATTGATTTGCACCTTAAACCCATTGGTTGCCATTGAAATACATTATATGGAGAAAAATCCTGGAATGTTTTCCTCAAACTATTTATTTTCGACTGAAGAAAGAAAGACATGAACATCTTGGATGAGATGGGGGTGAATAAATTATCAGGACATTTTCATTTTGAAGTGAACTAAGCCTTTAAGATGTGAATTAAATAAACAAATTAAGGAGGGGGAAAAAGAAAACTTAATAGGTACTTCAATACAGTGCTGTCTAGCAAGCATTAAAATGGCCTTTAGCTTGATTGGATCTACTAGCTATGAATAAGCTACACTATTATCTGTTTCCGACATGTTCACAACTTATTTAATGTAGTCATGTCCTCGGCTATTGTACAGATGTGAACTGTGAAAACAAGCTTTATACCTTCTCAAGGTACTACAACAGCCAAACAGATAGAGACCATTTATGGAAATTCAGACTCTTTCACCCTTTCATGATAACAGATAACCTCTCCTTGACAACAACTTCAGAGTTTCCATTCTAAATCCCAGCTCAACCACCATTATTCTAGTATCTCATTATTCCACATGGCCTCATTAAAATGTCTTCCTAAAAAAGGCACATGGAAAGTCCAATGATGTTTGATAATTTTGATATTGATCTCCAAATCCTGGATTCATGCAAATAATGTTTCAGAACCACAAATAGCTGCACATGCAAAGCACACCTCTACAACCTCGACAGACAAAACACAGGCTCAATGTGGACACCGAAACCATACAGATCAAACATTGTATCAGGTGCAGCTACATTAAAATGTAAAGCATATGATCAATGTACTCATTGTGAAGGCCTACATACCTGATGCTTTGCAAATCTATCAGGGGATTTATATTTGTGACAATTTGTTATATTTGTTATATTTTCAAAAACCATATGTCACTATTATAATATTGTTATTACAGTAGGATAGGCATATACTGTATATCCTATATACTACACTGTTTATAATAATACTCTTAATGATAATAGTAATATATGTAACTATTTACACTCCAAATTAAGATGCATATTATCATTGATATTTAAATTTATAACACATTTAGAAAAAAAAAACACAAATGATGCCACATTACAGGGTTCTTGATGCAAATACTTCAGGGACACTCCAATACACAATGTACTTGGCACACGAGAAGCCAGTGTTTATTCTGCTTAAAAAAAGCAACATAAACGATACATCTGTCTCAAAACCAAGTGAGTGCAATCGTTTCTGTAGAAAAATACCAATACGCGAAAATACCTGTTGCGCGAAAATACCAATGGATTAGCTGGTTCATTCACCTGCGTTTCTCGAAGGAACATAAAAAGCCACGTAGGTTAAAGCATCAACACATAACGCGATTTAAATTGCTTTCGACATCATTTAATATCGTTTCATATTATAGCATAATGTATTGAGAAAAAAACACACACTAAGCAAAAGGTTTCCTGAAGTGTCGCAGGCAGTTTATCATCATACTCACCATCTGTAATTTCACTGCTGTCGGTGGAGGCATATTCAGCATACTCATAAGTCTCGCAGAAGTCCGCATGGACAAGACCGTTTCCACACTTATAGTTTAAGCCTAAGGGATAAATTCATTATGTGCCCACCCACTTTATGGCACTGCGGTCCATCCTCTGGCAGTTTCTCAGGCTTGAATCATTTGTACCTGCGGAAAGTATACTTTTGATGAAGCAAGTATGAAAAAAATGCGTATTTTTAGATTTTTCGGGAAATGTGGTGAATGGCATGGATCAAACTACGACGTGAATATTTCAGGCTATTTATGTCAGTAACAGTTCTTGATAACAACTGCCATTACATTCGCAGGATAGCCTATACAACGGGGCTGAAGGCACACCTTAAGAAAAATTGGTAACACTTTACAATAAGGTTGTTATTAGTTAACATTAGTTAATGCATTAGTTGTCATGTGCTAACCATGAAAAACACCTCTGTTCAGCATTAGGCCTAGTTGATCTTTGTTAACGTTAGTTAATAAAAATACAGCTGTTCATGGTTTGTTCATGTTAGTTCACAGTGCATTAACTAATGCTAACAAGATTTTAATAATGCATTAGTAAATTTTGAAATTAACATTAACAAAGATAAATAAATGCTTTATAAGTGCAGTTCATTATTAGTTAATGTTACCTAATGTAGTTAACTAATGTTAACTAATGAACCTTATTGTAAAGTGTTACCGAAAAATTTGCTTGTCATTACTCCTTTAATGTATGATATACAGAAAAAAATATATGTTTGTATTGAACATTTATGGAGCAACATACTTTGTGTGAAAATAAATCATAAAAGCTGTTTATTTCATTTAAAAATCTTAAAAAATATATGGGGGGCCTTTTGCCTTTTAAAACAGTATTGATACAAATATACTTTCGCTAAAATAATGTTTTTTATAAGGTTGTTCAAAACAATCACTTTAGCAAAGTTTGAACTATTTTCAGTTTATTTTGATAAATAAAATAAAATAGAAATATATCTGAAAAATATAGAAACAAAATCATTTAAAAAAGTAAAGATTCTGAAAGCATTGAAGGAGATCCAATAATAATTGAATATAGATTTACAGTAGTAACAATAAATGATATTTTATTATATGATATGATTAATATCTCCTTTTTAAATATGATGGTTTAAATATGGTGATTATCTCTAAGGTGGACACCCAACTTAATATATGATACTTACAATCTGAATCTAACCATGTCATGTCAACAAATGGCAAAGTCAGCAGCTGTTTATTATCATGTTAAATATGGTGCCTTTTGCCCCGACAGCAGGGGTTACTTTTACCCCAAATACCATACTTTTACATACAGTACACACAACTGTTCCTGACACCTTTCTTACATTTAACTGACACATCTCATTTACTTTGAATGGGTGACATCATCCGTTGCCGAACTGAATTGTGGGCTCCGTCGCTTCGCTTCACTCGCGTTGCAAGCGACAGAAGTTGAAGATTTCTCAACTTTTCAAGCGCCAACGCAGGCGTCATCCAATCAGATCGCCGTATGCAAATACCCTAGAGCAGGAGCTAGCCAAATGGCCAAATGTGTTCATGCGACCCTAGAGCAGACGTGTGATTGGCTGTTGTCACTATAACGGCCAAGCTTCAGCCACGCCCCTCCGTCAAGCGTTAACGCCGAAGCCCCGTGTGAATGCAGCGTGAGGGAAAACAGAAGCACGGTCGGCGCAGCATAAAGTGTAACATGTACATACCATGTTTCCGCCGTCTCCATATATGCTGTCATATATATGTAGTAGGCCTGTGTGTGTGTGTGTGTATTAATATAGCCTAATATTGTTAAATATTACATTCAGTTCTTTTTAACTTTTTATTAATCAAAGAAACTAAAAATAAAAAAAAATACAAAAAAAATTAAGAATCTTGTGAAGTCAAGTAATGAAATGTAAAATAACATTGCATAGTTTTCACTGTTGATAGATTAATTATTATTACTTATTAAAACTAAAGTTATTCATGCAACAGCTGCGAGTAATTCTCTTTTAACCAAAATAATCCAAGGTTTTTATTTAACACCGTGGCTAGATCAACAAATAAACAAGCATCGCCTGAGCAAAATATTCCGTTACAGTTTAGTAGTAACGATTTTATGAATTTCTTCACTGAGAAAATAGAAAGCATCAGAAACAGAATTGTAAATGTACAACCTTTAATGATGTCTTATGATTCAACCTCAATTATCGCCCCTCAAGAACTACTACACCGCTTTACAACTATAGGACAGGAAGAGCTAAATAAACTTATCATTGCATCTAAATCAACAACATGTTTATTAGATCCAATACCCACTAAACTACTGAAAGAGCTGTTACCTGTAGTGGAAGAGCCTCTTCTCAATATTATTAACTCGTCTTTATCTTTAGGTCATGTTCCAAGAATATTCAAGTTGGCAGTCATAAAACCTCTCATTAAGAAGCCACAATTAGATCATAATAACCTAGCAAATTACAGACCCATTTCAAATCTTCCATTTATGTCTAAAATACTAGAAAAAGTTGTGTCTGCTCAATTGTGCTCTTTCTTGCAAGAAAATGATATCTATGAAAAATTTCAATCCGATTCAGACCACACCATAGCACAGAAACTGCGCTCGTTAAAATCACAAATGATTTACTTCTAGCTTCTGACCAAGGCTGTATCTCAATACTAGTTCTACTCGATCTTAGTGCTGCGTCGATACTATAGATCATAAAATACTCTTAGATCGACTTCAAAATTACACTGGTGTTCAGGGAAAGGCATTAAACTGGTTTAGATCGTACTTATCAGACCGCTACCATTTTGTCTGTCTAAATGGGGAAAAATCAAAGATAACGTCTAGACTATGGGGTGCCGCAAGGATCTGTGTTAAGCCCTCTGCTATTCTCAATATATATGCTGCCACTTGGTAATATTATAAGAAAACATGGAATTAATTTCCACTGTTATGCTGATGACACTCAATTATATATCTCATCACGACCAGATGAAAACGCTAAATTATCTAAACTGACAGCGTGTGTTGAAGATATTAAATACTGGATGACGTGTAATTTTCTGCTATTAAATTCAGATAAAACAGAGGTATTACTTATTGGTCCAAAAACGCCCACAAAACCTCTCACAATACAACTTTAACTTGGAAGGACGTCCTGTCACTTTATCCACTACAGTAAAAGACCTGGGTGTTATATTAGACTGCAACTTGTCTTTCGAAAATCATATTTCATTTGTTACAAGAACAGCATTTTTCCACCTTAGAAACATTGCTAAGCTACGTAACATGCTATCTATTTCTGATGCAGAAAAGTTAGTTCATGCATTCATGACCTCGAGACTAGATTATTGTAATGCTTTATTAGCTGGTTGTCCTGCATCCTCAATAAACAAGCTACAGTTAGTCCAAAACGCAGCTGCTAGAGTTCTTACTAGGTCAAGAAAATATGATCATATAACACCAATTTTATCATCTCTACACTGGTTACCTATTAAGTTCCGTATCAATTACAAAGTATTGCTACTGACCTATAAAGCCCTAAATGGTCTAGCTCCAGTGTATTTAACGGATCTTCTATCGCCCTACAATCCATCGCTCTTTAAGATCACTAAACTCGAGGCTTCTGGTCGTTCCTAGGATATCTAAGTCCACTAAAGGAGGGAGGGCATTTTCACATTTAGCTCCTAAACTCTGGAATAGTCTTCCTGATATTGTTCGAGGTTCAGACTCGCTGTCCCAGTTTAAAACTAGATTAAAGACGCATCTCTTTAGCCAAGCATTCACATTATAATTACCTTTTATACTACAGTTAAATCGGATCAAAAGAATTAATATTCTGAACAGCAGCTATGCTAATTATTTCCCATCTGCTTTTCTGTTATTATCTCGGGACACTAGTCCCGAGGTAAATAGTTGGTCAGCTCCAGTTTGTATCCAGCCTCTCATGGAGACTTCAGATGCCCCAACGCCTGTGATGAGACGACTCGACGCCTGTGAAGAGACGACTCAACGCCAGCGCTGTTATAGCGGCCTAAAATAATACATGATTGATTAACTTTTTCTAACATTTTTCAATGTACATTTATAAAATGCACTTTCTGTAAAGCTGCTTTGAAACAATGTGTATTGTGAAAAGCGCTATACAAATAAATTTGAATTTAATTGAATTTTCCTTTTGTTGTTTGATTCACATTAATGGCAGGTTTATTAGATGCTGCCCTTTAAGACCGAATACAGCTCTAATCATTCATGATTTCTCCAAACTATTTACGCACATTTAAGATATACTGTGTTTAAGTGAATACTCTCCAAGCCAGTCATTTTGACATATAGGCTGTTTGTTGTTTAGCCTATATGATGGTTTAATCGCACAAACGAAGCATATGTGCAAGTTACAAAACAAAGCCTGAGGGCAGATTGCAATCGGCTCCTCCCCTCCTTAGACTTTCTGTCACATATATACCATAGTTGTCCTCCTATTATGGTAACAGACTTCAAACACCTGGCTCATATATCACCCCATTCCAAGTTCTTTTTCTGTAGGACACAAATCTTCTGGTTGTCATTCTAAAGGGTATTCTCAAAGTCAATACACACTTTTGGAAGGTCAGCACACAGTTGAACATAATAGTGTCTTTGAATTAGCCTTAAACTACTAATTTCTAAATAATAAAATCTTCTACATTCCCCCCTCTGGGGCTTGTCTAAGTCCCACCTTCACTAACCTTTTCCCAGATGTGTAATTTCAGAATCCAGTCTTTTTCAATTATGCTACCTAATGACTTAAAATAAGTCACTCAGTTTCACTACCAATGACTTGATTATGCAACCACACTCTGGAGGAATATTAGAACCAAACATCTCCTTCCCAATTTTGCTTTGTTTTCTTTTTCTGGAATGGAGTAAAAGATTCTAATTTCCCTAATTCTTATGTCTTATAATGAATACATTGTTATAAACGTGAGCATGTAATTCGTTCAGCCTTGCCTGTAGTTTTCACAGTTATGTAGAATATTCAAACATCAAACCATGCAGTATACTATTAAAAGTTCTTTTTCTATCATAGTCATCTTCTTCAACCCAGATACTTTGTGCATCGTAGAGGGTCACCCTTTGGGGAGGGGTTAGGCTAGCACATACACCCAGGGTCTGGCTCATCATTCATCTTCTTCATCCTCATTGGAGGTACTTGAATCAACTTCCAATGCTTGCAATATCCAGTTTGATTTGTCAGGCCATTCCTTATTATCCATTAAATTGTCATTGTCTTGATGTTTTAGCACTTCCATTTGTTTAACTGTGGTTTGGACAACTAATGATCTTGCTATAGGAATTATACAACAGAATAATATTCCTCCTATTAATAATGCTATTCCTACAAATATTCCTATTTTAGTGAACCATGCTCCCATTGCCCCAAACTTAAAATCCAACCAGTCAAACATTCGGCCTTCACTTCCCGCATTTGCCTTAACTTCTATTCTTAAATTTTTTATTTTCAACATAGCTTCACTAAATTTTCCTCCTGGCGCAGTATTATTTGGTATAAAAGTACAACACTGATCTCCAAACATAATACATACTCCTCCTTTATCTGCCAACAACCAATCCAAGGCTTGCCTATTTTGCCATGTCATTCTACTTGTTTCTTTTAGTTGTTCTCCTAGTGCGGCTAATGCATCATCAGTGTAATTAATAAATCTTTGCTGATTATAGTAAATATAATTAATCCATTCTGTGTTTTTGTTTTGTGTAATCCATATAAAAATGGATTCAAACCCTGATTTTACTTCATCTCTTGCTTTGTATTCCTGAGGTATCCCTCTAGGTTGACTAATTGAATCCATTTCTATATTAGGGTCTGGTGTATAAGCTCTTTTGGTTCTACTTGTGTTTTGTATTGTATTTTGTTCTGGATCCCACTCTATTAAAGTAATTTCTTGAATTAATCTTACTCTAGCACACACTCCTGTCCAATTTAATGGCAAAGAAGCTAGAAGTTTTTTCCTCCCACAAGCCCAAAAGAAATCTGCTACTACCTGTCACGGAAAAATAAAGAAGGATGCAAGTGCAAGTCAAATCTCAATTTTAATGTCTCTGGTCAGATTACAAACACACAGACAGCAGGAGAGCGGCGACACAGGGACTTTGGTGGGCCGTGGTGAAGTCCGTGGGAGAGATGATCGTGGTGAAGTCCGTGGGAGAGATGATCAAAGGTGAAGAATCCAACGAAGAACAGAATCCAGAGACAAGACACGATGAAACAAACTCCAGGACGATGCACACACGAAGGGAACCGGAACACACACAGGGAACTCCAAACAACGATCTGACAAACATGAGACGAAAGACAAGGGAATAAATAGACAGTCCCTGATAGAACACAGCGACGCCCACGTGACAATTAACATGACATCACAACACACACACAGACCACAGAACGAGACTGCAGATCTACAACCGTGACAGTACCCCACCTCTCGAGTCCAGAATGCGATTGACCGAATAAGTGGGTTCCCCGTCTACGAGACGCGGCGGTGGAGGAACCGGGGTGGGCGGATTAATGTGTGAATAAAACACCGGTTTGATTTTAGAGACATGGAAGGCGGAATGAATTCTCCTGTACGCTGGAGGAAGTTTGAGTCGGACTGCCACCGGACTAATGATTTTGGTGACAGGAAACGGGCCAATGAATTTGGGAGCAAGCTTATTGGAGACGGAACGGAGAGGAATGTTCTTGGTAGAAAGCCACACCTTTTGACCTCGGACGTATCGGGAGGCTTCGACCGGTGGCGATCGGCCTTAGCCTTGGTGCGCGCCCCCACTTGGAGAAGAGTCTCACGGGCTCTCGTCCAAGTGCGGTGACACCTCTGGATGAAGGCGTGAGCGGAGGGGACCGCGACTTTGGATTCCAGACTGGAAAACATAGGTGGCTGGTAACCTAAACTACATTCAAACGGTGAGAGGCCCGTGCAAGACACTGGTAACGAATTATGTGCGTACTTGATCATGGAGAGTTGCTGACTCCAGGAGGAAGGATTCTTGGAAACCAAACATCGCAACATTCTTTCCAAATCCTGGTTGGCTCTCTCGGTTTGACCATTGGATTGGGGGTGGAACCCCGAAAAAAGACTAACCGTCGCCCCCAGCAACTTACAAAACTCCTGCCAAAACTTGGACACAAATTGGGGCCCCCTTTCGGAGACCACATCCATCGGGAGGCCATGTAACCGAAAGACGTGATCAACGACAGTTACCGCTGTCTCCTTCGCAGAGGGTAATTTAGGTAAAGGGATGAAATGCGCAGCCTTCGAGAACCGATCCACCATGGTCAAAACAACCATGTTCCCCTGGGAGGGAGGGAGGCGGTGACGAAATCTAGCGCAATGTGGGACCAGGGTCTCGAAGGGCAGACAGCGGTTGGAGCAACCCATCTGGGGGCGATTGGAAGTCTTACCAGTGGCACAAATTGCGCAAGCCAAAACAAAACTGCGAATATACGCAAGCCATGGCGAGCCACCAGAATCGTTGCTTGACCAAAAACTGGTGCGATTAACCCTGGATGACAGGCTACGTTGGAACAATGCCCCATTTAATGACACTGGACCTTAACCCCTCCGGCACAAATAAGCGGTTCGGTGGGCATCCGGCGGGCGCGTTACCCCTTCTAAGGCCGATTTGACCCTCGATTCGACCTCCCATGTCAGAGTGGAGACCACTAATGTCTCAGGAAGAATACACTCGGGAGTAGACGGGCGTTCGGAAGGGTCAAAAATACGAGAAAGAGAATCGGGTTTGATGTTTTAGAACCCGGGCGTGCGAGAGAAAAATCAAAACGTCCGAAAAAAAGTGCCCACCGAGCTTGCCTGGAGTTTAGTCTTTTAGCTGTTCTGATGTATTCTAAGTTCTTGTGGTCAGTCCAAACAATGAAAGGTACCCCCGAACCCTCCAACCAATGACGCCACTCCTCCAACGCTAACTTGACTGCCAGCAACTCTCTGTTACCAATGTCATAATTGCGTTCGGCTGGAGATAAACGATGAGAAAAAAACGCGCAGGGATGGACCTTCGCTCGTCTGAGGGGATCGCTGGGATAGAACTGCACCTACCCCCACCTCTGATGCATCGACCTCCACCACGAACTGACATGAAGGATCAGGGGCTATGAGGATGGGAGCCGAAACAAAGCGGCTTCTTAGTTTGGCGAATGCAGCCTCAGCTGCATCGGACCACCTGAACGTTGTTCTGGTGGAGGTCAAGGCTGTCAGGCGCGGCTAGTTGGCTGAAATTGCGAATAAACCGCCGGTAAAAATTAGCAAAACCCAGAAACCTCTGCAGGGCCTTACGGGAATCTGGGCTTGGCCAATCCACCACAGCCTTAACCTTGTCAGGATCCATGCGAATTCCCTCAGCCGAGACGATGTACCTAGAAAAGACACAGACTGTGCATGAAAATCGCATTTCTCCGCCTTGACAAAAGCCCATTCGCTAGCAGCCGCTGAAGCACTCGCCGGACGTGTTGAATATGTTCCTGGAGAGACGAGGAGAAAATCAATATGTCGTCCAGGTAGACATATATGAACTGATCAACCATGTCTCTCAACACGTCATTGACGAGTGCCTGGAAGACCGCCGGGGAGTTGGAAAGCCCGAAGGGCATGACCAAGTATTCAAAGTGACCCTAGGGGTGTTAAGCGGTCTCCCATTCATCCCCCTCCTGATGCGGACCAAATGATAAGCGTTAAGTCCAATTTCATGAAAACAGACGCTCCTTGCAACCTCTTGAAGGCTGAAGACATCAACGGCAAAGGATAAGTATTCTTTACCGTGATGTTATTCAACCCCCGGTAATCAATGCAAGGTCGCAAGGAACCATCCGTCTTTCCCACAAAAAAGAACCCCGCCCCCGCCGGAGAAGAGGAAGGGCGAATGAACTTAGCTGCTAGCGAATCAGAAATATATTTCTCCATGGCCTCCCTCTCGGGAGCGGACAGAGAGTACAACCTGCCTTTAGGCGGAGACTTACCTGGAACTAAATCTATAGCACAGTCATAGGGACGATGCGGAGGAAGAGAAGCAGCCCGGGACTTACTGAACACTTCCTTCAGGTCTAGATACTCTGCGGGCACGTTTGACAGGTCCACAGCCTTTTCCTGTAACACAGAAACAGACACAGAAGAACAAGCAGACCCAAGACAAGACTTATGACACTGAGTGCTCCACTCCAGGACGGTGTGCTGGCCAGTCCACCTTGGGGTTGTGTTGAGTGAGCCAGGGGTGTCCAAGAACAATGGGGGCCAGGGGTGAATCCATGAGAAAAAATGAAATAGACTCAGTGTGGTTGCCAGACGTGATGAGGGTAATGGATGTGGTGGTGAGGGTTATGTTGGGTAATTCTTGACCATTGAGAGCGTTGACAGAAATCTGTTTAGTGAGAGGGATGATGGGTAGCTGAAAGCGACGTGCAAACTGTGTGTCCATGAAATTACCTTCAGCCCCGAATCCAACAGTGCGTGACAGGTGAGCGTGTGTGGCCCACCTCAGTCTAACCGGGAGAAGAGTGGATGGTGAGGACTTCTCAGCGGAGATCCCACCCGATAGTAGCCTCAATGTTACTACCGGGCTCGATCTTTTACCGGGCAGGTGTTCAAGAAGTGCCCAGCCCCTCCACAGTAAATACACAGTCCTTGGGACCTCCGCCGCTCCTTCTCCTCCCGGGAAAGCCGAGCTCTCCCTAACTGCATGGGTTCCGGATCGAAAGGGGGACCGACCGTGTCTCTGGTGCTGAAGCCTCGCGCCTCCGCACCCCGAGAGGCGAGGTCGGAGCGAGGAAGTCTCTCCAGACGGTTGATGCGGGCGTCCACCCGTAGGGCAAGATCAACCAGTTTATTAAAACTCTGGGGTAAGTCCAAAACGTAAATCTCCTTTTGGACACGGTCGGCCAGCCCATGCAGGAAGATGTCCCACTGCGCCTCCTCGTTCCAGTTACACTCCGCCGCCAGTGTTCAGAACTCGATGGAATAATCCACCACCGTGCGATCACCCTGCTTGAGGCCCGCCAACCGTCGAGCTACATCCTTTCCTGTGACCGCACGGTCAAACACTCTCCTCATTTCGGCGGCGAGTGTCTGGAACGAGGAACAGCACGGATCTTGATTCTCCCACACCGCTGTTCCCCACAGCGCTGCCTGCCCGGTGAGCAAGGTTAGAACGAATGCCACCTTGGACTCCTCCCTTTCGAAGGTACGTGGCTGTAGAGAAAAATACAGTGAACACTTGTTCAGAAAGGCTCTGCAAAAACTTGGCTCACCGGCATAGGTTTGAGGCGTGGGTAAACGTGGTTCAGGTTGGTCTCCTTGCGTGGGTTGTGTAGGGGGAACAGGCGGTGTGGGTGGCGCAGCGGGACCTCGAAGATCTTGTAACTGCTGGGAGAGCTCGGACACCTGTGTCACCAAGGCCTGCACGGCGCGTCCGGTAGAGGAAATGCTCTCCTGCTGCTGGTCCATCCGTGCAATGCTGTGGTTGATAAACTCCGTTAATGCCGCTGAGCTTGCTGCATCCATATTGTATGTTGGTCAGATCGTTCTGTCACGGAAAAATAAAGAAGGATGCAAGTGCAAGTCAAATCTCAATTTTAATGTCTCTGGTCAGATTACAAACACACAGACAGCAGGAGAGCGGCGACACAGGGACTTTGGTGGGCCGTGGTGATGATCGTGGTGAAGTCCGTGGGAGAGATGATCGTGGTGAAGTCCGTGGGAGAGATGATCAAAGGTGAAGAATCCAACGAAGAACAGAATCCAGAGACAAGACACGATGAAACAAACTCCAGGACGATGCACACACGAAGGGAACCGGAACACACACAGGGAACTCCAAACAACGATCTGACAAACATGAGACGAAAGACAAGGGAATAAATAGACAGTCCCTGATAGAACACAGCTGCCGCTGATCAGTGATCAGCGGCGACGCCCACGTGACAATTAACATGACATCACAACATACACACAGACCACAGAACGAGACTGCAGATCTACAACCGTGACACTACCATTGTCTGATCTTCATATACTTCTATTGACGGTAGTGCTATAGTTTGCGTTTTACAGTCTTCTTCATCTGGATTAATTTGTTTCCCATTTCTCATTCCTAGTGCTTGTGGTTCTGGGGCTCTTACAGGTGTTTTTGTGTCCCAACCCTTTGCTCTATCTAATTCCCACATAGTAGTACATTTTCCTTTAAATTTTCCCAAATTATGAGCTCCGTTAGGTTTACTAAAACACTCATACTCTTGATTATAATCTATACTGTACCATTTAGGGACTTCTATTTTCTCTTTTTCCAGTTTAATATTTGCATTCACGTCCCAATATCTACACCAATCTCCCCAATGTGGTCTATTAAATTTATCTTGAAGTTTAGAAATTCCCATAAAACCTAAACATTCTGCTGAACAGTAAGGTCTAAAAAAGTCATTTGTGTGGCAAAAGTGACTTTTAAATTCAGCACATTTGACGTAATCATGCGTATTTGGAACAACTATTACCTTATTTAAGGGAGATTTAGAGCACATTAAGCAATTGTTTAAACCTGTTTCTTTTGCTGTAAATGATGCCCATTTATACCAATCATTATTTTGCGCTGTTTCCCATAGCTCATCTTCTTCGCTATTTTTCTCAATTTCCTCATCCTTTGTATCTCTACGTTGTATTACTTTTTGTACTTCTATCAATTTTTTATCATCTGGTGTCATTGTTGGGCTATTATTAGGACTATCAGGACTAACCGAGGCTTTTAAAGTCAATTGTAAGGAAGACTGGGTGCTCTTGACCACAGTTTGATCCTGGATGGAGGATTGGGTGCTGATGCTTATGGCTTGATCTTGTGGTGTCAGATGCAGCAGATATGTGATCATCATCAGACACATCATTGGACTCAGTCTGTTGATTTTCTCTGATTTCAACATTTTGCAACCTTTCATCCGTTTCTGGACTTTCTTTCTCGCTTTCTTTTTGATGCCTTTCTCTGGGAATTCTTGTGCAGTGGTTCAAATGATACCAGGTAGTACTTCCTTCCACTTGGAGTGCAGTTGGAGTAGCTGTCACCACCTTATGAGGTCCCGTTCTTCTGGGTTGATTCCACTTTCTCCTGAATACCCTCAGATACACCTGGTCACCTGGGACAACTGGACAAGATGTTTCTGTCTCCTCACTGGGCTGCTTTCTTTTTTCCTGCAAATATATAGCTTTATGTATTGCAGTTAGTTTCCTCATATAAGATCTTAATTCCATTTGCAATTGTTCTAATGGGGGTCCCTTGTAGGGACCTCTGCAATATGGTACAGGCATGGGTCGACCCGTAAGCATTTCATGCGGTGTTAAATGCGTGATTCTGTTAGTTTGCATGCGACAACTCATCAGTGCAAGTGGTAGTGCATCTACCCAGTTTAATTTAGAACTTTCACATATTTTGCTAATTTTGGCATTGAGAACTCCATTAGACCGTTCGACAATGCCCTGACTTTCTGGCCTATAAATACAGCCAAGTCTTTGTTTTATTCTAAGCTGCTGCAATACTTGTTTTACAGTCTTTTGAATAAACGCTGACCCATTATCTGAACTTATTTCTGTTGGTATTCCAAATCTAGGAATGACCTCTCTTGTTAGAAATTTGATTACTGTTCCTGACCCCTCATCTGCAGATGGTACTGCTTCAACCCATCTGCTAAATCGATCAACTATCACGAGCATATATCGTTTACCTTGTATTCGCTTTATCATGTCCACATAATCCATTACCAGATGTCTGAAAGGTCCTTCCGGCACTGGTATGTGGCCAATTGGTGTCGTTGTTCCCTTTCTGACATTGTATTTGGCACATATTTCACATGAGGACAGAAAATTGTCTACCATTGCATATAAATATGGAGACCAATATCCTTGTTGTTTAATTTTCCTTATTACTTCCCCCCTCGCGCAGTGATCAAATCCATGTGCATCTGAAATGAGAATGTTTAAAAGTGCTGTTGGTGCAACAATCATGTGAACGCCAAATATCTTTTTCATCTTTTTTGGCCCCCCTTTGATGCCACATAGAGTGTTCATAAGGGCCTGCTTGCTGCTGTATTCGAACAATATCTTCCAGTTGTGGTTGTGGTTCTATCAGAACTACTGGAGTAAGTATCGCCACTAAACATCCTGAGGCTTTTTTAGCCTCCAAATCTGCTGCATTGTTACCTTTAATTACAAAGTCCTGTGGTTGACAATACTGCAGTTTACTTTTAGATGCCTTATGACCTCCCTGGGCTAATTTTGTTAGGACTTTTATAGAATCTTTGTGACACTGTTCTTGAGTTGTTGAACAAATCATCAAATCATCTACATATTGTATCAAAGTACTGTCAATCATTAGGTCTTCTAAATCAGCTTTGAGAATTTGATTGAATATATGCGGTGAATGTTTAAATCCCTGTGGCATTCGAGTATAAGTATATTGTTTATTTGCATATGTGAATGCAAATAAGTACCTACTTTCTTCTTCTACAGGAATGCTGAAATAGGCAATTACATAAATCTATTACCGTAAAATATTTAGCATCTGGGGGGATATTTGTCAATAATGTGTGCGGGTTTGGAACATCAGCTGGCCAATCTTCTACTATTTCATTAATTGCTCGTAAATCATGCACAAGGCGCCATTTTGTTTTATTTGCTTTTACTACAGGCAAAATTGGAGTGTTACAGTAACTGTTTGTTTCTATTAATACTCCTGTTTTTTCTAATCCTTCAATTGTGTTTTTTATGCCTGCTTCTGCTTCAGGCTTTAAAGGGTACTGTGATTTTCTTGGCAGTCTTGCACCTGGCTTAAGCTGTATTCTTATTGGGCTGGCTGATTTGACCAATAAGACCTACATCTGTATCATGTTGAGACCATAAATCAGTCGGCACTTGTTGCTCCACTTCCTTAAATAGCTCACTTTCAAAAGTCTCTGTTGATTGGGATTCTGCTATCATTTGTTTTTGTACTTTTTGATTTATAACTATTTCTTGAGGACTCCCCATTAATTTTGTTTCACACAAGATTTTTATGAAATTTTTGTCAACAGAATGAAAAATTAATGGATTTATTGTTGAATTCCACTGGCATTGTTCTGCTTTTTTCATCATTGGCCCTAAGTCTTTGGCTTCCCAATTCTTTCCTATATATAAAGATACATGCGGAACAGAATTTGGCACATTAAACCAACTTTTTGTAAATTAATTTTCAGTTATTTTCATTGCTGCTCCCTGTTTGCCTACTATGATGCATTTTGGGGTAATCTCAATTTTTTGACTGGCTGTTTCATTTTTGCCATTTCGTTTCTATTTTTTCATCTCTCTCATTGTCATATATAATAGTACAGTGAAATCCTGACCTTGGTAACTGAGCTTCAGAAATCTGCGCTTCAATAAACTTTCCCCATTTATTAATAATTTGTCTTACATCATTTTCTATTTGTCCTATCCAGTATACATTTGCTTTTGGCTCAGAAATCATCATTTGAGTTTCTATTCCTTGTAAGTCTATATACACTCCTTCTGGAGAACACCAAATTTGAAGTCCTAATTCACATAATGCATCTCTTCCTAACAAATTTACAGGAGTTTGATTTGATACAAGAACTGGTAAGGTCACACTTTTATTTTTAGTCTGTAAACATACTGGAGCTGTCATAGGAATTAACTGTTTTTGTCCCGAGAATCCTATTGTCTTTGCAAATTTTCCAGACAAGGGGAGGTGTGAGGCATATTTAGAGTTTAGACAGGTAAGGACAGCCCCCGTGTCAACCAACATGGGTGTGTCTTTACCCTCAATTTTTACTTTTAACATTGGATCTTGATCAGCATTAGTTGTTAAAATTGGAAGCTGATTTTCCCCTATAGGATTCTCTGGGCACCCCTAATATCCCTGATTGGGACCTCCCCATGGGTTTACTGGGCCGTGACCTTGATAGGGCTGTTGCCACCTCCCCCACCTTCCACCCCTGAGTGACTGTTGCCATGGATTGTTTGGGCACCTGGTTTTGATATGTCCAGGCTGTCCACATCCCCAGCACAGAGGAAGATTATTAGGGCTTGTCTTTTCCTCTTTGTCCTCCTTCCATTGGATTTCTTTTCCATCCTGCTGGCCCTTGTTGCTGAGCATAGACATTGACCATGGGTGCAGGAATCTGTTGTACATTTGGAGGAATTGCTGTAGGTGGGGGGAACTGCATCGTCAGTGGTGGGTTATTTACAGAGGTATTCACAGAAGCATTTGCCGGAGTCACCACTGCCATTTGTTCTGACTCTTCTCTTTTTAGTGTAGCTTGAGTCTTTTTCTTATGGCTGTTTATTAAATGTTCAATCTGCAACTCAGTCAGCTTTCTTTGAAGCTCTTTTTCTTGAGTTTGCATTTTTTGTTCATTTTTTCTGTATTGTTCCACAGCATGAGTCACATGATCACAAAATTCTTTATGCGTTTTAGAGTTTAATCCGACCACATCATCCAGTTTACTTTTTACTGCTTGGGGCATAGCATCGACCACAGCATTTCTAAACAATGTAGCCATCAATGGGTCTCCTTCTGGATTCCCCTCAGTCTCTTGCTTCCATTTTTTTAATTGTCTTTGTACATATATGATTGGACTTTCTGTGTCCCCCAGCTGTTCCCCTTTTAGAGCTTTAGGGTCTACCCTGGTTGGATACTCATTTCGCAGTGCCTGCCATATTGTTGGACGATATGCATCAAACACAGTCCCATCCATATAGCAAGAGTTCACAGCTCTGCCTAGTTCAGCAGTTTGAAGAATTTCTTCCATTTTTGATCCACCTAGGATTTTCAGAAGTGCTTTAATGTCCCCCACAGATAACAATTTGCCCATTGTTTCTTCTTCAAACACTCTAATCCACTTTCCAGCCCCTTCATGAATGTCAGGTAGGCAAGTGACAAGGCCCAATAGGTCCTGTGATTTCCACGGAATATATTGACCTTGAGCTCCTTGAATTAAAATAGGTAATTGTTTTGCCAGGGTTCTTAGCTTCCCTGTCTCTCTTCCTTGTGACCACCTTTCTTCATCAAATGTTTCCTCCTCTTCATCTCCTATATTTAAACTTTCTAATAGTCTCTTTCTATCACTCGCCCTATTCTCTGTACGTTTTATCAATTCTTCTTCTGTTTCTTTGATGCTTTTATCTAAGTCTTCGATTTGTGTTGCTGTTTGTTCTTCTTTTTTTTCTGTTTATCCACATACTTAGTTTTTATTTGCTCTAATGCTGCTTGTGCTTGTTCATAACAATCTAACGGTACATTTTTCTCAAATGTTTTACTTTTCTCCTTTGGTCTCACATCTTGTCTTGTTTGTTTTTCGTTTTCTAACTCCACCTGTCCTTCCATTTGCATTTCACCTATGACCTCCACCAGTCCTTTTAGAACTGGAAACTGCCCTTCTGGAGTTACATTTGATAGAGTGTTAGAATACATGTTTTGTTTTTTCTTTGTTTCCTTGTCTACTTCTTTTAAAATTTTCCTTGCCTGTTTTATATTTTTTAATAATTCTTCTCCTTCCTTTCTAAACAATGCCAGCACTGCTTTTTCTTTTTCTCTTTTAATTTCTCTCTTCTTTTTCTTTAAACTATTCTTGATTTTGTAATTTTTTATCAAGGTTTCCATTTCTTCGCATAATGTTACATCAAACGTCCCTTCCTTTGGCCATTTGGTTATCATATCCTGAGTTCTTTTTTGCCATTTGTTTGACATCTTATCTATTAATTCTTTACACAGTGGGTATTTTGACCCTAGCATTTCCACCGGAGTGGCCATAATTGTCTTTTAATCAATAACTCTTTTAATAACCACTTCCTAGACTTGATTCACTCTTTTACTTAATGTTTTCAAATCTAATTTTCAAATTAATCACTTTAGTTATTTTATTTAACTTTGCCTTTTTACTTTTATCATATACTATATTTTTTAATCACCAGCTACTTTTTAATTTTCCAATTTTTAATTTTACTACTTAACTTTACTTAGCATAAATAGAATCAAATTATTCACCACTTGTCATATATCTTATTTATTTTGTTCTAATTCTGCAACACCACTTTTTCTAACTGAATGTCTCTTATATTCACAATATTCAAAGCACTTATAAGTCCCTTTATTATTGAATGGGGACAATATTTTTCTCATACTTGTCCCTTGGGCTCATATTGTCCCTGGGCTCATACAGACATTCTTTTATCTCTTTCTCAGATGAAATGTGCACCCCCACCCCAGAGTGCAGGGGGACACCCTCACAAGAGAAAGAGCTTATTTTTAACCACAGACATTCAGAGCCCACCCAAACTTACACTTATACACACACACACACACACACACACACACACACACACACACACACACACACACACACACACACACACACACACACACACACACACACACACACACACACACACACACACACACACACACACACACACACTATTCTTAGCCACAGGCAGTCCAGCAAACACACTCTATTCTATACTGTTGAATAAATAATTATTGTTTTATTCTTATTTTTTCTTTGTTTATTTAACTCAATCAAATCGATACACTTCCTCAACACGATTTATATTTACTTTTATTTATTTTTAATTTAATCAAATCGATGCATTGATTCTTATTGTCAAGTCTATTGATACACTTCCTCAACACAATGACTTACAATTAAAACCTTTTTGCCACATCTATCGATACACTTCCCTAACACGATAGAACACAATTAAAAACTTTTTGCCAAATCTATCGATACACTTCCCCAACACGATAGATGACACTTAAAACCTTTTTGCCAAATCTATCGATACACTTCCCCAACACGATTTATGACACTTAAAACCTTTTTGCCAAATCTATCGATACACTTCCCCAACACGATAGATGACACTTAAAACCTTTTTGTCAAATCTATTGATACACTTCCCCCAACACAATAGATCACAATTAAAACTCTTTTTATCACATCTATATAAATTCCTGTTGATACACTTCCTCAACACAACAGACCATAATTAAAACCTTTTTCACACTTCTGTGTACATGCTTTACTTGCCATCCATCTAGGCCCTCTTGACAAGAATACACAAAACCTAATCTACGCTTCTATTTCTTTTCTTATTATCCCCAAGGCCTTTTTGTTAGAAATTAAACAGCATGCATTTATTCAGAAATCAAAAATCCTTTTCAGTTCTTTAAATTTGAAGAAGCGATCTCATCATAACAGGTACATTTCTGGCGAATAACACAAACTTTAAGCAAAAACTGCTTACCTTGTGGCCACTGTTTGTGTTGATTCGTCCAGGAAAGCCCTGTCGTGGTTTTTTCAGCTCCTGGTCTTGTCCCATCTGGGGTGCCAAAATGTAGAAGAATTCTCTTTCTATGAAAATTACTTCGCAAAGGATCATTGATTTCAGAAAAAGCTTTATTCACACCATCACAAAACAAAGCCTAAGGGCAGATTGTAATCGGCTCCTCCCCTCCTTAGACTTTCTGTCACATATATACCATAGTTGTCCTCCTATTATGGTAACAGACTTCAAACACCTGGCTCATATATCACCCCATTCCAAGTTCTTTTTCTGTAGGACACAAATCTTCTGGTTGTCATTCTAAAGGGTATTCTCAAAGTCAGTACACACTTTTGGAAGGTCAGCACACAGTTGAACATAATAGTGTCTTTGAATTAGCCTTAAACTACTAATTTCTAAATAATAAAATCTTCTACAGATTTCCTGTGTTTACAGTCGGGACTCTGGTTGAAAATCTGTTCGTGTGTGGTGTGCTGTCTTTGTCACATCATGGCACACCACACACTATAGGAGCAAAACGGTTAAATCTAGGATTATTTGTCCTCATGTTTGTGGTCTATCACACACAAATCTTTTGGTGTGTACCCAGCATAAGAGGTAAGCTAATGCTATCGATTGAGCTCTTGTTTATGAAAGCTTGAGCTTTTAAATAAATCTTTATGTGAAAATGAGAGGTTTTGATAGATTTGTAAAGGTTTTGCTGGTAATTTGTCAATGGTACATTACATATCAAAAATCTAAAAGTATAACAGTTACACTGTAATGTTCAGAGGTGGACAGTACATTTACTTGAGTACTGTACTTAAGTACACTTTTTGAGTATCTGTACTTTTTTTTTTTTGGGGAAACTTTTACTTTGACTTCACTACATTTGAAACATAAATATTGTACTTTTTACTCCACTACATTTCTATCAAGGTCCTCAAAGTCGAAAGTCGTTTCTGTAACAGCTTTGAAAGTCACTGGATGATTTATTTCTTCTTTAAAAGTTTTTTGCAGACAGCTTATCAGTAATCACTGTTGTAGGGTCATGTAAATTTTCCCAACATTTTTTGAACACTGATCGGTTTATAGCAAAATGGAAGAATACGGTTCCTTGGCACCCATGGCCATACTTAGAAAGTGGTTCAGTTTTCTGAAAATATTAATGATTCGTTTAGTTGACATACAATTGATGCATGTCTCATAAAATGTTAAAAAATGTAAACGTCTGCGAGAAAGAGACGAGTAAACAGTTGGGAGAATATGGGATGTGTATCAGTGTTAAGGCTCTGTGCATTCAGCCTTAAAGTGACAGCAGCTTTGTAAAGGGCTTTGTAACTTTTATACAAGTATTGAAATGAGCTTTAAGGTAGTCGTATTCTAGCATGTCGGATGGAGCATCACTGACTGGCTTAAACCACCATGAGCATTTATACAAAAATGCAACAATAATAAAATACTGCATTGACATGAAAAAATGAAATGTACTTTTGATACTTAAGTACCTTTAAAACCAAATACTTCTGTACTTTTACTCAAGTAAAAATCTGTTTTTAGAACTTTCACTTGTAGCGGAGTAATATTTGACCAGTAGTACTTTTACTCGAGTAATGGAGTTGTGTACTTTGTCCACCTCTGGTAACGTTACTGTTCATCAGTGACGTCAATGGAGCACTAAAATTAGCTGCACATTGGCAAACAAATACTGTAAACATTTTCGGTGATTTCAGGAGGGACAAAATAACCCCTCTACAACAGAGGAGAAGAGTCCAACATTTCTGAAGGAAGCTACTGACAGAAGTAAGAAACGGGTGAACTGAGGAAGTTCATTAAATAACTTAAGTTGCAGAATGGGGCCGAACCGACTATCTCCCGTCCCCGACCTTCATCCTCCCGTCCCGCCGACATCTGGTGCCGTCGTGACTACTTGAGTGTTGTTGTTGTCTTGTGTGTTTACGGCAGCTTTCCCGCGAGTGGGTGTGGTTTCGGCGCCGATCAACGGTTACGCCCCCAGCGTTTGAGAGCAGAGAATGCTGTTTATTTTTTCAAGATTTCAGTAAGATATTTTATGTACTTAGCAGATTTTTTTATGATTCAAATTGGTTAATAACACATTTATCTGTGATGTGAGAAACTCAGAACACATGTTTAATTTTGACTTTACAGGGACTTTAACAAGTAAACCCTATTTATATTAAAAAAAGCTCACAAAACGAATGGGTACTACTGGTCTATATGGTGGAGATGATGAGTGTGATGAGGTTCAGGTGTGAGTAATCAGTATTCGGGAGAGGAAGTGCACTGTGATTGGCATGGTGTGAGAACCTGGCAGAGCTATAACAAATAGAAATTGAATTTCTAAAAATTTGATTGTGCTGATCGATTGTGATTCCTGATCGATTGCTCCTGTCTACCTACTACTGCTGCTGCTGCATGCTTCAGTGTTTGTAGCTCTGTATAGCTGCGTTTGAATCTCTATTTGATATATTTTCTTTGTTATCTATACTGCTAAATATAACTTACTCATCACCATATATTGTTTAATATAGCCTATCAAGTTAAATTTGACATCACTAGCTGCACCGGGTCTCCTGTTTTCTGAGTTCATTAGACTGTGGTGAGTTGGATTATTAAATAGACTCCATCAAACAAAGTAAGTGGAGTAAGTTGTGTGGTAAGTTTTGGATTCATCAACAAATACGGTAAGCCATGTCTTCTTCTCCTGTCATTGTCACTTGCACTGCATGCTACATGTTTAGCATATCTATCTCCGTTGGCGAACAGGGCTTCACATGTGTTAAATGTAAGGAATTAATCAGGCTGACGGAGAAGATTTCAGATTTAGAGACACGCATCCAGACTTTATGTGAGAGTAGTGAGAATGTAACAGCTTTAGATACTGCTTTGGATGCGACTAGTTTAGTGAACACTCATTGTTTGGTTCCGGCTGAGCCCTTGCAGCAGGGCAATTGGGTGACTGTGAGACAGCATATTTGCGGATCTAAAAACCACTCTTCCGTTCCGATTAGAACATCAAACAGGTTCTCCCCACTCAGTGATGCACCCACTGAGGATCCTGTTGAAAGTGCCCTAGTTATTGGCGATTCTATTACACGGAACGTGAAAATAGAGACACCAGCCACCATAGTCACATGTTTACCGGGAGCCAGAGCGCCTGACATCAAAGCAAATTTAAAAGTGCTGGCTAAAGCTAATCGTAAATTCTCTAAGATTATTATTCACGTCGGCACTAATGATGTTCGACTTCGTCAGTCGGAGATCACCCAAATTAACATTAAAGAGGTGTGTAAACTCGCAAGTACAATGTCACCGGCAGTCTGTTTATCTGGCCCCCTCCCTGTTAAAAGGAGTGATGAAATAGTTAGCAGATTATCATCACTCAATGGCTGGTTGTCTAAGTGGTGTCTGCAAAATAACATAGGGTTCATAGACAATTGGAAAAGTTTTTTAGGGCAGACCCGACCTGTTGAAGATAGACGGCATTCATCCTACCCCGGCTTGTGCTGCTCTTCTCTCTAGTAATTTGGCACATAGTCTTAGAGCTAAACCTTGACTCACTGGGGCCCAGGTCAGGAAGCAGACAAACTGGCTAAACCAACCGTCTGCTAGCTGTCTCACGTCACCAGAGTCAGCTAAATCCCAGCACATTGAGACGCTTTCACCTAGATATTATCACATAGAGACTGTGTCTGTTCCCCGAATCAGTAAATACAAAAAACCATCAAAACCATTCAACAGTAAAAATTTAATTGATGTCCAACAAATAAACAACAGATATAATACAGATGAACAATTGATAAATCTCGGGTTGCTGAATATTCGATCCCTTTCGCCAAAAACGCTTATTGTTAATGATATGATTATAGATCATAACCTAGATGTGCTGTGTTTAACAGAAACCTGGCTAAAACCTGATGACTACATTACTTTAAATGAGTCCACTCCCCAAGATTATTGTTATAAACACGAGCCACGTCTGAAAGGAAAAGGGGGAGGTGTTGCTGTAATTTATAATGATATCTTCAGTATTACTCAGAAGTCTAGTTTCAAATATAATTCCTTTGAAGTTTTGGTGCTTTATGTAACGTTGTGTGTAGTGTAAATGATAAATCCCGTTTGACATTTGTGTTGGCTACTGTATACAGGCCACCAGGGCACAATACAGACTTTATCAAAGAATTTGCTGGTTTTCTATCAGAGTTAGTACTGGCTGCAGATAAAGTACTAATTGTTGGTGATTTTAATATCCATGTTGACAATGAAAAAGACGCATTGGGATTGGCATTTAAAGACATTCTAAACTCTATTGGAGTTAGACAACACGTATCGGGACCCACTCATCGCCTTAATCATACTTTAGATCTAATACTGTCACATGGACTAAATGTTGATACCATTAAAATTCTGCAGCAGAGCGATGACATCTCAGATCATTACCTAATATCATGTATACTTAATTTAGCTAAAGCTGCAAAGCCATCCCCTCGCTTCAAATATGGCAGGACTATAACCGCTGCGACTAAAGATTGCTTTATACATAATCTTCCTCGTCAGTTCCATCTCCTCAGCATTACAGATAGCCAAGAGGAACTTGATGTTGCAACAGAAACTACTGACTCTCTCTTTACTAGCACTTTAGACATAGTTAAAGAAAAAAGCTTAAAGAAGATTAAAGCAAATAATCCAACGCCGTGGTACAACGAGCACACTCGGGCCCTTAAAACAGCAGCCAGAAAAATGGAGCGCAGCTGGAAGAAAACAAAACTGGAGGTTTTTCGCAATTTGTGGAAAGAGAGCATGATTGCATACAGAAAGGCCATAAAAACTGCTATATCTGCTTATTTCTCAACTCTTTTAGAAGAAAACAAACACAACCCTAGGTATTTATTCGATACAGTGGCTAAATTAACAAAGGATAAAGCTTCAACTTCTGACGTTTGTAAACAACACAGCAGTAATGACTTTATGAACTTCTTTACTAGTAAGATTGATAACATTAGGAATAAAATTATAACCATGCAGCCGTCTACTACAGTATCACTTCAGACAGAACATTGTAGTGTCACTGAGGAAAAATTACACTCATTCACTGCTATAGGAGGAGAAGAATTGGCTAAACTTGTTAAATCATCAAAATCAACAACATGTATGCTTGACCCTATACCGACTAGGCTATTAAAAGAGATGCTTCCAGAGGTCATAGATCCTCTGCTTAATATTATTAATTCATCCTTGACATTAGGATATGTACCAAAAACTTTTAAGTTGGCTGTAATTAAACCACTTATTAAAAACGCAACTTGATTCTAAAGAATTAGTCAATTACAGACCAATCTCGAATCTACCGTTTTGTATCAAAAATATTAGAAAAGGCCGTGTCTTCACAATTATGTTCCTTTTAGAAAGAAATGGTATATGTGAGGATTTCCAGTCAGGATTTAGACCGTATCATAGTACTGAGACTGCTCTAATTAGAGTTACAAATGATTTACTCTTATCATCTGATCGTGGTTGTATCTCTCTATTAGTGTTACTCGATCTTAGCACTGCATTCGATACTATCGATCACAATATTCTTTTGAATAGACTCGAAAATTATGTTGGCATTAGTGGAACTGCATTGGCATGGTTTAAATCGTACTTATCTGACCGTTATCAGTTTGTAGCAGTAAATGAAGCGATGTCACACCGATCACAAGTTCAGTATGGAGTACCGCAAGGCTCAGTGTTAGGACCGTTGCTTTTCACCCTGTATATGCTACCACTGGGAGATATCATTAGGAAGCATGGCGTTAGTTTTCATTGTTATGCTGATGATACTCAGCTCTATATTTCTTCACGCCTGATGAAACTTACCAATTCACAAGATTAACGGAATGCATAGCTGATATAAAAATTGGATGAATAGTAATTTCCTGCAACTTAATTCAGATAAAACTGAATTTTTAATTATTGGACAGAAAAGCTCCACAAGTAGTGCCCTAGAATACTGTCTAACCCTCGATGACTGCTCTGTCAAGCCCTCGTCAGTGAGGAACCTGGGTGTGCTCTTTGATACCAATCTTTCGTTTGAAAGCCACGTTTCTAGCATCTGTAAAACTGCATTCTACCATCTTAAAAATATATCTAAATTACGTCACATGCTTTCAATGCAAAATGCTGAACAATTAGTACATGCGTTCATGAGCTCAAGGCTAGATTATTGTTATGCTCTACTGGGTGGTTGCCCTGCTCGCCTAATAAATAAACTCCAGCTGGTCCAAAACGCAGCAGCTCGAGTTCTTACTAGAACCAGGAAGTACGATCATATTAGTCCAGTTCTGTCAACACTGCACTGGCTCCCTATTAAACATCGCATACATTTTAAAATCTTGCTTATTACTTATAAAGCAATAAATGGTTTAGCTCCCCAGTACTTAAGCGAGCTCTTAACGCATTATACTCCATCACGTCTATTGCGGTCTCTAAACTCTGGCCAGTTGAAAATACCTATGTAACGAGGTTCGTTGTTGTGGGCAGGAAGGAGGCGGGAACCGGCGAACATTCAACAGATTTTAATCAAAAATAAATAAACAAAACCAAAAAGTAAACTCACACACAATAAAACCGTGGGCAGCCCCTCACGGACGACTGCCCACCAACTAAACAAAACTCAACATAAAATCCAGGCCTGGTCCTCTCTCGACTTCCGCTGTCTTCGCTCCTCCTTTTATGCTCCCGTCACTCGACCGCGAGGCGAGACCGGTGTGACGCGCAGCTGGCACTCATTATCACTCGTCCCGGTCCCGCTCTCGCGTCCCTCGCCCGCTGCTCGCCACATACCCCCATCGCCCCTCGCAGGCCGGGGTACTCCCGAGACTGCGCTCTCTCCCCCTCTCCCGGGAGGCCGATCACGGCCGCGGCACCTGGGGTAAAGACAGAGGCGAGAGAAATGAAGACGGAGCACGAGGAGCGACAGGGGCGAGAGAGGAGAGAGAAAAAAATAATTCTGGTCCGGCTCCTGACACACTGCCGCTCGGTCCTCAGCCAGCTGAGAGATTCTTACTCGCGGTGCCATGCGATGGTACTGGGCGCTCGATGGGCGGCTCGATCCTCCTCCGCCCCTGGCGGCCGGTGGCTCCTCCTCTTGAGGGCAGCCGGCAGCGAGTCCCGCGCTCCCTGCTCCTCCCCATTATGGCGGATGGCAGCAGGCTCCGGCCACGGACTCCTCCGCTCCCTCCAGGACGGCCGCCACCCCACCTCGACCCAGGGCGCGTGGCGAGCTCTCCGTCCCACCGATCTTCACCCGCTCCAGCACCATCGCCTCGGGCAGCCACTCGCGGTCTTTCCTCATCCGCGCTGCCCGAACTCCTCAGCACCGCGATCCCCCTCAACAGCGAGGGCTCTTCGACAGCATGTCCCTCCTTCCTCCCGGGTTTCGGCACCAGTGTAACGAGGTTCGTTGTTGTGGGCAGGAACCGGCGAACATTCAACAGATTTTAATCAAAAATAAATAAACAAAACCAAAAAGTAAACCGCGGGCAGCCCCTCACGGACGACTGCCCGCAAACACTCACACACAATAAAACCGTGGGCAGCCCCTCACGGACGACTGCCCACCAACTAAACAAAACTCAACATAAAATCCAGGCCTGGTCCTCTCTCGACTTCCGCTGTCTTCGCTCCTCCTTTTATGCTCCCGTCACTCGACCGCGAGACGAGACCGGTGTGTGCAGCTGGCACTCATTATCACTCGTCCCGGTCCCGCTCTCGCGGTCCCTCGCCCGCTGCTCGCCACATACCCCATCGCCCCTCGCAGGCCGGGGGTACTCCCGAGACTGCGCTCTCTCCCCCTCTCCCGGGGCCGATCCTGGCGGCGCGGCACCTGGGGGTAAAGACAGAGAGGCGAGAGAAATGAAGACGGGAGCACGAGGAGCGACAGGGCGAGAGAGGGGAGAGAGAAAAAAATAATTCTGGTCCGGCTCCTGACACACTGCCTCGGTCCTCAGCCAGCTGAGAGATTCTTACTCGCGGTGCCATGCGATGGTACTGGGCCTCGATGGACGGCTCGATCCACACTAATGTTAGTCTCTCTGTTTATCCCGAGGTTTAGGATATGTACCAAAAACTTGACCAGACATGACCAGCTCATCCTGGAGTGTCTGCTGAGACCGTGTCCATTAGTGTCTCCTCTGAATTTGCCTCACCGGCACGTCATCCTCAATTAACCCGTCTCCGGCGCAATAACTCCGATCTTTCAAGTATTCATATTCTTGTGTAATCGACGCGCCATCCTAAATTAACCCGTCTCTTGCGTGATACCCAAAATTTCGAATATTCCTATCTAATATGATTTATGACCTGCAAGGTTGCCAGAGTAATAATTATACACTGTTAATAATAGGCCAGAGGAGAACTGGCACCCCGACTGGGTCTGGTTTCTCCCAAGGTTTATTTTTCTCCATCATGCCCTGATGGAGTTTTGGTTCCTTGCCACTGTCGCCTTTGGCTTGGCTTGCTCAGTTGGGGACACTCAAATTATGATCCAAGTTACTCAACTAAATATACAAATAGAATTTATTAATTTGGTCATATATAATTCTATAAACTATCCAAATTAAACTAGCCAAATCAAATTTTGTTGCAATGTTGTCCTGTTTAACACTGTGAAGCTGCTTTGAAACAATCGTCATTGTAAAAGCGCTATATAAATAAAGTTGATTGATTGATTGATTGAATTTGAATCTAAAATTGTGTTCCGTATTGTTAAAGGGATAGTTCATCCAAAAATGAAAATTAGCCCATGATTTACTCAACCTTGAGTCATCCTAGGTGTATATGAGTCTTCTTTCAGACATTCGGAGTTATATTAATAAAGTCCTGGCTCTTCAAGCATTATAATGGCATTAATTGTTCATTAAAAGTCCATAAAAATGGATCTGTCCATCAAATAACGTTCTCCACACAGCTCCGGGGGTTAATAAAGGCCTTCTGAAGCGAATTGATGTGTTTGTGTGAGAAAAATATCCATATTTAAAACTTTATTAAGGAAAGTTTTGGCCGATCGCCTTCTGTATTTAATTTATGGGAAAAGTGTTGAAAGTGCCTCTGCAGATCAATAGCTTACGTAGCCAGGTGCGTTCGTCAGACGTCACACAGGCCTACGCATCTTGAACTGCGATAAGGCACTTTCAACACTTTTCCATGGAAGGCGATTGGCTGAAACTTTATTTGATAAAGTTTAAAAAATGTATCTTACACAAACGTATCGATTCGAATCAGAAGGCCTTCATTAACCCCACGGGGCTGTGTGGAGCACATTATTTGACAGACAGATGCATTTTTTTATGGACTTCAAAGACAGAGCAACAATTAATGCCATTATAAAGCTTGGAAGAGCCAGGACTTTTTTATTATAACTCTGATTGTGTTTGTCTGACAGAAGAATGTCATATACACCTAGAATTACTTGAGGGTGAGTAAATCATGGGATAATTTTCATTTTTGGGTGAACTATCCCTAAGATATTTTAACATCCACACAGAATTGTCTATCCCATGCACAGATCTTCACCTGAAAATTGTATCATTTATTACTCACTCTCATGTTTTTCCAACCCTGCAAGACTTTCGTTCATCTTTGGAACACAAAATAAGATATTTTTTTATGAAATTCAATGCATGTACGCATGTGCGAGAACTGAGATGATGCTTATGATCATTTGATGGGAAAGTGTGAACGTAATTCATTTCCACACAAAATAAAATCAAAAGTTGAATAAAGTAGTTATTTTTGTTTGTTTGTTTTTTGTGCACAAAAAGTATCCTCATCGCTTAAACTAATGGTTGACTATTTTAACAATGCCAGCAAGTTGAAATTACATAGAAGCCTATGGAGGAGTAAGACAGCTCTCAAATTTAATAAAAAATATCTTTATTTGTGTTCTGAAGATGAATGAAAGTCTTATGGGGTTGGAACAACATGAGGGTGAGTAATTAATAACAGGATTTTCAGCTGAAATTCTCTTAATCATTACATTTAATGACTTTGGACAACTTCTGACTGGCAAAAATGTAATTTCTCGAGAGTGAAACCATCATGTGTTTGTCAGGTAAATAGTGAAGTCATAGTGAATGGCATTAATAAACATATAATGATTATATAGTATGTACTGTATATCAACATGTTTTGTCTTTTACATTTTTTTTTCCAGTCTGCCAAAAAGACCTGTCCAGTCTATACCAACATGAAAAAAGAATTCTTGGACTCGGCGTGCTTTTCAGACAGCAATGACATGCGATCGCTTCAGTTCTCTTTTGCGGATTATTGGGTTTGAATTGTCAAAAATATGTAAGATAAATAAAATTAAATGTCTGTATTGTAAAATTATTATTATAAAATTACATCAAGGTCTGGTATCGTATCAAAGTCAATGATCATGACAATAATAATTTTTTCAGACCTTTACGACTCTGGAACACGAAACGTGAACTTAGGAAGAATGTTCTGATTTGTTCTTTACATGTAGAGAAATAACAGAGCCAATATTTTTTTTAACTGTAAAAGGTTTTTAAAAAAAACAACCCAGAATAGGTCCACGTGACTCTTGCACTGTTTTCCATGTTGAAACAATACAATAGAGCTCTGGAGGTCACGTGACCCATTTTGTTTACAATGCCATTTTGGCAGGCAAGAACAGCTGGCCCCAGCATGCGTTTCAAGGCAACAGAGTTCACTGCGCACTTCAAAAGACAGACTTTTACATAGCAAAACTTAATAGATTAAACATAACAGATCCTTATAATGTCCCCGGAGTGTGTTTCACGTTTGTGGATAAAGGAACGGCTAGCTTTCCTGTCAGGACACCTGTTGCACTAGCTGTGCGCAAGTTCCTTATGCACTCCTAAATATTTTTGTGTTGCACCATTAAACTTGGCTGAAGCCTAAATCTACGTAAGATTAACAGATAGAATATCAAGCAGACATGACAGACTTCGGGTGCGTCTCAATCAGCTTCCTGGTTCAGTAGTCAGGGCACTGATCAGGGATCAGCCCATTGCCTTATGTCCTGATCAGTGTCCCGACTACTGAACCAGGGAGCTGATTGAGACGCACCCTTAAATTCTTTACACATTACGTATATGATAATGCTGACATATAGGCCTACATGCACTACATTTTAAGAGAGAAAACATATTAATGGATTAATCGTTATATGTTAGCGGTTAACACGAACCCGTCCAAAACAGCGCCACTGTGTGCATCTGTTGCATAGGTCCGTGTTGTGCATGTCAAATAAAATCAGTCATAATCAATAAATGTTATTTCTTATTTTTTGTTTCAGTATTTATTTATTGATCCTTAATTTTGAAAACATGTGAATTGATTAACGTCCCTTACGCAAATTAACCATGGTTTTACTATAGTAAAAAAAAAGTTGGTAACGCTTTAGATTACGGCCCGGAAAGTACCGGAAAGTACCAAGATTCCTTATGAATCTTACGACCTTACTAAAAAAACTTTTATATGACACTTATTATTACAAAAAGTTATGTAGTGGATGTGCTTTCTAAATTGCTCCCAAATGATTGTTTAGCATGCAATATCTCCATCATGTCAAGTTAAAACATATTTAAATAGTGCTTTAAACTATAGGCTACATATTGTTTGAAAGCAGCTTCACAATAATAAACAAATATAAAAGTAATATTTAAAAATGTTTTTGTGTTCTCATCTGGAAGTGTCAATACTTATACAATTAAGCAATACTTACAGTATAGTTATTTGTAATTTTCCATGTTGTTAGGTATAGTATGCCATAAGTACCATGTAATATAAGAATAGTTAGCCCTTAGTTATAAAATACTTACAGTATACTTATTTGTAATTTTCCATGTTGTTACCCCTTTATTCCCCAAACTTGACATGTTTTTTTGCCTAAACACATACAACATTACAGTATAATTACAAAAAACTTACCCTGTAAATTCGATTTCATTACGCAGTATTTTCCCGACCGACAACCGATGCTCATTAATCGATTATTAACCATTAAATGATATGATTATAATATTGAATTGACAGTGTCTGTGACCCGTTAAAAATCCTTTTTACTGGTTTATTTTACTGTGCAAACAGCAGCACACACAACAGATCGACAACAACAGAACCTGGATTCACACATTATCACAATTTCATGCACCTGCAGCTTTTCTAACAATAGAGAAAAACTGAATAAAATCATATAAATAAAAAGCATAAAATAAATATGCCTACCCCAGTTTAAAAAAAAAAAAAAAAAAATGACTCCTTTTGAAGCTTTGAAGCCCAGAATAGTTTTTAACGTCAAATAAAAATAGCAGGCCTACCTCAATCCACACCTTGACTGGTTTTTATTTTTCTTAAATTAACATGTCTAAATGATGTGGGTTAGTCTGGAGCACAGCCTGTTGACAGTTAGACCCGCTGCAGCACGCCTCGTTTATACTTCCGTCTGTCTCCGCAGTGCGAGCCTCCACTGACTGCGCGCGCGCCTTTGTCTGTTTGAGGAAGTGTTTCGACGCGCTCGACCGTTGTGCTGTTCTTTGAAACAACAGAGGGAGACTATGTCACATATTGATGTTTTATAGAACAATTACTCAATGTTTACTTAAGTAAACTTGACCAAAACCACACTACGAAAATGCTTTCCATCAGTCAAGAGCTTGTACTACTGCTGTATTTTACTACCGCGTAGCATATTTTGCAAGTAACTTCGTCGCCCTTTCTGCTGAAATGTCCCACATAGTAGGCTTCTTTCCCATTGCTTCATTTTGCGAAATATGTCTGTGCAGAGACGTGTGGTTGCAAGTGTCGATGCGCACTGTGAGTTAACAAATACAGCATATTTTTCTTTAACCATACAGCAAACAATCAAAAAAAGTGTAAAAATAAAAAATACCCTTAACTGATAGTATTAATCGGTCAAAATCTCACTATCGGTTAACGGTTAAACGGTCAATATGAGCATCCCTAATTCCAACCCATTTTCTCTTTCATGAAATTATGTGAGACTAGTACTTTTTGTTGTTTTTAACGTTTCAAGAGTATAAGTAAAGGAGAATACACTCAGCTGATCATATTAAAGGATTAGTTCACCCCAAAATGAAAATTTCCTGATAATTTCCATCTGTCATAAAAAAAAAAAAAAATGTAAATACCTTTTACCTCAAATGCGCAACTTTGATGATGTTATTCTCCACTGCGTATGGACGTCATTATGCCGGAAAGGTCACGTGCGGAAGTGCCGACCCAGTGCTGAAAAACTCATGTTCTCCTCTAACTTTAAAATTGTCTGACATTGTTGTTTTACCTTTATTTTTGTAAAGGGCGTTTGATTTAGTCTTTGCACGTTTGTTTTTATACGGGACGGCACTTCCACGTGCGTCACACGCGTGACCTTTCCAATGTAATGATGCCACAAAGCCTTACATCATCGAAGTCGAGCATTTGAGGTTAAAAAGTATATTAATGTTTATTTCTTTTCCACTGAAGAAAGACAGACATGAACATCTTGGATGGCATTGGGGTGAGTAAATGATCAGGAAATTATCATTTTGGGGTAAACTAATCCTTTAATGTGCAGTCTTTCTGCTTTGCTTTTGGCGCTCTAATAATCTATGACAGAGATGCCCAAAGTTATCAGATTTCCGCTCTAATTGCTAAAAGTGAAAGAGCCTTCGCTACTGGAGAGTTCGTCAAGGCATGTCTTGTAGTGGCTGCAGAAGCAGTTTGTCCTTCTCAGGTACGAATGTTCTCACGAATTAGCCTGTCAAGAAATACTGTTACCCGACGCATATAGGACATGGCTCAAGACATCAGCGAGCATATCAAGGCAAAGGCAAGTGCGTTCTCTGCCTATTCAATAGCCTCTGACGAGAGTACCAACATATCCGATTCCGCACAGTTGTTGGTATTTTTGCGTGGAGTAAATTAAACTTTTGATGTCACAATAGAGCTGGCTGGCATTGAGACCCTTTCTGGTTCTACTAAAGGAGAAGATCTCTTTTTTGCTGTTGAGAGAGTGTATGGAAAAAAATGAATTAAAGTGGGAGAAGATGGCCGGCATTAAAACTGACGGAGCGCCGGCAATGGTAGGGAGGAAATCTGGCCTTGCTGCATTTGTGTCTCAGAAAGTCAGTGAATGTGGAGGAAAAGTTGTTAAGTACCACTGCATTTTACATCAAGAACAACTATGTGCTAAATCTGTCGGGCTTGTGAATGTGATGCGTGCAGGGTCAAAATTGTCAACAATATACGCTCAAAGGCGCTTTCTCAACGACAGTTCAAGGGTTCCCACGCGTCCTTGAAAACCTGGAAAATTACCTGGGTCACGTTCCACTCAGTATTTTATACTTGTTCTTTTGTCTGACAGCAGAAACAAAAAACATGTGAATGATAAAAACGTCACAAATTCAGCTCTATCAAAATACTGTTTATGTGCACAGAGCCCCAACTTATCACGTTGTTTTTAGCTAGATACACAGAACGCAGAGAAGAGGCAGAGAGAACTGAAGACTTATGTTCATTTGAACACAGTTGTTAATGTAAATTAATTGAATTCAACATGGCTAGATTGAGATAAATAAACATTTAAGCAATCTGGTTAAATTTACAAAATATAAGTCTATTGCGGTCTCTAAACTCTGGCCAGTTGAAAATACCTAGAATATCTAAATCAACTGCAGGCGGTCGATCCTTTTCCTATTTAGCACCTAAACTCTGGAACAGTCTTCCTAGCATTGTTCGGGAAGCAGACACACTCTGTCAGTTTAAATCTAGACTAAAAACGCATCTCTTTAGTATGGCATACACATAGAACATTTTTAACTTTCTTTATTCAAATCAAATGACTGATTGTTAGGCTGCATTAACTAGGTCAGCCGGAACCGGGAACACTTCCCATAACACCTGATGTAATCGTTACATCATAAAAAGAGTGGCATCCACACTAAAGTTAGTCTCTCTGTTTATCCCGAGGTTTACTGCAGTCGGCCGGATCCAGGCCGTGTCCGGATCGGATGGTGGACCTGCATCTGGACATGACCAGCTCATCCTGGAGTGTCTGCTGAGACCGTGTCCATGAGTGTCTCCTCTGAATTTGCCTCACCGGTAGAGGTGGGCAGATCGATACTAATATCGATAATATCGATACCAACGTTGGTATCGGTATTGATCGATACCAACGTGAAAATATCGATACTTAAGTTTCAGTTTCTCTCGTTTTGCGACCTGGCCGTGTTTGTCAAAATGCTGCTGCTGTCACAGAGCAGAGGAAGCTCAAGAGTGCTTCTCGTGCTCGACACTGCCTCCTCCCCTTCTCCTGTTTTGTACCGTCACGTGACTCACCACTAGCGCTACCACCAGCAGTCAGGCGCGCCGCTCAGCGCGCATTTCTAACAGCAGTCAGTCAGAGGCGGAGAATGGTAGCAGAGAGAAAGAGGAGCGTTGTATGGCTGTATTTTCAGGCCGAAAATGAGACAACAGAGACTTGTACCCTTTGTAGAAAGTCTTTAAAATACAGTGGCAATACAACTAATTTGTACAAACATATGAAAAATCACTGACCAGAAAATGCAGTGCTGCAGAAACGGAGAGAGGAGGAGAAAAATCCCCCGACCAAAAGTTGTTTCTGAACAAAAGCTTTTGTAGTACTGATTAATAACCCAAAATGCAAATCACAAAACCAAATTAAAAGTCATGAAAATTAATTTAGATTTAGGTTGAAGACGCATCAACCTTAATTATTAAAAAGTATCGATATTGGTATCGGTATCGGCGATACTGGCCCTGTATTTACTTGGTATCGGATCGATACCAAATCTAGCGGTATCGCACACCTCTACTCACCGGCACGTCATCCTCAATTAACCCGTCTCCGGCGCAATAACTCCGATCTTTCAAGTATTCATATTCTTGTAATCGACGCGCCATCCTAAATTAACCCGTCTCGTGCGTGATACCCAAAATTTCGAATATTCCTATATAATATGATTTATGACCTGCAAGGTTGCCAGAGTAATAATTATACACTGTTAATAATAGGCCAGAGGAGAACTGGCACCCCGACTGAGTCTGGTTTCTTCCAAGGTTTATTTTTCTCCATCATGCCCTGATGGAGTTTTGGTTCCTTGCCACTGTCGCCTTTGGCTTGGCTTGCTCAGTTGGGGACACTCAAATTATGATCCAAGTTACTCAACTAAATATACAAATAGAATTTATTAATTTGGTCATATATAATTCTATAAACTATCCAAATTAAACTAGCCAAATCAAATTTTGTTGCAATGTTGTCCTGTTTAACACTGTGAAGCTGCTTTGAAACAATCGTCATTGTAAAAGCGCTATATAAATAAAGTTGACTGATTGATTGATAAGGTACAATTGTACAAGGAAAGCAGGTGGCATTGTGAAAGAGACAACAATCTTTGTACAACTATAATACAGATATAACGGTATAGGTACAATATCACATCTGTTTCAAAATATATCTCGATGTGATAATATCGGTATATCGCCCGGCATTAGTTGTGATAACTTGACTCGCACTGTAGCAGCTGAAAAAGTCTTGAAAAAGTCCTGGAAAAGTCCTGGCAAATAATTTCAAGAAAAGAGTTGGAACCCTGGAGATGGATGCGCAATATGGTGATGTGTTGTACCACCTCAGGAGATTTTTTGATCTGCGTGATGAGATCAGAGTTTTTCAGGAAAGCAAGGATGGTAATTATAGACGCACAGGGTAGTGACACGCAGCGTACTCAATTGATTTCTGCCTGTTATATTCTGTGTTTTATATCATATAATAAACAAATTGGTAGGTTTAGGGATGGGTTGGGTTGCGTGTGCAAACGTGTCTAAATAGCGTAAATAGGAAATAAAATAAATGTAAATAAAATTATGCTGGCGATTAAACTGAGAATCACACATGTCATAATGGCAAAATCATAACCCAATATATAATTTCATCCTGAAGATAATATTCCCTTGCCCGTGTCTGTGTATGACCCAAAGGCACTAAAGGGGTTCCCTGTGCATTAAAGTCATGCCAAAGGGTCCTGACCAAGCGCCAATATGAGTTTGGTGTGAGAATGTGTTGAAAAAACAGCAAGGCAGAGGCTCGCAAAATCGGGGGAGGCACCACCACCACTGACAGATGAATGGCCACAATACCAAGTAGATTACCAAGTGGAAGAATATTAAAATCCAACAGAGAACTGTTGATTTTGTATTTGTAGGAAATAAAGATGAAGAAATCAAGGAATAATTTGTGTTTATTTAACAGCTGTGGTGGTGGTTACGGTTTATGGTGGACTACCCTTCCATCTGGCATCCTTTCACTTTCATTTTCGGAAGGTGCGATGATGGGAATATGCGTGTCATCAATGCATCCAACCACATTGGGAATGCTAAAGGAAATTCTAATTAAGTTACTTTGCAGCAAGTGAATGTCATTTATCAGATTAGCCTCATTTCAACTAATTTCTACAACCCTGTGAAACTCAGGTTTGAGGAAACAACACAAAAATTCCAAGAAAGGGTGTGAGACAGAAGCACACCTTCCTTACCGCTCTGCATACAGTGGCCTTACTAATGTGCTCTGCATCATTTGTTATATAGAAAACTACCATTTAAAAATGGTACTGCTCAAATAAATATGCTTGTGGATATGGCAAGAACAACAAAAAATCCCCTCCCGACATAAATTTAACTCCCTATGAATTAATGCTCCCTCCTCATCTACAGGATCCTGAATAAAAAGACTTGGCATTTTTGTCAATATAACAGTGTCTGCATGGTGAAAATGTGCACAGTGAATTAATGTACTTCTAAAAAAGTGCTTTTCTTACTTAGTATTTTTGTTTCCAGTCAAAATATCTAAAGATTCTTCAAAAAAAGATGCATTTTCTACATTATGAAAAATTACATAAGATTTTTAGTCTTGTTTCATAGGAGAAAAAAAATATTTAAGTGTATTTTTCTTATTATGCAAATGATCTGCCAGTGGAGATTATTTTATAGTAAAAATCACTTAATTTAGATTAATTTAGTAATTTTAATTTAGATTTAATTTAGAAAATGCACTTAACTTAGTTGTATATTTAATATTTCAAATGAAAACATTTCATACGCTATTTTTATTGGTAAAAATTAAATAATCCATATTCATCTTCCAGGCTTCGTTTAAAAAATACTTAAAAATACCACACATAATATTGGGCTTGAAGGTGAATATGGATTATTGAATTTTTAATGAAAATAAATTGAATGTAATGTTTTCATGTGAAATATTCACAGCTTAAATAGAATGTTGATTTTCAGCCTCCAATAATGCTAGCTCTGAAAATTCAATAATGCAATGCATTTTTTTTCCAGTTAGTGAAGAATGCTGCAGCCAGATTGCTGACACAAACAAAGCCATATTATATCTGTTTTAGCTTTTTTACAATTGTTACCTTGTTATTCAAGGATTGATTTTAAAGATTTTATTGTTGACATATAAAGCTTTATATTGTTTGGCACCTTTATATTTAACTGAGCTTTTGAGACCTTATGAATCGGGGAGATACCTTAATTCCTCTTTTAACAAGCTGTTGGATGGGGGTGGGAGGGGGTTGGCTGCGCCTCTGCCTTCGTCTTCAGGCAGTATATGCTGAGTCCGGACCCTCAGATTGTGAGCAAAGTACTTTATTGCTTGCTGGGTTGTAAATAAATGGTTAATTGTGACAGTATTATTCTCCCGAGTCTTTCTGGTAGAACTAGATATAATACTAAAAGTTTTTTTATTGAGGGCTCAAATAGTGGATTATTTTGCCAATTGGTATTAGAAAATCTGGTAACACATTAGATTAAAGGTCATTAGTTAACATTAATAAATGTATTAACTAACATGAACTTGTCACATGCCATTGTCCTTGCACATGTGGTGTTTTGTCATGTTAGGCCATGTGCTCTGTCATTGTTAGATCCCACCCCCTTGTTATCTCGTTATTGGTTTAATTTGCCTCATTCCCAGCTTGATTTCTCCCCTTTATATACTCCTTGTGTTTGTCAGTCCTTGTCGGATTGTTGTTATCAATCAATCAATCAATCAATCAATCAATCAATCAACTTTATTTATATAGCGCTTTTACAATGACGATTGTTTCAAAGCAGCTTCACAGTGTTAAACAGGACAACATTGCAACAAAATTTGATTTGGCTAGTTTAATTTGGATAGTTTATAGAATTATATATGACCAAATTAATAAATTCTATTTGTATATTTAGTTGAGTAACTTGGATCATAATTTGAGTGTCCCCAACTGAGCAAGCTCAAGCCAAAGGCACAGTGGCAAGGAACCAAAACTCCATCAGGGCATGATGGAGAAAAATAAACCTTGGGAGAAACCAGACTCAGTTGGGGTGCCAGTTCTCCTCTGGCCTATTATTAACAGTGTATAATTATTACTCTGGCAACCTTGCAGGTCATAAATCATATTAGATAGGAATATTCGAAATTTTGGGTATCACACACGAGACGGGTTCATTTAGGATGGCGCGTCGATTACACAAGAATATGAATACTTGAAGGATCGGAGTTATTGCGCCGGAGACGGGTTAATTGAGGATGACGTGCCGGTAAGGCAAATTCAGAGGAGACACTAATGGACACGGTCTCAGCAGACACTCCAGGATGAGCTGGTCATGTCCAGATGCAGGTCCACCATCCGATCCGGACACGGCCTGGATCCGGCCGACTGCAGTAAACCTCGGGATAAACAGAGAGACTAACATTAGTGTGGATGCCACTCTTTTTATGATGTAACGAGTACATCAGGTGTTATGGGAAGTGTAATGCAGCCTAACAATCAGTCATGTGATTTGAATAAAGAAAGTTAAAAATGTTCTATGTGTATGCCATAGTAAAGAGATGCGTTTTTAGTCTAGATTTAAACTGACAGAGTGTGTCTGCTTCCCGAACAATGCTAGGAAGACTGTTCCAGAGTTTAGGTGCTAAATAGGAAAGAATCGACCGCCTGCAGTTGATTTAGATATTCTAGGTATTTTCAACTGGCCAGAGTTTAGAGACCGCAATAGACGTGATGAAGTATAATGCGTTAAGAGCTCGCTTAAGTACTGGGGAGCTAAACCATTTATTTCTTTATAAGTAATAAGCAAGATTTTAAAATGTATGCGATGTTTAATAGGGAGCCAGTGCAGTGTTGACAGAACTGGACTAATATGATCGTACTTCCTGGTTCTAGTAAGAACTCGAGCTGCTGCGTTTTGGACCAGCTGGAGTTTATTTATTAGGCGAGCAGGGCAACCACCCAGTAGAGCATTACAATAATCTAGCCTTGAGCTCATGAACGCATGTACTAATTGTTCAGCATTTTGCATTGAAAGCATGTGACGTAATTTAGATATATTTTTAAGATGGCAGAATGCAGTTTTACAGATGCTAGAAACGTGGCTTTCAAACGAAAGATTGGTATCAAAGAGCACACCCAGGTTCCTCACTGGCAGAGGGCTTGACAGAGCAGTCATCGAGGGTTAGACAGTATTCTAGGGCACTACTTGTGGAACTTTTCTGTCCAATAATTAAAAATTCAGTTTTATCTGAATTAAGTTGCAGGAAATTACTATTCATCCAATTTTTTTTATCAGCTATGCATTCCGTTAATCTTGTGAATTGGTAAGTTTCGTCAGGGCGTGAAGAAATATAGAGCTGAGTATCATCAGCATAACAATGAAAACTAACGCCATGCTTCCTAATGATATCTCCCAGTGGTAGCATATACAGGGTGAAAAGCAACGATCCTAACACTGAGCCTTGCGGTACTCCATACTGAACTTGTGATCGGTGTGACATTTCTTCATTTACTGCTACAAACTGATAACGGTCAGATAAGTAAGATTTAAACCATGCCAATGCAGTTCCACTAATGCCAACATCATTTTCGAGTCTATTCAAAAGAATATTGTGATCGATAGTATCGAATGCAGCGCTAAGATCGAGTAACACTTACAACCACGATCAGATGATAAGAGTAAATCTATGTCTACGTCTCCTGTTCCTGTTCCCCAGTTGGTATGTTGAGTTTATGTTTTTCCAGTTTATGTTTTTCCCCCTCGTGGGTTTTGTTTTGTGTTTATGTTGTATTATTATTTTGTAAATCAATACATCCTTTTGCACTTGAGTCCTCGCACCAGTTTTTCTTTGTGACTAACGTGACAGAACGATTCGACCATCTTGAGGACTCAGCAGGAGGAGTTTTTTTTTTTTTTTTTGTGTTTTTGTTTTCGCCCCGGATATGGAGCTGAACAGACATGTACAGGTGATGAGGCAGGTAAACTCGAGGTATATCCGTCAACAGGGGGCGGGTGTAAGAGAGTTTGCCTGCCAATTCCTCAGTGAGGTGCATCACCTGTACCTAAATGAGGCAGAGAGTCTTCAACCTCTGCCTGGACATGCATCTCAGTCCCACGGAGATCGACAGGATGGGGACCCCGGACTTTTGGGAGTTTGTGGACCGGCTGCTCTCCCTTCCTCCTAGGACCCCGATTCGGAGAGCTCGGTGGGTCCGTGTTCCGGTGGTCCCAGTTCCGGTGGATCGTATTCCGGTGATCCCCATTCCGGTGGATCCTTTTCCGGTGGATCCTGTCCCCAGGGTCCGTAAGCGGAGGAGAAGAGGGAAAGCGCGCTCCGTGACGGTTCCGGTGGTCGCTGTTTCGGTGATCCCAGTTCCGGTGCATCGTGTTCCGGTGGTGCCGGTGGTCCCTGTGCCGGTGGATCGTGTTCCGGTGGTCCCTGTGCCAGTGGATTGTGTTCTGGTGGATTGTGTTCCGGTGGACCCTGCGCCGGTGGTCCCTGTGCCGGTGGTCCCAGTGCCGGTGGATCGTGTTACGGTGGATCGTGTTCCTTTGGATCGTATTCCGGTGATCCCTGTTCCGGTGGATCGTTTTCCGGTGGTCCCTGCGCCGGTGGTCCCAGTGCCGGTGGATCGTGTGCCGGATGTCCCTGCTCTTCCCGCGCCGCCCCGGCGCCCTGCTCTGCCTGCCCCGCCCTGCTCTTCCAGCGCCTGAACTCTGTTGGCCGCCTCGACCGACTGGCCGACCCGGCCGCCTGAACTCTACTGGCCGACCCGGCCGCCTGAACTCTGCTGGCCACATTGAGTCCTCGCACCAGTTTTTCTTTGTGACTAACGTGACAGAACTAACCATGAGCAGTACATGTGTTACTGTATTTGTTTGATAATTTGATAATTTATAATAACTGTTTATGGTTTGTTCATGTTAGTTCACAGTGCATTAACTAACATTAACAAGATTTTAATAACGCATTAGTAAATGTTGAAATTAACATTAACAAAGATAAATAAATGCTTTATAAGTTCAGTTCATTATTAGTTCACGTTAACTAATGTAGTTAACTAATGTTAAGGCGGCAGTGGCTCAGTGGTTCATGTAGGTCGTCTACAAACCAGAAGGTTGGTGGTTCGATCCCCGGTTCCACCTGACCAAGTGTCGAGGTGTCCATGAGCAAGACACCTAACCCCAGCTGCTCCCGACGAGCTGGATGGTCGCCTTGCATGGTTGACACTGCCGTCGGTGTATGAGTGAGTGTGTGAATGGGTGAATGTGAGGCCAGATGTAAAGCGCTTTGGATGGCCATTGGTCTGTTAAAAGCGCTATATAAATGCAGTCCATTTACCATTTACCATTAATGACCATTATTCTAAAGTGTTACCGAAAATCTGAATGTGTCTGTTTTTAAATGTCGTCTGAAAACTTACTTGTATAGATGTGCTTTTAGTAGTGATGTCTTTCGTGTAATTTTGGTTTTGATATTTTATATAATATTTTGTTTCTTCATGTAATTTTTTTACTCTTTGAAGCCATTTGCTAAAATCATTTAAGTTAATTTTTTTCTCATTAATGTACACACAGCACCCCATATTGACAGAAAAACTGAGTTGTTGACATTTTTTGCAGATTTATTAAAAAAAGAAAGGTAATGCTTTAGATTACCGCCCGGAAAGTACTGCATAATTAAAGCGAATTTACAGAATAACTTTCAGTAATTATAGTGTAACTATAAAGTAAGATTGTGTAGGTATAAGGGAACAATACGTAATATTGGGGGAATAAAGGGGTAACTATCAGGAAAATCAACAAATTACTTAAACTGTAAGTATTTTTTAATTATGGAGTAATTATCCGTGTAGTTACAGGGTAAGTTTGAATCTGCGGGCTGTAAATTAAAGTGGCTCTTGTTCCCCTCTTGTTTCATGTACACTGTAAAATCTAATAGCTTTCCTGACTCACATATACTTAGTTAACTTTACTAAGTAATATAGAATACATACTTCTTGGTTTTGTTGAGTTACAGTCAATTGCAGGGTGAAAATAACAGTTTACTCAATTGTTTGACTGCCGCTTACTTGAAACAAGCAAGTAGCAACAAAGGATGCAATGACGTTACTACACCAGTCAGAGGCAGCAGTGCATTAAAGCCTCCCACCTAGCAAAGTTATTTCCAAAATACGTATTTTCAACGTCTTTGTCCCTAGAGGCGAACGTTGAAAAGACGTCCACTGGGGAGCCAGAATGAAAGTTTTTGTGATGTCTGTTTTGGACGTCCGATATAGACGTTCATGGAACCTCAAGGTTAAACAGTTCAAATGTACTCATTGTGGACATATATTCCTTTTGTAATTGCAAATCATCTCACAGACAGTGTGTTTGTCCAAAATCTTGAAAATAAAAGAAACTTAGCTCACACCTTTAGACACTTTATGCAACTTAGCATTTGTCATTCACACATCTTTGGATCGTGAGAGAAACCAGACCTGAAGGAAAGACTCTCTGGCTCAGGACTCAATCCAGGATCTTGCTGTGAGGAGCCAGTTTTTCCCACTCATACACTGGTGCTGCCCTTAATCACAGATATAAGAGACACTTTGACTATTTCTTTCAAACATCTACAGAAGCTCTCACTGAGAATTAAGAGAGGTTTAGATGTTGATGATTTATGGTTCATTTGAAGTCACCATTGTGGTGGGAAGTGTTTGCTTTAGTTGGGCTCTTGGTCCCTGTAGTTGTGTTAGCTTTTCTTTGGCTGTTGTAACTGTGTCTGTGAAACACAATAGTTGTGGCTGAGCAAGCAAAGCAAAGTGGCATCAGGTGTTGTCAGCTCCCCAGCTAGAATTTTAGAACATTACCTACATTGTTCTATAAATGTTTTCAGCGGGTAGTTTTATTTTTGTTCCCAGAATGGTCTTTTAAAAGTTATGATAACATTCTTTAAAAACATTCTAAAAATGTTTAGTGGTAACATTCTAATAACATCCCACTAAGCAAAGTTTCAACGTCTTTGACCCTAGAGGCGAACGTTGAAAAGACGTCCACTGAGGAGCCAGAATAAACGTTTTTATGACGTCTGTTTTGGACGTGATCTCCACGTCTGTTATAGACGTTCATGGAACCTCAAGGTTAAACAGTTCAAATGTGCTCATTGTGGACATATATTCCTTTTGTAATTGCAAATCAACTCACAGACACTGTGTATTTGTCCAAAATCTTGAAAATAAAAGAAACTTAGCTCACACCTTTAGACACTTAAGCCAACTTAGCATCTGTAATTCACACATCTTTGGATCATGAGAGAAACCAGACCTGAAGGAAAGACTCCCAAGGTTTATTTTTCTCCATCATTCCCTGATGGAGTTTTGGTTCCTTGCCACTGTCGCCTTTGGCTTGGCTTGCTCAGTTGGGGACACTCAAATTATGATCCAAGTTACTCAACTAAATATACAAATAGAATTTATTAATTTGGTCATATATAATTCTATAAACTATCCAAATTAAACTAGCCAAATCAAATTTTGTTGCAATGTTGTCCTGTTTAACACTGTGAAGCTGCTTTGAAACAATCATCATTGTAAAAGCGCTATATAAATAAAGTTGATTGATTGATTGATTGCAATAGTTTCAGTGGAACCGCGCTCTCGATTTGACAGAGTCAAGTCAGCAGTGACTGCGCGTGCTCGCTCGTAAGCTGTATGTACATGGCGACCGAGTCAATCTCCATACCGAGAAAAGAGATCCTCTGCACTGGGCAGAGTTTGCTCTTCTCCCGGTTGACCCGAAGGCCCAGATGGGCTAAATGCTGGAGAACAAGATCTGTGTTCGCACACCTGCTCTCGAGAGTGGCTCAGTATGAGCCAGTCGTCGAGGTAGTTCAGGATGCGAACCCCGTGCTGCCTGAGTGGCGCAAGGGCTGCCTTGATGACTTTCGTGAAGAGGCGAGGGGACAGAGATAGCCCTAATGGGTGAACTGCCTACTGATACCCGCCCCTCAAAGGCAAACCGTAGGAACGGTCTTTGTCAAGGTAAGATGGAGACATGGAAGTAGGCGTCCTTCAGGTCGATCTCTGCAAACCAATCGGCTGGACGAACGTGGTATTTGTTCAAGCATCTTGCAGACCAACTTATTGGCCATTACAAAAAAAAAAAAAAACTTAACACTGCTTCATGTCTAAAGTTTAAAAAAAATATCCAGCTCACAGTAAATTCAGTTTACAGTTTCAATTGATCTCAAAGCAAATATCTAGGCAAGACCTTGAGCTTATCCTTGGATTGTTTCCAGGTTATGTTCATTGCTATGCCTGGAGAAGGCCAGGTTCTCTTCCAGATGTCTTGAACTTCTTAGATGGCTGCAGATCCATAACTCTGCCCAAAGCCCTTCATGTGGTTGGCTCTAACTTCCAAGAAAGAAGAACTGGCCCATAATGTGGCCACAGAGTGACCGTCAGTGCACCACTACTGCGGTTGGGGAGATCTCACTGCGAGTGACTCAGGAAAGAAGTTTTAAGGAAATGCTTTTGACAGCCCCTTAAACAAATACGGTAGGGCAAAAACCATGGTACACGTTCACTGATTTATTTTATGTATTTTTTCTCCCTCATGAAATTCAATCTCTTTTGAGAGACTTTTGAATGAGAGACTTATTTCCATTCTGCACCTATCAATTTCTACTGAAGGATTAAACAGCTTTCTCTGTTCTTCTTCCAGTTACAAAACCTCAGCAGACAAATATAGTTCTCAATGCCCTTTTACTGGCAATGAATTCATTTTATTTAGCCTTTCGTGTCTGGGATGTTAGTGTAGTCAAATCATCTGCTCCTCTAGCCTTTGAGGAGAGTGTTGTCTCTGCTCTCTTTGATCTGTGGTTAAAGGGGTAGTTCACCAAAAAATGAAAATTCTGTCATTAATTCTGTCATTAATTAATTGTCATTATGCATGTCGTTCGACCTTTGTTCATCTTTGAGACACAAATTAAGATATATTTGTTGAAATCTGATGGCTCAGATAGGCCTCCATTGGCAGCAATGACATTTCCTCTCTCAAGACCCATAAAAGGTACATTTGTTATAGCACGCAAAGCTGAGAACAAACATACAAAGATGATGTTGATTCAATCAGTCAATCAGTGTGACAACAGTTAGATCATTTGAAGAGCATGAACACAGTTTGTGGCCAAAACATTTCGAATGACTCCCAGCATGCATTGCGGTATGAATAAATTATGCTGCCGAATAGCCTGGTTATTTCCTTTAATTCTCACTATTTACCTTTATTTTTTGTGTTGTTTTTGTGTTGACTTTTAGTAGTGTTTTATGACGTTGATGAGTTGATCTGTTCATCTGTTGTGTTTATTGTCACCATTGTTGAGATTCATATGCTGATTCTTCATGTCTATGTGAGTCTAAAGCTTACTGCAGATTAAACCATTTTTGAAAATCATGAGTTTAAAAAATCCTTCATAACTGATTCCTTATCACTGCTTGATGTTTTGCAGAAGCCTCACCGATTGATGTCATATAATATGGGTAAAACTATGTATTATTAAAACAATGGGTTTGTTTAGGGGATATACTAACACACTAAGCATCCCATTATGATTATGTCATAAGCAAAACATAACCAGTGACATCTGTTCACACTTTTTTCATGGCTATTTCTTGGTTTGTTCACGTTAGTTCACAGTGCATTAACTAATGTTAACAAGATTAACTAAAGCTGAACAGAGGAGTTGTTCATGGTTAGTTGGTTAATTCATGTTAACTAATGCATTAACTAATGTTAACTAATACAACCTTATTGTAAAGTGTTACCAAATTTTTTTATTATGATTTTTTTTTACCATTTTATAAGCACTTGGGGAAAACATTAAAAAATGACTAGACATACAAAACTATACAAATAACAATGTGTAGAAAAACAGTAATAAAATAGTTGTGTGGGGTGGGTATAAGTTATGCGTGATCGTGTTGCATTTTGGTGTATAAAGCTGCCTTAAATCTAGACTTGCTAAAAGGATGAGGATTTGTCCATATAAACTTCACTCATCTTCTTGGAACACACTTCAAAATGGTGATGGGGATTATAGGTGAAGTTCTTAGGGAAGTTTGCTAATGTATTTCTGTCACACAAAACTTAAAAGAAAACCGAGGTTCCACACTCATATGAGTGAGAAGTGAATTTATTACAAAATAAAACAGAAACAGAAAACAAAAACCCACGAGAGGGGAAAACACAATTAGAATAACAAAATACAAACTAAAACAAACCAACAGAGATCACCGGAACACGAGCCACCGGAACTGGGATCACCGGCACAACCTCTGGAGTTTTGGAGAAAGCCCTGTGCTCCTCCCAAGCATGCAGGACTGCCACCACGAAACATCCCATCACAGCCCTCCAGGCCGTGACTGTGTCCACCGGAACTGTGTCAACTGAAGCTGTGTCTGTCGGAACAGGGACCACCAGAACTGAGATTACTGGAACACAATCCACTGGAACTGGGACCACTGGAACTGGGTCCACCACCACATGGACCCCCAGAACTAGATCCACTGGAACTGAAAAAGAAAAGGTCCTTGAGAGGTCCTTAATTAAGCTTTAATCCCTCCGCCGCTCCAAGGAACTCAACCGCAAACTTCTTCAGATCAGTCCCTTGTTGGCGGAGGGATGCTAAGGTCTGAAATTGCATGATGCGTTCGTAGTCAGGGCACGAGACAGTGGGAGCTAGTGGGAGCTAGTGGGAGCTAGTGGGAGCTGGTGGGTGGGGCAAAATCTTCTTCCGCTGAGGCCTCGACATGGTCGGATCATTCTGTCACGTAAAACTTAAAGTAAAACTGAGATGAGGACTCATATGCGTGAGAAGTATTCACTTCTAAAAGTATTATTACAAAATAAAACATAAACAGAAAACAGAAAACAAAAACCCACGAGGGGGAAAAAACATAATCAGAATAACAAAATACAAACTAAAACAAACCAACAGAGATCACAGGGAAGCGGGAGACGTAGACAATACAACAATCTGACAAAGACTGACAAACACAAGGAGCTTATAAAAGGGAGAAATCAAGCTGGGAAATGAGGGAGCACAGGTGGGACAAATGAAACCAATAATGAGATAACAAGGGGGTGGGATCTAAACAGAGACACGAGCACATGGCCCAAAATGACAAAACACCACGTGCAACATGAAACATGACAGGTGATGACATGTGACAATTTCTAAAAAACATAGTGTAGAAAAAAAAAACATTATATAAACATCACACTTCATGTAAATGTTTAAATTTGGTAAAATACAATTGCTTGCTTAAAGACCCTTTTACTGCATACAGGTGCTGGTATTATATTTAGAATATCATCAAAAAGTTGATTTATTTCTCTAATGCCATTCAAAAACATTCATTACACACAGACTGATATATTTCAAATGTTTGTTTATTTTATTTTGATGATTATAATTGACAACTAAGGAAAATCCCAAATTCAGTGTCTCAGAAAATTTGAATATTACTTAAGACCAATTCAAAGAAAGGATTTTTAGAAATCTTGGCCAACTGAAAAGTATGAACATGAAAAGTATGAGCATGTACAGCACTCAATACTTAGTTGGGGCTCCTTTTGCCTGAATTAATGCAGCAATGAGGCATGGCATGGAGTCGATCAGTCTGTGGCTCTGCTCAGGTGTTATGAGAGCCCAGGTTGCTTTGATAGTGGCCTTCAGCTCTTCTGCATTGTTGGGTCTGGCATATCGCATCTTCCTCTACACAATACCCCATAGATCTATGGGGTTAAGGTCAGGCGAGTTTGCAGGCCAATTAAGAACAGGGATACCATGGTCCTTAAACCAGGTACTGGTTTCTTTGGCACTGTGTGCAGGTGCCAAGTCCCATCTTCATAAAGTTGGTCAACAGCAGGAAGCAAGAAGTGCTCTTAAACTTCCTGGTGTACGGCTGCGTTGACCTTGGACCTCAGAAAACAAAGTGGACCAACACCAACAGATGACATGGCAAACTTTACACTGGACCTTAAGCAATGTTGATTGTGTGCCTCTCCTCTCTCCCTCCAGACTCTGGGACCCTGATTTCCAAAGGAAATGCAAAATTTACTCTCATCAGAGAACATAAATTTGGACCACTTTTTGTCCTTTTTGTTTATAGCCCAGGCGAGACGCTTCTAACACTGTCTGTTGTTCATGAGTGGCCTGACACAAGGGATGCGACAGCTGAAACCCATGTCTTGCATACGTCTGTGCTTAGTGGTTCTTGAAGCACTAACTCCAGCTGCGGTCCACTCTTTGTGAATCTCCCCCACATTTTTTAATGGGTTTTGTTTCACAATCCTCTCCAGGGTGCGGTTATCCCTATTGCTTGTACACTTTTTTCTACCACATCTTTTCCTTCCCTTCGTCTCTCTATTAATGTGCTTGGAACAGCTCTGTGAACCTCCAGCCTCTTTTGCAATGACCTATTGTGTCTTGCCCTCCTTGTGCAAGGTGTCAATGGTTGTCTTTTGGACAACTGTCAAGTCATCAGTCTTCCCCATGATTGTGTAGCCTACAGAACTAGACTGAGAGACCATTTAAAGGCCTTTGTAGGAGTTTTGAGTTAATTAGCTGATTAGAGTGTGGCACCAGGTGACTTTAATGTTGAACCTTTTCACAATATTCAAATTTTCTGAGAGACTGAATTTGGGATTTTCCTTAGTTGTCGTTTATAATCATCAAAATTAAAAGAAATAAACATTTGAAATATATCAGTCTGTGTGTAATGAATTTATATAATATACAAGTTTCACGCTTTGAATGGAATAAGAGAAATAAATCAACTTTTTGATGATATTCAAACTATATGTCCAGCACCTGTACGGCACATTGAAAAATAGATGGAAGACAATGACAGCCAAGGAATGATCCTCTAAATAACTTGCAAAAATATTTCTGCAAGGAGAATCGGTAACACTTTACAATAAGGTTCATTAGTTAACATCAGTTAACTACATTAGTTAACATGAACTAATTATATTATACTAATATTATTAACTAAAATACAAAGATTTACTAATGCTGAACAGAGGTGTTATTCATGGTTAGTTCATGTTAACAAATGCATTAACTAATGTTAACTAATACAACCTTATTTTAAAGTGTTACAGGAGAATCTTTCTGGTCTTTTTGAAGAGAGTAAGGCGCTTTAATTTTTTGGCAAAAAAATGACTGGACTTATGCACTGAGAATTATATATGACAGATATCAAACACTCTTAATTAATGGTAAGTTAACAAAAAACAAATCCATATGAGAATAATAATTTTAAAATACAGCAATATAAATCTGTCAAGCTTTTTGCCATTTTTTGATGGAGATTTACTCCATGGAAAATGCCCACAAAGATTGTTTTGGGATATAAAAAAAAAAGTTAAAATGCCAGAAGTCCATATGGAATCACCACCAGTTTTGATTAACTAATCAGTTTCTCTGTTTGTTGAGGAGTGTTGGATTCTGTATAAGAAAGATGGATAATAATATCTCAAAGATGTGTTAATGTAGCTAAAGTCTTTTATGGGAGTGACAATAAACAGGGAAGAGAGAGGCCAACCCAAATTGTGGTGATTCAACATTTCTTCTGGCAGGAGGTTAGAATAAAATTCATGACTTTTCTGTCAATCCAGTTCAACAGCTTCACTGATGGCTGGACATGCAAAAAAATGTGACCATGAAGTGATTTCTTTCTGAAGGCATTGCTTACTGAGGGGGTGAGAGGTGTTACAGAGGAAGGCAGTATATGAGGCTTATTTTGGTAGGTCTCCACCTGTAGATGGGTCTCTACAGAGAGAGCACTGCTTGACCACAGTCTCATTTTGGATTGCAAACACCAGGCACAAAACATACATTCATGTAGACGCCCATGAAATGGAATTTAAAAAAAAGACAGAAAACAAGAACTTCCCTTCATTTGTTTACTTTCTTCAACCAGGAGTTTTACTCTTGGCAGTGAACTGTTTAACACATAAATGAATGCTATGAATTCTGGGCAAAAATAGTTTGGAAGCTATTTTTTTTTTTTTTTAGGTAGGTGCCATGGATTTTATGCTGTGCTGTCACATTACAGTTCAAAGGAACTGATATGGAAATAAACCTGATCTATACCAAATTTGATATATACCATATATGAGATCAGAGGCAACTGCTTTGCCACCTCACTGCCCACTCAGTCAACTGACATAACAGACAATGTTTTTGTATGAAGGAATTTCCTTAAAAAATGTTACAGATGGACTTCCAAGCCATGTTGACATCACTTCTCATGATCTAAAACCAATTCAAGACCAGAACAAGGTTGAGATATTTCTTCCAACCCTGAATCCTCAGATTTTTTTGGGACGCAGAAATGCCTGGCGGTTTATCTACCCCATCTTCACTCACCAGCAATGTTTTACCTCAGCCTGTTTGGTTGGTGCTGATTCAGAGTCCCGGCTAGGCCACACTGTAAAAAAATGTGCTATAAAATAACGGTAATCTACTGGCAGCAGGGTTTCCAGCAATGTACTGTTAATTTACAGCCCTCTACCGTTTGTTTACAGCTCTCCTTTTTTTACAGTATGTTACCGTAATAATACCATGAAATTAACTCACTTCATTTGGAAAACTGATCGCTTAAAACAGTTCTCATTTTAAAACAAGTATTTATATGGTGTTTGTACTGTAAACTTATTTTATTTAAATCCACTGAAAAAGAACATTTCTTAATATAAATATAAACTGCAAACAAGTTATGTGTCGTAATGAGTAGTGAAATACTTAAGAAATATGACTTTAACTTCAATCTTTGCAGTTCATCATTAGCAATAGCACACATGTATGAGCCAAATCAACAGTTCACAACTGCATCAGCAAACACAGTCACTGCCTTTAAATAAAGCATCAGACAGCATTTTATCAGTGTTTCTCTGCTCATCCTGGACTGAAGCACTGGCGCTACTCTCCAGCACAATGGTGACCCGCAAAACTAATGAATTAAACTAAGATCTCTTCTATATCACCTTCTGCAACAACACATAAAAACAGTTCATTTGAATATTTACTCTCCTTATCAGTTACTGACTTTGCACAACTTTTTTCTATTAACTTTCAGCAATATTTCAGTGAAAATATATTGATTCATCTGGTAAATCTGACTGTTATGTTTTACAGAATATTACTGTTTTTTTCCTTGATTTAACGGTAATAACTGCAGGATTACGGTACACAGCTGGAAACCCTGCTGCCAGTATTTAACCGTTAAATAACAGGGACTTTCGTAAATTAATTTACAGTTGCTTACCGTTGATTTACGTTTCACTCTGGGGTTTTTTCATCTTATCCCTTTAACCCTTTAAACCCCACAGCAAAATCTTCAGTTTTAAATGAACACTTACATGTGTCCACACTACAGAGTGTTAGAGTAATTGAAGCGGTGTTGAAGTTAATAAGATAATTAAGGGATTGCTATGGCAAGAAAAGCAAGAGAAAACACAATCTGATGCTGTTGGCTGCTTGATGATCAGGATATGATCATTGTGTAGCGGTTTTAGTCTCCTATCTAATGATATGAGAAACATACTATTAACTTTGTTTTATTGTGAAACAGATTGTACACTTATCACTTCTAACTCCTGCTAGATTTACTCACACACAGACCTAATGAATCCGTGTATGAATCTCAACAATGGTAACATGCTTTATGCCACAATGCATTCTGAGTGCCTCATGCAAAACTCACCCATGGATCCTAGAATGCATTGTGGCATGAAGCTTGTCACCATTGTTGAGATTCAAATGTGGATTCATGATGTCTGTGTGTGAGTAAAACTCACAGGAGTTAGAAGTGATTAGCGTACAATCAATTTTAAAACGTATTCAGGTTTTCTGATTAAACCTGTGCTGGATCTTTTCTAAAATCACAATAAAACTAAGTTAATAGTATGTTGCTCATAGTTAGTCATTAGTTCAGAGAATTAAGACACTACACAACGACCATATTTTGATCATCAAGCAGCCAACAGCATCAGATTGTGTTTGCTCTTGCTTTTCTTGCCATTGCAAATCCAGATACAGCAGTTAGAGAAACACTAACATTAAAAAGTTGTCAAACTGCCCAACTAAAGAAAACACCAATCACCATAATGGTGACATAAAAAACAAACTCTATTAATTCTCAATAAGAGCTTTTGTAGATGTATAACAGAAATAAAGTCAGTCTGGTCAGTAATGTATGAAGCTGGTAATGCTGTTTGTGGAGTTGTTTAATCCTCCTCTGCTGAGATCTTCAGAGATTTCATGTCTTCTTTTATCTTCAGTTGATTTCATCTAAGGCTGTGGCTGAAGTCAGTTGTAGTTCTTGTGTTTCTCTTTCCTTTAGTGATTCTGCTTGTTCTCATCAGGTAACAGCTTATTAACAGTAGGTGTTCATCATTAATCCTCAATCATCACTTAATTATCTCATTAACTTCAACACTGATTCAGTGTTACATTTTAACACTCTGAGTGTGGACTCATAGTGGACTCATATATACACTCACAGTGTGCATTTAACACTGAGGATTTTGCTGTGCAGAAAACAAGCTGGATGGTGCCTTGCATGGCTGACACCGCCATAACGCTTAAACGTAACCACGTAGTTACCTTATAATACCCTGTACATTTTTTTAGGTAAGGACACTGTAAGTACACAAGTGTAAGTGTAAGTACATAATTATGTACAAATTAGTAAATACAAAAAAATCTGACATAATACAGATTAACAAATGATAAAGCTTAGTTTGCTGAATATTAGGTCCTTTTCTATAAAAGCACTAATTGTTCATAATATTATCATAGATCATATTAAATGTGCTGTGGTAAGTGATAAATCCCATTTGACATTTGTACTGGCGACTGTATACAGCTTGTGCAGCTGCTCTGGAGAATCTGCACAGAATGAACCAGCTCGAATCGCTCTTGCGCATTTTGATGGCATACATCACAGACAAGTGGCATCGGTGCTGTCGTAGAAAATTACTAACCGGCATGCACTACTCCAAGTAAGCCACCTGTGCATCTCTTCATGAAGTCGAACAAGCCTATATTTCAGCTATATTTTCTCAGTGGTTCATTATCAAAATTGCTTTCAGATGTGTCTTGTTTAGTCATTAGTCCATTTGTATTTAAGTCCTATTGTTCGCCTAGTTACTGGCATAACCTGCTGTTTAGTAAGTCTAATATAGTTAAGTCAAGCCTTTTCTAGTCAAGTCTTTGCTAAAAGTTGCACGTGTTCATCAAATTTTCCGGTAACGCTTTAGATTATGGCCCGGAAAGTACTGCAAACTTAAAGCAAATTTACAGCATAACTTTCAGTAATTATAGTGTAACTATAAAGTAAGTGTGTGTAGGTATAAGGGAACAATATGTAATATTTGGGGACTAAAGGAGTAACTATCAGGAAAATTAACAAATTAATTATACTGTAAATATATTTTAGTTAAGGGGTAATTATCCGTGTAGTTACAGGGTAAGAATGAATCTGCGGGCTGTAAATTAAAGTGGTTCTTGTTCCCCTCTTGTTTCATGTAGTTACAGGGTAAGTACAAATCTGTGGGCTGTAAATTAAAGTGGTTCTAGTTCCCCTCTTGTTTCATGTAGTTACAGGGTAAGTATGAATCTGCGGGCTGTAAATTAAAGTGGTTCTTGCTCCCCTCTTGTTTCATGTAGTTACATGGTAAGTACGAATCTGCGGGCAGTAAATTAAAGTGGTTCTTGTTCCCCTCGTTTCATGAAGTTTCAGGGTAAGTACAATAAAAACACATACAAAATCTGATATCACTCGGACACATTTATCTGAAAAACAACTTAATCGACCGGTGTCCAGTGATGGAGGTGGGGACACTGGTCAGGGTCCCCGATGCGCCGCAAGCCGCCATCGATCAAGCTGGCCTGTACCAGATACCTGTGAGTATCAAGGGGGGTACATATCAGGGTTTGGTGGATTCAGGTTGTAACCAGACCTCAATACATCAAAGCCTGATTCCACCTAAGGCATTGGCCATATGGTTAAGGTGAGGTGTGTGCACGGGGAAGTGGTGAACTATCCGTTGTTGCCCGTGGATATTCAATTCAGGGGACAAAAGCATAGTGTGGAGGTGGCAGTTAACCCGCATCTCCGGCATATTTCTCCGTTAATTCTGGGAACAAATTGGCCCGCGTTTAATAAATTATTACGGTGCTTGTGTGCGGATACCTCTTGGGGAAAGAAACGAAATGGGAAGTTAGCGGTGGCTCAGGCGGGGGAAGTGGATTCGGGACCACGGGACTGGGGAACGGAGCGCGATGAGAACTCCCATCTTCTCAGACCGCGATGACTTTCCCCGGGAGCAGTCCCAGGATGAGACGCTCAAAAACGCGTTCGCGCAGGTCCATTCCATCGACGGCCACCTCGTCCACCCTGACCAACCACTTTCCTATCCATATTTTGCAGTGAGGAAAGATCGCTTGTATTGGGTGACCCAAGATACACAGGTGGTGTGAGAAAGGTCAGCAAGAGGGCATTGTTTTGCGTTGGTACTAGTGGACTACGCAACACGATATCCCGAAGCAGTCCCGCTCCGCACGATCTCGGCGAAGAGTGTCGCAAGCGCGCTGTTTTCATTAATCTCCCGGGTGGGAATCCCCAAAGAGATTCTCACCGATCAAGGCACGGCATTCATGTCACGGACCATCCGCAAACTTTACGAATTATTGGGCATTAAAGCGATACGGACCAGCGTCTATCACCCACAAACGGACGGGCTGGTCGAACGCTTTAATCGCACTTTGAAATCCATGATTTGAAAGTTTGTTCACGAGGACGCCAAAAATTGGGATAAATGGCTGGAACCTCTGTTGTTCGCGGTCCGCGAGGTCCCCCAAGCCTCCACAGGGTTTTCCCCCGTCGAGCTGCTCTATGGACGCCAGCCACGGGGGGTGCTGGATGTCCTTAGAGAGGCTTGGGAGGACAGGCCTTCTGCAAGCAAGAACGAAATTCAGTATGTCTTGGATCTGAGAACAAAACTCCACACTTTGGAGAGCTATCCATGGAGAATTTGTTACAGGCTTAAGACAGACAGAGACAGCTGTACAACAGAGGTGCCCGGCTGCGACAATTTTCACCGGGAGTTAAGGTACTTGTATTACTCCCCACGTCTAGCTCTAAATTACTCGCAAAGTGGCAAGGGGATCTTAACTATGAGGTTGTTCGCTCAGATAGGGATGGGGCTCGTCAAATTTACCACCTCAACCTGCTTAAAAAATGGTCGGAGGCGGAGTCGGTGATGCTGGCGACGGTAGTGAGTGGGGAGGAGGATCTCGGGCCAGAGGCGGTCCAAAAGCCTCAATCCATCGCTCTGGCCATGGGGGGAGACCACCTCTCGCCCACGCAGCTCACAGACGTGAAACATTTACAAGCTGAGTTTGCTGACGTTTTCTCACCCCTACCGGATCGAACAGACCTTATTCAACACCATGTTGAGACCGAGCCGGGGGTGGTGGTTCGCAGCCGGCCGTACCGCTTGCCTGAACACAAAAAGAAAATAGTTCAGACAGAATTAGAGGCAATGTTAGACATGGGAGTGATAGAAGAGTCCAACAGTGAGCCCGATAGTTTTCCCAAACCTATCGAAAATTATCGTGTGGATTATCGAAAAGTCAACGCGGTGTCGAAGTTTGATGCTTATCCAATGCCAAGGGTCGACGAATTGCTTGATCGGCTAGGGACCACTCGATTTTATTCGACACTGGACTTGAAGAAAGGTTATTGACAGATCCCTTTAACTCCAATGACCAAAGAAAAATTCGCTTTCACCATGCCGTTTGGGTTACACCAATTCGTTACCCTTCTGTTCGGGTTGTTCGGGGCCCCTGCAACCTTCCAGCGACTGATGGACAGGATTCTCCGCAGCGTCATATGCAGCATTAGCGAGCTGTCCTAAAGTCGCTGCGAAGAGCGGGGCTCACGGCCAACCCGAAGAAGTTTGCTATTGGGCGGGTGGAAGTAAGATATCTGGGCTTCCACTTGGGTCATGGGCAGGTGCGTCCCCAAATTGACAAGACCGCCGCAGTTGCGACCTGCCCGAGACCCAAGACAAAAAAGGAGGTTAGACAGTTCCTGGGGCTAGCAGGATACTACAGAAGGTTTGTGCCTAATTATTCGGACCTTGCTAGCCCGCTGACTGATCTAACTAAAAAGGAAGTACCAAATACAGTTCAGTGGACGGAGCGGTGCCAGCAGGCTTTCACCCAGATAAAGGCTGCTCTGTGTGGTGGCCCGCTCTTACAGGCTCCGAACTTTTCTCTCCCTTTTCTCCTGCAGACGGACGCATTGGACAGGGGGCTGGCTGCAGGCCTGTCCCAGGAGGTGGAGGGTGCTGTTCATCAGTCGGAAGCTCTCTAAGAGAGAGACGATGTACAACACAATAGAGAAGGAGTGTCTGGCCATCAGGTGGGCCATCCTCACCCTTCGCTACTACCTCCTGGGGCGGGAGTTCACCCTCTGTTCGGACCACGCCCCCTTGCAGTGGCTCCACCGCATGAAGGAGACCAACGCGCGGATCACCCGTTGGTATCTAGCGTTACAACCTTTTAAGTTCAAGGTGGTCCACAGTCGGGCGGTGGGGGTATGTGGCGGAGGGGGCGTGGCCCCGCGAAGTCTGCAGCGGGCGAGAGAGAACGGAGCCGAGCGGGGAGTAAGTAGGTCAAGTGCAGACGAGTAACACCTGTGTCTGATTGCAGTATTGGCGTGGAGAGACTGCATTTAAGCAGCAGCAGACTGAGGAGAGGGGAGAGACCGGGAATGGGACTACGCGGCTTTTGGGAGTCCTGAGGAAAAAAACGAAGAGATCGAGTGATACTGTTATGAGAGTTTATGAGTGTGAAGTTATACGCCCACGAGCGTCCTTTGTGTGTATGAGAAATAAAACCGCGAGTCCCAGTCACGCCGACCCCGCCTTCTTCCTTCCCCACCCATTTACATTTACATTACATTTATGCATTTGGCAGACGCTTTTATCCAAAGCGACTTACAGCGACTAATTACAGGGACAATCACCCTGAAGCAATGTGGAGTAAAGTGGACACACTGGTGGTGACCTGGGATCGAACCAGCAACCTTCTGCATGTCAGTTAGGTGGTTTAACCCACTGGACCACCATCTCCCACTCACACTCACATCACCCACCCACACAGCAAAGCCGAACCGAACCACAATGTACTTAAGAGAAATTAATAAATATTGCTGTAAAATAAAATACAAGTTTAATTCAATGTTACTGTAAAAACACTACAAATTACTGTATTTCTGTCATGATCCTGGTTCTATCCTTCGGTGTGTTGTCCTTTGTCTCCCTCTGCTGGTTAGTTTTCGTATTTCTCCTCTTTCCTTCCTCTCTCACACACACACCCATAATCTCCTCCTCTCATTACCGTCAGCTGGTTCTCATGCTCTTCTCACTTACACACCTGTTCTCTATTTCCCCTTTATGTCCATGCTATATCTAGCTCTCTCTCTCTTGTCTATTTGTCGGATTATTGTCTAAACTTCACAGACGTATATTGATGTTAAAGCCTTCTCAGAGTTTTTCACCGTCCTGTCCAGTCCTGTCCTATCTTAGATGTCAGAACGTCACGGGTACCTACTGCTGTGATTTATCTCTTCTGTGCTGTACCCAGCCGTCTCCGGGGAGTGTAGCAGAGGGCCCATCATCTAGGCCGGTGTCCCGTCTTCCAGGTGCTTGATCCTTCAGGGCCTCCGGCTGAGATATTCAGCTTTTGATCCGACCAGCGGAACGCCTTCGACCAGCGGAACGTCTTTCCTTTTTCCTTTTGAGAAGAAGATTTTTGTTTATTCCGCCTGATAGGCGTTGTTCTAATTTTCATTAAAGAGACTTATTTGCAATCACCCCTGGACCCCTCTGATCTTTGACAGAATAATCCGACCATCAGAAGGAATGGAGGAGGCTGGAAGTCGCCCCATCCAGGCCGCCGTGGAGATGCAAGGAGCCTTGTTGGGGAGACACGACGAGGAACTCTCCGCGGTTCGCCGCGCTATGGACTCTTTATCAGCTCAAGTGGCAGATCTCTCTCAGCAGCTCCACATGGTCCGTTTTGATACCGCTCAGTCTGCCGCACTGGATTCTCCTGAGCCACGGGTAAACAACCCTCCCTGTTACTCTGGTGAACCCACAGAGTGCTTGCCTTTTCTCACCCAGTGCGAGGTCGTTTTCTCACTTCAACCATCGACATACAGTAGAGAGCGTTCTCGCATAGCCTATGTTATCTCTCTGCTCAAGGGTCGGGCCCGCGAGTGGGGAACGGCCATCTGGAACACTGAGGGTGAGTGTTTGTCCCAGTACTCCCTGTTTAGAGAGGAGATGCTGCGTGTTTTTGATCGATCTGTCCATGGTCCCGAGGCCTCTCGCGCATTGTCTTCTTTACGTCAAGGACACCGCACTGTCTCCGATTTTTCCGTGGAGTTTCGGACCCTCGCCACCTCCTGCGGATGGAACGAGCCTGCTCTGGTGGCTCGCTTCACGGAGGGTCTTAATGCCGAGATCAGGGACGAAGTGCTGGCCCGGGAAGTGCCGACTTGTCTTGACCTCCTTATTGACTCTGCTTTACGTGTGGAGAGGCGTTTTGAACTGCGCCACCGCACTCGCCGCGTCATGCCCACACCCACGTCATCCTCACCCAGTTCTCCGCTCACAGCTACTGATCCTGAACCGATGCAGCTTGGAGGGATAGTGATTTCAGCCAGCGAACGCCAGCGCCGGATCATCAACCATCTTTGTCTGTATTGCGGGTCCGACAAGCGCCGTTTCCGTGTGCCCAGTAAAAGCCAGTGCTCACCCGTCATAGGAGGGAGACTGGTGAGCGCATCTTCTCTGGTCCCTCTACTACGCTCCCGTACGACTTTTCCTGTCTTTCTCCGCTGGGCTGACTCTTCTGCCACCTGTCCGGTCCTAATAGACTCGGGAGCGGAAGGAAATTTTATGGACAAGAACTGGGCCGCCGAGCAGGGAATTCCCCTTGTTGATCTTCAATCAATCAATCAATCAATCAATCAACTTTATTTATATAGCGCTTTTACAATGACGATTGTTTCAAAGCAGCTTCACAGTGTTAAACAGGACAACATTGCAACAAAATTTGATTTGGCTAGTTTAATTGGGATAGTTTATAGAATTATATATGACCAAATTAATAAATTCTATTTGTATATTTAGTTGAGTAACTTGGATCATAATTTGAGTGTCCCCAAGTGAGCAAGCCAGGCCAAAGGCGACAGTGGCAAGGAACCAAAACTCCATCAGGGCATGATGGAGAAAAATAAACCTTAGGAGAAACCAGACTCAGTCGTGCCAGTTCTCCTCTGGCCTATTATTAACAGTGTATAATTATTACTCTGGCAACCTTGCAGGTCATAAATCATATTAGATAGGAATATTCGAAATTTTGGGTATGACGCACGAGACGGGCTCATTTAGGATGGCGCATCGATTACACAAGAATATGAATACTTGAAAGATCGGAGTTATTGCGCCGGAGACGGGTTAATTGAGGATCACGTTCCGGTGAGGCGAATTCAGAGGAGACACTAATGGACACGGTCTCAGCAGACACTCCAGGATGAGCTGGTCATGTCCAGATGCAGGTCCACCATCCGATCCGGACACGGCCTGGATCCGGCCGACTGCAGTAAACCTCGGGATAAACAGAGAGACTAACATTAGTGTGGATGCCACTCTTTTTATGATGTAACGAGTACATCAGGTGTTATGGGAAGTGTTCCCGGTTCCGGCTGACCTAGTTAATGCAGCCTAACAATCAGTCATTTGATTTGAATAAAGAAAGTTAAAAATGTTCTATGTAAAGAGATGTGTTTTTAGTCTAGATTTAAACTGACAGAGTGTGTCTGCTTCCCGAACAATGCTAGGAAGACTGTTCCAGAGTTTAGGTGCTAAATAGGAAAAGGATCGACCGCCTGCAGTTGATTTAGATATTCTAGGTATTTTCAACTGGCCAGAGTTTAGAGACCGCAATTGACGTGATGGAGTATATTGCGTTAAGAGCTCGCTTAAGTACTGGGAGCTAAACCATTTATTGCTTTATAAGTAATAAGCAAGATTTTAAAATTTATGCGATGTTTAATAGGAGCCAGTGCAGTGTTGACAGAACTGGACTAATATGATCGTACTTCCTGGTTCTAGTAAGAACTCGAGCTGCTGCGTTTTGGACCAGCTGGAGTTTATTTATTAGGCGAGCAGGGCAACCACCCAGTAGAGCATTACAATAATCTAGCCTTGAGCTCATGAACGCATGTACTAATTGTTCAGCATTTTGCATTGAAAGCATGTACGTAATTTAGATATATTTTTAAGATGGTAGAATGCAGTTTTACAGATGCTAGAAACGTGGCTTTCAAGCGAAAGATTGGTATCAAAGAGCACACCCAGGTTCCTCACTGACGACGAGGACTTGACAGAGCAGCCATCGAGGGTTAGACAGTATTCTAGGGCACTACTTGTGGAGCTTTTCTGTCCAATAATTAAAAATTCAGTTTTATCTGAATTAAGTTGCAGGAAATTACTATTCATCCAATTTTTAATATCAGCTATGCATTCTGTTAATCTTGTGAATTGGTAAGTTTCGTCAGGGTGTGAAGAAATATAGAGCTGAGTATCATCAGCATAACAATGAAAACTAACGCCATGCTTCCTAATGATATCTCCCAGTGGTAGCATATACAGGGTGAAAAGCAACGGTCCTAACACTGAGCCTTGCGGTACTCCATACTGAACTTGTGATCGGTGTGACATCTCTTCATTTACTGCTACAAACTGATAACGGTCAGATAAGTAAGATTTAAACCATGCCAATGCAGTTCCACTAATGCCAACATAATTTTCGAGTCTATTCAAAAGAATATTGTGATCGATAGTATCGAATGCAGCGCTAAGATCGAGTAACACTAATAGAGAGATACAACCACGATCAGATGATAAGAGTAAATCATTTGTAACTCTAATTAGAGCAGTCTCAGTACTATGATACGGTCTAAATCCTGACTGGAAATCCTCACATATACAATTTCTTTCTAAAAGGAACATAATTGTGAAGACACTGCCTTTTCTAATATTTTTGATAGAAACGGTAGATTCGAGATTGGTCTGTAATTGACTAATTCTTTAGGATCAAGTTGCGGTTTTTAATAAGTGGTTTAATTACAGCCAACTTAAAAGTTTTTGGAACATATCCTAATGTCAAGGATGAATTAATAATATTAAGCAGAGGATCTATGACCTCTGGAAGCATCTCTTTTAATAGCCTAGTCGGTATAGGGTCAAGCATACATGTTGTTGATTTTGATGATTTGACAAGTTTAGCCAATTCTTCTCCTCCTATAGCAGTGAATGAGTGTAATTTTTCCTCAGTGAGACTACAATGTTCTGTCTGAAGTGATACTGTAGTAGGCGGCTGCATGGTTATAATTTTATTCCTAATGTTATCAATCTTACTAGTAAAGAAGTTCATAAAGTCATTACTGCTGTGTTGTTTACAAACGTCAGAAGTTGAAGCTTTATCCTTTGTTAATTTAGCCACTGTATCGAATAAATACCTAGGGTTGTGTTTGTTTTCTTCTAAAAGAGTTGAGAAATAAGCAGATCTAGCAGTTTTATGGCCTTTCTGTATGGAATCATGCTCTCTTTCCACAAATTGCGAAAAACCTCCAGTTTTGTTTTCTTCCAGCTGCGCTCCATTTTTCTGGCTGCTGTTTTAAGGGCCCGAGTGTGCTCGTTGTACCACGGCGTTGGATTATTTGCTTTAATCTTCTTTAAGCGCCGAGGAGCAACTATGTCTAAAGTGCTAGTAAAGAGAGAGTCAGTAGTTTCTGTTGCAACATCAAGTTCCTCTTGGCTATCTGTAATTCTGAGGAGATGGAACTGATGAGGAAGATTATGTATAAAGCAATCTTTAGTCGCAGCGGTTATAGTCCTGCCATATTTGAAGCGAGGGGATGGCTTTGCAGCCTTAGCTATATTAAGTATACATGATATTAGGTAATGAATATCAGGAATCTTCAGGACCAAGCGTCTGTTTTTGCCCTGGACGGCAGTGTTCTTGCCCAGGTTAGCTGTGCTACAGCACCGGTGAGTCTCACCGTATCTGGCAACCACACAGAGACTATTTCTTTTTTAATTTTCAACTCTCCTACTACCCCTTTAGTTTTAGGCCATCCCTGGCTAGCTGAACATAACCCCCATATTAATTGGACTAAGAATTCCATACTCTCCTGGGGTCTTTCCTGTCATGTTAATTGTCTTGTTTCTGCTGTTTCTCCCGTGTCTTCTGTTTCTGTTTTTCAGGAAGAACCAGGGGATTTGTCCGGGGTTCCCGATGAGTACCTTGATCTGCTGGCCGTTTTCAGTCGTTCCCGGGCCGCATCTCTCCCCCCCAATTGCCCTTATGATTGTAGCATTGAGCTCCTTCCGGGCACCACGCCTCCTCGCGGTAGACTCTACTCCCTCTCGGCACCCGAGCGCAAGGCGTTAGAGAAGTATCTCTCCGAATCCTTAAACGCGGGTACTATCGTTCCCTCCACCTCTCCGGCGGGGGCGGGGTTTTTTTTGTGAAGAAAAGGGACGGTTCGCTGCGCCCTTGCATAGATTACAGAGGTCTGAATGACATAACTATTAAGAACCGGTATCCTTTACCTCTTATGTCTTCAGCTTTTGAGATCCTACAGGGAGCGCAGTACTTCACAAAACTAGACCTCCGCAATGCCTATCACCTTGTCCGCATTAAGGAGGGTGACGAGTGGAAGACGGCGTTTAATACACCCCTTGGGCATTTTGAATATCGCGTTTTACCGTTCGGATTAGTCAACGCTCCCGCCGTATTCCAGGCTCTTGTTAATGATGTCCTCAGGGACATGCTAAACTTATTCGTATTCGTCTATCTCGACGATATTCTGATTTTCTCTCCGAATCTCCAAGTTCATGTGCAACACGTAAGACAGGTCCTCCAGCGTCTCTTAGAGAACCGCCTTTTGTCAAGGCGAGAAATGCACCTTTCAGCGCGGTAACATTTCTCAGTTCCGTTATCTCCGCCCAGGGGATCAGTATGGACCCTGTCAAGGTTCGTGCCGTTACCGACTGGCCCCAGCCTGAGTCTCGTGTCGCTCTTCAACGTTTTTTGGGATTCGCAAATTTTTATCGACGCTTTATTCAGAATTTTAGTCAGATAGCGGCTCCTCTCTCCGCGCTCACATCTGTTAAGACTCAGTTCCATTGGTCCGACACCGCCCAGACTGCGTTTGAGCGCCTCAAGTCTCTTTTTTCTTCCGCGCCCATTCTTATCACCCCGGATTTAGATAGACAGTTTATCGTCGAGGTCGACGCTTCGGAGGTGGGTGTGGGGGCTATTCTCTCTCAGCGCTCTACCGTTGATGGGCGGATTCACCCCTGCGCCTTCTTCTCACATCGTCTTACGCCGGCCGAGCGAAATTACGATGTGGGTAATCGGGAGCTTCTGGCCATTCGTCTCGCGTTGGGGGAGTGGCGTCACTGGCTGGAGGGGTCTGCGGTTCCGTTCGTGGTTTGGACTGACCATAAGAATCTCGAGTACATCCGGTCAGCTAAGAGACTTAATGCTCGTCAGGCTCGCTGGTCTCTTTACTTTACACGTTTTGATTTTACTATCTCTTATAGACCGGGGTCCAAGAACCTTAAGCCAGATGCTCTGTCTCGCCAGTTTCCTTCTCCAGAGACCGTGCCTGCACAGGAGGATTCTTCCTGAGGAAGGATTGTGGGCGTGGCCAACTGGGGAATCGAACGTCAGGTTAGACGCGCTCTATCCCGTACCCAGACGCCGCGTCTGTGTACTAAGGGTCTCTTATTTGTCCCTCCTGCTACTCGTCGTGCTGTAATTCAGTGGGGTCACTCATCTAAATTGTTCGCTCACCCGGGGTTAGAGTGCGATCGCGCCGTCCGACAGCGGTTTTGGTGGCCTTCACGCGAACGAGACATTCGTCGCTTCATCGCCTCCTGTAGTGTGTGCGCCCAGACTAAGAGCAGTAATAAACCCCCAGCCGGTTTTCTTAGACCGCTCCCCGTTCCGTCTCGCCCGTGGGCTCAGATTGCCCTGGATTTTATCACTGGTCTTCCTTCCTCCAAGGGTAACCAGGTTATCCTCACGGTTATTGACCGCTTTTCTAAGGCCGCTCATTTCATTCCGCTAGCGAAGCTTCCGTCCGCCAGAGAGACCGCTCAGATAATAGTCGATCACATTTTCAGGATTCATGGTCTCCCCGAGAATGTAGTCTCTGATAGAGGACCACAATTCTCTTCCCTCTTCTGGAAGGAGTTTTGTCGCCTTATTGGGGCCTCAGCCAGTCTCTCCTCCGGGTACCACCCCCAAACGAATGGCCAGGCCGAACGCGCTAACCAAACCATTGGCCGTCTGTTGCGCTCTCTAGCTTTCCGTAATCCTGCGTCTTGGGCAGAACAGCTTCCGTGGGCCGAATATGCCTATAATTCCGCCCCCGCGTCCGCTACCGGCTTTTCTCCTTTTCAGAGCTGTTTAGGGTACCAACCTCCTCTCTTTTCCTCCTCTGACCTTAAGTCTAGGTGCCCTCCGTCAAGCTTTTATTCAACGTTGTGCGAACTTGGAGAACGGTCAGGTCTGCACTTTGTAAATCGCGCTCTGTTACGCTTCGAGCCGCCAATAAGCGTCGCGTCAAGAGTCCCCGTTATGCCTGCAGTCAAAGGGTTTGGCTCTCTACTGCTAACCTTCCGCTTCAATACCCCTCGCGTAAGCTCGCCCCTAAATTCATAGGGCCATTTCGCGTCGTTAGGGTCCTTAACCGGTTTCGGTCCAACTAAGATTACCAGCTCATCTCCGCCGTGTACACCCGGTGTTTCATGTCTCTTGTTTAAAGCCCTGCTCGTCCCGTCCTGTCTCGTCTCCAGTCCGTGTCGAGGGTTCGCCCATCTATCAGGTTCGCAGGCTTCTTGACGTTCGCCCCAGGGGGAGGGGCCATCAGTTCCTTGTCGATTGGGTGGGTTATGGTCCTGAGGAGAGATGCTGGATCCTCCCCGAACGTTTCTGGACGCTCGCTGATTGACGACTTCTATCGCTCCCGTCAATCTATTTCGGTGCGCGCCAGGTGGCGCACCTTGAGGAGAGGGTACTGTCATGATCCTGGTTCTATCCTTCGGTGTGTTGTCCTTTGTCTCCCTCTGCTGGTTAGTTTTCGTATTTCTCCTCTTTCCTTCCTCTCTCACACACACACCCATAATCTCCTCCTCTCATTACCGTCAGCTGGTTCTCATGCTCTTCTCACTTACACACCTGTTCTCTATTTCCCCTTTATGTCCATGCTATATCTAGCTCTCTCTCTCTTGTCTATTTGTCGGATTATTGTCTAAACTTCACAGACGTATATTGATGTTAAAGCCTTCTCAGAGTTTTTCACCGTCCTGTCCAGTCCTGTCCTATCTTAGATGTCAGAACGTCACGGGTACCTACTGCTGTGATTTATCTCTTCTGTGCTGTACCCAGCCGTCTCCGGGGAGTGTAGCAGAGGGCCCATCATCTAGGCCGGTGTCCCGTCTTCCAGGTGCTTGATCCTTCAGGGCCTCCGGCTGAGATATTCAGCTTTTGATCCGACCAGCGGAACGCCTTCGACCAGCGGAACGTCTTTCCGTTTTCCTTTTGAGAAGAAGATTTTTGTTTATTCCGCCTGATAGGCGTTGTTCTAATTTTCATTAAAGAGACTTATTTGCAATCACCTCTGGACCCCTCTGATCTTTGACAATTTCACATAGAATAATTAACTGTAAATTGATTTGCAGTATTATACTGTAATCAATTTTACAGCAGTGAACAACATTTTTACAGGATTTTATTGGCAACTTTTTTGCAAGTAAAATCCTGTAAATTCTACAGTACATTTTTTACAGTGTAGAGTTGGTGTGTTCCTGACATTATAAGTTCATTCCTTTTTTAGTTGTTTCATAATGTTAATTCTTAAGGTTATTTTTTTTACTGCCTTTTTGTGGTTTAATATTCACAGACACCATATCTTAACCTTTGACTATCAATTTACCCTTAACAATCCTTGGCTGGATCCATTGCTCCTGGAAGTGAAACTTAAACCAGCTTTTCTTCTGAGGTAAAGGTATCAAGATGACATAAAATACATGAATCTGATTAAACTTGATGCATTTTACCAAGTTGATGAGGGAATTGACACTGTTTGTGCAATCAAAACTCTTCAGTTGATTCAGAATGCTGCAGCACGTCTTGTATTCAATGAGCCCAAAAGGGCCCATGTCACACCTCTCTTCATCTCTCTGCACTGGCTGCCACTTGATGCCCGCATCAAGTTCAAGGCCTTGACACTCGCTTATGGATCCACCACAGGCTCGGCACCAGCATATTTCGACTCGCTCCTACGAGTCTACACCCCTACCAGAAGCCTTCGCTCAGGTAAGGAGCGTAGGCTTATGGTACCATCACAGAGAGGCATGAAATCCCTCTCCAGAACTTTTCATTCACCGTTCCTGGCTGGTGGAACAATCTTCCTACCTCCATCCGGATGGCAGAATCACTGTCATCATTCAAAAGACAGCTAAAAACTCATCTCTTCCGTGAACACTTATCATAAATAAAAAAAAAAAAAAAAAAAAAAAACAACTTCTCTTTTATTCCTTCCTTATTCTAGCTTAAGCTTATTCTATGTAATATCCAAAACTTGGTATTTAAGGCACTTTTTGCGTTTTGCGCCTATTCATGACCGATCGCTTCCTGTACTCCTATGTTGTAAGTCGCTTTGGATAAAAGCGTCTGCTAAATGCCTAAATGTAAATGTAAATGTAAATGTTTGCATGGATCGCAGATTAGCATTTGTGTGCTGTCAGTAGGCGTGTTCACATTTGCAGATAATTACCTGACATGAGGATGACTGACATCTCTGTTTTTCCATACAGATACATAAACAGAGAATATGTGTTTTGAATTAGATCATTTAAAAGTAGTTACTTAAATGTTTATAAAGATATATTGCTCATATCTGTGTGTTAAGCATTCGCTGAGTAGAGACGTGCTCCTGAAAAGGCTCACAGAGAATGAGATGGCAAAAAAACACACCTTGTTTGTTTTCTTTATTTTACAAGCACATTTTAAGTCTTATTTTGCCACTGTGTAAAGAAAATCCAGAACAAAACGTGCTGTTGCCCTCCACCATGGATGGAGCATTTGCTTCTTGAAAGAGTGAGGTCTTTCTCTCATTTGCTGACTTGTACATTGATGATAATTTTGGTACTTACACAAATAACTCTGACCAGCTGATAATACCTAGAATATCAAAATCAACTGCAGGTGGTCGATCCTCTTCCTATTTAGCACTTAAACTCTGAAACGTCTTCCTAGCATTGTTCGGGAAGCAGACACACTCTGTCAGTTTAAATCTAGACTAAAAACACATCTCTTTTCTATGGCATACACATAAAACACTTTTTTTCAATTAAATGATTATTAGGCTGCATTATCTAGGTCAGCCGGAACCGGGAACACTTCCCATAACACCTGATGTACTCGTTACATCATCAGAAGAATGGCATCTACGCTAATGTTAGTGTCTCTGTTTTATCCCGAGGTCTACTGCAGTCAGCCGGATCCAGGCTGTATCCAGATCAGACGGTGGACCTGCACCCAGATGTGACCAACACATGACCGTGAAGTGTCTGCAGAGACCGTGTCATTTAGACTCCCCCTTAAGCTGCCTCATCGACACGGCATCCTCAATAAACCTGTCTCCGGCGTGATGACTCCGATTGTTTGAATATTCCTAGTTAATAATTCTTTAAATCGATAAAGAATTCTCAAAACAACCCGTCTCCAGTGTGTTGCCGCCGATCTTTCGAATATTACACTTTAGTAATTGTATAATCAATACGGCATCCTCAATAAAAACCTGTCTCCAGCGTAATGACTCCGATATTTCAAATTGTTTATTTTTAATAATTATTTAATCGATACATCATCCTCAATAAACCCGTCTCCGGCATGTTGCCTCAGATCTTTCGAATATTCATATCGATTATGACCTCTGACCTTTAAAATTGCCAGAATAATAATAATACGCTGTTTGTTAATGGGCCAGAGGAGAACTGGCACCCCGACTGAGCCTGGTTTCTCCCAAGGTTTATTTTTCTCCATTAGGTCTCCTGATGGGGTTTTGGTTTCCTTGCCACTGTCGCCTCTGGCTTGGCTTGCTCAGTTGGGGAAAAACTATTTTTCAAATATATTTCAAAATAAATCTAATTATTTAACTAAATTAACCATATAGACCAAATTACTGATGTAATTACTGATCTAAAGCCCACATTGTTATTGTATGATAATCAAAATATATTCTGTTGCATTATTTTTCTGTTTAACACTGTGAAGCTGCTTTGAAACCATCTGCATTGTTAAAAGCGCTATATAAATTAAGTTGACTTGACTTGACTTGACTTGACAAGGTGCTGTCCAGTTACACTGCACATTTTTGGAATACTGGTCTAAAACACAAATGGCGGAGAAAAACTGGTTCACTGCTTTCCTTAAAAGGAACTGATCTCTTTCGATCAGAAAACCACAGGCCACCAGTGTGGCAAGAGCCACTAGTTTTAAAGGAACAGTATGTAAGAAATGTATTTCAATTAATCATAAAATGGCCCTGATATGTCACTAGACATTAAGAAATCATGTTCATTTCAGTTACTTATATCACTGACAACAGTAGTCCGGCCAGGATATTGTCATTTTAAAAGGACTGAAGGGCCGCCCTCCACCTATCTACCAATCACGAAGTCAGTAGTGTTTGGTTACCACAGCTGCAGCTACACACTTTTTGGATAAAAAATTTCTAACTTTACGAAACCTAAAATACCTCTCATGAAGCATAGACATAATTAACAGGAAGAAAAACCCAAATTACTGTGTAGAGCTTGTTATTTGCCAATGTAAGCTCCATGTAGCAGCCTACGTTCCTGCTGGATCCTGCAGCCTATCTGGCAACCTCGAGTCAGGGGGGAGGGGAAGAGGGGATACACCTCTACAGTAATTTGAAAGTGTTTGCAGTACCAGTTTTGGCCAAAATCCTACATACAGGTCCTTTAATATTTTTCTTCTAATATGTTTATGATTTGTATTACAATTAGTGTAGTAATTTAGGTTCAAATGCAAAGAGTAATTTTGTGGCTGGAAAAAAATATTTTCATTTGTAATGCCATAACCTAGGTGCCTGTATGGCTCTTTAATACATATACATGTATCTAGTCTAGTTGCTCAAAAAAGTATTGCAGATTATAACTGCTTACTTATTTTTAGGTTTGGCATTTGAATAAATATTTTGACATGAAAGGTAACATTTTTTAACTTTAATAACTTGCATCCTAATGTTTTTTTAATTAAACTGTAGTGGCAATAATTCAAATCACTGAACAAGAGACAAATCTTTGAATATAATAAAGAATGATTTATTTCCTTGCAAGGAAAGAGTACACTGTCGCACAGCCACAGATGACTGTATGAGAGCGGCCTAAAGACTAAACAATCAGGTTCCCTTTTATACCATTTACAAGGTCAGAAACAAAGACAAGAGCTCCTGTAATCTTCCACTTCAGTATTCACATAGTAATAACCCTTTCAGTTTGGTCATGGTCCCCTTTGTCAAGGATCAATACAGTTTTAGCCACTGACCTTAGGGGTCAGATCGATTCTTTTTAAACTGACCAGTTGTCCCTCTCAGTTCAATTCTAAGGACATGTAGCAACCTTCATGTTAAGCATACTACAATAATGATTATATGTGTTAAAACAAATTCATACATATTGTTAAAATCACTCTCCTCAATGATTATATTTTCTTCTATTGATTAAATACATTTTTCTATTACAATTTCTCCCTTTTTATCATTCATTGATAACTTCACAATCAAAAATGTATTCTTGTAAAAAGAAAATTCAAGTCTTTACATCACATTTATACTCTTCATCTCTGATTTTCATATCAACGATCACTCTCTTGAACTCTTGAAGGAAGATAGTTAAAATTGCTAAGGCTGTTTTTACAGGTATAGTCCCTTTTTCACTGCAAGCAAAACATATATATAGATAGAACCTCTAAAGATTCTTTAAAGTAAGAAAATCATTTAACCTCTGTCACTCCCACAGATCGCATCATCATCAAACTCATCTCTCGAATTATCACAGTCATAGATAGATAGATTAACCATCTGATTTGACATACTGGTGTTCTGAAGAAAACACAGGATACATATTAATATTACAACTACAATTCCCAAAATTGGTACCACGGTAAATCCCAACCAGTATCCCCATCCCTTCAGATTCCTTTACCACCCAAACCATGAATCATCTGCTTTCTCAGGTACTTTCACAGCCATTCTCATGTGAGTGATAATGCTGGTGATATTATCACTGTAGTCTGGAATATGAAAACAACAAGACAGTCCTAACATCTTACAGACCCTCCCTTTTCTGCTGTTAGTATGTCTAAGACTAATCTGTTTTGGATCACTGCATCTCTGATTTGCCTCATTTCCTCATTTACCATTGTAAACGCATTTTCTGTACTGTTAGCCATAGCTAGCACAGTCCATGCTAGCCCATTGATCTTGTTAATTGACACCGCTGTTCCCACCCCTAGTAGAACAGACCACCCCACATTCATCAGAGCTGGGTACCAACATCCTGACCAACCCCTCTCTGGCATATAATGATAAGCTCTGTCCCCACAAACCCACACTGCTGCGGGTGAAGTGTCGTTTGGTCTACTAAATGGACAGGTGAAGTTGGTCATCATGTTGCTGTTGCTTGGGCTGATAAGGCACCTGTTGTTTAAACATGTGACTCAGCTGCCTTCCTTCCTGCTCCGTCTCCTGGATTGTTGCAGCCTTCAATGGCCGTCGTGAACCCATGTCGCCCTTTCTCACAGCGGTGTGCAAGAAAGGTCCTGGCCACTTTTCGCCTTCCAGCTCTGTAGGATCTGTAGTCCCGAATCACCACAAAATCACCTGGTTTGATGTCATGTAAAGGAGTCCCTTAACCTACACATAGACCTTAGACAACAGAGTAGACATTTCTTTGCAGTAATTCAACATGTCATGTTCACAGCTGTTGTTTAACCCCTTCCATTCCCATGAATGGTGATCCAAAATAAATTTCAAACGGCTCAGATTTGCTCTAGGCCTTTTCTCGTTCCTTTGCCAATTAGTTTTTAATCATTAATTCTTTTCTCTTTGGCTGCAACTGCAGCCAATTATCATAATTTCTCTAAGAAATGTCTTGTTAAACAACAGCTCATCCATACACCATTCATCATAACGGTTTAGCCACGTTACTCTGCTCCCATGGCAAAATCTGCTTCTCTGTAACAAAGACAAAACATTAGTGTTTGTTTCGGATAATAAAAGACATTCTGGTCCTTCGATTGCGTCCATTGCCGCAATCTTGGCAGCCGCGTCGGCTCTGGAGTTTCCTGTAGAAACAAGGTCTTGTTTGTTAGTATGCGCTGCATTTACAGATAGCAACTTGCTTTGGCAAGGTTATTGCGTCTAGAAGTGCTGATACCAAAGAAGCATTCAATATTGGGCGCCAATCGGACTTTAGAAATTTCCTGTGCTTCCATAAGGCCCCAAAATCATGCGCCACCCCGAACGCGTATCGTGAGTCTGTGTAAATCGTTACACTTTTCCCCTCCATCAGCTTGCATGCTTCAGTTAGAGCCAGGAGTTCCGCCGCCTGCGCAGAATAATTTGCTGGCAATCTGCCAGAAGACAAAACATCAAATTCTGTAGTTACAGCGTAACCAACCTTATTTAGGCCTGTTTGTGGGTCTCTTGTAGCAGAGCCATCCACAAACAGGACATTTTCGCAGTTTTTCTTTTTTGAGTGGTGTGTCCAAAAGGTCCGGTCTCGGTGTACACACCTGTTCTAACGCAGTGACACAACAATGATGTTCCTCCCCATCCTCCTCTGTTGGGAGGAGAGTCATAATTACCAGTAACGGACAGAGCTGGATACCAATCCACTTAAAGCTTGTCCCATGTTCTGGATCATCTTTTCACCAGGTTCTCAGAATTATCAGTTTGTCGCTTGATTTACCCGTCTGTAATGAGAAAACACTCATTCCAGAGGTTAAATACACCCTACATTCAATCAGGACACGTAAATATGAACTGCTCATTCTCAAAATTTGCTTTTACATGGTCTCTTAACCAATTTCAGATCATGTCTGTTCATTATTCATTTGTTTTTATAAAAGTCAGCTGACATTGCTTTGTTTTGTCTCAGCTTTAGCAGGATGATAGCAGAGTACAGTGCCTGCAGCCTCTCTCTCTCACTCTCTCCAAACAGCCTCCTAAGACTATAACTTATAAAAATGTAATATTAAATGTATTAACCTTAATCCTTTACTTTCAAATTAGAACATCTCCAATAAGTTACACAATGAAATTGTTTCAAGTTATCTTTAGTTTAAATACCTTTGTCCTTCAGACCTTCGTTAAACTTCAAAAGCCGTCCTCCTCTTAAAGACTTCACCATGTTTCTGAATTAAGCCTGCTGAAGTAAACTCATAATAACATTAATTCTTTAGTTTACTGATACAAATTAATACATTTTGTTCTGGTCTCCACACAAGTTAAATGACAAGCACTGCATGGTCTCAGCCGGCTCTTGAATGCCCCCTACCATCATAACTCTTTCGCTCAGGATCTTTCTTCCCTGGCACTCAATTTCTGCGGTTATTGGTGAGCGGTATAGAGGAGCATAATTAGGGCAGGCCCTGCTGTGTCCTGTCTGGACTCTCGGCCCCCACAAGCACAGCTTCCCCCCTTGACTGATACTGCTGGCCTCACAGACATCGCTCCACTCTCATACACACCTCACATACAACCCCAAGTGGGGTCCCACTTGGGGTCCCAAGTGACTTTACGGTGATTTCTCTGGCTTGGGTTGTTCCCCGCTGGCAAAAAAGAGAATCTTACCCGTCTTCGGGAAACCACCTCGTGCCCACTTGGTCATCGCTTGAGATGTTTGACCCTCAACAGGACCCAATATTTTCTGGAGCCCTTTTTTGGAAAGTGCATTCAAGAGTCACCAGAGCCAATTAGTCTGCTTACTATAGGTAGAACATGGAGACAGGTTAATCATAACACAACTTAATCAATAAAATCCATCAGTGAATTACTCAGTGAATTTAGCCAGAACAACTCTCCATTCAATTTAATGTTCTGCTACCACTGTGACCAAGGCCATCAGTTCTGTACATGGTGAAGGCTAAGATTAGACACAACCTGCTCATATAAAACATAAGTAAAAACTTCAGTTAATTTAAAAGTCACCATATTTTAAAACATCCTTTTTATCCAATCATTGTCTATGATTTTCAACTGATGCCCTGTGCTTTTTCTTCAAATATCTTACACTGTAAAAAAATGCTGTAAAATAACGGTCAAATTTTGACAGTAACATGCTGTTTTCCAATAAAACAGTAATACAGAAAACAATGCAATCTGGGTAATATTTTCATTTTCGAGCAAAAGGCCAACGGGAATATACTGTGAATTAACATCACTCGAAGTCGACACACAGAGGCTGTGCTCCAAATCACACCCTATACCCTCATTCACTATTCCCTACACTAGTGTACTGGTATAGACCACTAGACAGAGTGAACTCACACACTGATGACCACCAGCTGATTTCACTGAAGGAAAGAGAAACATGAACAGAAAAAAAGTTGATTTCATTTACTGAAGATAAAAGAAGACATCAAATCTCTTAAGATCTCAGCAGATGAGGATTAAACAACTCCACAAACAGCATTACCAGCTTCATACATTACTGACCAGACTGACTTTATTTCTGTCAGACGTCTACAGAAGCTCTTATTGAGAATTAACAGAGGTTGTGTTATGGTTTCTTTTGACGTTACCATTCTGGTGATCAGTGTTTGCTTTAGTTGGGCTCTTGACCATTGAAACTAACTTTAATGTTTCTCTCACTGCTTTAATGATGTGTTTTAAATACATTTGTTATAGCACACAAGGCCGAGAGGAAACATAAGAAGATGATGTTGACTGTTTGTAAATGGTTTGTTTCACTGAGATTACTCAAGGTTTAATCTAGAATGTTGTTTTTCATTTTATTTTTTTATGGTATTTCATTTTACGGAATGAGATCAATCAGTATTACAACAATCAGATCATTTGAAGAGCATGAAAACAGTTTGTGGCCAAAACATTTTGAACATCAGTGCAATTCAGATTCACATAGAGATCTAGAATCGGTGTATGAATCTCAACAATGGTGACGAACAAAAGCTTCATGCTGCAATGCATGCTGGGTACCAGCATTGTTCAAAAATCGTCCATGACTCCCAGCATGCATTGCGGTATGAATAAATTATGCTGCTGAATAGCCTGGTTATTTCCTTTAATTCTCACTATTTACCTTTATTTTGGTGTTGTTTTTGACTTTTAGTAGTGTTTTGTGAAGTTGATGAGTTGATCTGTTAATCTGTTGTGTTTATTGTCACCATTGTTGAGATTCATATGCTGATTCTTCATGTCTATGTCAGTCTAAAACTCATCGCAGATTAAATCATGAGTTAAAATCATAAGTTTAAAAAATAATTTAGTTTAAAAAATAACCTTCATAATTGATTCCTTATCGCTGCTTTATATTTTGTAATAGTGTCACTGATTGCTATCGTACAATAACGGTAAAACTATGTATTTTTGAAACAATGGATTTGTTTAGGGATTAGACTAACAAACTAAGCATCCCATTATGATTATGTCATAAGCAAAACATAACCAGTGACACCTGTTCACACTTTTTTCATGGCTGTTTCTTGCTATAACAAATGTGTCTAAGAAACACAGATACAGCAGCCAAAGAAAAATCATTGCAAAGTCAAGGGTCAAGAGCCCAAGCAAACACTGATCACCATAATGGTGACCAAACATTATCAATTAAACATCAACACCAAAAGATCTGTTAATTCTCAATAAGAGCTTCTGTAGACATCTGACAGAAATAAAGTCAGTCTGGTCAGTAATGTGTGAAGCTGGTAATGCTGTTTGTGGAGTTGTTTAATACTCCTCTGCTGAGATCTTCAGAGATTTAATGTCTTCAGTTGATTTCATCTAAGGCTGTGGCAGTAGTTCTTGTGTTTCTCTTTCCTTCAGCGATTATGAAGGTGTTCATCACTAATTCTCAATTATCACTCAATTAATCCCTTAATTATCTCATTAACTTCAACACCGCTTCAATTACTCTAACACTCTGTAGTGTGGACACATATAAGTGTTCATTTAAAACCTAAGATTTTGCTGTGGGGTTTAAAGGGTTAAAGGGATAAGATGAAAAAAAACCCAGAGTGAAAGCGTAAATTAACGGATAAGCAACTGTAAATTAATTTACGGAAAAGTACTGAAAAAAAAAACAGCAATCTACTGGCAACCAGAGCTGCCAGTAGATTACCGTTAAATCAAGGAAAAACAGTAATATACTGTAAAACATAACATGATGAATAACACCAGATGAATCGATATATGTTTACTGAAATATTAGTGAAAGTTAATAGAAAAAAAGATGTGCAAAGTCAGTAACTGATAAGGAGAGTAAATATTCAAATGAACTGTGTTTATGTGTTGTTGCAGAAGGTGATATAGAAGAAATCTTAGTTGAATGAATTAGTTTTGCGGGTCACCATTGTGCTGGAGAGTAGCGCCTGTGCTTCAGTCCAGGATGAGCAGAGAAACACTGATGATATGCTGTCTGATGCTTTATTTAAAGGCAGTGGCTGTGTTTGCTGATGAAGTTATGAGGTGTTTGTTGATTTGGCACATGTGCTATTGCTAATGATGAACAGCAAAGATTGAAGTTAAAGTCATATTTCTTAAGTATTTCACTACTCATTGCGACACATAACATGTTTGCAGTTTATATTTATATTAAGAAATGTTCTTTTTCAGTGAATTAAATTGAAATAAGTTTACAGTACAAACACCATATAAATACTTGTTTTAAAATGAGAACTGTTTTAAGCGATCAGTTTTTCCAAATGGTAATTTCATGGTATTATTACGGTAACATACTGTAAAAAAAGAGAGCTGTAAATAAACAGTAGAGGGCTGTAAATTAACAGTACATTGCTGGCAACCACAGCTGCCAGTAGATTACTGTTATTTTACAGCACAATTTGCTCAGATACCAGCTTTGAGCTGGTTTCAAATGAGAGCGACTCTGAGGCCTTCAGGACGGTAAACTGCATTGTCATAAACAGACACTCTTCACTTTAGCTCAGCGTCTGATCTGGCTAGAAATAAAAATTGTTTTCAAATGAACATCAGAGATTTTCCCTTTAACTCTATCCTTAGACAGTGATCACCATCTCCAATAATCATAATTTTATATTCGTCTTTTGCCCCTTATAATCAATTTTGAATTAATTTCCACTCAGATTGAGTCTCTGTTACTCAAGTTAGGCCACAGCACCAGAAATGACATGGTGGGCCAGATTCAGATAAGCGAATTGTTTTATTACAGCTCAGCACCAGCTTATCTTTTGAAACCAAAACATCAGCTTATAGGGTTTCCAACCTATAGTTATTTCAACAACCCAATATTCAGAGTTTTGCAAAAGTGAGAAGAGCAAGAACATATTTATAATTGTTTGTTTATCTTAAAACCCTCTCAACCTGATTTATATGTCTATTCAACGTTTTATCATCTTTATCTTTAATTTTAAACTCATATTAACTAAACTTCACTAAAGACTTAATTTTTTTTTCCCTTGTTCTTTTCTCTCTCTAAGTCACTATTTAAATATACATCCTCAACTCACGTTTTTCTGTTATTCTGTAATTTGTACATCTGCCTGTATTAAAATATTATATATCTTTCTTTCAAAAGGAATTCCTTAACCTTATTGTTATCTAATTATTTTCTTAAGACAGAGTGTAAATCTTGTCTCTGTTTCTTTCTCTTTACTGGGTTTCATTTACAGGATTTAGCCTGTTGGCCTGATTTACCACACCTTATGGGTGGGCGGTTACAGTTTCACACTGTAAAATTGTGCTGTAAAATAACAGTAATCTACTGGCAGCTGTGGTTGCCAGCAATGTACTGTTAATTTACAGCTCTCTACTGTTTATTTACAGCTCTCTTTTTTTACAGTATGTTACCGTAATAATACCATGAAATTACCATTTGGAAAAACTGATCGCTTAAAACAGTTCTCATTTTAAAACAAGTATTTATATGGTGTTTGTACTGTAAACTTATTTCAATTAAATCCACTGAAAAAGAACATTTCTTAATATAAATATAAACTGCAAACATGTTATGTGTCGCAATGAGTAGTGAAATACTTAAGAAGTATGACTTTAACTTCAATCTTTGCTGTTCATCATTAGCAATAGCACATGTGCCAAATCAACAAACACCTCATAACTTCATCAGCAAACACAGCCACTGCCTTTAAATAAAGCATCAGACAGCATATCATCAGTGTTTCTCTGCTCATCCTGGACTGAAGCACAGGCGCTACTCTCCAGCACAATGGTGACCCGCCAAAAGCGAATTCATTCAACTAAGATTTCTTCTATATCACCTTCTGCAACAACACATAAACACAGTTCATTTGAATATGTACTCTCCTTATCAGTTACTGACTTTGCACATCTTTTTTCTATTAACTTTCACTAATATTTCAGTAAACATATCTCGATTCATTTGGTTATTCATCATGTTATGTTTTACAGTATATTACTGTTTTTTCCTTGATTTAACGGTAATCTACTGGCAGCTCTGGTTGCCAGTAGATTGCTGTTTGCAGTACTTTTCCGTAAATTAATTTACAGTTGCTTACCGTTAATTTACGTTTCACTCTGGGGGTTTTTTCATCTTATCCCTTTAACCCTTTAAACCCCACAGCAAAATCTTAGGTTTTAAATGAACACTTATATGTGTCCACACTACAGAGTGTTAGAGTAATTGAAGTGGTGTTGAAGGTAATGAGATAATTAAGGGATTAATTGAGTGATAATTGAGAATTAGTGATGAACACCTTCATAATCGCTGAAGGAAAGAGAAACACAAGAACTACTGCCACAGCCTTAGATGAAATCAACTGAAGACATTAAATCTCTGAAGATCTCAGCAGAGGAGGGTTAAACAACTCCACTAACAGCATTACCAGCTTCACACATTACTGACCAGACTGACTTTATTTCTGTCAGATGTCTACAGAAGCTCTTATTGAGAATTAACAGATCTTTTGGTGTTGATGTTTAATTGATAATGTTTGGTCACCATTATGGTGATCAGTGGTTGCTTCAGTTGGGCTCTTGACCCTTGACTTTGCAATGGATTTTCTTTGGCTGCTGTAACTGTGCTTCTTAGAGACATTTGTTATAGCAAGAAACAGCCATGAATAAAGTGTCAACAGGTGTCACTGGTTATGTTTTGCTTATGACATAATCATAATGGGATGCCTAGTTTGTTAGTCTGATCCATAAACAAATCCATTGTTTTAAAATACATAGTTTTACCGTTATTGTACGATTGCAATCAATGACACTTCTACAAAATATAAAGCAGTGATAAGGAATCAATTATGAAGGTTATTTTTTAAACTCAATTGTTTTTTAAACTTATGATTTTAAATCATGATTTAATCTGCGATGAGTTTTAGACTGACATAGACATGAAGAATCAGCATATGAATCTCAACAATGGTGACAATAAACACAACAGATTAACAGATCAACTCGTCAACTTCACAAAACACTACTAAAAGTCAAAAACAACACCAAAATAAAGGTAAATAGTGAGAATTAAAGGAAATAACCAGGCTATTCAGCAGCATAATTTATTCATACCGCAATGCATGCTGGGAGTCATGGACGATTTTTGAACAACGCTGGTACCCAGCATGCATTGCAGCATGAAGCTTTTGTTCGTCACCATTGTTGAGATTCATACACCGATTCTAGATCTCTATGTGAATCTGAGTTCCACTGATGTTCAAAATGTTTTGACCACAAACTATTTTCATGCTCTTCAAATGATCTGATTGTTGTAATACTGATTTATTTCATTCCTTTAAAATGGCATACCATAAAAAAATAAAATGAAAAACAACATTCTAGATTAAACGTTGAGTAATCTCAGTGAAACAGACCATTTACAAACAGTCAACATCATCTTCTTACGTTTCCTCTTGGCTTTGTGTGCTATAACAAATGTATTTAAAACACATCATTAAAGCAATGAGAGAAACATTTGTTTCAATGGTCAAGAGCCCAACTAAAGCAAACACTGATCACCATAATGGTAATGTCAAAAGAAACCATAACACAACCTCTGTTAATTCTCAATAAGAGCTTCTGTAGACATCTGACAGAAATAAAGTCAGTCTGGTTAGTAATGTGTGAAGCAGGTAATGCTGTTTGTGGAGTTGTTTAATCCTCCTCTGCTGAGATCTTCAGAGATTTGATGTCTTCTTTTATCTTCAGTTAATGAAATCAACTTTTTCTGTTCATGTTTCTCTTTCCTTCAGTGATATCAGCTGGTGTTCATCAGTGTGTGAGTTCACTCTGTCTAGTGGTCTATATCAGTAAACTATTGTAGGGAATAGTGAATGAGCGTATAGGGTGTGATTCGGAGCACAGCCTCTGTGTGTCGACTTGAGTGATGTTAATTCACAGTATATTCCCGTTGGCCTTTTGCTCGAAAATGAAAATATTACCCAGATTGCATTGTTTTCTACGGTATATTACTGTTTTATTGGAAAACAGCATGTTACTGTCAAAATTTGACCGTTATTTTACAGCATTTTTTACAGTGCATGCAAAATGGCCCCGCTAACCACAATTAAAACACTCTCTGTCCTCTGGTGGAGCAACACCTCTGTTCTCCAATCTCAGTCTAGTTCCCAGTCTCTGGGCAGTGCCTAAAGTGGCAAACACTGGACAGTCTCAGAAGAGAGCTCAGGGTCCAATAAACCTAAAATGGTTTGCATCTTATTTTTCACAACCCTCACATTTGTTTATCAAATTGTAAAATCTCTGTTACTAATCCATGAATAAGCACAAGCAATTTGAATCTTTTCTCTATTCGCTGCTGTTTAACTTTCTAAACAGAATTAAAACATTTGTTGCCCATTTTCTTCATTAGTTCTTCAAATTTCTTTAACTTGCGGGCTTCAGAGCGGAGCTGCTTACAGCGTTTGCTCTTTCGTCTCAATATCTTTATCCGGACTGATCAAGTTACTGATCATGTCACTCAAATCATTTGCCATAATTTAGTTATCACAAATTGTATATTCATAGCTTAATCAAAGTTCATACTCACCAGCGATCTTTAAACAGCTGCGGCTTCTGTGTGATCAGACATCATTTTCCTTTCCCTGCTATGCTTCTTTCACACAACACTCGCATTTCACACACACATTTCCCACAACAGCCCTTCAATCCTTATCTCCTATTTTCAACTGACCATCCGTGCTACTCAGCGTTCCCTCATTTGGGACAATCATGATATTTAATTCTTCTCTATACCTTGCATGCATTTTTGGCCATATAATTTTCTCATTTGACAAAATACTGGTGCTTCATATTTGATCTTGCTCTGGGACTTCCCCATCCTGACAGTCTGTCTCTGTGGATCTTCCTAGCGCTAGGTTTTTTAGTCTGTCGGACGTCTCCGTTCAGACCCTATCTTTCACCCAAGATGGACGGGCGGACTACCCCCTCTGTAATCCTTTTAAGACCTGCTCTCAGCACGGTCCGACCTGGCCTCGCCTGGTCTTTTACTCTTTTTTCCCCCTGGAAAACTTCTCACAATTTCCTCCAGAAATTGTCTCCCCCAGAGTCAGCTGTCAGCTATGGTTCCTCCAATACCCTCAAAATTTTCAACATTTTTCCCAAATCATTCTCAATATTTTCTCTCAATATTTTCAATATTTTTCCCCAAATAATTTTCAATTCATTCAGAAATTCAATAATCATTCAGAAATTCAACAATCATTCACATCATTCAGAAATTAGAAATTCAACAATCATTCACATCTTTCAGAAATTCAATAATCATTCATTTCCCCCTGAATTTCTTAATTTAAAAAAAATCTGTCTCTTACCAGGAAGCTCCCATGCCACCTCGGGTTCGTTTTCTGATTCCAGTGTTCGGACCCTCCAGACCACAGGTAAGGCTGTGACTCTAACGTCCAGGATGATCAGTCACCATCCGCTCTCGGGGTCCAGAAGGCACATCCAAGGAATCCCACTTAACTGACACCAAAACTGTCGTGGCAATAATTCAAATCACTGAACAAGAGACAAATCTTTGAATACAATAAAGAATGATTTATTTCCTTGCAAGGAAAGAGTACACTGTCGCACAGCCACAGATGACTGTATGAGAGCGGCCTAAAGACTAAACAATCAGGTTCCCTTTTATACCATTTACAAGGTCAGAAACAAAGACAAGAGCTCCTGTAATCTTCCACTTCAGTATTCACATAGTAATAACCCTTTCAGTTTGGTCATGGTCCCCTTTGTCAAGGATCAATACAGTTTTAGCCACTGACCTTAGGGGTCAGATCGATTCTTTTTAAACTGACCAGTTGTCCCTCTCAGTTCAATTCTAAGGACATGTAGCAACCTTCATGTTAAGCATACTACAATAATGATTATATGTGTTAAAACAAATTCATACATATTGTTAAAATCACTCTCCTCAATGATTATATTTTCTTCTATTGATTAAATACATTTTTTCTATTACAATACTTATATAGGCACACACAAATTAATATTAATGAATGCGAGCAAAAATAACTTAACCCAAGAAAAGTTTAAAATCGTGCTAAAAAGGCAAACTTATCTTTCTTTATATGTACATTAGGCTATATGAATTGATTCTGAATCAAGATCTATACTGTATCACCCTCTGATCTTTTACCCCACAATTATTTTTACCCCATTATCCCAATTATCTTACCCCATTGGCAGATAATATAGCATGTTTTAAGCAAAAAATCACTTAATTTTGAGGTGTTTTTTTTTTTCAAACTTGTTAAGTAAATGCATCTTGATGATATCATTTTTGATATTTGGACTGGAAACAAGACAAAAATACTAAGTAAGAGAAGCATTTATTTATATATATAAAACTCCAGGGCTGAAAATGAGTCCCAATCCGTCCCTGCTCACCCTCATGTCATTTGAAACCTCTGTTCATCCTCTGAACACAAATTAAGATATTTTTGATGAAATTCGAAAGGCTCTCAGGCCCCTCCATAGAATGCTATTTTATTAACACTTTCAAGGCCCAGAAAGGTATTAAAAATGTTGATGTTAACATCAGTGCATAGTTTTAATTTTACATTAATATTTAGAATTCAGTGTTAAGTGCCCTTATTACTTTGTCTGTCTAGTATTTTGTCCGTTTTTCATTGTTATCTGCTAATGAGAATGTATTTGTATATTGTATATTTCAACTTCCATTTTTACTCTTTGTCATATCTTTTGTTAATTATAATAATAATTATTAATATTTTTATTGTTATTATTATTATTACTTTTTATTTATTTTTTTCACCCTGAATGTATGATACAATATTATAAATAAATCATAAGAAAAACAAAAAAATGCACCACTGCGTTTGTCGACCCCAGAAGGTTAAGCTTACAGTTGTGAATCCATCTCATTAAGTCTATTTTTCACCTCTCCCCAGCACTTATATGTACTGATGACAGCCAATCTTCAGTTAAAGTTCCTGTTCTTTTTATTTATGGAATCAGTTATGGAAATCAAATGAGTTTTGAGGGCCTCAGTGTTATCAGTAGACTCATTCAATTGAGGAAGATCTCTATATCAGTCTACAGTGTATGTAAATGAACTGGCTTTATGAACTCACAGCTGCTCCTGGTTACTTGTGTCTTATTTGCAAAATGGGGATCATTTAGGAATTAGTCAGAGTGCTGACAACTGAAAAAGCTCTGACAAGAGTTTTGCATGTGAATGGCAGTACACAGTTCAACATTTTTGCACCACAAGTGGCACATATATTACTCATTTAATAGAAGCTGTTCTCCAAAAAGAGCAGTAGGTCAATCTTCCAGAAAGATTTTTTGGTGAAAAAACGTATTTGCTGTAGGTGTGCAGAAATCATGCTGCTCTTTATATAAATGACACTCGTAACAGTTTGTCATAACTGTCATTAGTTAAAGCCAACTTGAAATCAAAATGTACTTTCTTAGTAAACGATTAATTCATGCTTGCTAGTAAAAAAAATACATAATAATAATAATAAAAACATGTCTTCATTAGAATACTTAACATGTTTGTCTTCCTTTAACTTTCAGCTGACATTTATATATAGCTTACTGAAAGTGCTCCCCTGACTTTAGTGGGTGTGCTAGAAATGCCCACATACTAATGTAAAATATATATATATATATATATATATATATATATATATATATATATATATATATATATATATATATATATATATATATATATATATATATATATATATATTTTTTTTTTTTTTTGTTTTATTTTTTTTTTTTTATCATAAGCACCTCTGTTAGAAAAAGTTGTCTGTGAAATGTGTTGTTGTAAATTTAATTTAAATAAGTTGCAAACAGGAATTAATGTTGACATTATTCAATAGTTTAGTTATAATCTTTTGGGGCTGTATAGAAATGTCCTGTTTTAGTAATGTTCTATTTGCTCAGTAAAATGACCATGGTTACTGAACAGATAGGATTGGATTATGAGTTAGGATGCTTCTGTAATTCAGTCCTTGGTCCCTTGTTTGTTTTAGTGACCTTTTAATGAAGTTTGTGTGGTCAGTAGTATAAAAACGGAAAATACAGTAGCCTTCAATGATTCCAAAGCATTGTCATTTTATGATGAGTGTGTGGGTAAGGGCTTTGAAATGGTTTGTAGACTGGCCACATGGAATCACTGATGGGTGACCTCTTAACACCCACATCGTGTCTGGTTATATATCGGTGAAGAATTCCACAGTGCTTCACCACAGGTCAGGCAGCCGTTCCACGCGTCACTGATGGCGTTGAGAGCTACGTCTGTCTTAGACTGCCTACATGCTGTGGTGTGTCTTCTCCCACAACCTTACGAGGTGCGGTCTGTATTGCTCAAACTGTTGAAGTAATGAAACACCCAGTGCGTCAGCAAAAAAACAAAAATAAAAAAGACTTAGGGTCTTTTGCGAGCTTATAGCATAAAACAGTGTCTGTTGAAAGCACAATGATAAAAGTTTTCTGGAAATAGTCTTCAGATAATGCAATAAGATATACAGTATTATATGAATTCAGAACGATTCTTTAATCTTGAGGAAGACATTGTGGTTCTCAAAACAGTTTCAAATCTTTTCAGACTGATTAAAAAAAACAGTACAATATTAAGTTGTTTTATTGAAAACTTTTTAGAAAACAACTGAACACTTCAATATCTAAAAAAAAAAAAAAAAAGATTATCAGGGTACAATTCCAAATTTGAGTTCAGTTGAATGCGTAACCTGGGAACCTGGGAAGGGATGTTTCTAGTGAAGACATCATGGGTGTGCTTTCTCTGGGTAGAATCTCTCAGGACACACTCTGGAACGATTACATGACCACACAAAATTTCAACATACTTTGTGGCTATGTCATAAAATCAGTCCTGTTAAAATACTTTACATGCAGCTGGTGTCTCTGTTGACCATGTGACTTTAAGCATGTCACTTGTCAGGACTCTTTAATCTCTGAGCTGACTAACAAGGGTACAAAGACCACAGTGAAAGAGGATCCTGGCAATAATACCCTAAAAGAATAGGAAAGTGTATAATTGAAAAGTGCTTGTCAAAGTAAATTTACAACTGGTTTATTTTATTCAGTCAAACCACAAAAGCAGTCTATTGTTGACCTGTCTGTGGCGTGATGACTCCGATCTTCATCAGATGGAACTGGATTAAATATTCTGAATCTTATGATCTAGTCGAACAAAGAACTGCGGTTCTCCAACTCATCTATGCATAGGACAATCTTTTGGATTCGTCCTGCTACGAACGCAGCTGAATGTGTGGAGTCTATCAATGTGCTGTGTACATGGTCATCCTCAGCATTCTAGTACAAGATCTGACTCAAAATAACTCACGCTCAGCACCATTCTAGTAATTTTCATGCAAATACTGGTGGTGGTATCTTTTTCAACATACCAGCAAACTCAACTGAAATGTCAGAACCACTCTCCCTCGAGTCACACTGGGCTGTCAGTAACAGCATTCCCTACAGTCATCCCAGCTAGAATTTTAGAACATTACCTACATTGTTCTATAAATGTTTTCAGCGGGTAGTTTTATTTTGTTCCCAGAATGTTCTTTTAAAAGTTAGGATAACATTCTTTAAAAACATTCTAAAAATGTTTAGTGGTAACATTCTAATAACATCCCACTAAGCAAAGTTTCAACGTCTTTGACCCTAGAGCGACGTTGAAAAGGCGTCCACTGAGGAGCCAGAATAAAGCGTTTTTATGGCGTCTGTTTTGGACGTGATCTGCACGTCTGATATAGATGTTCATGGAACCTCAAGGTTAAACAGTTCAAATGTGCTCATTGTGGACATATATTCCTTTTGTAATTGCAAATCAACTCACAGACAGTGTGTGTTTGTCCAAAATCTTGAAAATAAAAGAAACTTATCTCACACCTTTAGACACTTAAGCCAACTTAGCATCTGTAATTCACACATCTTTGGATCATGAGAGAAACCAGACCTGAAGGAAATACTCTCTGGCACAGGACTCAATCCAGGATCTTCTTGCTGTGAGGAGCCAGTGTTTCCCACTCATACACTGGTGCTGCCCTTAATCACAGATATAAGAGACACTTTGACTATTTCTGTCAGACGTCTACAGAAAATTAACAGAGGTTTAGATGTTGATGATTTAGGGTTCATTTGAAGTCACCATTGTGGTGAGAAGCGTTTGCTTTAGTTGGACTCTTGGTCCCTGTAGTTGTGTTGGCTTTTCTTTGGCTGCTGTAACTGTGTCTGTGAAACACAATAGTTGTGGCTGAGCAAGCAAAGCTAAAGTGACATCAGGTGTTGTCAGCTCCTCGTTGATGATCACTAAATCATCACAAAGTGAGCATTTAATTTTTTTTTTTTTTTGGCAAGTTGTTTTCAATTGTAATTTGCTTATAGCTACTACACCTTTGTGAAACTGCAGAATTGGCACCAATAGCATTTAACTGATCAATTATCCTGAAGAAAAAAGTATGCACACCCAACGTTTTGAGCAAATGTTTCACAAAGTCACACACACATCAACATTTGGCCTTTGATTCACAACAAACGGTGACAAGTTTCATGCGGCAATGCATGATGGGTGGCTTCATAGTGCAAAACTCATGCTTGATTCCCAAGCTTTTTTGATTTGATTGTCACCGTTGTTGTGAATCATAGGCCAAATCTTGATGTCGGTGTGTGACTTTGTGAAATATTTGCTCAAAATGTTGGGTGCATATATTTTTTTTTGGTCATCCTTCGAGATAATTGATCCTTTTAATTTTATTGGCACAAATACCACAGTATCACAAGGTTATTGTGGATATATACAAATTACTTTTTGTACCAAACAAGACGACAAAACTTTAAACACAACATCAAATGCTCGTTTTGTGATGATTTAGTGATCATCAACGAGGAGCTGACAACACCTGATGTCACTTTATCTTAGCTTGCTCAGCCACAACTATTGTGTTTCACAAACACAGTTACAGCAGCCAAAGAAAAGCTAACACAACTACAAGGACCAAGAGTCCAACTAAAGCAAACGCTTCCCACCACAATGGTGACTTCAAATGAACCATAAATCATCAACATCTAAACCTCTGTTAATTTTCTGTAGACGTCTGACAGAAATAGTCAAAGTGTCTCTTATATCTGTGATTAAGGGCAGCACCAGTGTATGAGTGGGAAACACTGGCTCCTCACAGCAAGAAGATCCTGGATTGAGTCCTCTGCCAGAGAGTCTTTCCTTCAGGTCTGGTTTCTCTCATGATCCAAAGATGTGTGAATTACAGATGCTAAGTTGCCTTAAGTGTCTAAAGGTGTGAGCTAAGTTTCTTTTATTTTCAAGATTTTGGACAAACACACACTGTCTGTGAGTTGATTTGCAATTACAAAAGGAATATATGTCCACAATGAGCACATTTGAACTGTTTAACCTTGAGGTTCCATGAACATCTATATCAGACGTGCAGATCACGTCCAAAACAGACGCCATAAAAACGTTTATTCTGGCTCCTCAGTGGACGTCTTTTCAACGTCACTCTAGGGTCAAAGACGTTGAAACTTTGCTTAGTGGGTATGTTATTAGAATGTTACCACTAAACATTTTTAGAATGTTTTTAAAGAATGTTATCCTAACTTTTAAAAGAACATTCTGGGAACAAAAATAAAACTACCCGCTGAAAACATTTATAGAACAATGTAGGTAATGTTCTCAGAACATTCTTATAATAAAAATTCTAGCTGGGATTGCTATAAGCCTCAAGGAGGAAACCATCATACACTTCATACATGAAGTCCTACCCAGGCCGCTCTAAGGCCTAGAACCAACCACTTCAACAAAAGGGTACTGAGTCACGGCCACTGGACACCACACTCCCTAGTACCGTGGAAAACCATGTGAGAAAGTTAAGCGAAAACTTGTCCGGATGAGTACATAAAGTTTGGATTTTCTTGGACTGGGGATCTTGAGGATTCTAGACCTCATTGTGTTTTGTGTTATGAAATATTGGCTAATGAAGCAATGAAACCATCTAAACTCAAGCGTCACTTTGAGTTTAAGCACAAAGATTGTACAGATACAGTAAACCAGTGTCATTTTTTGAGAGAAAACGTGATTATGGTTTGGCTCAGGCAGGAAGACAGAGACAGGCAACTGTGTAACTCAAAAGAAGTTTACTGATGAAAAGGTTCAAACATACAAGTCTCCAACATAATGCATAACAGTGACCGGACCAAGACAGAGTGTACAAGAGAGAACTAAATACAAACACAGAAGACTAACTGAACGAGGGGTGCAGGTAAAACAGATGATAATTAACTAAAACCAGCTGAACAGAACTAGACTAATGAGGGTAACAGAGAAAGTGGCGGAAAACATAGACAAAGGAACATGTGACTAAGGCAAACACAACAGAAACAGACAGCTTGAGCGACACATGAGTAAAAACACCTCACAGTTTTTTATGCCCGGTGAAAATGCAAAGTCTACTGAGGCATCATACAAAGTGTCTCTAATCATTGCAAAAATGGGAAAACCCCATTCAATTGGAGAGACTCTAGTTTAGCCTGCTGCAGAAGTTATGGCAAACGTAATGCTAGGGAAGAAAGCTAGTGATGACATGTACAAAGTACCTCTGTCTAATGACACTGTCCAGCGACGCATAACTTCAATGTCTGAAAAATGTCCAAGAGCAGCTGATCACACGATTACACGAGAGTTACACCATAAGATTTGCCTCGTTACCAATGCCTGTGGACTCGTCCAGCTGAAGAGATTCAACTCGTGTCTTTTTAAAGTCCTGTGAGTGGAAATCAGTTTGGTGACATTATTGAGCAATGTACCAAGCTCTTAATACAAGAACGCAATAGTCTTGTGGACATTGCATCAGATGAAGGTCTCAAAATGTAATTTAAACAACAGCCCTGGGCTCAGCTTCTTCCTGAACATCCAAAGCTTGCAGAATCTGCCCTCAAAGTGCTCATGCCCCCCTTCCCAACTGCATACAACTGTGAAGTTGGGTTTTCCACACTGGTTGGTTTTAAAACAAAACAGAGCAACAGACTAAACGTGGAGCCTAGTATGAAACTGAAAATCTCCTCTTTGGAGCCAGACATTCAGAAACTGATGTGTGATAAGCAGCTCCACTCGTCTCATTAATATTCACGTTAAGTTTTAGATGGAAATCTCAAAATATAAATTCACAGATCTATTAGTTTTGTAATGTACTCGTTTTTTTCATGTGTAAAATCCCAGTAATTTCAGTGATATTGGACATTAAGGGGGGGAAAAAATGTCAGCATTTTATTGTTACCATAGTTACAACCATAGACTTCCTCAAGGTCAATTCTACCCGTTGACGGGCACTTCGCGCTACTGGCCACTGGGGGCGAGTACACGGGAAGATACTGGCTCCAGACGGAGGCTATAGAATCTAGCGAACGTGTTAGGTGTCGCCCAGCCCGCAGCTCTACATATATCTGTCAGCGGAGTGTGGAGTGTGCTCGCAACCCAAATGGGCAAGGCACGTCTTGGGACTGGTAAGCCAAGACGATAGCATCCCTGTGGGCTAACCTCTGCTTGGAGACAGCCTTTCCCTTCTGCTGGCCTCCGTAACAGACAAAGAGCTGTTCTGAGGTCCTGAAGCTTTGAGTCCGGTCAATGTGGCCCTGAAGGGCTCGGACGGGACATAACAAAGCCAGGGCTGGGTCTGCCTCCTCCGAAGGCAGCACTTGCAGGTTCACCACCTGGTCCCGAAAGGGAGTAGTGGGAACCTTGGGCACATATCCGGGTCGGGGTCTCAGGATGACTTGAGAATTACCCGGTCCGAACTCTAGGCACGACTCGTTGACCGAAAGTGCGTGCAGGTCCCCTACCCTCTTGATAGAGGCCAAAGCAACCAGGAGTACTGTCTTTATGGACAGGATCTGCAAAGGCTCAAAGGGAGGGCTCTGCAGTGCTCTCAGTCCCAAGAGGGTACAGAGTTTGGGCGAGTAGGATTTAGCCTCCTCGCACCTCTGAGGAACCTGACGATTAGGTCGTGCTTCCCCAAAGACTTATCATCCACTGCGTCGTGATACGCCACTATTGCTGCAACGTACACTTTCAGGGTGGAGGGAGACAGCCTTCGCTCCAACCCATCTTGCAGAAAGGAGAGCACTACACTAACCGAGCACCTTCGGGGATCGTCGCGGCGAGAAGAGCACCACTCAATGAACAGGTTCCACTTCAATGCATAGAGCCGCCTCGTTGAGGGCGCTCTTGCGGAAGTGATGGTGTCTGCCACTGCTTGTGGAAGTCCACCTAGAATCCCCGTGTCCCGTCCAGGGACCAGACATGGAGTTTCCAGAGGTCTGGATGCGGGTGCCATAGAGTGCCCCGTCCCTGAGAAAGAAGGTTCCTCCTCAGGGGAATCGGCCAAGGAGGGGCTGTAGCTAGGAGTGTTAGTTCGGCGAACCAGGTCCGGTTGGGCCAGTATGGCACAACTAACAAGACCTGCTCCTTGTCCTCCCTGACCTTGCACAGTGTCTGTGCGAGGAGGCTCACTGGGGGGAAAGCATATTTGCGTAGGTCCCGCGGCCAGCTGTGTGCCAGCGCATCCGTGCCGAGGGTGCCCCCGGTCAGGGAATAGTACAACTGGCAATGGAGACTCTGGAGAGGCAAACAGGTCTTCCTGCGCGGCTCCGAAGAGGCCTCATATCAGCTAGACCGTCTGGGGATGGAGTCGCCATTTTCCCGGAGGTGTCAGCTGTCGAGAGAGCTCGTCGGCTGTCTGGTTCTGCACACCTGGGATATGGATGGCACGAAGCGGGCTGAACCACGGGCTGAAGGTTTGGTGGCAGTACGGGGTGACTGGGACCCGGTACCTGCCGCTCTGCCACGCCCATCTCGGGACTCGGCCATGAAGCCAGTGCTGAAGCGGTCTCATATGCAGCAAGGTGCTCATATGCGGCGTTACCGTGGCTGCAGATGCCATATGCCCCAGGAGCCTCTGAAAAGATTTCAGTGGGACCGTCGTCCTGCCCTTGAAAGTATTCAAGCAGTTCAGCACAGCCTGGACTCGCTCCTCTGTGAGGCGCGCAGTCCGGTTGACTGAATCCATCTCCATACCGAGATAAGAGATCCTCTGTGTGGGACAGAGTTTGCTCTTCTCTCGGTTGGCCCGAAGGCCCAACAGGCTGAGGTGACGGAGCACCAGGTCCCTGTGTTCACACAACTGCTCCCGAGACTGGGCCAGTATCAGCCAGTCCTCAAGGTAGTTGAGAATCCGACACGGCGTTCTCTGAGCGGAACAATGGCTGCCTACGCGACCTTTGTGAAGACGCGGGGTGACTGGGACAGCCCGAAGGGCAGGACTTTGTACTGATATGCCCTCCCCTCGAAGGCAAAATGTAGGAACGGTCTGTGTCTCGGGAGAATGGAAACATAAACGTACGCGTCCTTCAGGTCGATCGCTGCGAACCAATCTTGGGGACGGATGCACTTGAAGATGCGTTTCTGCATCAACATCCTGAACGGGAGCTTGTGTAGGGCCCGATTCAGAACACGCAGGTCCAAGATTGGTGTTAACCCACCGCCTTTCTTGGGCACAATGAAGTAAGGGCTATAAAACCCTGACTTCATATTGGTTGGAGGAACCGGCTCGACCGCATCCTTCGCCAGTAGGACTTCGATCTCTGACCTTAAGACCCGTCTCTTGCGTGATGCCCAAAATTTCGAATATTCCTATCTAATATGATTTATGACCTGCAAGGTTGCCAGAGTAATAATTATACACTGTTAATAATAGGCCAGAGGAGAACTGGCACCCCGACTGAGTCTGGTTTCTCCCAAAGTTTATTTTTCTCCATCATGCCCTGATGGAGTTTTGGTTCCTTGTTGATAAAGTTGATTGATTGACCTTAAGACATGGGCATCGCTGCTCCGCACGGAGGTGAAGAGGATCAATCAATCAATCAACTTTATTTATATAGCGCTTTTACAATGACGATTGTTTCAAAGCAGCTTCACAGTGTTAAACAGGACAACATTGCAACAAAATTTGATTTGGCTAGTTTAATTTGGATAGTTTATAGAATTATATATGACCAAATTAATAAATTATATTTGTATATTTAGTTGAGTAACTTGGATCATAATTTGAGTGTCCCCAACTGAGCAAGCCAAGCCAAAGGCGACAGTGGCAAGGAACCAAAACTCCATCAGGGCATGATGGAGAAAAATAAACCTTGGGAGAAACCAGACTCAGTCGGGGTGCCAGTTCTCCTCTGGCCTATTATTAACAGTGTATAATTATTACTCTGGCAACCTTGCAGGTCATAAATCATATTAGATAGGAATATTCGAAATTTTGGGTATGACGACGAGACGGGCTCATTTAGGATGGCGCGTCGATTACACAAGAATATGAATACTTGAAAGATCGGAGTTATTGCGCCGGAGATGGGTTAATTGAGGATGACGTTCCGGTGAGGCAAATTCAGAGGAGACACTAATGGACACGGTCTCAGCAGACACTCCAGGATGAGCTGGTCATGTCCAGATGCAGGTCCACCATCCGATCCGGACACGGCCTGGATCCGGCCGACTGCAGTAAACCTCGGGATAAACAGAGAGACTAACATTAGTGTGGATGCCACTCTTTTATGATGTAACGAGTACATCAGGTGTTATGGGAAGTGTTCCTGGTTTCCGCTGACCTAGTTAATGCAGCCTAACAATCAGTCATTTGATTTGAATAAAGAAAGTTAAAAATGTTCTATGTGTATGCCATAGTAAAGAGATGTGTTTTTAGTCTAGATTTAAACTGACAGAGTGTGTCTGCTTCCCGAACAATGCTAGGAAGACTGTTCCAGAGTTTAGGTGCTAAATAGGAAAAGGATCGACCGCCTGCAGTTGATTTAGATATTCTAGGTATTTTCAACTGGCCAGAGTTTAGAGACCGCAATTGACGTGATGGAGTATAATGTGTTAAGAGCTCACTTAAGTACTGGGAGCTAAACCATTTATTGCTTTATAAGTAATAATACTTGTGACCCCGGAATACCAATACAATTTATGGCCTAAACGGCGCCACGATGTCTGAAAGCCACGACGACCACTCTTTGATCACCCTTGGGAGATAACCAACAAGCTCCGTATTGACTTTTATGGCTCCCAAATGGCCGAGCCAGGAAATCTAAGCGCTACGCACACACCTCACACACCCAAGAGAAACACACATGTAATTTTCACCAAGACCATGGAAGAATAGATGGTTAAAATCCACCTAAAAACATATCAAATGTATACCTTTCTGTTTGAATGTTTGTATATGTGTTTGGAATAAATAGAAGGGTACATAAATATTACATAGGCTTTCCATGGTCCATTGGTCTTACATAGTTTGTGTCCCTGTATTCCCCAGACATCAGACTTGTGATTCATGGTACCATTAGAATCAGAAAAACTCAATAGTACCGAATCTTGTAAAAGAATTTACAGAAAATGCATTATTACAAAAATACCAGCGTTGTAAGGATAACATGCATAAATCTGCCCTCCGTATACGAGACAGGAGGCGTAACCGAACTGAACAAAGAACCTTTTTCGCGCCGAAAAACTCCCTGATGCGATTGGATCAACCCGAAAATGGGTGTCGCTCAATCCTATCTATAAGAACCGACGTGACTATTATCAAAGTGCACTTTCTTCGCCAGGGGCACTTTCTTCGCCAGGCATTTCGCCTGGGCATTTGCCACCCAAGGCATTTCTTCGCCAAAGGCATTCCGCCACCAGGAGCAAACAGCCCAGCTTCCAGCATTTTCCAAGAGACCCGAATCCGGCCGAACTTCGTCTCCACGAACCGAGAGCCACACCCAACCGACCTCGGAAAAAGAACCCCCGGACGCGCGGGACATTTGAACTCAGAATACACGCATACACGCGAGAAGCCAAAACAAAAGCAAGTACTCTTATTTTTACAAATCCAAAACTGCTGTTGAAAGGTTGTGTTATTCCCCTTTTAGGGATGAGTTTAATTCATTGAGGGCTCTTGATAAAGAACTGAAGTGAACGCTGTTATCTCCTTTCTCTTTCTTTATTTTTGTTTTCTTTCATTCTTTTCGTTTAGGTACCATATTAGTTTCATTTCCTATCTATATTTCTACTCTCTTTATGCATATTTAGTATGTACTTTCTGTGTGAATTGTAGTGTTATCTTTAGTCTGTGTTATTAAACTTCCAAAAAGGTATTTTTGAATTGAATCTGTTATTCTTCCACATACACGAAGTCAATGAAACTTACGATTTTAAACGTTACCTAAAGCTATCTTGTGCTACTATTGTAGTAAGACAAACTGTACGAACATATGAAATATTGATTTGTCCTGATCAGTAAAGTTAATGTTTCTTATGCGCTCATAAAGCAGTAATCCCTTATTGAGAATTGATTTGAAAGTCTATAACTAATTTGCAGGACAAACGTAGTAAGATAATTTCAAGCAATTCCGTAAAGGTTACTTGTACTTGATTAAACATTTTCCTTATCGGAAAATTTTAATAACGTAATGAAAGACCAGCAAATTATATTCATAAACTCATGAATATTATATCCCTTTTTAGTTCATTATTCCCCGAGATATTAGACTCATAGTCATAATCGTTACAGTTATTTTGGTGGAGAATTATAGGGCAAGTTTCAAACGTTTGGGTATGTGTGGGCAATATTCATGTTCTATTACTTGTGTATTTTTGGGGTATTAATAACACCACACGCGAACTAACCGAACCCAAGCATAAACAGATGCTGAAACATGTTGAAATAGCCGGCCTATATTAATGAAAGTATAGACGGCACGTAAATCCAATATTGAAACAGAAGACCACGAAACCTCTGTACAGCCGTAGGCGCAATATTGTTTTGTCCGCGTGATTTCCAAACAAATGTATTGTAGGACCCACGCGAGGTATTGACCCAAGCGAGATTCCTTGAGTCAATAATAGGCCTAATGATAATATTATATCGTTAAGATAAACGATAACTTCTGGTTTAATTTTGGCTTAGCTAACCAAAGACCTGAGACCTAAAACATTTGAATCAAAGATGCTGAAAACCGTCAGCCAGTTTGATAAATGTCTATTGGAGTTCTTTTAAATGTGTGATAGACAGACGGTAAATTCCTGTATCCACCATTTTTGTTTCCTGTGCCTGTACAGCACCGAAAGAGACCCGCCGTGTTTTAAGAAGTAATTGTGAGTTTTGCAACGCTGCTTGCGAACGCCAGAGGGCGACTCTAAGATTGCAAAGAAACTGATTTCTGTCCCGTTTGCAACGCGGCTTGTGAACGCCAGGGGGGCGACTCTAAAATCAGACAGCGCCATCTGGTGGGCTTTCTGCCTAACTAACCCTAGTCTAGGGCGGACGCAACAGCGCCATCGCGTGGATAAATTCGGATAGTCACTCTCCGCTATTGATTCTGCCTTAACAAAGTAAGTTTGAGCCTATAAATTGTTTATTGATTACTGTTGTGCACAGTTTCATTTATACAATTTTTTTCTTTTTTCCTAGCAACAACCAAGTCTCCTTTCTCGCTAATTAAACACCCTTATTCGAATTTGAAGTTTAAAAAGAAAAATACTTTTCTCTAACTCAAAGTGAAATTAGGTTCAAATCACCGACAGTCCACTTGGAAGGAAGGATGCCACCTTATGGCTGTACCCTGCTAAGTCAGCGCAATAACTCCCAATTTCCTTTCTGATTAATTCTTTTTATATGATGATACTCTCACTTAGCGATTAATTGTTATAGGATAGTATTTTGATTTGCTTTCTTGTATTTGATTCTCCTTACAGGCTTATTTAAATTTAATTTAAACTTGCTTTGAATTTAATTTGAATTAAGTTTATTTTTTTTAGTATTTTTACTATTAAAAAATAGTAATAATAAAAATAAAAATAAAAAACAATTTATTTTTATTTTTATTTTTATTTGTTTTTCTCTCCCCCTCCCATTGGGGTTAGGCTCATTTTGGTAATTACAAACAGTATCAAAAATGCTTTTTGTTTTATCATTATTTGATAGAAACCTTTGCCTTTTCCTAAATTGCTCTTGATATGTAATTTTCCACTTCCTTTTCGCCTACAATCATAAATCCTTTGATCCGGTGAACAGGAGAGTTTTAATTCATTTTGATTCCACCTGTTTACCCTCTTTGTGTATTTAGTGTAGGGCTCACAAGCATCTATGGTGAGTTGAGAATCGTCTCAAACTGGTCTCCACCAGCGGGGTTGCCCGACCAACGTGACCGACACCAGCTGTGTGTGAATCTCGAATTCTTTTATCTTTGTCCGCCGTTGCGGCCCGCAGTGGCGACATCAGCAATTTGACACTCCAAAGAAGTCAACCAGTCCAGCTCACGCACGCAAGGCAATTTCTGGGACCAGTACCTAAACCGGGGCCTAACACTCTTGAAAGAGAGGGTTCTAGGGAACGTACCAATTTTGCTGTGCGAACTGGCGGTTGATGGATTGGTGTTGTCAGGTTGTGATTAAAGTCATAAGCTGTTTGAGTGGGCGTAACGCGACACAGAGTAACGAAGGACCGAGGACACGGCAGTTGGGTGTTTGGAAACGTCCGGAAGGCCGACCACACCGCTGAGTTTTCCACCTGAGCGACCTCAACTCGTTCCGGTTGAGCTAAATGAGATAAAACCCATAGTATAAGCCGAATTTTAGTATATCCTGAGCATTTGGCCTATTATTTTTTTGTTTTTTCCTCTAAGCCGCACCTTCTTCCTAGGTCTCCTACCCTGGTATCCACCGTGTGTAGGCCCTATCAAAAAAAAAACTCTTATGAAAAATAACAGGCTTAGCCCTTTAGTTTTCTAACACTTCCAGGGCTCACGCTGACGTTCCTTTCATTACAGACCAATTCATTTTGTGTTTGTTTCCACTGTGCTCTTTCCTATCCTCACTGTTGGACTGTCATAATTGTGTTTCTTTCAGTTCACCAAGAGACCCCAAGGAGAACTAAGTAATTAAGTGACGACCGAGCAGCGGGTCACCAAGTGACCCCCAGGGCTACCGCCCACCTGATTGTCTAAATTGTCTAATTGTCTAAACTGCCTAACTGTCTACATCAGTTAGCCAAAATTCCTATCGACGGCATAGCCCGTACGATAGCTCGTTAGCGTTAAAACAAGCTTGCATTGGCCTCTGTGTGTGTGTGTGTGTGTGTGTGTGTGTGTGTGTGTGTGTTTCTCTCGTTCACAGTGAGCCAGCATGTCCCGTTCATCCAGTCCTGCCGTCCCGTGGGATCGTCTAGCGACATGGCTGGGAGCGCTAACGGCCACCAGTCAAGGGGACCTGGGGCAGCTGAGCCAGGAACAACTGGACACTGAGCTAGACCAGCTGATGACACATGATCCAACGCAGAGCTACTCTAACAAAGAAGTGGCCAAGATCCTCGGAAGCCTCGCCCACGTCCTCATCGCTCAGGCACGTTTAAGCGAAGGGAGCAACGCCAATCTGGAACAGGATGCAGCAACGCTAAAGCTTCAAGCCGAGGAGGCCCGGAGAGACCAAGCCCTCACCCAGCATCAGCTTCTACAATCAGAGAAAGATGATGAAACGGACAAAGAACAAGGAAAGGAAGTAGAAAGACTTCAAAAGGCCCTGGAGGAGCTCCGTCTTGACGCCGACCGACAAGTACAGTCAGAGAAAGACGCCAGGAAAGAACTCAACGAACAGCTTCGGCGTGGCGGATCCCTCCTGGAGAGACCCAATAATGAACTTAAAGACAGAGACGTTAGAAACAAAGCCTATGCAAAACATTTGCAGTCGGCACAAGCCGAGATTGATGAGCTCGTCCAGCAAAGACACGAGCTCAAAGATGAACTTGACATGGTGCAAAGAGAACTGAGACAATCATATAAAGTGCAACGTGACTGGAAGGGAAACACACAACACAGAGTTTCCCCAGACCAGTTACTCCGCACCTTTTAGCCAAGAAGCAAGAGCTACTAAGGGGGGCGACAGCCCCCCGTTTAAATGTCACCCGCCAGTCTCCACGAATCCCCGACTGCAGCAGAGGAAAAGAAGCCCTTCCAGGAAGTCAAAGTCAACATCCACGGAGCTTCAAAGAACCTTGACAAGCTGGCTAGAAATATTCCTACCTTCAGCCCAGACCCTGCAGGAGGACACAACGTCCACGCATACTTAAAAGATACAGACTTTTACCTGCAAACTGTCGCTCACGCGAACAACTGGGACAGACTGTACCTACTCAGGATCATGTCTAATCGAGACGTACGGAGCTTTCAAGATCGACAACCAGAGGCCGTCAAAGCGGACTACTGGCAACTACGACGAGCTCTAATTCGTGAGTACTCTGACCCTGAGTCAGACCAGGGTCTCATCACTGCCATGGACCTCAAGCAAGTCCGACTTGAGACCCCACAGAACTTTTATAACCGACTGTGACGTGCTTACTTTGGGGCGAACCAGGTATGGAGGAAGACATCAACTTCAGAACTCTGTTCCTCCGAAACCTGCACCCTACCATCAGTCACCACCTGGGAGTGCTGGCGTGCCCGCGCAGTATGGATACGCAGCAGTTAAGAGACTTAGCTCACAAAGCTTACGTCAAACAGAAAACCATTTCTGAAAAGACTGTAAGACAGCCCACCATTTGCCCTGTCTCTGAGCACCGCCCAGAGCTAACCCTAGAGGGCGCCCAACAGAACCACAGTTACAGACCCGTCAACAGAGAGTCGAAACCACTCCAAGCCAGCAGAGGGCAGCGTGGTCGTGGTGGAGCCCGTCTGAGGCACCAGAGCGATCACTCTTGAGGATCCTGGCACCCGCCTCGCCCCTTTCACAACCAAAGGGGATGAGCACCTGGGAAGCCGGCCGGCAACCCAGACTGAGCCGAAACGAATCTCCAAGACCACCCAGCCCAGAAAGCCAGCAAAGGGGCCACTCTCGACGGGATAATGGTAAGCTCAGACCTGAGCCCATATCTAACAAAGAAAGTGCAGCCGCTTCTGAAGTTGCAGAGCTCCTAAAAACACTGAAAGAGTTTCTCCAAAAGAAACCTCACAAGGAAGACAAGAAGGATGGACCAGATACAGCATGACTAAACCTGAAACCTGAAATCAACCTTCCCGACCTTCCTGCAACTGCACCTAACACCCTGAACACTGTTTCTCAACCACAGACTATTGAACTAACTGTTGCACCCCCACACGTCAGCAGCACACACTCACTACAGCTGACAGCTGCCTGATTGATTCCTCCTGATCGATTGCTTCAGTCTCCTGTCTCCAGTCTCCTGTCTGCCTCCTGCTCAGCTAGTGTTTATAGCTCTATTTGATATATTTTCTTTGTTCTACTGCTAAATATAACTTACTCATCACCATATATTGTTTAAATATTGCCAATCACATTAAATTTGACATCACTAGCTTTTAATCTAAATCACCATCACACATTAGCATTTCGCTAGCCTGTTAGCTTGTCATCTCTGAACCCGGGTCTCCTGTTTTCTGAGTTCATTAAAAAACTGTGGTGAGTTGGAATAGTAAATAGTCTCCAACAAACCATTGTGGTAAGTTGGATTCATCAACAAACACGGTAAGCTATGTCATCTTCTCCTGTCATTGTCACTTGCACTGCTTGCTGCATGTTTAGTATAGGCTTCTCCGTCGGCGAACAGGGCTTCACATGTGATAAATGTAAAGAGATAATTAGGCTGATGGAGAAGATTTCAAAATTAGAGACACGCATCCAGACTTTATCTGAGAGTAGTGAGGATGTTACAGCTTTAGACACTGATCGATTGCTCCAGTCTACCTACTGCTGCTACTGCATGCGCCAGTGTTTGTAGCTCTGTATAGCTGCGTTTGAATCTCTATTTGATATATTTTCTTTGTTATCTATACTGCTAAAAATAACTTACTCATCACCATATATTGTTTAATATAGCCTATCAAGTTAAATTTGACATCACTAGCTTTTAATCTAAATCACTACCACGTGTTAGCTTTTCGCTAGCCTGGTAGCTTTCCATCCCGCACCCGGGTCTCCTGTTTTCTGAGTTCATTAGACAACTGTGGTGATTTGGATTATTAAATAGACTCCATCAAACAAAGTAAGTGGAGTAAGTTGTGTGGTAAGTTTTGGATTCATCAACAAATACGGTAAGCCATGTCTTCTTCTCCTGTCATTGTCACTTGCACTGCATGCTACATGTTTAGCATATCTATCTCCGTTGGCGAACAGGGCTTCACATGTGTTAAATGTAAGGAATTAATCAGGCTGACGGAGAAGATTTCAGATTTAGAGACACGCATCCAGACTTTATGTGAGAGTAGTGAGAATGGTACAGCTTTAGATACTCTTTTGGATGCGACTAGCTTAGTGAACACTCATTGTTTGGTTCGGCTGAGCCCCCGCAGCAGGGCAATTGGGTGACTGTGAGACAGCATAGTCGCGGATCTAAAAACCACTCTTCCGTTCCGATTAGAACATCAAACAGGTTCTCCCCACTCAGTGATGCACCCACTGAGGATCCTGTTGAAAGTGCCCTAGTTATTGGCGATTCTATTACACGGAACGTGAAAATAGAGACACCAGCCACCATAGTCACATGTTTACCGAGCCAGAGCGCCTGACATCAAAGCAAATTTAAAAGTGCTGGCTAAAGCTAATCGTAAATTCTCTAAGATTATTATTCACGCCGGCACTAATGATGTTCGACTTCCAGTCGGAGATCACCAAAATTAACATTAAAGAGGGTGTAAACTCGCAAGTACGATGTCACCGGCACTCTGTTTATCTGGCCCTCCTGTTAAAAGGAGTGATGAAATAGTTAGCAGATTATCATCACTCAATGGCTGGTTGTCTAAGTGGTGTCCGCAAAATAACATAGGGTTCATAGACAATTGGAAAAGTTTTTGGGGCAGACCCGACCTGTTGAAGATAGACGGCATTCATCCTACCCGGGCTGGTGCTGCTCTTCTCTCTAGTAATTTGGCACATAGTCTTAGAGCTAAACCTTGACTCACTGGGGCCCAGGTCAGGAAGCAGACAAACTGGCTAAACCAACCGCCTGCTAGCTGTCTCACGTCACCAGAGTCAGCTAAATCCCAGCACATAGAGACGCTTTCACCTAGATATTATCACATAGAGACTGTGTCTGTTCCCGAATCAGTAAATACAAAAACCATCAAAACCATTCAACAGTAAAAATTTAATTGATGTCCAACAAATAAACAACAGATATAATACGGATGAACAATTGATAAATCTCGGTTGCTGAATATTCGATCCCTTTCGCCAAAAACGCTTATTGTTAATGATATGATTATAGATCATAACCTAGATGTGCTGTGTTTGACAGAAACCTGGCTAAAACCTGACGACTACATTACTTTAAATGAGTCCACTCCCCAAGATTATTGTTATAAACACGAGCCGCCTGAAAGGAAAAGGGGAGGTGTTGCTGTAATTTATAATGATAACTTCAGTATTACTCAGAAGTCTAGTTTCAAATATAATTCCTTTGAAGTTTTGGTGCTTTATGTAACATTGTGTAGTGTAAATGATAAATCCGTTTGACATTTGTGTTGGCTACTGTATACAGGCCACCAGGGCACAATACAGACTTTATCAAAGAATTTGCTGGTTTTCTATCAGAGTTAGTACTGGCTGCAGATAAAGTACTAATTGTTGGTGATTTTAATATCCATGTTGACAATGAAAAGACGCATTGGGATTGGCATTTAAAGACATTATAAACTCTATTGGAGTTAGACAACACGTATCTGGACCCACTCATCGCCTTAATCATACTTTAGATCTAATACTGTCACATGGACTAAATGTTGATACCATTAAAATCCTGCAGCAGAGCGATGACATCTCAGATCATTACCTAATATCATGTATACTTAATATAGCTAAGGCTGCAAAGCCATCCCCTCGCTTCAAATATGGCAGGACTATAACCGCGACTAAAGATTGCTTTATACATAATCTTCCTCATCAGTTCCATCTCCTCAGAATTACAGATAGCCAAGAGGAACTTGATGTTGCAACAGAAACTACTGACTCTCTCTTACTAGCACTTTAGACATAGTTGCTCCTCGGCGCTTAAAGAAGATTAAAGCAAATAATCCAACGCGTGGTACAACGAGCACACTCGGGCCCTTAAAACAGCAGCCAGAAAAATGGAGCGCAGCTGGAAGAAAACAAAACTGGAGGTTTTTCGCAATTTGTGGAAAGAGAGCATGATTGCATACAGAAAGGCCATAAAAACTGCTAGATCTGCTTATTTCTCAACTCTTTTAGAAGAAAACAAACACAACCCTAGGTATTTATTCGATACAGTGGCTAAATTAACAAAGGATAAAGCTTCAACTTCTGACGTTTGTAAACAACACAGCAGTAATTACTTTATGAACTTCTTTACTAGTAAGATTGATAACATTAGGAATAAAATTATAACCATGCAGCCGCCTACTACAGTATCACTTCAGACAGAACATTGTAGTCTCACTGAGGAAAAATTACACTCATTCACTGCTATAGGAGGAGAAGAATTGGCTAAACTTGTCAAATCATCAAAATCAACAACATGTATGCTTGACCCTATACCGACTAGGCTATTAAAAGAGATGCTTCCAGAGGTCATAGATCCTCTGCTTAATATTATTAATTCATCCTTGACATTAGGATATGTTCCAAAAACTTTTAAGTTGGCTGTAATTAAACCACTTATTAAAAACCGCAACTTGATCCTAAAGAATTAGTCAATTACAGACCAATCTCGAATCTACCGCTTTCTATCAAAAATATTAGAAAAGGCAGTGTCTTCACAATTATGTTCCTTTTAGAAAGAAATTGTATATGTGAGGATTTCCAGTCAGGATTTAGACCGTATCATAGTACTGAGACTGCTCTAATTAGAGTTACAAATGATTTACTCTTATCATCTGATCGTGGTTGTATCTCTCTATTAGTGTTACTCGATCTTAGCGCTGCATTCGATACTATCGATCACAATATTCTTTTGAATAGACTCAAAATTATGTTGGCATTAGTGGAACTGCATTGGCATGGTTTAAATCTTACTTATCTGACCGTTATCAGTTTGTAGCAGTAAATGAAGAGATGTCACACCGATCACAAGTTCAGTATGGAGTACCGCAAGGCTCAGTGTTAGGACCGTTGCTTTTCACCCTGTATATGCTACCACTGGGAGATATCATTAGGAAGCATGGCGTTAGTTTTCATTGTTATGCTGATGATACTCAGCTCTATATTTCTTCACACCCTGACGAAACTTACCAATTCACAAGATTAACGGAATGCATAGCTGATATTAAAAATTGGATGAATAGTAATTTCCTGCAACTTAATTCAGATAAAACTGAATTTTTAATTATTGGACAGAAAAGCTCCACAAAGAGTGCCCTAGAATACTGTCTAACCCTCGATGGCTGCTCTGTCAAGTCCTCGTCCAGTGAGGAACCTGGGTGTGCTCTTTGATACCAATCTTTCATTTGAAAGCCACGTTTCTAGCATCTGTAAAACTGCATTCTACCATCTTAAAAATATATCTAAATTACGTCACATGCTTTCAATGCAAAATGCTGAACAACTAGTACATGCTCATGAGCTCAAGGCTAGATTATTGTAATGCTCTACTGGGTGGTTGCCCTGCTCGCCTAATAAATAAACTCCAGCTGGTCCAAAACGCAGCAGCTCGAGTTCTTACTAGAACCAGGAAGTACGATCATATTAGTCCAGTTCTGTCAACACTGCACTGGCTCCCTATTAAACATCGCATAAATTTTAAAATCTTGCTTATTACTTATAAAGCAATAAATGGTTTAGCTCCCAGTACTTAAGCGAGCTCTTAACGCAATATACTCCATCACGCCAATTGCGGTCTCTAAACTCTGGCCAGTTGAAAATACCTAGAATATCTAAATCAACTGCAGGCGGTCGATCCTTTCCTATTTAGCACCTAAACTCTGGAACAGTCTTCCTAGCATTGTTCGGGAAGCAGACACACTCTGTCAGTTTAAATCTAGACTAAAAACACATCTCTTTACTATGGCATACACATAGAACATTTTTAACTTTCTTTATTCAAATCAAATGACTGATTATTAGGCTGCATTAACTAGGTCAGCCGGAACCGGGAACACTTCCCATAACACCTGATGTACTCGTTACATCATAAAAAGAGTGGCATCCACACTAATGTTAGTCTCTCTGTTTATCCCGAGGTTTACTGCAGTCGGCCGGATCCAGGCCGTGTCCGGATCGGATGGTGGACCTGCATCTGGACATGACCAGCTCATCCTGGAGTGTCTGCTGAGACCGTGTCCATTAGTGTCTCCTCTGAATTCTCACCGAACGTGATCCTCAATTAACCCGTCTCGGCGCAATAACTCCGATCTTTCAAGTATTCATATTCTTGTGTAATCGACGCCATCCTAAATGAGCCCGCCTCGCAAGGCCATACCCAAAATTTCGAATATTCCTATCTAATATGATTTAAGACCTGCAAGGTTGCCAGAGTAATAATTATACACTGTTAATAATAGGCCAGAGGAGAACTGGCACCCGACTGAGTCTGGTTTCTCCCAAGGTTTATTTTTCTCCATCATGCCCTGATGGAGTTTTGGTTCCTTGCCACTGTCGCCTTTGGCTTGGCTTGCTCAGTTGGGGACACTCAAATTATGATCCAAGTTACTCAACTAAATATACAAATAGAATTTATTAATTTGGTCATATATAATTCTATAAACTATCCAAATTAAACTAGCCAAATCAAATTTTGTTGCAATGTTGTCCTGTTTAACACTGTGAAGCTGCTTTGAAACAATCGACATTGTAAAAGCGCTATATAAATAAAGTTGATTGATTGATTGATTGATCTGGATGCGAGTAGCTTAGTGAACTCTGTACATTCTCCGGTTCCGGCTGCAGGGCCCCCGCAGCAGGGAAACTGGGTAACGGTGAGGCGGCATAGTCGCGGATCAAAAAAACACTCTTCCGTTCCGATTAGAATATCAAACAGGTTCTCCCCACTCAGTGACGCACCCACTGAGAATCCTGTTGAAAGTGCCCTAGTTATTGGTGATTCTATTACACGGAACGTGAAAATAGAGACACCAGCCACCATAGTCACATGTTTACCGGGAGCCAGAGCGCCTGACATCAAAGCAAATTTAAAAGTGCTGGCTAATGCTAATCGTAAATTCTCTAAGATTATTATTCACGTTGGCACTAATGATGTTCGACTTCACCAGTCGGAGATCACCAAAATTACCATAAAGAGGTGTGTGAACTCACAAGTACGATGGCAGGTTCAGTTTTTTGTTCTGGTCCGCTCCCCGTTAAAAGGAGTGATGAGATAGTTAGATTGCTTTTTAAATAATCTTCCTAATCAGTATCATCTCCTCAGCATTCCAGATAGCTTAGAGGAACTCGATGTTGCAACAGAAACTATTGACTCTCTCTTTTCCAGTACTTTAGACACAGTTGCTCCCCTGCACTTAAAGAAGATTAAAGAAAATAGTCAAATGCCGTGGAAGCATTTGCTGGAAGAAAACAACACTAGAGGTCTTTCGTAATTCGTGGAAAGAACGTATGATCACATACAGAAAGGCCATAAAAACTGCTAGATCTGCTTATTTCTCGACTCTCTTAGAAGAAAACAAACACAAACCTAGGTATTTATTCGATACAGTAGATAAATTAACCAAGAATAAAGCTTCAACTTCTGATGTTTGTAAACAGCACAGCAGTAATGACTTTATGAACTTCTTTACGTGTAAGATTGACAATATTAGGAAGAAAATTATAACCATGCAGCTGTCTACTACAGTATCACATCAGACAGAGCATCGTAGTGTCACTGAGGAAAAATTACACTTATTCACTGCTATAGGAGAGGAAGAATTGGCTAAACTCTTTAATTCATCTAAATCAACAACATGTATGCTTGACCCTATACCGACTATGCTACCAGAGGTCATGGATCCTCTTCTTAATATCATTAATTCATCTTTGTCATTAGGATATGTACCGAAAACTTTTAAGTTGGCTATTATTAAACCACTTATTAAAAAAACGCAACTTGATCCAACAGAATTAGTCAATTACAGGCCAATCTCAAATCTACCCTTTCTTTCAAAAATACTTGAAAAGGCTGTGTCTTTGCAATTATGTTCCTTTTTAGAAAGAAATGGTATCTGTGAGGATTTTCAGTCAGGATTTAGACCGTATCATAGTACTGAGACTGCTCTCATCAGAGTTACAAATGATTTACTCTTATCATCTGATCGTGGTTGTATCTCTTTGTTAGTGTTACTCGATCTTAGCCCTGCATTCGACACTATCGACCACAACATTCTTTTGAATAGACTCGAAAATTATGTAGGCATTAGTGGACCTGCAATGGCATGGTTTAAATCATACCTATCTGACCGTTATCAATTTGTATCAGTAAATGAAGAGACGTCACACTGATCACAAGTTCAGTATGGAGTACCGCAGGGCTCAGTGCTAGGGCCATTGCTCTTCACCCTGTACATGCTACCACTGGGAGATATTATTAGGAAGCATGGCGTTAGATTTCATTGTTATGCTGATGATATTTAGCTCTATATTTTTTCACACCCTGAAGAAACTAACCAATTCACAAGATTAACGGAATGTATAGATGATATAAAAAATTGGATGATCAGTAATTTCCTGCAACTTAATTCAGAAAAAACTGAATTTTTAATCATTGGACAAAAAAGCTCCACAAGTAGTAACCTAGAATACTGTCTAACCCTCGATGGCTGCTCTGTCAAGTCCTCGTCGTCAGTTGGGAACCTGGGTGTGCTCTTTGATACCAATCTTTCGTTTGAAAGCCATGTTTCTACCATCTGTAAAACTGCATTCTACCATCTTAAAAATATATCTAAATTACGGCACATGCTATTTATGCAAAATGCTGAACATGTGTTCATGAGCTCAAGGCTAGATTATTGTAATGCTCTACTGGGTGGTTGCCCTGCTCGCTTAATAAACAAACTCCAGCTGGTCCAAAACGCAGCAGCTCGAGTTCTTACTAGAACCAGGAAGTATGAACACATTAGCCTGGTTCTGTCAACACTGCACTGGCTCCCTATTAAACATTGCATACATTTTAAAATCTTGCTTATTACTTACAAAGCACTAAATGGTTTAGCTCCCCAGTACTTGAGTGAGCTCTTACCACATTATACTCCATCACGTCTACTGCGGTCTCTAAACTCTGACCTGCTGATAATACCTAGAATATCAAAATCAACTGCAGGTGGTCGATGCTTTTCCTATTTAGCACCTAAACTCTGGAACAGTCTTCCTAGCATTGTTCGGGAAGCAGACACACTCTGTCAGTTTAAATCTAGACTTAAAACACATCTCTTTTCTATGGCATACACATTAAACACTTTTTCAATTACATGATTATTAGGCTGCATTATCTAGGTCAGCCGGAACCGGGAACACTTCCCATAACACCTGATGTACTCGTTACATCATCAGAAGAATGGCATGTACGCTAATGTTAGTGTCTCTGTTTTATCCCGAGGTCTACTGCAGTCAGCCGGATCCAGGCTGTATCCAGATCAGACGGTGGACCTGCACCCAGATGTGACCAACACATGACCCTGAACTGTCTGCAGAGACCGTGTCATTTAGACTCCCCCTTAAGCTGCCTCATCGACACGGCATCCTCAATAAACCTGTCTCTGGCGTGATGACTCCGACTGTTTGAATAGTCCTAGTTAATAATTCTTTAAATCGATGTCATCCTCAAAACTACCCGTCTCCAGTGTGTTGCCGCCGATCTTTCGAATATTACATTTTAGTAATTGTTTAATCAATACGGCATCCTCAATAAAAACCTGTCTCCGGCGTAATGACTCCGATATTTCAAATTATTTATTTTTAATAATTATTTAATCGATACATCATCCTCAATAAACCCGTCTCCGGCGTGTTGCCTCAGATCTTTCGAATATTCAGATCGATTATGACCTCTGACCTTTAAAATAATAACTTTAATAATAATAATACGCTGTTTGTTAATTGGCCAGAGTAGAACTGGCACCCCGACTGAGCCTGGTTTCTCAACAGAATAAAAAATCTGTGCGCTGCGCTTGACATGGAACCACCGGTGCCTTACCCATTATTTCCTGGTCCTGCCGGACCCGCCCCACAATGTTTACATCGGAGGAGCAGACATTCTGATTCGCCTCCGGGCTCATGTGGACGTGTGTAACGAAGTGGTATGGGCTCCATTAACTTCACAGCCACATGTAGCCACAACGAGGATGTATGTTCATCTGGCAAATGGCCCGATGTCTCGCACCTCTCGTGAAGCGCGTTATCAGATCACGATAAGGCGATTGATGGTATTAAGGGCGTCACAATGTCTGGAAGAGCACTCGTTTGATCTCCCTGGGGAGATAACAGCCAGGCTCCGGAGTGTCTGTTATTGCCAAATGGCCCTATCGCGAACTTTCACACCTCACACACACACATAGAGAGGCACAAATGAAATGTTCACCAAGCTCATGGAAGAATAGATGGTTAAAAGCCCCCTACAAACGTAATAAATGTATACTTTGCTGTCTGAATGTTTGTATAGGTGTCTGTAATAATTAGGAGGGTTATATGAATGTTAACTCAACTGTTTAGGACAATGGACAGTGGAAAACCTGGACTTGTGTGTTTTCCACCCCGCAGACCAGTGGTTCATGGTGTCTCTACAACCGAGAGAACTCCATCGCTCAGATCGATTGGACCATCCAGGGAATGGGCGTCACTCTCTTATCCATAAGTGCCAATGCATCGCGCATTCCTTCGCCTTTGCCTTGCTTTGCCTTTACCAGTGCATCGCATTGCAATCCGCCACCCACATTCTTCAGAGAGGAGAATACAGCATGCTTCAGCACTTCCAAGAGAACCGGCCGCATCCAGCTAAACTTCTTCGCAAACCGAGAGCCAATACCAACCGACTTCAAAGGAACCACGGAACGCGCGGGACATTTGAACTCAGAATACACGTACACGCTAGAAGCCAAAACCAAAGCAAGTATTCTTATTTCTACAATCCAAGCTGCTGTTGAAAAGTCGTGTTACATCCGTTTTGGGGACGAGATTAACTCCTTGAGGGCTCTTGTAACGAACTGAAGTGAACGCTGTTATCCACTCTCTCTCTCTCTCTCTCTCTCTCTCTCTCTCTCTCTCTCTCTCTCTATTTTGTTTTCTTTTATTCTTTTCGTTTAGGTACAATTTTAGTTTCATTTCCTATCTATATTTCTACTCTCTTGATGCATATTTAGTATGTACTTTCTGTGTTAATTGTAGTCTGTGTAATTAAACTTCCAAAAGATATTTTTGAATTGAAGCTGTTATTCTTCTACAAACACGAAGTCAATGAAACTTACAAATCTTGAACGTTACCTAATGCTGCCTAGTGCTACGATTTTAGTAACATAACTGTACGAACATACGAAATATTAATTTGTCCTGATCAGTAAAGTTAATGCTTCTTATGCTCTCGTAAAGCAGTAATCCCTTATTGAGAATTGATTTGAAAGTCTATAACTAATTTGCAGGACAAACTTAGTAAGATAACTTCAAGCAATTCCTTAAAGGTTACTTGTATTTAATTAAACATTTTCCTTATCGGAAAATTTTAATAAACGTATGAACGACTAGCAAATTATATTCATAAACTCATGAATTTTAAATCCCTTTTGAGTTAATTATTCCCCGAGATATCAGACTCATAGTCGATATTGTTACACACACGTTTCCCTCAGTCATGACAATCTCATGTCAGGACAGACCATCCCAGAAGTCTGCACTGTAGTCAACGAACAGGGAACTGTGATACCAGCATACACCAAAGGGGTCGCTGTGCGACTCAACATGCGATTAGGTCAAACCTTAAACCACACGCTGGGTTTCTTCCAACCCTCACCTGAATGTGTGGAACTCGGACTCACACTTGAAGCCACACCCCTCACTGAAGTGTCATCTCGTGTAGTTTACATCCTGTTCAACAACTGCACGGCAACTGACATCAATATCCCCAAGGCCTTTCGGCTGGGATGGCTAATCAGTAATGACTTTCATGACTTTGAACTTGTGTTACCCATCATTGGGCCCATTCCACACACACTGATAACCGAAGGGAGTACAGACAACACACTGTTCACAGTACCCTCAAGTTCATCGCCATAACATCTGTCATGCCGGCGACTAAAGACCAGGTCTGCCGAATGGAACTGACAGAGGACAGTCACCTCGTAGTATGCACAGTCTCCCATCAGCCTGTCATGGAAACGGATGAACCTGCTTCACCTCTCCATACCAACCTGACTGATGACACCCAGACGGAGGTACCGTACCCAGGTTTCGAGTCTCAAGTGCAGCAAATTCTACAAGATGCTAACACACTACACGGCGAGATGTGGGAACCTCCAAATCCCACATCCAGCCCCAGCGTTGCAGTGCTAACCCGCAGCAAGCGATCGGCACCGGCTACAATGCCCGCCTCAGTCGCTATCGCTAACACAGCAGATTTCCCACAACGACATTGCGGAAATGCAAGCCTCTGACACTGCAATAAAGACAATTTTTGACCACCTCTCCGACCCCTCCAACCACCCTATCACTGACTCTGAGCTCTCTGATGACTCAAGCCTCAAACATCTACATAACTCCAAACACATGATGCGTATACAGGACGACATTCTGTGATTTGCACCCGATGACAGCACAACGCCACGGCTTGTGGTCCCACGTTCGCAAAGGGGGGTGATGCTAATATACGCCCACGACACACCATGTGTGGGACACCACGGCACCAGAGCCACATATGACACACTGAAACAGGTGGCATATTGGCCCGGCATGCAACAAGATGTTGCGGAAAACATCAGATAATGTCTGGTTTGCTGTCAGTCCCAGCCAGCAAGCCCGAACCACAGAGCACCACTGCAATGCAGAGGGATCACGTTCCCGTGGTCAGACCTAAAAATCGACTGGGTAGGACCTGCCCAGATCCACAAGAGGCAACAAGTACTTTCTCACAGTGGTATGCCAGTTTACCAAATGGGTGGAGTATCTACCAGCACCCAACGACACTGCCCAGACCACGGCATACCTCCTGTTAAAGCACATTTTCTCCCTGTTCGGATTGCCACTGAGAGTCAACTCAGACAGAGGCACCCATTTCACTGCCGAGATCATGCAACAGATCTGGAAATGCCTGGGGATACGGGCTAGACTGCACGTCAGCCACCACCCTATCGCATCAGGGCAAGTCGAGAGATCGAACAGAACGGTGGTCGCCATGCTGAGAAAGTATGTGTCTGCTAACCAGAAAGACTGGGATATGAAACTCCCCCTCGTTCTGATGGCCCTCAGAGCCACCCCGCAGGAATCGACGCGGGTGTCGCCTTTTGAACTCATGACTGGGCGGCAGATGACACTGCCACTTCACCTGCTGTACCAACCCGGCGACTCCAAACTTGTCACCGCGTACACCACGTTCCAGTACCTCGATGAACTCCATAGACATTTAAAAACAACTTTAGCCTTTGCCCAGCAACACTTGCAAAAGAGCGCTGAAGGTCAGAAAGCCTATTACAATCGCAAAGCCTCACACCAAGAACTGGAGGTGGGCGACAAGATCTGGTATTACAACTTCAACCCGCCACCTTTGACAGGCCCCCGACGGCTGTCAAAGAAATTTCTGCCCCACTGGACGGGACCTCATGAGATTATGAACAAACTCTCTCCCGTCGCGTACCAGATTCAGCTAAACCGGGGACAGAGAGAACCGGTTCTCAAATGGGTTCACCGGATCCAAATCAAGAGACATGTGGCCACTAACAGAGAAAGACAGTTAGGGGCCAATGCAAGCTAAACTCAACCACCGTCCCTGAACGAGAAGACTGTCCCATCCACCTGGGACAAACCTCGCTGACCTGTACCCCTCTCTTCCCCCTTCTCATCCCTACCTCTCTCTCTCTTGCCTGTAACAGGATGCGACTGTGGATCATGCTGCTGTGCCTCCAGACAATCAGAGGCCAGCCACCACCAGACATCATCACACCAGGTCCAGCCTCGGGCATCGTACTGAGAGAGCAACCCGGACTCCTGATCACCAACTGCCGAACATACACCCAGAAGGTGTATGTCCGACTTGACCCCCGCAACGTCTACAAAGCACACTAAGCCCGTGCAATAGCCCAGTACAGCTGGGCCGGTGCTCGCTGGACATAGGACTTTCTCCTCCACACCAATGCCGATATCAAGCACATGCTCAACCAACTAGAGAAGATGACCATCACCCAAGCAGAGTTAGGTGGACACAACCGCCGCTCCAAACGGTTCCTGGGAGCGCTGCTCGGAGCCGCCGCCGCCGTCGGAACTCTGTTTAACATTGGCATGTCCAGTGTCAATGCGGTAAACATCGCCACAGTAAGACGACATGTGGCTGAAATCCAAAATGAACTTCCACAGCTTAAAGAGCAACTCACCACACAAAGTGCAGCTTTGCAAACTATCGGCAAGACGTTGAGAGGAACTGTGGTAATTCTAAACACCCAAAGTGTCCTTAAACCAGACCGTGAACTCCATGAAACAGTTATTCACCGTCTTCCAGAATGACTTTGCCCAAACGCAGCTGGTTACAGCCTTAATGACTGACATGTTACGGGAAATAAGCTCGTCCATCGACAGCTTAGCCATGGGTAGAATCCCACCGTACCTGATACCCTTAAGCCTTGTGCAAAACGTGTTGGCATCTGCGATTAACTTGCCTACTCCCTGGGTAGCGCCATTCCCCTGTACGTGGACCCAGAGCAGAAAGAAATGGGTTTCCTCCTTAACTTACCCATCATCGAGTCAAGCCGAATCTACCGACATAAAGACATTATCAATGTGGGCTTTTGGAAAGGTAACACTCACCCCAAGGTGCACACTCCCCAGGCAGTCGCGTACCATGACAGCGTCACACAGCTGTACCTAGCCCCAAACCTGCACATGTGCACCCTGACCAAAGACATTCATTATCTCTGCCCAAGCAAACATTTCCTCCGAGACAACACCGAGTGATTCTGCGGTTTGCAACCTATGCTCAGCGATACCCGCTGCCCCACTGACGCAACGCCTCGTACCCAAGTCACCAGGACGCAAGCAGAGATCATAGGTGACAGGTGTCTCGTCAACACTCCAGTGCGCACCGCCACACTGATCTACGACCAACACGACACTGCGACCCGTATCAACCTGCTGGATCAGAGCATGTGGGTCCAGGTACCGCGAGGAGCCATCCTCCACCTGGACGACTTGGCCCTGTACCACCTCCCAAGCGAAGACTACTAATCAGAGCTGGAAATCCCCGCCTTCTTCAAGGACCACAACTTCACCCTCGCTCCTGAGTTAGAATTGTGGATTGAGAAAGGGGCCCCAGCTCATTGACATCGCTCCCCTTGATACAGCCCTCCAAGCATTGTCCCGAATGCCCATCCTGAATACCTCTCCTGTTGTCCAAACCTGGACTGCAGCTGACACTGCACTATGTGTCTCTATGATCTTCGGCAATACCCTAACCCTGGGCGTCGCCTTCCTCCTGTACAGAAAATTCAACGAGATGAGAACCTCCACAGCCAAGCTCACGACAGCCGTGTCTGGAGGTCTCCGATGGAAACCACGGAGGGAGGTTACAACGCCCGAAGCAGAGGCAGATCTCATCGAGCTGGCTCCCCAGCCGTAACAAACACCTGCTGCCTGACCGCCCGACTCACCTACCATCCATCCATTGTGATGGGGGTTGTCCGATAATGACCACAGGACATCAGCCGAACAAAAAGGGGGAAGTCTGTAGCAACAATGACGGTCTGTTCCTCTGGCGAACGGCCAGATGTCTCGCGCACCTCGTGAGGCGCGTTATCAAATCATACTAAACCCAGGCCATGTCTCCCAGCCCCGGCATACCAATACAATTTATGGCCTAAATGCCGCCACGATTTAGATTGAATGATTTATGTCCCAAACACTTTATCATATAATAAACAAACATATTATGATCATTAAGCAGCCAATAGCATTAGATTGTGTTTTCTCTGCTTTTCTTGCCATAGCAAACCCAGATACAGCAGTCAGAGAAACACTAACATTAAAAAGTCGTCAAACTGCCCAACTAAAGAAAACACTAATCACCATAATGGTGACATAAAAAAAAAAACTAGTAATTCTCAATAAGAGCTTATGTAGATGTATAACAGAAATAAAGTCAGTCTGGTTAGTAATGTGTGACGCTGGTAATACTGTTTGTGGAGTTGTTTAATCCTCCTCTGCTGAGATCTTCAGAGATTTCATGTCTTCTTTTATCTTCAGTTGATTTCATCTAAGGCTGTGGCTGAAGTCAGTTGTAGTTCTTGTGTTTCTCTTTCCTTTAGTGATTCTGCTTGTTATCATCAGGTAACAGCTTATTAACAGCAGGTGTTCATCATTAATCCTCAATCATCACTTAATTATCTCATTAACTTTAACACTGATTCAGTGTTACCTTTTAACACTCTGAGTGTGGACTCATAGTGGACTCATATATACACTCGCAGTGTACATTTAACACTGAGGATTTTGCTGTGTAGGTATAAGGGAACAATATGTAATATTTGGGGAAAAAAGAGGTAACTATCAGGAGAATTAACAAATTATTTATACATATAAATAATTGTAATGCTGTAAATTAAAGTGGTTCGTGTTTCATGTAGTTACAGGTTAAGTAATCTGCGGGCTGTAAATTAAAGTGGTTCTTGTTCCCCTCTTGTTTCATTTAGTTACAGGGTAAGTACAATAAAAACACATACACAATCTGATATCACTCGGAAACATTTATTTGAAAAGCAACTTAATTCAAAACAGATTTGTGACACTTCTTATTCTTAAAAAAAAAAATAAAAAAAAAAACTTTTAATTTCAAATAATAATGTCATGACAGAAAGAGGCACATTTTTGTCCCTTTTTTTGTTTCACTTGCTCGTCTTCCTCTTTTTGTTCCTTTTCTTCTTTTTTGTTATTTCCACTGATGTATCTTAAGAGGAATCCCATGTCTTTTGAAATTTTGTATTATTATTTATTAAAAGAAAAAGTAGTACACCAAGAAATGCTCTCATAATTTACTAATCTTTTCGTATCCGATCAGATGTTACCAGCGCGTATGCGTGAGTAAAGAAGCTTTAAGCTTTCATGGTGTTCTCAAGCTCGTTTAATCTGAAACACACGCGACAACTGGTGTCTCTGTCTTCTAGTTTTGTTTGTTTCTCATTGCTATTGTCATATATTATGTTTTGTTAGTATACTGTTGTGAGCATTAAAAAAATAAAAACCGACAGCATCTGGCATTCATGACCAGAGTTTTTCGCCGTGCACGTCATGCTTCAAGTTATGTCAAGCGTGAACTCAACCCTTCACATACACACGCAGATGACTGCTAGTCAGAAAGCGATAGTCTACAAAGTAAAATATTGTTATTCTTCTTACAAATTACTTATCGTTTAACTTTAGAATACATTGATTCATCCATTGGGATCGTATGGATTACTGTATTGCTATATGTGCTCTTTGATGCTTCAGCTCTTAGAAACCCAAATGAGTTTTCATTAGCAGAAATTATTTATTTTTCTGTGTTCATATGAAAAAATAAAGTCGTATACATCTTGGATGGCATGAGGGTAAAAGACGAGCAAACGGTGATGACATTTCTGCGTGCACTATTTTCAAAAAGGCATGGGATTCCTTTTTTCATCTGTGGCAAGGATGAAAAAGAAGAGGAACAAGAGGAGGATGAAGCCAAGCAAGAGAAACGAATACGTGTTGTAAATCTGTTTTTAAAAACCTTTTTTTTTTTTTAAATAAAGGTTTCCGAGTGATATCAGATTGTGTTAGTGTTTTTATTGTACTTACCCTGTAACTGTCAGGAAACAATGCATTCCTAAACCGTGACAGTAACTACATGAAAAAGAGGGGAACAAGAACCACTTTAATTTACAGCCCGCAGATTCATACTTACCCTGTAACTACACAGATAATTACCCCTTAATTAAAAAAATACTTAAAGTATAAATAATTTGTTAATTTTCCTGAAAGTTACCCCTTTATTCCCCAATATTACATATCGTTCCCTTATAGCTACAAGTACTTACTTTATAGTTACACTATAATTACCTAAAGTTTTGCTGTAAATTCGCTTTAATTATGCAGTACTTTCCTGGCAGTAATCTAAAGCGTTAATGTTAGGGTCACAGGGAAGGCAATGCAAAGTTTTTCCACAACATGCCACTTCAAAATGTATTGTATTGTAAAGAGGCATCTCAGGTTTTTTTTTTTTTTTTTGCTGGAGAAATCCTGCTTACAACTGTGTTAAAACTACATGACGTTCAAATCATTGAGTGTCTCTATGAGAAGAGGAAATAATGTAGAAGTAGGAGTCAATCTTCTTCTGCAGAGATTGTCTTTGGTCACAATATTACGTCATAATGTGACAAAATGCAAAACAATTCATTTAGGCAGCTTGGTTTCAATAAAAGCTGTTGTTGGACTAACAAGGATGTTTAGAGTTCTGAAACGTATAAGATATTTTCTGTAGTAGGGAGAGCAGGGCACATCCAAAAGTGGGGTTAAATGTAACACACATGGTTTAAGCCTATCCACACGTGCCAGGATGACGAAACTTAGTGTATTTACTAGGTTCCATATCAACACTTTACAGAGAAAATATGCTAAACTATCAAAACTGTGTCAGAACTATATAACTGTGTTTTGAGGTGTGTTTGTTGTCTACAAATATATATATATATATATATAAAAATATTTTTATTCTAAAAAGTTAATAATTGTATTTAATTGACAAAATATTTTAGTTTGTCATGGATATTTTTTGTTGTTGTTATATTAGGTAACATTTTAAACTGCCATAAGTTCATGTTACAATGCCCTCACATTACAATGTAAATGTGAGGGGTACATTGGGGCATATTGTCACATTTCACTTCCATTCTTTCTGGCTAAATCAAGAAAAAAGTATACTGTATTAATGAAACAAGACCACATAATTGTACTAGACGTGTTAAAAAATAAATACTCTGTACCCCAAGTGGATTTACACAAACTGAGAAAGTCAAAAAACATTAGGTTGTGACCTGCTCTCCCCTACAATGACATCTTCTATGTTAAAGGATCATGAAAAATTTGACTCCTCAAATCATGACCCCTTTAAAACTTCAAAAAAATGTTCTTCAGAACAATATGGTTTAAAATAGAATGGCTACTAACCTTTAAAGAATTACTTTTTTAGATTGTAGTCTGACTAGTCCTCTCAGTCTCTGTACCATTGCTCTAAAAGACCTTCCCAGTTTGCATCAGCATATAACAAAAATAATGGTAATGTTTAAATTGTCTCCAATGTTCCTGTCTATTATGGCCATTTTACACATTTGCTGGCTACAAGAAAGATAAGCAAAGAAACAAACCTTTAATCTCGTGTCTTCTCAACACCCTAAGCACTTGAAGCTGATGAAGGGTGCAAACACTTCAGATGGCAGCTACTCCATCTTAACTGCTCACACCATGGAACTGCTCACAGCATGATTTTTCATGCTGATCCTTACCAAGATGCTCTGACCACCTGAGAAGCCAGCAAAACATTTTGATCATACCACATGAATGAGAACAGTCCCCTTGATCTAGCCAATCAATCTAACTGATGTCATTGTTTAAATGCCCTAAGCACCGGCAACAATGATCTATTTTAATGAACCTGGCATCCATCCTTAAGATTAAAAGGGCCTTAATATTAAAGCTGTCACAGTCAGCCAGTCAAGCAGAATGATTATCTTTGATTTGAATTGTTCTCTATTACAGGGAAAAAATCAGCATTATCAACCTAGACGTATTTAAACAGTAAGATTTTATTCTAGTGAGAGTGAATGACACTTTCAAAACAAAACTAAAAAAGTGGAAGAAGTTCTATTTTGTTTTTGTCGGCCAGTGGACACAACTGAGTTTAGCAGTCTGTTTGTTTTGACATTTCTTTGAATGTGCTGAGGGCCACTAAAGGCCACACGCCAGGGCTGGATGTGACCTGGGATTTTCCAGAACTCTACAACAGTGCATGAATAGATTCTTTGTTCACTGCAACCCTGTTTCAACGTTTGTCTGCCTTTTATCTCTATAATGCAAAATTCTCTCCACTCCAGCAGATGTTATCAAACAAAAAATGCCCGTCTTGCGTGCCTGATCCAAAATACAACCTGCATTATCATAGCCAGGCTATGCTTTTATATATCTGTTGAGCATAGGGTCATTGTTTTCTTAGGATACTCCGCATTTAAGTACCATGGAAAACAATTGTAAGTACTTTATTAAGTATTAAAAATTATCTAAGGCAACATTAAACAGCCGTTTCAGTGCACACAAGAACAAATATGTCAACGTTTCCTGAGTGCATTCTAAAAAACAACTTATATACTCATTTCAAATAACAGATGACAGACCATATTGTTGTCTTCTGTTAGAAACATTTTTGAGCAATATGTCATTTCCCCACCAGTATGACTCACTCAACTCACTCAACCAAGAGTGTTTCAGAGGACAGACCATAATCTCAAAAAGAATATGACATATCAAACATGAGACAAAAATGGCTCAGGGGTGGTGAAGAAAATACTCTTTCACATTCAGCATGACCTTTTTACCCAGGATAAAAGGGACAATTTTAAGCTTAAAAAAGGCCACTGCATCTGTAAGTAACACACACAGTTGTGGAAAAGGGAGGTCTTTTCCTGTTAAGGACAGAGGAAATAGTCATAGAAGTGTGTGACATTACAGTCTGCCTGGCAGCCAGTATTTTCCAGCAGTATGATCCAGACAGTAGAGCTGTGCCAATGTCCCTTCTGTTTTTTAGGCAAGTTAGACAAAGACAGACTTCAAAAGAATATTAGTCTCTTTACTCATTAAGCAAAATCTGAAAAGAAATTTGAGATTTTATAAATTTTGTCTGGACATAAATTACCCTTAGTGCAGACACTTCCAAGGCAATTGTGTCACTTCCATGGCCATTATTCTAAACTGTAACAAGTATTACATATATGATATGTAACAAGGGGACTCTGTATAAGGGAACAGGTCTATTTAGCTCAAAGTAATGAATTAATTAATTCATAGGGAATTTTGCAGGAGTCTATTTTACGACCGAGCAAATGACTCGTCTAGCGCTCATTTGAACAGGCCAGAATTATCAACTCTGCAGCGGATATTAATATCCACAGAATAGTGAAACACTATTTAATAGCCAGGTAACTTAGATCGGCAGTTCAAGACATTAAAATTCGTAAGCACATAACACAAGAACACTTATCTTTAATTTATAAACACAGCTTTATTGATTACTCTAACACGTAAAACTAGAATCTAACACAAACAAACATACACACATTCACGCGTTGCAGAGAGGAGGGAAGCAAAGAGTGGGTTTTAAGAGAGAGAGAGAGAGAGAGATGGAGTCCCAAGTTTCTAGCAGTATCTGCATTTATAACACATGACCTGAATGAACCACCGGTTTTGACTTAAACCCTCCTATCGTTGCTTAGGCGGGGTTATTCAATTTGATATCACTGCACCAGTTCAGTTTAGAATCTGGAGGTTACTTGCGTTTGTAGCGCGTGTCATCATTGAACGGGGATTCCCTCTCGATCCTGGCTAGAAAGGGGGTTTCCCGGTTCTTTGTGATTCGCGGAAGGTCTTGTCGTGTCTCTGATGGGCGTCTTGGGAATCTTGGGGAGCCAACCACGTGGCGTGTTGGCTGCTGGATGAGGGGGTCTCGTGCTGTTTGAAGTTGAAGCGCGCCGCTGGAGATTCGTGAGAAGCTTTGCTAAACTTAACTTAGAACACGAGACTCGCGGAAAGAAAATAAACTTAAGTAAAAGAAAGGAAAGTGAGAGTTCTAGATGGCTTGAATGAAATTCAACCCATTCTGGTCTGCCACCTTTGGAGTTCTCCAACTCCTTCGAGGTGGACTGCAAAAAAACAGGAACAGCAGCTGCGGACAAAAGAACATCGGCCCGCTGGGTGAGGGGGTCTCTGCTCTTATAGATAAGATTCGAGTGCCGCCCACTTTCGGGTTGACCCAATCGTGTCTGTCAGTTTTTAAAAGTTCTTTGTTCAGTTCGGTTACACCTCCTGGCTGCTGGACAGATGGAGCAGTTTATCCGTACAAAGCTGGTATTCTAATAATAAAACGTTTCCTGTAAATTATTTTACAAGATTCGGTATTATTGAGTTTTTCTGACTGAGAAGGTACTAAACACTATAATATTAAGAGTTGAGAGTACAGAGATACAAGAATTCCCCAGTAACTAGAATACATAGTTTGATTTACATAAAGTACACACCTAGACATTTTAATACATCGTATAAAACGATTGATCCATATATGTGTTCATGTGGGTGTAAAGAGTCTTTGGGCATTCGACAGATGGCTGGGTTACCGTCTGTTCGACAATCACTGGTTTAGTGATTTGATGCAGTTTATACGTATCAAGGTTTCTGTGGGTTTCCTTGATTTTCAACGGAGTGCTGGAATCTCTAAGGAATTTATGGTGTCACAGAGCCGGACTTAGAAGTTACTTTGTCGATGGGGGAAGGGAAGAAAACTGCCTGTGGACCAATGAGAAGTCCCTTACTTCCTGGGCTTGGTACCACAGATGTCGTAAATCTTTGTCCGCTTGGTGTGGAGGGAGAGGGGTCCAAGTCGTAAATGGCCCTGGAATGTTGAGTTAACTTTGTGTGGACTCATGTTTGAATGTGTCTGTTATGCCACAATTGCTACATATCCCCCCTTCGTTAGGCGATGTGTCGGGATGAAGACATCGGCGAACGCTGGAGAAACACAGGCAGAAGAAGCAGACACATACACAACAAACAACAAGACAACACCTCCATGACTGGCCACTGTACTGGTGCAGGGCATTAGATTGAGTACTAACAGTTTTCATGTTTAGAAGTTTTAAATTTACTCAATATGGTTAGCACGTTAGCGTAGCGTAGTACAATTTTGGAATTGTTACTTTACTTTGGTCGGGTGCGGTGCCTCGTTGACCAAATTTTGTGATTTAAATTTGTTTTGTTTGTTTCCTCTTTTTTTTTCTTCTCTAACTTGTGTTAGGTTGAGTTCGTTTTACTTTTCATCATGATCTGGTGACATCATTTGTGGTCAAATGATGTGACCTATCAATTACAGAGCTCTCTAGCTCACATTCGTTTTCGGTGGCTTACAGATTTGAGGCGTGGTGCGTCAATCCTGCTATCATGCCCTTGACCCTTATGGGGATAGGCAGGCATATTACCTAATAAACGAAGAAGGAAAGTAAAGGAAGAGGTGAAACAAAACAAAGCAGTTAGGTGTTTCTAAGTCTGGCCTACAACTACCGCAGCTAACGTGTCATGTACCACAAAGTGATGGGAGGTGTTTTGCTTGTGGGGTAGATTGTGACATGTTTCCTATGATGAGTGTAGCTAAATTGAGGTTGAGCTAGTTTATGAGGCCAGTTTCTACCTGTGGGAAGAACATGTTTGCTGGATGTTTTTCATGGTAGACGTGGATAACTGGTCCTGTAAGTTAGCGAGTATGTAAGTCGTGTAGTGTATGCATGGTCAGATCTGTTTCAGTCTGTTTTGCTCCCCCCTTTTCTCAAAGGCTTGCCCTCATCGCTATTGGCTTAGTTTTGCTGGGCTTAGATGAAGATTGGTTTGTTGCATCTTTGCCTTGAAAAGGGATTGTCTGTGACCTAATGGGAGTCAGTTCAGTAAGGCAGGAAGTTCTTTGGCCCACGGTGGGAGTAGTTTGGCATGGCTGTGCTGAGCCGTGGTGCAAAACTTCATCTCCTACGTTGCATTCCTCTTGTGATGCCTTCTGGTTGTGACAGACTTGCTGACCATCCGTGCTAACTGTGTTTGCTCTTACGCTAACATGGTTCATGAGCTTGTTTCTTGGTAAGTGATGGGTACCCAGAACGGTGTTTTCTGGTACCTCTATGTTGTCATCTGTAGTTGACTGTGAGAGACCCTTTTGTTCTGTGTTGTTGTAGAACAGGTGGTCGTCATCTTCATTGTGAAGGTGTCCTGGATGACCAATGGCCTTCCACGTCATCGCTAGTCAGTGAGCATGACTCATCTCTGTGGTCATCCATGTTTTCCATGAAGACTTTAATTTGCCTCATTAGATCTCCCATGGCTTCTGAGGTGAAACTGTCTTGTTCTTGGGCGTGCTCAGTGTTGTGCTTAACTGAGTGGTGCCCAGGTGGGTTTCGTTGACGATTACCCACGTTAGATGCTCTTGACTTTGTTGGATGACGATGGCCTATGGTGGCTTTAGGGTTTCTTGAGAAGCGTGGCTGGTCCCATGGCTCTTCCCAGCGGTTGGTGTGGTCGCTGTCATGGAAGTCACGTTCTCTGTGCTCTTTATGATGGACTGTGGTGTGGTCATGCCCTGGGTGTCATCCAGTGCACGGCTTGGGTCTTGACTGACAGAGGTTGGAACTGTGGATGTTTCCAAACCTTTCTTTGTGGCCATCTTTTGTTTGAGGTAGGCCTTGTGTGTCAGGTCACGTAGTTGTTGGATTGTCATCGTGTCTGGGCAGGCCATGATGCCTAGATGACGACTTACTCCAGGGTGCAGGTTTCTCAGGAAGAGGGTTTTGAAGTTTACATCCTCTTCATGTTGAGGTTCATTATGTGCACCAAAGTAGGCTTGTCAAAACGGCTGTAGTAGGCTTGTGAAGTCTCTTGTCGACCTTGTTTGGTTGCCAAGGCGATTAGCAGTCCGTGTTCAGACTCTGGGCCTGTAAATTCTTTAATCAATGTCTCACGTAGGAGCTGGTAGTTGTGCTTTACGTGAACATGTTGCCGGTCCAGAAAGCGCCGTACCGTGACTGGATGTGGCTCTGAGGAGGTAGAACCTGTCTCGGTCGGTCACATGAGGTCTCGCCTCTAGGTAGAAGTCAATATCTTGAAGGTAGCCCTGGATGTTGTGGCCCTCCATGGAATGTTGATTGAACTGTGTGAAGTTCTTAGCGAGCTTGTCAAGGTCTTTAACAGTCATCTTCTGTGCAGCTTCAGAGTCTGCTTGGATGAGCTCGTTGGTTGGCAGGGAAGAGTTCTGTGGTGATGGCCGGTGACGTTCTGGGTGGTGGCCATTCACTTCTTCCGTCGTATGACAGTTCTTGAAAAGGGGACTTTGCTCTCCTCAGCAGTAGTGATGCTGAGGAGTTCTCCCTTCTTGGCTCTGGTGGCTGTTTGGAAGCAGGCTTGAGTTCACCTCTGACCACGTAGCGCTCGTCGCTGGCGCTGCCTCGCTGTTGGATCAGATGGTTCATCTCAGTGCTGTACCTTTCAAGGTGGTCTTCCAGAGCATTGATTTCAAAGTTCTTGTCTTTAATATCAGCGTTGGCTTTCTCTAGTCGATGTTCAGCAGACTGGAGTTGGTTTACCAGGTGTTTATGTGCAGTCTCGAGTTCTTGTTTGTCACGTTCAGCGACTACAAGGGCTGTTTGGAGCTTCTCAACTCGTTTCTTTGTTTCGTGCTCCACTGCCTGGCGCTTTGAGTTTGTCTTGAGCTTTCGCTTTGAGCTGGTCTGTGCAGCGTTGAGTGTGCATCAGCTCTCAGGAACTCAGTGGTCTGACGCTTGAAGTCGTCCTGGACTTTCACTTCCAGCTTGTCTATGCGGTTTTGGGCACGTGTCAGCTCCTCTTGAAGGTGGGTGATGTGCTTGTCGCTAGTTTCAGCTGGGCTGTGAAGGTGTTGCTTAGGAACAGGTGATCTTGGCTAGTTCCACGTGGTTGTTGTTCTGGCTTGAATCTTGTGTCAGGAACCTTCTCAGAATCATGATTATTATTAAAAATAATAACAGTTCTATTGTCTTTGGCATGAGGCAGTCTGTAATGCCTCTGAGCCAGGCGCCCACATCTTCCCCTTGGGTAGTGGTGCATGTCGTCCGTGACATGTTGGTATGCCGGGAGAAGTGACTGACACAGATCTGTGTGGGGTATAAGCCTATGTGTGGTGGAACAGCTAAGTGTCGTTTCAGCAATTGTACACCAATTGTGAAGTGTGGCGATAGCTAAGTGTTGGTCTCAGTATAGACAGGAAGGCTAGTGATGCGACTACTTTCACTCAACAAGGTAAGGGAAAGAGAGAGAAACACAGAAAAGGTTAAAACCAATTACAAAAGAATAATAATTCTTCAAGGGGAGAAATATGTTTTCCTATTAAATACTTCCTATTTTCCAAAAGGGTAGACAATAGTATTGTTTATCTTCTAAAGGAAAATAATACAATAATAATGCTGATACCTTTTCTTAATCTGACAGGATTGACACCACACACCTTACAGGCTGACCGCTTTCTGCAGGGATGCTTTGAAGGCGACGGTTGCTCAACACTTGTCTCTGTTAAATAAACTTGGATAAAAGGTCAAAATTTTGAATTGCGTTTGCAAATACAGGGAGAGTATGGAGAACAAGGAGGGTTTGATTACCAATCAAATGCCTAATGGTTTGTTTCTCTGGGAGAGATTTTTCTTTCTCTTTTGTTTAGAAACAATCAATGGTTCATCCAGGCTTGTTCCTACACATGTGAAGAATAAGATGGGATAAAGCAGGACAGGACAGGGAGGAGGAAGAAGAGGAAAGGAAGGAGCTCGGGTCCACACCTTTATGTCTGACTACGAGTATAGAATTGATAGTTGATGGACAACTAAAACCCAAAAATAAAAATCGAGCTGTCTCTGATTTATTTTGAAACTCGTAGTGAGATAGCACTGTCTCCTATGGAGGCTCAGCTGTGTGGTTCCCAAGAAGGAGGAAAGGTAACGCAATAAAATAATGAATCCGTGTGAGTCTAAATTATTTTGGTTATAGGCAAAATGTTGGTGATTTATACCTAAAGTAATTAGACCTAAATGAGGAATTTAGAAATTCAGAAAATTAGGAAATTTCAAAATAGTGAAAATGATTTTAAAATCATTTAAAATGACTTTGAGAAATACAATTTTCAATCAAATGTTTTTCCTGTCATTAAACTTAAACTTGACAATTAATAATTGCAAACCAGCATTTCCCTTTTCAAGTACATGCAGGTAAAGTAATTAATAATTGTGTACTGATATTTTCCTTTTCAAGTAAAATATAAAGTAATAAGTGAGTAGGATAAGTGAAAAGTTATAAAGACCAACAGGTGTACTGTTCAAATGGTTAAATCACTTTAACGGTGTTTAAACAGACACTGTATGCTATTACTGCTGCTGCCTGAACCTAATGCTAAAGCTTTAGCAAATGGACTTCAAATGTAAACAACTGCTTTGATTAGCTTAGCCGATAGCTACTGGAGGTTTGTTTACACTCTGGATGCCAGTTCAGAGTTCAACCGGAAGCGCTGGTTAGGACTTCCGGTCCCTAGTCGTTACTATAGCGACCAAATACACGCTAGTGGCACACACGTGAATTGCAAACAGCTTGGATACAGTTAGGGAAGTTACATGAGAATGTTGGCACTTTTCAAACTGTACACATAACGGATTTGCACGTGTAATCGAGCCTATTATGTGACATAACGGCGAATTTCAACACTGGGAATAACAATAGGAACACCACTCGTAGCTGGTTTTACGCAGTGGGGCTTATCACTCAGTTTGTTAAGAGTGAGATTAATTTAACAAGCTACAGCTTTGTGCTGTAGATAGAACAGCGATCTCGGCGGATCGTCTCTCTGTGCATATACAACAACAGGGTTTCTTTGCTGTTGATTCTTTCATTGTCAGCTTAAATCACTCCATTTTAAATAACACTGGAACACGCAGTGTTAATGCGGACGGCAAGCGTTTCGCTGCTTCGAGGTTATAGCTGTAAATAACACTGGAACACGCAGTGTTAGTAGCTATACATAAATAGGGCCTTAAGAAAATTGATCAAGGAACACGCTTGATCTAATGTTACTGTTACTCGCGCTGTGTTCTATTCGTCCTCAAAGGGTATTCCAATTTATGCAGTTTAAGTTCGTTCAGCTCTCTTGTCTATACGTATAGCATTTGAATGGCACTGGGACACGCAATGACATCAATTCTGCTATAAACAAGGTATTCTAGAAATTAAGGAACACGCTTAATTCTTACCTTATCGTATAATGTGAGATCTCAGATTTTACAAGGATTTAATGCAGTTTCAGGGTTAGGCGTTATTTCATTCAGCTCATCACATTCAAACGGGGCGCGCGCAGCAGTGACGTCACTCTCTCATGCGCGCACTCTCACACAGATGCGTCTAGCTCTGATCTCTCACATGCACAATTAAAAGATAAATAACTCGATATATATGCTTACAATTTTAGGTTGATCTGCCCATTCTCCACCATTTGTAACAAGTATTACATATATGATATGTAACAAGGGGACTCTGTATAAGGGAACAGGTCTATTTAGCTCAAAGTAATGAATTAATTAATTCATAGGGAATTTTGCAGGAGTCTATTTTACGACCGAGCAAATGACTCGTCTAGCTGCTTCATTTGAACAGGCCGTAACTATCAACTCTGCAGCGGATATTAATATCCACAGAATAGTGAAACACTATTTAATAGCCAGGTAACTTAGATCGGCAGTTCAAGACATTAAAATTGTAAGCACATAACACAAGAACACTTATCTTTAATTTATAAACACAGCTTTATTGATTACTCTAACACGTAAAACTAGAATCTAACACAAACAAACATACACACATTCACGCGTTGCAGAGAGGAGGGAAGCAAAGAGTGGGTTTTAAGAGAGAGAGAGAGAGAGAGATGGAGTCCCAAGTTTCTAGCAGTATCTGCATTTATAACACATGACCTGAATGAACCACGGTTTTGACTTAAACCTCCTATCGCTGCTTAGGCGGGGTTATTAAATTTGATATCACTGCACCAGTTCAGTTTAGAATCTGGAGGTTACTTGTGTTTGTAGCGTGTCATCATTGAATGGGGATTCCCTCTCGATCCTGGCTAGAAAGGGGTTTCCCGGTTCTTTGTGATTCGCGGAAGGTCTTGTCGTGTCTCTGATGGGCGCCTTGGGAATCTTGGGGAGCCAACCACGTGGCGTGTTGGCTGCTGGATGAGGGGGTCTCGTGGCTGTTTGAAGTTGAAGCGCCGCTGGAGATTCGTTGAGAAGCTTTATGCGAAACTTAACTTAGAACACGAGACTCATGGAAAGAAAATAAACTTAAGTAAAAGAAAGGAAAGTGAGAGTTCTAGATGGCTTGAATGAAATTCAACCCATTCTGGTCTGCCACCTTTGGAGTTCTCCAACTCCTTCGAGGTGGACTGCAAAAACAGGAACAGCAGCTGCGGACAAAGAACATCGACCCCCTGGGTGAGGGGTCTCTGCTCTTATAGATAAGATTCGAGTGCCGCCCACTTTCGGGTTGACCCAATCGTGTCTGTCAGTTTTTGGCGCGCAAAGTTCTTTGTTCAGTTCGGTTACACCTCCTGGCTGCTGGACAGATGGAGCAGTTTATCCGTACAAAGCTGGTATTCTAATAATAAAACGTTTCCTGTAAATTATTTTACAAGATTCGGTATTATTGAGTTTTTCTGACTGAGAAGGTACTAAACACTATAATATTAAGAGTTGAGAGTACAGAGATACAAGAATTCCCCAGTAACTAGAATACATAGTTTGATTTACATAAAGTACACACCCTAGACATTTTAATACATCGTATAAAAACGATTGATCCATATATGTGTTCATGTGGGTGTAAAGAGTCTTTGGGCATTCGACAGATGGCTGGGTTACCGTCTGTTCGACAATCACTGGTTTAGTGATTTGATGCAGTTTATACGTATCAAGGTTTCTGTGGGTTTCCTTGATTTTCAACGGAGTGCTGGAATCTCTAAGGAATTTATGGTGTCACAGAGCCGGACTTAGAAGTTACTTTGTCGATGGGGGAAGGGAAGAAAACTGCCTGTGGACCAATGAGAAGTCCCTTACTTCCTGGGCTTGGTACCACAGATGTCGTAAATCTTTGTCCGCTTGGTGTGGAGGGAGAGGGGTCCAAGTCGTAAATGGCCCTGGAATGTTGAGTTAACTTTGTGTGGACTCATGTTTGAATGTGTCTGTTGCGGCCACAATTGCTACAAAACAAACTAACAATATGAATGCAAGTTTTGTTGAACTATTGTTACGTTAAAAATTATCAATTTAATTTATAATCAAAACAACATCAAGAAACATAAACATACCAAAAACGGAATCGCGGGGGAAATGGGAGACGTAGACATGACGATCCGAGAAAGACTAACAAACACAAAGAGCTTATAAAGGGTAACTAATCAAGGGGGAACAGGTGGGTGAAATCAAAGACTAATCAGATAACAAGGGCGAGGGATCAGATAATGACACATGCACATGGCCCAAAATAAAACACCACAAGCTACACGAGACAGGACAGGCATGTGACATTACCCCCACCCTACGGAGCGGCTCCTTCAGACCAGGGCAGGGCAGGAAAGACAGACCAGGGGGGGACGGGAGAGACAGACCAGGGGACGGGAGGGACAGACCAGGGGACGGGAGGGACAGACCAGGGCGGGACGGGAGGGACAGACCAGGGCGGGACGGGAGGGACAGACCAGGGCGGGACGAGAGGGACAGACCAGGGCGGGACGGGAGGGACAGACCAGGGAGGGACGGGAGGGACAGACCAGGGAGGGACGGGAGGGACAGACCAGGGAGGGACGGGAGGGACAGACCAGGGAGGGACGGGAGGGACAGACCAGGGAGGAACAGGGGAAACAAAAAGTTCAGAAGGCCAAGGCGGCCCACAGAGTTTGAGGCCAGGGTGGCTCACAGAGTTCGTAAGGCCAGGGTGGCCCATAGAGTTCAGGAGGCCAGGGTGGCCCACAGAGTTCAGGAGACTAGAGTGGCCCACAAAGTTCAGGAGGCCAGGGCGTCCCACAGAGTTCAGGAGGCCAGGGTGGAGACCACCCGAGCAGGGAACATCTCCCTGGCAGCTCTCTCCTGCTGGCGAGCGATACCCTCCACCATCCTCTCAAAAGTACCTCCATCATAAGAACTCCTGAGCAGCCAGGCTCATCTAGTGCATTATTAAAAAGGTCCTTGAGAGCCGAGTCACTGAGCTTAAGTCCCTAGGCCGTCTTCAGGAATCTCCCGGCAAACCTCCTGATCTCCATCCCCTCCTGTCGGAATAGTTGGAGGACTCTGAACCTCAGAATCCTCTCGTACTGAGGACATGTGGTAAGCGGCTCTGGGATCGAACTCTTTCTCTGCTGAGTCCTCGACATGGTTAGATCGTTAAGTCAGGGAAATACTGGGGTTAGGACTAATTTGCAGGGAAAGGGAATTTATTAGAATTAAACAAACATAATAGCAAAACAAAACCCACGAGGTGGAAAACATACAATCAAGAATAACAAAAACAACAACTTGAAAACATACCATAACGGGATCACAGGGAATAGGAGACATAAGACATGACAACGATCCGACAAAGACTAACAAACACAAGGAGCTTATAAAGGGGACAAATCAAGCAGGGAATGAGGGAACACAGGTGGGGCAAATTAAACCAATAATCAGATAACGAGGGGGAGGAAACTGACAAAACATGAGCACATGGCCCAAAATAACAAAACACCCATGTGCTAAACAAGACAGGACAGACATCTGACAACTTAACAAAGAAAACATGGTGAGCTGGCATGAAAAGTGAAGTGACTTCATAAATCCTGATGTGGCTGTTTTTTACCGGGACATGGTCTGACATTTTGTGCTTTTTTTCAGTTACTTATAAACATATTAATGGCAAAAGTGACATTACACTGTATTAAGCACAAACTAGGTTATGTAAGCAAGTTTGTTTTTTGTAAATCATGTATTTTTGAGAGAACAAAGTTTATGCGTGGTTAATGAAAAAAACTAAAAACATTTTTAGTAAATATGTGCCCAAAAGACTTTGGACTAATGGATATTGTTGCCTAGAATTTTTGCTTTAAAAGTATGTAAAAATTATTGTGTTTCATCATTCACATAAAACAATATATTGAAAGACACTTAGACACAACAATATGTCTAAGTGTCTAAGTCAAAGTGTGTAAGACACTTTTTTTTACAAAGCCCATATGCAAAGAGATGTGAATGATCATGAATAATGCTGTGACTCACACCTGAGAAGACAAAGAACAGCATAATGAGCCGCATAATAAGCATTTGAGTCAAGTATGTGAGAGGAAATATCAGAAAGAATATGAGGACAAAAAAAAAAAAAAACTTTCATGGTGCAGTACTCTGTCTGGAGCAGGATCAATCAATCAATCAATCAACTTTATTTCTATAGCGCTTTTACAATGACGATTGTTTCAAAGCAGCTTCACAGTGTTAAACAGGACAACATTGCAACAAAATTTGATTTGGCTAGTTTAATTTGGATAGTTTATAGAATTATATATGACCAAATTAATAAATTCTATTTGTATATTTAGTTGAGTAACTTGGATCATAATTTGAGTGTCCCCAACTGAGCAAGCCAAGCCAAAGGCGACAGTGGCAAGGAACCAAAACTCCATCAGGGCATGAGAAAAATAAACCTTGGGAGAAACCAGACTCAGTCGGGGTGCCAGTTCTCCTCTGGCCTATTATTAACAGTGTATAATTATTACTCTGGCAACCTTGCAGGTCATAAATCATATTTGATAGGAATATTCGAAATTTTGGGTATCACGCAAGAGACGGGTTCATTTAGGATGGCGTGGCCGATTACACAAGAATATGAATACTTGAAAGATCGGAGTTATTGCGCCAGAGACGGGTTAATTGAGGATGACGTGCCGGTGAGGCAAATTCAGAGGAGACACTAATGGACACGGTCTCAGCAGACACTCCAGGATGAGCTGGTCATGTCCAGATGCAGGTCCACCATCCGATCCGGACACGGCCTGGATCCGGCCGACTGCAGTAAACCTCGGGATAAACAGAGAGACTAACATTAGTGTGGATGCCACTCTTTTTATGATGTAACGAGTACATCAGGTGTTATGGGAAGTGTTCGGTTCCGGCTGACCTAGTTAATGCAGCCTAACAATCAGTCATTTGATTTGAATAAAGAAAGTTAAAAATGTTCTATGTGTATGCCATAGTAAAGAGATGCGTTTTAGTCTAGATTTAAACTGACAGAGTGTGTCTGCTTCCCGAACAATGCTAGGAAGACTGTTCCAGAGTTTAGGTGCTAAATAGGAAAAGGATCGACCGCCTGCAGTTGATTTAGATATTCTAGGTATTTTCAACTGGCCAGAGATTAGAGACCGCAATTGACGTGATGGAGTATAATGCATTAAGAGCTCGCTTAAGTACTGGGAGCTAAACCATTTATTGCTTTATAAGTAATAAGCAAGATTTTAAAATGTATGCGATGTTTAATAGGGAGCCAGTGCAGTGTTGACAGAACTGGACTAATATGATCGTACTTCCTGGTTCTAGTAAGAACTCGAGCTGCTGCGTTTTGGACCAGCTGGAGTTTATTTATTAGGCGAGCAGGGCAACCACCCAGTAGAGCATTACAATAATCTAGCCTTGAGCTCATGAACGCATGTACTAATTGTTCAGCATTTTGCATTGAAAGCATGTGACGTAATTTAGATATATTTTTAAGATGGTAGAATGCAGTTTTACAGATGCTAGAAACGTGGCTTTCAAAGCGAAAGATTGGTATCAAAGAGCACACCCAGGTTCCTCACTGACGACGAGGGCTTGACAGAGCAGTCATCGAGGGTTAGACAGTATTCTAGGGCACTACTTGTGGAGCTTTTCTGTCCAATAATTAAAAATTCAGTTTTATCTGAATTAAGTTGCAGGAAATTACTATTCATCCAATTTTTATATCAGCTATGCATTCCGTTAATCTTGTGAATTGGTAAGTTTCGTCAGGGCGTGAAGAAATATAGAGCTGAGTATCATCAGCATAACAATGAAAACTAACGCCATGCTTCCTAATGATATCTCCCAGTGGTAGCATATACAGGGTGAAAAGCAACGGTCCTAACACTGAGCCTTGCGGTACTCCATACTGAGCTTGTGATCGGTGTGACATCTCTTCATTTACTACTACAAACTGATAACGGTCAGATAAGTAAGATTTAAACCATGCCAATGCAGTTCCACTAATGCCAACATAATTTTCGAGTCTATTCAAAAGAATATTGTGATCGATAGTATCGAATGCAGCGCTAAGATCGAGTAACACTAATAGAGAGATACAACCATGATCAGATGATAAGAGTAAATCATTTGTAACTCTAATTAGAGCAGTCTCAGTACTATGATACGGTCTAAATCCTGACTAGAAATCCTCACATATACCATTTCTTTCTAAAAAGGAACATAATTGTGAAGACACGGCCTTTTCTAATATTTTTGATAGAAACGGTAGATTCGAGATTGGTCTGTAATTGACTAATTCTTTAGGATCAAGTTGCGGTTTTTTAATAAGTGGTTTAATTACAGCCAACTTAAAAGTTTTTGGTACATATCCTAATGTCAAGGATGAATTAATAATATTAAGCAGAGGATCTATGACCTCTGGAAGCATCTCTTTTATTAGCCTAGTCGGTATAGGGTCAAGCATACATGTTGTTGATTTTGATGATTTAACAAGTTTAGCCAATTCTTCTCCTCCTATAGCAGTGAATGAGTGTAATTTTTCCTCAGTGACACTACAATGTTCTGTCTGAAGTGATACTGTAGTAGACGGCTGCATGGTTATAATTTTATTCCTAATGTTATCAATCTTACTAGTAAAGAAGTTCATAAAGTCATTACTGCTGTGTTGTTTACAAACGTCAGAAGTTGAAGCTTTATCCTTTGTTAATTTAGCCTGTAACAATATCGACTATGAGTCTGATATCTCGGGGAATAATTAACTCAAAAGGGATTTAATATTCATAAGTTTATGAATATAGTTTGCTAGTCGTTCATTACGTTTTAAAAATTAATTTCCGATAAGGAAAATGTTTAATTAAATACAAGTAACCTTTAAGGAATTGCTTGAAGTTATCTTACTACGTTTGTCCTGCAAACTAGTTATAGACTTTCAAATCAATTCTGGTAAGGGATTACTGCTTTACGAGAGCATAAGAAGCATTAACTTTACTGATCAGGACAAATTAATATTTCGTATGTTCGTACAGTTATGTTACTAAAATCGTAGCGCTAAGCAGCATTAGGTAACATTCAAGATTCGTAAGTCTCATTGACTTCATGTATGTGGAACAATAACAGCTTCAATTCAGAAATATCTTTTGGAAGTTTAATAACACAGACTAAAGATAACACTACAATAAACACAGAAAGTACATACTAAGTATGCATCAAGAGAGTAGAATATAGATAGGACATGAAACTAAAATTGTATCTAAACGAAAAGAATAAAAGAAAGCAAAATAGAGAGAGAGAGAGAGAGAGAGAGAGAGAAAGAGAGAGAGAGAGAGAGGATAACAGCGTTCACTTCAGTTCGTTCCACAGAGCCCTCGACGAGTTAATCTCATTCCAAAACGGAGGTAGCACGACTTTTCAATAGCAGCCTGGATTGTAGAAATAAGAATACTTGCTTTGGTCTTGGCTTCTCGCGTGTACGTGTATTCTGAGTTCAAATGTCCCGCGTGTTCCGTGGTTCCTTTAAAGTCGGCTGGTATTGGCTCTCGGTTTGCGAAGAGGTTTAGCTGGATGCGGCCGGCTCTTGTTGGAGGTTCCTGGAAGTTGCTGTTTCCTCCTCTCTGAAGACGTGGGTGGCGGATTGCCGGCGGCGTTGGTGATGCACAGCACGAGCAAAAGGCAATGAAAATGCGGGTCACATTGATACTTGTTTCCTGGATGGTCCAATCGATTTGAGCGTTTTCGGCGCGAAACAAGGTTCTTTGTTCGGTTTGGTTACGCCTCCTGGCTGGCATCCGGGCAGACGGGTTCATGCATTTTTCTTTACAAAGCTGGCATCTTTGTAATAATGCATGTCCTTTAAATTCTTTTACAAGATTCGGTACGATTGCATTTTTCTGTTTCTAAAAATACCAAAAACCACAGGTCTGAGCTGTGGGAATCCACAAATACAGGCTTTCCACTGTCTAGTGTCCTAAACAGCTGAGTTAACACTCATATAACCCTCCTAATTATTACAGACATATATACAAACATTCAGACAGAAAAGTATACATTTAGTACGTTTTAGGGGCCTTTTAACCATCTATCATCCAGGAGCTTGGGGAACATTCCATTTGTGTGTTGCTATGTGTGTGTGTGAGGTGAGAGTTCGCGGCAGGGTCGTTTGGGCAATAAAAGACACTCCGAGCCTGGAGGTTATCTCCCAGAGAGATCAAAGAAATGCTTGTTCAGACATTTTGGCGTTGAGACCATCAAGCGCCTTATCGTGATCTGATAACGCGCTTCACGAGAGGTGCGAGACATCTGGCCGTTTGCCAGATAAACAGACGTCATTGTGGCTACAGTCCCCTTTTGTTCGGCTGATGTCCTGTGGTCATTATCGGACAACTCCTCATCACAATGGACGGATGGTAGGTGAATCGGCGGTCGGGCAGCAGGTGTCTGTTACGGCTGGGGAGCCAGCTCGATGAGATCCGTCTCTGCTTCGGGCATGGTAACCTCCCTCCGTGGTTTCCATCGGAGACCTCCAGACACGGCTGTCGTGAGCTTGGCTGTGGAGGTTCTCATCTCATTGACTTTCCTGTACAGGAAGAAGGCGATGCCCAGGGTTAGGTATTGATGAAAATCATAGAGACACATAGCGCAGTGTCAGCTGCGGTCCAGGATTGGGCAACAGGAGAGGTATTCAGGATAGGCATTCGGGACAATGCTTGGAGGGCTGTATCAAGGGGAGCGATGTCAATGAGCTGGGGCCCTCCTTTTTCAATCCACAATTCTAACTCGGGAGCGAGGGTGAAGTTGTGGTCCTTGAAGAAGGCGGGAATTTCCAGTTCTGTTTGGTACTCTTCGCTTGGGAGGTGGTACAGGGCCAAGTCGTCCAGGTGGAGGATGGCTCCTCGCGGTACCTGGACCCACATGCTCTGATCCAGCAGGTTGATACGGGTCGCAGTGTCGTGTTGGTCGTAGATCAGTGTGGCGGTGCGCACTGGAGTGTTGACGAGCCACCTGTCACCTACGATCTCTGCTTGTGTCCCGGTGACTTGGGTACGCAGGTGTTGCCAGTGGGGCAGCGGTATCGCTGATCATAGGTTGCAAACCGCAGATTCCCTCGGTGTTGTCCCGGAGGAAAGGTTTGCTTGGGCAAAGATAGTGAATGTCTTTGGTCAGGGTGCACATGTGCAGGTTCGGGCTAGGTACAGCTGTGTGTCGCTGTCATGGTACGCGACTACCTGGGGAGTGCGCACCTTGAGGTGAGTGTTACCTTTCCAAAAGCCCACATTGATAATGTCTTTGAGTCGGTAGATTCGGCTCGACTCGATGATGGGTAAGTTAAGGAGGAAACCCATTTCTTTCTGTTCGGGGTCCACGTACAGGGGAATGGCGCTACCCAGGGAGTAGGCCAGGTGTATCTGCAGAGGGTCCGTGGAGTGCGTTGATCGCAGATGCCAACACGTTTTGTACAAGGCTTAAGGGTATCAGGTACGGTGGGATTCTACCCATGGCTAAGCTGTCGATGGACGAGCTTATTTCCCGTAACATGTCAGTCATTAAGGCTGTAACCAGCTGTGTTTGGGCAAAGTCATTCTGGAAGACGGTGAATAACTGTTTCATGGAATTCACGGTCTGGTTTAACAGGACACTGTGGGTGTTTAGAATTACCACAGTTCCTTTCAACGTCTTGCCGATAGTCTGTAAAGCTGCACTTTGTGTGGTGAGTTGCTCTTTAAGCTGTGGAAATTCAGTTTGGATTTCGGCCATATGTCGTCTTACTGTGGCGATGTTTACCGCGTTGACACTGGACATGCCAATGTTAAACAGAGTTCGACGGGCGGCGGCTCGAGCAGCGCTCCCAGGAACCGCTTGGAGCGGCGGTTGTGTCCTCCTAACTCTGCTTGGGTGACGGTCATCTTCTAGCTGGTTGAGCATGTGCTTGATATCGGCATCGGCGTGGAGGAGAGAGTCCTCTGTCCAGCGAGCACCGGCCCAGCTGTACTGGGCTATTGCACGGGGGTAGTGTGCTTTGTAGACGTTGCGGGGGTCAAGTCGGACATACACTTTCTGGGTGTATGTTCGGCAGTTGGTGATCAGGAGTCCGGGTTGCTCTCTCAGTACGATGCCCGAGGCTGGACCTGGTGTGGTGATGTCTGGTGGCGGCTGGCCTCTGATTGTCTGGAGGCACAGGAGCATGATCCACAGTCGCATCCTGTTACAGGCAAGAGAGAGGGAGGTAGGGATGAGAAGGGGAAGAGAGAGAGGGTATCGGTCAGCGAGGTTTGTCCCAGGTTGATGAGACAAGTCTTCTCGTTTCAGGGGCGGCGGTTGGGTTCCGCTTGCATTGGCCCCTAACTGTCTTTCTCTGTTAGTGGCCACATGTCTCTTGATCGGGTTTCGTGAACCCATTTGAGAACCGGTTCTCTGTCCCCAGTTTAGTTGAATCTGGTACGCGACGGGAGAGAGTTTGTTCGTAATCTCATGAGGTCCCGTCCAGTGGGGCAGAAATTTCTTTGACAGCCGTCGGGGGCCTGTCAAAGGTGGCGGGTTGAAGTTGTGATACCAGATCTTGTCGCCTCTTGTTGATCTGGGCAGGGATCCTACCCAGTCTATTTGTAGGTCTGACCCCGGGAACGTGATCCCTCTGCGTTGCAGTGGGGCTCTGTGGTTCGGGTTTGCTGGCTGGAATTGACAGCAAACCAGACATTCTCTGACGTACTCCGCAACATCTTGTTGCATGCCGGGCCAATATGCCACCTGTTTCAGTGTGTCATACGTGGCTCTGGTGCCGTGGTGTCCCGCACATGGTGTGTCGTGGGCGTACATTAGCATAACCCCCCTTTGCGATCGTGGCATCACAAGCCGTGGCGTTGTGCTGTCATCGGGTGCAAACCACAGAATGTCGTCCTGTATACGCACCATGTTTTTGGAGTTATGTAGATGTTTGAGGCTTGAGTCATCAGAGAGCTCAGAGTTAGTGATAGGGTGGTTGGAGGGGTCAGAGAGGTGGTCGAAAATTGTCTTTATTGCCGTGTCAGAAGCTTGCATTTCCGCGATGTCGTTGTGGGAAATCTGCGGTGTTAGCGATAGCGTCTGTGAGGCAGGCATTGTAGCCGGTGCTGGTCGCTGCGGGTTAGCACTGCAACACTGGGGCTGGATGTGGGGTTTAGGGGTACCCACAAGTCGCCGTGTAGTGCTTTGGCATCTTGTAGCATTTGTTGCCCTTGAGACTCGAAACCTGCGTACGGTTCTTCCATCTGGGTGTCATCAGTCAGGTTGGTATGGAGAGGTGAAGTTGGTTCATCCGTTCCATGACAGGCTGTTGGGAGACTGTGTATACTACAAGATGACTGTTTTCTGTCAGCTCCGTTCGGCAGACCTGGTCTTTGGTTGCCGGCATGACAGATGTTATGGCGATGAACTTGAAGGGTACAGTGAACAGTGTGTTGTCTGTATTCCTTCGGGTATTAGTGCGTGTGGAATGGGTCCCATGATGGGTAACACAAGTTCAAAGTCATGAAAGTCATTGCTGATTAGCCATCCCAGCCGAAAGGCTTTGGGAATGTTGATGTCAATGGCTGTGCAGTTGTTGAACAGGATGTAAACAATACGAGATGACACTTCAGTGAGGGGTGTGGCTTCAAGTGTGAGTCCGAGTTCCACACCTTCGGGTGAGGGTTGGAAGAAACCCAGCGTGTGGTTTAAGGTTTGACCACATCGCATGTTGAGCCGCACAGCGACCCCTTTGGTGTATGCTGGTATTACAGTTCCTTGTTCACTGACAAGCGTGCAGACTTCTGGGATGGTCTGTCCTGACATGAGATTGTCATGACTGATGGAAACGCGTGGCTGTGAAGTTAATGGAGCCCATACCACTTCGTTACACACGTCCACATGAGCCCGGAGGCGAATCAGAATGTCTGCTCCGATGTAAACATCGTGGGGCGGGTCCGGCAGGACCAGGAAATAATGGGTAAGGCACCGGTGGTTCCATGTCAAGCGCAGCGCACAGATTCCTCTGGCAGACACCATAGAGGAGGTGTGAGTTCAAAGGGAAACGGGTGCGCTTGCTGGCGTAAGGCGTGTGTGGTGCCTTTTCACTGATTGACTTGAACAGTGAGAGACTAATGGCTGAGTTATCGGCCCATAGTGCGAGAATACTGTTCGTTGTGTTGATATCATTCAGCTGTAGGTCATTCATGACCTGGGGGCAGAAGGTATCGGAGTCTTTGGTGAGCTGAAATGTGCAGAGTAGCGAACTTGAACTTGGCTTCGTGGCTGAGGCTGTGTTTTCACAGTGTGCTGCAGGAGGTCCCGTGACCTTTGTGACCTGGCAGTCTGGCTCTGTGGGAGTTTCCGTGACCTCGGTGACTTGACAGTCTTGCTCAGACGATGTGTGTGTCTGAAGGGGCAGAGGGTCGCGCACTTGAGCCCAGAATTTCAGCTGTTTGAAGTCCAGTAAGGGTTCGAAGCGGTCCAGCAGGTCTTTTCCGATGAGAAACGGATACGTGTTCATCGGGGAGACATAGACGGGGTGTACAAGGCTCATAGGTCCAATCGTCAGGTGAATGGGAGCTATGTGCTTGAGCTGGATGTCGTTTGGCTATACGACTGCACATTTAGCTTGCAAGTTTGAAGGTTAAGAGTGCGGTTTTGTCTCTGTGCTTCAAATCTGAGTTTTTCAAATAGTTGGGCGGAAATCAGCGTGAGATCGGAGCCAGTGTCAACGAGGGCTTGAGCTTAACTTCCCTTTCCATGGTGATGGTTAGATAGAGTTTCGAGCCATTCCCTTCTCGATCAGGTTTCCCAGGAGTCTTGGTGTGGGGACCTGTGTGTTGCTTGTTAAGCCGTCGGGATATGTCTCTGGTGTCTCATTGTGAGTGCAAATAGTCAAAACAGCGCTTTCTGGTATCTTGGGGTGACACATGATGCTGTTTTGGTCAGGGCCTGTTGCTGTCAGCTGTAGTGAGTGTGTGCTGCTGACGTGTGGGGTGCAACAGTCAGTTCAATAGTCTGTGGTTGAGGAACAGTGTTCAGGGTGCTTAATGCAGTTGCAGGAGGGTCGGGAAGGTTGATTTCAGGTTTCAGATTTAGTCATGCTTTATCTGGCCCATCCTTCTTGTCTTCCTTGTGAGGTTTCTTTTGGAGAAACTCTCTCAGTGTTTTTAAAAGCTCTGCAACTTCAGAAGCGGCTGCACTTTCTTTGTTCGATGTGGGCTCAGGTCTGAGCTTACCATTATCACGTCGAGAGTGGCCCCTTTGCTGGCTTTCTGGGCTGGGTGGTCTCGGAGGTTCGTTTCGGCTCCGTCTGGGTTGGCGGGTCGGGTCCCAGGATCCTTCAGAGCGATCGCTCTGGTGCCGTGGACGGCCGCCACCATGACCACGCTGCCCTCTGCTGGCCTGGAGTGGTTTAGACTCTCTGTTGACGGGTCTGTAAGTGTAGTTCTGTTCGGCGCCCTCTAGGGTTAGCTCTGGGTGGTGCTCAGAGACAGGGCAAATGGTGGGCTGTCTTACAGTCTTTTCAGAAATGGTTTTCTGTTTGACGTAAGCTTTGTGAGCTAAGTCTCTCAACTGCTGCGTATCCATACTGCGCGGGCACGCCAGCACCCCCAGGTGGTGACTGATGGTTGGGTGCAGGTTTCGGAGGAACAGAGTTTTGAAGTTGATGTCTTCCTCCATGCCTGGGTCGCATGCGCCCCAAAGTAAGCACGTCGCAGTCGGTTATAATAGTTCTGTGGGGTCTCAAGTCGGACTTGCTTGAGGTCCATGGCAGTGATGAGCCCCTGGTCTGACTCAGGGTCAGAGTACTCACGAATTAGAGCTCGTCGTAGATGCCAGTAGTCCGCTTTGACTGTCTCTGGTTGTCGATCCAGAAAGCTCCGTACGTCACGGTTAGACGTGGCCCTGAGTAGGTACAGTCTGTACAAGTTGGGTGAGGGCTCGGTCTCTCCGGGCCTCCTCGGCTTGAAGCTTTAGCGTTTGCTGCATCCTGTTCCAGATTGGCGTAGCTCCCTTCGCTTAAACGGGCCTGCGCGATGAGGACGTGGGCGAGGCTTCCGAGGATTTTGGCCACCTCTTTGTTGGAGTAGCTCTGCGTTGGGTCGTGTGTCATCAGCTGGTCTAGCTCGGTGTCCAGTTGCTCCTGGCTCAGCTGCCCCAGATTTCCTTGACTGGTGGCCGTTAGCGCTCCCAGCCATGTCGCTAGGCGGTCCCACGGGACGGCAGGACTGGATGAACGGACATGCTGGCTCACTGTAGACGAGAAACCCAGCACACACACACACACAGAGAGGCCAATGCAAGCTTGTTTTAAAGCTAATGATCTATCGTACGGGCTATGCCGTAGATAGGAATTTTGGGCTAACTGATGTAGACAGTTAGGCAGTTTAACAATTAGATAATTTAGACAATCACGTGGGCGGTAGCCCTGGGGGTCACTTGGTGACCCGCTGCTCGGTCGTCACTTAATTACTAAGTTCTCCTTGGGGTCTCTTGGTGAACTGAAAGGAACACAATTATGACAGTCCAACAGTGAGGATAGAAAAGAGCACAGTGGGGACAAACACAAAATGAATTGGTCTGTGATGCACGGAAAGTAAGCGTGAGCGCTAGAGGTGTTAGAGAAACCTAAAGGGCTATGCCTGTTACTGTAAGAGTTTCTGATAGGGCCTATACGGTGGATACCAGGGTAGGAGATTTAGGCAAAAGGTGCGGCTTAGAGAACAAGAGAAAAAGAATATTAATGGGCCAAATGCTCAGGATATATTAAAATTCGACTTATACTATGGGTTTTATCCCATTTAGCTCATCCGGGGTGAATTGAGGTCGCTCAGGTGGAAAACCCAGCGGTGTGGTCGGCCTTCCAGACGTTTCCAAACACCCAACTGCCGTGTCCTCGGTCCTTCGTTACTCTGTCGCGTTACGCCCACTCAAACAGCTTATGACTTTAAACACAACCTGACAACACCATTCCATCAACCGACAGTCCGCACAGCAAAATTGGTACGGTCCCTAGAACCCTCTCTTTCAAGAGTGGCCCCCTATTAGGCCCCGGTTTAGGTACTGGTCCCAGAAATTGCCTTGCGTGCGTGAGCTGGACTGGTTGACTTCTTTGGAGTGTCAAATTGCTGATGTCGCCACTGCATGCGCAACGGGCGGACAGAGATAAAAGAAACCGAGATTCACACACAGCCGGTGTTGGTCACGTTGGTCAGGCAACCCCGCTGATGGAGACCGGTTTGAGACGATAGATGCTTGTGAGCCCTACACTAAATACACAAAGAGGGTAAACAGGGGGAATCAAAATGAATTAAAAACCTCTCCTGTTCACTGGATCAAAGGATTTATGATTGTAGGCGCAAAGGAAGTGGAAAATTACAATATCGAGAGCAATTTAGAACAAGGCAAAGGTTTCTGTCAAATAATGATAAAACAAAAGCACTTTTGATACTGTTTGTAATTACCAGAATTAGCTTAACCCCAATGGGAGGGGAAAAGAAAACTTTTGCAGGAAAAATAAAAATAAAATAAAAATTAAAAATTATTACCTTTCAAGCCAATTTAAATGAAATTTAAATAAGCCTGTAAGGAAAAATCGAATAAAAGAAAGCAATAAAAATACTATCCTATAACGATTACTCGCTAAGTGAGAGTATCAAAATAAAAGAATTAATCAGAGAGGAAATAGGGAGTTTAGTGGTGCGCTGACTTAGCAGGGTACAGCCACAAGGTGGCGTCCTTCCTTCTAAGTGGACTGTCTGTGATTTAAACCTAATTTCACTTTGAGTTAGAGAAAGTATTTTTCTTTTAAACTTCAAATTCGAATAAGGGTGTTTAATCAGCGAGAAAGGAGACTGGGTTGTTGCTAGAAACAACAACAATAACAACAAAAATTGTATAAATGAAACTGTGCACAACAGTAATCAATAAACAATTTATAGCCTCAAACTTACTTTAAGGCGGAATGAAATAGAGTGACACTATCCGAATTTATCCACGTGATGGCGCTGTTGCGTCTGCCCTAGACTAGGGTTAGTTAGGCAGAAATTATCCACCAAGCGGCGTTATGAAACTCACAATTATTTCTTAAAAACAAAACACGGGAGGTTTCTCTCGGTGCTGTACGGCACGAGAAACAAAAATGGCGGATACAGGAATTTACCGTCTGTCTATCACACTTAAAAAGGGAACTCCAATAGACATTTATCACTATGGCTGACGGGTTTCAGCGTCTTTGATTTAAATGTTTTAGGTTTGAAGATTTTGGGTAGCTAAACCAAACTTAAACCAGGAGTTGTCGTTTATCTTAACGATATAATATTATTAAGGCCTATTATTGACTCAAGGAGTCTCGCTGGTCAATACCTCGCGTTGATTCTACAATACCTTTGTTTGGAAATCACGCGACGAAATGTTGCGCCACGGCTGCAGAGATTTCGTGGTTTTCTGTTTCAATATTGGATTTTGTCGTGTCGTTAATACAATCCGACTATTCCAATCATGTGTTCAGTATCTGTTTATGCTTAGAATTACGTGCCGTCTATACTGTCATTAATATAGCCCGGCTATCTCAAACATGTTTCAGTATCTGTTTATGCTTAAGTCGCTTTAGCGGTACCTTCTCAATTCAAAAACGCGCGTGCGTGTTATTAATACTCCCAAAAATACACAATGAACAGAATATGCAATATTGTCCACATACACAAACGTTTGAAACTTGCCCGCATTCTCCACCATAAAACTGTAACAATATCGACTATGAGTCTGATATCTCGGGGAATAATTAACTCAAAGGGATTTAATATTCATAAGTTTATGAATATAATTTGCTAGTCGTTCATTACGTTTTAAAAATTAATTTCCGATAAGGAAAATGTTTAATTAAATACAAGTAACCTTTAAGGAATTGCTTGAAGTTATCTTACTACGTTTGTCCTGCAAACTAGTTATAGACTTTCAAATCAATTCTGGTAAGGGATTACTGCTTTACGAGAGCATAAGAAGCATTAACTTTACTGATCAGGACAAATTAATATTTCGTATGTTCGCACAGTTATGTTACTAAAATCGTAGCGCTAAGCAGCATTAGGTAACGCTTCAAGATTCGTAAGTCTCATTGACTTCATGTATGTGGAACAATAACAGCTTCAATTCAGAAATATCTTTTGGAAGTTTAATAACACAGACTAAAGATAACACTACAATAAACACAGAAAGTACATACTAAGTATGCATCAAGAGAGTAGAATATAGATAGGACATGAAACTAAAATTGTATCTAAACGAAAAGAATAAAAGAAAGCAAAATAGAGAGAGAGAGAGAAAGAGAGAGAGAGGATAACAGCGTTCACTTCAGTTCATTCCACAGAGCCCTCGACGAGTTAATCTCATTCCAAAACGGAGGTAGCACGACTTTTCAATAGCAGCTTGGATTGTAGAAATAAGAATACTTGCTTTGGTCTTAGCTTCTCGCGGTACGTGTATTCTGAGTTCAAATGTCCCGTGTTCCGTGGTTCCTTTAAAGTCGGCTGGTATTGGCTCGGTTTGCGAAGAGGTTTAGCTGGATGCGGCCGGCTCTTGTTGGAGGTTCCTGGAAGTTGCTGTTTCCTCCTCTCTGAAGACGTGGGTGGCGGATTGCCGGCGGCGTTGGTGATGCACAGCACGAGCAAAAGGCAATGAAAATGCGGGTCACATTGATACTTGTAGTTCAGGTCGGGTGACGCCCATTTCCTGGATGGTCCAATCGATTTGAGCGCGCGAAACAAGGTTCTTTGTTCGGGTTACGCGCCTCCTGGCTGGCATCCGGGCAGACGGGTTCATGCATTTTTCTTTACAAAGCTGGCATCTTTGTAATAATGCATGTCCTTTAAATTCTTTACAAGATTCGCACGATTGCATTTTCTGTTTCTAAAAATACCAAAACCACAGGTCTGAGCTGTGGAATCCACAAATACAGGCTTTCCACTGTCTAGTGTCCTAAACAGCTGAGTTAACACTCATATAACCCTCCTAATTATTACAGACATATATACAAACATTCAGACAGAAAAGTATACATTTAGTACGTTTTTAGGGGGCTTTTAACCATCTATCATCCAGGAGCTTGGGGAACATTCCATTTGTGTGTTGCTATGTGTGTGTGTGAGGTGTGAGAGTTCGCGGCAGGGTCGTTTGGGCAATAAAAGACACTCCGGAGCCTGGAGGTTATCTCCCCAGAGAGATCAAAGAAATGCTTGTTCAGACATTTTGGCGTCATTGAGACCATCAAGCGCCTTATCGTGATCTGATAACGCGCTTCACGAGAGGTGCGAGACATCTGGCCGTTTGCCAGATAAACAGACGTCATTGTGGCTACAAGCCACTGTATCGAATAAATACCTAGGGTTGTGTTTGTTTTCTTCTAAAAGAGTTGAGAAATAAGCAGATCTAGCAGTTTTTATGGCCTTTCTGTATACAATCATGCACTCTTTCCAAAAATTGCGAAAAACCTCCAGTTTTGTTTTCTTCCAGCTGCGCTCCATTTTTCTGGCTGCTGTTTTAAGGGCCCGAGTGTGCTCGCTGTACCACGGCGTTGGATTATTTGCTTTAATCTTCTTTAAGCGCCGAGGAGCAACTATGTCTAAAGTGCTAGTAAAGAGAGAGTCAGTAGTTTCTGTTGCAACATCAAGTTCCTCTTGGCTATCTGTAATGCTGAGGAGATGGAACTGATGAGGAAGATTATGTACAAAGCAATCTTTAGTCGCAGGTTATAGTCCTGCCATATTTGAAGCGAGGATGGCTTTGCAGCTTTAGCTAAATTAAGTATACATGATATTAGGTAATGATCTGAGATGTCATCGCTCTGCTGCAGAATTTTAATGGTATCAACATTTAGTCCATGTGACAGTATTAGATCTAAAGTATGATTAAGGCGATGAGTGGGTCCCGACACGTGTTGTCTAACTCCAATAGAGTTTAGAATGTCTTTAAATGCCAATCCCAATGCGTCTTTTCATTGTCAAAATGGATATTAAAATCACCAACAATTAGTACTTTATCTGCAGCCAGTACTAACTCTGATAGAAAACCAGCAAATTATTTGATAAAGTCTGTATTGTGCCCTGGTGGCCTGTATACAGTAGCCAACACAAATGTCAAACGGGATTTATCATTTACACTACACAACGTTACATAAAGCACCAAAACTTCAAAGGAATTATATTTGAAACTAGACTTCTGAGTAATACTAAAGATATCATTATAAATTACAGCAACACCTCCCCCTTTTCCTTTCAGACGTGGCTCGTGTTTATAACAATAATCTTGGGAGTGGACTCATTTAAAGTAATGTAGTCGTCAGGTTTTATCCAGGTTTCTGTCAAACACAGCACATCTAGGTTATGATCTATAATCATATCATTAACAATAAGCGTTTTTGGCGAAAGGGATCGAATATTCAGCAATCCGAGATTTATCAATTGTTCATCCATATTATATCTGTTGTTTATTTGTTGGACATCAATTAAATTTTTACTGTTGAATGGTTTTGATGGTTTTTTGTATTTACTGATTCGGGGAACAGACACAGTCTCTATGTGATAATATCTAGGTGAAAGCATCTCTATGTGCTGGGATTTAGCTGACTCTGGTGACGTGAGACAGCTAGCAGACGGTTGGTTTAGCCAGTTTGTCTGCTTCCTGACCTGGGCCCCAGTGAGTCAAGGTTTAGCTCTAAGACTATGTGCCAAATTACTAGAGAGAAGAGCAGCACCAGCCCAGGTAGGACGAATGCCGTCTATCTTCAACAGGTCGGGGTCTGCCCCAAAAACTTTTCCAATTGTCTATGAACCCTATGTTATTTTGCGGACACCACTTAGACAACCAGCCATTGAGTGATGATAATCTGCTAACTATTTCATCACTCCTTTTAACATAACTGCTTTTAGGATGACAGTTCGCTGGAAGCGCATACACAGAACTTTCTACATCTTGCATGCCAGACTCACTACCCAGAATGCTCACTCTGTAGCTGTGCACCAATGCGGCTGTGCTCTTTGAAGGCTGTGCACGAATGGGCCTTCGAAGTGCAAAAAGGTTGAACAGAGAGACAAGGTTGCCAGGTCAAAATGCGCCAAAACACGGGGGGAAATAAATATTGTTCAAGACAACTTAAATCTGTGGACTATAGGCTACAAACAACGCACAGCAACAGTGTAAAAGAAGCCTAATTCCAGACTCGGCAACACTGAACTAAGCTTCGTTAAATGGCCTATAGCAGGTGTGACAACTGACAGCGGACATTTGTGAGGGGATTTTAAAAAGAGAAATAAGGCAGAAAAAGGTTTGTTTTGTTTTGAATTTGCTTTGAGTTTTTATTGGATTTTGACATGCTTAAAAGCCTGTAACGATGGGAGACTGGACCATAGCCTTGTAAATATGTAACTGATCCCAGATGATGTACTGCTGGCAGAGACCTTACCAGGGTCTCTATTGTACAGCCCATCCCAGTCCAGCAGCACAACCAGGGTCTCCTGCTCAGCTCAATGAAATAGCCTACATACAAATGTTTTCTTGTGAGTGAATTTTAAGTGCAAGCAGGATGGTGCGGAATAGATCCTATATAGTGGGAGCTGGACAAAAAACAGTCCTGTGCAGACCTCTAATTTGTATTTAAAGGAAGTGCAAAAAAAGAAAGATAAAAGAAAGAAAGTGCAGGGAGAGAATGGACAGACAGATTCCTCTTCTTGAGAGAATGGTTGAAAAATAAAATGTAGAAAATAAAAATTTAGAAATGGTTAAAATTGGGAAATTAAACTTAATCTTGCCAGGGTGCTCAGGGCAGGGAACTGGGAACTGTGTGAAAGCCACCACAACAGAATGTTTTGTTTACTAAGTTCAAGCACAATTGCGCTAAAAATTGTGCTGTAAAATAATGGTAATCTACTGGCAGCTGTGGTTGCCAGCAATGTACTGTTAATTTACAGCCCTCTACTGTTTATTTACAGCATGTTACCATAATAATACTATGAAATGAACTCTCTTCATTCGGAAAACTGATCGCTTAAAACAGTTCTCATTTTAAAACAAGTACTTATATGGTGTTTGTACTGTAAACTTATTTCATTTGAATCCACTGAAAAGTAACATTTCTTAATATAAATATAAACTGCAAACATATAATGTGTTGTAATGAGTAGTGAAATACTTAAGGAATATGAATTTAACTTCGATCTTTGCAGTTCATAATTAGCAATCAACAGCACACATCAACAAACAGCTCATAACGGCATCAGCAAACATAACCACTGCCTTTAAATAAAGCATCAGACAGCATATCAGATGTGCGCATGCGTCAGTGGTTTCGTTCACATGTGTTTGTAGCTCCGTCGAATTGACTCATAATCCTTGATTTTCTTCTTAACACTCGCTTACAAACGAATACTTTCTATTAATTACAGCGTGTGAACATATCACCGATACGATTCTCTAAAAAAACAACAACAATCGGATTGCTTTGATATCGCTACTTATATCCGAACTTCCGCTACTAGCCGAGACCGCTAGCATTGCACGCGTGGTAACTTATTTACACCGTAACCACTGAAACCTACAATTCGCCATTGTAGCACATTTACTACAATGGCGAATAACTCGGATGTGTGTCTAATGTTACCTTTGAGTGCAGGTGAGGACACGTTCGAGCTGCATTCGGTGCAGTTGGAGTTGGAGTCGTTGGACAAGCAGATTCGCGACCTACAAGACAGACGAGCCGTGCTGATAGAGCGACGTTCAGCGCTGGAAACATCACGCGCCGATGCTCACAAGTCAGTGGTTGGTAACCTTTTGACTCCGACCTCGTCTACTCCGTGTGTTTCTCTGCACAGGACCCAAGCACCCAGGACGCGATCATCCCTGGTTTCGTTCACTCCGGCACCGACACAGCACCATGGACCCTGGGTGTTTCCACAGCGGAAGACGCGAGCCAGGACCAGAGCAAGGACCTCTCCACCCCTCCCGGTCTTCGAGATCTCCACTCAGAACCGCTTCTCCCCTCTTCGCGACGGAACGCGACGCTGTGGTCATCGGTACTTCCATCGTCCGGCATGTCCGCGCTACTTCAGGTAAAGGTAAGGTGCGCACTCACTGCTTTCCTGGTGCTCGTGTTCTCGATGTCGCTGCGCAGGTTCCCGAGATCCTGAACGGTGACGAGCGATCGGAGCTGTCGTGCTGCACGCGGAACTAACGACATCAGGCCGCGGCAGACGGAGGTTCTGAAGAAGGACTACAGGAGTCTGGTCGAGACGGTGCGCAGAACATCGCCTGAAGCAACGATCATCGTGTCTGGACCCCTTCCACGTACCGACTAGGACATGAAAGGTTTAGTAGATTACTTGCTCTAAATGAATGGTTAATGTCATGGTGTAATGAACAGAAGCTGCTCTTTGTAAATAATTGGAATCTGTTTTGGGAGCGACCTAGGCTCTTCCGTCCTGATGGCCTCCACCCCAGCAGAATCGGAGCGGCTCTACTGTCGGACAACATCTCCAGGGCGTTACACACCACCATATGACTAGTAAGTCAAAGTTCAAATCACAGTCTTTGCTGTCCTAACTTAATTGACATAAGTACCAATGTAGAACATTATATAGAAACTGTGTCTATTCCTCGTTTAGTGAGGTCAAACTTTAAATCTACTGTAAGATCTAGGAAAACTCTAATTGTGATTAAACCAGAAAATCTCAATATTAGTGAACAAAAACAATTTCTAAAACTAGGTCTTCTAAACATTAGATCGCTCACACCTAAGGCGGTTATTGTAAATGAAATGGTCACAGATAATAGTTTCGATGTACTTTGCCTTACTGAAACCTGGCTTAAGCCAAATGATTATTTCGGTCTAAATGAGTCTACTCCACCAGGATACTGTTATAAGCATGAGCCCGTCTGATTGGTCGTAGCGGCGGTGTTGCAATAATCTATAGAGATATTCTAAATGTTACTCAGAAAACAGGTCACAGGTTTAATTCGTTTGAAGTACTAGTGCTAAATGTTACGCTCTTAGATGTAAGAAAGAAAACCGTTTTATCTCTAGCCTTGGCTACTGTATATAGACCTCCAGGGCCCTATGCTGATTTCCTAAAAGAGTTTGCAGACTTTCTCTCAGATCTATTGGTCAATGTCGATAAAGCATTAATTGTTGGAGATTTTAACATACACGTAGATAACACAAATGATGCGTTAGGGGCTGCGTTACAGATCTATTAAACTCCTTTGGGGTCAAGCAAAACGTCACTGGTCCAACTCATCGTCTTAATCACACACTAGATTTAATTATATCACATGGAACCAACCCAACCGATATAGATATTATACAACAAAGTGATGATGTCACTGACCATTACATGGTAACTTGCATACTGCGTACTGCTGAAATCTGTCATGTTGCGCCACGTTATCGACCAGGCAGAACGATCCTTCCAACCACTATAGATAGATTCTCAAATAGCTTACCTGATCTGTCTCAGCTGCTCAGTGAACCCAAACAAACAGATGAACTAGAGGAAATGACTAGCAGTATGAGCACCATTTTCTCTAGTACATTAGAAAATGTTGCACCAATTAGATTAAAAAGGTTAGAGAGAAAACTAAAGCACCATGGTACAACAGTGCTACACATGTTATCAAGAGAGAAACTCGTAACTTAGAGCGTAAATGGAAACAAACTCATTTAGAGGTCTTTAGAATCGCGTGGAAAGATAGTATGTCACGTTATAAAAGGCCTAAAAGCAGCCAGGGCTGAGCATCTCCGCAAACTAATAGAAAATAACCAAAATAATCCAAGGTTTTTATTTAACACCGTGGCTAGATTAACAAATAAACAAGCATCGCCTGAGCAAAATATTCCGTTACAGTTTAGTAGTAACGATTTTATGAATTTCTTCACTGAGAAAATAGAAAGCATCAGAAACAGAATTGTAAATGTACAACCTTTAATGATGTCTTATGATTCAACCTCAATTATCGCCCTCAAGAACTACTACACCGCTTTACAACTATAGGACAGGAAGAGCTAAATAAACTTATCATTGCATCTAAATCAACAACATGTTTATTAGATCCAATACCCACTAAACTACTGAAAGAGCTGTTACCTGTAGTGGAAGAGCCTCTTCTCAATATTATTAACTCGTCTTTATCTTTAGGTCATGTTCCAAGAATATTCAAGTTGGCAGTCATAAAACCTCTCATTAAGAAGCCACAATTGGATCATAATAACCTAGCAAATTACAGACCCATTTCAAATCTTCCATTTATGTCTAAAATACTAGAAAAAGTTGTGTCTGCTCAATTGTGCTCTTTCTTGCAAGAAAATGATATCTATGAAAATTTCAATCCGGATTCAGACCACACCATAGCACAGAAACTGCGCTCGTTAAAATCACAAATGATTTACTTCTAGCTTCTGACCAAGGCTGTATCTCAATACTAGTTCTACTTGATCTTAGTGCTGCTCGATACTATAGATCATAAAATACTCTTAGATCGACTTCAAAATTACACTGGTGTTCAGGGAAAGGCATTAAACTGGTTTAGATCAGTACTTATCAGACCGCTACCATTTTGTCTGTCTAAATGGGGAAAAATCAAAGATAACGCCAGTAGACTATGGGGTGCCGCAAGGATCTGTGTTAGGCCCTCTGCTATTCTCAATATATATGCTGCCACTTGGTAATATTATAAGAAAACATGGAATTAATTTCCACTGTTATGCTGATGACACTCAATTATATATCTCATCACGACCAGATGAAAACGCTAAATTATCTAAACTGACAGCGTGTGTTGAAGATATTAAATACTGGATGACGTGTAATTTTCTGCTATTAAATTCAGATAAAACAGAGGTATTACTTATTGGTCCAAAAAACGGCCCACAAAACCTCTCACAATACAACTTAAACTTGGAAGGACGTCCTGTCACTTTATCCACTACAGTAAAAGACCTGGGTGTTATATTAGACCGCAACTTGTCTTTCAAAATCATATTTCATATGTTACAAGAACAGCATTTTTCCACCTTAGAAACATTGCTAAGCTACGTAACATGCTATCTATTTCTGATGCAGAAAAGTTAGTTCATGCATTCATGACCTCAAGACTAGATTACTGTAATGCTTTATTAGCTGGTTGTCCTGCATCCTCAATAAACAAGCTACAGTTAGTCCAAAACGCAGCTGCTAGAGTTCTTACTAGGTCAAGAAAATATGATCATATAACACCAATTTTATCATCTCTACACTGGTTACCTATTAAGTTCCGTATCAATTACAAAGTATTGCTACTGACCTATAAAGCCCTAAATGGTTTAGCTCCAGTGTATTTAATGGATCTTCTATCGCCCTACAATCCATCGCGCTCTTTAAGATCACTAAACTCGAGGCTTCTGGTCGTTCCTAGGATATCTAAGTCCACTAAAGGAGGGAGGGCATTTTCATATTTAGCTCCTAAACTCTGGAATAGCCTTCCTGATATTGTTCGAGGTTCAGACTCGCTGTCCCAGTTTAAAACTAGATTAAAGACGATCTCTTTAGCCAAGCATTCACATTATAATTACCTTTTATACTACAGTTAAATCGGATCGAAAGAATTAATATTCTGAACAGCAGCTATGCTAATTATTTCCCATCTGCTTTTCTGTTATTATCTCGACACTAGTCCCGAGGTAAATAGTTGGTCAGCTCCAGTTTGTATCCAGCCTCTCATGGAGACTTCAGATGCCCCAACACCTGTGATGAGACGACTCGACGCCTGTGAAGAGACGACTCAACGCCAGCGCTGTTATAGCGCCTAAAATAATACATGATTGATTAACTTTTTCTAACATTTTTCAATGTACATTTATAAAATGCACTTTCTGTAAAGCTGCTTTGAAACAATGTGTATTGTGAAAAGCGCCATACAAATAAATTTAATTGAATTGAATTGAATTGAATTGAATTGAATTGAATTGAATTGAATTGAATTGAATTGAATTGAATTGAATTGAATTGAATTGAATTGAATTGAATTGAATTGAATTGAATTGAATTGAATTGAATTGAATATCATCAGTGTTTCTCTGCTCATCCTGGACTGAAGCACAGGCGCTACCCTCCAGCACAATGGTCACCGGAAAATGAATTAATTAATATAAAATATCTCTTCTATATCACCTTGTGTAACAACACATAAACACATGTAATTTTAATATTTACTCTCCTTATCAGTTACTGACTTTGCACAACTTTTAGCTCTAAGCAATCACTTTGTTCCCTTTCCTAGGTTATGTATTGTGGACTCGAATTGGCTGGACCTATTGGATGCTTTTGTCGTTCGTGTGGTAGCAACATTCAGTTTTTGGCACCTTTTCTACAGAATGGTGAGCTGTCAACAAAAATACACAAAAAGACACCACGATAAACCCACACAGTTGGTTACGATTATTTTGGCTCTTTAACCCTCCTATAATGCCGTGGGTCAATATGACCCATTTCCACTTTTAAGTTCACTTTCTGAAATAATGGTTAATGTCTTTTTTAACTCCTTGAAATTATTAAACATCATTTTGGGTCATGATCTTGTATGCATGTTATGGATACAATGTGTTATAAAAAGTCTGAACACATTTTGTGTTGCAACAATTATGTTTAGAGTCATTCTGACCCTAACACTTTAAATTTCATAGGTACTTGCACATAAATAAATAAAAAAATCCTTGATGTACATTGTTGTTATGTCTTGCTCTTGCTGCACTGTGAAGGTGAAAGGGAGCTTTTCCACATTTCCTCTTCACATTTCATAATTGCGTACACACACAATCACATATTAATTTATTAAGAAGTTCAACCAGGTTATAGTATGACAACCATAACTAGTGTGACATACATAAATAAAAACAAATACATTGCATGTTCCCCCAACATCAGCATAAATGTCCCAATATGACCTAACTGAAAAAAAGTGGTAAGCTTAAGTGCCAGTCCAATGCCAGTTGTTTGTGCCTTTTACTACCTGGATTTGTCCACAAATTGAGCATATTAAATACATACACTTTTCAAACTGTATCAAACAGTTGGCCTCTTTATTTCTTTGTTACTGCTGCTAATATATTTTTATGTTTAAGATTTGTGGATTTCTGCATTCCTAATGACACTGTTCTCTTTTCCCTTCAGGCCCAGGAACTGTGTCAGATGAACTCACAGAGGCAGGCCTAATCCACTTCCACTTCCATTCCACTTCCTGATCTCATACAGAGCAGACGTGTCTTCTATCTGCTCCCCGCTCTGCTTTGGCGCTGCTCTTTTTGTCTTTTTTTCTTGACTCCCTGCTTGCTGGACTCCTGAAAATACTGAAATGGAATTAATTAACTGGTCTCTCAGCGCGATTGACAAGATTTTCTCACTAAGGAAGGGTGCACCGGGAGAACCCACCTGCCCGGACGGGACCTTCGCCGCGGGCTACACGCGGGACGCCTGGAACAGCTGGCAAGTCCAGTGCCTGGAAGTCCTGTCCGTGGAGGATGTAGAGGATTTATTCATAATTGGCATTATGATAGCGGGGTTCCTATTTCTCGGCCTTGGGATTGCCCTGACCTATCGGAAGATTGGTAAGACAGCTGCCAGTAAATTCACCCAGCCGCTGTCTGTGGAAATTAAAGAGTTCTTTGGGGATGTGTGTGACCGACTGAAGGTATTAGATCAAAGAGTGTCACTGATTGAGGAACTGTATCGTAACATCTCAGTGTTTCTCTAACAACAACCCAGTGGTAATTGCTTGCTATTACCTCCAGTGTGTATCTGACTTCGGGCTTCCAGCACGCCTTCGCACAGACTGTGGGACAGAAAATGGCACTATGGCAGCCATTCATTGTGCATTAAGAGCACAGCAAACAGATGACTTTGCTGGAGCCCACAGTCACCCACTGCGGAGACGCAGGGAAGAGTGGGTTCCATCGGGGGTCAGGCTAGTGAACTGCTACCAGTCCATTCATGAACCGGACGCTCGCCACTGATGCTGAGGATCAGAACAAATTGATCGATTATGGTCCGGAAATTACTGAATCAGCTAAAATGGATTAAGATATTGACCCCCCTGCTTCCTCACCCCAGCGTCCAGCTTGTCCCTATCTCTCTCGGTTGGGAGGTCAGCTTGACAGCTGGGTCTTGCTATCTTCCTATCGTTCCCTGTGCACTGCCATATCTCCCCTCAAGGACAAGCCACAGAACTGAACTCGAAAACATCTTAAGTTATGGCTAACATTCTCACACAACACAGGAATCTTCAAGACTCTTACTTGCATCACACACACCTCACCCCCATCCCTGCCCCCATCCAACCGTCTGCCTCACCCTTTCCTCCTTACTATTTCCCTTACTCTGTCCCAACAAAAAATCCCATCACGTGACCACGTGTACTGTGTGTACAATGTATGATATGTTTGCATGTATGCTTTGCAATCTGCATTTCTTTTTTTCTGGAGAGCGTGTGGCGGTGCTTTAAATAGCTGCGGCTCGGAGGCTTGCTCCAAACTCATTTCGTTGCATTGTACTTGTACATGTGTAATGACAATAAACTTGAATCTGAATCTGAATCTGAATCCAGCAATTTTTCTCAGAGGGCCACACATATGATGTGATACTTGATTTTCTTAAAACATTTTCCTGAGTCTGAGCACCTTAAAGAGAAGGCTAAGGAATGCAGGCCTAACAAGGAGAACAGACTATACTCCCATTGGCACTGTGGATGCAGCTATTACACATGAACTGACTGGCTCTGGTCAGCTTTTAGGCTACAGAGCTCTGTGGCAGACATTGTGACAGAAGTATTACCTGACAGTTAAAAGGGACGATGTAATGCATGCAATTCAGAGACTGGATCCATCTGGAGATCAACTTCGCCATAGACACAGATTTGTCCAAAGAGGGTACTTTACAGCAGGACCAAACCAAGTGTGGCATGTCGATGGGTATGACAAGCTGAAAACATTTGGTGTTGCCATCAGTGGCTGCATTGATGGGTTTTCTAGGAAAGTGATGTGGCTCAGAAGTGGCAGCTCTAATAACAACCCAGTGGTAATTGCTTGCTATTACCTCCAGTGTGTATCTGACTTCGGGCTTCCAGCACGCCTTCGCACAGACTGTGGGACAGAAAATGGCACTATGGCAGCCATTCATTGTGCATTAAGAGCACAGCAAACATATGACTTTGCTGGAGCCCACAGTCACTTTTATGGCACATCAACAGCAAATCAACGAATCGAAAGTTGGTGGTCCTTTTTCAGAAAGCAAAAGTACAAGATTTTTAAGATAATTGAAAAAATTTAATTCAATTTAGTCATTTTAGTACTATTTAGTCACTTTTTTTTAACATGACAGAGGATTTCAGTTGTTAACAACATGTATTATATGTGAATTACACTAGACACTAGAATAACACTCTCTCTCTCTCTTGATATATATATATATATATATATATATATATATATACATCTCTCTCTATCTCTCTCTCTCTCTCTCTCTCTCTCTCTCTCTCTATATATATATATATATATATATATATATATATATATATATATATATATATATATATATATTTAGAAATCATTTCCAAATAACATTTATTAAGCACTGAAGTAAAAGTGTATCATCATTAGTTCTGGATTGAGCTCTTCAGTGACCTGAGAGAGAGGCACCTTTTCAATGGCAGCCATGAGCATAAGTGCCTTCTACGGTATGTCTTCTTGAGCATCTGTAGGATATCTAAGTCCACTAAAGGAGGGAGGGCATTTTCATATTTAGCTCCTAAACTCTGGAATAGCCTTCCTGATATTGTTCGAGGTTCAGACTCGCTGTCCCAGTTTAAAACTAGATTAAAGACGCATCTCTTTAGCCAAGCATTCACATTATAATTACCTTTTATACTACAGTTAAATCGGATCGAAAGAATTAATATTCTGAACAGCAGCTATGCTAATTATTTCCCATCTGCTTTTCTGTTATTATCTCGGGACACTAGTCCCGAGGTAAATAGTTGGTCAGCTCCAGTTTGTATCCAGCCTCTCATGGAGACTTCAGATGCCCCAACACCTGTGATGAGACGACTCGACGCCTGTGAAGAGACGACTCAACGCCAGCGCTGTTATAAGCGGCCTAAAATAATACATGATTGATTAACTTTTTCTAACATTTTTCAATGTACATTTATAAAATGCACTTTCTGTAAAGCTGCTTTGAAACAATGTGTATTGTGAAAAGCGCTATACAAATAAATTTGAATTGAATTGAATTGAATTGAATTGAATTGAATTGAATTGAATTGAATTGAATTGAATTGAATTGAATTGAATTGAATTGAATTTGAATTGAATTGAATTGAATTGAATTGAATTTGAATTGAATATCATCAGTGTTTCTCTGCTCATCCTGGACTGAAGCACAGGCGCTACCCTCCAGCACAATGGTCACCCGGAAAATGAATTAATTAATATAAAATATCTCTTCTATATCACCTTGTGTAACAACACATAAACACATGTAATTTTAATATTTACTCTCCTTATCAGTTACTGACTTTGCACAACTTTTAGCTCTAAGCAATCACTTTGTTCCCTTTCCTAGGTTATGTATTGTGGACTCGAATTGGCTGGACCTATTGGATGCTTTTGTCGTTAGTGTGGTAGCAACATTCAGTTTTGGCACCTTTTCTACAGAATGGTGAGCTGTCAACAAAAATACACAAAAGACACCACGATAAACCCACACAGTTGGTTACGATTATTTTGGCTCTTTAACCCTCCTATAATGCCGTGGGTCAATATGACCCATTTCCACTTTAAGTTCACTTTCTGAAATAATGGTTAATGTCTTTTTTAACTCCTTGAAATTATTAAACATCATTTTGGGTCATGATCTTGTATGCATGTTATGGATACAATGTGTTATAAAAAGTCTGAACACATTTTGTGTTGCAACAATTATGTTTAGAGTCATTCTGACCCTAACACTTTAAATTTCATAGGTACTTGCACATAAATAAATAAAAAAATCCTTGATGTACATTGTTGTTATGTCTTGCTCTTGCTGCACTGTGAAGGTGAAAGGGAGCTTTTCCACATTTCCTCTTCACATTTCATAATTGCGTACACACACAATCACATATTAATTTATTAAGAAGTTCAACCAGGTTATAGTATGACAACCATAACTAGTGTGACATACATAAATAAAAACAAATACATTGCATGTTCCCCCAACATCAGCATAAATGTCCCAATATGACCTAACTGAAAAAAGTGGTAGCTTAAGTGCCAGTCCAATGCCAGTTGTTTGTGCCTTTTACTACCTGGATTTGTCCACAAATTGAGCATATTAAATACATACACTTTTCAAACTGTATCAAACAGTTGGCCTCTTTATTTCTTTGTTACTGCTGCTAATATATTTTTATGTTTAAGATTTGTGGATTTCTGCATTCCTAATGACACTGTTCTCTTTTCCCTTCAGGCCCAGGAACTGTGTCAGATGAACTCACAGAGGCAGGCCTAATCCACTTCCACTTCCATTCCACTTCCTGATCTCATACAGAGCAGACGTGTCTTCTATCTGCTCCCCGCTCTGCTTTGGCGCTGCTCTTTTTGTCTTTTTTTCTTGACTCCCTGCTTGCTGGACTCCTGAAAATACTGAAATGGAATTAATTAACTGGTCTCTCAGCGCGATTGACAAGATTTTCTCACTAAGGAAGGGTGCACCGGGAGAACCCACCTGCCCGGACGGGACCTTCGCCGCGGGCTACACGCGGGACGCCTGGAACAGCTGGCAAGTCCAGTGCCTGGAAGTCCTGTCCGTGGAGGATGTAGAGGATTTATTCATAATTGGCATTATGATAGCGGGGTTCCTATTTCTCGGCCTTGGGATTGCCCTGACCTATCGGAAGATTGGTAAGACAGCTGCCAGTAAATTCACCCAGCCGCTGTCTGTGGAAATTAAAGAGTTCTTTGGGGATGTGTGTGACCGACTGAAGGTATTAGATCAAAGAGTGTCACTGATTGAGGAACTGTATCGTAACATCTCAGTGTTTCTCTAACAACAACCCAGTGGTAATTGCTTGCTATTACCTCCAGTGTGTATCTGACTTCGGGCTTCCAGCACGCCTTCGCACAGACTGTGGGACAGAAAATGGCACTATGGCAGCCATTCATTGTGCATTAAGAGCACAGCAAACAGATGACTTTGCTGGAGCCCACAGTCACCCACTGCGGAGACGCAGGGAAGAGTGGGTTCCATCGGGGGTCAGGCTAGTGAACTGCTACCAGTCCATTCATGAACCGGACGCTCGCCACTGATGCTGAGGATCAGAACAAATTGATCGATTATGGTCCGGAAATTACTGAATCAGCTAAAATGGATTAAGATATTGACCCCCTGCTTCCTCACCCCAGCGTCCAGCTTGTCCCTATCTCTCTCGGTTGGGAGGTCAGCTTGACAGCTGGGTCTTGCTATCTTCCTATCGTTCCCTGTGCACTGCCATATCTCCCCTCAAGGACAAGCCACAGAACTGAACTCGAAAACATCTTAAGTTATGGCTAACATTCTCACACAACACAGGAATCTTCAAGACTCTTACTTGCATCACACACACCTCACCCCCATCCCTGCCCCCATCCAACCGTCTGCCTCACCCTTTCCTCCTTACTATTTCCCTTACTCTGTCCCAACAAAAAATCCCATCACGTGACCACGTGTACTGTGTGTACAATGTATGATATGTTTGCATGTATGCTTTGCAATCTGCATTTCTTTTTCTGGAGCGTGTGGCGGTGCTTTAAATAGCTGCGGCTCGGAGGCTTGCTCCAAACTCATTTCGTTGCATTGTACTTGTACATGTGTAATGACAATAAACTTGAATCTGAATCTGAATCTGAATCCAGCAATTTTTCTCAGAGGGCCACACATATGATGTGATACTTGATTTTCTTAAAACATTTTCCTGAGTCTGAGCACCTTAAAGAGAAGGCTAAGGAATGCAGGCCTAACAAGGAGAACAGACTATACTCCCATTGGCACTGTGGATGCAGCTATTACACATGAACTGACTGGCTCTGGTCAGCTTTTAGGCTACAGAGCTCTGTGGCAGACATTGTGACAGAAGTATTACCTGACAGTTAAAAGGGACGATGTAATGCATGCAATTCAGAGACTGGATCCATCTGGAGATCAACCGCCATAGACACAGATTTGTCCAAAGAGGGTACTTTACAGCAGGACCAAACCAAGTGTGGCATGTCGATGGGTATGACAAGCTGAAAACATTTGGTGTTGCCATCAGTGGCTGCATTGATGGGTTTTCTAGGAAAGTGATGTGGCTCAGAAGTGGCAGCTCTAATAACAACCCAGTGGTAATTGCTTGCTATTACCTCCAGTGTGTATCTGACTTCGGGCTTCCAGCACGCCTTCGCACAGACTGTGGGACAGAAAATGGCACTATGGCAGCCATTCATTGTGCATTAAGAGCACAGCAAACATATGACTTTGCTGGAGCCCACAGTCACTTTTATGGCACATCAACAGCAAATCAACGAATCGAAAGTTGGTGGTCCTTTTTCAGAAAGCAAAAGTACAAGATTTTTAAGATAATTGAAAAAATTTAATTCAATTTAGTCATTTTAGTACTATTTAGTCACTTTTTTTTAACATGACAGAGGATTTCAGTTGTTAACAACATGTATTATATGTGAATTACACTAGACACTAGAATAACACTCTCTCTCTCTCTCTTGATATATATATATATATATATATATATATATATACATCTCTCTCTATCTCTCTCTCTCTCTCTCTCTCTCTCTCTCTATATATATATATATATATATATATATATATATATATATATATATATATATATATTTAGAAATCATTTCCAAATAACATTTATTAAGCACTGAAGTAAAAGTGTATCATCATTAGTTCTGGATTGAGCTCTTCAGTGACCTGAGAGAGAGGCACCTTTTCAATGGCAGCCATGAGCATAAGTGCCTTCTACGGTATGTCTTCTTGAGCATCTTGCAGAAAGACCTTGATGAGTACAGAGAACTTTGGAATAACCACACCATCTGACCTGGTCGTTAGTCTTCTTGTCATTCTGGTAAACCAGAAGCCATGTATCACCTGCCTCATTGCATTGTTTTCTACGGTATATTACTGTTTTATTGGAAAACAGCATGTTACTGTCAAAATTTGGCCGTTATTTTACAGCATTTTTTTACAGTGCAGGTTCGTAATTAATCCATGCAATATGTGACCATGTTCTGTAAATATCAGATTTCATTTTACTTAAATTTAATCATTAATTATCAAAGAAAATCATTATTTTATAAAGAATTCAGATACTGTAAAAAACATCAGTTCACAAAGCTAAAAGGTGGATTTTCTGATTCGCAAAGTGTACCACAAAGTGTCTTAGGCAGTGAAATAAGCAAATTTAATGACCATATTTGAAAAATAGATCTTGTCAACATTGAGGGTCAAACTTTGGCATATGACAAAATGAAGTGTTGGATTATCATTTTTCACTTTAGCATTTGTAGGTTTTTTTAATATTTGTAATACGTTGACTCATAGTGTTTTAATTTCTGACTGGCCTTAGGTTTGATGCAAGGGACTGTGGCTTCCCAGTGTCACAGGAAGTTATTCAAGAGTTTGAGGACATTCTGCCACTGCAGCGCAGTCTTTGTGGTGATGGTAATCTCCAAGTTCATTTTGAGAACTTGCAAAGACAGAATGGGCTCTATCCACCAGTCAACTGGATAACAGCTGTTGAGAATTACATAACACTCAAAAATTTGTCAGGACTTTAAAAGTCCAAAGAACAACTTTATTTTTTTTCACTGCATAAATCAATGTTTTACTGTACATCAATGATTGAAACAGTATATAAGACAATCTCAAGTTGTGTGCAAAGAACATGCCATGCATTTCTGTAAAAAAATTATATACATATAAAAAATATTGGTCCTTGATCAAATGTCTCTTAAAATAAAATTCTCTCAAAATAGGAAAGAACAAAGTGGCACATTTGCAACATTTCAATAAAACTTAACTTGTACCTAAACTCCAGTATATCAGAGAAAGATGTTTAGCTTCAAGGAAGACCAAACCCAGGGGAGTTTTGCATGCCATAATCCATGGCTCCTTGAAACTCTTCATAACTGGGTAAGATTGGAATTTTGATTGTATTTGTACATACATTTGCCATGGGAAAGCGTGAACTCTTTTGAAAAACTAGCTTTGGCTGTGGCTGTATTGCTGCAGGAGTAACTTCTTTCAGTCCAGTCCCAAACATAAGCACCTCTTTTTCTAGGGAGCAAAAGAAAAAATGTTAGACATGTTTTTATTATTTTGATACTTTAGATCTATTTGCTGCACATTCCTTATAATTCTAACCATATAAAATACCTTCCAGGTAGAGGAGATAATCTCGCAAGTAGCTCAGTACCCTGGCCTCCTCCTGACGGTTGGTGCTACCAGGCTGACTGAACTGCACGTGGAAGATGTTCTCTACAGCATCAGCTGTCAGATTGGTCTCAGTGTAGCAAATGATCGAGAAGAAGACTAAAGGATGCTGTTCCAAGGCATTGACAAAATCAAGTGTTGCTAATCCCTCTTTGAACCTAAAAAAAGTGCCATGTCAAAAAAAGACTACTACAATGGGCTTATGTGAACAACTACTGAAAGATATAGGCCCAGTTTCACAGACAGGGCTTAGATTAAGCCAGGATTAGGCCTTGGTTTATTAGGACATTTAAGCAGTTTTTATAAACACCCTACACAAAAACATTACTGGTGTGCATATTGAGACAAAACAATGGCACTGACATTGCCAGTACAAGTTGATTTCAGTTAAAACAGCTCAAACAAACATTTTAGTCTAGGACTAGTTTAAACCTTGTCTGTGAAACCGGGGATACAGATTTTCCATTTTTCAGCAAGAAATGAGGTGACTACTTCAGCCACAATATTTAGCCTTTATTAGTATAATACAAATGTGTTGAAAGTATTAAAACTTTTTACTTTAAAGTATTACGCAAGTTAAATATAAAATAACTATTTGACATTGTTTTAAAAGTTTTATTACATGTCCACAGAGTGAGCGAAATGGTATACCTCTGGATGGAAACAAGGTTTCGATAGATGAAATACCATTGAATGTAATCATCTACTAATTTTTTCTTCTCCTCCAGAGTCCTTATGAATCTATAGCAGCCAGCTGTCTGTAGCATGCTTGAGTATTTTGCTGTGAGCTCCTGAGTTCACTCAGTGATGCAGCATTCTCTATCTAGAGGAAAATAAAATAAATGTTTTTATTATTATTATAATCATTATTAATATTATTGTAACAGTAAACAGTCACGTTACTTTTGTAGAAATGAGTAAGACAAAAGTGATATCTTGTTTTAAAAATGGTCTGTAATGACACAAATATAAAGGAAAATGGGATTATTTAAAACAGATAGGGCTGGGCGATATGGCCCAAAACAATTATCACAATATAATTTTCCATATCAGTCGATATCGATAATTAGCACGATAAATGTCAAATATATATTTCTTTAAAGTTTAAAGGCATAGTTTTGCTCCTGAGTGAAAGATGCAGAAAACAGACAATTAATTGTGGTTAAACTATCCTTTACTGTCAAAACATGACAAACACTTCCCAAAGAGGTGAACAATTGATCACAAGTGAGGTAGATTTATTTATAAAAAAATCTATATTAATAGAGTAGAATATTATTAATATAAATTGGATATAAATAGAATATATAAAATAAATATCTATAGTAAAATCTAGAACTGTAATGATAACATTTGGCTCTACTGACTGCAAATGCAAAATTAAAGTTCTTTAAAGATAATGTTAATGTCAATAAACAAAATTGAATTAAAAAAAAAATGTTTGCATGCCAAAACTTTAAATAAATGACATTGACAATATAACAGTATAAATAAAATAAATAAATAAATAAAAGAAAAATCTTAACTGTGGTCATCATTTATTATTCTACACTCTATATATCAATTATATATATATATATATATATATATATATATATATATATATATATATATATATATATATATATATATATACACTGTAAAAAATGTACCGTAGAATTTACAGGATTTTACTGACAAAAAAGTTGCCAATAAAATCCTGTAAAAATGTTGTTCACTGCTGTAAAATGGATTACAGTATAATACATCAATTTACAGTTAATTATTGTATGCGAAATACAGTAATTTGTAGTGTTTTTTATAGTAACATTGAATTAAACTTGTATTTTATTTTACAGCAATATTTTGTAATTTCACTTAAGTACAGTATTGACCTGCACTGTAAAAAATTGTGCTGTAAAATAACGGTAATCTACTGGCAGCTGTGGTTGCCAGCAATGTACTGTTTATTTACAGCTCTCCGTTTTTACAGTATGTTGCCGTAATAATACCATGAAATTAACTCTCTTCATTTGGAAAACTGATCGCTTAAAACAGTTCTCATTTTAAATTATTTTTGTACTGTAAACTTATTTCATTTGAATCCACTGAAAAAGAACATTTCTTAATATAAATATAAACTGCATACATGTTATGTGTCGTAATGAGTAGTGAAATACTTAAGAAATATGACTTTAACTTCAATCTTTTCAGTTCATCATTTGCAGTTGCTCACACGTATGAGCCAAATCAACAATCAGCTCATAACTGCATCAGCAAACACAGCCACTGCCTTTAAATATAGCATCAGACAGCATATCATCAGTGTTTCTCTGCTCATCCTGGACTGAAGCACAGGCGCTACTCTCCAGCACAATGGTGACCATAAAACTAATTCATTAAACTAAGATCTCTTCTATATCATCTTCTGCAACAACACATCAACACAGATCATTTGAATATTTACTCTCCTTATCAGTTACTGACTTTGCACAACTTTTTTCTATTAACTTTCACTAATATTTCAGTGAAAATATCTTGAATCATCTGGTAAATCTGACTGTTATGTTTCACAGTATATTGCTGTTCTTTCCTTGATTTAACGATAATCTACTGGCAGCTCTGGTTGCCAGTAGATTGCTGTTTTACAGTACTTTTCCGTAAATTAATTTACAGTTGCTTACCGTTAATTTACAGTTTCACTCTGGGTTTTTTTTTTCATCTTATCCCTTTAACCCTTTAAACCCCACAGCAAAATCAGTTTTAAAAGAATACTTATATGTGTCCACACTACAGAGTGTTAGAGGAATTGAAGCGGTATTGAAGTTAAGAGATAATTAAGAGATCAATTAAGTGATAATTGAGAATTAGTGATGAACACCTTCAGAATCACTAAAGGAAAGAGAAACTCAAGAACTACAACTGACTTCAGCCACAGCCTTAGATGAAATCAACTGAAGGTAAAAGAAGACATTAAATCTCTGAAGATCTCAGCAGAGGAGGATTAAACAACTCCACAAACAGCATTACCAGCTTCACATTACTAACCACACTGACTTTATTTCTGTCAGACGTCTACAGAAGCTCTTATTGAGAATTAACAGATATTTTGGTGTTGATGTTTAATTGATATTGTTTGGTCACCATTATGGTGATCAGTGTTTGCTTCAGTTGGGCTCTTGACCCTTAACTTTGCAACAATGGTTTTTCTGTGGTTGCTTTAAGTGTGTTTCTTAGACACATTTGTTGTAGCAAGAAATAGCCATGGAAAAAGTATGAACAGGTGTCACTGGTTATGTTTTGCTTATGACATAATCATATTGGTATGCTTAGTGTGTTAGTCTATTCCCATAAACAAACCCGTTGTTTTAAAAATACAGTTTCGCCCTTATTGTACGATATCAATCGGTGACACTTCTGCAAAATATCAAGCAGGGATTAGGAATCAGTTATGAAGGATTTTTTAAACTCATGATTTTCAAAAATGGTTTAATCTGCGGTGTGCTTTAGACTCACATTGACATGAAGAATCAGCATATGAATCTCAACAATGGTGACAATAAACACAACAGATGAACAGATCAACTCATCAACTTCACAAAACACTACTAAAAGTCAACACAAAAACAACACCAAAAATAAAGGTAAATAGTAAGAATTAAAGGAAATAACCAGGCTATTCAGCAGCATCATTTATTCATACCGCAATGCATGCTGGGAGTCATGGACAATTTTTGAACAACGCTTGTACCCAGCATGCATTGCGGCATGAAGCTTTTGATCGTCACCATTGTTGAGATTCATACGCCGATTCTTGATGTCTATGTGAATCTGAACAGTACTGATGTTCAAAATGTTTTGGCCACAAAATGTTTTCATGCTTTTCAAATTATCTGATTGTTGTAACACTGATCTCATTCCATAAAAAGAACGACCATAAAAAAATATATATAAAACACATTCTGGATTCAACTTTGAGTAATCTCAGTGAAGCAGACCATTTATAAATAGTCAACATCATCTTTTTACATTTCCTCTCGGCTTTGTTTGCTATAACAAATGTATTTAAAACACATCATTAAAGCATCCAGAGAAACACTAATGGTAGTATCAAGGGTCAAGAGCCCAACTAAAGCAAACACTGATCACCATAATGGTAACGTCAAAAGAAACCATAACACAACCTCTGTTAATTCTCAATAAGAGCTTCTGTAGACGTCTGACAGAAATAAAGTCAGTCTGGTTAGTAATGTGTGAAGCTGGTAATGCTGTTTGTGGAGTTGTTTAATCCTCCTCTGCTGAGATCTTCAGAGATTTAATGTCTTCTTTTATCCTCATTTGATGAAATCAACTTTTTTTCTGTTCATGTTTCTCTTTCCTTCAGTGATATCAGCTGGTGTTCATCAGTGTGTGAATTCACTCTGTCTAGTGGTCTATATCAGTACACTAGTGTAGGGAATAGTGAATGAGGGTATAGGGTGTGATTCGAGCACAGCCTCTGAGTGTCGACTTCGAGTGCTGTTAATTCACAGTATATTCCCGTTGGCCTTTTTCTCGAAAATGAAAATATTACCCAGATTGCATTTTTTTCTACAGTATATTACTGTTTTATTGGAAAACAGCATGTTACTGTCAAAATTTGGCCGTTATTTTACAGCATTTTTTTACAGTGTAGTTACCGATCTTTTATACTCAAGTATTAGAATGTGATTGGATAGATAAGGGAGTAAAAGTGACAATTAAGTCTTCCTGGCAGAACTTACGCTAGAGCTTTCATATAAGTAAAATGTGTGAAAAATACTGTTTTTTTTTACACACGAAACATGAACACATGTTATATTGCACACTGTTAACACAATCAAAGCTTCGAAAACACGCGAAGAACGGGACCTTTAAGGCGATGACATTCCATGAATGTATGAACCACAGTTTCTGATATATTACAAAAAGGACAACCCTCCCCGACTAATGGATTCAGTTGTGCAATATGTCTGTTCGTAGCTAAGACTCCATGTACAATTCTCCACTGCAGATCTCCTACTCTTTTCTCAGTGGGTTTTTTGTACATGGACCGCCAGCTACCTTTCGGGGAAGAGTCTGACAACACTAAAGTCCATTTGCTTTCTTTTAGGTCTTTAAGAGCTTGATAGTTCATTTTTTTACACTTGCTATGTATAAAGTTATTTTAGATAGATCATTGAACACTCCCATTTCAGGAGTACTCAAAGAAAGCAATTTTGTAGGGATTTCTTCATGATATTCCTTTTTCATCGAAAAACTAATTCTGGGAAAACTAGAGTCTCTGCTTCATCTCCTGTACACGTCTCTTTGAGAAAATCTTTAGCTGAAACAGGAACTACAGCTTCTATGTCCTCTAGCATCCGTTTGGCGAGACGCACAGACCTGAAACCAACTTTTTGAGCAAGTTCATCAGCTTCAATCCACCCATTTTCTGCCCTTAGGTCTCGAAGCACAGATATTCCAGCAGAAAACAAACTTGATCTTATAGTCTCAGAGTTCAGAATCTCAACAGGAAAAAGAGGATTAAAAAACAGGGATTCATTAAACAGCCATGGACCTGGTTTTGGCCACTCTCTTGAAACAGAAAACAATTGCCATACTTCCAGAACGTTGATGTAAAAAGGGTTAAGTCCAACCAAAGGAGTTCTCTTTAGTGTCATGGTAAATAGCTGTTTGTTTACCCATTCTTCCAGCTTTGCGTAAAAGAGCACACATTAGTTCCATCCATCCGTGATTCTGGTGATATAGCAGGCGCTGAACAGCCTGCAATCGGAAAACTGCCACTCTAGCTCGAATGTCTATCGGTCCTTGTCCCCCTTCTTGTACAGGAAGGTAGATGACAGCAGCTCTTAACCAGTGTTGACCAGACCAAAAGAAGTCAACAAGTCGCCTTTGAATTTCATCGATTAAACTTCCAGGTGGATCCACAACCATACATTTGTGCCAAAGCATCAAGGCGATGAGATTGTTGGCAATCAGTGCTCTCCTATTTTATAGCTGGGGTAGCAACCATTTCCACCTAGACAACCTTGCACAGACCTTCTCCACTAAACCCTCCCAGTTTTTCTTTTTGTATTCCTCTTGACCAAGATACACTCCTAGATATTTTAATCCATGTGTGCCCCATTGAACATTATTAGGGAGTTTTGGCAAAGACAGATTTGTTTCATTAGAACCATAACACACAGCTTCTGTTTTACCCCAGTTCAACCTCGCTGACGAAGCTCTTTCATAAAATTTTAAAGACTCCTCTAAATGTAATGCATCTTCCTGCTGTCGAACTATTACAGTTATAACATCAGCGTATGCGGACAACATAATTGACTCTTTTCTCAAACTGCCATCTATAGTTAAACCTTTTAGTTTACGTCATTTAGTAAACACATTAAGGGTTCAATCGCCAAGCTATACAGTTGGCCAGACATTGGGCAACCTTGTCTGATTCCTTTTTTTATTTTGACTGGTATACTTAAACCACCTCCTATTTTTATCATACTCTCAGATCCTTTATACAACACTTTTAACCATGATATTAACTTATCCCCAAAACCAAAACATTTTAAAATATAAAACAAGTACTGATGGTTGACACGATCGAACGCTTTTTCTTGATCTAAAGATATTAGACCAACACCAACATTATACATTCTTAAATACTCAAACAGATCTCTCATTAAAAACAAGTTATCATAAATACTTCTTTTGGGAACACAATAAGACTGATATTCATGTACCAAAGAACCTAAAACAGTCTTAAGACGATTTGCAATACATTTAGACAATATCTTATAATCAGAATTAAGAACAGCAACAGGTCTCCAGTTTTTTTGTAAACACAAATCTCCTTTCTTTGGAAGAAGAGAAAGGACAGCCCTTTGACAACTTTTGGGCAATACCTTTAATTTATAGCTTTCTTCAAAAACTTTGAATAAATCCTGTCCTATAATTCCCCAAAAAGATAAAAAAATTTCAGCTATAAGTCCATCAAGACCAGGTGCTCGACTAGTTGAGAGTTGTTTTACCTCATCAGTTATTTCTTCAAAGTTAATGTTGGAGTCTAGAAAAAGTCTTTCGTCTTCTTGCAGAGTTGGTAAGACTTTAAAAAGTTCACTTGTTGTGTTGAGATCAATGTCTCCTTTTTCAAATAATTTTTGAATAAAAATCAACAGCAGTTCTTCTCATCATTAAAGGATCTGAAGTGATGGTTCCATCAGGTTTTCGTAAACAATGCATACAATTATTATGAATAACCCTTTTTTCTAAATTAAAAAAATATTTTGTATGTGCATCCATATCATTGATAGAGATAAACCGTGCTTTAACAAGTTCTGACTTCAGTTTTTCTTGTAAAATAACCCTTAGTTCATGTTTTTTAGATAACAAATTTCCTTGAACCTCCATGTCATTATTATTAATCATCATACCATACAATGAAGTAATATCATCTTCTACTTTAAACATTTTCCTTTTTATATTACTCCAAACTTGTGATGAATATTGTTGGCAAAATAACTTAATTTGAACTTTTCCCACCTCCCACCATTGAAGCAGATTTTCATAATTACTTTTTTGTTCAGTCCAGTGGCTCCAAAAAATCTAATTTTTTTCATGGAAATCAAGATTTTCTAATAACTTATTACTGAATCTCCAATAAGAACAATAAGGAGTTGTCTGAGTTGAAATAATATTTAAAGAAATTAAATGATGATCTGAGAAAGAGATTGGGCTTATATTTGTCTTTTCAATTCTACTACTCATTGTATTCTTGACACAAAATCTATATAGACGTGCTGCACTGACCCTATTTTCTGTCACTTTAATCCATGTATATTGTTTAACTGCTTTATTTTGTTCTCTCCAGATATCAATAAGCCCATATTGTGTGGTACTCTCTCTTAAAGATGCTGCTGATAAAAAATGGGGTTCTTCACCATTCCTATCACAAGTAAAATCCAATGTACAATTCCAATCGCCTCCAATCACTAAAAAATCTTCATTAATATAAGAAGAAATCACATCTTTACTTTTAAGAAAAAAAACAATCCTCTCTCTACCTGTTGTAGGAGCATTAACATTTATTAAAACAAACACTCTATTTTTTATTTCCACTTTGAGAGCAAGTAGGCGTCCTTTAACTATCTATTTTTTTAGACAAAATTTTTGCTTTACAACTGGGTGAAAATAATATTGCTACCCCTGCAGAAAGGTTGGTACCATGACTCAAAACCTGATCTCCCTCCCACCACATTTCCAAATCAGTTTCATTGTCTTCATTACTGTGCGTTTCTTGTAGAAACATAACCTGTATACCTTTCAAATTTAAACATTCTTTTAATAATGGCCATTTACTGCTATCCCTTGCTCATTTACATTTAAGGACCCTACTCTAATAACATCCATAGTAAACAGGGAAAGAAAAAAAGAAAGATAGAAATACAGAAAAAGCCAAATCCCCATGTGCACTTATTTAGAGTTGGATCTAGTAGACCTATGTTTACCCTTATTCTTTTTTATTTTTTGCCTGACCACTGTCAGATATTTCTTTAATCTAAACCTTTTTTGCTGGGACAAAACTTCAACGCTACATTCTTTACGAGCTTTGATTACGGATGCAATAAATTTCTCTAGGTCAGGAAAAATTTCTTCAATATCTACACTCCTTCCTTTGGTTTCATCTTAGAAAACGATTAATCTGCTCGACAGAATAACAATCTCCAAACCTACTGACATCAACATCAACACACGAATCATCATCTCGTATACTGTCGTTCTCTGACTCAGCTTCATCGTTTGAACATGTAATACTTTCCTGCATCCTATCATCCTTGAAACTCGAAGCACCAGGATCAATACAACTATTAGACGAAAATTCTTCGTCTCTACCCTCAGTACTTTCAGACACATTTGCAATCACCTTTACTCCATCACATGCTTCATTTTCTCCTTTTGTTTTATCCTCGTTTCGAGCACCTGCATTACTCAGCGCCTTTTTCACCGCGATCACACCACTACTCTCACCCAGCAATCCTGATGTCCCTGCTTCTTCCTCGGCCTGTTTATGAGGACAAGAAAATCTCTTGTGGCCGATATCGCCACACTCAAAGCAACGCAAATTGTCCATACTTGTGTAAACCATGAATGAACTATCACCATATGTCACACGAAACGAAAAATCCAGTGTTTTACTAGGAGACGTCAAAAACATGAAAACTTGTCGTCTAAAAGACAACACATGTTTAAGTGCAGCAGATTTGCAGCCCAACGGAATCGTTTTAACAGCACTAGCCATCTTTCCAAACCGGGTTAATTCTCGCACAATCGCATCATCTTTAACGAAAGGGGGTACGTTGGAAATTGTCACTTTTGTAGCTGGTGCATGAAGAGGTGTAACGGCTACAAAAGTTTCTTTTACCCAAATTCCACTTTCAATTAACCTGAATACCAGTTGCTCATTTTGTACAAAGACGACGACAGCCTTGTTCATGCAAGAAGCAGAAATAATATTTTCATGGCCTACCTGTTCTCCTGTCGCTAACAGCACGTCCTCAATCGCTGTACCTGCCTCGGGAATGCACCTGAAACCATTCCGAAGCGACAGTGGCTCTTCCCCCACGGGGATAGATGCCATCCTGCTCAACAACAAACAAACACCGCGCAAACTTAACGCAATCCAAATTATCAGTGAATCAGAAAAAAAAGAAGAAAGAGAAAATAAATAAATAAATGATTAAACCCGGTGAAAAAAAGGGGGGGAGGGGATCAATAAACTGTAATAAAGTTTGGAAACTTCATGCTCTCACATGTGCCTCTCACACACCGCACTTACGTCATGCATCACCTCAGAGAGTCAGAGAGAGAGAGAGCGAGAGAGAGAGATGCAGCTTTATCACGCAGTACTTCATAAGAAACCTCAAGTAAATTATTCCACAAATAGGAATGAGTGTACAACCTTTTAGCGCAGTTTGATTCGAGTTGCAGATATGGTTCTTGGAAGAGTTCTCTGGCGCTGATGAAGCTGTGGGCTTTTCGTGGGTGATGGAAAGCTGGTCTTCCTCACTCTCTAGATGCTGGGGTCTCCCGCTGCTGGCTGAATGCTCGTATCGGCGGAGTGCCGGAGTATCTCTTTGGCAGAAAGCGAAGAGTTAATGGTCATTCTCGGTTTTTATAGCCGAAGAAAGGGGTTGAGCTCCTTTGAGATGACCCAATCACGTCCGAGAGGTCAAAGGCACGAAGTTTCCTTTGTCTTGAAATCTCCGCCTTCTTGACTCATCATTAGGAGTGCAAAGTTTGAAAATGTATTCTCAGAAAGTTGGCAATTTTGTAATAATGCATCTTGTTGTAATTTGGAGACGAGATTTGGTACCCTCAGGTTTCCGCGATTCTGGGAACACCATGAATTATAATTCTGAGAGTTCAAAGTACAAAGATCCATACACTTTCACAGTTACTAATACACAGAGTTTGATTTACATCCAGTAAACATTCTAGGCATTTCAATACATCGTATAAGGACGTTGAATCAACCAAATATATATATATTTAATTGTGTAAGAGGCAATTTGTCCAATTGGTTCTTATGTGGAAACTCTGTGTGTGTGTCACGGGACAGTCCGCGTGTACGGGGTGTTAGGGGCTATCTTGTGGGGGCAAAAGTCACGAAAGGGGTTACTGATGTAAAAATTTTGTCCAAAAATAATAAAAGTGGTCTTGTTACATTTGGGACATCATGTCGAGTCGACTGATATCCAATTTTACCATATCGGCCATTTTGGCCGTCGGCCATCTTGAATTATGTGCTAAAATGCTGTATTTTATGAAAGCATGAACGGATTGTTACGAAACTCGGTATGGGTCATCACCACGATACCCTGAAGTAGCCTGAGACGTTTCGAAACAGCACCACCTAGTGGAGATTTAAAAAAAAGAATCTTATTACTTTGGGTGTGTTTGACTTATTTTCACAAGACTCATTTTCTTAGACACCTGAATCGTTGCCGAGTCCAACGACGCGAGGTTTCGGCGTATGGTTTGTGCACCGGTGTAATTTAGCGCTTTCATTTTTTTGCTGATATCTTCGAAACTGCTAGTCCGATCGATCACGAAACCAGCGTCAGAAGTTCGAAAACATAAGTCGATAGTCACGTACGTGAGCCCAAATGTCAAAAAATGTATAGTAATAGGTAGAAAAATCCAATCAAAGTCAGGTGTCAGGCTGAAACCCTATTGTAACAGTTCATTTTCCCATGATGCATCATTCTCCAGCTAAAACTGATCGAGCGACCAAACCATAAGTCATAGAGTCTTGAAACTTTCAGGGCTGGTAGGACTCACAAAGAATACAGACGCCACCAAAGCCCGCCCAATCGGCCTGATGGGGGGCGCTATAGCGATCAAAAGTACGAAACGGCAATCAAAAGTACAAAACGGCTCATAACTCCTCAACCGTAAGGCGTAGCCTCGAGTGTCTTATATCGCTGGAATCCTTGGCTCATGACAGAATTCAACAAAATGCATGCCTATGGATTTGCTCGCCCTTCAGGCACCAATTTTGAGATATTTTAGGTTTTTTGTAAAACCTAATTTTGCAAATTACTCCCAGGTTATTTGCCTGATCAGAACCAAACCACTACAGAAATGTTCTCTGGAGAGTGAATATCAATAATTATATATTTTTAAAAAATTACATTTTGATTTTTGGTCGATAAGGGGAGCCAAAATGTTCGATGTGACCGGGACCTCTTTTACTAAAATGGCTAAAAACTTGTGAACGGAATGAGATTTTTCACCAAATTCAGGTCACGTGTTTGAGCTCGGTCTGATCAATCAATCAATCAATCAACTTTATTTATATAGCGCTTTTACAATGACGATTGTTTCAAAGCAGCTTCACAGTGTTAAACAGGACAACATTGCAACAAAATTTGATTTGGCTAGTTTAATTTGGATAGTTTATAGAATTATATATGACCAAATTAATAAATTCAATTTGTATATTTAGTTGAGTAACTTGGATCATAATTTGAGTGTCCCCAACTGAGCAAGCCAAGCCAAAGGCGACAGTGGCAAGGAACCAAAACTCCATCAGGGCATGATGGAGAAAAATAAACCTTGGGAGAAACCAGACTCAGTCGGGTGCCAGTTCTCCTCTGGCCTATTATTAACAGTGTATAATTATTACTCTGGCAACCTTGCAGGTCATAAATCATATTAGATAGGAATATTCGAAATTTTGGGTATGACGCCTTGCGAGGCGGGCTCATTTAGGATGGCGCGTCGATTACACAAGAATATGAATACTTGAAAGATCGGAGTTATTGCGCCGGAGACAGGTTAATTGAAGATGACGTTCCGGTGAGGCAAATTCAGAGGAGACACTAATGGACACGGTCTCAGCAGACACTCCAGGATGAGCTGGTCATGTCCAGATGCAGGTCCACTATCCGATCCGGACACGGCCTGGATCCAGCCGACTGCAGTAAACCTCGGGATAAACAGAGAGACTAACATTAGTGTGGATGCCACTCTTTTTATGATGTAACGAGTACATCAGGTGTTATGGGAAGTGTTCCCGGTTCCGGCTGACCTAGTTAATGCAGCCTAACAATCAGTCATTTGATTTGAATAAAGAAAGTTAAAAATGTTCTATGTGTATGCCATAGTAAAGAGATGTGTTTTTAGTCTAGATTTAAACTGACAGAGTGTGTCTGCTTCCCGAACAATGCTAGGAAGACTGTTCCAGAGTTTAGGTGCTAAATAGGAAAAGGATCGACCGCCTGCAGTTGATTTAGATATTCTAGGTATTTTCAACTGGCCAGAGTTTAGAGACCGCAATTGACGTGATGGAGTATAATGTGTTAAGAGCTCACTTAAGTACTGGGGAGCTAAACCATTTATTGCTTTATAAGTAATAAGCAAGATTTTAAAATGTATGCGATGTTTAATAGAGAGCCAGTGCAGTGTTGACAGAACTGGACTTATATGATCGTACTTCCTGGTTCTAGTAAGAACTCGAGCTGCTGCGTTTTGGACCAGCTGGAGTTTATTTATTAGGCGAGCCACCCAGTAGAGCATTACAATAATCTAGCCTTGAGCTCATGAACGCATGTACTAATTGTTCAGCATTTTGCATTGAAAGCATGTGACGTAATTTAGATATATTTTTAAGATGGTAGAATGCAGTTTTACAGATGCTAGAAACGTGGCTTTCAAAGCGAAAGATTGGTATCAAAGAGCACACCCAGGTTCCTCACTGACGCGAGGGCTTGACAGAGCAGTCATCGAGGTTAGACAGTATTCTAGGCACTACTTGTGGAGCTTTTCTGTCCAATAATTAAAAATTCAGTTTTATCTGAATTAAGTTGCAGGAAATTACTATTCATCCAATTTTTAATATCAGCTATGCATTCCGTTAATCTTGTGAATTGGTAAGTTTCGTCAGGGTGTGAAGAAATATAGAGCTGAGTATCATCAGCATAACAATGAAAACTAACGCCATGCTTCCTAATGATATCTCCCAGTGGTAGCATATACAGGGTGAAAAGCAACGGTCCTAACACTGAGCCTTGCGGTACTCCATACTGAACTTGTGATCGTGTGACATCTCTTCATTTACTGCTACAAACTGATAACGGTCAGATAAGTAAGATTTAAACCATGCCAATGCAGTTCCACTAATGCCAACATAATTTTCGAGTCTATTCAAAAGAATATTGTGATCGATAGTATCGAATGCAGCGCTAAGATCGAGTAACACTAATAGAGATACAGCCACGATCAGATGATAAGAGTAAATCATTTGTAACTCTAATTAGAGCAGTCTCAGTACTATGATACGGTCTAAATCCTGACTGGAAATCCTCACATATACAATTTCTTTCTAAAAGGAACATAATTGTGAAGACACTGACTTTTCTAATATTTTTGATAGAAACGGTAGATTCGAGATTGGTCTGTAATTGACTAATTCTTTAGGATCAAGTTGCGTTTTTTTAATAAGTGGTTTAATTACAGCCAACTTAAAAGTTTTTGGTACATATCCTAATGTCAAGGATGAATTAATAATATTAAGCAGAGGATCTATGACCTCTGGAAGCATCTCTTTTAATAGCCTAGTCGGTATAGGGTCAAGCATACATGTTGTTGATTTTGATGATTTAACAAGTTTAGCCAATTCTTCTTCTCCTATAGCAGTGAATGAGTGTAATTTTTCCTCAGTGAGACTACAATGTTCTGTCTGAAGTGATACTGTAGTAGACGGCTGCATGGTTATAATTTTATTCCTAATGTTATCAATCTTACTAGTAAAGAAGTTCATAAAGTCATTACTGCTGTGTTGTTTACAAACGTCAGAAGTTGAAGCTTTATCCTTTGTTAATTTAGCCACTGTATCGAATAAATACCTAGGGTTGTGTTTGTTTTCTTCTAAAAGAGTTGAGAAATAAGCAGATCTAGCAGTTTTTATGGCCTTTCTGTATGCAATCATGCTCTCTTTCCACAAATTGCGAAAAACCTCCAGTTTTGTTTTCTTCCAGCTGCGCTCCATTTTTCTGGCTGCTGTTTTAAGGGCCCGAGTGTGCTCGTTGTACCACGGCGTTGGATTATTTGCTTTAATCTTCTTTAAGCGCCGAGGAGCAACTATGTCTAAAGTGCTAGTAAAGAGAGAGTCAGTAGTTTCTGTTGCAACATCAAGTTCCTCTTGGCTATCTGTAATTCTGAGGAGATGGAACTGATGAGGAAGATTATGTATAAAGCAATCTTTAGTCGCAGCGGTTATAGTCCTGCCATATTTGAAGCGAGGGGATGGCTTTGCAGCCTTAGCTATATTAAGTATACATGATATTAGGTAATGATCTGAGATGTCATCGCTCTGCTGCAGAATTTTAATGGTATCAACATTTAGTCCATGTGACAGTATTAGATCTAAAGTATGATTAAGGCGATGAGTGGGTCCAGATACGTGTTGTCTAACTCCAATAGAGTTTATAATGTCTTTAAATGCCAATCCCAATGCGTCTTTTCATTGTCAACATGGATATTAAAATCACCAACAATTAGTACTTTATCTGCAGCCAGTACTAACTCTGATAGAAAACCAGCAAATTCTTTGATAAAGTCTGTATTGTGCCCTGGTGGCCTGTATACAGTAGCCAACACAAATGTCAAACAGGATTTATCATTTACACTACACAATGTTACATAAAGCACCAAAACTTCAAAGGAATTATATTTGAAACTAGACTTCTGAGTAATACTGAAGTTATCATTATAAATTACAGCAACACCTCCCTTTTCCTTTCAGGCGCTCGTGTTTATAACAATAATCTTGGGAGTGGACTCATTTAAAGTAATGTAGTCGTCAGGTTTTAGCCAGGTTTCTGTCAAACACAGCACATCTAGGTTATGATCTATAATCATATCATTAACAATAAGCGTTTTTGGCGAAAGGGATCGAATATTCAGCAACCCGAGATTTATCAATTGTTCATCCATATTATATCTGTTGTTTATTTGTTGGACATCAATTAAATTTTTACTGTTGAATGGTTTTGATGGTTTTTGTATTTACTGATTCGGGAACAGACACAGTCTCTATGTGATAATATCTAGGTGAAAGCGTCTCTATGTGCTGGGATTTAGCTGACTCTGGTGACGTGAGACAGCTAGCAGACGGTTGGTTTAGCCAGTTTGTCTGCTTCCTGACCTGGGCCCCAGTGAGTCAAGGTTTAGCTCTAAGATTATGTGCCAAATTACTAGAGAGAAGAGCAGCACCAGCCCGGGTAGGATGAATGCCGTCTATCTTCAACAGGTCGGGTCTGCCCCAAAAACTTTTCCAATTGTCTATGAACCCTATGTTATTTTGGACACCACTTAGACAACCAGCCATTGAGTGATGATAATCTGCTAACTATTTCATCACTCCTTTTAACAGGAGGGCCAGATAAACAGACTGCCGGTGACATCGTACTTGCGAGTTTACACACCTCTTTAATGTTAATTTTGGTGATCTCCGACTGAGTCGAACATCATTAGTGCCGGCGTGAATAATAATCTTAGAGAATTTACGATTAGCTTTAGCCAGCACTTTTAAATTTGCTTTGATGTCAGGCGCTCTGGCTCCCGGTAAACATGTGACTATGGTGGCTGGTGTCTCTATTTTCACGTTCCGTGTAATAGAATCGCCAATAACTAGGGCACTTTCAACAGGATCCTCAGTGGGTGCATCACTGAGTGGGGAGAACCTGTTTGATGTTCTAATCGAACGGCAGAGTGGTTTTTAGATCCGCGACTATGCTGTCTCACAGTCACCCAATTGCCCTGCTGCGGGGCTCAGCCGAACCAAACAATGAGTGTTCACTAAGCTAGTCGCATCCAAAACAGTATCTAAAGCTGTACCATTCTCACTACTCTCACATAAAGTCTGGATGCGTGTCTCTAAATCTGAAATCTTCTCCGTCAGCCTGATTAATTCCTTACATTTAACACATGTGAAGCCCTGTTCGCCAACGGAGATAGATATGCTAAACATGTAGCATGCAGTGCAAGTGACAATGACAGGGAAGAAGACATGGCTTACCGTATTTGTTGATGAATCCAAAACTTACCACACAACTTACTCCACTTACTTTGTTTGATGGAGTCTATTTAATAATCCAAATCACCACAGTTGTCTAATGAACTCAGAAAACAGGAGACCCGGGTGCCGGGATGGAAAGCTACCAGGCTAGCGAAAAGCTAACACGTGGTAGTGATTTAGATTAAAAGCTAGTGATGTCAAATTTAACTTGATAGGCTATATTAAACAATATATGGTGATGAGTAAGTTATTTTTAGCAGTATAGATAACAAAGAAAATATATCAAATAGAGATTCAAACGCAGCTATACAGAGCTACAAACACTGACGCATGCAGCAGCAGCAGTAGGTAGACTGGAGCAATCCAGTAGGACGTTCATGGAACCTCAAGGTTAAACAGTTCAAATGTTCTCATTGTTGACATATATTCCTTTTGTAATTGCAAATCAACTCACAGACAGAGTGTGTTGTCCAAAATCTTGAAAATAAAAGAAACTTAGCTCACATCTTTAGACACTTTAGGCAACTTAGCATCTGTAATTCACACATCTTTGGATCGTGAGAGAAACCAGACCTGAAGGAAAGACTCTCTGGTTTAGGACTCAATCCAGGATCTTCTTGCTGTGAGGAGCCAGTGTTTCCCACTCATACACTGGTGCCCTTAATCACAGATATAAGAGACACTTTGACTATTTCTGTCAGACGTCTACAGAAGCTCTTACTGAGAGTTAACAGAGGTTTAGATGTTGATGATTTATGGTTCATTTGAAGTCACCATTGTGGTGGGAAGCGTTTGCTTTTGTTGGGCTCTTGGTCCCTGTAGTTGTGTTGGCTTTTCTTTGGCTGCTTTAACTGTGTCTGTGAAACACAATAGTTGTGGCTGAGCAAGCAAAGACAACGTGACATCAGGTTTTGTCAGCTCCTCGTTGATGATCACTAAATCATCACAAAGCGAGCATCTGATTTTTTTTTCTTTTTTGGCAAGTTGTTTTCAATTGTAATTTGCTTATAGCTACTATACCTTTGTGAATCTGCAGAATTGGCACCAATAGCATTTAATTGATCAATTATCCTGAAGAAAAAAAAGTATGTGCACCCAACATTTTGAGCAAATATTTCACAAAGTCACACACACACATCAACATTTGGCCAATGATTCACAACAACGGTGACAAGTTTCATGCTGCAATGCATGATGGGTGGCTTCATAGTGCAAAACTCATGCTTGATTCCCAAACTTTTTTGATTTGATTGTCACCGTTGTTGTGAATCATAGGCCAAATCTTGATGTCGGTGTGTGACTTTGTGAAATATTTGCTCAAAATGTTGGGTGCACATATTTATTTTGGTCATCTTTCCAGATAGTTGATCCTTTTAATTTTATTGGTGCAAATACCACAGTATCACAAGGTTATTGTGGATATATACAAATTACTATTGTACCAAACAAGAACACAAAACTTAAAACACAACATCAGATGCTCGCGTTATGATGATTTAGTGATCATCAACAAGGAGCTGACAACACCTGATGTCACTATGCTTTGCTTGCTCAGCCACAACTATTGTGTTTCACAGACACAGTTACAGCAGCCAAAGAAAAGCTAACACAACTACAGGGACCAAGAGCCGAACTAAAGCAAACGCTTCCCACCACAATGGTGACTTCAAATGAACCATAAATCATCAACATCTAAACCTCTGTTAACTCTCAGTAAGAGCTTCTGTAGACGTCTGACAGAAATAGTCAAAGTGTCTCTTATATCTGTGATTAAGGGCAGCACCAGTGTATGAGTGGAAACACTGGCTCCTCACAGCAAGAAGATCCTGGATTGAGTCCTAAACCAGAGAGTCTTTCCTTCAGGTCTGGTTTCTCTCACGATCCAAAGATGTGTGAATTACAGATGCTAAGTTGCCTAAAGTGTCTAAAGGTGTGAGCTAAGTTTCTTTTATTTTCAAGATTTTGGACAAAAACACACTGTCTGTGAGTTGATTTGCAATTACAAAAGGAATATATGTCCACAATGAGCACATTTGAACTGTTTAACCTTGAGGTTCCATGAACGTCTATATCAGACGTGCAGATCATGTCCAAAAAAGACGTCATAAAAACTTTCATTCTGGCTCCTCAGTGGACGTCTTTTCAACGTTCGCCTCTAGGGTCAAAGACGTTGAAAAGACGTCTTTTGGACATAACTTTGCTTAGTGGGAGTGAAGTTTGGTGGTGGAAAAATCAAAAATCAGTCTAAAATACCAAGAAATCTTATACCTCTTATATTCCCAACCATAAAAGAGGCCAAATTCTGCAGCAGGATGGTGCTCCATCGCATACTTCCATCTCCACATCAAAGTTCCTCAAGGCAAAGAAGATCAAGATGCTCCAGGATTGGCCAGCCCAGTGACCAGACATGAACATCATTGAGCATATGTGGGGTAGGATGAAAGAGGAAGCATGGAAGACGAAACCAAAGAATATTGATGAACTCTGGGAGGCATGGAAGACTGCTTTCTTTGCTTTTCCTGATGACTTCATCAATAAATTGTATGAGTCCTTGCCAAACCGCATGGATGCAGTCCTTGCTCATGGAAGTCATACAAGATATTACATTTGGATCTCACAGCACCACTACTTAAATTACTGACATATTTTTGTATTTGCAGTAAATTTGTTCAATTTCTGTATAGACGACAAAACTTTTGTCTTGACAAAATTTGACCTTTCTGTCTTGATTAAATGATAAATCTTTTTTCAGTTAAACTAATTTATTTCAGTGCATTAAACATCATTTGGGAGGGTTTCAGCTTTTCATATGAGCTATTTCTAACACCAGTTGATGAATTAAAAATCAGGTTAATAGCAGGTGTTTCTACAAAATAGATCAGGGACTCAGGGACTGTATATGAAAATTGAAATTAACTGGATAACATCACCGTTGTTAAAAGCGCTATATACAGGTCCTTCTAAAAAAATTTGCATATTGTGATAAAAGTTCATTATTTTCCATAATGTAATGATAAAATTTAAATGTCATATATTTTAGATTCATTGCACACCAACTGAAATATTTCAGGTCTTTTATTGTTTTAATACTGATGATTTTGGCATACAGCTCATGAAAATACAGCTCGGCCTAGCTTTATTTCCCTGCACGTTCACAAAGTGCATGGATGCAACTCTGGCTCCTCTGAGACTCCTGGGCATCTGCGTCCTGAACTATAGAGACTGTAACAATATCGACTATGAGTCTGATATCTCGGGGAATAATTAACTTTTGAGTTAATATTCATGAGTTTATGAATATAATTTGCTAGTCGTTCATTACGTTTATTAAAATTTTCCGATAAGGAAACTGTTTAATTAAATACAAGTAACCTTTAAGGAATTGCTTGAAGTTATCTTCCTAAGTTTGTCCTGCAAATTAGTTATAGACTTTCAAATCAATTCTCAATAAGGGATTACTGCTTTACGAGAGCATAAGAAGCATTAACTTTACTGATCAGGACAAATTAATATTTCGCATGTTCGTACAGTTATATTACTAAAATCGTAGCGCTAAGCAGCATTAGCTAACATTCAAGATTCGTAAGTTTCATTGACTTCGTGTATGTGGAAAAATAACAGCTTCAATTCAGAAATATCTTTTGGAAGTTTAATAACACAGACTAAAGATAACACTACAATAAACACAGAAAGTACATACTAAATATGCATCAAGAGAGTAGAATATAGATAGGACATGAAACTAAAATTGTATCTAAACGAAAAGGATAAAAGAAGACAAAATAGAGAGAGAGAGAGAGAGAGAGAGAGAGAGAGAGAGAGAGAGAAAGAGAGAGAGAGGATAACAGCGTTCACTTCAGTTTGTTACCAGAGCCCTCAAAGAGTTAATCTCGTCCCCAAAACGGAGGTAACACGACTTTTCAACAGCAGCTTGGATTGTAGAAATAAGAATACTTGCTTTGGTTTCTCGCGTGTAGTGTATTCTGAGTTCAAATGTCCCACGCGCTCCGTGGTTCCTTTGAAGTCGGCTGGTGTTGGCTCTCGGTTTGCGAAGAAGTTTAGCTGGGTGCGGCCGGCTCTTGTTGGATGTTTCTGGAAGTTGCTGTTTCCTCCTCTCTGAAGAAGGCTGGGAAGAGGGTGGCGGATTGCAAAGCAAAGGCGGATTGCAAAGCAAAGGCAAAGGCATGCGGGTTGCATGGGCACTTAATGTTAAGAGAGTGACGCCCATTACCTGGATGCTCCAATCGATCTGATCGTTTTCGGCGCGAAACTAAGTTCTTTGTTCGGCTGAGTTCCTCCTCCTGGCTGGCACGCCCATGGTGGCATACAAATGCATTTATCCTTACAAAGTTGGCACTTTTGTAATAATGCATGTCCTTTAAATTCTTTTACAAGATTCGGTACGATTGCATTTTTCTGTTTCTAAAAATACCAAAAAACACAGGTCTGAGATGTGTGAATCCACAAATACAAGCTTTCCACTGTCTGGTGGCCTAAATAGTTTGCGTTAACATTCATATAATCCTCCTAATTATTACAGACATATATACAAACATTCAGACAGAAAAGTATACATTTAGTACGTTTTTAGGGGGCTTTTAACCATCTCTTTTCCATGAGCTGGGTGAACATTTCATTTGTGCCTCTCTATGTGTGTGTGTGAGGTGTGAAAGTTCGCGATAGGGCTATTTGGGCAATAAAAGTTCTCTCCCCGGGGAGATCAAAGAACGCTCTTCCAGACATTTTGGCGTCGTTCATACCATCAATCGCCTTATCGTGATCTGATAAAGCGCTTCACGAGAGGTGCGAGCCATCTGGCCGCCTGCCAGAGGAACAGACGTCATTGTGGCTACAGTCCGCCTTTTTGTTCGGCTGATGTCCTGTGGTCATTATCGGACAACTCCTCATCACAATGAACGGATGGTAGGTGAGTCGGCGGTCGGGCAGCAGGTGTCTGTTACGGCTGGGGAGCCAGCTCGATGAGATCCGTCTCTGCTTCGGGCGTTGTAACCTCCCTCCGTGGTTTCCATCGGAGACCTCCAGACACGGCTGTCGTGAGCTTGGCTGTGGAGGTTCTCATCTCGCTGAATTTTCTGTACAGGAAGAAGGCGACGCCCAGGGTTAGGGTATTGCCGAAGATCATAGAGACACATAGTGCAGTGTCAGCTGCGGTCCAGGTTTGGTCAACAGGAGAGGCATTCAGGATAGGCATTCGGGACAATGCTTGAAGGGTTGCATCAAGGGGAGTGATGTCAATGAGCTGGGGCCCCCCTTTCTCAATCCACAATTCTAACTCAGGGCGAGGTGAAGTTGTGGTCCTTGAAGAAGGCGGGATTTCCAGTTCTGACTGGTACTCTTCGCTTGGGAGGTGGTACAGGGCCAAGTCGTCCAGGTGGAGGATGGCTCCTCGCGGTACCTGGACCCACATGCTCTGATCCAGCAGGTTGATGCGGGTTGCAGTGTCGTGTTGGTCGTAGATCAGTGTGGCGGTGCGCACTGGAGTGTTGACGAGCCATCTGTCACCTACGATCTCTGCTTGCGTCCCGGTGACTTGGGTACGAGGCGTTGCGTCAGTGGGGCAGCGGGTATCGCTGAGCATAGGTTGCAAACCGCAGATTCCCTCGGTGTTGTCTCGGAGGAAAGGTTTGCTTGGGCAGAGATAATGAATGTCTTTGGTCAGGGTGCACATGTGCAGGTTTGGAGCTAGGTACAGCTGGGTGTCGCTGTCATGGTATGCGACTACCTGGGGTGTGCGTACCTTGAGGTGAGTGTTACCTTTCCATAAGCCCACATTGATAATGTCTTTGAGTCGGTAGATTCGGCTCGACTCGATGATGGGTAAGTTAAGGAGGAAACCCATTTCTTTCTGCTCGGGGTCCATGTACAGGGGAATGGCGCTACCTAGGGAGTAGGCCAGGTGAATCTGCAGAGGGTCAGTGGGTGTGTTGATCGCAGATGCCAACACGTTTTGCACAAGGCTTAAAGGTATCAGGTACGGTGGGATTCTACCCATGGCTAAGCTGTCGATGGACGAGCTTATTTCCCATAACATGTCAGTCATTAAGGCTGTAACCAGCTGCGTTCGGGCAAAGTCATTCTGGAAGACGGTGAATAACTGTTTCATGGAGTTCATGGTCTGGTTCAACAGGACACTGTGGGTGTTTAGAATTACCACAGTTCCTCTCAACGTCTTGCCGATAGTTTGCAAAGCTGCACTTTGTGTGGTGAGTTGCTCTTTAAGCTGTGGGAGTTCATTTTGGATTTCTGCCACATGTCGTCTTACTGTGGCGATGTTTACCGCGTTGACACTGGACATGCCAATGTTAAACAGAGTTCCGACGGCGGCGGCGGCTCTGAGCAGCGCTCCCAGGAACCGTTTGGAGCGGCGGTTGTGTCCTCCTAACTCTGCTTGGGTGACGGTCATCTTCTCTAGCTGGTTGAGCATGTGCTTGATATCGGCCTCGGCGTGGAGGAGAGAGTCCTCTGTCCAGCGAGCACCGCCCAGCTGTACTGGGCTATTGCACGGGGTAGTGTGCTTTGTAGACGCTATGGGGTCAAGTCGGACATACACCTTCTGGGTGTATGTTCGGCAGTTGGTAATCAAGAGTCGGGGTTGCTCTCTCAGTACGATGCCAGAGGCTGGACCTGGTGTGATGATGTCTGGTGGTGGCTGGCCTCTGATTGTCTGGAGGCACAGGAGCATGATCCACAGTCGCATCCTGTTATAAGCAAGAGAGAGAGGTAGGGATGAGAAGGGGAAGAGAGAGAGGGTATAGGTCAGCGAGGTTTGTCCCAGGTTGATGGGACACGTCTTCTCGTTTCAGGGGCGGCGGTTGGGTTCCGCTTGCATTGGCCCCTAACTGTCTTTCTCTGTTAGTGGCCACATGTCTCTTGATCGGGTTTCGGTGAACCCATTTGAGAACCGGTTCTCTCTGTCCCCGGTTTAGTTGAATCTGGTACGCGACGGGAGAGAGTTTGTTCGTAATCTCCTGAGGTCCCGTCCAGTGGGGCAGAAATTTCTTTGACAGCCGTCGGGGGCCTGTCAAAGGTGGCGGGTTGAAGTTGTAGTACCAGATCTTGTCGCCCACCTCCAGTTCTTGGTGTGAGGCTTTGCGGTCGTAATAGGCTTTCCGACCTTCAGCGCTCTTTTGCAAGTGTTGCTGGGCAAAGGCGAAAGTTGTTTTTAAATGTCTATGGAGCTCATCGAGGTACTGGAACGTGGTGTGCACGCGTGACAAGGTTGGAGTCGCCGGGTTGGTACAGCAGGTGTAGTGGCAGAGTCATCTGCCGCCCAGTCATGAGTTCAAAAGGGATACCGTGTTGATTCCTGCGGGTGGCTTTGAGGGCCATCAGAACGAGGGGGAGTTTCATATCCCAGTCTTTCTGGTTAGCAGACACATACTTTCTCAGCATGGCGACCACCGTTCTGTTCGATCTCTCAACTTGCCCTGATGCGATGGGGTGGTGGCTGACGTGCAGTCTAGCCCGTATCCCCAGGCATTTCCAGATCTGTTGCATGATCTCGGCAGTGAAATGGGTGCCTCTGTCTGAGTTGACTCTCAGTGGCAATCCGAATCGGGAGAAAATGTGGTTTAACAGGAGGTATGCCGTGGTCTGGGCAGTGTCGTTGGGTGCTGGTAGACACTCCACCCACTTGGTGAACTGGCACACAACTGTGAGAAAGTACCTGTTGCCTCTTGTGGACCTGGGCAGGGGTCCTACCCCGTTAATTTGTAGGTCTGACCCCGGGAACGTGGTCCCTCTGCGTTGCAGTGGGGCTCTGTGTTTCGGGTTTGCTGGCTGGAACTGACAGCAAACCAGACATTCTCTGACGTACTCCGCAACATCTTGTTGCATGCCGGGCCAATATGTCACCTGTTTCAGTGTGTCATACGTGGCTCTGGTGCCGTGGTGTCTCGCATATGGTGTGTCGTGGGCGTACATTAGCATAACCCCCCTTTGCGATCGTGGCATCACAAGCCGTGGCGTTGTGCTGTCATCGGGTGCAAACTACAGAATGTCGTCCTGTATACGCACCATGTTTTTGGTGTTATGTAGATGTTTGAGGCTTGAGTCATCAGAGAGCTCAGAGTCAGTGATAGGGTGGTTGGAGGGGTCAGAGAGGTGGTCGAAAATTGTCTTTATTGGAGTTTCAGAAGCTTGTATCTCCGCGATGTCGTTGTGGGAAATCTGCGTTGTTAGCGATAGCGACTGTGAGGCGGGCATTGTAGCTGGTGTCGATTGCTTGCTGCGGGTTAGCACTGCACCGCTGGGGCTGGATGTGGGATTTGGAGGTTCCCTAATCTCGCCGTGTAGTGCGTTAGCGTCTTGTAGCATTTGCTGCACTTGAGACTTGAAACCTGCGTACGGTACCTCCGCCTGGGTGTCATCAGTCAGGTTGGTATGGAGAGGTGAAGCAGGTTCATCCGTTTCCATGACAGGCTGATGGGAGACTGTGTATACTACAAGGTGGCTGTCCTCTGTCAGCTCCGTTCGGCAGACCTGGTCTTTGGCCACCGGCATGACAGATGTTATGGCGATGAACTTGAAGGGGACAGTGAACAGTGTGTTGTCTGTACTCCCTTCGGGTATCAGTGCGTGTGGAATGGGTCCAATGATGGGTAACACAAGTTCAAAGTCATGAAAGTCATTGCTGATTAGCCATCCCAGCCGAAAGGCTTTGGGAATGTTGATGTCAATTGCTGTGCAGTTGTTGAACAGGATGTAAACAATACGAGATGACACTTCAGTGAGGGGTGTGGCTTCAAGTGTGAGTCCGAGTTCCACACATTCGGGTGAAGGTTGGAAGAAACCCAGCGTGTGGTTTAAGGTTTGACCACATCGCATGTTGAGCCGCACGGCGACCCCTTTGGTGTATGCTGGTATTACAGTTCCTTGTTCACTGACAAGCGTGCAGACTTCTGGGATGGTCTGTCCTGACATGAGATTGTCATGACTGATGGAAACGTGTGGCTGTGAAGTTAATGGAGCCCATACCACTTCGTTACACACGTCTACATGAGCCCGGAGGCGAATCAGAATGTCTGCTCCGATGTAAACATCGTGGGCGGGGTCCGGCAGGACCAGGAAATAATGGGTAAGGCACCGGTGGTTCCATGTCACGCGCAGCGCACAGATTCCTCTGGCAGACACCATAGAGGAGGGGTATGAGTTCAAAGGGAAATGGGTGCGCTTGCTGGCGTAAGGCGTGTGTGGTGCCTTTTCACTGATTGACTTGAACAGTGAGAGACTAATGGCTGAGTTATCGGCCCATAGTGCGAGAATACTGTTCGTTGTGGTGATATCATTCAGCTGTAGGTCATTCATGACCTGGGGGCAGAAGGTATCGGAGTCTTTGGTGAGCTGAAATGTGCAGAGTAGCGAACTTGAACTTGGCTTCGTGGCTGAGGCTGTGTTTTCACAGTGTGCTGCAGGAGGTCCTGTGACCTTTGTGACCTGGCAGTCTGGCTCTGTGGGCGTTTCCGTGACCTTTGTGACTTGACAGTCTTGCTCAGACGATGTGTGTGTATGAAGGGGCAGAGGGTCACGCGCCAGGCCCAGAATTTCAGCTGTTTGAAGTCCAGTAAGGGTTCGAAGCGGTCCAGCAGGTCTTTTCCGATGAGAAACGGATACGTGTTAATCGGGGAGACATAGACGGGGTGTACAAGGCTCATAGGTCCAATCGTCAGGTGAATGGGAGCTATGTGCTTGAGCTGGATGTCGTTTTGGCTATACGACTGCACATTTAGCTTGCAAGTTTGAAGGTTAAGAGTGCGATTTTGTCTCTGTGCTTCAAATCTGAGTTTTCCAAATAGTTGGGCGGAAATCAGCGTGAGATCGGAGCCAGTGTCAACGAGGGCTTCGAGCTTAACTTCCCTTTCCATGGTGATGGTTAGATAGAGTTTTCGAGCCATTCTCTTCTCGATCAGGTTTCCCAGGAGTCTTGGTGTGGGGACCTGTGTGTTGCTTGTTAAGCCGTCGGGATATGTCTGTGGTGTCTCGTTTTGAGTGCAAATAGTCAAAACAGCACTTTCTGGTATCTTGGGGTGACACATGATGCTGTTTTGGTCAGGGGCTGTTGCTGTCAGCTGTAGTGAGTGTGTGCTGCTGACGTGTGGGGGTGCAACAGTCAGTTCAATAGTCTGTGGTGGAGGAACAGTGTTCAGGGTGCTTAATGCAGTTGCAGGAGGGTCGGGAAGGTTGATTTCAGGTTTCAGATTTAGTCATGCTTTATCTGGCCCATTCTTCTTGTCTTCCTTGTGAGGTTTCTTTTGGAGAAACTCTCTCAGTGTTTTTAAGAGCTCTGCAACTTCAGAAGCGGCTGCACTTTCTTTGTTCGATGTGGGCTCAGCTCTGAGCTTACCATTATCACGTCGAGAGTGGCCCCTTTGCTGGCTTTCTGGGCTGGGTGGTCTAGGAGGTTCGTTTTGGCTCCGTCTGGGTTGCCGGCCGGCTTCCCAGGTGCTCACCCCCTTTTGGTTGTGGAAGGCGAGGCAGGTCCCAGGATCCTTCAGAGCGATTGCTCTGGTGCCGTGGACGGCCGCCACCATGATCACGCTGCCCTCTGCTGGCTTGGAGTGGTTTAGACTCTCTGTTGACGGGTCTGTAATTGTGGTTCTGTTCGCGCCTCTAGGGTTAGCTCTGGGTGGTGCTCAGAGACAGGGCAAATGGTGGGCTGTCTTACAGTCTTTTCAGAAATGGTTTTCTGTTTGACGTAAGCTTTGTGAGCTAAGTCTCTCAACTGCTGCGTATCCATACTGTGCGGGCACGCCAGCACCCCAGGTGGTGACTGATGGTTGGGTGCAGGTTTCGGAGGAACAGAGTTTTGAAGTTGATGTCTTCCTCCATGCCTGGGTCGTTACGTGCCCCAAAGTAAGCACGTCGCAGTCGGTTATAATAGTTCTGTGGGGTCTCAAGTCGGGCTTGCTTGAGGTCCATGGCAGTGATGAGCCCCTGGTCTGACTCAGGGTCAGAGTACTCACGAATTAGAGCTTGTCGTAGATGCCAGTAATCCGCTTTGACGGCCTCTGGTTGTCGCTCCGTACGTCACGGTTAGACGTGGCCCTGAGTAGGTACAGTCTGTTCCAGTTGTTCGCGTGAGCGACAGTTTGCAGATAAAAGTCTATGTCTTTTAAGTATGCATGGACGTCGTGTCCTCCTGCAGGGTCTGGGCTGAAGGTAGGAATATTTCTGGCCAGCTTGTCAAGGTTCTTTGAAGCTCCGTGGCTGTTGACCTTGACTTCCTGGAAGGGCTTCCTTTCCTCTGCTGCAGACGGGGATTCGTGGAGACTGGCGGGTGACATTTTGAATGGTGGGCTGTCACCCCCCTTCGTAGCTCTTGCTTCTTGGCTGAACGGTGCGGAGTAACTGGTCAGGGGAAACTCTGTGTTGTGTGTTTCCCCCTTCCGGTCACGTTGCAGTGTATGATTGTCTTAGTTCTCTTTGCACCATGTCAAGTTCATCTTTGAGCTCGTGTCTTTGCTGGATGAGCTCATCGATCTCGGCTTGTGCTGACTGCAAATGTTTTGCATAGGCTTTGGCTCTAACATCTCTGTCTTTAAGTGCATTATTGGCTCTCTCCAGGAGGGATTCGCCACGCCGAAGCTGTTCGTCGAGTTCTTTCTTGGCGTCTTTCTCTGATTGTACTCGTCGGTCGAGACGGAGTTCCTCCAGGGCCTTTTGAAGTCTTTCTACTTCCTTTCCTTGTTCTTTGTCCGTTTCATCAGCTTTCTCTGTTTGTAGAAGCTGATCTAGACGAAGCTGGGTGAGGGCTTGGTCTCTCCGGGCTTCCTCGGCTCGAAGCTTTAGCGTTGCTGCATCCTGTTCCAGATTGGCGTAGCTCTCTTCGCTTTAACGTGCCTGCGCGATGAGGACGTGGGCGAGGCTTCCGAGGATCTTGGCCACCTCTTTGTTAGAGTAGCTCTGCGTTGGATCGTGTGTCATCAGCTGGTCTAGCTCGGTGTCCAGTTGCTCCTGGCTCAGCTGCCCCAGATTCCCTTGACTGGTGGCCGTTAGCGCTCCCAGCCATGTCGCTAGGCGGTCCCACGGGACGGCAGGACTGGATGAACGGGACATGCTGGCTCACTGTGGACGAGAGAAACACAGCACACACACACAGAGAGAGGCCAATGCAAGCTTGTTTTAAAGCTAACGAGCTATCGCACGGGCTATGCCGTAGATAGGAATTTTGGGCTAACTGATGTAGACAGTTAGGCAGTTTAAACAATTAGACAATTTGGACAATCAGGTGGGCGGTAGCCCTGGGGGTCACTTGGTGACCCGCTGCTCGGTCGTCACTTAATTACTAAGTTCTCCTTGGGATCTCTTGGTGAACTGAAAGAAACACAATTATGACAGTCCAACAGTGAGGATAGGAAAGAGCACAGTGGGGACAAACACAAAATGAATTGGTCTGTAATGGACGGAAAGTAAGCGTGAGCGCTAGAGATGTTAGAGAAACCTAAAGGGCTAAGCCTGTTACTTTTTGTAAGAGTTTCTGATAGGGCCTACGCATGGTGGATAGCAGGGTAGGAGACTTAGGAAAAAGGTGCGGCTTATAGAACAAGAGAAAAAAATAAATGGGCCAAATGCTCAGGATATATTAAAATTCGGCTTATACTATGGGTTTTATCCCATTTAGCTAATCCGGCGTGAATTGAGGTCGCTCAGGTGGAAAACCCAGCGGTGTGGTCGGCCTTCCAGACGTTTCCAAACACCCAACTGCCGTGTCCTCGGTCCTTCGTTACTCTGTCGCGTTACGCCCACTCAAACAGCTTATGACTTTAAACACAACCTGACAACACCAATCCATCAACCGCCAGTCCGCACAGCAAAATTGGTACGTTCCCTAGAACCCTCTCTTTCAAGAGTGGCCCCCTATTAGGCCTCGGTTTAGGTACTGGTCCCAGAAATTGCCTTGCGTGCGTGAGCTGGACTGGTTGACTTCTTTGGAGTGTCAAATTGCTGATGTCACCACTGCGGGCCGCAACGGCGGACAGAGATAAAAGAAACCGAGATTCACACACAGCCGGTGTCGGTCACGTTGGTCGGGCAACCCTGCTGGTGGAGACCAGTTTGAGACGATTCTCAACTCACCATAGATGCTTGTGAGCCCTACACTAAATACACAAAGAGGGTAAACAGGTGGAATCAAAATGAATTAAAAACTCTCCTGTTCACCGGATCAAAGGATTTATGCTTGTAGGCGAAAAGGAAGTGGAAAATTACAATATCAAGAGCAATTTAGAAAAAGGCAAAGGTTTCTGTCAAATAATGATAAAACAAAAGCACTTTTGACACTGTTTGTAATTACCAGAATTAGCGTAACCCCAATGAGAGGGGAAAAGAAAAACTTTTGCAGGAAAAAAAAAAAATTAAAAAAAAAAAAAATTTTTTTTTACCTTTGAAGCTAGTTTAAATGAAATTTAACTAAGCCTGTAAGGAAAAATCAAATAAAAGAAAGCAATAGAAATACTATCCTATAACGATTAATCGCTAAGTGAGAGTATCAAAATAAAAGAATTAATCAGAAAGGAAATAGGGAGTTTAGTGGTGCGTTGACTTAGCAGGGTACAGCCACAAGGTGGCGTCCTTCCTTCTAAGTGGACTGTCTGTGATTTAAACCTAATTTCACTTTGAGTTAGAGAAAAGTGTTTTTCTTTTTAAACTTCAAATTCGAATAAGGGTGTTTAATCAGCGAGAAAGGAGACTTGGTTGTTGCTATGGAACAACAACAATAACAACAAAAATTGTATAAATGAAACTGTGCACAACAGTAATCAATAAACAACTTATAGGCTCAAACTTACTTTGTTAAGGCGGAATCAAATAGCGGAGAGTGACACTATCCGAATTTATCCACGCGATGGCGCTGTTGCGTCTGTCCTAGACTAGGGTTAGTTAGGCAGAAATTATCCACCAGATGGCGCTATCTGGTTTTAGAGTCGCCCTCTGGCGTTCACATGCGGCTTTGCAAACAGGACAGAAATCAGTTTCTTTGAGAGTCGCCCTCTGCTCACACGCGCGTTGCAGACAGGACAGAAATCAGTTTCTTTTGAGTCGCTTGGCACTCGCAAGCGGCGTTGCAAAACTCACAATTACTTCTTAAAAACACGGGGGTTTCTCTCTGTGCTGTACGGGCACGGGAAACAAAAACGGTGAATACAGGAATTTTCCGTCTGTCTATCACACATTTACAAGAAGAACTCCAATAGACATTTATCAAACTGGCTGACGGTTTTCAGCAATTTTTGATTCAAATGTTTTAGGTCTCAGATTTTGGTTAGCTAAGCCAAACTTAAACCAGGAGTTATCGTTTATCTTAACGATATAATATTATTAGGCCTATTATTGACTCAAGGAGTCTCGCTCGGGTCAATACCTCGCGTTGATTCTTCAATACATTTGTTTGGAAATCACGCGGAAGAAACAATCTTGCGCCTACGGCTGCAGAGATTTCTTGGTTTTCTGTTTCAATATTGGATTTGGCGGTCGCCTATACTGTCATTAATATAGGCCAACTTATTCCAATCATGTGTTCAGCATCTGTTTATGCTTGGGTCACTTTCAGCTGTACCTCTCAATTCAAGAACGCGCGTGCGTGTTATTAATACTCCCAAAAATACACAATGAACAGAATATGGATATTGTTCACACATACACAAACGTTTGAAACTTGCCCGCATTCTCCACCAAATAAACTGTAACAATATCGACTATGAGTCTGATATCTCGGGGAATAATTAACTCAAAGGGATTTAATATTCATGAGTTTATGAATATAATTTGCTAGTCGTTCATTACGTTTATTAAAATTTTCCGATAAGGAAAGGTAACCTTTTGCTTGAAGTTATCTTACTAAGTTTGTCCTGCAAATTAGTTATAGACTTTCAAATCAATTCTCAATAAGGGATTACTGCTTTAAGAGAGAGCAAGAAGCATTAACTTTACTGATCAGGACAAATTAATATTTCGTATGTTCGTACAGTTATGTTACTAAAATCGTAGCGCTAAGCAGCATTAGGTAACGTTCAAGATTCGTAAGTTTCATTGACTTTGTGTATGTGGAAAAATAACAGCTTCAATTCAGAAATATCTTTTGGAAGTTTAATAACACAGACTAAAGATAACACTACAATAAACACAGAAAGTACATACTAAATATGCATCAAGAGAGTAGAATATAGATAGGACATGAAACTAAAATTGTATCTAAACGAAAAGGATAAAAGAAGACAAAATAGAGAGAGAGAGAGAGAGAGAGAGAGAGAGAGAGAGAGAGAGAGAGAGAGAGAGAGAGAAAGAGAGAGAGGATAACAGCGTTCACTTCAGTTCGTTACCAGAGCCCTCAAAGAGTTAATCTCGTCCCCAAAACGGAGGTAACATGACTTTTCAACAGCAGCTTGGATTGTAGAAATAAGAATACTTGCTTTGGTTTCTCGTAGTGTATTCTGAGTTCAAATGTCCCGCGCCCGTGGTTCCTTTGAAGTCGGCTGGTATTGGCTCTCGCTTTATGCGAAGAAGTTTAGCTGGGTGCGGCCGGCTCTTGTTGGATGTTTCTGGAAGTTGCTGTTTCCTCCTCTGAAAAAGGCTGGGAAGAGGGTGGCGGATTGCAAAGCAAAGGCGGATTGCAAAGCAAAGGCAAAGGCATGCGTGTTGCATGGGCACTTAATGTTAAGAGAGTGACGCCCATTACCTGGATGCTCCAATTGATCTGATCGTTTTCAGCGCGAAACTAAGTTCTTTGTTCGGCTGAGTTCCTCCTCCTGGCTGGCACGCCCATGGTGGCATACAAATCCATTTATCCTTACAAAGTTGGCACTTTTGTAATAATGCATGTCCTTTAAATTCTTTTACAAGATTCGGTACGATTGAATTTTTCTGTTTCTAAAAATACCAAAAAACACAGGTCTGAGATGTGTGAATCCACAAATACAAGCTTTCCACTGTCTGGTGGCCTAAATAGTTTGAGTTAACATTCATATAATCCTCCTAATTATTACAGACATATATACAAACATTCAGACAGAAAAGTATACATTTAGTACGTTTTTAGGGGGCTTTTAACCATCTCTTTTCCATGAGCTGGGTGAACATTTCATTTGTGCCTCTCTATGTGTGTGTGAGGTGTGAAAGTTCGCGATAGGGCTATTTGGGCAATAAAAGTTCTCTCCCCGGGGAGATCAAACCATCGTTCATACCATCAATCGCCTTATCGTGATCTGATAACGCGCTTCACGAGAGGTGCGAGCCATCTGGCCGCCTGCCAGAGGAACAGACGTCATTGTGGCTACAAGACGATTGGCCCGTTCTGGCACAATCAAGATAACTAGTGATTCAGCTTCGAGATGCTGTTCTCGCTCACATGAAGGTGTCGGGGTTGAGGCTAAACGCCAAGAAAGTGTTTTATCTCCAATACAGAGTACCACATTTCCGGGCGTAGTTTGTCATTTCGAAGACCATGAAGGCTCATCTAACGCCCGCTTGGGTAGAAGCGATTCTCATAGCCATAAATAAGGTGAAGCTAGGCCAGTCACTTACTGTGAAACAGTTTCAGAGACTGTTAGGTCTGATGGCAGCAGCGTCCAACGTGATAACTTTTGGCCTGCTGTACATGAGACCCTTGCAGTGGTGGCTCAAGACCAAGGGGTTCTCCCCGAGGGGAAATCCATTTTGCATGATCAAGTTCACGCGGCGTTGCCTTCGTGCCTTGGTTATGTGGAATAATCCTTGGTTTCTGTCCCAGCCCACTAAGCAAAGTTATGTCCAAAAGACGTCTTTTCAACGTCTTTGACCCTAGAGGCGAACGTTGAAAAGACGTCCACTGAGGAGCCAGAATGAAAGTTTTTATGACGTCTGTTTTGGACATGATCTGCACGTCCGATATAGACGTTCATGGAACCTCAAGGTTAAACAGTTCAAATGTGCTCATTGTGGACATATATTCCTTTTGTAATTGCAAATCAACTCACATACAGTGTGTGTTTGTCCAAAATCATGAAAATAAAAGAAACTTAGCTCACACCTTTAGACACTTTAGGCAACTTAGCTTCTGTAATTCACACATCTTTGGATCGTGAGAGAAACCAGACCTGAAGGAAAGACTCTCTGGCTCAGGACTCAATCCAGGATCTTCTTGCTGTGAGGAGCCAGTGTTTCCCACTCATACACTGGTGCTGCCCTTAATCACAGATATAAGAGACACTTTGACTATTTCTGTCAGACGTCTACTGAAGCTCTTACTGAGAGTTAACAGAGGTTTAGATGATGATGATTTATGGTTCATTTGAAGTCACCATTGTAGTGGGAAGCGTTTGCTTTAGTTGGGCTCTTGGTCCCTGTAGTTGTGTTAGCTTTTCTTTGGCTGCTGTAACTGTGTCTGTGAAACACAATAGTTGTGGCTGAGCAAGCAAAGATAAAGTGACATCAGACGTGGCCGAGGCTGCATCTGTATGTCTTTCCCCTGTTGCTGCTCCTGGGAGTTCTGGAGAGGGACGCTGGGACGGGGTTTGTCTGTTACTAATAGCCCCGTTCTGGTCGGGCTGAGTGTTGCTATCAGAACATAGTGTCTCTCCTAGACGGCCCCCTGGAGGAGATCCCTGTCAGGAGAGACCTTCTTTTCCAAGGGATGGGGTCAATATTTCACCCCACCTAGAGTTATGGAAACTGTGGGCTTGGCTTCTGAGGGGGCTCAGCTCATAGATTCAGGTCCTCCCACTGAGGTGGTAGAAACCATTCTTCACTCCAGAGCTCCGTCTGCTTTAGAAACTAGACCAGGGAGAAAGGTCTCAGGTTACGTATGTAACCATGGTTCCCTGAGAGGGAATGAGACGCTGAATCGCTTTGCCATACTCAGCATTTCTGTGACCGTCTTGCTTCGACATTTAAGAAGCTGACATCGTTTGGACTGATTTCAGTCATGCTTCACGACACAGTAACGCAGAGGCGTTCCCGCAGCGCTTCGACACAGCGTCTCGTTCCCTCTCAGGGAACCATGGTTATATACGTAACCTGAGACGTTTTCATTACTCCTATAATGTATGGTATACAGAAAAATATATATGTTTGTATTGAACATTTATGGAACAACAGAATTTGTGTGAAAATAAATCATAAAAGTGGTTTATTTTATGTAAAAATCTTAAAAATAGATGGGGTTTCTAGGGCGTCTTTTACCCCATGTGTGGCTCACCAGTGTGGGGCAAAAGGCACAAAGTATTGATACAAATACTTTCGCTAAAATAATATGTTTTTAATAATGTCTAAGGTTTTACTTGTTCAAAACAATCACTTTAGCAAAGTTTGAACTATTTTTAGTTTATTTTTATGAATAAAATAATTCATTTTTGATCAATAAATATGCTGTCATTAAAATATATTAATACAGAAATATATCTGAAAAATATAGGAAAAAAATCATTTAAAAAGTAAAGATTCTGAAAGCATTGAAGGAGATCCCATAATAATTGAATATAGATTTACAGTAGTAACAATAAATTATATTTTATTATATGATATGATTAATATCTCATTTTTAAATATGATGGTTCCATTATAAATATGGTGATTATCTCTAAGGTGGACACCCAACTTAATATATGATTCTTACAATCTGAATCTAACCATGTCATGTCAACAAATGGAAAAGTCAGCGGCTGTTTATCATCATGTTAAATATGGTGCCTTTTGCCCTGACAGCAGGGGTGCCTTTTACCCCAAATATACCGTGGCCCAGTAGTGCAGCTGTACTAAATTAAACCACAACACAATGGAATTAAACCACGACACAACGGAATCGCCACAACACAAAGAAATCGCCACAACACAACGGAAACGAGCCACAACAACGAAATCGCCACGACACAACGGAATCGTCACAACACAACGGAAATGCTCCCGACCACGAGGGGGCTCTCGGAGTGCAATAAAGTTAGTTTTCCTTGCCATTGTTCTATAGATTGGCCAGTCTTACAAAGATATAAACACTACGATCAGTTTTAAGTGTGTAACCATTGTATATCGACATGAAATATAAATTCAAAATCACCTTTAGCTGCGTATTTATACTCGTGTTTTTACATGCTGTCACGACGCTTGATGCCCAAGAGAACGTCTGCCAATTCCACCAAGTGGATGAAACGTATAATTTTATGAATTAAAATGACTTCTTTGTTTTGTTTAAATGTTCCAATGTTGTGCATTATTGAGTCAGTTTTTTTAGAATACAACAAAGCTGTGGAATTTTAACATGTCTGTTTTTAAATGTTAAAAGTTATTTTAATTCATACAAATTATATGTTTCAACTGCATGGTGGAATTGGCAGACATTCCCTTGGGCATCAGGCGCCGTGTAAAAGCGTTTTTGAGTATAAATATACAGCTATAATGCATGTAGGTGATTTTGAATTGATATTTAATGTCGATATACAATGGTTACACACTTAAAACTGATCGTAGTGTTTAAATATCTTTGTAAGACTGGCCAATCTATAGAACAATGGCAATGAAAAACTGACTTAATTGCACTCCGAGAGCCCCCTTGTGGTCGGTAGCATTTCCGTTGTGTTGTGGCTTGTTTCCGTTGTGTTGTGGTGATTTTGTTGTGTTGAGGGCGATTCCGTTGTATTGTGGCTTGTTTCCGTTGTGTTGTGGGGATTTCGTTGTGTTGTGGCTTGTTTCCGTTGTGTTATGGCAATTTCGTTGTTGTGGCTCGTTTTCGTTGTGTTGTGGCGATTTCTTTGTGTTGTGGTTTAATTCCATTGTGTTGTGGTTTAATTTAGTACGGCTGCACTACTGGGCCACTGTACAAATACCATACTTTTACATATTCTTCCGTTATTGTAAAACTGTTGCTTTAATTACCTTGAACAAAATTGACAAACATTAACAAGACCTTTGTTTCAAAATGTATTCAACTATTTTAGCGATTCTTATTTGCTACTTAAATCTACAACATTTTTAAAAAACATCAAATATTCGATCAAATGAGCACAGAATCTACTTTGCGCTGCTGCTCGTGATTGTGAATATCAGACAAATCTCAATGTGCCTCTTGAAAAGCGGATGTTTTTAAAAGGGCTGAGGCAAGTTTTTGTGCCATTTAGTGGTTTAGAGGAAAATAAAATCAAAGAAGCCTTTTACCCCATGGGGCCTTTAGCCCCGTTGTACCCTATAGTCCAATGTTGTGCAGTTGTTTTCAAAACAAAATACATGACTGTCTGTGCACAGTTTAAAACAGGAGGAAGATCATTGGTAAAATAATTATGATAATAATAGTAGTCCTAAACAACTTCCTTGAGGAACACCACATTACTCTTTAAAATCTGAATAACTTTCATAATAACATAAACATTGTCACATATTATACAGATTTTTATATATCTTTTATACAGATACTTTTAAAACAATGCACACAGTAAAAAGTACATTTCAATTTATCCAGCAATAATTCATGATCCATCACATAAAATGCTAAGCTCAAATCTAACAATACAGCTTCTACTAAGTTATTGTCATCAATTTGTGCTCATACTACTCCCTAAAAGTGATCTGTAATTCATATTTAGACATTATAAAATCACTATTATAACATTTGCAATCACATTTTGTAAGAACTTCACTTCCTTTCTATTGAAGTATTGGTATCGACAATTGTGCCACATGATGAGTAATGTGAAACCCGAAAAAAGACTTGCAGTAAACATTTTGTTTCCACCATAAATTTCACGTCTGTATCTACAACAAAATGTGTTTGTGTGTGGGAGCATGTTTAGTCTGTATAAAATATTATTGTTTAAGCCTATTGTTTAAGTATTATTGTTTAAGTATAAATGTTCTGCCATATTTTGTGGTCTCAGTAATACATTTCAGGTTTACACAGGGTTGACAAAACTCAGTATGGGTCATCACTACAATGCCCTGAGGTAGCCTGAGTAGTTTTGCAACAGCGCCACCTAGTGGAGATTTTTTCCCAAAATGCTAATAATTTTGGTTGTGGTTGACTTGTTCCCTTTCAAGGGAACTCGCGCTGCGTCACCGCTTTGGGAACGCCTCTGCGTGATTGCGTCGTGAAGCACATGTGTAATCAGTCCAATAGAGAGACAGAACGTATAGGCGGGTGACGTCATAGACCCGGAAGGTATAAAGCATACCGGCAAACACACGCCCCTAGCTTCTGTTGCCTTCAGCAAGCGCTCTGTGTAACATTGTCATTGTCAGCTCTGTGTTTGTGTCTGAGTTCAGACTTTTTTTTTTGTTTGTTTTCTTATAACAAGTTTGCAACACTTACTGACACACTAAAAGAGAGACACTGTGGCGAGAAACAGCGTTACTGAAAGTGTGTTTTCCCTGCTCTCGTTTGCTTCTCGAGTGGGGATACACATTTGATGTGCGGTGTTTGATAGGAGAACAGCACGCGCAGTCGGCTCTCGAGGGGTCGGGCGAGCATTGTGAGGTTTTGCCTCTGAGAGTGCTGCAATCCCGCGAACGCTCTTCGAGGAGGGCGGCGCGGCTCGCGTTCTCTGTGGCGCGTTCTCCGCGGCTTAGACTCTGCTGTTGCTGAGGCACGGCGGTAGTTTTTGTCACGGGGTTCGCAAACGGACTTGTCAGAGGGGTTAGAGACGGGCCAGCCCTTTCTCTGCCTTCACCTGGCAAGTCCAGTGCTGCTTCTCTGGGTTCGGGAGCCCGCGCTGCGGTTTCTCCCGTCCGGGGGGCGCGGCCTCGGTGTTGCAGCTGTTCAGCTCTGAGGAGGTGAATGTCTGTAGCATTGTTGCAGGGTTGACTCGCCCCTTCTAACACCTGCTAGTGAGGAGCTCATGGAGGTCTGAGCAGAGATGTGGCCAAAATATTTCAGGGCGCTGCACTCGCAGTGCAGAGCACATCAGAGGCCAGCCCTGAGGGGCTGGTACCCTTAGAGGGTCAATCCACCAACCCCGCCCGAGTGCCGGGGCGTGGAGGGCCTTCGCGGGTCATCCATAGGATGGCTTGCGCCCTCCTCAGAGGGAAACCGCTCTGTTGAGTCAGTTGTTCCCTGCCGGTTCGCCGCTTCAGGGCGCTGCACTCACAGTGTAGAGCACATCAGGGGCCAGTCCTGAGGGGCTGGTACCCTTAGAGGGTCGATCCACCAACCCCGTCCGAGTGCCGGGGCGTGGAGGGCCCTCTCGGGTCATCCATAGGATGGCTTGCGCCCTACTCGGAGGGAAACCGCGCTGTTGAGTCAGTTGTTCCCTGCCGGTTCGCTGCTTCAGGGCGCTGCACTCGCAGTGCAGAGTACATCAGAGGCCAGTCCTGAGGGGCTGGTACCCTTAGCAGATTTTGTGTCGGAGTGAGAATCTGCCGCCTTATCTCGGTGGGTCCTGCAATGTATTAAATTTGGGTACGTCATCCAGTTCGAATGTCGCCTCTCTCGGTTGTAATGGGTCTTCTCCACTGTGGGGACCCGAGCAGGCTCTGGTGGTGACTCAGGAAGTGCAGACTCTGCTGCGAAAGAGGCTTTGAGTGGGTCCCTCTACCAGACAGGGAGTTAGGCTTTCATAGCCAGTACTTCAGTATGCCGAAGAAGGATGGGGAGCTGTGCCCTATTTTTAGATCTGCACATCCTCAGGATGCTTACGCTCAAACACATCTTGTCTCAGATCAGGTCCGAGGACTGGTTTGTCTCAATAGATCTAAAGATGCATAGTTTCATGTCTCCATCCTTCCTCAGCACAGGAAGTACCTGAGGTTCGCTTTCAGGGAGAAGCGCATCAATATCGGGTGCTTCCTTTGGTCTAGCCCAAGGCCTGTCCCTGGGGGCACCTTGTCAGCGCATGCCTCTGATCACGGATGCCTCCCTGACAGGCTGAGGGGGGGGCGACCATGAGTGGTCGCTCAACCCAGGGCTTATGGCAGGGCTGTCGGCATTTGTGGCACATAATTGCCTGGGAATGTTGGCGGTGCTTCAGGTTGAAGCACTTCCTGCCAGACTGGTCACTCTCCGTCTTTTATAATGGAGACAGTGGTGGCCTAACACCAAGGGATTTCCCAGAGGGGAACTTGGCAGGGCCCAAGTGGACCCGTTTGCCACACGAGAACACTTATTGTCAGCTGTGGTCCTCCCTAGCGCCTCCAGCTCCTCCTGGACTGGACATTACGGTACAGGAGTGGCCAAGGCTGCCCCTGTACACATTTCGGGACGGGGCCCTCCTTCTGTTAGTAGCTCCGTTCTGGCCAGCCCGAGTCTGGTTCTCAGACATTGTGTCGCTCCTTGACGGCTCTCCCCTGGAGATTCCGTTTGGGAGGGACTTTCTCTCTCAGGTGGGCGGTGCCATCCTGCACCCTCACCCAGAGCTGTGGAAACTGTGGGCTTGGCCTCTGAGGGGGCCCAGCTCATAAGTTATGGTCTCTCAACCGAGGTTGTGAGGCCACCCTACACTCTAGAGCTCCCTCCACGAGGAAACGGTACGTTGAAGTGGAGACTCTTCACCTGAGGGTGTAGAGATCTCCTGTGGGATCCAGTTAACTGCCCTGCGAGCGCGGTGCTGGAATTCCTGCAGGAGAGATTCTCCGCTGGGTTAGCTCCCTCGACACTAAAGGTGTCTCTGGGCAACACTCTCAAGTTACTGGTTTCCTCCGTGGCGCAGGAGGTTAAGACCTGCTGTACGCACCAGGGTGCAGGCCTTTGCCTTCTGAGGCTCCTTTGAAGGAGTTCTGAGAAGTTTCTCGTTCTTTTTACAATGATTTGGCAATCCCACCGAAGAGAATGGGGAAGTTACAAGCTCTCTCTGGGGCACCCTCGTGCTTGGAATTGCGCCCGGTGTGGCTAAGGCCTTCCTACATCCTAGGACGGGCCACATTCCTAGGTTCTCACTAATCCTGTGAGACCTGTAGTACTTCAGGCCTTCTATCCTCCTCCGCTCCAGACGTCAGACCAGGAAGAACTGCTTTGCCTGTTCGCGCACTAGACACGTATGTCCACAGCTAAAGCCCTGTGGATAAAAACAGAACTACTGTTCGTCTTTTTGGACCACCCTTGAGAGGGGGTCCGGCTTCAAAGCAGAGGAGAAGCAAGTGGGTAGTCGAGGCTATTCACTTGCTTAGGTGGCGGCCGGGCAGCCTTCCCCTTTGGCTGTCCGGGCCCACTCTCCAGGAGAATGGCTGCCTCTCAGGCAATTTTGGTAGGAGCCTCCCTGCAAGATATTTGTGATGCGGCAGGATGATCTTCACATCATACCTTTGTCACTTTTTACGAGCTTGACATCAACTCTACTCCGGGGCTCGGGTGCTCGCCACTAGACAATGTCACAGGCGAGCATTCGGCTCATATGGGGACGTGGGTATTCTCGTTCCCAAAGCGGTGACGCAGCGCGAGTTCCCTTGAAAGGGAACGTCTCGGTTACAACTGTAACCTTAGTTCCCTGAATAGGAACGACGCCGCGTCACCCTGCCATACTCCCCGCATGCCCGCAAGCGTCTTGCTTCAGTCTTTCTCAGAAGCTAGGGGCTTGTGTTTGCCGGTATGCTTTATACCTTCCGGGTCTATGACGTCACCCGCCTATACGTTCCGTCTCTCTATTGGACTGATTACACATGTGCTTCACGACGCAATCACGCAGACGCGTTCCCAAAGCGGTGACGCAGCGTCTCGTTCCCTATTCAGGGAACTAAGGTTACAGTCGTAACCGAGACGTTTTCATGGGAGTAACTTTTTTTTGTCTCCTGAATCCTTGCCAAGTCCAACGATACCAGACTTGCCAGGTTTCGGCGTATGGTTTGCGCAGCGTGGTAACTTAGTGCTAAAAAAAACGTTAGCGGATAACTTTGAAACTGCTAGTCTGATCAAGACGAAACCAGCGTCAGAAGATCTGAAACATAGGTCGATAGCCAAGTGTTAATACCCAAATGTCAAAATATTGACAGTAAGGGGTAGTAAAATCAAATCAAAGTCAGGTGTCAGTCATTTTTTATGTGTTCCCATATAAATGTCTATAACTCCAAAACAAAATGAGATATTGTCACCAAAATCAACACACATATGTATGGGCTCAATCCGAGGACACATAAAAAATGGTGGGATTGTGCCACTTACTGGCACTATAAAAGAACAAAACATGAAATTCCCATTGACTACAATGTAGTATTATGATATAAAATGCTAATGCTATACTTTACTTTAATGGCTAATTGTTGCAGTTGGTCTAACACTCCCAGACATGTTGGCATGTCTTATTGTCTTATTTGAGCTTTGCCCCGGTATTGCTGCTTGCTGCTATATTTTATAATAATATCTTCAGTATTACTCAGAAGTTTAGTTTCAAATATAATTCTTTTGAAGTTTTGGTGCTTTATGTAATGTTATGTAGTGTAATTGATAAAAACCCATTTGACATTTGTGCTGGCTACTGTATACAGGCCACAAAGGCACAATACAGACTTTATCAAATAATTAGTTAGTACAGGGAGCAGATAAAGTACTAATTGTTGGTGATTTTAATATCCATGTAGACAATGAAAAAGACACATTGGGATTGGCATTTAGAGACATTCTAAACTCTATTTGAGTTAGTCAACACGTGTCAGGACCTACTCATCACCATAACCATACTCTAGACCTAATATTGTCACATGGAATAAATGTTGATACTGTTGAAATTATGCAGCATAGCAATGACATCTCAGATCATTACCTAGTATCATGTATACTTAATTTAGCTGCAAAGCCGTCCACCCACTTCAAATATAGCAGGACTATCACTGCCGCCACTAAAGAAGTGAATTAAATTGAACTAAAGAATTACTTTGTAAATAATCTTCCTCATCAGTTTCATCTCCTCAGCATCCCAGATAGCCTAGAGGAACTTGATTTTGCAACAGAAACTATTGACTCTCATTTTTCCAGCACTTTAGACAAAGTTGCTCACGGGCGCTTAAAGAAAATTAAGAAGATTTCGCAACCACACCTGGATTTAAATGGTCATGAAACCCCAAAACACTTTTTTTGAGATTTAAACAGATATGTATAGGCTGCACATCACTAAAAACACTAAAAGTACTCATTAATGTTATTCATATGTGAACATTTTTTATTTTTGCATTTTTCAGAGCTATTTCTGTCTTCCGGTTTGAATAGCTGAGTTGGAGCAACGTCACAAAAGTTGACGTCACCGTGTGGTTTCGGCCCAAGTATGGGGCTGGTCGGACATGCTGACGTAGACCAATTCGAGTGATTCTCGACATATATTCATGACATAAAGCTCATTCAATCCAATCACTATGCTGTAGTATGCATAAAATATAATTTAGTTACTATGCATGACTCATGAGATCGTCTCGTCTGTCAGGTTCATCTTCCATCAATATTGTAGAGACATGGTGAGGAAGTTTTGGAAGCAGTGTGCGGAAAAGTCAAGGAGGAAAGTGAGGTGTTGTGCTGATATGAAGTAAGGGCGCTGAGCGAGCTGTAACCGGGACGCCGTCTGTGGAAGCCATTGCTACAAAGGTTCTGTAAAGTAAAATTAACTTGAGGAATCACATGGCAAACCTGCACGTGTCGTTCTGTGCTTCAGATGCATGGTCGAGACGATGAGACTATCCCTTCGTTCATACCCTGACCTAGTTTCTTTTCTGGTGCACCAGAAAAGGGGCTACTTTGGCTGATAAGCCTGGGTGACCTGAGGATTACAGTGAGGCTTCCCTGCCCAGTACAGGCCGTGGGCCCCCCACCCCTCTAGCACATCGCAACCATATTGAGACTGTGTTCATGGGTGGTTCATGTTCTCTCATGAGAACATTACCACGTCGGCGCGTTGTTCATCTTGCCAAACACATGTTTACAAAATATTTCATCATACAGAATAACATTTCTTTTCATTTCTCACTGAATTATCAGCCCATCGCGCTGCCTATAATATCGTCCTGCGAGTGTCTAGCATTTAAATGTAAGCCCCCCTCCAATGAATGTTTTACTTATCTACTGGCCCCCTAAACAAAATTCTGCTTTCATCCCCGAAATATCTGACGTCCTCACTACACTTTGTACTTCCTCTGCCAATACCATTATTCTGGGAGATATAAATATTCATGTTGACACCGCCTCATGTCAGGGGGTCATTTCAAATTTAGCCCTAATCAGTAACCTACAGGTTTATGATCTTGGAGTTTCAGATCACAAGGTCATGACAATGGAGTTGCCCTTTCCTTCCTCTCACTTCAAACTAAGGAGACAGATCCACTACAGAAAGCTGAAAAACATCAATGAGGATGTCTTGACCCAGGAATTTCAACATCTCTCCTCAGGCTTTTCTGACTAACAGGTGCTGGTCATATAATTAGAATATCATCAAAAAGTTGATTTATTTCACTAATTCCATTCAAAAAGTAAAGCTTGTATATTATATTCATTTATTACATACAGACTAATATATATATATATATAAAATGTTTATTTCTATTAATTTTGATGATTATAACTGACAAATAAGGAAAATTCCAAATTCAGTATATCAGAAAATTTGAATATTACTTAAGACCAATACAAAGAAAGGATTTTTAGAAATCTTGGCCAACTGAAAAGTATGAGCATGTACAGCACCCAATACTTAGTTGGGGCTCCTTTTGCCTGAATTACTGCAGCAATGTGGCGTGGCATGAAGTCGATCAGTCTGTGTCACTGCTCAGGTGTTATGAGAGCCCAGGTTGCTTTGATAGTGGCCTTCAACTCTTCTGCATTGTTGGGTATATGTGTATATGTTGTTGGGTATATGTTCCTCTTCACAATACCCCACAGATTTTCTATGGGGTTAAGGTCAGACGAGTTTTCTGGCCAATTAAGAACAGGGATACCATGGTCATTAAACCAGGTACTGATTGCTTTGGCACTGTGTGCAGGTGCAAAGTCCTGTTGGAAAATTAAATCTGCATCTCCATAAAGTTGGTCAGCAGCAGGAAGCATGAAGTGCTCTAAAACTTCCTGGTACGGCTGCGTTGACCTTGGACCTCAGAAAACACAGTGGACCAACACCAGCAGATGACATGGCACCCCAAACCATCACTGACTGTGGAAACTTTACACTGGACCTCAAGCAACGTGGATTGTGTGCCTCTCCTCTCTTCCTCCAGACTCTGGGACTCTGATTTCCAAAGGAAATGTAAAATTTACTTTCATCAGAGAGCATACCCAGATAGCAGACAAACACTGAATCAATGTTGAATCAATGTTAATGCATCAACTAAAATATCATTGAATCAATGTTGAAATTTAACATTGATTTTTCATCAGGTTTGCACCCTGAAACAATGTTATTTCAACGATTAAAAATAGATCAAGATGGGCATAAAATCACTATTTTTTTCAACTATAATTAAATCATTTATTTAACACTGAATCAACATTGAATCAATGTTGATGCATTGATCAAATTATCATTGAAACAATGTTGAAATTTAACATTGATTTTTCATCAGGTTTGCACCCTGAAATAATGTTATTTCAATGATGAAAAATAGATCAAGATGGGCATAAAATCAATATTTTTCAACTTAAATTAAATCACTTATTTAACATTGAATCAACATAGAAGCACTTTAAAATCAATCTTGCTTTATGTACAGCAGGATTCTATGCCCGTTAATTGTCTCTTTATTTTATTCCTTTCAATCAGAGACTATGTATGGCTGCAAATGATATGATTTTGTATCAAAAAATCACTCAAAGTAAACAATATACTTCAGTTCACATGCAAATGTATTTATTTATGCCCCACAATTACAACAGGAAATCTCACATTGTCTTAAAACAATTACATCTGAATTTATAACACAAATGCCAGGAGAAGAGCCTGAAAAACATGACAACCTGCATCTGCAAAATGGAAGTAATACAAATGGAAACTTGCCAATAAGGACAGAAATGGGACAGTACTACTGAAAGAAAGAAGGTAGAAGAAAGAATTAAATACTCTAAACTCTGGGGTTTCCACCATGAGCAATGCCCCCAAGCCTTTCAGGGGCGTAATGGAGCCATTTTTGCACCATCCCAGCAAAGATAAACTCTGAGGCCTCCTTTTATCAGCATTTACTTGTAAGGCATCTAAAACAACAAGAAGTTAGTACATATTTGGAAGTGTGGTTAATTAAACATTATAAATGTACTCCAAAATTAAGTGAAACTTGAAATTTTATCAAAATCTTTACATCCCAGTTAAAACTCACTGAATTTAAATTCAAGACTATTTAATTAATTTTAGTATATACTTTTCCCTTTAAAGCATCTGCAGACTCACAGGACGAATGAATGGAAAAGCAAAGTGAAATCAGATGTTTTATCTTATGTTATTATTATATTTAATAGTAAATAATAGTAAAGAAATAAATAAAAGTGTGAAAGTGAAACAAGTAAATTAATGATCAAGTAGCTAAATTAATAAAAGAGGAGCTGGATAAGCTACACAGTGATTTGGAAGAGATTATCCATTTACAACACGAACTGGGCGCAACAGTTTGCTAAATTTCTGCAGTTTGATATAGCAGTTTGATATAGCTGCCTACAGAACTAAAGATCTCACTCTTTTCTTGCCGCATTAAAGATGAAATTGGAATTGTGTAATTGTGGTCGGCCCTCGTGAGGTGTCGCACAGCTGAAGCAGAGCTGCGAACTGATTGTCCTATTTCCCTTCACCTGCCGATATGTCAATCAGTCCGTAGCTCTGCTTCAGCTGTGCGATACCCTCACGAGTGGAGACCAGAATTACTGCCATGACAGAAATTCATCTAGCCGTCCGATCGCCTCTCGTTTCTACACTGGGACCGAATATGGGATGACAGAGTAGTATGAATGGTACAATGAATGCAATGCGGCACCATTTCCACAAATACACAAATCTTATTTGTTGCACGCACAAATCATTTTGATACTAAAATCATCCCATAGACGAACACCTCACAACAAACGACGCATGACAAAGTTAAAAATTGGCCCGAGCCAAATAAGAGTTGCACGACTCAGAATTCGGTTCGAAATCGTACAAAAATCACAGTATATGGCAATCTTAAGAAATAAAGATGAATACAAATTTGATAGGGTTTGGTGAAAAACAAACTGAAACTCAATGTATTAAGATTATCCTGGCCACTGGTTGTGTGCGAGGCGTTCACGTGACTCTATTAACATCGCAGTTCACTCTGGACTAGCAGGAGAAGCACAAAAGTTGTAAGAAAGAAAGAAAAATAAAAACACAAATGAAAATTGAGATGCATTTTATTAATATTTTTGTACTTACCTCTGAAAAACACTGTCGCTGTCCTGCGTCTGTCTTTTCATGCTTGAAGTCTGTTAAACTGTGCTTTGATCTGATTGGTGGTTGGCAGCCAGATTAAAGCTGCATTACTGCCACCTACTGGATTGGATTGTGGCGCATTCAATAAGTAGGGGAAAATATTCTAAATTCTTTATTAACAGTCACAAAAATCTTTATGTGACAGTCATTATATATCTCGCTGCTTGCTTGCGCTGTGTAGCTAGCAGAAAAAAATTGGGGATTGGAGATGTTTTACATGATGGAGGAGATTTTAAAACAATAATTAAAACATAAATATTAATAATACTAATGATAATCAACTGGTGTATCTCATTGAGTTCAATTTACGGTAGGATTTCTTTGAAAATCCATACACTCGTTGGAGGAGATTCATCCTTTGTGGATAATGAATGTTCACAGAAATGTACCCAATTGATTTGGATTTCCTTTAACGTGTTGAATGATGGGACAGATAGATTGATAGTAATTAAGTCTCACCAGTGGAGAATTAAGCTGACCAAAAATCAACATTGATTCAGTGTTTGTCTTTTCAACTCTGAAAAGCATGGAAATTTTTTAACATTGGTCCAATATTATTTAGCATTGAATTTTCAACATTGGTCCAATATTTTTTTAGCATCAGATTTTCAACATTGATCCAATATTACTTAGCATTGAAATTTCAAGCTCAACCAATATGATGATTCTGATGGAACTTCAACATTGATTCAATGTTTGTCTTTTCAACACTGGAAAGCATGGAATTATCAAACATTGATCCAATATTATTTAGCATTGAATTTTCAACATTGGTCCAATATGTTTTTAGCATCGGATTTTCAACATTGATCCAATATTACTTAGCATTGAAATTTCAACCTCAACCAAAATGATGATTCTGATGGAATTTCAACATTGACTCAATGTCACAATGCTATCTGGGTAACTTTGGGCCACTCAGCAGCAGTCCAGTTCTTTTTGTCTTTAGCCCAGGTGAGACGCTTCTGACGCTGTCTGTTGTTCAAGAGTGGCTTGAAACAAGGAATGCGACAGCTGAAACCCATGTCTTGCATACATCTGTGCGTAGTGGTTCTTGAAGCACTAACTCCGGCTGCAGTCGACTCTTTGCAAATCTCCCCCGCATTTTTAAAGGGTTTTGCTTCACAATCCTCTCAACGGTGCGGATATCCATATTGCTTGTACACTTTTTTCTACCACATATTTTCCTTCCCTTCGCCTCTCTATTAATGTGCTTGGACACAGAGCTCACAAAGCCAGCCTCTTTTGTAATGACCTTTTGTGTCTTGCCCTCCTTGTGCAAGGTGTCAATGGTCATCTTTTGGACAACTGTCAAGTCAGCAGTCTTCCCTGTGTAGGATTGTGTAGCCTACAGAACTAGACTGAGATACCGTTTAAAGGCCTTTGCAGGTGTTTTGAGTTAATTAGCTGATTAGAGTGTGGATACCAGGTGTCTTCAATATTGAACCTTTTCACAATATTCAAATTTTCTGATACAGAATTTGGGATTTTCCTTAGTTGTCAGTTATAATCTTCAAAATTAAAAGAAATAAACATTTGAAATATATCAGTCTGTGTGTAATGGATCTTTACTATACCCCTCGATTGCAAGACTTCTATATGAAAATATGCGTCCTTGAGGTCGATTGTGACAAACATTGTGACAAAAAGATTGAAAAATATTTGTGTTGAATTTGAGACAATTATTTGCCCCCTTTTTTAGCAGCTTGGTATGTCTGCCATAGTGTGCAGAGCATAACCAGCATGATGACTGAAACATCTTCCCTAAAAGTGTGAATGTTGTTCTGCATGGCTTGGTGGGAAGTGCTGACTTTTTAAGTGACAATGAGCTCCCAGGAGATATAGCCCATGAGCGTCTCTTCAAACTGGGCCATCATCGTTTAACCACGTGCACTTACACCCACGATAGTCAAATAAATCGATGTCAAGGGCACAAAGACACATGAAGAATAAGGTTTCCCCATGAATGAGTCATCATGAAGGGCCTTAAAGAAGAGGAGAGACCGTTGCTGGGGCCCCTGGCCACTAAACATAAATCTGCTCTTTCGAGTGGTTGCACTTTCTCCTGTGGCCAGTCTAGCTGTAATCTAGCTACTGCATGAGTTATCACCTTAAGTAACTCCTCAAGCACTTTATCATAGCGGGAGTACCGCTCAGTGGTGGCATTAGCCCTTTAAAAAAATAAATAAAAAATCCTTTAATTCCTGGCAGATGTGAGATCCAGAGCCACAAGTTTTTTGAGTATTGAGAAGCAGCAGAAGAGAGGACGTTGCAATCTGGAGAGGTAAAAAGAGAACATTAGGACCTGTCTCCCGCTCCTCATCCAGATAGATTTGCGATATGTGAGACGAGTGTGCAGCACTTTAATGGTAACAAGCACTCGCTCATGCATATCATAATCAAGGATGGGCTGTGAGCAGGGTAACAAGCATATCTTGCTGGATTATCTCTTTTTTTAAAAACTTTTCTTTTCGTTGTAGAGAATGAGAGAGGCTTTATTCCTGCCTGACAAAACAGTCCTAACAAAAGGAATAGTTTTCAGAAAAAAAGTAGCACACACAGCACACAATGTGGTCCCTAAGACAAAGGAACCTGAGACCGCACCTGTCTCTCATTTATTTATATTTAAGCCAAATTCTTGTTGTGTTTGCCACACGTTCACAAACCGGTCAAACAAAGATGTTTTTTCCACAGCCCTAAATCATCGCAGCACTGAGAGTAGCCTTTGAAAGGGAGCACCAGGTCAAATTATTGGATATAACCACCATTCCAAAATGTGCTATATCAGTCCTCATCGACACAACAGCCAGTGGCACAGATCCTCAATAAAACCTGTCCCATACCAGTGTAATTATAACAATAATTTTTATTTATATAGTGCCTTTCCAACACCCAAGGTCGCTTTACAAAGATGATTTTAAGGAACAGAAACAAATAAACATCAACATCAAAGCACAATACACATACCTGAAAGGTACAGAGAGGCATCTGCGCCGAGACCCTCAAAGAGCAGCAGCATACTGTGCAGAGATTGGAAAGCTGGAAAATGCGGGCTGTGCAGTTAAAGTGTCAGAAGACGAGCTGAGCAAAGCAGCTGAGTCCTGGTTCATCCCACATCACATGGTGAGCCATAACGGAAAGAACAGGATTGTGTTCAACTGTTCCTTCAAGTATAAGGGAAACAACCTCAATGAGCTGCTGTTGCCTGGGCCCACTTTAAGTTCCAGTCTACTGGGTGAACTGCTGCACTTCAGAGAGCATGCGGTTGCTATCAGCAGTGATATCAAGGGCATGTTTCATCAGGTGAGGCTGCTCCCCAAAGACAAGCCCTTGCTTCGCTTCCTGTGGCAAAACCTGAATACAGAGGAACCACCCAGCATCTACACATGGCAAGGTCTTCTGTTTGGCACCACATGTAGCTCCTGCTGTGCGACTTATGCGCTGCAGAAACATGTGTTTGACCATAGTCAGCCAGGTGAAGATGTTCAAGTGTCGATAGAATGATCCTTTTATGTGGATAACTGTCTGCAAAGCCTCCCATCTGTTGAAGAAGCCCGTCATCTGGTCGACAAACTGACCTCAATGTTGGCAACAGGTGGATTTGAGTTACGCCAATGGGCCAGTAACACCCCTGAGGTCATCAGCCATCTGCCCAAAGAAGCAAGATCTGAAAGTAGTTGTGGCTTAACGAGTCAGGTACTGACCCACAGGAGCTAGCCCTAGGACTCCGCTGGCTTTGCAATTCAGACACTTTAAGGTATAAATACCATATGCTGGACCAACCTACACCCACCATGCGAAACATATACAGAGTCCTGGCACGCCTGTTTGACCCTCTGGGATTTATAGTCCCTTTCACTACACAGGCCAAGGTCTTGGTGCAGCACTTGTGGGACAAACAGAGAGGCTGGGATGACCCTACACTGCCTGAAGATGTGCTGCAGCCATGGCTGATGTGGGAGGAATAATTGCAGTATCTCTCCCAGATTCTACTGCCTCGATGCTATGTGAGCCCTGAGATGAACACTTCAAACCTCCAGAGAGACTTACACATCTTTGCTGATGCGTCAGAGAAGGCATACGGCTCAGTGGCCTATCTGCGCATGGAGAGTTCACATGGCCGTGTGGAAGTGTCATTCCTGCATGCTAGATCCAGAGTGGCCCCGAAGAAGCAGCAATCAGTACCAAGACTAGAATTGTGTGCTGCCCTGATAGCTGCACAGCTAGCTGCACTACTTCAAAGAGAGCTGACTGTGCACATCCGCAATGTTATATGTTGGACCGACTCCACAACGGTACTTACATTGCTTCAGTCCGACTCCTGTCGGTACAAGGTATTCGTGGGAACACGAATAGCTGAAATCCAGGAGCTGACTGATGTCCGGGCCTGGAGATATGTGGATTCTGCCAACAACCCAGCTGATGACATAACGCAGGGAAAAACACTGCTGGAACTGGCTGCCCAGCTAGAATTTTAGAACATTACCTACATTGTTCTATAAATGTTTTCAGCGGGTAGTTTTATTTTTGTTCCCAGAATGTTCTTTTAAAAGTTAGGATAACATTCTTTAAAAACATTCTAAAAATGTTTAGTGGTAACATTCTAATAACATCCCACTAAGCAAAGTTTCAACGTCTTTGACCCTAGAGGCGAACGTTGAAAAGACGTCCACTGAGGAGCCAGAATAAACGTTTTTATGACGTCTGTTTTGGACGTGATCTGCACGTCTGATATAGACGTTCATGGAACCTCAAGGTTAAACAGTTCAAATGTGCTCATTGTGGACATATATTCCTTTTGTAATTGCAAATCAACTCACAGACAGTGTGTGTTTGTCCAAAATCTTGAAAATAAAAGAAACTTCGCTCACACCTTTAGACACTTAAGCCAACTTAGCATCTGTAATTCACACATCTTTGGATCATGAGAGAAACCAGACCTGAAGGAAAGACTCTCTGGCACAGGACTCAATCCAGGATCTTCTTGCTGTGAGGAGCCAGTGTTTTCCACTCATACACTGGTGCTGCCCTTAATCACAGATATAAGAGACACTTTGACTATTTCTGTCAGACGTCTACAGAAAATTAACAGAGGTTTAGATGTTGATGATTTATGGTTCATTTGAAGTCACCATTGTGGTGGGAAGCGTTTGCTTTAGTTGGACTCTTGGTCCCTGTAGTTGTGTTAGCTTTTCTTTGGCTGCTGTAACTGTGTCTGTGAAACACAATAGTTGTGGCTGAGCAAGCAAAGCTAAAGTGACATCAGGTGTTGTCAGCTCCTCGTTGATGATCACTAAATCATCACAAAGTGAGCATTTAATTTTTTTAATTTTTGGCAAGTTGTTTTCAATTGTAATTTGCTTATAGCTACTACACCTTTGTGAAACTGCAGAATTGGCACCAATAGCGTTTAACTGATCAATTATCCTGAAGAAAAAAAAGTATGCGCACCCAACATCACACACACACATCAACATTTGGCCAATGATTCACAACAACGGTGACAAGTTTCATGCGGCAATGCATGATGGGTGGCTTCATAGTGCAAAACTCATGCTTGATTCCCAAGCTTTTTTGATTTGATTGTCACCATTGTTGTGAATCATAGGCCAAATCTTGATGTCGTGTGTGACTTTGTGAAGTATTTGCTCAAAATGTTGGGTGCATATTTTTTTTTTTGGTCATCCTTCGAGATACTTGATCCTTTTAATTTTATTGGCGCAAATACCAGAGTATCACAAGGTTATTGTGGATATATACAAATTACTTTTTGTACCAAACAAGAAGACAAAACTTAAAAGACAACATCAAATGCTCGCTTTGTGATGATTTAGTGATCATCAACGAGGAGCTGACAACACCTGATGTCACTTTATCTTAGCTTGCTCAGCCACAACTATTGTGTTTCACAAACACAGTTACAGCAGCCAAAGAAAAGCTAACACAACTACAAGGACCAAGAGTCCAACTAAAGCAAACGCTTTCCACCAAAATGGTGACTTCAAATGAACCATAAATCATCAACATCTAAACCTCTGTTAATTTTCTGTAGACGTCTGACAGGAATAGTCAAAGTGTCTCTTATATCTGTGATTAAGGGCAGCACCAGTGTATGAGTGGGAAACACTGGCTCTCACAGCAAGAAGATCCTGGATTGAGTCCTGTGCCAGAGTCTTTCCTTCAGGTCTGGTTTCTCTCATGATCCAAAGATGTGTGAATTTCAGATGCTAAGTTGCCTTAAGTGTCTAAAGGTGTGAGCTAAGTTTCTTTTATTTTCAAGATTTTGGACAAACACACACTGTCTGTGAGTTGATTTGCAATTACAAAGGAATATATGTCCACAATGAGCACATTTGAACTGTTTAACCTTGAGGTTCCATGAACATCTATATCGGACGTGCAGATCACGCCCAAAACAGACGCCATAAAAACGCTTATTCTGGCTCCTCAGTGGACGCCTTTTCAACGCTCACTCTAGGGTCAAAGACGTGAAACTTTGCTTAGTGGGTATGTTATTAGAATGTTACCACTAAACATTTTTAGAATGTTTTTAAAGAATGTTATCCTAACTTTTAAAAGAACATTCTGGGAACAAAAATAAAACTACCCGCTGAAAACATTTATAGAACAATGTAGGTAATGTTCTCAGAACATTCTTATAACAAAAAATTCTAGCTGGGTGGTAAGAACAGATGGAGTCAGGGCCCTTCCTTCTTATAACAGTCGCCTGAAGTCTGGCCTACACAGCCAGCCACAGAGGTGACTGAGAATCCTGCTGAGCTGCGAAAACCCACTATCTGCTGTCTCACTATAAGTATACAGACATCTCTGCTACCAAATGCTGATCAGTTTTCCTCATTCAAAGAGCTGATAGAAGCGGTTGCACAATCTAGCCCTGTGTCATCAGTGAGCACAGTCAGTCTTTCTGCTGATGACTACTGAGAAGCAGAGAGAGAAGTACTGAGATGAGCCCAGCAGGACAGCTTTGCTGAGGAGCTCAGTCTCTTGAGTACCGGTAAGCCATTAGCTGCCACTAGAAGGGTGATTTTCCTAGCACCAGAGTATGACAAGACCGTGAGACTCATCCGGGTTGGAGGAAGGCTCCGCCGCAGCGACCAGTTAGAACCAGATTCTATTCACCCAGTGGTCCTGGACCATCGGCATAAAGTGACCCAGCTCATCATTCAGGACATGGACAAGAGCCTTCACCATCCAGGATCAGAGCGCCTTTTTGCAGAACTGCGTCGAAAATACTGGATTCTGCATGGCCGTGAAGCTGTAAAGCGCCATCAGCACTCCTGTCCGGCACTCCAGTAGTGCCCAAGATGGCAGATCTCCCACAGTCTAGACTACAGCTGCTGAAGCCCCCGTTCTTCTCTATGGGCATGGACTGCTTCGGGCCTTTCACAGTGAAGGTTGGCCGTCGCCATGAGAAGAGATGGGGCAGACTATTTAAATGCCTGACGACACTTGCTGTGCATGTGGATGTCCTGTCCAGTATGGACTCAGATTACTTTTTGATGGCCCTCCGCCGTTTTATAGCACGAAGGGGTAAACCAGCAGAGCTCTGGTCCTACCAGGGAACTAATTTTAAGGGAGGTGAAAGAGAACTCCAGGAGGCCTTCAGGTCATTACACCCCACACTCCAAACTCAACTGGCTAAACACCAGATTAAGTTTCAGTTTAACCCCCCAAGCGCACCACACTTTGGAGGAGTCTGGGAAAGGGAAGTGAGGTCTGTTAAAGCTGCACTGTATGCCACCATCCAATCACAGACTGTCCCTGAAGAGGTGCTGTAGACGGTACTTATTGAAGTAGAAGGGATCTTAAATTCTAAGCCACTGGGTTATGTATCAACAGACGTTGCTGACCCAGTAACCCCCAACTTGCTCCTCATGGGGCCTGTGTATACCACAGGCTGTGTATGCTGAGTCTGAGCTCTTGAGTCGCCGACGTTGGAGACATACTCAGGTGCTGGCTGACCAGTTTTGGTCCCACTTTATACGACACTACCTCCCGACTCTTCAGACTCGCTTTAAGTGGCACAAGGACCCTGCTCAGCTGCAAACTGGAACCATAATGATGGTGGTGGACCCACAGCTGCCCAGAGCACAGTGGCCTTTAGGTCATGTCACAGAGGTTATTCCAGGAACCGATGGGAGAGTCAGGACTGCAGTAGTCAAAGTCAAGGACAAAATCTACACGAGGCCTGTCGCTTGCCTTGTAGCGCTGCCTGCCATACCTGACACTGATACGGTCAGTCCTTCTTAGAGTGGCAAATAAAGTGTAACAAATTTGGGGGTGGCTGTGACGAAGGACGAGTCCTTTTCAGGCAGCCTCATTGTCATACAGTAAAATGGTGGAGCTTTATACTGCTCTTGTGTTTAATTGTTGAGAACGATGTTTATTACTGGAAGTGTTGCTCTGCAAACCTTATTTGCCTTAATTTAAATAATTTATGTCTCTGCACAATGTGTAACGTTGTTTAATTTAAGGAGTAACTCTGCAGTCCATAATTATTATATGTTCAGCTGAATTTGGCATATTGTATATTGTTGTAATTAAGTGCAGCAATGTAAGTAATCTTTGAATAGAGATATTATATACTGCTGCATTTCTAAGTTTATATATTACTTTATGTAATAATCATTTCTTATAACACTGTATTCAAGTCATACATAACAAAACTATAATTTAATTTTGATTGTGTTTGTTTATTATATAGATGTTAGGCATGTAATAATTCTGTTATTTATATTGAGTTTACATTTGTACTGATTTATGTCTGTATCTTTATTTCAGAACCACACACATATACTTTGAACCTTTATTCTAATAAACACCTAAACGGAACATCTCGTCTGCATTCTAAGCGATGCCCCCTGGTGGTCACAACCTTCCAAAGACCAGTCAAATTATACAGTCCTTAACAATCACCAAAACAATAATCGTACACTGTTTATTTGTTGGGCAGAGGAGAACTGCCCCCCGACTGAGCCTAGTACAGACAACAACATTGTAAAAAAAAAAAACCCTGTTTACACGGATCACAAGAAAACATTATGCGTTCACGGCACACACGTGCACAATCTGATGCATCCTCATCAGAGTTTATTTAAGCCAAATTCTTGTCATGTTTTCCCCACATGTTCACAACCAGTCAAACAAAGATGTTTTTTCCATAGCACTTAAATCAGAGCAGCATTGAAAGTAGCTTTTAAAAGAGAAGAACTAGCTCAGATCAAAAGATTGGATATAATAACAACCCAGGCTCATTGGAAATACGTGCCTACATTTTTGCAAACCCTGAAATATGTAAATCCAGGTACGTTTCCCTGCACTTTTTCAATAGGAAGCACAATTCAAGAAAAAACGTGGTGTAAGCACGAATTTTAATACCTATTGAAATACATTTAATTCTTTGCATTTGTAAAAGTAGACATGATTTTATGAATATTTAAAGGCTACTTTTATATTTTGGAGCAACTAAACCCACTCCTACCCTAAACCTGACCACTTCTCAACAATAAAACACATAAAAGACAAATAAAAGTACAGTCACAGGTATTTATTGCAAAAACTGACCAAAACAGTGTAAACGTATTAACTCATGTTGCATTCCAAGTCTTCTGAAGTCATACGATATCTTCATGTGAAGAACATAGTTGATTTTAATGTTTTAATCGCTGAAATGATGATCCAATCTGCCGCTCCGTGTGAACACCCTCCACTCCTTCATTTCATTCAAATACACCTCTTGAGCGTGATGCGGTCGGTCACGAGACACACAAGAGCCAATGGCGTTTTACAATCAAAGCTGATGTAATGACGCAATTGGTCATGAGACATACGACAGCCAATGCTGTCAAAGCTGACGTAATGGCGGCAATTTTCAAATATGATCTTCGGTGGAGTGGACTCAACACTGATCTCTTTTGAGGATTTTCTCGTTTGGCCACGAAACATTGGGAATATTTGTACTTTTTAAATAAATTGTTAGGTTTAGGGAAGGGGTTGAGAAAAACTGATACCACTTAGCGCCTCCAGTGGATGTTTCACCCGAAAAGTGCAGGGAAACGTACCTGGAGGTACATATTTCAGGGTCTGCAAAAATATAGGCAGAGTCACATATTTACAATGAGCCTGGGTTGTATAATAACCACCATTCTAAAATTTGCTATTCGGCTATAATTTTAACATTAAGTGGTATGTGTTTTTACATATTCCCATTAACATATGCAAAAACAGTATGATTAATTCAAATATTAATTATTCAAAATAACAAAAAAGGCAAACTCCAAAACATACAGTATGTACTCACTATGAGGATTTTACAAATTTTATTCACGGATCATAGAACTGGGTGAGAGAACCGACCATTTATGAAAAATGTGTGGAAGCTTACAACATATATTCAAGCAATAAACCACAGTTTGTACATTTAAACATTTCAACGTATGATAAACAAGCCATCTTTTTTATTCACGTAGTATGTATATTTGCCATCTTCAGGATGGCAATACTTCCTCACACAATAACCAAATTCCTCACTTGCAGTTCAAGGAGATAGTCTGTGTTCTGGACAGTGTTGTTTGAAAGCTAAACACAGATATGATAAGGTCTGGTAAACATATGTAATACTCCTTTTCACTCTCCTCTTGAGAACAGAGTGAATTTTTCAGTTCAAGACATGGATGAACAAACTTTTAGCAGGAAACTTTTATTTCTGTTTCTTTGTAATGTATACATTTCTTGTACTACAACCGAAATTTGCTCCAACAGCATTCTTCCTGGATCAAAAGGTACTTATGCGTTTTATTTTATTTTTATTGGATTTTTAATCTTCTTTTAACTTGTTTTTTTTTTTTTTTTACAGATTTCAGAAAAGCCTGTTTGTAATTTATTTTTATTATTTGCTCTATAGTCAAACATTATCATTAAATATGAATCTGGATAAATAACCTATAGTTGCTATAATAATTTATTTGGCAACATCTAAATTAATTTAAAAGTTAACATTTTAAATAGCAATTATTCTCCAAACTGCTTGTCCTAATTTCAGCATCTCAGGCCAAAGACAGTGAAATACCCTGGAAACTAAATAACTTAGATTAAACTAACAAATCTAAATTTAAGGGCAAGATCGGGTAGAAATAGCTCTTTAAGGTAACAATTGCAGATTACCACTTTTTACATTTTTGGCTCCCTGCTGGTTTGTTGTTGTCATACTGTTTATATAGATAACATCATAATTTTAACGTGCTACATGTACCTTCTCATATGACAGGAACGCTGCTGTTAAACCCAACTATGTGCCTTTGTTAATGGTGTTCTGTCATTGAAAGGATCACAGTCTCGGCAAAGGAAATTGTGTGAAACGTTGTGTCAGTGATTATTCCATTACGTTAAACAGGATGCATATACGAACTGATGCTATTTCTGGATATGAGGTATATCTATATATAAACAAACAAATGAGGTATATATATATTTCATAAACAAAAAAAAACTGTTAAGAGGAAATGTCGCTCCCCACACAGCTCATACTTTTGCCAATGACAATAAACTCGCCCTTCTTGATATTGAATAACTGTCTGTATTTAAACAGCTGCAACGTAACAGAGAAAAGTGTTGGGGTAAGATCTGTCTGTGCATTTTCTGTCTGAGAGGCCCCAATCTCTAACTATGCCTTCATCTAACAGGTGATGTGGGAGCAGACGGTGAAGAGGGCAGAATGGGGAAAACCGGCCCACCTGGCCAGCGAGGTCTCTGAGACGTTGTTGGTTTGTTATTTAATGAATTAGTGATAGATTAAAGGGAAGTTGGTTAAAACATGTCTTTTTACGGTTCATGGCCAAAAATATCCAGTAAACTCAAATCATCTGCTAAAAAGCTATGAAGCTTTCTAATGCAGTTGCTCTTTTTGTTGATTAAAAATGAATTTATATTGTATAGCACAAAACAGATTGTTTCAGGTAAATGAATGTTGGCCATAATGAACAGGGAATCTAGCATCAAACAAAGAATTTTCTGTTTATAACTTTTAGCCCCAATGAGCAGCCAAAGAAAAAAAAACACATCTGTGGTGAGGTGTTGGAGAAAAATCTTGAAAAGATTACATTCTCCTCTGGCAACAAAATAATGTCATATAATAAGTCATGTGTACTGAACAGATGTAAAATTATGCTGCCTTTCTGTGCATTATTAAGGCAGTAAATATATATTTTGAACATAATGATTGCAATTTAAGGAAAATATGGAGTCGCAATGTCGCATAATCCATCCACATATCCATCCGTTTTTGGCATCATCTGCAGTGAGGCCGGGTCCACTATTCTTGTTTCCTTAGTATGGGCATTGCAAGACCAAAATAGGAAAGCAAAAGGGAAGTATTAGCGGAGCTGCTTAATCATAATCATAATCATAATCTTAATGCATTTGTTACACTTTCATCAGACATAACTGTAATACAGTGTTTTGAAACGTGGTATGTAAATGTTTGGCTAAAGAGTTTTACATTTAATCTAGATTTAATTAGAGAGAGTATTATCTGAGCCCCGCACATTTTCAAAAAGGACTTTCCAGAGTCCAAAAGCTCTCCTTTGTAACTTTGAAATCCTATTACAATAAGTAGTCCAGAGTTTTGTGAACTTGTATGAGTTTTGTGGAATAAGCAATGTATTTTTATAACATAAACAGAAATGCCACTCAGATAACAACATTCCGAGCTGCATTACACTGATGGAGCTGTTGTAATTCCCTAAATGCTATACTTCTTCTGTAACACTCTAAAGAAGTGGTAGCATAGCATGTGTATTACTGTACTATGTTTGACCTAAAGTTAGCTGTTTGATGTGTCCTTGCCCTCACTGGGCATCAGAGTGTAGCTGGAAGGCAGTCTGTTTCTGCCAGACCACATCTTCCCTTGAGGGAAGTCACGTCAGAGGCAGGCAGACATGTTAATTGAGGCCAAGGGCAGCGCTGTCGCCATGTGTTCAAAGATGGAAGTGTAATCTGTAGATTACACTTCCAGGCAAGCTGTTAATCGAACTAGTACAAGAGCGCCTGGAATTGCAATCACAGGAAGACATGCCCTCTGTTTCACACATAAACGTACTTTCTTAAAAAAAGAAGGAAGAGAAAAGTGCCAGGAAGAGAAAAATGCCTATTTTTTTCACTCTACAAAGTGACCACAGAAGCATTTAAGTTTTAGAATGGATGTTTACTGCAAATTTTAGTTGTATTTTTAGCTATGTATCTAAAAACATATTAGCAAAATGCTATACAGCTAAATGTTCATCTGAAAAAAAGGGGAAATCTGAGAATTAGTAGGCTTGACTGGCAAAACCATGGCAGACTCTGCTTTAATTAATTTTAAACAAGTACAGGGAATTATTATTCAATTTTAATTATTATTTTTTAATAATTCTCAAACCTTCAAAGCAAAAATGAAATCATTCACAAGAATAGAAAGAGAAAAAGTTCAAAAGTTTAATAATGAAGTATCACAGGATTTCATTGAGACATTCAAATGGTTCAGTTCCTCTTCTTCACATAACTTTGTTTAGACATTAGGATGGTTTCTCTTCACCGCAAATCATTAAAAAAAATTATGTCTTAGGTTTTCAGCATATTTTACTTTATAACTGAAATATTTTAATACATGGAGCAATCACTGAAGATGGCAAACAGCAACTGAAATACTTTCTTCTTTAAAAAAAGAAAGAAGAAGATCCATACAGTATGAGAAAATATGTATGGGAATGTCAGTGCCACTCAGCCAAATTGAGTAATCGCAGAAATTATATTGAATGACGCTACAGAAATAAAAGTAATTGTATCCAATTATTCCTTTGGCAGTTGTATCATATTATTGCTTTGCAAAACTCAGGAATTCCTATTACCCATTTTCAGATGGTTATTTAATAAGGAACTTTGGTCACAAGCAGTCCCAAAAACAGCTGTCTGAAAGCATTTAACGAGCTGGGAAATGTAATTTAATCAGTTTTATATCAAAGACTACTGACACAATATAATTTCGCCACACACAAAATGCAATAATTGAGGCTAAAAGAGTATGCACGTAACAAGACTTATTTTGCTTTGATATGTGCTTGATTCCTTTGGAAAAGCATTGTGACAGAATTTTCATGAATTTTGGCAGAGTCAGATAACTAGTAACCTTGTTTTCTACTTTCATAGGCCTGGCCATTGAATGTGGAGAAAAAGGAGAGATGGGCCAAATGGGAAAGATGGGCCCTAGGGGAATGAGAGGTTAGACTCTAAACGGAGTTTGAATGCTTTTTGTTTATGTATATACTATGTTTACATATTATGTATGCTATGCTGATAACTAAACACTGTATCTGGGAATCATCAGAAAGCCACTTTCCTTTTCATCCATGCTGTGCAGTATTTACTAATTTGTCTATGCCCTTTCATTCACTAGTTCATGTTTAATAATTTCTTTCAGACACTGAACATCACACTTAAAAAGAACTATAAGAAATGTTTGACAGCATTGATTTCTTGTGGTTGATCTGTAAAGAATGTTGAAAATGTACTGAACACTGAAGGTTAAAATACAGTGATCAATTATCTAATTAAGTAAAGTGGATGTGCTAATGCCCGTCTGGAAAGTGAAATTCTTTATAATATTTTAAACCAGTAAAATTCCAGCAAATTTGGCACACCAGGAAAAAAAACTAACATAGTTTGACATTATTCTCTACTTACTCTGAAAATAATTGAAATGTCTAAGAAAAGAAAAGAAGGGAAGAGAAATATATATTTATAATATATATATATATTTCTCTTCCATTCTTTTCTTTTGTCTATAAGGTAGAAGCAGTGTAAAGTATGTGCACTGCTGCCATCTACTGATGATTCATTGTTATTTCTGGATATATAATATATAAATCTTTGATATGTGCTTGTAAAATTAATAATTAGTGGCTAATGTTTAGTTAAATTAGACTGTATGTTTTAATGGAATGTCAGAGGTTGAATTGTAACTGTTGATCTATTACTGTGACAGGTGACAGGGGACAACAAGGAATTGATGGTCTCCCTGGGTTAAAAGGAAAGCCTGGTAAATATCAAAGCATCTCCGCTCTGTTTGAATGCATTTCATATAATAAGAAACATACTTGTATCATACCTCTGAATAAACAGTAGATATTAGATTTTCTTCATATTTATTATTATTGATGACAACAGTTGAACAATTTGTGTGACAGGTACTACTTGTGACTGTGGGAGGTACAGAAAGGTTGTCAGACAGATGGAGATCAATATAAGCAAACTGAGAAATGGTGTTAATTTTTTTAAGAATGGTGAGACTTGTGTTTAACAAATCGAATTTGCTTGTGTGATCTTGGTATTGTTTTAATGTTCTCCATTGCGATAATCATACATTTTCCGTGATATTAGACAGCATAATAAACAAACAATACACAATTTTTTTAAGGTATGACCCTCTTAAACCTTCACACAAATGGTGCAATAAAAACAAAATAAAACAACAACAACAACAACAACATTGATTTTGTTATTGACTCTTTAACAAATGCATTATACATTGTTGACTGGCTTAACTACATGAACACATTTTAAGTCACAACAACTGCCAAATAGTAAGTGTTATAAATGCTTAATACATTTATTTATTGACTCAAAATATGAATGATGTAAAAAAAAAAAAAGTTATATATTTTATATCATATTTTATAACATAAAGATGCTTTTCTAATCACTAAGAGGCATCTTTGAAGAGCTTTTAACGGGAGCTTTTTAGAGATTTGCCATAACTAACTTTACTTTAACTTTTTTTTTTTTACTTTTGATGTCAACATAATTTTTTGTAGTTTTATGAAGTCACTTTTTGTGAAATAGATGTTTTTGTATGTTTAAAGAGTGTGGCATTTTCCCATGCAAAGTAATGCTGTGACAACAGCTCCATTCTGTATTGCATGTCACACTTATTTCCACTGAAAACAAAGACAAATGATTACAAGACACTAACCAGTGCTATGTTTTGTCAATTTCAATTAAGTGGTTCTAGGTATCAGAGAGACTGAGAACAAGTTTTACCTGCTGGTGACAGAGGCACGGAGTTATGAAGACTCACTTCTAAACTGCAAGTTGCGTGGGGGGTCTCTTGCTATGCCCAGAACCACAGAGACAAACACCTTGCTGGCCAGCTATATCAGAGAAGCTGATCTTACTCATGTGTTCATAGGACTACAGGTAGGGGCAACAGAGGTGGGGTATGTGTATGTTGATGGTAACCCCCTCTTGAATACCACAGTCTGGGCTCTGCAGGGGCCACACAGTGGTAAAGGTGGCTGTATGCAGCTTTGTAGTACCGGAGGTTGGAGCCAGGTAGATTGTGGAGCAACACAGTACTTCATATGTGAGTTTGTCAAAAACAAAAACACTTCAGCAACTTAAATCTTGTGATGGTTTAATGCCACAGAGGAAAATACTTTTTATTTTTATATAATTATTTTTAAAACGCTAAGCTAAAGTACGAGTAAATGTTATACATCTTTTTATAATGTATTTTGATGTTTCACTTAAATTAAATAAAAAAGTAAATACAAACCCAATTCCAAAAAAGTTTGGACACTGTACAAATTGTGAATAAAAACAATGCAATGATGTTGAAGTTTCAAATTTCAACATTTTATTCAGAATACAGCATAGAGGACATATCAAATGTTTAAACTAAGAAAATGTATAATTTTAAGGGAAAAATAAGTTGATTTTAAATTTCATGACATCAGCATCTCAAAAAAGTTGGGACAAGGCCAATGGTACCACTGTGTGGCATCCCCTCTTCTTTTTATAACAGTCTGCAAACGTCTGGGGACTGAGGAGACAAGTTGCTCAAGTTTAGGAATAGGAATGTTGTCCCATTCTTGTCTAATACAGGATTCTAGTTGCTCAACTGTCTTAGGTCTTCTTTTTTTGCATCTTCCTCTTTATGATGCACCAAATGTTATCTAAGGGTGAAAGATCTGTACTGCAGGCTGGCCATTTCAGTACCCAGATCATTCTTATATGCAACCATGATGTTGTAATTGATGCAGTATGTGGTCTGGCATTGTCCTGTTGGAAAATGCAAGGTCTTCCCTGAAAGAGACGACATCTGGATGGGAGCATATGTTGTTCTAGAACTTGGATCTATCTTTCAGTATTGATGGGGCCTTTCCAGATGTGTAAGCTGCCCATGCCACACGCACTCATGCAACCCCATACCATCAGAGATGCAGGCTTCTGAACTGAGCGCTAATAACAACTTGGGTTGTCCTTGTCCTTTTTAGTCCGGATCATGGTGTCCCAGTTTTTCAAAAAGAACTTAACATTTTGATTCGTCTGACCACAGAGCAGTTTTCCACTTTCCACACTCCATTTTGAATTAGCCTTGGCCCAGAGAAAACACCTGCACTTCTGGATAATGTTTAGATATGGTTATGATTATAACTGAGAAACTACTTTCTGATAGTGCTCCACTATTTTTCGCCGCAGCATTGGGGGAATTGGTGATCCTCTGCCCATCTTGACTTCTGAGAGACACTGCTACTCTGAGAGGCTATTTTTTATACCAAATCATGTTGCCAATTGACCTAATAAGTTGCAAATGGGTCCTCCAGCTGTTCCTTATATGTACATTTAACTTTTCCGGCCTCTAATTGCTACCTGTCCCAACTTTTTTGGAATGTGTAGCTCTCATGAAATTCAAAACGAGCCAATATTTGGAATGGCATTTCAAAATGTCTCACTTTCAACATTTGATATGTTATTCTATTATGAGATTTGTAAATTATTGCATTCCTTTTTTATTCACAATGTGTACAGTGTCCCAACTTTTTTGGAATCAGGTTTGTAAGATAACAAGGGGTCTGTGAGTGTTGATGCCTCTTTCTTTAAAACAGTGAGGAACTTTTCACTCTAGATCCTTGACTGTTAGATCTTGTTAAGGTTGATTTTTATTTTATTATTATTATAATTTTTACAGCAAAATACAGGCAATACTGCCAGCAAGTGATTGTAAAAACTATATTACAATAAGCTACTACAATCGCTGAATAAAGTTATTTTATGATTACTGTAAATCATACCTGTACAATGTAAAATAAAAAAATAAATAAATTAACAGCAGTTTTATTATTATTACTAATTTGCAGACTCAAGACTCACTTCTTGTAATTCAGTAATACTGTTGCTTCATCATTTACTAAATAAAAAACAAGTGATTTATTATTGACATTAGGTAATACTTATCAGTATCTGCACAGATAGCACATTTCTCAGTATATAAAATGTATGCTTGTTATCTGTTAATCCTGGCAAAGTCACATGTGAAACTAAGGAACTTTTATAAGTAGCTCTTATAAATGCTAAGCAACTTAACATTTCTGTGCACATTAATTACAGTTTTCAGTATATCCCGCATTATTGTACAAAGAGTCACAAAAAAGAGTTCTTATCCATGAAATTAGGCAATAATTTATGAATGGGCCTGTGCAATTCACCTCTATTCATGGATGGAGAATGTTTTAATAATAATAATAATAATAATAATGAATTTTATTTGTAATGCACTTTACATTTCTGCAATCTCAAAGTGCTACAGAGCATCTAGAAGTACAATAAAAAAATAAATTAAAAACACAGTTAATTAAATACAAAAAAATAAGAACTATTTAAAACTATTTAAGAAACTATTCAAGAAAAATTATTTAAAACACATTCAGTGGAAAGCTTTAGTAAAAAGAAATGTTTTTAGGTTTCGTTTAAAAACATCTGTAGTCTGTGGGGCCCTCAGGTAGTCCGGGAGGGTATTCCACAGCCATGTTTTCTACCGACAATCATCTTTCCTGAAATCCTTCTACCCCTTTCGATTTTATTCCACTTCAGCTGTTATTGATTACTGGATTAGTACCGGAAATCAAATTAAACAAGTACTTTAAACTCCATATATGAATTTTATAACGCCACAAAGCACTGGAATATATGAACATTATCTGAGCTTTTCTTTAAAATCTTTTGGGGTGTAACAATATTTACTCTGGTATGTTGAACCTAAGCATATGCATTAATCATTAACCAAAGTTGTGAAACTGTCCAGTTATTTGTGTACATTGCCAAACAAAAGAACAAAAGTCTTATGTTGCAAGGAAAATAAAAACTGAGAGTCATGTTTTAAATACCTACTTTTTAAATAGGCATTTAAATAACTACTTTTTAAAGTAGGCATTCATTCACAGTAAATTAAACTGCATGCCCTCAGTCCCAGGGGTTTGGCTGAACTGTGGGAGTGAGAAAGGACTGAACAAAATGGGAGTGGCTGCACACCTGTCAGACCTGTTCCTGATACATGACTCCAGCAGGATTTTCCTATGCGTTAGTCTTTTGTTCAAACTGTGCTTGTCGAGCTGAATGAGGATGGCGGAAACACCGAACCCGGCCACAACTTCCTTCCCAGCACCGACTATTTCTCTACCCCTCGGAATGGAAATACTAAGGACGTATTCCGGGGCCCTGATTTGTATGGAAATAGTAAGTTTTGTTGTTTATAGCTATTTCAAGACTTACTGGGTCTTAAATTCTATAATTAACAAAGGTGTGTCCCTTGTAGTATTATGCAGTATACACCTTGATAACTAAAAACATGGCCACAAAATGAAAATCATAATAATAATGATAATAATAATAATAATAATAATAATAATAATAAAGTTATGATTATTTGTACTTGATAGTCTGAGAGAGAATACAGTAGTACTATATTTATTATGTCTGTACACACCAATTATACTACACAAACTTTGAGTGTTTTGAATTCAGAAATGTCTTTTTTTTTCCCTCTCAAACATTAGGTTTTTGGAGGATTGGTGTGGATATTAGTAGCGTCGACGAATGTGTCCGTGCCATTGTTGCAAGGATGGGTGATGTTTGTGTCAGTAACCATGTTCATCTGTTCATCTGTGTACCTCGCCCTGTTTCTGATGGGCCTGGCTGACAAGATTAACACTGACTGGAATTTCATGGTGAGTGTGTATTACTTTAGAAATTTACAGTGCTCAGACTAGCCCTAAAACATACATGAAGTTGACATTTTACTGTAAATTATTGTACACTAATTGCCTGGACAATTCTCCCAGTAGAGTTTGGGGTTAAGCACCTGACTCAAGGTCACAGGGTTGGTAGAGCAGGAAATACTAGTGCTTTCAAGATTTGTCAAGGTCATTTTGTCAGGCTACTTTAATACGCTAGAACTTTTATTAAATCTACATCCTTGTAAAGGTCACCTTAAAGACATTTTGGAAACAATGTCTTTATTATTTATCCATTATATGAATCACTATGTTAGTTATTACATAGCTATTACACTACATTAAAATAATGATTTGAGGTGTCATTTCCACCACAACAAACAGATTTTCCCCCATTCATTTTTTGAAAGTTGCTGTAACAAGAAATACATGTGAGCAAAACATCAAATTAGACCCCCTTTGCCATTGCCCACACTTGGCCATGTTTTTTTTTCTTTTTTTGACCTAAAAAAAAATCAACACACAATAAGTTCAATTTCATTCAATGTGAATATATGAGATAAAATATTAAGAAAAGACAAATCACAATTCAAACAAATACCGTGAAGTATCTCACTGATACATCATCCTCAATAAACCCGTCTCCGCCGTGTTGCCTCAGATCTTTCGAATATTCAGATCTATTATGACCTCTGACCTTTAAAATTACCAGAATAATAATAATAATAGCTGTTTGTTAATTGGCCAGAGGAGAACTGGCACCCCGACTGATTAGGTCTCCTGATGGGGTTTTGGTTTCCTTGCCACTGTCGCCTCTGGCTTGGCTTGCTCAGTTGGGGAAAACTATTTTTCAAATATATTTCAAAATAAATCTAATTATTAAACTAAATTAACCATATAGACCAAATTACTGATCTAAAGCCCACATTGCTACTGTATGAAAATCAAAATATATTCTGTTGCATTATTTTTCTGTTTAACACTGTGAAGCTGCTTTGAAACAATGTGCATTGTTAAAAGCACTATATAAATAAAGTTGACTTGACTGATTTAAAAAAAAAAGAAAATTCTACTTCTCATTCACGGCACTTCACAACCTCGCTCCTCTATACCTTACTGATCTTCTTCATGTTTATGTCCCTCACCAAGTATATGTTTAACTAACATGGAACTTTTAGCCATGCGGGATTCGGCCACTCGCCTATGGAACACTATCTCTTTAGATATTTGTAATAATGACAGTTTGTATACCTTCAAATCCCGTCTTAAGACCCACCTTTTTACCCAGGCTTTTTTATGACCTGCTTTTAATAGCCTGCATTTAATTCTACTATATCTATGATGCATGTGTTCTGATATGTTGTTATAGTCTATGATGCAAATGGATTTATTTATTTATTTTAATTTCCTATTCATATTTCTTTTGTTTGCTTGTAAGGTGGCCTTGGGTGTTATGAAAGGCACCATTAAGTAAAATACTGTCTGACAGGATACTCTGAAATACATCCTTTGATTTGTACACACTATAAACATAATAAATCATCTCCCATTTACAGGATATGTTCTACCATTTCATCGCTTTGCTGTTTTATTTTGGTGCCTTTTTGCTGGAGGCTACGGTTTCATCTGCGGGTACATATGTAAACAGCACCTGTATACGCAGACCCCGTGGCAATATAATAACATTTCTGGACTATCGGGAATACAGCATTAATGTTGCTGCTGCGGTGAGTTGTTAACACTACCTTTATTTTCCCTTGCTTTTTCATTGTACCCCTTTAGCGTCAATTTAAGGTGTTTACCATAGCGCTTCACTTTTTTGTTATGTTACAGCCTTATTCCAAAACATATTAAATTCTTTTTTTTTTTTTTCTCAATTCTACAAACAACACCCCATAATGACAACGTGGAAGAAGTTTGTTCAAAATCTTTGCAAATGTATATATATATATATATATACAGTATTGTTCAAAATAATAGCAGTACAATGTGTCACGTAATACGAGGGACAAACAGGTGCGAGGACTCAAGTGCAGTGAAAGGGGATTTATTTACAAAATAAAACATAAACACAAAACAAAAACCCACGAGGGGGAAAAACACATAATATGAAATAACAAAACAACTCACACAAACCAACATCGATCACAGGGAACTGGGAGACGTAGACAATACAACGATCCGACAAGGACTGCAAACACACAGGAACTTATGAAGGGGAGAAATCAAGCAGGGAGTGAGGCAAACACAGGTGGGGCAAATTAAACCAATAACGAGATAACAAGGGGGTGGGATCTGACAATGACAGAGGCACATGGCCACACTAACAAACCCACATGTGCACACAAGACAGGACAGGCATGTGACATTACCCCCTCCTTAAGGAGCGGCTACCAGACGCTCCACTAGGAGACGGGAGGGACAGACCCAGGGGGCACGGGAGGGACAGACCAGGGCGGCATGGGAGGGACAGACCAGGGCGGCACGGCAGGGACAGACCAGGGCGGCACGGGAGGGACAGACCAGGGCGGGACGGAGGGACAGACCAGGGCGGGACGGGAGGGACAGACCAGGGCGGGACGGGAGGGACAGATCTGGGAGAAACAGATAAGGAAGGGGAAAACAAGGGAGAAACAGATAAGGAAGGGGAAACCAAGGGAGGGACAGGGAACACAAAGAGTTCAGGCGGCCAGGGGGGCCGGAGTGGCCAGCAGAGTTCAGGCGGCCGGGTGAGCCGGAGGGGCCAGCAGAGTTCAGGCGGCCAGCAGAGTTCAGGCGGCCGGGGGGGCCGGAGTGGCCAACAGAGTTCAGGCGGCCGGGGCAGCCAACAGGTTTAAGGCAGCCGGGGCGGCCAACAGGGTTCAGGCGGCCGGGTCGGCCAGTAGAGTTCAGGCGGCCGGGGGAGCCGGAGGGGCCTGCAGAGTTCAGGCGGCCAGCAGAGTTCAGGTGGCCGGGGGGGCCGGAGTGGCCAACAGAGTTCAGGCGGCCGGGGCGGCCAGCAGAGTTCAGGCGGCCTGGGGGGCCGGGGTGGCCAACAGAGTTCAGGCGGCTGGGGCAGCCAGCAGAGTTCAGGCGGCCGGGGCGGCCAATAGGGTTCAGGCGGCCAACAGGATTCAGGCGGCCTGGGCGGCCAACAGGGTTCAGGCGGCCAACAGGGTTCAGGCGGCCGGGGTGGCACATCCAGCACAGAGTCTGCCAGAAACGGGACCGCGGGCTCAGGGTCCGCCGGCTCAGGGTCCGCCGGCTCAGGGTCCTCCGGCTCAGGGTCCTCCGGCACAGTGTCCACCGGAAACGGGACCGACGGAAACGGGACCGCCGGAAACGGGACCGCCGGAAACGGGACCGCCGGCTCAGGGTCCGCCGGCTCAGGGTCCGCGGAAACGGGTCCGCCGGCTCAGGGTCCGCCGGCTCAGGGTCCGCCGGCTCAGGGTCTGCTGGCACAGGGTCCACCGGAAACGGGACCTCCGGCACACGGTCCACCGGAACTGGGCCCACCGGACTAGGAACCACCGGAACACAATCCACCGGGACTGCCTCTGGGGGCTCGGAGAAAGTCCTGTGCTTCTCCCAAGCCCTCCAGAAGGCCACCATCAGGTATCCTGTCACCGCTCTCCAGGCCATGTCCGGACTCGGGACCACCGGATCAGGAATCCCGAACACGAGCCACGGAACTGGGACCACGAACACGATCCACCGGCACAGGGACCACGGAACACAATCCACCGGCACAGGGACCACCGGAACACGATCCACCGGCACAGGGACCACCGGAACACGATCCACCGGCACAGGGACCACCGGAACACGATCCACCGGCACAGGGACCACCGGAACACGATCCACCGGCACAGGGACCACCGGGACAAGATCCACGGAACTGGGACCGCCCGGGCAGTCACGCGCGCGCCTTCCTTCTCCTCCTCCGCTTAGGACCACCGAACACAGACCCCGGCCCAGGGACCACGGCACGATCCACCGGAACACGATCCACTGGAACAGGGTCCGTCGGCACAGGGACCACCGGAGGTGACCCGTTCTTCCTCCACCCTCTCCCGAAGAAGTCATCGGAGGACTGGGGACTTGGCAGTCTGTGGGAAAAATGGGGTGGCCCAAGAGGTGGAAGACCACCCCTCCAGGGCACTCCGCCCCCATCACGGTCATAAGTATACCCCACAAACTGCCAAAATGATAGTGTCCACAGCATTCCCATCTCCCAGGCGATGACAGGATCATTTAGATGCTTGTTGAATATGTCCTTAAGCTCCGCCTGACTGATGTTAAGCCCCTCCGCTGCAAACAGGAACCGGTAAGCAAACTCCTTAATGCTGTCTCCCTCCTGCTTAAGTGAAAGGAGTCTGCTTAATTGTCCTTCTCCTGATGCAGCGGAAGGGCAGGGAGATGGGAATAGGAAGATTCCCATTCTGCTGAGTCCTCTGATGGTCGGATCGTTCTGTCACGTAATACGAGGGACAAACAGGTGCGAGGACTCAAGTGCAGTGAAAGGGGATTTATTTACAAAATAAAACAAACACAAAACAAAAACCCACGAGGGGGAAAACACATAATATGAAATAACAAAACACAACTCACACAAACCAACATCGATCACGGGGAACTGGGAGACGTAGACAATACAACGATCCAACAACCCACTAAGCAAAGTTATGTCCAAAAGACGTCTTTTCAACGTCTTTGACCCTAGAAGAGCGACGTTGAAAAAGGCGTCCATTGGGGAGCCAGAATGAAAGTTTTTATGACGTCTGTTTTGGACATGATCTGCACGTCTGATATAGACGTTCATAGAACCTCAAGGTTAAACAGTTCAAATGTGCTCATTGTGGACATATATTCCTTTTGTAATTGCAAATCAACTCACAGACAGTGTGTGTTTGTCCAAAATCATGAAAATAAAAGAAACTTAGCTCACACCTCTAGACACTTTAGGCAACTTAGCATCTGTAATTCACACATCTTTGGATCGTGAGAGAAACCAGACGTGAAGGAAAGACTCTCTGGCTCAGGACTCAATACAGGATCTTCTTGCTGTGAGGAGCCAGTGTTTCCCACTCATACACTGGTGCTGCCCTTAATCACAGATATAAGAGACACTTTGACTATTTCTGTCAGACGTCTACAGAAGCTCTTACTGAGAGTTAACAGAGGTTTAGATGTTGATGATTTATGGTTCATTTGAAGTCACCATTGTGGTGGGAAGCGTTTGCTTTAGTTGGGCTCTTGGTCCCTGTAGTTGTGTTAGCTTTTCTTTGGATGTTATAACTGTGTCTGTGAAACACAATAGTTGTGGCTGAGCAATCAAAGATAAAGTGACATCAGGTGTTGTCAGCTCCTCATTGATGATAACTAAATCATCACAAAGTGAGCATCTGATGTTGTGTTTTAAGTTTTGTGCTTGGTACAATAGTAATTTGTTTATATCCACAATAATCTTGTGATACTGTGGTATTTGCATCAATAGTATTAAAAGGATCAATTATCTGGAAGGATGACCCAAAAAAAAGTATGTGCACGAACATTTTGAGCAAATATTTCACAAAGTCACACACCGACATCAAGATTACACCTATGATTCACAACAACGGTGACAATCAAATCAAAAAAGCTTGGGAATCAAGCATGAGTTTTGCACTATGAAGCCACCCATCATGCATTGCAGCATGAAACTTGTCACCGTTGTTGTGAATCATAGGCGAAATGTTGATGTGTGTGTGTGACTTTGTGAAATATTTGCTCAATACGTTGGATGCACTTTTTTTTTTTCTTCAGGATAATTGATCAATTTAATGCTATTGGTGCCAATTCTGCAGTTTCACAATGGTGTAGTAGCTAGAAGCAAATTACAACGGTGCCAAACAATACAACAAAAATCAGATGCTCACTTTGTGATGATTTAGCGATCATCAACGAGGAGCTGACAACACCTGATGTCACTTTATCTTTGCTTGCTCAGCCACAACTATTGTGTTTCACAGACACAGTTACAGCAGCCAAAGAAAAGCTAACACAACTACAGGGACCAAGAGCCGAACTAAAGCAAACGCTTCCCACCACATTGGTGACTTCAAATGAACCATAAATCATCAACATCTAAACCTCTGTTAACTCTCAGTAAGAGCTTCTGTAGACGTCTGACAGAAATAGTCAAAGTGTCTCTTATATCTGTGATTAAGGGCAGCACCAGTGTATGAGTGGGAAACACTGGCTCCTCACAGCAAGAAGATCCTGGATTGAGTCCTGAGCCAGAGAGTCTTTCCTTCAGGTCTGGTTTCTCTCACGATCCAAAGATGTGTGAATTACAGAAGCTAAGTTGCCTAAAGTGTCTAAAGGTGTGAGCTAAGTTTCTTTTATTTTCATGATTTTGGACAAACACACACTGTATGTGAGTTGATTTGCAATTACAAAAGGAATTTATGTCCACAATGAGCACATTTGAACTGTTTAACCTTGAGGTTCCATGAATGTCTATATCGGACGTGCAGATCATGTCCAAAACAGACGTCATAAAAACTTTCATTCTGGCTCCTCAGTGGGCGTCTTTTCAACGTTCGCCTCTAGGGTCAAAGAGCGTTGAAAAAGACGTCTTTGGACATAACTTTGCTTAGTGGGAAGGACTGCAAACACACAGGAACTTATGAAAGGAGAAATCAAGCAGGGAGTGAGGCAAACACAGGTGGGGCAAATTATACCAATAACGAGATAACAAGGGGTGGGATCTGACAATGACAGAGGCACATGGCCACACTAACAAACCCACATGTGCACACAAGACAGGACAGGCATGTGACACAATGTGACTTACCAGAATAATCAAGGTTTTTAGTATATTTTAATGCTACGTGGCAAACAAGTTACCAGTAGGTTCAGTAGATTCTCAGAAAACAAACAAGACCCAGCATTCATGATATGCACGCTCTTAAGGCTGTGCAATTGGGGTATTAGTTGAAAGGGTGTGTTAAAAAAATAGCAGTGTCTACCTTTGACTGTACAAACTCAAAACTATTTTGTACAAACATTTTTTCTGGGATTTAGCAATCCTGTGAATCACTAAACTAATATTTAGTTGTATGACCACAGTTTTTAAAACTGCTTGACATCGTTTGGCATGGAGTCAACCAAATTGTGGCACCTCTCAGCTGTTATTCCACTCCATGATTCTTTAACAATATTCCACAATTCATTCACATTTCTTGGTTTTGCTTCAGAAACAGCATTTTTGATATCACCCCACAAGTTCTCAATTGGATTAAGGTCTGGAGATTGGGCTGGCCACTCCATAACATTAATTTTGTTGGTTTGGAACCAAGACTTTGCCCGTTTACTAGTGTGTTTTGGGTCATTGTCTTGTTGAAACAACCATTCCAAGGGCATGTCCTCTTCAGCATAGGGCTGAAGTATTTTAACATATGCAAACTGATCCATGATCCCTGGTATGCGATAAATAGGCCCAACACCATAGTAGGAGAAACATGCCCATATCATGATGCTTGCACCTCCATGCTTCACTGTCTTCACTGTGTTCTGTGGCTTGAAGTTTGGGGGTCGTCTCACAAACTGCCTGTGGCCCTTGGACCCAAAAAGAACAATTTTACTCTCATCAGTCCACAAAATGTTCCTCCATTTCTCTTTAGGCCAGTTGATGTGTTCTTTGGCAAATTGTAACCTCTTCTGCACATGCCTTTTTTTAACAGAGGGACTTTGCGGATTCTTGAAAATAGATTAGCTTCACACAGACGTCTTCTAACTGTCACAGTACTTCTTTTTTTATCACATGTACATAAGAATTCACAGCCTTTGCAATGATACTCAAAATTGAGCTCAGGTGCATCCAGTTTCCACTGATCATCCTTGAGATGTTTTTACAACTTGATTGGAGTCCACCTGTGGTAAATTCAGTTGATTGGACATGATTTGGAAAGGCACACAAATGTCTATATAAGGTCCCACAGTTCTGTGTTGTGCATGTTAGAGCACAAACCAAGCAATGAAGTCCAAGGAATTGTCTGTAGACCTCTGAGACAGGATTGTACCGAGGCATAGATCAAGGGAAGGGTACAAAAATTTTTGCAGCATTGAAGATCCCAATGAGCACAGTAGCATCCATAATTCCTAAATGGAAGAAGTCTGGAACTACCAGAACTCTTCCAAGAGCTGTCCGCCTGGCCAAACTGAGTGATCGGGAGAGAGGAGAACATTCCGGAAGAACAACCATCTCTGCAGCACTCCACCAATCATGCCTGTATATGGTAGAGTGGCCAGACGGAAGACAGTCCTCAGTAAAAGGCTGCCTGAGTTTGCCAAAAGGCACCTGAAGGACTATCATACCACAATAAACAAAATGATCTAGTCTGATGAAACAAAGATTGAATTATTTGGCCTGAATGGCAAGCATCATGTCTGGAGGAAACCAGGCACCTCTCATCACCTCATCCCTTTAGTGAAGCATGGTGGTGGCAGCATTATGCTGTAGGGATGTTTTCAGCAGAAGGAACTGGGAGACTAGTCAGGATCAAGGGAAAGAAGAATACAACAATGTACTGAGGCATCCTTGATGAAAACCTGCTCCAGAGCACTCTGGGGCTCAGACTGGGCTGAAGGTTCATCTTCCAACAGGACAACAACCCTAACCCAGCACACAGCCAAGATAACAAAGAAGTGGCTACAGGACAACTCTGTGAATGTCCTTGAGTGGCCCAGCCACAGCCCAGACTTGGACCCGAATGAACTTCTCTGGTGAGATCTGAAAATGGCTATGCATCGATGCTCCCAGCCAACCTGATGGAGCTTGAGAGGTCCTGCAAAGAAGAATGTGAGAAACTGCCCAAAAATAGGTGTGCCAAGCTTGTAGTATCATACTCAAAAGACTTGAGGCTGTATATTGTGCCAAAGGTGCTTCAACAAAGAAGCAACGGCTGCGAATACTTATGTACATGTGATTTTTTTGTTTCTTATTTTTAATAAATTTGCAAAGATTTCAAACAAAGTTCTTTTATGTTGCCATTATTGGGTATTGTTTGTAGAACTGAGAAAAAATGAATTTAATAAATTTTGGAATAAGGCTGTAACATAACAAAATGTGAAAAAGTGAAGCGCTGTGAATAATTTCCGGATGTACTATACACACCACAACAAACAAAGACCAAATGGGTGAACTTTACAGACTGTGGTTATGAATAATGTGTTAACATGAATAGTGTCAGCAATGGTGTTGCAAACAAATAAATAAAAGAGCTGGATTTATTTGCAGGCAGTGAATACTTTAAAATCAAAATAAACTACAAAATACACTTTAGGTTAACTAGGATCCTAGGAGCAGAGCAACAAGACAATGACCGAGAACAGACGAAACACAGTCTGTATAAATACCAAAGGCAAACAATGGAGATTCTGAAACAGGTGTGACTCAATCAGTAACTAAGGCAACAAACATGGTAATTAAATAAGCAGGAAAACTAGAACAAAGGAAACATGCACAAAAATGTCTAGGTTACGACTACACGCCTATTCCTTTGCTCCTGAGAAGGGATCGAGATGCTCATTGTATGACGACACTTTTTGCGCCTGAAACATATGTGAAACTAGTCCAATCTTGATTGCTGCTGAATCATGACGTAACATGTGATGTAGCATTCGTCCATAAAATGAAGAAATTATGACTTTTTTTCTTTTCTTTTTCTCTCCAGTTGGTTTATTAATAGCTAAAGTCTGATTACACTGTACATTCAGAATCAGCACTAACAGGGCTACAGTAATATGTGTGCAACGTAGGTACATAAAAGTTTGTAGTTTTGAGAGAAACATTTTATATGTAGTTAGTGAAAAATAAAATGTAAGTCACTGAAATAAGGCTGTAGGGCCGCTGAAATCGCTCAATGGCGGCAGCGAAGAGCGGGCGAAGGTATCTGCGCGTTAGGTGTTCTCAGCTGGGCAAAATGGATCTAATTCCAATTCCTCTTTATCTGACTCCATTTTATTATAATTTAGAATTTAGATTAGAATGCCAATTTGGTTATTTGGTCATTCATATTTAATAGTTAGACACACATTTAATTATTCGGTTTAACCCTTTGTGAAAGTACCCATTCATGATCTCATAGAGATCGTTAATAATTCCAGAGTAAGTCAGAATAAAACAAAATGTAACAATTTATTAAACAGTCAGGTATAATTCCAATTACATAATCAATTCAAAGATCCTCAAAACATCGAATACTCTTAAGTAAAGAGATGCGTTCCTGACTTTCCATAGGTTACGTAACGCGTTGACTGGACACAACGTTACGGGCGAATCTGATTACAATATTGCGCTGACTCTTCTGCTACACTGCCTTAAGTATTCAGACCTGACAATAACTTCTTTCAAATGGTAACATATGTTAACAAAGGGAATTTACATTTAATCACCGTCTCAGACCTGTATTGACAAAAGACCAAATGGTTGAAAGCCACACCTACCATACTATGCAACATCTCTTTAAACTCTCAAAACCATTGTTATCTTCTTAAATATATCTGATGGGGACAAAAGGTTCTTTGGACTATAAAGGGTTCTTCACACTCAACAATCTCATGTAAATATTTTTAAACGTGAGATCAAGGGAGCTATATTGTCCTGTTTGTTCCAGAATCTGACTTAGTTTCCAGTCCAGGTTTTCAGATTCGATTCCAGACACATTTTCCAGACTCAAATAAATATAAATAGTGCAATATATAGTATACATTTTAAGTTATATAAATACTGTTGTGTTGTTTATCATAAAGAAAAAACTGTAGACCAGTCCTTATGTGTATTATCTATTTTAATGCTGTTTTGCATGACTCAAAACTAACTGAAAATGCCCCAAAAGTATAAATGTCACTTAATAGTATACTATAATTATGTAACTTATAGATGTTACTATAGAGTTACTCATCAATTTAAAGGGTACTTCAGCGCTGGGAAGATGAATCTGTATTTAAACTCGGTCATTAATGTAGTAGAAATATGAAATTATTTTTGAATTTGGTGCCTTCTAGACTGAGAAAACACAGAAAATGTATTTTTGTCTCATGGGGATGAAAGACAACAATTCCCAGAATGCACGTCACTGCCCAAGGCTGCTCTAGGCACGGCTTACTGGTTTACTTGCGCATTCATTTTCATAAAATCAGTTCAGTTAGAGACGCTACAATTAAAAACTGAACCTGTCTGTTCAATATGAGTGAGTCGACTGAATGTCACGGCCGTATCCGCACAAACGCAGCAGGATCGGATTACATTCATCACATGAGCTGAGCTGAGGTAAGCGCGGGATTCGCGGCTGCGGCTGCATTCACAGCACGTGTTCAGTCTGGCGCATTTTCAGTTCATGTCTTTGGAAACTTAACTTTCATAGGAATTCATTTGAAAAGTTGAAACACTCACTTTGGTCTCCACCGCTCCGTTTACATTAATCTCCCCAGCTGCCCGAGCTGAGTGCTGTGAGTTCAATGTTTAAAACATGTGGAAATAGCGCCCTCTGCTTGCTGTAGTCTTTAGCCTCTGGACAAAAACTCCTCCGATGATGCAAAATGACGATATTTGCGCCATCGGAGGAATTTTTCCAGAAAAATACATAATTCTCTCGTCTCATGGTCATATGAGGGGAAAGTACGAAAAATTTGAATATACTCCTGGGTTTCTACTGAAACAAAGCTTAATGCTAATCGCTGAAGTAACCCTTTAAGTCACCAATTTCAGTTAATTCAATGACCTGGTTCTATATGTCCGCCAGCGTTTTTGGGTTCGCCACCAGCTCCTTGTGACAAGGTGATAGTCCAGTATTTGCTGAGCTCTAGGACATCTCTCTCTCTCTCTATTATATACATACATATACATATATATATATATATATATATATATATATATATATATATATATATATATATATATATATATATATATATATATATATACACACACACACACACAGGTCCATGTAAAAATTTGCATATTGTGATAAAAAGTTCATTATTTTCCATAATGTAATGATAAAAATTACAGTTTTTTTAATCGCTCTGGTACAATTTTCACAAGTAAGGTGTACATTTTCAAAACTCTTAGTACAAAAATCCAAACTGATCACACTTGTAACGCAGCTAGTCATTCTTTCAAAACCTGATGTAATGTTTTCAGTCCACATAATCATTGTTTCAAACACAAGATTATTGGAATATGTAATGAGAACATTTGGTTTAATCACCAAACCCAACAGTATGATCTTGTTTCTGTTTAGTACTTTTAACAGTCAGTTCATCCAACAGCAAAAATGCAAGACACACGTTTCAAATCAGCCTTAGAAGTGCTGAAATTAATATGCTATAGTACTATAAAATACATATTACACAGTTTCACATTAGGCAATATGCTTACATTATTTACATTTACATAATCTATAATTTCCAAAATATTCATCCTATGTGTAATCAAGTGAAGGATCAATAAAGACATCCTCTACAATCATTTGGGCAAATTAGTTTTTATTTTTCAGATATAATTGTAACATAGGTGTATTTTCTATAATGCAACTAAATGAGAACAAAACATAACAATTAGTGCACACATTAATTTGGATCAAGCCTGTCTTGAGCATTTGGCCATAGATTCTCGTCCACACCACAATGAATGTTCTCATTGTTCAAGCACCTTGAAAACCTTTGGCATGACGAATCCATGCTTGACATTGGTCTACATTGATGTCATCACATGCATCATCCATGGCCTGAAGGAGGGTGGCACGCTCAAGGGATGGCGATCATAGATATATGGCGACCTTCCACCTCCATGCTGAAAAAATTCCTCAATAGGGTTGAGGAAAGGAGAGTATGGAGGCAGGTAGAGGGTCATGAATCGAGGATGGGCCTGAAACCATGCTTGAACTACCTCTGCGTGGTGAAAACTGACATTGTCCACACAATTACATATGTGACCCCTTCACCTTGACAGGCTAGCTCAATTTCATTGAGAAACTCAATAAGATGTACAGCATTGTAGGAGCCAAGTAATGGCCTTTTTTTGGCAAGGTTAAAGCCGCTTCATCAACAAAAGCGTACTTTTGATGGTTCACATCAGCATCAAGCACCATAACCCTCTAAAAATATATTTTGGTTAGTTCTTTTACATTGTTGTTCCAATATGTGATGCTTCAAATAGTAACAGTAAAACAATATACAGTATGGTGCTGTACCTGAACATACTCAGCCCTTAGTTGTTTCACCCGGTCATTGTTTCTCTCAAAAGGCACCAGGTAAATGTGTTTCATTGATACCTGGTGCCGCTTTAAAAGGCAGGCTACTGTTGGTAGGCTGATGGATACCACATTGGCAAAGGTGTCATTGTTCTCCTCAATTGCCTGCTTTATTTCTGACAGCCGATATCATTCCTGGCCCTCACCATTTCCACCACTGCCAACTCTTGCTGGTCGGTCAGCATACGGCCACGGCCATGACCACCGCTATGAGGTTTTCTGTTAATTCTAAGCATAGAACAGAGAATACTATCAATAGATCATGCTGTACAAATACTGTAACATGTTTACATGCATTACAATTTACTGTGAATGTAATACAGTAGTATACATCTTCCACACTTACCGGTTTTCTTGGCGAAAGGTTCGGATGATAGAATTGACAGTTGATCTTTTAGATTTGGCTCAACTAATCTGGCAGCTTCTGCCATAGTAAGGCCTCGGTTCACCACATGATCAACGATGATGGCCCGGACTTCATTAGAGACAACAGTTTTGCCTCCCCTCTCCGATGATCAACCCTTTGATGGGCCCCATGCCCACCTCTCTGACCTCTCCGACGTATCCCATGCCCACCTCTCTGACGGATCCCATGCTCACCTCTCTGATGGATCCTCGTCCACGAGCTCTTCCAATTCCTTGCTGTCTATCCTGGTCCATGTTGAAAGACATTGCCAGTGTTTACACCCTGACTTTTATATCTAATGTCCAATTGTGGTTACCCCATCTGAAATCAATTAGCAAGAACGAGTTTTCATCAGGTGTGGTTAATTTTTATGTTCAGACAAACACATATTTTATTTCTGTAGTTCTCAATCCATATACTGTATTGCTGAAATGGAAATATATAGGTTTACCAAATGGTTCAGTGATAACCATTAAGATCAGTTGGATTAAGTGTTGGTCAAATGTATTTACACAAATCAGATGAGAAGCATATCAGAAGTATTGTGAGCATGGCATTGTGAAAGACAATTACTTTATATGAAAGGTAATTCTTGATGACACACTGATTAAGTGTGGTGAAAAAGTGAATGAGTAATTTTGTGCGTTGTACTTAGTCAATTGAACATGTGATTACATGTTTGAAAAAACAGACTTTTGATGATCTGCTTTGAGTTTTGTACCAACAGTTGTGAGGTTTTACCACATACATGCGATAATAGTACCAAAGCGAATAAAAATATATATTTTAGATTCATTGCACACCAACCGAAATATTTCAGGTCTTTTATTGTTTTAATACTGATGATTTTGGCATACAGCTCATGAAAACCCAAAATTCCTATCTCAAAAATTTGCATATTTCATCCGACCAATAAAAGAAAAGTGTTTTTAATACAAAAAAGTAAACCTTCAAATAATTATGTTCAGTTATGCACTCAATACTTGGTCGTGATCCTTTTGCATAAATGACTGCTTCAATGCGGCGTGGCATGGAGGCAATCAGCCTGTGGCACTGCTGAGGTGTTATGGAGGCCCAGGATGCTTCGATAGAGGCCTTAAGCTCATCCAGAGTGTTGGGTCTTGCGTCTCTCAACTTTCTCTTCACAATATCCCACAGATTCTCAATTGGGTTCAGGTCAGGAGAGTTGGCAGGCCAATTGAGCACAGTAATACCATGGTCAGTAAACCATTTACCAGTGGTTTTGGCACTGTGAGCAGGTGCTGAAAAACAAAATCTTCATCTCCATAAAGCTTTTCAGCAGATGGAAGCATGAAGTGCTCCAAAATCTCGTAGCTAGCTGCATTGACCCTACCCTTGATAAAACACAGTGGACCAACACCAGCAGCTGACATGGCACCCCAGACCATCACTGACTGTGGGTACTTGACACTGGACTTCAGTTATTTTGGCATTTCCTTCTCCCCAGTCTTCCTCCAGACTCTGGCACCTTGATTTTCTGAATTCAAAATTTGCTTTCATCCGAAAAAAGTACTTTGGACCTCTGCGCAACAGTCCAGTGCAGCTTCTCTGTAGCCCTGGTCAGGCTTGACCAGGGGAATGTGGCACCTGTAGCCCATTTCCTGCACACGCCTGTGCACGGTGGCTCTGGATGTTTCTACTCCAGACTCAGTCCACTCCTTCCGCAGGTCCCCCAAGGTCTGGAATCGGTCCTTCTCCACAATCTTCCTCAGGGTCCAGTCACCTCTTCTCGTTGTGCAGCGTTTTTGCCACACTTTTTCCTTCCCACAGACTTCCCACTGAGGTGCCTTGATACAGCACTCTGGGAACAGCCTATTCGTTCAGAAATTTCTTTCTGTGTCTTACCCTCTCGCTTGAGGGTGTCAATGATGGCCTTCTGGACAGCAGTCAGGTCGGCAGTCTTACCCATGATTGCGGTTTTGAGTAATGAACCAGGCTGGGAGTTTTTAAAAGCCTCAGGAATCTTTTGCAGGCGTTTAGAGTTAATTAGTTGATTCAGATGATTAGGTTAATAGCTCGTTTAAAGAATCTTTTCATGATATGCTAATTTTTGAGATTTTGATGAATTTTGGGTTTTCATGAGCTGTATGCCAAAATCATCAGTATTAAAACAACAGAAAAGCTGAAATATTTCAGTTGGTGTGCAATTAATCTAAAATATATGAAAGTTTAATTTTTATCATTACATTATTGAAAATAATGAATATTTAGCACAATATGCTAATTTTTTAGAAGGACCTATATATATATATATATATATATATATATATATATATATATATATATATATATATATATTTACAGTTAAAAAGAAAGCATGTTTTTAAATGAAATAAAAAAGAACTAAAAGTATAAAAGTGCAACGTTGTCCCACTATCACGTAGGCTACAGGGTGGCATTTCAAATTCATATTTTGAGATTTTAATTTGTTTATGTAGTGTTCTAATTCTAGATGTTTATTTATGTAAATGTTGCGACTTTGACGTATTTTAATGGGCGTGCGCTGAACATTGGAGTCACATTGAGGAGTTACCATGGAAAGCAGGCGGCACCACAGTCAGCAACAAGCAGCTATTTTCTCTGCTTTCAGGTGAGTTTATCCCCTAAATCACACAAATAATGCACACAACTGTTGTTGATATTTCTCTTACTCGTAAATACACACTTCTGTTGAATAATTTCTTCATAAAAGCTTGGTCTCTTCAAACAAAATCTGTTGGCATCTAAACCGTTTTCAGAGGAGGTAACTTAACGTAATTGAGTTAACTTTAGGCTAACTTCATTGAGCTCTTTTTATGAAAGTTTTGGCTTTAATCACATCTTTGTGTGTAGATGGGAGCCGATTTGTGTGGAGTTGCTGGCAATTTGAAGTAACATTAGGCTAATTTATTTAGCCTAAAAATATGCACTGTACTGTAAATCGTAACGTATACATAGTGCGAAAATTAGCTGAAGTTTAAACTTTTGATCTTTCATGGTAAATAAATATTGATACAAAATCTGTAATTTCAGGTGCTACAAAATAACCCCTCTACAACAGAGAGGAAGCATAAGTGACACAATGAGTAAGTTAAACCTAAATAGTGACCCTTTAAGCTCACGCACAATAATATGAAATCTTTAAAAATTACAGCATTGTAAAACCACAGAACATCAAATAAACTGTAAATTAATCATATAATTCAATTTAAAGTAGAAGCCAGTAACGCCTGTGAAGTAACATATTAGTGTAGCACACAATCTTATACAGCTAGTAAGCTAACAGTGTTCTGAAGCATCTGCGCTATGTTGCTAATACTATCTTTTGGATATAACTAATTATTTCCCACATCCAGGTTCCAGGTTATAATATACAAATGTCTAAACATTAATCTCTTAATTTTTAATAAGAAGTTATACAAAATAAAGGCTTAAAGGTAAAAAAATGCATATTTAAAGTGCTACTCTGTAACTCTAAAGTTTTCAGACAGCTTTCAAAATGGCCACCAGACACATGAATACCCATATCTCAATGTGCGATGGTCTGATTATCTTGAAATGACAGGAGGTATTTACTAACAAACACATAATTTGGTTGAAACAAATTAGTTTTTATAATCTGAGCTCAAATAATTGTAGTGAGATAGGAATGGGTACATGAGTTTAATAGGTATGTTTACCCTACCTGTTTTATATGTGAATATACCGTATATACCCGAATATAAGAAGACCCTGAATATAAGACGACCCCATTTTCCAGACTTATTTTTGGGGAAAAAATAGATTTTTGTGGGAAAAATCTGATTTTCAACAGAAAATTATTTTATTTGAAAATTCTACTGATAATTATTTGGTAAAAACATTTTAACACCATTTATTAAATACTTGGATTAATTTGTCACAAAATAAAGTGCACTCTGTCAATGAGTTCAGAAATGAGTGACAAAATGAATAACTTTTCACAAAAATATAATTAATGTGTATGTATGTAATTGTAGTACTGTGAAGATAGCTAGAAAATAACCATCAGCTTTTAATCAAACACATCTGACATTAAAGTCTTGAAACAAACCAAACTGTGGGGTTGCAATAAGAACAGCAGTGCAAATGGGCCTTTATGCTGACGGCACTTTACTATTTATTTCATTCATAACAATGAGTGCGTTTACATGCACGTTCTTTATGCCTAATAAGCCAACAATGAACATGGTCATGTAAATGCGGTAACCCGTTCCTTCGTTCAGTCACTACGACGTAATGTTAGTGACTAACGAATGGGGTTTCGCAAAGCCTATCATCTTCGAGCTTAGAGAAAACGCCCAATGGTGTGCCAATGCCATGGGGCATGCAGAATTTGCATAAGTAACTCCGCCTCAGGAGTATGTGGCAATATTGCATTATGTTTCTGCTTTGGAGCCAAGAGGACCTACCTCTTCACTCCTACAGCCTTCTGAGACTATGTCAGCTTCTTCGAGGCAGCAGCTTTCCAGTCGGTGTTGGTGTAAGCGCGTTCCAGTGATCGCATACTTCCTGGCCGCTGATCTGCGCAGTGGTCTGTTTGACGGCTGGTGTGTGTTTCCCTGGGCGCGTCGGCATCGACTGCGAGGCTTCCTTCCACAAAAAGAGCTTGCGCGGCGTGTACGTCTTTCACGATCGCACTTCCGGGTGCGATCGATATCCATCGCTGTCTATGGGCACTTTCACTGCTCGATGTGTTTGGGCTTCAGCACGCTCGGGCAGTGTTTGTGGATGTGTCATGTTCCCACTGCGGGAATGTGACCATCGCGATGTTGTGGTCGAGACTCAGTGATCTCCGAGAGAGGTGGTACTTTGGATGGTGACCAGGGTGACCTGAGGGCTGTGCTGTGGTATTAAGACCCCGACGTTCATTCCTCGGGCCACGCCCCCTCTTACACATCGCTTCCCGCGAGTGCTGGACTGAAACAGCGGCCCATCTCTGATGCCTCGTTAGTTCAGTTCACACTCCAGATAGCAGTGAGATTTAGATCGCCACATCCCAAGGTGGGCTAGAGTCCTTTGGGGATGGCGATTAGGCTGTGCTCCGCCCGGGTGTGTCAGCGCCGCCTGATCTGACCCTGAGTTGACAGCCATGTTATCTCGGGCAGCCGCGAGCCTCGGCTGGTGTGGTACTCCGCCCTGTCACGCAGTGCTCGTGGTTGCGCGATTGTTTTTGGGACGGCACCTGACAGCTGTTGGGCCCGCCCCAATGCCTTTTGCCCCGAGGAGGTCACGCGGTCCGGGAGTCCCGATGCTTCCCGTGACCGCTCGGCGTCCTCGGCCTTCTCTGCCCTCGATGGGGCCGTGGCCTGGGCTCTAGGGTACACTGCCCCCACACTGTTGAGCACTCTGTTGCGTACTACGATGTCCACGGAGTGCCAGCGTGGCGGGGCTCTTCAATGAGCTGCGTGCCACAGATCCTGCCCTCTGGGCGGTGAAGGTGGCCACACGCTCCCTGGGCCGGGCGATGCCCACAGTTGTGGTCCGGGAGAAACACCTGGCCTTACCTGGTGATGTGGAGGTAGTTGAGTGAGCCCACCTCCTCAACTCGCCCATATCCCAGGCTGGCCTCTTCGGCGCATGGCTTAGAACTGCGCCCACGGTTCTCAGCCGCCCGAGCAGACTGAGGCTGTAACACGTACTGCCCGGTGGCCAGCTGCCGCCGGCTCAGTCGCCTCAGTCCGCTCGCCGCCGGCGCCCTCTGCCCTCCCGTCTGGCCCCAGCAGCAGCTTTCACCTGGACCGTATTCGTGGAGGTTGCAGGATGACGTCAGTCCGCTCCACAGCCTGACTAAACGCCGGGCTGGAGGTGGACAACTCAGAGATGGGTTCCAGTTCTTTCTAGGGATGGTAGCAGGGCCTCTCCTTCCCTGGTGGAGGGCGGGGAAAATCCTTCGCTGCAGGCCTCCGGGCTGGCTGCGCTTGGAGGAACTGGTGTGGCAGTGTGCACCGCCCTCGGGCCGCGTCGCTCTCGTATCTCTCTCTCGCCAGCCTCTCAGAGCAGACCCCAGTGGAACGTGCATCCTCGCTGCCCCACCCGGGGTCGTCTGTGGTTCGAGTGACTCCCGTGGGTCAGTTCCTGGGAGTCTGACTACAGCTTCGGGACTGTCCGCCAGGCCGCGAGAACCATCAGGCTCGGCACGCGATTCGGTTCACGCAGGCTCCTCCCGCTTCCGGGAGCCCGCTCACCATGGTGGGGCCCTATGTCCCAGTCATGCGTGCGGAGGTTGCCACCCTACTGGCGAAGGGTGCGATCGAGCCTGTCCTCCAGCCGAAATGAAGTCCGGCTTCCTCAGCCCTTGTTTCATTGTAACCTAGAAAACCGGTGGGTTACGGCCAATCCTGGATCTGCCCGTCCTGAGCCGATCCCTTTACAGGCTTCCGTTCAGGATGTTGGCAGCGAACGCCTAGTAGACGCGTTCGTCCAGTAGATTGGTTGCAGCAATTGACCTGAAGGACGCCTACTTTCTTGTCTCCTACCTCAACGCAGACCGTTCCTACAGGTCTGCTTCGAGGGGCGGACATTTCAGTATGCGTTCCTCCCATTCGGGCTGGCTCTGTCCTCGTGACTTCACGAAGTCTGTCGAGGCAGCCCTTGCGCCACTCAGGCAGCACGGGTTCGCATCCTGAACTGCCTCGGCAACTGGCTGAGACTGAGTCACTTTCGAGAACAGGGTGCGAACACAGAGTTCTAGTGCTCCAGCACGTAGCCCGTCTGGGCCTTCAGGTCAACCGGGAGAAGAGCAACTCTGCTCCGTGCAGGATCTCTTTTCCCGGTATGGTTTTCAACTCGGTCGCCATGTGCAGCTTACCAGCGAGCACACGCAGTCAATGCTGACTTGCCTCCGTTAAACCGAAGCAAGAGTGCGGTTCCACTGAGTTGTTTCAGAGGCTCCTGGGGCATATGGCATCTGCAGCCCTGGTGACGCGCCGGATGGCTTCATATGAGACCGCTTCAGCATTGGCTTCGCGATCGGGTCCCGAGATGGGCATGGCAGTCTGGCACGCTAAAGTGACTCGGGCCTGCTTACAGATGCTCACTCCATGGTCGAACCTCAGTTTTCTACGGGCGGTGTGCCCTTAGAACGAGTTTCCAGGCATGTTGTCGTATCGACAACATGTGCAATGGGCAAGCAGCCGGGGTTCCTGGACCGGACCCCAGCACCTTCTGCATGTCAATTGCCTCGAGTTGCTGGCAGTGCGGTTCGCCCTGCACCACTTCAGAGCGTTACTGAAACGTCAACATGTGCATGTCCCGACAGACAACACGGCCGTAGTAGCGCATCAACCACCAGGGCGGTCTACCCTCCCGCCGTATGTCTCAACTCGCCGCCATCTCGTTCTATGGCGTCAGAAGCGCCTGAGGTCCCTTCGTGCTGTCCATATTCCGGGAGTCCTGAACCTGCAGCCGGCAGCTCTCGCGGTTTCAGCCTCTTCCGGGAGAATGGAGACTCCATCCCCAGACGGTCCAGCTTATTTGGGAACAGTTCGGGGCGCGCAGGTAGATCTTTTGCCTCCACGACTCTTCCCACTGCAGCCTGTTCTATTCCCTGACGAGGCACGCCGCACGGATGCACTGGTGCGCAGCTGGCCGCGGGCCTACGCAAATATGCTCCCCCAGTGAGCCTACTCGCACAACTCTTGTGCAAGATCAGGGATGACAAGGAGCAGGTCCTTTTGGTCGCCTGCCCGTACTGGCACGGCCGGACCTGGTTCCCAAACTCTTACTCCTTGCGACAGCCCCTCCTGGCCTATTCCTCTGAGACCTCCTCACTCAAAGACGTGGTCGCCACCATCACTTCCGCTAGGGCAGAGTCCGCTCGGCATGCCTATGCGTTGAAGTGGAACCTCTTCACCTGGTGCTCTTCCCGCCAGAGACCCTGGAAATGCCCGATCGGGTCCGTGCTCTCGTTCCTCCAGGAGGTTGGAGCTCGAAGTTTATGTGGCCTGCAATATCTGAATCCTCCTCGCTCTCCTCTCATACCCTCTTGGGACCTCTCAGAAGTTTAAGTGCTCTGCAGAGGCCTCCCTTTGAGCCTTTGCGGTCGGTTGATATTAAGTTCCTGACTATGAAGATGGCTCTGCATTGGCCTCCGTCAAGAGGGTCGGGGACCTGCAGGCATTTTCGGTTGTGACGGCGTGCCTGGAGTTCGGGCCGGCTAATTCTTATGTGATCCTGAGACCCCGGCCTGGATATGTGCCCAAGGTTCCCACCAGGTTTCAGGACCAGGTGGTGAACCTGCAAGCGCTGCCCGTGGAGGGTAGACCAGCCTTGGCACTGCTCTGTCCAGTATGCGCTCTCCGCGCCTACGTGAACATGATGCATTGTTTCAGGACCTCAGACCAGCTCTTTGTCTGTTATGATGAGCGGAGGGGAAGTGCTCTCTCAAAGCAAAGGCAGTCTCACTGGATAGTGGACACCATTGTTTTGGCTTACCAGCAGCAAGGTCGACCATGTCCCCTTGGGGTTCGGGCTCACTCCACTTGGAGTGTCGCCTCCTCTTGGGCTTAGCGCATGGCGCTCGCTAACAGACATCTGCAGAGCTGCAGGCTGGGCGACACCTACACATTCGCCAGATTCTACAATCTCAGAGTGGAGCCAGTGTCCGACTATGTACTCGCCCCGAGGGGCCGGTATGGGCCAGGCTCAGGTGTCTTCGCTTGCTCGCCATTCCACTCCTTCGGACTGGATACGTGCGATATTTCCTCAGGTGAGCTCCTGAGAGCCCGGAGTCCCTCCAGCACTGCTTACACCGATGCGGTGTGTCTGCCCTCTAGCGAGCCCAGACCCTCGTGCCCGGCCAGGTGCCCAATGTGCATGGTTCCCCTCGGCGGGTTTCTTCCCTTGGCATGTCCCTGCCACCCCTAGGGTTAAAAATCCACCTTCGGCTGGTACCCTAGAGTTTTCCCATATGCAGCCCTTGCGGGTCATATGTGTACTCTTAAGTCCTCCCTATGGGTAGGCATCTTGGCATTTCCTCACTGGAATATGCTTCCCAGTGTACCTTGGTATTCCTGTGATAAGGGGAGTCCTTCGTCCGTACTAGTCTTATGACAGGGTACTCACACTTACGCAGGGCACTGGAAAAAGCTGAGTGGCGGGATTATATTGGACCCCCATTCGTTAGTCACTAACGTTACGTCGTAGTGACTGAACGAAGGAACGCCTCGATTACGGATGTAACCCACGTTCCCTGAGGAGGGAATGGAGACGTAACGTCCGTTGCCCACATCAGCTGTGATACCTGGAACGCAGGAGTTCAGTCTTGGCTCCTCAAGCAGGTAACAATGCGATATTGCCACGTGCTCTTATATACTCACGCCGGAGTTACGTATGCAAATTCCGCATGCCCCATGGCATTGGCACGCCATTGGGCGTTTTCTCTAAGCTCGAAGATGATAGGCTTCTAAGCAAAACCCCATTGGTTAGTCACTAACGTTACGTCTCCGTTCCCTCCTCAGGGGAACGAGGGTTATCATCGTAACCGAGGCGTTTTCTTTTATCGGAGTAAGGTCATAAATGGCTTAAGCATAAACCAGTCGGGACAGGGAGTTTTTGCCTCTTATCCCTATTCCGCGCATAAACGCATTAAGAGGTTCAGTCAAAACTCTGCATCTGTATCTGCATGAGGGGTAATATGAGCGTAAATCTCCGCTGACACGGTGCACGCTTTACATCACAACTGACGTAACATTTGGAGTACTCCGAGTCAGATACGGACATTATTATTTTTGACGTTATTATTATTAAAATTCTGTGTGATTAATGTTAATCAAACATCCATCCATCCATTATCTTCCGCTTATCCGGGGCCGGGTCGGGGCAACAGTCTAAGCAGAGACGCCCAGACTTCCCTCTCCTAGCCACTTCCTCCAGCTCTTCCGCCATGACTTCGCCAACCCCCATGACTGGCTAAATAATTTTAATATGTTCATTAAGAATCAGTGTATAGTTAATTTATTGAGTGAAGACTAAGCAGTTTTTTTTTTTATTTCTTGACTTGCTATACTGTTAAATAAACATATAGCTGAAAAATAAAGCACTGTTTTGTCATATTGTTTGTAATTTGCATTTTTAGCTTATTTTTAAAAACAAAGATAAAATAAAAAATGCAATAAGAAGAAATGGTCAAAAACCAGGGCAGGAACATGCTGGCCAAGAGAGTTTTTAGTTAAAAATAAATAAAACAGTGAATAATAAGTTCTGTTGTCATATTATTCAATTACTTTTACTGGGTGTTTTTTGACCGTGGTATCGATTTAGTATCGGTATCGAGGTATTTTAGTCTGGTATCATATCGAAGTCATAATTTTGGTATCGTGACAACACTACACTGAAGACAATGATGATAAATTCAGCTTTGCCATCACAGGAATAAATTACATTTTAAGAATATATTAAAATAGACAACATTTATTTTATTTTGTATTCATTCTTGATCAAATAAATGCAGACTTGGTGAGCAGAAGAAATTTTAAAAAAATTGAATGTTTCCAAACTTTTGACGGGTACTGTATGGCATGGTTACATAGGGCTTATATTGCTTAAATACCATTGATTAGGTTGATTTGTGGCCCAAGATGCTGGAATAAGATTCTGCCCCCACAACCCTACAGAAGTAGCCTGACGTGGTCATACTCAATTCTAGTCAGAATATATACAGTCTGATACCGCTCCATTGGGCTGTGATTATGGGGCGTGTTTCAACCGAACCAGGAAAGACCTCAATTGGGCCACTACTATGCGTTGCTCAACATACATAATTTACTCCGTTGCTCTGATTGGCTGTAGGTCTATCCAATTGAGGATCTTTGAATCTCGTTCAGCAACATGAACAAATCTTTTTTCATGTCATTTCATTCATTTCAGCAGAACATAATTCAAATGTCACATGTTAAATTCCCCCACACATTTAGTACTTATGCAAACGCTAATCACATTTGGAATAAAAAATAAATTATTAATCTAATGCAGCCAAGGGTAAACTTAAAGAAATGATTCATTAATTGCTTAAAAATTGACAAATGAATAATCTAAATGATTTCTCTTTCAAGTCTGCTTCAGTAAATGGATCAAACAAAGGGAAACTGAAAAAGGAGAGAGAGAAGAGGGACAAGCAAGTGGGGTATCATATAGCAAAAAATACAGGACATCATAAAAAAGAAAGGAAACATGAAAATGTATTTGTCTACAATTTTGTTGTTGTTCACATCTATAGTTACAATTGTTTTATGGGGCTGCAATATCAAATAAAAACAATTTGTTTGAATGGTTGTATGTGCTCCTGATTATTTAAAGTTTACTTATTTATATTATTTGTCTCAACACCCAGCGGGAAGAAAAACAGAGAACACACCATGTTCTTAATCATTCATTCAGACTGTCAATTAGATTAAACAGCGACACTTACGTTCTGTAGCATGTTTTTTTTTTTTTTTTTTAAAGACTCGTCTAGATCTTACCAACGCTGGCCAGCTAAGACTAATTTCCCCCTAAAACTAGCCTGAAACTAGCCTAGTTTGTGAGTTTAAGTAACACAATCGATCAGTTTGAGGCAGTAACTTATAAACACAAAGCCCAAGACACTTGTATAGATGAAAAAGGTAAACTTAAGTTTATTGAACTATCCTAAACACACAAACTAATATAATGAAAACACACACACAAACACAGGTAAGCATTAATACAGGGAAAGGGATGTTTGTTAATGGAAAGGACTGAAGTCCCGTCTCATTCAGACACAATTTCTTAGCCACAACCTGAGAAAATCAATATATTAGCATTTCAACCTTAGTTTGTTTGCTTAGATACGATTTTTACCAGTTCAGCCAAAATGGAGAGTCATGTACCGCAGGATTTGAATGCTCCTACTAGCACGGGTTCCTCTTAGGACGGTGTTGCTTGGCTGGTAGTCAGTTGTTGTGTTAGGAGGGATGGATAGTTGGTCTTGCAGGGTAAAGCCAAATCCTTGATAGCATTAGCTGGTTGCTACATGACGGGAGATTCTCTGAGTCTCTGTGTGCAGATGCACGAACTCCAGCAAGTCTTTTTTGGCAAGGTTCAAACAGAGTTTTCGAAGTTACCGCTACCGCTCTTGGTAGCTAGGATGGCAGTGAAACGTGCATGCAGAGGGGGAAAGGTCAGCAAGCACCAAAGCAGAGGTCACCGCATTTCTGCAGTCTGCATGAGCGCGAAGGAAAAGCAAAAAGTAAAGACATCTTGTTTGTCCGATGTTTTTAAGCAGTTCTCAAAGTCCATCCTTGAGGGCATCTCGATCAGATATTGTTGTGGGCGGGGTTCCCTTAACAGAGTTCCTGTTCGTGCATATCATTAAGGTAATGTCCACACTGTGCTGGCATTCTTTGGGAGTTTGGTTAAGCACTTTTCAGAAACCAACTTCCATAGTGTAGTGACAGTACATTTTATAGTAATTTTAACTTGCATCAAAATGATGGAAATCATTCCTTAAGTTCCTTACAGGGTTCTTAACCTGTGGTCTTTGTTTGCGATGAGGCAGACGAAGCATCTCTTATGGCCATTTGGTTTCATTGATTAAGTTTTATGATTGTTCAGGCCAGGGTTCGGAGAGGGGAGTGTCAACTCGCTGCTGGAATATACAGTGGGTACGGAAAGTATTCAGACCCCCTTAAATTTCTCACTCTTTGTTATATTGCAGCCATTTGCTAAAATCAAGTTAATTTTTTTTCTCATTAATGTACACACAGCACCCCATATTTACAGAAAAACACAGAATTGTTGACATTTTTGCAGATTTATAAAAAAAAAAATAAAAAAAAATATTCAGACCCTTTTGATCTTGTACAGTCATCTTTTTGGGAAAGATGCAACAAGTTTTTCACACCTGGATTTGGGGATCCTCTGCCATTCTTCCTTGCAGATCTTCTCCAGTTCTGTCAGGTTGGATGGTAAACTTTGGTGGACAGTAGGGTTGGGTACCGAAACCCGGTGCCAATATTGCACCGGTACTTTTATAACGGTATGTACCGGACCGAATCAGAACGCAGATTTCGGTGCCTCAATTCGGTGCCACTTAAATTCAAACGTGCTTTCGCGCTTTGGCTGGCGCCGTCACATATCACAACTATTCAGTGTTTTCAACCACATCATGTTTATTGTAGGTTTCAGACATGTAAACTCTGTAAAAAGTACTAGAAGAAAATACACACTGATGTCAGATAGTTCATGACATAGTTAGCAAGTTTTTGAATATTTTGAATAAAAAAAGAAAAAAGAAATAAACCCGATACAGCTGAGCTGTCATACAGCGCTATTGTGGCTGCTGTGTGTCATGTGAGAAGCATGACGCGTCTCCATGAAAACAATAAGGCGATGCATTCTAAAATATTTAGCCAGAGAATATGGTCATGTTTCTGCAAAATAAAGTTGAAGCTTGAAGCTAGTTTGTAGCAGACCAAGAATATAGACTACTGCTGTTATTACTGTAACTGTTATTTAGAGCTAAATTAGGTCTGTTGGGTTAGACGGCTTTAGTTTTACTGTGAATTTGTAAAGTAAATTGTGTTTTGTATTTAATTATATATTTACATATTTAAGTATACTTTAAACTTGTAATAAATTGTTCAATTAAATTTTTTTTTTAAGTATCGGTTCAGGCACTGTTTAGCCACTGGAACCGTCTGAGGACTCGAGCACTCTGGAGAAGGTTTTCATCCATGATATCCCTGTACTTGGCCGCATTCATCTTTCCCTCAATTGTCGTCCTGTCCCTGCAGATGAAAAAACACCCCCACAGCATGATACTACCACCACCATGCTTCACTCTTGGGATTGTATTGGAGCAGTGCCTGGTTTTTTGATCTTGGTCTCATCAGACTAGAGAATCTTATTTCTCACCATCTTGGCAAACTCCATGCAGGCTTTCATGTGTCTTCCATTGAGGTGAAGCTTCCATCGGGCCACTGTGCCATAAAGCCCCGACTGGTGGAGGGCTGCAGTGATGGTTAACTTTCTCCCATCTCCCGAATGCATCTCTGGAGCTCAGCCATCTTTGAGTTTTTCTTTACCTCTCTCACCAAGGCTCTTCTCCCCCACCCTGATAGCTCATTTTGGCCAGACGGCCAGCTCTAGGAAGGGTTCTGGTCGTCCAAAATGTCTTCCATTTAAGGATTATGGAGGCCACTGTGCTCTTAGGAACCTTAAGTGCAGCAGAAATGTTTTTGTAACCTTGTCCAGATCTGTGCCTTGCCACAATTCTGTCTCTGAGCTCTTCAGGCAGTTCCTTTGACCTCATGATTCTCATTTGCTCTGACATGCTGTGAGCTGTAAGGTCTTATATAGACAGGTATGTGGCTTTCCTAATCAAGTCCAATCAGTATAATCAAACACAGCTGGACTCAAATGAAGGTGTAGAACCATCTCAAGGATGATCAGAAGAAATGGACAGCATCTGAGTTAAATATATGAGTGTCACAGCAAAGGGTCTGAATATTTCAGTTTTTCTTTTTTAATAAATCTGCAAAAAGGTCAACAATTCTTTGTTTTTCTGTCAATATGGGGTGCTGTGTGTACATTAATGAGAAAAAATTAACTTAAATGATTTTAGCAAACGGCTGCAATATAACAAAGGGGGTTTAAGTAAAACAAAAATTTAAGGGGGTCTGAATACTTTCCGTACCCACTGTACATATTCCTACACAGGGTAGAGTGAATGAAGTCTCTCACATGCAGTGGAGGGTGGAAGGCCTGTAAAATTGTAGACTGTGCCTCATTGGAAACCACTTTAGTCACATAGCCTCATCTAGGGTACATAATAGCTTTCACTCTCCCAGGAGCAAATTCAAAATGGGGTGGAGAAATTAACAAAGCTTGAAGGTCCCCAACTCTCTTAAGGGACGTAATAGCCAAAAGGAAAGCTATCTTAAGCATGAGATATTTCTAACGGGGCCAGGGATAAACCCTCGAGAACCACCTCCAGATCCCAAGCTGGAACCCTGACATAAGCCACAGGCCTCATCTTCCACTGATAAACCGTAGGACCAACTGGTGTCTCCCCAGTTGTCCATCACAAATGGAGTGTGGAAAGCCGGTATTACAGCCACATACACCTTAAGTGTGGACGAAGTAAGACCAGCAGAGAAGACAGGTCTGCAGCCCAACAAAGCTCTGAAATATCGTGTGGCCCAACCCCCTCTCCCTCATCAAGGTCTTTTAAAAGGTGTGCCTGGTACGCCTGCATGATTGCCATGGTGTGCAAGCATGCACCAGCCAGATCCGCTGCCATATAAGCTCTGCCCACCAAAGCAGATGGAGCATCAGACAGCTCAAGCATCGTTCTCCTGCCGTGGGCGGAAGAAGCCGCAGAGTGTGCTTCCACGTTGGGATCGGGAGCATCAGAGCTGGCCAATGAGGACTGAGATAGTGACTCAGCAGTCACAAGTCCCTCTGCTAGCTCGCCCTCTGCAATCTCCACAAGCCCAGGGGAACGCGAGCCTGACCAGCCTCACTGAACACAGCCAGGCGGGAGCGGAGCATTCTGAGTGGCAGAAACTTGCCTGTGCCTGCTCCACACCCAAGCAGTGGACACACAGCTTGTGTGTGTGTGTGTCCAACAGTGATATATCTGGGACAGGGATGCATACACCGCTTGAACGGCTTCATTGTTCAATCACTCGTCATTGTTATTGCTTTTTTATGCAGTTTGAAATAGTGCTTGCTATACAGAGAAACTTCTGACCCCTGACGTACAACACCAAACAGACAGACAGTTTCAGAGAGAGCGCTCGCTGAAGAGCAGAAGCTCTATTGTGTCCTTTTACAATTTCTGCATTCAGCCGGTGCATGGTGCAGCGCCAATCAAGATTGGACTAGTTTCACACGTGCTTCAGACACTTTTTGTCCACCCTGTTAATGTCAACTTATAAAGGAAATATATCTGTTAAAATTCTTCCTAAATGTAAATTTTCTGCTAGCATTTTCTTTCCTAGCTAGTTAATGCATGTTCTTTATTAAGTTAATTCTCTTCCTCTTTTATGGTCCACCTTGTTAAACATTGCATTGTAAATATGTAATGTAACAGGGTGGGCAAATGCCATAGAATGTGAATGTGACATTTCAAATATTTTGTTAAGATTATTTATACTAGACGAAGTGTGACCAGAGGGTTTTTATGATAGGCAGAGATCTACCTCTGACAAGACAAAAAAAATGCTGTTCAATCAGACCTGTTCAATCCACTAGGTTACTGCATGCCCTAGATGTCATGGTTAGTGATTGCTTTGTGCCAAAGATCCACTGTCTTTGGGTAAAGCACTGTCCTTGGGTGTATAATTCCTCCACTTCCTCTTATTTTGTTTAAAGAAGGCTAAACGTAGATTATCCAAAAAGGTAGCCTATCCAAAAAGATGTATTTATTTATTTAAATTTATGAATAGTATTGCTGAACAATCAGCAATAAAACTAGAGTAACAGTTCTACTTCGTGCCAAAATAACATTTGATAACCAACCTGTTTGACTTTGAGTTTGAACAGTGGTATAAGGTCCAAACTATACAACCTTCACCATTCACATTCTAAAGCAGAAACATTACTGTAATATGTATGTAATGCTTGCAATTGCTTTCAAGCTATTGAAATACTAAACACTTACAGTATGTAAATAATTCTGTTTTTTCTCTCTCCACAGATATTTGCATTTATAGTGACTTTGTGTTATGGCTGTAGTATGTTCATGGGCTTCAGGAGATGGAGAAAATAGCACTAAAAGTGTGTCTGTCTGTCTGTCAACTGTACTATTATGGACATTCCACAAGCTGATAATGTCACCACTGGTTTTCCACAATGTTTCCAATTTGTTTATTCACATGAAAGTAAAAGAGACATTGTAGCAGCTGTAAAATATTTTACATTTTTGGTGATTTGGCCAAAAAGTATATCAAATTATTTAAAAGTTTCTTGTTTTAAGAGGTTATCCTTAAACTTCACTGGTGGTCAGATATTTTTAGATATATTACCGGTCCCAAAAAGTAATTGTACATCCATTTTCCACCTCTATTATCCATTACACTAACAACATTCCAAGGCAAAAAATTTTTTTTTTATGACAAATGTGCTTACACATCTTAAGTTAGATGCAACTGTGTATGTAATAAGCATTATATATTTAATATAACTTTTTTTTTCTTTCTCATGTCATGTTACATTTTATAACCGTCTTAATAAATCATGCATTTTTTTGTAATAGTCTATGGATTTTTTTTGGTAGGGTAAGACGTTGCCACTAGAGGGTACCCTTTTCATGAATAAGGAAAACGTCTCGGTTAAGTATGGTAACCCTCGTTCCCTGAAGGAGGGAACGGAGACGTACGTCGGATGTCACCGACGAATTGGGATCACTTCAGGGATCCCTATCAGCTTTGAGATAAAGAGAACAGGCCAATGAAATTTGGCGTGCTAGATTTGCATCTCGCGCTCCGCCCTGCCGCGCTGGCTTAAAGTGGAAGTGAAATGCAGCGCGCACTGATTTTTCACTGAGTAGCCGAACTAGTGACTCGGCCAATATTGGTGGTACCTTCAGGGAATGAGGGTTACCATACGTAACCGAGACATTCCCTTTCAGTCGGTCACGTTCGACGTACGTCGGAAGTCACTGACGAATTGGGATCCCTTTGGAAAACGCCACAATTACTACCACTTGACCTGCTCTTCGACCTCCCTGACCTTGCACGGAGTCTGTACAAGAAGGCTCACTGGGGGAAACGCATACTTGTGTAGGCCCCAGGGCCAGCTGTGTGCCAGTGCATCCGAGCTGAGGGTCCCCTCGGTCAGGGAATGAAACAACTGGCAATGGGTCGTCTCCGGGGCGGCAAACAGGTCTACCTGTGCGGTCCCGAAGCGACTCCAAATTAGCTGGACCACATGGGGATGGAGTCTCCACTCTCCGGGAGCACTAGCTGTCGTGAGAGCTCGTCGGCCACCCGATTGAGGAGGTCTGGAATGTGAATGGCACGAAGCGACCTCAGATGCTTCTGACTCCATAACAGGAGATGGCGGGCGAGTTGTGCTATTCGACGGGAGCGTAGACCACCCTGTTTATCATGTCATGTAAACCTGTCTCCGGCGTGATGACTCCAATTGTTTGAATAGTCCTAGTTAACAATTCTTTAAATCGATGTCATCCTCAAAACAACCCATCTCCAGCGTGTTGCCGCCGATCTTTCGAATATTACATTTTAGTAATTGTTTAATCAATAAGGCATCCTCAATAAAAACCTGTCTCCGGCGTAATGACTCCGATATTTCAAATTTTTTATTTTTAATAATTATTTAATCGATACATCATCCTCAATAAACCCGTCTCCGGCGTGTTGCCTCAGATCTTTCGAATATTCCGATCGATTATGACCTCTGACCTTTAAAATAATAACTTTAATAATAATAATACGCTGTTTGTTAATTGGCCAGAGGAGAACTGGCACCCTGACTGAGCCTGGTTTCTCCCAAGGTTTATTTTTCTCCATTAGGTCTCCTGATGGGGTTTTGGTTTCCTTGCCACTGTCGCCTCTGGCTTGGCTTGCTCAGTTGGGGAAAAACTATTTTTCAAATATATTTCAAAATAAATCTAATTATTAAACTAAATTAACCATATAGACCAAATTACTTATCTAATTACTGATCTAAAGCCCACATTGTTACTGTATGATAATCAAAATATATTCTGTTGCATTATTTTTCTGTTTAACACTGTGAAGCTGCTTTGAAACAATCTGCATTGTTAAAAGCGCTATATAAATAAAGTTGACTTGACTTGACTTGACTTGACTTTATTGATATACGCAACAGCTGCAGTGCTGTCCGTACGGACCAGAACGTGCTTTCCTCTGAGCGGCGTTTTGATGCGGCTGAGTGCAAGACGTACTGCTAACAACTCCAGGCAATTGATATGCCATTAAAGTTGAGGCCCCGTCCACAGACGCAAAACTGCAAGCATATTCTACGTGGCACCCCAGCCGGTGGCAGAGGCATCCGTAGAGACAACAGCATGCCTGGACACTTGTTCTAGAGGCACTCCTGCCCGTAGAAATGAAGGGTCCGACCACGGGCTGAAGGTTTGGTGGCATCTCGACATCACTGAGATGCGGAGGGACCCGCTGTGCCACGCCCATCTCGGGACTCGATCGTGTAGCCAGCGTTGAAGCGGTCTCATATGAAGCAATCCCAACGGCGTTACCGCGGCTGCGGATGCCATATGCCCCAGGAGCCTCTGAAAATGTTTCAGTGGAACCGCTGTCCTGCCGCTGAACTAATTCAGGCAGACTGGACGCGCTCCTCTGTGAAGCACGCTGTCAGAGCGACTGAATCTATCTCCATCCCGAGAAAAGAGATCCTCTGAGTCGGGCAGAGTTTGCTCTTTTCCCAGTTGACCCGAAGTCCCAACTGGCTGAGGTGACTGAGCACCATGTCCCTGTGTTCGCACAACTGTTCTCACGACTGGGCAAGGATCAACCAGTCGTCGAGGTAGTTGAGGATGCGAACACCACGCTCCCTATTGGGAGCAATGGTCGATCGCTGCAAACCATTCTTGGGGACGGATGCACCTGAAGATGCGTTTCTGCGTGAGCATCCTGAATGGCAGCCTGTGAAGTGACCGGTTCAGGAATCGCAGATCCAAGATCAGCTGTAACCCGCGCCTTTCTTGGGTACAATGGGCTGTAGAACCCGGACTTCATATCGGCTGGAGGGACCGGCTCTATCACGTCCTTCACCAGTAGGACCGCGATCTCCCCCTGAAGCACAGAGGCATTCTCCTTCACCACGGAGGTGAAGTGAACACCCCTGAACTTGGGGGGACGCCGGGCGAACTGAATCGCTTAGCCGAGTCTGATGGTACGGATGAGCCAGCGAGATGGGTTGGGGAGCGCTAGCCAGGACCCCGACCGTACAAGCGGGGTCAACGGCACCACAGACGTACCCGCAGCGGGGCAGCGAAGCGGCATGCAGGGACCCGACACAGACGGCATGAGAGTGGCCTGTTGTGGGGTCTGCGTCCACTGGGGAGGTCCACGAATGCAGGGAGGCAGCTTGTGTGTGTCCTAGGGCCAGCGGCGGAACAGATGTTAAATGTGTTGAGCTCCCCCGGCCTTCCTTCGGGGGAGGGAGTGGTGCTGCAGCCATCTCCCGAAGAGCAGTCTCCTCCATCTCTGGGTGGCCCTTCTCAGGGTCTCTTGCAGCGACGCTTACCTCCTGGATTCCTGAGAACTAGCGCGACCCGCCCCCAGAAACCAATCATCCAACCTAGAGGGTTCGGGACGTGGTGGAGGGTTCCACTCAAGCCCGACCCCTTTCAGCGGCCCGGGAAAGCATGTCCGTCAACTCAACTGCCGCCGGCTCGACTGTTGCCACTCTCCCAGAGGGAGGCAGTACAGCCGGGTCATCATCCTCTGAGGACTGGAACTCCCCCTCCGATGCAGCGATCGACATCTGTTCGTTCGCGGGAGCTCCGAAGGTGACCGCCAGACGCCCATGGGAGGGGCCAGCGGGTTCTCGCGAAAGCTCCACTGGAGATGGCGCTTGAGAGGGATTAAGGGCCTGCGGAGGTTGGCTCGGCGGGTTCTCCCTAAACGTAATCCTCAGATCACCCCGGCCATTCGTCGAAGTAGCCCTATTCTGCTGGGCAGGAATAGTACTAGATCGAGGTATGAGTAGGGGGACTCCACCTCCCCGGAGGTAGGCGAGTCTCGACCTAAGCGCCGCCATGGTCATTTTCCCGCAGTGAGAACATGAACCATCCAACAAAGCTGCCTCAGCGTGCTTAATGCCCAGACATGTGAGGCAGCGATTATGGCCGTCATCGGGCGACAGGGAACAACCGCATCCAGAAACGCACGGGTGGAATGACATCTTGAAAAAGACGCAGTGTCACACCAATGTTGCTCTTTTTGTGAGGAAACGCTCTTTTAGAGATGTGCTGAAGCACCCAGAGAAGACCGCGGTAACACACAGGGAATAGTGCAGCCTGTGTGTGCACTCAAAGACAAAAAAATGCCCTCACCAACCAGCTGCAGCAGTGAGCACGCGGTCGCGCTGTCAGATGTGCCTTCACACCAGCACTCGTTTCCTCTGACTCGTTCTCTCTCTGTCTCTCTCGCTGAAAGTTTTCCTCTCGCGGAAATGTCTCGCTCTTCATCAACACCGTTCGGCTCTGAAGTGAATGACAAGTGCGCGCTGCATTTCACTTCCACTTTATGCCCGCTCGGCGGGGCAGAGCGCGAGATGCAAATCTCGCACGTCAAATTTCATTGGCCTGTTCTCTATATCTTGAAGCTGATAGGGCTCACTGAAGTGATCCCAATTTGTCGGTGACGTCCGATGTAAGTTGAACGTGACCGACTGAAAGGGAACTAAAATACAACTGCCTGATTAATTCCTTAAAGCTATTTTTTTTCCAGTGTATATATTATCAGTACCCACAATATACTGTAAAAGTCATTGCAATTACAGGGGTGTCAATTAAATAAATTAAATATAATCTATTTAATAAAGATTTGTTTGTATTAATGTCTCATTTCATATGCAAATTTTAAACAATTTGTTTTAACTTTTTTATTAATTTCAAGTTTTTAAACATTTTAAACATTCAAGTTTAAAAAGTCTTAAAAAATTTCCCACATCAGTAAAACCTTTGACCACTGTGATGTCAGCTTGATTGACCTAAGAATGATGTAAGAAATAATTTTTTGGCTAAGATTGGACAAACACAGTAAAATGTTGAATGAGAGAAAACTCCCAGGAAAAAGTGTAGTTTATGCATTTGTATAAATGTATCGAGGTAATATACTGATCATATAGAGTTTTCACAGAGGTTATGAAATATTTAATCAAATTGGTAGTTTGGTCTGTACCTGTTGAATCTTAAATAAAAAATAAAATAAATATAATTGGTCATGTTTCACTCTTTAAAATTACTTATTGCCTTTCATTTATACTGATTTAAATGATAATAAAAACATTTCACAATGATTCTTACTGTTATTATTATTATTATATAATTCAGTTATTAAAATTGTATTAGATTTACAATTTACCAAAATAACAGCATTGAATTTAAGGGCGTTTTCACACCTGAAAGTCTGCACCAAGGTCTGAACTAAAGTTCATGTTTTGATACATTTTATACATTCAGTTAGTTTTAGTGTGGTTTCACTAAAGAACTTTTCATGACATACTTGCGTCCTGTTGTTATCATTTATGTGGGCTGTATCATGACATTGATTGGTTTGTAAACAGACGTGTATCTGACATCAGCATGTTGTCAATTTGGTCGGTAACTCTGACAAGAATGAATGAACAGAAGCATATTGTTGCCACTATAATGTTATTATTATGGCATTACTACCTGCAGCACCAACTATACTCAAGGCTAGTTCAAATTCGCCAAATATTGTCGCAATAAAAAGGAAATTTTTCCTTTGCATTTGTCGATGCACCACTTTTTCTCATGGCATCACGCAGCTTTGTATTGCTGCCGCAGTTTCTTTATCTTCGGATGGCATTTCTCTCCCATCCTCTCACATCCTCACTCTCTCATCCTCTCCGAAAAATACTTGGAAAGTGTCTGGATTTTTGAGAGCTTTTTTCCAGTTGACTTCTTCAACTGATTTCAATTAAAAACCTTGTCACCTCCTCTCCCCATGTGCTACCCAGGCACATTCTACCTCTTTTCGTCTGACCAAATTTTATCTGTTTGGTCCGGACCATTGTCCGGGGGGAGGTTTCACACCTGTAATTTTAATTCGGATCAAACTGAAAAGTCTGAAAATCCGGATAAAAAAAGGTAGGTGTAAAAGGGCCCTAAGTGAATAAGCTCAAAATTCAAAGTTGCATTGTAATATGGGGAGATATTTAAGTATATGAACTCTCAGTTTCATGTCAATCTTGAGTAGTATTGCATCTTTCATATGTCCGAAAAGTCTTTAGTTTTATTATATTTATAAAGAAAGATACCCTGTACCGAGTGTTTCCGAATAAAACCGAGCAGATGGAGGCGTATCTTGTGGACGGAGCTAAAGAATCACGAGCGTGCGCAGCCATTGTGTTGATAGCGTTTGAAAGCTGTGACATCCTTAAACGTGGAAAAGAAACCGTTACCCTAAATAGACCATGGCTATCAATCAGATTCAACTATACAACTATACATATATGATCCAGAATCTAATCCTGAGGCTGGAATTGAACAGGAGCAGCAGCAACAGCAGGACATCTCTAACTGTATTTGCTTAGCAGCTTGTCAACATTTGTGTGTGTTTACTCATGGTTTATGAGGACATGGTTTGGTTTATGGACTATTGTATGCGACTAAATGTTAGCAGTAGCAAGCGGAACGGTTTTGCACATCAGACTAGTGTTTACATAGAAAAACTATTTGAATGAAGAAGCGCGCTTTGTGTGAACAACGCCTAGGTTTAATTTGAAATGATTCATTTAGTTCAACACCCATAGTGGCTAAACAAATGTAAACACACACCATACATAGCATGCTCCATTGATAAATTAACTATACACAATCATGTTGTTTACTGATGTGTATTTACGCGACAATAGCCAACAACACACAGACATTTGATGCAGTTTTACTGATTGCCTGCTTCCAATGGACGACCGTGAACCTTTATCGTTGGTTCTTTGGTGACATTGTTGATTTCGTTAAGTCCTATGACTGCAGTGCAACCGGCCTTCCTAAAGCGAAGCAAAGTGCGTTTAGGCTTTTGTTCTCTCGCTCTGGGTGTGCGCGCCCTTCCTGTAGAAGAGCCCGTACACAGGGGCACGGGAAGTGAGGGTGCTGCAGCACCCCCTCATTTCACAGGATTGCAAATGCAATGCAAATTTTTGTTCATTTATATTTCTTAATTTTTAGCATTTATTTATTACATTATTCATCTGTAAAGAACACTTTAAGTGGCCGATAAAAACGTATGTAGAACTTTCCAGCAGGAGTAACCATTGTTTATATACACACACCTAAAGGATTATTAGGAACACCTGTTCAATTTCTCATTAATGCAATTATCTAATCAACCAATCACATGGCAGTTGCTTCAATGCATTTAGGGGTGTGGTCCTGGTCAAGACAATCTCCTGAACTCCAAACTGAATTTCAGAATGGGAAAGAAAGGTGATTTAAGCAATTTTGAGCGTGGCATGGTTGTTGGTGCCAGACGGGCCGGTCTGAGTATTTCACAATCTGCTCAGTTACTGGGATTTTCACGCACAACCATGTCAAGGGTTTACAAAGAGTGGTGTGAAAAGGAAAAAACATCCAGTATGCGGCAATCCTGTGGGTGAAAATGCCTTGTTGATGCTAGAGGTCAGAGGAGAATGGGTCGACTGATTCAAACTGATAGAAGAGCAACTTTGACAATAGCCACTCGTTACAACCGAGGTATGCAGCAAAGCATTTGTGAAGCCACAACACGCATAACCTTGAGGTGGATGGGCTACAACAGCAGAAGACCCCACCGGGTACCACTCATCTCCACTACAAATAGGAAAAAGAGGCTACAATTTCTCACAAACACTGCAGCGGGATTGAGCGCGAGGGCTACGTTACTCTGCCCCGCTCACAGACAGCATCATGCTCGGAAACACAGAGCTGTCCTCACTCCTGGAGCAGCCCAGAACAGTGTAAGACAGGCTAGCCTTGTTTATACACGACGCATCCGCTGGCGGTGCGCGCAGCAAAAATGATATCAAAGCTGAGAGTTGAGCGCAGTGATCGGAGGTTCGCGCGCAGTCAGTGGAGGCTTGCGGAAAATATAAACAAGGCTGAAGCACTCTCAAACGCAAGCAGAAGTGTGATGTAATAATATACTGGCGAAACAGATTAGGCAGATTTGCACATTTGTGCTCGCGCTCTGGAGAGCGCCGTCTATTTACAACAAGTGTTTGCAGCGGTGAGTATTGCAGCTAGATCTCCTGAACGTGATCCTAGTTTTTATTCAGTGCTGAGTTAATGCAGGCTAGCGAAACTCGAGGCTATACAGGCGATAAAATCCATTAAATAAATATAAAAACTAGATTCTCTCTGCACGAGACAGAAATATCCAGAATAGAGGTTATACTTTAGTGAATTTCTCTGACAAAATACAGTTTTGTCTGGATATTCTTATGAAAATATTCCTTTTTATTATTCCCATTACTATACATATTTTTACATTACATATTGTCCTAAAAACACATTACTATGCAAATTAGATATAGTGAATAGATGTATTTCACAGAATGGGAATTGCATTTATAGCCATGTATATATTAATACTTAGTCAGTTTATTGATTTGTTTGGTGAACTTTGGATAAATATTTTATTTTAATACCGTGCACTGTAAAAAATGTACCGTAGAATTTACAGGATTTTACTGGCAAAAAAGTTGCCAATAAAATCCTGTAAAAATGTTGTTCACTGCTGTAAAATGGATTACAGTATAATACCGCAAATCAATTTACAGTTAATTATTGTATGCGAAATACAGTAATTTGTAGTGTTTTTATAGTAACATTGAATTAAACTTGTATTTTATTTTACAGCAATATTTTGTAATTTCACTTAAGTACAGTATTGACCTGCACTGTAAAAAATTGTGCTGTAAAATAACGGTAATCTACTGGCAGCTGTGGTTGCCAGCAATGTACTGTTTATTTACAGCTCTCCGTTTTTACAGTATGTTGCCGTAATAATACCATGAAATTAACTCTCTTCATTTGGAAAACTGATCGCTTAAAACAGTTCTCATTTTAAAGTATTTTTGTACTGTAAACTTATTTCATTTGAATCCACTGAAAAAGAACATTTCTTAATATAAATATAAACTGCAAACATGTTATGTGTCGTAATGAATAGTGAAATACTTAAGAAATATGACTTTAACTTCAATCTTTTCAGTTCATCATTTGCAGTTGCACACTAGTATGAGCCAAATCAACAATCAGCTCATAACTGCATCAGCAAACACAGCCACTGCCTTTAAATATAGCATCAGACAGCATATCATCAGTGTTTCTCTGCTCATCCTGGACTGAAGCACAGGCGCTACTCTCCAGCACAATGGTGACCCGCAAAACTAATTCATTAAACTAAGATCTCTTCTATATCATCTTCTGCAACAACACATCAACACAGATCATTTGAATATTTACTCTCCTTATCAGTTACTGACTTTGCACAACTTTTTTCTATTAACTTTCACTAATATTTCAGTGAAAATATCTTGAATCATCTGGTAAATCTGACTGTTATGTTTCACAGTATATTGCTGTTCTTTCCTTGATTTAACGATAATCTACTGGCAGCTCTGGTTGCCAGTAGATTGCTGTTTTTTTACAGTACTTTTCCGTAAATTAATTTACAGTTGCTTACCGTTAATTTACAGTTTCACTCTGGGTTTTTTTTTTCATCTTATCCCTTTAACCCTTTAAACCCCACAGCAAAATCAGTTTTAAAAGAATACTTATATGTGTCCACACTACAGAGTGTTAGAGGAATTGTATTGAAGTTAAGAGATAATTAAGAGATCAATTAAGTGATAATTGAGAATTAGTGATGAACGCCTTCAGAATCACTAAAGGAAAGAGAAACTCAAGAACTACAACTGACTTCAGCCACAGCCTTAGATGAAATCAACTGAAGATAAAAGAAGACATTAAATCTCTGAAGATCTCAGCAGAGGAGGATTAAACAACTCCACAAACAGCATTACCAGCTTCACACATTACTAACCACACTGACTTTATTTCTGTCAGACGTCTACAGAAGCTCTTATTGAGAATTAACAGATATTTTGGTGTTGATGTTTAATTGATATTGTTTGGTCACCATTATGGTGATCAGTGTTTGCTTCAGTTGGGCTCTTGACCCTTAACTTTGCAACAATGGTTTTTCTGTGGTTGCTGTAAGTGTGTTTCTTAGACACATTTGTTGTAGCAAGAAATAGCCATGGAAAAAGTATGAACAGGTGTCACTGGTTATGTTTTGCTTATGACATAATCATATTGGTATGCTTAGTGTGTTAGTCTATTCCCATAAACAAACCCGTTGTTTTAAAAATACAGTTTCGCCCTTATTGTACGATATCAATCGGTGACACTTCTGCAAAATATCAAGCAGGGATTAGGAATCAGTTATGAAGGATTTTTTAAACTCATGATTTTCAAAAATGGTTTAATCTGCGGTGTGCTTTAGACTCACATAGACATGAAGAATCAGCATATGAATCTCAACAATGGTGACAATAAACAACAGATGAACAGATCAACTCATCAACTTCACAAAACACTACTAAAAGTCAACACAAAAACAACACCAAAAATAAAGGTAAATAGTAAGAATTAAAGGAAATAACCAGGCTATTCAGCAGCATCATTTATTCATACCGCAATGCATGCTGGGAGTCATGGACAATTTTTGAACAACGCTTGTACCCAGCATGCATTGCGGCATGAAGCTTTTGATCGTCACCATTGTTGAGATTCATACGCCGATTCTTGATGTCTATGTGAATCTGAACGGTACTGATGTTCAAAATATTTTGGCCACAAAATGTTTTCATGCTTTTCAAATTATCTGATTGTTGTAACACTGATTGATCTCATTTCATAAAAAGAACGACCATAAAAAAATATATATATAAAACACATTCTAGATTCAACTTTGAGTAATCTCAGTGAAGTAGACCATTTATAAATAGTCAACATCATCTTTTTACATTTCCTCTCGGCTTTGTTTGCTATAACAAATGTATTTAAAACACATCATTAAAGCATCCAGAGAAACACTAATGGTAGTATCAAGGGTCAAGAGCCCAACTAAAGCAAACACTGATCACCATAATGGTAACGTCAAAAGAAACCATAACACAACCTCAGTTAATTCTCAATAAGAGCTTCTGTAGACGTCTGACAGAAATAAAGTCAGTCTGGTTAGTGTGAAGCTGGTAATGCTGTTTGTGGAGTTGTTTAATCCTCCTCTGCTGAGATCTTCAGAGATTTAATGTCTTCTTTTATCCTCATTTGATGAAATCAACTTTTTTTCTGTTCATGTTTCTCTTTCCTTCAGTGATATCAGCTGGTGTTCATCAGTGTGTGAATTCACTCTGTCTAGTGGTCTATATCAGTACACTAGTGTAGGGAATAGTGAATGAGGGTATAGGGTGTGATTCGAGCACAGCCTCTGAGTGTCGACTTCGAGTGCTGTTAATTCACAGTATATTCCCGTTGGCCTTTTTCTCGAAAATGAAAATATTACCCAGATTGCATTTTTTTCTACGGTATATTACTGTTTTATTGGAAAACAGCATGTTACTGTCAAAATTTGGCCGTTATTTTACAGCATTTTTTTACAGTGTGCAGTTCACGAAATTAAGATTCGAGATATGGTTAAAGTCATTGTTCAGTAAATTAAGTTAAGTTTAGAAATGTTGTGCAGCCCTAAAAATAGTCTGCACATATCGGCCATCGGCTGCCCCTGACCTCTAAAAATCGACATCGCCTATAGAAAAACCCATATCGGTCGATCTCTAGTCTCGATTTCTGTTGAGACATTCAGATGGTAGAGTCAGAATTTGGCGTAATGATTGGCATCCATCATGCCTTGTTACCACTGTGCAACATTTCTAAAGAATGCTTTCAGCACCTTGTTGAATCAATGCCACATAGAATTAAGGCAGTTCTGAAGGTGAAAGGGGGTCAACAGTATTAGTATGGTGTTCCTAATAATCTTTTAGGTGAGTGTCAGAAAGCCTGTCAGATAGGAACCAAAGTTGTTTTCCATAGGTTCCTTTTCAGTGTTGCACACAGGAAGACAGAACTTCAACACTTGTGATTTAGTGATCATCAACGAGAGCTGACAACACCTGATGTCACTTTATCTTTGCTTGCTCAGCCACAACTATTGTGTTTCACAGACACAGTTACAGCAGCCAAAGAAAAGCTAACACAACTACAGGGACCAAGAGCCCAACTAAAGCAAACGCTTCCCACCACAATGGTGACTTCAAATGAACAATAAATCATCAACATCTAAACCTCTGTTAATTTTCTGTAGACGTCTGACAGAAATAGTCAAAGTGTCTCTTATATCTGTGATTAAGGGCAGCACCAGTGTATGAGTGGGAAACACTGGCTCCTCACAGCAAGAAGATCCTGGATTGAGTCCTGTGCCAGAGAGTATTTCCTTGTGGTCTGGTTTCTCTCATGATCCAAAGATGTGTGAATTACAGATGCTAAGTTGGCTTAAGTGTCTAAAGGTGTGAGCTAAGTTTCTTTTATTTTCAAGATTTTGGACAAACACACACTGTTTGTGAGTTGATTTGCAATTACAAAAGGAATATATGTCCACAATGAGCACATTTGAACTGTTTAACCTTGAGGTTCCATGAACGTGTATATCAGACGTGCAGATCACGTCCAAAACAGACGTCATAAAAACGTTTATTCTGGCTCCTCAGTGGACGTCTTTTCAACGTTCGCCTCTAGGGTCAAAGACGTTGAAACTTTGCTTAGTGGGATGTTATTAGAATGTTACCACTAAACATTTTTAGAATGTTTTTAAAGAATGTTATCCTAACTTTTAAAAGAACATTCTGGGAACAAAAATAAAACTACCCGCTGAAAACATTTATAGAACAATGTAGGTAATGTTCTAAAATTCTAGCTGGGAATCTGCCTCCACATCTGGATGACTACGAAGTTGGCTATCGACCGCCACAGGACCATCCTCCCAATGCTTCCTACTGCCCTAGTCGGCCCAAAAGCAGCTTGAGGAAAACGTCTCACAGTGGTGAAAGCTATCATTCCAGGGCCAGTAGGCGTTCCATTACATCCACCGGCGTTTATCTTCCACCAGAACTCTCAAGCGTCCAGACTGCTATTTTGGAGGAAAAGATTAAACAAATGCAGCTTGACAGTCTCAGGCAGCAATTAGAGGAGGACTCACTGGTCGACATTGAATATCAAAAGCTGCAGGTACAAGCTAAAGAAGCCCAGCGCATGCAGGATGAGGCTATCACAGCAAAGGAGACCTTGTCTAAACAGCTTGAGAGGCAGCGTAAGCTTCAACAGGCAGAGACTGAACTGGAGGTGGCAAAGCTTGTATCCTCTATGCTTACTATAGACTCTGGTGCAAATACTCCTGTACCTCCAGACTCAAGTTCCCCAAACAGAACTTTGCTGTCACCACAGCTCATACAAATTAGTCACCCAGCTAGAATTTTAGAACATTACCTACATTGTTCTATAAATGTTTTCAGCGGGTAGTTTTATTTTTGTTCCCAGAATGTTCTTTTAAAAGTTAGGATAACATTCTTTAAAAACATTCTAAAAATGTTTAGTGGTAACATTCTAATAACATCCCACTAAGCAAAGTTTCAACGTCTTTGACCCTAGAGGCGAACGTTGAAAAGACGTCCACTGAGGAGCCAGAATAAACGTTTTTATGACGTCTGTTTTGGACGTGATCTGCACGTCTGATATAGACGTTCATGGAACCTCAAGGTTAAACAGTTCAAATGTGCTCATTGTGGACATATATTCCTTTTGTAATTGCAAATCAACTCACAAACAGTGTGTGTTTGTCCAAAATCTTGAAAATAAAAGAAACTTAGCTCACACCTTTAGACACTTAAGCCAACTTAGCATCTGTAATTCACACATCTTTGGATCATGAGAGAAACCAGACCACAAGGAAATACTCTCTGGCACAGGACTCAATCCAGGATCTTCTTGCTGTGAGGAGCCAGTGTTTCCCACTCATACACTGGTGCTGCCCTTAATCACAGATATAAGAGACACTTTGACTATTTCTGTCAGACTTCTACAGAAAATTAACAAAGGTTTAGATGTTGATGATTTATGGTTCATTTGAAGTCACCATTGTGGTGGGAAGCGTTTGCTTTAGTTGGACTCTTGGTCCCTGTAGTTATGTTAGCTTTTCTTTGGCTGCTGTAACTGTGTCTGTGAAACACAATAGTTGTGGCTGAGCAAGCAAAGATATAGTGACATCAGGTGTTGTCAGCTCCTCGTTGATGATCACTAATTCATCACAAAGTAAGTTTAATTTTTTTTTATTTTTTGGCAAGTTGTTTTCAATTGTAATTTGCTTATAGCTACTACACCTTTGTGAAACTGCAGAATTGGCACCAATAGCATTTAACTGATCAATTATCCTGAAGAAAAAAAAGTATGCACACCCAACGTTTTGAGCAAATGTTTCACAAAGTCACACACACACATCAACATTTGGCCAATGATTCACAACAACGGTGACAAGTTTCATGCGGCAATGCATGATGGGTGGCTTCATAGTGCAAAACTCATGCTTGATTCCCAAGCTTTTTTGATTTGATTGTCACCGTTGTTGTGAATCATAGGCCAAATCTTGATGTCGGTGTGTGACTTTGTGAAGTATTTGCTCAAAATGTTTGGTGCATATATTTTTTTTTTTGGTCATTCTTCGATATAATTGATCCTTTTAATTTTATTGGCACAAATACCACAGTATCACAAGGTTATTGTGGATATATACAAATTACTTTTTGTACCAAACAAGAAAACAAAACTTAAAACACAACATCAAATGCTCGCTTTGTGATGATTTAGTGATCATCAACGAGGAGCTGACAACACCTGATGTCACTTTATCTTTGCTTGCTCAGCCACAACTATTGTGTTTCACAAACACAGTTACAGGAGCCAAAGAAAAGCTAACACAACTACAAGGACCAAGAGTCCAACTAAAGCAAACGCTTCCCACCACAATGGTGACTTCAAATGAACCATAAATCATCAACATCTAAACCTCTGTTAATTTTCTGTAGACGTCTGACAGAAATAGTCAAAGTGTCTCTTATATCTGTGATTAAGGGCAGCACCAGTGTATGAGTGGGAAACACTGGCCCCTCACAGCAAGAAGATCCTGGATTGAGTCCTGTGCCAGAGAGTCTTTCCTTCAGGTCTGGTTTCTCTCATGATCCAAAGATGTGTGAATTACAGATGCTAAGTTGCCTTAAGTGTCTAAAGGTGTGAGCTAAGTTTCTTTTATTTTCAAGATTTTGGACAAACACACACTGTCTGTGAGTTGATTTGCAATTACAAAAGGAATATATGTCCACAATGAGCGGATTTTAACTGTTTAACCTTGAGGTTCCATGAACGTCTATATCGGACGTGCAGATCACGTCCAAAACAGACGCTCATAAAACGCTTATTCTGGCTCTCAGTGGACGCCTTTTCAACGTCACTCTAGGGTCAAAGACGTTGAAACTTTGCTTAGTGGGTATGTTATTAGAATGTTACCACTAAACATTTTTAGAATGTTTTTAAAGAATGTTATCCTAACTTTTAAAAGAACATTCTGGGAACAAAAATAAAACTACCCGCTGAAAACATTTATAGAACAATGTAGGTAATGTTCTCAGAACATTCTTATAACAAAAAAATTCTAGCTGCCTCAGCGGCCCTCGTCTCAGTCACCAGCTGTGACATCATCCATACAGCCTTGTCCCGTTGAACGGATTATTCTTGATGACTCCGGGTTGTCTCAGCCATCACCTAGACCGCTGCAGTTACCAGCTAACGAATCTGTGAGGTCACCATTACCTGCAACACGCCACCTGTTACCTCAAGCAGTCTCATCTCTCACACCAAACATATCTTCATCTGTCCCTATGGCTGCTCCAGTGCACACTCTGTCATCTGCATCAAATGTGGTACTTGAACCGTCATCAGTTTCCACAGTAATGGCCACCACTACACATCCCATGGGTATAAACATGCAGTCTGTGCCACAGCAGCGCATTTTTAGCAACACTGCCGATACCTATAGTTCAATATGGGGTACAACAGATGGCTGCAACTCCTGCAATGAATCATGCACGTCTGCAGCAGCTTCCAGTTACTAGCCACCAGGCATCAGCTGCACCACCTCATACCCCTGGTCATTCCCAGCCATTTACATCTATGCCTTTTCCCCAAACCGGCTACCCACCATACCCTGGGTCAGAGCTACTGTTCGCATCAGCATATGGCATTCCTTGACCTACATTACCAGTGTTCGACAGTGGGAACGAGAGTGACTTCGCATTGTTAAAGTTGGCACTGGACAATTTGTTGAGTAATCACAGCCATATCAGTGAGCAGTACAAGTATCATGTCCTATTAAGCCATTTGAAACTTCCCAGTGCTCAGCAGCTAGCTAAAGCCTTTATGTACCATTCACAGCCTTACACTGCTGCGTTACAGGCATTACAGGACAAGTATGGTCAGCCAAGACAGCTTGTTCAATCAGAGTTGGGCGCCATCCTGAGCACTCCACCACTTAAAATGGGTGATCCAATTGCTTTTGACTCATTCGCGTTATCAGTTCAGTCCTTAGTGGGAATGCTGAAAACTCTTGAAGGCCAGAATGGTTACGAACTCATGTGTGGCTCTCATGTGGACCGTCTCTTGAGCAAACTGCCACCCGCCTACCGTGATAGTTTTGTTGAATACTGTTTAAATCACGGTATTCTCCAAACAGGTACTGACAAAACTTACACACTTCCTGATTTGGCCTCCTGGTTACAGATAAAATCTCAAGCAAAACGCATTTCCAGCCGAGCTGCAGCTATGTTTCAGTGTGACAGCCCCAAGTCATATGGGAAGGCTAGAGGAGCTCCTTATCTGAAGGAGCGCTCAACACCAGTTCTCCTGACGCATGAGAAAGTTGCAAAGACCTATGAACCTGCAGCCCCCAGATCTAGCGTCAAGCCAAAGCCATACTGTCCCCATTGTGATAGCAGGGATCATTACCTCAACTACTGTGAGGAGTTCAAGAAGTTGACCACCGCCCAGATTGTCAGTTGGATAAACAAGGATAAACGCTGCTGGAGATGTGGTCGGGCCCATTCTGTAGATACTTGCAACCTCAAGCGGCCATGCAAGGTCTGTAAAGAACTTCATCTCACCGTTCTCCATGACTCCATCAACGACACCACCAGAGCTGTTCTCATGGTAAGCCTTCCACCTACCCGGGTTTACTTGGACAGACCAAACCGCTCACCACGGGTCATGTTGAAGGTGGTTAAAGTCCTTCTTCATAATGGTCACAGGACCATGGAAGCCCATGCAGTTCTCGAAAATGGGTCAGAGAGAACAATAGTGCTCTCACCAGTTGTACAGCAGCTCAAGTTAACCTGTACTCCTGAGTTACTTCCCTTACAGACTATCCAACAGTGTCACACTGAACTTGAAGGGTCATCTGTTTCCTTCGAGGTGTCATCAGTATCCAAGCCCATGAAAAGGTTTGCTATTCACAATGCATTCACTGCAGCCAGTTTGAGTCTTGCACAACTATCCAGTGGCTGCACTTCAAAGGGCTTATCGTCATCTGAGAGATCTGCCACTCCCTCCAGTGGACAGAGTTGCTCCTCATTGGTTCTGACATGCCGCACCTCTTAACGCCAATACAGCCTATATGCCAAGGCCCAGTAGGAGGACCTATAGCTGTACGGACACGGCATGGATGGTCTCGTCAAGGTCCAATGAGTCCAAAGCAGCCCTCACAATGTTATCAACAGTGCCTCCATATTACCACTGCTCCACCCTTGTGATAATCTTATTCAGTATGTTGAACGACTCTGGCAAGCGACACTTCCCGCAGAAATGGCTGAATGGAGGTATGTTGATTCCGCACACAACCCAGCTGACCACATCACGAGAGGTCTGACACTAATGGAGCTAGCAGGCCCTCACCAGTGGAGCTCGGGACCAGATTTCCTCCTTGAACCAGCTGACCAGTGGCCCTCCATGCCCATAATTAAGGTAGAACCCGACCTTAGTGAATTAAGGAAAGCTGCTTTCATTGGTACAGTTGCAGTCTCCGATTCCTCACTTCCAGACACAGGTGAGTTCCACTCATGGCAGGAACTTGTCCAGGCCACTGTCAGGTCCCTGCATGGGGCGGCTGCTGCCTCTCCTAAGGCATCTGATTATATTGAAGCCGAGAAACTCCTCCTGGCCCAGGCCCAACTTCATTCATTTCCACAAGAAGTCAAGGCTTTGAAAACAGGGCAATCTATTCCAACTGATAGTCATCTAGCCTCTTTAGCACCGGAGTATGATGAGGCCACGGGTCTCATCAGAGTAGGCGGACGATTGCGTCGGGCTGGTAACCTAGACCTGGATACTATCCACCCAATCGTGTTGGACCCTGGTCATCAGACTACAAAGCTGTTGATTAAAGAGACAGATCAGCTGCTCCTACACCCAGGTTCTGAACGAGTCCTAGCAGAATTGCGCCGCAAGTATTGGATACTCCGAGGCAGAGAAGCAGTTCGAAAATACCAGCGAACTTGTCAAGACTGTCAGTTCTGGCGTGCCAAGCCGCAAATCCCAAAAATGGCTGACCTACCACGCAGCAGACTGCGACTTTACAAGCCACCATTTCATTCTACGGGTGTGGATTGCTTCGGCCCCTTTACAGTTAAAGTTGGTCGTCGACACGAGAAGAGATGGGGAATTCTGTATAAATGTATGACGACCCGGTGTGTGCACCTAGATCTTTTGGAGCATCTTGATACTGATGCATTCCTGCTCTCTCGCGCTTTATGGCTCGTGAGGCAAGCCTATGGAACTACTTTGTGACAATGGCACCAACTTCATTGGAGGAGAGCGAGAACTAAGAGAGACCTTCGATGCCATGTCACCAAAGCTTCAAGAGCTGCTTGCTGAGCAAAGGATTCGATTCCGACATAATCCACCGAGTGCTCCTCATTTCGGAGGAACCTGGGAGCGCGAGGTAAAATCTGTCAAGACAGCACTACGTGTCATTCTGCGAGAGCAATCAGTGCCAGAGCCCGTACTCCAGACCATATTAGTGGAAGTTGAGGGCATTCTGAATGCTAAGCCACTCGGCTATGTATCCTTCGATGTTGCAGACTTAGACCCAGTGACTCCGAATCTACTGCTCATGAGTCGTCACGATGCCTCCCTTCCTCAAGTATTCTATGACTCGAACAACCTGCTTGGTAGACGCAAATGGAGACACAGCCAAGTGTTGGCTGATCATTTCTGGACTGCCTTCATCCGGAATTATCTCCCAAGCTTACAGGATCGTCATAAATGGAGGAAGGATGGCAAGGAACTTACTGTGGGCCAAGTAGTCCTCATTGTTGATGCACAACTCCCACGCGCACTCTGGCCAGTAGGAACCGTAACTGAGACCTTAGCTGGAGCTGATGGTAAAATTCGCACTGCTCGAGTCAAAGTTAATGATAAATCCTACACTCGTCCAGTTGTACGGTTAATTCCACTTCCTCACCTCAAGGATGATGTTCCAGATACTGCAGACAGTCTTTCTTAGGGTGTACAATTTTCCTGATGGATAATTGGGGGCGGCGATGTCAGAAAGCCTGTCAGATAGGAACCAAAGTTGTTTTCCATAGGTTACTTTTCAGTGTTGCACACAGGAAGACAGAACTTCAACTCTTGTCTATGCACCTTATCATTATTGCTCAATTTAATGCGTTTATGAATCGATGTAAGTACACACATATGTATATATTCATATGGTATATATATATATGGTGGATGTACTGATGCCTGTTGTTTACATTGGCGAGTTCGGAGTGTTTTATCGCGGCCGTAATTTGCCGCGAGTACATTCGTTAATTAGCATTAGCCACCAGTATTATCATACTGCGTCATAAGGTCTTCATTTTGTGTCTGTTTATTGTAATACTGTATTATTGCACCTTACATTGAGTTTATTTATATTTATATTGAGAATACAGACATGATAACTGTGTGTATTAACATATGTTGTTATTACCAATGCATGTCATGTTATTGTAACACATATCTTCACTGAATATTATTTGTAATTATATTTCTTTATTGTTCCTTTAGACCATTACTACAGCTGTCGTTATCACAGTAAGCTATGGTGCAGATGACAACAGAAAATACAGATGTTCAATAAATCCCTCTTCATTAAGAATTTTTACTCCAATTACTGATTCTCTGACCGGAATCCTGTCCATATTCGGCCGCCTCAACCAGTGTAACAAAAATTGTAGTAAGACTTCGCTACAGTGAGTGTTAATAGAATGTATAATAAATTATGGATGTCATTATGTTCTGAGAAATTGGAGGAAATAAGTGTATATATTAACCTTATTCCAAATGCAGGCATATTTATGATATATTTCCTATACCTAAGTTGTAGGTTTGTTTATTGGTGCACCTGGTTTATAGACTGTGTGCCTGTATATGTTTAATTGGGCACATTGCGCTTGCGCTGCGCCTTAAAGTTTCACTTTCATTCAATTGATGGTCAGGACTGGCACGCCTTGCCGGTGAGTGACTATAAACTGAAGTTGCTAGTAATTCAGATCAGAATTTAATATTACATAATTGTGTAACTTCATTAGTTAATTTTGGTGTTTGTGTTTCATTGCAGGTTTACAACCTAACATACGCACTAACTAGCTAACTGACGAGCTGGATTACGTCAATAATATCCAGTTGATAGGCTAGCGTAGCGGTAGTATCCAGGCTACCTAGTTTATGGATGATGATTGTGCGCAATAAAAACTCAAAAGTGACTCGAGTTGTATCCGCCGTGCTTGTCCTGAAACCCTTCAACTGGGGAGTTTATTGAGCTATAGCAGATAGCTTAGTAGAAAACTGGACAGTTGTAAACCGATTTAGGAGCCGTGCTAGAGAATACACGGAGGAGAACTATCATTGATGACCGCCATGATTCGGTGAGGGAAGCGGCCGTCAACCACACTACTACAACGGAGAAGCCGAAGCTAAGGGCTAACGGGATGTCACCAAGATGTCCAATTCGATATGCCTGGAGGAACAAGAGGTCCATGTGCATCGGTTCCTATGGAGAGACTCACTGGAGGATGAGATTGAGGATTATGCTGTTGTGAGGGTGAACATGGGCGACAAGCTAGCAGGGTGCATTGCACAGGTTGCCATGCAGGAGACCGCAAAGTTGCCCCAGTTCTCTGAAGGAGGAAAGAAGGGTCCTCAAGGAAGACTCCAACGTCAATGATCTCCTCACGTCCCACAGTGTCTAAGCAAGATCCAAGAGGGAGTGGAGAAGATACTGAAAGCAGGAGGCTTCTACCTCAAGCCTTGGGTCCGGTCCGGTCCCAAGAGGCGGAATGAGACTGAGTCCAAGCCAATGACTCTGACGTTACCCAACCAGTTGAGGGAGGAGGATAACAAAGCCCTGGAGGTTGGTTACCTTGTGCAAGAGAACAAACTCTTTGTGATGGTCTCCATCAACTTCTTCAGGAGAAAGAAGAAAATGAGAACTGAGATTGACCTCAAGGAGTTGAACTGTTCAAGGAGTACACTCGTCTGATTAGCATCAAGTTCCACAGAAGCCTCACACCCTCTGACTTGAAGGGTAAACCCTGGGGAATCACGTTTTCTGACGGAAGATGTGAGTCCTATGGCGCTGTACTGTACTTGCGATGGGAGACATCAGATGGTGTGATCACCCGGCTGGTAGAGTCAAAGGCCAAGTTAAGCCCCCCCAACCAGAAAGGTGATGCTGTCAAGGCTGAGGTATGAGGTGTGGCTGTCTTTGCCACACGTCTAAAGGTATACGTATTGAAGCATGGACGATTGGATGTGGAGAAGTGGTACCACTTTATTGACAGTCAGACAGTGCTGGAAGCCATCCAGAGAGAAAGCTACAGTTTCCAGACATTCTTTGCGAACCGAGTCAGAGAAATTCAGAAGGCTGGACCCGTAACTGACTGGTGGTGGATACCAGGCGGGGTCAACATTGCTGATCTAGTCACGAAGGGGGTGCTCTCCTGAACTGCTGGGGGAAAACTCTGTGGCAAAAAGGTCCTGAGTTCCTGTCTAGTCCAGTAGAGGATTGGCCCATAAAGTCCGCTTCAGAAGTGGCAGCTAATGCTATGGAGGTGGTGAGTAGACTCCAGAGAAAGGCCTTTTCAGCGGTCCTCACCAGAGCTCAAGCCAAGAAGTTGTTAAACCCTAACAGTCTTGGTGATGATCTCATTGTCATGGATGGAGTTAGCGGAGCTCCAGAGTCCTCAGAAATGGGATGAAATTGTCCTTAATGGAGACCAAGGAAAAGGAGACACTGTGGGGAGCTGCGCTCATAGACAAGGTGGATCCAACAAGGTACAGTTCTCTTGCTAAGCTTTGTGGAGTAGTTAGTTATGTCCGTAGAGCTGTAAAGAAGTGGTTGGCCCGTGTATCCCAGATTTATCCCAGAAAAGTGGGAGGCAGTACTGACAGTAAAGGAACACAAAGCTGCATTCCAAGACCTGTGTCTAGCCGCCCAGAAGGAAGTTATATTTCCTGTGACAACGCTAAACAGACTCGTTGTCAGCAGGGATGAGGCTTCAGGGCTCCTGAGATGCTATGGCAGAGTACATGCCGTTACACAGGGAGAGACCGGTGTGCCTCTGGTTCCCTATAATGCGTGGATCAGCACACTTCTCACACGAGAGGCCCATAAAGCTAACCACGAAGGTGTTGCTGGCACACTCCTCCGTGTGAGGTCAAAAGCATGGGTAGTGCTGGGACTAACGATTGCCAGGAAAGTCATTGACTCATGTGTGCACTGTCGAAAGGCCAAAGCGAGGTTGTGTAAACAGGTGACCAGCCACACCTGGTTTATTACATTGGACCTTTTCGGTCCCTATGTTGTTAAATATACTGTAAGGCCAAGGACAAACATGCAAGTCTGGAGTGTGGTGTTCAGCTTTATCGCTTCGAGGGCAGTACATGCTGACATTGTGGAAGATCTGTCGACGGAAGGATTCTTGAATACAAACCAGCGCTTCACAGCTCTCAGGGGTCACCCAATTAAGCTCTGGTTGGATCAGGGGACCAACTTTGTGCGTGCCAGGCCAGTATTACAGGAGCTTTATGAGTTCCTAAACAGTATTGACAAGGATCAGGTCCAAAAAAAGGCGGCAGCTGTAGGAACTGACTGGATGTTGGTTTTTCACACAGCGGACTCTCCCCACCGGAATGGGGCAGCTGAGGCAGCAGTCCATGTACTTAAGAGCGCGTTAAGCAGAGTTGGTCAAGAAGGTAACCTAACAGCGCTGGAGTTCCAGACCCTCCTGTACCTGGCTGCTAACCTTTCAAATAAGAGACTAATTGGTGCCAGTGCCCAGGTACAGAATGAGACTGTGGAAGTCATCACTCCCAACTCTCTGCTGCTCGGTCACGCAGGACCCAATGGGGACTCCCGAGGGTTTGAGTATCCAACTTACCCCACCGTGCATTTGAGAGCGATCCAGATCGAAGTTGATAAGTTCCTCTTCATCCGTCAGAAGTGGCACGCACCTGCTAGAAACGTTGCTGTGGGCAACCTGGTGTGGTTAGCTGACAAGAACGCACTAAGGGCCCAGTTCAGGCTGGGTCGAGTCGTGGAGGTGAGTCCTGATGTGAAGGGCGTAGTACGAGATGTTAGGGTGAGAACATGTCGAAGCTGCCCAGTTTTCGGCGTACAGTCCAAAAGAAATCGAGGTGCGGAAAACTATCCCTCCACCATCCTCCACAGGGATGTTAGGAGGTTGGTGGTTCTGCTTCCAGTAGAGGAGCAGTAAAAGACTTCCCCACCATGGTGTGTTTTGGTCAGTAAAGGATCCCCACCATGGTGTGTTTCGGTTGGTAAAGGTCAGTAAAGGATCCCAACTATGATGTGTTTTCGGTAAAGGAGATCATAATGTCATCAAGACCTATGTGTGTTCTTGTGTTATTATGTGTGTTCGAGATATTATAGTTACATTGAAGAGATAATTATTTGTGTTGGGACATTGTGTATTGTGTTTGCGCCGCTTGTTGGACTGCATTTCCCACAATGCATTGTGGCATGTGTTCCCGGATGTTCCGGTGTTCTGACGAATGGCAACTAAGTAAACAAAAGTGAACAGTCACATAACTTTGAACTTTGCGGAAATGAAGTGGTTTGACGGCGAGATCGCTAGAAATGAGAAATAATACAGTCAGCTGCTAACCGCGTATTGGGAAGAGGGGGAAGAAAGACAACGATTCAGATAAGTGGCTGAATTGATGATAAACGGAAGAGAACGGCAAAATGGCATCAGTTTTTGGCAACATTGGTCCCTTTGATGAAAGTAGTCAGCAGTGGAGCTCTTACACAGAAAGATTTGAGTACTTTGCAGAGGCAAATGCTATTACTGAAGAGAAAGTTGTACCCACTTTTTAAGTGTGATGGGTCCAAAGACATACGCACTTCTGCGTAACCTCCTGCAGCCAGAAAAACCTGGAGAGAAAACGTATGAGCAAATAGTAAGCACTCTCAAACAGCATTTCTCTCCAAAGCCCTTAGTAAGTGCAGAGCGATTTCGGTTCCACCGAGGAAATCAGCTAGAAGGAGAAACAGTAACAATGTTCGTTCCAGTCCTAAAAAAACTAGCAGAACACTGCGAATTTGGTGACGTGCTAAATTACACACTTCGGGACAGATTAGTATGCAGACTCAGATGTGAGGGCATACAGAAGAGGCTGTTAACTGAGAGCAACCTGACACTACAAAGAGCAATTGAGCTGAGTGTATCTATGGAATTGGCTGCTAAGGAAGCCCAGCAGCTGAGCTCAAACAGTAAAGTCTATAAAATGGACACTGAAAAACAAACTGAAAATAAAGACTCATGTTTCCATTGTGGTAAGACTGGACACTCATCTGCTTCATGCTGGTTTAAAGATACGGAGTGCCGCAACTGTAAACAAAAAGGACACATTGAGCGTGCATGTAGGAATAAAATAGAAAAGAAAAAAAATGCAAAAAGGTAATTAATGCAAAAAGGCACCTCTAAGTCAGGGGTAGGCAAGTTCGGTCCTTGAGATTTGATATCCTCCAGAGTTTAGCTCCAACCCATCTAAGCCACCATAGTAAAAAACGTGTGGCTCCCAGCATGCATTGCAGCATTAAGTATGTCACCATTATTGAGATTCATACGCTGATTCTTGATATCTGTGTGCGTCTAAACTTTGACCCCTTAGAATGTGTTTAAAAATCATCTGATCTGTGGCAAGAAAGTATTCTTGGTGAATATTCTTATTAGTAATAATATTCTATTATTTGTATTCAGCGATGAGAATAATTTTCTTCATGATACAGTTTTTTCATGACTTGTTTTGAACAATCATGTGTTTTGTTTACACTGTATCAAAAACCACAAACTCACTTAAAAATTCAAGTCACACTGACCAACTAAAGAAAACACTGATCTCCAAAATGGTGACCAAACTTTTTCAATAAAACGTCAAAATCTAAACCTGTTAATTCTCAATAAGAGCTTCTATAGACGTCTTTCAGGGTTGGAGCCAAACTCTGCAGGACAGCGACTCTCTAGGACTGAACTTGCCTACCCCTGCTCTAAGTAGAGGAAAATTGTACCCTAAGGACCGTTTGTGTACCTTTAAAGGTACAGTTATACATTTTGTTCCCGAAGGAACAAAATTGTACCTCCAATGTACCTTTTTTTCTGAGAGTGTAGGGCAGGGGACATTTCATCAACGCCTTCATAGCTTCTTGCTGTGCTATCGCAGTACTCCGCACGCAACTACCAAAGTATCACCAGCATCGTTGTTGTTTAATAGAGAGCTCAGAACAAGCTTTGAGCTGCTTAAACCACCAACAATAAAGGAAACTGTCTTACGACAGCAAAAACTCCCAGGGAATTAGTTGTGTTGTAACAAAGAATTATCATGAATCTAAATGTAAAAAAAAAAAAAAAAATTAAAAGTTATAGAAATGTTCACAAGAGAAATTTAATTGTATAAATTGTGATTACTGATGGAACAGTTAATTTTTGTGTATTCCACAAGAGTAAGGGGGGAGGAGATGTTGTGTATTGTTTTTGCGCCGCTTGTTGGACTGCATTTCCCACAATGTATTGTGGCATGTGTTCCCGGATGTTCCGGTGTTATGACGAATGGCAACTAAGTAAACAAAAGTGAACAGTCACGTAACTTTGTGTGGGTGTCCTATTTGCCAAAGTACGCCATTATATTTTCTTCACAAACACAACACATTGCATGATCATATTCAAGTATGCAACGTTATTTGTATGGTCAGGGGAATAATTTCATATCTAGAAGTTTAACTGTTTTGGTTATGGTGGCATACTTGGATTCTAGAATCAGTAGACCAAGTGGGAGGTTTAGAACTTTCCAGCAGGAGTAACCATTGTTTATATATATAGACTGTATAATAAATGATGGATGTCATTATGTTCTGAGAAATTGGAGGAAATAACCTTATTCCAAATGCAGGCATATTTATGTTATATTTCCTATACCTAAGTTGCAGGTTTGTTTATTAGTGCACCTGGTTTATAGACTGTGTGCCTGTATATGTTTAATTGGGCACAGTGCGCTTGTGCTGCACCTTTAAGTTTCATTTTCGTTCAATTGATGGTCAGGACTGGCACGCCTTGCCGGTGAGTGATTATAAACCGAAGTTGTTAGAAATTCAGATCAGAATTTAATATTACATAATTGTGTAACTTCATTAGTTAATTTTGGTGTTTGTGTTGCATTGCAGGTTTACAACCTAACATACGCACTAACTAGCTAACTGACGAGCTGGATAACGATATCCAGTTGATAGACTAGCGTAGCGGTAGTATCCAGGCTACCTAGTTTATGGATGATGATTGTGTATGTGTGCACAATAAAAACTCAAAAGTGACTTGAGTTGAATCTGCCGTGCTTGTCCTGAAACCCTTCCAGTGGGGAGTTTATTGAGCTTTAGCAGATAGCTTAGTAGAAAAATGGACAATGTATTATTTATATGTTTAATTATGTTGTTAAAACATACACAAGGTCATATTGTGACCGTTGCAGTGTGCGTAGAAAGAATGCGTAGTAGAGGTAACTCCTCCGGAGCGCCTTTCTGAAGATTCCGTCTATGAGCACCGTGCACTCAACCCAGAACATCCTTTGTGACATGCTGGTTCAAATATAGGCCTATCTGAAAAAAGTAGGGCTGCCCCAACTTTAGTTTTTTTCTAGTTGTTTAGCCGTTGTTCACGCATTTAAGCAGTTGTTGGGCCGACCGACTATCTCCCGCCCAGGCCTTCATCCTCCCGTCTCCGTCCCGCCAACATCTGGTGCCATCGTGACTCGTGAGCTGCAGCTTTCCCGCAAGTGGGCGTGGTTTCGGCGCCAAAAATGGACACGCCCCCAGCGTTTGAGAGCAGACAATGCTGCTTATTTTTTCAAGATTTCGATAAGATATTTTATGTACTTAGCGGATTTTTTTATGATTTAAATTTGGCAAGGTGGTTAATAACACATTTATCTGTGGTGTGAGCAACTCAGAACAACACCATGTTTAATTTTGACTTTACAGGGACTTTAATGAAGTTCTAGGGGTCAAAATAATTTCAGACCCCATGTCTTCTGAGCATCTTATGTTCTGTTCACTTTTAATAAAAAAAAAAAAAAAAAAAAAAACATTATGATATTTAAACATATGCTGTTTTACTAAACGAGGTTCAGGAGGAACATGTCAGATAACTGACACAGGTGAAGAGTACTCAGCCAATCAACAAAAGAGTTATATATACGAAGCCGTCTTACCTCCATTTTGTTGACAGTTTTTCCAGCACAGATGGCATTTCTGGCAGTTCGCTCCACCCGCCTCCTATTCACGCTGTCTACACGGATCTACACGCGCTCAACGCATTTATACAATGCTAAAATCTTTATAAGCTACCTAAAACCGGCCGCTCCATCAGCATTCTGGGTAAAATATTATTTTTCTGAGATGTAATTGTGTTTGACGATCCACAATCGTGAGTCTGTCTTCTAACAATTCTAATCGATTCACAAACTTCAATAACTGATGCTTTGTAATGTGGTACGTTGGAGCCATGACGATAGAGTCAGCTGCGAGAGCAGTGCTCAGACAGCGTGAAGAGTGCACATCGCACAGACTTGCAACAGGGAGAACTACAACAGTCCCTGTTTTAAGATAACGTATATGGCACACATCAAGCTTTTCTTGCAGTCTTTTCCGTCTCTGTGTACAAACGTTACATAGACCCAGACAGATACTTTGTCACACGAGAAGTGTTCACCAAGGACGCGAACGGGTTTGCCGTGATAAACAATAAATATACGTTGCGGGTAAAGCGAGTGAGTGAATGTATCATGAGGCTAAATAACTAAAATGATGCAGTGAAACAGTGCACGTTATGCCAAACATCAGCCATTGGAATCAGCTGAAAACAACTGCATTGGATTCAATATTTCTAAACTTGATGCTCACATAATCTCGCTCATAGCACAACCATACTCGCATTTGCTGGTCCTGATCGGATTGCTGGTCCTGATCGATTGCTGGTCCTGATCGATTGCTCCCTGATCGATTGCTCCAGTCTACCTACTGCTGCTACTGCATGCGTCAGTGTTTGTAGCTCAGTATAGCTGCGTTTGAATCTCTATTTGATATATTTTCTTTGTTATCTATACTGCTAAAAATAACTTACTCATCACCATATATTGTTTAATATAGCCTATCAAGTTAAATCTGACATCATTAGCTTTTAATCTAAATCACTACCACGTGTTAGCTTTTCGCTAGCCTGGTAGCTTTCCATCCCGGCACCCGGGTCTCCTGTTTTCTGAGTTCATTAGACAACTGTGGTGAGTTGGATTATTAAATAGACTCCATCAAACAAAGTAAGAGGAGTAAGTTGTGTGGTAAGTTTTGGATTCATCAACAAATACGGTAAGCCATGTCTTCTTCTCCTGTCATTGTCACTTGCACTGCATGCTACATGTTTAGCATATCTATCTCCGTTGGCGAACAGGGCTTCACATGTGTTAAATGTAAGGAATTAATCAGGCTGACGGAGAAGATTTCAGATTTAGAGACACGCATCCAGACTTTATGTGAGAGTAGTGAGAATGGTACAGCTTTAGATACTCTTTTGGATGCGACTAGCTTAGTGAACACTCATTGTTTGGTTCCGGCTGAGCCCCGCAGCAGGGCAATTGGGTGACTGTGAGACAGCATAGTCGCGATCTAAAAACCACTCTGCCGTTCGATTAGAACATCAAACAGGTTCTCCCCACTCAGTGATGCACCTACTGAGGATCCTGTTGAAAGTGCCCTAGTTATTGGCGATTCTATTACACGGAACGTGAAAATAGAGACACCAGCCACCATAGTCACATGTTTACCGAGCCAGAGCGCCTGACATCAAAGCAAATTTAAAAGTGCTGGCTAAAGCTAATCGTAAATTCTCTAAGATTATTATTCACGTCGGCACTAATGATGTTCGACCGTCAGTCGGAGATCACCAAAATTAACATTAAAGAGGTGTGTAAACTCGCAAGCACGATGTCACCGCAGTCTGTTTATCTGGCCCCTCCTGTTAAAAGGAGTGATGAAATAGTTAGCAGATTATCATCACTCAATGGCTGGTTGTCTAAGTGGTGTCCGCAAAATAACATAGGGTTCATAGACAATTGGAAAAGTTTTTGGGGCAGACCCGACCTGTTGAAGATACGGCATTCATCCTACCGGCTGGTGCTGCTCTTCTCTCTAGTAATTTGGCACATAATCTTAGAGCTAAACCTTGACTCACTGGGGCCCAGGTCAGGAAGCAGACAAACTGGCTAAACCAACCGTCTGCTAGCTGTCTCACGTCACCAGAGTCAGCTAAATCCCAGCACATAGAGACGCTTTCACCTAGATATTATCACATAGAGACTGTGTCTGTTCCCGAATCAGTAAATACAAAAACCATCAAAACCATTCAACAGTAAAAATTTAATTGATGTCCAACAAATAAACAACAGATATAATACGGATGAACAATTGATAAATCTCGGGTTGCTGAATATTCGATCCCTTTCGCCAAAAACGCTTATTGTTAATGATATGATTATAGATCATAACCTAGATGTGCTGTGTTTGACAGAAACCTGGCTAAAACCTGCTACATTACTTTAAATGAGTCCACTCCCCAAGATTATTGTTATAAACACGAGCCGCGTCTGAAAGGAAAAGGGGAGGTGTTGCTGTAATTTATAATTATAACTTCAGTATTACTCAGAAGTCTAGTTTCAAATATAATTCCTTTGAAGTTTTGGTGCTTTATGTAACATTGTGTAGTGTAAATGATAAATCCCGTTTGACATTTGTGTTGGCTACTGTATACAGGCCACCAGGGCACAATACAGACTTTATCAAAGAATTTGCTGGTTTTCTATCAGAGTTAGTACTGGCTGCAGATAAAGTACTAATTGTTGGTGATTTTAATATCCATGTTGACAATGAAAAAGACGCATTGGGATTGGCATTTAAAGACATTATAAACTCTATTGGAGTTAGACAACACGTATCTGGACCCACTCATCGCCTTAATCATACTTTAGATCTAATACTGTCACATGGACTAAATGTTGATACCATTAAAATTCTGCAGCAGAGCGATGACATCTCAGATCATTACCTAATATCATGTATACTTAATATAGCTAAGGCTGCAAAGCCATCCCCTCTTCAAATATGGCAGGACTATAACTGCGACTAAAGATAGCTTTATACATAATCTTCCTCATCAGTTCCATCTCCTCAGAATTACAGATAGCCAAGAGGAACTTGATGTTGCAACAGAAACTACTGACTCTCTCTTTACTAGCACTTTAGATATAGTTGCTCCTAAAGAAGATTAAAGCAAATAATCCAACGCCGTGGTACAACGAGCACACTCGGGCCCTTAAAACAGCAGCCAGAAAAATGGAGCGCAGCTGGAAGAAAACAAAACTGGAGGTTTTTCGCAATTTGTGGAAAGAGAGCATGATTGCATACAGAAAGGCCATTAAAACTGCTAGATCGGCTTATTTCTCAACTCTTTTAGAAGAAAACAAACACAACCCTAGGTATTTATTCGATACAGTGGCTAAATTAACAAAGGATAAAGCTTCAACTTCTGACATTTGTAAACAACACAGCAGTAATGACTTTATGAACTTCTTTACTAGTAAGATTGATAACATTAGGAATAAAATTATAACCATGCAGCCGTCTACTACAGTATCACTTCAGACAGAACATTGTAGTCTCACTGAGGAAAAATTACACTCATTCACTGCTATAGGAGGAGAAGAATTGGCTAAACTTGTTAAATCATCAAAATCAACAACATGTATGCTTGACCCTATACTGACTAGGCTATTAAAGAGATGCTTCCAGAGGTCATAGATCCTCTGCTTAATAATTAATTCATCCTTGACATTAGGATATGTACCAAAAACTTTTAAGTTGGCTGTAATTAAACCACTTATTAAAAACCGCAACTTGATCCTAAAGAATTAGTCAATTACAGACCAATCTCGAATCTACCGTTTCTATCAAAAATATTAGAAAAGGCAGTGTCTTCACAATTATGTTCCTTTTTAGAAAGAAATGGTATATGTGAGGATTTCCAGTCAGGATTTAGACCGTATCATAGTACTGAGACTGCTCTAATTAGAGTTACAAATGATTTACTCTTATCATCTGATCGTGGTTGTATCTCTCTATTAGTGTTACTCGATCTTAGCGCTGCATTCGATACTATCGATCACAATATTCTTTTGAATAGACTGAAAATTATGTTGGCATTAGTGGAACTGCATTGGCATGGTTTAAATCTTACTTATCTGACCGTTATCAGTTTGTAGCAGTAAATGAAGAGATGTCACACCGATCACAAGTTCAGTATGGAGTACCGCAAGGCTCAGTGTTAGGACCGTTGCTTTTCACCCTGTATATGCTACCACTGGGAGATATCATTAGGAAGCATGGCGTTAGTTTTCATTGTTATGCTGATGATACTCAGCTCTATATTTCTTCACACCCTGACGAAACTTACCAATTCACAAGATTAACGGAATGCATAGCTGATATTAAAAATTGGATGAATAGTAATTTCCTGCAACTTAATTCAGATAAAACTGAATTTTTAATTATTGGACAGAAAAGCTCCACAAGTAGTGCCTAGAATACTGTCTAACCCTCGATGGCTGCTCTGTCAAGTCCACGCCGTCAGTGAGGAACCTGGGTGTGCTCTTTGATACCAATCTTTCGTTTGAAAGCCACGTTTCTAGCATCTGTAAAACTGCATTCTACCATCTTAAAAATATATCTAAATTACGTCACATGCTTTCAATGCAAAATGCTGAACAATTAGTACATGCGTTCATGAGCTCAAGGCTAGATTATTGTAATGCTCTACTGGGTGGTTGCCCTGCTCGCCTAATAAATAAACTCCAGCTGGTCCAAAAGCAGCAGCTCGAGTTCTTACTAGAACCAGGAAGTATGCGATCATATTAGTCCAGTTCTGTCAACACTGCACTGGCTCCTATTAAACATCGCATACATTTTAAAATCTTGCTTATTACTTATAAAGCAATAAATGGTTTAGCTCCCAGTACTTAAGCGAGCTCTTAACGCATTATACTCCATCACGTCAATTGCGGTCTCTAAACTCTGGCCAGTTGAAAATACCTAGAATATCTAAATCAACTGCAGGCGGTCGATCCTTTTCCTATTTAGCACCTAAACTCTGGAACAGTCTTCCTAGCATTGTTAGGAAGCAGACACACTCTGTCAGTTTAAATCTAGACTAAAAACACATCTCTTTACTATGGCATACACATAGAACATTTTTAACTTTCTTATTCAAATCAAATGACTGATTGTTAGGCTGCATTAACTAGGTCAGCGGAACCGGGAACACTTCCCATAACACCTGATGTACTCGTTACATCATAAAAGAGTGGCATCCACACTAATGTTAGTCTCTCTGTTTATCCGAGGTTTACTGCAGTCGGCGGATCCAGGCCGTGTCGGATCGGATGGTGGACCTGCATCTGGACATGACCAGCTCATCTTGGAGTGTCTGCTGAGACCGTGTCCATTAGTGTCTCCTCTGAATTTGCCTCACGGGCGTCATCCTCAATTAACCCGTCTCAGCGCAATAACTCCGATCTTTCAAGTATTCATATTCTTGTGTAATCTCGCGCCATCCTAAATGAACCCGTCTCGTCGTCATACCCAAAATTTGAATATTCCTATCTAATATGATTTATGACCTGCAAGGTTGCCAGAGTAATAATTATACACTGTTAATAATAGGCCAGAGGAGAACTGGCACCCGACTGAGTCTGGTTTCTCCCAAGGTTTATTTTCTCCATCATGCCCTGATGGAGTTTTGGTTCCTTGCCACTGTCGCCTTTGGCTTGGCTTGCTCAGTTGGGGACACTCAGAATTATGATCCAAGTTACTCAACTAAATATACAAATAGAATTTATTAATTTGGTCATATATAATTCTATAAACTATCCAAATTAAACTAGCCAAATCAAATTTTGTTGCAATGTTTTCCTGTTTAACACTGTGAAGCTGCTTTGAAACAATCGTCATTGTAAAAGCGCTATATAAATAAATTTGATTGATTGATTGATTTGCGACTATAAATAGATACGCAAACTGTAGGCTACAATGTATTTGGGAGCTCCGTTTTCTTAAATGTAACATCAATACCTACAGTAGGCTATTGTATAGCAAGCGTATCAATGATTATTGTATGCCATCTTATATTTGGTATTAGATCTGGTATTAGATCAGTATTAGATCTAAATGTGACAGTATTTAGATCTAATACTGTCACATGACTAAATGTTGATACCATTAAAATTCTGCAGCAGAGCGATGACATCTCAGATCATTACCTAATATCATGTATACTTAATATAGCTAAGGCTGCAAAGCCATCCCCTCTTCAAATATGGCAGGACTATAACCGCTGCGACTAAAGATTGCTTTATACATAATCTTCCTCATCAGTTCCATCTCCTCAGAATTACAGATAGCCAAGAGGAACTTGATGTTGCAACAGAAACTACTGACTCTCTCTTTACTAGCACTTTAGACATAGTTGCTCCTCGGCGCTAAAGAAGATTAAAGCAAATAATCCAACGCCGTGGTACAACGAGCACACTCGGGTCCTTAAAACAGCAGCCAGAAAAATAGCGTAGCTGGAAGAAAACAAAACTGGAGGTTTTTCGCAATTTGTGGAAAGAGAGCATGATTGCATACAGAAAGGCCATAAAAACTGCTAGATCTGCTTATTTCTCAACTCTTTTAGAAGAAAACAAACACAACCCTAGGTATTTATTCGATACAGTGGCTAAATTAACAAAGGATAAAGCTTCAACTTCTGACGTTTGTAAACAACACAGCAGTAATGACTTTATGAACTTCTTTACTAGTAAGATTGATAACATTAGGAATAAAATTATAACCATGCAGCCGTCTACTACAGTATCACTTCAGACAGAACATTGTAGTCTCACTGAGGAAAAATTACACTCATTCACTGCTATAGGAGGAGAAGAATTGGCTAAACTTGTTAAATCATCAAAATCAACAACATGTATGCTTGACCCTACACCGACTAGGCTATTAAAGAGATGCTTCCAGAGGTCATAGATCCTCTGCTTAATATTATTAATTCATCCTTGACATTAGGATATGTACCAAAAACTTTTAAGTTGGCTGAAATTAAACCACTTATTAAAAACAACTTGATCCTAAAGAATTAGTCAATTACAGACCAATCTCGAATCTACCGTTTCTATCAAAAATATTAGAAAAGGCAGTGTCTTCACAATTATGTTCCTTTTTAGAAAGAAATTGTATATGTGAGGATTTCCAGTCAGGATTTAGACCGTATCATAGTACTGAGACTGCTCTAATTAGAGTTACAAATGATTTACTCTTATCATCTGATCGTGGTTGTATCTCTCTATTAGTGTTACTCGATCTTAGCGCTGCATTCGATACTATCGATCACAATATTCTTTTGAATAGACTCGAAAATTATGTTGGCATTAGTGGAACTGCATTGGCATGGTTTAAATCTTACTTATCTGACCGTTATCAGTTTGTAGCAGTAAATGAAGAGATGTCACACCGATCACAAGTTCAGTATGGAGTACCGCAAGGCTCAGTGTTAGGACCGTTGCTTTTCACCCTGTATATGCTACCACTGGGAGATATCATTAGGAAGCATGGCGTTAGTTTTCATTGTTATGCTGATGATACTCAGCTCTATATTTCTTCACACCCTGACGAAACTTACCAATTCACAAGATTAACGGAATGCATAGCTGATATTAAAAATTGGATGAATAGTAATTTCCTGCAACTTAATTCAGATAAAACTGAATTTTTAATTATTGGACAGAAAAGCTCCACAACTAGTGCCCTAGAATACTGTCTAACCCTCGATGGCTGCTCTGTCAAGTCCTCGTCGTCAGTGAGGAACCTGGGTGTACTCTTTGATACCAATCTTTCGTTTGAAAGCCACGTTTCTAGCATCTGTAAAACTGCATTCTACCATCTTAAAAATATATCTAAATTACGTCACATGCTTTCAATGCAAAATGCTGAACAATTAGTACATGCGTTCATGAGCTCAAGGCTAGATTATTGTAATGCTCTACTGGGTGGTTGCCCTGCTCGCCTAATAAATAAACTCCAGCTGGTCCAAAACGCAGCAGCTCGAGTTCTTACTAGAACCAGGAAGTACGATCATATTAGTCCAGTTCTGTCAACACTGCACTGGCTCCTATTAAACATCGCATACATTTTAAAATCTTGCTTATTACTTATAAAGCAATAAATGGTTTAGCTCCCAGTACTTAAGCGAGCTCTTAACGCATTATACTCCATCACGTCAATTGCGGTCTCTAAACTCTGGCCAGTTGAAAATACCTAGAATATCTAAATCAACTGCAGGCGGTCGATCCTTTTCCTATTTAGCACCTAAACTCTGGAACAGTCTTCCTAGTTCGGGAAGCAGACACACTCTGTCAGTTTAAATCTAGACTAAAAACACATCTCTTTACTATGGCATACACATAGAACATTTTTAACTTTCTTTATTCAAATCAGATGACTGATTGTTAGGCTGCATTAACTAGGTCAGCCGGAACCGGGAACACTTCCCATAACACCTGATGTACTCGTTACATCATAAAAAAGTGGCATCCACACTAATGTTAGTCTCTCTGTTTATCCCGAGGTTTACTGCAGTCGGCGGATCCAGGCCGTGTCCGGATCGGATGGTGGACCTGCATCTGGACATGACCAGCTCATCCTGGAGTGTCTGCTGAGACCGTGTCCATTAGTGTCTCCTCTGAATTTGCCTCACCGCGTCATCCTCAATTAACCCGTCTCGGCGCAATAACTCCGATCTTTCAAGTATTCATATTCTTGTGTAATCGACGCGCCATCCTAAATGAACCTCTCGTCATACCCAAAATTTCGAAAATTCCTATCTAATATGATTTATGACCTGCAAGGTTGCCAGAGTAATAATTATACACTGTTAATAATAGGCCAGAGGAGAACTGGCACCCCGACTGAGTCTGGTTTCTCCCAAGGTTTATTTTTCTCCATCATGCCCTGATGGAGTTTTGGTTCCTTGCCACTGTCGCCTTTGGCTTGGCTTGCTCAGTTGGGGACACTCAAATTATGATCCAAGTTACTCAACTAAATATACAAATAGAATTTATTAATTTGGTCATATATAATTCTATAAACTATCCAAATTAAACTAGCCAAATCAAATTTTGTTGCAATGTTGTCCTGTTTAACACTGTGAAGCTGCTTTGAAACAATCGTCATTGTAAAAGCGCTATATAAATAAAGATTGATTGATTGATTGATTGATTTTGTCATTATGAAAAACCATAATTCACAACACTGCAGATTCAAAGGCTGATTTCATTGAATAATGTGAGATCTCACATTTCAAAATCTGAATGTGGCGCAGTTTTGCATTATACTGGCTTGCAAAATCAGTGCTTCAGAATGCTTCAGTTCAGAGCATTTGAACCAATGAATAGGGCACACTCATGCAAAGCATTTTCTTCACCGTGATATATATTGTTACAGTTTAAGTTTGTCTATTATATCCCATATGATTTTGAATGAGCCTCCTGCAATAATAAGGCATGGACATTTCAAAATAAGAGTCCCATTCGGTTACACAAATATGTTTCTCCATTTGTCCATCTAACTTTCCCCTTTCTCTTCCGCAGGAGCTCATTTCTCCGGCTAATTTTCTTCATTGCTCCAGCAGTGCTGTTCCCTCTGCTCCCACAGGAGCCCAGTTTCTCTGGCTAATTTTCTCCACTATTACAGCAGTGCTGTTCCCTCCGCTCCCGCAGGAGCTCAGTTTCTCTGGTCAATTCCTCCACTACTACAGCAGTGCTGTGCCCTCTGCTCCAAAAGGGACTCAGTTTCTATGGTTAATTTCTCCACTTCCACAGCAGTGCCGTTCCCTCTGCTCCCACAGGAGCCCAGTTTCTCTGGCTAATTTCTCCACTGCCTAAGCAGCAATGTTTCCTCCCAGAAATCTCCAATCCTACGTGACCTTCTTTTCTCTCCATGCTCCCCGCAGCCGAACCAGACCGCCAATTAGACTGGATATGTTACCCTTGAAACCACAAACATACAATAAATCCGGGTTCAATTGCTTTCTTCATTTTACTGGAATTATCTGCTCAGCTTTCCCCCACAGGTGGCGCAAACTAAATGATTACCTAGCAATCATAGCCAAGCTCACGCTATCCTATGGGGGAGGGCATGTCTACATCCTACACCATACATTTTTATTTATTTATTTATTTTTTCAGCTAAAAAGTGCTGTGTGAGTCACACAGGACAGGGAGTGCAGAATTATTAGGCAAGTTGTATTTTTGAGGATTAATTTTATTATTGAACAACAACCATGTTCTCAATGAACACAAAAAACTCAAATTAATATCAAAGCTGAATATTTTTGGAAGTAGTTTTTAGTTTTAGCTATTTTAGGGGGATATCTGTGTGTGCAGGTGACTATTACTGTGCATAATTATTAGGCAACTTAACAAAAAACTAATTTATACCCATTTCAATTATTTATTTTTACCAGTGAAACCAATATAACATCTCAACATTCACAAATATACATTTCTGACATTCAAAAACCAAACAAAAACAAATATAGCCACCTTTCTTTGCAAGGACACTCAAAAGCCTACCATCCATGGATTCTGTCAGTGTTTTGATCTGTTCACCATCAACATTGTGTGCAGCAGCAAACCACACTGTTTCAGAGAGGTGTACTGTTTTCCCTCCTTGTTAATCGCACATTTGATGATGGACCACAGGTTCTCAATGGGGTTCAGATCAGGTGAACAAGGAGGCCATATCATCAGATTTTCTTCTTTTATAACCTTTCTTGCCAGCCACGCTGTGGAGTACTTGGACACGTGTGATGGAGCATTGTCCTGCATGAAAATCATGTTTTTCTTCAAGGATGCAGACTTCTTCCTGTACCACTGCTTGAAGAAGGTGTCTTCCAGAAACTGGCAGTAGGACTGGGAGTTGAGCTTGACTCCATCCTCAACCCGAAAAGGCCCCACAAGCTCATCTTTGATGATACCAGCCCAAACCAGTACTCCACCTCCACCTTGCTGGCGTCTGAGTCGGACTGGAGCTCTCTGCCCTTTACCAATCCAGCCACGGGCCCATCCATCTGGCCCATCAAGACTCACTCTCATTTCATCAGTCCATAAAACCTTAGAAAAATCAGTCTTGAGATATTTCTTGGCCCAGTCTTGACGTTTCAGCTTGTGTGTCTTGTTCAGTGGTGGTCGACTTTCTGCCTTTCTTACCTGGGCCATGTCTCTGAGTATTGCACACCTTGTGCTTTTGGGCACTTCAGTGATGTTGCACTCCAGTGATGTTGAAATATGGCCAAACTGGTGGCAAGTGGCATCTTGGCAGCTGCACGCTTGACTTTTCTCAGTTCACGGGCAGTTATTTTGCGCCTTGGTTTTTCCACACGCTTCTTGCGACCCTGTTGACTATTTTGAATGAAACGCTTGATTGTTCGATGATCACGCTTCAGAAGCTTGGCTATTTTAAGACTGCTGCATCCCTCTGTAATATATCTCACTATTTTTGACTTTTCTGAGCCTGTCAAGTCCTTCTTTTGACCCATTTTTGCCAAAGGAAAGGAAGTTGCCTAATAATTATGCACACCTGATATAGGGTGTTGATGTCGTTAGACCACACCCCTTCTCATTACAGAGATGCACATCACCTAATATGCTTAATTGGTAGTAGGCTTTCCAGCCTATACAGCTTGGAGTAAGACAACATGCATAACGAGGATGATGTGGTCAAAATACTCATTTGCCTAATAATTCTGCACTCCCTGTAGAACCAGTGCACATACTGCAGGTCAGACGCTAGCATGAGGCTGCATCTGCTAGCTGCACAGGCCAATCATTTCAACAGTTTTATCCAACAGGTTATAACCCCACCTACGTCCAGTGGCCTGCAGCTCCAGTGGCACAAATAAGCGCAAGCCTTTCTCTGCTTAAGTCCACCTAAGTAAAAGCCCACATTTTCTTCCATCATCCAGCTAACTTTTCTTTCCAAACCACAGAGGAAAACGCAAGTGTGAGGCCGCCGCCGACATCCGCAGCCCCGGTTTATAACCCTCCCACCTCCCTCATGCAAACTAAATCCCAACACTCTTTATCTGCAATACAGATGCCCGTGCCGTCCAACGACCCTGGCCATGGAACCGCCACCAGTGTCCCAAAACATCCACGCACAGATCCTCGCTGGAATTCAGGAAGTTGGCTGACCAATTCCCAACTCCAGTACCTCGCTATTTGGAACTAATTTTCCCGTAACCCTCCCGTTAAAACCCCTCCTTGAAGCATCGCTCGATACCACTGTCCAAGCAGTTTCTTTCAGGACCCTCCAATCCTAGTCCATTTTTCTCTCCTTTCAATCACCTCGTTCATTTCTTATCTTAACAACATCAAGAGCCTCCAAGTAGGGTTCATCAAAGGTTACCTGAGCGGCATTAAGTTTTCCATAAACTCCCTCTCTCTAGATAAATAATTTTCAGACCTCCCTCCTGATCAAGGGATCCAAAGATCCCAGCCAATCCATCCCAACGCTAGACATCCTCACTACACACATTCTCGCACAGGGTACCAGCCTCCTAGTACCACCCAACCACTCGACACCATGTTTGTCTTAGCCTTCTTTGGTTCCCTTAGATGTTCGGAGCTCACGATCACATCAAAATTTGACCCAAAAGTCCACCCCACCATCTCTGACTTATCATTAATGGATAGGGAAACATTCTCTTATCTGATCAAGCAAAGTGAGACTGACCAAATAAAAAGGTCATTTTATCTACATTTTTAAACTCTCATCAACGATCCAACCATACCAGTCAGTTCTGACATATCTTCAATGGAGAAGTTCTCAAACCAAATTGCCCCTGTTCACGGATGAATCCATCAAACCCGTGACACGCTTTTGGTTCCAGAAACATCTCAGATCTGTTCTTCAAAAGTCAGGCATCCCAGCAAAGAACTTCTCAAGCCGCTCCTTCCGCATCGGGGCCGCAAGCTCAGCAGCTCAAAAAGGCCTCTCCCAACAGCAGATCCAAGCTCTTGGGAGATGGTCCTCAGATGCTTTTCAAAATCCTCTGGGTCGTCCACCGAGGGATTTGTTTCTGTCCAGCCAACATGTAATCTTATGCTTTTCCTTTCTGTTCTTAGTACTTCCAGGAGAAATGGATAGTTTCCACACAGCGAGTCCGCAGGAAGTTCCACGCAGTGAGCCAATGGAAAGTTTCCACAAAGTGATTCAGTGGAAAGTTTCCATGCAGTGAGAAAACGGAAAGTTTCCACGCAGTGAGTCAACGGAAAGTTTCCACGCAGCAAGTCAGCGGAAAGTTTCCACGCAGAGAGTCAGCAGGAAGTTTCCACACAGTGATTCAACGGAAAGTTTCCACACAGTGGGCCAGTGGAAAGTTTCCGAGCAGTGAGTCAGCGGAAAGTTTTTGTAGCCACAATGACGGTCTGTTCATCTGGCAAACAGCCAGATGGCTCGCGCATCTCGTGAGGCACGTTATCAGATCACACTAAAACCCATGTCTCAACCACCCCCCCCGGAATTCCAATACAATTTATGGTATGGAACGGCACCACACTGTCTGAAAGACCACCTTTTGATCACCCTTGGGAGATAACAAACAAGCTCGTCTTGACTTTTATGGCTCCCAAATGGCCGCGCCAGAAGAGTCTACGCGCTACACACACACCTAGTCGCCACAATGTCTGAAAGGAATGAGCAGCCTCTTTGATCTCCCTGGAGAGATAACGCACCAGCTCCACATGATGTGACTTTTATTGCCCCGAATAGCCATGCCTGATATCGGACACCTCACGAACACCTCACACTATCACACACATAGAGTTCCACTAGTATCAGAGGAATATATGGTTAAAAGCCACCTCAAAAACTTATTAAATGTATACCTTTCTGCTTGAAGTGTTTTTATATGTGTCTGTAATAACTAGGAGGATTATATGACTGTTAACTCAAGCTGTGTACGACAATAGACAGTGGAAAACCTGGATTTGTGTTTCCACCTCTCAGACCAGTGGTTCATGGTATCATTAGAACCAGGAAAACTCCATCGTACCGAATCTTGTAAAATAATTTAAAGGACATACATTATTACAAAGATACCAGCTTTGTAAGGAAAAATGCATTAGCATATCTTCCCCAGATAGTAGCCAGGAGGAGGAACTCAGCCGAACAAAGAACTTTGTTTCGTGCCGAAAAACGCTCAGATCGATTGGACCATCCAGGAAATGGGCGTCGCTCTACCTGATCTACAAGTACCAATGTGACCCTCATTCCTGCGCCTTTTGTCAGTGCATTGCATTGCAATCCCTCACCCGCTTTCCAGCCCCCGAGGGCATTCTTCAGAGAGGAGGATACAGCACGCTTCCAGCACACTTAAAGAGACCCGCGTCCAGCCAAACTTCTTCTCCGCAAACCGAGAGCCATACCCAACCGACCTAGGAAAAAGGACCACGGAACGCGCAGGACATTTGAACTCAGAATACACGCACACACGCGAGAAGCCAAAACCAAAGCAAGTATTCTTATTTTCTACAATCCGAACTGCTGTTGAAAGGTCGTGTTATTTCCGCTTTGGGACAAGATTAACTCCTTGAGGGCTCTGTGTAACGAACTGAAGTGAACGCTGTTATCTTCTCTCTCTCTCTTTATTTTTGTTTTCTTTCATTCGTTTTGTTTAGGTACCATTTTAGTTTCATTTCCTATCTATATTTCTACTCTCTTTATGCATATTTAGTATGTACTTTCTGTGTGAATTGTAGTGTTATCTTTAGTCTGTGTTATTAAACTTCCAAAATATATTTTTGAATTGAAGCTCTTATTCTTGTACATACACAAAGTCAATGAAACTTACGATCCTAAACGTTACCTAAAGCTGCCTTGTGCTACTATTTTAGTAACATAAACTGTACGAACATACGAAATATTAATTTGTCCTGATCAGTAAAGTTAATGCTTCCTATCAATCAATCAATCAACTTTATTTATATAGCGCTTTTAAAATGACGATTGTTTCAAAGCAGCTTCACAGTGTTAAACAGGACAACATTGCAACAAAATTTGATTTGGCTAGTTTAATTTGGATAGTTTATAGAATTATATATGACCAAATTAATAAATTCTATTTGTATATTTAGTTGAGTAACTTGGATCATAATTTGAGTGTCCCCAACTGAGCAAGCCAAGCCAAAGGCGACAGTGGCAAGGAACCAAAACTCCATCAGGGCATGATGGAGAAAAATAAACCTTGGGAGAAACCAGACTCAGTCGGGGTGCCAGTTCTCCTCTGGCCTATTATTAACAGTGTATAATTATTACTCTGGCAACCTTGCAGGTCATAAATCATATTAGATAGGAATATTCGAAATTTTGGGTATGACCTTAGACGGGCTCATTTAGGATGGCGCGTCGATTACACAAGAATATGAATACTTGAAAGATCGGAGTTATTGCGCCGGAGACGGGTTAATTGAGGATGACGTCCCGGTGAGGCAAATTCAGAGGAGACACTAATGGACACGGTCTCAGCAGACACTCCAGGATGAGCTGGTCGTGTCCAGATGCAGGTCCACCATCCGATCCGGACACGGCCTGGATCCGCCGACTGCAGTAAACCTCGGGATAAACAGAGAGACTAACATTAGTGTGGATGCCACTCTTTTTATGATGTAACGAGTACATCAGGTGTTATGGGGAAGTGTTCCCGGTTCCGCTGACCTAGTTAATGCAGCCTAACAATCAGTCATTTGATTTGAATAAAGAAAGTTAAAAATGTTCTATGTGTATGCCATAGTAAAGAGATGTGTTTTTAGTCTAGATTTAAACTGACAGAGTGTGTCTGCTTCCCGAACAATGCTAGGAAGACTGTTCCAGAGTTTAGGTGCTAAATAGGAAAAGGATCGACCGCCTGCAGTTGATTTAGATATTCTAGGTATTTTCAACTGGCCAGAGTTTAGAGACCGCAATTGACGTGATGGAGTATAATGCGTTAAGAGCTCACTCAAGTACTGGGGAGCTAAACCATTTATTGCTTTATAAGTAATAAGCAAGATTTTAAAATGTATGCGATGTTTAATAGGGAGCCAGTGCAGTGTTGACAGAACTGGACTAAAATGATCGTACTTCCTGGTTCTAGTAAGAACTTGAGCTGCTGCGTTTTGGACCAGCTGGAGTTTATTTATTAGGCGAGCAGGGCAACCACCCAGTAGAGCATTACAATAATCTAGCCTTGAGCTCATGAACGCATGTACTAATTGTTCAGCATTTTGCATTGAAAGCATGTGACGTAATTTAGATATATTTTTTAAGATGGTAGAATGCAGTTTTACATATGCTAGAAACGTGGCTTTCAAACGAAAGATTGGTATCAAAGAGCACACCCAGGTTCCTCACTGACGACGAGGACTTGATAGAGCAGCCATCGAGGGTTAGACAGTATTCTAGGGCACTACTTGCTCTACCTATGCTCTCGTAAAGCAGTAATCCCTTATTGAGAATTGATTAGAAAGTCTATAACTAATTTGCAGGACAAACTTAGTAAGATAATTTCAAGCAATTCCGTAAAGGTTACTTGTATTTAATTAAACATTTTCCTTATCGGAAAATTTAAATAACGTAATGAACGACTAGCAAATTATATTCATAAATTCATGAATATTATATCCCTTTTGAGTTAATTATTCCCCGAGATATTAGACTCATAGTCAATATTGTTACAGTTATTTTGCTGGAGAATGCGGGCAAGTTTCAAACGTTTGTGTATGTGTGAACAATATCCATATTCTGTTCATTGTGTATTTTTGGGGGTATTAATAACACGCACGCGCGTTTTTGAATTGTGAGGTACCGCGCAAAGCGAACCCAAGCATAAACAGATGCTGAAACATGTTGAAATAGCCGGCCTATATTAATGACAGTATAGACGGCACGTAAATCCAATATTGAAACAGAAGACCACGAAACCTCTGCAGCCGTAGGCCCAATATTGTTTCGTCCGTGTGATTTCCAAACAAATGTATTGTAGAATCAACGCGAGGTATTGACCCGAGCGAGACTCCTTGAGTCAATAATAGGCCTAATGATAATATTATATCGTTAAGATAAACGATAACTCCTGGTTTAAGTTTGGTGTAGCTAACCAAAAACCTGAGACCTAAAACATTTGAATCAAAAATGCTGAAAAACGTCAGCCAGTTTGATAAATGTCTATTGGAGTTCTTCTTGTAAATGTGCGATAGACAGACGGGAAATTCCTGTACCCGCCACATTTTGTTTCTTGTGCCAGTACAGCACAAAAGAGACCCGTGTTTTAAGAAGTAATTGTGAGTTTTGCAACGCCGCGTGTGAACGCCAGAGGGCGACTCTAAAGAAACTGATTTCTGTCCCGTTTGCAACGCCGCTTGCGAACGCTAGGGGGGCGACTCTAAAATCAGATAGCGCCATCTGGTGGGCATTCTGCCTAACTAACTCTAGTCTAGGGCGGACGCAACAGCGCCATCTGGTGGATAAATTCTGCCTAACTAACTCTAGTCTAGGGCGGACGCAACAGCGTCATCGCATGGATAAATTCGGATAGTGTCACTCTCCGCTATTTGATTCTGCCTTAACAAAGTAAGTTTGAGCCTATAAATTGTTTATGCGGGCGGCAGTGGCTCAGTGGTTCATGTAGATTGTCTGCAAACCGGAAGGTTGGTGGTTCGATCCCCGGTTCCACCTGACCAAGTGTCGAGGTGTCCATGAGCAAGACACCTAACCCCAGCTGCTCCCGACGAGCTGGATGGCGCCTTGCATGGTTGACACCGCCGTCGGTGTATGAGTGAGTGTGTGAATGGGTGAATGTGAGGCAATGTGTAAAGCGCTTTGGATGGCCATTGGTCTGTTAAAAGCGCTATATAAATGCAGTCCATTTACCATTTACCATTGATTACTGTTGTGCACAGTTTCACTTATACCATTTTTCTAGCAACAATCAAGTCTCCTTTCTCGCTGATTAAACACCCTTATTCGAATTTGAAGTTTAAAAATAAAAATTATTTTTCTAACTCAAAGTGAAATTAGGTTTAAATCACAGACAGTCCACTTGGAAGGAAGGGCGCCACCTTGTGGCGGTACCCTGCTAAGTCAGCGCACCACTAACTCCCTATTTCCTTTCTGATTAATTCTTTTATTTGGATACTCCCACTTAGTGATTAATCGTTATAGGATAATATTTTGATTTGCTTTCTTTTATTTGATTTTCCTTACAGGCTTATTTAAATTTCATTTAAACTTGCTTCGAATGTAATGTGAATTAAGTTGGGCTTTTGAAATTTTTTTTTTTAATAATTTTAATTTTTCTTAAAAAAAATTTTTTTTTAAATTTTTATTTTTCCTGCAAAAGTTTTCTTTTCCCTTCCCATTGGGGTTAGGCTAATTTTGATAATTAAAAACAGTATTGTAGTAAAGCTCGTGGAAGGAAGGAGGCGGGAACCGGCGTTCATTCAAAAATACTTTAATAAAACCGAATCAACAAAACAAAAGTAAATCGCGGGCAGCCCCTCACGGACGTCTGCCCACACACACATACCAAAACATAAACAAAACTCAACATAAAATCCAGGCCTGGTCCTCTCTCGCCTTGCACTGTCGTCGCTCCTCGTTTTATGCTCCTGTCATGCTCCTCCATGAGGCAAGACCGGTGTGGCGCACAGCTGGCGCTCATCCTCCTGATTCGCCACCGGCCTGCTCTCACGGTCCCTCGCCTCGCTGCTTGCCACATACCCCCAACGCCCTTCGCAGGCCGGGGGCCACTCCGAGCCTGCGCTCTATTCCCCCTCTCCCCTCTCCCGGGGGGGTCCGATCAGGGCAGCCGCGGCTCCTGGGGGTAAAGACAGAGGGAAATGGAGCCAGGAGCATGAGGAGCGACAGAACGAGAGAGGGGAGAGAGGTAAAAAGCAAAAACAAAAAATTCTGGTCCGGTTCCCAGACACACTGCCGCTCGGTCCTCAGCCAGCTGAGAGGCTCTTCCTCGCGGTGCCATGCGATGGTACTGGACCCTCGATGGACGGCTCGATCCTCCTCCGCCCCCTGGCGGCCGGCGGTGGCTCCTCCGATTGAGGGCAGCCGGCAGCGAGTCTCGCGCTCCCTGCTCCTCCCCATCATGGCGGATGGCAGCAGGCTCCGGCCCACGGCGAACGCCGGTGACCCTTCGCTCCTCCAGGACGGCCGCCACCCCACCTCGACCCAGGGGCGCGGCAGCGAGCTCTCCGTCCCACCGATCTTCGCCCGCTCCAGCACCATCGCCTCGGGCAGCCACCCGCGGGCTTTCCTCATCCACGCTGCCCGAACTCCTCAGCACCGCAATCCCCCTCAGCAGCGAGGGCTCTTCGACAGCATGTCCCTCCTTCCTCCCGGGTTTCGGCACCAGTGTAGTAAAGTTTGTGGAACCGGTGGGAACCGGCGTTCATTCAAAAATACTTTAATAAAACCGAATCAACAAAACAAAAGTAAATCCCGGGCAGCCCCTCACGGACGTCTGCCCGCACAAACATAAACAAAACTCAACATAAAATCCAGGCCTGGTCCTCTCTCGCCTTGCACTGTCGTCGCTCCTCCTTTTATGCTCCTGTCATGCTCCTCCATGAGGCAAGACCGGTGTGGCGCACAGCTGGCGCTCATCCTCCTGATTCGCCACCGGCCCGCTCTCACGGTCCCTCCCCTCGCTGCTTGCCACAAGTATCAAAAGTGCTTTTTGTTTTATCATTATTTGATAGAAACTTTTGCCTTTTCCTAAATTGCTCTTGATATGTAATTTTCCACTTCCTTTTCGCTTACATAAATCCTTTGATCCGGTGAACAGGAGAGTTTTAATTCATTTTGATTCCACCTGTTTACCCTCTTTGTGTATTTAGTGTAGGGCTCACAAGCATCTATGGTGAGTTGAGAATCGTCTCAAACTGGTCTCCACCAGCGGGGTTGCCCGACCAACGTGACCGACACCAGCTGTGTGTGAATCTCGGTTTCTTTTATCTCTGTCCGCCGTTGCGGCCCGCAGTGGCGACATCAGCAATTTGACACTCCAAAGAAGTCAACCAGTCCAGCTCACGCACGCAAGGCAATTTCTGGGACCAGTACCTAAACCGGGGCCTAATGAAAGAGAGGGTTCTAGGGAACGTACCAATTTTGCTGTGCGGACTGGCGGTTGATGGATTGGTGTTGTCAGGTTGTGTTTAAAGTCATAAGCTGTTTGAGTGGGCGTAACGCGACACAGAGTAACGACGGACAGGGGACACGGCAGTTGGGTGTTTGGAAACGTCCGGAAGGCCGACCACACAGCTGGGTTTTCCACCTGAGCAACCTCAACTCGTCCCGGATGAGCTAAATGAGATAAAACCCATAGTATAAGCCGAATTTTAGTATATCCTGAGCATTTGGCCTATTAATTTTTTTTTTTCTTTTTTCTTTCCTCTAGGCCGCACCTTCTTCCTAGGTCTCCTACCCTGGTATCCACCGTGTGTAGGCCCTATCGAAAACTCGTACGGAAATTAACAGGCTTAGCCCAATTTTCTCTAACACTTCCAGCGCACGCTGACGTTTCTTTCATTACAGACCAATTCACGAGTTCACACTTACATCAAATTAAATAGAGTAAAGATTATGCGTATTTGGCGTGCTGTCCGGGGGAGGGCTCCGGGGGAGGAATTTTGCCCGAACCCAGAGTATCCCCCCCCGTGATGGAAATAGTCTAGGACTAGATTGCATGTATTTTATGATTGTGCTGATGTCTTATTGGAGTTTAATTAAGAAAGTGAGGAGAAGGGGTGGTGGGGGGAAGCTAAGAAACTGTCAACGACAGGAAGGTAAATCGGCTGTCTATATACACCTCCTATCGTTGATTGACTGATTCGTTTTAATGTGCTCCTCCCGTGTTCAATTAGATTTAATTATCTGAGGGTGCTCCACTTGTGTTTAGTTAGGTTTAATTATCTGAACGTGCTTCTCCCGAAATTTGTTTATAAAACATCAATTCATTTTGTGTTTGTTTCCACTGTGCTCTTTCCTATCCTCACTGTTGGACTGTCGTAATTGTGTTTCTTTCAGTTCACCCGGAGACCCCAAGGAGAACTAAGTAATTAAGTGACAACCGAGCAGCGGGTCACCAAAGTGAACGTATTAAATGTATACTTTTCTGCTTGAAGTGTTTTTATATGTGTCTGTAATAACTAGGAGGATTATATGACTGTTAACTCAAGCTGTGTACGACAATAGACAGTGGAAAACCTGGATTTGTGTGTTCCCACCTCTCAGACCAGTGGTTCATGGTATCATTAGAACCAGGAAAACTCCATCGTACCGAATCTTGTAAAATAGTTTAAAGGACATACATTATTACAAAGATACCAGCTTTTTAAGGAAAAATGCATGAGCATATCTTCCCCGGATAGTAGCCAGGGGGAGGAACTCAGCCAAACAAAGAACTTTGTTTCGCGCCGAAAAACGCTCAGATCGATTGGACCATCCAGGAAATGAGCGTCGCTCTACCTGATCTACAAGTACCAATGTGACCCTCATTCCTGCGCCTTTTGTCAGTGCATTGCATTGCAATCCGCCACCCGCTTTCCAGCCCCCGAGGGCATTCTTCAGAGAGGAGGATACAGCACGCTTCCAGCACACTTAAGAGACCCGTGTCCAGCCGAACTTCTTCTCCGCAAACCGAGAGCCATACCCAACCGACCTAGGAAAAAGGACCACGGAACGTGCGGGACATTTGAACCCAGAATACACGCACACACGCGAGAAGCCAAAACCAAAGCAAGTATTCTTATTTTCTACAATCCGAACTGCTGTTGAAAGGTCGTGTTATTTCCGCTTTTGGACAAGATTAACTCCTTGAGGGCTCTGTGTAACGAACTGAAGTGAACGCTGTTATCTTCTCTCTCTCTCTTTATTTTTGTTTTCTTTCATTCTTTTCGTTTAGGTACCATTTTAGTTTCATTTCCTATCTATATTTCTACTCTCTTTATGCATATTTAGTATGTACTTTCTGTGTGAATTGTAGTGTTATCTTTAGCCTGTGTTATTAAACTTCCAAAAGATATTTTTGAATTGAAGCTGTTATTCTTCTACATACACAAAGTCAATGAAACTTACGCTCCTAAACGTTACCTAAAGCTGCCTTGTGCTACTATTTTAGTAACATAAACTGTACGAACATACGAAATATTAATTTGTCCTGATCAGTAAAGTTAATGCTTCCTATGCTCTCGTAAAGCAGTAATCCCTTATTGAGAATTTATTTGAAAGTCTATAACTAATTTGCAAGACAAACTTAGTATGATAATTTCAAGCAATTCCGTAAAGGTTACTTGTATTTAATTAAACATTTTCCTTATCGGAAAATGTAAATAACGTAATGAACGACTAGCAAATTATATTCATAAATTCATGAATATTATATCCCTTTTGAGTTAATTATTCCCAGAGATATTAGACTCATAGTCAATATTGTTACATTTTACATTATGAGTCAGCGGCAAATTCCACGCAACAAGAAAAGCAGATAGAGTAAGATAGTGGATAGTTGTCCACGCAATAAGATAGTGGATTGTTGTCCACGCAGTAAGATACTGGATAGTTGTTCATTCAGTAAGATACTGGACACACAGTAAGAAGTTGCCCATGCAGTAAGATGGTGGATAGTCGTCCACGCAATCAGATGGTGGATTGTTGTCCACGCAGTAAGATACTGGATAGTTGTCCATGCAGTAAGATGGTGGATTGTTGTCCACGCAGTAAGATGTGGATAGTTGTTCACGCAGTAAGATGGTGGATAGTTGTCCATGCAGTAAGATGGTGGACAGTCGTCCTAGCAGTAAGATAGTGGTCAGTCGTCCACACAGTAAGATACTGGACAGTCGCCCACGCAGTAAGATACTGCACAGTCGTCCACGCAGTAGGATACTGGACAGTCGTCCACGCAGTAAGATAGTCGCAGTAAGATACTGGACAGTCGTTCACACAGTAAGATACTGGACAGTCGTTCACGCAGTAAGATACTGGATTGTTTGTTCACACAGTAAAATACTGGACAGTTGTCCACGCAGTAAGATACCAGATAGTTATCCACGCAGTAAGATGGTGAACAGTCTCCTCAAGCGAATAAGTCCAACTAAGTGAGAAGTAGAAGATTCCACAGCGAGATAGTGGATAGTTACACAAGGAAGAGTCAATGCAGCGAAAAATGTAAGATTACATGCAGCAAGAAAGTGAATTGTTTTCCACACAGCAAGAAATATACGTTTTTAAACACAGCAAGGAAACGGATACATTTCACCCAGCGAGAAGTGGACAAAACCCTCTAGATTGATAGTTTGCACGAGTGGAAAGTTTCCACTTAGTAAGGAAGTGGACCGATTCATTGCAGCAAGAAAATGGAAAGTTTCAATGCAGCAAGGAAAGGGTGGTCCCCCACGTACAAGACCACACCCTGCTCCCATCAAGAACCATGCGATTATTGAACCAACAAGGGCCGCCCATCTGCGACACAAGCCGCTAACGGGCCCTCCGAATCAAATAACCAGGCCCCTCTCTCATGCCAGCCGCCAAGCTCGGTCTGGGTTCGGGCCAAAGTCTGAGCTCGAAGCCCTCCCCCTGGACAGCACGCCAAATACGCAATTGAATTTACTCTATAAATTATATGTAAGTGTGAACTAGTGAAATGCTGTTTTACTAAACGAGTTTCAGGAGGAACATGTCAGATACTTGTCACAGGTAGAGAGTACTCAGCCAATCAACAAAAGAGGTATATATACAAAGCCGTCTTACCTCCATTTTGTTGACAGTTTTTCCAGCATCCCTCCACCACCCCTTCTCCACATTTTGCTCTTTTTTCCTTTTAAGTTATAAACCACTTACATACGGGGGTACTCTGGGTTCTGGGCCAAAGTCCGAGCTTGAAGCCCCCACCCCACACCCCGGACAGCACGCCAAATACGCAATTAAATTTACTCTATAAATTATATGTAAGTGTGAACTAGTGAATTGGCGTGGAGAGACTGCATTTAGGCGGCAGCGAGGAGTGAGTCAGGAGAGAGAGAGCTGGGACTGGGACCTCGCGCCAAGGTGAAGGTGAACCTGAGAGAACTGAGAGACAAGTCTTGCTGAGTGTTGAGGTATATTGTTGCTGACGCGCACAGGTGCACCCATTTGTTTTGTTGTATATTTCTGAGCAATAAATAACGAGTCCCAGTCACGCCGACCCCGCCTTCTTCCTTCCCCACACACACTGCTACAGACCTCACCTCACCGAACCACACGTACATTCTATAAATAACAAGGCTTCGTTTTTGGCAGATATAATTACAGACTACGACTTGGATATTATATGCTTAACAGAAACCTGGCATTAGGAATCAGATGGCCTTCTTTTTAATGAACTGACCCCAAAACGGCTATGGATTATTTGACTCCCCGCGATCCTCTGGCAGAGGTGGTGGCATCGTGCTGTATAAACATCCACAAAACCTGTGTCCAGTGTTTCAGTCTTTGGAAAGTCTTGTTTTTGAGTATTTGTGCACCAATATCTACTGTTATAGCAACTATCTACAGGCTCCAAAGAGAAATAAGGATTTTATAACAGATTTTTCTGATATGCTATCTGTGTTGATCCTTAAATTCGAGTGAGTTCTCATTGTGGGGATTTTAACATTCACATGGACAATATAGACTGTTCAACCACAAGAGACTTTGCATCCTTATTGGAGTGCTTCGAACTACATCAACTTTTGTATTCTCCCACTCATAATAAGGGCCACATTTTAGATCTTGTTATCTTAAACGGATCGTTTGTTTCTCACCTGTGTACCACAGAGTTAGGTACACACCTTGGTACACTGACGAACTACGATCCCACAAGGCTCATTGCCGTAAAATTGAGCATAGTTGGCGTGTGTCTGGCTTAACTGTCCACCACCAGGCCTGGAAAGACAGTCTGGTTGAGTATAAGGGACAAATTGTATCTGCTAGGTCAGACTATTTCTCACAAATGATAAGTCAGCATAATTACCCAAAAGCAACTTTTTCTATTGATAAAACAAACTCCTAAATAGGAATAATATGTCCAATGTGCCAGCTTCAGCTCATCTGTGCAACAGGTTTTTATAGTTCTTCAACAGCAAGATTGAGGACATCCGTAATCATATTGCCACTGTACAAATGTCATCTGTCAACACATCGAATAGTTATGTATTTACTGGTGTTCCACTTTCCAACTTTCCTACTTTGGACTCACATTCTCTGTGCAACATTGTCTCAAGTATGGAAGCAACCACTTCTGTTGTTGATCCCAAACAAACTAGTTTGTTTAAGTCATGTTTTGAATCTCTCTGTCCTGCTGTACTGAGTATAGTCAATGTAGTGGACAGCACATTCCAGGGCCAGTTTATGACTGGGCCCTTCTCTGCCCATAACAATGGACAAAGGTTTGCTACATTTCGATTGGATCTTGTTGGACTAACACAAACAAACTGTCCAATGCCATCAGATAAAGATGCTAGACAACAGCCAGACACCTCTTAGAGGGCAAGAAGAAGACCTCTGGTTCCAAGCCCAGGAAGGACAGGACTTTTCATTGGTCCACATGCAGTTTTAGACCTTCACCCAGCAAAAGACTGATGCCTAATGTCCTGGTTTTATCTTTCAGCAGTGGGTGAAACAACGCATTGGTAAACTTTAAAGACACTTTAAAGACTTCTAACTCTGTACAGTATGCAAATGAGTTCCACAGGGGAAAGAAGGGTGGGCCACACTATTTAACACTGCGAAGCTGCTTTGAAACAATCTGTATTGTTAAAAGCGCTATATAAATAAAGTTGACTTGACTTGACTTGACACTGTGTGCCCCCTTCTTTTGCCAGCAGCCAATCGCAACACTGAAATCGAGAAGCACCAAATTGCAATCTCCTCCTATTCGGAAAAGGATAAAGGTACCCTTTCAACAGACACTGCTTGTTGTGAGTCCCCCTAGGGAGAGACAAACAGTTCACCATGTTCTGAGTCTGTCCGGCGAGGATTAGACTGTGTTCTCAACCAAGTTCTGAGCCTCTGGTTTAATCAGAGAGACAACACAAGATCCAAAGATCTGAGTCTACAGCTTGTGAGGTAGTAACGGATACAACAACGTTCTGAGCCTTCAGCCTGTGAGGAAAGAGACATTAACCAACACTACGTTCAGCATTTTAGTCCAGCGAGAAGACTATCGCACGCCCCAAGTCTCCATGCTAGAGAGACCAAAGCGGATTGACCAACTTCTGAGTGTCTAGCCCAAAGAGGCTGAAGACACACAGAGACATTTGCAACAAGGTTAGGCTAAGGAGAGCAAACCTTCACTGCGTCTGCGTGTTCCAGATTAAGGACCTTCTGCACCTACTTCAGGGCCTCATCTGCGTGTTCCAGATTTTAGGACCCTTTGGTGCCCCAGGAGATCAGCATCCCACAGATCTTTGTGTTCAAGACTGTTGAAATGGATTCCCCACTGCACTGTTAAAAAAAATGCTGTAAAATAACGGTCAAATTTTGACAGTAACATGCTGTTTTCCAATAAAACAGTAATATACCGTAGAGAACAATGCAATCTGGGTAATATTTTCATTTTCGAGAAAAAAGCCAACAGGAATATAATGTGAATTAACAGCACTCAAAGTCGACACACAGAGGCTGTGCTCCAAATCACACCCTATACCCTCATTCACTATTCCCTACACTAGTTTACTGATATAGACCACTAGACAGAGTGAATTCACACACTGATGAACACCAGCTGATCACTGAAGAAAAGAGAAACATGAACAGAAAAAAAGTTGATTTCATCATCTGAAGATAAAAGAAGACATTAAATCTCTGAAGATCTCAGCAGAGGAGGATTAAACAACTCCACAAACAGCATTACCAGCTTCACACATTACTAACCACACTGACTTTATTTCTGTCAGCTGACTACAGAAGCTCTTATTGAGAGTTAACAGAGGTTGTGTTATGGTTTCTTTTGACGTTACCATTATGGTGATCAGTGTTTGCTTTAGTTGGGCTCTTGACCCTTGATACTAACATTAGTGTTTCTCTCGCTGCTTTAATGATGTGTTTTAACTACATTTGTTATAGCAAACAAAGTCAAGAAGAAACATAAAAAGATGTTGACTATTTTTTAATGGTCTTCTTCACTGAGATTACTCAAAGTTTAATCTAGAATGTGTTGTAATGATTTTATTTTTTTAAGGTATGCCATTTTATGGATTGAGATCAATCAGTGTAACAACAGTTAGATCATTTGAAGAGCATGATAACAGTTTGTGGCCAAAACATTTTGAACATCAGTGCCAATCAGATTCACATGAATCTCAACAATGGTGACGATCAAAAGCGTCATGCTGCAATGCATGCTGGGTACCAGCGTTGTTCAAAAATCGTCCATGACTCCCAGCATGCATTGCGGTATGAATAAATTATGCTGCTGAATAGCCTCCTTATTTCCTTTAATTCTCACTATTTACCTTTATTTTTGGTGTTGTTTTTGTGTTGACTTTTAGTAGTGTTTTGTGAAGTTGATCTGTTCATCTGTTGTGTTTATTGTCACCATTGTTGAGATTCATATGCTGATTCTTCATGTCTATGTGAGTCTAAAGTCCAGCGCAGATTTAACAATTTTTGAAATTCATGAGTTTAAAAAATCTTTCATAAAAATCCTTATCACTGCTTGAAATTTTGCAGAAGTTTCACCGATTGATATCGTACAATAACGGTAAAACTATGTATTTTTAAAACAATGGCTTTGTTTAGGGCAGGGGTTTTCAAGTTGAGTGAAAGTGAGCCTCCCCTTAGAGTAGGTAAGGACAGCCGAGCCCCCCCTTCCCCAAAAACCTGTCCGCCTGCTCTAACCCACACACGCCTCGGCAATAAATGCCATCTTCTGTGTGTTCCTGGCAATGATGAGTTTCAATAACAACTAATAAAATGTAAATATTTTTTCATATTGTATTTTATTTCCTTTTTTTTTGTGCATTCATAAATCTTTGCAACAGCAAATAACTTCCAACTTTATGCAGAGGCTACTTTTAAAAATCACAGAACATCAGTAGGCCTAACCATAAGTCAACAAAACATGCTTAACATGTGAATGTTACAAGTGTGAAACTTGTGTCTGGGTCTTAAAGGGATAGTTCACTTTAAAATGAAAATTCAAGCCTGTATGAATTTCTTCTGCTGCACACAAAGCAAGATATTTTGAAGAATGTCAGTAACCAAACAGTTAACTGGTCCCATTGACTTCCATAGTAAGAAAAAATATATATACTATGGATGTCAAAGGGACCAGTCAACTGTTTGGTTACTGACATTCTTCTAAATACCTTGCTTTGTGTGCAGCAGAAGAAATTCATACAGGCTTGAAAAAAATTGAGGGGGAGTATATGATGACAGAATTTTCATTTTAAAGTGAACTATCTCTTTAAGCACACATTTTAATGCAAATCGTCTCGAACAAAATCAGCACAATGGACAGCTCTCTGATCAATGAACGACAACGCTTTTTGTTCACGTAGCGCATAACACATAACAGTCAACTGCATTGAAGGCATGTTATCAGATCAAAAAGATTTGCATTACAATTTTTTTTTCAGCCACATACAAGATTTGTATGTAGCTAAAAAATTTAAAAATCATACATTCAGATTTAAACAATAAACAAAATGCACCATTCTACAGCCTACAGAGAGAAATGCACATCAATCAATCAATCAATCAATCAATCAACTTTATTTATATAGCGCTTTTACAATGACGATTGTTTCAAAGCAGCTTCACAGTGTTAAACAGGACAACATTGCAACAAAATTTGATTTGGCTAGTTTAATTTGGATAGTTTATAGAATTATATATGACCAAATTAATAAATTCTATTTGTATATTTAGTTGAGTAACTTGGATCATAATTTGAGTGTCCCCAACTGAGCAAGCCAAGCCAAAGGCGACAGTGGCAAGGAACCAAAACTCCATCAGGGCATGATGGAGAAAAATAAACCTTGGGAGAAACCAGACTCAGTCGGGGTGCCAGTTCTCCTCTGGCCTATTATTAACAGTGTATAATTATTACTCTGGCAACCTTGCAGGTCATAAATCATATTAGATAGGAATATTCTAAATTTTGGGTATCACGCACGAGACGGGTTCATTTAGGATGGTGCGTCGATTACACAAGAATATGAATACTTGAAAGATCGGAGTTATTGCGCCGGAGACGGGTTAATTGAGGATGACGTGCCGGTGAGGCAAATTCAGAGGATACACTAATGGACACGGTCTCAACAGACACTCCAGGATGAGCTGGTCATGTCCAGATGCAGGTCCACCATCCGATCCGGACACGGCCTGGATCCGGCCGACTGCAGTAAACCTCGGGATAAACAGAGAGACTAACATTAGTGTGGATGCCACTTTTTTATGATGTAACGAGTACATCAGGTGTTATGGGAAGTGTTCCCGGTTCCGCTGACCTAGTTAATGCAGCCTAACAATCAGTCATTTGATTTGAATAAAGAAAGTTAAAAATGTTCTATGTGTATGCCATAGTAAAGAGATGTGTTTTTAGTCTAGATTTAAACTGACAGAGTGTGTCTGCTTCCCGAACAATGCTAGGAAGACTGTTCCAGAGTTTAGGTGCTAAATAGGAAAAGGATCGACCGCCTGCAGTTGATTTAGATATTCTAGGTATTTTCAACTGGCCAGAGTTTAGAGACCGCAATAGACGTGATGGAGTATAATGCGTTAAGAGCTCGCTTAAGTACTGGGGAGCTAAACCATTTATTGCTTTATAAGTAATAAGCAAGATTTTAAAATGTATGCGATGTTTAATAGGAGCCAGTGCAGTGTTGACAGAACTGGACTAATATGATCGTACTTCCTGGTTCTAGTAAGAACTCGAGCTGCTGCGTTTTGGACCAGCTGGAGTTTATTTATTAGGCGAGCAGGGCAACCACCCAGTAGAGCATTACAATAATCTAGCCTTGAGCTCATGAACGCATGTACTAATTGTTCAGCATTTTGCATTGAAAGCATGTGACGTAATTTAGATATATTTTTAAGATGGTAGAATGCAGTTTTACAGATGCTAGAAACGTGGCTTTCAAACGAAAGATTGGTATCAAAGAGCACACCCAGGTTCCTCACTGACGACGAGGGCTTGACAGAGCAGTCATCGAGGGTTAGACAGTATTCTAGGGCACTACTTGTGGAGCTTTTCTGTCCAATAATTAAAAATTCAGTTTTATCTGAATTAAGTTGCAGGAAATTACTATTCATCCAATTTTTTATATCAGCTATGCATTCCATTAATCTTGTGAATTGGTAAGTTTCGTCAGGGCGTGAAGAAATATAGAGCTGAGTATCATCAGCATAACAATGAAAACTAACGCCATGCTTCCTAATGATATCTCCCAGTGGTAGCATATACAGGGTGAAAAGCAACGGTCCTAACACTGAGCCTTGCGGTACTCCATACTGAACTTGTGATCGGTGTGACATCTCTTCATTTACTGCTACAAACTGATAACGGTCAGATAAGTAAGATTTAAACCATGCCAATGCAGTTCCACTAATGCCAACATAATTTTCGAGTCTATTCAAAAGAATATTGTGATCGATAGTATCGAATGCAGCGCCAAGATCGAGTAACACTAATAGAGAGATACAACCACGATCAGATGATAAGAGTAAATCATTTGTAACTCTAATTAGAGCAGTCTCAGTACTATGATACGGTCTAAATCCTGACTGAAATCCTCACATATACCATTTCTTTCTAAAAAGGAACATAATTGTGAAGACACGGCCTTTTCTAATATTTTTGATAGAAACGGTAGATTCAAGATTGGTCTGTAATTGACTAATTCTTTAGGATCAAGTTGCGTTTTTTTAAATAAGTGGTTTAATTACAGCCAACTTAAAAGTTTTTGGTACATATCCTAATGTCAAGGATGAATTAATAATATTAAGCAGAGGATCTATGACCTCTGGAAGCATCTCTTTTAAAAGCCTAGTCGGTATAGGGTCAAGCATACATGTTGTTGATTTTGATGATTTAACAAGTTTAGCCAATTCTTCTCCTCCTATAGCAGTGAATGAGTGTAATTTTTCCTCAGTGACACTACAATGTTCTGTCTGAAGTGATACTGTAGTAGACGGCTGCATGGTTATAATTTTATTCCTAATGTTATCAATCTTACTAGTAAAGAAGTTCATAAAGTCATTACTGCTGTGTTGTTTACAAACGTCAGAAGTTGAAGCTTTATCCTTTGTTAACTTAGCCACTGTATCGAATAAATACCTAGGGTTGTGTTTGTTTTCTTCTAAAAGAGTTGAGAAATAAGCAGATCTAGCAGTTTTTATGGCCTTTCTGTATATAGCTTTATAGCTCTCTTTCCACAAATTGCGAAAAACCTCCAGTTTTGTTTTCTTCCAGCTGCGCTCCATTTTTCTGTCTGCTGTTTTAAGGGCCCGAGTGTGCTCGTTGTACCACGGCGTTGGATTATTTGCTTTAATCTTCTTTAAGCGCCGAGGAGCAACTATGTCTAAAGTGCTAGTAAAGAGAGAGTCAGTAGTTTCTGTTGCAACATCAAGTTCCTCTTGGCTATCTGTAATGCTGAGGAGATGGAACTGATGAGGAAGATTATGTACAGTATTGTTCAAAATAATAGCAGTACAATGTGACTAACCAGAATAATCAAGGTTTTTAGTATATTTTTTATTGCTACGTGGCAAACAAGTTACCAGTAGGTTCAGTAGATTCTCAGAAAACAAATGAGACCCAGCATTCATGATATGCACGCTCTTAAGGCTGTGCAATTGGGCAATTAGTTGAATTAGTTGAAAGGGGTGTGTTCAAAAAAATAGCAGTGTGGCATTCAATCACTGAGGTCATCAATTTTGTGAAGAAACAGGTGTGAATCAGGTGGCCCCTATTTAAGGATGAAGCCAACACTTGTTGAACATGCATTTGAAAGCTGAGGAAAATGGGTCGTTCAAGACATTGTTCAGAAGAACAGCGTACTTTGATTAAAAAGTTGATTGGAGAGGGGAAAACCTATAAAGAGGTGCAAAAATGATAGGCTGTTCAGCTAAAATGATCTCCAATGCCTTAAAATGGAGAGCAAAACCAGAGAGACGTGGAAGAAAACGGAAGACAACCATTAAAATGGATAGAAGAATAACCAGAATGGCAAAGGCTCAGCCAATGATCACCTCCAGGATGATCAAAGACAGTCTGGAGTTACCTGTAAGTACTGTGACAGTTAGAAGATGTCTGTGTGAAGCTAATCTATTTTCAAGAATCCCCCGCAAAGTCCCTCTGTTAAAAAAAGGCATGTGCAGAAGAGGTTACAATTTGCCAAAGAACACATCAACTGGCCTAAAGAGAAATGGAGGAACATTTTGTGGACTGATGAGAGTAAAATTGTTCTTTTTGGGTCCAAGGGCCACAGGAAGTTTGTGAGACGACCCCCAAACTCTGAATTCAAGCCACAGTACACAGTGAAGACAGTGAAGCATGGAGGTGCAAGCATCATGATAGCGGCATGTTTCTCCTACTATGGTGTTGGGCCTATTTATCGCATACCAGGGATCATGGATCAGTTTGCATATGTTAAAATACTTGAAGAGGTCATGTTGCCCTATGCTGAAGAGGACATGCCCTTGAAATGGTTGTTTCAACAAGACAATGACCCAAAACACACTAGTAAACGGGCAAAGTCTTGGTTCCAAACCAACAAAATTAATGTTATGGAGTGGCCAGCCCAATCTCCAGACCTTAATCCAATTGAGAACTTGTGGGGTGATATCAAAAATAATGTTTCTGAAGCAAAACCAAGAAATGTGAATGAATTGTGGAATGTTGTTAAAGAATCATGGAGTGGAATAACAGCTGAGAGGTGCCACAAGTTGGTTGACTCCATGCCACACAGATGTCAAGCAGTTTTAAAAAACTGTGGTCATACAACTAAATATTAGTTTAGTGATTCACAGGATTGCTAAATCCCAGAAAAAAAAATTTTGTACAAAATAGTTTTGAGTTTGTACAGTCAAAGGTAGACACTGCTATTTTTTGAACACACCCTTTCAACTAATACCCCAATTGCACAGCCTTAAGAGCGTGCATATCATGAATGCTGGGTCTTGTTTGTTTTCTGAGAATCTACTGAACCTACTGGTAACTTGTTTGTCACGTAGCAATAAAAAATATACTAAAAACCTTGATTATTCTGGTTAGTCACATTGTACTGCTATTATTTTGAACAATACTGTATAAAGCAATCTTTAGTCGCAGCGGTTATAGTCCTGCCATATTTGAAGCGAGGGGATGGCTTTGCAGCCTTAGCTATATTAAGTATACATGATATTAGGTAATGATCTGAGATGTCATCGCTCTGCTGCAGAATTTTAATGGTATCAACATTTAGTCCATGTGACAGTATTAGATCTAAAGTATGATTAAGGCGATGAGTGGGTCCAGATACGTGTTGTCTAACTCCAATAGAGTTTATAATGTCTTTAAAAGCCAATCCCAATGCGTCTTTTTCATTGTCAACATGGATATTAAAATCACCAACAATTAGTACTTTATCTGCAGCCAGTACTAACTCTGATAGAAAACCAGCAAATTCTTTGATAAAGTCTGTATTGTGCCCTGGTGGCCTGTATACAGTAGCCAACACAAATGTCAAACGGGATTTATCATTTACACTACACAATGTTACATAAAGCACCAAAACTTCAAAGGAATTATATTTGAATCTAGACTTCTGAGTAATACTGAAGTTATCATTATAAATTACAGCAACACCTCCCCCTTTTCCTTTCAGACGCGGCTCGTGTTTATAACAATAATCTTGGGGAGTGGACTCATTTGCAGTTAATATTTATATTAAGAAATGTTCCTTTTCAGTAGATTCAAATGAAATAAGTTTACAGTACAAACAGCATATAAATACTTGTTTTAAAATGAGAACTCTTCTAAGCGATCAGTTTTCCAAATGAAGAGAGTTAATTTCATGGTATTATTACGGTAACATACTGGAAAAAAGGAGAGTTGTAAATAAACAGTAGAGGGCTGTAAATTAACAGTACATTGCTGGCAACCACCGTTATTTTACAGCACAATTTTATACAGTGTGTGCCTTAATTCTACGTGGCATTGATTCAACAAGGTGCTGAAAGCATTCTTTAGAAATGTTGGCCCATATTGATAGGATAGCATCTTGCGGAGATTTGTGGGATGCACATCCAGGGCACGAAGCTCCCATTTCACCACATCCCAAAGATGCTCTATTGGGTTGAGATCTGGTGACTGTGGGGGTCATTTTAGTACAGTGAACTCATTGTCATGTTCAAGAAACCAATTTGAAATGATTCGAGCTTTGTGACATGGTGCATTATCCTGCTGGAAGAAGCCATCAGAGGATGGGTAAATGGTGGTCATAAAGGGATGGACATGGTCAGAAACAATGCTCAGGTAGGCCGTGGCATTTAAACGATGCCCAATTGGCACTAAGGGGCCTAAAGTGTGCCAAGAAAACATCCTCCACACCATTACACCACCACCACCAGCCTGCACAGTGGTAACAAGACATGATGGATCCATGTTCATGCACACCCCTAAATGCATTGAAGCAACTGCCATGTGATTGGTTGATTAGATAATTGCATTAATGAAAAATTGAACATGTATTCCTAATAATCCTTTAAGTGAGTGTATATACACCTGAACTCTCACCACAAGGCTGTTGTATGTTTATTGATGAACCATAAAATAAAACATTATGTCTTGGATATGTTGCCTTTTGTTGTTCATAATGTTCAACGATGCATCCGCCATATAACGGAGCTATTCTCTTTAAAAAGCAGAAAATCAGAAACAAAACATTTAGCAAATGTTAAAACAGATAACAATTTAACAACAATTTACAGTACAGGCATTAAATGAATTAGTTACTTTGAGCATATACATTTACAACAGTATTATTACAAGATTCATAAACAAAAAAAAGTTTACTCATGCATTTAATTTACTATCATGAAGTAGGAGAATGTAAAAAAAAAAAAAAAAAAACAAGGTCTAGTAATAAAAATTAAGGCAACACTATTTTACAGTGTCCTTGTTACTTGTAGTTACTATAGTAATTACTATAAATTCTGCATAATTACATGCAACTAACCCTAAACCACACCCTAAACCTATAGTGAGTATATGTAGATCTGCAAAACGGACACCTTAAAATAAAGTGCAACCAAAAATAAATATGATAGATTCTATAAAAATGTACACCTTACTTCTGCATCCTGACAGTTAAGATATAGGGAATGCTAATGCAGGGATGCAGTGGTTTAGATCTCACTCTCGTATGTGTGTAAGTACACTTTTAGAGAGAGAATCTCCTCATAGGTCTTGCTAGTGCGACGATAAAAGTCCAGTCCTGTAAGTAACTCCACGTCCCGTAGGCGCGCTGTGTGTGTCTTCATTATTTCCTCCACCCACTTTGACTCGTCTTCTGAACTCTAGGGACAAGAAGTGTGTTTAACACGGTTTTTGCCTCTGACTTCGATAATAGACTAAAGGGGCCATTTACACTTTTTAGGTGTTTTGGCCATCGATTTACATGACAACAGCATTTTGGTGGACTGAAAACACAAACTTTTTGGGTTTAAGTGTAACTTTTTGGAAATTATACCATTATTGTCTCTGTGTAAACTAAAAAAGATGTGAATTTGTGAAAACGGTGACATCCTGTGCATGCATGTTACGTGTTCAGTCTATAGGTGTGTCTTTTTTCTTTTCTTTTTTTTACAAGGGGACCTCACCAACTAATGGCCTAGCATGCATAGTGAAGCATTTTAAAGTTTTTAATCATTGTCATGGATTTGTATGAATGGGGAATGTTTTGAAAATGTCGTCTGGACACAAATAAACAAATGAAAAACCTTTGCGTTTTTAGTGCATAAGCGACACTGCTGGCTGTAAAGTGAACTGCAGCCAACAATTATTTGTACGACATTGACATTACAGTACAAATTTGTACTTTTGGCATCATCCTACATATTGTATAAGCATTCTTTTTATTTGTCATTAAACAGAAGAGAGGTTCTCTGGAAGGCGCCAAACCATCACATCAGTGGGAATTTTTTTTTTTTCGGCACAACCAGTCAGAGTGTCATAGACAAGGAAGTCAGGGAAGGCCTAGTTTTTAAAGTTTTGTTACAAGCTGTTCACCCATTGGTAATACAAAAAGTATTGAAAATTCTATAGCACCTTTAAACTCACTCAATTTTATGCATTTAAGGATATACTGGGTTCATTTCACCATTCTAAATTTAACATCTGTGACTTGCTGTTGTGTGACAGGCAATACTTTAAAGTAATGAGAAACACATTTAGCAAGTATAATTATAATGGAAGCAATGTAAACAGACAGCTTGTATTTTAAACCACTTAATTGTGGTTAACATTAACATTTAACCACTTAAATGTTGAGCTGTAAAGCTGCCTAAATCAGTGTTGTGAAGGGACTAATTTTCTAGGTGAAAAAAAAATTTCAAAAAAGTTTTTACCAATACCAGGAGCACAACTACACATATGTTGAGGGGTATGCACTTTCACACTGGAATTTATAAAATAATGATTTTGGCACTTCTGTCCATGTAAATAAATAGTTCAGGCATGAAACTCTAACGAACGCGATTGGTACTTTCAATGCTATGACACCATCCAATAAGATACACTTCCTAATCCACGTAGACTTATTTATGTCATACCCTAGCTTGCGACCGGCACACTGCATGATATGAGAACTTCTATCTTCCGTCCTCCTCCCCAGTCCTCCTCCCCAGATAGAAAACGAAATTTGCATGCGTAACTCCTCCCCACCACGTGGTATATCAGGAAGTACGCTGGCAACATCGCATTATGTTACCTGCTGAGAAGGTTTCAGTGGTACAGCCAGAGGGACGTTACTTCTCCGTTCCCTCCTCAGAGAATGAGGGTTACATACATAACCGAGACGTTTCCTTTCGTTCAGTCACTCCGAGTAACGTCAATGACTGAAGTGCCACTCAGCTGTCTTCCAGTGCCCTGCGTAAGTGCGAGCTCCCTTTTGTATTAGTATACAACCAATAAGATGTTGGAAAAATCTTTAGGTAAAGACTGGTGTGTACTATTTGTACTGCGACCGGCACACTGCATGATATGAGAACTTCTATCTTCCGTCCTCCTCCCCAGTGCCATCTGTAGAGATGGGGGTTCTACCATTATTGCAGCAGCCTTTCCTTTGTTTGTTATTTTGACCAAACTGAACAATTACTTATATACTAAAAACTTATATACTATATTCTATATCTTGCATAACAGGCATACTCTTAGGGTGTACTCACACTAGGCATGGTTGCCTTGTACCACGCCCTAACGCGATTGTCCCCCCTCCCCAGCCCCCGCTGGCCTGCACTCACACTTGCATTTAACGTACTGGGCTTGAGCACGCTTATGTCATTCATGATGCAACTTTTTGTTTTGAAGAACACCAGAAGAAAAGTGCTTTCACTAATAGACTGCCTTATAGATTTATAATTTATGCCGCGCAGCAATTTTCACTTGACTGCACTGCACGTATCAGAAGATTATTATGGATGCAGCTGCCTTTGATAGAGGAAATAGCAGCTTTACTTGCAAACTACAATTCATGATCATCAATAAGGTGAGTACCAGGACCGTTATAAACCTAAATATACTTGATTTAATCGAAAACTGTATCCAAGTAGTAATAGTTTGGTGTTTGCTGTCATAATAGCGCACAGGTGTTCCATGCTCCGGCACGGTTAGTACTCACACTGCATGGTCCGCGCTCAAGCCCAACCATTTCTCTTTCAAGCGGGCCAGGGCCAGCCAAACAAACCAAGCCCAGGCATGGAACAGAGAGCTCACACTTGTCAAACGAACCAGGGTTTTGGGGGTCAAATGAGCTCGGGCACGGTTCAGACTGCCTAGTGTGAGTACACCCTTAGATTGCCTGCTAAGCTTCTATGTACCAATGTAGTTACTGTAAATATGTGGTAATAAACATCATAAAGGAGAGGAGAGGAGAAGAGAAAAAAAGAAGTGGTGAGAAAAGAGAAGGAGAGGAGAGGACTTACATTACAGGTCTCATCATTATCTGATCGGTGTGGAAGGATGAAAGAGAATGCACTAAGAGGGCCAGTACAGGAGTCAGGAGTCTGTGTGTAATCCAGACAACTTGTAAAAACAATGTAGTAATGAGTTGGAATTTGCACAGAGCCACTGGCATATCTGTAAACAAAGAAAGAGTTACATACTCAGACTGAAGGATTATATAAAATTATGTACATATTAGGGCTTGTATACTTGTAAAATTTTTGTTCTGTATCAGCTAGTCATGGATCAGTTAGCTACAGTTACAGAATGAAACTAGTAATGGAGGTATGCCTACTTTTATTTGTCACCCCACATCATCTCAGATCCACAGACATTCTTTCCACTCACATACTGTCTGTTAACATAGCATTGCTTTTTGCCAGAAAGAGCAAAAACCACTGATGCTGCATTTGAAGTCATTTACACAAGAGAAACACTGATCCATAGACCAGTCAACTACTGGTCAACTTTTTTGGATAACTAGTAAAATATTACTCTATGCATACATTATGTCTATGCACCCCTGTTTAAATAGCTTTTTTTTGTGATGGAAAAAATTAAACAGAAAAAAATAGAACTTTTGCATGATCAATGTAAAAATTACAACCTATGCAATATCATTGAAAACGTCTCGGTTACATATGTAACCCTCATTCCCTGAGGAGGGAATGGAGACGTAACGTCAGTGACTGACGAATGGGAGGGTTTCGCCTAGAAGCCTATCATCTTCTAGATCTAGAAAACGAAATTTGCATGCGTAACTCCTCCCCACCACGTGGTATATCAGGAAGTACGCTGGCAACATCGCATTATGTTACCTGCTGAGGTTTCAGTGGTACAGCCAGAGGGACGTTACTTCTCCGTTCCCTCCTCAGAGAATGAGGGTTACATACATAACCGAGACGTTTCCTTTCGTTCAGTCACTCCGAGTAACGTCAATGACTGAAGTGCCACTCAGCTGTCTTCCAGTGCCCTGCGTAAGTGCGAGCTCCCTTTTGTATTAGTATACAACCAATAAGATGTTGGAAAAATCTTTAGGTAAAGACTGGTGTGTACTATTTCACATTAACTTAATGGTTAGTTAATTCTTAACAGAGTCACAAATTCAATTACATCACACTCATGCAGGTTATTTTGATTTTTGATTTTTTATCTTTTTTTCTCTGGAATTTATGACTTAAAATTTCAGTGGCATTGCATAGATTGTAATTTTTACATTAGAGGTGCAAAAGTTCTGATATGATTAATCTTTGTTTCAGTTTTTACATAACAAAAGTCAGCTGTTTTAACGGAGTATGAAGTCTTTTTATATCCAGTGTATATGCACTTAAATTAATGTATGTAATGTATATGTGATAAGTATTAGACCGTGAAGACAACTTACTGTTTTATTGTCTCTGCAGAATCTCTAAGACCATTGTAGTCATAGTCGAAGATGGGCCCAACAACCACATTCACACCATTTCTCTCACTAGCATAACGTTTCACAAGTGATTTCTGGAAATAACCCCACAGACCTGAACAGCCAAACAAAGATAGAGACAGTTAGAATGCATCTTTAAAGGACAGAACAGAGATTAGACATTAGCATAATAACATGAGTGAAAGACTTAATTGAAAGTTAATTTCAGAATTTCTTAGTACTGTGGATTTTAAAAGTTCTGAAAAGAGCACCTTGTGCTTGAATGCAAGAAAAAAGAAAAGAAAATCTGACCTCTTGTACATGAGTACGATCTTGCATCACAGTATCTATGTTCAGAATTTCTTAAACCATAACACAAATTTACACTCAGTTCTCGTTACACCTTACAGTCACATTTTATGAATTTTTAAATTGTGCATTACATACATAAAACACCAATACTTGCCAAAAGTATTGGGACATCCCTTTGACATTGGGACAATCATTGATTTCAGGTGTCCCAATCACTTCCATGGCCACAGGTGTATAAAATCAAGCACCTAGACATGCAGACTGCTTCTACAAACATTTGTGAAAGAAAAGCTCTCAGGAGCTCAGTGAATTCAAGTGTGGTACCGTGATAGGTTGCCACCTGTCCATTTGTGAAATTTCCTCACAACTAAATATTCCATGGTCAACTGTTAATGGTATTTTAACAAAGTGGCAGCAATTTCCGTTCGCAAAGACCCGCCCCCTTTAGTTACTGTTGCTATGTCAGACAAGCCATGATGCTCTCACACCACACACGTTCTCACGTGGAGAAAATACACAGTGGAGCAAAGAGGACACAGACAACTAGCCAACAGACAGGATAGAGCAAGTTTTGATATGAAACAAAGTGTCAACTTTAAAATTTTGTCATTTTTTAAAGAGATTTTAAACAATAAATACAGTTTTGTGGCTCTTTAATGTATTGTGTAACGCATCAGGTAAAGCTGCTCGTGAACCGATCATCTCTTCCTTGTAGTTTATTGATAAGCATCAAATAAACATGAATGAACACTAAAATAAATGTTGTTTCAATCGTGGAAAGACGTCAGTACACACCGTTTTTCAAGTTCAAGTCCACCAAGGTTAATCTACGAACTCTCTCGACTGCTTTGTCGGACAAAACGACAAACTCGGCAATTTGATTGGTCAAATCATCTGTCAATCAAACTTGCTGCGAAGGGTAAATTGGGAACAACAGCAAATCAGCCACAAAGTAGTAGGCCACGTAAAAACACAGAGTGGAGTCAGCGCATGAAGAGGCAATAGCTACAGACCTCAAAACTGTGGCCTTCAGATTAGCTCAAGAATAGTGCGTAGAGAGCTTCATGGAATGGGTTTCCATGGCCAAGCAGCTGCATCCAGGCCTTTCATCACCTAGTGCAATGGAAAATGTCAGATGCAGTGGTGTAAATGCAGGATTTGGCAAGTAAGTTTGGCATCAGGCCCAAAAAATTTAAAAATTGCCACTAGATGGTGAGCCAGAACATAGTCATGGAATAATTTAAGAAATTAATTGATGAAAAATGCAACTAGAATTGCCTGTTAAAAATGTGTTAAATTAATAAAGCAGTAGTGACACATAACCTGGCAAGTATCCTCATTCACCAACTTGCAACACAGGCCGCCTAGCTAAAACACACATGTGGGAGATGCAAAATGGATAAAAATAACAGAGGACTTAAATAAGCCCATTAATGGCATGTTTGAGTCATGTTCTTAAAGCACTCCACCGTTTTTAGAAATAGGGCTTATTCAACATCTTTCCTACATTTTTGTCTCAGTGCATGCATTGTTTTAGATTGGCAGGTTCACCGCTAGCTCAGACCTAATTACTTCTTGTGGCCTGCATATTCACAATGAATACAAATAGCGATGCAGATTAAGACGAGGCGATTTCCTAGGCAGATATTAATTTGGGACTATATTATGGGGAAGCACAGGTGAAGCACTGGTACTTGGACTCAGAGATATCACGCAGCACATGAAATCCCCAAACTTTAGTCAACATACCGGCGTATGTTGTGCATGTGTTGCGTGATATCTCCGCGCCCAAGTAGCAGTGCTTCGAGTAGGAAATGTAGGAAAGAAGTTGAATAAGCCCTATTTCTAAAAACGGTGGAGTGTTCCTTTAAAAACTATGTTTTTTTTCCTCTTTTCATATTGTGAATAATAAATGTGTATTTTAATTTGATTGTTACACAATAGAGCCTAACTTATTGTAATAATTATTTGACGTAGCCTGCTTTTACACTCAGAATTATTCCTTGGCATCCTCACGTATTAAACTGCATTTTTAAAAATTGTTTGCTATTGTAATTGTGTACGCTATTACGTCGCGTGCACTAAAAAAATTCTAAAGAGGAAAGGCGACAGTGAAAATAGGGCATACAAAGAAGAATGGACAGACAACTATGCGTTCATCCTACCTGGTTTTTTTAATGCAAAGCCAGGGTGTCTTATCTGAAATGAAGTTATGAGCAAAGGTTTCAATGGTTCACTGTTTGTTTTTTCATGCCACACATTTCATGACGGCTATTTTAGAGGCGTGTCTAGCGATCAATTCCACAGACTCTTTTGAAAGTCTTTCAGAACTTTTCAAATTAAAAGCTCTCAATTCATCCCAAAATAAAACATTGCTGCAAAAACATTCTCATACCTTTTTTGAAGGCAAAATCACAAAAGAAAATTTGATTGTGAGTAACTGTTGCTGTTGTAATCTCTCCAGTTCGCACCACCTGCTCCAAGCGTTGCTCGAACCCGGGTCTTTCCGCGTTGGAGTCAGATACTCTAACAAAGAAGGCTAAAGGCTGCAACCTCTAGTGTCAGTCACTAGAGCATCTCTTGACATGAGAGGAGTGAGATTTACGGCTCTCACTAGCTGGCCTCCGTCACACTATCATTACAGATATATTTCAGAACCAGCAGCTATTAAAATAATCTGGTTGCGGGCAGCCTGTTGCCAACCACTGGTGTAAAGCATGCCACCACTGGACTCTAGAGCAGTGGAGACGTGTTCTCTGTAGTGACGAATCATGCGTCTGTGTTTGGCATTACTATGGATGAGTCTGGGTTTGGCAGTTGCCAGAAGAAATAGTGTGGGTTTTTCTTTTTTTTCCAGGGGTTGGGCTTGGCCCCTTAAATCGAGTGAAAGGAACTCTTAATGCTTCAGCATACCAGTGCATTTTAGACAATTTCATGCTTCCAACTGTGGTTTGGGGATGGCCCCTTCCTGTCCCAACATGACTGAGCACAAGTGCACAAAGCAAGGTAAAGACATGGATGAGCAAGTTTGGTGTGGAAGAACCTGTCTGGCCTGTCAGTCCTTACCTCAACCCGATAGAACACCTTTGGGATGAATTAGAGTGGAGACTGTGATCCAGGCCTTCTCATCCAACATCAGTGCCTGACCTCACAAATGCACTTCTAGAAGAATGGTCAAAAGATACCACAAACACACTCCTAAACCTTGTGGAAAGCCTTCCCAGTACAGTTGAAGCTGGTATATTTGCAAAGGGTGGCCCAACTCCATACTAAACCCTACGGATTAAGAATTGGATGCCATTAAAGTTCATGTCCATGTAAAGGCAGGTGTCCCAAAACTTTTGGCAATATAGTGTATTTTTCATTCCCATAATATCAAGACTTCTGTTAGTGTACTTGTGATATTTGATGTGATATTGAATAAGTGCCTTATTTAATTCCAAGATCTCCTGATGCATAAAAGAGTGCTTTAACCTGACTATGAAATCTTGGAACCATGTACCACCAATTTTATGGTAATGATACAAATTTCTTATGCAGTTCACATGCACAAACAGCAGTGTCAAAAATTTTCATATTTGTTTAGTGACTTCTAATGTGCTTCTAAAACTTGTCATAGGGATCCCCCACTACTGCACATTTTGCATGTCTCCCTCATCAGACACAACCAAGTCTTGCAGTCTCTAATAATGAGCTGATGAGTAGGACAGGTCTGCGAAATACTGACCAAGAAAATGTCTTAAATACAAAAGAATTATTTAAGACTGGATTTAACTTTTAAATTTTCTGCAACACGAGATGTTACACTGATTAAGGCCAAGCACTGTAACATCTCTCTGTGTGGTAATCCACCGATTCCCTTCCTTGCCTCCTGGCAACGTGCTGAGCATCCAAACTATGCTCATATGAGAGTACACCGAAAACCACAAAAGAGTAGGATGGCCCAATGATGATATAAAAGAACTGATATATATAAGATGGTAAACTAAAAAAGTCCTTTCTAAAAGAGAAAGTGAAATAGCTAACATCAGTTATTATATATTACAAATACACCAAACCATAAGCATCTTCAACCAATACTCACTTTGAGTGTAAACTTTAGAAGTTCTCAAAATTGGACTACAACGAGTAGGCAGGTAGCAGCAGTTCCACCAGTTTCCCTCTACCAAACGCAGTGACTCGCTCTCTTACAACCAGGCTGATATCTGGTAAGCGGCTACTACACGTGAACCAGAATACTCTTTTTAGGCAATAGCCAGGGAAAACATAATAATATAAACCAGGTAGCGCTTAGCCCGTTACAGTTCAGAGAAGCTGAAGGGAGCCATCAGAGGTTAAACTGATTAGGTGGGTGGAAGCACCATAGGCAAAGCCAAAGAGCTGAAGGGAGCCAGCAGAAATTAAGGTGAGGAGCTGGAGAGAGTTGGCAGAGGAGGAGGGAGAGAGAGACTAGTTGGAACCAGTGGCAACGAAGGAGACAGTAGACTGGGTGGAACCAGCGGTGATGATGGAGACAGGGGGCTGGATTGGAGCAGTAGAGACTGGAGGCATTGTAAACTGGCATAGTCAATGTCGTCATCTATTCCTGTATGGACTGGACACATCAAACACTCCCTAGTTGTGTGAATATGAGTGGGGCTACACTCCATGCCATCTATCTCCACTAAAATAGCCAGAGTGACATAAGTTGGTACCAAGTTTCATACCTGGTCAGACTCTGTGACTGGCTGGGACAAAATTACTTCAGACATTAACTTTGGCTCTAACTTTGTAGCAGGTGTGGGCTAAGGATCTGGGTCTGCGGTGGGCTCTGGATCATTATCCATGGCTGGCGTGGCATGAGGCTGGATGGGCTCTCGGACGAGGTGTGTGGGGTGGTTGAGTGGCTGGAAACTTCCTGCTCCACCGCACCCATGGTGAAAGATGATTCACTCTCAACAAGTATCAGTTCAACTAAATCCAGTGGTGGAAAGAGTGCTAAAAATGTACTTAAGTGTAAGTAAATGTATTGCTACTTAAGAAATAATTTACTTGAGTACAAGTAGAAGTGCTGAAAAATATGACTCAAGTAAGAGTAAATAAGTAGTTTGCTGGAAAAACTACTCAAGTTACTGTGTTGCAAAGTACTTTAGTATTATCTTTTTCTATTTTTTCTTTTCTTTGTCTCTTTCTCTCTCTCTCTTTCTATCTCTCAGGTAAAATTCTACACTGGGTATGGTTAACAGTATACATTTTTATCATCGTATACATCTTTTTTGTAACTATTCAATTATATAAGTGTCTTGTAACTATACAAGTGTAACATAACCATATATTTTTGTTAAACTCCTTCAATTACCAATGATGTGCTAACTAGTTTTGATTCGGTTTTAACACTAATTTGCTACCTATTGCAATATGATATCGTCACACTATAGTTGTTAAGGTCGAGTGGTGCAGCAGAGAAGAGGAGATCCAGGGATTCCAAAAAAGATGGGCTTAATAATCAAACTGAATACAGAACACTCTCACGTAAGAATAACATTCAACAACGGACAAGGAGTGCAGGGAGTGAGTACAATATCAAGGGAGTGTAGATGACGAGGACCAGGTGCACGGAATCCGAGGAGAGCGGGAAAGATGATGAGGAAGTGAGTTCCGGTGTTAGACAGGGAGGATGGGAAATGGAGTCCAGGACAGGCATGGATTTGAACACTCTCCCATATATTTTGCTATTATGTGCTTATTTCTGTCATTGGTATAAGTAGCAGTGGGTGGTAATAGACAAGAAATTTACAGTTTACTACCATCTTGCTGATAATGTTTCTTTAGTCATTAGGCAATCCTACAGCTTACACTAGCTAAGATCCCTGTTGCCAAGATCAATTGTTTTATAACTAACTTTAAAAATTAAGTCAACATAAGATCATTTGAATGTTTTTTTTAAGAAGGGCAAAAGCAAAGAAGAGAGATCTGATCAAAGAAATTAGTGATTAAAACAGTTTGAATAGAAAAGAGCCAGTAAAAAAATGAAGTGGGGTACAGGTTTAAATGTTAAATACATTTGTTTTTGTGCTACCAAAAATGTGCTGGGAGTCCACTGTTGCTATAGTAACGAACTACACTTTTATATGCTCTTATTTAACTGTTGTTGATGTTATTTTAGCTTTATACAAAGTTTGCTTTATACATTTAGATTAACTGCATTGTTAAAGAGGGCAAGCTTTACCATTCAACTGAACTGTGTTGATATGGCAATTCATAATTACTCCGTTGTATTTCTGAATAAGAGACAAACCTTATTGACTTCTGTATGAACTCAAACATAAATCTTCTTCTATGATTAATTTTTTCCTCAACAGTGTGCATGTATTTTAGACACTTACATTATTCTTGCTCCATCTATGCAATAACTGTGTCCTTGTATGAGCTGAGTTTTCTATTTACTTTAACTGCTCAGTGCTCTGGTAATATTGATGGTATAACCCATTCTAGGAGATGATGTCAAAATTACAATTTAAAATCAGAATATGAGCATTGCTCACTTTCATTCACTAAAATATTGAAACGTTAGTCAGGTCTAGTCACCTTTATTTATATAGCACTTTTAACAAGTCCAATTTTGATTGGTTTTGAACCCAAGCCAGATATTCAGTCTGTAATTGCCTGAAGCACAGGCTCTGCAGCAGTAGTTTGAAAAGTGCCTGTCAAATGGCAGCTTTGTTGGCACTTTTGTGCAGTTTAATACATGAAAAATAAATTTTGCTTATTTTTATTAAACTAAAATACTAGTAAAAGTACTACAATTTAATTATACTCAAGTTGTTTAATGTTGGGATATAAACCAGTCCAAGGTTGGTGGGCAAGGTCCAAGAACTCAATGGTGTGGTCCTCAAGAGAGTGATTCTCTTAGGTGAGGAGGAGAAGGAGGCGAATGGCTGGTATATCCATTATTCACAGGCATCGCCTTGCAGCTGATCTTTGGTTGTTTATAACCTTCCTTTTCACAAGATCTTCACAATTTCTCACCAGGTAACTCCTTCGTCAGGCCCCACCTTTATCCTCGCTCTTTCTGGCGTCACCTCAGTATGCCAAGCTCGGTCCCGTGAGCGTCAGCTCTGCCTTTTGGGCCTGACCAGAGGCTGTTTTTTTTAAATAGATGTCAATGGAGAAGAGCTTTCACTTCATTGAATAAACTGCTTTTGTGGGAAAACATCTTTTGTTTTGGATTTATCTATTTGAATTTACAAATAAGAATAATTGTTTTTACAAGTTTGACAATTTTGCCACAGATAGGATTCAGTTTACAGCACTTCTCATTAATTTCTATGGTATCAGCAAACAGTGATTGACTATCAAACAATTTAGGTTATCAAGACAAATGTGACCTAAGTGGGCCGTTAAACTTTCTCCACTGGTAGAGCCATGGACCCTGGCATCTCCCAATCATAAGACCAGGTTTGGGCAAGGCACAACCCTAGCTCCTCCCTCTGTCAGCTCTGCCATAGGATCTTCATAGGATCAGGTGTCCTGTCCGTTGCCAGCTTAGCTGCGTACCCCCTATCAAGAATATTCTGAATATGCCAACCTAATATGACTTGTAATGTTGCCTGAATCATAATCATACACTTTGTTTGTTGGCCAGAGGAGAACTGGCACCCTGATGAGCCTGGTTTCTCCCAAGGTTTTTTTCTCCATTCTGTCACCTGATGGAGTTTTGGTTCCTTGCCGCCATTGCCACTGTCGCCTTTGGCTTTTGGCTTGCTTAGTTGGGGACACTAAATATTCAACTATATTACAGATCTGCCCACATTGACACTATATGATAATTGAAATGAGCTGGATGACATCACCATTTTCATGTCAGAAGTATGTGAAGCTGCATCATTAACGTAATTTGTGTCACGCAGTTAGATGATCTTAGAAGTTGGGAGTTCATCACAATCACACTGAGCATCTACAGCACCTGGTAACCCGGGTAGGAGGAAATGTCCAATTGTAATTTAATCTATTCTAACATTTTAACTCGATTCTGCTTCTCTGTTTGTGAGGACATTTAAATCGGTTAAACTCTGGGAAAGTTTCCAGTGATCCAGTAATCCACTGATGTAAAGTGTTTTTAGTGAATTATTCGTTCCAGTGTGTGCTTTGTCGTATTCTGCGATTGTTTCTGAAGAGCACAATTTCGGTGACATACCGGAGTTCAGTAAGCGCGTGAGTGTCTAATGCACAAACAACAGACCTGCAGGTGCGCACTCTTGATCACTGATCACACGCTGCATTCATGTACATACACGCAGTACATTCACGTTGTTTCCACGCACACTCAGGAAGGATAATGTTTCATTTGTCACATGTATATTGTTGATTAGTAATCGTAGGTTTATTCAGTCAAAGCAGTTGATTTAGCTGTGTTTTCTGAATATGGCAGGAATATGAATATGGCAAATATGGCAGGACTATCACCGCTGTGACTAAAGATTGCTTTGTACATAATCTTCCTCATCAGTTCCATCTCCTCAGCATTACAGATAGCCAAGAGGAACTTGATGTTGCAACAGAAACTACTGACTCTCTCTTTACTAGCACTTTAGACATAGTTGCTCCTCGGCGCTTAAAGAAGATTAAAGCAAATAATCCAACGCCGTGGTACAACGAGCACACTCGGGCCCTTAAAACAGCAGCCAGAAAAATGGAGCGCAGCTGGAAGAAAACAAAACTGGAAGTTTTTCACAATTTGTGGAAAGAGAGCATGATTGCAGAAAGGCCATAAAAACTGCTAGATCTGCTTATTTCTCAACTCTTTTAGAAGAAAACAAACACAACCCTAGGTATTTATTCGATACAGTGGCTAAATATCAAAGGATAAAGCTTCAACTTCTGACGTTTGTAAACAACACAGCAGTAATGACTTTATGAACTTCTTTACTAGTAAGATTGATAACATTAGGAATAAAAATATAACCATGCAGCCGTCTACTACAGTATCACTTCAGACAAAACATTGTAGTCTCACTGAGGCAAAATTACACTCATTCACTGCTATAGGAGGAGAAGAATTGGCTAAACTTGTTAAATCATCAAAATCAACAACATGTATGCTTGACCCTATACCGACTAGGCTATTAAAAGAGATGCTTCCAGAGGTCATAGATCCTCTGCTTAATATTATTAATTCATCCTTGACATTAGGATATGTACCAAAAACTTTTAAGTTGGCTGTAATTAAACCACTTATTAAAAAACCGCAACTTGATCCTAAAGAATTAGTCAATTACAGACCAATCTCGAATCTACCGTTTCTATCAAAAATATTAGAAAAGGCTGTGTCTTCACAATTATGTTCACAATTAAATGGTATATGTGAGGATTTCCAGTCAGGATTTAGACCGTATCATAGTACTGAGACTGCTCTAATTAGAGTTACAAATGATTTACTCTTATCATCTGATCGTGGTTGTATCTCTCTATTATTGTTACTCGATCTTAGCGCTGCATTCGATACTATCGATCACAATATTCTTTTGAATAGACTCGAAAATTATGTTGGCATTAGTGGAACTGCATTGGCATGGTTTAAATCTTACTTATCTGACCGTTATCAGTTTGTAGCAGTAAATGAAGAGATGTCACACCGATCACAAGTTCAGTATGGAGTACCGCAAGGCTCAGTGTTAGGACCGTTGCTTTTCACCCTGTATATGCTACCACTGGGAGATATCATTAGGAAGCATGGCGTTAGTTTTCATTGTTATGCTGATGATACTCAGCTCTATATTTCTTCACGCCCTGACGAAACTTACCAATTCACAAGATTAACAAAATGCATAGCTGATATTAAAAATTGGATGAATAGTAATTTCCTGCAACTTAATTCAGATAAAACTGAATTTTTAATTATTGGACAGAAAAGCTCCACAAGTAGTGCCCTAGAATACTGTCTAACCCTCGATGACTGCTCTGTCAAGCCCTCGTCGTCAGTGAGGAACCTGGGTGTGCTCTTTGATACCAATCTTTCGTTTGAAAGCCACGTTTCTAGCATCTGTAAAACTGCATTCTACCATCTTAAAAATATATCTAAATTACGTCACATGCTTTCAATGCAAAATGCTGAACAATTAGTACATGCGGTCATGAGCTCAAGGCTAGATTATTGTAATGCTCTACTGGGTGGTTGCCCTGCTCGCCTAATAAATAAACTCCAGCTGGTCCAAAACGCAGCAGCTCGAGTTCTTACTAGAACCAGGAAGTACGATCATATTATTCCAGTTCTGTCAACACTGCACTGGCTCCCTATTAAACATCGCATACATTTTAAAATCTTGCTTATTACTTATAAAGCAATAAATGGTTTAGCTCCCAGTACTTAAGCGAGCTCTTAACGCATTATACTCCATCACGTCTATTGTGGTCTCTAAACTCTGGTCAGTTGAAAATACCTAGAATATCTAAATCAACTGCAGGCGGTCGATCCTTTTCCTATTTAGCACCTAAACTCTGGAACAGTCTTCCTAGCATTGTTCGGGAAGCAGACACACTCTGTCAGTTTAAATCTAGACTAAAAACGCATCTCTTTACTATGGCATACACATAGAACATTTTTAACTTTCTTTATTCAAATCAAATGACTGATTGTTAGGCTGCATTAACTAGGTCAGCCGGAACCGGGAACACTTCCCATAACACCTGATGTACTCATCATAAAAAGAGTGGCATCCACACTAATGATAGTCTCTCTGTTTATCCCGAGGTTTACTGCAGTCTGCCGGATCCAGGCCGTGTCCGGATCGGATGGTGGACCTGCATCTGGACATGACCAGCTCATCCTGCTGAGTGTCTGCTGAGACCGTGACCATTAGTGTCTCCTCTGAATTTGTCTCACCAGCACGTCATCCTCAATTAACCCGTCTCCGCGCAATAACTCCGATCTTTCAAGTATTCATATTCTTGTGTAATCGACGCGCCATCCTAAATGAACCCGCCTCGTGATACCCAAAATTTTGAATATTCCTATCTAATATGATTTATGACCTGCAAGGTTGCCAGAGTAATAATTATACACTGTTAATATAGGCCAGAGGAGAACTGGCACCCGACTGAGTCTGGTTTCTCCTGTTGTTTATTTTTCTCCATCATGCCCTGATGGAGTTTTGGTTCCTTGCCACTGTCGCCTTTGGCTTGGCTTGCTCAGTTGGGGACACTCAAATTATGATCCAAGTTACTCAACTAAATATACAAATATAATTTATTAATTTGGTCATATATAATTCTATAAACTATCCAAATTAAACTAGCCAAATCAAATTTTGTTGCAATGTTGTCCTGTTTAACAATGTGAAGCTGCTTTGAAACAATCGTCATTGTAAAAGCGCTATATAAATAAAGTTTATTGATATTGATATTGTTTTTTGGCGCCTCCGTGTGGTCCTGCTCTGTATTGCAGCTTGACTTCTAAAATGAAAACAATTTTGTTTGTTGTTGTTGCTCTGTACACATAAATACACAGTTAATTCTGTAAAGGTTTTTTATGTAATGTAATGGTTTTTTTTTTTAAATGGGTTCTTAGATGTGTATAAATGTAATATAAAATAGAAGTATATGGACTACTTATAATTGGTTATTTGGTGTCATTTCGGACTCTCCAATGATCCTTGAATCTCACAGAAAATACAGTTTTGTGAGAATCAGCCTTCAATCTGATTGTTTGCTTTGGAAGTTTGGATATAGCAAATTATGACAAAATTAATATGTTTAATGAGATAAATGGTGTATTATTAATTTCATGATAAGTGTGCGATTAATCACGATTAAATCACACAATAAAGGTGTGATTAATCACGATTAAAAAAAAAAATCTATTGACAGCCCTAATTTACAGCAACAAAACAATTTGAATTAGTTGAATAATTCAGAAATTGCTCTTCAAGTTTAGTACAGTGTAGTAAGAGAGGATAAAACATTATTTAAAAAAAGACAGAGAACATATTCTGCTGTAAGCTATGAAATGGGCTGTGTCCCTCTGTGGGTGGCTGCTCAGTTAACTGCCTGAGCCCAGCACAGCTAATCTAAAGCAGATTCAGCATTCATCACTGCTCTCTCCTTTCTCCTCTGCTGCCAAACCCTCTAAATACAGATTTACAGATTCCAGAGAGGCAGATTACATGTGGGGAGTCTATTTGAAAACCTGAACAAGTATAAAGAAAATGTTTTTTACATCTAAATTATGTTTTCTGTGAATATTTGAGTAAGCATTTTTGTTTTGGTGTCTTTATGAGTATTTATTTCTTATGAGGGGATGCAACATGTGTATACAGTTCCTTCTGAAACGGAGGTGGCTCTTAGGTGGCCTGTTTTCAAAGTCCTACCACAGGCCACAAACACATATGCTTCTAATTCAAAGATGAATGAATACACGCACAGTGCGCGCATACACAAGAACATATGCACGCTTATTTCATTTGAACCTTTTTTTGGGTTCCTGGGGGCCGTTAAGTAAAACTCATGATTTCCTAAAAGATACAAACCAGCCCAGCAAACCTTATAGCAAACATAAAATGAGGGTAATGTTTCTTTAGATTTGTGGCTCAATAATATTTGTAAACACCTTATCATAAACAATAATACTAAAACAAAAGAGAAATAGGCCTTTTGTGTACATAGAAAAAGTCTTAGATTTTTGAAAATCTAAGAAAAATGGGGGCAAAAACAAAAGTTTTGCATTTATAATTTTGTTCAGTATAGAATTGGGTTGCAAACAAGCAGAGCCAATGATAATTAGGTATCTACAAACAAATCAAGGGACAGCAAACCAATATGTTTGAACGTAATTTCATAACTGGCATTTCACAATAAATACCCTGAGTGGAGAAAATTATCATCCTTCTACTCCAGAAGTGGTATGTATAAATATGCAATAATAAACAAATTGCCTTAAGCAGCAGCATGCTACTGATAACTACTACATAGCTTTAAAGGGATAGTTCACCCAAAAATGAAAATTAGCCCATGATTTAATCACCCTTAAGTCATCCTTTGTGTACGTGACATTCTTCTTTCAGACGAATAAAAGTTGAGTTATATAAAAAAAGTCCTGGCTCTTCCAAGCTTTATAATGGCATTGACTGGCGATTGGCCGAAACTTTACTTAAAAAAGTTTTAAATATGGATATTTTGCTCACACAAATGCATCAATTTACTTCCAAAGGCATTTATTAACCTCCCGTTATTTGACAGACAGATGCTCTTTTATGGACTTCAGAAACAGAGCAAAAGTCAATGCCATTATAAAACTTGTAAGAGCCAGGACTTTTTTAATATAACTTTTATTTTGTCTGAAAGAAGAATGTCATATACACCTAGGATGACTTGAGGGTGTGTAAATCATGGGCTAATTTTCATTTTTTGGTGAACTAACCCTTTAAGGAGTGAGCATGTTGCTGATACCAGTATACACTTAAGGCATGGCATGTTGGCAGTGATTATCAAATAGACCTAGAGCAAAAACAGTTTTCAGTAATAACAAGCATAGACCAACAAGCATGTTCACAATACCAGATGACTCTTAAGCAATGAACATGTTACTGATACACTATAGAATAAGGAACATGTATGATACTGATACCTGGATAAGCTAGTATAATATTTTGCCAATAACCAAATACGCCTAGAGTAACAGCATGTTATCAATAAACAAGCATGTTGCTGATACCCAGATAGCTTAGCATGTTGGCAATTACAACCAGAAGCCTAACAACAGCATATTCCCAATAACAAGCATGTTACCAATGATACACAAAAAAGCCTTAAGCAACAACGTTTCCTAAAAACAGCTTAGCCTTAAACAACAAGAATTTTTCCAAAGATAAACATAAAATCCTTGCAGACAAGCATTTTTCCAATATGACTAGAAAGCTTAAGCAACAAGCAATTTCCAATTTCCAAACAACAGGTAACAGCAAGCCAATACGATCAGATTAGCATTATTTGTCCCTGTTTCCACTAGTGCATTTTCGTTTTAAAACGTTTAACTTTTATTAAGGTTACGCCTGTAGTCTACATTACTCCGCAATTTTCATACTTCGAAACTGAGACTTTCGAAAACTCTGTAGACCCCATTTTAGTTACAAAACTTTGGGGTTGTGTTTCAGTATAAACGGACCAAAACGTAGACGTAAGCTCACTCGAAAAGTTCTGCATTTTGCTGCATTCCAAAGTTCAAGTATGATGAACTCTGACCTGTGAATTTGCATCACATGCAGACATTTGACCAGTAGAAGATTGAAGGTCATAGTGTGACCTCTTAGATGATTAAATAATTATATTTTTTGCAGTAAAGTAGTTTATATATTTTTTTAAAATTTTGAGTGACTTATTTTAAGCTCAAGTATGTATGTATTAAAGTATATGTATAAAGAATGTAATCTATTAAAGTCTCGATGAAATAGAAGTAGCAACAGATTTTCATATTATGACATTCATACAAGTGTAACTGATTATCAAAAAAAGAAAATTGTTGGACGGGACTTTTTATCTATCAGTTGTTGATTAGATTGTGAGATTTAGGTGTGGCACTCAAAAATGAAGGCAGATGAACAAACGTTTGCATGGGGCAGGGTTTAAGCACACTAAATGAAGATCAGATGAGAAGCTTGTTCATTTAATTCTATCAATCACATTACAAGGGCATATAAGCAGTATAATCCTACCTCCCTCTGATGATGTTTATTCAGCATCCCTCCTCCTTCCTTCACCTTTAGGTTTATATTTGTCAATTTATTTATTTATTTCTTTTTTTACAGATGGTGGGTAATCTAAGAGCTCAATCTCATCAAGTTCAAACTTTCAGATATAGACAGCACATAAAATCTGTTTCCCTCTTGCTCTTTAATTATATGATCAAGCAAACTGTCATTTCACCAGAAGGTCCAGAATTGCATTTTGATTAATTAGGTCAAAATAAAATTAAAACAAAATGAAAAGAAAAGAAAGATATGATTTGTTCACCAAAATACCTATAATATGTTTTCACACACACAAAAAAGATTTTAAGATCTTTAAATTATTGTGAAAATAAAGAGACACTTACGTTTGAATGCTGGATACATTGGTACAGTATTGGTAATGAGAACAGCATCATATCTTGGTTCCAAAGTGGAGGAAAGCTCTGTCAATTGTAAGATCATGAAAAAATATATATTTAACAGACATCAGTAGACAATAGACAAACTAAAACACACTAAAAACTTTTTACTAAAAACAATGGTCTGGCCTAGTCTAGACAAGAAATAAATACAATTTTATCAATTGAGAAATACATTTTAATGTCATCCTTTGACACAGTTTTGTGTTTGATCTTAAGGACAGAAGTCCAATTAAGATTAAGCCAAATGCTTTACTTTTATGTTTGATCTTCAGGACTGAAGCCCAATTAGGATTAAGCCCAATGCTGTACTAATTCTATCTTGCTGGTTTCTAGAATTGGCTTAGATTTAGTACATGATATTACTGAGTCTAGGATGTACACTATAGAGAGAGATGGAAGCCTCACGAGGTGGATAGAGGAAGCTGTAGGAGATCTGTTTGTCTGCGCGGTAGATTGAGCAGGACTGACTGTAGGCTGTAGGAACTCTAATATCAGGCCGAACACAGTTACTCAGAGCCTCAGTCAGAGGGGTGAAATCTACCTGCAACAGAAAAGCCCCACAGTCAAGTTTAGACTCAGTCAACAGTTAGTTTTTTTGTAAATTGACTATAAACATAATTTTGTTAATTGCACCTGCTTAGATACAGTATAAGATGTCCAGAGAGGCATAGACAAAGCTTCACTGTAGCCGCTAATGTAGTCACTATGATGAAGGATGCAGTATTTGGTGTGGAACATGACCGCTGGACGACCGTAAGGAAGATTCTTGTTGTCTAAAAATGGAAAAAAAGAAAGCAGGGTAATCTCTTAATATGAAAAACAGAATGACAAAATATTACTCCATAATATATCAACTATATCATACTATTACTCATACTATTACTCCATTACTGTCAAATACTGTCAATTACAATTACAATCAATTAAAATGCCACAAAACCAAACATTTTCATAAAGCAATCATTTCTGTTTAGAAGACAAAGTGCTTGATTCATATGGATTACAATTTTTTGTGTATTTTCTAGTTCCCGTTTCCTTTGTTCCCATTTTCCCCCACTAGTTTGTTTCTATGGTTACTGATTTGAATTAAACACCAGTTCCAGTTTTTGTTAATTAGCTTCCCTCAGTTCATTCAATTCTTTGTTCTGTGTCGTCTATAGCCATATTCGGATGGTAATTGTTTCTCATGGGGTCGTAAGGAATTTTCATAATTTACAGGTGACCTGTGATTTTATTGTCGTTCAAATCAGATTGTCAGTCACTCGTCACCACAGCTTTGCCCAGGTCTCCAGTGCACCGCTTGAGACCATCAGCTCTCTGTTATCGCCGTCACCATCAGCTCTCCGTCTCTGTCAGTCATCCCATGGAGGTCGCTGAAAATACCTACTCCTTGGCACCTCCCTCCATCGATGCCATCGTGGGTGGTGGTCACCTCTGTGCTCTGGGTCTATACCATCTGGCCACTCCTCCCGTCATTGTTCTCCCTCCATGGAATCTCTGCCTGCCTGCCTGTTGCTGCCATCCCTCTATCTGCTCCTCTTTTCCAGCCCTTCTCCTGCTCCTCGCCCGCCTCCACCCTCTCCTTCATCTGTTAATATGTTATTTTTCCAGCACTAAAAACGTGCCTACTCAGAGGGGGCGTTGTCTCAGTTATGTTCAGTTTGTTTCAGTTTTCATCGACATTCAGCTTGTTTTCATCAGTCATGTGTTCCTTTGTTCTATTTCCTGCCACAATCTGTCACCATGGACACTAACTACATTCACCACAGCTGTTCATCATTTTAGTTAATCATCTGTGTATTTAAGTTCCTGCTTGTTTTCAGTTCATTGTCAGGTATTGTCTGTGCACGAGCACACTGTTTCGCATGGTTTGTTATTTGTATCTTATTTATAAACCCTGTGTTATCTTCATCTTCCTATAACCTGAGTGTTACACACTATGAGTGAATCGCCATACGAATGCATGAGTTTTATCACTGAGGTAGCATGCAAATGTATTTACAGCTACTGTCCGAATACGGCTTATGTTGAACGTGGTAATTTTTGCAATGCTTTCTCCTGTTCTTTTTTGTAATAAACTAGCCAAATCAAATTTTGTTGCAATGTTGTCCTGTTTAACACTGTGAAGCTGCTTTGAAACAATCGTCATTGTAAAAGCGCTATATAAATAAAGTTGATTGATTGATTGATTGATATTTTTTGGGTGTTGGAAAAGACATCTACAATCTACAATAATTTTATGAAGCAACGAGAATTGTTTTTGTGCACAAAAAGAAAAAACTAAATAATGACTGTATATAGTGATGGCCGATTTCAAAACACTATTATTATAGAACCACTGTAGTGAGATGGACTTTGTAACGACGTCTTTAGTACCTTTTATGAGTCTTGTGAGTGCAAATTACATTGTTGCCAATGGAGGCCTTTCTGAGCCATCGGATTTCAACAAAAATATCTTAATTTGTGTTCCGAAGATGAACAAAGGTCTTAAGGGTGTCGAACGACATGAGGGTAAGTAATTAATGACAGAATTTTTGGGTGAACTAACCTTTTAAAATTAGCCTATGATTTACTCACCCTCAAGCCATCCTAAGTGTGTATGGAATTATTCTTCCAGACAAATACACTCTGGGTTATATTAGAAAATGTCCTGGCTAATCCAAGCTTTATAATGGCAGTGAATGGCAGCCTAAAATAACATTTTAAGCCCAAAAAAGTAATTTTAAAAAGTATAAAAGTAATCCACAAGTAAAATATCTAGCTTCCGGCAGACCGCCTTCCGTATTCAACTTAAGAAGAAAGAGTAACTGGCGCGGAGATGACGTCAGCACTTTGAACTGCGAGAGGTGAACTGCGATCACTAGCTTTTAATCTAAATCACTACCACGTGTTAGCTTTTCGCTAGCCTGGTAGCTTTCCATCCCGGCACCCGGGTCTCCTGTTTTCTGAGTTCATTAGACAACTGTGGTGAGTTGGATTATTAAATAGACTCCATCAAACAAAGTAAGTGGAGTAAGTTGTGTGGTAAGTTTTGGATTCATCAACAAATACGGTAAGCCATGTCTTCTTCTCCTGTCATTGTCACTTGCACTGCATGCTACATGTTTAGCATATCTATCTCCGTTGCCGAACAGGGCTTCACATGTGTTAAATGTAAGGAATTAATCAGGCTGACGGAGAAGATTTCAGATTTAGAGACACGCATCCAGACTTTATGTGAGAGTAGTGAGAATGTAACAGCTTTAGATACTGCTTTGGATGCGACTAGCTTAGTGAACACTCATTGTTTGGTTCCGGCTGAGCCCTTGCAGCAGGGCAATTGGGTGACTGTGAGACAGCATATTCACGGATCTAAAAACCACTCTTCCGTTCGATTAGAACATCAAACAGGTTCTCCCCACTCAGTGATGCACCCACTGAGGATCCTGTTGAAAGTGCCCTAGTTATTAGCGATTCTATTACACGGAACGTGAAAATAGAGACACCAGCCACCATAGTCACATGTTTACCGGGAGCCAGAGCGCCTGACATCAAAGCAAATTTAAAAGTGCTGGCTAAAGCTAATCGTAAATTCTCTAAGATTATTATTCACGTCGGCACTAATGATGTTCGACCGTCAGTCGGAGATCACCAAAATTAACATTAAAGAGGTGTGTAAACTCGCAAGTACAATGTCACCGGCAGTCTGTTTATTTGGCCCCCTCCCTGTTAAAAGGAGTGATGAAATAGTTAGCAGATTATCATCACTCAATGGCTGGTTGTCTAAGTGGTGTCCATAAAATAACATAGGGTTCATAGACAATTGGAAAAGTTTTGGGCAGACCCGACCTGTTGAAGATAGACGGAATTCATCCTACCCGGGCTGGTGCTGCTCTTCTCTCTAGTAATTTGGCACATTGTCTTAGAGCTAAACCTTGACTCACTGGGGCCCAGGTCAGGAAGCAGACAAACTGGCTTAACCAACCGTCTGCTAGCTGTCTCACGTCACCAGAGTCAGCTAAATCCCAGCACATAGAGACGCTTTCACCTAGATATTATCACATAGAGACTGTGTCTGTTCCCCGAATCAGTAAATACAAAAAACCATCAAAACCATTCAACAGTAAAAATTTAATTGATGTCCAACAAATAAACAACAGATATAATACGGATGAACAATTGATAAATCTCGGGTTGCTTAATTTTCGATCCCTTTCGCCAAAAACGCTTATTGTTAATGATATGATTATAGATCATAACCTAGATGTGCTGTGTTTGACAGAAACCTGGCTAAAACCTGACTACATTACTTTAAATGAGTCCACTCCCAAGATTATTGTTATAAACACGAGCCACGCCTGAAAGGAAAAGGGGAGGTGTTGCTGTAATTTATAATGATATCTTCAGTATTACTCAGAAGTCTAGTTTCAAATATAATTCCTTTGAAGTTTTGGTGCTTTATGTAACGTTGTGTAGTGTAAATGATAAATCCCGTTTGACATTTGTGTTGGCTACTGTATACAGGCCACCAGGGCACAATACAGACTTTATCAAAGAATTTGCTGGTTTTCTATCAGAGTTAGTACTGGCTGCAGATAAAGTACTAATTGTTGGTGATTTTAATATCCATGTTGACAATGAAAAAGACGCATTGGGATTGGCATTTAAAGACATTCTAAACTCTATTGGAGTTAGACAACACGTATCGGGACCCACTCATCGCCTTAATCATACTTTAGATCTAATACTGTCACATGGACTAAATGTTGATACCATTAAAATTCTGCAGCAGAGCGATGACATCTCAGATCATTACCTAATATCATGTATACTTAATTTAGCTAAAGCTGCAAAGCCATCCCCTCTTCAAATATGGCAGGACTATAACCGCTGCGACTAAAGATTGCTTTATACATAATCTTCCTCATCAGTTCCATCTCCTCAGCATTACAGATAGCCAAGAGGAACTTGATGTTGCAACAGAAACTACTGACTCTCTCTTTACTAGCACTTTAGACATAGTTGCTCCTCGGCGCTTAAAGAAGATTAAAGCAAATAATCCAACGCCGTGGTACAACGAGCACACTCGGGCCCTTAAAACAGCAGCCAGAAAAATGGAGCGCAGCTGGAAGAAAACAAAACTGGAGGTTTTTCGCAATTTGTGGAAAGAGAGCATGATTGCATACAGAAAGGCCATAAAAACTGCTAGATCTGCTTATTTCTCAACTCTTTTAGAAGAAAACAAACACAACCCTAGGTATTTATTCGATACAGTGGCTAAATTAACAAAGGATAAAGCTTCAACTTCTGACGTTTGTAAACAACACAGCAGTAATGACTTTATGAACTTCTTTACTAGTAAGATTGATAACATTAGGAATAAAATTATAACCATGCAGCCGTCTACTACAGTATCACTTCAGACAGAACATTGTAGTGTCACTGAGGAAAAATTACACTCATTCACTGCTATAGGAGGAGAAGAATTGGCTAAACTTGTTAAATCATCAAAATCAACAACATGTATGCTTGACCCTATACCGACTAGGCTATTAAAAGAGATGCTTCCAGAGGTCATAGATCCTCTGCTTAATATTATTAATTCATCCTTGACATTGGGATATGTACCAAAAACTTTTAAGTTGGCTGTAATTAAACCCCTTATTAAAAAAACGCAACTTGATCCTAAAGAATAAGTCAATTACAGACCAATCTCGAATCTACTGTTTCTATCAAAAATATTAGAAAAGGCAGTGTCTTCACAATTATGTTCCTTTTTAGAAAGAAATGGTATATGTGAGGATTTCAGTCAGGATTTAGACCGTATCATAGTACTGAGACTGCTCTAATTAGAGTTACAAATGATTTACTCTTATCATCTGATCGTGGTTGTATCTCTCTATTAGTGTTACTCGATCTTAGCGCTGCATTCGATACTATCGATCACAATATTCTTTTGAATAGACTCGAAAATTATGTTGGCATTAGTGGAACTGCATTGCCATGGTTTAAATCTTACTTATCTGACCGTTATCAGTTTGTAGCAGTAAATGAAGAGATGTCACACCGATCACAAGTTCAGTATGGAGTACCGCAAGGCTCAGTGTTAGGACCGTTGCTTTTCACCCTGTATATGCTACCACTGGGAGATATCATTAGGAAGCATGGCGTTAGTTTTCATTGTTATGCTGATGATACTCAGCTCTATATTTCTTCACGCCCTGACGAAATTTACCAATTCACAAGATTAACGGAATGCATATCTGATATTAAAAATTGGATGAATAGTCACATGCTTTCAATGCAAAATGCTGAACAATTAGTACATGCGTTCATGAGCTCAAGGCTAGATTATTGTAATGCTCTACTGGGTGGTTGCCCTGCTCGCCTAATAAATAAACTCCAGCTGGTCCAAAACGCAGCAGCTCGAGTTCTTACTAGAACCAGGAAGTACGATCATATTAGTCCAGTTCTGTCAACACTGCACTGGCTCCCCTATTAAACATCGCATACATTTTAAAATCTTGCTTATTACTTATAAAGCAATAAATGGTTTAGCTCCCCAGTACTTAAGCGAGCTCTTAACGCATTATACTCCATCAAGTCTATTGCGGTCTCTAAACTCTGGCCAGTTGAAAATACCTAGAATATCTAAATCAACTGCAGGCGGTCGATCCTTTTCCTATTTAGCACCTAAACTTCCTAGTCTTCCTAGCATTGTTCGGGAAGCAGACACACTCTGTCAGTTTAAATCTAGACTAAAAACACATCTCTTTACTATGGCATACACATAGAAAATTTTTAATTTTCTTTATTCAAATCAAATGACTGATTGTTAGGCTGCATTAACTAGGTCAGCCGGAACCGGGAACACTTCCCATAACACCTGATGTACTCGTTACATCATAAAAAGAGTGGCATCCACACTAATGTTAGTCTCTCTGTTTATCCCGAGGTTTACTGCAGTCTGCCGGATCCAGGCCGTGTCCGGATCGGATGGTGGACCTGCATCTGGACATGACCAGCTCATCCTGCTGAGTGTCTGCTGAGACCGTGTCCATTAGTGTCTCCTCTGAATTTGCCTCACCGGCACGTCATCCTCAATTAACCCGTCTCCGGCGCAATAACTCCGATCTTTCAAGTATTCATATTCTTGTGTAATCGACGCCATCCTAAATGAACCCGTCGCGTGATACCCAAAATTTTGAATATTCCTATCTAATATGATTTATGACCTGCAAGGTTGCCAGAGTAATAATTATACACTGTTAATAATAGGCCAGAGGAGAACTGGCACCCCGACTGAGTCTGGTTTCTCCCAAGGTTTATTTTTCTCCATCATGCCCTGATGGAGTTTTGGTTCCTTGCCACTGTCGCCTTTGGCTTGGCTTGCTCAGTTGGGGACACTCAAATTATGATCCAAGTTACTCAACTAAATATACAAATATAATTTATTAATTTGGTCATATATAATTCTATAAACTATCCAAATTAAACTAGCCAAATCAAATTTTGTTGCAATGTTGTCCTGTTTAACACTGTGAAGCTGCTTTGAAACATTCTTCATTGTAAAAGCGCTATATAAATAAAGTTGATTGATTGATTGATTGAGGTGTTAGACTTTATTCGTAAGTTGAATTATGGAAGGTGGTCCGTCGGAAGCTAGATATTTTACTTTCTAAAATATGTATTTTTCATCCAAAACCCATTTTTATTAACCCCTTGGAGCTGGGTGGAATACTTTTATAATGGATGGATAAACTTTTTTGGGCTTCAAATTTTGGGCTGCCATTTACTGCCATTATAATGCTTGGATTAAACTATTGGGGAAAAAAATATTTTTCAAATATATTTCAAAATAAATCTAATTATTAAACTAAATTAACCATATAGACCAAATTACTTATCTAATTACTGATCTAAAGCCCACATTGTTACTGTATGATAATCAAACTATATTCTGTTGCATTATTTTTCTGTTTAACACTGTGAAGCTGCTTTGAAAAAATCTGCATTGTTAAAAGCGCTATATAAATAAAGTTGACTTGACTTGGATTAGCCAGGACATTTTTTAATATAACTCAGATTGAGGATGGCTTGAGGGTGAGTAAATGGGATAATTTTCATAATTTTTGGGTGAACTATCCCTTCAAGATAACACTCAATATGAACCATAGCAGCTAACTGTACATCAAAATGTTGTTCAGCATCGCTAAAGCATTCCAGAAAGAAGGGAAGGTAGTTACCATCAATAACTTGTCTTAGTCGTTGATTGAGTTCTTCCACTTTGTTCTGTAACAGACAGAGCCACAGTGACTCCAGGTTATAGCCTCTTACAAGGGCCACTTTCAATGCCCTCTGCCCCCTACTTTTTGAACGCAACTGCAAAAGATTAAAGGTGAAAATCTCCAGCAAGAGATCTACATCTGAGCAGAAGGCAAAAGCACTTTCAGAGGCAAGGGGAGGTATCACTTTGATCCAATTAGAAATGTCAAAATAATCTAGGCCAGGGGTTTTCAAACCATTCCTCGAGCCTCCCTAGAACTACAGATTTTTGGATGTCTCCCTTCTTTAACCCAATTGAATTGTCATCAGCTGAATAGTAGAGTACTTCATGACTTGGGTGTGTCTAATAAGAGAAACATCCAAAATGTGCAGTGCTGGGGAGGTTTCAAGAAACTTTTAAACCTAATCTAGGCAGTTCAAGAGAAAAGCAATGGCAGCCAACTATCATTTCTGAGCAGGACTCGAGGGAAAAACTTACACATTATAAAGCATGCAACAATGATAAAAAGCATGGGTACATGCACATTAAGTACTTCAGAAAGATTTTATGAGGGTTTCTGCAAATAATAGTATGTGATAGTATATGAAACAAAACAGTAAAGGCTGCTTTAGAATCTGCTCATCTACCTCATTAAATTGCAATCATAAAACGCTGCACAATAATCCTGGACTGTAAGTTTTAAAATTGAAACACACAGAAGGAACTAAATCTACTAAACTATAATTACTAAAATAAAAACAATCAGAAAGAACTAAATCTACTAGTTGTTGCTTGGTAGCCGAAAGAAAAGCCTATTGCCAATGTTTAATGATATTCTGGTTCCAAAATATGATATGGGTCCCTAGTACTTTAGTTGAAAGAGATGTTTTTGCTTTTTTTTTTTTTTATCTGGCAGATAAAAATTAAAAGTCAAATAGCTTAGTAAAGTATTAGCACAATAGGGACAAATTATATACCAAAGTTTGATCATAGTAATTATAATCAGCAGCCTCAGCAAACACCAATAATAACATAGCTTTTAAGTGTTAAGAATAAACATTTCTTAACAGAAGTGTAAGATGATCTAAAAAGTACTCTATTACTGACCTTATCTTCACATGTGCAGCCCAGATCTTCATTAATAGCTGTGATTGGTCCTACAGGGTTTGGCTTTGACACTTCTTCAGGCATGCTGGGTATGTATACGGGGGTCCTTAGGAGCTGGTTAAGGCTACCATGGGTACCATTGTTAGGGGCCGGTTTCAATCCAAGGAGATCTGGGAAAATCATGGAGGCTAAAGATCTGATGTGCTGACATACATTGTAAAACTTAAAAAAATCTAGTGTTATTATAGTTGCCAAGTATGCAGGTATTTATATTTTATGGTACTGAGCAACTTTTACATAAAGTGACCAGAGGTCCAATTCTAGTTTTACAGACCTCCGCTGGGAAGGAAATACAGTGCATCTGAAAAGTATTCACAGCACTTAACTTCTTTCATCATTTTGTTATTTTGTTACAGCCTTATTCCTAAATTCATTATTTTCCTCAAAATTCTACAACCGATACATCATAATGACAACGTGACGCAAGTTTGTTTGAAATCTTTGCAAATGTATTAAAAATAAAACTCGAAAAAAAAAAATCACATGTACATAAGTATTCACAGCCTTTGCTCAATACTTTGTTGAAGCACCTTTCATTATATAGTTTAATACATTTGTTAAATTAAAAATGTATCTTGATTTCATTTGTTAAGAAATACTTTTTTTATGGGCCTATAAGCCTATTTAGGCCAAGTGTAGTATTACGATGTTACAGAGGACTTATTTTATTTCTTTGTTCCAACTTCAAGGTGGCCTATAGCTATGTAAGTCATGAATAAATTATGTTAAAACAATGTATAAATGACTAATTCCTGACAAAAGGCAAAAGAGCTGTGTGTGTGCACATTTGATTAGCCTAATGTCAGGCTGTCAATCAAAATGTACTTTTTCGGGCTCTGCCCTTGTCCTAACTTTTAAGGCCCGATTACAGCTCTAGTCCAGAGTGCTCTGGAGCAGGTTTTCATCAAGGATGTCTCTGTACATTGCTGCATTCCTCTCTGACTAGTCTCCCAGTTCCTGCCCCTGAAAAACATCCCCACAGCATGATGCTGCCACCACCATGCTTCACTGTAGGGATGGTATTGGCCTGGTGATGAGTGGTGCTTGGTTTTCTCCAGACATGACGCTTGCCATTCAAGCCAAAGTGTTCAATATTTGTTTCATCAGACCAGAGAATTTTGTTTCTCATTGTCTGAGGGTCCTTCAGCTGCATTTTGGACCTTCAATGTTGCAGCAATTTTTCTGTACCCTTCCCCAGATCTGTGCCTCGATACAATCCTGTCTCGGAGGTCTACATACAATTCTTTGGACTTCATGGCTTGGTTTGTGCTCTGACATGCACTGTTAACTGTGGGATCTTATATAGACAGGTGTGTGCCTTTCCAAATCATGTCCAATCAACTGAATTTACCACAGGTACCTCCAATCAAGTTGTAGAAACATCTCAAGAATGATCATTGGAAACAGGATGCACCGGAGCTCAATTTTGAGTGTCATGGCAAAGGCTGTGAATACTTAAGTACATGTGATTTTTGTTTTGTTTTTTTATTTTAACAAATTCGCAAAGATTTCAAACAAACTTCTTTCACACTGTCATTGTGGGGTATTGTTTGTAAAATTTTAAGGAAAATAATGACTTTAATCCATTTTGGCATAAGGCTGTAATATAACAAAATGTGAAAAAAGTGAAGTGCTGTGAATACTTTTCGGATGCACTGTATTTCCTTCCCAGCGGAGGTCCAGACAATTTTTTTTTTTGGAACAGGGGCAGCCAAAGTACTTTGTAAAAGAAAATATCCTAAACACACAATGATGAGAATCTTGGGCCTCGAGAGCCAAAGCAGTGATGAATCTTAAGCAATTTTTTTGTCTTGCCATCTTTAATTAATTTTCCAAATGATCAAACTGTGTATTATGACATGCTCTCAATATGCTTGTTAATAGTTCTAAATGTATGAAAAAAGTTTGGATGAAGAGCATTAGGCTCTAGATAAAAATATTTAAGGATATAGTGCTGAAAGATAATTAGTGTTAAACGACCCTGAGCGCTTGTGGTTTGAACCGCTCCATTGTTTTGACCTGTTGCTCACTTTAAACTGTACAAACGGTAAAATGGCGCAATTATGTCCCGCTGTCCGGATGGGTCCAGAACCAGACCTCGGCCCACCATTTGAATACCATGGTTTTACATGTTTGCTGTGGGTATCTATTTGCTGTGGGTAAACTATTATCATTAGTTTAAGTTTTTGCTTAAATTGTATTTTTTTATTTATTTTCTAAATAGAAATGAATTTATGTGAATTTCAATTAAATGTTAATTAAATAATCTACTTTTAATCAATTGTAAGATAACTGATATCTGACGCCAGACAGAGGTCACTCGCACACTTTATTCACTATGCCACTAAGGCATTAGTACATTAATATAGAAAAATAGTGCAAGAACTTGAAATTATTAACTTTTAAAAGTTTTTATGCTGCTTATATTGGAAAATGCTTATTGTAATTTTTTGTATTTGCTTTGGGAGTGGTTATATTTTGAGCTTGCCTAATTTTGGTTGGACATTTACATGTCCTTGTCACGCAGACCTGGCAACCTTGATTATTATGTAAATGTTATGAATAGAGATCATTGCTTCTGTATTGAAACTCAAAAATATTGATGCAGTCTAGATCCATCCTAGAGGATAAAAAATGAAAGTCAATTTCCTCACCACACATGACATTGTAAAGCTCAATATTCTCAAATGGTGGGATTTTCGTCTTGAATTTAAAAGCTGGTCCATATCCAAGGAAAATGGTCTGGAAAAAAAAGGCCAACACAATTAACTAATGCACCACAAAGCTAAAATGTAACACTTTTCACAATTTAACAATTTGCACTTTCAATTCAAACAACAAACCTGCATGCTGTTAATCTTATTGTCATATCCATGATCACCAGCAAACCAACATTTCCCATGATTCCTTTTTGTTTCAAAGAACTTTCTGTATCAGACAACACACAACCACAGTAGGTCATTTCAGGTTCTATTTCAAGGAAAAAACATTAGGAGGAGACATGCAGCAATACTTGTACTAGCGTATTGTGACAACACATGATTCAACTAGAAAGAGTATGGCAAGACTAAATTTTATCAGTCACAATAAAGTAATTGATGAAATGATGAAATTAAATGCTAGTGAACAGCTCAAAACAACTGTTTAGTATACTTTAATATATTCTGAAGCACATTTAACTTCAGTAATCACTGTGCTGTAAATTGTCTATTTTTAATCAGTGGAAAGCAGGCACTACTTCAAATCCAGAGATTCCAGCAATATGTCTTAGTACCAAAAGTATGCAGCACATTCAATAACAAGAGACTGCTCATAAATATTCTATTTAATTTAGTAAAACCTGAGTAATTGATTTGTCTGCTTCATGCAAGGATCTACAGGCCGGGTGAGACCACTAACTATGAAGTAGTTCACTTCACGACTCTAGTGCCACCGATTAGACAGGACTATATCTCTACCTGACTGCCTGAAAGGTTTCTTTCATTAGGGCTTTAGTGTCAGCCAAAGCAAACAAAGGAGGGTGTCCCAACCCAACTGTGAGGAACCGTCTCTGGGCCTGCCTCTCTGTTTCTGCATACTCATCTATGGTGGAAGTGTTGTAAATCACTGGCTAATTTCAGTGATCTCATTGATTTTCCTTTTTTGGAGTTCAAAGCTTTCAATTTCAGTTGGAAATGAGTGTACTAGGGATTACAGTGTGGTTTTAAGCATCTGAAGAGAAGGTAAAAACTAAAAAGTTTCTTCAACTGAACAGCAATAAAAGTATTTTTTGTCTTATATATAAATCTGAATCTACATGACAAGCAAAACTGAAAGAAATTAATATTTCTTTTCGGAGAATAAATCTTGAATTAAGCCTATTTTGTATAAATCTAAGAATGTTTAGTAAGGATAATGCTTAAAATAAGACAAAGTGGTAACTTGTTACAATAAGGCTCAATTGGTTAATGCATAGACATCATGAACTAACACTGAACAATAGTATTTATCAATCCAGTTTAATGTTATTTTTTAACATTTCAAGTTGTAAATTAATATTATGTAATATTAATATTAACTGTGTATTATGAACTAACATTAAGAAACAATGAACAGTAGTAAATTTATCTTGTAGAGTAAGTGTATAGTCTACAAGATAAATTGATCTTGTTTTATAGATGTTTGGATATTTTTATTGAAAAATAAGACAAATTAAACCTTAAGAATACATTTTTTTTTGTAGGTTTGAGCATTTGCAAAAACTCATTTAACATTAACAACGAAGACTTAATTACGTGTTAGGTTATTTACCGTGCTATGTGCCATTTCCTCTCTACCATCAAGTGAATATCCTCAATTCTGTGGTTGTTGGCATAGTGCAAACGTTTGGGAAGGTGCTGTTTCAGGTATGGTTTGAAGTGCTGGTCTGGCTTTTTACACTGTAGGAGAACCAAATTTTATGTTTGGTGAAGTAGAACAGTGCATTCTGTAAAGCTGCTTTGAAACAATCTGTTTTATAAAAAGCACTATATAAATAAAGATGAAGACTTGTACCGAAATATCCAAAGTACATTTTGAATGAAACCATTCAAATAATCAATATATAGTGGTCCCAAAATGTATTTAGAGACTACTGAAGTCTAATGCTAGTCTTTTACTCTAGTTTACTCTAGTTAGACATTTTTACAAAGAGTTTTTTTCCAACTTTTAAGTGGTTGAATAAAGTAAGTTCCCCTCAAGTTCACAGATGTGTGTTACTACTAAGTCCTACTAAGTTTGACAAGCAGAATGTGCCACAATTTGGGACCACTGCAAATCTTGTTTAAAATGTTATGGTTTCTTATAAAAGGCTTAGTAAAGTATTAATATGACATAAAATGTATAGTATATCATTATAAAGTTATAAAAACATTACTCACTGTAAGGTTTGCTACAACTGCTTTGGCATCATCTAAAGAGAGAAGAAAGGAGAAAGAAAATTGTAATTGTTTTGATGTCAGATGCTTTTAAAACAAAATAATTCCTAGAACTAGTGCATTATACTCTATTCTAGTTTCCTCACTAAATCACATATTTTCAAACCAATTTTCTTTTTTAACATTTCATTAGCATCACCCAATAGTCTACACGGCCTAGGTGACTACAGCCAAAAAGGGAAAGTAATTTAGGCACGTTAAGCTATTATAAAAATTATGTTGACTTAAAACAAAACAACACAAACTTAAAAAGGTAAATTTTAAACATCGCATACATTTTAAAATCTTGCTTATTACTACAAAGCACTAAATGGTTTAGCTACCCAGTACTTGAGTGAGCTCTTAACACATTATACTCCATCACGTCTACAAGGCTCTCTAAACTCTGACCAGCTGATAATACCTAGAATATCAAAATCAACTGCAGGTGGTCAATCCTTTTCCTATTTAGCACCTATACTCTTGAACAGTCTTCCTAGCATTGTTCAGGAAGCAGACAAACTCTGTCAGTTTAAACCTAGACTAAAAACACATCTCTTTTCTATGGCATACACATAAAACACTTTTTCAATTAAATTATTATTAGGCTGCATTATCTAGGTCAGCCGGAACCAGGAACACTTTCCATAACACCTGATGTACTCATTACATAATCAGAAGAATGGCATTTATGCTAATGTCCGTCTCTCTGTTTTATCCCGAGGTCTTCTGCAGTAAACCGGATGCAGGCTGTATCCAGATCAGACGGTGGACCTGCACTCAGATGTGACCAACACATGACCCTAAAGTGTCTGCAGAGACCGTGTCATTTAGACTCCCCCTTAAGCTGCCTCATCAACAAGGCATCCTCAATAAACCTGTCTCCGGTGTGATGACTCCGATTGTTTGAATATTCCTAGTTAATAATTCTTTAAATCGATATGTCATCATCAAAACAACCCGTCTCCGGCGTGTTGCCTCAGATCTTTTGAATATTCAGATCTATTATGACCTCTGACCTTTAAAATTGCCAGAATAATAGTAATACGCTGTTTGTTAATTGGCCAGAGGAGAAATAGCACCCAGACTGAGCCTGGTTTCTCCCAAGGTTTATTTTTCTCCATTAGGTCTCCTGATGGGGTTTTGGTTTCCTTGCCACTGTCGCATCTGGCTTGGCTTGCTCAGTTGGGGAAAAAACTATTTTTCAAATAAATTTCCAAATTAACCATATAGACCAAATTACTGATCTAATTACTGATCTAAAGCCCACATTGTTACTGTATGATAATCAAAATATATTCTGTTGAGTTATTTTTCTGTTTAACACTGTGAAGCTGCTTTGAAACAATCTGCATTGTTAAAAGCGCTATAAAAATAAAGTTGACTTGACTTAACAAAATGTGTGAAAAAGATTTTGAGGGAAAAATTTTGTTCTTTTTTCCTCTAGACTATTTAGATTGTAACGAATTTGTTGGATATATTTACAAAAAAGTTGCCAAACAATCCTTTGATTTCTGATGCAACTAGACCAGGAGAGGCTAGTTCTGCTTTTTAATAACTAACATTTAGAATTGTTTGGATTTCGGGCTCTGATCCTTCCCAGAGATCCAGGAATTAGGATGATGTCCTCTGTGTTGGACATGTAAGAGCTTAGGAATTCTGTGCGGTCACAATGAGCTTCCTCCATGCCTGAAGAAGAAAATACATTCATTATTGATATGCAAAAAATACAAATAAAAATACAAATTATATATATATATCCCTAGAAACCCTAACCCAGGACTTCTAAATGTTGTACCATGGTCTCCAACCAAGATGATATTGACACAACGGTGCAGTTTCATCTGTTTCAGGCCATTCATCAGCTGTCCAATCACCTTATCAATCTCCCTCAGTGCACTGTCAAGCTGTAAAATGAAACAGCATTTGTACAATGCTCAATGTGAAACATAAACAGACTTCAAATTTACTTGAGGCAAGATTGAATTGACACACTATAGTTAGTGAATGTAAGCAGCGTTTGCAGTGAGTCTGTATTTGGGCTGATAAGTTTGTTTGCATTACTGCTACATTTGCAACATAACCATATGTTTAGATGAGTAATGAGTGTAAAGACATGGTCAGAGAACTGGTTTCCTGAACTATATGATTCCTGTACACTCTGCTTACTTAATGCCCTGCTCGCTTAATAAACAAACTCCAGCTGGTCCAAAACGCAGCAGCTCGAGTTCTTACTAGAACCAGGAAGTATGAACACATTAGGCCGGTTCTGTCAACACTGCACTGGCTCCCTATTAAATATCGCATACATTTTAAAATCTTGCTTATTACTTACAAAGCACTAAATGGTTTAGCTCCCCAGTACTTGAGTGAGCTCTTAACACATTATACTAATATCTAAATCAACTACAGGTGGTCGATCCTTTTCCTATTTAGCACCTAAACTCTGGAACAGTCTTTTAGTCATTTAGACTCCCCCTTAAGCTGCCTCATCGAGACGGCATCCTCAATAAACCAGTCTCCGGCGCGAAGACTCCGATTGTTTGAATAGTCCTAGTTAATAATTCTTTAAATCGATATGTCATCCTCAAAACAACCCGTCTCCAGCGTGTTGACTTGACTTGCTTACCTCTGTGCTATGGGGTCCTAGTTTGTGGCCATAGGAATCTAGCTGTTCAGAATGCATTGCATAAACATATGGCCTGCAAAAACAATAATGTGATTGTTAAAATAACCACATAGTAATCTAGAGAAATAAGTCAATGTCCCATTCACTATCAAATAAACTTTGAGGAGTAACAAAATAAGAGGGAGATTTGAATAGATCATTACATTTTAAATGAAATGCCAAAAAAAGTTAAATAATTTTTTTTTTTAGCATTTAAGGGGGTGTTAATAGTACATACTGACCTATCTGAATCAGGAAGGTGAAGCCATTGCAATATAGTCAGAACTCTCCTTTCCAATGGAATGCCACTGTAAATATACCACACATCAGAATTGGTGCACACATACTACGTGAAGACAGAACATGAACAAAAAAACTTTAAAATTCTTTAGTCACCATAATCAGGCAAATTTAAAGTATATATAGCTGAAATTTTCTCAAATAGTTTTCAGCTGGGCAGTTTATTTTGGCAAACCATTGTATTTGAGTTTGAGGCTTGCACAGCACATATCTATGTAGTGTATCAGGAGACAACGGGCAAGAAAGATTATTTCAGTCAATCTCTACAGGAAACCCTTTCCCTACTACCACCTCCACTCATCCTGACCTCCTGTCCAGTTGTATCAACATTAGGTAAATGTATGCACTAAGCGCAGGCTTCCTCAACCTACTAGCTAAGATAAGAATGGCCAATTTAATTTCCTCCAGCTGAGGCCAAAAGAAGTCACTCTGAAAAGCATGTTGCCCTTTCAATTGGCTGATTTCAGTGAACAGTTGATCTAAAGTATGCAGGGGGGCCTTAGTTTCTGTATATAGGACCTTTTCTCAAGCTGTCTCTTTCTATTCCTAAATTAAAAATAATAATAATAATAATAAAAAATAGCAGTCTGAAAGCTCTCAGTGAGTGCAGATGAGGAGACATTTGGGTTTAAGCCCTAGGAAAGCCTAGGACTTGCCAGAGAGCACATAGAACAAAAACAAAACAAAACAAAACATTGAAACGGGATTTTCTCTTTCATATGTAATCTCACTTGTGCAATTCATGTCATTTTAAGAAAATCTGATTGGTGCTTGCTTGTGCAAAACTCTACCTGCTTTTACCATTACTACTCCTACCATTGCTTGTAGTTTCTAGGATGATGTTTTATGTTTGTTTTACTTGAACACGACATGCCCACCGAGGACCTAGGTCTTTATGACATTATGGTCCCTAGGTATGATAAATCAAAATTGTGCCTAAATTGTGAGATTGCACACCTCTTTTCAACAAGCCACATGATTTGAGGTATCACCTATGTCCATAGCAAATACAGTATGGAATTAATTGTTACATTAGCTATGTTACAGAATACAGTTACAAATTACCATTAAAAATTTTAATAAAAATAATGTTTGCATTTGAATTTAGATCATGTTGACTTACACTGGCCAAAAAAACGTACCAGCCTTTACTCCCTGTTTCACTGCTGTTATCCAGATCTAGAAATGGAAGAAAATGTGTTATCAGAGAAAACATTTGTTGTACTTTTGTGATGATAAAGAGTTTTTCCTTTCATGTTTCCAAGAAGAGCAATCTCTTATTTTTCCAAGAAGTCTCTTATTTCAGAAAATCTGATAGATCACTGGACAAAAACAAAGTTTAGGGATCACAATTCACAAATGAGAGACAACTATTTTGTTTTAGTTAATTTTCACAAGTGCTTAGCAGAACTTTTCAAACTGCAGTGACGAGACGAGCAGTGACTGTAAGTTCCATCTGTGATGGCCTCATTTACCATCACAGCTCAGTCAGTGGGGTCTAGAAATAGCCAGAAGAAATAAAGTTCAGTGAAAACTAAGAATTGATTCCAGCTGTTGGGCTAATAGCTGACATGTGTGTTAGAGATACCCCCTTGTTTCCATGTAGCTTGCACATGATCACAGTTCTAAGAAGCTCACTGACATCATGCACGTGATTCCACTCCTTGCAGTTTCATAAAACAAAACTAGGCCCGTGAGGTACTAGTTCCAAGACAAGGGTTTACTGTTTAAAATGGGGAAATGAATATAACTACACAGTCTACATACTAGTATATACATGACTGGATTGACCTTTGACAGTTAAAGTTTGAGTAGCTTATATTCAAATTCAAATATTGTGTGAAGCAAGATTTGAGGTCAAGGATAACAAACAGCACTGGCTGCCACATGTGTCATAGCCAAGAAGGTCTATTATCCCTGGAAAGAGCTGTCATGGAAATATATATGCCTATTAATTTAATACTTTCAAGAGCCCTCCAAAACAAATCAGACTCCGGTAAAATTTAAATATTATATAATATAATTAAATATGTGCAAAACATATTGTATGTTGCTTGCAAAAAACAAACAAACAAACAAAAAATTCAAAACGATCCTTGTTCACACAGATCCAAGAAAACTACAATAAAACCTGTATTATACATGCCAGGCCAGTAGTTGGTGAGGTCACTTTGTAAAGAAAAACTTTCAGTTTCGGCCTGTTTGTCACACAAACCTATCATATACTCCAAAAGAATTGGAATATAGTGGACAAATTATATATAATATTTTCATAGTTCTTATGGAATAATGCGAATAAATGATGACAGAACTATTCCTTTGAAAAAAATATGGAAGGGCAACTCACAGGTTGTCCTCCCCACCATCGATGATTGAGCTTTTCTTTCCCGCGGAAGTTAAATATAGCATCAAAGCCAGGGTCATGCATGGAGTTACCCACAATTCCATGCGACTCAGGATAAAGCCCCTAAATCAAAGAAAATTTTTTTTTCAAATCAAATATCCCCCTTGTAGAATTTGAATCCTATCATTAAAAAAGAACCATAAAAATGGCTAAACAAAAAAAAAAAAACTAAATGCAACAAAAGATAAACATCTTGCAGATTCTGCAAACTTATAAGCAAAAGTAACAGAAGGTACACAAAATGAATGCATACCGTTGCTATTGTATACAAATTCGGGTAGGTTTTGGTGGGGTACATAGGTCTCATGTATGGTGCATGGGTTCCACATGATCCTACAAGAGAAAACATTATTTTTTTTTAGAACTGTCAATTAAAGGCATTCATTTAGTACAATAAATGGTGAATATATATGTAATATACAAACGTAATTTTCAGCAGTAAAGCTCAACTGCAAAATGGATTGCTGTAGGCTGCAGGCCAGTGATTAAGAGGGGGAAAAGTCAGCAACGTTTTCTCTGAATCAAACCACACAAATTCAGAATCGATTCGTGAGTTTAATTTTAAATTCCTGCTGTGTGATGGCACTTTTGTGTTTGTTAAAGGCCGAGTCTACTTGCTAATTCCACAAAAAAAGAAAAGAAAAAGTATATATATATATATATATATATATTTATATAAGTTGGATTTTTTAGTACAACAAAGCTTACCTGCATACAAACAGTACTCACATAAAGCAATATGTACTTTAAAACAAATTGCAAATATACTACGTTATTTTTTATATCATCGTAAAATGTATATTATCTACATTTTAACTACATTATCGCGCAGCTCTCTATATAAAATTAGATATAAGTCACTGGTTTCTGCATTATAGATGAAATTAACTATTTTAATAATTGAGGATCTTTACAATGGAACTGAATCAACACTGAACCGAATTCGGCTAAACAATGACAATATTTTCTTTTAGAGCTGCTGTACAGCCAAAATGAACTCTGTTTGCATCATTAAATCATTTTCCTGTTATCACTGTAAAGCTGCTTTGAAACAATATATTGTGAAAAGCGCTATACAAATACATTTGACCTGACTTGACAGAGTTCAGAAAGGGCAAAGCTAATTATTATTGGGTAATTTGTGAGCATATCCCAAGGTCCTACATTCCCCATATTTATTCATATTGAACACATGACAAATGGTCTTTTACTGGGTCCAATCAACTTTATAAACTTATAACCCTAACCTAAAGAAGCTATGATCTTTTGTGATTCCGTTACTCTAACCATATGTTTAGTTCCCTCAAGTCTAGGACTATTATATTGAGCAATACAGCAGTGCTGGGGAACAGACAACCCCTTTGACAAGCTCCCACAATAACCCATGTCATATTAAGCAGAAAAAGAGATTGGAAATATATATTTTTTTCAGGTTCCCACACAGAAAAAAAATAAACCTGTAAAATGTACAGGAAAAATTAAACAGCAACTGTGGTTGCCAGCACAAAACAACAACGTGGTAGCAACATTTTTGATTTTATGGGAATTAAATTACTATAAATTAAAACCCTATATCATAATGTATATTTTAGTGATGATAATGTTAACTGGTAACTTATAATGGTTAATATTACATCTAAAGTAATAAAATCAATTTTGTACCTGTATACTATACTAATAACCACCGTGATAATAGATTAATTAGAGTTAATCACAAGTAGCCTTTCCATAAGCTGAGGTATATACTAATTTCAATCATCAACTTTTAAAATAGATTTAGTGTGTTATTGAATGTGACAATGATAATGTATTTGGTCTTGGGGGACTAGATCTGCTTCTGCTGTTGATTATTGCTTCTGCGGAGCAAGTATGGACTTACTACTGCTAATAGATACACACACAAGCTGCTGTGAGCATGTAAGATATGCTGTTGCTGTTGCTGCTGCATAAATAGACATACATAAATCCCATAGCAGATCTAGGCAGGTGGGAGGTGGAGAGTTTCAGATGAACTCAGATGAGTCTGCATTGCAGGACTGCTCTACTGCAAACACTGAATCTGACCTAAATGCTGAGCAAGCAATCTCATTGGTTGCAGGATCAGCAGATCAATCAGCTTGTGCCATGCGGTAATGATGTGACTGCTTGCATGTAAAGGACCTTGGACACTCAGCATGCACACTCTAGAGTTTCAAGACTGAACAAGATGTACAGTCATGTGAAAAAGATTGAAAACCCCATGAAAACATTTATCTTTTTCACCATATGGGCATTCTTCATTTTAACAATATTGAGAGTTGGAGATAATATAAATAATAATAATAATAATAATAATACAAATTATGTTTTAATTTTAATACATACAATTACATACAATTAATTACACTGACAGAATGAAGAACTCACTATTTGTATATAGCCTATTAATATATTAACAATATATTAATAGAGACTACAATATATTAACTATAAACAAATAGCTTATTAATGATTTATAATTACTTTATTACTGTAAATTTGTTATAAAGCGTTACCACATTACTTACACAACATAAGATGTACCATACAATTAAATGGGATTTATTTGATTAGTTAAATCTGTACATTATGTAATACATTTCATAATTTTTTAACTGATTGACAGCTTAGTCAATATTAATTAAATTCAGTTTGTTGATTTTAATTAAAAAAACTGAGTTCTTACTGAGTTTCTCGATATTGGGGATCACCGTGCTCCCTCTTTTCATGTAAGATGCACGAAAGCCATCGACAGACAACATGATGACAGGGGGCCGAACAAACCTAGATAAGCAGAAGCATTAGTACACCAAATACAAACAAAATTAAATTAGGATTTATTGATACAATTTTTCCTTATTTCCAGTGGACAAGTGGTCTTTTATTTGAATGGTCTTCTTATAACAGCCTTCCTTAGACTGTTGTTTAGGCTCAAAATGTCACACTTAGTGTGCATGCATTAACATTAATTGTCATGCAATCCACCAAGCAGTCCTCCTGGATTATTGGTGTTTTGTCACACAGAGACCCAGTCTTTTAACCCCACTGTGTTTGCCACCATTCAGCACTTCACAGCTTAAAAAAATAAATAAAAAAACTCCTTTTCTTCTAGTATGTAAAGCATAGTTGTGAAGATATGAGTGTTGAATATAAAAGGTGGAATTGATGGGGAGTGTGATGTTTGTCACTGAAATCACAACTGTTTCTCTCACCCAGAAGGACACTCATGGTTTTTAATCTCTTCACACTCTCCCTGTAACCAGGGAACATCACCTAACAGAGAGAGGAAGTCAGTCAATGAAGCACCAGGTGACATTCCTACATATGCAAACACATCTAATGTCCACGCAATAGGGAGCTCTTGTTTTACAGTTGCACTTAAAACAAGCCCATCCCCACCATTTTTATAACTGTAGTTGGTTTGACAAATATCAAATCCTTATTGAAGCAAATCTTGATAATGTCCCAGCAGCTACTTTCTAGTTATGCAAGTACAGTGCCTAAGAGCTTAATGGTAATTGACTAAAATATGCATGATGGGCACTCAAAAAGTACAGCAATGCATTTGCCAAAAAGTGATGGGCACTTTTAAATTAAACTTTTTTCTAAGAGTAAACCAGGTTTGCTAAACCTGCTGCTAATTACATTAAAATTAAATACATGTCATTTTTGTGTTTCCAGTTTACAAAAACTCTCTTAAAGCCTCCCACCTTTGCAGAGAGACCTGTAGTTAGTGCAGCAGTCTCCTTTGGCCATGCAGTCCTCTGAGCAGTGACAGGCATGCTGCTCATTACGAGTTTCACCACAGCGCTCTTTACTGCACTCAAAACCTCCCGCTGAAGGCACAAAAAATAAAACATCTTGTAGACAAAATCAACATAATTCAAAACTAAAGGAAAGTAGCCTGGTACAAGCAAACTGAGCTAAGCTTGTCCTTAGACAAAGACAAAAAGTAGTTGAAATCTCCTAATCAACCAATCATGAATTTGAGAAATTAGTATTTGGTAGACAAACGTTTGTACAAAACCTGATTATCCATGTTATCCAGCATGATTTGTAAATGTTTAAAATAACATTGTGTGCTTCAATAGATGCAATGAAGCGTGACCATTAGTACAAGTGAATTGTACAAAATTTTATATTTATTTAAATAAAAATAAAAAATCCAATTCATTTTACATCATAAAGCCTCAGACTTTGGGCCCCACTTACCTGTTTTTAGGCAGTGTTCATCAAAGTCTGAACAACACGTATTGTATGTTTTACACAGGTTGTCACAACGACAGTTTGGGGGTTCTGCTTCCACTAGTTCAAAGCACCTGTTTTTGCAGGAACCTGATAGGCTGGTAAAAGGACGGTCAGAGAGAACTTGGGGGATAGGATAAGCATCAAGAAAGAGAAAAAATAAGAGACAAAGAACATACATTTAAATCTAAAAACACACACCAGCAAAATCAAAAGTTTGTTATGCATGTGCAAAGACTGCTCTGCTTTGAAGCTGGAGATATGTATGCAGTTTAATCATTCCCACCTTTAAAATAAAAAAGGGTCAAGGAGCTGAAAGGTTCTCTGCACATCTCAATATTGACTTAGGGTAGAGCAAAGCAAATATTTCCTTAATTTTCGATCACCAGCTGAGAGAGCAGCAGAAAGTGGCTGTTTCATTAAATGTTCCTGGCTCATTACTACTAGCCTACATGAACTGACTGACATGAATGCTTGATAAAAAAAAGTGGAACATTTAAACAAATGACGCTATGAAGTTAAATTGCAGAATGAACAATGAATCATTGAATACTGGATAATGCAAGGTCAAATCTTGGTCAAAACTTTGGTTCAAACTCATCTAAATTATATAAGCTAGGCTACAGAAACATGTCTTGACATGTTTAGAATGGCATCAGTTGAATTGGCCTGCTACATAAAAAGACCAAATACACAGTGCTGCTGTCCAAGATACACAGCAAAACCAACTTGAGTGAAACCTCTATAATTTCATGTGGGCTGGAAACATGAAGCTATTACATACATACATGCATTTAACACATCAACGTAAATGTACATTTCATGACATTTATGACAATATTTCTAACATTTATAATGTCTGAATTGATAATAACTAGTATACTTTTAATCATTAAACTTTGTAACTAAATGCGCATATTTTAAAGGAAATACCAGTGCTTGCAAATTGCAGTGTTAATAATCTAGGTTAAGGAGGTAAAGGTACACTGGAAACTAGGCATGTGTCGTTATCAAATTTTCATGTTGCGATTAATTGCTGAAGCTTTTATCACAGTATACGGTATTATCACGGTATTGAAATAAGTTGAAAAAAACATTTACATACAGTAAAGCAATACACAAAAATTTATAAAGTAAACAAATATTTAAAACAGAATAACGTGCAAAATAGTTATAAAGAACAATAGGTAACACTTTACAATAAGGTCTTTCTAGTTAATGCATTAACAAAGAGCAAATAGCTGCATTTTTACAGAAGTTATTCTTCTTTGATAATATTAGGAAAAAAACTAACTGTTAGTGTTAGCTCAGGTCCATTAAATAATATAGTGACAACTTTTGATTTTAATGTGTTATTAAATGCAGAACTAAGATTAATAAATGCTTTAGAAATATTTTTCATTGTCAATTTGTTAATGAATTAACTAATGTTAAATAATAGAGCCTTATTGTAAAGTGTATGACTGAACAATAAAGCATAAGAACATTTTCATATTCAAACAATATCTAGGGCATGTAATTTATTCCAGATTAATATAAAATGTTTAAGTTTGAAAATGAATAGCCTTAAGTCTTAAAGTATTAAGTATTTGGTTATGCGAGTAATTGGCTTAACTCTTTAATTCATCTAAATCAACAACATGTATGCTTGACCCTATACCGACTAGGCTATTAAAAGAGATGCTACCAGAGGTCATGGATCCTCTTCTTAATATCATTAATTCATCTTTGTCATTAGGATATGTACCGAAAACTTTTAAGTTGGCTATTAAACCACTTATTAAAAAAACACAACTTGATCCTACAGAATTAGTCAATTACAGGTCAATCTCAAATCTGCCCTTTCTTTCAAAAATACTTGAAAAGGCAGTGTCTTCACAATTATGTTCCTTTTTAGAAAGAAATGGTATCTGTGAGGATTTTCAGTCAGGATTTAGACCGTATCATAGTACTACGACTGCTCTCATCAGAGTTACAAATGATTTTACCATCCGATCGTGGTTGTATCTCTTTGTTAGTGTTACTCAATCTTAGCGCTGCATTCGACACTATCGACCACAACATTCTTTTGAATAGACTCGAAAATGATGTAGGCATTAGTGGACATGCATTGGCATGGTTTAAATCATACCTATCTGACCGTTATCAATTTGTGGCAGTAAATGAAGAGATGTCACACCGATCACAAGTTCAGTATGGAGTACCGCAGGGCTCAGTGCTAGGGCCATTGCTCTTCACTCTGTACATGCTACCACTGGGAGATATTATTAGGAAGCATGACGTTAGATTTCATTGTTATGCTGATGATACTCAGCTCTATATTTCTTCACACCCTGAAGAAACTAACCAATTCACAAGATTAACGGAATGTATAGATGATATAAAAAATTGGATGATCAGTAATTTTCTGCAACTTAATTCAGAAAAAACAGAATTTTTAATCATTGGACAAAAAAGCTCCACAAGTAGTAACCTAGAATACCCTCGATGGCTGCTCTGTCAAGTCTTCGTCGTCAGTTAGGAACCTGGGTGTGCTCTTTGATACCAATCTTTCGTTTGAAAGCCATGTTTCTAGCATCTGTAAAACTGCATTCTACCATCTTAAAAATATATCTAAATTACGGCACATGCTCTCAATGCAAAATGCTGAACAGTTAATACATGCGTTCATGAGCTCAAGGCTAGATTATTGTAATGCTCTACAGGGTGGTTGCCCTGCTCGCTTAATAAACAAACTCCAGCTGGTCCAAAACGCAGCAGCTCGAACAACATTAGCCCGGTTCTGTCAACACTGCACTGGCTCCCTATTAAACATTGCATACATTTTAAAATCTTGCTTATTACTTACAAAGCACTAAATGGTTTAGCTCCCCAGTACTTGAGTGAGCTCTTAACACATTACACTCCATGACGTCTACTGCGGTAAACTCTGACAAGCTGATAATACCTAGAATATCTAAATCAACTACAGGTGGTCGATCCTTTCCTATTTAGCACCTAAACTCTGGAACAGTCTTCCTAGCATTGTTCGGGAAGCAGACACACTCTGTCAGTTTAAATCTAGACTAAAAACACATCTATTTTCTATGGCATACACATAAAAAACTTTTTTAAATTAAATTATTATTAGGCTGCATTATCTAGGTCAGCCGGAACCGGAAACACTTCCCATAAAACCTGATGCACTCGTTACATCATCAGAAGAATTGCATCTACGCTAATGTTAGTGTCTCTGTTTTATCCCGAGGTCTACTGCAGTCAGCCGGATCCAGGCTGTATCCAGATCAGACGGTGGACCTGTACCCAGATGTGACCAACACATGACCCTGAAGTGTCTGCAGAGGCCGTGTCATTTAGACTCCCCCTTAAGCTGCCTCATCGACACGGCATCCTCAATAAACCTGTCTCCGGCGTGATGACTCCGATTGTTTGAATAGTCCTAGTTAATAATTCTTTAAATCGATATGTCATCCTCAAAACAACCCGTCTCCAGCGTGCTGCCGCCAATCTTTCGACGTTAATTTGAAGTTAATTGAATTGTTTCATTGTTTTGAGCATTATGAAATTATTTATTTTAATTTAGACTGAAACTGGGCTGGGATTTCCCAGCATACTTTGCCCATGGCAGTCGAAAAGGGATAGTAAATGCTAAAATTAAAGGGTTAGTTCACACAAAAATGAAAATTCTGTCATTAATTACTCACCCTCATGTTTTTCCAAACCCTTGAGACCTTAGTTCATCTTTGTAACACAAATTAAGATATTTTTGATGAAATACGAAATACAAAAAACAAACAAAAATAATGACTTCTTCTCATCTGTGTCTGTCTTCTACACAGTTTACGTTGGCCAGCTCCTGCGTCAGCATCATATGCATGTGTCGTGGTGCTCAGGTGAACAGCATCGCCAAGGGTAAGCTGGCGTTCTGGCATAGCTCTGACGTAACTCGGAAGGGCTGGACTGACACAGACGTGAAGAAATGAATACAACTTTTTGCACACAAAAGTAGTCTCGTTGCTTCATCAAATTGAGGTTGAACTACTGGAGACATATGGACTATTTTAACAATGTTTTTACCACATTTCTGGACCTTGAAAGTTGTAATTAAATTGCTGTTTGGGAGGGGTCAGAGAGCTCTCAGATTTCATAAAAAATATCTTAATTTGTGTCCCGAAGATTAACATGAAAATTAAGGTTTTACGGGTTTGGAACGACATGAGAGTGAGTAATGAATGATAGAATTTTCATTTTTGGGTGAACTAACCCTTTAAGTTTTGTGTGTGTGTGTGTGTGTGTGTGTGTGTGTGTGTGTGTGTGTGTGTGTGTGTGTGTGTGTGTGTGTGTGTGTGTGTGTGTGTGTGAGTGCAATATTAAATGTTAATTGGGAGATTTAGTAGTTATCAATGTTTTGTTATGCTAATGTAGAATCGTTTCTGTTAATGCAAGTTTTGAAGTGTTACCATCATAGTGACAAGTGGTGCATGTGGTTTGGGTTGAGAGCAAGTATGTTAAATGTTTTATATTGCGGCACTCATTCAGCAAGTGTTATACCATGCTACTGTTAACGTGTTAGCAAATTAGCTAGTTAGCATTTTCTAAATTAGCTAGCTAAGTTTAAACCAATAAAAAATTTCACATTGAGGTTACATAAAAATTTTAAATTCTATGTATGAATTAGTGTACTCAAACATTTCAAGTTAAGAACAATTAAAGTGTATCTGTACAAAATAAAAGTTCTGCTTACTTAGCTTACTTAAACTTACTTGATTGCCTCAAATATTTTGAGTTTTGCCAAATTATTCAGGTTCACAGTGTAGGCATAATGCAGTTGATGCCTACTTTGCTTAACCTTTTTTCATTTGTTAAATAATAAATGCAATCAACAGACCTGCTCAGTCAAGATATCAATTTGTAGGCCAACCCTGAAGGCTATTGCAATGGTTCTCAGGAATTTGCATAATAGTTGTTAAATTAAAATAAGGTTATAACATTACTTAAAGTGACTTTAACATAAATTCCAGTCATGCAACAAAAAATAACAGTAAATGTGGAAGTCTTAATCAAATAACTTATTTTACTGACTAAATTAAGCCTCTTATTTTATTCTCTAATTCTTTTCCAGCACTAAATGGTGGTGCAAGAAAGTCTACAAAATATTACAAACACGTCACAGTTGATTGTATTTTGAAAATCTCAATTTACAATCAATTTAAAAGTGTACTCAGTAAGTTTTTCTTTATGTTTAGCTATCTCGTAGATGTCCCAATATCATCGATGGTCTTGGCATTTACACTGACGCCTAGTTTGTTCAATAATGGCTGAGACTTTGCAGTGAAGCTTTGTTCATGTTTTGTTTTCTTCCATTTCATCCATGCTTTGTTGTGCAAGAAAGTCTACAAAATATTACAAACACGTCACAGTTGATTGTATTTTGAAAATCTCAATTTACAATCAATTTAAAAGTGTACTCAGTAAGTTTTTCTTTATGTTTAGCTATCTCGTAGATGTCCCAATATCATCGATGGTCTTGGCATTTACACTGACGCCTAGTTTGTTCAATAATGGCTGAGACTTTGCAGTGAAGCTTTGTTCATGTTTTGTTTTCTTCCATTTCATCCATGCTTTTCTTCGTCTAATAATACACATCCATTTTGGACATAGTCTAAAGTAACACCTCTGCATCTCTTGATGGAAATAAATGTTGTGGTGTTATTTCCATCAAGAAGTGCATACATTTTTGGTCAAGATCAGAGAGTCAAGCATTCTGTAAAGTCTACTCCAGCACATCCCAAAAACTTTCAATGAATTTAAGGTATGGAGTCAGAGGTGCCAATTCATGTGTGATTTACAATCTTTTACCATTTGAGCCTGAGTAATCTTGACATTGTCATCCTGGAATATGACTATGATGTGTCTTCCTAAATGGTTGATTAAGAAATGAAAAGCTACACACTCCATCATTTAGGTTTAGAAGAACTGTTGCCAAACATGTTATATAAATAACATAATAATCACTACACTCTGTTTAGTCTTCAGAAGCAACATGGTGGACACTAACAGAGTGGAAATTCTGACCTAAAAATCAGCCACTGCACCAAAAAAAAAAAAAAAAAAAAAAAAGGTTTATTAAATAAAGAACTGTTTTTTAAAACATGTCTTTAAAAAAATCTACTATTCTTTTTCGTATTTCACAGAGTGTACTAAAGTGTTGACCACATTAAATTTGACCGGGGACACAACAAATTGTGAAGTGACATGGTTGTTCAAAATACTGTAAAATGAAATGTCTAAAAATAAATGAATCATATAAAATAATGTTATTTATGGCTAAGATTGCTTTACAGTTTATATTGTTCAATATTTTAAGTAAGATCGTGATATTTACTGGGACACATCAAATTCTGAAAAAATATAACCTACATCCAAAGGCTCACCTGATGATTCTGCCTTTTCGGACCGCCTGACCACATAAGCCTCACACACAGTGAACCGGGAGAGAAGATACATAACGGAGAATACCTGCGTGTAGACATACCGTGAGAGAAGACATTACGGCGAATGCATGGATACATATAGCAGTAAAGCAGATTCATTCAAACTATGACTGAGGTAGTAGAGGTTGCAAAACATTGCCAATTTAAAGCGCCCGTCAGTTAATTTCTCACTTCTATCAACAAATAGGACGGTAGGGATGTCAAAGTAAAAACATGTTTCTTTGACTTTTTTGCTTTGTCTGCGACCAAGAGAAATGAGAGGTTTCCAAAAAGCAAATCCAAGCAGTCGAATATATTTTCAGCTGCCAATAAAACTACCTTTTAAAAAGTTTATGTAACGACAGTTAAAGGAAAGTACACTGTGCCAATAAAACGGCGTTATAATGCCTTAGGGTTAAGGCTTATTATTTAATCAAATCCATGAAATGTAATAGAAAAGTCCGCTAAATGTATAACTCTCATTATAAAGAGAACACAAAAACGTAGCCTACCCATTTCAGTTGCAGCATGGTTGATGGGTGTCTGCTCCCTAACTGCAACACTGTGTGAGTACTGAGTACTCAAACCACGGTACTAGATTCGCATGTAGACTTTACCCTCAACCAATACACACCAGGAAACATACTAACGTCACATCTGGCAAACCTGTGACGAATTACACCGAGACAGCTTCCCCCCTGTAACAGCCCCCAAACTTAGTATTAAAATAGCAGACATTTTACTTTAAAAACAAATAATTATAAAGTAGGCTAAATTAAAATTTTCAAACTGTCCTCCATCGCAAATTCATCTCTTTTGCCGCCTCAGATAACCTCAGAAAAGGGAAATAATAAATGCAATGAACGTTAACGTTAACATTAAGAATGGTTCTCAAACCTTCTGTTTGGATTTGTATTCAACAATGTCATTTTTGGTTCCAAATAGTCTTGTAGAAAGATTGGAAACGTTTAAAGGAAAAAAATAAAATAAAATAGTTTTAGTAAAATCATAGCGTCATAACAGGCACCCACACAATAACGAAAGTAATCATAACAGAATATGATTTTTTTGTTTGTAAGTGTATTATATAATTATCTAGGATACTGTTTTACATGTTTTGACAAACACTGTGAAACTCAATAAGCTACAGCATTCACTAGGCACTGTTTCTTACCATATGCAGATGTGTAAGCCACATTCTTCTGAGAAATTAAGACAATTACATGTTTACCAATTTATCCAAACTGATTTTAAGTTGGGGAACTTTTTCTGTCAACGAAAACACACAGATACAAAGCTTATTCAACAAAATCTCTTTATGGATTTATACAATATAAAAAACAAACCAACCAATAGTAATTGCAAAAAACTAAGTAATTGCAGTACTGAATGATAAAATTCCTACAATGGTGAAATAAAAACAGGCTGGGTAAAAATTACTTATGGCTTAAATTATTATATTTTCAAAGAAACCGTAAAGTTCAGTGAAAAGTACTAACATTTACTGTATTCAACTAACACTTGAATATGTTTCCTATTTAAAAGATTGCTTGCAGTAAGTTAACCATAGCCTACAGTGTGAAATGTTCCCTCATAAAAGTACTTTCAGAATGTTGACATTTATCTTGAGATACAGTGGCGGGACTTAACCCCAGTGGTCCTGGGTGGTGAGAGTCTGTGAATCTGTGTGTGTGTGTGTGTGGTTAAGAGGCCATAGGTCAGCTTTTTGTGTGGTCAAATGGCACTGCAGAATTTTTTTCTCCTTCTCGTGTACTGTATGTTAGGTTGATACAGAGGCGGGAAACAAGTAGTAATAAGAAATTATAGTAGCAAACAAGTAGCAATAAGAAATTATTTAAAGAATTATTTAACTCAACATGAACATTCTGTCATCATCACTGATTTAAATTAAAGAATTTAAATCAGTGTTTGACCTATTGCATGTGGGGTGATATGACAATCCAATCTTTGGAACACTGAAAAATGGGTAAAACTAAAATAACCCAAAATATCAAAAATGCTTAAAAAAAGAAAGTGTATTTTAATGTTAGTCATAACTACTGCTGCCTGACATCACTATTAGTCAGAAAGAGAAGGAGAGCGAATGGAGCGGCCACTGGCAGGGCTGTTACTAAAAGCGTGAGAATCTCTATCTTTGTCCTTACTCTCATGCTTGTGTTTGTGTTTATGTTTGTGTTTGTGCTTCTTCTTCTTCTTCTTGTGCTCATGATGATGATGGTGGTGGTGGTGATCTCCATGTTTGGAGGACGTGCTCTCTTTGCTCAGTGTGGGCATGGGTGTTCCTGGCATGGACAGAATGGCTTGCTCTACTGAAGACGGTTCTTTCCTATAAAATAGTAAGAGTAAAGTTGAAGAAACATAAAACGCATTTAGACCGCTAAAATACCAGATTGAGTTTTCCAGTAAATACACAAATGTACTTTCACACAGGCATAACTATGTACTGTAAACTACGGAAGCCCTGAACGGCCATGGATAATATTGTTTTTCTATCTTGTTTTCTCGTGATCACGACTTATTTTCTCGTGATCTCAAGATAACAAAAGTTGTTTCCTCGTGATCACGGCTTATTTTTTCTTATGATTGTTTCATTCTAATTAGTGGTGGGCCGTTATCGGCGTTAACGTGAGACTCTTGTCGGGCGATAAAAAAAATATCGCCGTAAAGTTGGGTTGGGAGCTGGGTCTATACTACGCAAGCTATGATGACTTTCACCGTGATATTTTAGCGCGGATGTATTCCTAGCCGAATTGCACTGTAGGGAGCGAGAACGATTCTTCGAACCTGTGTGTATGCCCACTGTGAAATTACCACGTCAAGCGTGAACGCTGGCATCCAAACTCGAGTCCTGACGAGCGTGACTGACGTACTGTAAGCAGAGAGCTGTAAATCTCATTTCTGCTCGTCGTCAGCGTTCTTTAGAGCATTTGCAGTACATTCGCAGCAGATAGACGCAAGTGTCATTACATACTGAAGCTTTAGTAACAAAACCAACAGTTCAAAAACAAAAATATGAAAAGTTAGGTGAACAACGCTATTCATTTTGCCACCTTCTCGCTCGCTTTTGTTGCCAAGCAACGGGGTAAACAGCTGCTGCTCTGATGACGCAACCGCACCCCGGTTCAGACCCAAATAATATAATATGAACACGGTCCAGCAGGGGGGAGCAATCGAACTTGGGTTCGGTCAGGCAATCGAACCAAGTGTGAAAGCACCAGTCATTATTTGGGTAGCACACATATTGTGAATGCCTTCGGCAGAATTCAAATGAGCCATTTTAATCTAGATTAATTCCAAAATTAATCTAGATTAATCTAGACTAGATTAAAAAAATGAATCTATGCCCACCTCTAATTCTTTTACACTGCACTGTATCCAAAGTCTACTGTTGCTATAGCAACAAACACAACTTTCACACACATCTGATCAACGGATAAACCGTGTGCTCTTAGCCTGTATGTTGTGGGTCTTTCAGCAAAATCTTTGCTTCGTTTAATAAACATTTTATTTGTGTAATTAATATTTTTAAATTATCAACAGAGCATTCAAAAGCTCAAGCGCAGGCGGAGTGCCTTCAAGAGGATTTTTGATTATTCAAAAAATCGTTTAGGTGCTTGGATTCAACACACTTTATTTTCCTATTCGTTTGAAATAAAATTAAATTACGTTACATGAGTTGTTTGTTATTATAGTATCCTACTACCATAAAGGTTGTGACTGGTATCATCTGCGTTCCTTATAGCCATGTTATTCCATTAAAAAGAGGTGCAATGAAGATTTCTAAAAAAAAAACATGTTACAAACAACGTTACATACAGTTGATATAGATTAAATACAATTTTGGGATGCTGTTTAAGAAGAGCTATGTGTGTGGTTTGCAACAAAGAATTTTACAAAATACAATTGTTTTAGTTACATCACTGAATTAATTATTGCAGTAGTGGTGAGTTGTGCATCTATTGCAGTAGAACGTAACGATACTGATAAACTTTCAAGCAAACTAATCGCATTCAGCCATTTAACATTAGTTAAATTAATTACTTAATACACAATGCACACATTATAGCGATCACAAAGTCTTAAACGTGTTCAATCTGGCCAATATTTACAGGCCCATTCATTGGCTAATATTTAAACATAGCTAATATAAAAGTAATATATTAAGTAAAACCCCTTATACTTGTGAGCGTCACGTAGGAGGTGTTTGTGGGTTTTCCCCCTCATATCGGTTTCAAGGTCTTCATGATAATTCATCCTGTAATTCTATATTGTCTTTATAAGTTTAATAAAGGGAGAAAGGAAGAAGGGCGAAATGTTTGAATTTGCATGGTGATAACTCTTGTTTTTATGTTTGTTTATTTTTTACCACTTCGTTATTTTGGCTCGGTATTTCATTTGTTGGAAATATGAACTGAAATTAAAAACTTGCTTTTAATACAAAATATTTTTTTAAATGAAGACTGCTTATGGAGAGCATGTAAAATTAATGTTTCCTGAATCCACGGCATTGTTGTTATTGTGAATGTACACAAATAATTGGTAGACAGTTTATACTTTATAATTATTGCACTTATCTGTATGGATAAATATTACAGAGTATTTTGAGTTGTTTTTGATGACAGAGGGTTAAAGAAAACGTAACCTATTTAGTTTTATATTAGCCTATATTACTTATTATATTACTTGTATATTAGCTATGTTTAAATATTAGCCTATGAATGGGCCTGTAAATATTGGCCCAGATTGAACGCATTGAAGACCTTCCGTGATCGCTATAATTTGTGCATTATGTGCATTAAGTAGGGTAATTAATTTAGCTAATGTTAAATGGCTGAATGTGATTAGTTTGCTTGACAGTTTATCTGTATTACCGTTACGTACTGCAATAGATGCACGACTCATCACTATCGCAATAGAGTTCGGTGCAATACTAAACCCAACTGTTTAACTAATTTTGTCACTGTATTCTATACACTGTGTTTGCACCTTATTGTGCATGACGCCATTTTAATCAGTCTAAGTAGGCCTAACTGTTAGTTTACCACATTGTGTCACTCAATGTATATTGATTTAAAATATGGACTATATGTAAAGATGTGCAGCAGCCTATAATTTAATTCAGTGATGTAACTAAAACTATTGAATTTTGTACATTTCTGTTGCAAACCACATACACACTTTTCTCAGAAAGCATTGTCTCCTGATGGGGTTTTGGTTTCCTTGCCACTGTCGCCTATGGCTTGGCTCGCTCAGTTGGGGACAACATTTTTCAAATAAATTTCCAAATAAATCTAATTATTAAACTAAATTAACCATAAAGACTATATTACTTATCTAATTACTGATCAAAAGCCCACATTGTTACTGTATGATAATCTAAATATATTCTGTTGCATTATTTTTCTGTTTAACACTGTAAAGCTGCTTTGAAACAATCTGCATTGTTAAAAGCGCTATATAAATAAAGTTGACTTGACTATATCAACTGGATTAAAAGTTTTTTTTTTTTTTTATCTGCATTGCACCTCTTTTTAATGGAATAACATGGCTAGAAGGAACGCACATGATACCAGTCACAACCTATATGATAGTAGGATACTATAATAACAAACAACTCATGTAACGTTAATGTAATTTTATTTCAAACGAATAGGAAAATAAAGTGTGTTGAATCCTATCACCTAAACGATTTTTAGAATAATTACAAATCCTTTTGAAGGCACTCCGCCTGCACTTGAGCTGTTGAATAATTTAAACATGTTAATTACACAAATAAAATGTTTTTAAGCGAGGCAAAGATTTTGCTGAAAGACCCACAACATACAAGCTAAGAGCGCACGGTTCATACCGTTGATCAGATGCGTGTGAAAGTTGTGTTCGTTGCTATATCAACAGTAGACTTTGGGTGCAGTGTATCAGAATGAAACAATCATAAGAAAAATAAGTCATGATCACGAGAAAACAAGACTGAAAAAAAAATATTATCCATGGCCGTTCAGGGCTTCCGTAGTAAACAGCTCTGTAACCAAGAAAAAAATGGTGTAAACCGTTATTTTTGAAAAGGTCCTGTTCACACAATTTTTAAAGGGTAATTTACCAGTAAAGACTATATGTGTGAAAGGGGCTAATATCTATTGGCTGAGATAGACTCAAAGAACAGACTTATTCAACTTAATAGATATTTCCAAAAATGTGTCTTGAGTGTGTTATGTGTATTTCTGTCATGCCTGGAGTTGAAGGTCTCTCCAACATGTTCAGATGGTGGTAGATGAATGCCTGGCTATCATGAACTGTGTCCATATCAATATCTTCCTCCTCCTAAGGGGGAAATTGGCAGAAGTAAAAAAACTTTGCAGTACATAATATTATAATGCAAACATTTTTTGCTCAAAAGAGATATCTAACCATAGAGTGACTGAGTGAACAGTTATATTCAGAACATATGATTACTCACTCTGCTCTTCACAGATACTTTAACACTGGGCTCCTCTTGCATAACTTGTCCAGGTTCAGGTGAGGAACCTAATGGAGTCTCTGCCTTCCTCTTTAAACCCTGTGGGGCCATGGCCACACCACTCAATGCTGGCTCCATGACAACATGCTCCTCCTCCAGCTGAGGATGAATAATGTGTGTGTGGGGGGGAGAATGTATATTATGTTTAATAAGCAGACAGCACTTCAGGGTTTTTAAGGGTATTAACATTCTGCAACAGAATGGTTTGGGTTTCTTTTAAACTACCCAAGACTAAGAATAAAACATACTTTTGCATATGTTTTATTATTTTGGCCACCTTTAGGCAGCATAGTATGGAAGCTTGTTTCCGCCACAGAATAAAACATTTAAAAAGATAATTGCAACTTTTTATCTCACAATTCTGAGTTTACATCTCGCAATTCTGAGAATATTCTGCGAGATATAAACGCACAATTGCGAGTTATAAAGTCTGAATTGTGCGAAATAAAGTCTGAATTGTGCGAAATAAAGTCAGAATGGAGTTATAAAGTCAAAATTGAGTGATATAGTCAGAATTGTGAGCTTACATCACAATAGCTCTCCCACAATTGTGACTTTATAACTTGAAATTGCGACTTTATAAAATGCGATCTCTGAGCAAAATCCAGAATTGCAATAAAAAAAGTATTTTTTTGTGTCTGACAGAAACAAGCTTCCATAGCATTGTAAAACTTTTTGGCCCAGTCAGCCAGTGACTGTCAGTGAGATGAAAACAAAAAGAAAAGAAAAAAACCTTCTAAGGAAAGTGGTAGTGGAACTATAAAGTAACTGGCAAATGGGTAACTGGTTCTTTATCTGAAAATCTGAAGCTGTAATGTTAAAATGTGAATTATTAAAATTTATAATTTTACCTCTAAAATATTCATAATAATAATTTAAAAAAGTACAAATTCAAATCTAAAATATATCAAACTAAAATATAATAAAATATTACACAAATTCAATTGAGATAAATGTCCTGTTTAGAATTCAAATGTACAAAATTCCAATTCAACAATTTTTTAGCTCAATACCAAAGACTTCCAGGGCATGTTAATTTCACATTTCTTTTTTGATATATAACAAATTCAAGAGCTTCAGATTATTTTATTTTATTTTAAATGAATACAATGCTTGATACAATGCAGTTGTGCACACCCATTTTTACTAGTGCTGTCAATCGATAAAAATCACTAATATAAAATTTTTCTGTAATTAAATCACATTTAAATCGCACCTAACATTAAAATTGGAATTATAATTATATTTTTATATTGTATAATTTCACATTGAAATACAGAATATTGATGAAGAAAAATGTAGAATATCACATTGAAATGTGATCATTTTAAATATTTGCTTAAATGGCATCCTTACTAAGCACTATGAATCAAGGCCAGTATCACAGCTACTGATGTAAATAGATTTTTCTCAATTTGTGTGGATGAAATTAGTAATTATAGCCATTCAACATTACAGTATGATTGTGAGCCATCAGATTTTTGAGGTGTATCGTCGAACCACCGTTTTAGCCCCGCCAAAAAAATCCTGAACACAGAAATGGCAAACCCCAAAAAAACAGTTAAACAGTCTAACTCCACAATTCAGCACTACACAGTCTTTGTAACATGTTTCAGCTACATTTCTAACATTTCTAATGTTTAGAAACAAATCTCAGAATTGCCTTTACAGGCACTTTAAAACAATCTTATATTATAATTATTATAATAAATTATAAAAAATCTTATATTTTTATAATAAATGTCATTTACCTGTGGCCTTCATATTTAATAAATATACAGAAACTGAATAAAGTTATCAAACATTTTACAGTCTTAGCTGCATGAATGTTAAATAAATGTACATTAATCCTTATCAAAGCTAAAATTTTCTCTGTTACCTTTGTTCTATGATTAACATTAATGACAGACATCACAGAAAATGGTTTATTAGACTGCTGTGACTTTATGATCTTCCACTGCTGAACATGATGCGGATCTGATGCGCTGTCACACGCATCCGATTTTCTCATAAGTTTATTTAAAATGTTATTTAGCTTAATTAAGACTGCTCCTTTGACATGACAAAACAGGCATATTGGCATTATTCTATGCGTTATTGTTTGTTCAAACGCGAAAGAGAACTTGATTCTGGTGCGCTGTCTGGGCGCAATAAAGTGTGTTTTCTTTTGTCTTGCCGTGCTTTAATGGTTTAAAAGCATTTGCATGAATAAGAACATTATCATATAATGTAAAGAGCACCAGTGCTACCAAGTAAATTTTTTTAAATTTCGAGCCCTGCAGAACCAATACTGCTGTCAATACAGACTGTCCGACTTGTTTTGTCCCTGGATCAAGTCAAATTGCACCTATCTCTATAGCTGTCCAAAAGATCAAACTATTAGAAATGCATTGGCTGAAGTTGTCTTCAGAAGTCTCTGAACGAGTTTAGGTTTGTTTATTTTAATTATTCTTGACTTGCTGCAAGTTTTTCTAAATATCTTGTATTGATCATCAAAACACAGGTCTCTCACATTGGCGGGAGGATGTGGACATGGTGTGATGAAGTTCACCAATCACAGCATAAGAAAATTAAATTGTAACAGAGAAATGTAAGAATTTAAGTGAGATGTTTACAGCGCTGGTGAAGGTCATGTTCGGGGTCACCTCTGGGCCACCAGGGCCCTGCTCAGATTTGATAGTGGGGTTGAGAACAGCTTTTTTCTCCTTTAGGTTCAGCACGAGACCCAACTCTGGCAATGGCAGACAGGAGGGTCGGGTCAGACCAAACAGAGTGTAGTACAGATTTACGGCATCACATCGCAAACGCCAGTCATGACAGGTACCTGAGACACACACAAAGACAACTGTAAGCAAAGATTGTCAGACCTTTGATTTAAACTTAAAGGGTTAGTTCACCCAAAAATGAAAATTCTGTCCTTAATTACTTATCCTCATGCCATTCCGGACATGTAAGACCTCTGCTAATCTTTGGAACACAAATGAAGATATTTTTGTTGAAATCCGATGGGTCATAAAGGCTTCTATTGACAGTAATGTAATTTCCTCTCTCAAAACCCATAAAATACGTTGTTACAAAGTCCATCTCTCTACAGTGGTTCTACAAAAATTTTATGACGCGACAAGAATAGTTTTTGTGCGCTAAAAAAAAAGACGAATTAACGACTTATATAGTGATGGGCCGATTTCAAAACACAGCTTCACAAAGCTTCGGAGCTTAATGAATTAGCGTACCGCTTCATGATTCGGAACACGTGGCAAACCGCCAAACTGCTGAAATCACGTGACTTTGGCGACCCGAACCGCTGATTCGATACGCTGTTTCATAAAGCTCTGAAGCTTCAGGAAGCCGTGTTTTGAAGTAGTTTTTTCTTTTTTTTAGAGCACAAAAACTATTCTCGTCACTTCATAAAATTATTGTAGCACCACTGTAGTAAGATGGACTTCGTAAGGACGTCTTTAGTACCTTTTATGGGTCTTGAGAGAGGAAATTACATTACTGTCAATGGAAGCCTTTCTGAGCCATCGGATTTTAATTTGTGCTGCAAAGATGAACGGAGGTCTTACAGGTCTGGAACAGCATGAGGGTAAGTAATTAATGACAGAATTTTCATTTTTGGGTGACCTAACCCTTTAAGTCTAAACTTGAACTCAAATCTATCGTAACAATGCAAGCATGATGTGAACATTAAATTTTAAATAATTCAGTGGTCTGGAATCAATACCAATGAATATTACATTATGTTATGTATTAATTGCATTTATATTGTGACATCTTTAAAGTTTTTGTTCCTAAAATGCTCTTGTGTGAAGATCTTCCACTTCATACCCCTGATTAAGCATCTAAGTCTAATTTAATCTAAGTCTAAAGTATCTTGCTTTCAAGTTTAGAAAAAATATGGCATAGAACTGTAATGTGATCAACAAACCTGGAACTACTACATAAACTGCTGTCATAGACATTCTAAGGGGTTGATTAATTGTTCTGTCAACAAAAATCACAAATTCAGCAAAGCCATGGAATAACAAATGTACATATTCCCAAAGTGTGAGGAAATATCTTGGGAAATCTCTCTCTCTGTGGCAATGCACCACTCTAGAGAAGCCCTATTTACGGTGATTAATCCTGATATGCAGAGTTCACAATTGGATCTAAAGCACATGGAACAGGAATGTATGCAACAGCAATGCCCAACTACAAAGAGAAAGACCATTATAATAACCTGCAGTTCATTCTTTTATTCTAGCACAATTTTTCCGTTTTTTAAAGAGAAAAAAAAGGAAATTAAACCATGCATTTTAGAGAAAATACTTATATTGTTCTTGGATCAGTCAAAAATACAGACTGTGCAGCTTCAAAAGATTACTGGAGAAACCACAGGGTATGAACTGAGAAAGAAGATAATGGAGTAAGATATTAAAGTCCTATAACAGTCTACAAACTCAACCAAATTTATGAGAACTGACTTTCATCACAGCTGGCAATGGATCAGCACTTGTACTGCCAAGAGTGGCTACAAATCCTGAATGAACAGACGTGTTTTAACACAATGAGAGCAGAACAAGACCTCCCTGTCAGAAAACAAACCAAGAAACTGCTCACTACAGCAGCAGCCCTTTAAGTTGGTTGTATAAAACAGATTTATATCAGTTCCTAAGCAGAAACCACCAATGTCATCAGCACATAAAGATGTTCTGAGGACGAATACATGTAAAAATTCTGAGATCTGATTCACTAAATGTTGTCTCGAACCATGGAGAGAGTTTAGGCCAAGAATAAATCAACAATGGTAAATTGATGGATTCAATCCAGGATTCAGCTGTTCAAAATATTTAATCTGGATCCGAATTATCTAGATTTGGAAATCCCATGTTTTGCTTTCCAGAATCAAGTAATCCATTTTACTTTTGTGCCAGTTTTTCAAAACAAAATAGAATTGGATACCCTGATCCATATACATACCTTTTCAGATCATTAGTGCTCCAAATGGGGTTACATTTCACAATGTGGGCTGCTAGCAATGTTAAGAACAACAGGTAGAAGAGTCAGTGAGCATTTGAATGTTTTTGTGTTTTTTTGTGTTCTCTCACAAAAGTTTTATCCTTCAAAAAAAAAAAAAAAAAAAAAAAAACAACCTTAAAATTAAATAATATTTTTTATTTTATATTTTATGGTGCCAAAATGTTTTTTTTTTACTTTACTGTAATAAAATGTTTAATATGCAGCCTAATTTCTAACGGTTAAGCTAATCAAAATTTAAACTAAATATAAAGTATATTATTTATTACATTTAAAGTTAATAAATTTTTGTTCTTGAAATACAATCTTCTAATAGACCCAGTTGTTCAAAAGTAATCTGATCGGATTTTGGCTAATGGATTGGTTCAAATCTTGAAAAAGAAAAAAAGAATTCTGAAATTGGATTAGATCACAAAATCCAATCTTGGTTTTGATCTGGATCAAGCTGTTAGTATGTGTAGTTTAAAACTTCTTAGTAAGATTAAGATACCTTTGATACATGGTTAAATGAATCTTAATATTTAATCTTGATCATTAATCTTGATTCATTTAACCATTAAAAATGATAAAAGTAGATGTAGACATTAGGGTGCCTATTAAGCCTTTCAGTACAGTAAAGTAAAAGATTTTGACACCATAAAATAATCCCCCAGACAGCAATATCAAAAACAATATCAAACAAAAATATGTAATTTTAAGTTTTTTATTTTTTTATTTTATCATAATATGTAAACTATATTGGCAAAATCATCAGATATAAACCAGTCGAAAGACGTTTTTAACAATTGCATCCCTTATTGAATGAATATTTGTTTTTGTTGTGGGTCACATGAGGGGCTACGGAAACTCCAATGGGACATGATGATGGGAGGAAAAATGTATTTAAATGCTTTTGGGTTCTCTCAAAAAAAGTTTTGCGCTCCACAAGAAACTTTGCATTCATTTGCAAAGAACTACATTTTTTAATGAGGATGCAAAGATTCTTGAGGGAACCAAAAATGTTTGTGAGAGAATGAGAAAACCATTAAAATATATAATTTGCTTCCATTTATTTTTCCCCCCATCCCCATACCTTTAGTGCTTCCATAGAGGTCTGGTTGGTTAAAGGAAATTGAAAATGGAAGGGGATGTTTATATTGTTTTATTTCTCTTCAAATAAAATACTTAAAGTGACTCCACATTGACTCTTCTACCTGTTGTTCTTAACATAGCTAGTAGCCTACATTTTGAAATGTAACCTCATTTGGAGCCCCGGTAATTCAGATTTGGTAATCTGAATAAGTGTGTATCTGGATCAGGGAGATCCAATCATATTTTGCTTTGAAAAACTGGCACAAAAGTATGATGGACAAAAAACATGGGATTTCCAAATCGAAATAATTCTGATCAGGATTAAAATATTTGAACAACTGGGCCCAGATGTTAAATCTTACGAGATGAAAAATTCAGTGTTTGGACTCTACCTGAGTTCATCAGCTTCCATAGTTGGTCCACTAAAGCTTCGTTACACAATGAAGAATCAGCTGCTTTGGTGAAAGGTGGATTCTTGGCAAGCATGCTAAGAATCTTATGCCTAAAGAGGGTAGAACATGATAAAAATATACAGTAGTTAAAAAACAATTAAAATGTATGTCCACCATAAATTGTTATATCTGAAAGGATCGACTCTGTGGTTTAATATGGAATCAGTGGTCTGTACTCCATTCCTAATAAAATATTTGCCCTTTATAATGCATTTTAAGAAGCCCAATGTATTTCAGAAAAATTTATAATCTCAAACATTTTCTTGGCTTGGAGAGATGTAGAGTCATCTTAGAATAGGCCTGTCATGATAACTACTTTTTTTGGATGATATATTCTTCCAGAAATAATTATGATAAATATTATATTGTCATTTTAAGACAATTTTATGCCACTGAATATATAATCATAAAATAACAGCATAATAATGCAAGTAGGTGTATGCACTTTCAAATGGCTCCACTAAAATCACACCAGCTCAGAATACCTGATCCACTCGCTCAACTTTACTGTAGCAAATTCTGCACAATGGCAGTGGAAATACTGGTTTAATTAAGCCATATTATGTTTGAACCAGAAACTGATTCAGAAGAAGAAGAGGAAGAGCACGAGAATGGTAACAAGTTTTATATATCACTCTCTAGAACTTCTGACTAGACATGTGCCGGTATACGATAATAAATCACGATAATGAACATGCACGATATTGTTATTATGAATTATTCTGATTTTTAGAATGCATTTTAAGAATACTTTACTCATCTACCGTTTTAAAATTATCAACACTGCTGTATGCTGCATTAAAGAGGCACACGCACTGATGTAAACAAGCCCAACCCGCATGAGCATGGCATGGCGGGACGAGTGAAGGGGATGAGTGAAGGAGATGCGCTGAATGAAAATGCACATTCACTCTCTGACAGCAGATGGCACTGATGGAACAGCAGAAATGCAGCAGTTTTACTGAAAACCTCTAAAACAAAGCAGACTCCTGCTAATAAACAGTATTTAAATGATTCAAACAACCATTCAGTTTTCTGTATTCGCTACTGTGCTCATCACATAACCAAATACTTGATACTTAAAGACATAAGGCTATTTATTTTCTAACTTAAAATCCTCCATCCTCACCTTGATTGGCCTGACTGTGTAGCTTTGGAGCACTGTCCTGAGGGAAAAATCAATCCTTCGAGCAGAAGGAAGCAAGTGTTCTTCCAGGATAACATTGTATGTGGCTTGAGTCATGCGTCCTTCACAAATACAGAGATGCCTGATTCTGATCTTCTGAGTCTAGTTTTCAGCTTTGCCTAGCACCTGGTCTTCTAATGGTTAGGCAGAGACCTGGAGAGGCCTACAGCCCACATTCTGCTCGAAGGATTGATTTTTCTCGCAGGACAATGCTCCAAAGCTACACAGTCAAGGCCAATCAAGGTGAGGATGGAGGATCAAGACCCGGTCATGGACAGCCCAAACTCCAGACCTAAAGCCCAAGGTCACAAGACAACAAACAAAGCCAAGATGCTTTATTTTTTCTGTCAGGAACTGCAATGTCACAGACTGGTAAAAAGCATGCCAAGATGCATGAAAGCTGTGATTGGAAACCAAATATTGATTTCTGAATTCTTCCTGAGTTAAAATATTAGTATGGTGTTGTTTATAAATTAACAAACTGAGCAACTTTTTGAAAACATAGCATCTTTTTGTTATTTTGGCCAGTTGCCATTTTCAGCAAATAAACGCACTAACTGACAACATCTTTACTTGAAATAAATAATTCATTTTACTCAAACACATAAATATAAATAGTAAATCCAGAGAAACTGCTAATTTTGTAGTGGTCTCCATTTTTCCCCCAGAGCTGTATATGGATATGTTTCTATGTAATCTACTTAAAAGAATGAAATGTACTTACCATTGCTAAAATAAATATTCTCTAAAAATAATTTAAAATTAGTTGAAAAGTGTGTAACCACTTACAAGGATCATCTCAAAATGACTGGTGTGGCTGATATCAGTGTATCACTAGTAATAAGATTCAAAAAGTTAGCATTTATATAAACAAAAAATAACACACAGTGAAAGACAGTGTTTGAAATCATTACTGACCTTATGTTATGGACTGGGTCATTCTGTACCAGATCCAGAAGCCACTGCAGTTCAATGGAACTCCTATCAACTGCCAATAAACAGAACATAAAATAAAAATTTTAAAAGATATTGACAAACTATAAATCTCTCCTTCGCCAGCCATCACCTAGGAATAGTAGCAAAGCTCAAATAATGAAGCTTATGTTTACTTTATGTTTCAGAGAATAGAAAGAGGAATATTAGTCTTGACAAATATATTCATTATTCAAGCTTCACAATATGGTCTTTGACGGGCCTCACACCCTACTGTAGTGTTGTGAATAAAATACGATTCCATTTTCAATCTCTTAAAAGAAAAATGTATTTTAAATTCAAAGGACTTCTATAGATGCCTCCAATCTAAACCAGTGGTTTTCAAACCTGTCCTGGAGGACCACCAGCCCTGCACATTTTGTATGTCTCCCTATATCAGACACACCCATTTCAGGTCTTGAAGTCTCTAGTAATGAGCTGATGAGTTGAAGCAGGTGTGATAGATGAGGGAGACACAAAATGTGCAGGGCTGGTGGTCCTCCAGGACAGGTTTGAAAACGACTGATCTAAACAACATTTTCATCAGAAAATGTAAAAATAGTCTGAAGAAGATCCAAACAATAATGCAATCATCAAAATAATCACTTCAGCCAACAATTCTCAAACAATGGAGAAGATTATTTCAAAGTTGTATAAATCTTTGATTTACAAACCTTTGATTTACATCACTCTTCCCTATACATTAAGGGGAGAAGGAAAAAAAGAAAACTGTACTACAACAACTGAAGAATGGGAAAACATGTAAATTGCAATGGGCAACTGTACTGTACTCCTCATAATGTAGGGTATTTTTTTCTGGAGGAATAATATCCGTTTTTTTCTTTACTCTAAAAGAGAAATGGTCTTTTTTAGGTAACAAGATGTTGGAGGCAATGTGATTCGCTAATCATTACCACATATTTTGGGATTGTCCTAACATCAAATGTTTTTGGGAAGATATCCACACTGTTTTAGAAAAGATTCTAGGAACTTCAATTGATTTCAGCTTTAGGTACTCTACCAAGCAAGGCCTCAATTGTCTCCTGGGAAAGTAGAAGCAAATACTCCTTGCATCAAGAAAGAAAGATATAACTAGATGTTGGTACAAACCTAACTCCACCACTAATACAGGTTTGGATTGAAGTTTAAAAAAATATAATTACCATAGGTTTTTTTCAGGGTTGAATAGACTATTCCTCAACGATCATGGTTGGCTTTTCAACACCATTTTCTACATAAAACTTTAACTGCCAAATTGTCACTAACTATATAAAACTAAGAGAAATAAAGGTCTGACAAAGGTCTGAGCTAATCCTCTGTCTAGGAAATGTATTGTGGTATTGATGAAAATGAAGGTGGATTTAATTTCATTAACAATGAGACCTACTGTGTGGGAAGAACAATTAACAATGCAGACTTTAAGATAAAAATAGACTAAAGACTTAATAGTTCCAGACCAACTAAATGGTCCCAGTTTTCATAAACAGAAAGAAAAAGGAGGAAAGAGAGTGAGTGGTAAAATAAAAGAGTGTACCTCTTGTATAGTCTACTACAGCCTCCAGTGCTGCAATCCTCACATCCACAAAGTGGCCATACTGAGCGTAGGTCTTGAACAGGCTGGGGTCACTGGGAATGTGGCCGTTCCTCTGTAGCATGCGAATGGCCCGCAAGCAACTACAGTACAGAATTTATCCAGGGCTCAGCTTACTTTATTTATAAGGGAGTAATTCACCCAAAAATGTCAATTCTTTCTTTAAGTACTCACCCTCATGTCGTTTCGTTTAACTTCCAAATATATTTTTTATGAAACCTGGGAGATTTCTTTCCCTCCATTTAAAGTCCATTCCTCTAAAACTTCAAAGATCCAAAAAATGTCAAAGGCATCGTAAAAATAACTAATCGAGTGGTCTAATCCAAATTCAAGTCTTCTGAAGAGACACAATGGCTTTATATGATGAACAGTTTTACAACGACAAACATACTGTAGTAAACACAGATGTTCAAATGCTTGCGTGACATGTGAAAACAACATGAGAGTGAGTAAAAGCAGAACTTGGATTTACAGTTTGGGAATAGTCATTTTGACACTTTCTTGCGAATTTGACTGCATATAATGTATAACAATGGGGAAATATTTGTGGGTCCTGATAATACTATATTAATTTAATAATTATAAAAAAGTAAAAAAAAAAAAACTTTATTTTGACTTAAAATATTGTGATGCATATCGTGAGTGTATCGTTACACACACATACAGTAGGGGTTGCACAGACTAGTCTTTACTATGCATGATCACAATCTACAATCTTATGATTCATGTTTGCTTTTAATATTATTTTAAGAACAGTTAATTCAAAACCACTCATTCAAGCCACTGAACAGTACAGACAAACTCATTTCCCTTTTTTGAATATTTTGCCTTACAAGGTAACAAAAGATTTAAAAAAAAAATGACAGACCATTTAGGCCAAAGAAGGTGTGGGCTTAAATCTTACTTCATAATTTTATCTCTGTTATTAAAAATAACAATTAAGTTTTTAAGTTTCAAATTACAAATAATAAAACACATATAACATGATACAAATAAAAAAGTGCTTTATTATTTAATTTTTCATTGAAAGTAGGTTTATCTACATGTTTACAGTAATACTATTATTAGCATTATAGTTTACAATAATTAGCCTATCATATCTGCTGCCAAATTATGAGATAATATTAAAAATATCTGGCAGTTTTCCCCCATGGTATCGAGGTCAAACTTGTGGCCAGAGAAAAAGCTGAGTGGCTTTGAAAACCACTAGCCAGAGTGGCTGGTGAGCAAAAAAGTTAATGTCAAGCCCTGTAACAGTATTTATAAGAAAATCTTTGACCTCAATTGATTGAATAAGCTAACACAAATAAAATGTGAAAACACACTAATTGTTTTCTTGCATTACAGGAGGCCCATCTAAATTTCCACAGAACACATGCATGTGAAGGGAACACAAACCTGACTGTTATGGTGTTACGGTAGCTTGGCAGCAGCTTTTCCATGTTAAGGAAGCGTGTGATTTCCTCCAAGATAAGCCGAACATCTGCATTCAAGTTGTCCACTGTCCGCACCTCATTATTAATGCTGATGGCAGGAGTCAGTGAATTTGTCAGGGCATCAATCAGCTCAGCACGATAGTAATTATCGGAAAACTGCAGTGGGAAAAACACAATTACTACTGTTCTGTGATGCTTCAGCTGACAAGTAATTTGTCAATAATTACAGCAATATATGACATCAGCATGAGATCGATTGGAAGACTTGCATGTAGCCTTCTACCTTTCACTAAAATGCTCACATACTTTCACAAATATGCTTTCTACATATTGTTTTTATTTGCTCTATTACCTTGTTCTTCCGGTTGTCATTGTATTTTATGAGGTCCAGTATAAAGCTCAGGACCTCTTTGGGACATAGGTTCTGAACATCTCTGAGCAGAGCCATGGCCACAGGCATAGTCTACAAGAAAAGAGTAGTCAAGTCTACTTTAGTGTCATTCTAGCAATATACATTATACAGCTGAGAAAAATATTGTTTCACCAGCACTGCATCGCAATACACATATTACACAAAAATGCATCAACACAAAAATACGCAAAAAAAGGCTCCTCATCTTCATTCATGAATTTTCCTCACTGACATGAATGACTGGGTTTGCAAGCTGTCCATGATACTTTTGGATGTGGTTAAGAATCAGATGATACCTTTTGCAAGAAGTAGCTCTGGAAATTAATGAAGTTGTTGGTCTTGACGATATTTGGGCAGCTTTTGCAGCAAAACATGCGTGTAAAGAGGGACTTCATGGCTGGGGGGCCAGTCCAGGTGCTCATCATGGAATTAGCAATCTAACAAAGGGCAACACAGGTATTTCAAATAGAAGTAATTTCAAACAGTACAGGAATTCAACTGCATAATAATAATGTAACTGGTTAATTTATGTTTAGACATAAATAGTATATAATTTATTCCTGTCAGTACTTGGCCATTATCATGTCACATAAACCTTAAAGGGGTGATGAATTGAGAAATCAACTTTCCCTTGAGCCTTTGATATATAAAAGGTCATGGTAATATAAGAACATCCTGTAAGTTTCAGAGCTGAAAACTTCCCTGTTAGTCAAAGAAAAGCTTTTATAGACACCAGGTCCAGAAAACAAGAGCTCTCAAATATATATTGATTAATGACGTAATAGAATGGGGAAACGCCGCCTCAACAGATAAATGTGTACGCCTGTCGCCTGCTAATATAGCCCCGCCCACCGACTCGTGGAGCTAACCTGATCACGCTAAAGAGCAAAAAAACATGCCAAAGATAGCAAGATATTGTGCTATGCCTGGTTGTGGAAGAACACAGTCCCTGCATAAGCTTCCTTCGGATTCTAATATTAGGAATGTGTGGTTGAACTTTATTAGGGGCCAAGCACCAAAGGTGAGAAGGCACCTTTTAAAACCGTTAGATTTATTATTATTATTCCGCCATTGAAGTCTATGGCAGCCCATAGAACCGTTTGCGGGAAAATATGAAATTTGGTACACTCATAGAAGTCATTACCAATAGTAACCACACCAAATTTGAAGTCTCTAAATCATTGTCTCTAGCGCCACCAACTGTACAAAGTTTCACTCATGTTTATGCCAATAACTTTTGAACCCTAATGGGTAGAAACTAAATTCTTTTTTCCTCAAGCCGATTCGATCACATTTTCGTCATTTCCGTTATGCAAATTTTCCTGCCATTTTGAACTATCTGAAAAACCTACTTTTGCGAACTCCTCCTAGGCCGTTGCTCCAATTTGCATGAACATTTTTTGTGCCAACAAAAAGTTATGGAATTCAAGTTGATTCGTGAAACCATAAACGCGCAAACAAATTTTACATAGCGGTTGCAAAATTACACTTAAGGTTATATCTTCGCAACGCTTTATCATATTCAGACCAAACTTAGTATGTGTCATCACAAGCATGACCTGAGGTAACATGCAGCGTTTCGGCACAGCGCCACCTACTGGTACGGAGATACTAAAAATGGCTATTTTTGCTTATTACTTCTGAACCATTTGTCCATTAAAAAGTGGTCTTGTTAGATTCAGGACGTCATGCCGAGTTGACTGAAATCCAATTTTACCATGTCGGCCATTTTGACTGTCGGCCATCTTGAATTATGTGCAAAAATGCTGTTTTTTTTTAAAGCATGAACGGATTTTTACAGAACTCGGTATGGGTCATCACCATAATGCCCTGAAGTAGTCTGAGAAGTTTCGAAACAGCGCCACCTAGTGGACAATTTTTTCCCAAACACTCATAACTTTGGGTGTGGTTGACTTTTTTTCATGGGAGTAACTTTTTTGGGCTCCTAAATCCTTGCTGAGTCCAACGATACCAGATTTGCCAGGTTTCAGCATACGGTTTGTGCAGCGCAGTTATTAAGCGCTTATAAAACATTAGCTGATATCTTCGAAACCGCTAGTCAGATCGAAACGAAACCAGCGTCAGAAGTTCGGAAACATAGGTCGATAGCTACATGTAATAGACCAAACGTCAAAATATTGATAGTAAGGGGTAGTAAAATCCAATCAAAGTCAGGTGTCAGTCATTTTTTAAGTGTTTTTTCCATAGACTGTATAAAAATATGGACGAAGTGTCAGTGACGTCACCCATAGGATTCTGCAGAGCAGTTTTGAAGCGTAAAGTAGGGTCGAACTGGCCATTGCCATCTTAGCAACGCGTCACCGCACGTCACTCCCGGATAACAGAAAATGGGCAAAGAGGCGGACGTGGGCGGAGCTGAGGTGACGCAATTACTAACAAACAACAGATAAATGGCTACCCACCTGCCACTCAAAGTGGCCACGCCCTTAATTATGCAGATATGTAAGGCTTTATATAATGTGAACAAGTGAGTTGTAAAAAAATGTACCCCCCTCACAGTTGTCATGAAGGGCAAAATTAGCCATTTAGACCAAAACTAGAATTTGTACCAGGCTATAAACATGTTTTCTGCTGTAAAGTTGGGCATTTTAACATGGGGCTTAATGAGATTCTCCTCCCTTCTGGAGACTGTCCCTAGTGGCCAGTCAATGAACTGCAGTTTAATCCACTTCCATATTGGCTTCAAGAGAGATCGCGGGAGATTGCCGTTTGGTTTTTTCATATAAATGTCTATAACTCCAAAACGAAATGAGATTTTCACCAAAATTCACACACACATCTAGGGGCTCGCTCCGACACACAAAAGATTTGGTATGGTTGTGGCACTTGGTGGCGCTATAATTAAGCAAAACATGAAATTGGCTCTATACAACTCAATGGATTCATGTGGGGTGTCAACATTTTTGCTTAAAACTTTCTTCAAATGTCTTTACTCATTTTTTGCAGTTGATCTGCTGCTAGCTTCCTTATTTGCCTTTGTTGCGCTTGGCCCCAGTATCGCTGCTTGTTTTTAATGAAGTTCCAGCTCACGTGCGTAAGACATTGCACGTTTGTTTGCTTCATTTCACTGCGGAATCGTTTGTAAACAAGACAGGTCGAGACTGGATTTGCAGACATATTGATATTACACAATGATGTGTCCTATATATTGGAGCCGACAGGAATGGTGCAACACACTTATGTGAGTAAAACATGTTTTTTTAATATGTGATAGTATTGCTTTGTTACAGATCGTTTTGATTATGTGTACGTGTCTAACTGAACATATCTTAACACGCTGTCAAAGGCTGAAGAATCCTTTATTTGTTGGTTCATTGCGATTCGGGATCAGACATGTAACGTTATGGGCCAGGGCTCGCAAAGCCCAACATCCCGCGGCTATGTGTTTTCCAGAAGGGCTACCAAAATGTAAGCCCGTCGGCAGGCCGGTGGATTTTTAATAGTGAAATAACACATTTTTTGATCTGCGTTGTTCACTCTCTTGACTTGATATTTGAAGAGAACGCGGTCGCGCTTGTGTATGGTGTGCGCTTATACCCACCAATCTGGCGGGCCAAGTAACAAAAAAAAATTCCAATCAATCGTGGATGGATGAGAGTTAAATCATTTTGAGAGCCCTGGGAGAGAATCTTTCCGGTTGCCGCTTTCAAAACAATCCCTCATGTGAACTGACCGGGGAGTTGAAGCTCATTAAATATGCAAATCTTATCCAATCCTAGCCGTAGGCGTTTACATCCAAGTGTACAGTGCGGCACGCCCATCAAAACCGAGCTATATAAATGCAGTCTATGTAAAAAACACGCGAACATGAAGGGCAAAGACAACATTATAAAAAAAAATTAAAAGCCAGTTCATGACATTTTAATATGCTCACGTGGTGCAAAAGAAACATTGTTTATCATCATCACAGTTTTAAGTGGTTGTGTTGCTTAATACCTTAGCCAGACAGAAGCAGGCCTGCATGCGGACTTTATAAAAGCACTGGTCTTGTTCTAGTATATCCGTAAGAGCAAGTCGTGATGCAGGAGTGGGAAATTTTTCCAACGCTGAAATAGCCTCCTCCTGGGCCACTACATCCCTCTCGAACCGGAGTTGGTACTGCCACATGAAATCAGCCTGTTCAAACTCTACCTTCCGCAAGATGGACATGTCTGGATCAATTCGGATCCACAGCAGAGGAGAGTCAGCACTGTGACGTAAAAACAGAAGAAAATGGTTTATTGCAGGTACAATGATGAAATTAATCAAGCTCTCTTTGACTTGGACTAAATAGGACAGCCATTATAAGATAGTATTACAAGAAAGGGTCAAAGGTAATAATCAGCCATGGGAGTTTTTATTTACAAGAGTCTGAATTACTTAAATAAGCCATGGTGGTTTGTATTTAACATCACAGACTGACATGTCTTTTAAAGATCTGACCCAAAGAGTACTGAACAAAATAAATGAAGTAAAAGTATCATTAATTTCCCCCCAAAAAAGTTGTGTGAGTAGAATAATAAGTACTTGCCCAAAAAACTACTTGAGTAAGAATAAAAGAGTAGCTTATTTAAAAGTACTCATGAATAGTGAGTACTGAGCTGTGGATGTTCAGAGCAGTGCAAAGAATATAAAAACCTTCAGAAACTCATATGAGAGTTCAGCACACACAGAGATGGGTTAAAAAAAAAAACTCCAAAATGGCAGCATTTTTTGTTTTTTGTGATGAAAAGAAATGAAAAGAAAAGAACAGCTTACCTCACTTAATGCACTGAAACAGGCAAAGATTTTGAGCTAACATAAACTACATTGCACATTCCATTAAATATGAAAACAATTAAACTTAAAAGGCACATTGTTTTAAAAGGACATCTTCCCCTTTCTACATGTACTCAAATTGTTAGGCTGATAATATAATTTATAATGAAAATTTTGAAATATATATTTTAAAAGATTGGCTTCATAATATTTAGCATTTAATCATATGCTGATGCATCATTAAAGGGGTACTTCAGCGCTGGGAAGATGAATATATTTAAAAAGGTCATTGATGTAGTAGAAATGTGAAATTATTTTTGAGTTTGGTGCCTTCTAGATTGAGAAAACACAGAAAATGTATTTTTGTCTCATAGGGATGAAAGACAACAATTCCCAGAACGCACTGCTTCATTGCCCTACTCTAGGCGCGGCTAGTCGGCTACTGGTTTACTGGATCACTTGCCTACCACGTTCATTTTCAGAAAATCAGTTCAGTTAGAGACACTACAATTAAAAACTGAACGTGTCTGTTCGATATAATGCGAGTGAGCCGATTGAGCGTCACGGCACAAACGCAGCAGGATCGGATTACATTCATCACATTGGCTGAGGTAATCGCGGGATTCACGGCTGCGGCTGCATTCACAGCGCGTGTTCAGGTCATGTCTTTGGAAGCTTAACTTTCATAGGAAGTTTAAAAGTTAAAACACTCAGTTTGGTCTCCACCATTTCGTTTACATGAATCTCCGCAGCTCCGCGAGCCGAGTGCTGTGAGTGTGATGTTGAAAACATGAGGAAACAGCAAATCCTGCTGGCTGTAGTCTTCAGCCTCTGGCCAAACACTCCTCCGATGACACAAAATGACGATATTTGCGTCATCGGAAGAATTTTTCCAGAAATAAAATACATAATTCTCTCGCCTCAAGGTCATATGAGGGGGTACGATCATTTGAATATACTCCCGGATTTCTACTGATACAAAGCTTAATGCTAATCGCTGAAGTAACCCTTTAAGGAGAGAAAAGAACGCACAAGAAGAAGATAAACTAGGTATATGCATGTGTTTACTGTATGTAGAAAGAAGCCAGAGTGCTGTTATTGCAGAATCAATAGGAAAGGGTATACAAATGCTCAGGAAAAAACTGAAACAAAAATGAGTATGAATGAAAAAAAGAAAATAAAGCTAACATAAGCAAACCAATGACAAATGTTGCCTTAAAATTCCTTAAAAGTTAGAACATTCATTGATCTACATGGGATAGGAGCATAAAGAATAAAATCAGCTTACTCCATGGCTGACAGGTCCATGTCAACTTCCTCTCCATTCATCAGAGGGATTTTCTTCTTCTTGTTCCTGGCAAAGAGAGAATGTAAAAGGATATATCTTTTTTTCTTACAAATGCTGGACAAGAATTGTAAATGCAACACTAATAATCTGCTGTTATATATAGCCATATATCGTGCATCTGGAAAGTATTCACAGCACTTTATATTTTCCACATTTTGTTTTGTTCCCTTATTCCAAAATTGATTAAATTAATTATTTTCCTCAAAATTCTACAACCCGAATTCTGGAAAAGTTGGGACGTTTTTTTAAATTGAAATAAAATGGAAACTAAAAGACTTTCAAATCACATAAGCCAATATTTTACTCACAATAGAACATATATAACATAACAAATGTTTAAACAGAGACATTTTACACGTTTATCCACTAAATGAGCTCATTTCAAACTTGATGCCTGTTACAGGTCTCATAAAAGTTGGGACGGGGGCAACAAATAGCTGAAAAGCAAGACAATTTTGTTTCAGCTGGGAGAACATCTAGCAACTAATTAATTGATATCAGGGCTGTAACATGATTAGCTATAAAAGGGATGTCTTAGAGAGGCAGTCTCTCAGAAGTAAATATGGGCAGAGCCTGTGAAAAAAGTGCGTAAAAAGATTGTGGAATACTTTAAAAACAATGTTCCTCAATGTCAAATTGCAAAGGCTTAGCAAATCTCAATCTACAGTACATAACATCAGACGATTCAGAGAGACTGGAGAAATCTCTGAGCATAAGGGACAAGGCCGAAGACCTTTATTGGATGCCCATGGTCTAAGCTCTATCGTGCAAAAAGGACATGGTCCAGAAGTGCTGACATGTCCTGAGAGTCAAGGCTTATTTAAAATGGACTGTTTCAAAGTGGAAAAGTGTTCTATAGTCAGATGAGTCCAAATTTGACATTCTTGTAGGAAATCACGGACACCGTGTCCTCCGGGCTAAAGATGCAGGAGACATTCCAGAGTCTTATCGGCTTTCAGTTTAAAAGCCAGCATCTCTGATGGTATGGGGGTGCACATGTGCACACGGTATGGGCAGCTTGTATGTAGAGTGGCCAGATGGAAGCCACTCCTCAGAAAAAGGCACATGACAGCCCACCTAGAGTTTGCCAAAAGACACCTGAAGAACTCTCAGACAAAATTCTCTGGTCTGATGAAACAAAGATTGAATTCTTTTGCCTGAACATCAAGCGTCATGTCTGGAGGAAACCAGGCAGCGATCGTCACCTGGCCAATACCATCCATCCCTAAGCAATGAAACATGGTGGTGGCAGCATCATGCAGTGGGATCGAGGAAAGATGAATACAGCAATGGTAAAGAGACATCCTTGATGAAAAGGAGCTCAGACTGGGGCGAAGGTTCATCTTCCAACAGAACAATGGCCCTAAGCACACAGCCAGGATAACAAAAGAGTGGCTACGGGACAACTCTGCGGATGTCCTTGAGTGGTCCAGCCAGAACCCAGACTTAAACACGATTACACATCTCTGTAGAGATCTGAAAATGGCTGTCCATCCAACCTGATGGAGCTTGAGAGGTCCTGCAAAGAAGAATGGGAGAAACTGCCCAAAAATAGGTGTGCCAAGCTTGTAACATCATACTCAAACAGACTTGAGGATGTAATTGGTGCCAAAGGTGCTTCGACAAAGTATTGAGCAAAGGCTGTGTGTGAATACTTATGTATTGTACATGTGATTTTTTTTCCTTTGTTTTTTATTTTTAATTAATTTCAAACAAATTTCTTTCACGTTATTATTATGGGGTATTATTAAGCAAGTCCTACCTTCTGCTTTTGGAGTGGCAGGGAATGTCATGTTTGAGACTGTTCTCCTCTATCTGCAGTGTGTGGTTGAATGACCCATCCAATTCCTGCACTGTCACTTTAATGGGGCCCTGATGAAAATAAAAAGCCTGTGCGTGATCATTGTTGGACCACTTAGAACACCATATTGAGCCATTTGTTTAATGAAACACTTTCTTTTATCCATCTACACATTCTCTCAGACAATTTTCCCTACAGTTTACTCTCTTCCGTCACTCACCACATATTTCTGTGTCCCAGACGAAGTGTAGTCCTGACGGATCTCTAGTTCCAAAACATTTCTTTTCCTGTTGAAGGCAAAACTTCCAAAAAATTTTACCACCCCACTCTGGTCTCTGAGGTTGATGAGTCAACGGTAATAATATATTAAAGAACTACAATACTTAAGAACTTGAGCTCATTTTTTTAAGTAAAGAGCAACTGTAACATTTGTGTTTTCACAAAGATTAATTTGTCAGGAAAGATCATCAGATGTGCTGTTCGTGGATGTGGAAAATTAAATCCCATCCCACTACAACAAATGCAAATAAAACTTATTATTGTTTCTGTCATGGAACAAAAAGGTAATTGCCACATTTATCTCACAATTCTGACTTTTTCTCGCAATTGCAAGTTTACATCTCGCAATTCTTACTGTTTTTTTCCTCAGAATTGCAAGTTTATATAGTTTATAGCAAATGTGATTTAATATCTCGTAACTCTGACTTTAAATCTTGAAATTCTGGCTTTATAACTCGTAATTGTGAGTTTATATCATGCAATTGTGAGAAGAAAAAAAAAAATCAGAATTGTGAGAAGTCACAAATATCTTTTAATTAGTTTATTCTGTGGCTGAAACGAGCTTCCATACCAAGGGTATCTGCACACAACTTAATTTTTTTCTGTTCAGGTTTTAAAAGACCTTATTGTTCTAAGGTAGGGCAATTTCTATGGCAACATCCTAACCATAGATTGTAAAAAAAATATGGACAGTGTCCGTAACGTCACCCGTAGGTTTCTGAAGAGCATTTTTTAAGCCTAAAGTCGGCCGTTGCCAATATGTCACTCCGAAATAACGGAAAATGGGCAAAGAGGCGGGGTGTGGGTGGAGCTATGGGTGGAGCCTCAATCCACCTGTCATTCAAGTGGCCACGCCCTTAATTATGCAGAACTTTAAGGCTAAATGTAATTTAAACTTGAGTTATAAAAAAAATTCACTCCATTCAGTTGTCATGAAGGGCAAAATTAGCTGTATAGACCAAAACCACTTTTGTACCAGGTTTTAAACATATTCTGCAGTAAAGTTGGGCATTTTAACATGGGGGAGATACAGATTTGACTCCCTTTTGGAGCCAGCCTCTAGCGGTCAATCAATGAATTGCAGTTTAAGTCACTTCTGTGTTGGATTCAAGAGTATATATATATATGTATATATATATATATATATATATATATATATATATATATATATATATATATATATATATATATATATATATATATATATATATATATATATATATATATATATATATATATATATATATATATGTATGTATGTATGTATGTATGTATGTATGTATGTATGTATGTATGTATGTATATATATATATATGTATATATGTATGTATGTATGTATGTATGTATGTATGTATGTATGTATGTATGTGTGTTTATGTATGTATGTATGTATGTATGTATGTATGTATGTATGTATGTATGTATGTATGTATGTATGTATGTATGTATGTATATATATATATATATATATACATATACATATATATATATACATATATACATACATACATACATATACATACATATACATACATACATATACATACATATACATACATACATATACATATGTATTTTCGATCCACAGGTTTCGATCCATTTCTTGTAAGGTGACAGTTTGCAGGTGGTATAAACACCATAAGATAAACAATGTCATAATTCATCAACAGTAATTAATAAGCAATTTCCAATGGCTTAGCATAAATCTGCAATATTCATTGAACTGCTCTGACAGCGTCTGCTCTGAAAGAGTCTGTAGAACGTGCAACAGCGCCATGTTTTTACTGTGAAATGTGCAGCACTCACATTTATTTAAATAGTCGTTTTTTAAAGTTTAATAATCACAGTAAGCCATTTCGCGATTCATATTATTCTATACACAAATTTAAGACTTCTTGAAAATGATAATTAAGACTTTTCTTATGCCATATAAGATACGACTTTTTAAATTTAAGACTTAAGATGTTTTAACCCATGGGGACCCTGATGAGCTACACCTGACAACAGAGCAAATGAATAATGAAAAAATAGTTTTTTTGGAACGTTTGTTTTCATGCATCCATTTCAGTTAACCAATTATCACAGTGGTCATTTACTGAAAAGTCTTAAATGAGACATAGCATAGCTAATAGTTTTGCAGTAATTGTTCAAAATATTTGATGCCAGAATGCAGAAACTGACCAATCAGAATCAAGTATTACTAGAATCCACAAAAGAAATCAAGAAACATAACTTCACCCCACATAAAGCCTGTGAATTTGAAGGATACACCCATTGCTTGATGAGGGGTCCGATGTCCTTCCCTGACACGTTGGAAATGGATTTGAGGAATCCAGAAGTGGATACAAGCATCTGGCTCCACATGTGAGACTGATATTTCTGGGATGAGGCTGTGCTGGCCAGACTCAAGAGCTTATTAAACACCTGAAGAGAGATTTGAATGCCTTAGACTGACCAGTTTATAATCAGCCACAAGGACAGTTAACATTTAATATAGAAAATGAGTTGTAAATCAAAGTGTGTGGGTGGTCTAAAAGGAAATCAAGGATTTGAGAGGAAACCATTGAGAGGAAACCAACAAACACACAAACAAACAAACAAACAAACAAACAAACATGTAACCACCATGAAATATACCCCCTTTAAAAAAAAAAAAGTGTTTTAGTTCCTATACCTGCAACATGAACTCCATGCTTATTCGGTTTTCAATGAGCCTCATGACCAGGTGGGCTTTGCATTGGAACATCTTGTAATATTCCCAGGACAATGTGTGGGGGTGTCTGATGGAAAAATGCAGGTGGGGTGTTGGACTGAAAAGAAAAAAAGACATATCTTACTCACTCTGTGCAAAACAACAGCCCTTGCGAAAGTTTGGATGAGTGTGTGTCATTTATAAACAATGATAGAGGTAAGGTTATAACTTGTCTTTTTCTTTTCCTCCAGAGAAGGTGGGATGTAGCAGGACTCCACCCATCTTTAGCTCATACTCGACAATCGTGTCCAGCTCCTGTAGGTTAAGACAAACAAACAGTTCAGCAATTAAAAAGTTAATGTTTGGGCATATAAACATTTGTACTCTTGGCCAATTTGAAAAGCACTATCTCTCCTTTGTCGACCACTTTACTTTATACCTCCTTAATCCAGTGACGATACTCATTGACTCCAAATGTTTTCTTCAGGTAGAGGCCATAAATATATCCTGAAATTCCCTTCAAAACCCACTCATCACACCTGCAATTCAAAATACACACACATTTACTGTATATATACACACATACATACATACATACATACATACATACATACATGCATATACATATACATATATATATATATATATACACATACACTCACCTAAAGGATTATTAGGAACACCATACTAATACTGTGTTTGACCCCCTTTCGCCTTCAGAACTGCCTTAATTCTACGTGGCATTGATTCAACAAGGTGCTGAAAGCATTCTTTAGAAATGTTGGCCCATATTGATAGGATAGCATCTTGCAGTTGATGGAGATTTGTGGGATGCACATCCAGGGCACAAAACTCCTGTTCCACCACATCCCAAAGATGCTCTATTGGGTTGAGATCTGATGACTGTGGGGGCCATTTTAGTACAGTGAACTCATTGTCATGTCCAAGAAACCAATTTGGAATGATTCAAGCTTTGTGACATGGTGCAGTATCCAGCTGGAAGTACCCATAAGATGTTCTCATTCTGTTTACGCCAAATTCTGACTCTACCATCTGAATGTCTCAACAGAAATCGAGACTCATCAGACCAGGCAACCTTTTTCCAGTCTTCAACTGTTCAACTTTGTGTGAGCTTGTACAAATTGTAGCCTCTTTTAACTATTTATAGTGGAGTTGAGTGGTACCTGGTGGGGTCTTCTGCTGTTGTAGCCCATCCGCCTCAAGGTTGTGCGTGTTGTGGCTTCACAAATGCTTTGCTGCATACCTCGGTTGTAACGAGTGTTTATTTCAGTCAAAGTTGCTCTTCTATCAGCTTGAATCAGTCGACCCATTCTCCTCTGACCTCTAGCATCAACAAGGCATTTTCGCCCACATGACTGCCACATATTGGATGTTTTTCCCTTTCCACAACATTCTTTGTAAACCCTAGAATGCTTGTGTGTGAAAATCCCAGTAACTGAGCAGATTGTGAAATACTCAGACCGGCCCGTCTGGCACTAACAACCATGCCACGCTCAAAATTGCTTAAATCACCTTTCTTTCCCATTCTGACATTCAGTTTGGAGTTCAGGTGATTGTCTTGACCAGGACCACACCCCTAAATGCATTGAAGTAACTGCCATGTGATTGGTTGATTAGATAATTGCATTAATGAGAAATTGAACAGGTGTTCCTAATAATCCTTTAGGTGAAAATATATATATGGCCGAGAAGTGCAAAACAAATCACAGTTATGCAATGGCAAGTCCATAAACAAATTAACAAGTTAGAAAACACAATAACAATTCCGGAAACAAAATAAATCAGAGAACACAATGTCAAAACTGAAAACAAAATAGCAAGTCAGACACACAACGACTTTTTTTTGTTATTGTGTTTTCTATTTTGTTAATTAGTTTTTAGACTTTCAATTGTGTTTATAATTTGTTGCTTTGTTTTTGAATGTGTTATTTTGTTTTAGTAATTTTGATTTGTTTTGCACTTGCCAGTGTAATATACACATACACATCCTACAGCCCAAATTTAGTCTACACAGAGGCCATATTTTGATTTTAATGTTTTAAAATATGAGCTTAATACTACTCAACCATTTGGTAGACCACACTTTAAGTCACTATATTTCATTGAAAAATGCATCAAGCTTAACTCAACCTGAATGAGCCATCTCTATCGTTTGGTGTAGTTGTGCAATGCTAGAAAAATCAACTACTAGATGCCACTTTGTCTGTGAGCAGCATGCCTTTTCAGTGTTCCTTCAAACAGCATGTGACACAGCGAAACATTTAATCATCCTTTGATGACGCATATCAGCAGGACTTTTAAAGGTAAAACTATTTTGTTGATCATTTCAGAGGAGTTGTTAAACAGAATTATGTAACTTAATTAAACAAAAATAAGTCTTATAAGGGTCAACATTTTTTCAAAACATGCTCTACCAAACGGTTGAGATGTCATTTTATGGTAGAGAAGCTAGCTAATGTTGGTAAAATTAGCCAATGTTGGCAATATTAGTTAATGTTCGTAAAATGAGCTATTTACAATGAACAAAAGGGTTAGTGTTGTTAACTCATGGTAAACTATGGTAAATCATGCTAGAATCATTTTAAATCATGGTAAATCATGCTGCAGCCATAGTAAACTAACTATGGTAAATCATGCTAGAAGCATGGTAAACTATGGTAAATCATGCTAGAACCCTGGTAAATTATGGTAAATCATGCTAGAATCATAGTAAACTATGGTAAATCATGGTAAACTATGGTAAATCATGCTAGAGTCATAGTAAACTATGGTAAATCATGCTAGAGTCATAGTAAACTATGGTAAATCATGCTAGAGTCATAGTAAACTATCGTAAATCATTATAGAATCATGGTAAACTATGGTAAATCATAATCATGGTAAACTATGGTAAATCATGCTAGAGTCATAGTAAACTATGGTAAATCATGGTAAACTATGGTTAATCATGCTAGAATCATAGTAAACTATGGTAAATCATTATAGAATCATGGTAAACTATGGTAAATCATAATCATGGTAAACTATGGTAAATCATGCTAGAATAATTTTAAATCATGATAAACTGGTATATCATGCTAGAATTATGGTTAACTATGTTAAACCATAATAAACTATGGTAAACTATGGTAAATCATAGTAAACTATAGTAAATCATGGTAAACTATGGTAAATAATGCTAGAACAATGGTAAACTATGGTAAATCATGCTAGTATTATAGTAAATTATGGTAAATCATGCTAGAGTCATAGTAAACTATGGTAAATCATGGTAAACTATGGTAAATCATGCTAGAATAATTTTAAATCATGGTAAACTGGTATATCATTCTAGAATCATGGTAAACTATGGTAAACCATAATCATGGTAAACTATGGTAAATCATGCAAGAATAATTTTAAATCATGATAAACTGGTATATCATGCTAGAATCATGGTAAACTATGTTAATTCATAGTAAACTATGGTAAATTATGGTAAACTATGGTAAATCATAGTAAACTATGGTAAATCATGCTAGAGTCATAGTAAACTATGGTAAATCATGCTAGAGTCATAGTAAACTATTGTAAATCATGGTAAACTATGGTAAATCATGCTAGAATCATAGTAAACTATGGTAAATCATTATAGAATCATGGCAAACTATGGTAAATAATGTTAGAATAATTTTAAATCATGGTAAACTGATATATCATGCTAGAATCATGGTAAACTATGGTAAATTATGGTAAACTATGGTAAATCATGGTAAATCATGGTAAACTATGGTAAATCATGCTAAATTATGGTAAGATGTGTTTGGAGCCATCAACAGCAGCCATCAGATTTTTTATTGGTCAAGAAATTGCCCTTAATATGACTTGTTCTTAATATTGTTCTTTTATTATGAACAGACATCTCAACCGTTTGGTAGAGGACTGTATCTAAAATACTGACGGGTCTAATTTAAAAAAAAAAAATTATTTGTTGTTATTGTTATCATCATGAATAAAAAAAATGCAAAGAAATTATTTTTCCTTTGCTTTTTTCATGGTGTGTAGCTTAAAGGGTTAAGATCTGGTCATGCAAAGACATAAGCCAGTGTGTTTGAATGGATTTCATTAGCAATGCTAGAGACCATTCACTCTAACCCTGCTGTCTTCAGTTACAGGGTTAAATGGCATTAAACAACACCATTAATTGAAGGCAGGCGACTGTTCTTCATTTCAAAGCAACTTCAGTTCTCCAGCTGCGACTTGTACAAGCTCAAATCAATAAATAAATAAAGTCTGCAACAGAAAACTCCACATCTGATTTTGATTTCAGACAATTACCACACAAGGGGGTTTATTGTAAGAAGCTTTGGACAAAGAACTACAGCATCTGACCAAATGGACCTCACACTCTCTCAGGAGCGCACGCACACACGCACAAAGAGTACTTTAGTAAGAAAGCCTGCACGAGGGGAGAAATCATCTTTATGACGCATAACAGAAAAACACGAGAGGGATCTATCAAGCTTGACAACAATGAAAGACAAACAAGTAGTGCAAAACTAGAGCCCTGAAAAGGAAAAGGGAAATCAGACTAAAAGAGACTGTGATACCTTCATGAATAATTTCTACATCAAAGACCTTTTTAGTCTGACATATAACTACTTTTTAGATTTTTAAAGCATTAGTACAGTTTTTTTTAAAGGTCCCATGGCATGGCATTTTTCTATTATTTTATAATGTTTCCTGAGGTGTACTTATATTGTTAGTATGATTTTTACATTAAAAAAAAATTCATAATTTAGAAATAAAACAAATTTTTTCTATCCTGTTATTACCCCTCTGGCTGAATGCCCTGTTTCAAGGGGCTTGTCTGCTGTGAGACTTCAGTGAAAACGCCCACTGTTTCGATTGGCTGACATCTTTGCATTTGAAATGAGTGTTAGATTATGTTGCGGAGGGGGCGTGGTTTAGCGAGGCACTGCACTGACTGCATGCATGAGAGAGAGAGAGGCTGACTGCTGGGCACTCATGAATCATGGAGAGCTGGAGGAAGTTTTATTGTACCGAGTTATTAAAATAGCGCTGTGCTGTTAGCACAAGCTTATTTGTATCTGAGAGTTCTGATCGCTCTCTGTAGTTGAATCACTTAATAAGGGATTTGTTTCATGCTACTAATAGAAACGATCGTTTTAGTCACTGGCTTGATTCACTGATGCATTACACTTAGGGCATCAAGACGGCGATTGACTATCTAGAAAGAAAGTCTGAGTGAACTTGAATGATTAGCTACACATCAGAAATCACTGATCACAGATCAGGCATTAATGAACACTGTTACTCACTGTTTGTCGCGGTGCTGTCGAATCCATATCATAAAGTCTGTTTGTAAAGCCTGTGCAGACAAACTGAATACATTTTCTCCGAATGCTATGGGAGGGCAAAGCAGAGGAAGGGGAGGTAACCTCTCCGGTGTTCACGTCATAACCGTAGAGCTTTCAGATCAGCTCATCTGGGCTGTCATTTTCTCAAAGGCAGAGAAAAACAGCCATAACTCGGTTTACACTGATCAAAATGTCTAGCCACTTGGGGACAATATTCAGGCTAGGGGAACTCATATTAATGTTGAAAAACCTCATAAAATGAAAATTTCATGCCATGGGACCTTTAACCCAATAATAGGTTAAATGTCTTGCTCAAGGACAAGGGTAATGTTCATAGACCATGTTGAGTTTGAAATATAAAGCCAGGGGGCCAAAATTCTAAATCAAAACCAAAAAAGAAGCAAGAAGCACCAAATGTAAAATAAAATTGATTTGGCAAGAAGATTTATCCCCCAGTTGACCGGTGAGTAGTGGCTTTATAAAAAATTAAAAGGAAATGTATTGCCTTAAGCCACCAAAATGAAAACTATATATGAGAACAAAATCATAATGTGTGTGTGGTGCAGTTTTAAAGGGAGACAGATCTGGTTCATTTTGTAGGTGACAAAATGGCGTGGTGGGTTCATTAAAACTATTCGAAGAAACAAACACCTGACAAATAATTTTTTTTTAATCAAAGAAAGAAGAAATAAACCTATCAAATTGTTGTGTCCTGGGGATGTATTATGTGTATTAAGGTTTTTGGATATAGTATTTTGTGTTGAGTAGTATTTTTGTTATGTGCTCTGTCATTCTCCCTCACTCTGCTTGCCTTGTAGCCACACCTGTTGAGTGTGCTGCAGAGCTAGCACTATAAGAGATTTGAGAAGATTGCTTGAGAGTGGTTTACTTCTCCCCTGCACCAGACTTGTGTGTTCCTGCAATTGCATGTAAAACTGGTGTGATGACTTTTGTGCTTATACACGGATAGTTGACCCAAAAATGACTAAACGATGACAGAATTTTAATTTTGAGGGAAGCTCATGTTGTTTATTTATTTTACCTTGATAGGTCATTTAGGTTCTCCTTCCATTAGCTAGACAATCTTTTGTTTGTTGTTTTGGCTAGACCTTCTACAGAAGATTGATTAGTTCAATTTTTCTTTAACTGAAATGAAATAACTTTAATTTGCATTAAAGTCAATAATCTTTGTGGTAAATCACATTTGGTTGATTAACATTTTTGGAGCAGAGGACTGAAGGGAATCCTCGACGTTTACATTTCTCCTTTTTGATTTAATTTAGTCCTGTTACCCAGTCCCAACCCTAGACTGGGTGAGCTTGTAACACAATAAACACAATATCCTAGGCTTGGCAGAATCAACTGCTTACCAAAACAAAAACATTCCATAATGTAACCAGGCAAGCTCAAAGTACCTTCCTGCAACCAGTCATGTATGATAAGTAGAGATTCAAAAATACCACATTTTCCAAAATGAGGCATATACCGATACTTTCATTTTTAGTACTTGCCGATAAAGATATATCATTTTTAACCCTTGTGTATTGTTCAAATTCACTACCATTTTGTTATGTTCGGAATTAAAATATCCACTAAATTAAACTGCTGTAAAAATCAGATACTTAATTTTTTCTTTGCATAAATCTGTTGATCAACCTTAGACCTGATCAAAACTACTAAATGTTTTTTTTTTTTTAATCCACGATTTTTATAGGCTGGCGTGGCCATACTCAATTCTAGTCAGAATATGAGTCTGGTACCGCTCCATTGGGCTTTGATTATGGGACGTGTTTCAACCGAACCAGGAAAGACCTCAATTGGATAGACCCACAACCAATCAGAGCAACGGAGCGATGTGTAACGTTAGTTGTCAAATGTCAACAGAACTCAACTGCACTGTGTTGCCAAGTCCGTGTTTGTCTCCATGTCCGCGGGTTGAAGCGACCCCAATTATGTGTTTATATAAACACAGGAATGCGAATTTTAGCAGGCAACCTTGACAAAATAACATATTTTGCCAACCAAACGACATTTTTTTTCCGGAGAACACCCCAGAAAGTTATTGTTTTGAGCTATAGTTTTGAGTAGCAATTGTGTGCGACATTGCAAAAAACTTGGCAACCCTGTCTGCACGTACGCAGGATTAAGTAACTTTACAAGAAAAATATGAGTGTAAACGATCTTTGCCAGTATTGTAATAAAAGGATTTAAGGATACACAGAGTACTTACCAACACGATCATCATTTCTGAGAGAAATAGTGAAGGTGAATGCATATACGAACAAGTTCTCCGTTTAGGACAAGAGCAAATTCAACCCAATCGCCTTTGATGACGTGGAGGATTAAGTTACTGTTGATCATCTGTCCATCATCGTCTAAAGCCCGCCCTGACGATTTCATTGGTCCAAACAGTTTCTGTTCGGGCATAATTACTCCTCTATGGAGCGAGGCCAGACCGAATTGCCCGAGCAAAAAAATTTGTGGGCGGGGCTAAATTCGGTTGGCATCCAGGCTACGATTTTTACTCTTTAATTGCCAAATTCTATTGCTATCGGGTTAATGGTGCCACCTGGTGATCAACAGTAAAAATTACAAATTTTACCTCTTCCCTACAGGGAAAACCACCAACAATCAGAATGCATGATTATATGGTGTCATGGCTTTGCAATCAAAAAAAAATTATAATGAAGTCAATGGTGCAAAAACAGCCATGAAGAACAAATGAGGGAGAAAAAATTCTGCTGCACAAAAACTAACAATGCATCAAAGCTAATGTTGTCAATAGTCTTTGACATGACCAAGACTGATGAAACGTAAAAAAATATCCAGTCCACAATCACTTTTTATATTGAAAATAAGTAATTTTGTGTCAATTAACTTGGCAATTAAAGAGTAAAAATCCAGGATTTTTTTAAACATTTAGTAGTTTTGATCAGGACTGATGTTGATTAATAGATATGTGCAAAATTTTGAAAAAAAAATGTATCTGATACATTTTTACAACAGCTTAATTAAGTGGATGTTTTTATCCCGAACATAACGAATGTTGAGTTTTTAAAAAAAAATCTCAAAACAAAAAAAGATTTGTCACCAAAAATCATTCCATTTGCTGAAACACAGAGAAAGTTGTGGCCAAATTAAGACTCAACAGCACCCCATAGTGGATGAAAACGTCCCCAACATAAAATAAGGGTTAAATAAATATATTAGATGGCGAAACCGAAAGAATATGAATCATAGATTCATTGATTTCATTTGTAGCACATTATATATATATATATATATATATATATATATATATATATATATATATATATATATATATATATATATATATATATATATATATATATATATATATATACACACACACACACACATATATACATATACATATAAATATATTTCCTTCAGTTATTTTACTGCTTAATTACGCCTGTTAAAATGTATTGTGTTAAATTGTGTTAAAATGTATCCCGCCATACAAGGGGCAACAGAATTTGCATAGCCAAGGGTACATAACTCCCTGTCTCGCTAGGTTAGTCAGATTAATTCTTCTTCAGCGACTCACCTCGCTGAGCTCTGGATCGAAGCCTGCCGTCGACACGCACCCAGCGGAACTCTGCAGCCTGAGGACGTCGGAATCTCCGCCTTCAGCCTGCCTTCCAGCTGCGCCATCCGGCATATATCCTTTTACCATTACTATGTCTCATTCTTGTGCCTCGTGCAGAGGTTTTGTGCGGGCGAGGATCGACACATCGTCTGCGCGTCATGTCTCGGGCGAGACCACGCGCAGGCTGCACTCAACCAGGCGGCTGCCCGGTGCGGCGAACTAGTGCTGCAGACCCGCCGGGCTCGGCTCGCCAGTTTCGACCGAATCCGTCCCTTGCTCTCAGCCTCTCGAGCCACGGAAAAAGCGTCGCGACCAGAGGCCCCGGAGCGCTCTGGCGAGCACACGCGGTCATTTCCCCGCGTGCCTCGCCATCGCCTGTCATGTTCGTCGAGGAACAGCACAGCTCCCCTCGTTTGGCGGCTGCTGTTTCCTTCGGCGGACAGGAGGAGGAAGAGGAGGATGACAGCCTTTCTCTTGCTGCATCCGAAAGCGGGTGGTCGGATACCGTCTCGAGCACGCCACTTCGCGGACTGCCAGCGGCGGCAAAACCTCGGTGGACGCTGAGCTCATACGCCTGCTCACCAAGGCCGTGGACGACCTCGGCATTGACTGGTCTCAACCCGAGGAGCCCACGAGAAGCAGACTTGACGAGTGGTTTTTCGAGAACCGTCGCCAACCAACCGCTCAAAAACCCGCTCCCTTCTTTCCGAAGTCCACGAGGAACTAACCAAGTCGTGGAAGGCGCCATTTTCTTCTCGCAAGTCCTCCTTTTCTTCAGCGCTCGGTGGTCGATGGCGCTCAGAAAAGAGGATATCAAGCCCTTCCTCCTCGAGGAAGCCATCGCCACACCTTTGCCCGCCCTCCGCCAGAGGATGGCAGTCTAAGGCTGTGCACCCTTCCAAAGCCTGCCGCTACTTCCAACCTCGCCGGTCGAGCATACGCCTCCGCCCGGCCAGGCGCTTCAGCGCTTCACTCACTTCCAGGCCAAACTCCTCCGTTCCTTGGATGAGTCTGTCCCGGATAACGAGGTTCTGAGGGATCTGCGCGGCGCCACTGACTTGGCCCTGCGTGCCACAAAGGCCAACGCCCAGGCGATCGGCAGATGTATGGCCAACTTGACGGTATTGGAGCGCCATTTGTGGCTTAACCTATCCGAGATGAAAGACTCGGACAAGACTGCTTTCCTGGGCGCCCATGTCGCCTTCAGGACTATTCGGTCCCTCCGTGGTTGGATTCACGGAACGCTTCACTGAGGCACAAAAGGCTTCACAGGCAATGCGACATTTCCTGCCCAAGCGTTCCAGCTCCTCTACTAGCCGCCATGCTAAAGCTAGACCGGCCCAGCCCACCAAGGCGGCGCAGCCAGCTCAACAACCGCGCGGGCTTCAAGCCCGGACAGCGCTCCGCTCTGAGCCGCAGCAAACCTCCGGGCGTCAGGTCCCGACCCAGCAATGTGTCGAAACCTGAGCCGCGAAGCTGTCTAGCCAGAGGCACGAAGAGAGGTTTGATAATGCCCGCTTGGCCGGTTTACCACCTCTCTCTTCAAAAAGCGTTCCTAGCTCCCTTCAATCAGGTGGCTGGGAACATCACATACACAGTCAACGAGCCCGCAAGCAAACGCGCTCGCCTGTACACAAACGCCGTTTTTACGGCGACCCACATGGGTCACGAAGAGTTTTTCTCTGTAGGCAGTGTGCCAGCAATAAAGCATGTACCCCTACACTCAATCACTCCCCCATGTTCCCCAGCTCCCTGCACTCAGGTGGCTGGAAACACTATCCTCACAGACAACGAGCCCGTGCTCAAGCCTTTCGCCTGTACACTAAGCACCTATATTATATGTCCCCAGCCCCTGTACTCAGGCGGCGGAAACAATTACCTCATAAGTGCCACTCTAACGCAACATTATCGGGCCACCGAGTCCCTGTTACTCAGCGACTCGACCCACAAATTAATCCAGCCCCTGTCTTGAAGGCGAGGCCTGGCAGGCCATCCCGGCATTTCAAAATGGGTGTTGAACATAATAAAACAAGATTACTCGCTACAGTTTGCTGCAGAACCACGCTTCGCGCGTGGAGAGACAACGGTGAGAAGCGACACAAGTCACGTGCTTGAACCGAGATATCAAAACTGTTAATAAAAGGCGGTGGAAGCCGTGCAACCCTCACAGAAGCGAGTCGGGCTTTTACAGTCGCTACTTCCTTGTACCAAAAAGGACGGTGGTCTCAGACCCATCCTAGACCTCAGACACCTGAACAAAGCCCTTATGAGCGCCCGTTCAGAAGGTTGAGAACAAAACAAATCCTCGCGCCACGTTCGCCCGGGAGATTGGTTTTTCACTGTGGATCTAGAGGATGCCTATTTCACATACAGATTGCCCCTCATCACAGGCCATTCTTGAGATTCGCCTTGAAAGTATACCAATACAGGGTGCTACCCTTTGGTCTATCTCTGCCCCCATGCGTTTACGAAGTGCATGGAAGCGGCGCTAACCCGCTGAGGCTTGGGAATGAGAATTCTCAATTATCTCGACGACTGGCTCATAATAGCTCAGTCAGAGATACAGTTATTAAACCACAGATCTTGGCTTCTCAACCATTTGAAATGTTTGGGCCTCAGAATCAACGTGGCAAAGAGCTCATTGTCTCCCACACAGAACATTTCGTTTCTGGGAACAGTATCGGACTCACTGCAGATGAGCGCGGCTGACGTCACAGCGCGCGCTCTCTGTTCAGAACCAGTGGTTTCCCTCAGGTCGGTGCACTCACCCTCTCAAACACTTTCAGAGGATGTTGGGTCTCATGGCCTCGGCCCCAGTTCTCAGACTAGGTCTGTTACACATGCGCCCATTACAGCGCTGGCTGAATCGCCGTTCCAGCTCACGCATGGCTCTCGGGCCGATTACGAATCAAGGTAGATCACAGCTGTGTTTTGGCTCTGGCTCCTTGGAAAAATCCTGTCTGGTATCAGGCGGGAGTGAGCTTGGGCACTGTTACGAAGTGGAAGGTTATCTCGACAGATGCATCCAACCTAGGTTGGGGAGCCCTTCACGAGGGCAGGCCAGTCTCCGGTCTCTGGTCAGACTCGGAAAAGAGCCTTCACATAAACTGTCTAGAGATGAAAGCGGTCACGTTATCGTTAAGAGCTTTCCTTCCATTACATAAAGCACCACCACGTCCTAGTCCGAGCGGACAGCAGGTCGGTGGTAGCTTATATAAATCGCCAGGGCGGTCTAAGATCTTTCAATCTGCGCAATGGCGGAAAAACTCCTAATATGGGCAGAGCGCAACCTGAGTTCGCTGAGCGACTCATGTGCCAGGCATTCTGAATTTGGGTCCGGACATGCTGTCCAGGGACAAAGTGTCCCCAGCAGAGTGGTCTCTTCACCCACACACAATTCAGACAATTTGGGGCAGGTTTGGAGAGGCAAAAGTGGATCTTTTCGCCTCACAAGACAATGATCAATGCCTAACATATTTCTCCAAGCACAAGGATGCGTTGGCCCACGAATGGCCCAATCTTCCTCTTTATGCTTTTCCCCCAGTCTCAATGTTACCTCAGGTTATAGAGAGGATCTGGGAGAGCAACTGCGCTGTGCTTTTAATAGCCCCGCTTTGGAGAAATCAACCATGGTTCTCACTGCTAAGTCAGATGTCAGATACTGCTCCGTGGCCGATTCCGCTGAGGAGAGACCTCCTCATGCAGGCGAACGGCAGATCTGGCATCCCGTCCCGATCTATGGGCGCTTCATGTCTGGCCCATCAACGGGTACATGAGAACCTCTCTGAAAATGTATTAAACACTATTGCTGAAGCTAGAGCCCCACGACCAGGCGGCTCTATTCAGGCAAATGGGCAGTCTTTTCAGACTGGTGTAAAACACGGACCCTGACCCCACACAATTGTGAAGTGTCAGAGGTGCTCATTTTTTTACAAGAGCTGTTGGGCGTCGTTCCCCCTCCACGCTCAAAGTTTATGTGGCCGCTATAGCAGCGCACCACATTCAAGTGATCGGACTGTCACTGGGAAAGAACGTTCTTATCGTGCGCTTCCTTAAAGGGGCTAGAAGGCTTCACCCACCTCGCCCCCCTTCAGTTCCTATATGGGACTTGTCTACAGTCCTGGATGCCATGAAAGGTTCTAAATTCGAGCCTCTGCATTCGGTGAGCTTAAAGCTCCTGTCACTAAAGACCGCTTTTCTGCTGGCGATTGCATCAGTTAAGCGGGTGGGTGATCTGCACGCGCTCTCTGTGAGCGCCTCTTGTCTGGAATTTGGGCCAAACGATTCTAAGTCGTCCTCAAACCAAGGCATGGATACGTACCTAAAGTGCTTTCAACTCCGTTCAGAGCACAGGTCACTTTCAGCACTTTCATCATCGTTAGATGAAGAGGATGCTAATTTGCTCTGTCCTGTCAGAGCGCTGAGAATTTACATAGAGCGTTCCGCTGTTTTCAGGCACACTGAACAGCTCTTTGTGTGCTTTGGCGGCGCGCAGACCTTGTCACGTTGGATAGTGGATGCTATCTCACTGGCTTATGAGTCTAAAAATCTCAGCTGCCCTTTAGGCGTCAAAGCCCATTCGACTAGAGGCATGGCCTCTTCGTGGGCTTGGTCTACTGGCATTTCTTTGAATGATATCTGTGCGGCGCAGGCTGGGCCTCACCGTCCACTTTTATCAGGTTTTATAATTTAGAGGTTCCTGCCCTACAGGCTGGGCTTCTTGCTGTGTAAATACATCTGACCCATTAAGGCTCGGTATTCTGGCCTGGGTAAAGTATTTGTATAAGTCATAAGCACTCCTTATATGACTCAGTTATCTGGTCATTCACTATTCATGGCCTGACTATGTCTGGTCTACTCATATATAGATATATATATATATATATATAAATATATATTGTATCTTATGTGTTACTTCATTAAATGGCCCGACTCAGGTCTGGCTTATATTGGACTTCATGATACCATGTTACGCCCACTTAGGTCGGCTGGGGTATGGTGTCTCCGGGCTTCAGAGCCGTTAAGCAAGCACGCGGCGTTTGCATTGGTTCCCGTGGCGTTAGCAAACGCACACGAGAGTACTCTCGAAAGGAACGCCGGTTACTAACGTAACCTCGGTTCCCTGAGAAGAGGGAACGAGTATTGCGTTTGCTTGCCGTGCTTTGCTTTCTCAGGAGTCGCTTCAGTCGATTAACCTGACTAACCTAGCGAGACAGGAGTTATGTACCCTTGGCTATGCAAATTCTGTTGCCCCTTGTGGCGGGAATATAGAGGACCCGATTGGTCCGTCCGCCCAGCGGTCTCGCCATAGGTTGCTGCAGTTGCAGCGGCACAGCCAATCAGCACGCAGCAGCTTCCTGCTGAGAGCTGTGCAGCTGCACTGCGTGTTATATGGTAATTTTAGGATAAAAATTTTGCTTCAATATCTCGAGGAAAGGAATTCCCGTGGCGTTAGCAAACGCAATACTGCGTTCCCTCTTCTCAGGGAACCGAGGTTACGTTAGTAACCGGCGTTTTCATGTACAGAATTTGAATAGTGATTAAAGTCATAAAATGTAACGGTACACAAAACTGACGGTTCGGTTTGTGCCTCGGTTTGAAGTCACAGTTCGATACGGGTTCAGTACAGCAGTTTTACAAAATTGCTTTCCATTTATTTTTATTAAATAGTGGTTTACTGAAAAAAATTGTGTCTGTCCCCTGAATTCAATTCTAAATAAAAGTTTCTTAAAGATAATGCTGTAAACTATATAGGGAGCCCTTACTTGCACATTACTATAATAGGCTATTCAAGGTTAACAACAGAGCACAAACTATTAGCCTAAATTCAGTTGCTATTTATTTTTAAATATAATAATCAACACTCTGTGTTGTCTGTGTTTCTGTCACAAGCACTGTACTGTACACGCTGCATGGTATCGGAGCATTATTATTAGAACAAGTACACAAGTATATAATCTTCAATATAATAAAAATGCTGCAATATGCAGTTTTTTGGCTGGCAACAAACATTAAACTTTTAGGTATCACTATTCCTACACACTTACCAGGACATCCTAGAGATGAAGCAACCAAAAAACTGCTGGGCCAGAGCTTGAGCCAGAAAGCGCCTGGTCAATGGAGTCTGATCTATGATCATACCACTGTGCAGAAGGTTGGTACTGAGAGAAACAAACACCACAGACACAAAATCAAACAGTGCATCAAATCACATAGTAGTTTCTGTTAACAAAACGTTTAAAATGTATCTAAATATATACATAAATATCAATATATAATTTTATACACAATGACAATAAGAGATTCAGTGTACAGCATAGACAGTTTATTTGATTATAACGGGAGTTTTTCGCAAGAGTTCACCTTTGTGTACCTAGTGTTGAACTACAATAATTAGCAGCTTCAGTAATTATAATGGCAGTGATCTTTGCTTGCTTCCTGTAATCTATATAATATATGATATTGATTTTTTAAATTTTATTTCATGAATAAATAGGAAAATGATTATTTTGTATTTGTTGTCAGTACCGGGCTTGCAATTCACATGGATAGGGTAGTTTGTACTGTGTGTGTGGATGACCATGTTTGTCCACCGAAGACCATTTTGACTCGTAATGTCATTATAAACATACCTGAAAATACTCATTGATGCATATGATGAGATCTGCACATAAGCCTCATCCACAAAGACGGTCTTAAAGCATGCATATGGGTAGCGACAGGTGAGGATCTCCTCATAGAACTCAAAAATCTCATGCAGGTAGGACATGGTGTGCTTCAGGAGGGGCAGTAGCTGAGGCAAGCAAAAATGAGTCACCTGTGAAAGCACAATGTATTTGATATATTGTAAGCAACAATAATTGCACTGAAAAACATTTACATGTGAAAAAAAGTTTATTACAAATAACATAAGCATTATATAAGTATGTATCCCACAATTTTCTAACTCTGGGAAATCTGAATGATCTAATGTATGTGACTCACCTACAGTTTTGACATTAAACATTGGGGCAGTCTGGCAGTCACATATGACATATTTATATAAAAAAATAAAATAAAATAAAAACACACCATCTATTCTAGTGGACTGCAAAAGGGAAACTTGTTCAAGTCAATAACACCACCAGGAATGTCTATGCTGGATTACAGCAGTCAAAAGTCAGTGTCACTACCCCAACAACAGCTGTATTAGAAATATCCTTTTTTATGCTATGGTAATATAATGCTATTAACGAGCAATGCACGTTGTCTCCTGTGTTGCCCAAATAATTGTGTTACATATAATAGTGTTACTATTACACTGTAAAAAAAAACACAAAATAATAATTAAGTATTAGTAGTAGTAGTAGTTGTAGTAGTAGAAGTATTACTCAGGGTTATTATTGTTAAATAAAAAAATAAAAAAATTAAAAACATATGTTAATTGAAATAAACTTGAAATAAAATAAAATATAAAAATGACACTAAAATTATTAAATGGAAATAAAAACTAAAACTGAAATAAAAATAAATTTCACCTAAATAGTAATATTTAAAAATAAATCAATTATTTATTGTTTTCAAACTGATCGGGTAAAATGCTATAATCCTCTGCCCACAAAAATCTTTAAAATTACCTTAGTCAAAACAAAGCAAATCTGTCACAACCCAAACTCACAGTGCAGGTAGTGATAGAGTTCTGTGTAATGGAATTTATTATGAATTAAAGAAACTATTTATTGTTAAAAAAACAATACCTACATTACATGTACAGCTCCATTCACGTTTTTAATACTTTTTAATAACCTTAATTTACAATAAATTGATTAAATATGTTTTAATATTTTTTTAATGACCTGTGCTATGCACCCTGCTAGTCACATTTTCTTTATTTATCCAATGCATGATCCAAATTTCGATCCAACTATGAACTCAAACTAAAACTGACATTAGATTTCCTCACACACCTCATGCATGTAGGGGTCCACCAGAATCTCGAAGGGCCCCACAGCCAGGGAAATGTTAGGGGCCGCAGTGGGGATGGGCAGCATGTAATGAAAGATCTTCTTGCGCATATCATGGGTGTAGACTGTTTCCACTAGGTCTCCGCAGGACACTGCGACCATGGAGGCATCCACTGTGAACTCCAGCTTCCAGGTGCACAGCTCAGAGTATGAGTCTACACATGGAAACCAGAACCTAGCGGAGAAGATTAGGAAATATATAATAATCAGTAGTACAAAAAAACAGGTTGGTGTGTTTATGCATATGGGGTGTGCAGTATATATTGTCTGCATAATGTAGCGTGTGGGCATTTAGAGTGCATGCTTTCACGGTGCGATATGGTATATTAAAATACAAAATTCAAGATAATGGGGCAAAAATAAAAATCGCCTGTATGAGTTTGTCATTTATATTTACATCATATGATATGAGTGCACATACACAGATCTAAATCTTGCTTTTCATCTTTATCCTTCTGCGAGTCCTGCAATCTTTTTTTACATTAGCAACAGAACAGCTCATTTGCTCCATATAGAGCTATAAGGCCATCTAGTAGCGAGTCATGAAATATAATCCTATATATTTTTTTTTTTTAGACACCCAGAGATTAGTAGACACCAAATGTAAGATACTGAGCTGAATTAAAAGGGTTATGCATGAAATTTAATTTAATTTTAAGTTATTAAATTTAATGTGAAGAATGTGCTTAAATTATTATTTATTTATTATTTATTGATAAAAATCTAGTAATTTAAAGGTAAATAAAATAAATACATCTAAGTCTTTAATACACAAGTATAACTAGAACACTTAACTTTGAGCCTTCCTCAACAGCACAATAATACTGAGGATATAATCTATGCAGGATTATAATCTTGGTAATTCTAAATCACAAAGAAATAAATCTTTGTGGAAGCAGCCTAAATCCTTAACCATAACTACTATAACGATTTTCTTCCATTTCATGCATACAGGGGCAAAGTTTGCAGGGAATGGGGGGAAGGCATCACCGTACTCTGTGCGCGTTCACCAGCGCCCTTCAAAATTGAGCAAGCCATTCCTATCAAGATGCTGATGATAAAAAGGGCAACCCATTTGTATTGTATTGAGAATTTACCACTTCGAAACAATATAGAGGAAGTCAAACATGATCTATAACAGTCACAAAAACTAAAAAGGAGAAAGTCTTCCTGCACCAACATATATTAGAAAGCTTTTTAAATGACTTGTTAAGAATTCTCAGGGGATCAAATGATGTAGCCAGTCATGGAAGGAGCCAGGTCTCATCAGGTGCACCAAAAGATTGATACGCTGCTTTTTTTGTGTGTTTGTTTGTGTGTGCAACATGCAGCTGAACCAGCCTGTCCTTTTCCTTCTCTCCTAAATAAGAGCTTTTTGTACAGTTGGTGTGTTCCTGACATTGTAAGTTTATTCCTTTTTTAATTGTTTCATAATGTTAATTCTTGAGGTTATATTTGTTTGGGTTTAATTCTGAAATGTTTTATGTGATTTATTATTCTTATGTTTCAGTGTTCTTAATATTTTGATGTTTAGTGTTGGAATATATAATAAGTAATTCATTAGTTTTAATCTCCATGGTGTAAATTGTATTTAAGATTCAGTTTGTTCTTTATTTTCATTTGTTTATAGAAACCATGCAACTCTATATGACATTCCCATTCCACTCTATGTCTGATTCCATGCAACTATGGCCTTATTGCATATTTAAAATAAATTAGTATGGATTGAGTACTGAATCCATTGTGCTTTAATAGACACACCATCCTGGTAGAACATTTCCTGAACCAAATCACTTCCAAACTTTTGACAACCTTTACTAGTTCTGCGTTCTACTCTTTACATCTTAGGAGTTTCCTGTAACAGCATTCAGTGCACACATACATACATTAGAACGGAGATTTCTATGTTTTATGGCTGCCAATAGATTAAAACAATGAATAATGTTCTCTGCGTTAACTAGGGGTGGGACAAAACAAAACGATATGTCGATTTATCACAATATTTCCGGCCGTAAGACATTATCAATACTCTGTACACGCATAATACAAGTATAATTTTTTTTATACATATAGACAGGGGTGCCGCTAGCCAACCTAGCTATCCAAAATCTTTGTCTGCAATTTAATAATGCTGACCTATTATGCAAGCATGCTCATTCCGCTCTGTCCTGCGCTATCACCCAGAATGCCCATTGTGATATGCTGGTTCGAAAATATGTGAAATAGTTGCCTAGACTAGTAGTTGTTCATTTAAGCCTTTAGTCGACTAAGCAATTTTTAAATTAAATTACATAAATATAGGCCTATATACTGGAGAGAATTCTAAACCGTAGCCTAATGAGCCCTATTCCGCACTCAAGCGCACAAATAAAGCTTGCCACAAAGCACCGGCAAAAGTAATGATTATGAATGTGTCAAAAAAGAGCAATTTGTAATAGCAATTTCTACACAACAAAACTTAATTAAGTGGTCAAAATCATTTATGATCCACTCCAGGTCTTCCGACATTGTGCATCTTATCTTATGCCGAGTTCAGACTGCACGATTTTCAAACTGGTCGGATCACTGCTCTTTTCACACTGCATGACTATCTGGGGTAGCATTCAGTCACTGCTGTGTTCACACTGTACGATGGATCGGCGACAGGGGGATTCACACTGCATGACTGTACAAGAGGAAGAATCGCTGACAACTCTCTCTCTCTCCGGTGCGCAAACTACGTTTCCCAACGTTCCCAACCAAACCCACGTGCGATGTGACAAGTAAACAACGCAAGATCACGCGTGCAAGTTCTCACGCAAGACCGGAATTGTTATTAAAAATGATAAACAGCAGAAAGTTTGCGCTCCAAATTGTCTGTGCGCAGATTTGCAGCGAAAATGAGAAAAAGAAAAAATTGTTGGAGAGACACAGGAGCAATGATTGCCAAGAGAGTTTGAGGTAAATAAATTATTTTGCAATATTCTGCTGCTGCGGCTGGACGTGCAAATGTTTGGGCTTTGTTTCTGTTTGAAAGAATTGTAAATATATATATTAAAATACTGATATTCTGGTCTATAACTCCTCCCTGAACCTCCGCTGCCCTGTATCTTGCGCTCTCATTGGCTGTTGGTCATCGCCAATGTAAATTTCAGTCAGAACGCATTTCACACAGCAGGATTTTGAATTGCCGACAGGTCCAGATATTTAGCATGCCAAATATCTTGTGGGCGTCGGCAAATCTCAAGCGATTTTCTCTGATTGTGTCTTTGATCTGCGTGATTGTCACTCACGTACACAAGCACCGATTTGGTTATGATTTCGGGCATTTGTCGGCGATTTCGTAAAACCTGTGGGCGAGTCAAAATCGGGCAGTGTGAACTAGCCATTACTCATGCTGTTCACTTTTCACAATCAACATAGACTAAACAAAAGATAACTTTAAACATAAATATGAAACTAAATACCCTTTTTAATGACTACAACAAGTAGGCTATAGTAGCCTACAGTACATAGCAATTTCATGTCGGTCGGGATAAAACATTTTTCTTTTTTTTGCAACTCTTTGGTCTACATTAATAATGGTCTCTACTAATGATAATAATTATACCTAGATGGTTGCTTTCATTTGATCTTTTTTATAAACAACGATTACTTTTAAACAGCATAGAGCCTTTAAATGTTTATGTATTATTTACTTATAATGATCATCATAAATAATATGTGACCTTTCTTTACTATAAATCATTTAGTCACAAAACTGTTCTTTCTAGCAAATAAGCATTTTTTCAAGCTTATGGCTGTTTGATAGCTGTTTTAGCACTTATTGTATATTGTTGCTATTTAAAAAAATAGATGAATGAAATATGATCATGTGACATTTTGAGGCATTTTTTTAATTTATTTACAGAATGATATCATGGATGAGTTTCTTGCAATATATCATCTGGTGCTGTGATATATCGTTATAGTGGGCAAAATATTGTGACAGTATCTTATTGTGAGTTAACCTGTGATTCTCACCCCTAGCATTAACATGAATTATCTCGAGCCTGTTGAAATGTTCCTATAAATATATTCTTTCCAACAGTGCATTCAATAATCTGCTGCAGCCCAGTGCTCATCTTCTGATTTACTGTTTTTTCTCTTACTGATCATACAGGGAGTGCAGAATTATTAGGCAAATGAGTATTTTGACCACATCATCCTCGTTATGCATGTTGTCTTACTCCAAGCTGTAGGCTGGAAAGCCTACTACCAATTAAGCATATTAGGTTATGATGTGCATCTCTGTAATGAGAAGGGGTGTGGTCTAATGACATCAACACCCTATATCAGGTGTGCATAATTATTAGGCAACTTCCTTTCCTTTGGCAAAATGGGTCAAAAGAAGGACTTGACAGGCTCAGAAAAGTAAAAAATAGTGAGATATATTGCAGAGGGATGCAGCAGTCTTAAAATAGCCAAGCTTCTGAAGCGTGATCATCGAACAATCAAGCGGTTAATTCAAAATAGTCAACAGGGTCGCAAGAAGCATGTGGAAAAACCAAGGCGCAAAATAACTGCCCGTGAACTGAGAAAAGTCAAGCGTGCAGCTGCCAAGATGCCACTTGCCACCAGTTTGGTCAAGACTGGGCCAAGAAATATCTCAAGACTGATTTTTTTGGACTGATGAAATGAGAGTGAGTCTTGATGGGCCAGATGGATGGGCCCGTGGCTGGATTGGTAAAGGGCAGAGAGCTCCAGTCCGACTAAGACGCCAGCAAGGTGGAGGTGGAGTACTGGTTTGGGCTGGTATCATCAAAGATGAGCTTGTGGGGCCTTTTCGGGTTGAGGATGGAGTCAAGCTCAACTCCCAGTCCTACTGCCAGTTTCTGGAAGACACCTTCTTCAAGCAGTGGTACAGGAAGAAGTCTGCATCCTTCAAGAAAAACATGATTTTCATGCAGGACAATGCTCCATCACACGTGTCCAAGTACTCCACAGCGTGGCTGGCAAGAAAGGGTATAAAATAAGAAAATCGAATGATATGGCCTCCTTGTTCACCTGATCTGAACCCCATTGAGAACCTGTGGTCCATCATCAAATGTGCGATTTACAAGGAGAGAAAACAGTACACCCCTCTGAACAGTGTCTGGGAGGCTGTGGTTGCTGCTGCACGCAATGTTGATGGTGAACAGATCAAAACACTGACAGAATCCATGGATGGCAGGCTTTTGAGTGTCCTTGCAAAGAAAGGTGGCTATATTGGTCACTGATTTGTTTTTGTTTGGTTTTTGAATGTCAGAAATGTATATTTGTGAATGTTGAGATGTTATATTGGTTTCACTGGTAAAAATAAATAATTGAAATGGGTATAAATTTGTTTTTTGTTAAGTTGCCTAATAATTATGCACAGTAATAGTCACCTGCACACACAGATATCCCCATAAAATAGCTAAAACTAAAAACTATTTCCTAATAAACTACAAAAATATTCAGCTTTGATATTAATGAGTTTTTTGAGTTCATTGAGAACATGGTTGTTGTTCAATAATAAAATGAATTCTCAAAAATACAACTTGCCTAATAATTCTGCACTCCCTGTACAGGTCTCACACACTCCACCATCGCAGTCACTAGTTTAGAAAAGCACTGAGACCCTGTGGTGAAGTAATTGTGTATGTTTAACAGCCGCTACCTTCCCAGATCGGCTCGGTTAGATTTAAACCGGAAGTGCCTCACAAAGCTCAGTCCATTGTATTTATTGTGGTAAATTTTGAATAACTTGTAGAAATTATAATAGATAATCTGTTAGGGGAATATATTTTTTTACTAAAAATGTATATTACAACTGTAGTGTGTATAATGTGTGAGTTGCTATTTTTCATAACAAATACTATAGATAAAAAAAAAAAAGAAAAGTGTTATTATTGGCATTATTAGTGAGGAGCTATCAATGTAGCTATCTCTGTAATTATATCCTTATTTTAACATCCTATAGATAAACAATTAAACAGGAACTGCATTACTTTTTCATAAGGCCAAGTTAGAAAAAGCTTTAAAAGTATGAACCTTGAAATATTGACTAAACTATTGGTTTTCCCCATGTGTAAAATGTGTTTTGCTAATAATGACCGATATTAGGGAAAACCTGGCTTACAGATATTCCAAGAGATGACAGGAAATTAACATGTTCAGTATAAGAAAATGTTAATTTCTTAACATTTTCTTATACTGATCTCTGGGTCTAAGCAGTTATACCCATAACAGTTCAAACCAAAACTACACCCTTGCATGCATATGAATATCTGCAGCTTACCGTGTGGAATTCTGGTTGCCGAAGGAGAAAACATGGGCTGCTCTTTCTGCCATACTTCCTTCCACATCAGGTACTACAAAATGCAACCCTCCTTTCGGTTGATCCAATGAGAATTCAATGTACACCTTCATAACTTTCATCTCTGCAAACATCGTGACAAACTGATTATTATTATGGATATTATTTTGTGCCTTAATTTACAATTATAAAAAATTGCCTTTCCTTGAGGCATTATTAAGGGACATAGTGATCACTAGTAATGTCAAAAATTCTAATAATTTTCATATAATTTTTGCATCTTCCAGTAAAAACAACAAAATTATATCTGACAACACTAGCTCACACTGTGTCTTCCTTTATTGAGTGCAACAACCACATCTCAAAATCTTAAAAACAAATAGAAAGTCCTTAACCTACATTTTCGTCTTTCAATAATCAGTTACACTCGAATGTACGTCACAATATGAAAGAAAGGATCTGTCACAGTTTCCATTTCATTGGTTTCATTCAGTTGTTAAGACCTCAGTTTACAAAAGCCATAGGAATTTCAAACAGACAAAGAAACTTTATTTCCAAGGTCTAAATTTAAACTTCATTCTGCTTGATCTACTCACCATCTCCCTGTTTCCAGAGCTCAGAAGGAACTTTAATGGAAAGCTCCCCATTCCCAGCATCTGGATCCACAGCGCTAACTGCTGCTGTGTAAGCACTGGAGAAATAGTTCAGGTTCCTCCTGTTAACCACACAGTGATAAAGAAGAAAACATGGACCAAGATGAAGACAAGAATATAATTGAAAAACAATATATTATTACAAATGAGAAATTAGATACTGTCAGATATTCTCAGGTAAATATCACAAAGGTGATGATAATAATATAAAATAAAATTATATTTTACATAAAGAAAAGAAAAACATTTAAAAGACCACTGGCCCAAAATTCTACTTTTTGGGGGAAGAAAAATACTAAATTGTCATTAAAAAAAATTATGCAACAACAAGCAGCATAATAATGCAAAAATTTGTCGTAAAATATGCTTTATTTAAAAATGCAAAACATAATGTTTTTTCTTTCTTTTTTTATGGTTTGGAATTAAATGTTTAACACAATTAATCTTTATGTTAGTTATTTGAGCTCTTTCCACACAATACCAGGCTAGTAGAATCCTTTCAGCAAATCCTTTCTTTATTCTTCTACATAATGAGTTCATAAATAAAGCTGAGCTTACTGCTTGGATTCATGATGGCAGACCTCCAGCGTGGGGTCATTGTAAATGAATGGAGCCTCAAGATCATTCACTCTCACTCTGTAGATACGGCACTGCTTGCTGTTCAGTTTAATACGGTTCAGGTTCATCACTGTTGGAAAGATGGTCAGCTCCACATAACCCTAGTCAGAGCAAACAAATAAATTAAATTAAGAGCTTTAAAAAAAGAAATGTATCAATACCATAACCAAGCAATATAGCTTTAACTGTACAAGAAAAGTTGAGTGTTAATGAAATCCTTTTTTATTTATAGGCTATTTGCCACATAAAGTTATCATAAAATACTCAATGTAAATGCATGTGATTATTGTCTACTGCAAAAAACAAAAACAAAAAAACAGCATTAAATCTTTGAATTAAAGATTCATAACATATCTAATATAATATTGGACTGTACATTATAATCGGTTCAGTATTTGTTAAATGTCAAAAGGTAAAATATTTTAAAGTCTAGGTTTAAAACCTACTGTATACTAAGTCTACTTCACATTTTCTGCTTCATGCACACAATATTAAAAATATAATAAATGACTACTCACAATGACAGACTTCCTCTGAAAATTGATGTTGTTGATGCAGACAACCTGATGGGTTGTAAAGAGATAAACAAATAGTAAATAATTAAATTCATGCGGCGGCAAGATGCGTTGATCACTTATATTTCTGATTTGACATGTAAACACAACTGCAATCATAGTCATGCATGCGGTGAGAAACAGTGCATCTTTGATACTTATAGTTTATATGGTCGTGGGCTCTCAAAACCCTTGTCTTTCTTGCGGTTCATGATGGTTTATTCACTCAAACCCTCTCAGCAGCTGATATGCGGTGTTTTGTTCAGTTGCATTAACTCCTTAATTTCTACTTGCTTTAAATACTAAAGGCAAGTTATTTCTAGCTCAAACATCGCTGGAGTCCATCTCGTGATGTTTTAATTTTTTAAATGACTGTGAAGTATTAAAAATCAGCAACATCCTTCTCTGTTTTGCAGATAAGCAACAAAAAACTCTTCTCCTTCTGCATGTCTTCAGCCATGTTGTTTGTAACCTTCGCCCTCCCGCGCTAAGGTTTCCCGGATGGATGTTCGTCAGTTCTCTGCCGTCCTCTTCTTCTTCTTCTTCTTCTTCTTCTTCTTCTTCTTAATATTTTACGGCGGATCGCAAACAAATATGTGCATTACCGCCACCTATATCTGAAATGGACCAGTGACACCTCCTATTACCAACATAAATTCCCCTTATTTACCCGCATAGAGACATCATCGAATTTCACCCGGCGCTGCGTGTTCAGCTCCTCCGTCCACTCTCAGCCCCCATGACAGAAAAAAAAGAAGAAAAAACTAATTTAAATACGCTTATTTAACCCAGTACTTCCCAAATATTCTACCAATAAATTTATTATAGCTACTCCTATCTGATTTTAATACATTTTGAATATTCAACTTAACTCCTTTTTTTTTTTTATTCCTACTTCAACTCTTTCCTTTCAACCTTATATCTCCTACAGTGCATTATTACATGTTCAACTGTTTCACTAACCTCACATACCTCACATAAACCTGTTGGATGCTTACTTATTAAGTGCAATGTAGCCTACTATTCTTGTATGCCCCAATCTTAATCTTGTAATCATATTCTCTTCATTCCTACTCCTACCTGATATTCTTCCCTTACCCACTAGTTGACTGTATTTGATGCATATGTCTACCTTTTAGTTCATTGTCCCAATACTGCTGCCATAATTTCAAAATATCCTTTTTAATAATTGATTTAATTTCTGACCTGCTAAATCTGTATATACTATTTCTCGTTCTATTGCCTTTTTTGCTAATGCATCCGCCTCCTCATTACCTCTCAACCCAACGTGAGCTGGAACCCACAAAAACTGTACCTCTAAATTAGCTTGTTTAATTGAATATAATTCTTGAACTATCTCTATTATCATATCCTGTCTTGTTTCTGACTTCATCTCCTTCAAACTTATTAGAGCTGAACTACAATCTGAACATATTACTGCTTTGGATATTTTAACTTCCCTTATCCACCTTATGGACATAATTATTGCAAACATCTCTCCAGTATACACCGATAAACAATCTGATATCCTTTCATTCTTATACACTTTAACCTTTGGAATAATGAATGCAGAACCCACAAGACCAGTTTTTGAATCTTTTGAAGCATCTGCAAAAATGTGCATATATTCCCCATATCTTGACCCAATATACTCCCTTATACTTCTGTTTCATATGAACCCTCCTTTTGCCTTTTTTCTAATAAACTTAAATCTACTTCTGGTTGGGGCATGACCCATAATGGTACTGGAGATAAAGGAATTATTGGAGCATATCCAACCTCCTCCAATCTCATATCACTAACCAATTTCCTCACACTCCATCCAAAACTATTACACTCTCTCTTCTTATATTCCCAACTAGGACTCATTAATTTCCTTGTTGGGTGATCCTCACTCTGACCTTTTAAATTTGCCCATTAAGATGCCATTAATTGCTGTCTTCTTTTCTGCAAAGGCATTTCACCCATCTCTACCTGAAGAGCCGAAACTGGAGAAGTTAGATATGTTCCGCAGCAAATTCTTAGTGCTTGAGACTGAATTCTCTCTAATTTAATTAAATGAGATTTATTTGCAGAACCATATACAATACAACCATAATCAATTATAGATCTTATCATATATATATATATATATATATATATATATATATATATATATATATATATATATATATATATATATATATATATATATATAGTTTTTAAAGCCAATCTATCTGCTCACCATTCCTGACCTGAAATACATCTCATTACATTCACTACACGCTTACATCTTCCCACCATTTTTTCAATATGCTCTCTCCAAGTTAATCTACTATCAACCAAACTCCTAGAAATCTTACTATACTTACACGCTCTAATTCTTTTTTATATAATTTTAACTTAACATCCACATTCCTCCTCATTTTAGTAAAAAGTATTATTTTTGTCTTTTCCACTGAAAACTTAAAACCATTTTCCCCTGACTACTTTTCAACTTCATTTAGCGCACTTTGCAATTTCTTTATGTTATAAGGTATATTCTTTCCTCTAAACCAGATAGCCAAACCTCCATCTACCAATATTTCCTTGACTCGCCTTACTTCCTCTCACATTTACACTAACAGATATCATTATTGGATAATGATCACTCCCAATAGTATCCTGTTGCAATATCCCACTCAGCACTCCCTGCAATTGAATCAGACACCATTGTTAGATCTAACACAGACTCTTTACCTGTAGCCAAATCTATTCTTGTATTACCCCCATCATTCAGACACACCAAATTTCTCCGATCTATCAAATCTTCCACCACCATTCCATTACAATCTGTCACTAAACCTCCTCATAACATGCTCTGTGCATTAAAATCCCCACACCAAATTACCCTATCTTCATTAAGACCCTCTATTTGCTCTAACTCACTCAACACTAATTTCTTACAAGGATTATAAAAGTTTATTATTACATACTTTATTCCATTCACCCATACCTCTACTACAACATATTCTTGTGTTACACCTTTGCCTAATGATCTATATTGCATGCTTCCTTAATCAGAGTAATACACACTCCACCATTTCCCTTCTCTCTATCTCTTCTCTCACTCACAAATCCTTTAATAACAAAATCAAATCTAGGTTTAAGCCATGACTTTTGTATACATATCAGATCCGGTTTAACTTAATCTCATTAATAACACCTTTAAACTCCAATCCATTAGCCTCGCATTCCATTGTAAAATTAAAATCATCCTCTTATCCAAACCATGCTTCCTGGCTGGACTGTATCTCACTAATTAGCCCATCCCTAACCATTTCCCATGATATCCCAGCTAGAATTTTTTGTTATAAGAATGTTCTGAGAACATTACCTACATTGTTCTATAAATGTTTTCAGCGGGTAGTTTTATTTTTGTTCCCAGAATGTTCTTTTAAAAGTTAGATAACATTCTTTAAAAACATTCTAAAAATGTTTAGTGGTAACATTCTAATAACATACCCACTAAGCAAAGTTTCAACGCGTCTTTGACCCTAGAGGCAACGTTGAAAAGAAGTCCACTGAGGAGCCAGATTAAACGCTTTTTTATGACGCCTGTTTTGGACGTGATCTGCACGCCTGATATAGACGCTTCATGGAACCTCAAGGTTAAACAGTTAAAATGTGCTCATTGTGGACATATATTCCTTTTGTAATTGCAAATCAACTCACAGACAGTGTGTGTTTGTCCAAAATCTTGAAAATAAAAGAAACTTAACTCACACCTTTAGACACTCAAGGCAACTTAGCATCTGTAATTCACACATCTTTGGATCATGAGAGAAACCAGACCTGAAGGAAAGACTCTCTGGCACAGGACTCAATCCAGGATCTTCTTGCTGTGAGGAGCCAGTGTTTCCCACTCATACACTGGTGCTGCCCTTAATCACAGATATAAGAGACACTTTGACTATTTCTGTCAGACGTCTACAGAAAATTAACAGAGGTTTAGATGTTGATGATTTATGGTTCATTTGAAGTCACCATTGTGGTGAGAAGCGTTTGCTTTAGTTGGACTCTGGTCCTTGTAGTTGTGTTAGCTTTTCTTTGGCTGCTGTAACTGTGTTTGTGAAACACAATAGTTGTGGCTCAGCAAGCAAAGATAAAGTGACATCAAGTGTTGTCAGCTCCTCGTTGATGATCACTAAATCATCACAAAGCGAGCATTTGATGTTGTGTTTTAAGTTTTGTCTTCTTGTTTGGTACAAAAAGTAATTTGTATATATCCACAATAACCTTGTGATACTGTGGTATTTGCGCCAATAAAATTAAAAGGATCAATTATCTCGAAGGATAACCAAAAAAATATGCACCCAACATTTTGAGCAAATACTTCACAAAGTCACACACCGACATCAAGATTTGGCCTATGATTCACAACAACGGTGACAATCAAATCAAAAAAGCTTGGGAATCAAGCATGAGTTTTGCACTAAGAAGCCACCCATCATGCATTGCAGCATGAAACTTGTCACCGTTGTTTTGAATCATTGGCCAAATGTTGATGTGTGTGTGTGACTTTGTGAAACATTTGCTCAAAACATTGGGTCTGCATACTTTTTTTTCTTCAGGACAATTGATCAGTTAAATGCTATTTGTGCCAATTCTGCAGTTTCACAAAGGTGTAGTAGCTATAAGCAAATTACAATTGAAAACAACTTGCCAAAAATTAAAAAAATTAAATGCTCACTTTGTGATGATTTAGTGATCATCAACGAGGAGCTGACAACACCTGATGTCACTTTATCTTTGCTTGCTCAGCCACAACTATTGTGTTTCACAGACACAGTTACAGCAGCCAAAGAAAAGCTAACACAACTACAGGGACCAAGAGCCCAACTAAAGCAAACGCTTCCCACCACAATGGTGACTTCAAATGAACCATAAATCATCAACATCTAAACCTCTGTTAATTTTCTGTAGACGTCTGACAGAAATAGTCAAAGTGTCTCTTATATCTGTGATTAAGGGGAGCACCAGTGTATGAGTGGGAAACACTGGCTCCTCACAGCAAGAAGATCCTGGATTGAGTCCTGTGCCAGAGAGTATTTCCTTCTGGTCTGGTTTCTCTCATGATCCAAAGATGTGTGAATTACAGATGCTAAGTTGGCTTAAGTGTCTAAAGGTGTGAGCTAAGTTTCTTTTATAGATTTTGGACAAACACACACTGTCTGTGAGTTGATTTGCAATAACAAAGGAATATATGTCCACAATGAGCACATTTGAACTGTTTAACCTTGAGGTTCCATGAACGCCTATATCAGACGTGCAGATCACGTCCCAAAACAGACGTCATAAAAACGCTTTATTCTGGCTCCTCAGTGGACGCCTTTTCAACGTCGCCTCTAGGGTCAAAGACGTTGAAACTTTGCTTAGTGGGATGTTATTAGAATGTTACCACTAAACATTTTTAGAATGTTTTTAAAGAATGTTATCCTAACTTTTAAAAGAACATTCTGGGAACAAAAATAAAACTACCCGCTGAAAACATTTATAGAACAATGTAGGTAATGTTCTAAAATTCTAGCTGGGATATCCTTTACTCCCAAGAATATCTCTGCTGCCTTGACTATAATTTGAATCTTAGTTGTCTTCTTTTCAGTCTGTGCAGTATAATTACTTCAGCTATGAACAACAAGAAATTCACTTTACTTACAATCATTGTCTCTTCTGTAATCCTACCTTCCATCTCTGATATTTCCTCAATTCTCCTCTCTTTTTGCACATCCCTCTCTTTTCCTTTCTCTCTATTCCTTGTATCAACCACTTTAACAGCCTCTGCATGTTATATTCCTCTTGGCTCTCTCATTCTGTACTTCAATTGCTTTCTTCCTCACCTCACATCCTCCAAACGCAACACTATGCTCCCCTCCACAGTTGCAGCATTTTGGTCCTGCTCCTTCACATTTGCCATAATCATGTTCCCCCCCACATCTTGCACATCGTTTCTTTGCTTTAAACACCATAGCCACATGCCCGTATTTTTTAAAATTATAACATCTTAAAGGAGGAGGCACAAAAGGCCTCACTGAATAACTGATAAATCCAAGCTTAACCTTATCTGGCAAAATAACTCCCATCAAACCTTAGCTCAACAGAGAGACTCTCCATTCTGTTCCCTTCTCTACTCATAAACAGTCGCCTAGCACCAACTATTTTCCCTCCGCCAATGTTACTTTTAAGCTCTTCCATAGACACTCCTAATGGCACTCCAGATATTACTCCACTTACCCACTGCCTCTGTCCTACGATCTTACTACTCACCACTTCCTGCTTACACATTACTTTATTCTTCGTCACTTTCCTTCTTTGCTCTTTACTATTACAAACAATCATCAAATCTCCATTACTTAACACTTTTGCCATCTTAATTTCTCCAACTACTTTCCTCAACTCTTTTGTTAATACAATTGGACTTACATTTTGTATTCCACCATCCTCTTTAAATTTCAATATTACCTTCAACTAAATCCAAATTTACATTTCTCACCTCCTGTTCATTTCCACTCTCCCCTGAACCTCTTACCTCTATCTGATGTTTTTTCTTTCTTTTCTTTGTACCTACATCTTCCCGTATATCTAAATTCCTCTCTTCTCCTGTCTTTCCTAATTCCATTTGTTCATCTTCCACATCCGTATCATCAACACTAACTGTCTCTAGTGTAACTAGTTGAGAAAAATGCCTGCTTTGTGTGTTCCGTGGTGCTGTACGAAACAGCTCTCAGTCTTCCCAGCTAGAATTTTAGAACATTACCTACATTGTTCTATAAATGTTTTCAGCGGTAGTTTTATTTTTGTTCCCAGAATGTTCTTTTAAAAGTTAGGATAACATTCTTTAAAACATTCTAAAAATGTTTAGTGGTAACATTCTAATAACATACCCACTAAGCAAAGTTTCAACGTCTTTGACCCTAGAGGCGAACGTTGAAAAGACGCCCACTGAGGAGCCAGAATAAACGCTTTTATGACGTCTGTTTTGGACGTGATCTGCACGCCTGATATAGACGTTCATGGAACCTCAAGGTTAAACAGTTCAAATGTGCTCATTGTGGACATATATTCCTTTTGTAATTGCAAATCAACTCACAGACAGTGTGTGTTTGTCCAAAATCTTGAAAATAAAAGAAACTTAGCTCACACCTTTAGACACTTTAGGCAACTTAGCATCTGTAATTCACACATCTTTGGATCGTGAGAGAAACCAGACCTGAAGGAAAGACTCTCTGGCTCAGGACTCAATCCAGGATCTTCTTGCTGTGAGGAGCCAGTGTTTCCCACTCATACACTGGTGCTGCCCTTAATCACAGATATAAGAGACACTTTGACTATTTCTGTCAGACGTCTACAGAAAATTAACAGAGGTTTAGATGTTGATGATTTATGGTTCATTTGAAGTCACCATTGTGGTGGGAAGCGTTTGCTTTAGTTGGGCTCTTGGTCCCTGTAGTTGTGTTAGCTTTTCTTTGGCTGCTTTAACTGTGTCTGTGAAACACAATAGTTGTGGCTGAGCAAGCAAAGATAAAGTGACATCAGGTGTTGTCAGCTCCTCGTTGATGACCACTAAATCATCACAAAGTGAGCATTTAATTTTTTTTTATTTTTTGGCAAGTTGTTTTCAATTGTAATTTGCTTATAGCGACTACACCTTTGTGAAACTGCAGAATTGGCACCAATAGCATTTAACTGATCAATTATCCTGAAGAAAAAGTATGCAGACCCAATGTTTTGAGCAAATGTTTCACAAAGTCACACACACATCAACATTTGGCCAATGATTCAAAACAACGGTGACAAGTTTCATGCTGCAATGCATGATGGGTTCTTAGTGCAAAACTCATGCTTGATTCCCAAGCTTTTTTGATTTGATTGTCACCGTTGTTGTGAATCATAGGCCAAATCTTGATGTCGGTGTGTGACTTTGTGAAGTACTTGCTCAAAATGTTGGGTGCATTTTTTTTTGGTCATCCTTCGAGATAATTGTTCCTTTTAATTTTATTGGCGCAAATACCACAGTATCACAAGGTTATTGTGGATATATACAAATTACTTTTTGTACCAAACAAGACGACAAAACTTAAAACACAACATCAAATGCTCGCTTTGTGATGATTTAGTGATCATCAACAGGAGCTGACAACACTTGATGTCACTTTATCTTTGCTTGCTCAGCCTCAACTATAGTGTTTCACAAACACAGTTACAGCAGCCAAAGAAAAGCTAACACAACTACAAGGACCAAGAGCCCAACTAAAGCAAACGCTTCCCACCACAATGGTGACTTCAAATGAACCATAAATCATCAACATCTAAACCTCTGTTCATTTTCTGTAGACGTCTGACAGAAATAGTCAAAGTGTCTCTTATATCTGTGATTAAGGGCAGCACCAGTGTATGAGTGGGAAACACTGGCTCTCACAGCAAGAAGATCCTGGATTGAGTCCTGAGCCAGAGAGTCTTTCCTTCAGGTCTGGTTTCTCTCATGATCCAAAGATGTGAATTACAGATGCTAAGTTGCCTTAAGTGTCTAAAGGTGTGAGTTAAGTTTCTTTTATTTTCAAGATTTTGGACAAACACACACTGTCTGTGAGTTGATTTGCAATTACAAAAGGAATATATGTCCACAATGAGCACATTTGAACTGTTTAACCTTGAGGTTCCATGAACGCCTATATCAGACGTGCAGATCACGCCCCAAAACAGACGCCATAAAAACGCTTATTCTGGCTCTCAGTGGACGCCTTTTCAACGCTCGCCTCTAGGGTCAAAGACGTTGAAACTTTGCTTAGTGGGTATGTTATTAGAATGTTACCACTAAACATTTTTAGAATGTTTTTAAAGAATGTTATCCTAACTTTTAAAAGAACATTCTGGGAACAAAATAAAACTACCCGCTGAAAACATTTATAGAACAATGTAGGTAATGTTCTAAAATTCTAGCGGGTAATCCTTGTCTAGTTTATAGCCGTTCACTCTCTCGGCTGGCGCGAATCTAAATTTTGTACTAACATTTATATAAACAATTATACAACACCATTGAGAAATATGTACCTGTTGAAAAAACCTTGTGTAGTGTATTCAAAACATGATGTGAACAAACTTGATGTTACCACAAATATAACGTATCATGACCACAAATCATACAATATTCTTTTAAACACATGTATACATTAATATTAGTCCATAAGAGGGTTATACAATTAATACAAACTATTTATATCACGGAGCACTCACTCGCCGCAGCCGTTCACTCTCTCGGCTGGCGCAAATCTAAATGACCCTACCGGAATAAGTTCATTATCTGATGAAAATGTGTAGCAAGTGGAAACACCTTTTTAACCCTGTTACATGTAGGTGTCTAACAGAACATACCTTAGAATGTTGTTACAGGCTGGAGAGTCCTTTATTTGTTAGTTCATTGCGATTCGGGATCAGACTCGGGACATGTATGGCCAGGGCTCGCAAAGCCCAACGGGGCAATGTGTTTCCCAGACGGGGCTATGTCTTTCCTGGGTGGGCTACCAAAACGTAAGCCCGTCGGCAGGCCGGTGAATTTTTAATAGTGAAATAACATTAATTTATTGATCTGCGTTGTTCACTCTCTTGACTTGCTATTTTAAGAGCGCGCACACGAGTGTGTGGTTCGCACACCGATATCCACCAATCTGCAAGTAAGTAATATAAAAAATAAATCAAATCACGGGTGGATGAGAGATAAATCATTGTTTTTGTTTGATAAATACATTTTGAGAGCCCTGTCAGAATCATTCCGGTTGCTGCTTTCAAAACAATCCCTCATGTGAACTGTCAGGGGAGTTGAAGCTCATTAAGTATGCACATCTTATCCCATCCTAGCCGTGTGTGTTTACTTCCAAGTCTACAGTGCGGCACACTCATCAAAACTGAGCGTTCAAAAGAGAGCATCAAAAGCAGGGTAGAAAATAGCATATTACTTATTCATTATGATGTTTTTGAATGTAAAAACCACACAAATGCCGTAAGTTTCCCTCAGACAACAGTATAAAAAAAATTTAAAAGCCAGTTCATGACACCTTTAAATACCAAAACAAATTAACCTGACTGAGGCTCAGCCAACATCCGTACCAACGTACACCTAACCAGTGGTGCCACTCTATCATTTGGAGGTGAGTTTTCAATGACGATTTCCTCTTTGATGCCATAGTTTAGGTCGAGAAAAATAATCATGACACTGTTATAAAATAATTTGACAGAGTATTGACACTTATTGACATTGTAATGACAAATTCAATTTGTACCACACACAAAAAAAAAGATTTGTGATAAACAAATTAATGACATTATAATGGCCTCCTGACAGCCAATGTCAAAATAAACCACATGAATGTTAAATGTAATGTTAACCCATAAAGCTAAGTAGTTTCTTAAATTTGATAATTAATCTGCTGTCATGTTTATGACAGGTTATGTTGTCTTCGTAATGTACAGACACTGACAGGTTTTGATGTATTGGTTTATGTCAAGTTGTCATAACAAAGACATCTCAAAAAAGGTCATCTTTGCATTAAAAATCAGGATAATTTTCTCCATCTTAACCAGCCTGTTCCTCTGGGTTATGCTTTTATTTGTGAATCCCACGCTACTGGACGGGGAGGGGTTTGGCAATACTTCATAAAGAGAAATGGAAATTATCCCAGCTAACTGTGCACATACTCTTCATTTGAATTGATTGCCCTAAAAATCAACGGGGCTATTCCTACCATTCTCATGACTATCTACCACCCCCCTAAGAACAATCGCTTCTTTTTAACTAAACTTTCTGAGCTCCTGACTTACCTATGTCCCATGTCTCCAAATGTTATCATGCTGGGGGACTTTAACATTCATATAATGTCAATAACACAAGTACAAGTGATTTTCTATCCTGTCTAACTTGCCCACCCATTCTAAAGGGCATATCCTTGATCTCATTTGCTGTTATAATTCCTCCTTATAATTGTTGTGTTTCCGACTTGTCCATATCCGACCATCTGCTTGTATCTTTCTGCACCCAACTGACAGTCTTTAAGGTAAATCTGTGTCGTTCTATCAAATTTCGGAACATTAAAGTCCCTGTAAAGTCAAAATTAAACATGTGTTCTGAGTTTCTCACACCACAGATAAATGTTTTCTTAACCAACTAGCCAAATTTGAATCTTAAAAAAATCCGCTAAGTACATAAAATATCTTATCGAAATCTTGAAAAAATAAGCAGCATTCTCTGCTCTCAAACGCTGGGGGCGTGTCCGTTGATCGGCGCCGAAACCACGCCCACTCGCAGAAAAGCTGCCGTAAACACACAAGACAACAACAACACTCAAGTACAGCTCACGAGTCACGACGGCACCAGATGCGTATTATCAGTGAATCCCAGTTGTTGCCGATGAAAGTTTGTAAAACTACCCTGTGTAAAGACACTGCAGAGGCAGGTGTTGGTGGTGATCCTCTGCACTCCATCAAGGTAGCTGTTCACAATCCACCTCTTCTTGAGATCGTCTTTTCTTTTTTTTCTTTTTTTGTAGGCTGTTTTGTAAATTGTAGGCTGTAGTAACTAACGGTACTGACAGTAACTCGCAATCTAGCGGGTGAACTGATGCAAAATTGCGAATGTACTCTAGTTATGGGGGAGGGGCCATGTGCTCAGTGGCTTCAGTGCATCATCGAGCCACCGTTTTAACCCCGCCAAAAAATCCAAAAAATCCGGAAGACAGCAGTGGTGAAAAACTTCTTAACGGTCTAACTTCTGAATTCAGTACTACATATTTCACAGTCTTTGTAATGTGTTTCAACAATACATTTCTTACATTTCTAATGTGTTTAGAAACAAATCTCAGAATTGCCTTTACAGGGACTTTAAGAACATTGATGTTTCGTCTTTTTCTGATGAACTTGCCATCTTTTCCAGCAAAGCTGATTTTACTGATGCTGATGTACTTTTCTTATTATAACAATGGACTAAGTGAGATTTTGGATGCTTATGCACCTGTGAAAACCTGGACTGTTTCTTTTATTCATTCTGCTCCATGGTTTACCCCAGAACTTCGTCAGCTTAAAACTAAAGGTCGTAGGTTAGAGCGTATGTATGCCAAATCTGGTCTCACTGTAAATAAACAAATGCTTTCTGAAATGTCCAATTTTATATGGATGCACTGTCTAAAGCTAAATCTGACTATTACTCTAATTTAATTGGAGCCAGAGAAACAAACTCAAGATTTCTTTTTTCTGTGGTAAAAAATATTTTACGACCAATGGATTCTATGCCATCAGACATGTATTCTACCACACCATGTGACAATTTTATGACTTTTTTTTAGTCTAAGATTAAAAATATTCACCAACAAATACTTGCTAGTAACACAGGTTACTAGCAAGCAAAGCTAAGCTTGGATTGCTCCAGTACCTACTGCTGCTGCTGCATGCGCCAGTGTTTGTAGCTCTGTATAGCTGCGTTTGAATCTCTATTTGATATATTTTCTTTGTTATCTATACTGCTAAATATAACTTACTCATCACCATATATTGTTTAATATAGCCTATCAAGTTAAATTTGACATCACTAGCTTTTAATCTAAATCACTACCACGTGTTAGCTTTTCGCTAGCCTGGTAGCTTTCCATCCCGGCACCCGGGTCTCCTGTTTTCTGAGTTCATTAGACAACTGTGGTGAGTTGGATTATTAAATAGACTCCATCAAACAAAGTAATTGGAGTAAGTTGTGTGGTAAGTTTTGGATTCATCAACAAATACGGTAAGCCATGTCTTCTTCTCCTGTCATTGTCACTTGTACTGCATGTTACATGTTTAACATATCTATCTCCGTTTAACAGGGCTTCACATGTGTTAAATGTAAGAAATTAATCAGGCTGACGGAGAAGATTTCAGATTTAGAGACGCATCCAGACTTTATGTGAGAGTAGTGAGAATGTTACAGCTTTAGATACTGTTTTGGATGCGACTAGCTTAGTGAACACTCATTGTTTGGTTCCGGCTGAGCCCCTGCAGCAGGGCAATTGGGTGACTGTGAGACAGCATATTCAAGGATCTAAAAACCACTCTGCCGCTCCGACAGAACATCAAACAGGTTCTCCCACTCAGTGATGCACCCACTGAGGATCCTGTTGAAAGTGCCCTAGTTATTGGCGATTCTATTACACGGAACGTGAAAATAGAGACACCAGCCACCATAGTCACATGTTTACCGGGAGCCAGAGCGCCTGACATCAAAGCAAATTTAAAAGTGCTGGCTAAAGCTAATCGTAAATTCTCTAAGATTATTATTCACATCGGCACTAATGATGTTCGACTTCACAGTCGGAGATCACCAAAATTAACATTAAAGAGGTGTGTAAACTCGCAAGTACGATGTCACCGGCAGTCTGTTTATCTGGCCCTCCCTGTTAAAAGGAGTGATGAAATAGTTAGCAGATTATCATCACTCAATGGCTGGTTGTCTAAGTGGTGTCCGCAAAATAACATAGGGTTCATAGACAATTGGAAAAGTTTTTGGGGCAGACCCGACCTGTTGAAGATAGACGGTATTCATCCTACCCAAGCTGGTGCTGCTCTTCTCTCTAGTAATTTGGCACATAATCTTAGAGCTAAACCTTGACTCACTGGGGCCCAGGTCAGGAAGCAGACAAACTGGCTAAACCAACCGTCTGCTAGCTGTCTCACGTCACCAGAGTCAGCTAAATCCCAGCACATAGAGACGCTTTCACCTAGATATTATCACATAGAGACTGTGTCTGTTCCCGAATCAGTAAATACAAAAACCATCAAAACCATTCAACAGTAAAAATTTAATTGATGTCCAACAAATAAACAACAGATATAATACGGATGAACAATCGATAAATCTCGGGTTGCTGAATATTCGATCCCTTTCGCCAAAAACGCTTATTGTTAATGATATGATTATAGATCATAACCTAGATGTGCTGTGTTTGACAGAAACCTGGCTAAAACCTGACGATATTACTTTAAATGAGTCCACTCCCAAGATTATTGTTATAAACACGAGCCACGCCTGAAAGGAAAAGGGAGGTGTTGCTGTAATTTATAATGATAACTTCAGTATTACTCAGAAGACTAGTTTCAAATATAATTCCTTTGAAGTTTTGGTGCTTTATGTAACATTGTGTAGTGTAAATGATAAATCCCGTTTGACATTTGTGTTGGCTACTGTATACAGGCCACCAGGGCACAATACAGACTTTATCAAAGAATTTGCTGGTTTTCTATCAGAGTTAGTACTGGCTGCAGATAAAGTACTAATTGTTGGTGATTTTAATATCCATGTTGACAATGAAAAAGACGCATTGGGATTGGCATTTAAAGACATTATAAACTCTATTGGAGTTAGACAACACGATCTGGACCCACTCTTTAATCATACTTTAGATCTAATACTGTCACATGGACTAAATGTTGATACCATTAAAATTCTGCAGCAGAGCGATGACATCTCAGATCATTACCTAATATCATGTATACTTAATTTATCTAAAGCTGCAAAGCCATCCCCTCGCTGCAAATATGGCAGGACTATAACCGCTACTAAAGATTGCTTTATACATAATCTTCCTCATCAGTTCCATCTCCTCAGAATTACAGATAGCCAAGAGGAACTTGATGTTGCAACAGAAACTACTGACTCTCTCTTTACTAGCACTTTAGACATAGTTGCTCATCGCGCTAAAGAAGATTAAAGCAAATAATCCAACGCCGTGGTACAACGAGCACACTCGGGCCCTTAAAACAGCAGCCAGAAAAATGGGCGCAGCTGGAAGAAAACAAAACTGGAGGTTTTTCGCAATTTGTGGAAAGAGAGCATGATTGCATACAGAAAGGCCATAAAAACTGCTAGATCTGCTTATTTCTCAACTCTTTTAGAAGAAAACAAACACAACCCTAGGTATTTATTCGATACAGTGGCTAAATTAACAAAGGATAAAGCTTCAACTTCTGACGCTTGTAAACAACACAGCAGTAATGACTTTATGAACTTCTTTACTAGTAAGATTGATAACATTAGGAATAAAATTACAACCATGCAGCCGTCTACTACAGTATCACTTCAGACAGAACATTGTAGTCTCACTGAGGAAAAATTACACTCATTCACTGCTATAGGAGGAGAAGAATTGGCTAAACTTGTTAAATCATCAAAATCAACAACATGTATGCTTGACCCTATACCGACTAGGCTATTAAAAGAGATGCTTCCAGAGGTCATAGATCCTCTGCTTAATATTATTAATTCATCCTTGACATTAGGATATGTACCAAAAACTTTTAAGTTGTAATTAAACCACTTATTAAAAACGGAACTTGATCCTAAAGAATTAGTCAATTACAGACCAATCTCGAATCTACCGCTTTCTATCAAAAATATTAGAAAAGGCAGTGTCTTCACAATTATGTTCCTTTTTAGAAAGAAATGGTATATGTGAGGATTTCCAGTCAGGATTTAGACCGTATCATAGTACTGAGACTGCTCTAATTAGAGTTACAAATGATTTACTCTTATCATCTGATCGTGGTTGTATCTCTCATTAGTGTTACTCGATCTTAGCGCTGCATTCGATACTATCAATCACAATATTCTTTTGAATAGACTCGAAAATTATGTTGGCATTAGTGGAACTGCATTGGCATGGTTTAAATCTTACTTATCTGACCGTTATCAGTTTGTAGCAGTAAATGAAGAGATGTCACACCGATCACAAGTTCAGTATGGAGTACCGCAAGGCTCAGTGTTAGGACCGCTTTTCACCCTGTATATGCTACCACTGGGAGATATCATTAGGAAGCATGGCGTTAGTTTTCATTGTTATGCTGATGATACTCAGCTCTATATTTCTTCACACCCTGACGAAACTTACCAATTCACAAGATTAACGGAATGCATAGCTGATATTAAAAATTGGATGAATAGTAATTTCCTGCAACTTAATTCAGATAAAACTGAATTTTTAATTATTGGACAGAAAAGCTCCACAAGTATTGCCCTAGAATACTGTCTAACCCTCGATGGCTGCTCTGTCAAGTCCTCGTCAGTGAGGAACCTGGGAGTGCTCTTTGATACCAATCTTTCGCTTGAAAGCCACGTTTCTAGCATCTGTAAAACTGCATTCTACCATCTTAAAAATATATCTAAATTACGTCACATGCTTTCAATGCAAAATGCTGAACAATTAGTACATGCTCATGAGCTCAAGGCTAGATTATTGTAATGCTCTACTGGGTGGTTGCCCTGCTCGCCTAATAAATAAACTCCAGCTGGTCCAAAACGCAGCAGCTCGAGTTCTTACTAGAACCAGGAAGTACGATCATATTAGTCATGTTCTGTCAACACTGCACTGGCTCCTATTAAACATCGTGCATACATTTTAAAATCTTGCTTATTACTTATAAAGCAATAAATGGTTTAGCTCCCCAGTACTTGAGTGAGCTCTTAACGCATTATACTCCATCACGTCAATTGCGGTCTCTAAACTCTGGCCAGTTGAAAATACCTAGAATATCTAAATCAACTGCAGGCGGTCGATCCTTTTCCTATTTAGCACCTAAACTCTGGAACAGTCTTCCTAGCATTGTTAGGAAGCAGACACACTCTGTCAGTTTAAATCTAGACTAAAAACACATCTCTTTACTATGGCATACACATAGAACATTTTTAACTTTCTTTATTCAAATCAAATGACTGATTGTTAGGCTGCATTAACTAGGTCAGCCGGAACCGGGAACACTTCCCATAACACCTGATGTACTCGTTACATCATAAAAAGAGTGGCATCCACACTAATGTTAGTCTCTCTGTTTATCCCGAGGTTTACTGCAGTCGGCTGGATCCAGGCCGTGTCCGGATCGGATGGTGGACCTGCATCTGGACATGATCAGCTCATCCTGGAGTGTCTGCTGAGACCGTGTCCATTAGTGTCTCCTCTGAATTTGCCTCACCGAACGTCATCCTCAATTAACCCGCCTCCGCGCAATAACTCCGATCTTTCAAGTATTCATATTCTTGTGTAATCGACCATCCTAAATGAGCCCGCCTCGCAAGGCCATACCCAAAATTTCGAATATTCCTATCTAATATGATTTATGACCTGCAAGGTTGCCAGAGTAATAATTATACACTGTTAATAATAGGCCAGAGGAGAACTGGCACCCCGACTGAGTCTGGTTTCTCCTGGTTTATTTTTCTCCATCATGCCCTGATGGAGTTTTGGTTCCTGCCACTGTCTTTGGCTTGGCTTGCTCAGTTGGGGACACTCAAATTATGATCCAAGTTACTCAACTAAATATACAAATAGAATTTATTAATTTGGTCATATATAATTCTATAAACTATCCAAATTAAACTAGCCAAATCAAATTTTGTTGCAATGTTGTCCTGTTTAACACTGTGAAGCTGCTTTGAAACAATCGTCATTGTAAAAGCGCTATATAAATAAAGTTGATTGATTGATTGATTGACAGGTTATAATTTCTGCTGCTCAGTTTTTCAAGTGTCCCCACACTGTTTTCTCTACTTTTTTATTACCAACTGATGTGGAGATACTGGGTCTTATCCGGGAATCCAAACCTACTACTTGTTGGCTTGACCCTTTACCAACTCATGCTGTTTTACTAAACAAGGTTCAGGAGGAACATGTCAGATAATTGACACAGGTGGAGAGTACTCAGCCAATCAACAAAAGAGGTATATATATATAAATATACGAAGCCGTCTTACCTCCATTTTGTTGACAGGTTTTCCAGCACTGATGGCATTTCTGGCAGTTCGCTCCACCCGCCTCCTATTCACACTGTCTACACGGATCCACACGAGCTTAACGCATTTCTACAATGCTAAAATCTTTATAAGATACCTAAAACAGGCCGCTCCATCAGCATTCGGGGTAAAATATTCATTTTCTGAGATGTAATTGTGTTTGACAATCCACAATCGTGAATCTGTCTTCTAACATTTCTAATCGATTCACAAACTTCAATAAGTGTTGCTTTGTAACGTGGTGCGTTGGAGCCATGAGGATAAAGTCAGCTGCGAGAGCAGTGCTCAGACAGCGTGAAGAGTGCACACCGCACAGATTTGCAACCGGGAGAACTACAACAGTCCCTGTTTTAAGATAACATGTATGGCACACATCAAGCTTTTCTTGAGTCTTTCCGTCTCTGTGTACAAACGTTACAGATATCCAGATAGATACTTTGTCACACAAGAAGTGTTCACCAAGGACGCGAACGGGGTTGCCGTGATAAACAATAAATATATGTTGCGGGTAAAGCGAGTGAATGTATCGTGAGGCTAAATCACTAAAATGATGCAGTGCAACAGCGCACGTTATGCCAAACAATCAGCCATTGGAATCAGCTGAAAATCACTGCATTGGATTCAATATTTCTCAACTTGATGCTCACATAATCTCGGTCACATCGCAACCATACTCGCATTTGCGACTTTAAATAGATACGTGCAAACTGTAGGCTACAATGTATTTGGGAGCTCCCGTTTTCTTAAATGTAACATCAATACCTAAAGTAGGCTATTGTATAGCAAGCGTATCAATGATTATTGTATGCCATCTTATATTTTGGGGATAAAAAACATAATTCACAACACTGCAGATTCAAAGGCTGATTTCATTGAATAATGTGAGATCTCACATTGCAAAATCTGAATGTGGTGCAGTTTTGCATTATACTGGCTTGCAAAATCAGTGCTTCAGAATGCTTCAGTTCAGAGCATTTGAACCAATGAATAGGGCACACTCATGCAATGCATTTTCTTCACTGTGATTTATATTGTTACATGTTGTATACAGTTTAAGTTTGTCTATTATATCCCTTATGATTTTGAATTAGAGCCTCCTGCAATAATATGGCATGGACATTTCAAAATAAGAATCCCATTCGGTTACACAAATATGTTTCTCCATTTGTCCATCTAACTTTCCCCTTTCTTTTCCGCTGGAGCTCAGTTTCTCCGGCTAATTTTCTTCATTGCTCCAGCAGTGCTGTTCCTTCTGTTCCCACAGGAACTCAGGTTCCCTTTCGTGGAAACTCGCACTGCGTCACCGCTTTGGGAACGCCTCTGCGTGATTACGTCTTGACGCCCGAATGTCAACTGTCCAATGGAATGAATGAACGTGGGGGTGACGTCATCGACACAGAAACTATAAAGCATGCCGGCACACACACGTCAAGCAGCTTCTGTTACTTCAACAAGCTACGGTGTGTCTCAAACTGTTCATCGCTGTTCTTCTGAGCTGAATTAGAAAGTTTCTACGGCTATTCAGGAGGGCAACAAGAAGAAGGCAGAGACTGAGAAGGCGTACAGAGGATGTGTGCCACCCTTTCCTCGCTACATCACAAAGACAGGACGAGGACAGAAAACGCATCTGATGTGCATTTTCTGCCTGGGACCGCAGCACGCACAGGCGGCACTCGAGGGTGCCGACTGCCCCGATTGTGAGAGCCTCTCCTTTCGGGTGCTGCGGTCCCGGCGCTCGCTCTTTGCGGAGAGCGCTCAGTCTCGCGTTCCCCGGGGCTCTGGACCCGCTACTGTCGAGGCACAGCGGAAAAGGATGTCGTGGGGTTCGCAAATGGATCTTCCACTTCCTTGCAGTCAGGAGCCTGAGAGGCAGATTCTCCCGATCGCAGGGAAGCGCCGATAGTGCTTCATGTGTAACGTGTCTGGACTAGTCACTCCCTCACACACACGCAAGGACCACAGGACCACTTAATGAGATTCATCACTTTACTCCGCCCGTAATCTGTAATCAGGGGAAATTATCAGGGAAGCAACAGGGTCGACATATTCTCCCTCTCTGGTACACAGTATATTTCACGGGGAGAATCAAAAACGTGCGTCACTAGCCTTGTACACAAGCAGACTGAGATTATACAATAATAGAAAAATAATTATATAAAATGTAAACAAATTATACTGTATATAATATATAAATGGTTTTGTTTTTCATATACATAAAAGTAACTATTCTTAACATAACAAACATACCACGATAGTGTACAATAAAATAATTAGCATGTCATATTATATAAATCACAGTATGTATATTACACCATTAAAATTCATTAGTTCAAATATTTATGATACAACACTCAATAATAATACAAATAATGACTATAATGCCACTTGTATATACAGAAACCCATATTTGTATCAAAAATGGAATAAACCATGGGTTATGTTAACACCGTTCCACGTGCAGGCCGCACCACGTGCGTCACAGGCAGCACGAACAATTAAAATCGGATTCTTTCTCCCGGAATACTTTCTACCATATACACTCATTTTCAGTCAACTGAATCTCTTTTCTTTCTTTTTTTTGTGTGACAGAACTGATTGATTAACATACCTGTAATCAGGGGAAATTATCAGTGAAGCAACAGGGTCGACATATTCTCCCTCTCTGGTACACTACGCACACAATGCTAAATAGTCAGCATCACGATATACACAATTCAAATCAAATAACACATCGAACTATGCATTTTCATCATATATAACAATCAAATGTTACTAGAAATCAAACATATTCTTATGGCAACAAAATATGAGTTTTAAACAATAAACATCACCATACCAGTATATTTCACAGGAAGAATCAAAAACGTGCGTCACTAGCCTCGTGCACAAGCAGACTGAGGCAATTGCACGTCGCGCAAGAGGAACCCAGTAGATGTGTTCCACTGATATCGTTCCCTTTCCCCAACAAATACCCAAAGAAAAGTTCCGCTATTACAAACATTACTTTCACATAACTTATGAACGATAATATAACACAAAATTTTGTGAAGTCCATTAAAAAAAATAAACATTAGTATAAACCATAAATAAAGAAAATACAATATAGAAGTTGTGCCATCCTTGATATGTCTACTTAATATCTTGACGGCCAGCTAAACTTTTTCCCCACACCAAGACTCTGAAGATTAATTCTTAGTTCCACAGATTTATTGGCGTTACAGAGAAAAGGTGAAACTGCAACATACAAAAGAGCAAGGACAAATTAGCGACATGCCAATTTAATCCAACCTCAACTCCACATGAATAAAGGCTGATTTACACTATTACAGTTGAATTTTGTTTGTACTCATTTTAGCACTATTTATTATAAGAGAAGAAATAAATGAAAACAACGTTCTGGTCATTAACAAACGACACACGTGAGCTAACATTCGCATAGTCGAAGTACATTCAAACCATCCTCAAATTATACTTTAAACTTAAAAGTATTATAAACATAATGAAGAATACTTTTAGACACTCTCACAAAAACAAGGTATACATACCGACGATGCTACGCCAGACACAAGGAGTCGACAGATACGATGAAATGCAAAGGAATAACAGACTTGAACAAACTGCTGAAACGCGCATGAAGTGCATGAGTGTTAACTTCCTCAAACTACGGGTAGCGTAATAGGAAATTTAGAACCATGCGCTCTTAAAGTGAACATGACCTAAATAGACACACATAAGGGAATGTATACTCCCCGAACACATTACCACAATGCTGAATAAATGTAAAGCATGTTTATCTTCTGAAACTTTAACTTAATGCTCATTTACATTTTCTTAATCATAACAAAACAGAAGTAAATATACAAAAGTCAAAACAAATCAATTAATCATTTCACACCAGTTACACATGCATCCTCGGACGAGTTCGAGGACATGAGCACTGTCAAGGTGGGGGCTGAGGATTTGCCACCCTTAACCCCTACCTGCGGGGAGCTCGTGGATGTGCTCACGCGAGCGGTGGCCAGGACAACGACTGGCCACAAGAGAGTACGGAACGCTTAACAGTTATGTCCCGGCGAGCGCTTCCTGCCCTCTCGCTCCGTGTCACACCCGCGACGGAGCCTGCTGTTCTTCAGCGATCTCCACACCGAGCTGTCGAGAACCTGGAAGCGGCCCATGTCTTCCCGTGTGTTCTGCCCTCAGACTTCGGTCTACAGTAACATCATGGGCCTGAGAGGACATGGTTGTAGTGTGATACCTTCGGTGGAGCAGACGCTCGCGAGCCATCTCTCCCCCAGATCCGCATCAGCCATAAAGCCTCCAGCTTTGCTCACCTATTGTAAAGAAAGAGAAGGAAGGAGGAATGCAACAGGTGCCGAGTAAAAGCTGCTCGCATCGGGCGCAGCAAAGGAGAGCGTCGCAGCCTTCAAAGCAGTGAGCGGATTCAGTACCGTTATCACTGCTTAGAGGGCTGCGTCTAAAAAGCCCTGGCGGTTGTGACCCCAGGGCTGTGGGGTTCCCCCCCGGGGCAGGCAGTGTTCACCTCTTATCACGGTGCCTGGCTGCCCTCGGCACCCTCACAGGGCCGATCCATCAACCTCGCCCGAGTGCCGGGGCATGGAGAGGTCCCGCGGGTGGGCCGAGGGCGGGGAGGCGCTGTTGAGTCAGTTGTTCCCTGCCGGTTCGCCACTTCAGGGCGCTGCGCTCACAGTGCAGAGTACATAAGAGGACAGTCTTATGAGGCTGGTTCCCATAATGGAGTTTTTGTCGGAGTGGAGAATCTGCCAAAAATTTCACGCTGGGTCCTGTAGTGTATAAGAAAGGGGTACGCGATTCAGTTCACATCGTGTCCACCCGCTTTCAACGGGGTTGTGTATACAACAGTGCAACCCGAGCAGGCTCTGGTGATACTCAAGAAGTACAGACTCTGCTGGAAAAAGGGGCAATAGTACGGGTACCCCTGCCCGCTAGGGAGTCAGGCTATTACAGCCGTACTTTGTAGTGCCTAAGAAGGATGGAGGGCTGCACCAAATTTTTAGATCTGTGCGTCTTGAACCGCTCAGTAGCAAGACTGAAGTTCAAGATGCTTACTCCCTAGCTGATTGTGTCTCAGATCAGGTCCGAGGGCTGGTCTGTCACAATAGATCTAAAAGTTCAGATTTAACATCTCCATCCTTCCGCAGCACAGGAAGTACCTGAGGTTCGCTTGTGGGGGAGAAGCGTTCCAATTCGGGTACTCCCTTTCGGTCTAGCTCTCTTGCCTCGCACGTTCACGTGGTGTGTGGATGCAGCGCGGCCCTGTTGCGTACGGGTTCTCTATTACATCGACGACTGGCTGATCCTGGCACAGTCAGCTCTTCAGGCGGCACAGCATCGAGGTGTTGTGCTCGCCCACATGAACACCTTCGCAGAGAACCTCTGAAGGGGGAGTCTGAAATCCCCTGCCGCTTCAATATACCTGTAAATATCTTAATTAGATTCATAATCAAAGCCTTAATTAATATTTATCCTCCTATTTCTAATGATTAATTCCAGTTGATTTTACTCAATAGAACTACTGATTGTTTGTTCTTCTTTTATGTTTTCTAAAGTTTGTATTTAGTCTTTGAGTGGCGTCTGGCCTATGTGTAACACAGCCCCTAACTGTAGTGGCAGGTTATGGCCACATGGTGGTGCTAGAGAGATAAAGGTGGAGAGTAACAACTGAGAAGGAGAAAATAAAGTTTGTTTGATTTCACCCAGTGAGTTGTGTCCTTGAATACAGAGTACAGAGGAACAATACATGGTGTCGGAAATGGTTAACCCACAACAGATAGAGTCTAGAGGCACAGAAAAGAAGTTGGAGGAGTTTAATGGGGTGTAGAGTGATAACGGAGACCTGTGAAGCAAGAGAGAGCGAGTCAGCGAGAGCTAACAACAGGCTAGCAGCAAGCTAAAAGCACACAGTATGGACCACATATTTACAATCACACCACTGGGACCATTTGATTTCGAGCCAAGCTCGTGGCCCACATGGATTAAACGGTTTGAACGATTCAGAATTGCGTCTGGGTTGAAAGAAAAAGATGGCGCATACCAGGTGAATTCTCTCATCTATACAATGGGCGAGAAGGCTGACGATATTCTGGGCTCACTTCAGTTGACAGAAGAGAAAGAAAAAGACTTTGATGAGGTAAAAAAAAGCCTTTGATGGACACTTTGTAGGCGTGCATAATGTAATTTATGAACGAGCCAAATTCAATAAAAGATGTCAAGAAGTCGGCGAATCTGCAGAAAACTTTATCACCTCAGTGCATAAGTTAGCTGAACACTGCAAATACGGCGTCTTACGTGAGGAAATGATCCGAGATAGGATTGTGGTCGGCATACGTGACGCTAAATTGTCAGAAAAACTGCAGCTCAACCCAAATTTGGATTTAGCTACAGCCATAGTTCAAGTAAGGCAGCACGAGGAAGTAAAAAAGCAGCAAGCTGTTCTGCGGTCAGCTGATTCACCAGGACAAATTGATGCGCTGTCTCATAACAGTAAGAGACCGGCTCAAAGGAAAAAACCCTTTCAACGCGGGGGCCATTATCAGCCTCAGTCTACTTCAACCAAGCAAAAACAGTGTGGGAAGTGTGGCAAAACCCCAAAACATTCATGGACTGAATGCCCAGCGAAAGACGTTGAATGTAGAAAATGTCAAAAGAAGGGACACTTTGCGGCCATGTGCAGATCAGTTCAAAAGCTGGATTCAATTGAAGTGGATGGGGCAGCTTATCTTGGGGCTGTTGACTATCCACAGTCATCCACATGGACTGAAATACTTACCATAAATGGCAGCCCATTACGTTTTAAAGTGGACACAGGTGCGTCTGTGACTGCTATCCCAGAAGCAGAATTCACACTGGATAGATATGGCAGACACTCAGTGCCGTGCAGACCGCTACTGGGTCCCGCCGACCAACCCCTGGATGTTAAAGGGCAAGTGCATGCTGTTATTCAGAGAGGGGACAGAAAGATTGAGGAGGAGGTGTTCATTGTGAAAGACCTGACCACACCCTTATTGGGTCTTCCTGCTATCCGCAGACTACAGATGATCCCTCAGCTCAATAGCATTGACAATGCAGAGACACACTTCCGCTCAAATAGAGGTATTTAAAGGGCTGGGTAACCTTAAGGGGGAGTACAAAATTAAGCTGAGAGACAACGCAACACCCTATGCCCTCTCTGCACCACGACGTGTAGCCATTGCTCTCCGGGCCAAAGTCAAAGAGGAACTAGACCGGATGGAGAAGATGGGAGCCACAGCCCGTGTTGAAGAACCGACGGAATGGTGCGCGGGTATGGTCCCCATAGTGAAATCATCTGGGAAAATTTGCATTTGTGTGGATTTAACCCGACTGAACGAGAGCGTCATCAGAGAGAGACATATCCTACCAGCAGTGGACGAGACACTGGCCAAGCTGGAGGGAGCCAGAGTCTTTACAAAGCTTGATGCGACATCAGGTTTTTGGCAGGTACCACTCCACAAAGACTCAATGTTGTTGACCACGTTCATTACACCAGAGGGGCGCTACTACTTCAAAAGGTTACCTTTTGGTATTTCATCGGTGCCCGAACATTTCCAAAAGAGGATTTCTCAGCTAATTGATGGCGTTGATGGAGTCCTATGTCATGCTGATGATGTCCTTGTTATAGGAAGAGACCGGGCAGAGCATGATGACAGGCTGCACAGGGTGCTACAGAAGTTCAGAGAGGCTGGGCTCACACTGAACGAGAAATGTCAGTTCGCCCTGACAGAAATCCACTTCCTGGGTCATTTCATAAATTCTCAGGGCATCAGAGCAGACCCGGGCAAAATAAAGGCAATCCTTGACATGCCTGAGCCAAAGAATGTGGCAGATGTTCGCCGTTTTATGGGCATGGTTAATTTTGTAGGAAAATTTTCGCCACGCCTGCCTGATTTGACAAAGCCCATTCGTGACCTGTTAAAGACGGAGAACAGCTGGACATGGGGAGCACCTCAACAGAAAGTGTTTCTGGAGACAAAAAAATAATTGGGGTCAGAGACTGTGTTAGCCCAGTACAGCCCAAATTACGAAACCATGGTATCAGCTGATGCCTCTTCATATGGACTAGGAGGTGTCTTGACACAAAAACAGACAGACGGTGAAGGGAGACCTGTGGTTTTCATATCTAGAAGTCTGACTAAAGTCGAATCAAGATATGCCCAAATAGAAAAGGAGGCATTAGCTGTGACCTGGGCATGTGAGCGCTTGCGTGGATACTTGAGTGGACTGGACTTTACCATAAGAACTGACCACAAGCCACTCGTAACACTCCTGAAGTCCAGAGCATTGGATGACCTCCCACCAAGAATTATCAGAGTCAGACTCAGGCTGCTCAGATTAAATTTTGAAATCATCCATGTACCGGGTAAAAATCTGATAACAGCCGATGCCCTGTCCAGAGCGCCTCTTCCGGCCACAGCTACAGAGGCAGAGCAAGACCTGGAAAGAGAATGTAAAGCTTATTTCGACAGTGTAGTAGAAGGTTTGCCAGCTACACCAACAAAGCTGGAACAGAAGAGTGCACAAACTTCAGATATTGTCTGCAAACGTCTCAACCGATACATTGCAAATGGCTGGCCGGGACACAGACGAGATGTGCATGAGCAGCTGCTACTCTACTGGCCCAATAGGTCAGTCTTGTATGAGGGAAGAGGACTGTTAATGAAAGGAGAGAGACTCATAATCCCAGAGTGCATGAGACCTGACATCCTGCAGAGACTGCACCACGGACATCAAGGTATCAACAAATGTCTGGCCAGGGCCAGAGAATCTGTCTGGTGGCCGGGTATCACATCTGCAGTAAAACAAATGGTCGAGAGATGCGAGAAATGTGCATGTGAAGCTCAAATACCAGTCGAGCCTCTACTCACGACTGAACTCCCAAGCAGACCATGGCAGAGAGTCGCGGCCGATCTTTTCCAATGGCAGAATGGGAACTATCTAGTCATGATAGATTACTTCTCTCGCTATATTGAAGTTTGCTCACTGCCGGGCAGCACATCCGCAAAACAGATAATTGCCAGATTGAAAGCTGTGTTTGCCAGATACGGATGTCCAGAAGTGCTGGTCACGGACAATGGTCCTCAATTCTCCTGTCATGAATTTGCTCAATTTGCACAGGACTATGACTTTACCCATGTGACAAGTAGTCCCTGTTACCCCCGTAGCAACGGGGAGGCAGAATGGGCCGTCAGAACTGTGAAGTCCCTTTTAGCGAAAGAGGGAGATTTCCACAAGGCTTTGCTGGCCTACAGGGCCACTCCATTGGCACACGGGAGCTCTCCAGCAGAACTACTGATGGGGAGAAAAATCAGAACACCTGTACCAGTGTCACCAGAACAGTTACAACCACAGTGGCCTGATCTTGACAGATTCAGAGAGAAGGACACAGAGTTGAAATTGCAATAACAACAAACATTCAACCGGAGACGTCGTACACAAACCCTACCACCTCTCCAGAAGGTACAGCAGGTATGGATCAAACCTACAAGCACAAAAGGGACAGTTGTTAGTGCTGCATCCACACCACATTCCTATGAGGTGGAGACCCCGGATGGAAGACGGTTGCGATGCAACCGTTCACACCTCAGGAAAGTTCCTGTGCCTCCTGCACTAGGTGAAACGACAATGACTAGGTCAGGGAGACTGTCTAAAGCTCCTGAGAGACTGGACCTTTGAACACGAAACACATGCATACACATCAAAGAGAAAATGAAAAAAAAGAGTTGCAACTTTCTGTTTGAAAAAGTTAGATGTTTATTAGAAAAGACATATTTGATTTGTTAAAGTTTGCAATGACATTAAGTCTACGGTGAAGTAAAATGTCTTCGGTTAGTTTCCCTGGTTACACTTTTAAGTTAAATAACGGAGTAGCCATAATGATTAAAGTATCCCATTATTGTGGAGTTCTGTTAAAACAAGAATATTTTCATCTAAGAGGGGGAGATGTAGTGGCAGGTTATAGCCACATGGTGGTGCTAGAGAGATAAAGGTGGAAAGTAACAACTGAGAAGGAGAAAATAAAGTTTGTGTTTGATTTCACCCAGTGAGTTGTGTCCTTGAATACAGAGTACAGAGGAACAATACACTAACATGCTGGGTGTGCAGTAACAGTGTTTGCTCACTTTGCCTGGCTTCCAGAGATTAAACATGAATTTGTCTTTCATTTTTTTTATTATATTTTATATTTCATTTTACTGAAACACTAAAGAATCAAGATGAATATTGCCTGTACTATTGTCTCTACCTCTCAGTGAGAGAAAGCACATGTTATTAGTATGTTTTGGTTAAGTGCTTTGTTGATATGTAGTTAAGACGCTCCAACCTTGGGAGAGCTGTCATGCTGGGGAGATTTTGTGTGTGTGCGTTGAATGATCTGTGCAGGCCCAATATTGAAGATGGACATTTTCTGCACAACCCCAGACATGAAGACGCCTTTCTGCAACCTCCAAGGTCAACAATTATCTAAATCTAGTCATGGGGCGAAAACTAGTCTGCCTAGTTTAATGATATGCTCTGCTATCTGTTCTTGTGTGGAAATTTACCAGGACTGTGCATTTTCTCTGAGCCAATCAGAATCATACACCTTGAAGTAATGACGTGGCTAGACCTTGAAAACAGTATAACTGTTGGGACAATTGTATGTATGGTACGACGAGACCGGTAGAGTGGAAGTGCGGCCTACAAACTCCTTGTGAGACTTGAAGCTGGCTTCTGCTGATGAAACTGCAAACTATTCTTCAGTAAAATTTCTCTTTAATTAATTGCACTCCTGACTCTTTGTCTTCATTCTTCACTACTGGTCTCTGGGTCTAAGCTGTTATACCCCTAACAGTTTTGGTGGAGGATGCAAGGGCAATCACTCCTTGGTGACATTTCTGGCAAACCAACAAATAAGGTAGTAGGAAGTTTTTATTATTTGGTTAGGACTGTCTGAATGGAAGAGATTGGAGAAGGAGAGCAGTATACTTCGCTTCATTCCGCTTGTGAAGAGCGAGGCATAATTATACTAAAGGTTTATAGTATAATAAGTCGCTGATAGCGCCGTGACGTGCTGAAGGCATAGGTAAAAACGGTAACATGCAGTGCAAAGAAGCGGACTCAAGAAAGTGGAGGCCCTGCGGGGCATAGGTAATGTCCCCTACAGGAGCCCGTCTTGGACCAACTGGTAAGGTCCAGGAGACATTATGAACCTGCTCCATCTCTTCCATCTCAGATAGGGGATCCCCGAATTTAGAACTTAGTGAATCAGGCAGTCAGGGAATAAAGTATAAGTTATTAGTTAAACAAAATAAAAATAGATATAGGGTTGTTTGCCAGGGATGCACCTGGAACGATCCCAAGGAAAATGACCCAAATTGGCATGGACCAGTATATGTGACTTTTCTGCACAAGTGTCCTTTGCAGTTTCATCACGCAGAAGCCACAGCTGTGTTGGTTAAATATCGCCGCCTCCATCTCTACTGGTAACCAGGTGAGTATGAACTTTAACTAAGTTATGGCTGACAATTTCAGTAATATGATCAGTAACTTGATCAGTCTGGATAAAGATTTTGAGAAAAAAAGAGCTCAAATGCTGTAAGCAGCTCTGCTCTGAAGCCCTCAAAACAAATGAAATGTGCAGACTTATTAAGAAAATGGGCAGCAGGGCTTTAATTATAAAAGTAAAATTAAACAGCAACTTGAATGGTTACAAACAAAGAGAACCAGAAAAATTTGAATTTCTAGGTGAAAGGAAAATCCCAGAAGTAACTGAGGGATGGTATAGTCTGATTGCCAAAATGTAAAGGGCTTGAGGTTGTTTTTGGAAAAGTAAAAAAACGGCAAAATGTATGGGCGGCCAGTCTTATCTGCCCCCTCCCCTCTCACGCTCTCTTCTCAGACTGTTCAAGCAGCTGCTGATAGAGGCACTGACACACAGACTGAGAATCAGACTTAGGGATACAATTTGATACCCAAATGTTTTAGTAAAAACATAAAGAATTGCAAGCCATTATGTTTTACTGATCACAAGCTCTGTTCAAAGACTATCGAAGTTGACGCTTTAAGCACAGACCCAGACACTGAGAACCAGACTGAAATTAGAGAAGATAGGTTGCTAAACCAGATGACAGTGTTTTAACTATGGTCAGCAGGGCCATTTTGAACGTAACTGTAACCTCTCACCTATAATGTATAGAAAGAAACAAAAAATGGCAAATCACGCCACCAGACAAACATTCTGTAAACAAACCAAAGTAAAAAGAAACAGAAGTGACTTACACTCTGTCTAAGAATTTTGAATAATAAAAAATTGAAGTCTTAAGGTGAGAGGCAAGAAAATAAATAGTGACGTAGGAGGGCTTAAATGACAAACTTATGAGAAAGTCGTTCCTGTTCCTCTATTGAAAATTCTGTTTATTTGACTGAATGTTGGTAAAAACACTGTAGGAGAATTGGTGTTAAAAATGTTGAAAACCCTAGAAGCTGATGTTTTGGTTTCAAAAGATAAGCTCCTGCTGAGCTGTTATAAAACTATTCGCTTATCTGAATCTGGCCCACCATGTAATTTCTGGTGCGGTGGCTAAAATTGGAAGAGTAACTCAGACTCAATTTGGATGTTGAAGTTTAAATGTATTGTATGGGCAAAAGACAAAAATAACAACTATGGTTATTTGAAAACATCATTTCTGGCAAAGAATAGAGTTAAAAGGATAATGTCTGAAGTTTATTGAGAAAACAAATGTAATCTCTAGCCAAGTCTTATGCTGTGCTAGAGTGAGAAGTTTATGAAAATGCAGTACCAGTCCTGAATGCCTAGGAGTGTCTCTCTCTTTCGAAACGAGCTCAAAGCTGATATCTGAGCCTGTGATAAGATATTGATAAGTAAAAGCACAGGGCATCACTTGAAAATATTAAGATATGTTTTAGTGGTTAAAGAGGTATACAATGATTTTACACACAGACCTTAAATAAAAGATTTTGTTGATTAATGTTTTACATATGACCAGTAACGTCGGTGTCTGATCTTAGCCTCCACCATGTACAGAAAATGGCTTTGTTCATAGAGATAGTCAAACTCTAAATTGAATGGACAGTTGTTATGGCTAAATTCACTGAGTGTAATTCACGGACTGTTAGATTGCGTCTTTGAAGAGGTATGATGGATTTTAGTGATTAAGTTGTGTTATGATTAACCTGTCTCCATGTTCTACCTATAGTAAGCAGACTAATTGGCTCGGGTGACTCTTGAATGCACTTTCCCCAAGACTCCAGAAAATATTGGATCCTGTTGAGGATCAAAGATCTCAAGCGATGACCAAGTGGGCACGAGGTGGTTTTCCCGAAGACGGGTAAGACTTCCTATGGCCTGACAGGGAGCAACCCTAGCCAGGGAAATCACGTAAAGTCACTTGGGACCCCAAGTGGGACCACACTTGGGGTTTTATGTGAGGTGTGTATGAGAGTGGAGTGATGTCTGTGAGGCCAGCAGCATCAGTCAAGGGGGTAAGCTGTGCTTGTGGGGGCTGAGAGTCCAGACAGGACACAGCAGGGCCTGCCCTAATTATGCTCCTCTATACCGCTCACCGATAACCGCATAAATTGAGTGCCAGGGAAGAAAGACCCTGAGAGAAAGAGTTATGATGGTAAGGGGCATTCAAGAGCCGGCTGAGACCATGCAGTGCTTGTCATTTAACTTGTGTGGAGACCAGAACAAAATGTATTAATTTGTATCAGTAAAACTGAATTAATGTTATTATGAGTTTACTTCAGCAGGCTTAATTCAGAGACATGGTGGCTTTAAGAGGAGGACGGCTTTTGAAGTTTAAGGAAGGTCTGAAGGACAAAGGTATTTAAACTAAAGATAACTTGAAACAATTTCATAGTGTAACTTATTGGAGATGTTCTAATTTGAAAGTTAAACATTTAAATTTCTTAACTTTGTGAATGTAACATTATAGTTAAAGTCTTAGAAGACTGTTGAAGAGAGAGACTGCTTGTGGACACAGGGATGGTACTGTGACAGTTTATATCGCCCTGCTAAAGCTGAAACAAAACAAATAAATAATATCAGAACCAAAACAACCCAGCTGACTTTTATAAAAACAGATGAATAATGAACAGACATGATCTAAAATTGGTAAAGAGATTTTGTAAAAACAGCGTTTAAATAATTTTTAGAGTTAACACCAAAAGCAAATTTTGAGAATGAGAAATTAATATTTATGTGTGTGTGTGTGTGTGTGTGTGTGTGTGTGTGTGTGTGTGTGTGTGTGTGTGTGTGTGTGTGTGTGTGTGTGTGTGTGTGTGTGTGTGTGTGTGTTGATGACTGCACTTTATGTTTTGGATGTGTTGGTAACTATTCTGTCATGATGGAGTGTATGGTGTCATTAACCTCTGGAATGAGTGTTTATCATCACAGATGGGTTAAGTCAAACGACAACATTTAAAGAAACTGCTAATTCTGAAGGAATCTGGTGAAAAGATGATCCAGAACTGAACATGGGACAAGCTTTAAGTGGATTGGTATCCAGCTCTGTCCGTTACTGGTAATTATGACTTTTGTCATTTATGATGCTGATTTGAATTAATCTCTGGATTAGTGTTTATGTTAAAAAAGATTTGTAAAGTTAAAGATTGCCGTCCATGAGGGGTTAAAAACCCTTCTTTAAATTCAACAGAGGGTCTAAAATTGAATAATGTTGATTAAGAATGGTAAAGGTATACATTTTCTGGACTTGACGGCAGAGACAAAGTGACAAATTGGCTGAAGTCACTATCCAAATTATCCAGAGACTCCCTCATATTTCTGAAAGGCAGGAGGGCGAACAAAGAGATAACTTCTAAAAAGAAAGTTTTATTTTTATTTTATTTTATGTTTCCTCCATTAAATGGAGGCATGACATGTGATTTCTAGAGAGAACTACAATTAATGTTGGAAAATCAAGTGACTTGAGTCTTTCTATGTAATGTAATATTTTGGTTTCTGCAGAGAAGTAGAGATAAGACTGAAATAATAAGAGCACATGGTGCATCTGCAGACTTTGCTAGAGGGACATTACAAGCAAGTTAAAACAAGAGAGACATAGCCCAAAGATCGATGTTGTGACAATAAAACTTTTGAAACCTGAAGACAAATTAGGTTAATATAAATTGAACTATGAATGCTTTTCAAAATACAGATTGTTTAAAACAGCTTTAAAGAAATTGATGATGACTTATAGTACAAAGTTAAAATACTATGGGAGATTATGAGAATTTGTTTTTGGTAAAATTATAACAATTTTTGGTGTAAGTGGCGAGGTAAGGCTAGTGAGTATTTGATGATAAGTATCACTACCATATGACTTGAATTAAGAGGATTTTGGTCATTTGGAGCTTACTTCTAAAGAGTTTAATGGACAAGACACTGAGAAAAATGTACTTTAAAGGAAATCATTATTGATCGATTTTGAGTGTTTTATGATAACATGAGCTGAAAAGAATTTGATAAATACCAATTGGGTATATGCAATGGTTAAGCATTATGTCACAAGAAGAAAAAAATATGAACAAGCTGATTGAATATGATACGAATTGATGATTATGTAATTTTGATGAAAAGTTTTTTTTTTTACATTAAGAATTTTAATGGTTATGTTCATTTAAGTTAAAGATGATGTGGGCTATGATGAGTGAAAACTGGATTTGATGGAAATAGCAAGTTGACAAAAAGGATGAGTGAAAGGAGTTTTAACAAGAAGGTTCTTGAGTTAAAATCAGGGAGTAGGGATTGAAATGGATGTTATGAACGTGTTGAAAATGAATGAGATGGGATGTAATTTAAGATGGTACATGTATGTAGACTGTAACCTGAAGGATGTTTTATGACTGGATGTAATTGGATGGATTATTCTGTCTATTTATTTTTTGTTGTTGTTTATTTTTATTTCAGACCATTATTGAACATGAAAAAGGTCTGTGTTTTGGAAGGAGTGTATTTGCAAATACCTATTTGGAATGATTTATTTTGGTATTTATGATGACATGGGGTTAATTTAGTATGTCCTTCTGAGGATGAAAATGTGCTTGTTTGTAAGCATCCAAGCCAATGATAAAAGCCAAATTATCCTAGATTAATAAATGAATAATGGTTGAAGTAAATCCTTGAAGAGGATATTTTCTGTTTTTCAAAATTATCACCTGACAAGGGGGGAACATGGAAATTTTGTAGCGGCCTAAACTGGTAGCCGAAAATGTGGGGGTGACAGGACCCCAAAATTGGACTTAGGGGGGAATGAAGGGGGAGTCTGAAATCCCCTGCCGCTTCAATATACCTGTAAATATCTTAATCAGATTCATAATCAAAGCCTTAATTAATATTTATCCTCCTATTTCTAATGATTAATTCCAGTTGATTTTACTCAATAGAACTACTGATTGTTTGTTCTTCTTTTATGTTTTCTAAAGTTTGTATTTAGTCTTTGAGTGGCATCTGGCCTATGTGTAACACAGCCCCTAACATGCTGGGTGTGCAGTAACAGTGTTTGCTCACTTTGCCTGGCTTCCAGAGATTAAACATGAATTTGTCTTTAATTTTTTTATTATATTTTATTCATTTTATATTTCCTTTTACTGAAACACTAAAGAATCAATATGAATATTGCCTGTACTATTGTCTCTACCTCTCACTGAGAGAAAGCACATGTTATCAGTATGTTTTGGTTAAGTGCTTTGTTGATATGTAGTTAAGACTCTCCAACCTTGGGAGAGCTGTGATGCTGGGGAGATTTTGTGTGTGTGCGTTGCATGATCTGTGCAGGCCCAATATTGAAGATGGACATTTTCTGCACAACCCCAGACATGAAGACGCCTTTCTGCAACCTCCGAGGTCAACAATGATCTAAATCTAGTCATGGGGCGACAACTAGTCTGCCTAGTTTAATGATATGCTCTGCTATCTGTCCTTTTGTGGAAATTTACCAGGACTGTGCATTTTCTCTGAGCCAATCAGAATCATACACCTTGAAGTAATGACGTGGCTAGACCTTGAAAACAGTATAACTGTTGGGACAATTGTATGTATGGTACGACGAGACCGGTAGAATGGAAGTGCAGCCTACGAACTCCTTGTGAGACTTGAAGCTGGCTTCTGCTGATGAAACTGCAAACTATTCTTCAGTAAAATTTCTCTTTAATTAATTGCACTCCTGACTCTTTGTCTTCATTCTTCACTACTGGTCTCTGGGTCTAAGCTGTTATACCCTAACACCTCGTAACTGGGCGTCAGCTGGGACTCGGTTGCGATGCGGGCATGCCTTTCAAGCCTCGCAGAGCATCGATCCTCTCAGCTGTCAAGGTGGGGAAGCTAGGCCGGCCACTAACTGTCAAGCAGTATCAAAACTACTCTGTCTCATGGACAGCAGCGTCCAATGCTATCCCACATGGCCTGTCGCACATGAGACCATTACAGTGGTGGCTCAAAACCAAGGGTTTTCCCTGTGGGGAAACCCCTTCCGGGTAATCATGGTTTTGTGGCGGTGTGTCCGCACCCTGGTTATGTGGAAGGGTCCTTGGTTTCTGGCCCAAGGCCCGTCACTGGGGGCGCTGTGTCAGCGGGTTTCTGAACACAGTCGCCTCCCTCACCGGCTCATGGGTGGTCGCTCCGCCCAGGGCCAGTGGCAGGACCATCATCTCTCATGGCATGTAATCTGTCTGGAGATGCTGGCGGTGTTTCGTGGGCTGAAATACTTTCTGCCACACATAAGAGGCCTAGAAGTGTGGAAGCTGTGGGTGTGGCCCCTGAGGGGGCCCACTTCACAAGCGCTGGTCTCTCGGCTGAGGCTGTTGGGACAGTTCTACACTCCAGAGCTCCCGCCACGTGGAAATTGTATGCTTGGAAGTGGAGGCTCTTCACCTCATGGTGTAGAGATCGCCTGCAGGATCCAGTTGACTGCCCTGTTTACGCGGTGCTGGACTTCTTGCAGGAGAAATTCTCCGCTGGATTAGCGCACTCCACACTGAAGGTGTACTTGGTGGCCCTGGGCGCTTACCACTCTCCTTCCAGTGGGAAAGAATCAAAAGAATCGGGGACCTTCAAGCCCTCTCGGTGGCACCCTCGTGTCTGGAACTTGTGCCCGGTTGGCTAAGGCCTTCCTCCAGCTGGAGCCGGGCTACGTTTCTAAATTCCAACAATCTGGTGTGTCCGGTTGTACTGCAGGCCCTCAATCCTCCACCTTTGGTGACGTCTGACCAGGAAACGCTTAATCTGCTTTGCCCTGTGAGGGCATTAGACACGGATGTCCACAGAGCTGCCTTGTGGATAACGACGGACCAACTTTTCTTCCGTTATAGATCCCCCTCGAGGGGGGGACCGGTTTCTAAGCAGAGGTTAAGCAAGTGGGTGGTCGAGGCCATCCCACTTGCTTACAAGGTGGCCGGACTCCCGCTTCCTACGGCTGTCCGGGTGCACTCAACTCGGAGAATGGCGGCCTCCACGGCCTTATGGGGTAGTGCGCCCCTCCAGGATGCATGTGATGCGGCAGGCTGGTCCTCACTGCACACATTCATTCACTGCTATGAATGTGATGCCGGGTCCCCGGGGGCTCGGGTGCTTTCTTCATGAGACATTAGCACACGGGTCGTATGGGGCCGTTGGTATTCTCGTTCCCAAACCGGTGATGCAGTGCAAGTTCCCACGAAAGGGAACGTCTCTGGTTACTTGTATTGTAACCTTAGTTCCCTGAGTAGGGAACGAGACACTGCGTCACTTTGCCATACTCCCCCCATGCCCACACTCCGCTTGTTTCAGTTTTTTGCAGAAGCTGCTTGACGTGTGTGTGCCGGCGTGCTTTATATGTTCCAGAAACATCTCAAATCTGTTCTCCAACAGTCAGGCGTCCAAGCAAAGAAGTTCTCAAGCCACTCCTTCCGCATCGGGGCCGCAAGCTCAGCAGCTCAAAAAGGCCTCTCCCAACAGCAGATCCAAGCTCTTGGGAGATGGTCCTCAGATGCTTTTCAAAATCCTCTGGGTCGTCCACCGAGGGATTTGTTTCTGTCCAGCCAATATGTAATCTCATGCTTTTCCTTTCTGTTCTTAGTATTTCCAGGAGAAATGGAAAGTTTCCACACAGTGAGCCAATGGAAAGTTTCCACACAGTGAGCCAACGGAAAGTTTCCACGCAGTGAGTCAACGTAAAGTTTCCGCGCAGTGAGCCAATGTAAAGTTTCCACGCAGTGAGCCAACGGAAAGTTTCCACGCAGTGAGCCAACGGAAAGTTTCCACGCAGTGAGCCAACGGAAAGTTTCCACGCAGTGAGCCAACGGAAAGTTTCCACACAGTGATTCAGTGGAAAGTTTCCACGCAGTGAGTCAACATAAAGTTTCCACGCAGTGAGCCAACGTAAAGTTTCCACGCAATGAGCCAACGGAAAGTTTCCACACAGTGATTCAGTGGAAAGTTTCCATGCAGTGAGTCAACGGAAAGTTTCCACGCAGTGAGTAAACAAAAGGTTTCCATGCAGCGAGTCAACAGAAAGTTTCACGCAGGTAGTCAGCAGGAAGTTTCCACACAGTGATTCAACGGAAAGTTTCCACACAGTGGGCCAGTGGAAAGTTTCCGAGCAATGAGTCAATGGAAAGTTTTTACAATATGAGTCAGCGGCAAATTCCACGCAACAAGAAAAGCAGATAGAGTAAGATAGTGGATTGTTGTCCACGCAATAAGATAGTGGATTGTTGTCCACGCAGTAAGATACTGGATAGTTGTTCACGCAGTAAGATACTGGAAACGCAGTAAGAAGTTGCCCATGCAGTAAGATGGTGGATTGTTGTCCACGCAGTAAGATAGTGGACAGTCGTCCACGCAGTAAGATAGTCGCTGTAAGATACTGGACAGGTGTCCACGCAGTAGGATACTGGACAGGCGTCCACGCAGTAGGATACTGGACAGGCGTCCACGCAGTAAGATACAGGACAGGCGTCCACACAGTAAGATAGTGGACAGTCGTCCACAAAGCAAGATAGTGGACAGTCGTCCACGCAGTAAGATAGTCGCAGTAAGATACTGGACAGTCGTCCACACAGGATACTGGACAGGCTTCCATGCAGTAGGATACTGGACAGGCGTCCACGCAGTAGGATACTGGACAGGCGTCCACGCAGTAGGATACTGGACAGGCGTCCACGCAGTAGGATACTGGACAGGCGTCCACGCAGTAGGATACTGGACAGGCGTCCACGCAGTAAGATACTGGACAGGCGTCCACGCAAGTGAATAAGTCCAACTAAGTGAGAAGTAGAAGATTCCACAGCGAGATAGTGGATAGTTAAACAAGGAAGAGTCAATGCAGCGAAAAATGTAAGATTACATGCAGCAAGAAAGTGATTTGTTTTCCACACAGCGAGAAATAGAAGTTTTTAAACACAGCAAGGAAATGTATAGTTTTTTCCACAGCAAGAAAGCAGATACAGTTCACCCAGCGAGAAGTGGACAGTTTTCCACACAGCAAGGAAGTGGATAAAACCCTCTAGATTGATAGTTTGCACGAGTGGAAAGTTTCCACTTAGTAAGGAAGTGGACCGATTCATTGCAGCAAGAAAATGGAAAGTTTCCATGCAGCAAGGAAAGGGTAAGTACCAAAACATCTCTAAATCAAGATCTCATTTCTTTTTCCCATTTTTCTTCCAGGTGGTCTCCGATGTACAAGACCACCCCCTGCTCCCATCAAGAACCATGCGATTTGTGAACCAACAAGGGCCGCCCAATCGGTGACACAAGCCGCTAACGGGCCCTCCGAATCAAATAACCAGGCCCCTCTCTCATGCCAGCTGCCAAGCTCGGCACTTCTTGGGGGGTATTTAGCAGGCGGCTGTCCTATGCTTTCTAGCTTTTGGGGGGTACTCTGGGTTCGGGCCAAAGTCCGAGCTCGAAGCCCTCCTCCCGGACAGCACGCCAAATACGCAATTAAATTTACTCTATAAATTATATGTAAGTGTGAACTAGTGAAATGCTGTTTTACCAAACGAGGTTCAGGAGGAACATGTCAGATAATTGACACAGGTGGAGAGTACTCAGCCAATCAACAAAAGAGGTATATATACAAAGCCGTCTTACCTCCATTTTGTTGACAGTTTTTCCAGCATCCCTCCACCACCCCTTCTCCACATTTTGCTATTTTTTCCTTTTTAAGTTCTAAACCACTTACATACGGGGGGTACTCTAGGTTCGGGCCAAAGTCCGAGCTCGAAGCCCTCCCCCAGGACAGCACGCCAAATACGCAATTAAATTTACTCTATAAATTATATGTAAGTGTGAACTAGTGAAACTTAGTCAAAGCCTGCTTACCATCCTTATCTACATTAATTACTAAAATTATCCACTGTTCACTTGCTTCTGGCTCTGTATACCCTCCTCTTTCAAATCTGCTATTATTACTCCAATCCTTTAGAAACCAGGGGCTGATCCATCTAACCTAGATAATTACAGTCCAATTTCTAATTTGCCATTCATCACTAAAATCATGGAAAAATGTGTTGCAACACAGGTCAATGATCATCTTTCCAATAATAAACTGTTTGAGCTTTTTCAATCTGGCTTCCGTCCTCACCACAGTACAGAAGACAGCTCTTGTCAAAATCACTAATGACCTGTTGTTGGCAGCTGACTGGTTTATTAACCATACTTATCCCTTCTCAACCTGAGTGCGGCCTTTGATACCATCTCGCACAAGATACTCCTTGACAGGTTAGTTTCTATTGGGATCACTGGCACATCCCTGTCCTGGTTTATATCGTATCTCTCTGGCCACACTCAGTATGTCCAATTAAAGCACTTCAGATCAAGATCATCTACAGCCACTACTGGTGTTCTTCAGGGCTCTGTTTTGGGCCCGCTTTTATTCATGATCTACCTACTCCCACTTGGTCACATTTTCAGGAAATATGGTATTCACTTTCACTGCTATGCCGATGACACCCAGCTCTACCTGTCTTCCAAAACCTTTGACAAACAGATTGAAAAAGCTCAGATTGTCGCCTCTGGCTTGGCTTGCTCAGTTGGGGAAAAAACAATTTTTCAAATATATTTCAAAATAAATCGAATTATTAAACTAAATTAACCATATAGACCAAATTACTGATCTAATTACGGTTCTAAAGCCCACATTGTTACTGTATTATAATCGAAATATATTCTGTTGCATTATTTTTTTGTTTAACACTGTGAAGCTGCTTTGAAACAATCTGCATTGTTAAAGGCGCTATATAAATAAAGTTGACTTGACTTGACTTTTCCACCACCTTATTTGTCCCATTGTTTGGCTGAAATTAAATACTGGCTCTCAGCTAACTTTCTTAAGCGTAATAGTAACAAGGTTAGGGACAAAATCCACTTTGACAAACTCTGACTGTATTTCTATGGATATTGATCAACATCCCATTTATCCCTCTTCACAGGTTTGGGTTTGGGTGTTATTCTGAATAGCACACTTTCATTTGAAGCCCATCATAATATTATTACACGTACAGCATATTTTCATCTGCATAATATTAATCGCCTTCGTCTATCCCTTTCAATGAACAATACTACAATTCTCATCCATGCACTGGTTACTTCACGTATTGATTACTGCAACGCTCTTCTTACTGGTCTTCCTTCCAAACTTCTCCATAAACTTCAGTTGGTTCAGAACTCTGGTGCTCGTGTTCTTACTAGAACCCCTTCTACCATGCACATTTCACCAACTCTCCAGCGACTTCACTGGCTACCAGTGAAATATAGAAATGACTTTAAAATCCTGCTTCTCACATTCAAGGCACTACACAGACTCGCTCCTCCATATCTTACTGATCTTCTTCATATTTACACCCCTTTGCGCACTTTACGATCCTCACTCACACTCTCTCTTGTTTTACCACGTATATGCTTAAAGACCATGGGAGCTAGAACTTTTAGCCATGCGGCCCCTCGTCTGTGGAACTCTCTCCCTCTCGATATCCGTAATATTGTCTACATACTTTTAAATCCTGTCTCAAGACCTACCTTTTTACACAGGCTTTTCTTATGATCTACTACTTATTTTTCTGTCTCTATGATGCCTGTAAGGTGACATTGGGTGTTTTGAAAGGCGCTGTTAAAAAAAGCATTATTATTATTATTATTATTATTATTATTATGTGTCATGTCATGATTATGAAGGTGTCATGTCAGTCTTATGCACACCCCTTCACTCTCAGAAAAAAAAGGTACATTGGAGGTACAATTTTGTTCCTTGGGGAACAAAACATATAACTGTACCTTTAAAGGTACACAAACGGTCCTTAGGGTACAATTTTCCTCTACTTAGAGCAGGGGTAGGCAAGTTCAGTCCTAGAGATCCGCTGTCCTGCAGAGTTTGGCTCCAACCCTGAAAGACGTCTATAGAAGCTCTTATTGAGAATTAACAGAGGTTTAGATTTTGACGTTTTATTGAAAATGTTTATTACCATTATTGAGTTTCCTTTAGTTGGTCAGCGTGACTTGAATTTTTAAGTGAGTTTGTGGCTTTTGATGCAGTGTAAACAAAACACATAATTGTTCAAAACAAAACAATCCATGAAAAAACTGTATCATGAAGAATAATGTTTAATTAAACTCATCACTGAATAAAAATAATAAAGAATATTCACCAACAATACTTTCTTGCCACAGATCTGATGTTCTGAATTTTGATTTTTAAACACATTCTAAGGGGTCAAAGTTTAGACGCACACAGATATCAAGAATCAGCGTATGAATCTCAATAATGGTGACATACTTAATGCTGCAATGCATGCTGGGAGCCACACGTTTTATACTATGGTGGCTTAGATGGGTTGGAGCTAAACTCTGGAGGATATAAAATCTCAAGGACTGAACTTGCCTACCCCTGACGTAGAGGTACAAAAATGTACCCTTAAGGGTACCACCCCAGTGACGGCCACTTGTACCTTAAAAGGTACAATTTTGTACTCTTTTTTTTGACAGTGTTCAAGTAAAGTGTTACCCACTATAGGGTCTAGGTCTGGGAGCCGCTCTACCACTGCCAGTGAGCACAACAAACAGACCCCCCAGCGACAGCCAACCCCAGAAGTTGAGAGAGCGGGTGGCGGATTGCAATGCAAAGCACTAGCAAAGGCAAAGGAATGAGGGTCGCATTGGTACTTATCGATAAGAGAGCAACACACCTTTCCTGGATGGTCCAATCGATCTGAGCGTTTTCGGCGCGAAACAAAGTTCTTTGTTCGGCTGAGTTCCTCCCCCTGGCTACTATCCGGGGCAGACAGGTTCATGCTTTTTTCTTTACAAAGCTGGCATCTTTGTAATAATGCATGTCCTTTAAATTATTTTACCAGATTCGGTACAATGGAGTTCTCTCGGTTCTAAAGACACCATGAACCACTGGTCTGCGAGGTGGAAAACACACAAGTCCAGGTTTTCCACTGTCTATTGTCCTAAATAGTTTGAGTTAACATTCATATAATCCCCCCTAATTATTACAGACACATATACAAACATTCAGACAGAAAAGTATATATTTAGTACGTTTTTCGGTGGCTTTTAACCATCTATTCTTCCATGGACTTGGTGAACATTCTATTTGTGTGTTTCTAGGTGTGTGTGTGAGGTGTCAGAGTTCGCGGTAGGGCCATTTGGGCAATAAAAGCCACTACGGGGCCTGGTTGTTATCTCCCAAGGGTGATCAAAGAGTGGTCTTTCAGACATCGTGGCGCCGTTTATACCATCAATCGTATGATCATGATCTGATAACACACTTCACGAGAGGCGCGAGACATCTGGCCGTTTGCCAGATGAACAGACATCCTCATTGTGGCTATTTTCTTTTCTTTTTTTTCCCAATAGAATTTCTTAATTATTAGATTTAATTATTAATTTTACCTGTTGCAATACGACCTATAATGAAAGTGGTAGGTTCATCCAGCGAGTTAAATCATCTTCTATTGTTTGCAACAGTGCAATAAAATTGAGATTGAACAAGTCAGAGAGGTTCTGGGATATATTGATTCCTAAGTATGTAATATTATTAATTTTGAACGGTGTGTCCTTATTGCTCCTGTCTTGTGGTTTTATATTCAGTGCTAAAATTGTTGATTTAGTCCAGTTTATGGAGTAGTCTGATATGGTAGAATATTCGTTAAAGAGTTTAATTATTTCTGTAAGTGATGTTTTAGGATTTTTTTTTTTTTTTTCAAATAATAGGATGTCGTCTGCATATAGAGACATTTTATGATTAGTGTTGTCTGATAAAACTCCAAAAATGTTATCATTCCGTCTTATTGCAGCAGCAAGAGGTTCTATAAATAAGGCGAAAAATAAAGTCGATAATGGGCATCCTTTGCGAGTGCCTCACTGAAGTTGAAAAATGTTGATAATATTATGACATTTGTAAAACAGATGCTAGTGGAGTATTATAAAGTGTTTTGTGTTTAAATGCATTATATTATAACATTGTTCGGCCTAAAGCTATCAAACCAATTGAATATTACTCCATTTAATGCACAAGGCTTATTTTTCAGATTATTAATCTGTTTTTTATGCAATTCTGAACCCATATAAATCCATTAAACTACAAAACCATTTGGCCTAAAGTTATCAAACCAACAGTAAATTACTCTGTATTAACTGTAATGTACAAGGTGTGTTTTTCATATTATTAATCAGAAATTTTTATATACAGTACCGAACCCATTTAAATCCATTAATTTACAACACCGTTTTGCTTAAAGGTATTAATTCAATTGTAAATTACTCAGAATAGTATTACCTATGTAGCACAAGGCTTGTTTTTTCACCTGCTTCACTTGTATTAGCATCTCAGAGCCAAGTGTTGCCACAGCTTCTGCAATTTCCCAGTTTATAGTGACTTGCTCAGGGCGAGTGAGCTGTTTTGACCCACTTGATTAGTACTAATTAAAAAGTTAAAGAGTATCCTTCTTAGTGATTGCCAGCGTTTACATGTCATCAACACATACCACAGTAGAATCACAGTATTTTACCACAGGGGGAAATCATGATATAATTTCAGTAATCTACTAATTTATTTATAGTATGTACAGGTGGAATTCACAGTCATAAGAGGTAATTTTAATAAAGGCTAATGGACATAGCTGTTGTGAAGAGAATGCAAAAGGTGATAAAGATGTATTTCCACAAAACCACACACAGTGAGAGCCATATAAAAGCCATCACATGAACCATGATAAAAAAGTGAGGAAAAAGGTGCAAATTAAGAAAAGGGGTTTAAAATGACTAAATCATTTACTACGAAATGAGAAGAAGATGGTTGGAGACACTGTTAAAAGTATATATTTTCTCATGCACTTTCACAAGACAAAAGGGCCAAGATACACATGGAAGGTTAGGAATCAAGTTTCAGGCTGAGGGGCATCTTCCTCTGGTTTCCCTGAGTTAGAAGTAATCTTTAAAGCCATATCCTGATTGTTTTCTTTTGCCACATCTTGTGTTCTGGTGAAACAAACAAACAACAAAAAATATTTGGTTGAACTGAATAAACTGAGAGTATACCCCCAGTTTCAGAGACCAGGCTTAAACCTAGTCCCAGACTAAAATGCATGTTTGAGTTGCTTTAACTGAAAGCAACTTGCACAGACATATCTTAAAATAGGTCAGTCCCATTGTTTTGTCTCAAGATGCACTACAGTAATGATTTTTCTAAGGCATAAAACTACTTAAATGCATTCAGGAAGAATTTAAACCACATACATTAGGAAATGGGTCATGTGTAAAATATATATATATATATATATATATATATATATATATATATATATATATATACAGTGGGGCAAAAAAATTTTTGTCAGCCACCAATTGTGCAAGTTCACCCACTTAAAAATATGAGGGAGGCATGAATTTTTTTATCATAGGTCCACTTCTACTTTGAGAGAAAGAATGAGAAGAAAAATCCAGAAAATCACATTGTCTGATTTTTAAAGAATTTATTTGACAATTATGGTGGAAAATAAGTATTTGGTCAATAATAAAAGTTAATCTCAATACTTTGTTATATACCCTTTGTTGGCAATGACAGAGGTCAAACATTTTCTGTAAGTCTCCACAAGGTTTTTACACACTGTTGCTTGTAGTTTGGCCCATTCCTCCATGCAGATCTCCTCTAGAGCAGTGATGTTTTGGGGCTGTCGCTGGGCAACACAGATTTTCAACTCCCTCCAAAGATTTTCTATGGGGTTGAGATCTGGAGACTGGCTAGGCCACTCCAGGACCTTGAAGTCCTTCTTACAAAACCACTCCTTTATTGCCCAGGCAGTGTGTTTGCAATCATTGTCATATTGAAAGACCCAGCCACGTTTCATCTTCAATGCCTTTATTGATGGAAGGAGGTTTTTACTTAAAATCTCACGATACATGGCCCCATTCATTCTTTCCTTTACATGGCTCAGTCGTCCTGGTCCCTTTGCAGAATAACAAAGATTACAAAGAGGAAATACAAAGTATAACAATAAATGATTAAAAAAAAAAAGACCACAACAGCTTGGAACACATAAAACAAATCAAAACAAAAAAGACCTGCATGAAAACAGAACTGCGCAGTTGTACAATAAGTCTTTCGCCCTAAACACGAACGGGGAATGTAACAGTGTGAAGAAACAAAAAATACCAATTTTGAGAACCTCTCGCGTTCGCCGATTAATCCTGTCAAGAGTAAACAAAAGACCACAAGGCAGAGAGGTAACAGCGCGGGTGTCTTATGCTCATAATTCCGTAACACAGAGATGTTTTCTCTGCATGTCATAGGTTAAAGTTATTCGTGTCAACGTTGCTCCAAGCCAAAGTAGCTAATGTTTATTATGGTCGTCCTATACATTCATCGCAGAAAATATTCACTAGTACTTACATGTCAGATACCTGTGAGGGGATATTATAGTTGCTGAGTCTATTCCAAAAATGCGTTCACCTCCACGGTCATAGACTAGTAAGTGTCTTTGCCAGCTGTGTTAAACACTCTTATGGTGGCAGAGTATATGAAGGCATATTTGAATCCTGCTTCCCGCAGACGTCTCTGAGCCTCTGCCGTCTCCGCTCTCTTCTTCTGCACGCCAGCCGAGAAATCTTGAAAAAACGACACTTTCTTCCCCTCAATATGAAGATCGCCCAAGCTGCTTCAAGGATCAAACTTTTGTCTTTGTAATTGTGTAATCGGGCGATCACAGGTCTAACGTTACCTCTTGGATGCTCACTCTCGTTTCTCAGTGGTCCTGTGCGATGCGCTCTTTCCAGTTTGATCTCTCCATCCTTTGCATAAATTTTTAGTGTCGTCGGGATCCAAGTCTCAAAAAATTTTAATCGGGTCGCTCCCCTCAGTGCCCTCTTTGAGACCAACGATTCTGATATTCTGTCGCCGGCTTCTGTTTTCAAGGTTTTCTAGATGTTCAAGTGTTTTTTGCAGGGTAGACTCGATAGATGTAAAGCGTGTTGAGCTATTAGCTTGGTTATCCTCGAGGTCAGAGATTCTCTGCTCAGCCTCTACAAATCTGTTAATCATGCTGTCCAATTTGCCGGATATTTCAGAGATTGGATCAAGTATTGCTTGTAGCTTCTTTTCAAGAACAATTGACACCTTTTCGACGATACAGTCGACAGCACCTCCCGATAACGTAGTCTCGTTGGAAGCAGATAGGCCAGAGTAATCGCCATCTTGCTCAGCGACCGCATTCTTATTCTGACGAGTATTTCTTCTAACTTGTTTGCCTGACGTTTCTGACTGCGACCAAAGAGTGTCAAGGGACATCCTGATAACTTAATCCTCGATTCTGTGCACTTTTGAAACGAAAAGGACAACTATTTTATAACAATTTCAGAAATACAGCGAGGAGCTCAGTCAAACATGTTTTACAGCGTTCAGAGCATCACGTGACTCCCCGTCTTCCATTTTTTAATAATTGCTCCCACAGTTGATTTCTTCACACCAAGCTGCTTACCTAGTGTCTTCCCAGCCTGGTGCAGGTCTACAATTTTGACAGCTCTTTGGTCTTGGCCATAGTGGAGGTTTGAGGTTGTAGACAGGTGTCTTTTATACTTCAAACAGGTGCCATTAAAGGGCATCTATTATGCCCCTTTTTACATTTTATTTAATATAAGTCTCAGGTGTCCCCAGAGTGTGCCTGTGAACTTTTAGATCAAAATTCCTAACAGATAATTTAATATACCATGTTGAAAATGGCAATTTTGGGGTTGAAGAAAAATGAGCTGTTCAGTGTGTTTCCCCTTAAATGTAAATTAGCTGCTGCTCCCCACCCGAGAGGGCGGATCCTTCACAGCTCGTTAACACCAGAACACACAAATGAAAACTAAAACATGATATCTGTGTGTTTTGATGATCATATCTATCGCAGACACGTTCATGTGACATTGCAGTTCTTCATCATCGTGAAATATTATCATCTACATGCGTTTTAAAGCCTTATCGCTATCAACTTAAACACACACACATGCTCCTGACCCACTAAGCAAAGTTATGTCCAAAAGACGTCTTTTCAACGTTCGCCTCTAGGGTCAAAGACGTTGAAAAGACGTCTTTTGGACATAACTTTGCTTAGTGGGGACGCATGCGCACAGAGAGCTGGATGTCAACACATCCATGAGTAGTCATTAAACTAGTTCTCTTGCATATGTTATTGCGATTAAACTGCCAAATCCTCACATGGTAATGTCAGAAACACACGAAGTTCAGATGAAAACATTTGGTTGTGGCTGAGCACGTATGCAGTTACAGATATCTTGTGTGTATAACTTTTTAGATCCATCTGTCGTTACTAAAGTGAAAGCAGTTTAATACAGTATGTATTGCTTTATCTGCGTTAATATGAACCGAACACTAGAAAATCACTCACTGCTCTTGACTAACTGAACTTTAGTAACTTTTAAGTGGGAGAACTTGCAAAATTGGTGGCTGACTGATTACTTTTTTGCTCCACTGTATATATACAGTGGGTACAGAAAGTATTCAGACCCCCTTACATTTTTCACTCTTTGTTATATTGCTGCCATTTGCTAAAATCATTTAATTAATGTTAATCATCTCATTAATGTACACACAGCACAGAATTGTTGAAATTTTTTGCAGATTTAAAAAAGAAAAGAAAAACTGCAATATCACGTTGTCCTAAGTATTCAGACCCTTTGCTCAGTATTTACTAAAAGCACCCTTTTGATCTAATACAGCCATGAGCCTTTTTGGTAAAGATGCAACAAGTTTTTCACACCTGGATTTGGGGATCCTCTGCCAGTCCTCCTTGCTGATCCTCTCCAGTTCTGTCAGGTTGGATGGTAAACGTTGGTGGACAGCCATTTTCAGGTCTCTCCAGAGATGCTCAATTGGGTTTAAGTCAGGGCTCTGGCTGGGCCATTCAAGAAAAGTCACAGAGTTGTTGTGAAGCCACTCCATTATATTAGCTGTGTGCTTAGGGTCATTGTCTTGTTGGAAGGTGAACCTTCGGCCCAGTCTGAGATCTTGAGCACTATGGAGAAGGTTTTCATCCAGGATATCCCTGTACTTGGCCACATTCATCTTTCCCTCGATTGCAACCAATCGTCCTGACCCTGTAGCTGAAAAACACTGTTGGGACTGTATTGGACAGGTGATGAGCAGTGCCTGGTTTTCTCCACACATACAGGCTTATGGCGCTTTTCAACTGCATGGTACGGCTCTGTATGGTTCGCTTTGGCGCTTTTCAACTGCACGGTACGGCTCGGTATGGTTTGGTATGTGGCGCTTTTTCCACTGCATGGTACGGCTCGGTACAGCTCGCTTAAACAGTACCACCTCGGTTGGGGTTCCAAGCGTGCCGTACCAATTCTAAAATGTGACGTGTAAACACTGCAGATCACTGATTGGTCAGAGAGAATCGTCACTACTAGTGTCATTGGATTTGCGACACCAACCTGCTAGCAGTAACAGCCAGGCAGTATCGTTGGCACAACTTGAAAGGAAAACTTGTTTAAAAAAACTAAAAATATGGCTGAATCTTGGTCGGTAGATGAGGTGCAGACATTCCTCTCGTTGGTAGCCGAGGAGCGGATCCAGCGAGAGCTGGATGGGGCGACACGGAATTAGAGAGTTTTTCAGGAAGTCGCCAAGCTGTTAGCTGCACACGGCTACCGCCGGACCTTTAAACAGTGTAGGGACAAGTTAAAAAAAACTTAAAAGCGATTACAGAACCACAAAGGACCACAACAGTGGTTCAAACAGAAGAAATTGGAAGTGGTTTGACCAAATGGACGCTATCTATGGCAGTAGACCGGCGAGTAATGGAAGGGAGGGTGCTCTGGATTCAGCCACGGTGTTGATGGAGAACAAGATGGAGGATGGCTACTTAAAAGCTTACTGTTTACATCTATACCTATTTAATTGTTATTTTTGTTTATGGTCAGTGGTATTCTGGATTTGCTAGTTTGTTCTATGGTGTTGTAATTTGTGCATACATTTTTTCTGTACCCATATTTTGTTTTTGTTTCAGATGCTTTCTCCATTTTCTGATACCTCAACTTCGCTTGCAGCTGTGACGCCACCAGCACGATCACCAACACCACATGAGCCACAGACATCATGAATCCACATATGAATCTCAACAATGGTGACATGCTTCATGCCCAATGCATTCTAGGATCCATGGGTGAGTTTTGCATTGTGGCATAAAGCATGTTACCATTGTTGAGATTCATTAATTATCTTATTAACTTAAACACTGATTCAGTGTTACCTTTTAACACTCTGAGTGTGGACTCATAGTGGACTCATATATACACTCGCAGTGTACATTTAACACTGAGGATTTTGCTGTGCAGCACAACCACCAACACCAGCAAACTCCAGCAACAGTACGACACCGGAGCGCGTGGTCTCGGATATGAAATGAGTAAAACACTCACGTTTGCAAATCATAAATCTTGAGTAATGATGATTTGAATGACAGAAATAATATATAGCATGTATTGGCAGCATTAGATATACCACAAATGTGTATATATATATATATATATATATATATATATATATATATATATATATATATATATATATATATATATGTATTTAGGGTCGAGGACTTTAACGCTGCTTAATTAAGATTAATTAATTGCGTGACTTTAACGCGTTAATTAAGATTAATTACGAAAAAAATAGATAACAATTTTAATTTATTTTTGCACCGCGGAACGTTTTTTTAATGAATGAGTTTCGAAGGACCGATTATACTGGAACACCAACTAGCGTTCTTGACTTCTGAACACAACAGACCACAGTGAACATGAACGAAGAAGCTGACGAGACTGCTTTGCTTGGCCCCGTGGATGGGAAATTTTGTTTTAAAAAACGAAAGGATGGAAGCATCGACAAGAGCATGGTTGTGTGGAAGCTATGCAACAAGGAATGTGCGTATCGAGCTTCAAATATCACTTCAACGCAAAACGCTGGACATAAATAAATAAACAAAATTTTGATGATTAAGCTTATGTATTCAGTCATTATTCAATGGTATACTAAAAATCCATGTGAAAAAAATTACTTTTCACTGTTCTCAGGTCAAATATTTATATGCAATTAAAATGCGATTAATTTCGATTAATTAATTACAAAGCCTCTAATTAATTAGATTAATTTTTTTAATCGAGTCCCGGCCCTAGTATGTATGTATGTATGTGTATATATATGTATATGTATGTATATGTGTGAGTGTGTACTCTCAAAAATTCATCACAGTAAAAACCTTTTGAAAAACCAACACATTTCTAACCTTTGTTCATTTATGTCCAGGCAAGAGAAAACGGAGCCAGCACCATCAGGAGCATATTTCTATTTTAAGAGAGATGCAGGTGGCTGATATTCAGCAGCAGGAGCTGAACCGTGCACAGAGGGACCGCCACGTGCAGATGGCAATCGAGGAGGCCCGCCTAGCAAGGGAACAAGAAGCGGCCTTAAGGGCAGAGGAAAATACCCAAACGGCTGGATTCAATCAAGCCTTCCTCAACGTTATGACATATATATTGTGACAGTGATATAGCGATTGAGACCTTATATTGAAAAGTGCAAGATTAGTTTACCCTCGTGCGCCGTCGAGCAAGCCTATCGTCGAATGCGCTTAGTTGTAGGAGTTCCCATACTCTTAGTTTTTTCAGTATTTTGTTTTGCTGCCATCAGCCTCCTTTGAAACAAACTTTTTTGTTGTGAGGTGAAAAACATCCACATGCCGAGAATCAAGAACACCATTCCTTCGATAGGCTCCATTGCTCCGCTTTTGCATGTTTGTTTTTGTGTCACGTTTATGATGATGTCTTGGCAGTAGAGGAGGCGCAACTACAACGTAATCCCACCCACTTGAAGCGGTGCTACTGCAGTGGAAAAGCAACTGAGCCGAGCTGAGACGTGCTGTGCCGAGCCGTATCACGCAGTGGAAAATCAAACCGAGTCATGCCGTACCAAGTCGAGTCGAGCCGTACCAAAGCTGTACCATGCAATGGAAAAGAGCCATTAGAATTAAGCCCAAAAAGTTCTATCTTGGTCTCTCACCATCTTGGAGTCGTTCAGGTGTTTTTTTTTTAGCAAACTCCATGCAGGCTTTCATGTGTCTTGCACTGAGGAGAGGCTTCCGTTGGGCCAGTCTGCCACAAAGCCCCGACTGGTGGAGGGCTGCAGTGATGGTTGACTTTCTACAACTTTCCCCCATCTCCCGACTGCATCCTGGAGCTCAGCCACAGTGATATTTGGGTTCTTCTTTAACTCTCTCACCAGGGCTCTTCTCCCCCGATAGCTCAGTTTGACCGGACAGCCAGCTCTAGGAAGGGTTCTTGTCGTCCCAAACGTCTTTCATTTAAGGATTATGAAGGCCACTGTGCTCTTAGTAACCTTTTTTTTTTTTTGTAACCTTGGGCAGATCTGTGCCTTTGCCCAATTCTGTCTCTGAACTCTTCAGGCAATTCCTTTGACCTCATGATTCTCATTTGCTCTGATATGCACTGTGAGCTGTAAGGTCTTATATAGACAGGTGTGTGACTTTCATAATCAAGTCCAATCAGTATAATCAAACACAGCTGGACTCAAATGAAGGTGTAGAACCATCTTAAAGCTACACTGTGTAATTTTTTTAGTTTATTCTTAGCTAAAAACACTTAGTTCTTTCAAAAATATATGTGCTCATTAATGTATATTTACTTCTTTCAAGTAATAAAGTATTCTCGTAAGTGTATAAAATGCCATTGAAAATGCATACGGGTGAGGGGTTCGAATGCGCGTCGCCATGTTGCCCCTCCATCTTGAAAGTACAGTAACCAAAGAGGGACATACCCGTAAATTCAAGCTTCACCTTTGGCGTTTTAACACTCGATGGCACTGTGTCGAACGTGAAGAGGGGGATTGCTTGAGACTGATATAGCCTGCAATGTAAACTTTGCCTTACGCTAGTGATGTCGTACAATATACAGAATAACGATAGCACCGATAAAAGTTACTTTACTAAGATTAGCTTGCATTCGTCTGGGAACCTGATCGCTGATGTTAGCAATGAAATGGTAAAAAATAACGAAACGGTAAAACTATTATTCATTTTACATAGATGTCATAACCTACATGTTAACTGACAAATTAAATAACTGCAAATTATAATAGTTTTATAAAGTAACCTCATCACTCGAACTGGAAGCCATATTAATCTTGGACTAAATCAGCCACCGTAGGAGTTAAAACGAAATCGGAATTGAGAGGAACAGAAACTAATATTCCCTGGATGGTCATATACCTTTTCACCGCTAGATGGGTGATAATATCACACAGTGTAGCTTTAAGGATGATAAGAAGAAATGGACAGCACCTCAGTTAAATATATGAGTGTCACAGCAAAGGGTCTGAATACTTAGGACCATGTGATATTTCAGTTTTTCTTTTTTAATAAATCCGCAAAAACGTCAACAATTCTGTGTTTTTCTGTCAATATGGGGTGCTATGTGTACATTAATGAGAAAAAAATTACCTTAAATGATTTTAGCAAATGGCTTAAAATTAAGAGGGTCTGAATACTTTCCATACCCACTGTATATATATATATATATATATATATATATATATATATATATATATATATATATATATATATATATATATATATATATATACACACACACACACACACACTGAAAACATGGATCAGCAAAAATGTTGGTTCAATACAGGAGTACTATAAGAAATGAAAAAAGTCTCTTTAAATTAAAGGTTAATAATATTTCAGAAAGATTGTGAACCAATTTGTTACTTGGTATATACCAAAAATATACTCCATTTGGAACTGTGAAACACTAGTGTTACCCTAGTGTTGTCCAACTGATTAGTACAAAAAAACCCCAAAAAAACAAGACTCGTGTGATTTGAGAATGCTAATTATTCAAAATTCCTCACCCGCACTGCATGCATCCCATACCATACACATATGCACATACAGTACATTGAGCTCATAATTTTGTGGTAAATGGAAGCTCAAGCATGCTTTCTTGATGTTTGTTTTCGCATGTGATTCAAGCAAGTTTGAGCTTCCACAAGAACCAACAAAGTTTGTTCTCACATGTCAAGTATAGGTGATCTTCCGTTTACCATATTTTATGTGATGTAATAAATAATGAAAATAATGAATAAAAAAATAATTATGGTTTAAGTAATTTAACCTTGTGTGATTGATTTTAGAGGTTTCGGGTTAGATGTTAGAGGTCATAAATCAAAGGTTATTCAAAAAGATGACCTGGGCTGAGGAGCAGGTCGGATACTTGGCAGGACATCCCAGCTCGACGTTAAGCTGTCATGTTATGAGGAAAAACAATCATATCACAGATCAAAATCCAAAGTAATCACAGACAAACATGATCAAAGAATGTTAACGCTAAAGACGAAAACAGCCATACAAGACAAACTACATTCTAATAATTAAAGGGATAGTTCACCCAAAAATGAAATTTAGCCCATGATTTACTCACCCTCAAGTCATCCTAGGTGTATATGACATTCTTCTTTCAGACAAATAAAAGTTGAGTTATATTTAAAAAAAGTCCTGGCTAATCCAAGCTATAATGGCATTGACTGTTGCTCTGTTTTTGTCCAAAAGAGCATCTGTCCGTCAAACAACGTGCTCCACATGGCTCCGGGAGGTTAATAAATGCCTTTGATGAGTTTGTGTTAGCAAAATATCCATATTTAAAACATTTATTAAGTAAAGTTTCGGCCGATCACCTTCCGTATTCAGTTTATGGAAAAAGTGTTGAAAGTGCCTCTGCATTTCAAAGGCTTATGCTCGTCTGGAGTATTATTATGCATCTTGAACTCCGTGAAGGCACTTTCAACACTTTTCCACGGAAGGCGATCGGCTGGAACTTTAATTCAAAAAGTTTTAAATATGGATATTTTTCTTACACAAACGCAACGATTTGCTTCAGAACGCCTTTTTTAACTTCCCGGAGCCGTGTTGAGCATATTATTTGACGGGCAGATGCATCTTTTATTGATTTCAAAAACAGAGCAACAGTCAATGGCATTATAAAGCTTGGAAGAGCCAGGATATAATATTACTCAACTTTTATTCATAAAAGTTGACATATGAAGAATGTCATATACACCTAGGACGACTAGTAAATCATGGGCTAATTTTCATTTTTGGGAGAACTATCCCTTTAAGTCAGTTTTTAATTGAATTCTCAGGCTGCTGTGGGGTCTTTTTTACCATAATATTCAGCCTATAGAGAAGAGCCAAGCCCCTGCAACCTGTGTTTTGGGACCCACTGCCATCGAGGCGGCTTGCCGACTTATGTTATGGGGCTTGCAGGTCGAGAGATGGAGCCTGAGATGAGTGATCAAGCCCTTTCTCTTGTCACTCCACTGACTCTGAAGACCTCAATCTAGATCTTGATCCTCACTCTGCGATGTGCAATCTGAAGGGCCTTAAGAGAACTATTTGGACATACAGGTTCAAGATGCTGAACCTTAAGTTAATCCTACCAAGTTGTTCCAAACATGTATAAGATATTTTAAAGAATGTTGGTAATCAAACAGTTGAACGTAGCCATTGACTTACAAAGTATTTTTTTTTCCCTTTGGAAGTCAATTGAAGTCGATGGCTTATGGAAGTCAATGGTTACCGTCAACTGTTTGATTACCAACATTTTTTTAAAATATCTTCTTTTGTGTTCAACATAAGAAAGAAACTCATACTCGTTTGGAACAACTTAAGGGTAAGTACATTTTCGTTATTGGGTGAACTATCCCTAATAAACAGAATTTAATAATACTAAAATCATAGTTTGAATATTTTTGTGTTGAGCAATTTAAATTGTTAAATAAACGTTTGTTTTTTATATGCATTATATATATATATATATATATATCATCATACGTTTTATATACACACATACACAGGTCCTTCTCAAAAAATTAGCATATTGTGATAAAAGTTCATTATTTTCCATAATGTAATGATAAAATTAAAATTTCATATATTTTAGATTCATTGCACTCCAACTGAAATATTTCAGGTCTTTTATTGTTTTAATACTGATGATTTTGGCATACAGCTCATGAAAACCCAAATCTCAAAAAATTAGTATATCATGAAAAGGTTCTCTAAACGAGCTATTAACCTAATCATCTGAATCAACTAATTAACTCTAAACACCTGCAAAAGATTCCTGAGGCTTTTAAAAACTCCCAGCCTGGTTCATTACTCAAAACAACAATCATGGGTAAGACTGCCGACCTGACTGCTGTCCAGAAGGCCATCATTGACACCCTCAAGCGAGAGGGTAAGACACAGAAAGAACTTTCTGAACGAATAGGCTGTTCCCAGAGTGCTGTATCAAGGCAACTCAGTGGGAAGTATGTGGGAAGGAAAAAGTGTGGCAAAAAACGCTGCACAACGAGAAGAGGTGACCGGACCCTGAGGAAGATTGTGGAGAAGGACCCATTCCAGACTTCCGGGGACCTGCGGAAGCAGTGGACTGAGTCTGGAGTAGAAACATCCAGAGCCACCGTGCACAGGCGTGTGCAGGAAATGGGCTACAGGTGCCACATTCCCCAGGTCAAGACACGTTTGAACCAGAAACAGCGGCAGAAGCGCCTGACCTGGGCTACAGAGAAGCAGCACTTGACTGTCGCTCAAATTTTGCATGTCATTCGGAAATCCAGGTGCCAGAGTCTGGAGGAAGACTGGGGAGAAGAAAATGCCAAAATGCCTGAAGTCCAGTGTCAAGTACCCACAGTCAGTGATGGTCTGGGGTGCCATGTCAGCTGCTGGTGTTGGTCCACTGTGTTTTATCAAGGGCAGAGTCAATGGAGCTAGCTATCAGGAGATTTTGGAACACTTCATGCTTCCATCTGCTAAAAAGCTTTATGGAGATGAAAATTTTGTTTTTCAACACAACCTGGCACCTGCTCACAGTGCCAAAACCACTGGTAAATGGTTTACTGACCATGGTATTACTGTGCTCAATTGGCCTGCCAACTCTCCTGACCTGAACCCCATAGAGAATCTGTGGGATATTGTGAAGAGAACGTTGAGAGACGCAAGACCCAACACTCTGGATGAGCTTAAGGCCGCTATCGAAGCATCCTGGGCCTCCATAACACCTCAGCAGTGCCACAGGTTGATTGCCTCTATGCCACACCGCATTGAAGCAGTCATTTCTGCAAAAGGATTCCCGACCAAGTATTGAGTGCATTAACTGAACATAATTATTTGAAGGTTGACTTTTTTGTATTAAAAACACTTTTCTTTTATTGGTCGGATGAAATATGCTAATTTTTTGAGATTTTGGGTTTTCATGAGCTGTATGCCAAAATCATCAGTATTAAAACAATAAAAGACCTGAAATATTTCAGTTGGTGTGCAATGAATCTAAAATATATGAAATTTTAATTTTATCATTACATTATTGAAAATAGTGAACTTTTATCACAATATGATAATTTTTTTTTGAATGAACATCACAATGTAACATTGCAATAGCAAAATTACCAATGTTTCTTTTTGTTAATTTCAATGTTGTTTTAATAGCAGTAATGTATAATCAACATCATCATCAACATCATGTAACATTGATTTAATTACTTTTTGTTTTTTTAATCTCACCATTTTCAACATTAACTGAGGGTGCAAAAGTCATATTGAAACAACATCACTTCATAACATTGATGCAATGAAATTTTAATAGATTTTTTGTTGAAATCTCACCATTGTTGCAGCAATTGCGGGTGCAAAAGTGATACTAAACCAACATCACATTATAATGTTAATTTGATGCAATTAATGTTGACACATCAACATTGACGTATTGTTTCAATGGTTGCTTGCTCTCTGGGAAGCCTATAATCTGTGTATATTATTTATTTTAAACTTCTGCTGTAATTTATTTTATTTATATGTATTTATTCCTGATTGTCCCCCTTTCAAGAAGACATTACACTCTTATCAGTTAGCACTGGAAAACAATAATCTTGTTGTTAAGTGACGTACACCCAATTATGAACAGTGAATTATGAACTGAATTTAAGATAAGACTTAAAAAGCAGGCAGTTATTTGAGGAAATATGCTCAGATACTGTTAACACATTCTTGGTAAGTTTTGAGCAGAACACATTGTGCTTAACTAAGAATGTACAAAAAATATATGTCTCTAATAAGCTCATGAGACATATGCGGATTGTTAAAAATTCTTACCGAATAGTTTTCACAATGAAGTAGATGATAACAGCCAAACCTATACATCCGCACAGAGACCCGATCACAATCGCTGTGATTTCACCTGAGACAAAGACAAAATGTTAAAATTCTGACGAGAACTGTAATAATTGAACAAACAATTTTATTTAGGGAAGTCGTAGCCTAATGGTTAGAGAGTCAGACAGATAAGCCAAAGGTTGTAGGTTCAATTATCTGTACTTCAGGAAATGACTTAAGTGTTTGTGTGTGTGTGTGTGTGTGTGTGTGTGTGTGTGTGTGTGTGTGTGTGTGTGTGTGTGTGTGTGTGTGTGTGTTCACTGCTCACAATGTGTGTGCACTAACTTGGATGAGTTAAATGCAGAGGGCAAATTCTGAATAGGTTACCATACTTGGCCGTCACTTAAAAACTCTAAACTTACTTAAAAATATTTTCTAAGAGAGCTAATTGAAAAGATAAAACAATTTAACAAATGATTCAGAATGTTTAGACAATAATATAATAATTAGTATAATACAAGATGTTTCTCACCTGCAGTATATATTTTAACTGAGACTGGAGAGAGGAACAATGAGACAAAGAAGAATTAGACACAGCACAAGCACAATGCAGTTTTTTTTAAAGGAACATTATTATCGTTTCAATGATAAACAGACCCCAAAAAAAAAAACTATTCTGTCATAATTTACTCATCCTTACGTTATTCCAAAATGGTTTGCTGTTATTTTGGTGGAACACAAAAGGAACATTTTTTGAAGAATCAATAACTTTTTCTATTCAAAGATAATATAGCACACATCTCACACAGTCACTTTGTCTGGTCTCGTTTGAGTAAGGACTCCCCTTCCTGGTTCCACTTACCTGTCTCCAGTGTATGTTACTTGTCTCCATCGTCTCTCCTGATTCTCAATGTCTCCATGGTCTTCCTGGTCTTCTGTGTCTACAGTTCTTCTCCATCTCCATGTCTCCCTCCATTCACCAGTTCCTTCACTGAGATGTGTGCTCCAGCTTCTATCTTCTTCACCATCCATGACCTCCTCAGCCATCTTCAATGATAATGACTGTCAGTATTCCTATTCTCCCACATTGACCGGAAGTGCCACTACTGGTTGTGGTAGATGAGGGAAGCAATTTCACCTCAATTGAGAGTCCAGTTGAACAACAATCAGTGGACATTCCTGCCTGTTACGCCCCCTTCAGTGACATATTCTGCCCCAAACGGGCATCGTCATTGCCTCCACACTGGCCATTGGACTGTGCCATCGACCTCTTTCCAGGTGACCCAGTGCCCCACGGAAAGATTTATCCTCTCTCTATCCCCAAACAGAAGGCCATGGATGAGTACGTTGAAGAGGCTCTCCACCAGGGTTACATCCGCCCTTCCATATCCCCTGCTGCTTTGAGCTTTTTTTTGTGGCAAAGAAGGATGGAGACTTGTGGCCCTGCATTGATTACAGAGCACTTAACAACATCACTGTGAAATTACGGTAACCACTTCCCCTCATCCCTGCGGCCCTGGAACAACTTTGTGGATCAGCCGTTTTCACCAAGTTGGACCTCCGCAGCATGTCCAGTTACATGAGGGGGACGACTGGAAGACTGCATTCGTGGCCTACAGGACACTATGAGTACCTTGTCATGCCTTATGAGTTAGTAAAGCCCCCTCCGTATTCCAGGATTTCATGGACAAGGTGCTCCGGGACGTCCTTCATTGATCCGTGAGAGTTTATATCGACGACAACTTGATAGTGTTCCTTTCATCAACCCACTGTGCAAATCCTAGGTTATAATATCAGTGAACATTGCCTCCAGATGGATGAGAAGGTCACTGCAGTCCATACCTTGAACCATCAAAGAGCTCCAGAGATTCCTAGGTTTTGCAAACTTCTACCATCGCTTCATCCACAGTTACAGCTCCATAACTGCACCTACCTCCTCAAAAATAAGTCCAAGTCTGTCCTTGACCACCCAGGCTTTCCAGAGCCTCAAGGATGCCTTCCTAGGAAGCCGCGCTCCTGATCCATCCTGACCTCAATAAGCCCTTCATCGCCGAGGTTGATGCATCCACCACAGGAGCGGTGCTGTCTCAGCAGCAGGGGAACCCAGCACGTCTCCATCCATGAGCCTTCTTTTCAAAGAAGTTATCCCCGGCGGAGATTAACTATGACATTGGGAACAGAGAACTGCTCGCAATCAAACTGGATCTGGAGGAGTGGAGACACTGGTTGGAGGGTGCTAAGGAGAAGTTCACGGTACTCACTGATCACAAAAATCTTCAATATCTCCATAATGCCAAGCGACTCAACCCGAGGCAGGAAAGATTCCATTTCACCATCTCATGTCCAGGTACCAAGAATCCCAGAGCCGATGCTCTCTCACGTCTCTATGCTCCAGAAGATAAATCCTGAGCCCGTCTTACCTCAAAACATTCTCCTGTGCCCTAGTTGTCCATTCACCAACAATTCTCCTCCTCCAATGGACCTGAGCCTTCTCCGCAGGGCTGTCCACCAGGACGCACATATGTGCCCAGATCCCAACACACCAATCTCACACACTCTGCACATACATCCGTGGGCACTCGCAACCCAAGGGCCAACCGCACCTTCTCACTGCTACAAAATCGGTTCTGGTGGCCCAACATGGCAAGGAACATGAGAAGGTTCATCACAGGATGTGCAGATTGTGGCATCTCCAAGAATCCACGCCATCTTCCTTCTGGAAAGCTCCATCCGATGCATTTACATTTATGCATTTATCCAAAGCGACTTACAGTGCACTAATTACAGGGACAACGTGGAGTAAAGTGCCTTGCTCAAGGACACACTGGTGGTGACCTGGGATTGAACCAGCAATCTTCTGCATGTCAGTTAGGTGGTTCAACCCACTGGACCACCATCTCCACAGATGCCCATAGAAGTAGATTTCTCCACAGAACTGCCTCCATTACACTCGTATACTTATTATTGTTGATCGATTCTCTAAATCCTGCTGTTTGATCCCCCTGAAATTACCCACAGCAATGACCACTCCCTCCATTCACGAGTCCCTTTACCGAGGTGTGTGCTCCAGCTTTCATCTTCTTTGCCATTCACGACCACATTATCCATCTTCAATGATAGAGACTGTCAGTGTTCCTATTCTCCATTCATCTACTTTACATCTCATCTGATATACCACCCAGTTTGCATATATTTCTGCTGTCAATAAAACTCTGTTTTATTAATATCATCCTTGTTGTGAGTCTCTGTTCCGTAATCAAAGAGACACTGGACCCAGAAAGCCCCCTGCAGCCGAGCACAACAAGGTTAAAATTGTATTCTGGTGCCACAATGCTTTCCCCGGGGGGGGGAATACACACAGAATTCATCATGAACGGCACCAAACACAAAATAGTTTTTTAAGTGGTCAAAGTCGATCAAGAGACACTACTCTCGGGTGACACATGAGTGACTAGGACGGCTAGGATGAAACATCCCAGAGGAGCTTAATGGACTGGTTGCATGCCAGACAAGCCTCTCACAAAGCAACAGTTAACTTACAATTTCAAGGATGTATTTAATGACCCAGTCGAGTCAGGAGAGGTTCGGTTTGTACTCAACAGCAGCGTGTCACCTGTGCAATGCAATGCACGCCATGGAACGTGCCGGTGGCGTTGAAAGCCAGAGTGAATGAACAGCTGGATAAGTACACAAATTGCACTACCACATGCCAACACTGGATTAACGCTGGTGGATGTTCGCAATGCCTTTCTAAACTGCAAACTAGACAATGAAAGCAACTTTCTAGACACCATGGGGGGTGAATGAGATGGTGTCCTTCTGCCTTTCCGTGGCACCAGAAACGCAAGCAACACGAGCTGTTGATGGGACTCCGAAGCATAGAGCCCATAGCAGATGACATTTTGGTTGTTGGCTGCGGTGACTCAGATGCAGAAGCTGAGTTAGATCACGACGCAATGCAGAAACTCAGACTGAGTGAAACTCTGACTGAGTGGAAAAAGTTGCAATGCATTGCACTTTCATGGGCACATATTATTAGCGTAAGAATTACGGATTTCAATGCAGACACTGCAGGACGTAAAAGCAGTTCAGCGTTTCATCTGAATTTTGGCATACCTGGTTTCTTCCATGGCTATCAGAGGTGTATGAGCCGTTTTGCAGGCTTCTGGACAAAGACGTAGCATGACATTGGCTCCCTAAGCACGACGAGACGAGAAATAAAATGCATGATTACGTACAACCCCGTTTTGAAGCATTATGACATTGACAAGCCAGTGACAGTACAAAGCAATGCCAGTAAGAACGGCTTGGGCTGCTGTCTGCTGCAGCAAGTACAATCTTCGGCTTTCGCCTCTCGGGTGCTTACACGAACCGAACAAAATTATGCACAATTTGAGAAGAAATGCTGGAGTATCAGGTTTGCATGTCAGAGATTTCATCACTAGCTGTGTGGCAGGAGAAAATCAAGGCTGAAACAAACCATAAACCCCCATGACAATTTGTAAGAAACCACTCCTGAGTGCTCCCAAACGCCTCCAACGCAACTTTAAAACTTCAACCGGAATGTTGTGTACAAGCCAGGTTCGGAAATGTACATAAGTGATAAGTGGAAGTACATAAGTGTCCAATGAGCCCGGACCACAACAACATACTGTGAGTACCATGCACAGCGTCGAGGCTGTGTTCTCATTTATAGACCAAACCCTACACCTCAACGTGACTGACGCCAGTCTCCGTCAAGTTGTAACTCAGACCAAAGCTGACGACGCATTGCAGGAGCTGGCAAATATTGTGAAGACTGGCAAAGGCTGGCTAACCTGAGTGCAAAGAAAATGCGTTCTCAGTGAGCGAGTATTGGCCATTCAGAGATTAGCTAAACATTCAGAATGGTGTGCTTTACAGAGGTCAGTGTGTCATTATACCGAAGGCATTGAGAGCAGCAATTCTGAATCGTATTCGCGGCACTCATATTGGAGGAGAGGCCTGGTACAGACAGGCAAGGGAAACGCTATTCTGGCCTAACATGAGAGGTGAGATAAATGATTATGTGGCTTTATTCAGTTTCTATGAAAAGATTTCCCACAAATGCTGTGTTCAAATGAAGATAATATTAATTTATACTTAATTAAACTTTTTGTCAAACAAAGCTGCACAACTGAGCTTTATACTGTTAAAATTAAAACATGGAAGAAAAATTGTGATATATTACTTAAAAAATAAAGTTTTAATAGTTTATAATAATAAACTTCGGGTCAGCGCCATTCATTCACACAAACACGCAGGATTCGTATTTAAATAGTATTTTTGCTGTTTAATATTCACAGACACTAGTCTAGCTATATCACTAAATGCGTTCTCAATCTCAGTTACCAAAATGTGGTACTGATTTATTTAATGTGGATCGGTACTCGGTAGTACCAACGTAATTCTGTCGGTGCCCTTAAAAGTACAGAGTTCGGTATCCAACCCTAGTAAACAGTCACATTTAACTTCTTACCCACATCATGAATGACTGCCTAAAGCCTTGTATATACTTTCGCCTAGCTCTGCTGACTGCGCGCGCATTTCCACAAACGGACGAGGCATTTACTTGACGATACTGTTTTAGATTGAAAACCAGATCATACCACTGCTTTAGACGCGCAAACTGGTTGCCTGTGTGATGAGATGTACAGTCATTACAAGCTGTAATGTGCAGTTTGCACGTTACGAACAGCCAGATCAGGTGATCACTGACGTAATGCGCTTTTTAACAGTTCATAAAATTCAGACATGATTGGTATGAACTGTTGTTGTAAGCTAGAAGAGTTGCCTATATAGTCTTCAAAAATTCTTTAGCATCTATGAAAAAAGTGTCTTAAGGACTTTAAATGACAATGGGAGAGTAAATTATGACAGAATATGTAGATTAATATTAATTTAAACCTGCTCATACAACTCATCATTGGATGGGGGTATTGATAATTTGCCATGTAATAATGTTATTTATATTGGAAACATTTGAACAATCCTTAATTACTTCATCGTGTACTATTACATCTTCTGGCTATTATCACTGCTTTGTGCTGCTATTCCCATTTAGGCACACACACACACACACATGATTACAATAAACTCTATGTTCACAGGCAATTTTGAAAAACTAATCAGCCATCATGTAAACAAAGAGCACAGCTACATAATCCCCCACCCCCAACCCTATTCTATCTCCCCACACCCTCGCTCTTTCATTCTTTCTCTCTTTCTCCTACCAGAACCGAAAGAGGACAGGACAGTTCTGTGGTTAAGTGGCTGAGTGGCACGGTAATTATCCTGGAGAACCATGGGCTCTGCTTCTTCTGCTTTGCTGGAGTACAACACAGTCTCTAATTTCATTAACTAAAGAGAAGAGAAGAGAAGAGAAGAGAAGAGAAGAGAAGAGAAGAGAAGAGAAGAGAAGAGAAGAGAAGAGAAGAGAAGAGAAGAGAAGAGAAGAAGAGAAGATCAAGAGAAGAGAAGAGAAGAGAAGATCAAGAGGAGTTTAACATCTTTATTAAATACACTTCCTCTTCAAAGCATCACTATTCAACAATTACGCATTCCTATCACATTATCTCTTAATATGATAATACTTTAAAAAAATATATATACTAAGTTGTCCCTCATAAGTAAAACATAAAACTTCTCTTCAGTCTCCTACCAAGTCATAATAAGCTAAAATTTTTTAGTATATATTTGCAATTAACCCCCTCAACATTCTCTCTGGATCCACTCAAATTAGACCCAGAATTATTATACATTTTTGGGGGGGGGGGGTTCCAAATTGCTAATTTTGCTATACTCATAACATTTAACATACACTATATTGCCAAAAGTTTTGGGACGTCTGCCTTTACATGCACTTAAGGGTGCCCTAGAATGAGTTGAAACTATATTTTAAATTGTTCTCTGATATCTACATAGAGGTTATGTGGCTTATTAAAGGGCAAAAAATACCCAGATATGGTTTTATAGGTCCATTTACAACCCCAGAAATTGTCCCTAGAATGAAATGGGCTGATTTTGCCTTATTTGAAAGGGTCATGAATAGTAATGTGGAGCTCTGCTCTGATTGGCTGTTTCACTGCACAGTTTGCGGCATGACAATGGAGAGTTTAAGCATTGATCCAATCTCATATGTTTCAGCCTGTTTCTGTAAAAATGTACTTGTTTAAAGCTCAATCTGTGATTTATCTATAAAGAGAGTGCCTATTTGAATCTGCAGTTTGTGGAGTTGTGAGATCCAGTCGACCACCGGGCGCTCAGTGCTCATTAAGTCCGGCTAGAGCACCCTTCCCTCGGCTAAACCTTCTGAAGTCTGATGCTGGCTCTGATGTCTCTGTAGTGGTTAAACATATAATTTGGCTTGTTTATATCTAACGCAGTCCTCACTTTCCTAATTATATGTATATTTTTGCAGTATTTTCAACTGTAATTATAGTGTAACTATAAAGTACGTATGTCTAGGTACAAGGGAACAATATGTAATAATTGAGGAATAAATAAATATAATTTAAAAAAAAACAAGGTAAGTATGAATTTGCGGGCTGTAAATTAAAGTGGTGCTTGTTACCCTCTTGCTCCATGTAGTCAAAAGTGGGTAGAGTAGCCAAAATCTAACAATCATAATAGTTACTTGAGTAAGAGTAAAAAAGTATTGGATGAAAAAACTACTCAAGTAGTTAGTTACTAGTTACTTTTGATCTGATTGATCGAAGTGTGTGTGTGTGTGTGTGTGTGTGTGTGTGTGTGTGTGTGTGTGTGTGGACTGGTAATCCCTACGGTATGGGGACAAAATGTCCCCACAAAGATGGCAATATCCAAATTTTTGTCCTTGTGGGGACATTTTTTTGGTCCCCATGAGGAAAACATCTTATAAATCACACTAAGTGATTTTTTTTTGAAAAAGTAAAAATGCAGCATGTCTCCTGTGATGGGTAGGTTTAGGGGCAGGGGCAGTGTAGGGGGATAGAAAATACGGTTTGTACAGTATAAAATGTATTACGCCTATGGAATGTCCCCATAAAACATGGAAACACAACATGTGTGTGTGTGTGTGTGTGTGTGTGGACTGGTAATCCCTACGGTATGGGGACAAAATGTCCCCACAAAGATGGCAATATCCAAAATCCTTGTCCTTGTGGGGACATTTTTTGGTCCCCATGAGGAAAACTGGTCATAAATCACACTAAGTGATGTTTTTTGAAATTGTAAAAATGCAGCATGTCTCCTGTGATGGGTAGGTTTAGGGGCAGGGGCAGTGTAGGGGGATAGAAAATACGGTTTGTACAGTATAAAATGCATTACGCCTATGGAATGTCCCCATAAAACATGGAAACACAACATGTGTGTGTGTGTGTGTGTGTGTGTGTGTGTGTGTGTGTGTGTGTGTGTTAACACTCGGACGGTGTGTTAAATAGTATTACAATAAGGGAAAAGTGCCCATTTACCAAATGACCATTAATAGTGTTCAAATATAGGCATCATTGTGACACTTACTGCTACATGTTTTTTCAGGTTAGAGCTGGAATTCTTTTATGCTGACTTGCTGAGATGTCAGTTTGTTTCGGTGCACACAGCATGCATGCTCACAGTGCCAAAACCACTGGTAAATGATTTACTGACCATGGTATTACTGTGCTCAATTGGCCTGCCAACTCTCCTGACCTGAACCCCATAGAGAATCTGTGGGATATTGTGAAGAGAAAGTTGAGAGACGCAAGACCCAACACTCTGGATGAGCTTAAGGCCGCTATCGAAGCATCCTGGGCCTCCATAACACCTCAGCAGTGCCACAAGCTGATTGCCTCCATGCCATGCCGCATTGAAGCAGTCATTTCTGCAAAAGGATTCCCAACCAAGTATTGAGTGCATAACTGAACATATTTTTTTGAAGGTTGAAGCTTTTTGATATTAAAAACACTTTTCTTTCATTGGTCAAATGAAATATGCTAATTTTTTTAGATTTTCATGAGCTGTATGCCAAAATCATCAGTATTAAAACAATAAAAGACCTGAAATATTTTAGTTGGTGTGCAATGAATCTAAAATATATGAAAGTTTAATTTTTATCATTACATTATGGAAAACAATGAACTTTTATCACAATATGCTAATTTTTTTGAGAAGGACCAATATATATATATATATATATATATATATATATATATATATATATATATATATATATATATATATATATATATATATATATATATATATATATATATATAAAAACATAGACAAACTTTTAGTCAACTTTTTATTGCCATATTTTGCTAAATTTACAAACCTGATTCCAAAAAAGTTGAGACACTATACAAATTGTGAATAAAAAAAGGAATGCAATAATTTACAAATCTCATAAACTAATATTTTATTCACAATAGAATATACTGTAGATAACATATCAAATGTTTAAAGTGAGACATTTTGAAATGTCATGCCAAATATTGGCTCAATTTGGATTTCATGAAAGCTACACATTCCAAAAAAGTTGGGACAGATAGCAATAATATATGTACATATAAGGAACAGCTGGAGGACCAATTTGCAAATTATTAGGTCAATTGGCAACATGATTGGGTATAAAAAGAGCCTCTCAGAGTGGCAGTGTCTCTCAGAAGTCAAGATGGGCAGAGGATCACCAATTCCCCCAATGCTGCGGCGAAAAATAGTGGAGCAATATCAGAAAGGAGTTTCTCAAAGAAAACTCCAAACTCTTTGCAATTTATCATCTACAGTGTATAATATCATCCAAAGATTCAGAGAATCTGGAACAATCTCTGTGCGTAAGTGTCAAGGCCGGAAAACCATACTGGATGCCCGTAACCTTCGGGCCCTTAGACGGCACTGCATCACATACAGGAATGCTACTGCAATGGAAATAACAAAATGGGCTCTGGAATACTTCCAGAAAACATTGTCGGTGAACACAATCCACCGTGCCATTCGCCATTGCCAGCTAAAACCCTATAGGTCAAAACAGAAGCCATATCTAAACATGATCCAGAAGCGCAGGAATTTTCTCTGGGCCAAGGCTCATTTAAAATGGACTGTGGCAAAGTGGAAAACTGTTCTGTGGTCAGACGAATCAAAATTTGAAGTTCTTTTTGGAAAACTGGGACACCATGTCATCCGGACTAAAGAGGACAATTACAACGTTGTTATTAGCACTCAGTTCAGAAGCTTGCATCTCTGATGGTATGGGGTCTCATGAGTGCATGTGGCATGGGCAGCTTACAAATCTGGAAAGGCCCCATCAATACTGAAAGATAGATCCAAGTTCTAGAACATATGCTCCCATCCAGGCGTCATCTCTTTCAGGAAAGACCTTGCATTTTCCAACATGACAATGCCAGACCACATACTGCATCAATTACAACATCATGGCTGCGTAGGATCTAGGTACTGAAATGGCCAGCCTGCAATCCAGATCTTTCACTCATAGATAACATTTGGTGTATCATAAAGAGGAAGATGCGACAAAGACAACCTAAGACAGTTGAGCAACTAGAAGCCTGTATTACACAAGAATGAGACAACATTCCTATTCCTAAACTTGAGCAACTTGTCTCCTCAGTCCCCAGACGTTTGCAGACTGTTATAAAAAGAAGAGGGGATGCAACACAGTGGTAAACATGGCCTTGTCCCAACTTTTTGAGCTGTGTTGATGCCATGAAATTTAAAATCAACTTATTTTTCTCTTAAAATGATATATTTTCTCTGTTTAAACATTTGTTATGACAGCAATGTTGTATTCAGAATAAAATATTAAAATTTGAAACTTCCACATCATTGCATTCTGTTTTTATTCACAATTTGTACAGTGTCCCAACTTTTTTGGAATTGGGTTTGTACATTTGACGATATGGCTCTGTTTTTAATTCCCAATCCTTTTCATGAGCTCCATGAAAAGCCAAGACTGGGAACAGCAGCAGCTTCTTGGGACAACCTCCCTTTTTTTTTAACAGGGTGGGCAGCGTCAATCCCCCCATTGAGAACAGAGCATGCATCAATGTCAACAGAATGACATTGATTAAGTTAAACACAGTTTAAGGAGGAGGTGGGGTGGAGGTGGCTTGCAAAGCAGTGGGTGGTGGAAGCAGACAGACTGAACTTAAGCTGTGCTTAAGTAAGGCACCCTGTTTGAGAGTTGCAAATTGAGTGCATATCAGATAAGCTGATATGGGTGGGGTTGAAATTTTGCTGATAGCGTACTACGTGGCCTGCCTGAACTAACGTGGGATACTTGATTAATCCATAGGATCCCGATGGATGAATCAATGTCTTCTGAAGTGTTTGTAAAAAAAAAAAAAACTGTAAACTATCGCTTCCAACCAACAGTCATGAAACAAGAGGGTAACAAACACCACTTTAATTTACAGCCCGTAGATTCATACTTACCCTGTAACTACATGGAATAACAAGCACCACTTACCCTGTAACTACACGTATAATAACCCCTTAATTAAAAAATACTTACAGTATAAATGATTTGTTAATTTTTTTCTGGTAGTTACCCCTTTATTCCCCAAATATTACATATTGTCACCTTATACCTATACATACATACTGGTAGTTACACCTTTATTCCCCAAATATTGTTCCCTTATACCTATACATACATACTTTATAGTTACACTATAATTACTGAAAGTTATGCTGTAAATTTGTTTTACTTATACAGTACTTGCGGGCTGTAATCTAAAGTGTTACCAAAGTGGGCGACTTCTGCACTGTGCGCCTCAGCATAACTTTTTAGACATTTTATCAATTGTCCATGCTTCAAAAGTTTCAGAAACCCATATGATATATATTAGGGGTGTAATGGTACATGTATTCATACCGAACCGTTTTGGTACAGGGCTTTTGGTTCGGTGGTTTTGGTTTAACAGTTAACAGTCGGCTTGTTTCAAGCACGGAATATACACAGAGTTCCCACACAAACATATTAAGTATTCAGTCCATTTTATCATGAAATTCAAACGAAACGATAAATGTTTTTCTGACGCTCTATAATGTGATGTGACTGATCACTGTATAGGCTGTATATGAACGCCATCATCTCTTCCTAAAGAATACACATTAATAAAAATCTCTTAAAGTATGTGATAGATTTTGTGTTGATCTCAGCATAGAGTAAAAAATAGACATAGGCATTTGTTGTTCTCTGTGAGGCTGCAGTCCAACATATGGTTTTCAGTATGGAAGCACCCCCACCTATAGCAACAGGTTCTGCTGGGATTGGATGGAGAAAAGGTCCCTGGTTTTTCTGTTAAACGTATGAAGAAGTCTTGCAGGGCCTCTAGGTCAAATGGATAGCTGACCAGATGGCAACCATATTAGCCTTGTTATTGTAAAGATCTCACATTCCTTTACCATGAGCTAGATGATGTATTCTCTCTGTGATTGGTTAAAATCAATCTACCCCCCTTTACATCCTATGTATATATTCTGCATCACTGGCCTTAAAAAATTAGATTCTTTGAGATTCTATGAGATTCTTTGAGATACTCTCCCTCAGCGCTGAGACTTGTTTATTCAACTACCAATTCAGGATTGGGATGAGGCATTATACAAAGGACTAAGAACCTATCAGTATGTTTAGGATACATTACAACTAAATGAAACATATCATGTTATCGCTCAGTGTTTCAACTGCGGAAAGACAATAAAACAGCTTTTAAATGTAGCATCACATTTACCTCAGAAGTCATTCAGTGTCCACAGCTGTTAGTTCACTCAACTCTTTCATTAATATATGCACGTTATTAACCTGTTACTTAGTAATGTCTTGTTTATTTAATGTATGATTAAATAAATCTGTCATGAAAAAATGTAATATATTATATTTCAACAACAAATTGTGCCTTATGTAAAGCTTATGAATAGTTTGGGCTCTTTTTTTTCTTCAGTAAACCAATGTTGAATAAAAATAAATAAATAAATAATAATTTTTGGAAAACTGTACCGAACACATACCGAGCCGTGACTCCAAAATCGAGGTACATACCGAACCGTACACCCCTAATATTATATATATATATATATATATATATATATATATATATATATATATATATATATATATATATATAATGGTCTTCCAACATACTGTTATCAAGAACAACTTAAGATCTGTTTAGATCTCTCTTTTTTTGTATATATTCTCTCTAATATCCTGGCAAAATAGAGCATATTTCGTCTAAAGACTGCATGGCGAGATGTGGAGATCACAGTCCTGTCAAGTACGTTATATTGATATAACATATATTGATGAAATCCTATCCTTTAGCTTTGTACAGTTTCTTCTCAACATATTATCCTGTACACCCCTAGAAGACATCAACTACCATGAACCACTGGATGAAAGACTGGTTCCTCCAACATCCAGTTTTTAATAATCTTGAAAAATCAGCCCATGCTTGTAACACTGAGGATGTAGGATGTAGTCTTTGTTAGGTCCATCTCTTGAATTTGTATCCAGAAAATATGTATATCATAGTTCAACCCCTCTACTCTTCGCATGATTGCCCCTGTTGTACGAGTACATGTCAATTCTTTTCTACACAGATTTTTTTGTGCTGAAATCAGTCTGAAAGCTTGAATTCTGCTCTTAACGCCTATCAAGCAAACCCCAAACTTTTGCAGTGGATGTCTTTTCATATACCGTACCTCTATGCTTTTTGTTTAAGATTATTGACATCTTGTCTATTTAAAAATACTGTTATATCATCAGCACAAGCAGATAGCAAAATTCTATTACAATTAGATTAATTCTGTATTAAAAACCACCTTTTAAGGTGCACTATTTAAAAACATTTCAGTAAAATAACCAAAAACCACTAGGCCAGTGTTATATGGCCCACAGCTAGTCAGGCTTTTACAGCTACTACTTTCTCGCTTCATAGAAGGATGGCAGCTTCAGGACCATCTTTGATTTGAGATGTCTGAACCGCTCCTAATAAGAATGCCATTCAGAATTTTACCTTTGAAACAAATCCTCTCGCAGATTTGCCCAGATTATTGTTTTTTATCAGTGGATTTGAAGGATGCTTACTCTCATATCCAGATATTAGATATTAGATAGATATTAGATAGCCCCTAATCACAGACCATTCTTAAGATTTGCATTCAAATGGGTAGCTTACCAATATATAGTCCTGCCTTTCAGACTGTCCCTAGCTCTGCGCACTTTTACAAAATGCGTGAATGTGGCCCTCTCCCCTGAGACAGATGGGAGTATGCATCTTGAACTACCTCAACAACTGGTTGCTTTTCGCCCAACTGAAGAAGGAACTATGTGTGCATAGATCTCTGCTCCTCAGCCTTCTTCAGGGGTTCAGGATCAGCCTAAGCAAAATCTCACTGTCCTCCAGCCAACAAATCTCATTCCAGGGGTCAGTCCTTGACTTGGCCCAAATGTGGGCCTGGATTTCGGCAGAGCTCTCCCTAAGAATTCAGAGGTTGGCAGCTTCATTCAGAGTTGGGAACAGTCTTCCCTTAAAAACGTTTCAGAATCTACTGGGGCTCATGGCAGCAGCCTTCTCAGTAGTTCCCTTGGGTCTGTTACATTTACGGCCACTTTGAGCGTGGTGCGAAGGCTGCCTCATTCTCAGGGTGACCCATGGTTGCATTAAAGCCCTGGTACCCTGGAAATAGCCAGATCTGCATCAGTTGGGGTAGAACTAGGTTTAGTATCCAGAAGGAAAGTAGTTGTGATGGACATCTGGACGAAACCAATGACTAACTGGTACATCAACTACTTGGAAATGATGGCAGTACTTCTGGCCTTCAAGGAGTTCCAGTCAGAACACCATGTCCTGGTGAAAGGATCCTTCACGTCTTTCCCAGGAGGCCATAAACCCGATCTCTGAGGCGAAGGCACCTTCCAAAAATGGTCTATTTTTTTCCGGCTGGTGTTCAGCCCAGGATATAGACCCTCTGTCTTGTGAGATTGCCTCAATAATTTAATTTCTGTTGGATGGCGGACGTACCTCATCCATGCTAAAAGTATACCTGGCAGCTATGCAGCATACCACTCTCTTATAGCTGGCCAATCAATTGGGAAAAAGGACTTGGTCATCAAGTTTCTCAGAGGTGCCAAGAGGCATTCTCCTCTACATGGTTCCATCCTGGAACCTTTCGGTTCTGAGAGCACTCAGATTCCTTCCATTTGAGCCACTCACAATAGCTGACCTTCAGCCTCTTTCGCTGATGACTGCCCTTCTGCTAGCTTTGGCATCTGTCAAGCATTTCAGTGTACGCATCTTGCCTTGAGTGTGGGCTTAATAACAGTTAAAGGGGTACTTCAGCACTGGGAAGATGAATCTGTATTTAAACTGGGTCATTTATGTAGTAGACATGTGAAATTATTTTTGAATGTGGAGCCTTCTAGACTGAGAAAAGACAGAACATGTATTTTTGTCTCATGGGGATGAAAGACAACAACTCCCAGAATGCACTTGCTTCGCTGCCCTACGAGGTCACTCTAGGCACGGCTACTGGATTACTGGATCACTTGAACACCGAGTTCATTTTCATAAAATCAGTAAAGTTAGAGACACTACAATTAAAAACTGAACGTGTCTGTTCAATATAATGTGAGTGAGCTGATTGAGGGTCATGGCACAAACGCAGCAGGAGTCAGATTACATCCATCACTAGAGCTGAGGTAATCGCGGCTGCATTCACAGCGCGTTCAGTCTGGCGCATTTTCAGTTCATGTCTTTGGAAGCTTAACTTTCATAGTGTGACGGATGTTAAAATTCATTATTAAATATTCACTGTGTGAATATTGGTTTTCACTAATAATCCTTCCTGTCAAGTTCGATTTAGTACATAATATCCAGTAATATTGTTGCTATGAATGTTACCTATGTCCTAGAAAGTGTTTTATGAATGGATGGGTGGGATCCAATAGTTTTATTGTGGAGTACAGCGATTTGAGTATACGTGTGTTGAAGCAGTCGATTCTGTTCCCTTCCGGAATTCCAGTTCCCCCTCAACGAAGCATGTCTGTTGACAGTGGATGCAGATGCACCAAAGCACAGCTGGGTGTACGGAAAGCAAAAAAGGCAGAAAGTGTTGGCACTACACTACACAAATGCTACACTGCATCATAATAAGATGATTCTCACACACACTCCATTTATTCTGTAAATTTAATTAATTGCACTTGTTCATATATCGTATTATGTCTGAATTTATGCAGTTGAACTTTACCTATACAAATCTAATTTGTCCATGCTGACTTCAAAACTCAATGCCTCATATTATTGTCATAAGGGAAACCCATATTCAGATGTTTAAGTTTTTTATACTTAAATTACATTAAATTGACTTTAAGAAATGAGTTGAACCTTATATAAAAAAAAATTAAAGTTGAAAATTGGTAAATGAAAATGAGGTAAAACAATGTAAAAACATATGTTGTGTTAACTTTTTGATCATATAATTTTACAGTGTTTTGTTCCCTGTATGAAATAAAATAAATATTAATAAAACCGTATTTTGCTATTATTACCTTCTTTAAAGGGGTACTTCAGTGCTGGGAAGATGAATCTGTAAACTCGGTCATTAATGTAGTAGAAATATTAAATTATTTTTTTAATTTGGTGCCTTCTAGACTGAGAAAACACAGAAAATGTATTTTTGTCTCATGGGGATGAAAGACAACAATTCCCAGAATGCACTTTGTTGCCCGAGGCTGCTCTAGGCACGGCTTACTGGTTTACTTGCCTACCACGTTTATTTTCATATATCAGTTCAGTTAGAGACGCTACAATTAAAAACTGAACGTGTCTGTTCAATATATTATGAGTGAGTCGATTGAGTGTCACGGCCGTCACGGCACACACGCAGCAGGAGTCGGATTACATTCATCACGAGCTGAGGTAAGCGCGGGATTCGCGGGTGCAGTCACAGCACGTGAACAGTCTGGGACATTTTCAGATCATGTCTCTGGAAGCTTAACTTTCATAGGAATTAATTTGAAAACACTCACTTTGCTCTCCACCGCTCCGTTTACATGAATCTCCGCAGCTCCCCGAGCAGAGTGCTGTGAGTGCGATGTTGAAAACATGTGGAAATAGCGCCTCCTGCTGGCTATAGACTTTAGCCTCTGGACAAAAACTCCTCCGATGACGCAAAATGACAAAATTTGCGTCATCAGAGGAATTTTTCCAGAAATAAAATACATAATTCTCTCGTCTCAGGGTCATATGAGGGGGGAAAGTACGATAATTCGAATATACTCCTGGGTTTCTACTGATACAAAGCTTAATGCTAATCGCTGAAGTAATCCTTTAATATTTTTCACATGCAAGATGCAAGGGTGCAACATAACATTCTTATCATAATTAACATACAGCTTCAGAGGGCACTTATGAAATCAATTAATCAATCAATCAGGTAAATAAATGGTGTTATAAATTGGGGAGATGACCACCCAACATTGTCAATTGAATTTCTATGCGTGCTGGCGGACTCCAACAATGGATCCAAAACTGTATGGGGAGATCATGAATTATAAAACTCAAGGCACATATCCACTTGGCATAAAAAAAGAGCATAAATATGTTATCCGATGATGTTGCTCCAATTTTTAAGTTGATGGTCAGCAAAATTCTAAATACACTAAATAAATGAGAACTCCTCTAGACAGACAGCTCCACTTACAGGAGTGAGGTATAGTGATACACCAAGACTTGGTACAGACAAAAAGTAAATACTTGTCAGTGAACTATACTTATAATGGACTTGCAAGCAACTAGAACATTTAAAACAGCATGTTCTTTACTTTCAGTTTAATTGAGCCTAATTCTTCCATTGTGCCTTCAAAATCTCCTTGCATGGTTACCTGTTTAGATTTTACTAACAATAAAGCTATTTCATTAGATGGCCAACTTTTCCACATTTCCTCCAAAAATTTAAAAAGGAAAGTGGTCGTTGGACAAAAAGAGGCCAACCAAATATTCTCAGAATTCCATGCCAGCCCCTACGGAGCGCACTGTGGAACGGAGAAGACAGCTTGCCATTTCAGCAAGGTTCTACTGGCCTGGAATGGGGGTGGACATTGATAAATTGGTAAATACTAAATTATTCCCATTCAACTTTGCTGTGAGACATACCAATGGATTATGTTTTGGAATGCATTTCTTGCTTATTTCTGAACGTCAGGTTTTGCAGTGTGCCCATTGCCAGTTCAGCAGACTGACCAACAGGAGCCCAAATACATCCCAATATGTGTTTGTAAACTTGTCCACATGAACATGGGGTTTGAGACAGGTAACTCTTGAGGTCACAGAATTTAAATGTATTTATTGTGTTATTTTAATTTTAAGGTGGATAAACCTCTGGAACTGCTGGGCATGGATTTGGTGGGGAAAGTCACTAGGACCAACCAGGGAAACGAGTACATTTGTGTCCTCGTTGACTACTACACAAAATGGTTCGAGGCCTTTGCCATCCCCAATAAATCTGCAGCAGTTGTGTCACGCTGCATCATAAACTTTTACTACAGGTTTGGGGCACTAAAGAGGATTTTCACTGACCAAGGCACTGAGTTTGTGAACCAGGTTTGTAGTTTGTTGAATGAACCAAATTCAGTATGCTTGAGAAATTTCATGTTTGCATAAGATTTGTAGGATTCTGATTTGCACACATTTATGGTTTCTTGTAGATACATTTTTATGTATATTTTACAAACAGATCAATGAAGAACTATGTGTGTTCCTCAATGTGGAGAGAAGCCTCTGTGCCCCATACCATCCACAAACAAACGGCCTTGTGGAAAAACTAAATGGAACCATTCAGAAGTATATCTTCATTAACATGTTGCTTTGTGGGCGTGCAATATTCAAGGACATATTGTTGTCTTTGCAATTGGTTACTTATAACTTTCAACTTCTTTTGGTTCTGACTCTAGAGCCCTGTGCAAACTAGTAGATAAAAGCCCTGAAAAATGGGACGAGTACCTAAATGCTGTAATGTTTGGTCTTAGAACCAAGACACAGCTGACAACTAGGTACTCACCATTTTTCTTAATGTTTGGCATGGAGGCACGATATCCTTGTGAGGTTCCTGAGACCTATGAGGTATGCTATAATGTACGTTCTATTTAAATATTATATAGTATCAATTAAAAGTTAATTAAATAATTTCAATCTTCATTGTTGTTTCTGAAAAGATCAACAGCACAGTAGAATCTGTGATCGCAGAGAACATCATATCAAAGGCCATTTCTCTGAAGGAGAAAATGGACAACATTGTAAAAAAAACAAAAAAACAGGACAGGACACAGAAGGTGGCAAATCAGGCACCAGTCTCTGTAGGCCAGAAGGTCCTAAGAAAAAACATACGGTCCCAGCAAAGGAAAGGGAGCAAGCTTGAGCGCAGCTGGTTGGGACCTTATGAAATAACCCAAGTCCAAGACAAAAGTGCTGATTTAAGGGATGAAAAGGGCAAGATATTCCCCAAAATCAACACTGACCACCTTAAACTATTTAAAGAAGACACCCCTCGGATACCCCACAGAATTACCCAAGAATCACAACATAAAAGAGCACACGAAGAAACTGGACCATGCCATTCACTCACACCTGTAGACCTCACCATCACTAAGTCACAAGAAAACCAGCCCCCACCATCACTTCCATCCACACAATCTACCAGATCCTCTCCCCTGTCTCCACTGGTCTTGTCAAAACACTCAAAACTGGAAATGCCACTTTCCTCACCTGTGTCCCACACCACTTCACTGGTACCAGCTGACACCACAGACACAGTGCATAGTTGTAAGTGTTGATGTAAAGTCAGATCTTATAATAGCTCCATATTAGTCTGAATTATAATATATTTGTGAGGTGGTAGGTGCATTGCTCTTTTTGATTATCCTCTGTAGATATCAAAAGTGCCTGGGCTGGAAATGACAGTTATGTACTGCTGTCCAGAGTGGGACCCTATAAATTATTTTTAAAGACTTACAGATCGGCCCTGGGAAGGAGTTGGAGAGTGAGGTATACATTTGATTGATGTTTAACAGCTAAGCCTTTCATCTACAGATTCATATTTTGTATTAATGTTTAATTTTGCTATGTTTGTCAAGGTTATAAATGCATATCTGTCCCTGAAGGTGAGGCAGCACAATTTGACCTCACCAGGAAAAGCCTTCCATATGGACACCTTTGCCATGACATGTGGGAGGAAAAGTATCGAAGGCTCAAGGTGTCCTGTAAATTTTAATGTTGTTATTTTGCATTTTATTATTGGTGTTAATATCCATTTTTGTTTGGGACTGTGTGAATATTAATTTGTGTTATTGGTACATAACTCTAGGCTTTAGTGGGCAAGGTATATACATCACTTTTTTTTCTTTCAGGTGGACCCAGCAAACTATGAGGTCATAGTGGGCATTGTGAACGAAGGCCACCACTGATTCCTAGTTGTAAGTATTTGTGGAAGTGAATAGTTTTCCTGTTGATTTTCTCCAATATTCCCCCATCATGTTGTCTAGATATTTTCACATTTTATTTAGGCTGTATACCCAACCCCCCCAAGAAAAAATTCAACTTGACTCAATGGGAGAGTCCAACATCAAGAAGAAAAGGTGTTTGGAGACAACGGGGTATTTTTGCACCACAGTCAGATGTAACGTAGACTAACCATGTTCCGTATACTTTTCGCTATTCACCGCACATGTGCGACCACTCCTCCGTTGTTGAGAGCCAGACAAGCACGTTTGTGTGATCATTCCCTGGGTGAATATCCATTAGACAGTCCACACTTTGATTGATGTCTTTTGGACCAATAGTATTTGAGAAAAGTGGGGAAAAGTACCTCCTCCGCAGGTTTACGGAAAATGATGAGCATTAACAGTGTTCCATACATGCTAACAATGAAATTCCATACAGAGCGCATAACTTGATTTCAACTACGAAAATGGACATTGATCTGATCAATTGTGAGCTGTTTGTTTATTTTAACTGAATAAAAAAAATAATTTAAATGAATAAGAAAGGTGAATACCTTTTTATTTAGTTAAATGCTGGTTCAATAAGAGGACCATGCGAGTTAGGCATGATTGTGTCGTGATATTAATTATGGCATGCGAGTTCAAATGATAATTATTCAAGCGTGAACCATGTGAAACATTGGTGAATAACATTACCATATCTTTCTGAAGACAAAGAATGGCAAACAATTTGCACTGATTACATTTTTTTAATGATAAACCAATGTGTAAACTTCCTGTCTCCTGAGAGTGGCGACAAGCGGATATAAAAAATCCCAATTTAAAGCATTTATTCAATAAAAGGTAATATTTAACAATTTGTGATAACATAATATTCATTTCATAAAGACTGTAATACTGTGAGAAGCACAAATGAAATCAAAATGTACATTTTCGCTGCTCTATTTATCTCCCCACACAAGCTGGAGTCTGACGTGCAGTGGGCGCACCTAGCAAATTAACTGAAATCTCACTGAAACAAACAGCGGTGGGGTCTCTTTCTTGATCGGGTAAGAAAGAGGAAGAAATGACACAGATACAGGTCCTTCTAAAAAATTAGCATATTGTGATAAAAGTTCATTCTTTTCCATAATGTAATGATAAAAATTAAACTTTCATATAATTTAGATTCATTGCACACCAACTGAAATATTTCAGGTCTTTTATTGTTTTAATACTGATGATTTTGGCATACAGCTCATGAAATCTAAAAAAAATGGCATATTTCATCTGACCAATAAAAGAAAAGTGTTTTTAATACAAAAAAAGTCAACCTTCAAATAATTATGTTCAGTTATGCACTCAATACTTGGTCGGGAATCCTTTTGCAGAAATGACTGCTTCAATGCGGCGTGGCATGGAGGCAATCACCCTGTGGCACCGCTGAGGTGTTATGGAGGCCCAGGATGCTTCGATAGCAGCCTTAAGCTCATCCAGAGTGTTGGGTCTTGCGTCTCTCAACTTTCTCTTCACAATATCCCACAGATTCTCTATGGGGTTCAGGTCAGGAGAGTTGGCAGGCCAATTGAGCACAGTAATACTATGGTCAGTAAACCATTTACCAGTGGTTTTGGCACTGTGAGCAGGTGCCAGGTCGTGCTGAAAAACAAAATCTTCATTTCCATAAAGCTTTTCAGCAGATGGAAGCATGAAGTGCTCCAAAATCTCCTGATAGCTAGCTGCATTGACCCTGCCCTTGATAAAACACAGTGGACCACCACCAGCAGCTGAAATGGCAACCCTGACCATCACTGACTGTGGGTACTTGACACTGGACTTCAGGCATTTTGGCATTTCCTTCTCCCCAGTCTTCCTCCAGACTCTGGCGCCTTGATTTCCGAATGACATGCAAAATTTAAGAGACAGTCCAGTGCTGCTTCTCTGTAGCCCAGGTCAGGCGCTTCTGCCGCTGTTTCTGGTTCAAAAGTGGCTTGACCTGGGGAATGTGGCACCTGTAGCCCATTTCCTGCACACGCCTGTGCACGGTGGCTCTGGATGTTTCTACTCCAGACTCAGTCCACTGCTTCCGCAGGTCTCCACAATCTTCCTCAGGGTCCGGTCACCTCTTCTCGTTGTGCAGCGTTTTTTGCCACACTTTCTCCTTCCCACAGACTTCCCACTGAGGTGCCTTGATACAGCACTCTGGGAACAGCTTATTCGTTCAGAAATTTCTTTCTGTGTCTTACCCTCTCGCTTGAGGGTGTCAATGATGGCCTTCTGGACAGCAATCAGGTTGGCGGTCTTACCCATGATTGCGGTTTTGAGTAATGAACCAGGCTGGGAGTTTTTAAAAGCCTCAGGAATCTTTTGCAGGTGTTTAGAGTTAATTAGTTGATTCAGATGCTGGGAAGATGAATCTGTATTTAAACTGGGTCATTAATGTAGTAGAAATGTGAAATTATTTTTGAATTTGGTGCCTTCTGAGAAAACACAGAAGATTTATTTTTGTCTCATGGGAATGAAAGACAACAATTCCCAGAACGCACTGCTTCACTGCCCTACTCTAGCCACAGCTAGTCGGCTACTGGATTACTGGATCACTTGCCTACCACGTTCATTTTCAGAAAATCAGTTCAGTTAGAGACACTACAATTAAAAACTGAACGTGTCTGTTCGCTATAATGCGAGTGAGCCGATTGAGCGTCACGGCACAAACGCAGCTGGATCGGATTACATTTATCACATGAGCGGAGGTAATCGCGGAATTCGCGGCTGCATTCACAGCACGTGAACAGTCTGGCGCGTTTTCAGTTCATGTCTTTGGAAGCTTAACTTTCATAGGAAGTTCATTTTAAAAGTTAAAACTCTCACTTTGGTCTTCACTGCTCCGGTTACATTAATCTCCGCAGTTCCGCGAGCTGAGTGCTGTGAGTGCTGTGAGTGTGATGTTGAAAACATGTGGAAATAGCGCCCTCTGCTGGCTGTAGTCTTCAGCCTATGGCCAAAAACTCCCCTGATGACGCAAAATAACGATATTTGCATCATCGGAGGAATTTTTCCAGAAATAAAATACATAATTCTCTCGTCTCAGGATCATATGAGGGGAGAAAGTACGATAATTTGAATATACTCCCGGGTTTCTACTGATACAAATCTTAATGCTAATCGCTGAAGTAACCCTTTAATAGCTCGTTTAGAGAACCTTTTCATGATATGCTAATTTTTTGAGATGAGCTGTTTCCATGAGCTGTATGCCAAAATCATCAGTATTAAAACAATAAAAGACCTGAAATATTTCAGTTGGTGTGCAATGAATCTAAAATATATGAAAGTTTAATTTTTATCATTACATTATGGAAAATAATGAACTTTTATCACAATATGCTAATATTTTGTATAATGGTGTGTGTGTGTGTGTGTGTGTGTGTGTGTGTGTGTGTGTGTGTGTGTGTGTGTGTGTGTGTGTGTGTGTGTGTGTGTGTGTGTGTGTGTGTGTGTGTGTGTGTGTGTGTGTGTGATTAATGGTTAAATAGTGTAAATTAATGGTGTGCAGGGCTAACCAGAGCTCTTTTTAAATAATACTTTGTTATTATATCTTTATGAGGATTTATGCATTCTTTAGGGAGGAATAAAATACAATCCCTTTTTATTTGTATGCATTTTCTACACTTCGGACAGGTGTCTGTCCGGATTTGTGTATAAATGCAAGACGTCACATTAGGCTATTCAATTTGTATCGCTTTGTGAAAAAAAAGGATATGTAAATGTGCAGATGTGAACGTTTGTTCGTGGAAGTGTGTCGTTTGGAGGAAACGATCTGTCATCACTTGCACAGAGCGCATATGAGGAAAACACTCGGATGGTGTGTGAAATAGTATTACAATAAGGGAAAAGTTCCCATTGTTACCAAATTACCATTAATAGTGTTCAAATATAGGCATCATTGTGACACTTGCTTTTTAGGTTAGAGCTGGAATTCTTTTATGCTGACATGCTGAGATGTCAGTTTGTTTCGGTGCACACAGCATGCATCGCATTATGAAACTATTCTGTGAAGACTGAACTTGAGGCCATGGGTGATCTGCCTCCCGTAGCTCACACACATCTTCCTCTGCTTCGGCCATCATCTTTCGACTAAACGCGCGCTAATTATAAGCGGATGATGCATAGCAACGACTAGCGAAGACGCGCCTCTCCAACGTTTCGCGAGACTTACGAACAAGTCATTATTTGACAGTAACGGAGGAACGCCACCGAATGTAACGAAGTAAAAGTACAGTTTTTACACAAGAAATGTACTCGAGTAAGAGTAAAAGTACCCAACTTTAAATATACTCTAAAAGTACTAGTTACCCTAAAAATTTACTCAAGTAAATGTAACGAAGTAAATGTAATGCGTTACTACCCACCTCTGTTAGGTACCTACATAATCATAGCCCATATTTAGTCACTGTGGGGGTGTATCAGAGCTCGCGTTAAAGCTGCTTCATCGAGCCCCTCATATCTTAAGAATATCTGGGCAAAAGAACTTGTTACTTAATTATCTTTTAATTTATAAATTTAAGAATCTTGTTATTTATGTTATTTAAATGTTAGTTAGTAAAGCAGTAGTTGAGATTTCTGAATTTCCCCATTCAGGTAGTTAGAGGTTGGACTTGAATATCTGAAATAGCTGCCTAAAGCCATTGCAAATATGGCCAGTAAGTTAACTGACTTTCCTTGAAAGGGATTATTTAAGTTAACATTTAAATAGTCTTGTTTCAGTTGTTTGCTGTAAGCTGGTTCACTAAAACATGCTATCAGAGTTCTCTTATCTCCCTCTTCCCCAGCACCACCTGCCTAAATTGGCTGACATGGGATTTCTTTATGAATAATTATTAATAACATGCTTAAAATGGTAACCGCAGCATTTCTGTGGATTTATTTCTATTTGCTTTGAAGATATAACACACCCAGGCCACTACTACTGTCATATCTATATTTTATGACTTGTCATGACTGAACAAAGAATATGAAAAGTTAGCATTGCTTGAGCTTACCTGCGAATGAGAGATTTTCACCTTTTCATTGAAGATGGTCCAAAGGACACTCTGGTAGCAGGGTGGAGTGGTGAGTGAGCCATTGTAGCGGAAATATTGGCTGAGGTTGTCAGGTAGCAGTGACTGTATATCAAATGCAGGGATAGTCACCTTCTGGCCTGAAATCAGTCATAGAAATATTAAAGGTGGTAAACAATTCTTGTCTTGTATGTTGATTTACAAAGTAACCCAAAAGGCTAAGGTACAGTAATCACACACATATACAGTAGACATACACACACATTCACACAAACACATGCCTGCATATCTGATGCGGCCCAAATAGTTGAGAATACTACCATACGCCTGATTAATCTCTTCACCTGCCTGAAAAAGCAAACAGCAGAATTAGATAAAGTTTGAGTGGTAATTTATCAAATATAATATAATCTATGAGAACTCACCTCAATTAGTATCCCTAACACAGCCAGACCGTTCTTTTGGGTCTTAGCTTCAGACATATTAGCATAAACCTCTGTATTGTAATGAACAATATGGAGCTGAGAGAAAAGAGAGAAAGTATGTTTGAGTTATAATATAATTAGGCATCTTACAGAAGATTTCTTTCATAGATTCACTCAACGCATCTGTAGCTGACACTATAGGAACACCACCAGGTGTGAAGATTGTCCAAAGACCATAAAAACAAAACAATTTATTGAATGATGGTGCTGATTTCGCCCTTTAAGTCAATGCGTCACCAGTGTCTCGTAAGGAAGTGATCACTCCCCAGATTTCTCTTCTTCATAAACATTTTTTTTTGGCTCGTTAGAAATATCATTGATTAGTACTTAATGTTTAAGCGACCAGCATCATATCTACTTGTGGTAAAGCATTTTGTATGAGATTTGCTTGCCACCGTGTCTTAGCGCTATTTCAAGCAACCTCATGCATGGGAAGTGTTGCTTTGTTTTTGGCTTATATTATTTTCAAGAAAGGAAGGGAAATAAGCATTTCCCTGTCACTGGTTCTGCTGTTGCTGAGACACTGCTTAAGCCTATAGCTCTTGGGACCTGATGTCGAGCCTGAGGTTAACAAAGTGAGCAAACTGTCTTTTTTTCTTTCTTTAACTGGACCACATACACAGGTTTCCTTTGGTTCTATTCACATGATTAGCTGCTTATACTAATCATTAATTCATTCAGTTGTTCAGTTATTAATATAATCATATGAGCGGCTAAGTGCAAAGTTTTTCAATTCAAGTGCTTTCTTTTGCCCTTAGCACCTCGCATGAAGCTTGCTCTGGCTCCATTGGACTCCAGGGCATTTGTGTGCTGACCTTCCTCTTTGACTGGCTGACTCCAGCACAGTCCAAGGATATGCAGTGTTAGTGTCAAGACTCTGTCCTCGATCGTTTGCAATTTCTGGGATTGAGGATGAATCCCCGGAAGAGTGTTCTACTTCCGAGTTGGTAGGTTTTGATTCACATTAAATGCAGGTATAGCTGCCTCTTGCTTGTATTGTATTGTTTTGCACCAGTCTGAATAATTTCAGAATTGGGCAGCATATCAATGTGTGTCTGATTTAACAGACTTTTGGGTCATAAGTGATTTATCTGGGCTAATTGCCATTGGTCTTTCACCTAGGGTGAGGAGACCATTTTAATGTGAGGGCTCCCTGCACTAGGGGGTTGTAAGCTATTAGATTCCTGGTACAGGACTTGGAAACTTAGACCCAGTATGGCTTTAACGTCCCTTAAAGGGTTAGTTTACCCCAAAATGAAAATTATGTCATCATTGACGGAAAGTATTCACAGTGCTTCACTTTTTCCACATTTTGTTATGTTACAGCCATATCCCAAAATGGATTAAATTCATAATTTTTCTCAAAATTATACAAACAATACCCCATAATGACAATGTGAAAGAAGTTTGTTTGAAATCTTTGCAAATTTATAAAAAATAAAAAAAACCTTCACCCCAGTCTGAAGTCCAGATCACTCTGGAGCAGTTTTTCCATCAAGGATGTCTGTACATTGTTGCATTCTGATGCCACATGATGCTTCACTGTAGGGATGGTATTGCCCAGGTGATGAGCAGTGCCTGGTTTTCTCCAGACATGACGCTTGCCATTCAGGCCAAAGAGTTCAATCTTTGTTTCATCAGACCAGAGAATTTTGTTCTCGTCTGGCCACTCTACAAACAAGTCTGATTGGTGGAGTGCAGCAGAGATGGTTGTTCTTCTGGAAGGTGAATAGACAAGGGATCCTAAACTGTTACCCCAACAAATGTTTGCCTCTGTCCACAGAGAAATGCTGGAGCTCTGTCAGAGTGACCATTGGGTTCTTGGTCACCTCTCTGACTAAGGCCCTTTACCCCTGATTGCTCAGTTTGGCCAGGCAGCCAGCTCTAGGAAGAGTCCTGGTGGTTCCAAACTTCTTCCATTTACAGATGATGGAGGCCACTGTGCTCATTTGGACCTTCAATGCTGCAGAATTTTTGCTGTGAATACTTTCCGGATGCACTGTATTGTTCAAAACCTGTATGAGTTTCTTCTGTTGAACTAAATTGAAGATATTTTAAAGAATGTTGGTAACCAGACAGTTGACCGTATCCATTTACTTAAAAAATACAATGGAAGTGAATGGCTCTTTGGTTACCAACTGGAGGTCCCAAGTCTGGAGGTCAGTTGTTCTTCCCCTGTCGTTAGCGTTTCTAATAGTAGTTGCCACCATCCTGTGTGTGTGGGCCACACACGTAAACCTCCATCCCTCCCCCTAGTGCTCTCCACCCTCACCTCCCGCACGACAGGGTCAGTAGCAACCCATTAAGTATCATGTTCTGCCTGTCTGTGTTCTTGTTTTGATTACTTTTTTAGTTTGTATTTGTTCATGTTTTCAGTTCCTCTTGTTATATCCCTGATTTTTTTGCACCTGTGCCTTGTTAGTGTATGTAATATAGGCTCTATAGCCCTGTGTTCATTGTCTGGTGTTGTCCTTTCATAGGTGTTGTGTTGGTGTGCTCTGTTTTGTTTTGTTTTGTTTTTAGTGTCTTTTATAGTACTTTTAATAAAATTGCATGCCGATCCTGGTATTTTTATCTCTGAGCTTCACCCACAATACAATAATAGATGTTTTAAATATGTTCACTATTCATAAGCTTTTCAAACTTTATTTCTTTATGTATCTGCTGTATATTTCTTTATCATACTGCCACAAATAGGAATGGTTAAATTACCACTGCTACAGGTCATCAATGGCCTGTGGAGAGCTGGTACTGCTAATCCATATCCCTGAAAAGCTACAAGAATAAATGAAAGTAATGAAAATCCAGCTACACAGCTATATTGTTGTGTTAGAATGTTTAAGTGTGTATGATGTGTAGTATGATGTATTTTAATTTTAAACCCAGATTAACAAATCAGGGATTAGAATTTAACCTGCGATTAAAACCTCCATTTACGTTTAATTTTCGAGGCCATGATGGATTCGCCATTGACAGCAACAATACTAATATTCAATTTCCTTCTTTATTGACCACCAGAAACTCTCTCTCTGACATAAGTAGCTCTTGCTGATAAAGGAAGTGAAGTTAATAAACGTAATTTCGGGAGGAAGTACGCCCATCTAATCTTCCAATTAATACCAAGGTATAAAACCAGCAGCCTACCTCTTCCCATTGTTAGTTCTTGCAGCATCCCTCCTCCTCCCCGGCTCCTCCCCTTTTTGAATTTTTTTTTGCCTGTTATAGGGGGGCAATCGGAGCTCGGGTAGAATATCCTCTCCGAGCCCCTCTATAGCAGACAGCAAGCCAAATCTGTTTACCACTTTTACTAAGATTATATGGGCACACAAACTCGTGAAATAAACGTGTAAAATGTCAGCTGTCTTTATAAAGCGCTAGAGACCGTTACTGATCAAGCAGGCAATCAAAACACTGCGGCAGCACGTGCGGATTTCATAAGCATGGAAATATATTTATAGTAGGCTATCAATTAATGGAGTATATTATGGCATCGTAATTTATTACAAAACAACTGTCATGATTGGCGGAGTGAGTATCTCCGCTCTTGAAAGCACCGCCCATTCCGTCTGATCGCCGCACAGCAGCCCTTTTAGCTTTTAATACTGGTACACAACTGCTGGTACTAAGCATTGTTTATTTTAAGAGCTGAATGTATTTTTTAGCTTTTAATACTGGTAAACAACTGCTGGTACTAAGCATTGTTTATTTTATGAATTATCGTAACCAAAATGTTGATTTTAGTTTATTGACCCATGAAGCTTTTTATCTTCTACAAATATCCCAGAACTGAACTACCTATTTTGTAAAATTATGATTCCTTTTAATCTTGATTTAAAAAAATATGATGGGCTAATAAAAGGGATGTTAAAAATCACAGCTGATATAATTTCAGGTTCACACTGGAAATGGACAGTAAACTTGATTGGATTAATTTATGTTTATATATACTATCTACTCCAGAAATCGTGAGAGTAGTATGTAGTGATGTAAATAGGTTTCTGAGCACCTTGTACAGTTTATTGCATTGGCCCCCATTGAAATTGGTTTTTGGGGCGATATTTTTGGGCCCCCTGTACTCAGTCCCACCTTTCCCCCTACTACTGACCCCCCTAGTTGTATGTTATTCTGAGCATACAGTCTAATTAAAGACATGAGTAATCTACTAATCAGAACAAATTTGGAGCAATGCAGTGTAGGGATCTCTGTCTGATATTTTTAAGCTGTATTTAAAATGATTTACAATAATACTCAAGCACACACCTCTGCGGAAGTGCTCTGTTCATTAATGGTGTGTTCACTTCCTGTAGCGACACCCACTCCATTACCCCAGTGCAGGTGCAGCTGTACAGCACTATAATGCCATTGCAACCCAGCCAAGCCCATCCAATGTGGCAATGTCATCTGCACTGTGTGAGAAAACAAGAGGAAGGTTGAGGTTAAGAAGAGGGTCACGTTAAACCACATTTGGTCAGACTTTATATTATGTGTACTTACTTACCAGTGTTGGGGAAAGTTGCTTTTAAATGTAATGTATTACAATGTGCGCATATTCTCGCGCATGCGTCGTGGTGCTTCGTGAGTTCACGTCCGAGGCATATGCGGAAGACAATAACTTGGTGTATAAAGTAATTTAGACTTTTTTTTGCGCTCAAAAGCTATTCTTGTCGCTTAGTAACATAACTCTACAGCCACTGCAGTGAGATCGACTTTGTCACGACGTTTTTTGTGCCTCTATGGGTCGAGTGAGTAAAAAATGTACTGAATGTCAATGAAGGCCTATCTGAAGCCTTTCTCAGCCATCAGCTTTCAACTAAAATATCTTCTTTTGTGTTCTGAAGATGAACGGAGGTCCTATGGGTGTCTAACGACATGAGGGTGAGTAATTAATGAGAGAATTTTCATTTTTGGGTGAACTAACCCTTTAAGTAAGTTTTTTTTAATCAATTTATCTGAAGATAATTTTATAAATGTCTTTTAGTTGAAATTTAGTTTAATTTGCAATAAGAAATAAAGATATGAAGAAATTCTAAACATTAACATCATGATCTAAAGCTGCTTGAAATATGTATTGTGAAAAGCACTATAGTAGTATAGTTGTGACCTGACATACAAGTCCTTTTACAAATTAGCATATTGTGATAAAAGTTAATTATTTTCCATAATGTAATGATAAAAATTTAACTTTCATATATTTTAGATTCATTGCACACCAACTGAAATATTTCAGGTCTTTTATTATTTTAATACTGATGATTTTGGCATACAGCTCATGAAAACCCAAAATTCTTATCTAAAAAAATTAGCATATCATGAACAGGTTCTCTATACGAGCTATTAACCTAATCATCTAAATCAGTTAACTAATTAACTCTAAACACTTGCAAAAGATTCCTGAGGCTTTTAAAAACTCCCAGCCTGGTTCATTACTCAAAACCGCAATCATGGGTACGACTGCCGACCTGACTGCTGTCCAGAAGGCCATGATTGACACCCTCAAGCGAGAGGGTAAGACACAGAAAGAAATTTCTGAACGAATAGGCTGTTCCCAGAGTGCTGTATCAACGCACCTCAGTGGGAAGTCTGTGGGAAGGAAAAAGTGTGGCAAAAAATGTTGCACAACGAGAAGAGGTGACCGGACCCTGAGGAAGGTTGTGGAGAAGAACCGATTCCAGACCTTGGGGGACCTACAGAAGCAGTGGACTGAGTCTGGAATAGAAACATCCAGAGCCACCGTGCAGAGGCGTGTGCAGGAAATGGGCTACATGTGCCGCATTCCCCAGGTCAAGCCACTTTTGAACCAGAAACAGCGGCAGAAGCGCCTGACCTGGGCTACAGAGAAGCAGCACTGGACTGTCGCTCAAATTTTGCATGTAATTTGGAAATCAAGGTGCCAGAGTCTGGAGGAAGACTGGGGAGAAGGAAATGCCAAAATGTCTGAAGTCCAGTGTCAAGTACCCACAGTCAGTGATGGTCTGGGGTGCCATGTCAGCTGCTGGTGTTGGTCCACTGTGTTTTATCAAGGGCAGGGTCAATGCAGCTAGCTACCAGGAGATTTTGGAGCACTTCATGCTTCCATCTGCTGAAAAGCTTTATGGAGATGAAGATTTCGTTTTTCAGCACGACCTGGCACCTGCTCACAGTGCCAAAACCACTGGTAAATGGTTTACTGACCATAGTATTACTGTGCTCAATTGGCCTGCCAACTCTCCTGACCTGAACCCCATAGAGAATCTGTGGGATATTGTGAAGAGAAAGTTGAAAGACGCAAGACCCAACACTCTGGATGAGCTTAAGGCCGCTATCGAAGCATCCTGGGCCTCCACAACACCTCAGCAGTGCCACAGGCCGATTGCCTCCATGCCGAGCCGCATTGAAGCAGTCATTTCTGCAAAAGGATTCCCGACCAAGTATTGAGTACATAACTGAACATAATTATTTGAAGGTTGACTTTTTTTGTATTAAAAACACTTTTCTTTTATTGGTCGGATTAAATATGCAAATTTTTTTTGATTTTCATGAGCTGTATGCCAAAATCATCAGTATTAAAACAATAAAAGACCTGAAATATTTCAGTTGGTGTGCAATGAATCTAAATTATATGAAAGTTTATTTTTTATTATTACATTAAAGAAAATAATGAACTTTTATCACAATATGCAAATTTTTTGAGAAGGACCTGTAAATGATCACCAAATGAGTGAACATAATCCACTCTATTGTGAATTAATTAAATTCTCTAGGAGTAGCTTAAGTATGTGACCATTTTGGATTGGGTGAAAAACATCAATTTACCTGTATGGCCATTATTGGAGAGGGTGAATGGCCTTTTACCCGGCTGATTGTATCCCAGTGGCTGCACAGGAATTAGTGTTGGGTCATGTAGTGTTTGTGATGGGTCCACGTTTATGGGTGACTGACTAGAACCACCACAGTCAGGAAAATACTCAGCCCATTCTGCTTGTCCCACAGCACCTAACACAACCAGAAAAGGGTGCCACAGCAAGGTGAATGTTTGTGTTGGCATCAGTCACATTTGTGGAATTATAATGATATAAATGCCAGTTAAAAATAATGTGTACCGGTAATTATGTTCTGGAAGCTCATAGTTAAGTATTAGCTAAGTGTTAAGTCATGCAAAAGTTAATTAGGAAAAATGTGGTTACAAACCCAGAGTACACACACCTTTTTAAGTGCTTAAACTTTCTGTAGTGAAATAAATTTTTGAAAGAGAAAGGGACAGAGCAACAACAAAATAAAAAATAAAAAGGCAGAAAAAAAGTTGTATTATTGTACAACAAAAGAAACTTTGCATATGAGTCTGGGTGTTTCAGCTTGGTGCCAAGTCAGTTCTGTGTACACAGGGATTAGAGGCCCTCTCAGTCTCACTGTTCTCCACGAGTTGGCCCCCCAAACCCCTGTTCAACTCCAAAATGTGGGGAGGGGGAGGCAAAGTTGCTCTCATTGATCTGTGGTTGCCAAGGAGATCTCTATGACAACTGCAAGACACATATTCCATGCCTCTGACAGTTTACCTCTTGCATGCTGCCCCAAACATGGACAGTGAACAAAGCATCACTCAACCAAGTAACTATTTTATTCAGAAATAATGAGCTGCATCACAACAATGGCACACACATTGTACAGCCATGAAAATGTGCCCTGGAATGTGCGTGTAGAAGGTATAACAGTAGGAATCATTCCAATAGAAGTGAAGGAAAATGATTCCTTGTTCAAAGAAAATACATTTTTAGGGACAATATATGTCACTGTGACATTATTTGTCGTATGTCAGTGAATCACATTTTGCCAACCCCAAATCCCCTAATTTCTCTCAGCAATTTACTGTAAATATAAAAGAAGAATACCAGTTTTTATTATTATATCTGCATAAATTAAATGCATTACACCAAATACAACCATGACTTATATATACTTAATGAGAATTTTGAATAAACTTAATTGTCATAAAATTGTTATTACATCTCAGTTTATAGGCTTAATTTGAATTAAGCAAAATATAATTTATTTGAGTTAGACAAATTGTTGACAGGTTGCATGAGATTCACCTGAATATTATTTTGCATTTCAGCAAAAGTTATTCTTTTTAGATTTGCTGGGCCTGTTGTGTATTTAGTGCTGTACACTCATTAGCACTGATTACGTAACAAGTTTAGCTCATACAATGCAAAATATGGCTAAATAAGCTTATCCAAAAACCTTATTATGACAAGAATGTCACAAGACTACAATGGGTTATCCCAAAATGGCATTCCTGTTCAAGCAGAGTGGTCTCCTATTCTTTATCATGCCATTCTTTCGTATCAAATTAAGCTACTTATATTCAACCTCTTGCACCTGCTGACACCCCCTCTCTCTCTCATCTCCTCAACTAAATAGCCAAATTCACAGCAGCTCTGAGCCAAAGTAATTCAAGTATTTTCCATTATCTATATTATTATTAATTATTCAAGTTATCTAAGATATCCTAATCATAACATCTGTCACAAAATCACGGAGAACGAGAAGGGAAAAAATAAAGAACTGTATTACCTGCATATGTCCATTCTGTTGCTAAAAAAAATGAGGAAGAATATAGTAAGGTTTAGAAAACAGATTTGTTTTGCATTTTATGGAGCGCTTCTTTTTTGACTCAAACTATTTGTGTCTGACACATCAGAGCAGTTTAATTATTCCACAATTAAATGTTACTAAAACATCAAAAAGCTTAACTATATTTCCTATAATTTTCTCTCTTTTCATCTGTATTTAGTAGCAATGATCATTGTTACAAAAGGCAATAGTATTAATAATACATAAATAATCAAAATCTTACCAGTTCCTGAGCTCTCCACACACTTCAAAAAGAGAGAAAGGGACACTGTTATCCAGACAAGGTCCATGGTTTCACTCTCTTCTCCACAGGCTACACACACTTACACAATGAGAAATATGGTATAGATAGACAAACCAGTAAAAATGCAGAAATCCAAGTTTGAAAATGTCAAAAGCAGAACGTCCTGAAACATGTATCCAAAAACATTCACAAATAAAAAGTGATTCTTGGTCCTTTTTTGTATCTGAATGATTTGGTCCAGCAAACTGAATTGTGGAAGAGAGAGGCCATCACATGCCACAGAAGAAGATGAAGAGTTACACCGTGAAGAGAGAAAAACAGAGGAAGAAAAGGACAAATGAACGAGAAAATCACTTGCTGTTGGACACTGAAAAATGTGTATGACACAACTAGTTGGGGAAGGTGGGGGCTGGGGAAAAGCCTGATTGAAGGGGTACTGAGGTGATAATAAAGAGAGAATGAATAGAAACAGTCAGAGAGAGAGAGAGAGAGAACGAGAGAGAGAGCAGAACTAGAGAATAGAACGTTCAGAATCCACACTGTTAAACCTTGCTGTAGATTTCTGGGTAAAAAACTCTAAACTCACCAGTATTTAGCTTTAACATAAGTGAAATGTATTTTACTGTGATATGAGGTGAGGTTATGCCACACTAATAATAAACTACAGTACATTACTTTCAGCGCCCATGGAGGGAAATAACTGTAATATTAACTGGTAAATTACTGTTCTACATTCCCATGATGCATTACAACACTGTTTATTTTAAACTGTTTACATCTTCAATCAGAGAAAAGGAATAATTTCTTTTTTATACACATATAAAACAACACCAACATAGGGCACATTTTTTTCCTAAGAAAACTTCAACCCGAATGTAGTGGAAAATGATCTACATCTACCAGTCACACCAAGGATCTTCATGCTTGGTAAGTATGAAAAATATGGTAAATAATGAATGTGTTTTGGTTTTTCAGTTTTTATGGTGAGTTCATATTTCAGGAGATAGCCTTCTAAATTCATCTAAATGGATGATCAGCATTGAGGGGAAAGTGACACACATTGCATTGATGAGCAGTTAGATTTCTCTGAGGCACTCTCTGTGTTTTTCAGCGTCTTCTATGTTTTTAACATTGAATACCAAGAGTTAGCCAGTGCCACATTAGAACTCATGTTAAAAAATTGTGCAATAATGTAACATGAGTTTGCCACAGTTGTGCATTTTTATTTATATATTATTTTGTAGTATGTTGTTGTTTTTCTGAACTGTTTAATTTGTTAGTCCATTTCTAAAATATTTGTTGTGTGATTCACTCAACAGGTTTTTAGTGAGGATTAATTCTGAGGGGACAAAGTGTGCTTCAAAGCTGGAACTATCCGTAAAACTGTCATCTGTTAAAAGAAAGATTCAAAACATAAATCCACATGTACATACATTTTTGCAGAGGCTCACTGAATTTGAGTGGAAAACATGCAACTAAACGAAAGCATTTTTGTTAATATTTTACTTGTACGGATATAAGAAGGTCATTTAATTTATGTTAACACAACCTGAGGGTCATTGCTGAGATGTAGATTTGGGTGTTGTATCCAAGTTTATATTTTTTGGTTGGAGGGCAGGATTTGACATGTCTTGAAAATATTTGTGTTTTCATATTATGTTTGTTGATATTATCATTTTTGTGTGTGTGTGAGTGTGTGTGATTCTGTTATGTTGGGCAATAGATAATGCTGAGATGCTCAGTTGGGTTTAAGTCAGGGCTCTGGCTGGGCCATTCAAGAACAGTCACGGAGATGTTGTGAAGCCACTCCTTCGTTATTTTAGCTGTGTGCTTAGGGTCATTGTCTTGTTGGAAGGTGAACCTTCGGTCCAGTCTGAGGTCTTGTGCACTCTGGAGAAGGTTTTCGTCCAGGATATCATCTTTCCCCACAGTTTAAAAGTTAAATTAATCCATCTTCACCTCGTGGGTTTTGTGAGAGGAGATACATTTTGTGATAGCAGTGATTTTGTGATATATGTGACATTTATAGTGCGCTTTGGTTAGTTATATTAAGGCTAGCTTTAAATTAGATATATTGACTGATAGGAATAGACAGTGACAGATAGTTAGGATACATATAGGCTAGTGAAATATTCATATAGGCTAAGTTAGATAGTGACAGATAGCACAGCATAAAATAGAGATATAGATATATATTTATATATAGATAGATATGGAGGCTCCACATAAGAGATGACATACATCTGTGGGAGCATTTCCATTTAGAAACACCACATAAAGTGAGATGTATGATTTGCAACAGTAGAAGTGAAAAAGTACCTCAAGGATGCGTTTTTGCCCAGAACGCATGATCCATTAATTTATTGGAAAAGAGAGAGCAATCATTTTCCCTCATTTGTATGTACTTGCTAAAAAATATTTGTGCATGCCAGCAACAAGTGTTCCTTTTCAAAGGCTGGAGAAATTATATTTGAAAAAAGAAGTCGACTAGGTCCTTCAACAGCAGAGCAATTCATATTTTTGAATATTTTGTGACACAATGTGGCTGTATTTATTTGATTAATCTTCATTTTTCATGACAAAAAAAAAGTTATTCACAACGAGGAGGCTACAGGTTACAAAACAAAGTAGTTGTTAGACAGATGTTAAAAACCCAGTATAGTGATGGGGACGCTATACTGCCAATAAGCACCGTCCTTCGGATGAGACGTTAAACCGAGGTCCTGACTCTCTGTGGTCATTAAAAATCCCAGGATGTCTTTCGATAAAGAGTAGGGGTGTAACCTCGGCATCCTGGCCAAATTTGCCCATTGGCCCCTGTCCATCATGGCCTCCTACTCATCCCCATATATATATATATATATATATATATATATATATATATATATATATATATATATATATATATATATATATATATATATACGATTGGCTTCATCACTCTGTCTCCTCTCCACCAATAAGCTGGTGTGTGGTGGGCGTTCTGGCAATATGGCTGACGTCGCATCATCCAGGTGGATGCTGCACATTGGTGGTGGCTGAGAGATTCCCCCTTCTTTATGTAAAGCGCTTTGAGTGCCTTGAAAAGCGCTATATAAATGTAACAAATTATTATTATTATTATTATTATTATATATATATTTTTTTAATATATTTATTTATTTTTTTTTACATATCACTGTCATGGTTATTTCAGATCGATACATGCAAGTGACCACTAGATGGCGTCATGGAGACGGGTGTTGGGTGTTGTTTTCGAAGCTTCGGCACATTTGCTTCAACTGTTTCAGTGCTTCACGAAGCCTCGGTCTTCCCATCACTACTGTTGAACTTGGGACTGTATTGGACAGGTGATGAGCAGTGCCTGGTTTTCTCCACACATACCGCTTAGAATTATGGCCAAAAAGTTCTATCTTGGTCTCATCAGACCAGAGAATCTTAATTCTCATTCTTATTTTGGTGTTTTTAGCAAACTCCATGCAGGCTTTCTTGCACTGAGGAGAGGCTTCCGTAGGGCCAATCTGCCATAAAGCCCTGACTGGTGGAGGGCTGCAGTGATGGTTGACTTTCTACAACTTTCTCCCATTGAGATCTTTGGGTTCTTCTTTACCTCTCTCACCAAGGCTCTTCTCCTCCGATAGCTCAGTTTGGCCGGATGGCCAGCTCTAGGAAGGGTTCTGGTTGTCCCAAACGTCTTCCATTTAAGGATTATGGAGACCACTGTGCTCTTAGGAAACTTAAGTGCAGCAGAATTTTTTTTGCAACCTTGGCCAGATCTGTGCCTTGCCACAATTCTGTCTCTGAGCTCTTCAGGCAGTTCCTTTGACATTATGATTCTCATTTGCTCTGACATGCACTGTGAGCTGTAAGGTCTTATATAGACAGGTGTGTGGCTTTCATAATCAAGTCCAATCAGTATAATCAAACACAGCTGAACTCAAATGAATGTAAAAATGTAGAAAGGTGTAGAACCATCTCAAGGATGATCAGAAGAAATGGACAGCACTTGAGTTAAATATATGAGTGTCACAGCAAAGGGTCTGAATACTTAGGGCCATGTGATATTTCAGTGTTTCTTTTTTAATAAATCTGCAAAAATGTCAACAATTCTGTGTTTTTCTGTCAATATGGGGTGCTGTGTGTACATTAATGAGAAAAACAAATGAACTTAAATGATTTTAGCAAATGGCTGCAATATAACAAAGAGTGAAACATTTAAGGGGGTCTGAATACTTTCCATTCCCACTAGTATTCTATTACTGTACAGTAATTAACTGAAACCACTGCTGCCAGTTATCAACTGTAATGCCTGATTTACGGTATAAAACTGGCAACACTGTTGCCAGTTAGTCACTGTATTGGTATAAACACAGTACTATACTGGCAACACTGTTGCCAGTTAGTCACTGTAAAATATTCTTTACATTAACTTGCTGGCAACAGTGTTGCCAGTATTTTACTCATAAAAAACCTGGCAAGGTTTAACAGTGCCGTTAGTTTATTTATTGTAAACTGCAATCAGTGTTTTACAAACTTTTTGGCATGCTACCAAATAGTCAAATTCACAGTGCTGTTAAAAAAATCAACAGTAAATAAAAAGGTATGTTATATTAAAACAAGCAAACAATGACAGGATAATGAAAGATGATTCTTGCAGACATTGATTGCAACTGAATTGACAGAGACGTGACATTTGTATATTTTTATTTCACAAACAGAATGTCACTGAAGTAAACTAATTTTGTGTTGAATAAAAAAAAAATAAAAAAGATGTTTCTAGAAAGTTTCATCTGTTTCTAAAGCAGGTCATTTAACGTTTTATTGCACTTCATTATTCAAACGCTGGAGTTCGGTGTGTATTTGCTTTTATATATGTTCAATGAAAAATCCATTGGAAATCATACTTTGTGCACAACGTAAAGGATTTTAAAGCTTTGATATTGCTGAAAAAAGTTTAACAGACAAAATATACACTTATGTATAAAAAAAAACTTGTCTAGAGAAAATCGTTCGTCATTGATGTGTTCATCTGTAGTGAATGGTGTAATGCATGATGTCAATAAAATACATAAATAAAATACATTCTAAAAAAACGCCCCAAATACGTGATTTAACGTTTCAGTCCGCCGGCTTCACACCGGACGCGTAAGCAGGGCGTAAGCAGCGCGTATTTTTTTCGGCGCTCATGTTAACAGATTAGTGCATTCACACCGGCAGCAGAGGCAGCGCCGCAGCGCGTAGCAGGAGCAGAGCAGAAGCGTCAGTGGCGCGATCGTTTCGGCGCCGGGTCTATTTTTGACGCGCTGCTCAATCAATCAATCAATCAATCAAATTTATTTATATAGCGCTTTTACAATGACGATTGTTTCAAAGCAGCTTCACAGTGTTAAACAGGACAACATTGCAACAAAATTTGATTTGGCTAGTTTAATTTGGATAGTTTATAGAATTATATATGACCAAATTAATACATTCTATTTGTATATTTAGTTGAGTAACTTGGATCATAATTTGAGTGTCCCCAACTGAGCAAGCCAAGCCAAAGGCGACAGTGGCAGGAACCAAAACTCCATCAGGGCATGATGGAGAAAAATAAACCTTGGGAGAAACCAGACTCAGTCGTGCCAGTTCTCCTCTGGCCTTATTATTAACAGTGTATAATTATTACTCTGGCAACCTTGCAGGTCATAAATCATATTAGATAGGAATATTCGAAATTTTGGGTATGACCTTGCGACGGGTTCATTTAGGATGGCGATCGATTACACAAGAATATGAATACTTGAAAGATCGGAGTTATTGCGCGAGACGGGTTAATTGAGGATGACGTTCGGTGAGGCGAATTCAGAGGAGACACTAATGGACACGGTCTCAGCAGACACTCCAGGATGAGCTGGCCATGTCCAGATGCAGGTCCACCATCCGATCCGGACACGGCCTGGATCCGGCCGACTGCAGTAAACCTCGGGATAAACAGAGAGACTAACATTAGTGTGGATGCCACTCTTTTTATGATGTAACGAGTACATCAGGTGTTATGGGAAGTGTTCCCGGTTCCCGGCTCACGCTGAATTAAAGCCACAGTGCATTGTATGGCGAGTTAAAAGTGACATTTCTCATACTACCCTGACGAAGTAGAAGGAGCAGTCTACCCTTCCGTCGCCGTCAGTCCGTGTCTATTTTTGAATGGGATTGATGGAGACGGTAGACGACAGACCGGCGGCGAAGTCACGGCGGCGTCATGGTAGGAACGACTACCCGCGGCAACGTGGCGGCGTATGTGAGAAATGTATCGCCTGAACTAGGCACGTCGCCTTACAAGGTGTCTGATACATACATCGTTTCCAAGTACGTCGCCTTATAAGACATCTGATACATACGTCGTCCCCTTACAATACGCCTGATACAGATAATTAATTATCTTACCTTTCCAACTCTCCCTAAAATGAAATAACTTTTATTTAAAAATAATACATGGCATAGGCTACCCATTTAAATAATTCCTTAAATCTAAATTTGATATGGGAAAACTTGTGGAATATTGAAAGCACTGACCATATCTTATTTTTATTATTACTCAAAATTGTTTTGGTCTCAATTGAACAGTAAACTGTCATGTATTATTACATGTGTAAATCTCCTTGAATACAAACAAATTAAGTTTGGTGTACTTTTAAAGATTGCTCACGCTACTTAATTAATAACCTATTTGAACTTAATTGCTGAATACTTTATTTATAAATGCAGATGTTTGAAAATCCCTCCTTTCCTCATTTTACTTATGAAATTAAAGCTTTAGCTGCTTCACTTTGTACCATTTCAAGTGAAAAAGCTATAGGCTACAATAGCCAGTTTCTTCATTGAGCTAAGTGCAATATAGCTCCTAGTCCTTACAAGAACTTACTTCACCATAAATGTTGTTCCTTCAATTATTATATTATAATTGTTTATTTTAGCCTATTTATTTGTTTTATTTATTTTCTTCATTTCGTTTATTTAATTCCTTGCCCTTCATTGCTGTTACTTATTGTTTTTTGCAAACTATGTCTGTGAGTATTGTAAATTGATAATATTGTTTTTTCAAAGCCTAATTCATATGTAAATGTGTTTATTTTTCAATAAAAACGCCTGGTACATACATCGTTTCCATGTATGTCGCCATTCAAATGCATTTAAAAGTTTGCATTATAGTATAGGTATTTGTGCTATTTATTTTACAGTAATTAGTTAACTTTCCCAAAAAGTGGCAATAGTGTATATCACTTAGGCCTATACGTTTATTTCATGTGCATATACTACTACACTGTTGCATTAGTGTTGAAGTGATACCAATTAAACATGTTTTGAACATTAAATGTCACAAGGTGACGAAGTGAGGCGGAACTAAGTTCCGTTAGAAGTTGTTCCCCCCCAGAACGTTGTTGGTGTAACACCAGGCCAGTTCCGGTTGGACATGTGCCCCTACAAAATGGTGGCTAATGGCGGATGATGGGCAGGTGTGAGAGATGACAAAGGAGGGTTTAAAAAGGAAGTAGAGAGACAGTTCAGTGTTCTTCCTTCCCGGAGAGAAGTCATTCCTTCATTGGGTGTGTTGGTTCACGGAGGTTCCTAGAGGGTGCGCAAAGGCTCGGCTGTACAAAGGGTGAAGTGGCATTTGTATGGATACGTTTGCAAGGAGTTACAGAGTTGAGTACAGACTGGAGAAACGCCATCAACATCAGAACGGAGATAAGTAGTATGAGTATCGAATTTCATTGAATGTATGCACCTGCACTGAACTGAATATGAAGTTGTGAAGTGTACTGATCACGAGTGTCATTGTTACCTGAGAGAGCGTTTGAACCAAGTCATCATTGAACTATTGCCTCTTCTCATGAGTGTGATCGAGTGTTAAGGGAGTGTCCTCCACGCTTTAGTAAAAAGGCATCTTAACCCACCCAACATCTGAAGATAACGGATTCAGTACGACAGTGGAGAGGTTGACCAACGGGTGAGTGCTGGCCTTATTGCACTGAGTGAGAGTGGATATGCAGTGCCTGAATTGATGTATTGCACAGTATTGCGTTGTAGTGAGTTTGCAGTGTGTGGAGATTAAATTGACTGCCGTTGCACTCCCTATTTGTCCTATCCTTATCCATTGTCACTGAAGAAGGATTTCAGGTGTTGAATGTGAATACCCCGTTCTTTTGCAAATGTGGAGAGCATTGTATAACGTACTCTTTCTGTCAATAAAGAAATCCCCCGATCAGTGCTCATCTATGTGATGACTGCCCGAGACGAAAGAAGGTGAGCCACCCATTTGAACCTACCTCTGCCTGTTGGATAGAAACACACCCAGCCGTAAGCCTGTTCTCTTGTCCCCTGGGGAAATGTGTGTGCAGTTGAATAACCTATCCTGTTGTTAATAGAGCATTCCTCCGCCAATGGCCTGTCATGTGATGTCCGCCTAAAGTGAGCCACCCAGTGAACCTACCTCTGCCTGCTTGATAGAAGTACACCCAGCCGTAAGCCTGTCTCTTGTCCCCTGGGGAAATGTGTGCAGTTGAATAACCTATCCTGTTGTTAATAGAGCATTCCTCCGCCAATGGCCCTCCATGTGATGTCCGCCTAAAGTGAGCCACCCAGTGAACCAACCACTGCCTGCCTGATAGAAGTACACCCAGCCGTAAGCCTGTCTCTTGTCCCCTGGGGAAATATGTGTGTAGTGGAATAACCTATCCTGTTGTTAACAGAGCATTCCTCCGCCAATGGCCTGTCATGTGATGTCCGCCTGAAATGCGCCACCCAGTGAACCTACCTCTGTCTGCTTGATAGAAGTACACCCAGCCGTAAGCCTTTCTCTTGTCCAATGGGGAAATACGTGTGTAGTTGAATAACCTATCCTGTTGTTAACAGAGCATCCCTCTGCCGACGGCCACCCATGTGATGTCCGTATAGAGTGAGACACTCAGGAACTTTCCTCATCTGCCGACCGGAACACGCGTCGGCCAACATTCTTCCATCTGGAAGGGAGACACTTAGCGAGCCTACCCCCACCTGCCCTGCAAGTATACTCTAGTGGAGACTCACCTGTCTGTCCCAAGGAAGGCCTTTCCCGATTTAAATCTGTCCTGTTCAAAGGTTCTAACCAGTTCTACTTACCAGGAGACTCACCTGCCTGTCCAAAGGAAGGCCCCCTTCGTCGAAAGACTCTGTTCGGTCCAATGTTATGACCAGTTCTACTTACCAGGAGATTCACCCGTCTGTCCCAAAGAAGGCCCCCTTCGTCTAAAGACTCTGGTCGGTCCAATGTGTTAACCAGTTCTACTTACCAGGAGACTTACCTGTCTGTCCAGAGGAAGGCCCCCTTCAACTAAAGACTCTGTTTCGCCCAATTGTCCTACACCGTTCTACTTGCCAGGACACTCACCTGCGTGTCGGGCAGGTGACCGACTTTCCCCTCCCCTCCTCTGGTCAGTAGTTCGGCCCCCGCATCGGTGGGTGGACCCAGAGGCCCCATTGAGACTTTCTATATAAAACTTTTAATTAAATAAAACTTGTTTTACTCTGATTCCTGGTCTATCTGGTCTCTGGCACGCTCCTCTAAGTGGTCCTGGGTTTTAGGGGTGGGTGTAGACTAGTTTGACCCCCCCCCCGACCTGTGACAAAAGACATTCGTTTTTACATGCTATAAAGCCTTATAAGAGCTAATGCACAACTATTTCTTCCTTCCTTTTTTCTCATGATCTCACCTTAATTTTCTTTAATTTAATGATGTGGAGAACAAGTCATTCTGAGCAAACTTGCTTAGTTTCATGTATGGTTCACCCATTTAAGCAAATCAGAGGTTACAAAACTACGGTGACGCATTGCTGCCACATTCATATTTTTTTCCACTCAATTATGTCATAAGATTATGTTGTTTTAACATATGTTCTCCTATAAAATACGCCTTTATCTACATTAGAGAATCTATATATCCTATGTGCTTTGTCACACTTCTAACAGATGCCTTCATCTAAATATACATTTCTCAAACTGATTAGCCTCAGTGGCGTAACTTTAAGTAATCAGACCCCGGACCAGCCACGAATATCATAACTATCTATAGGCTTACTGTAATTCAGACATATATTCAAGAAATGTATTAAAAACAGTAAGATGCTATAGTTTCAGCCTTTCTCAGTTGGGTCAATCCATTCCAACGTTCCTGGTTTGCTTATTATTTATTAAATATAGACAATTAGTTGATGAAACATTGATCAAAATTAAAATATAATTTATACAAATGAAATTCACTTTAAAGACTTTCTACAAAACAGAAATCAATGAAGTGGTCAAAACCATGTCTGTACAATTAATTTATTTAAAAGTTTTCATAATCAACAGATGAAAAGAAAAAAAAAATATGGAGTAAACATAACTAAAAACTAAATAGGCTATATGTTTTCTTTAACCCTCTGGCTAATGAAGGGCTGGAGCATTCTGAACACTGATCTAGGATAGATCATTATCAGTGGTTCTGATGGGTTTTTTTCCGCACAGTGGAAACAACTCATAATACTCTGTCATTTTTAGGCATATTCAGATAAGTGCGAGACAATTCTAAATGGTCTAATTTTATTTGTGTACATGTCACAGGTCGGAGCGGACCGCGTGAGTGCCGCTCCTCCCTCAATTTCCACCTCGGGGAGGTTCCCAGGGATACCTCAGACAACCAGACACAACGAGGACACTGGAGTGGGGTTTTAAAACACAAATCTTTATTAATTTACTTAAAATGGGGAAAGGGGAAGTGAAGGGGGGCTAAAATCCAGGGGGACACTGGAGGGTGAAGACGCCGCCTCGGAGCTTGCCGTCTCCGTCACAGGGGAACCTCAGGTGAGTCGTTTCGTTCCTAAACTCAATGTCTGGCTCCAAAGTCCTTCCGTTTGTTTACTCGTCTCTCTTTCTCTTTCCCAATTCAGACCTTCGAGGCGTTCACGACACGGCTCGTTCCTTCTCCTGAACACAGGAATATATATTCGGTAAGTACTGGGATGGAGGGTGACAGGGTACCTCTTGTCTTGGGCGTGGTCCGGCTTCCTTTAGGGATGGGTCAATGGTCCGGTCAGTATCTGGGCAAGCACCTCCAGGGCATCCGCTGGAGCTGGGTCAATGGTCCGGTCAGTATCTGGGCAAGCACCTCCAGGGCATCCGCTGGATCTGGGTCAACACTGGGGCTTTCGTTTGGTATGCAGGTAAGTATAACCGCTCAATGGATATCACTCACAGACTTCGTGAACACGTTTCGTCCGTTTCTCTCTTCATCTCGGGCCTCGTGGTAACGGTGGCTCGGAGGTGGCTTGACCACGGCGGCGGTGCTGGATCGGCGCTTCTCCAGGCGACTCCACACAGGTAAGTGTATCCGCCCGGTGCGTGTTTACTCAGAGCGTCGTGGGCGTTTCCCTCTTCCCCACTCAGGCACTGCACACAATTTCCTCCAACACAGCCACGTATCAATACAGTTACTCAAGGGGTTCTTACTTGGCTCGGTCGTGCTATCGTCGTAGAAACAGAGATTAGGGTGATGTTCACAGCATGAATTTATGGGCTCGTTGCTCCGCCAGCTTGGGATCCTATCCTCCACAGAGAGTGGGTCGGCCTGGAAAGTGGTCTTTGTGACGACACACACACACACACCACGGCAGATTCCAAGTGTACACTCTCACAGTCAAGACACTGACTCACCCACAGCACTCCACACGCAATCCAAGTGCACTTAAGGTCCAGAGACCACTTTTCCCACGTAGTTATCTCGGGGGAATCGCTGAAGCGCTGTTATAGCGAAGGACAGCAAGAGAGACGTCGCTGCTGCGCCACCCCGGCGTCTTTCACTGTCTACTGTCTCTGGCTTCTCCCACGCTCACTCTCCGCGATGGGGCCACTCGTGTTCCTAGATCCAACTTCAACAAAGCTCACAGATGATACACTTTCGAATTTGCTACTGCATGCGTTTCCCAGGGTACTCACACATTGATCAACCCGTGTTCTCGTCCTGTTCTCTCTTCCAGTGTTCGGCTCACGTCCTGGCCGCTGTGCACTCTCTCTCTCTCCCAAAGGGACTCGTGTCTCTGGCTCTCCCACGCTCACTCTCCGCGGTGGGGCCACTCGTGTTCCTAGATCCAACTTCAACAAAGCTCACAGATGATACCTTTCGATGAATTTGCTATTGCATAAGTTTCTCAGGGTACTCACACATTGATCAACCCACGTTCTCGTCCTGTTCTCTCTTCCAGTGCTCGGCTCGCGTCCTGGCCGCTGTGTTCTCTTTCTCCCAAAGGGACTCGTTTATCAGCACTTCCAGTAAGCTGTCCTGCATGTAACTTCTCAGAATCGAATACACACTTGACACTTGAATCACAATGCAAAACACAGTCTGTATTATACTCAGCCCCGTCTCTTTCTCTTTGCAGTTCTCCGGATCTTTGTTCACTCAGTCCACAATATTCTCCACTTGTGGTCCTTCGTGTTTACCCAGATCCTCTCGCCGCGACGGCTGGAAGCGGTTACCACCACGTTCGGGCTTAAGCCCAACCGAACTAACAGCTGCGGCTGTGTGTGCCCGCTGCAATGACTACCTCCCGACTGAATTCTTCATCCAATCTGGAGATTGTGCCATTCATTGGTGCACCTGCCGCCGATTAACCCTGATTTTTGGTGCCAGGAGGGGAACCAGGAAGTGGTGGTGTTTGATCCGGGCGGAACCAATCTCTGCCACTATAGTTCCGCCCGAGAAAAAGTCACCCCGTGACATACACTCATAATAACAACAAAACTTTGTGCTTTTGTAAAATAAATAAAAACAGTTCAGCTGTCTCTGCGAGAATATTTCTGAAACTGAAACGAATACTTATCACACGAAGAAAAAGTCTTATCACACAAAAGAAAAGCTTTATTTAATGTCTAAAGGAAAATTTAGCTCACGTGGTTCTAATCTTAAACCAGCTCCCTGCTGAGTCACTTCATCTCCCGCTTGCGATGTGGGTATATATTTCCACCACAAATCCTTTAAATGTAACGATATTCAATGTAAAACTAGAATGAAAAATACTCTTATTTGTATGACCAATATGTATCTACCTTTCCTAGCCTATTAGGCTGTGGATTAGTGTGCATGCACCCAACTCCAAGCATCGTCTTTATTTAAAAAAAAAAAAGTTTATTAAACGTTTTTATTTTTAAAAGAATTTCTAAATTCAGTTCATATTTCCAAAAAAAAAAATCCAAGCCAAAATAACAAAGTGGTAAAGAAAACCACCATGAGTTACCACCATGCAAATTTAAGCATTTTGCCATAATGTCAAATCAAATGAAAGAATAAAGGTGATTCTGATTACACACATTTATTAAAACCCAGAATAACAAGAACAAATCAAGAACAAGAAAACGGAAACAACACAAATATAAATAATAAATAACGAACTTATAGTTTAAGTAAATATATATATATATATATATATATATATATATATATATATATATATATATATATATATATATATATATATATATATATATATATATATGTAAAGATAGGCCTAAATAAAAAAATATATATTTTTATTTTAAAGCATATTTCCCCCTCGCTTGCAACCTGAACGTGCGGATGAGTCATTAGTTGGGTTATTAAAATAATTTAATTATATACCCACATCGCAAGCGGGAGATGAAGTGACTCAGCAGGGAGCTGGTTTAAGATTAGAACCACGCGAGCTAAATTTTTCTTTAGACATTAAATAAAGCTTTTCTTTTAAGTAGAAAGAAAATATTTATGTAAAGAGATATAGTAAAATAAAAATAGCTTTTTATTTTAAAGCTATGCATTTCCCCCTCATGTGCAACCGGAACGTGCGGACGAGTCATTAGTTGGGTTATTAAAATAACGAAATTATATTTTTTAAGTAGAATGAAAATATTTATGTAAAGAGATATAGTAAAATAAAAATGGCTTTTTATTTGAAAGCTATGCATTTACCCCTCACGTGCAACCAGAAAGTGCAGATGAGTCATTAGTTGGATTATTAAAATAACGAAGTTATAGTTTTTAAGTAGAAAAAAAAATTATGTAAAGAGATATAGTGAAATGAAAATTGCTTTTTATTTTAAAGCTATACGCATTTTTACCGTGCAACCAGAACGTGCAGATGAGTCATTATTGGGTTATTAAAATAACAAATTTAGCTATAGTTTTTAAGTAGAATATAATATTAATGTAAAGAGGTATAGTAACATAAATCCTTCAACATTTCAACTTAAGTCTCGCCCAGTGCATACTCAGGTGCGACTCAATGTGACAAAGGCACATAGGCTATACATTCTCTAAAGTTTAAATGATTCAGGCATATTTTGTACACGTCACTATACAACATATAGGCGATGTCCTTATTAGGAGAAAATATGTCGTTTTAACAAGAAAAATATTATCGTTTTAACGACATATACCCTACATCTCGTTATACGAGAAAGGATGTCGACATCTCGTTATTACGACATTGAGCGAGGAAAAAAAATGATATGTAGAAAGTTGTTCACTAAAACATTACGATAACTCGGTTATATAACTCACAATAAAGGCTATTGTTCACTTAGATCTATCTTTATTACCCCCAAAAATAAAAATAAATAAAATATACAGTACGATAAACAAACTAATCGTTACAGCCCTAGATAAAACGTTTGAATATGCACCTTGAATATTCACTATAAACAATTTTACAGATAGAGGTATACAATGATATGTTAGGCTAAAATGAGGAATATTGCACTACCTTAATCCACTGCTATATTCCTCATTTTAGCCTAACATATCATTGTATACCTCTATCTGTAAAATTGTTTATAGTAATAGCCATCTGTATATTTATTCACTGTACATATTCACCTGTAAATTGTTTATAGTAATAATCATCTCTCTCTCTCTCATATATATATATATATATATATATATATATATATATATATATATATATATATATATATATATATATATATATATATATATATATATCAGTACATATCCATGTCCTGCACTTAATCAACCATTGTATATCCTGCACTTGCTGCTATTGCACTTCTGGTTAGACCTAAACTGCATTTCGTTGCCTTGTACCTGTATTTGTGCAATGACAATAAAGTTGAATCTAATCTAATCTAAAACCTGTATTGTTTTGCATTTTGTGATTAAAATACTATTTTTTTCAGTCATACATTTCATCATTGTACATAAAAAAGGCTATTCAAATAGCCTACTTTCTTGTCGCCTTCTCCTAAAAACAATATCACTTATTGTCTGATATTGTGAACTATTCACCCATTGGTCAACAGTGTAAAGTACAATTCTTGCCATCATCAAAAGTAAAAGCTCAGAATGCACATTACTAAAAATTATGTTCATAGTTTGTAATTACTGAATTGGGTTCATCTTTAAAGTTGTTGTTTTGTAAAAATAAAATAAAATTGAAATTCTGATGGTGTATAATTTGCACATAGCCCTTAATCTCCAGGAGAAAGTGAGTGATTGTGTGTGTGTGTGTGTGTGTGTGTGTGTGTTGTTGTTGTTTTAAACATTATATATTATCCGTCAATTTACAACTTTGTATACAGTGCACAATATGTATAAGGATATATTCAATGTCATCAGAACAAATAGGAAAGTAAAAGTTAACAATGGTTAATAAAAAATAAAGTAAGGATAAGAAAAGCTAGAAAAAACAAGGGAAATATATCACTTATAGTGATGGCAACATAGCCTATTTCTCAAGGACATTGGCGTCCCTGTGGTGCGACAAAAGTGTCAGGCGTCTGTTGTGGCGACGACGTTGGTGTCACGCGTCTGTTGTGGCGACGTACTTCTCAACGACGTTGGTGTCACGCGTCTGTTGTGGCGACGTACCCCTTCTCTCACGTAAAAGTACACGACTGTCTACTTCGGTAGGTTATCCGTGGAACATTCCACCCGCCATATAGTCCATTCACACCGGCAGCAGAGGCCGCGAGACAAATGCTGCCTGTATGAAAGCAAAAAGTGCGCGCGCTGCTACTGCTTTCCACACGCGCTGCTTCGGCGCTGCCTACGCCCTGCTTACGCGTGCGGTGTGAAGCCGGCGTTAGTATTCCTGCCCCTTCCTCCTTTTTTAAAATTCACAGCGTAGTGATCAGTTTCAACGTGAAACCGTTACACAATCTTACGCAATGCCCCGGACCCATGAAGGTTTCGCCATTGGTCTATTATTGGCGAGTAGGTCGTGTCCAGAGCCATATAGAGTCACTCTATATGGCTCTGGTCGTGTCATAATGTTATCATAATTTTCATTGGTCGAATCCGTATTAAAGGCGTGGCTATGGATTTCATTCACAAATCTTCCAGGCTGCGTTGCACGTCCATGTGCACGTTGACCTTAAAGAGATACAGGCCCGATAACATGAATTCTGGAATTAGCCGAATGAGTGACTTGCAATATTATTTAACTTATTGCTCATGTCTCATCCGATATATTTTTTATTACTTTGAGACCCGATGTCTTAGTTGTATGTCTGTTTACTGAGTTCACAATGGAAGAGCTCTCTTTTCAATAACAGGGAGGCTGAAAACCAGGATAGGTGCAGCAAATGTATTGAGTTTGGCAAAACTTGTCCTAAATTGCAAAAACAACATTGTGTTTGGTATAATGTGCAATTTTTAAAGTGATTTCAGTGGCTGTTGAGAGACCAAAAAATAAAAAGATAATTAAAATAATGTAATTCATTTATAGGAAACCATTAACAAAACATTGAAATCCAAAACAAAACCATCGATCAAAACATCAAAACTTTTACATCTATTGTGCAAATCTTAAACGAAAGCTTGTTCATATTAACTGTTTTACATGTGTTGAGAATGAAGACAGTTCACGTGTGTCAGATGACAAGGGTCCGTAGATTAGCTGTCTTTTCGCTTACCACGTGATAGTGAGAATGAATTTATGATTTTATGATTGTCTTTCGTAATGATTTTGTTCCTTTCCCATCGCAAGTGTGAATGCGATCTATGTACATTACGCACAAGCGCTCAGCACGTACTGTATCGTTTCGACATGCGTGTGTTTACACTTCGGCTCCACTGCACCCATGCCAACACACACACGACGCGCATGGGCGGAGCTACGAGTCGTTCACTGGCCAGTAGCAGAAGAGCGGAGCAATTACTGGCTATATCGTAGGCCAATCAGGTTGTTACTATCTTACAGCAGCGGCCAACGAGAGTCTGTGCGTGGATGGCACTAAATTAGGCACGTGTGTCTATGCACATGTTGACACTCGGGAATTGAGGAGAGAGAGAGAGAGATAGAGAGAGTGAATCCAGAGAGGGAGCTGATCTGTGGGATAGAGTAGAAGGGATCGTCGGGAAGGGTTTGCGTTGCTTTTACAGGCGCCCTGAAGGTGAGGTATGTTTTTAAAACAATTCGTTATTAGGTTGCATATCATAACACTGGGATAGTATGAGAAGGTTTTTTGTATTGCTCACTTTCGATTGTTAAATTGTTATTTGATATAGTCCGCATGTATCTGTAAGTGTCCTTTTACTGCAACTCAGTTTGTGTGTGTGTGTGTGTGTGTGTGTGTGTGTGTGTGTGTGTGTGTGTGTGTATGTGTGTGTGTGAATTGAGTCGCATGCAAGAATTTTAAGCTTGTGTGTGAAGAAGTATATTTATTCTTAGAATCCAGCATTTCTAAGAATTCTAAGAATACTTAATTCTATTTCACATCCCAGACATTTTCATATTTGGTTTCTCACACAAACAGCAATACATATAAACAATAACTTGAATCTTTTATGGATATAATATTGTATTGTGTGTGTGTGTGTGTGTGTGTGTGTGTGTGTGTGTGTATATATATATATATATATATATATATATATATATATATATATATATATATATATACACACACACACACACACACACACACACACACACACACACACACACACACAATGAAAATGACAATTAGTGACACTAATTGTCATTTTCATTGCTGCTGAATGTCTGAGCAGCGCAAGAGAGATAGAGATACAGTTTGAATGAGAAACAAGAAGAAGTGTAGACAGATAAAACAGGTTGGAGGAATACAGCAGGAAGGATATATACTTTGTTTTCACTGTGGATTTGTAATGAACAGGCACACTTGAAGAGAAAGAGGGAGATATTAAAAAGGGTTGGGGGAGGGGCAAGCGACATGAGCCAGTGAAAAGTGTTGTGTGTGTGTCTCTCGGTGTTTGTATGCCCCTGCCTTTTTCTTTGTGAGTGTGTGTGTGTGAGTCAGTGTGTTTGCCAGAGGGAGGAGAGGAGTAAGAAAATGAAAAAGAAATGGAGAGACCCTAGCTGTCTTCTTTAACCACTAGTTTTAAAGCGTCCCACTGCACCCCTCCCCCTGTTTTCCTGCTCTAGACGACACACACTTAAACAACCATGCACACACTACACACTTGCATATGGATGCTCCTTGCTTCTCTATGATCTCAGAGGGTCTAGACAGACCCCATGTTCTTTGTAATGGCACAGACAAAACAATATGGATGAAATAAATTAAATATTGAAATTGGGTTTATTTGGTTTTATTGAAATTGGGTTTAATAATTTGTAATAATTTGTTACATTTATATAGTGCTTTTCAAGGCACTCAAAGCGCATTACATATAGAAGGGGAAATCTCATCAACCACCACCAATGAATAGAGGTTTATTTTTGGATTATACAGTAGGGTCTAAAAAACCACAATGAAAACCTGGGTTTTCAAATCTAATTTAAACCAAATCATCTGTTTTAGCGTTTGAAAAAGTGTAAAATAAAGAAATGATAAATGAATAAGACATATTTATAATTTCTAGGTCACTAATTAAATGTAAAAAAAAAAGTGTGACTGCCAATGGGAAGGCTGTGGTACAAAAGGTCAGATTTCCTTGCTTTGCACAAAAGATGGTCTTTGGAACATTTGTTGTACAATGTTGTTGTCATTGAAGCAAAACCAATAATACATATAATTGAACCTAATTGGTATGCTAATAAAATTATTTGTAATTTAAAAAATGTGTTAAATGCAAAACATAAGCAGTTCACTAGTGGTCTCACTTTTTTGTATTTTTCTTTTTCTTCTTGTAACCTTGACTCGCCCTCTAGTCAGCCTACTTCCATTTTTTTCTGTTCTAGATATATATTTTTTTTCATCTCTTTCCCACAGTCATGCAGTCCACAGAATCTCCTTCCTCTCAACCATCACAGGATTCACTAAGCTCCAACAACAGTTTCTTGTTCAGTGACGATGAGACAAATGTTTACCTGTTGGAGAACAGGGACAGGCTGCATGAAGACCATTCGACTCGGTCCAGTCTGTCAAACAGAAGTACTTACAGTATGAATGGGGAGCAGGAGCGTCCTGGATCTCAGTGGGCGTGTGATGGATTCAGTGACCCTGAGAGGTCACAGGGCAACAGTCACGCTAGGTCAGCGTCTTTGTCCATCTCATCATTTGTCTCCCTGTCCTCGTCGTCCTCCTCTGGATTAGGGTGGAGTAGCTCTGAGAGTGAGCGAGGGAAGAATGGAGGAACTAAAGGAGACCTGCTATTTGCTCGTAAGGTGAGAATCTTTCCACCAATCCTTAATAGTTTACACCTGGTATTAACATCCATCTCACGTGTTCCAATTAAATGTAGTCAGTTGAGACCCCTTACTTTTTATCAGTTGTACTTGTATGTATTACAAATGTGACTCCTTTGACTACTTATGATTTGAGGGTCTTTGAATTAAAAGTAGGGTAGGCAATTTGTTTTATAAACACTTTTTGTTATACTGGTTGAAACTCTCTTCACATCCTGATAGCAATCAATAATATAAATTGTCTAAATATTAATGGGTTAGTTCTTCCAAAAATGAAATTTATATCATTAATGACTCACTCTAATGTCGTTTCACACCCTTCATCTTCGGAACACATTTTAAAATATTTTATATTTAGTCCGAGACCTTTCTGGTCCTCCATTGAATGTATGCACGGTATACTGTCCCTTTCCAGAAAGGTAATAAAAACATCATCAAAGTAGTCCATATGTAACTTCAGTTGGTTAGTTAGAATCTCTTGAAGCATCGAAAATACATTTTGGTCCAAAAATAACAAAAACTACAACTTAATTCAGCATTGTCTTCTTTAAACGTTGTTTGTTTTCAATCCACGAACAAAGATTCGAACGGTATTGAATCAGCGTATCGATTCAGATTTGGATCGCCAATGTCACGTGTTTTCAGCAGTTTAGCATTTTGACACGCAATCCGAATCATGAATCAATTAATCAGTCATTGAAAACAAACAATGTTTGAAGAAGACAATGCTGAATAAAGTCGTAGTTTTTGTTATTTTTGGACCAAAATGTATTTTCGATGCTTCAAGAGATTCTAACTAACCAACTGATGTCACATATGGACTACTTTGATGATGTTTTTATTACATTTCTGGAAAGGGACAGTATACCGTGCATACATTCAATGGAGGACCAGAAAGGTCTCGGACTAAATATAAAATATTTTAAACTGTGTTCCGAAGATGAACGGAGGTCTTACGGGTGTGGAACGACATTAGAGTGAGTAATTTCATTTTTGGGTGAACTAACCCTTTAAACATACATACATATACATACACATACACTATATTACCAAATGTATTTAGTATTGGGACACCCTCCAAATCATGCAAACTGCTTCTACAAACATTTGTGAAAGAATGTGTCGCTCTCAGGAGCTCAGTGAATTCAAGCGTGGTACTGTCATAGGTTGCCACCTGTGCAATAAGTCCATTCATGAAATTTCCTCACTACTAAATATTCCACAGTCAACTGTTAATGGTATTGTAACAAAGTCGAAGAAATTGGGAACTGCAGCAACTCCAAGTGGTAGGCCACGCAAAATCACAGAGAGGGGTCAGCACATGCTGAGGCGTACAGTGCACAAAAAATCGCAAACTTTCTGAAGAGGCAATAGCTACAGACCTCCAAAGTTTGTGTGGCCTTCAGATTAGTTCAAGAACATTGCGTAGAGTGCTTCATGGAATGGGTTTCCACGGCCAAGCAGCTGCATCCATGCCTTACATCTTTTAAGTGCAATGCAAAGCATCGGATGCAGTGTTGTAAAGCACTCCGCCACTGGACTCTAGAGCAGTGGAGATGAGTCTGGGTTTTGCGGTTGCCAGGAGAATGGTACTTGCCTGACTGCATTGCCAAATGTAAAGGTGGATTATGGTGTGGGGTTGTTTTTCAGGGGTTGGGCTTGGCCACTTAGTTCCAGTGAAAGGAACTCTTAATGTTTCAGCATACCAAGACCTTTTGGACAATTTCACGCTCCCAAAATTGTGGGAACAGCTTGGGGATGGCCCCTTTCTGTTCCAGCATGACTCACCAGTACTCAAATCAAGGTCCATAAAGACATGGATGAGAGAGTTTGGTGTGGAGGAACTTGAATGGCCTGCACAAAGTCCTGACCTCAACCTGATAGAACACCGAACACCTTTGGTGTCAGTGCCTGACCTCACAAATGTGCTTCTAGAAGAATGGTTAAAAATTCCCATAAACACACCCCTAAACCTTGTGGAAAGTCTTCCCAGAAGAGTTGAAGCTGTTATAGCTGCAAAAGGTGGACCAACTCCATATTAAACCCTATGGATTAAGAATGGGATGTCATTAAAGTTAATGTGCGTGTAAAGAGGGCGTTCCAAACCTTTTGGCAATATAGTGTATCTTCTGTGGAAGTTTCGGGACCAAAAAATGACACGGTATTATTGCATTCGGTCCAAATGCAATGCTATGATGTCCTACCTGCCTGTAAACATTATTTCCGTACATATTTCCGTACCTCGGTGCACCTGCTCACATAGACATCACACGCCACACATTCCTCCCTGAACCAAAACAGCAAGCTTATACTGCAGTCATGCCATGTCATAACCGTAATGTCAACACTATCAATGCCTAAATTTATCTGCATAAGTCAAGTGGTACAAGTCAGATCTCCGTAAGTTGTTTACATTCATTATTATTGTAATGTTACGTGCTTTGAGACAATTGACCCTTCGCTAAGCCACGCCCAAACACCGCCACAGGCCAATCGTGGCTTAGCAAACATAACTAGGCCCAGAAGGTCTGTCAAGCTTTCGAGCGAGCGGAAAATTGTGCTTATGGATTGTGCAAATCTGATACCCGGTATCCTATAAATTTGGACAGGGGGTGGAATATTTTTCCTTCCCCAAACCTAAAATCCAAGGGGAGAAATTACGCTGTTCAGTCGATTTGTCCTACCGTGTCAGATTTTCCTACCGTAGCGAAAAATTATAGCTATATCTATCGATTCATCCTACCGTATCAAAATCCTACTGCGTGTTAGCGTCTGTGACTAATTTACGTGAAATAATTCAGTGTAACTTTACTGAGGATTCTTATTGGGGGAAACGATTTTACAGAGCAAAATACCTTATCAGACTGTTGTGGATCAAGCAGTGTGGGAGAATAAATATATAAAATATAAGCGGAAGAATGTTTTCATTGCAAAGTGGTCAGGCTAATGTATTTTGTTTATTCCACAAGTCTTATGGATAAGCTGTTTGATTTATAATTATTAGATTGTTTTCTAATTTAACTCACCCTGCTGTGCATGAACATAACTGTTCCTCAGTTATTTTGTTTCCCATTTAAATGGTCAGCGTATGAGGCGGCTGCTGCTTGCGCTGGGACCTAAAGGCTTTACCTTAAGTTTTGATGAAATGATTCTCTAATCGTTTGCATTTTATGCCGAGGAAATATCCCTCGAATGCATACTGCAGTCCCTTTTGTCATGCTCTCTCAGATATTTCACCTGTTCACCAAAAATGACTAATTATCTCCTTGGGAATGTCTGACACCGGCACACACATACTGTAATAGATGGGCCAGGCGCGAAAGCTTAACAGGCGTAGCAACAGTAACTAAGGAGGGCGGGGCTTAGCGAAGGGTCGATTGAGGTAATTTAACTCCCCTCCCGTCATGTGACGCTTTGCAAACTCTGCTGTGTGTGTTTGTTGTTTTGAAGGAGACATGGCTTTGAAGAGTGCTCTGAAGGGAGGTGGGATCTTCTGATTTCAAATCTAGCTTGCTCTCCAAAATTGCCTACCCTACATTTAACAACATACTACACAAGTGAATTGCTTTGGATCATGTCGGCACAGTGATCTCAAAGATACCTGGATTTTGATTCTGCACACAATGTTTTGAGCAGAAGATTTACAGTTATGTAGTCAAGTACCTATATTAAATTAACATAAGATGAGCATGCTTCACACAACATGATTTTCTTTTATTGCTTTCCATTTATTAATTTAGCAGATGCTTATATCTGCTTGACAAACAGAAGTTGTTCTCAGAACAGATTTTCTTATCTCTAAGACACACATGACCAGCAATTAGAGATGTTCCGATACCATTTTTCCCTTCCCGATACCGATTCCGATACCTATGCTCAGGGTATCGGTCGATACCGAGTACTGATCCGATACCTGGGTGTGTATCTGTATACAGCTGTATATACTACTAGCCCTGTATGAATTCCTAGAATTTTTTTATGGTGTGCTTCAGACTTATACCCTTAACAAAACATGAACAAATACATACAGTGAACTACTGTATTTATTACAGTATGATTATTATCTGACATACATTTGACAGTAATATTATTTATTTTTCTTAAAGGGGTCATATAATGCCATTTTTGTACAAGTTAATATGATTCTATAGTGTCTAAATGAAAAGTTTGTAATAAGGGCTGGGCCGATAAACGATATCACATCGAATCGCACTAAAATTTATTTCGATTACGATGATAAGCTTGACATTTTTACTCGATATGGATTAATGTAACAACCAATCACACGACAGAAATAAACGCAAACAAAACTCAGTGAATTCAAGCGTGGTACTGTGATAGGTTGCCACCTGTGCAATAAGTCCAGTCATGAAATTTCCTCACTACTAAATATTCCACGGTCAACTGTTAATGGTATTGTAACAAAGTCGAAGAAATTGGGAACAGCAGCAACTCCGCAACGAAGTGGTAGGCCACGCAAAATCACAGAGAGGGGTCAGCACATGCTGAGGCGCACAGTGCACAAAAATCGCCAACTTTCTGCAGAGGCAATAGCTATAGGCCTCCAAATTTTGTGTGGCCTTCAGATTAGTTCAAGAACATTGCGTAGAGAGCTTCATGGAATGGGTTTCCACGGCCGAGCAGCTGCATCCATGCCTTACATCTTTTAAGTGCAAAGCATCGGATGCAGTGTTGTAAAGCACGCCGCCACTGGACTCTAGAGCAGTGGAGATGAGTCTGGGTTTGGTGGTTGCCAGGAGAATGGTACTTGCCTGACTGCATTGCCAAATGTAAAGGGGGATTATGGTGTGGGGTTGTTTTTCAGGGGTTGGGCTTGGCCACTTAGTTCCAGTGAAAGGAACTCTTAATGCTTCAGCATCAATGCTTCATTTATTTTTCTTAAAGGGGTCATATAATGCCATTTTTGTACAAGCTAATATGATTCTTTAGTGTCTAAATGAAAAGTTTGTAATTAGGGCTGGGCCGATAAACATCGAATCGCGCTCAAATTTATTTCACATCGAATCGCCCTAAAAAAAAAATTGATAACGATGATAAGCTCTGGACATTTTTACTTGATATAGATTAATGTAACAACCAATCACACGACAGAAATAAACGCAACAACAGCCAGTACGCGTGCAACTTTTAGCGTGCACGCCAAAGTACATGGTCTACTAGTTTTAAGAAAACTCAACACGAGAAGGAAAAAATGAGTGGAAACAGTGACGAACGTTGAAAGTATAACATGAAAGTGAAACTAACCTTGCGAAGATGACGATGTTGTCGATAAAAGGTAGGACTAATTCAGTTACTGATTTGAACCATGCCACACAGACTATATTTATCCGCTCGGGTCAAAGTCCAAACGGCAGTGCAGAGCTCGGTCTCGGTCACGCGACACTAAACAGCGCTGTGAGAAGTGCGTGAATTCAGTGGGAAGTGTCTCTGTGATTTAAAGTACTTTAAAGCCAGACAAAACAGCGTTGACAAACAAACACCCTCCCCAACGATACAGTAAGAAGGATTTTCGATCTACAAATCTCCATAATTTACTATGGATTTACTGTAGTAACACTAACTGCACCATCTGTGGCAGAAATGTGGGATATTCATTTAGAATTGTATTATATTATTAATGTAGACATGTATTAAAGGAGTAGTGGGATATTATTACAGTATTTTTATTTAGCTATAGAATTTGTGCATTAATAGGCTACTAAATGTTTTTAGGCTACCGTTTTTCATACAAATACCATATAAACCATATAGAAACATTTTACCAGGGTAGTGAAGAGCTATATGCCTGGTTTTAACTGTGGTTATCTTCATGATCTAAATGTATGATAATAGGGAAGACCTGATATATGAACTCAGAATATAAAAAATGTACCATATAGAAATGAGGTTGCTAAAATTTTTGCAGATGTCCATGTTTTTGTTAATGACCATACATTTACATCTGCATCCTCCTAACTCAAGCTACTACTACTGTCAACTCACTGTAAAATGTGCATTTCTAAGACAAAATGTAATATTATTAATACTGCACTGCAAACTGTGCCGAAGATATATCAGGCAACACAAACCCGTTTCATGACTAGAAACAATATCACCCGTTAGCACATGCAGAAACTAATTAACTGGTCTCTTGGGAGCAAAAACCTGCCTTTAAATTTGAAAGAAAGAAATATTTGACATTTATCGAAATCGATTATCGATATCGACTGATATGAGCATTTTTTTTTATCGAGATAACTTTTTGGCCATATCGTCCAGCCCTATTTGTAATATACTTTAATTAAAAATTCTCAGTAGTATTGTAAGAAAACACTAATTTTACCTGGTCAAAAACAGCTCTGTTTTCAGCAAGCCATTTCAGTGCATGTGACTTTAATTGATAATGAGCTTTGCTAACCCCACCCTTTTTGCTGTGGGGTGTTTTGACACGATGCACGTGGAGTGTTTCCTTGACAACAGTTGAGGGTTTATTTTGGAGAAAGAATGGCAACGGGAGTCTCTGAGGACAAATCTGTGCAACCGTATAAGTTTGAACTGAAGTCGGACCCGGAACAAGATCACGGCTGCAGCAAAGTTCGACAATTAAGGCTCGAACAGGTCTTTTCTGAATGGTTGGTTAACGCAATGTCACTTTGATCTATCTTTGTATATACTGGCAGGGTAGCAGTGAGATACGAATGCTATGTGTTTACTGATGTATACGTTAGTTCATGGACAGATTGTTAGCGTACACAGTTTGTAATAACACAATAACCATAGCCATAATGCGTTGTTCATTATAAACGTGGGATTATTAATTATATTGAGGACATCATACACAGAAAGCATGCCGTAATAAAACTTAGTCTTTAAACTTTAGGCACATTCATCGTGAAGCATGCAAGCGATTTGCAAAGATTAAATTAAAGGTTCATAAATAAAGGTTAATAAAACGTTACACTCACTTCTTATGGAGGTAGTTGAATCAGTGATCTGTAGTTGGTAATAGTTGGTACCGATCCTTTTTTCAGGAGCAGCTTCTTAGCAAAACCTGCTTTATACTGACCCTCGTTTATAAAGCATTCTGGTGAGAAATGATTTGCGCACACATGAAAGCATTGATGTTGATCGGGGGGAATATTCCCTTCGAAAACAAAACTCAGCCACTGTGTCTTCAGCGATTCGGATTTAGGAACATCAAAATGACTGCTGTGTTCGTTATTACACCCAAGAACAGAGCACCACAATCGCTTAGACGCCGTTCTGCTCCAGCGTATCAACACTGGCCGACTATGATGACAGCTCACTTAGGGTGGGTCTGTGTTGAAACACTGCTGTCAATTAACAGTCGTGGGAGGAGCGTCCGACTGTGTGACGTCACAAGTCAGATGGCTCGATTTGAGACTGGGGAAAACATATCAGGAGATAAAAAAAAAACACTGGATGGAATTTTATCATTATCGGATGGTTGTGTACAGGCACTGCCAACACACATTTCCATACAATCAACTTGTAAAAGTGTATGTACCATTATATGACCCCTTTAAGAGAAAAAGAACTTCAAATGCAGCCACAAATCTAACACCGCAAACTGAACAAGGTATTTTAGTATTACAGTATAACTGTATAAAAAAACAGTGCAACAAATAAATCTAGGAATATAAAAAAAATATATATTAATTAGAAAACAATCTCTTTACAACAGAGCAAGTGAAACATAAGCAACCATCTGGGCATAATTATTATTATTATTAGTAGAGACGTATTATTATTACAGAGAGATGTAGCTAAATTTACTGTAGACTACAACAGTAGCCTAATATATTCTGTGAATTTCTAAACGTGAAACCGAACTTTTATTTTGACGGGTCTATCGCAGACCTTTGAGAGTCTGTGTTTATATGACAGTTTTCTCAAATGAAACGGTAAATTCTCATTAAGTGATGGTTTATATCATATAGTGACACATGGCAGAGACTACAGCGCGCGCACGTGTGTGTGTGTGTGTAGCCATCCACACATAATTTGGAGGAGTAATATTTAAATAGTATTTTGCAGTTTAATATTCACAGACACGAGTATAAATTCGGCTACAGTCTGGAGCCCAGCGCTTAGATTAACACGGACGCGACTGAACTCAGCTGCGGCTGCATTTCTTCTTCGCTGCTCTAAACAGTGGTTGCTTGTGGCAACTTCTTGTGTTTTCAAAGCATTCTAAACAGTGAAGAAGAGCTGTGCAGCAGTTAGGCTAAGCTCGCGGTCATAATAACCATGGGTCTTGTGAAATTGATATCGGATCGGTACATGGGTTCAAGTAGTGGTGGGCGATATCTCGATATTTAAAATCTATCGAGATATTTTTTAAACACAATATGGATTTTGACATATCGTGTATATCGATATATTGTTTATATTTAATTCTGGTTCCGCCCCTTTGCTTGTTTGCCTTCTCTGTGCTGTGCTCGCTCGCCCCCAGCCCGGAGGCGACAGAACTCGTCTAAAAAAAGGACAACTGGCTCCATTATATGGAGATACTTTGGTTTTAAGGCGTCGGACGAACAGCAGACAGATGTCTACTGCCGTGAATGCCGAAAGTTGGTAACAACCAAAGCAAGCACCACAAACCTTTTCCACCATTTACAGACGAGGCGCAAGCTCGCATACGAGGAGTGCACCAGACTAAAGACCGCAACATACTCTGCAAGAACAAAGAAATTTGTTCGTTTTCTCGACGTGGGAAGAACAAGAACAAAAACAAAGTTCGTTCTGGCCAGGACATTGCATACTTCACGAGAACAACAGGTGCCGAACATCTCCGTTAAACCCTGCCCACTTTAAATCTCTGATAGTTCTCGGACACCCACAAGAAAAAAGTTCTGCTCAGACGATGTTTCGAGAACGAGCTGCGAGAACTCCCAAACCAGGGCTTCGAGAACAAAATGACGTCAAACTTTTTTCTTGGTTCTTGCGGAGTATGTTGCGGCCTTAAGGATCCCGGCCACTAAACCCACTATTGATTTTTCTTTTATTTTACAGTTAAATTATTATTATTTATGTAATCAGGGATTTTTTTTATCTCAAAATATCGTAGAAGCACTTTGTTCCTATATGCACTGCCTACCTCGAGTTGAGTTGTTTTATTTTTGAATGAAAAGAAGGCAATAGGTATTATTTCTTCCTTTATTTTATTGTTAAATTATTATTTTTGTATACAGGGATTTTTTTTTTAAATGTTGCAAAAATGCACTTTGTTCCTACATTTGCACTTCAATAAAAAAAGACTGTGGTATTTGGCATAATTGTTTTTGCAGTAGTTTTTGGGGGGTTATTTTTCCTGTAAAGATATCGAGATATATATCGTATATCGAGATATAGAAAAATATATTGAGATATATTTTTTGCTCCATATCGCCCAGCCCTAGGCTCAAGTAATCGCCAATACCGATGCCAGAATTTGCTGTGATATCTGTGAATTTCCGATGCTAGTATCGGAAACGGAACAACTCTACCAGCAATGTTTAAAACATTTGTTTTTGCACAGAGGTTGATTGCCAGGTGAATTGGTGGTCCTTCACTATCTTTCAGGACACATCAGAAAACAGGGTTCCCTTTCAAGGGAACTCGCGCTGCGTCACCGCTTTGGGAACGCCTCTGCGTGATTGCGTCGTGAAGCACATGTGTAATCAGTCCAATAGAGAGACGGAACGTATAGGCGGGTGACGTCATAGACCCGGAAGGTATAAAGCATACCGGCAAACACACGCCCTAGCTTCTGTTGCCTTCAGCAAGCGCTCTGTGTAACATTGTCATTGTCAGCTCTGTGTTTGTGTCTGAGTTCAGACTTTGTTTGTTTGTTTTCTTATAACAAGTTTGCAACACTTACTGACACACTAAAAGAGAGACACTGTGGCGAGAAACAGCGTTACTGAAAGTGTGTTTTCCCTGCTCTCGTTTGCTTCTCGAGTGGGGATACACATTTGATGTGCGGTGTTTGATAGGAGAACAGCACGCCGCAGTCGGCTCTCGAGGGGGTCGGCTGCGAGCATTGTGAGGTTTTGCCTCTGAGAGTGCTGCGATCCCGCGAACGCTTTCGAGGAGGCGGCGCGGCTCGCGTTCTCTGTGGCGCGTTCTCCGCGGCTTAGACTCTGCTGTTGCTGAGGCGCGGTAGTTTTTGTCGCGGGGTTCGCAAACGGACTTGTCAGAGGGGTTAGAGACGGGCCAGCCCTTTCTCTGCCTTCACCTGGCAAGTCCAGTGCTGCTTCTCTGGGTTCGGGAGCCCGCGCTGCGTGTTTCTCCCGTCCGGGGCGCGGCCTCGGTGTTGCAGCTGTTCAGCTCTGAGGAGGTGAATGTCTGTAGCATTGTTGCAGGGGTTGAAGACTCGCCACTTCTAACACCTGCTAGTGAGGAGCTCATGGAGGTCTGAGCAGAGATGTGGCCAAAAAAAAAAAAAAAAATATAATAAATAAAGAAAAAGAAGAATATTTAAGGCCAGATCAGAAGCGCCTCAGTTAAAAGCAGGCTTATGAGTGCTTTCTGTCAGTGCCCTGATCAGCCTCCACGGGCTTGTTGTTTTTCACAGATCCCCACACTGAGGTGTTGAGATCGTGGAAACAGCCATATTTTCACTGTGTTTAATTCCAAAAGCACACTTCGAGATGTAAAGCCCCACCTTTGCTCTTAGTCATTTAGAGCTGCATTAATATTGTATATATATTATATAAGGATATACATACTATATAAATAATGCTACAAAGTGTACTCAGTGGCTCAGTGTACACTATGGCTTCGTGCGGCATTTTAAGCTGCCCGATGTAAGCTCTGGAACAGTAAAAGCACACCGAGCACGAGCTCCTCACACCGGGCGCAGCGAATCAGAGCGCCGCCACTCGCCTCCTCCTCAGTAAGAGTGGGGTGGTGGGTGGCGCCCTCTAGCGTTGAGGAGGGCTGCGTAAGAGCCCTGACGCCTTAGTGCCCAGGGCTTTGAGGGTTTCCCGGGTCAGGCGGTGTTCACCTCTTCATATGGTGCCCGTCTGTCCTCGGCACCCTCACAGAGTCAATCCACCAGCCCCCAACCCCCTTGAGGGAAACCGCTGCTGAGTCAGTTGTTCCCTGCCGGTTCGCCGCTACAGGGCGCTGCACTCGCAGTGCAGAGCATGTCAGGGGCCAGTCCTGAGGGGCTGGTACCCTTAGAGGGGCAATCCACCAACCCCGCCCGAGTGCCGGGGCGTGGAGGGCCCTCGCGGGTCATCCTAGGATGGCTTGCGCCCTCTGAGGTAAATCGTGCTGTTGAGTCAGTTGTTCCCTGCCGGTTTGCCGCTTCAGGGCGCTGCACTCGCAGTGCAGAGCACATCAGAGGCCAGCCCTGAGGGGCTGGTACCCTAGAGGGTCAATCCACCAACCCCGCCCGAGTGCCGGGCGTGGAGGGCCTTCGCGGGTCATCCATAGGATGGCTTGCGCCTCCTCAGAGAAACCGCGCTGTTGAGTCAGTTGTTCCCTGCCGGTTCGCCGCTTCAGGCGCTGCACTCGCAGTGTAGAGCACATCAGGGGCCAGTCCTGAGGGGCTGGTACCCTTAGAGGGTCGATCCACCAACCCCGTCCGAGTGCCGGGCGTGGAGGGCCTCTCGGGTCATCCATAGGATGGCTTGCGCTCTACTCGGAAGGAAACCGCGCTGTTGAGTCAGTTGTTCCCTGCCGGTTCGCCGCTTCAGGGCGCTGCACTCGCAGTGCAGAGTACATCAGAGGCCAGTCCTGAGGGCTGGTACCCTTAGCAGATTTTGTGTCGGAGTGAGAATCTGCCGCATTATCTTGGTGGGTCCTGCAATGTATTAAATTTGGAGTACGTCATCCAGTCGAATGTCGTCCTCTCTCGGTTGTCTGGGTTCTTCTCCACTGTGGGGACCCGAGCAGGCTCTGGTGGTGACTCAGGAAGTGCAGACTCTGCTGCGAAAAGAGGCTTTGAGTGGGTCCTCTACCAGACAGGGAGTCAGGCTTTCATAGCCAGTACTTCAGTATGCCGAAGAAGGATGGGGAGCTGCGCCTATTTTTAGATCTGCACATCCTCAGGATGCTTACGCTCAAACACATCTTGTCTCAGATCAGGTCCGAGGACTGGTTTGTCTCAATAGATCTAAAGATGCATAGTTTCATGTCTCCATCCTTCCTCAGCACAGGCAGTACCTGAGGTTCGCTTTCGGGGGAGAAGCGTACCAATATCGGGTGCTTCCCTTTGGTCTAGCCCAAGGCCTGTCCCTGGGGGCACCGTGTCAGCGTGCGTCTCTGATCACGGATGCTTCCCTGACAGGCTGAGAGGGGGGGGCGACCATGAGTGGTCGCTCAACCCAGGGCTTATGGCAGGGCTGTCGGCATTTGTGGCACATAATCGCCTGGGAATGTTGGCGGTGCTTCAGGTTGAAGCACTTCCTGCCAGACTGGTCACTCTCCGTCTTTTATAATGGAGACAGTGGTGGCCTAAGACCAAGGGATTTCCCCGAGTGGAACCCTTTCTCACGTAGTCAGGCAATGCGGCCGTGATCCCGCACCTTGGTTATGTGGAAAGGTCCTTGGTTTCAGCCCAAGGCCCGTCCCTGGGGGCACCATGTCAGCGTGCGTCTCTGATCATGGATGTCTCCCTGACGGGCTGGGGGCGACCATGAGTGGTCGCCGACCCAGGGCCCTTTGTGGAAGCAGACGTTTGGGAGTGGAGACTCCACACCGAGGTGTGGAGCTCCTTTGGGAGAACTTGGCAGGGCCCAAGTGGACCCGTTGCCACACACACGAGAACACTTATTGTCAGCTGTGGTCCTCCCTAGCGCCTCCAGCTCCTCCTGGACTGGACATTACGGTACAGGAGTGGCCAAGGCTGCCCTGTACACATTTCCCCGATTGCTCTGCTTCCGGGAGTTCTAGAGAGAGTGCCGGGACGGGCCCTCCTTCTGTTAGTAGCTCCGTTCTGGCCATCCCGAGTCTGGTTCTCAGACATTGTGTCGCTCCTTGACGGCTCTCCTGGAGATTCCGTTTGGGAGGGACTTTCTCTCAGGTGGGCGGTGCCATCATGCACCCTCACCCAGAGCTGTGGAAACTGTGTGCTTGGCCTCTGAGGGGCCCAGCTCATAAGTTATGGTCTCTCAACCGAGGTTGTGAGGCCACCCTACACTCTAGAGCTCCCTCAACGAGGAAACGGTGCGTTGAAGTGGAGACTCTTCACCTGAGGGTGTAGAGATCTCCTGTGGGATCCAGTTAACTGCCCTGAGCGGTGCTGGAATTCCTGCAGGAGAGATTCTCCGCTGGGTTAGCTCCTCGACACTAAAGGTGTATGTGGCGGCCTTAGCAGCGCCACAATCCTTTGAGTGGGGTGTCTCTGGGGCGACACCCTCAAGTTACTGGTTTCCTCCGTGGCGCAGGAGGTTAAGACCTGCTGTACGCACCAGGGTGCAGGCCTTTGCCTTCTGAGGCTCCTTTGAGCCGTTTGAAGGAGTTCTGAGAAGTTTCTCGTTCTTTTTACAATGATTTGGCAATCCCCCCGAAGAGAATGGGGAAGTTACAAGCTCTCTCTGGGGCACCCTCGTGCTTGGAATTGCGCCCGGTGTGGCTAAGGCCTTCCTACATCCTAGGCCGGGCCACATTCCTAGGTTCTCACTAATCCTGTGAGACCTGTAGTACTTCAGGCCTTCTATCCTCCTCCGCTCCAGACGTCAGACCAGGAAGAACTTATCTGCTTTGCCTGTTCGCGACTAGACGCGCGTATGTCCACAGCTGAAGCCCTGTGGAGAAAATCAGAACTACTGTTCGTCTTTTTGGACCACCCTTGAGAGGGGGTTCGGCTTCAAAGCAGAGGAGAAGCAAGTGGGTAGTCGAGGCTATTCACTTGCTTAGGTGGCGGCCGGGCAGCCTTCCCCTTTGGCTGTCCGGGCCCACTCTCCAGGAGTATGGCTGCCTCTCAGGCAATTTTGGCAGGAGCCTCCCTGCAAGATATTTGTGATCCGGCAGGATGATCTTCACATCATACCTTTGTCACTTTACGAGCTTGACATCAACTCTACTCCCGGGCTCGGTGCTCGCCCACTAGACAATGTCACAGGCGAGCATTCGCCCATATGGGGACGTGGGTATTCTCGTTCCCAAAGCGGTGACGCAGCGCGAGTTCCTTGAAAGGAACGCCTCGGTTACGACTGTAACCTTAGTTCCCTGAATAGGAACGAGATGCCGCGTCACCCTGCCATACTCCCCGCATGCCCGCAAGCCGCCTTGCTTCAGTCTTTCTCAGAAGCTAGCGTGTGTTTGCCGGTATGCTTTATACCTTCCGGGTCTATGACGGCGTCACCCGCCTATACGCTCCGTCTCTCTATTGGACTGATTACACATGTGCTTCGACGCAATCACGCAGAGGCGTTCCCAAAGCGTGTGACGCAGCGTCGCTTCCCTATTCAGGGAACTAAGGTTACAGTCGTAACCGAGACGTTTTCACCAGAACTTTTTGACCCCATTCATATCTGAATTTATTTCTGTCCACTTGCGCTGGGATTGCCTGAAACGGAGACTAATATCAGATGTAAACAGGATAGGAGTTTGAATATCACATGATGGTGGCTTTTTCTCCCCTCAGTGTTTAGAGCTCCAGGGTTTGTTCGACCTCTGCTGGAGCTTCTAAACGGACTGAAGAAAGGAAGATTTGACAAAGGTGAGACAAAAGCACACTGTCTCTGTGTCCAGCCTTAAACATCTCTGTATGTGAAGTTATACAATGGTAATTTGTCTATAACAAGCTGTATAGTTAAGCATAGAGTGTATCAACCTTTTATTGGTGTCGTAATTTATCTGCATCTGTTCTCTTGTTTTCTGACTCTTTCATTCTTGTGTAACACTAACAAGGTGCAGTCCAAGGCTATTCTTTTTATTAAAACCAAAATTCAATTTACTTTGTTTGCAGATTTTGCTAATTTTATTACATAAGTAGAACACATCAAATTGTGCAGGAACCAGACTCTTTCTAATGAATACTGAGATTTCATCAATGCTTTTACTGCTTTTGATTGGCAGGTCTGAGCAGTTTTCAGCAGAGTGTTGCAATGGACAGAATTCAGAGGATTGTGGGAGTGCTGCAAAAACCACATAATGGGTGAGAGTGTGAACAGCAATATGAAATCTAGCATAATATTAGATGCTATTCAGATCATGGCAAAATACACAAACAGGGTTGAATTGTAATATTTTAGAGTTTTTATTGATGATTGGTTTACTGTTAGCATATAGTTTGGATTGCCGGTATGGTTCTGTTCTGGGCAAGAACTCCCTGCGCATCTGTGCAGCCTAGCATGGATAAGAGCAGGGAGAGCAGCAATAACCCCCATTTAAGGTAAACAGAACAGTGTGGAAATTGCTGTAAAGAACAAGCAACAACTTCTCACGTTGAGCACACGAGTGTGTGTCTCGTTTATTAATCATTTTACTCCACGCAGCACTTTCTCCAGGAGGTGTTACTCTACGTCACACGTCAATACGCATTAGAACATCTTAAAGGGACACGATTCCTGAACAGTTATGATGAATAAATTGCTGCGTTAATACTCAACAGTGTTTAGAACCATATATAACAACAAGGGTGAAGCTTATCGACCCAGTTACTGTCTTTGAGGCTGGCACGCAGAGCAGCCTTCATCGACCTATGAAAATGTTCACAGAGTCCATTAGCCTGCGGGTGATATGCGGGTGGTGCGATGGAGTTTAACTCTGAGGCTCTGAGCGACCAATGAATGCCCGTGTCATTTCGATAGACGCCACTGACATCAGTGCTTGTCGTCTCCATCCCGAGGGGACGACCGGCCGCGGACTACCTGTGGAGATGTCACACAGGAGCATGGTGCCAGCAACACCAAAAACCACAAAACCATCTGCAGTCCTGTAGCCGAGGTCCTCAGGAGTTTTACACCCGGGTCTGTGATCTGAGTCATCGCCATGCTATAGTAATCCAAACCGAGATGGACCGCCCCTGCCACAGCACGTGATAGGCAGTCCGCCACACGGTTGTTCTTACCGGCAACATTCTGCAAGTCTGTGGTGAACTCCGAAATGTAGGAAAGATGACGTTGCTGGCGAGCGGACCACGGCTCAGCCACCTTGGCCATGGCGAATGTCAGCGGTTTGTGATCCACAAAAGCAGTGAAATGTCCGCATTCCAGCAGGGAACGAAAGTGTTTGATGGCAAGGTAGAGACCCAGGAACTCTCGGTCGAAAGTGCTGTATTTCTGTTTGCAGGGACGCAGCTGACGGCTAAAGAAAGCCAGTGGTTGCCAGGCCCCGCATACCCACTGCTCGTAGACAGCACCGACAGCATAGTCTGAGGCGTCCGAAGCGATGGCGATGGGGGCTGTAGGAAAGGATGTGCCAGCATTGTGGCGTTCGCTAGGGCTGCCTTAGTGGCAGCGAAAGCCTTGATTCTGCTCTCAGTCCAGTCCACGGCATGCTTAGGTTTACCTTTTCAAGGCCTAGTGTAACGGCTGCATGAGCTGAGCGGCTCGAGGAATGAAGCGATGGTAAAAATGTACCATGCCAAGGAACTCCTGCAGGTATTTGATCGTGAGCGGGCGTGGGAACTAGGGCTGACACTTTTTATTCGATATTCAAATATGCATTCGAATATGACGTGAAATATCCGTAATCGAACTATAAATAAACTATCCGGTTTTTAAAGTGACGTAGCGCATTTTTTTACAGTCTATGATTAGACCGTTTGTTTTTTATTTTGTTTGCCCTTTCTCATCCAATAGAGGGCGCTCTAAACGTATTTAAGCGTAGGCCCATGACCAAATCAAGCGAATAATAGCCAGTCTGTTTTGAAAATGGAAGATAGCTCTCAGAACGGCCAGCCTGAGTGGACAATTCACCCTTCGGAGCAATTTCAGATTAACAGTAGATCTGAGCAATCAAATCGCTGAATTTGCAATTTTGTCTGACAAAGCAGTCAGGAGATTAACGTTGGTGGACTTGAACTTAATATTGAAAAATATTTATTCTAGTGTTCATTCATGTTTATTTGATGCTTATCAATGAACTAGAAGGAAGAGATTATCAGTTCACGAGCTGCTTTAACTGAGGCGTTACAGCGATCACAACACATTAAAAAAATGACACCTTCAAAGTTGAGACTTTGTTTCATATCAAAAGTAACTTGCTCTGTCCTCTCTGTCTGTGTTGTCAGTGTCCTCTTTGCTCCACATGAAAACGTGTGGTGTGAGAGCACCACGGCTTGTCGGACATAGCAACAGTAACTAAAGGGGGCGGGTCTTTGCGAATGGTAGATATTCGAATACATTGCTTGATATTTGATATCTGTTCGAATTAGATTTTTTGTGACTCAGTGTCCCAGGAAATCAATGATGGAGAGACCGAATTGGCACTTGGCAGGGTTGACAATTAGTCCATGTTGGCTAAGCCGTTCAAAAAGGGTTCGGAGGTGTGCCAGGTGCTGAGACTTGGACGTGCTTGTAAATCCTGTATGTTCGGGACTGGGTATTGGTCAGGTGCCGTTGCCTCATTAAGCCACCTGTAGTCACCACACGGGTGCCAGGCGCCGCCAGGTTCAGGGACAATGTGAAGGGGTGAGGCCCACGGGCTGTCGGACCAGCGGACTATTCCCAGGCACTCCATGTTTGCAAACTCAGCCTTTGCAACGGCAAGCTTGGTCGGATCGGGTCAGGGTCGAGGCGCCAAGCACAGGCGTAGACGGGTGGACCAGTAGTGGTGAGATGGTGCTCCACACCGTGTTTCACGGCCGATGCAGAGAAAGTGGGCTGAGTGAGGGCTGGGAAACTGGCAAGTAGACGGTGGAAATCATTGGAAACTGAAAGCATGCTAGACAGTCGCATAGAGTCTGCCTTGCTGAGCGTGCTCATATAAGAGCAAAACGTGACAGTGTCAATCAAATGGTGGTTCTTTACATCCACCAGCAGTCCGTGCACGCACAAAAAAATCAGCTCAGAGGAGGGGAAAAGCAACCTTAGCTGTGACAAAGTCCAAGTCGAAATGCTGACCTCTGAAACACAGTTCGACGTACCTCGTGCCATATGTGTGGATTGGGATACCATTGGCAGCTTCCATAGCGAGTGTGGGGTCATCCCGTGTCGCCGAAGCGATGTGAGCAGGAAAAAACATTGAATCATAATGTCCCTGACTCACCAGGAAAAACTTATCAGCCTCCTCAGCACGCATTAGAACATCTTAAAGGGACTAGAACAGTTATGATGAATAAAATGCTGCATTAATACTCAATAGTGTATGGAACCATATATAACAAGAAGGGTGAATTATGTATGTCACATTCACTACAACGGAACCAATATAATGTATTGCAGATATCATTAATGTTCTTATTAAATGTACAAAATAATTCAGGAATTTAGTTTGATTCAAGGGGAATTAGAATACCAAATCCTGAAGGACGAGAGGAGGAGCTGGGGGTGGAGGAGGGTAAATGAGCTCTGGAGAAACACGATAGCTGCTAATAGTACTGAGGAGCTATATATGTATGCGGTGATGGAGGTCATTTTCCTATAGGTAGACGTGATCAGCTGACAGTCAGCTGATGCGAGCTTGACTAATGTTACCTGCCAGAACTGACGCTATATGCTTGCTAACAGTTTTGCTTTCTGGCTTTGCTTTTTGGCAAGTGCAAACATATCTTAATATATCTTACAAAATATCAGTCAGAGTCAGACAAATAAACAACAATGGCAACCAACAGCCCAAAATTAAGAAGTCAGTAATTTAATTTGCAAATGGGTTGTTTCATGTCAAATCAACCAAATTTTGGAAACTTCCCTGGCTCAAATTTTTGATTTTGTTAATATTTTTTCTGAAGAAAGATAAACATAAACAGTGATAAAAACCAACAATATTAAATGTAATGGATGTATATTGACTGAGTAATCCACTATTTTGTCAAGGGGGGTCAAAACGACAGTTTTCACATGAGATTTGGAGCCTAATTACAGGTGGGTAAAAATGACATTGAAAAGATAGCAGCATCATTATTTTATATTTACACAGAGATTGGTAGGTCTATTAGTTAATTTTGTTTACTTTAGCCAATCATGAAAGTTCAAAAATGGGAAAAAGCACTGTTTGTCTTTTTTTGCCCCAGGTTTACATGCCTGTAACTCAAGAAGTTAAAATATCTTAAAATCCATTTTATTTTGGTGTCATCATTTAAAGGCCCTAATATATATGGTTCAGTCCCAGAGATATGGGGATCTTAATGCGGCTCCATGAGTAAATTGTTAAATTGTACACACAGTGGCATACAGTGGATACTTTTTTTCTTTTAAAAAGGGAATATCTGAACAACAAATAATGTTGAATGTCCCAAGATTAAATAATGTTGAAACTAGAAATGTATCAACATAATTTCATACAATGTACCTCTCCGAATGCCAAAAATCCACTAAAATGGTCATGGTGAGGCACATTAACTTTTATTAAGAATTTAACTAATTTATATTTGAATGAGTTTCAAAAAAGGATTTTGATCTGTTTAACAGTTTCTGTAGTTTGTTAAGAACCAGAATCTTAAAGAATATTAAGGTATCTTTTTAATAAATCTTGAGTTACAGACATTGCAAACTTGGGGTAAAAAAACACAAGAAGTGCGTTTGGCCATTTTTGAACTTTTACCGTTGGCATATAATGAAGCAAAGATGACTAAAGTCAACATATTTAACTAAATATACTTATCAATCTCTGTGTAAAAATAAAATAATGATGCTGCCATCTTTCTAAAGTAATTTTTACCCCCCTGTAATTTGGCTCCAAATTTTAGGTGGAAATTGTCATCTTGACACCCCCCTCTAGAAAATCTACAAAACATTTATGTATTTATTTCATCAGACCAAAAATGATCAAATTCCAATTCTTAGCCGGTGACTACTGGTTGAATTGACACGGAATGACCCAAATAGACAAATGCAGTTCTTTTGAACTTCCTAGTCATTAAAGAATCTGGAAAAAAAAATGCTTGATTGTAGTTTTTAGAAATAGTTTAAGATGAGCATTTAAGTAAGCCAGATGTGTGTTGTAGGTTAATGATCAATTATGCTCTATATTGTTGTATTAAGTGTTCACTTATTGCTCAAATATTTGTTATTGTTCATATTATTCATAATGTTAAAAGTTATTGTAAAGTGTAACCATTATATTAAACCAATCAGCAAACATGTTTTTCCCTCAAGTTCACACAGATGTCCTAGATGTTCTACTAAATTATGAAATTGAGTAACCACAGGTGTACTTCATCATTAACTATGGGCATGTTTCACTAATGTTTGTCCAAATAATTTTATATAATGTAAAACCTAAAAAACAAAACAATTCTGATTTAAATATGTGTCTGTTATTCTGCTTATTGTCTTTTTCTTCTTCTTTTTGTATACAGAGAGAAGTACTTGCCTACTTTGCTGCAGATAGAGAGAATGCTAAAGCTTTGGTTCCCTCAAGTGACTGCTCAAGTTTCTGTGACACCTAACCCTGCTGATGTTTCACCTCAAAACATTTCCACCCATGGCAAAAGCAATATCACTCCCCCACACAAGCACAAAGACCAATTACGTATTCCAGTCAAGGTTAGTGTAGACGTACACAAGAGACACACAGCATATTAGCTGATGGACTTAATTTACACTATGTGAATTTGTAGACATTGATGCCTTTTCTTATTTTCTCGGCTCTTGCAGAAGCGAAGATTGAGCTGGTCAGACACAGACTCACCCTCCTCTTCTCCTCCCATGGTGTGTAAGCGCACCAAATGTTGTGAAGAGCAACATAAGTGGCCATTTGTTGATGGAGGGGAGGGCTCTTCGGGGATCCATTCCCTTTCCTCACACACGAACCAATCAGACAAGCGATTTAGTGAAACCCTGGAGCACAAGGTCATCCGGTGGTCAGGTTCAAGACTGACATGGGTGCACATTGCTCCCATCTTCTCCCCACGTAAATCTGGTCCCTCTCATAAAGGCGGAATGGCTAATGATAGAGGGAGCAGCAGTGTCCTCCTTCCAGTTTCTCCTCTCACCACCAGGAGCAGTCCAGCCACACAGGACAGCTTTATCTCCTCCACAACACCTTTTTCAGAGCCAACTGGATGCCAATGCCAGTCTGTGAGTTTAGGGACGACTAGTAAATTGCAGGAATACACCCAGATCCCACAAATCAAAATGAAGTCTTCAAACCTAGAACAGCAAAGGCCTTTACAAACCTGATGCATAAAAACCAAGCACAACAAGCCGAAAGTCTTCTCTGTGTCAGAGAAGAATTGAAGTATGGGATGTTGAAAGGGTTGTCTATTACAGTGAAAGTATTTCTAAAGAATCTGGAAGAAGTTTAAACTCAACATGTAAGACTTTTTTGCTATCGATTGGGTTGAAAAATTGGCTGGTTTTGAATTGGAAATTAGTGTACCAAAATAAAGGGGAAGTGTGTAAGTTTGGTGCCACTGCCATCACCAAATGGAACTGCAAAAATAATTATTTGAAACTGGTTTTCAAACACTCCCCCATCTGGCATTGGTCAGCCAAATAGAAAAAGCCCTTGCTAAAAACCAACACAACACTGGCTTTGGTTGAGCCAGTGTTGTGCTGGATGAGATGCGAAACCGTGTTTACATGACAGTATTCTAACATCCCACAAAAATTACACAGTTCATTTTTAAGGAAATTTGATATCATGCGAATGTTCATTGCCTTCAAGAGTGTGTTTAAATCTGAGGGAAAGTATAGTAATTGACGTTGCTCAAATCCCAAAATAAAGTCAAATTAAGAGTAAAGAGCAATAATTTTAATGAAAGGATAAAACAGTTTTAGGACTTAATATATTATTAATTAGATGGCATAGAATAAAGGGTTAGTTTTACTATAAGTGTGTTGTTTTCTCAAATAGAGTGGTGTAGGTATGACATCACTTTGTAGGCCAACCGGCAGTTAGCATCACTCTGGTTCCCTCGAGAAAAACTCAATAGGATTTTTCCATATGCTTTCGGATTATGGCAGAAAACAAGCTCTGTGATCAGCAAATATATACTTTTGAAGCCTAAATGCAGTCGTGCAGAAGTAAAAGGCTAAAGGTAGGCTATAAACAGACTACACCACAATCCCGCGAGTTCAATGTCACCATCACTAAGCTTCCGACAACTCTTCCAGTTTTTATCTCAAAACATTTTCCCAGAAAGTTTGAGTTAGACTAGTTTATAAGAGCACAATTATGAGCATAATGTGAAAATGTCTGAGTTTACCTGTTCGGCGTGATGACATTTAACCTCCCTGACAGCATCTGTAGTCCCATTTAGCCACTTGTTAGCAACTGCCTTTTTCAAGACACGTAACAGCTTCAAAAAATCATGAGAGGGTGTATTTTATGTCGTAGAATAAAACGTGAACATGTCTTGAGTTTGTGTTCAACACAGACCTTCAGCTATTTAAAGGTGCCCTAGAATGAAAAATGTAATTAACCATAGCATAGTTGAATAACAAGAGTTCAGTACATGGACATCATATATAGAGTCTCAAACACCATTGCTTCCTCCTTCATATTTAAATCTCGTTTGTGAGAAACAGACGAATCTCAACATAACACCGACTGTTACACAACAGTCGGGATCATTAATATGTACGCCCCCAACATTTGCATATGTCAGTACATGTAAGGCCAAGCGGAACTGCATAGCCAAATCATAGGGAGTTCTGCAGGTATTGTGAAGAGCGTACACGAGGATAGCGAAAATGGCAGATCATGGAAATAAATGTTATGTTCCAGGCTATGCAGGGGACGTGAGGACTTTTCATACCCTTCCCATAGAACAAAACTGTCAACAGGCATGGTTGATGTATATCTATAACCGTATACCGCAACAATTTAATTCAAAGTTGTTTGTTTGCTTGGCCCATTTCACCACGGACAGTTTTTCTAACCTGGGACAATATAAAGCAGGCTTAGCTCGGCGTCTGATACTGAAGAAGCAGCAATTCAAACTATATTCCCGCAAGCAGTAAGTAGTGATTTTTATTTACTTCTTCACTGTCTTAACAACTTCTGATTTAATTGAAAGTATCTTAGTGAGACAACATTAACGATAATATCCCCTGTTGTTGTCTAGATCCAACGCAAGATGATAACTCAAGTAGCGTACATAACAGTATGACAAATGTCAAATTACAAAGGTTAATATTATTTCCTGCCAGTGTTGTCATAGAAATCTACAAAATACAACTGTAGATACATATGGCAATCCCTTTTGTCTGATAGAATTATAATTTAGCCTACAGTGGATACGGAAAGTATTCAGACCCCCTTACATTTTTCACTCTGTTATATTGCAGCCATTTGCTAAAATCATTTAAGTTCATTTTTTTTCTCGTTAATGTACACATAGCACCCCATATTGACAGAAAAACACAGAATTGTTGGCATTTTTGCAGATATTAAAAAAGATAAACTGAAATATCACATGGTCCTAAGTATTCAGACCCTTGCTGTGACACTCATATTTAACTCAGGTGCTGTCCATTTCTTCTGATCATCCTTGAGATGGTTCTACACCTTAATTTGAGTCCAGTTGTGTTTGATTATACTGATTGTACTTGATTAGGAAAGCCACACACCTGTCTATATAAGACCTTACAGCTCATAGTGTATGTCAGAGCAAATGAGAATCATTAAGGGTCAAAGAACTGCCTGAAGAGCTTAGAGACAGAATTGTGGCAAGGCACAGATCTGGCCAAGGTTACAAAAAAAAATTCTGCTGCCCTCAAGGTTCCTAAGAGCACAGTGGGCTTCATAATCCTTAAATGGAAGACGTTTGGGACGACCAGAACCCAGAGCTTGCCGTCTGGCCAAACTGAGCTATCGAGGGAGAAGAGCCTTGGTGAGAGAGGTAAAGAAGAACCCAAAGATCACTTTGGCTGAGCTCCAGAGATGCAGTCGGGAGATGGGAGAAAGTTATAGAAAGTCAACCATCACTGCAGCCCTCCACCAGTCGGGGCTTTATGGCAGAGTGGCCCGAAGGAAGCCTCTCCTCAGTGCAAGACACATGAAAGCCTGCATGAAGTTTGCTAAAAAACACCTGAAGGACTCCAAGATAGTGTTGCACGATATACCGTTACTAGAAAAGTATCGCGATACCATTAAAAACGGTACAATATGAAATTTGATTAGTACCGGTACTTTAAGAACACACTTATAAGAGCAGTATTCCTTAATTTGTGTCAATGTGTGACAGCAGCGTCAGGACAATGGAAGCATACGCACATCGAATGACAAGGAAAGCAACATAAACATGCATGCATGAGGAAATAAAGTGCCGTGCGGGACGTGCTCGCGCTGCCAGACTTTGAACTTAAGCGCGCGCACAGCACACACCTTTCACTCAGACAGCATGCGATCGCGATTCAGTTCACGGATTATTGGGTGTGAATGGTCAAACAAATATATATACATATATATATATGTATATATGTATGTATATATATATATATATATATATATATATATATATATATATATATATATATATATATATATATATATATATATATATATGTAAAAATGTACGTCCTGACAAGTATTCAGGTAAACACAGTAGGGTATGTCTTAAGTGAACGTATACAGAGGTGAGTAAGAAATCGGAGGTGTTCCAAATTAATTTGGTCCGTGCAGCTCTTAAAGGGCCAGACCTAATATTCTTTGTGATGAAATGTTAATCAAACAACAAACTACAAAAATCTTGACTGAATAAATTTAATATATGTATTAGGAATCTGTGTACAGTTAATTTATAGAGTGAAGACTAAGCTTTTTTTAATTATTTTTTAAAATTTTATTTTAATATTTGATTATTTAATTTCTTTCTTGAATGCTACTGTTAAATAGACTAGCTGAAAAATAAAGCACTGTTTTTGTCATATTTGTAATTTGCATTTTTGCTTATTTTTTAAAACAAAGATACAATTTTAAATAAATATCTATATTGTAATTATAAAATTACATTAAAAAATAATAATAAGTATCTTTTATCATGAAATAAGATATTTTTCATCCCAACCTGTTCAGAATAGTGAAAGGTGAATGTTAACATGACTGATAATGTGATGTTTGCAAACATCTCTGTAAGGATGTTAAAACTGGCATGTAATTATTATTGCAATAAGACGATGGAATGGTCAAAAAGCAGGGAAGGAACATGCTGGCCAAGTGAGGTTTTTTTTTTTCCGTGGTACCGATTCAGTATCGGTGTCGAGGGAATTTTAGTCTGGTATCGTATCGAAGTCATAATTTTGGTATTGTGACAACACTACTCCAAGATGGTGAGAAATAAGATTCTCTGGTCTGATGAGACCAAGATAGAACTTTTTGGCCTTGATTTTAAGCGTTATGTGTGGAGAACTCCACAGTCACTGCTCATCACCTGTCCAATACAATCCCAACAGTGAAGCATGGTGGTGGCAGCATCATGCTGTGGGGGTGTTTTTCAGCTGCAGGGACAGGACGACTGGTTGCAATCGAGGGAAAGATGAATGTGGCGAAGTACAGGGATATCCTGGACGAAAACCTTCTCCAGAGTGCTCAAGACCTCAGACTGGGCCGAAGGTTCACCTTCCAACAAGACAATGACCCTAAGCACACAGCTAAATTAACGAAGGAGTGGCTTTACAACAATTCTGGGACTGTACTTGAATGGCCCAGCCAGAACCCCGATTTAAACCCAATTGAGCATCTCTGGAGAGAGCTGAAAATGGCTGTCCACCAATGTTTACCATCCAACCTGACAAAACTGGAGAGGATCTGCAAGGAAGAATGGTAGAGGATCCCCAAATCCAGATTTGAAAAACTTGTTGCATCTTTCCCAAAAAGACTCTGCAAATGGTCTGAATACTTAGGATCATGTGATATTTCAGTTTTTCTTTTTTAATAAATCTGCAAAAATGTCAACAATTCTGTGTTTTTCTGTCAATATGGTGTGTTGTGTATACATTAATGAGGAAAAAAATGAACTTGAATGATTTGAGCAAATGGCTGCAATATAACAAAGAGTGAAAAATTTAAGGGGGTCTTTCCGTACCCACTGTATATTTAATCAATAACACATAACTCAGGAGCTAACTATGTTAGTTTAGATGCTTATAGCTCACTCAATCCTTCTAGCTAATCTCACCTTCTCCACCGCTTAAGTATATATATAAAATGATATTTGACAAGGCATCTAGTCAATTTGTTAAAAAAACGTTACTGTATAAACAACATTTATGTGCTACACAGTTCGCTGTTTAGAGTTTGTGACTCTAAGTGAAGAAGCTATCATTGTAAAATCATACAGTGATGCATTACAATGATCAAAATGTTTTTACAATGCTAAAAATAAAGTTGTGACTGCTGACTTTATGAGTTAACATGTAAAGTTAATGTTATATGCTAGTTTACATGTAGGCTGAAGTTATAGTACTGATGTTACGTTTTGCAGGTCTTACTGAAAATAAAGACTGAACTTACCACTCAGAATCGTCCATTTCCAATCTCAAAACAATAGTTTGTTCCTCAAAATATTTATCTTCATCAGAAACAGGATCAAACATAAGGTTGGATGCATAATCTCTCCATTGTCATGACGGACAGTATAGTGTTTGCTGTCACTGAAGCTACTGATATTAGCTGCGCAGGTAAACAGTCAATCAGAGCAGAACTCCTCATTAATATTCATGACCCTTCCAAATAAGGCAAAAACAGACCATTTCATTCAGTTTCTTATACTGCATTTTTTAAAGCCAATCAAACTGCATTTTTCTCAAATTTAAATTATACCACTTTATTTATTTGCTGTAGAATCTGTGACGACTGCTCCAACTGAAAAAGTACCCACAACTAATATACACATAAGTTATGATATCTCAACCTGATATAATGTAGGACATAATGTAATACACAGATTGAAAGAGAAAATAAAATTGTATAGAGTCTGAATCTGCTTGATTGAAATATTGTGTACAGTGCACTGAAGGACGATGGATGGAAAAACCTCCTGCTCTGACAAATTTGGGTGCTTGAATGAGGCTGTTCAATTAAAGACACCAGGGTCAGAAAGGATTAAAAAGTGCTAATAAGCCAACTTTTATTTATTCTCTTGTTGATTTTAATCTTTATTTATGTTTATTTGTTTACTATTTTATCCATATGGCAGCTGAGGTCATTATAGCTCAATCTGTTGTGGACTATTTTTGTCTGACTATTATTTTTGTATTTTTGGAGTTGCTGCCTGGAAAAGTATAGAAAAATGAAGGGAATCTGATATTGGAAAACCTGTGCCTTTTCTCTGAACAGGATAATCATATTCATACTCGTATTTGTTGATTGTGTATTTGATTAAATATTAGAGAACACAAATCTCAACTTTCTTATGCACACATTCATTGGAAAACTGCTTTTGGACACAAAGTTAAAATTTTTCTCTAAAAATACAGTGAACTATACAGTAACCAATAACAAATATGTCAATGTAACCCACTAAGCAAAGTTATGTCCAAAAGACGTCTTTTCATCGTCTTTGACCCTAGAGGCGAACGTTGAAAAGACGTCCATTGGGGAGCCAGAATGAAAGTTTTTATGACGTCTGTTTTGGACATGATCTGCACGTCCGATATAGACATTCATGGAACCTCAAGGTTAAACAGTTCAAATGTGCTCATTGTGGACATATATTCCTTTTGTAATTGCAAATCAACTCACAGACAGTGTGTGTTTGTCCAAAATCATGAAAATAAAAGAAACTTAGCTCACACCTCTAGACACTTTAGGCAACTTAGCATCTGTAATTCACACATCTTTGGATCGTGAGAGAAACCAGACGTGAAGGAAAGACTCTCTGGCTCAGGACTCAATCCAGGATCTTCTTGCTGTGAGGAGCCAGTGTTTCCCACTCATACACTGGTGCTGCCCTTAATCACAGATATAAGAGACACTTTGACTATTTCTGTCAGACGTCTACAGAAGCTCTTACTGAGAGTTAACAGAGGTTTAGATGTTGATGATTTATGGTTCATTTGAAGTCACCAATGTGGTGGGAAGCGTTTGCTTTAGTTGGGCTCTTGGTCCCTGTAGTTGTGTTAGCTTTTCTTTGGCTGTTATAACTGTGTCTGTGAAACACAATAGTTGTGGCTGAGCAAGCAAAGATAAATTGACATCAGGTGTTGTCAGCTCCTCATTGATGATAACTAAATCATCACAAAGTGAGCATCTGATGTTGTGTTTTAAGTTTTGTGCTTGGTACAATAGTAATTTGTTTATATCCACAATAATCTTGTGATACTGTGGTATTTGCATCAATAGTATTAAAAGGATCAATTATCTGGAAGGATGACCCAAAAAAAAGTATGTGCACGAACATTTTGAGCAAATAGTTCACAAAGTCACACACCGACATCAAGATTACACCTATGATTCACAACAACGGTGACAATCAAATCAAAAAAGCTTGGGAATCAAGCATGAGTTTTGCACTATGAAGCCACCCATCATGCATTGCAGCATGAAACTTGTCACCGTTGTTGTGAATCATAGGCGAAATGTTGATGTGTGTGTGACTTTGTGAACTATTTGCTCAACACGTTGGATGCACTTTTTTTGTTTTTCTTCAGGATAATTATTCAATTTAATGCTATTGGTGCCAATTCTGCAGTTTCACAAAGGTGTAGTAGCTATAAGCAAATTACAACGGTGCCAAACAAATACAACAAAAATCAGATGCTCACTTTGTGATGATTTAGCGATCATCAACGAGGAGCTGACAACACCTGATGTCACTTTATCTTTGCTTGCTCAGCCACAACTATTGTGTTTCACAGACACAGTTACAGCAGCCAAAGAAAAGCTAACACAACTACAGGGACCAAGAGCCCAACTAAAGCAAACGCTTCCCACCACATTGGTGACTTCAAATGAACCATAAATCATCAACATCTAAACCTCTGTTAACTCTCAGTAAGAGCTTCTGTAGACGTCTGACAGAAATAGTCAAAGTGTCTCTTATATCTGTGATTAAGGGCAGCACCAGTGTATGAGTGGGAAACACTGGCTCCTCACAGCAAGAAGATCCTGGATTGAGTCCTGAGCCAGAGAGTCTTTCCTTCAGGTCTGGTTTCTCTCACGATCCAAAGATGTGTGAATTACAGAAGCTAAGTTGCCTAAAGTGTCTAAAGGTGTGAGCTAAGTTTCTTTTATTTTCATGATTTTGGACAAACACACACTGTATGTGAGTTGATTTGCAATTACAAAAGGAATATATGTCCACAATGAGCACATTTGAACTGTTTAACCTTGAGGTTCCATGAATGTCTATATCGGACGTGCAGATCATGTCCAAAACAGACGTCATAAAAACTTTCATTCTGGCTCCTCAGTGGACGCCTTTTCAACGTCGCCTCTAGGGTCAAAGACGTTGAAAAGACGTCTTTTGGACATAACTTTGCTTAGTGGGAAGTTGGTTGTCATAGCATTCAAAGTGGCGCTGTGTTTTCTGACTTATCACCGCAGTCAGTTGAATCCAGAAACTACAACTTTTCTTGGAACAGTAGTTGTGGGGCTGGTGAATTATAATGTTGAAATGCACTTGTCCATCACTTAATGGGACAAAAATTGTCTCAACATCACATGCTGTTAAATTACTGATTTTTAAAGAGATTTGAATTGCTTATTGTCAATGTGCCCTAGCTATTTAAATTCTTGCCATGTAAAAAATCTGAATTCTGATATCTGCATCCCTTTATAATATGTAATTTACTTTTTAAGAAATGATTTTGTAGAAGTTGCACTTGTTTTTATTTTGTCATGTTTTATACTGTACAGATTATTTAAGACCAAGATGGTTGATCATAAAGGATGTATATTGGTTGTTTGATCTGTCTTTTTATATAACTGTTATACCATGCACTATACACACTGGAAATATTTCTGCTGTCTGTCCTTCTTTCCAGTCACGTTGTCTTTCGCCTGTTTTTCCCTTTTTCATCCTTTATTTACTTCTCTCTTTTTCTCCGCTTTTTACTGTTATTCAACAGTAAAAACAACTGTGATAACAAAGACAAACCTTTTAATAAATAATACATTTTTCGAATGTACAATTTGAATGTGTTCTGTTTTATTGGTGTGTATACATGTGAAGTCTTGTCATTGCCTTTTCTTAAATACCCCCCTGTGGAGAAAATTAAGTTTTTAATGTTGGTTATGTGTATGTGGTGTTTTTAATATGCTTTAAGACAAACCATGTGCAAAGACATAAGTCAACACCACTGCCATTGCATTGAGAATTTTCTCCTTAAAACTGCACTGAACCAAACAAAACGAGATTTGAAATCGATCATTGTTCTCTACATCACAAATATGTTGTAACCAATCATGACGTCAACATGCAGGGCGGGCTTTAGCATATCATTAACTATGCTGCGAAGCAGAGGAGTCTCAAGAGAAGCCAGGTAGGTCATCCCAGTATATTTGTCTGTTGATATAAAATCAGGTACATTTAGCAATATAGTGGGTGAATTATGTATATGATGTATATTACGATGATGAACTATATGCCTTTCTCCACAGATGTTCTAAATTGTTCAAAGTGTTTCTAAGGATACTGATTTTTAGAAGGAAGACTAAGATGGAGAATGGGAAAATAGTTTGTGTAACATTAGCAATACAGCAAAAGGCTAATCACATTACTTACCACTATGTGTCTGATGTTGAAGAGAGCGATACATAAAACGCATTACAATTTTCTGATACATCGACTTGTAGACATGCCTGTATAATTAATTAATTAATTAAAACATATATATGGCTGATTAAACCAGTATTTATTCTTGCCAATGTGCAGTGACAGCGTTTTCTATTGTAAAGTAGAGCGAGTGGATCAGGTACTCTGTGGAGGCAGGGCTAATTTGCATATTCATGGAAAGAGCCGCAGCCGTGCCCCTAGGTCGAGGTGGGGTGGCGGCCATCCTAGAGGGAGTGGAGGAGTCGCCGGAGTTCACCGTAGGCCGGAGCCTGCTTTCATCTACCATGATGGGGAGGAGCAGGGAGCGTGGGGACTCAGGGAGTAGAGCGCAGTCTCGGGAGTGCCCCCCGGCCTGCGAGGGACGATTGGGGTATGTGGCGAGCAACGAGGCTGAGGGACCATGAGAGCAGGATCGTGTCTCATGGAGGAGTGACGGGAGCATAAAGGAGGAGTGACGACAGTGAAGGACGAGAGAAGACCAGGCCTGGACTTTACTTTGAGTTTTGTTTACGTTGTATGTGTGTGTGGCAGTCGTCCATGAGGGGCTGCCTGCGGTTTACTTTTGTTTTCTTTATTTATTTGATTAGTCTTTGTTGAATGTTCGCTGGTTCCTGCCTCCATCCTTCCCATATCTACGAACTGTGGTACAGTGGGATATATTAGGCAGCAAGTGAACATTTTGTCCTCAAAGTTGATGTGTTAGAAGCAGGAAAAATGGGCAAGTGTAAGGATTTGAGTGAGTTTGGCAAGGGCCAAATTGTGATAGCTAGACGAGTCAGAGCATCTCCAAAACTGCAGCTCTTGTGAGGTGTACCCTGTCAAAAGTGGTCAATGTCTGTCAAAAGTGGTCCAAGGAAGGAACAGTGGTGAACTGGCGACAGGTTCATGGGGGGCCATTGTCATTGATCCATTGTGGGGAGCGCAGGCTGGCCCTGTCCACCACTGAAATTGCCAAAACTTCATGTGGATGGCCATGTGCGTCTGCGTGTGCGTCACTCACCTGGGGAACACATGGCACCAGGATGCACTATGGGAAGAAGGCATAACATTATAAGCTCAAACTGCTGCATAACACACGAGAATTAACCTCATTGGTTCTTGGTGAAGCTCAAACGTGCTGCCTAAAATATGAAAATGTACCTTAGTAGTTCTTGCAGAAGCTTAATGTGCTGCCTAACACGAGAATGGACCTCAATGGGTCTTGCTGAACCTCAAACGTGCTGCATAACACATGAAATTCATTGCTTCTAGCTGAAGCGCAAACATGCTGCGTAACATGAGAATGGACCTAATTTCTTCTTGCATGTCAAGCAAACATGCTTGGGCTTCCGTTGGTTTACCACAACTGATTTGTGAGTTTATGAATGTTTATGTGAATAAAAGCCTAAATTCTATCTGTTCATCATATAAAGCGATCATGTCTCTTCAGAACATTTTGGAGTAAACCGCTGCAATGCAAATGCTCATGGTGAGTCCACACTTTAATGACATAATGACACTTTGACCATTGGGTAGAAGTTGCACATATTGGCCGCAAAGAAGGTGCTGAAACCTAAATTGAAAAAATGGGAAACCCGATGGTCAGACACTGGGGATTTCACTTTGAAAGTCTCATGAAACGTACAAGTAGCAATATGATATAATTTTATAGGAATGTCACCGCAGGCATGCTTTTCCAATGACATGAGGCAGTTTTGTGTGAGACAGAGCTCTTGAGGTAGGTTCCCTTTCGTTCAGTCACTCCGAGTAACGTCAGTGACTGACGAATGGGGGTTTCGCTTAGAAGCCTATCAACTTCGAGATCTAGAAAGCGCCCAATGGCAGTGCCAATGCCATGGGCATGCGGAATTGGCATAGCGGACTCCACCCCACTGCGTGGGTATATCAGGAAGAACGCTGGCAATATCACATTATGTTTCTGCTTCTTCGCATCCCTCTCTGTTGCCAGCCCCCTGGCAGAGCAGACCCCCATTGAACGCGCGTCCTTCCCTGGTCTCCTCTGTCAGGGCGCAGCTGTTAACCATGCCCCCACAGCGGGACGCTACGCCTCCCACGTTCGGGCCGCTAACGCTGCCCCACCCGGGGTACGCCTGTCGTCCGAATGACCCCACTGGTGCAGTACCTGGGAGCATGGCTTCAGCTTCTGGGTCTGTCCCACTGGTTCGCGAGGACCATTAGGTTCAGCTACGTGATTCTGTTTGCGCAGGCTCCTCCCCGCTGCATGCGGAGGTTGCCACCCTGCCGGTGATGGGTGCGATCAAGCCTGTCCCTTTGACCTGAAGGACGCCTACTTCCATGTGTCCATCCTACCTCAACACAGACCGTTCCTACGGTTTGCCTTCGAGGGGCAGGCATCAGTACACGGTTCTCCCATTCGGGCTATCTCTGTCCCCTCGCGTCTTTACGAAGGTCACCGAGGCAGCCCTTGCGCCACTCAGGCAGCACGGGGTTCACATCCTGAACTACCTCGATGACTGGCTCATACTGGGCCACTCTCGAGAGCAGGTGTGCGAACACAGAGATCTTGTTTTCCAGCATCTAGCCCGCCTGGGCCTTCGGGTCAACTGGGAGAAGAGAAAAATCTGCCCAGCACAGAGGATCTCTTTTCTCGGTATGGAGATCGACTCGGTCACCATGTACGCGCAGCTTACGAGCGAGTGCGCGCAGTCACTACTGACTTTCCTCCGTCAAATCAAGAGCAAGAGCGCAGTTCCACCGAAACTATTTCAGAGGCTCCTAGGGCATATGGCATCTGCAGCCGTGGTAACGCCGCTTGGATTGATTCATATGAGACCGCTTCAGCATTGGCTTCGCGATCGAGCCCCGAGATGGCAGACAGGCACGCTCCGGGTCCAAGTGACTCGAGCCTGCCTTCAAACCTTCCCCCCGTGGTCGAACCTCAGTTTTCTACGGGCCGGGTGCCCTTAGAACGAGCTTCCAAACATTTGGTTGTGTCAACAAATGCATCCACCACAGGCTGGGGGGGCCATGTGCAATGGACATGCAGCCACGGGCTCCTGTACAGGACCCTAGCGCCTCCTGCATGTCAATTGCCTCGAGTTGCTGGCAGTACGGTTCGCCCTGCACCGTTTCTGAGCGTTGCTCAAGGGTCAACATGTGCTAGTCAGGACGGACAACACGGCCACAGTAGCGTACATCAACCACCAGGGGGGTCTACGCTCCCGCTGGATGTCTCAACTCACCCGCCATCTCGTCCTATGGAGTCAGAAGCATCTGAGTTCCTTTTGTGCTGTCCATATCCCGGGAGAACTGAACCATGCAGCCGACGAGCTCTCACGATGTCAGCCACTCCCTGGGGAATGACAACTCCATTCCCAGACGGTCCAGCTGATTTGGAAACAGTTCGGCGACGCGCAGGTAGATCTGCTTGCCTCCCATGACTCTTCCCACCGCCGCCTGTTTTACTCCCTGACCGAGGGCACGCTCGGCACGGATGCACTGGCGCACAGCTGGTCGCGGGGCCTGGGCAAATATGCGTTCCCCCCAGTGAGCCTTCTAGCACAGCTACTGTGCAAGATCAGGGAGGACAAGGAGCAGGTCCTTCTGGTCGCCCCGTATTGGCACAGCCGGACCTGGTTCCCGGAACTCTTACTCCTTGCGACAGCCCCTGCCTGGCCTTTTCCTCTGAGGAAGGACCTCCTATCTTAGAGACGGGCACCCTTTGGGACCTGCGTCCCGATCTGTGGAACCTCCACATGTGGCTCCTGGATGGGATGCGGCAGGTTTGAGTATGCAGCCACCTGCGGTGGTGGCTACTATCACTTCCGCTAGGGCAGAGTCTTCCAGACATGCCTATGTGTTAAAGTGGAACCTCTTCGTCACCTGGTGTTCTTCTTGGCAAGAAGACCCCTGGAAATGCCCGATCTGGTCCGTGCTCTTGTTTCTCCAAGAAGGGTTGGATCGAAGGCTGTCTCCTTCCACCTTTAAAGTGTACGTGGCCGCTATATCTGCCCACCACGACCTCCTGGACAACAAAAAGGTAGGTCAGCACGACCTGGTAATCAGGTTCCTGAGGGGAGCAAGGAGACTAAATCCTCCTCGCGCTCCCCTCGTGCCCTCTTGGGACATCTCAGTTGTGTTAGATGCTCTGCAGAGGCCTCCCTTCGAGCCATTGCATTCCTGTCTATGAAAACGGCTCTCCTGATCGCTTTTGGCCTCCATCAAGAGGGTAGGGGACTTGCGGGCATTTTCCGTTGACAAAGTGTGCCTGGAATTCGGGCCGGCTAACTCTCACGTGATCCTGAGACCCCGGCCTGGATATGTGCCCAAGGTTCTCACCACTCTGTTTAGAGACCAGGTGGTGAACCTGCAAACGCTGCCCTTGGAGGAGGCAGACCCAGCCTTGGCACTGCTCTGTCCAGTACGCGCCCTCCTTGCTTACGTAGACAGAACGCAGTGTTTCAGGACCTCAGACCAGCTCTTTGTCTGTTATGGTGGGAAGCTGAAGGGAAAGGCTTTCTCAAAGCAAAGGCTGTCTCACTGGATAGTGGACACCATTGTTTTGGCGTACCAGCAGCAGGGGCACACTCCACCTGGTTACATACGTAACGTCTCAGTTACGTATGTAACCCTCGTTCCCTGAGGAGGGAACGGAGATGTAACATCCCTCTGCCACATCCGCTGTACCGCTGAAACGGCCGGGAGTTCAGCCTTGGCTCCTCAGCAGGTAACATAATTCGATATTGCCAGCATTCTTCCTGATATACCCACGCGGAGGGGCAGAGTCCGCTATGCAAATTCCACATGACAATGGCATTGGCACTGCCATTGGGCGCTTTCTAGATCTCAAAGTTGATAGGCTTTCTAAGCGAAAACCCCATTCGTCAGTCACTGACATTACGTCTCAGTTCCCTCCTCAGGGAACAAGGGTTACATACATAACTGAGACGTTTTCTAATCAAGCAGAGCTTCAGTGAGCCAAGTCTGTTCTGCAGGGGATACAGATTTTTTTTTTTTAAAAGGTCCAGAGGAAGAAAGAAATAGACTCAACAGTTTTAATCTGTTTGGATTAAGTGGGATTTAACCTCATCCCAGCTGGTCCCCATGACTCTGTACTGGCTATGTTCATATGGATGTATTGTGGAGAAAATGAGCTTTGTGTTTGTTTTCATGTGCCAGTGCCTTTAGGTTGATTTAGTCTGGGAATTAAACTCTTCATTGCATTTCTATTCAACCAAACAATACAGAGGGGTTGTTTTTTTCAATAGGGGTGAGTTGAATTCATTCAGAACTTATATAAACCTAGTTCTGAACCACCAGATTTAATTTAGGCATTTTTATTCTTGTAGCCATGGTAACTACAGAAGAAACAGATTTTCCTCTTTTATTAATAAGCTCCATCATCAGTCTATCTATGTGACAAATGTTCAGGTGCTTTGGAGGCTGACATGCACGCTCTCTTTCAAAGGTGTGTACATGTCTCTCACTCACTCACTCACTCACTCACAAGCTCTCTCTCTCACACGCGCACGCGCACACGGACACACACACACACACTGTGTGTACAGGTGTGTACATGTCTCTCACTCTCTCACTCACTCACACGCACTCTCTCGCTCTCACACACACACACACACACACACAAATGAACAGACTTGAAATAAAACATACAATTTTTGTTTGTTTTGTAAATTTAATTTTTGTACATTTATTTTTGTACAACCATATATTCATGGTGGTTTTCTGTTCTCTACTGAAATAATGCATTCAGGTTTTTGTTTATTTAAGTCACAGCTCCTACACAGAGGCAGTGTGCTTATACTTCACAAATATTACCTATAGGCCTACACATTCACACTATAAGTGAATTTACAGAAAATCAGCACACTCCTATAAATACATTATCTTGCATGCAAATCTACATATACAAAATCACTACGGATGTTTTCAAATCTGTAATAAAGCATGCCATGCACACACTCTCTTCGACACACACCCAAATACACACAGACACCCCTCCCCTCTTGTATCCAAGCAGTTTAGGCAGAGATCAACCCATACACCCCCACCCCACCCTATTCTACTGCCACACCATCCTACTGCCTACATTCCACCCTCCTGCCCCTCTCCTTTTCTATTGGAGGACAGAAATTAGGGGCAAAAGCAAGGGGATGGTGTGGAGAATGTATTGCTTCTGTGTCTTGTGTATGTACTAATGTGTAGGACATTTAAGGAGAGAGAAGGTGACTTCATATTATTTTGGAACGTTTAAATTATGAAATTTTGTGAAATTCTTCAACAGACTAGAAGAATTTCCAAATGTGAAAACAGGAAATTAATTTGGTTATGTGCACAATATATATCTATATTTTTTTAGAAATGTTATTCTGAAATTGCACTTTTAAAAAATTGCATGTGTTCTATTTTGCTTGTTTACAAAGCAAATGTTTGACTGCATCTTGCCATAACAGAAATGAATTGGAGTAAACTGCTGGGATTATTTTATATGTCTGGAGGAGAAAGGGTTAGAGAAAGGCGGAGCGAATGATGTGCTTACTCACTCATAATGCCCGACTATGTCGTGTCTGTCTCTCTCCCCCTGCTGTGTTCATTCAGAGTGCTCCATTAGTACTCACGCGAGCTACCAACACACACACTTTCTGCAACACTGCGGTGACACACAAATTAGAGCACACATGCAAACCCACACGTATGAAATCCTCATAAAATATTGAACAAAAAATTTACAATAATATAGCATTAATATACATTCATATATGCAAACAAACACAGTCACAATTATCATAATTTCACAATTATAATTGCAGAGCTGCTTTCTTTTATAGATAGTAGAGAAACATGATATAGCTGTTGATTGGCTGTATTGTAGTGACACCTCCTTAATATGGCACGTGCTTGGCTGCAGTGACACAGTTTTTCTACATGCTGTGGTGTTTCACATTCATGACACACATGCACACAAGCATTAAATTAATTACAGAACGTTTCAATGCACTTGACCTGTTTCTCACCCAGGTCATATAGATGCCGTCATGCTTATTGTGCAAAACAATAAGCATGGTTCTCCGATAAATCTGAGCCATTCAGAAGAATTAAACAAATCTATCCAACCAAATTTCCCAAAATGCTTGTGCTGTGAATGTCACGTTTACACAAAGGAAAACTGGTGCGAGGATTCAAGTGCAGATGAAAAAGGATTTATTAACAAAAACAAACATAAACACAAAACAAAAACACACGAGGGGGAAAAAAAACATAATAAGAAACAAAAGACAACTTACACAAACCAACAAAGATCACGGGGAACTGGGAGACGTAGACATTACAAGGATCCGACAAAGACTGACAAACACAAGGGGTATATAAAGGGGAGAAATCAAGCTGGGAATGAGGTGGCACAGGTGGGGCAAATGAAACCAATAATCAGATAACAAGGGGGAGGGATCAAACAATGACAGAGGCACATGGCCACACTAACAAAACCCACATGTGCACACAACACAGGACAGGCATGTGACATAACCCCCTCTCTACGGAGCGGCTATCAGATGCTCCATCAGCCGAGGGCGGGCAAGAAAGACAGACCAGGAGGGACGGGAGGGACAGACCAGGAGGGACGGGAGGGACAGACCAGGGAGGGACGGGAGAGGGACAGACCAGGGCGGCACGGGAGGGACGGACCAGGGCGGCACGGGAGGGACGGACCAGGGCGGGACGGGGGACGGACCAGGGCGGGACGGGAGGGACGGACCAGGGCGGCACGGGAGGGACGGACCAGGGCGGCACGGGAGGGACGGACCAGGGCGGCACGGGAGGGACGGACCAGGGCGGCACGGGAGGGACGGACCAGGGCGGACGGGAGGGACGGACCAGGACGGACGTGAGGGACAGACCAGGGGCGGGGCGGGGGGGCGGACCAGGGGCGGGGCGGGGGACGGACCAGGGCGGGGCGGGAGGGACGGACCAGGACGGGGCGTGAGGACAGACCAGGGCGGGGGGGGACAGACCAGGGCGGGGGGGGACAGACCAGGGGCGGGGGGGACAGACCTGGGAGAAACAGATAAGGAAGGGGAAAACAAGGGAGGGACAGGGAACACAAACAGTTCAGGCGGCCAGGGGCCGGAGTGGCCAGCAGAGTTCAGGCGGCCGGAGGGGCCGGAGTGGCCAGCAAAGTTCAGGCGGCCGGGGGGGCCGGAGTGGCCAGCAGAGTTCAGGCAGCCAGGGGGGCTGGAGTGGCCAGCAGAGTTCAGGCGGCCGGGGGAGCCGGAGTGGCCAGCAGAGTTCAGGCGGCCGGGGCGGCCAGCAGAGATCAGGTGGCCGGGATGGCCAGCAGAGTTCAGGCGGCCGGGGGAGCCGGAGTGGCCAGCAGAGTTCAGGCGGCTCGGGCGGCCAGCAGAGATCAGGCGGCCGGGATGGCCAGCAGAGTTCAGGCGGCCGGGATGGCCAGCAGAGTTCAGGCGGCCGGGGGAGCCGGAGTGGCCAGCAGAGTTCCGGCTGCCGGGTCGGACTGCAGAGTTCAGGCTGCCGGGGCGGACTGCAGAGTTCAGGCTGCCGGGGCGGCCAACAGGGTTCAGGCGGCCGGGGCGGCACATCCAGCACAGTGTCCGCCGGAAACGGGTCCGCCGGAAACGGGACCCCCGGCTCAGGGTCCGCCGGAAACGGGACCGCCGGCTCAGGGTCCGCCGGAAACGGGACCGCCGGAAACGGGACCGCCGGCTCAGGGTCAACCGGCTCAGGGTCCGTCGGCTCAGGGACCGCCGGCTCAGGGTCCGCCGGAAACGGGACCGCCCGGCTCAGGGTCCGCGGAAGCGGGACCGCCCGGCTCAGGGTCCGCCGGAAACGGGACCGCCGGAACGGGACCGCCGGCTCAGGGTCCGCCGGAAACGGGACCGCCGGCTCAGGGTCCGCCGGCTCAGGGTCCGTCGGCTCAGGGTCCGTCGGCTCAGGGTCCGTCGGCTCAGGGTCCACCGGCACAGGGTCCGTCGGCATAGGGTCCAACGGCATAGGGTCCTCCGGAACTGGGACCACCGGAATAGGGATCACCGGAACAGGGACCACCGGGACTGGGACCACCGGGACAGGGACCGCCGGCACAGGGACCACCGGCACAGGGACCACCGGTACACGATCCACCGGAACCGGGACCAACGGCACAGGGACCGCCGGCACAAGGACCACCGGAACACGATCCACCGGCACAGGGACCACCGGCACACGATCCACCGGAACAGGGACCACCGGAACACGATCCACCGGCACAGGGACCACCGGAACAGGGACCACCGGAACAGTCACGGAGCATGCTTTCCCTCTTCTCCTCTGCTTACGGACCACGGGGACCCGATCCACCGGAACAGGATCCACCGGAATGGGGGCCACCGGAGCGTGGACCACTGGAAGTGGGTCCACCGGAGCTGAGACCACTGGGGTGGAGGCCACCGGAGCAGGGACCATCAGGGCAGGGAACATCTCCCTGGCCGCTCTCTCCTGCTGGTGAGCGATGCCCTCCACCATTGCCTCAAAGGAACAGTGGTCAAAGGCCCTCCTGAGTCCCCAGTCCAGGGTGTAACATGTATTACATATATGATATGTAACAAGGGGACTCTGTATAAGGGAACAGGTCTATTTAGCTCAAAGTAATGAATTAATTAATTCATAGGGAATTTTGCAGGAGTCTATTTTACGACCGAGCAAATGACTCGTCTAGCGTTCATTTGAACAGGCCGTAACTATCGACTCTGCAGCGGATATTAATATCCACAGTATAGTGAAACACTATTTAATAGCCAGGTAATTTAGAACGGCAGTTCAAGACATTAAAATTCGCAAGCACATAACACAAGAACACTTATCTTTAATTTATAAACACAGCTTTATTGATTACTCTAACACGTAAAACTAGAATCTAACAAAAACAAACATACAAACATTCACACGCGTTGCAGAAAGGAGGGAAGTAAAGAGTGAGTTTTAAGAGAGAGAGAGAGATGAAGTCCCAAGTTTCTAGCAGTATCTGCATTTATAACACATGACCTGAATGAACCACCGGTTTTGACTTAAACCCTCCTATCGTTGCTTAGGCGGGGTTATTCAATTTGATATCAATGCACCAGTTCAGTTTAGAATCTGGAGGTTACTTGCGTTTGTCGCGCGTGTCATCATTGAACGGGGATTCTCTCTCGATCCTGGCTGGAAAGGGGTTTCCCGGTTCTTTGTGATTCGCGGAAGGTCTGGTCGTGTCTTTGATGGGTGTCTTGGGGGATCTTGGGGAGCCAACCACATGGCGTGTTGGCTGCTGGATGAGGGGGTCTCGTGGCTGTTTGAAGTTGAAGCGCCGCTGGAGATTCGTTGAGAAGCTGCGGCGAAACTTAGAACACGAGACTCATGGAAAGAAAATAAACATAAGTAAAAGAAAGGAAAGTGAGAGTTCTAGATGGCTTGAATGAAATTCAACCCATTCTGGTCTGCCACCTTTGGAGTTCTCCAACTCCTTCTTCGAGGTGGACTACGAAATCAGGAACAGCAGGAAGGACAAACAGGCGAACAGCAGGCTCTACATCAGGCTTTTCTTCAGGCTCACATCAGGGTTACATCAGCGAAGGGAGTCTCTGCTCTTATAGATAAGATTCGAGCGCCGCCCACTTTCGGGTTGACCCAATCGTGTCTGTCAGTTTTTTGGCGCGCAAAAGTTCTTTGTTCAGTTCGGTTACACCTCCTGGCTGCTGGACAGATGGAGCAGTTTATCCATTACAAAGCTGGTATTCTAATAATAAAACTTTTCCTGTAAATTATTTTACAAGATTCGGTACTATTGAGTTTTTCTGAATGAGACGGTACTAAATACTATAATATTAAGAGTTGAGAGTACAGAGATACAAGAATTCCACAGTAACTAGAATACATAGTTTGATTTACATAAAGTACACACCCTAGACATTTTACTACATCGTATAAAAACGATTGATCCATATATGTGTTCATGTGGGTGTAAAGAGACAGTCCGCATGTCTTGGGACTGTGTGGATGATTCAGAGGTCACCACATGTGTCGTGTGGGTGTAAAGTGTCTTTGGGCATTCGACAGATGGCTGGGTTACCGTCCGTTCGGTAATCACTGGTTTAGTGATTTGATGCAGTTTATACGTATCAAGGTTTCTGTGGGTTTCCTTGATTTTCTACTGAGTGCTGGAATCTCTAAGGAATTTATGGTGTCACAGAGCCAGTCTTAGAAGTTACTTTGTCGATGGGGGAAGGGAAGAAACTGCATGTGGACCAATGAGAAGTCCCTTACTTCCTGGCTTGGTACCACGGGTGTCGTAAATCTTTGTCAGCTTGTTGTGGCGAGAGAGGGGTCCAGGCCGTAACTGGCCCTGGAATGTTGAGTTAATTTTGTGTGGACTCATGTTTGAATGAATCATCTGTAAGATTAATTTGTGTCTGTTGCGGCCACAATTGCTACATATCCCCCCTTCGTTAGGCGATGTGTCGGGATGAAGACATCGGCGACGCTGGAGAAACACAGGCAGAAGAAGCAGACACATACACAACAAACAACAAGACAACACCTCCATGACTGGCCACTGTACTGGTGCAGGGCATTATATTGAGTACTAACGGTTTTCATGTTTAGAAGTTTTAGTTTTAAATTTACTCAATATGGTTAGCACGTTAGCGTAGCGTAGTACAATTTTGGAATTGTTACTTTACTTTGGTCGGGTGCGGTGCCTCGTTGACCAAATTTTGTGATTTAAATTTGTTTTGTTTGTTTCCTCTTCTTTTTTTTTTCTTCTCTAACTTGTGTTAGGTTGAGTTCGTTTTACCTTTCATCATGATCTGGTGACATCACTTGTGGTCAAATGATGTGACCCATCAATTACAGAGCTCTCTAGCTCACACTCGTTTTTCGGTGGCTTACAGATTTGAGGCGTGGTGCGTCAATCCTGCTATCATGCCCTTGACCCTTATGGGGATAGGCAGGCATATTACCTAATAAACGAAGAAGGAAAGTAAAGGAAGGGGTGAAACAAAACAAATCAGTTAGGTGTTTCTAAGTCTGGCCTACAACTACCGTTGCAGCTAACGTGTCATGTACCACAAAGTGATGGGAGGTGTTTTGCTTGTGGGGTAGATTGTGACATGTTTCCTATGATGAGTGTAGCAAAATTGAGGTTGAGCTAGTTTATGAGGCCAGTTTCTACCTGTGGGAAGAACATGTTTGCTGGATGTTTTTCATGGTAGACGTGGATAACTGGTCCTGTAAGTTAGCGAGTATGTAAGTCGTGTAGTGTATGCATGGTCAGATCTGTTTCAGTCTGTTTTGCTCCCCCCTTTTCTCAAAGGCTTGCCCTCATCGCTATTGGCTTAGTTTTGCTGGGCTTAGATGAAGATTGGTTTGTTGCATCTTTGCCTTGAAAAGGGATTGTCTGTGACCTAATGGGAGTCAGTTCAGTAAGGCAGGAAGTTCTTTGGCCCACGGTGAGAGGTAGTTTGGCATGGCTGTGCTGAGCCGTGGTGCAAAACTTCATCTCCTACGTTGCATTCCTCTTGTGATGCCTTCTGGTTGTGACAGACTTGCTGACCATCCGTGCTTACTGTGTTTGCTCTAACGCTAACATGGTTCATGAGCTTGTTAGATGGTTTCTTGGTAAGTGATGGGTACCCAGAACGGTGTTTTCTGGTACCTCTATGTTGTCATCTGTAGTTGACTGTGAGAGACCCTTTTGTTCTGTGTTGTTGTAGAACAGGTGGTCGTCATCTTCATTGTGAAGGTCTCCTGGATGACCAATGGCATTCCACGTCATCGCTAGTCAGTGAGCATGACTCATCTCTGTGGTCATCCATGTTTTCCCTGCTTTCCATGAAGACTTTAATTTGCCTCATTAGATCTCCCATGGCTTCTGAGGGGAAACTTGGAGTTCTCTCCCTTCTTGGCTCTGGTTGCTGTTTGGAAGCAGGCTTGAGTTCACCTCTGACCACGTAGCGCTCGTCGTTGGCGTCGTCTCGCTGTTGTCTTGTTCTTGGGCGTGCTCAGTGTTGTGCTTAACTGAGTGTTGCCCAGGTGGGTTTCGTTGACGATTACCCACGTTAGATGCTCTTGACTTTGTTGGATGATGATGGCCTATGGTGTCTTTAGGGTTTCTTGAGAAGCGTGGCTGGTCCCATGGCTTTTCCCAGCGGTTGGTGTGGTAGCTGTCATGGAAGTCACGTTCTCTGTGCTCTTTAAGATGGACTGTGGTATGGTCATGCCACTGGGTGTCATCCAGTGCACGGCTTGGGTCTTGACTGACAGAGGTTGGAACTGTGGATGTTCCCAAACCTTTCTTTGTGGCCATCTTTTGTTTGAGGTAGGCCTTGTGTGTCAGGTCACGTAGCTGTTGGATTGTCATCGTGTCTGGGCAGGCCATGATGCCTAGATGACGACTTACTCCCGGGTGCAGGTTATGTGCACCAAAGTAGGCTTGTCGAAAACGGCTGTAGTAGGCTTGTGAAGTCTCTTGTCGACCTTGTTTGGTTTCCAAGGCGATAACCAGTCCGTGTTCAGACTCTGGGCCTGGAAATTCTTTAATCAATGTCTCACGTAGGAGCTGGTAGTTGTGCTTTACGTGAACATGTTGCCGGTCTAGAAAGCGTCGTACCTCGTGACTGGATGTGGCTCTGAGGAGGTAGAACCTGTCTCGGTCGGTCACATGAGGTCTCGCCTCTAGGTAGAAGTCAATATCTTGAAGGTAGCCCTGGATGTTGTGGCCCTCCATGGAATGTTGATTGAACTGTGTGAAGTTCTTAGCGAGCTTGTCAAGGTCTTTAACCGTCATCTTCTGTGCAGCTTCAGAGTTTGCTTGGAAGAGCTCTCTTTGGTTGGCAGGGAAGAGTTCTGTGGTGATGGCCATTCACTTCCGTCGTATGACAGTTCTTGAAAAGGGGACTTTGCTCTCCTCAGCAGTAGTGATGCTGAGGGAGTTCTCTCCCTTCTTGGCTCTGGTTGCTGTTTGGAAGCAGGCTTGAGTTCACCTCTGACCACGAGCGCTGTCGCTTGGCATCGTCCTCGCTGTTGGATCAGATGGTTCATCTCAGTGCTGTACCTTTCAAGGTGGTCTTCCAGAGCATTGATTTCAAAGTTCTTGTCTTTAATATCAGCGTTGGCTTTCTTTAGTCGATGTTCAGCAGACTGGAGTTGGTTTACCAGGTGTTTATGTGCAGTCTATAGTTCTTGTTTGTCACGTTCAGCGACTACAAGGGCTTCTTGGAGCTTCTCAACTTGTTTCTTTGTTTCGTGCTCCACTTCGTCTGGCGCTTTGAGTTTGTCTTGAGCTGAGCTGGTCTGTGCAGCGTTGAGTGTGCATCAGCTCTCTCAGGAACTCAGTGGTCTGACGCTTGAAGTCGTCCTGGACTTTCACTTCCAGCTTGTCTATGCGGTTTTGGGCACGTGTCAGCTCCTCTTGAAGGTGGGTGATGTGCTTGTCACTTAGTTTCAGCTGGGCTGTGAAGGCATTGCTTAGGGAACAGGTGATCTTGGCTAGTTCCACGTGGTTGTTGTTCTGGCTTGAATCTTGTGTCAGAACCTTCTCAGAATCATGATTATTATTAAAAATAATAACAGTTCTATTGTCTTTGGCATGAGGCAGTCTGTAATGCCTCTGAGCCAGGCATCCACATCTTCCCCTTGGGTAGTGGTGCATGTCGTCCGTGACATGTTGGTATGCCGGGAGAAGTGACTGACACAGATCTGTGTGGGGTATAAGCCTATGTGTGGTGGAACAGCTAAGTGTCGTTTCAGCGATTGTACACCAATTGTGAAGTGTGGCGATGGCTAAGTGTTGGTCTCAGTATAGACAGGTCGGCTAGTGATGCGACTACTGTCACTCAACAAGATAAGGGAAAGAGAGAGAAAACAGAAAAGGTTAAAACCAATTACAAAAAGAATAATAATTCTTCAAAGGGAGAAATATGTTTTCCTAATAACTATTTCCTATCAACGAAAATCTGTTTCCAAAAGGTAGACAATAGTATTGTTTATCTTCGAAAGAAAAATAATACAATAATAATGCTGATACCTTTTCTTAATCTGACAGGATTGACACCACACACCTTACAGGCTGACCGCTTTCTGCAGGGATGCTTTGAAGGCGACGGTTGCTCAACACTTGTCTCTGTTAAATAAACTTGGATACAAGGTCAAAATTTTGAATTGCGTTTGCACATGCAGGGAGAGTATGGAGAACAAGGAGGGTTTGATTACCAATCAAATGCCTAATGGTTTGTTTCTCTGGGAGAGATTTTTCTTTCTCTTTGTTCAGAAACAATCAATGGTTCATCCAGGCTTGTTCCCTACACATGTGAAGAATAAGATGGAATAAAGCAGGACAGGACAGAGAAGACGTGAGGAAGAAGGGGAAAGGAAGGAGATCGGGTCCACACCTTTATGTCTGACTACGCGTATAGAATTGATAGTTGATGGACAACTAAAACCCAAAATAAAAATCGAGTCAAAGAGGCTTGTCTCTGATTTATTTTGAAACTCGTAGTGAGATAGCACTGTCTCCTATGGAGGCTCAGCTGTGTGGTTCCCAAGAAGGAGGAAAGGTAACGCAATAAAATAATGACTCAGTGTGAGTCTAAATTATTTTGGTTATAGGCAAAATTTTGGTGATTTATACCTAAAGTAATTAGACCTAAATGAGGAATTTAGAAATTCAGAAAATTAGGAAATTTCAAAATAGTGAAAATGATTTTAAAATCAATTAAAATGACTTTGAGAAATACAATTTTCAATCAAATGTTTTTCCTGTCATTAAAGTCAAACTTGACAATTAATAATTGCAAACCAGCATTTCCCTTTTCAAGTACATGCAGGTAAAGTAATTAATAATTGTGTACTGATATTTTCCCTTTCAAGTAAAATATAAAGTAATAAGTATCACTTTAACGGTGTTTAAACAGACACTGTATGCTATTACTGCTGATGCCTGAACCTAATGCTAAAGCTTTAGCAAATGGGCTTCAAATGTAAACAACTGCTTTGATTAGCTTAGCCGATAGCTACTGGAGGTTTGTTTACACTCTGGATGCCAGTTCAGAGTTCACCCGGAAGCGCTGGTTAGGACTTCCGGTCCCTAGTCGTTACTATGGCGACCAAATACACGCTAGTGGCACACACGTGAATTGCAAACAGCTTGGATACAGTTAGGGAAGTTACATGAGAATGTTGGCACTTTTCAAACTGTACACATAACGATTTGCACGTAATCGAGCCTATTACGTGACAAGTCGGCCAATTTCAACACTAGAAATAACAATAGGAACACCACTCGTAGCTGGTTTTACGCAGTGGGGCTTATCACTCAGTTTGTTAAGAGTGAGATTAATTTAATAAGCTACAGCTTTGTGCTGTAGATAGAACAGCGATCTCGGCGGATCGTCTCTCTGTGCATATACATCAACAGGGTTCCTTTGCTGTTGATTCTTTCAATGTCAGCTTAAATCACTCCATTTTAAATAACACTGGAACACGCAGTGTTAATGCGAACGGCAAGCGTTTAGCTGCTTCGAGGTTATGCTGCACAGCAAAATCCTCAGTGTTAAATGTACACTGCGAGTGTATATAAGAGTCCACTATGAGTCCACACTCAGAGTGTTAAAAGGTAACACCGAATCAGTGTTGAAGTTAATGAGATAATTAAGTGATGATTGAGGATTAATGATGAACGCCTGCTGTTAATAAGCTGTTACCTGATGATAACAAGCAGAATCACTAAAGGAAAGAGAAATTCAATAACTACAACTGACTTCAGCCACAGCCTTAGATGAAATCAACTGAAGATAAAAGAAGACATTAAATATCTGAAGATCTCAGCAGAGGAGGATTAAACAACTCCACAAACAGCATTACCAGCTTCACACATTACTAACCACACTGACTTTATTTCTGTCAGACGTCTACAGAAGCTCTTATTTTAATAGAGTTTGTTTTTTTATGTCACCATTATGGTGATCAGTGTTTTCTTTAGTTGGGCAGTTTGACGACTTTTTAATGTTAGTGTTTCTCTGGCTGCTGTATCTGGGTTTGCTATGGGAAGAAAAGCAGAGAAAACACAATCTGATGCTGTTCGCTGCTTGATGATCAGGATATGATCGTTGTGTAGCGGTTTTAGTCTCCGATCTAATGACTGAATATGAGCAACATACTATTAACTTTGTTTTACTGTGATTCTAGAAAAGATCCAGCACAGGTTTAATCTTGGCGTGTTGGCTGCTGGATGAGGGGTCTCGTGGCTGTTTGAAGTTGAAGCGCTGGAGATTCGTTGAGAAGCTTTGCTAAACTTAACTTAGAACACGAGACTCATGGAAAGAAAATAAACTTAAGTAAAAGAAAGGAAAGTGAGAGTTCTAGATAGCTTGAATGAAATTCAACCCATTCTGGTCTGCCACCTTTGGAGTTCTCCAACTCCTTCTTCGAGGTGGACTACGAAATCAGGAACAGCAGGAAGGACGAACAGGCGAACAGCAGGCTCTACATCAGGCTTTTCTTCAGGCTCACATCAGGGTTACATCAGCGAAGGGGGTCTCTGCTCTTATAGATAAGATTCGAGCGCCGCCCACTTTCGGGTTGACCCAATCGCGTCTGTCAGTTTTTTGGCGTGCAAAAGTTCTTTGTTCAGTTCGGTTACACCTCCTGGCTGCTGGACAGATGGAGCAGTTTATCTGTACAAAGCTGGTATTCTAATAATAAAACTTTTCCTGTAAATTATTTTACAAGATTCGGTACTATTGAGTTTTTCTGAATGAGACGGTACTAAATACTATAATATTAAGAGTTGAGAGTACAGAGATACAAGAATTCCACAGTAACTAGAATACATAGTTTGATTTACATAAAGTACACACCCTAGAAATTTTACTACATCGTATAAAAACGATTGATCCATATATGTGTTCATGTGGGTGTAAGTCCGCATGTCTTGGGACTGTGTGGATTATTCAGAGGTCACCACATGTGTCGTGTGGGTGTAAAGTGTCTTTGGGCATTCGACAGATGGCTGGGTTACCGTCCGTTCGGTAATCACTGGTTTAGTGATTTGATGCAGTTTATACGTATCAAGGTTTCTGTGGGTTTCCTTGATTTTCTACTGAGTGCTGGAATCTCTAAGGAATTTATGGTGTCACAGAGCCGGACTTAGAAGTTACTTTGTCGATGGGGGAAGGGAAGAAACTGCCTGTGGACCAATGAGAAGTCCCTTACTTCCTGGCTTGGTACCACGGGTGTCGTAAATCTTTGTCCGCTTGTTGTGGAGAGAGAGGGGTCCAGGCCGTAACTGGCCCTGGAATGTTGAGCTAATTTTGTGTGGACTCATGTTTGAATGAATCATCTGTAAGATTAATTTGTGTCTGTTGCGGCCACAATTGCTACAAGGGGCTCATCTAGACTATAATTAAAAAGGTCCTTGAGGGCCGAGTCCTCTAATTTGAGCCCCTTGGCCGTCTCCAGGAACTTCCTGGCGAACTTCCTGACCTCTCTCCCCTCCTGACGGAGGAGTTGGAGGACTCGAAACCGGAGAATCCTCTCATATTGAGAACAGGTGGTCAGGTACTCCGGAATCGAGTCCTCTCTCTGCTGAATCCTCGACATGGTCGGATCCTTCCGTCACGTTTACACAAAGGAAAACTGATGCGAGGATTCAAGTGCAGATGAAAAAGGATTTATTAACAAAAACAAAACATAAACACAAAACAAAAACCCACGAGGGGGAAAAAACACATAATAAGAAACAAAAGACAACTTACACAAACCAACAAAGATCACGGGGGAACTGGGAGACGTTAGACATTACAAGGATCCGACAAAGACTGACAAACACAAGGGGTATATAAAGGGGAGAAATCAAGCTGGGAATGAGGTGGCACAGGTGGGGCAAATGAAACCAATAATCAGATAACAAGGGGGAGGGATCAAACAATGACAGAGGCACATGGCCACACTAACAAAACCCACATGTGCACACAACACAGGACAGGCATGTGACAGTGAATGGTCATGGGTATGCTGGAGCAGTGGAGCTTATGACAGTGATAATAAAATCCTGGCTGCAAAAAGAACATTGGTTTTTAATGGAAATTAATCTTTCAATTAATGACAAACATTCTTCTCTGTCATTATTACATTAATGAAAATCCCAAAGACAATTTAATAGAAAATATGATTTAAAATTGGAAAAATAAATCAAAGAGAGAGAGAGAGAGAGAGAGAGAGAGAGAGAGAGAGAGAGAGAGAGAGAGAGGGAGAGGGAGAGAGAGAGGAGGGAATGGTCACTTTAATGGACAGACTAAACGCGCACCTGGTGTGTGTGTGTGTGTGTGTGTGTGTGTGTTGTCATTTTTCTTCTTCCAAAAGGATGAAGGTGAAAAGTGATGCTGATTAGGAACAACCTACTCCATTCCTCCAGGCTTGCTGTATTTGTGTGTGTGCACATGTGTGTGTGTGTGTGTGTGTGTGTGTGTGTGTGTGTGTGTGTGTGTGTGTGTGTGTGTGTGGGCATGTTTTTGTGAAATATCAGGACACAAATGTGTATAATGACATGGGTATGACATAGGTATTACAAAAAGAGGGTGAAATATGCTCATAAATCACAGAAAGTAATCATCTTCACAGAAAGTAAACTGCGCAGTCTCCTGTGATGGGTAGGTTTAGGGGCAGGGGCAGTGTAGGGGGATAGAAAATACGGTTTGTACAGTATAAAATGCATTACGCCTATGGAATGTCCCCACATTTCACAAAAACAAACATGTGTGTGTGTGTGTGTGTGTGTGTGTGTGTGTGTGTGTGTGTGTGTGTGTGTGTGTGTGTGTGTGTGTGTGTGTGTGTGTGTGTCTATTGTGTATTTGGGATAGCAGTCCCCTATGAGAGTACGTATGCGAATGTGTCTGTGTGCATGTGGTGTCATTGAGTTAGTTTGACCATAGCAGTCCCTTCTGATCTGCCCTTGATCTAACACAATTACAGAGAGACTACTAAATAAAGAAGGCAGACAGATAGAGATTATGTAAATTAAGTCTTTTGGCATTACTGGACAGAAGTTCAGCTGTATGTTAGGGGCGTGCCCTGAAACATGCACAAACATTTAGCAATATGAGCACACCTCATTCTGACATGGTATGAACTGAGATGATTTAAAAAAAAAGAAAAAAACTGTCATCATCCACTAATCCCAGGTGAATTTTGCGAATAAATACTGGTCCACATAACTAATGACCAACTAAAATGGGAGATGGAACCTCCCAGCACAGAGCAGTTCTGACAGTAAAATCTATCATTTTAGATTTGCTCTACTGTTGCATTAGGATTATAGCCAATTTAAAGGGGTGGTTCACTCAGAAATGAAACAATTAAATTAATTGTAATGAAATAGTGAACCAATCAAAATTTGTATAGTGTTGAAGACGGAATAGAATGCTATTGCAAATGGATGTTGAATCTGATCTGGGTAAATTAATAAAGAACAATTAAAGGGTTAGTTCACCCAAAAATGAAATTTATGTCATTAATGACTCACCCTAATGTCGTTCCACACCCATAAGACCTCCATTCATCTCCGGAACACAGTTTAAGATATTTTATATTTCATCCGAGAGCTTTCTGGTCCTCCATTAAATCTACAGTGGGTACGGAGCGTATTCAGACCCCCTTAAATTGTTCACTCTTTGTTATATAGCAGCCATTTGCTAAAATCATTTAAGTTATTTTTTTCTCTCATTAATGTACACACAGCAAGAAAAACTGTAATATCACATGGTCCTAAGTATTCAGACCCTTTGCTCAGTATTAATGACCCAGCCAACATTGCCATGTGGGCCCCATGTGGGTTTTTTATGGGCTGCCATTTGGGCCCTTCATGGGCAACCCATGTGGGGCCCGTATAATTTTGTCCACGGCTCCACATGGGCCCCATGTGTGTTAGCCCACAGGGGCACATGATGGGTCCATAGTGGGCTCTAAGTGGGGCCCATTTGTATGTTCATTAAAGGGGCCAACATGGGTCCCATATGGGTTCTAATAAATGGGGCCAAAGTGGGTCACATACAGAACCCTTATGGGGCCCAAATGGGTGATAACACTGAACTCACAAATGGCCCATCTATGGGTTTTTGTGGGACCCCAGTGGGTGAGAACTGGGCCCCATTTATATTTCTTTTTCTTTTTTTATTCCTGTAGGTGAAATGAATGTGCTGATTTGCAAATCCTGCCAACTCTATGTGATGTTTTAATAAACCTGTACCGGACCTAATATGATTTAAAATTACATGAGAAAATATTTCTACTGTGAAGAAAATGACATTCAACTCTAACACATTTTTAACTTTTTATTGATCATAAAAATAAAAAATAAATTCAAACAGGACATTCTACAGTACAGTTCTTCTGTCCATCACTCTGGGTTTGGGCAGACCCAGCAGCTTCATATCTAAAGAACAATAATGAAAGAAAAGACAGAAAATGCATTTCTTTTAAAATACTATCAAAAAACAGGAACTCTTAAAAAGCATACATGATTGTGATCAAGCCATGGCAGGACGTTATATTTCTGTCCAAATGACTAAACTGACACTTAAAGGGATATCTACTACTAAAAGGATTATGAAAAAGTTAAACATGACAATATTCAGTTCAGAAATGTAATTATGTGAGGAATCATACTTATATCGTTGTTATAGGAAACATACTTATATCGTTGTTATTTCAGTCTGTTAATACAGCTTTTAAATTATCAAGTAATCATGGAAGCAGTACCGCCCAATGTCAATAATATAAATATTTTAATAGCACAGCCATTAAAAATTTGGAGGGACAACCATGATAACAGTAAATCGATCACCAGCAGAAGATTTTTGGGCATTAATAGTATTAATGTAAACACAAATATTTCTTACCAGTTGAGTCTAAAGTGAATTTAAACAGACAGAAAAAAAAAAAAAAAAACAGATCTGGTCAAAATATCAGATCAGCAATTAAATTGACAGAAACTGAAACAAGAGTCGGTGCCACATCTGTGCCCCAAAATCAGTTATTTATTATCAATAATTAAAAAAAGTTGACAGATCATTTTCATTTTTTTATGGTTAATTATTTTCTGATTAGTTAATGAATTATTTAGTTCTGCTTTTAAAATTTTATTAAAATATTTTCTCATACTCAATACTGTACAAAATAGAAATAGAAAAAAAGAATAAGAAAATACAGAAAGGAATAATAAAAACTTTAAAACACTTAATCTCTCCCTATTCCAGTTTACCCTCTCTCCCTCCACCACTCCTACAGATGTTTTAAGGGACTAACGTAGACAGTTATAATTAATTGCAGAAAACGTTCTAACTTATAGTTCACAGCCAAAATTAACATTTTAACTTTTTATACAGCTGCGTAGCCTAGGTCAATCGCGGTTTGCTTCGCTAAGTTTGTTTAATTCTATGTCCTACTGAATTTTTAAAAATCATACCATTATATAAAAACATCAAAACTTGTTTAAAATAAAATATGCACATCTTGCCTTGAGAGTTTCGAGAGTAGGATGTTTTGAAGTGGCTGGTGGCTTGCCGGTGGTAACCGATTTTGTTGTGGCTTTCTTTTTTCAGATGAGAAGTCGCTGGAAGTTCCGGACAGGGTTGCCAGGTTTTTACAACAAAACCCGCCCAATTGTTACTCAAAACTAGCCTAAAACAAGCTCAATCGTGTTTCAGGGGGGTTCTTTGGTAAAAATTGCATTTGGTGGGTAAAATATATGGGATTTTATGGCAGAATTGCCTGCTAGAATTCGCATTCCCGGGGACAAATATCACATAATTGGTTTTGCTTCATCCCACGGACATGAAAAACAGTCCGCGGCAACATTGTATTAGCCCAATTGGACTTTTTATTTTTTTTTTTTTATTTTTTTTATTGAACCTAAATATAAATATGTAGACACACTTCAAAAAGAAATGTAACAATAACAAAAATTATGAACATTAGACAGAGGTAGTAAAAATTAACAAAATAAAAAATACAAAACAGACATTGAGCCAGGGGTAACATACATTTAAAAAAGTAAAAAAAAAAAAATTTGGATCCAAAGAGCTAGACAGAGAAAAAAAAAAAAAGAGATGCCCTTTTTAAATTATTATTATAAGAAGGCATACATATTATATTTCGCACACAGCATAGAGGACTTCAAAGCTTTGACATTGCTGGATGAAGAGATAGTATCTAAATAACATTTCAGATCTTTACAAAAAATAGTAAATAAAGGTTTAAAAGACAAAAATTTGCACTTGTGTATAAAAAACTTGGCTAGGAAAATAAATAGATTAATCAGAAAATAATAGTCTTTAAGACTCATGTCAGAGTTATAAAAACCAAATAGGACATCCTTAAACTCCAAAGAAAAATTGTCTAAGAGAGAAACACGTATAAACAAACAAAATTTCTTCCAAAGTAGCTACATGAATACAATCCCAAAAGAGGTGAGGGACAGACTCATCTTCCACTCCACAAAAGGAGCAAAGGGGATCCATCTCAGGAAACATTTTTTTGATATAAAGATTGACAGGATAAAATCGATGTAACAACTTAAAGGATACCTCTTTAACCTTATTAGTGATTAAATATTTATGGGGTAAAGACCACACTTTCTTCCAAAGAATATTATTGAAGCAATTACTCCAATAAGATATTATGGAAGGGACCGTAATAATATCGATTTGAAAAAGTTGTCTAATTTTTTTATTCCTGAGAGAGGGACTAGACAAAAAGCAAATCTTCCCTATCACTGTTTCACAGGGATGTGCCCACAATGTAGAAGAAGTGCAAAACCAAATTTATGCAGGGATTGAAAAATAAATTAATGTTCAAGAGAATCAAAAGCTTTATAAAAATCTAAAAAAAGAATAAAACTTTCATCACTAATCAGTTCATCATAATCTAACAAGTCTAAAACAAGCCGTATATTGTTAGCAATATGCCTCTTAGGGATGAAGCCTGACTGAGTTTCATCTATTTTTGTGTTTAAAACACATTTAAGTCTTTTGGCCACTAACAAAGCTAATATCTTATAATCACAGTTCAATAAACAGATTGGACGCCAGTTGTCAATCATAAAAATATCTTTCTTTGGTTTGGGTAATAAAGTAATCAATCCCTGTGATAAAGTAGGTGGAAGTGTTTCAAAAGCAATACTCTCCAAGTAAGTTTTAAACAAGAAAGGCGCTAACTCTAGAGCAAAATCTTTGTAGAACTCGGCTGTCAGCCCGCCTGTGCCCGGGGACTTATTGTTTTTGAGAGATTCGATAGCCTCAATTATTTCGTCGATAGTTATATCACTTTGGCAGGTGATCTTATCTTCATCAGATAGAGTTTTAACATCTCTCAAAGACTGGAAAAAAGACAAAGCAGAGTCCTTGCAATATTTAGACATGTAAAGATTAGAAAAGAAGTATGCACAAAATGTGCTGATTTCCTTAGGCTCAGAAATAAGAGTACCATTGATTTTTAAAGAGTTAATAGTTAAATTTCTAGAATTGTTTTTTTCCATCCTGAAGAAATATGCAGTACTCTGTTCTCCTTGCTCTAGCCATCTTCTTCTAGAGCGAATAAAGGAGCCCTCTGCCTTATATTTGTACATAGAGTCTAACTGATTTTGTAGATCGGTAAATTCTACTAACTCAGCTTCTGACAACCCATCCTGCATTTTCCCAGAAAGTGACATTATTTTGGAAATGACAGTTTCCTCTTTGCGTCTTTTAAATTTAGTTAAGCAACTGCCAAAGTTCCTAGCACATTTACTAATTTTGTGTTTAAGAAGCTCCCAATTTAGGCCATATTTATTTTCCCTTTGTGCTTTTATCCAGTAATATTCAATTAGAAATAAAATGTTTTTTCTCAATAGGTCATGCTTCAATAAAGAAGAGCTTCCAATATGAGGCTCTAGGTCTTAAAGAAGAAAAAACTAAAGATAGAGGGGATTGGATAAGAATTGCTTTATGATCAGTCAGAGGGGAAGGTAGAATCCTGACATCAACTTTAAAATCTTTGACAGATTGTGAAACAAGCCAATAGTCTATATGAGACTGTCTAGAACCGCTTTTGTTACTTCAAGTATAGCATTTAATATTTGGAAATTTCTCCCTCCATATATCAATAATATCAAATGTATCCATTAATATGTTTAATTTCGAATTAGTAGAAGCAGATTGTTTAGATGGCAGTCTATCTAGATTATTATTAGGCACAATATTAAAGTCCCCACCAATAAAAATTAAGGCATTTGGGTATGCATTAAGCCACAGCAGAATTTTCTCTTCTATTGTTTCAAGCAGTAAGTCATTCTCATGCAAACCATTATAACTATAGATATTAATTAATATTACCACAGTATTATTTATATCGATGACCAAAAGCAGGAAGTGTCCACTCGGATCGCTAAAATGGTGCAAAACGTCTCCAGAAAAAAGATTTTTCAAAGTCAGAACTCCAGCTGAACGCTCCGAACCGTGAGACATCGAGACATCCTTGTTCCACTGATTTCTCCAAAAAGCAGCATCACCGGCAACGGAGTGGGACTCTTGAAAAAAACAAAAATCAGTCTTGAACGATTTTGCAAACAGGAACAAAGCCTTCCGTTTAGTAATGTCTCTTAGACCCCCGGGATTTAGTGAACTAACAGAAATAGACATACAGAATGAACTCTTAACTACTCTTAACTACTCTGAACTCTCAAATAACGTTATTAGAGTTTACTGAGGTAGAAAACACAGCAGCAGCTGACGACAAGGCCAAGACAAATGAGTTTACAGCCATCAGTAGTGTCCTTCTCCATAACAAAAGGGTAGAGCTCAAAAAAACTCTCTTGGAATGAAGTAAGCAGTTTGAACAAGCTTACGTAGGGTTAATTTCGGACCCATCGATAAAAGCACGATGGCCCACAAAATGCGCTCTCTTCCCCTCCTTACGGGCCTTTTCAACAGCAGGCCACAGCCGCATCCTTCTATCCCGGTCAGAAGCAGTGAGATCCTCCAGAACCAAGACCGCTCGCGACGTAGAAACTCTGACGACTTCGCCGCTCTCCACACACCATCTCTCGTAACCCGTGAGGAAAACTGGATAATGACGCGCTTCGACGTGGCCGACCTTCCCCTTGATATCATTCAACTCGGCACATACAAAGTCCACAGTTTTTTTAAGCCCTTCAATTTTAAGAGCGTTGTCCCCCACCATTTTTTCCAGGGCATCCAAGCTATTATTGATAAGTTGAGAGAGAGTGGAGATCACGCTGTCGTCTTCTGCTTTGCCCTTCTGTAAGGGGGGCTTACCTGGGCTCTCAGGAAGCGTTGCAAATAAGAGGATCTCACTGGGAGACGCATAACTATGGCAGCTCACATTGTCAGATACACGTGTTGCACGCGACATCTCTTTTTCTTTTCTTTTGTCTGTAGCAGATTTCATCTTTAAAGTATCGAGGGGCACCGTGAAGTAATTATAGAAGTTAAAACAGGATTATAAGTAGTCTTGGTTGGCTGTTAAAAGTAGATTTGTCAGCGGAGCACGACAAAGGCAAACTCAGCAGGACGCCATCTTGGCTCCCTCCGCCCAATTGGACTTGGCAACACTGTTCCCAGGAAAAACTCGATCATCATGACGCAATGACTGCAAGACGCAAGTGCATCTCAATCAGCTCCCTAGTTCAGTGTAGCCACAATGAGGATGTCTGTTCATCTGGCAGACGGCCAGATGTCTCGCACCTCTCGTGAAGCGCGTTATCAGATCACGATAAGGTGATTGATGGTATTAAGGGCGTCACCATGTCTGGAAGAACACTCTTTTGATCTCCCTGGGGAGATAACAGCCAGGCTCCGGAGTGACTTTTATTGCCAAATGGCCCTATCGCGAACTTTCACACCTCACACACACACATAGAGAGACACAAATGAAATGTTCACCAAGCTCATGGAAGAATAGATGGTTAAAAGCCCCCTAAAAACGTAATAAATGTATACTTTGCTGTCTGAATGTTTGTATAGGTGTCTGTAATAATTAGGAGGATTATATGAATGTTAACTCAACTGTTTAGGACAATGGACAGTGGAAAACCTGGACTTGTGTGTTTTCCACCCCGCAGACCAGTGGTTCATGGTGTCTCTAGAACCGAGAGAACTCCATCGTACCAAATCTGGTAAAATAATTTAAAGGACATGCATTATTACAAAGATGCCAGCTTTGTAAAGAAAAATGCATGAATCTGTCTACCCCGGATAGTAGCCAGGGGGAGGAACTCAGCCGAACAAAGAACTTAGTTTCACAAAAACGCTCAGATCGATTGGACCATCCAGGGAATGGGCGTCGCTCTCTTATCAATAAGTGCCAATGCATCCCGCATTCCTTTGCCTTTGCCAGTGCATCGCATTGCAATCCGCCACCCACATTCCTCAGATAGGAGGATACAGCACGCTTCAGCACTTCCAAGAGAACCGGCCTCATCCAGCTAAACTTCTTCGCAAACCGAGAGCCAATACCAACCGACTTCAAAAGGAACCAGGGAACGCGCGGGACATTTGAACTCAGAATACACATACACGCGAGAAGCCAAGACCAAAACAAGTATTCTTATTTCTACAATCCAAGCTGCTGTTGAAAAGTCGTGTTACATCCGTTTTGGGATGAGATTAACTCCTTGGGCTCTTTGTAAAGAACTGAAGTGAACGCTGTTATCCACTCTCTCTCTCCCTCTCTCTCCCTCTCTCTCTTTATCTTCTCTCTCTCTTTATGTCTGTTTTCTTTTATTCTTTTCGTTTAGGTACAATTTTAGTTTCATTTCCTATCTATATTTCTACTCTCTTGATGCATATTTAGTATGTACTTTCTGTGTTAATTGTAGTGTTATCTTTAGTCTGTGTTATTAAACTTCCAAAAGATATTTTTGAGTTGAAGCTGTTATTCTTCTACATACACGAAGTCAATGAAACTTACAAATCTTGAACGTTACCTAATGCTGCCTAGTGCTACGATTTTAGTAACATAACTGTACGAACATACAAAATATTAATTTGTCCTGATCAGTAAAGTTAATGCTTCTTATGCTCTCGTAAAAGCAGTAATCCCTTATTGAGAATTGAGTTGAAAGTCTATAACTAATTTGCAGGACAAACTTAGTAAGATAACTTCAAGCAATTCCTTAAAGGTTACTTGTATTTAATTAAACATTTTCCTTATCGGAAAACTTTAATAAACGTAATGAATGACTAGCAAATTATATTCATAAACTCATGAATATTAAATCCCTTTTGAGTTAATTATTCCCCGAGATATCAGACTCATAGTCGATATTGTTTCATCAGTAATCAGGGCACTGATCAGGACATAAGTCAATGGGTTGAGTCCCAGATCAGTGCCCTGCTACTGAACAAGGGAGCTGATTGAGACGCACCCAAGATTATAAAAAAAATATTTTGTTTTAAATTAAGTGTAGGCCTATGTGTAATATATATATATAATGGGCAGCCTAACTGGGCCCCACAACTTTATCCAAGATGGGGCCCATTTTCAGCCCATCAAAGTGCCCACTCTGAGCCCATGCCCAGATGACACCCATACAGCCCAGCTAAAACCCATGTGGGGCCCACATGGACACGTTGGCTGGGTAGAAGCACCATTTTGATCTAATACAGCCATGAGTCTTTTTGGGAAAGATGCAACAAGTTTTTCACACCTGGATTTGGGGATCCTCTGCCATTCCTCCTTGCAGATTCTCTCCAGTTCTGTCAGGTTGGATGGTAAATGTTGGTGGACAGCCGTTTTCAGGTCTCTCTAGAGATGCTCAATTGGGTTTAAGTCAGGGCTCTGGCTGGGCCATTCAAGAAAAGTCACGGAGTTGTTGTGAAGTCACAACTTTCTACAACTTTCTCCGATCTCCTGACTGTATCTCTGGAGCTCAGCCACAGTGATCTTTGGTTTCTTCTTGACCTCTCTCACCAAGGCTCTTCTTCCCCCAATAGCTCAGTTTGGCCGGACGGCCAGCTCTAGGGAGGGTTCTGGTTGTGCCAAACGTCTTACATTCAAGGATTATGGAGGCCACTCTGCTCTTAGGAACCTTTAGTGCAGCAGAATTTTTTTTGTACCCATGGCCAGATCTGTGCCTTGCCACAATTCTTTCTCTGAGCTCTTCAGGCAGTTCCTTTGACCTCATGATTCACATTTTCTCTGACATGCACTGTGAGCTGTAAGGTCTTATATAGACAGGTGTGTGGCTTTCCTAATCAAGTCCAATCAGTATAATCAAACACAGCTGATTCAAATCCACTAACAAAGATTCGAACGGTTATGAATCAGCGTATTGATTCATGATTCGGATCGTGTGTCAAACTGCCGAACTGCTGAAATCGCATGACATTGGCGATCCGAATTCTGAATCGATACTCTGATGCATAACGGTTCGAATCTTTGTTCGCGGATTGAAAACAAACAATGTTTGAAGAAGACAATGCTGAATAAAGTCCTACACTGTCAGAAAAAAAGGTACAGTGCTGTCACTGGGGCGGTACCCTAAGGTACAAAAGTGAAAAGGTACATCTTTGTACCTTACTCACCCCTAAATGGTACATATTAGTACCTTAAAAGGTACATATCAGTACTTTAAGAGTGCATAATAGTACCTTAAAGGTACATATTAATACCTTAAAGGTACATATTAATACCTTAAAGGTACATATTAGTACCTTTTCGGTTTTGTACCTTAGGGTACCGCCCCAGTGACAGCAATGTACCTTTTTTTCTGACAGTGTAGTTTTTGTTTTTTTTTGGACCAAAATGTATTTTCAATGCTTCAAGAGATTCTAACTAACCAACTGATGTTACATATGGAATACTATGATGATGTTTTTATTACCTTTCTGGAAAGGGACAGTATACCGTGCATACATTCAATGGAGGACCAGAAAGCTCTCGCACTAAATATAAAATATCTTAAACTGTGTTCCGAAGATGAACGGAGGTCTTACAGGTGTGGAACGACATTAGGGTGAGTCATTAATGACAAAAATTTCATTTTTGAGTGAACTAATCCTTTAAGCTAATTAAATATACAGAGAGAACAGATGAAAATAAAACGATGCGTTTATTTAAACAACAGTGAGCAATGTAGGCAGGTAAGTACAGAGAATGGCAATGCAATGGAGAATGGTTATCTTGGATGAATGTGACAGTATTTTTCCTTCTCTGGAAGGACAGAGGATAATGGATAGCACACACCTCAACTGACGGTAACAGGTGAGATTCACAGTGGTATGGAATGTCCACGAAGACGAGGGAAAGGAACGATGGAGACAGGAGCTGGAGATGAGAACTTGGAACTGGAAAACAGGAACTAGAATATTCTCAGGTAAGTACCGCTCAGATAAATAGAGCATAGGTTTAGTCGTGTATCTATATTGGAGATGAGACATAGACTGAGGCTGAGGTGTGTGCTTATATAGTGCGTTGATTGGTGTGCTGATGGGTGATAGGTTCAGATTATCAGTACTCTGGTGACAGGGGAGGCATCTCAATCAGGTCCCTAGTTCAGTAGTCAGGGCGCTGTTCAGGGAGTCGGCCATTCAAGGTCTGGCTCAATAGCAGAATCCTTCTAGTGCACTGAAACTTTTGCTCCCTAAAAAGTCCCAGGGTGCATCGATGCTCAAAATGGTAACTGATAACACAATCTAGATAACATTTATAATTGTTTTATGTCTGAAATGTGTACATATATTTAACAAGAAAAGTATTTATCATAAGTCCAGTATTTCATTAACCGCATAGATAGGACAATTTTTAACGATCATTTGGGGTGGGGGTCCTCCATGGGACCAAGTTCTGTGGGAGAGGGAGACGTGATAGAATGTGGTGTGTATCCTGTGACGTGCTTATAACTGGAGCTCATACATGACTGATGACATGATTGAGTTATGGTGGCCGTGGCAGAAGGTTCAATGGAACTAACCAATCTCTTGAATCTACCTCTCCGTCTGCCCATTGGTCTGGTGATGGTAGCAAGAGGAGAGACTGATGGTCATACAAAGGAAGGAGAAGAATAACCTCCAGACACAGGAGATAAAATGAGAACCGCGGTCCAATACTACACTATATTGCCAAAAGTTTTAGGATGCCTATCCTTACATTTACATGCACATGAACTTAAATGACATCCCATTCTTAATCTGTAGGGTTTAATATGGAGTTGGCCCACCCTTTGCAGCTATAATAGCTTCAACTCTTCTGGGAAGGCTGTCCACAAGGTTTAGGAGTGTGTTTATGGGAATTTTTGACCGTTCTTCTAGAAGCACATTTGTGAGGTCAGGCACTGATGTTGGATGAGAAGGCCTGACTCGCAGTCTCTGCTCTAATTCATGCCAAAGATGTTCTGTCGGGTTGAGGTCAGGACTTTTTGCAGGCCAGTCATGTTGTAACAAGACGGGCCATCCCCAAACTGTTCCCACAAAGTTGAGAGCATTAAGTTGTCCAAAATGTCTTGGTATGCTGAAGCATTAAGAGTTATTTTTACTGGAACGAAGGGGCCAAGCCCAACACCTGAAAAACAACCCCACATCAAGTTGTTTTAGTTACCACATCAAGTAATCATCTGCGGTGAGATTCACTGCAAAGTTAATTTCATCATCTGCTGCTGTTATTGTTGTCATCTGCTGTCAAGTCAAGTCAAGTCACCTTTATTTATATAGCGTTTTTAACAAGTCCAATTGTTTCAAAGCAGCTCCACAGTGTGAAAAGGAAAATAATGCAACATAATTCGATTCGGCTGTACAGCCGCTCTGGTTAACACTTTGTTGTTATCCAGCTAAATTCAATTTTCATATAGTGTCAATGTAGGCAGATCAGTAATATAGTTGAAATGTAGGTGTCCCCAACTGAGCAAGCCGAAAGCCAAAGGCAATGGTGGCAAGGAACCAAAACACCTTCAAGGCCAGAAAGGAGAAAAAAACCTTGGGAGAAACCAGGCTCAGTCGGGTGCCAGTTCTCCTCTGGCCGACGAACAAACAGTGTATGATTATAATTCTGGCAACATTACAGTTTAGAAGTCATATTAGATAAATAGATATTCGTAAGATTATTCAAAAGATTGGAGTCGTCGTGCCAGAGACGGGTTTATTAAGGATGTCATGTTGATACGGCCTTTACAGGGCAGCGTTTAATTGACACGCTCTCTGCAGACATTTAAGGGATGCATTGGTCATGTCCAGGCGCAGGTCCACCATCTGATCTGGATTCCGGCTGACTGCAGTAAACCTCAGGATAAACAGAAAGACTACGATTAGGGTAGATGCCATTCTTCTTTTGATGTAACAATTACATCAGGTGTTATGGGAAGTGTTCCCGGTCCTGCATGACCTAGATAATGCAGCCTAATAATCATTTACTGATTTGAATAATATAAATTGATAATGTTCTATGTGTATGCCATAGTAAAGAGATGTGTTTTTAGTCTAGATTTAAACAGAGTCTAGATTTAGACAGAGTGTGTCTGCTTCCCAAACAATGCTAGGAAGGCTGTTCCAGAGTTTAGGTGCTAAATAGGAAAAAGATTGACCGCCTGCAGTTGATTTTGATATTCTAGGTATTATCAACTGGCCAGTGTCATGAATCATTCATGAATCTGCTGTTTCTCTTCGTCTCGTGATGTGTCTGTCGGCGTGGTCACTGATCATCGCTGATCAGCAGCGCCAGCTGGTTTTAATTGTTTGTGTCTTTATATGTGCAGTAACTGGTGTCTCATGTTGTCAGATCGTTGTGGTTCCCCGGTGTGTGTTCCTGCTCTGGTTTTCCCTCGTTGTCATCTGGTTCCTGGATTTTCCCTTGTTCTTCGTCGTGTTTATTCATCAGGATTTCTCCACTCAGCACTGGGATTACGGGCACCTTCACGACGACTCACCACCACTGGATCGAGCACCATCACCGGCTGTCCACCAAGGTCCCTGCGTCACCCACCATCCAGCTTGTGATCGCCTGACCTGCTTGTGTTGTGTGTGTGGACTTAGCGGTTTCGACCGTGGGCCTTGTGATTTAATAAAGCGTCTTTGCACTTGCATCCTGAGCCTGTCATTGTTACAGCCAGAGTTTTGAGAATGCAATAGACGTGATGGAGTATAATGCGTTAAGAGTTCGCTCAAGCACTGGGGAGCTGAACCATTTAGTGCTTAGCAAGTAATAAGCAAGATTTTCAAATGTATACAATGTTTAAGAGGGAGCCAATGAAGTGTTGACAGAACTCTGCTTATATGATCATACTTCCTGGTTCTAGTAAGAACTTGAGCTGCTGCGTTTAGGACCAGCTGGAGTTTGTTTATTAAGCGAGCAGGGCAACCACCCAGTAGAGCATTACAATAATCTAGCCTTGAGGTCATGAACGCATGAACTAACTGTTCAGCATTTTGTATTGAAAGTATGTGCCGTAATTTAGATATATTTTTAAGATGGTAGAATGCAGTTTTACAGATGCCAGAAACATGGCTTTCAAATGAAGGATCGGTATCAAAGAGCACACCGGGTTCCTAACTGATGACGAGGACTTGACACAGCAGCCATCGAGTGTTAGACAGTATTCTTATTCTAGGTTACTACTTGAGTTTTTTTGTCCAATAATTAAAAATTCCTTTTTTCGGAATTAAGTTGTAGGAAATTATTAGACATCCAATGTTTTATATCAGCTATGCATTCTGTTATCTTGTGAATTGGTAAGTTTCATCAGGGCGTGTGGGACTCAATGCTGTGGGACTCAATGCAGAGTTAATGTTGTCATCTGCTGTGGGACTCACTGCAGAATTAATGTTGTCATCTGCTGTGGGACTCAAAACACAAGACAGTAGATCCTTGTTCTGTTTTGTTTTTTTTCTGAATTAAGTTGCAGGGAATTACAAATCATCCGATTTTTTATACCAACTATTCTGTTAATCTTGTAAATTGGTAAATTTCATCAGGGTATGAAGAAATATAAAGTCGAGTATCGTCAGCATAAATTAAAACTAATGCCATGCTTTCTAATGATTACTCCCAGTGGTTGCAGGGTGAAAAGCAACTGAGCCTTGGGGTACTCCACACTGAACTTGGGGTCAGTGTGACATTTCTTAATTTACTGCTACAAACTGATAACGGTCAGATAAGTATGATTTAAACCATGCCAATGCAATTCCACTAATGCCAACATAATTTTTGAGTCTATTCAAAAGAATTTTGTGGTTGATAGTATTGAATGCAGCACTAAGATCGAGTAACACTAATAGAGATAAAACCACGGTCGGATGATGCGAGTAAATCATTTGTTACTGTTAAGAAGTTTCATCCAATCGGCGCGCTGTCTACTAAGTGACGTAAGTCAATGCCTAGCAGTCACCAAAGGACGAACTGAATGCTCCAATGCAGGAGATTAATATCTCCTTTTTTCCTTCGGTAGCGGGCTTATGTGAGCGAGTTAATGACATCAATGTAAGTTGTTTATTACCTATTATCCTGTGATAATTTTGATGTGTTTAAAAGCAGATTTGTGTACTTTATTGAGTTACCACAAGCTTGTTTGTTCGCCATCGCGGCAGTTCCCGCTAGCGCCTAAACACTAAAAACTGCATTCTACCATCTTAAAAATATATCTAAATTATAGCACATGCTTTCAATGCAAAATGCTGTACAGTTAGTTCATATGTTCATGACCTCAAGGCTAGATTATAGTAATGCTCTACTGGGTGGTCGCCCTGCTCGCTTAATAAACAAACTCCAGCTGGTCCAAAACGCAGCAGCTCAAGTTCTTACTAGAACCAGGAAGTATGATCATGTAAGCAGAGTTCTGTCAAAACTTCATTGGCTCCCTCTTAAACATTGTATACATTTTAAAATCTTGCTTATTACTTACAAAGCACTAAATGGTTCAGCTCCCCAGTGTCACGGTTGTAGATCTGCAGTCTCGTTCTGTGGTCTGTGTGTATGTTGTGATGTCATGTTAATTGTCACATGGGCGTCGCCGTGTTAGCTGTGTTCTATCAGGGACTGCCTATTTATTCCCTTGTCTTTCGTCTCATGTTTGTCAGATCGTTGTTTGGAGTTCCCTGTGTGTGTTCCGGTTCCCTTCGTGTGTGCATCGTCTTGGAGTTTGTTTCATCGTGTCTTGTCTCTGGATTCTGTTCTTCGTTGGATTCTTCACCTTTGATCATCTCTCCCACGGACTTCACCACGATCATCTCTTCCACGGACTTCACCACGATCATCTCTCCCACGGACTTCACCACGATCTTCACCACGGCCCACCAAAGTCCCTGTGTCGCCGCGCTCCTGCTGTCTGTGTGTGTGTATTCTGACCAGAGACATTAAAATTGAGATTTGACTTGCACTTGCATCCTTCTTTATTTTTCCCATGACAGAACGATCTGACCACATACAATATGGATGCAGCAAGCTCAGCGGCATTAACTGGGGGTTTATCAACCACAGCATTGCACGGATGGACCAGCAGCAGGAGAGCATTTCCTCTACCGGACACGCCGTGCAGGCCTTGGTGACACAGGTGTCCGAGCGCTCCCAGCAGTTACAAGATCTTCGAGGTCCCGCTGCGCCACCCACACCGCCCGTTCCCCCTACACAACCCACGCAAGGAGACCAACCTGAACCACGCTTACCCACGCCTCAAACCTATGCCGGTGAGCCGAGTTTTTGCAGAGCCTTTCTGAACAAGTGTTTACTGTATTTTTCTCTACAGCCACGTACCTTCGAAAGGGAGGAGTCCAAGGTGGCATTCGTTCTAACCTTGCTCACCGGGCAGGCAGCGCTGTGGGGAACAGCGGTGTGGGAGAATCAAGATCCGTGCTGTTCCTCGTTCCAGACACTCGCCGCCGAAATGAGGAGAGTGTTTGACCGTGCGGTCACAGGAAAGGATGCAGCTCGACGGTTGGCGGGCCTCAAGCAGGGTGATCGCACGGTGGCGGATTATTCCATCGAGTTCCGAACACTGGTGGCGGAGTGTAACTGGAACGAGGAGGCGCAGTGGGACATCTTCCTGCATGGGTTGGCCGACCGTGTCCAAAGGGAGATCTACATTTTGGACTTACCCCAGAGTTTTAATAAACTGGTTGATCTTGCCCTACGGGTGGACACCCGCATCAACCGTCTGGAGAGACTTCCTCGCCCGACTCGCCTCTCGCGGAGGCGCGAGGCTTCAGCACCAGAGACACGGTCGGTCCCTCTTTCGATCCGGAACCCATGCAGGTAGGGAGAGCTCGGCTTTCCCGGGAGGAGAAGGAGCGGCGGAGGTCCCAAGGACTGTGTATTTACTGTGGAGGGGCTGGGCACTTCCTGAACACCTGCCCGGTAAAAGATCGAGCCCGGTAGTAACATTGAGGCTACTATCGGGTGGGATCTCCGCTGAGAAGTCCTCACCATCCACTCTTCTCCCGGTTAGACTGAGGTGGGCCACACACACGCTCACCTGTCACGCACTGTTGGATTCGGGGGCTGAAGGTAATTTCATGGACACACAGTTTGCACGTCGCTTTCAGCTACCCATCATCCCTCTCACTAAACAGATTTCTGTCAACGCTCTCAATGGTCAAGAATTACCCAACATAACCCTCACCACCACATCCATTACCCTCATCACGTCTGGCAATCACACTGAGTCTATTTCATTTTTTCTCATGGATTCACCCCTGGCCCCCATTGTTCTCGGACACCCCTGGCTCACTCAACACAACCCCAAGGTGGACTGGCGTCAGCACACCGTCCTGGAGTGGAGCACACAGTGTCATAAGTCATAAGACCTGTCAAACGTGCCCGCAGAGTATCTAGACCTGAAGGAAGTGTTCAGTAAGTCCCGGGCTGCTTCTCTTCCCCGCATCGTCCCTATGACTGTGCTATAGATTTAGTTCCAGGTAAGTCTCCGCCTAAAGGCAGGTTGTACTCTCTGTCCGCTCCCGAGAGGGAGGCCATGGAGAAATATATTTCTGATTCGCTAGCAGCTAAGTTCATTCGCCCTTCCTCTTCTCTGGCGGGGGCGGGGTTCTTTTTTGTGGGAAAGAAGGATGGTTCCCTGCGACCTTGCATTGATTACCGGGGGTTGAATAACATCACGGTAAAGAATACTTATCCTTTGCCGTTGATGTCTTCAGCCTTCGAGAGGTTGCAAGGAGCGTCTGTTTTCACGAAATTGGACTTAAGGATCGCTTATCATTTGGTCCGCATCAGGAGGGGATGAATGGAAGACCGCGCTTAACACCCCTAGGGGTCACTTTGAATACTTGGTCATGCCCTTCGGCTTTCCAACTCCCCGGCGGTCTTCCAGGCACTCGCCAATGACATGTTGAGAGACATGGTTGATCAGTTCATATATGTCTACCTGGACGACATATTGATTTTCTCCTCGTCTCCAGGAACATATTCAACACGTCCGCGGGTGCTTCAGCGGCTGCTAGCGAATGGGCTTTTTGTCAAGGCGGAGAAATGCAATTTTCATGCACAGTCTGTGTCTTTTCTAGGGTACATCGTCTCGGCTGAGGGAATTCGCATGGATCCTGACAAGGTTAAGGCTGTGGTGGATTGGCCAAGCCCAGATTCCCGTAAGGCCCTGCAGAGGTTTCTGGTTTTGCTAATTTTACCGGCGGTTTATTCGCAATTTCAGCCAACTAGCCGCGCCTCTGACAGCCTTGACCTCCACCAGAACGACGTTCAGGTGGTCCGATGCAGCTGAGGCTGCATTCGCCAAACTAAGAAGCCGCTTTGTTTCGGCTCCCATCCTCATAGCCCCTGATCCTTCAAGTCAGTTTGTGGTGGAGGTCGATGCATCAGAGGTGGGGGTAGGGGCAGTTCTATCCCAGCGATCCCCTCAGACGAAAGGTCCATCCCTGCGCTGCTTTTTCTCATCGTTTATCTCCAGCCGAACGCAATTATGACATTGGTTACAGAGAGTTGCTGGCAGTCAAGTTAGCGTTGGAGGAGTGGCGTCCTTATTTGGAGGGTTCGGGGGTACCTTTCATTGTTTGGACCGACCACAAGAACTTAGAATACATCAGAACAGCTAAAAGACTAAACTCCAGGCAAGCTCGGTGGGCACTTTTTTTCGGACGCTTTGATTTTTCTCTCGCATCGCCCGGTTCTAAAAACATCAAACCCGATTCTCTTTCTCGTATTTTTGACCCTTCCGAACGCCCGTCTACTCCCGAGTGTATTCTTCCTGAGACATTAGTGGTCTCCACTCTGACATGGGAGGTCGAATCGAGGGTCAAATCGGCCTTAGAAGGGGTAACGCCCCCGCCCGGATGCCCACCGAACCGTTTATTTGTGCCGGAGGGGTTGAGGTCCAGTGTCATTAAATGGGGGCATTGTTCCAACGTAGCCTGCCATCCAGGGGTTAATCGCACCAGTTTTTTGGTCAAGCAACGATTCTGGTGGCCCGCCATGGCTCGCGACATTCGCAGTTTTGTTTTGGCTTGCACGATTTGTGCCACTGGTCAGACTTTCAATCGTCCCCCAGATGGGTTGCTCCAACCGCTGTCTGCCCCTTCGAGACCCTGGTCCCACATTGCGCTAGATTTCGCACCGCCTCCCACCCTCCCAGGGGAACACGGTTGTTTTGACCGTGGTGGACCGGTTCTCAAGGCAGCGATTTCATCCCTTTACCTAAATTACCCTCTGCGAAGGAGACAGCGTAACTGTCGTTGATCACGCCTTTCGGTTACATGGCCTCTCGATGGATGTGGTCTCCGACAGGGGCCCCAATTTGTGTCCAAGTTTTGGCAGGAGTTTTGTAAGTTGCTGGGGCGACGTTGTCTTTCTTCGGGTTCCACCCCAATCCAATGTTCAAACCGAGAGAGCTAACCAGGATTTGGAAAGAATGTTGCGATGTTTGGTTTCCAAGAATCCTTCCTCCTGGAGTCAGCAACTCCATGATCGAGCACGCACATAATTCGTTACCAGTGTCTTCCACGGGCCTCTCACCGCTTTGAATGTAGTTTAGGTTACCAGCCACCTATGTTTCCCAGTCTGGAATCCGGGTCGCGTCCCTCCGCTCACGCCTTCATCCAGAGGTGTCACCGCACTTGGACGAGCCCGTGAGACTCTTCTCCAAGGGGCGCGCACTGGCTAAGGCCGATCGCCACCGGTCAAGCCTCCCGATACGCCGTGAGGTCAAAAGGTGTGGCTTTCTACCAAGAACATTCCTCTCCGCTCCGCCTCCAATAAGCTTGCTCCCAAATTCATTGGCCCGCTTCCTGTCACCAAGATCATTAGTCCGGTGGCAGTCCGACTCAAACTTCCTCCAGCGTACAGGAGAATTCATTCCGCCTTCCATGTCTCTAAAATCAAACCAGTGTTTTATTCACACATTAATCCGCCCACCCCGGTTCCTCCACCGCCGCGTCTCGTAGACGGGGAACCTACTTATTCGGTCAATCGCATTCTGGACTCGAGAAGGAGGGGACGCGGATTTCAGTACTTGCTGGACTGGGAGGGTTACGGTCCGGAGGAGAGAAGTTGGGTTCCTGCCAGGGACATCCTGGATCACTCCCTTATCGATGATTACAATCGACAGGTAGGTGCTCTTGGGAACGCCGAGAGGCGTTCCTAGGAGGTGGGGTACTGTCACGGTTGTAGATCTGCAGTCTCGTTCTGTGGTCTGTGTGTTGTGATGTCATGTTAATTGTCACGTGGGCGTCGCTGATCAGCGGCAGCTGTGTTCTATCAGGGACTGCCTATTTATTCCCTTGTCTTTCGTCTCATGTTTGTCAGATCGTTGTTTGGAGTTCCCTGTGTGTGTTCCGGTTCCCTTCGTGTGTGCATCGTCTTGGAGTTTGTTTCATCGTGTCTTGTCTCTGGATTCTGTTCTTCTTTGGATTCTTCACCTTTGATCATCTCTCCCACGGACTTCACCACGATCATCTCTTCCACGGACTTCACCACGATCATCTCTCCCACGGACTTCACCACGATCTTCACCACGGCCCACCAAAGTCCCTGTGTCGCCGCTCTCCTGCTGTCTGTGTGTGTGTATTCTGACCAGAGACATTAAAATTGAGATTTGACTTGCACTTGCATCCTTCTTTATTTTTCCCGTGACACCCAGTGCTTGAGCGAACTCTTAACGCATTATACTCCATCACGTCTATTGCGGTCTCAAAACTCTGGCTGTAACAATGACAGGCTCAGGATGCAAGTGCAAAGATTATTTATTAAATCACAAGAACCACTGTCGAAACCGGTAAGTCCACACACACAACACAGGCAGGTCAGACGATCACAAGCTGGATGGTGGGTGACGCAGGGACCTTGGTGGACAGCCGGTGATGGTGCTCGATCCAGTGGTGGTGAGTCCTCATGAAGGTGCCCATAATCCCAGTGCTGAGTGGAGAAATCCTGATGAACACACACGACGAAGAACAAGGGAAAATCCAGAAACCAGATGACAGCGAGGGAAAACCAGAGCAGGAACACACACCGGGGAACCACAACGATCTGACAACATGAGACACCAGTTACTGCACATATAAAGACACAAACAATTGGAACCAGCTAGCGCTGCTGATCAGCGATGATCAGTGACCGACAAAGTTTCGAGTAACTCCAGAGTGCAGTATGGACGATGGGGCCGGGCGACACATTACAGTGGGGCGACATGTGTCGCTCCACCTACTCCCAATTTCATTGGTTTATAACACAGCACATTTTATTGGCGTAGAGCTACGCTTCTGTATCTGTGTGTGGGAAAGAAACAAGCAGTTTGTTGTTGCTTTCTCTCGTTGTTGTTTTTGCTGTTTTCAGGTGAGTTTAGTCCATAAAAATTACACAAGTAATACACACTACTGTTCCTGACACTTGTCTTACCTGTACTTGACACGATTCTGTTGAATATTTACTTTATAGAAAGGTTTAAGTGTCTTCGAAGAAGTAGATATGCAAAAAAATCTCAACCATTTTTAGAGGTTTTAGGCTATCTCTTGTTTATGAACGTTTGGGCGTTTAATCACATTTTATGTTTAGATGAGAGGTTTTGATAGTTTTGTAAAGTTATGCTAATAAATTTGTCAATTGGATGAAAGCACATTTATTTAACCTAACGTTAAAATTATGGGCTGTAGGTTACTGTAAATCGTTACTATAAAACGGTGATGTCACAGAAAATCCAAATAGTTGAAACATGTTCTGGGGTCCGTTTCAATAAGTTTAAACTTGAGTTTAAACTTGAACTCTGAGTTGACCTACCCTGAGATGGGAAACTCTAAGTTTCAGAACAGCTGAATTGAGGTAGTTCAATCAACTCTGAGTAGACTGACTCTGAGTTAAGCGCGTGCACCACCACTATGAAAAGCCACAATTAATGGAGCTCCGAAATTACAATTCACCATGGCAACAGCTCCCAACAAAAAGATGTCTGCATACTTCCGGGTAAAACTTAAGTTTAATTCTTAATCATTGTTATAATATCAGAGGTAAAAACTGGCAGAACAGCAAGTTACTGAACTAATATTCATTTTCATGGTACCCCACGGTAAAAAGAAGAAGAAAAAAAAAGTGGTAGCAGCTAAAAATGAAGTATAAAAATAATCTTGTAAATTGGTAAATTTCATCAGGGTATGAAGAAATATAAAGCAGAGTATCGTCAGCATAACAATGAAAACTAACGCCATGCTTCCTAATGATTACTCCCAGTGGTTGCAGGGTGAAAAGCAACAGTCCTAGCACTGAGCCTTGGGGTACTCCATACTGAACTTGGGGTCAGTGTGACATTTCTTCATTTACTGCTACAAACTGATAACGGTCAGATAAGTATGATTTAAACAAATCCATGCCAATGCAATTCCACTAATGCCAACATAATTTTTGAGTCTATTCAAAATAATTTTGTGGTTGATAGTATTGAACGCAGCACTAAGATTGAGCAACAATATTTAATCAGGTAAACCTTTAAGCATAAAAGGTTCATATGACTTTACAAACATTTGACATATTAAATAAATATCATTCAGTGTATATTTCAATGTGCAGCAGCTTTTTCCTCATAGTCTAATGCTCTTTTCACATAATGTTCTCTAATACAACCTGTAAAATTTAGAATTAGGATAATGAAATTAACATTTAACTTCTCTGCTTCACATTGTAGTGCACAGATTTACAGGAGTGAAATTATTTTCATCTCGTTTGTACAAGGATTAGAATGCACAATGCGAGGGTGGATAAATAAATAAATTGATTTTAATGTCGGATGTCACAGTAAAATAAAATGGGGACCTTTAAAACTATAATTGACCTATAGGCCCACATATTTTATTAACTGGGAAAGACTTTATACCACTTTAGCACTTTATACCAAGTAGGCTAATGCAAGCATTGAACAATAATCTCGTTTAAATGGTCATGCTTTAAACTAAAATCAGCTGTTTGTGTTCGGGGGTGTCCGATACAATACTACAGTTTATTATCATTTGTGTAAAATCCGGATTTGTGTTGATCCACCGATCCTGATGAAGAAGCCAAATGTAAAACAGCTCTATTAGCCAGAATTACACCAGAGGTGCCGTCACCAAGCGCTCATTTTAAAACAATAACTTAATCTATTCTGTGTCTTTAGTTCATTCATAAAAACGTACATAAAGGAATGTGCATGCGCAGGCTTGAAGCATCTACGCCAATAAGATTTGTTGTATTGTAAACCAATGAAATTGCATGTGGGCGGAGCGACACGTTTCACCCCGCCCCATCGTCTACACTGCACTCTGGGGTACTTGAAAGTTCCCGCTCGTAATGTGGCATATAACGAATGCCTAAGTACTTTCATAGTGTGAGTAATATATCTGGATGGTGATTTATATTGTTATTTGTCTATATTTGTGTATATATTACGTTATGTGCTGTTTGTTGTATCGGCCGTTACTGCCTGTAATGACACTATAATGGCATCTCTCACAATAACTCACTTCACGTGTGTACTCTAGACGCTATCTTGTGGACTGCAAAAACTTTAATAATGTAAATGTTACTGATTATATATATATAATATTTATTGTTATTCTTTGATATTTCAGACCACTCACTGTAACCATTCAAACTCAATCACCAGTAAACTCCAAAGCTGCTTCAATTGAGTCTTGTGTTCTTGCCGACACATCAGTGCGGATACAAATCCACCTCTTCCAGAACAAATACAGTCCTCAACTAAATCTCCTAAACAGTTAGTCTCATGAGAGCAGTCTCAGTACTCACAGATACCATTTCTTTCTAAAAAGGAGCATATTTGTGAGGACACTGCCTTCTCTAGTATTTTTGACAGAAAGGGTAGATTTGCCTGTTGTTGACTAATTCTGTAGGAACAAGTTGCATTTTTTTTAAATAAGTGGTTTAATAATAGCCAACTTAAAAGTTTTCAGTTCATATCCTAATGACAAGGATGAATTAATGATATTAAGAGGAGGATCTATGACCTCTGGAAGCATGTATTTTAATAGCTTAGTCGGTATAGGGTCGAGCATACATGTTGTTGATTTTGATGATTTAACGAGTTTAGCCAATTCTTCCTCTCCTATAGTCAAGTCAACTTTATTTATATAGCGCTTTTAACAATGTAGATTGTTTCAAAGCAGCTTCACAGTGTTAAACAGAAAAATAATGCAACAGAATATATTTCGATTATCATACAGTTACAATGTGGGCTTTAGATCAGTAATTTGGTCTATATGGTTAATTTAGTTTAATAAATAGATTTATTTTGAAATTTATTTGAAAAATTGTTTTTCCCCAACTGAGCAAGCCAAGCCAGAGGCGACAGTGGCAAGGAAACCAAAACCCCATCAGGTGACCTAATGGAGAAAAATAAACCTTGGGAGAAACCAGGCTCAGTCGCGGTGCCAGTTCTCCTCTGGTCAATTAACAAACAGCGTATTATTATTATTCTGGCAATTTTAAAGGTCAGAGGTCATAATAGATCTGAATATTCAAAAGATCTGAGGCAACACGCCGGAGACGGGTTTATTGAGGATGATGTATCGATTTGATAATTATTAAAAATAAATCAATTGAAATATCGGAATCATTACGCCGAGACAGGTTTTTATTGAGGATGCCGTATTGATTAAACAATTGCTAATATTCGTGTAATATTCGAAAGATCGGCAGCAACACGCTGGGGACGGGTTGTTTTGAGGATGACATATCGATTTAAAGAATTATTAACTAGGAATATTCAAACAATAAGAGTCATCACGCCGGAGACAGGTTTATTGAGGATGCCGTGTCGATTAGGCAGCTTAAGGGGGAGTCTAAATGACACGATCTCTACAAACACTTCAGGGTCATGTGTTGGTCACATCTGGGTCCAGGTCCACCGTCTGATCTGGATACAGCCTGGATCCGGCTGACTGCAGTAGACCTCGGGATAAAACAGGGACACTAACATTAGCGTAGATGCCATTCTTCTGATGATGTAACGAGTACATCAGGTGTTATGGGAAGTGTTCCCGGTTCCGGCAGACTTAGATAATGCAGCCTAATAATCATTTAATTTAAAAAAAAAAGTGTTTTATGTGTATGCCATAGAAAAGAGATGTGTTTTTAGTCTTTAAACTGACAGAGTGTGTCTGCTTCCCGAACAATGCTAGGAAGACTGTTCCAGAGTTTAGGTGCTAAATAGGAAAAGGATCGACCACCTGCAGTTGATTTTGATATTCTAAGTATTATCAGCTGCATGGTCAGAGTTTAGAGAGCGCAATCAACGTGATGGAGTATATTGTGTTAAGAGCTCACTTTAGTACTGGGGAGCTAAACCATTTAGCGCTTTGTAAATAATAAGCAAGATTTAAAAATGTATGCAATATTTAATAGGGAGCCAGTGCTGTGTTGACAGAACCGGGCTAATGTGTTCATACTTCCAGGTTGTAGTAAAAACTCAAGCTGCTGCATTTTGGACCAGCTGGAGTTTGTTTATTAAGCGAGCAGGGCAACCACCCAGTAGAGCATTACAATAATCTAGCCTTGAGCTCATGAACGCATGTATTAACTGTTCAGCATTTTGCATTGAGAGCATGTGCCGTAATTTAGATATATTTTTAAGATGGTAGAATGCAGTTTTACAGATGCTAGAAAACGAAAGATTGGTATCAAAGAGCACACCCAGGTTCCTAACTGACGAGGAGGACTTGACAGAGCAGCCATCGAGGGTTAGACAGTTTTCTTGCTTACTACTTGCGGAGCTTTTTTGTTCAATGATGAAAAATTCATTTTTTTCTGAATTAAGTTGCAGGAAATTACTGATCATCCAATTTTTTTTTATCATCTATACATTCTGTTAATCTTGTGAATTGGTTAGTTTCTTCGGGGTGTGAAGAAATATAGAGCTGAGTACCATCAGCATAACAATGAAATTTAATGCCATGCTTCCTAATAATATCTCCCAGTGGTAGCATGTACAGGGTGAAAAGCAATGGCCCTAGCACTGAGCCCTGCGGTACTCCATACTGAACTTGTGACCGGTGTGACATTTCTTCATTTACTGCTACAAACTGATAACGGTCAGATAGGTATGATTTAAACCATGCCAATCAGTGTTAATTTCGTTAACGAAGACGATGACGAAAAATATTCGTCAACGCCCACTTTTTCTGTGACTAAAACGAGACGTTGACAAGCTAAACTAATATCTGATGATAAAAACTATGACGAAACGTATGCCGTTTCTTTGTTAACAAGACGAGACGGGACTATAATGTTATTTGAGGAATATCGGACATTAAAAACACATGACCTCTTCAAATGCTGTCTTTCAAAAATGTGCGTCCGTCAAGGAAGGTGTCTGCATAATCTGAGCTCTCTGAATCTGACAGCTGCAGCTGACGTCACAAGTACGGGTGGTCTAGGCTACCAAATCTCGAACTAGCGAGCTCTATGCAACGCAGCGCTCGTAGACTAATTTGAAAATGGTCACGCAAAGAACGATCTTCGATAGGAATAAATGTCAAAAAAGGAAAAACTTAAAAGACAGAGCAGAGATCGAGTTAGTCAGTAAAATCCCCAGCCAACAGGTAATTTTACTAAAGCTGTTGATGGAGTGGAAGTTGTGGAACAGCAAGTTGATGGGCACATGAAGCAGGTAAAAACACAGCGCCATCGTCCCCACCTATTTTAGGTTAGTTTGATTATAAATCTGATGGATGTTGTAGAGGAAAAATGTAATCATAGAAGAAGATTTATGTTTGAGTTCATTCAGAAGTCAATTTCTGTTTGTGAAACACCTTTTTCAGCCAAGGGGGGTAACGGTGGGATATCTAAAGTGGGAGCTTTCCCGTCTTAGGGTGTCGGATCATTTAAATTATATTAGCTCCAAGACAGTGAAGGGACAATTTACATTTGTGTTTCTGTGTATATGTTAATTTTGCCCAGTTGGAAAAGTACTGAAAAGACTTGCTCTAACATTGAGAGTATAAATGCTTGTGAGTCCCTTCTGTCCTCAGTTCACACTTGTGGTCACCACAAATATGGTTGCTTCAACTGTTAACAAATTGCAGAGCACTGCAGCAGCAGAATGAAATTGAAGGAGCACTGCAGTGGCAGCATCAAATTGGCGAGGCACTGCAGCAGCAGCTGGAGCACTGTACCGGCAGCATCAAATTAGCGGAGCACTGCAGCATCAAATTGTGGAGCACTGCAGCATCAAATTGTGGAGCACTGCAGTGGCAGTATGAAATTGAGGAGCACTGCAGCATCAAATTGTGGAGCACTGCAGCATCAAATTGTGGAGCACTGCAGTGGCAGTATGAAATTGCGGAGCACTGCAGCGGCAGATTCAAATTGGAGGAGCAATGCAGCAGCAGTCTCAGATTTGCAGGGCACTGCAGCGGCAGTATCAAATTGTCCGGCAGTGCAGCGGCAGTCACAAGTTGTCAGGGCACTGCACCGTCAGTCTCAAATTGGGCGGGGCACTGCAGCAGCAGTATCAAATGGTCAGGGCACTGCAGCGGCAGTCTCAAGTTGTCAGGGCACTGCAGCGGCAGTCTCAAATTGTCCAACACTGCAGCGGCAGTCTCAAATTGACGGGGCACTGCAGCGGCAGTCTCAAATTGTCCAACACTGCAGCGGCAGTCTCAAATTGACGGGGCACTGCAGCGGCAGTCTCAAATTGTCGGGGCACTGCAGCGGCAGTCTCAAATTGTCAGGGCACTGCAGTGGCAGTCTCAAATTGACGGGGCACTGCAGCAGCAGTCTCAAATTGGCAGGCACTGCAGCGGCAGTCTCAAATTGGCGGGGCACTGCAGCGGCAGTCTCAAATTTTCCGGCACTGCACCGGCAGTCTCAAGTTGGCAGGCACTGCAGCGGCAGTCTCAAATTGTCAGGGCACTGCAGCGGCAGTCTCAAATTGTCAGGGCACTGCAGCGGCAGTCTCAAGTTGTCAGGGCACTGCAGCGGCAGTCTCAAATTTTCAGGGCACTGCAGCGGCAGTCTCAAATTGGCTGGGCACTGCAGCGGCAGTCTTAAGCCAGCAATAGTATCAAGGAAAGTGATGCACAACACAGCAGCAGCATCGATTCAACAAGTTTGCAGGCACAATTTGGATTGAGTTTCAATGGGCAGCTATCTTAAAGAGAAGTGAGATTTAGATGGGCTTGTTTGATGAGGCTGAGGTTAGATCGAATGGAAGACTGAAAAGCTTCTGAGGACCACCGTCCTAGTAGTTTGATTTGATGGTCCGCAGACCTTTTGGCTGTGGTTGTGGCTTCTCCAATACTTAAGGAGTGAGATGAATACAAGTGAGCTTGGATGCCAGAGTGGTTGAGGATGTGTTTAAGATTTTTATGGAACCAATGCTTGGTGACAGGAAGGTTGGTCTCATCAATGAAAGGTGGGTCGAGCTTAGAGGAGATCTGAGCCTCCCTTTGTGCAAGGAAGAAGGAAAGAGATTGATATGGCTGGATGGGTGTCGGGAGATTGAAGATATGGATGAAATGGTCATTTTATAATTGATCAGTTTTACGCTTGATCAGGAAACGGAAGGTGTCCTTGTATAAAACTTGGAATGGATGGCTGGGTTGAATATAGAATTGGTTGTGAATTCAAGAACTCTGAGGAATCCAAAAGGCCAGGGTAAACATGGCATCTAGAGTTCTTGCTGTATCTGGGGGATGTGACCAGAGGGGAGGAAGGTCAGACATTTAGCTAAAAGATCAATGGTTAGAAGTTGCCTGTAATCAGGATGAGTAGGGCTGGTTTTTGAATTCCTTTGATTAGGAGTGTGATCTGGGGTTTGTTGTGGCAGTACCTGGATGGCCGTAGATTAGTTGCAGAAAATTGAATGCCACTGAGATAGACTTTGACTAGTTTTTACTGGGTTGGATTGACTTGATCTGGTGGAGATATGAGATGAAGACATTGATAGGAGGAAAAGTTGAGGAAAACTGGTTGTAGGAGGAATGGAATTGTTTGAAAGCTCTCCAAACTGTCCAGTAAGATTGCAGTGTTCTCGGTGAGAGGGTGTGAAATTTCAAATCCAAAGAGATGAAGTGTGGAGGTGTTTGGGTGGGTGAGTTACTGGAATATCAAGTCTAAATAGGGAAGGAACTGAGGTTGGATCTGGGTCCGCCTCCGGTGCTAATGCTCTGAATTTTTTGTCTGTGTGAAGTGAACCTGAATTAGGGCTCTTCAAGTCGCCCCTGGACTGCGGTGCGCAAGATGTGGAACTGACAATTTGAGAGGTGCTAGGATTGGTGCTCCAATTGCTTGAAGGGCCGGAATTAAAGAGGGGGCACGAGGAAGGCTCGTGTGTGGTAGAATTACACAAGACGCAAGAGACACTACGGCAGCCCGGAAAACCTTATTGTATAAGTCAAGAGCTCCCAAATAGGACATTGATTCCACTGGGTGACTCGAGCTGTGCATTTGGCTGAAAAAGCCCGTAGTAAGTGAAGAAATGGGTACCGCCGAAGGTGTGTGACAGTTCTGCTATGATAGTTGTGTGACAGTTCTGCTATGATAGTTAAAGTCATTCAACTCCTTGCATCTAGAGGGGAAGACAGAACAAATAATTTCTGTATACCGAAAGTGATACACAATTCAGCCATGGTAAGTATGTGATTTGATTTGGAATTTGTGGTTTTCAGATTGATTGTCATATGACCACAGTCAAGGGTGCAATGGGGTTCACTTATTGAAACAGAGGGAAGGAGAGAAGAAAGGTCAATGTCCGCACCTGCTAAAATTTTGAATGTAGATGGGTGGAGACGGGTGGTGGATCCATAGCAAGGGCGTTGGAAAGAACTGGAAGAGCAGATGCAGTTGAGAGTGTATATGTTGGGAGCCGAGGAACTGTTGAGGAAGCAGTGGCTGGAGGGAATAAGCTTAACTGGCATATACTCATATACATATACTGATATACTTACCTGTGGCAGGAGGAAAGGTAAAAGTCACAGTCAGAGAGGCCGCAAAATGATCGCGGACGACCCCGGAACTAATGTTTGCGGCCGCGATAGCCGGCCGGCCGGCCGCATGAGCGGCGGACGAGGAAGCTGTGGCGGCTGCGGCTTGCCTGGTGCGTTGACGGTCCATTTCTCGACAGGAGGGACTGCAGATAATGGTTATGCTGATGATGATGAAGGACGAGATGAATCACGACGAGGATCAGCAGAGCCCCGTGATGATCTTGTTGGAGGAGGAGTAAGAGGTCTCCTTGAGCAAGGTTTTTTGTGCTGGTTTGTGGAGCGAGGAGACCGGCGACCTGGACGATCAACAGGTGAAATGTGCAGTGAAGGAGAATCCAAACTGTTGGGAGAAGAGCGTGCAGGTGTTTCTGGCACATTAAAAAGTTTGTCGTCTGAGGGAAACAATTAGATTTCCTGGAAGTCAGTCATGATGCGGTTTGGGCGGGTCAAAGGCTGCAAGAACTAACAATGGGAAGAGGTAGGCTGCTGGTTTTATACCTTGGAAGATTAGATGGGCGATTTCCTCTAGACAGTGCGGAAACTCGTAAAGCGCCCAAACGGTCCATTACACAATGGGTTCGTGGTAGAGGTTCTCGGACGGTGCGCCCGCCCACCCGAAATTTTTGTGGGTGCGGCTAACGCCGCCGCCGACCCTCCCGCCGCTCGATGACCCTGGTCGGGTTTTGGGGACCTGACCCACCGGGGCCGGACGGAGGCCCCCAAGTTCGAGACCCGCAGATGCAGTGCCGCCTTCATCCACAGTGTGCCGCCACCACCGCATCCACGCCCCCATTAGTTCAATGGGATCTCGAGCCATTCGCTTAGCCTGCGAGTGGACGCTTTCCTAATTCCCCGGTTGCGGACCACCTCTGACCTGCCCCGCCACGCCCCACGGAATCACTATTTGTCCGATTACCAAAGTGGGACACGCCTCCCACGGAACCACTATTTGTCCGATTACCCACTAAAGTGGGCTAATGACCCCAGGCCCCCGCTGACCTCCCGGCCACGCCTCCCACGGAACCACTATTTGTCCGATTACCCACTAAAGTGGGCAAATGACCCCGGCCCCGCTGACCTCCCCGGCCACGCCTCCCACGGAACCACTATTTGTCCGACACCACTAAAGTGGGCAAATGACCCCGGCCCCCGCTGACTCTCCCCGGCCACGCCTCCCACGGAACCACTATTTGTCCGATTACCCACTAAAGTGGGCAAATGACCCCGGCCCCGCTGACCTCCCCGGGCCACGCCTCCCACGGAACCACTATTTGTCCGATTACCCACTAAAGTGGGCAAATGACCCCGGCCCCCGCTGACCTCCCCTGGGCCACGCCCCTCCCACGGAACCACTATTTGTCCGATTACCCACTAATTTTACGGACCGCCTGCTCGACACGGAAGGTTGTTGGATCTTGAGATCTGAGATCCCGAGGCTCAGTGGGCCCCGACTCGGGCCCAGAATCTCGGAGCTATGTGACGTTACAATTTTTTCCCTACGCCTAGGGCCACGCCTTTGGATATGTCGTCGGGGGCCCACGAGCCACTGAGCAAAATTTCAAGTCAATCGGGAATTACGGTACGAACGGGAGTTGAACTAACGCCCCACTTCTCAATGAAGTAGTGGCCGCTAATTAAGTGGTTTATGGACTTTGGGTTTATTGATGATAGTTAAATTTTTTTACTTTAAACACCTCTACTGTACTCGACACACTCGGACGAACACATTCATGTCACTTTCAACTCATTTGTGTGCTTAATTTGCATAGAAATGACATCTCCACGAACCACCTATTTGTCAACCACTGCTTCATAGGGCATTCGGACGCCTTTGTGTTTTGGGCTCCGTTGGGCTCTGGAAGGGTCTAGGGCCACCATTCTCATGCTCATGTTCACGCCTCAGCGCCCCTGTCGGAATCCAGAGTTAGGAGACAATCGAGCAACTTTATTTTCCACCCAAAAACTGTAAGGTATCCCTTTGGTGTTTTTGGAGGGAATTTTTTGAGTTTCTCCAATCTTCTCCAAACTCTGGATTATGACAGAGGGCATCGATACGTAGACAGGAGCGCAAGTCTGGGGCCCGGGTGCGTTCAGACATTTCAGGGTCATGTGTTGGTCACATCTGGGTGCAGGTCCACCGTCTGATCTGGATACAGCCTGGATCCGGCTGACTGCAGTAGACCCCGGGATAAAACAGAGATACTAACATTAGCGTAGATGCCATTCTTCTGATGATGTAACGAGTACATCAGGTGTTATGGGAAGTGTTCCCGGTTCCGGCTGACCTAGATAATGCAGCCTAATAATCATTTAATTGAAAATGTGTTTTATGTGTATGCCATAGAAAAGAGATGTGTTTTTAGTCTAGATTTAAACTGACAGAGTGTGTCTGCTTCCCGACAATGCTAGGAAGACTGTTCCAGAGTTTAGGTGCTAAATAGGAAAAGGACCACCTGCAGTTGATTTTGATATTCTAAGTATTATCAGCTGCATGGTCAGAGTTTAGAGAGTGCAGTCGACGTGATGGAGTATAATGTGTTAAGAGCTCACTCAAGAACTGGGGAGCTAAACCATTTAGTGCTTTGTAAGTAATAAGCAAGATTTTAAAATGTATGCAATGTTTAATAGGGAGCCAGTGCAGTGTTGACAGAACCGGGCTAATTTGTTCATACGTCCTGGTTCTAGTAAGAACTCGAGCTGCTGCGTTTTGGACCAGCTGGAGTTTGTTTATTAAGCGAGCACCAATGCTCTACCACCCAGTAGAGCATTACAATAATCTAGCCTTGAGCTCATGAACGCATGTATTAACTGTTCAGCATTTTGCATTGAGAGCATGTGCCGTAATTTAGATATATTTTTAAGATGGTAGAATGCAGTTTTACAGATGCTAGAAACATGGCTTTCAAACGAAAGATTGGTATCAAAGAGCACACCCAGGTTCCTAACTGACAACGAGGACTTGACAGAGCAGCCATCGAGGGTTAAACAGTATTCTAGTTTACTACTTGTGGATCTTTTTTGTCCAATGATTAAAAATTCATTTTTTTCTGAATTAAGTTGCAGGAAATTACTGATCATCCAATTTTTATATTATCTGTACATTCCAGTTAATCTTGTGAATTGGTTAGTTTCTTCAGGGTGTGAAGAAATATAGAGCTGAGTATCATCAGCATAACAATGAAATCTAACGCCATGCTTCCTAATGATATCTCCCAGTGGTAGCTTGTACAGGGTGAAGAGCAATGGCCCTAGCACTGAGCCCTGCGGTACTCCATACTGAACTTGTGATCGGTGTGACATCTCTTAATTAACTGCTACAAACTGATAACGGTCAGATAGGAATGATTTAAACCATGCCAATGCAGGTCCACTAATGCCTACATAATTTTCGAGTCTATTCAAAAGAATGTTGTGGTCGATAGTGTCGAATGCAGCGCTAAGATCGAGTAACACTAACAAAGAGATACAACCCACGATCGGATGATAAGAGTAAATCATTTGTAACTCTGATGAGAGCAGTCTCAGTGCTATGATACGGTCTAAATCCTGACTGAAAATCCTCACAGATACCATTTCTTTCTAAAAAGGAACATAATTGTGAAGACACTGCCTTTTCAAGTATTTTTGAAAGAAAGGGTAGATTTGAGATTGGCCTGTAATTGACTAATTCTGTAGGATCAAGTTGTGGTTTTTTAATAAGTGGTTTAATAATATCCAACATATAAGTTTTCGGTACATACCCTAATGACAAAGATGAATTAATGATATTAAGAAGAGGATCCATGACCTCTGGTAGCATCTCGTTTAATAGCCTAGTGGGTATAGGGTCGAGCATACATGTTGTTGATTTAGATTAATTAAAGAGTTTAGCCAATTCTTCCTCTCCTATAGCAGGAATGAGTGTCATTTTTCCTCAGTGACACTACGATGCTCTGTCTGATGTGATACTGTAGTAGACAGCTGCATGGTTATAATTTTCTTCCTAATATTGTCAATCTTACACGTAAAGAAGTTCATAAAGTCATTACTGCTGTGCTGTTTACAAACATCAGAAGTTGAAGCTTTTTTTCTTGGTTAATTTAGCCACTGTGTCAAATAAATACCTAGTTTTGTGTTTGTTTTCTTCTAAGAGAGTCGAGAAATAAGCAGATCTAGCAGTTTTTATTGCCTTTCTGTATGCGATCATACGTTCTTTCCACAAATTACAAAAGACCTCTAGTTTTGTTTTCTTCCAGCTGCGCTCCATTTTTCTGGCTGCTGTTTTAAAGGCACGGGTGTGCTCTCCTATAGCAGTGAATGAGTGGAATATTTCCTCAGTGACACTACAATGCACTGTCTGAAGTGATACTGTAGTAGATGGTTGTAGTTATAATTTATTTTCTTAATATTATCAATCTTGCACATTAAGAAGTTCATAAAGTCATTACTGCTGTGCTGTTTGCAAACATTGAAGTTTTATTTCTTGTTATTACACGGCTATGTGGAATACTTGGTTCTTATTGGTCAATCGCACATTCCAATGATATGTTATTCCCAGATAGCAACTGCCAATGTGAATAACACACCACTCATCTGGGTTCTACGAGTTATCTTGAAAAGTACTATTGTAACACCTATCCCTTTTATTTTAGTTTAAGTATCACATGTACTGTGGGACCACACAGACCAATTTTGCTCATGAGTCAGATGTATTAAGTATAATGACGTAAAACACACAGATTTAACATGATACCCCTCCCGATTGGTAAATATAGAACAACAAACAGTCCAGCACCACAAACCACAGTCTTTCCTTTAGGAACCGTCAGGACCATACGCTTTACTCAGTCTTTGTTCAATTTATAATTCGATAAGATATTACTTCAAAGGTCAGAATGATTCCACCCCCAAATTCATCTGGAAGAGAGGGCCTCAATGTTTGAAACATAGCTTTGGTTCACCACCAGGTAACAGTCAAACAGTAGTTGAAATCAATTCTCTCCATTCCATCTTCTCAGTGGTATAATCCCCCAAGTACTCCAGAACTGCCCAGAACACAAACCCTCTGTAGAAACATTCAAAAAAACAAACCAACGACCCATAACTATATACTACAAACAATAATTGGCAAAGAAAAGGAAAAACAAAAACAAATAATTACTTACAGATGAGCTCAGAACTACAAAATTCCTCAACCAGGGCAAAAGCCATGAGGTAAGCAGCTCCGTGAAGGTAGAGAATCAACTTCCTCCTGTTTCCTTCTTCTTCTTCTTATTACTATTTTACGGCGGATCGCAAACAAATATGTGCATTACCGCCACCTATAGCTGAAATGGACCAGTGACACCTCCTATACCCAACATAAATTCCTCTTATTTACCCTCATAGAGACATCATCGAATTTCATCCGGCGCTGCGTGTTCAGCTCATCCGTCCACTCTCAGCCCCCATGACAGGAAAAAAATATATATATAAATAGAAAATAAATAAATAAAATAAAAACCCACTTTAAATACGCTTATTTAACCCAGTACTTAACAAATACTCTACCAATAAATGTATTATACTCCTATCTGATTTTAATACATTTTGAACACTCAACTTTACTCCTATTTTATTTAATTCCTTCCTCAACTCTTTCCTTTCAACCTTATATCTCCTAGAGTGCATTATTACATGTTCAGCTGTTTCACTAACTTCACATTCCTCACATAAACCTGTTGGGCTTACTTATTAAATGCAATGTACTATTCAATCTTGTATGCCCCAATCTGAGGTCTTGTAATCATATTCTCTTCATTCCTACTCCTACCTGATATTCTTCCCTTACCCACTGTTGACTGTTTTGATGCATATGTCTACCTTTTAGTTCATTGTCCCAATACTGCTGCCATAATTTCAGAATATCCTTTTTAATAATTGATTTAATTTCTGACCTGCTAAATAAAATCTGTATATCTATTATTTCTCGTTCTATTGCCTTTTTTGCTAATGCATCCGCCTCCTCATTACCTCTCAACCCAATGTGAGCTGGAACCCACAAAAACTGTACCTCTAAATTAGCTTGTTTAATTGAATATAATTCTTGAACTATCTCTATTACCATATCCTGTCTTGTTTCTGACTTCATCTCCTTCAAACTTATTAGAGCTGAACTACAATAGGAACATATTACTGCCTTGGATATTTTAACTTCCCTAATCCACCTTATTGCCATAATTATTGCAAACATCTCTCCAGTATACACCGATAAACAATCTGATATCCTTTTACTCTTATACACTTTAACCTTTGGAATAATGAATGCAGAACCCACATGACCAGTTTTTGAATCTTTTGAAGCATCTCTAAAAATGTGCACATATTCCCCATATCTTGACCCAATATACTCCCTTACATTATATACTTCTGTTTCATATGAACCTTCCTTTTGATTTTTTTCTAATAAACTTAAATCTACTTCTGGTTGGGGCATGACGCATAATGGTACTGGACATAAAGGAATTATTGGAGCATATCCAACCTCCTCCAATTTCATATCACTAACCAATTTCCTCACACTCCATCCAAAACTATTGCACTCTCTCTTCTCATATTCCCAACTAGGATTCATTACTTTCCTTGTTGGGTGATCCTCACTCTGACCTTTTAAATTTGCCCAATAAGATGCCATTAATTGCTGTCTTCTTATCTGCAAAGGCATTTCACCCATCTCTACCTGAAGAGCCTTATACCCTCCCTGTTAAAAGGAGTGATGAAATAGTTAGCAGATTATCATCACTCAATGGCTGGTTGTCTAAGTGGTGTCCGCAAAATAACATAGGGTTCATAGACAATTGGAAAAGTTTTTGGGGCAGACCCGACCTGTTGAAGATAGACGGCATTCATCCTACCCGGGCTGGTGCTGCTCTTCTCTAGTAATTTGGCACATAGTCTTAGAGCTAAACCTTGACTCACTGGGGCCCAGGTCAGGAAGCAGACAAACTGGCTAAACCAACCGTCTGCTAGCTGTCTCACGTCACCAGAGTCAGCTAAATCCCAGCACATAGAGACGCTTTCACCTAGATATTATCACATAGAGACTGTGTCTGTTCCCGAATCAGTAAATACAAAAACCATCAAAACCATTCAACAGTAAAAATTTAATTGATGTCCAACAAATAAACAACAGATATAATACGGATGAACAATTGATAAATCTCGGGTTGCTGAATATTCGATCCCTTTCGCCAAAAACGCTTATTGTTAATGATATGATTATAGATCATAACCTAGATGTGCTGTGTTTGACAGAAACCTGGCTAAAACCTGACGACTACATTACTTTAAATGAGTCCACTCCCCAAGATTATTGTTATAAACACGAGCCGCGCCTGAAAGGAAAAGGGGGAGGTGTTGCTGTAATTTATAATGATAACTTCAGTATTACTCAGAAGTCTAGTTTCAAATATAATTCCTTTGAAGTTTTGGTGCTTTCTGTAACATTGTGTAGTGTAAATGATAAATCCCGTTTGACATTTGTGTTGGCTACTGTATACAGGCCACCAGGGCACAATACAGACTTTATCAAAGAATTTGCTGGTTTTCTATCAGAGTTAGTACTGGCTGCAGATAAAGTACTAATTGTTGGTGATTTTAATATCCATGTTGACAATGAAAAAGACGCATTGGGATTGGCATTTAAAGACATTATAAACTCTATTGGAGTTAGACAACACGATATCTGGACCCACTCATCGCCTTAATCATACTTTGGATCTAATATTGTCACATGGACTAAATGTTGATACCATTAAAATTCTGCAGCAGAGCGATGAGATCTCAGATCATTACCTAATATCATGTATACTTAATATAGCTAAGGCTGCAAAGCCATCCTCGCTTCAAATATGGCAGGACTATAACACATGACTAAAGATTGCTTTATACATAATCTTCCTCATCAGTTCCATCTCCTCAGAATTACAGATAGCCAAGAGGAACTTGATGTTGCAACAGAAACTACTGACTCTCTCTTTACTAGCACTTTAGACATAGTTGCTCCTCTGCGCTTAAAGAAGATTAAAGCAAATAATCCAACGCCGTGGTACAACGAGCACACTCGGCCCTTAAAACAGCAGCCAGAAAAATGGAGCGCAGCTGGAAGAAAACAAAACTGGAGGTTTTTCGCAATTTGTGGAAAGAGAGCATGATTGCATACAGAAAGGCCATACAAACTGCTAGATCTGCTTATTTCTCAACTCTTTTAGAAGAAAACAAACACAACCCTAGGTATTTATTCGATACAGTGGCTAAATTAACAAAGGATAAAGCTTCAACTTCTGACGTTTGTAAACAACACAGCAGTAATGACTTTATGAACTTCTTTACTAGTAAGATTGATAACATTAGGAATAAAATTATAACCATGCAGCCGCCTACTACAGTATCACTTCAGACAGAACATTGTAGTCTCACTGAGGAAAAATTACACTCATTCACTGCTATAGGAGGAGAAGAATTGGCTAAACTTGTCAAATCATCAAAATCAACAACATGTATGCTTGACCCTATACCGACTAGGCTATTAAAAGTGATGCTTCCAGAGGTCATAGATCCTCTGCTTAATATTATTAATTCATCCTTGACATTAGGATATGTTCCAAAACTTTTAAGTTGGCTGTAATTAAACCACTTATTAAAAACCGCAACTTGATCCTAAAGAATTAGTCAATTACAGACCAATCTCGAATCTACCGCTTTCTATCAAAAATATTAGAAAAGGCAGTGTCTTCACAATTATGTTCCTTTTTAGAAAGAAATTGTATATGTGAGGATTTCCAGTCAGGATTTAGACCGTATCATAGTACTGAGACTGCTCTAATTAGAGTTACAAATGATTTACTCTTATCATCTGATCGTGGTTGTATCTCTCTATTAGTGTTACTCGATCTTAGCGCTGCATTCGATACTATCGATCACAATATTCTTTGAATAGACTCAAAATTATGTTGGCATTAGTGGAACTGCATTGGCATGGTTTAAATCTTACTTATCTGACCGTTATCAGTTTGTAGCAGTAAATGAAGAGATGTCACACCGATCACAAGTTCAGTATGGAGTACCGCAAGGCTCAGTGTTAGGACCGTTGCTTTTCACCCTGTATATGCTACCACTGGGAGATATCATTAGGAAGCATGGCGTTAGTTTTCATTGTTATGCTGATGATACTCAGCTCTATATTTCTTCACACCCTGACGAAACTTACCAATTCACAAGATTAACGGAATGCATAGCTGATATTAAAAATTGGATGAATAGTAATTTCCTGCAACTTAATTCAGATAAAACTGAATTTTTAATTATTGGACAGAAAAGCTCCACAAGTAGTGCCCTAGAATACTGTCTAACCTCGATGGCTGCTCTGTCAAGTCCTCGCTGCCAGTGAGGAACCTGGGTGTGCTCTTTGATACCAATCTTTCATTTGAAAGCCACGTTTCTAGCATCTGTAAAACTGCATTCTACCATCTTAAAAATATATCTAAATTACGTCACATGCTTTCAATGCAAAATGCTGAACAACTAGTACATGCGTCATGAGCTCAAGGCTAGATTATTGTAATGCTCTACTGGGTGGTTGCCCTGCTCGCCTAATAAATAAACTCCAGCTGGTCCAAAACGCAGCAGCTCGAGTTCTTACTAGAACCAGGAAGTACGATCATATTAGTCCAGTTCTGTCAACACTGCACTGGCTCCTATTAAACATCGCATAAATTTTAAAATCTTGCTTATTACTTATAAAGCAATAAATGGTTTAGCTCCCAGTACTTAAGCGAGCTCTTAACGCAATATACTCCATCACGTCAATTGCGGTCTCTAAACTCTGGCCAGTTGAAAATACCTAGAATATCTAAATCAACTGCAGGCGGTCGATCCTTTTCCTATTTAGCACCTAAACTCTGGAACAGTCTTCCTAGCATTGTTCGGGAAGCAGACACACTCTGTCAGTTTAAATCTAGACTAAAAACACATCTCTTTACTATGGCATACACATAGAACATTTTTAACTTTCTTTATTCAAATCAAATGACTGATTGTTAGGCTGCATTAACTAGGTCAGCCGGAACCGGGAACACTTCCCATAACACCTGATGTACTCGTTACATCATAAAAAGAGTGGCATCCACACTAATGTTAGTCTCTCTGTTTATCCCGAGGTTTACTGCAGTCGGCCGGATCCAGGCCGTGTCCGGATCGGATGGTGGACCTGCATCTGGACATGACCAGCTCATCCTGGAGTGTCTGCTGAGACCGTGTCCATTAGTGTCTCCTCTGAATTCGCCTCACCGAACGTGATCCTCAATTAACCCGCCTCCGCGCAATAACTCCAATCTTTCAAGTATTCATATTCTTGTGTAATCGACGCGCCATCCTAAATGAGCCCGCCTCGTGCGCCATACCCAAAATTTCGAATATTCCTATCTAATATGATTTAAGACCTGCAAGGTTGCCAGAGTAATAATTATACACTGTTAATAATAGGCCAGAGGAGAACTGGCACCCGACTGAGTCTGGTTTCTCCCAAGGTTTATTTTTCTCCATCATGCCCTGATGGAGTTTTGGTTCCTTGCCACTGTCGCTTTGGCTTGGCTTGCTCAGTTGGGGACACTCAAATTATGATCCAAGTTACTCAACTAAATATACAAATAGAATTTATTAATTAGGTCATATATAATTCTATAAACTATCCAAATTAAACTAGCCAAATCAAATTTTGTTGCAATGTTGTCCTGTTTAACACTGTGAAGCTGCTTTGAAACAATCGTCATTGTAAAAGCGCTATATAAATAAAGTTGATTGATTGATTGAAGAGCGAAACTGGAGAAGTTAGATATGCTCCGCAGCAAATTCTTATTGCTTGAGACTGAATTCTCTCTAATTTAATTAAATGAGATTTATTTGCAGAACCATATACAATACAACCATAATCAATTATAGATCTTATCATATATATATATATATATATATATATATATATATATATATATATATATATATATATATATATATATATATATATATATATATAGTTTTAAAGCCAATCTATCTGCTCCCCATTCCTGACCTGAAATACATCTCATTACATTCACTACACGCTTACATCTTCCCACCATTTTTCAATATGCTCTCTCCAAGTTAATCTACTATCAAACCAAACTCCTAGAAATCTTACTATACTTACACGCTCTAATTCTTTTTTGTATAATTTTAACTTAACATCCACATTCCTCCTCATTTTAGTAAAAAGTATTCTTTTTGTATTTTCTACTGAAAACTTTAAAACCATTTTCCCCTGACCACTTTTCAACTTCAATTAGCGCACTTTGCAATTTCTTTATCAAAATCTATATTCTTTCCTCTAAACCAGATAGCCCCATCATCAGCAAACAATGATTTCCCCATACTTCTATCAATCCTTAAGAAAACATTGTTAATCATGAAAATAAATAAAAGTGGACTTATTACACTGCCCTGAGGTGTACCATTATCAATTACTCCACTTAATGATATAGCTCCACCCACCTTTACTCGAATACTTCTTCCAATTAAAAACTATTTTATCCAATTACATTCTTCCTTTTATACTCATTTTCTGTAACTTTATTAATAACCCCTCTTTCCACAACATATCATAAGCCTTTTCTATATCAAAGAAAACAGCAACGACACTTTCCTTATTTATAAGCCTTTCTTATTTCATCTTCTAAAGATACTATTGGATCCATAGTCCCTCTACCACACCTAAACCCACTTTGATAAGAAAAAAAACAATTCATTTTTTCCAAATGATAAGTCAATCAATCAGCTATCATTCTCTCCATTACCTTACATAAATGAAAAGTTAAAGCTATTGGATGATAATTTATAGGATTACTTGGATCTTTCCCAGGCTTTTTAATAGGTATAATTAATGCTTCCTTCCAACTTTGAGGAATTATACCTTCTATCCATATTCTATTATAAAATGTTAAAATCACTTCCATAGATGTTTCGCTAAAATGCTTCAGTAACTAATTCCATCCACTCCTGGGGTGGATTGTTTCCCTCTTCTTACTGCATTCTTTAACTCACTCATAGAAAATGGTACATCTAACAAATTATCTTCAGCCTCTTTTTTCTTCTTTATATCAGGATATTCCTTCATCACACCCTTCCTCATTTCCTTACTCTGTTCAGTCAAATTTTCTGAACTATTTACTTGTATAAATGCCTTTAAAAACATTTCATCTTTATCTCCATCCTCCACAGCTATTTCTCCCTCCATCCTTAAAACTGGATACCCGTTACACTTTTGAATCCCTTTCATTTTCTTAATCATACCCCATACTTCCTCTACTGGTGTATTCTTCCTTATTTCATCACAATAAGCCATCCAATACTGTTTTCTGGCTTTCCTTATCCTCCTTACCTCAGCTTGTTCTTGTTTATACTCTATTAAATCTGGAAAATTATGTGTTTTCTTAACTATTCTAAATGCTTTCCTTTTTCTTCTTATTGCACTAGTACAATCTTCAGTCCACCATGGAACTGTCTTATTCTTCCTACCTCCTTTCCTTTTTGGTATACAGTATTGTTCAAAATAATAGCAGTACAATGTGACTAACCAGAATAATCAAGGTTTTTAGTATATTTTTTTATTGCTACGTGGCAAACAAGTTACCAGTAGGTTCAGTAGATTCTCAGAAAACAAATGAGACCCAGCATTCATGATATGCACACTCTTAAGGCTGTGCAATTGGGCAATTAGTTGAATTAGTTGAAAGGGGTGTGTTCAAAAAAATAGCAGTGTGGCATTCAATCACTGAGGTCATCAATTTTGTGAAGAAACAGGTGTGAATCAGGTGGCCCCTATTTAAGGATGAAGCCAACACTTGTTGAACATGCATTTGAAACCTGAGGAAAATGGGGCGTTCAAGACATTGTTCAGAAGAACAGCGTACTTTGATTAAAAAGTTGATTGGAGAGGGGAAAACCTATAAAGAGGTGCAAAAAATGATAGGCTGTTCAGCTAAAATGATCTCCAATGCCTTAAAATGGAGAGCAAAACCAGAGAGACGTGGAAGAAAATGGAAGACAACCATCAAAATGGATAGAATAGAATAGAATAACCAGAATGGCAAAGGCTCAGCCAATGATCACCTCCAGGATGATCAAAGACAGTCTGGAGTTACCTGTAAGTACTGTGACAGTTAGAAGACATCTGTGTGAAGCTAATCTATTTTCAAGAATCCCCCGCAAAGTCCCTCTGTTAAAAAAAAGGCATGTGCAGAAGAGGTTACAATTTGCCAAAGAACACATCAACTGGCCTAAAGAGAAATGGAGGAACATTTTGTGGACTGATGAGAGTAAAATTGTTCTTTTTGGGTCCAAGGGCCACAGGCAGTTTGTGAGACGACCCCCAAACTCTGAATTCAAGCCACAGTACACAGTGAAGACAGTGAAGCATGGAGGTGCAAGCATCATGATATGGGCATGTTTCTCCTACTATGGTGTTGGGCCTATTTATCGCATACCAGGGATCATGGATCAGTTTGCATATGTTAAAATACTTGAAGAGGTCATGTTGCCCTATGCTGAAGAGGACATGCCCTTGAAATGGTTGTTTCAACATGACAATGACCCAAAACACACTAGTAAACGGCAAAGTCTTGGTTCCAAACCAACAAAAATAATGTTATGGAGTGGCCAGCCCAATCTCCAGACCTTAATCCAATTGAGAACTTGTGGGGTGATATCAAAATGCTGTTTCTGAAGCAAAACCAAGAAATGTGAATGAATTGTGGAATGTTGTTAAAGAATCATGGAGTGGAATAACAGCTGAGAGGTGCCACAAGTTGGTTGACTCCATGCCAGACAGATGTCAAGCAGTTTTAAAAACTGTGGTCATACAACTAAATATTAGTTTAGTGATTCACAGGATTGCTAAATCCCAGAAAAAAATGTTTGTACAAAATAGTTTTGAGTTTGTACAGTCAAAGGTAGACACTGCTATTTTTTTGAACACACCTTTCAACTTATACCCCAATTGCACAGCCTTAAGAGCGTGCATACACTGTAAAATTGTGCTGTAAAATAACGGTAATCTACTGGCAGCTGTGGTTGCCAGCAATGTACTGTTAATTTACAGCCCTCTACTGTTTATTTACAGCTCTCTTTTTTTAAAGTATGTTACCGTAATAATACCATGAAATTACCATTTGGAAAAACTGATCGCTTAAAACAGTTCTCATTTTAAAACAAGTATTTATATGGTGTTTGTACTGTAAACTTATTTCAATTAAATCCACTGAAAAAGAGCATTTCTTAATATAAATATAATCTGCAAACATGTTATGTGTCGCAATGAGTAATGAAATACTTAAGAAATATGACTTTAACTTCAATCTTTGCCGTTCATCATTAGCAATAGCACATGTGCCAAATCAACAAACACCTCATAACTTCATCAGCAAACACAGCCACTGCCTTTAAATAAAGCATCAGACAGCATATCATCAGTGTTTCTCTGCTCATCCTGGACTGAAGCACAGGCGCTACTCTCCAGCACAATGGTGACCCGCAAAACTAATTAATTCAACTAAGATTTCTTCTATATCACCTTCTGCAACAACACATAAACACAGTTCATTTGAATATGTACTCTCCTTATCAGTTACTGACTTTGCACATCTTTTTTCTATTAACTTTCACTAATATTTCAGTAAACATATCTCGATTCATCTGGTGTTATTCATCATGTTATGTTTTACAGTATATTACTGTTTTTTCCTTGATTTAACGGTAATCTACTGGCAGCTCTGGTTGCCAGTAGATTGCTGTTTTTTTACAGTACTTTTCCGTAAATTAATTTACAGTTGCTTACCGTTAATTTACGTTTCACTCTGGGTTTTTTTCATCTTATCCCTTTAACCCTTTAAACCCCACAGCAAAATCTTAGGTTTTAAATGAACACTTATATGTGTCCACACTACAGAGTGTTAGAGTAATTGAAGTGGTGTTGAAGTTAATGAGATAATTAAGGGATTAATTGAGAATTAGTGATGAACACCTTCATAATCGCTGAAGGAAAGAAAAACACAAGAACTACTGCCACAGCCTTAGATGAAATCAACTGAAGACATTAAATCTCTGAAGATCTCAGCAGAGGAGGGTTAAACAACTCCACTAACAGCATTACCAGCTTCACACATTACTGACCAGACTGACTTTATTTCTGTCAGATGTCTACAGAAGCTCTTATTGAGAATGAACAGATCTTTTGGTGTTGATGTTTAATTGATAATGTTTGGTCACCATTATGGTGATCAGTGTTTGCTTCAGTTGGGCTCTTGACCCTTGACTTTGCAATGGATTTTCTTTGGCTGCTGTATCTGTGTTTCTTAGAGACATTTGTTATAGCAAGAAACAGCCATGAAAAAAGTGTGAACAGGTGTCACTGGTTATGTTTTGCTTATGACATAATCATAATGGAATGCTTAGTTTGTTAGTCTGATCCCTAAACAAATCCATTGTTTTAAAAATACATAGTTTTACCGTTATTGTACGATTGCAATCAGTGACACTTCTACAAAATATAAAGCAGTGATAAGGAATCAATTATGAAGGTTATTTTTTAAACTCAATTTTTTTTTAAACTTATGATTTTAACTCATGATTTAATTTGCGGTGAGTTTTAGACTGACATAGACATGAAGAATCAGCATATGAATCTCAACAATGGTGACAATAAACACAACAGATTAACAGATCAACTCGTCAACTTCACAAAACACTACTAAAAGTCAAAAACAACACCAAAATAAAGGTAAATAGTGAGAATTAAAGGAAATAACCAGGCTATTCAGCAGCATAATTTATTCATACCGCAATGCATGCTGGGAGTCATGGACGATTTTTGAACAACGCTGGTACCCAGCATGCATTGCAGCATGAAGCTTTTGTTCGTCACCATTGTTGAGATTCATACACCGATTCTAGATCTCTATGTGAATCTGAATTGCACTGATGTTCAAAATGTTTTGACCACAAACTGTTTTCATGCTCTTCAAATGATCTGATTGTTGTAATACTGATTGATCTCATTCCTTTAAAATGGCATACCATAAAAAAATAAAATGAAAAACAACATTCTAGATTAAACATTGATTAATCTCAGTGAAACAGACCATATACAAACAGTCAACATCATCTTCTTATGTTTCCTCTTGGCTTTGTGTGCTATAACAAATGTATTTAAAACACATAATTAAAGCAGTGAGAGAAACATTAAAGTTTGTTTCAATGGTCAAGAGCCCAACTAAAGCAAACACTGATCACCATAATGGTAATGTCAAAAGAAACCATAACACAACCTCTGTTAATTCTCAATAAGAGCTTCTGTAGACATCTGACAGAAATAAAGTCAGTCTGGTTAGTAATGTGTGAAGCTGGTAATGCTGTTTGTGGAGTTGTTTAATCCTCCTCTGCTGAGATCTTCAGAGATTTGATGTCTTCTTTTATCTTCAGTTAATGAAATCAACTTTTTTTCTGTTCATGTTTCTCTTTCCTTCAGTGATATCAGCAGGTGTTCATCAGTGTGTGAGTTCACTCTGTCTAGTGGTCTATATCAGTAAACTAGTTTAGGGAATAGTGAATGAGGGTATAGGGTGTGATTTGGAGCACAGCCTCTGTGTGTCGACTTGAGTGATGTTAATTCACAGTATATTCCCGCTGGCCTTTGCTCGAAAATGAAAATATTACCCAGATTGCATTGTTTTCTACGGTATATTACTGTTTTATTGGAAAACAGCATGTTACTGTCAAAATTTGACCGTTATTTTACAGCATTTTTTACAGTGTATCATGAATGCTGGGTCTTGTTTGTTTTCTGAGAATCTACTGAACCTACTGGTAACTTGTTTGCCACGTAGCAATAAAAAATATATTAAAATCCTTGATTATTCTGGTTAGTCACATTGTACTGCTATTATTTTGAACAATACTGTATATCTACTTGCTGCTACTTGAATGGCATAAACAACATCATCACTAATAATTTCTACAGCTCTATCTGGTTCTACTATAATACTCTTTAATCCCTCTTCACTCAGACTCATGAATTCTTCCCAATTCACTTTATCAAACCTCCAGCTATCAACATTTCCTTGACTCGCCTTACTTCCTCTCACATTTACACTAACAGATATCATTATTGGATAATGATCACTCCCAATAGTATCTTGTCGCAATATTTCCCACTCAGCACTCCCTGCAATTGAATCAGACACCATTGTTAGATCTAACACAGATTCTTTACCTGTAGCCACATCTTTTCTTGTATTGCCCCCATCATTCAGACACACAAAATTTCTCCGATCTATCAAATCTTCCACCACCATTCCATTACAATCTTTCACTAAACCTCCCCATAACATGCTCTGTGCATTAAAATTCCCACATTAAGACCCTCTATTTGTTCTAAATCACTCAACACTAATTTCTTACAAGGATTATAAAAGTGTATTATTACATACTTTATTCCATTCACCCATACCTCTACTACAACATATTCTTGTGTTACACATTTGCCTAATGATCTATATTGCATGCCTTCCTTAATCAGAGTAATACACCCTCCACCATTTCCCTCCTCTCTATCTCTTCTCTCACTCACATATTCTTTAATAACAAAATCAAATCCAGGTTTAAGCCATGACTCTTGTATACATATCAGATCCGGTTTAACTTCTATCTCATTAATAACACCTTTAAACTCCAATCCATTAGCCACAAGACTTCTCGCATTCCATTGTAAAATTATAATCATCCTCCTATCCAGACCATGCTTCCTGGCTGGACTGTATCTCACTAATTAGCCCATCCCTAACCATTTCCCATGATATGTCCTTTACTCCCAAGAATCTCTCTGCTGCCTTGACTATAATTTGAATCTTAGTTGTCTTCTTTTCAGTCTGTGCAGTACAATTAATAACTTCAGCTATGAACAACAAGAAATGTACTTTACTTACAATCGTTGTGTCTTCTGTAATCCTACCTTCCATCTCTGATATTTCCTCAATTCTCCTCTCTTTTTGCACATCCCTCTCTTTTCCTTTTTCTCTATTCCTTGTATCAACCACTTTAACAGCTTCTGCATATGTTATATTCATCTTGGCTCTCTCATTCTGTACTTCAATTGCTTTCTTCCTCAACTCACATCCTCCAAACACAACACTATGCTCCCCTCCACATTTGCAGCATTTTGGTCCTGTTCCTTCACATTTGCCATAATCATGTTCCATAATCATGTGGGACATCTTGCACATCGTTTCTTAGCTTTACACACCATAGCCACATGCCCGTATTTTTGACAATTATAACATCTTAAAGGAGGAGGCACAAAAGGCCTCACTGAATAACTGATAAATCCAAGCTTGACTTTATCTGGCAAAATAACTCCATCAAACCTAAGCTCAACAGAGAGACTCTCCATTCTGTTCCCTTCTCTACTCATAAACAGTCGCCTAGCACCAACTATTTTCCCTCCGCTAAGGTTACTTTTAAACTCTTCCATAGTCACCCCTAATGGCACTCCAGATATTACTCCACTTACCCACTGCCTCTGTCCTACAATCTTACTACTCACCACTTCCTGCTTACACATTACTTTAATCTTCATCACTTTCCTTCTTTGCTCTTCACTATTACAAACAATCATCAAATCTCCATTACTTAACACTTTTGCCATCTTAATTTCTCCAACTACTTTCCTCAACTCTTTTGTTAATACAATTGGACTTACCTTTTGTATTCCACCATCCTCTTTAAATTTCAATATTACCTTCAACTCATCCATATTTACATTCCTCACCTCCTGATCATTTCCACTCTCCCCTGAACCTCTTACCTCTATCTGATGTTTTTTCTTTCTTTTCTTTGTACCTACCTCTTCCCTTATATCTAAATTCCTCTCTTTTCCTGTCTTTCCTAATTCCATTTGTTCATCTTCCACATCCGTATCATCTACACTAACTAGTGTCTCTGGTCCATTTCCACTATAATTTTTCTTATATTTTGACATGATCGATTTCGCTGCATTTACCGCCATCCACCAAACACCGTGACGTGTCCACATCTCCTCCTGTTTCTCCTTCTCTGATCCCTTAACCCTTTGACACGTACGATCAAACCCGTGTGATCAATCTAGGCTGGTCCCTGGTGCGTACGATCACACAGGTGTGATTAGAACGCTCAGAGATCAACTGTCAAATTCAAAATTTAAATTCTGCTTTAGCGCGCTGACTGGCGCTGAGCCAAAGACTGAGTGAGCGAGAGACTGACTGAGCTCAGTGTCATTTAATGTTTATTTTAGGTTTTATACACTTCAAATTACATTACACAACCACAAAAATATCAGCAAAAACTAAATATAGTTTGTAATTGCATACTAATATATATAACAGCAAGATATCAGTGTTGTAAACATATAATGGCCCGTGATAACATTACCGATCAACTAACACAACCATTTTCTACTCTGTTCCCTCACGTAGTGTCATATATATCAGGAGAAGGGGATGATCTTGTTGTGTAAATCCAGCAGGCTCCGACTCCCTGTCAGTGTTGTTAACATTTAACGTTAATGTTCACGGCGGCACAGACGCCCACAGCCCGTGATAACTTTACCGATCAACTAACTAACACAAGAATCATTTTCTACACTGTTCCCTCACGTAATGTCACATAGGGTGAATTCAGGGTGATTGGGACACTTTTCCCAAGTCATCGCAATGCCAAAAAGTGTCCAAACCACCTTGAATTCACCCTATATCAGGAGAAGTGGATGATCTTGTGTTGTAAATCCAGCAGGCTCCGTCAGCGTTGTAAACATAATGGCGGCTCGGATGTATCCCGTGATAACTTTACAGATCAACTAACACAATCATTTTCTACCCTGTTCCATCACATAATGTCACATATATCAGGAGAAGTGGATGATCTTGTGTTGTAAATCCCGCAGGCACCGACTCCCTGTCAATGTTGAAAACATATAATGGCGGCGCCCCGCCCACAGCCCGTGATAACCAGTGATAACTTATCGATCAACAAACATATAATTTATTTGTTTTTATTTTTATTATTTAAACCATAAGGAGTTCACTTGCATGTATTTAATTTAGTCAGTAAGTATTTTGTATAAAAAAATTATACAAAATAAAACATCACGTGTCAAGTTTGATGTGTTACCATGGAAATTAGAACACATGTCATTTTATAATAACGGTCGCGTTAAAAAACTCACGCCAGGCTGCCAGTCTGAATATTTAGAACGTACGTGTGAAAGGGTTAAATAGGTAAGTCCTAGCAATTTCCAACCAGAGCGCCCTCTAATGCTCAGGTGCATAATAGCACTGCTTTACTGAGAAGCTATTAGTAACAGGAAAACTGTTACACTATTATGCTTAACGCTGTCGTTGACTGTCTGGCACCATCTTGTGGCTGTAAACACTTAACCGCCATGGGTTACTATGGAAGACTTCAAGGGTTTACTTTATAAAGTTTTAAATATGGATATTTTTTCTTACACAAACGCATCGTTACAAATCAAAAGGCCTCTATTAACCCATTGGAGCCGTGTGGAGCCGTATGGAGCCATACAATATTTAAACTCAATTTAAACAATAATCTTTTGTGTATAATTTACTTGAGACAAGTAGCCGTGTAATAAGCGGGATTGTTATCGCAGAATAACAAACCGGCTTGAAATAGTTTTAAAAAAATACAAACCGGCTTGAAATACTTGAAAAGACACTGCCTTTTCAAGTATTTTTGAAAGAAAGGGTAGATTTGAGATTGGCCTGCTAATTCTGTAGGATCAAGTTGCGTTTTTTTAATAAGTGGTTTTATAATAGCCAACTTAAAAGTTTTCGGTATATCCTAATGACAAAGATGAATTAATGATATTAAGAAGAGGATCCATGACCTCTGGTAGCCTCTCTTTTAATAGCCTAGTGGGTATAGGGTAGAGCATACATGTTGTTGATTTAGATTAATTAAAGAGTTTAGCCAATTCTTCCTCTCCTATAGCAGTGAATGAGTGTAATTTTTCCTCAGTGACACTACGATGCTCTGTTTGATGTGATACTGTAGTAGACAGCTGCATGGTTATAATTTTTTTGTCAATCTTACACGTAAAGAAGTTAAAGTCTGCTGTGCTGTTTACAAACATCAGAAGTTGAAGCTTAATTCTTGGTTAATTTAGCCACTGTATCGAATAAATACCTAGGTTTGTGTTTGTTTTCTTCTAAGAGAGTCGAGAAATAAGCAGATTTAGCAGTTTTAATGGCCTTTCTGTATGTAATCATACGTTCTTTTCACGAATTACGAAAGACCTCTAGTTTTGTTTTCTTCCAGCTGCGCTCCATTTTTCTGGCTGCTGTTTTAAGGGCCCGGGTGTGCTCTCCTAAAGCAGTGAATGAGTGGAATTTTTACTCAGTGACACTACAATGCACTGTCTGAAGTGATACTGTAGTAGATTGTTGTAGTTATAATTTTTTACGAGTTATCTTGACCAGTACTATTATGCTTAACGCTGTTGTTGACTGTCTGGCACCATCTTGTGGCTGTAAACACTTAACCGCCATGGGTTACTATGGAAGACTTCAAGGGTTTACTTTATAAAGTTTTAAATATGCGCTCCATTTTTCTGGCTGCTGTTTTAAAGGCCTGGGTGTGCTCGTTGTACCACACCGTTGGACTATTTTCTTTAAAGTTCATGCAACTGTTTTCTTTTAAGGGCAGAGGAACAACTGTGTCTAAATTGCTGGAAAAGAAAGAATCAATAGTTTCCGTTGCAAAATTGAGTTCCTCTATGCTATCTGGGATGCTGAGGAGATGAAATTGATGAGAAAGATTATTTACAAAGCAATCTTTGGTGGCATTGGTGATAGTCCTACCATATTTGAAACGAGGGGGCGGCTTTGCTAAATTAAGTATACATGATACTAGGTAATGATCTAAGATGTCATCACTCTGCTGCAGAATTTCAGTGGTATCAACATTTATTCCATGTTACAGTATTTGGTCTAAAGTATGATTACGGCGATGAGTGACACGTATTGCCTAACTCCAACAGAGTTTAGAATGTCTCTAAATGCCAATCCCAATGCGTCTTTACCATGTTTACATGGATCTGCTGCGGGACTCACTACAAAATTAATGTCATCTGCTGTGGGACTCAATGCAGAATTAATGTTGTCATCTGCTGTGGGTCTCAATGCAGAGTTAATGTTGTCATCTGCTGTGGGACTCACTGCAGAGTTAATGTCATCTGCTGTGAGACTGAATGTTGTTATGTGCTGTGGAGTTCACTGCAGAGTCAAGATTACCATCAAGAATTATGACATTAGCATGCCATTGATCACAGTCTGATCCCATCACCATTTGGCCATTGTTCACCCTAGCCCCTCATTCCTGAGACCAAGGTGTGAATGACCACAGACTCAGGCTTAAAAAAACGGTTTAGCCATGTGGCTTGAAGCCACAAAGGATGAAATTACTATGAAAAATGGACACACAATTGACAAAAAGAACTGTATATATGTAACCGCCGGAGTAATTGCTGTCTGGTTGAAGTTTGTCCCTCTGCAGCTACGGTAACCCCTGATGTCACCCAGCTAGCTGTGAGTGATGCAGATTTGAAAGCAGCTTCCAAATCCTCAGTACTCATCCTGCTGGATCTGTCTGCTGCTTTTGACACAGTTAACCACCAAATCCTCCTGTCAACTCTCATGAAGATGGGCATCTCAGGAACTGCTCTCCAGTGGTTCAAGTCTTACCTCTCAGGTAGGTCCTTCAGGGTGTCATGGACAGGTGAAGTGTCTAAGTCACATCATATAGCTACTGGAGTTCCTCAGGGCTCAGTGCTTGGACCACTTCTCTTCTCCATCTACATGTCATCTCTAGGATCTGTCATCCAGAAACATGGCTTTTCCTATCACTGCTATGCTGATGACACTCAACTCTACTTCTCATTTCAACCAGATGATCCCACAGTTGGGGTTCAGATTGCTGCCTGCCTGACAGACATTTCTGACTGGATGAAGGAACAACACCTTCAACTCAATCTGGCAAAGACAGAACTGCTTGTGGTCTCAACCAACCCAGCACTTCAACATACTCTCTCCATTCAGCTCGGTTCATCAACCATAACTCCGTCCGGGACAGCCAGGAACCTTGGAGTTGTGATTGATGATCAGCTAAAATTCACTGACCACATTACTGCAACAACCCGGTCCTGCAGATTTGCGCTATACAACATTAGGAAGATTACACCCTTCCTATCAGAGCAGGCCACTCAACTCCTGGTCCAAGCTCTTGTACTCTCCAGACTGGACTACTGTAATTCTCTTCTAGCGGGCCTTCCAGCATCCACTGTTAAACCCTTGCAGCTGATCCAGAATGCAGCGGCAAGAGTGGTCTTCAACGAGCCCAAGAGACCACACGTCACACCTCTCTTCATCAGTCTTCACTGGCTGCCGATAGCCGCGCGAATCAAATTCAAGGCTCTGGTGCTCGCCTACAAAGCAACCGCAGGCTCTGCACCAGTATACCTAAACTCACTTGTTCAGACTTACACACCCTCCAGAAGCTTGTGTTCTGCAAGTGAACGACGCCTAGTGGTGCCATCTCAAAGAGGCATGAAATCCCTCACTAGGACCTTTTCTTGGACCGTTCCCACCTGGTGGAATGAACTGCCTGTCTCAGTTTGAGCAGTCTGTAGCCATTTTCAAAAAACATCTCAAGACACTTCTTTTCCAGCAGCACTTGACCAATAAAGAATAGCACTTATCACTCTATTCGTTTCTGTTTGTTATTTATAAAAATAAAAATAAATAAATAAAAAAAACTGTCCTATGTGTTTTGTGTTTCGTGAGACTTGTTACAGCGCTTGCATATTGTTGCCCTTGACTGGTCTTGGTTGCTTCTATTACTCTCATTTGTAAGTCGCTTTGGATAAAAGCGTCTGCTAAATGACTAAATGTAAATGTAATGTAAATGTGAGTGGCTAAACAACTTATTTGCGTCTGGCCCAGTTTCTATAAAATCGTCTGCCTGTTGGGCTTAGAGATATTCTCTGGTGTACGGATAAATTTTCGGTCTTGTTGCCGCTCGGGAATGTGGTTACCCTGTGTGTTCAAAGGTGTTTGACTGATTGCCAGACGCTTCCGGGTAATCGCGCTGTGTATTACTGAAGGTCTTGGGCAAAACACACATCGGGTAGCTTTACCACAATTAAGCCGTAGCATCAAGAAGGTATTATTTGTGCATTTTACTGTTAACCATAATGTGGGTGTCATTGTTGGGATATATGCATTTTAATGAGCACATTTGCACACAGGCCTGTGGCAAAGTACCCGCCGTGTAGCTGTAACGTTACTGCCAGACGCTTCCGGGTAATCGCGCTGTGTATTACTGAAGGTCTTGGGCAAAACACACGCCGGATAGCCTTACAACAATTAAGCAGTAACATCAAGAAGGTAAAAAGTTTGTTTATTGTGTTATGAGTAGATCCAGTGTGTAAGGACAAAAAACTTTTGAACACATGTAAAATGAGTCTGATTGTGTTGCCCTGATATATTGTTTGACTTTGTTTTATTGTCAACTCTTAATATAAATGTATTTAATGAATATGCTGTGTGTAACAATTGTTATGTAGGGTTGTGAAGACTGGCGCAAAGGGCTGTTTTTCCACTGTGTCAGTTCGTATGTCAACATTGAGGTAAAAGAAAATAATGTTTTATAAAATGGTTGCGATGTTACGTGACTATTTGTGCATGAGTATATCAAGCACTAATTGTAATGATTTTGTGTCTGCAGGCAGATTGCTCCTGCTGTTTTGCCTTGCCTGAATAAATTTTTTTATATATATCTTTTCTTTTCTTTATTGTGTTCATTTTGCCGTAGCCTCCGTCTACTGCTCTGGTTGACTGATGTGGTATTGGCTGTTCTAGTAGTGTATAGTTTTACATTTCTCTGTCCACTCTGCTTCCTTGTCCTTTTCTTTCTCTTTCTAGAGTACTAGCGTAGCTGCTCACAAGAAAGGTTCCTGGTTCCGTCACCACGCACTGCACCACGTATTGTAGTGGTAAACTGCACTTCACAATGTTGTTTGAATCATCGGTTTGTGGTCTGTGTGTGTGTTTGTGTGTGTGTGTGTGTGTGTGTGTGTGTGTGTGTGTGTGTGTGTGTGTGTGTGTGTGCGTGTGTGTGTGTGTGTGTGTGTGTGTGTGTGTGTGTGTGTGTGTGTGTGGATGCATGTGATCATGGGCCCCAGGTTCCAGAGCACGGGTGGTGGATGTCGCGTGTATCTCGGACAGGTAACCAGCCTTGCCAGCGACTCAGTATCTTCCAGTTCAATTGGTAATCATATTGTCCCTTGTAACAGCTAATGCCAGGTCTCTCGTGTTAGTAATGTGTCTCTAGTATGACGGTATGGCTCTTTTTTTTGTATAATAAAGTTTTGTTGTTTTTTTCTACTGAGAACACGTCTCTGTCTAATTCATCTTACGAGTACTTCGACAAATCTACTCGCCTTAGATTAGGTATTTAGCAGTTAAGGTGTAAAGTATATCCTGGTGTGAGAGTCACCAGGTGGCGTAGTCAAGAACCTTTAAATCTAGATCTGTTCAAAGCACCGAAAGGTCACAAAGTGGCGTAGTCGGCAGGAATGTTGCACACAGAGACGTGTCTTGTTTTTCTTTCTCTTTTTTTGTCTTGTCTATGTATATTTTGATTTTCAAGGCATAGTAATTGTCTAAAGGCAAAGCAGCAGTGGGCACGGCGTGGGACCTAAAGGAGCAGTGGGCAGGCCACTGACTACCCCACCGCCTCTCTTGTAACATGGGCATTACTCCGCTGCAGCAATGGACGAAGTTGAACAGCTGAGAGAACAGATCCGTCAGCTGCAGGCAGACAAGGGCCGCCTGCAGCAGCAGCAACCACCGCCGCCTCAGCCGGACAATTCCACCAGCCCTGCTAACCCTGTGTCCCATGAACGGATGATTTATCTCCCTAGGGAACGGAAGTGTCCTGTATTTCGGGGTAGGGTGGGTATTGACATTGTTGAGTGGGTGGAAGAGGTGGAGGTTTGTGCGCGTACTAGACATTTGGGTGCACTTGACAAAGCTTACCTTATGTTTGATCATCTGAATGGGGAGGCTAAAGATGAGATTCGCTATAGGCCAAGGGCAGATCGGGAAAACCCGGAAAGAATTGCAAATATTCTCAAAGAACTTTATGGGTGTTCCCAGTCTTATGTTGCCTTACAAGAGAGTTTATTTTCTAGAAAACAATTAGACGGTGAATCTTTACAAGAATATTCGCATCTCTTTTCTCTGATGGATAAAGTTAAACAGGTCTCCCCCGACTCAGTACCCCAGTTTGATATGCTGCTCCGTGACCAGTTTCTAGAGCACGTTATCGACTCGGACCTCCGCAGGGAATTGAAGGGACTTGTCCGTCAGACCCCAGGGATGTCCATGCTGGAAGTGCGTGCTGCTGCCATCCGGTGGGAGTTTGAGGGCAGGCCCAGTGACTTCAATAGGGGTAGGAGTCACTCAGTTCCCTCTCTTTGCGCTATGCAGTACTCCAAAATTCACCCAGGCAGAGCTTCATCACCCGTTAGTATGGCAAGTTCAGAAATGGCAGAGCTGCGGCCATGTTGTTAAAGCAACAAGATCAGATCAACCACTTAACTAGTGCCTTAACTACTTTGCAAGGAGTAGCCCGTCCAGCCTATTCCAATCGTCCCTCTTTAGTTAGTCGGCCGTCAACTGTCATTTGTAGGCGATGCTTAAAGCCTGGTCACTACACTTGAGAGTGTAACAATGAGAGTAGTAACTCCTAATCACATCCCCCAGGCCCAAGCTCAGGCTAATGTTGTCTCAGTTTCTCAGTCGGAAAACTAGCTCCCTTCAGCGTGCAGAGCCACACGCTGAGAGGGGATGGCAGCGGCTCTCAGAATCAGAATACTCTTAGTCACCCTGTAACCTCCCTTGTCGCTCAGTTCCCAACGGTGACTGTGAGATTAGGGGGAGTAGTTGTCAGTTGTCTCTTGGACACAGGGTCTATGGTATCTACCTTGGTGGAGAGTTTCTTTGTGCAACATTTCAAGGATAAACTTCAACAGTGTAATTGGTTGCAGCTTCGGGCTGCAAATGGTCTAGACATACCCTATATCGGGTATGCTGAGCTAACGGTTGAAGTACTAGGGAAGGTAATCCCCCAAAGAGGTTGGCTAGTGGTTAAGGATCCCCCAGGTCAGCTCGCTCCTCCACTTGTGCCGGGTGTGCTCGGGATGAATGTTTTTCGAGAATGTTACGAATGTTACGCAAGAACAGGTAAGGGCATTCTTGTTAAAACATGAGTTAGTGTTCTCAGATTTTGAGGGTGACCTTGGCTGTACTAATCTTATCTCTCATGATATACCTCTGCTAGAGGACCAACCAGTTAGGCAACGTTACAGGCGTCTCCCCCCTTCTGATTATGATGCTGTTAAGGCTCACCTGCGACAGTTACTAGACAGCCAGGTCATACGAGAAAGTAGTAGCCCCCATGCTTCTCCCATTGTGATTGTGCGGAAGAAATGTGGCGGCCTACGTATGTTTGTTGATTACAGACAGCTCAACAGCAGGACCAGAAAGGATGCCTTCCCTCTTCCCCGCATCGAGGAGTCTTTGGATGCCCTATCGGGGGCTCAATGGTTCTCCAGGCTGGACCTTGCTAGCGGGTATAACCAGATACCTGTGACCGAACAGGACCGTCCAAAGACTGCCTTTTGCACGCCGTTTGGGTTATTTGAATTTAACAGCATGGCCTTCAGACTGTGTAAAGCTCCAAGCACTTTTCAACGACTGATGGAGAGAATGTTTGGAGCACAGCATTGCCAGTCCCTGTTACTTTATCTGGATGATATAATTGTTTTTTCTTCTGGTGTCGAAGATCATATACATCGTCTGGATCTAGTGTTGAGCCGTCCATGGAAAGAAGGTCTGAAAGTAAAGCTGGAGAAATGCTGTTTTTTCCAGAAGGAAGTCCAGTATCTGGGTGACCTTGTATCCCGCAAAGGTGTATCCACTGACCCAGCCAAGGTGTCCGCAGTGGCTAAGTGGCCCTGTCCCACCACCGTGTCCGAATTGAGGTCTTTCCTTGGTTTTGCGGGTTATTACAGGCGATTCGTGGAGGGCTTTTCCAAGCTGGCAGCTCCTTTAAACCGCCTGGGGGCAGAGCTTGGCGGTACTAAGACCCGGAAGGGCCAAGGGCCACGACTTGATGGAGTGTGGACAGATGTCTGTGAGAACAGCTTCCAGGCCTTGAAGCAGAGGTTGGTGAGTGCCCCCACTTTGGCGTTCGCTGATTTTAACTTACCATTTATTCTGTAGGTGGATGCCAGCCACATTGGTCTTGGAGCAGTGCTCTCTCAGGAGCAGCAAGGAAAGATCCGGCCAATCGCCTACGCTAGTCGTAGTCTCAGTCCAGCAGAAAAGAACTACAGTTCAATGAAGCTGGAGTTTCTCGGAATGAAGTGGGCTATGACCGACAAGTTCCGGGAGTATCTTTGTGGCCAACAATGCACTGTTTAGACGGACAATAATCCCCTGAGACACTAGAGGACTGCCAAGCTGGGAGTGACTGAACAGCAGTGGGAGGCCGAGCTTGCTGCTTTCAATTATACCATCCGTTATAGGCCTGGGCGTACCAACAGGAATGCAGATGCCCTCTCCCGACAACCTGCGGGACCATTGGGACAGACCACAAAGTCCTCCACACTAGGGACAGCCATACCAGTCCTTGTACAACAACCCCTGGCAATCCAGGTGGTCGTCTCGGCCTTCCCATCCCACACCCTCGAGGAATTAAGAAGGCTACAAGCAGCGGACCCCACTATCGGAGCCTTCCTGCCGTTCTGGCTGGCACAGGGACCGCCCGACCCGACAGTACATAGGAAATTGCCGGGCTCTACCCGTGTGCTGCTGCAACAATGGGACTGTTTTGTGGGAGCCGATGGACTGCTCTACCACCGAACATTCCGTCCAGATAGGGGCGAAGAGGTGTGTCAGCTCTTGTTGCCTGCATGCCTAAAGGAGGAAATCCTACAGCAGCTCCACAATGACCATGGCCACCAAGGGGTTGAACGTACCACAGAGCTGATAAAACTGCGGTGCTATTGGCCTGGAATGGGGATATAAAGCAGTGGTGTCAGAACTGCAAGCGGTGTACCCTTGCGAAGTCTTCGCAACTACGACCTCATGCACCGATGGGGCACCTCTTGGCATCTCGTCCAAACCAGATATTGGCTGTGGATTTCACCTTCTTGGAGCCTGCAATGGATGGTAGGGAACAAGTGTTGATCATGACTGATGTTTTTACTAAATTCACACAGGCCGTGCCCACCAGGGATCAGAAGGCAACAACTCTGACCAGGGACGCAGCTTTGAGAATGACATCATCTATCAGTTGTGTGCCCTGTACGGGATCCAGAAGACCCGGACCACCCCTTACCACCCTCAGGGCAACGGTCAGTGTGAGCGTTTCAACCGCACGATGCACGATCTGCTCCGTACTCTGTCCGTGGATTTGAAGCCCCGCTGGCTAGAGTACCTACCCCAATTATTGTTTAGTTACAACACTGCTGCACATCAGACAACTGGCGACTCCCCATATTACCTGATGTTCGGGCGAGACCCCCAGTTACCGGTGGACTTCCTGCTTGGCAGGGTACAAGAGCCTGGACACGGGCATGTGTATGAATGGGTCCGAGAGCACCAGCGGTGCCTTAATGTGGCCTTCCAGAATGCCAAGGAGCGGATGCAAGCTGCTGCTTCCAAGAGAAAAGAACGGCATGACCAGAAAATCTGGAGTGAGCCACTGGCAGAAGGACAGCATGTATACATCAGAGACCACACAATGAGGGGCCGGTCGAAGATCCTAGATGCCTGGGGCGCCACAATACATCAGATCATCCGTGCACCCCCACTTGGTTGGGAAGTATATTCTGTGGCTCCAGAACAGGACCTAAGCAAAGTAAGACAAGTACATCGAACCATGCTAAAACCTGTCCACTTGGACCAGGACCCACAAACATCCAACAGGTCTGTGGAACTGCAGGGGGAAACAAGCCAGTCAGTGGATGGTGACACCCCTGGCCAATGGGTTCTTGTCCGCTTTTGGGAAGAGGTTCCACCTATCCAGCTTGCCACAACTCTTCCAGTGGATGTCCCAATGCTGGCTTTGCCCGACTCCCAGCAGGTCGCCCCCATCACGGGTGAGACACCAGCTGGCTCAGTGGCACCCCGTAACACTTAGTAAAGGTAAAAAATCTTCGCGGGTAATCGTCACAGAACGCAGCGGCAAAAGTTAAAATATTTTGAACTTTGACCACGGCGTGTGCGCAAGCTTGACAAAGGCGCAAGCCATTGAAATTAATGGATTTCTTAGCGTAGCGGTGCCGTTGCCGCGTTCTGTGTGAAAGGCCCATCAGAGTGGACTGCGACATTAATAGAGTCACGTGAACGCCCTCCGTACACACAGCCAGGATAATCTTTATTGTAATACATTGAATTTCAGTTTGTTTTCCAACAAATTTTTGTTTTCCATCAAATTTGTATTAATCTTTATTTCTTAAGATGGTCATACACAGTGCGTTTTTTGTCAGATTTCGAACCGAATTCTGACTCGTACGATTGTCAATTGGATGAATTTCTGTCAGTAATTCCGCCCGCCCCTCGTGAGGGTATCTCACAGCTGAAGCATGGATACGAACTGATTTCCCAATTGATTAACCACCAACTGCAACTGTTACGCCTCCCGTTTGTGTTGTTGTCATGATTGATCACAGGAAGCAATTGCAAGTTAACACTCTTTAATATATATCAAGCAGAGAATAATGAACAGTCCAAGGATAGCAGGTCTTAGCTGGCGCAGGGACTGAGGTGATCGGTGCTGGTGAAGGGTGGTGAAGAGAAGTGAAGTGGTGTGAGGATAATCCAGGTCTTGAACACGAACGAGAACACGAAGACACCCAAACTGGAACGGCAGACGAACACACTGGAACTTCGGACGGGAACAGAGGACACAACCACAACACAGGACAGCAAACAACGATCTGACAAGGGAGATGAGAATGGCGTGAGTATATATGTGGTGAGTGAATGAGCAGCAGGTGGTGAGATGATGATTGGCAGCTGGATCCGCTGATGAGTCATGTGACCTGGACACACATACCACAGTCACACACAGAGCACGCGACAAGAAAGAAACAGTGCATCTATGAACCGTGACAGTACCCCTCCTCCTAGGAACGCCTCCTGGCGTTCCCCGACTCGCTTACCTGTCGATTATAATCCTCGATAAGGGTGTGATCCAGAATGTCTCTGGCAGGAACCCAACTTCTCTCCTCCGGACCGTAACCTTCCCAGTCCACCAAGTACTGGAATCCGCGTCCCCTCCGCCTTGAGTCCAGAATACGGTTGACCGAATAAGATGGTTCCCCGTCTACGAGTCGCGGCGGTGGGGGAACCGGGACTGGCGGATTAATCTTGGAATGAAAAACGGGCTTAATTTTGGACACATGGAAGGCGGGATGAATTCTCCTGTACGCTGGAGGAAGTTTGAGGCGGACTGCCACCGGACTAATGATCTTGGTGACAGTAAACGGACCAATAAATTTGGGTGCGAGCTTATTAGAGACGGATCGGAGAGGAATGTTCTTGGTAGAAAGCCACACTTTTTGACCAACGGGCGTATACGGGGCCTTGACCGGTGGCGATCGGCCTTGGCCTTGGTGCGCTCCCTCACTTGGAGAAGAGTCTCTCGGGCTCTTGTCCAAGTGCGGTGACACCTCTGGACAAAGGCGTGAGCAGAGGGGACCGCGACTTCGGATTCCAGGCTAGGAAAAATAGGTGGCTGGTAACCTACACTACATTCAAACGGTGATAGGCCCGTGGACGACACTGGTAATGTATTGTGCGCGTACTCCACCATCGAAAGTTGCTGACTCCAGGAGGAAGGATTCTTAGAGACTAAACATCGCAACGTTCACTCAAGATCCTGGTTTGCTCTCTCAGTCTGGCCATTGCTCTGGGGGTGGAACTCTGAGGATAAACTAACCGTCGCCCCCAGCAATCTACAAAACTCTTGCCAAAATCTGGACACAAATTGGGGACCTCTGTCAGAAACCACGTCTATCGGGAGGCCATGAAGTCGAGCGTGGTCAATGACCGTAACCGCTGTCTCCTTGGCTGAAGGTAATTTGGGCAAGGGGATGAAATGAGCCGCCGAGAACCGGTCCACTACAGTCAAACGACCGTGTACCCTTGGGAGGGTGGGAGGGCGGTAATAAAATCTAGCGAAATGTGGGACCAGGGTCTTGAAGGGACTGACAGTGGTTGAAGCAACCCATCTGGGGAACGATTGGAAGTTTTACCAACGGCACAGACTGAACAAGCCAACACAAAATCGCGGACGTCCCGAGCCATGAGAGGCCACCAGAATCGTTGCTTGACTAAAAACTTAGTTCGACTGACTCCTGGATGGCAGGCTACGTTGGAACTATGACCCCACTGGATGACCATGGACCGTAATTCCTCCGGCACAAATAAGCGGTTCGGTGGACACTCGGGCGGAGGCGTTACCCCTTCTAGAGCCGACTTGACTCTCGATTCGACCTCCCATGTGAGTGTGGAACCACTAATCTCTCCGGTAAAATGCACTCGAGGAGTAGGACGGGCGTTCGGAGCGATCAAAAATACGTGACAAAGAATCGGGTTTGATGTTCTTAGAACCCGGGCGGTAAGAGAGAGTAAAATCAAAACGTTCGAAAAAAAGTGCCCACCGAGCCTGCCTGGAGTTCAACCTTTTCGCAGTCCTAATATATTCTAGATTCTTATGGTCGGTCCAATAAAAGGCACCCCTGCACCCTCCAACCAGTGGCGCCATTCCTCCAAGGCCATCTTTACTGCCAGCAACTCCCGATTACCAATGTCGTAATTACATTCGGCGGGGACAATCGATGGGACAAAAACGCGCACGGTGCATCTTATCGTCTGTGGTAGAACACTGGGATAACACTGCGCCTACCCCACCTCTGATGCATCGACCTCCACCACAAACTGCCGTGATGGATCAGGGCAGCGAGAATAGGGGCTGAAGCAGGCGAGCCTTCAGTTTGGCAAACGCAGCCTCGGCTGCGTCTGACCACCTGAACGTAGTTTTGGGGGAGGTCAAGGCAATCAGAGGCGAGGCTAGTTGGCTGAAGTTGCGAATGAACCGGTAAATTGGCGAACCCAGAAACCTCTGTAGGGCCTTACGGGAATCTGGGTTTGGCCAATCCACCACAGCCTTAACTTTCTCAGGATCCATGCGCACTCCCTCAGTCGACACGATGTACCCTAGGAAAGGAACAGACTGTGCATGAAAACGCATTTCTCCGCCTTGACAAAAGCCCATTCGCTAGCAGCCTCTGAAGTACTCGTCGAACGTGCTGTACATGTTCCTGGAGAGACGAGGAAAAAATCAATATGTCATCCAGGTAGACATATATGAACTGGTCGACCATGTCTCTCAGCACGTCATTGGCAGTGCCTGGAAGACCGCTGGGGAGTTGGAAAGCCCGAATGGCATGACCAAATATTCAAAGTGCCCCCTAGGGGTGTTAAAAGCGGTCTTCCATTCATCCCCCTTCCTGATACGGACCAAATGATAAGCATTTCTTAAATCCAATTTCGTGAAGATCGATGCCCCCTGCAACCTCTCGAAGGCTGAAGACATTAACGGCAAAGGATAGGTATTCTTTACCGTTATGTTGTTCAACCCTCGGTAGTCAATACAAGGTCGCAGGGAACCATCTTTCTTACCCACAAAAAAGAACCCCGCCCCCGCTGGAGAAGAGGAAGGGCGAATGAACCCGGCTGCTAGGGAATCAGAAATATATTTCTCCATAGCCTCCCTTTCTGGAATCGAAAGTGAATACAACTTGCCTTTAGGCGGAGACTGTCCTGGCAATAGGTCTATGGCATCGTCATAGGGACGATGCGGAGGAAGAGAAGCAGCCCTAGACTTACTGAACACCTCCTTCAGGTTGTGGTACTCGACGGCCACGTTAGACAGATCCACTGCTTCCTCCTGTAACACAGAAACAGAGACTGACGAACAGGCAGAGACAAGACAAGTCTTATGACACCTCTCACTCCAGGCCACAATGGAATTCTGGATCCAGTCTACCCGGGGGTTGTGTTGGGTGAGCCAGGGGTGACCAAGGACGATGGGTGTGTGAGGTGAGTCAAAAATGAGGAAGGATGTCTGTTCAATGTGGTTTCCGGCGGTGATGAGGGTGACGTCTTCAGTGCTGTACGATATGGAAGGGAGGCTTTGTCCATTGAGAGCGTGTACTGCGATCTTATTGGGGAGTGGTTTGAAGGGAATGTGAAGTTCGATGGCTAGCGATCTGTCCAGAAAATTACCTTCGGAATCCAGAAGTGCACTACAGTTGTGATGTTGATTAGACCACCTCAGTCTTACCGGGAGGAGGGTGGATGTGGTTGAGGACTTCCCAGCGGAGATCCCACCCGACAGTAGCCTCAAACTTACTGCCGGGCTTGCCCCTTTTACCGGACAGTTGTGAGCGAAATGACCGGCTCCTCCACAGTACATACATAGTCCTTGGGATCTCCGCCTCTCTCGCTCCTCCCAGGAAAGTCGAGCTCGACCCACCTGCACTCCGCTGCTCCACCCTGGTTAGTCGAGCATCCACCCTAAGAGCGAGGTCGATGAGTCCGTTAAGGGTTTTCGGAAGGTCCAGCGTAGATTTCCTTCTGAACACGGTCAGCCAGCCCATGCAGGAACATGTCCCACTGCGCCTCCTCGTTCCAGTGACACTCTGCCGCTAGCGTAAATTCGATGGAATAATCAGACACTGACCTATTTCCTGGCATAGTTCCGCCAGCTGTCGGGCAGCCTCTCCCGACCGACCGGTCGAACACTCTTCTCATTTCGTCGGGCGAGTGACTGGAGCGAGGCGCAGCATGGGTCTTGGTTCTCCACCGCCGTCCCCAGAGAGAAGCCCTCCCCGTTAGGAGAGTAAGCACGAATGCCACCTTACTCTGTTCTGCTCTGAAGGTGCGAGGCTGTAGAGCGAAATGCATAGAACATCGAGTCAGAAACGCTCTGCAAAAATTAGGTTCACCTGAATAGGCCTCGGGCACCGGAAGACGAGGTTCGGGGCTGGTGACACTCTCAGTTGTGGGTGGAAGGACGGCCGGTGTGGGTGGCGCAGCGGGACCACGAAGAAGCTGGATCTGCTGGGTGAGCTCGGACACCTGCACCACTAAAACCTGCACAGCCCTTCCCGTTTCGATCAAGTTTCTCTCCTGGGTCTCCATACGATGAATGCTGGTGTTGATGAATCCTTCTAAGGCAGTCTGCTGAGAACTCGCTGCTTCCGTTCCACGGTCAGATCGTTCTGTCATGATTGATCACAGGAAGCAATTGCAAGTTAACACTCTTTAATATATATCAAGCAGAGAATAATGAACAGTCCAAGGATAGCAGGTCTTAGCTGGCGCAGGGACTGAGGTGATCGGTGCTGGAGAAGGGTGGTGAAGAGAAGTGAAGTGGTGTGAGGATAATCCAGGTCTTGAACACGAACGAGAACACGAAGACACCCAAACTGGAACGGCAGACGAACACACTGGAACTTCGGACGGGAACAGAGGACACAACCACAACACAGGACAGCAAACAACGATCTGACAAGGGAGATGAGAATGGCGTGAGTATATATGTGGTGAGTGAATGAGCAGCAGGTGGTGAGATGATGATTGGCAGCTGGATCCGCTGATGAGTCATGTGACCTGGACACACATACCACAGTCACACACAGAGCACGCGACAAGAAAGAAACAGTGCATCTATGAACCGTGACAGTTGTAAAATGGATAATCTCTCTTAAACCACCGTGTAGCCTATCTACCTCTTTTATTAATAGTCACTTGATCATTAATTTACTTGTACACTTTATTTATTTATTTACTAACAATTAGATACTATTACTATTAAATATTAATATTAGCAAAAACACTGTCTATTTTCACCTTGCTTTTCCATTCATTCTTCCTGTGAGTCTGCAGGTGCTTTAAAGGGGAAAGTCAATAATAAAATTCATTATAACTGACTATTATAACTGACTGTTAGTGTCTCTGTTTTATCCCGAGGTCTACTACAGTCAGCCAGATCCAGGCTGTATCCAGATCAGATGGTGCACCCAGATGTGACCAACACATGACCCTGAAGTGTCTGCAGAGACCGTGTCATTTAGACTCCCCCTTAAGCTGCCTCATCAACACGGCATCCTCAATAAACCTGTCTCCGGCGTGATGACTCCGATTGTTTGAATAGTCCTAGTTAATAATTCTTTAAATCGATATGTCATCCTCAAAACAACCCGTCTCCAGCGTGTTGCTGCCGATCTTTCGAATATTACACTTTGGCTCCAGTCTACCTACTGCTGCTACTGCATGCGTCAGTGTTTGTAGCTCTGTATAGCTGCGTTTGAATCTCTATTTGATATATTTTCTTTGTTATCTATACTGCTAAAAATAACTTACTCATCACCATATATTGTTTAATATAGCCTATCAAGTTAAATTTGACATCACTAGCTTTTAATCTAAATCACTACCACGTGTTAGCTTTTCGCTAGCCTGGTAGCTTTCCATCCCGCACCCGGTCTCCTGTTTTCTGAGTTCATTAGACAACTGTGGTGAGTTGGATTATTAAATAGACTCCATCAAACAAAGTAAGTGGAGTAAGTTGTGTGGTAAGTTTTGGATTCATCAACAAATACGGTAAGCCATGTCTTCTTCTCCTGTCATTGTCACTTGCACTGCATGCTACATGTTTAGCATATCTATCTCCGTTGGCGAACAGGGCTTCACATGTGTTAAATGTAAGGAATTAATCAGGCTGACGGAGAAGATTTCAGATTTAGAGACACGCATCCAGACTTTATGTGAGAGTAGTGAGAATGGTACAGCTTTAGATACTCTTTTGGATGCGACTAGCTTAGTGAACACTCATTGTTTGGTTCGGCTGAGCCCGCAGCAGGGCAATTGGGTGACTGTGAGACAGCATAGTCGCGGATCTAAAAACCACTCTTCCGTTCGATTAGAACATCAAACAGGTTCTCCCCACTCAGTGATGCACCCACTGAGGATCCTGTTGAAAGTGCCCTAGTTATTGGCGATTCTACTACACGGGCGTGAAAATAGAGACACCAGCCACCATAGTCACATGTTTACCGGGAGCCAGAGCGCCTGACATCAAAGCAAATTTAAAAGTGCTGGCTAAAGCTAATCGTAAATTCTCTAAGATTATTATTCACGTCGGCACTAATGATGTTCGACTTTCAGTCGGAGATCACCAAAATTAACATTAAAGAGGTGTGTAAACTCGCAAGTACGATGTCACCGGCAGTCTGTTTATCTGGCCCCCTCCTGTTAAAAGGAGTGATGAAATAGTTAGCAGATTATCATCACTCAATGGCTGGTTGTCTAAGTGGTGTCCGCAAAATAACATAGGGTTCATAGACAATTGGAAAAGTTTTTGGGGCAGACCCGACCTGTTGAAGATAGACGGCATTCATCCTACCCGGGCTGGTGCTGCTCTTCTCTCTAGTAATTTGGCACATAGTCTTAGAGCTAAACCTTGACTCACTGGGGCCCAGGTCAGGAAGCAGACAAACTGGCTAAACCAACCGTCTGCTAGCTGTCTCACGTCACCAGAGTCAGCTAAATCCCAGCACATAGAGACGCTTTCACCTAGATATTATCACATAGAGACTGTGTCTGTTCCCCGAATCAGTAAATACAAAAAACCATCAAAACCATTCAACAGTAAAAATTTAATTGATGTCCAACAAATAAACAACAGATATAATACGGATGAACAATTGATAAATCTCGGGTTGCTGAATATTCGATCCCTTTCGCCAAAAACGCTTATTGTTAATGATATGATTATAGATCATAACCTAGATGTGCTGTGTTTGACAGAAACCTGGCTAAAACCTGACGACTACATTACTTTAAATGAGTCCACTCCCCAAGATTATTGTTATAAACACGAGCGCGTCTGAAAGGAAAAGGGGAGGTGTTGCTGTAATTTATAATGATAACTTCAGTATTACTCAGAAGTCTAGTTTCAAATATAATTCCTTTGAAGTTTTGGTGCTTTATGTAACATTGTGTAGTGTAAATGATAAATCCCGTTTGACATTTGTGTTGGCTACTGTATACAGGCCACCAGGGCACAATACAGACTTTATCAAAGAATTTGCTGGTTTTCTATCAGAGTTAGTACTGGCTGCAGATAAAGTACTAATTGTTGGTGATTTTAATATCCATGTTGACAATGAAAAAGACGCATTGGGATTGGCATTTAAAGACATTATAAACTCTATTGGAGTTAGACAACACGTATCTGGACCCACTCATCGCCTTAATCATACTTTAGATCTAATACTGTCACATGGACTAAATGTTGATACCATTAAAATCCTGCAGCAGAGCGATGACATCTCAGATCATTACCTAATATCATGTATACTTAATATAGCTAAGGCTGCAAAGCCATCCCCTACTTCAAATATGGCAGGACTATAACCTGCGACTAAAGATTGCTTTATACATAATCTTCCTCATCAGTTCCATCTCCTCAGAATTACAGATAGCCAAGAGGAACTTGATGTTGCAACAGAAATTACTGACTCTCTCTTTACTAGCACTTTAGACATAGTTGCTCCTCGGCGCTTAAAGAAGATTAAAGCAAATAATCCAACGCCGTGGTACAACGAGCACACTCGGGCCCTTAAAACAGCAGCCAGAAAAATGGAGCGCAGCTGGAAGAAAACAAAACTGGAGGTTTTTCGCAATTTGTGGAAAGAGAGCATGATTGCATACAGAAAGGCCATAAAAACTGCTAGATCTGCTTATTTCTCAACTCTTTTAGAAGAAAACAAACACAACCCTAGGTATTTATTCGATACAGTGGCTAAATTAACAAAGGATAAAGCTTCAACTTCTGGCGTTTGTAAACAACACAGCAGTAATGACTTTATGAACTTCTTTACTAGTAAAATTGATAACATTAGGAATAAAATTATAACCATGCATCCGCCTACTACAGTATCACTTCAGACAGAACATTGTAGTCTCACTGAGGAAAAATTACACTCATTCACTGCTATAGGAGGAGAAGAATTGGCTAAACTTGTCAAATCATCAAAATCAACAACATGTATGCTTGACCCTATACCGACTAGGCTATTAAAGAGATGCTTCCAGAGGTCATAGATCCTCTGCTTAATATTGTTAATTCATCCTTGACATTAGGATATGTTCCAAAAACTTTTAAGTTGGCTGTAATTAAACCACTTATTAAAAAACCGCAACTTGATCCTAAAGAATTAGTCAATTACAGACCAATCTCGAATCTACCGTTTCTATCAAAAATATTAGAAAAGGCAGTGTCTTCACAATTATGTTCCTTTTTAGAAAGAAATTGTATATGTGAGGATTTCCAGTCAGGATTTAGACCGTATCATAGTACTGAGACTGCTCTAATTAGAGTTACAAATGATTTACTCTTATCATCTGATCGTGGTTGTATCTCTCTATTAGTGTTACTCGATCTTAGCGCTGCATTCGATATTATCGATCACAATATTCTTTTGAATAGACTCGAAAATTATGTTGGCATTAGTGGAACTGCATTGGCATGGTTTAAATCTTACTTATCTGACCGTTATCAGTTTGTAGCAGTAAATGAAGAGATGTCACACCGATCACAAGTTCAGTATGGAGTACCGCAAGGCTCAGTGTTAGGACCGTTGCTTTTCACCCTGTATATGCTACCACTGGGAGATATCATTAGGAAGCATGGCGTTAGTTTTCATTGTTATGCTGATGATACTCAGCTCTATATTTCTTCACACCCTGACGAAACTTACCAATTCACAAGATTAACGGAATGCATAGCTGATATTAAAAATTGGATGAATAGTAATTTCCTGCAACTTAATTCAGATAAAACTGAATTTTTAATTATTGGACAGAAAAGCTCCACAAAGAGTGCCCTAGAATACTGTCTAACCCTCGATGGCTGCTCTGTCAAGTCCTCGTCGTCAGTGAGGAACCTGGGTGTGCTCTTTGATACCAATCTTTCATTTGAAAGCCACGTTTCTAGCATCTGTAAAACTGCATTCTACCATCTTAAAAATATATCTAAATTACGTCACATGCTTTCAATGCAAAATGCTGAACAACTAGTACATGCGTTCATGAGCTCAAGGCTAGATTATTGTAATGCTCTACTGGGTGGTTGCCCTGCTCGCCTAATAAATAAACTCCAGCTGGTCCAAAACGCAGCAGCTCGAGTTCTTACTAGAACCAGGAAGTACGATCATATTAGTCCAGTTCTGTCAACACTGCACTGGCTCCTATTAAACATCGCATAAATTTTAAAATCTTGCTTATTACTTATAAAGCAATAAATGGTTTAGCTCCCAGTACTTAAGCGAGCTCTTAACGCAATATACTCCATCACGTCAATTGCGGTCTCTAAACTCTGGCCAGTTGAAAATACCTAGAATATCTAAATCAACTGCAGGCGGTCGATCCTTTTCCTATTTAGCACCTAAACTCTGGAACAGTCTTCCTAGCATTGTTCGGAAGCAGACACACTCTGTCAGTTTAAATCTAGACTAAAAACACATCTCTTTACTATGGCATACACATAGAACATTTTTAACTTTCTTTATTCAAATCAAATGACTGATTATTAGGCTGCATTAACTAGGTCAGCGGAACCGGGAACACTTCCCATAACACCTGATGTACTCGTTACATCATAAAAAGTGGCATCCACACTAATGTTAGTCTCTCTGTTTATCCCGAGGTTTACTGCAGTCGGCGGATCCAGGCCGTGTCGGATCGGATGGTGGACCTGCATCTGGACATGACCAGCTCATCCTGGAGTGTCTGCTGAGACCGTGTCCATTAGTGTCTCCTCTGAATTCGCCTCACGGGCGTGATCCTCAATTAACCCGTCTCCGGCGCAATAACTCCGATCTTTCAAGTATTCATATTCTTGTGTAATCGACGCGCCATCCTAAATGAGCCCGTCCTCGTCATACCCAAAATTTCGAATATTCCTATCTAATATGATTTATGACCTGCAAGGTTGCCAGAGTAATAATTATACACTGTTAATAATAGGCCAGAGGAGAACTGGCACCCCGACTGAGTCTGGTTTCTCCCAAGGTTTATTTTCTCCATCATGCCCTGATGGAGTTTTGGTTCCTTGCCACTGTCGCTTTGGCTTTTAGAATTTATTAATTTGGAATTTATTAATTTGGTCATATATAATTCTATAAACTATCCAAATTAAACTAGCCAAATCAAATTTTGTTGCAATGTTGTCCTGTTTAACACTGTGAAGCTGCTTTGAAACAATCGTCATTGTAAAAGCGCTATATAAATAAAGTTGATTGATTGATTGATTGACTTTAGTAATTGTTTAATTAATACGGAATCCTCAATAAAAACCTGTCTTTGGTAATGACTCCAATATTTCAAATGTTTTATTTTTAATAATTATTTAATCGATACATCATCCTCAATAAACCCGTCTCCGGCATGTTGCCTCAGATCTTTCGAATATTCAGATCTATTATGACCTCTGACCTTTAAAATTGCCAGAATAATAATACGCTGTCTGTTAATTGGCCAGAGGAGAACTGGCACCCCGACTGAGCCTGTTTTCTCCCAAGGTTTATTTTTCTCCATTAGGTCTCCTGATGGGGTTTTGGTTTCCTTGCCACTGTCGCCTCTGGCTTGGCTTGCTCAGTAGGGGAAAAACTATTTTTCAAATATATTTCAAAATAAATCTAATTATTAAACTAAATTAACCGTATAGACCAAATTACTGATCTAATTACTGATCTAAAGCCCACATTGTTACTGTATGATAATCGAAATATATTCTGTTGCATTATTTTTCTGTTTAACGCTGTGAAGCTGCTTTGAAACAATCTGCATTGTTAAAAGCGCTACATAAAGTTGACTTGACTTGACTAAATAGTCTTGAATTTAAATGCAGCATGTTTCAACTGGAATGTAAAGATTTTAATCAAATTCATGTTTCACTTAATTTTGCAGTACATTTGTAATGTATAATTAGTCACATTTCCAAATATTCACTAACTTCTTGTTGTTTCAGATGCTGATATAAAGGAGGCCTCATATTTTATCTTTGCTGGGATGGTGTAAAAATGGCTCTGTTATGCCCCGAAAGGCTTGGGGTATTGCTCGTGGTGGAAACCCTTGAGTTTAGAGTATTCAGAGTATTTCTTTCATTCTTCTACCGTCTTTCTTTCAGTAGTGCTGTCCAATTTCTGTTAGAGTCGTGGCAATCAATTACTCATCTAAAGAATGAGTAATTCAATAAGTCACCTTTTGATTTATTTTAATAGGAATGATACATTCTCATAACTAGTGTGAAGCAGTTATTTGTTCTTTAGTTTGTTTATAAGTAGCCTAATTATGTTATTTAATAAAGTGAATGCTTCGGTAACTTCTTTGGTTAATTTTTTATTGCATTCCCCCTTATGTTGTAAATAACAAGGCAGACAGATTGCTTTAAGTGACGGGGGAATATGTTGTGTTCTTCTGAGCATATTGGCCAGTAGGTGGCAGTAGGGGTTTTAGTTAGGCTATTTTGAAAGAAGAGAATAAGAAGCCAGAGTGAAACCACCTGCTATTGCATGCGCTGTACGGCTATACTACCTGCTGTGGTTAAAATAAAGTGTTCTTGATTTTCGAATGCCTCATTACTTCGTATCAACCATATAACAGTATCCATTTCAATTTTGTGAAAATATAAAGGCACGTGTCACACTTCAGAGGATCGACAGCCTGGAAAAAGCATTAAGACACTTCCAGTCAGGGAAACTGGTGACTGTGCACACATTTCAGAAGTTGTTAGGGTTGATACCAGCAGGATCAGTGGTGATTCCTTTGGGCCTGTTGCAAGTGTGTCGCATACAGCGTTGGTTCAATTCTTTTCATCTCTATCCAAAAAAGGACAGAGGGGTGAGGCTGTTGGTGTTGGCTCTGTTTTTGACGCAATGCTAGAGTCCCATCTACTCAATTACTCTCTAAGGTAGAATTTGGTTTCTGACTGGTTGAACACAAAGGTGGACCCAGTAACTTGTTCTGTGTCACTTTTACAACATTTTTCAAAATTTCAACTGGATCAAGGCAAGGCAGCCAGTACAATTAAGTTTTATGCCTCAGCTATTTCGGCATTTCACGATAACAAGCCATTAGGTCGACATCCTTTAATAGGTCAGTTTCTGAAGGGCTTGACACTTGTGTCCAGACCGCACTCTGCAGGCACAGAGTTGCCACTTGCATTGGACTCTCTCACTAAGTCAAGTCAAGTCAAGTCAAGTCAACTTCATTTATATAGCTCTTTTACAATGACGATTGCTTCAAAAAAATAGTAAAATTACTCTAGTAAATACTATAGTGTTTTTGAACCGTACTATAGTAAATATACTACAGTAAATTAACAAAGTGTAGTAAATACTATAATATACTACAATTTACTGTGGTATATTTACTACAGTATGGTTCAAAAACACTATAGTATTTACTAGAGTAATTTTACTGTAATTTTACTATAATATACTATAGTATAATATAGTATTTTTTTCATGTGGGAAGCAGCTTTACAGTGTTTAACAGGAAAATATTGCAACAACATTTTATTTGGCTATACTTTTGCTTTGGAGAAAACGGTGATGTCATCAGCTCATTTCAATTTATCATATAGTGATAATGTTGGCAGATCAGAGATATAGTTGATATAGTTAATTAGTTTAGTAATTCATTTTATTTGGATATTTAGTTGAAAATTTAGACCAAAATTTTAGTGTCCCCAACTGAGCAAGCCAAGCCAGAGGCGACAGTGGCAAGGAACCAAAACTCCATCAGGGCATAATGGAGAAAAATAAACCTTGGGAGAAACCAGGCTCAGTCGGGGTGCCAGTTCTCCTCTGGCTGAGAGAGAATGCCCCAGCTAACGCTTCAGCTCAAGGGAGCTGAAGGACGCGCTTCCTTTTATATGCAGCACAAAGAGAACCATGCAAGTATCAACTCTATCGAAATTTAGATGCGCTAAGATGTGTACCCCTGTTTAAGGTGATAATGTTCTTTGCTGGCTCGCTAGGGTTGCTCGCTTGTGAAATTCCTGCCCTTTCCTTTATTTCTCTTCATTTTCTCTTCTTCCTTTCGTTACTTTTCGTTATCCTGTATATGCATGTATTCTTCATCTAGTCGTATGTATGCGTAGTATCAATTAATAAAACCATTGTATCCATGTTTGATTGTCATTGTTGCCGCTCACAAAACACAAGTCACTATAATGTCCAGATCTAGCTACAGCTCTCATAAGTATCTCCGAATACTTTATCCCAATAGTTCGGAAAGATTTATTTTTTGTGGCCAGAAGAGTAGCCTTTCCGAAGATTGGGTAGAAAGAATAAAACTCTGAGAGTTGATAAGAGATACTGCTCGCTCGGTAAACGAATGGATCAGATGAGTTTTGAATTAATTCTTTAGAGGTTATTCTGTAATGATTTAATATATATTTGTAAATTGCAATTCATTGTTGTTAACCATATATATATATATATATATATATATATATATATATATATATATATATATATATATATATATATATATATTGCTTAAATACCAATAGGTTAGGTATTTCCCTGTTGGGTGATTTGGAGATTTATAATTTGATCATAACCAGTTGTTATTAATTATGAATAATTAAATATTAATACCCATAATTCCCTATTGAGCTATTTTAATTTATTATTATATGTAGCCCAGTCGCTACATGTTGGGTGGAGAAAATTTGAGCACATTTTAAACTTGGTTTTGTGAGCAACAGTGTCAGTTATATGTGTACATTGGTATTCATTGTTGTTCTTGTATGCGCACTTTGAGTGAGACAAGTCGCCAACCCAAACTCACGAATCTGAAATGAAAAGCCCAAAGCGGATTTCAGTTCAATATTTAACAGCTGCTATTTTGCCAAACATTTTAGTCACTGTTAATTGCTAAAACAAAACTGCAGTTTATAATGTTAAAACTGTTTCTGTGAAAGAGAAGGAAACTTCTTTACAGCACATTTTTAATATTATTAAAACCTGTAAGAACGAAGTTCTTCTTTCAGTGTAATGACATAACAATTTGACCAATGTTCCTCATTCTCGTATGTAAAGGCCTTATGCATTGCTAAGATCTAAATCATTGCGTGTCCCAATGTTATTAAACTTTAAGCGATTTCACTCCCTTAGGAATTTGCTGGTTTTCTATCAGAGTTAGTACTGGCTGCAGATAAAGTACTAATTGTTGGTGATTTTAATATCCATGTTGACAATGAAAAAGACGCATTGGGATTGGCATTTAAAGACATTCTAAACTCTATTGGAGTTAGACAACACGTATCGGGACCCACTCATCGCCTTAATCATACTTTAGATCTAATACTGTCACATGGACTAAATGTTGATACCATTAAAATTCTGCAGCAGAGCGATGACATCTCAGATCATTACCTAATATCATGTATACTTAATTTAGCTAAGGCTGCAAAGCCATCCCCTCGCTTCAAATATGGCAGAACTATAACCGCTGTGACTAAAGATTGTTTTGTGCATAATCTTCCTCATCAGTTCCATCTTCTCAGCATTACAGATAGCCAAGAGGAACTTGATGTTGCAACAGAAACTACTGACTCTCTCTTTACTAGCACTTTAGACATAGTTGCTCCTTGGCGCTTAAAGAAGATTAAAGCAAATAATCCAACGCCGTGGTACAACGAGCACACTCGGGCCCTTAAAACAGCAGCCAGAAAAATGGAGCGCAGCTGGAAGAAAACAAAACTGGAGGTTTTTCGCAATTTGTGGAAAGAGAGCATGATTGCATACAGAAAGGCCATAAAAACTGCTAGATCTGCTTATTTCTCAACTCTTTTAGAAGAAAACAAACACAACCCTAGGTATTTATTCGATACAGTGGCTAAATTAACAAAGGATAAAGCTTCAACTTCTGACGTTTGGAAACAACACAGCAGTAATGACTTTATGAACTTCTTTACTAGTAAGATTGATAACATTAGGAATAAAATTATAACCATGCAGCCGTCTACTACAGTATCACTTCAGACAGAACATTGTAGTGTCACTGAGGAAAAATTACACTCATTCACTGCTATAGGAGGAGAAGAATTAGCTAAACTTGTTAAATCATCAAAATCAACAACATGTATGCTTGACCCTATACCGACTAGGCTATTAAAAGAGATGCTTCCAGATATAGATCCTCTGCTTAATATTATTAATTCATCCTTGACATTAGGATATGTACCAAAAACTTTTAAGTTGGCTTTAATTAAACCACTTATTAAAAAACCGCAACTTGATCCTAAAGAGTTAGTCAATTACAGACCAATCTCGAATCTACCGTTTCTATCAAAAATATTAGAAAAGGCTGTGTCTTCACAATTATGTTCCTTTTTAGAAAGAAATGGTATATGTGAGGATTTCCAGTCAGGATTTAGACCGTATCATAGTACTGAGACTGCTCTAATTAGAGTTACAAATGATTTACTCTTATCATCTGATCGTGGTTGTATCTCTCTATTAGTGTTACTCGATCTTAGCGCTGCATTCGATACTATCAATCACAATATTCTTTTGAATAGACTCGAAAATTATGTTGGCATTAGTGGAACTGCATTGGCATGGTTTAAATCTTACTTATCTGACCGTTATCAGTTTGTAGCAGTAAATGAAGAGATGTCACACCGATCACAAGTTCAGTATGGAGTACCGCAAGGCTCAGTTTTAGGACCGTTGCTTTTCACCCTGTATATGCTACCACTGGGAGATATCATTAGCATATCATTATCGATAGCATGGCATTAGTTTTCATTGTTATGCTGATGATACTCAGCTCTATATTTCTTCAAGCCCTGACGAAACTTACCAATTCACAAGATTAACGGAATGCATAGCTGAAATAAAAAATTGGATGAATAGTAATTTCCTGCAACTTAATTCAGATAAAACTGAATTTTTAATTATTGGACAGAAAAGCTCCACAAGTAGTGCCCTAGAATACTGTCTAACCCTCGATGACTGCTCTGTCAAGCCCTCGTCGTCAGTTAGGAACCTGGGTGTGCTCTTTGATACCAATCTTTCGTTTGAAAGCCAGGTTTCTAGCATCTGTAAAACTGCATTCTACCATCTTAAAAATATATCTAAATTACGTCACATGCTTTCAATGCAAAATGCTGAACAATTAGTAAATGCGTTCATGAGCTCAAGGCTAGATTATTGTAATGCTCTACTGGGTGGTTGCCCTGCTCGCCTAATAAATAAACTCCAGCTGGTCCAAAACGCAGCAGCTTGAGTTCTTACTAGAACCAGGAAGTACGATCATATTAGTCCAGTTCTGTCAACACTGCAATGGCTCCCTATTAAACATCGCATACATTTTAAAATCTTGCTTATTACTAATAAAGCAATAAATGGTTTAGCTCCCAGTACTTAAGCGAGCTCTTAACGCATTATACTCCATCACGTCTATTGCGGTCTCTAAACTCTGGCCAGTTGAAAATACCTAGAATATCTAAATCAACTGCAGGCAGTCGATCCTTTCCTATTTAGCACCTAAACTCTGGAACAGTCTTCCTAGCATTGTTCGGGAAGAAGACACACTCTGTCAGTTTAAATCTAGACTAAAAACGCATCTCTTTACTATGGCATACACATAGAACATTTTTAACTTTCTTTATTCAAATCAAATGACTGATTTTTAGGCTGCATTAACTAGGTCAGCGGAACCGGGAACACTTCCCATAACACCTGATGTACTCGTTACATCATAAAAGAGTGGCATCCACACTAATGTTAAGTCTCTCTGTTTATCCCGAGGTTTACTGCAGTCGGCGGATCCAGGCCGTGTCCGGATCGGATGGTGGACCTGCATCTGGACATGACCAGCTCATCCTGGAGTGTCTGCTGAGACGGTGTCCATTAGTGTCTCCTCTGAATTTGCCTCACCGCACGTCATCCTCAATTAACCCGCCTCCGCGCAATAACTCCGATCTTTCAAGTATTCATATTCGTGTAATCGACGCGCCATCCTAAATGAACCCGTCTCTTGCGTGATACCCAAAATTTCGAATATTCCTATCTAATATGATTTATGACCTGCAAGGTTGCCAGAGTAATAATTATACACTGTTAATAATAGGCCAGAGGAGAACTGGCACCCGACTGAGTCTGGTTTCTCCCAAGGTTTATTTTTCTCCATCATGCCCTGATGGAGTTTTGGTTCCTTGCCACTGTCGCCTTTGGCTTGGCTTGCTCAGTTGGGGACACTCAAATTATGATCCAAGTTACTCAACTAAATATACAAATAGAATGTATTAATTTGGTCATATATAATTCTATAAACTATCCAAATTAAACTAGCCAAATAAAATTTTGTTGCAATGTTGTCCTGTTTAACACTGTGAAGCTGCTTTGAAACAATCGTCATTGTAAAAGCACTATATAAATAAAGTTGATTGATTGATTGATTAGGTTGAACTTTGGTGTAGCTAACCAAAACTAAATACCTTGCACAAATCAATCAGAAAAACTGTTGGCCAGTGTCTGAATGATGTGTTAATTGAAAGCGTGCTCACTTTTTCCATGCTTGTCTGGTTCTGTCACACAACTGCTCAGGACAAAACTAGGATGGAAAGAGTAGTACGCAGAGCATCAAAAATTATAGACTGTAGCCTCCCATCACTTTCTTCACTTTTCTCCACCAGAATAATTAGAAACGCTAAAAACATCCTAGCGGACCACTCTCACCCTGCTCACCACCTCTTAAATCTCCTCCCATCAGGAAGAAGATATAGGAGCATTAAGACTTCTACTTCACGTTTCAGAGACAGTACTTACCCTCTGGCTATCAGACATCTGAATTTGCACTGACAGCTAGCTGCACTATCAACTGCACTGTGCACTTTCTTTTTCTTGTCCAGGGGTATTGTCTTTTTTAATGTCTGTGGGGTTTTGGTCTAAAGTCCTACTGTTTGCTGGGTAATGTTGGGGAACATTGTCTGTTTTTGTACTTATGATGTCTGTCCTTTATGTCATTTACGTCTGAGAGTTGTACCAAGACAAATTCCTATCAACTTGTTGACATGGCAATACATTTATTGAATTGAATTGAATTAATGCGATTATTTTATTTTTAACCTTGATCCAGTTAAAAATTTGCAACAGAAACAGAATTTTCTGTTCTAGTGTGTGCTGTCAAAATTCAACCACACTCTGGGTGCCTCAAATTGGCACAAAGGAGATTTGAAAACAAATTCTCTCCTCATTTGTGATTGATGCAGTAATTTGCGGCACTTAGGAAAAAAAAACGTTTCCTCTGTCGAACTCCCAAATTTACATTACCCTTTGAATGTTGTCGTAATACCTCTTACTAAACACCAGAGGGCAGCCTGTCAGGTGTCCAGCACTTCTCAAATTATGCACACCCGAGCCCACTTCTTGGTGTGGACTCCTCTACGCCATCGTGTGGGCACCTGCGGGTGTTTCTTTCCTTCCCTCTAGTTTGATTGTCAAAGTGAACTTTCTTTTCCCGTTATTTTATTTGTTTACTAGATAAAATTTTATCTTCCTGTTTTGCTGACTTCTCAAACTTATTTAAATCTGGTTTAAACAAAGTTTAAACTCAAATTTAAATTTAGTTCTTGGTCCAGCCATTGATGTTACTTGGTGGAAACACACTCGTGACATTACTGTTTCCTTTCTCCTGTTGTTTAAAGTTGAACTATTTTGCTTCTGTTTTCCCTTTTAGTTATTTCTATTTTCCTCATCACTTTATCATTATTCTTATTTGGTACCATTCTAGTACTCTGCACTTATTTAAATTTTAGTTTAAACAAGTTTGAACTTAAATTTAAATTAACCCTTCCCTGTGATAGCCACTTATCAGTAGCACGCACCCCACTGGGCAATTATTCAAATTCGGTTTAAACAAGTTTAAGCTTAAGCTGACGCTACATTTCACTCGTTCAGCCATTTGTGTATTTACAGGTAATACTCCCTCTAGTGCTCGGCGGTGAAGTGACAGTTATCTTCTGGTTGGGTTTCGGAAAGTGGAGTCGCCTGGCCGGCGTAACTGGCACTGGCCTGTGTGTGAATCTCGGGCACCTCTGTCCTCTTACCATTGGCGGCGGCACGCTGCCGTCATCAGCAATTCGGGCACTCCAGGGAATGGTCAACGAGTCCAGCTGACCACCAGGGCAATCTTGGTTAATTACTCTGAACTGTTCAGACTCCGAAAGGATCTATCCGAAAGGAAAAATCTATTTTGACCCTGCAGTCTGACCGTTGACCCGCCTCACCTGAGTGCTGCCCAGTTGTGCTAAAAGTCACACGCTGTTTGAGTGGGCACACCGTGGTACCAAGGGGACGAGGATCCAGGGACACCGCAGTCGAGTGTCCAGGGACCGCCGGTGAGATTGACCTCACCACCGATTCTCACCTGAGGGACCCCATTTCACCCCGTGCATTATAAATGGTAAAGCCCATTCACTTATTGCAAGCCTTAGAATAAACATTCCCGGTCACTTAAGTGTTTGGCCCAACCTTCCTATCTTAAGCCATACCATCCTGCTAGGCTTTATAGCTCAACAGCGCCTCCCACTCACTTGGCCCTGTCGTAACCCTAGCAGTGGTAGCTTCAAACTTCTCCCTCTCTATCTCTTCCTACATTCTCGTTTTGTTCAATTTTATTTTTCATACCTTTTTCTTTTGATTATTTTCAGTTATTTTGTTCTGTTTTATTGGCTTTTCTGTTGTTTTGTTTTCTTCCAGTTCACCTGAAGTCAGAACCTGTGAGAGTCATCAAGGAAAGCTGAATAATAGATTGACGATTGTAGTAAATGTTAGAGTAAGCAAGGAGGAACAAGGCAGGGTCGGCGTGTCTGGAACTCGTGGCTTTTATTTGATCACTCTTGAAACACAACATAAACATGCGCCCACCGCGCTACTATAACTCAGTCTCAGATAACTTGTACACCACAATCTTGTCTCTGTAGTCCCAGCCAGCCACGAGTATCCAGTGTGCATCTCTCTCTCCTTGTTGCCTGTTCTCTGCTGGCTTATATACCGTCTCTCCACGGCAATCATTGCAATCAGACACTCACCGGCACTCTCCTGGCTCCCTCTCTCCGTGCAGACCTCGCTAAACCACGCCCCCTATGCCACATACCCCCACCGCCCAACTCAGGCCGGGGAGCCATCCGGCCTGCAGATCCAACTCAGGCGGTGGAGCCACTGCAGGGGCGCGTGGTCCGAACAGAGGGTGAACTCCCTTCCCAGGAGGTAATATCTGAGGGTGAGGACGGCCAACCTGATGGCCAGACACTCCTTTTCGTTGGTGCTGTACTTAGTCTCTCTTTTAGAGAGCTTACGACTAACGTACAGCACTGGCCGCTCCTCATCCCCCACCTCCTGGGCCAGGACTGCGCGTCAGTCTGCAAAAAAATGGAAGAGAAAATGGTCCACCACATAAAGCAGCTTTCACCTGGGTAAAAGCCCGCTGGCACGGCTCCGTCCACTGGACGGCATCTGGGGCTTCCTTTTTAGTGAGGTCAGTCAGCGGGCTAGTGAGGTCTGAATATTTAGGTACAAACCTTCTATAATATCCCGCTAGCCCCAGGAACTTCCTCACCTCCTTTTTGGTCTTGGGTCTTGGACAGGTTGCAACTGCTGCCGTCTTGCTAATTTGGGGACGCACCTGTCCATGGCCCAAGTGGAAAGCCAATTGTTCCAGCACCACCAGATCGATGATTTTGTCCGTGTCGCTTCCCTCAGCCATCAGCCATTTGCGGCATGCGTCCCGGAGCTGCTGGGCGAGTACAAAGGGCCGGCCACTCTCCCCCAGTTCCAGCGACCGAAATCGCTGGCGATGTTGCTCTGGGGGCGATGACCCTCTGGAGGATGGCCTTCTTTAAGTCCCTGTATTCCAGGAGATTCGGGACCGGCAGTTGCTGGGCCGCTATCTGCGCCTCCCCCGTTAGGAGAGGGATTAGGCGCAGCGGCCAATGACCTTCGTCCCACCCACTGGCCTCCGCCGTCCTCTCGAACAAATCCAGGAACGCCTCTGGATCGTCCTGGGTGCCCATTTTGGTGAGAGGCAGCTGTGTGGGTGCTGATGTCCTTGGCTCGGCCCGAACCTCCCGGTCCATCCAGCTCCGAACGCCTCGCGGTCCTCCTGCTGGGCTCGGACAAGGATCTGGAACCGCCGTTCCTGATCCTCTCTCATGTCCACGAGCGCCTGATGATGTTGTCGTGGCAATAATTCAACTCAATCACTGAACAAGAGACAAATCTTTGAATATAATAAAGAATGATTTATTTCCTTGCAAGGAAAGAGTACACTGTCGCACAGCCACAGATGACTGTATGAGAACGGCCTACAGACTGAACAATCAGGTTCCCTTTTATACCATTTACAAGGTCAGAAGCAAAGACAAGTGCTCTGTAATCTTCCACACATGGTAAAGCTTCAGCACTCACACACAGAAATAAACTTTCATGGTCCCTGTGTCAAGGATCAATACAGTTTTAGCCACTGACCTTAGGGGTCAGATCGATTCTTTTTAAACTGACCAGTTGTCCCTCTCAGTTCAATTCTAAGGACATGTAACAAACTTCATGTTAAGCATACTAAATGAATGATTATATGTGTTAAAGCAAATTCATACATATTGTTAAAATCACTCTCCTCTATGATTATATTTTCTTCTATTGATTAAATAAATTTTTCTATTACAATTTCTCCCTTTTTATCATTCATTGATAACTTCACAATCAAAAAAAAATGTATCCTTGTAAAAAGAAAATTCAAGTCTTGACATCACATTTATACTCTTCATCTCTGATTTTCATATAAACGATCACTCTCTTGAACTCTTGAAGGAAGATAGTTAAAATTGCTAAGGCTGTTTTTACGGGTATAGTCCCTTTTTCACTGCAAGCAAAACATATAGATAGATAGAACCTCTAAAGATTCTTTAAAGTAAGAAAATCATTTAAACTCTGTCACTCCCACAGATCGTATTATCATCGAACTCATCTCTCGAATTATCACAGTCATAGATAGATAGATTAACCATCTGATTTGACATACTGGTGTTCACCAGTCTCTGTACAATGCTGGAAACACACTGAAGAAAACACGGGATACACATTAGTATTACCACTACAATTCCCAAAATTGGTACCACGGTAAATCCCAACCAGTATCCCCATCCCTCCAGATTCCTTAACCATCCAAACCATGAATCATCAGCTTTCTCAGGTACTTTCACAGCCATTCTCATGTGAGTGATAATGCTGGTGATGTTATCACTGTAGTCTGGAATATGAAAACAACAAGACAGTCCTAACATCTTACAGACCTCTCCCTTTTCTGCTGTTAGCATGTCTAAGACTAATCTGTTTTGGATCACTGCATCTCTGATTTGCCTCATTTCCTCATTTACCATTGTAAAGCATTTTCTGTACTGTTAGCCATAGCTAGTACAGTCCATGCTAGCCATTGATCTTATTAATTGACACCGCTGTTCCCACCTAATAGAACAGACCACCCCACATTCGCCCCTGGTGAGGTCCATGGATCTGATAAAACATAACCATTGTATCTTCCTGGTAGACTTCTATCACATCTTTAACATATCTCTTCTGTCTAGGTTTAATCTGATCATTAGCTGGCACATACACAGAAGTTCCCACATTCATCAATGCTGGATAACAACATCCTGACCAACCCCTCCTGGCATATAATGATAAGCTCTGTCCCCACAAACCCACACTGCTGCAGGTGAAGTGTCGTTTGGTCTACTGAATGGACAGGTAAAGTTCATTGTAATGCCGTTGATGTCCGTTGTGCAGTTTCCTTCTGCGTCCTTTGAAATGTCAATTCTAATTCTGCAGTCTGACCATCCTGCCTTCAATCTCAACTTCTGTCCCTGTGAGCACACACACACATCACCTTGAACGTGCGTCACTCTCAAAGGCGGAATCATCATTCCTGTGTGATCATACCATTGGTTTGTTTTACACTCAGATGCAGGATGTTTCCCTGGAATCCTTCCTTTTTCCTTCCCGACCCTGAAATTTACAGGCTGCGGTTAAGCACACAGCGATAAGGCTCGAGTCTGTTATCAGTATTTCTTGGAATGTTCTCAGTTCACGTCTTTTCACTAAGCCTGCTGTCTGTGATCTCACGATAGGCTCTAGTTTGAAGGTTTGTTGTTTGATCACTCTGAAGAAACGGTGACCTTGCTCTTGACTTGATAGTGGTACTTGTTGTTTAAACTTGGTCTCGGCGTACACTGACATGTGTTTCGACCTCCTCTTCTCTCCCTTCGTCCTGAAGTGCTGTTGGAACCTTTTTGCAATGGCTGGCATGCACCCACGTAGCCCTTTCAGCGACCTTCACGGCGGTGTGTGTCGTCAACAGCACCAGGAAAGGTCCTAGCCACCTTTTGCCCTCCAGCTTTTCCTCCTCAGGTCCTTGATCACCACTGAATCCCCTGGCTTAATGTTGTGCAATGGGGTTTCTGCTGGTTTCCCCTGGGCTGCTTTCACCTGCACACAGACATTAGACAACAGAGAAGACATTTCTTTGCAATAATTTAGCATATCATGTTCACACAACTCTGTCGATGGAAGCTGTTGTTTGACCCCTTCCATTCCCATGAACGGTGGTCGTCCAAAGACAATTTCAAATGGACTTAAATTTACTCTGGTCCTTTTTCTCATTCTCATGTACATCAGTACAATTGGTAGGGCCTTGACCCATGTTAGCCCAGTTTCCTCACAACATTTCGCCAATTTGTTCTTAATGATGCCATTACATCGTTCAACCGCACCTGCCGAAGCAGGATGGTAGCTGCAATGCGTCCTCAATACGATGCCTAAAAATTTACCCACTTGTTTTATCGCATCATTGACAAAATGTGTTCCATTGTCGGAACTGATTTTTTGTGGGATGCCCCATCTGGGAACAATTTCAGTCAGCAGGGCCTTTGCCACTGCCGCCGCGTCTTGTTTTGATGTTGGGAATGCCTCAACCCATTTTGACCACATGTCAACCATCACCAAACAGTACCGTTTTCCTCCGCACGGGCTCAACTCCACAAAGTCCATCATTAGATACTCAAACGGCCCAGATGATGGTGGTTGAGATGCTAATTGATGTTTTATAAACAAATTTCGGGAGGAGCACGTTCAGGAAATTAAAACTGTTAAGTGGAAGCAGACCCAGATAATTAAACCTAATCGAACACAAGAGGAGCTCATTAAAAAATCAATGATAGGAGGTGTATATAGACAGCCGATTTACCTTCCTGTCGTTGACTGTTTTCTTAGCATTTGGTCTGACCGTCTGCTACCATGTCGCAAATCCTATCATCCTCCTCCGACGATGAAACCAACACCCCTCGGGGCTCTCTGTCGCAAGCTGCCGGCCCTAGGGCCACTCCTCCACCGCCGGAAACTGCACCCGAGTCCCAGGCTTCTCAGCGTGGCCGCCAGCTCACTCTTCCAGCCGCTCGCTCACCAAGACGCCGAGGCCAATCCTCGCCTCCACCGGCGAGACAGCCTACTTCCTCCCCGGCGTCATCTTACATCTCAGCCGTCTCAACGATCCCAGCCATCGGAAATGGACGGTGGTAGGTCTGAAACAGCGCTGGCAAGCTCGAAGTGCAGTTCTCGCGGAAATCATCGAAGCAGAACTGTACGCACTTTATGTCAGCTTGCAGCAAGACAACCACCGTCCAAGATCTACTCCCGCTTCCAAAACGGCCAACAGGAAGGCTAGAGCACGCAGGGCTCAGGAAACACCTCGCTCGACACCTTCTCCTCTCCGCACAAGATCCAGCTCGATTCGAGCAACGGGCAACAACAGGCCTTCAGCAAGCCTGGGGCGCGCCCTGATTTCACCGCGCCAAGGCCCCACCTGCTTTCAACCGAGGGCCAACCTCGCACCGCGCTTCTCCCGCAGCGGGCCAACCAACCTGCCTCCAGCCTCTCCTTCCGTTCCTCCCACAGTTACTAACCCTTTTCATTTGCAGTGGCCTCCAGCTCCCTTCGCAGAGGCTAGCGCGAGCTTGCTAAGCAACCCAAGCGCAAGGTTACCATCAGTCCAAGCCACCTTTCGCTAACTTTTCTTCTTCTTTTCAGTGGCCTGCAGCTCCAGCAAACTCAATGCCGCCCCTACCGACAGCACAAGCACATATTCCTCAAATGTATCCTACTTTTCCCCATGCTCCCAACAACTTTTCCCTCCAAGCTCCAGAAGCAGCCCAGGCTCCTCTTTTTTCCAACCCCCTTCTGCAGACTAAATCCCAATTCTCTCTCCTCACAGCAGCACCGATGCCTGTCCCAGCGAATGCCGGGACACAGTGAGCATTGGCCTCCCGTTGGATGTTGCAAAGCTTTCCCGTCCAGTTGTTCCAAACCTTGCTGCTCCTAATTCATCTGTCGGTAGGGTTCTTCCATCTGATACAGTGAGCATTGGCCTCCCATTGGATGTTGCAAGAGCCTTCCCAAACCGTAGTTCCAACCATGCCGTTTTCATTTATCGACCGCTAAAGCTTTCCATCCGATACAGTGAGCATTGGCTCCCATCGGACGTCGCAAGAGCCTTCCTGACCAGTCGTTCAAAACTAAGGCTGCTTCCAGCAATCAGCAGTAGGACTCATCTGCCCGATGCCGCGAGCAGCTCCCATTTGAAGCAACAGGCCCTCCGGGCCAAGCAACCAGGCTCATCAAACGCCAGCCTACCAATTATCTGCGTATTTGGGGGGGGTTTTGGTGGCTGTCCTCTGTTCTTGCATTTTGGGGGGTACTCTGGGTTTGGGCAAAATTCCGAGCCCGGAGCCCTCCCCCGGACAGCACGCCAAATCGCATAATATTTACTCTATTTAATTTGATGTAAGTGTGAACTCGTGAATTGATGTTTTATAAACAAATTTCGGGAGAAGCACATTCAGGAAATTAAAACTGTTAAGTGGAAGCAGACCCAGATAATTAAACCTAATCGAACACAAGAGGAGCTCATTAAAAAATCAATGATAGGAGGTGTATATAGACAGCCGATTTACCTTCTTGTCGTTGACTGTTTTCTTAGCATCCCTCCACCACCCCTTCTCCTCACTTAATTAAACTCACATAAGACATCAAATTAATATATGTAGTCTAATTCTAGACTATTTCCATCACGGGGTACTCTGGGTTGGGCAAAATTCGAGCCCGGAGCCCTCCCCCGGACAGCACGCCAAATACGCATAATATTTACTCTATTTAATTTGATGTAAGTGTGAACTCGTGAAAGGCATTTTCACCCCCCTTGCCACATTGTGTTTGTTACAAATGACGCATCGTTTACAGAAATTTTCTGCAACCACTGTGAACCCTTTTGTGAACCATTTTTCTCTCATTTCGGCAATCATCTGTACTTTAGATGTGTGATCTTTGCCGTGTGTTAGCTTAGCGTAATGCATAAAGAAATGGTGGGGTAAACAAGGCTTTCCATCTGAACTCATCCACACATCGTCCTTGACAGTACAGCCGCACTGTCTCCATTTCTGCTTTTCTGCTCCTGACGCAAATGTCTGCATACTCTGTATGGAAGATAAAACATTAGTGTTTGTTTCAGATAATAAAAGACATTCTGGTCCTTCGATTGCGTCCATTGCCGCAACCTTGGCAGCCGTCGGCTCTGGAGTTTCCTGTAGAAACAAGGTCTTGTTTGTTAGTATGCGCGCATTTACAGATAGCAACTTGCCTTGGCAAGGTTATGGCGTCTAGAAGTGCTGATACCAAAGAAGCATTTAATATTGGGCGCCCATCGGACTTTAGAAATTTCCTGTGCTTCCATAAGGCCCCAAAATCATGCGCCACCCCGAACGCAGCGTATCGTGAGTCTGTGTAAATCGTTACACTTTTCCTCCATCAGCTTGCATGCTTCAGTTAGAGCCAGGAGTTCCGCCCCTGCAGAATAATTTGCTGGCAATCTGCCAGAAGTCACAACATCAAATTCTGTAGTTACAGCGTAACCAACCTTATTTAGGCCTGTTTGTGGGTCTCTTGTTGCAGAGCCATCCACAAACAAGACATTTTCGCAGTTTTCGAGTGGTGTGTCCAAAAGGTCCGGTCTCGGTGTACACACCTGTTCTAACGCAGTGACACAACAATGATGTTCCTCCCCATCCTCCTCCGTCGGGAGGAGAGTGGCAGGATTCAAAACCGTACAATGCTTAACAGTGACATTTGGCATATCAAGCAAAATCGTGTGATACCTCAGCCATCTGGCCGTAGATAGGTGAGACGTTCTCTGCTCTTGCAGTATCATCGACACCGCGTGTGGGACCATCAATGTTAATTCAGAATACCCCACATATTCCCTCGATGCGAGTACCCCCAATTCTGCAGCTGCTACTGCTCTCAGACATCGCGGTAAGCCTGCTGCTACCGGATCCATTTGCTCGAAAAATACCCCACAGGTCGCAGTCTGTCCCCATGATGCTGCAAGAGAACAGAAGTCATAAATCCATTCTTTTCATCTACCATTTGAACAAACGGTTTTATAGGTGTCGGTAACCCCAAAGTTGGGGACCCAATCAATTGTCTTTTCATGTTTTCAAAGGCCTTCTTAGCTTCTTCTGTCCAATTAAGTTTATCACATGACTTCAAACCCTTCCAGTTGTCAGGGCTACAAGCTCCAATCAGAGAGTTTCTCAAAACAAATGATAACGTGCTCTCTTTCAGGGAGAGGTACAGTATCACAGGTAATATTCATCTGGATTCTTGTGTTTCAGTGAATTAAAGACGAATCCATATTTAATATCTGGAAGTTAATATCTATGTGATCAAAACCCTGTTTCTGCTCTCCCGACATGTTAGGTTTGTGATATCTCCCAAATCCAAACACACGACACCTCGTTGCTATCAAGCGTTTAGTGATTACACACACACACCCAGACCATCAGTCCCCCTCAGAGACTAAACACACTTTAGAAAACATTCAGCTTTCATGTCTCCAGTTTCTCACTGTACATCATATTCTAATCAACCTTCCTCCAGTCTGTTGTTTCTTCAACATTTCATATTCTTTACCAAAATCACATCACCAATTTTCAGGTCATGTTATACAGTTTAAAGTACTCTTTAGGCGTAAGTTCTAAACAACCAAAACCTTAACCTCATGTGGCAGTGACACAAATCCTCACTATCCTTTCTTTGCCACTTACACTAAAATTGTCATAATTTTACCAAGACCGTACAAATTTCTTCCATATTACATCGTAATTCAATATATTTTAACCTAATTTGACTTCAGGTGTTCATAAATCCTGTCAGAAATTTTATTTTACAACATTAATATTTGTGGCTATTTCTCTGGTCACATTATTCCTCTATCAAGTTCCACTGTTTCCGTACTATTTATCTCTACTGCTCTGCAGAAATCCAAAATATTATTGTCTTCATATCTCAATGCCAGTCACACAGAAAGCCTCACAGCCTCTTGTTTTTTCTCTTACATTAGTTGTAGTTCTCTATATAAATCAGTGTCCTACCTCCATTTAATGGATTAAAACGCACAATAAAATTTTCATTTGAAAGGTTATATTCCTTTGTTCACCATCTGGCCTTTCATAAATTTGATTGATTCTCTGGATCATTTAAATAGTGACTTTAACCAATTTGTCACTTTGTCTCTCTATGCACGTTTACAATTTTAACTAATCAAGAGTCTAATTCGCATCAGCATCTTAAATGACAAAAGTAGTCATAATTACCAGTAACGGACAGAGCTGGATACCAATCCACTTAAAGCTTGTCCCATGTTCTGGATCATCTTTTCACCAGATTCTCAGAATTATCAGTTTGTCGTTTGACTTTACCCGTCTGTAATGATAAAACACTCATTCCAGAGGTTTAATACACCCTACATTCAATCAGGACACGTAAATATGAACTGCTCATTCTCAAAATTTGCTTTTACATGGTCTCTTAACCAATTTCAGATCATGTCTGTTCATTATTCATTTGTTTTTATAAAAGTCAGCTGACATTGCTTTGTTTTGTCTCAGCTTTAGCAGGATGATAACAGAGTACAGTCCCTGCAGCCTCTCTCTCTCACTCTCTCCAAATAGCCTCCTAAGACTATAACTTATAAAAATGTAATATTAAATTTATTAACCTTAATCCTTTACTTTCAAATTAGAACATCTCCAATAAGTTACACTATGAAATTGTTTCAAGTTATCTTTAGTTTAAATACCTTTTGTCATCCAGACCTTCTTTTAAACTTCAAAAGTCGTCCTCATCTTAAAGCCATCACCATGTCTCTGAATTAAGCCTGCTGAAGTAAACTCATAATAACATTAATTCAGTTTTACTGATACAAATTAATACATTTTGTTCTGGTCTCCACACAAGTTAAATGACAAGCACTGCATGGTCTCAGCCGGCTCTTGAATGCCCCCTACCATCATAACTCTTTCGCTCAGGATCTTTCTTCCCTGGCACTCAATTTCTGCGGTTATTGGTGAGCGGTATAGAGGAGCATAATTAGGGCAGGCCCTGCTGTGTCCTGTCTGGACTCTCGGCCCCCACAAGCACAGCTTCCCCCCTTCACTGATGCTGCTGGCCTCACAGACATCGCTCCACTCTCATACACACCTCACATTCAACCCCAAGTTGTCACGGTTCATAGATGCACTGTTTCTTTCTTGTCCCGTGCTCTGTGTGTGACTGTGGTATGTGTGTCCAGGTCACATGGCTCATCAGCGGATCCAGCTGCCAATCATCATCTCACCACCTGCTGCTCATTCACTCACCACATATATACTCACGCCATTCTCATCTCCCTTGTCAGATCGTTGTTTGCTGTCCTGTGTTGTGGTTGTGTCTTCTGTTCCCGTCCGAAGTTCCAGTGTGTTCGTCTGCCGTTCCAGTTTGGGTGTCTTCGTGTTCTCGTTCGTGTTCAAGACCTGGATTATCCTCACACCACTTCACTTCGCATCACCACCTCTCACCAGCACCGATCACCTCAGTCCCTGCGCCAGCTAAGACCTGCTATCCTTGGACTGTTCCTATTTCTCTGCTATATATATATTAAAGAGTGTTAACTTGCAATTGCTTCCTGTGATCAATCATGACAGAACGATCTGACCGTGGAACGGAAGCAGCGAGTTCTCAGCAGACTGCCTTAGAAGGGTTCATCAACACCAGCATTCATCGTATGGAGACCCAGGAGAGAAACTTGAGCGAAACGGGAAGGGCCGTGCAGGTTTTAGTGGCGCAGGTGTCCGAGCTCACCCAGCAGATCCAGCTTCTTCGTGGTCCCGCTGCGCCACCCACACCGGCCGTCCTTCCACCCACAACTGAGAGTGTCACCAGCCCCGAACCTCGTCTTCCGGTGCCCGAGGCCTATTCAGGTGAACCTAATTTTTGCAGAGCGTTTCTGACTCGATGTTCTATGCATTTCGCTCTACAGCCTCGCACTTTCAGAGCAGAACAGAGTAAGGTGGCATTCGTGCTTACTCTCCTAACGGGGAGGGCTTCTCTCTGGGGGACGGCGGTGTGGGAGAACCAAGACCCATGCTGCGCCTCGTTCCAGTAACTCGCCGAAGAAATGAGAAGAGTGTTCGACCGATCGATCGCGGGAGAGAGGCTGCCCGACAGCTGGCGGAACTATGCCAGGAAATAGGTCAGTGTCTGATTATTCCATCGAATTTATCACGCTAGCGGCAGAGTGTCACTGGAGCGAGGCGCAGTGGGACATGTTCCTGCATGGGCTGGCTGACCGTGTTCAGAAGGAAATCTACGCGCTGGACCTTCCGAAAACCCTTAACGGACTCATCGACCTCGCTCTTAGGGTGGATGCTCGACTAACCAGGGTAGAGCAGCGGAGTCCAACCCTGAGGAGCGGGGAGGCGGAACGATCCAGCAGAGGAGACACGGTCAGCTCCAGCCAAGATCATGAGCCCATGCAGGTGGGTCGAGCTCGACTTTCCCGGGAGGAGCGAGAGAGGCGGAGATCCCAAGGACTATGTATGTACTGTGGAGGAGCCGGTCATTTCGCTCACAACTGTCCGGTAAAAGGGGCAAGCCCGGCAGTAAGTTTGAGGCTACTGTCGGGTGGGATCTCCGCTGGGAAGTCCTCAACCACATCCACCCTCCTCCCGGTAAGACTGAGGTGGTCTAATCACCATCACAACTGTAGTGCACTTCTGGATTCCGGGGCCGAAGGTAATTTTCTGGACAGATCGTTAGCCATCGAACTTCACATTCCCTTCAAACCACTCCCCAATAAGATTGCAGTACACGCTCTCAATGGACAAAGCCTCCCTTCCATATCGTACAGCACTGAAGACGTCACCCTCATCACCGCCGGAAACCACATTGAACCGACATCCTTCCTCATTTTTGACTCACCTCACACACCCATCGTCCTTGGTCACCCCTGGCTCACCCAACACAACCCCCGGGTAGACTGGATCCAGAATTCCATTGTGGCCTGGAGTGAGAGGTGTCATAAGACTTGTCTTGTCTCTGCCTGTTCGTCAGTCTCTGTTTCTGTGTTACAGGAGGAAGCAGTGGATCTGTCTAACGTGGCCGTCGAGTACCACGACCTGAAGGAGGTGTTCAGTAAGTCTAGGGCTGCTTCTCTTCCTCCGCATCGTCCCTATGACTGTGCCATAGACCTATTGCCAGGACAGTCTCCGCCTAAAGGCAAGTTGTATTCACTTTCGATTCCAGAAAGGGAGGCTATGGAGAAATATATTTCTGATTCCCTAGCAGCCGGGTTCATTCGCCCTTCCTCTTCTCCAGCGGGGGCGGGGTTCTTTTTTGTGGGTAAGAAAGATGGTTCCCTGCGACCTTGTATTGACTATGAGGGTTGAACAACATAACGGTAAAGAATACCTATCCTTTGCCGTTAATGTCTTCAGCCTTCGAGAGGTTGCAGGGGGCATCGATCTTCACGAAATTGGATTTAAGAAATGCTTATCATTTGGTCCGCATCAGGAAGGGGGATGAATGGAAGACCGCTTTAACACCCCTAGGGGCACTTTGAATATTTGGTCATGCCATTCGGGCTTTCCAACTCCCCAGCGGTCTTCCAGGCACTCGTCAATGACGTGCTGAGAGACATGGTCGACCAGTTCATATATGTCTACCTGGATGACATATTGATTTTTTCCTCGTCTCTCCAGGAACATGTACAGCACGTTCGACGAGTACTTCAGAGGCTGCTAGCGAATGGGCTTTTTGTCAAGGCGAGAAATGCGTTTTCATGCACAGTCTGTTCCTTTCCTAGGGTACATCGTGTCGACTGAGGAGTGCGCATGGATCCTGAGAAAGTTAAGGCTGTGGTGGATTGGCCAAACCCAGATTCCCGTAAGGCCCTACAGAGGTTTCTGGGGTTCGCCAATTTTTACCGGCGGTTCATTCGCAACTTCAGCCAACTAGCCTCGCCTCTGATTGCCTTGACCTCCCCCAAAACTACGTTCAGGTGGTCAGACGCAGCCGAGGCTGCATTTGCCAAACTGAAGGCTCGCTTCGTTTCAGCCCCTATTCTCGTTGCCCCTGATCCATCACGGCAGTTTGTGGTGGAGGTCGATGCATCAGAGGTGGGGGTAGGCGCAGTGTTATCCCAGCGTTCTACCACAGACGATAAGATGCACCCGTGCGCGTTTTGTCCCATCGATTGTCCCCTGCCGAATGTAATTACGACATTGGTAATCGGGAGTTGCTGGCAGTCAAGATGGCCTTGGAGGAATGGCGCCACTGGTTGGAGGGTGCAGGGGTGCCTTTTATTGTATGGACCGACCATAAGAATCTAGAATATATTAGGACTGCGAAAGGTTGAACTCCAGGCAGGCTCGGTGGGCACTTTTTCGGACGTTTTGATTTTACTCTCTCGTACCGCCGGGTTCTAAGAACATCAAACCCGATTCTTTGTCACGTATTTTTGATCGCTCCGAGCGCCCGTCTACTCCGAGTGCATTTTACCGGAGAGATTAGTGGTCTCCACACTCAAATGGGAGGTCGAATCGAGAGTCAAGTCGGCTCTAGAAGGGGTAACGCCTCCGCCAGTGTCCACCGAACCGCTTATTTGTGCCGGAGGAATTACGGTCCATGGTCATCCAGTGGGGTCATAGTTCCAACGTAGCCTGCCATCCAGGAGTCAGTCGAACTAAGTTTTTAGTCAAGCAACGATTCTGGTGGCCTCTCATGGCTCGGGGCGTCCGCGATTTTGTGTTGGCTTGTTCAGTCTGTGCCGTTGGTAAAACCAATCGTTCCCCAGATGGGTTGCTTCAACCACTGTCAGTCCCTTCAAGACCCTGGTCCCACATTTCGCTAGATTTTATTACCGCCCTCCCACCCTCCCAAGGGTACACGGTCGTTTTGACTGTAGTGGACCGGTTCTCGAAGGCGGCTCATTTCATCCCCTTGCCCAAATTACCTTCAGCCAAGGAGACAGCGGTTACGGTCATTGACCACGTCTTTCGACTTCATGGCCTCCCGATAGACGTGGTTTCTGACAGAGGTCCCCAATTTGTGTCCAGATTTTGGCAAGAGTTTTGTAGATTGCTGGGGCGACGGTTAGTTTATCCTCAGGGTTCCACCCCAGAGCAATGGCCAGACTGAGAGAGCAAACCAGGATCTTGAGCGAACGTTGCGATGTTTAGTCTCTAAGAATCCTTCCTCCTGGAGTCAGCAACTTTCGATGGTGGAGTACGCGCACAATACATTACCAGTGTCGTCCACGGGCCTATCACCGTTTGAGTGTAGTGTTACCAGCCACCTATTTTCCTAGCCTGGAATCCGAGTCGCGGTCCCCTCTGCTCACGCCTTTGTCCAGAGGTGTCACCGCACTTGGACAAGAGCCCGAGACTCTTCTCCAAGTGAGGAGCGCACCAAGGCCAAGGCCGATCGCCACCGGTCAAGGCCCCCATTATCGTCGTTGGTCAAAAAGTGTGGCTTTCTACCAAGAACATTCCTCTCCGATCCGTCTCTAATAAGCTCGCACTTTTAAATTTATTGGTCCGCTTACTGTCACCAAGATCATTAGTCCGGTGGCAGTCCGCCTCAAACTCAGCGTGCAGGAGAATTCATCCCGCCTTCCATGTGTCCAAAATTAAGCCCGTTTTCATTCCAAGAATAATCCGCCAGTCCCCATCCCCACCGCCGCGACTCGTAGACGGGAACCATCTTATTCGGTCAACCATATTCTGGACTCAAGGCGGAGGGGACGCGGATTCCAGTACTTGGTGGACTGGGAAGGTTACGGTCCGGAGGAGAGAAGTTGGGTTCCTGCCAGAGACATTCTGGATCACACCCTTATCGAGGATTATAATCGACAGGTAGCGAGTCGGGAACGCCAGGAGGCGTTCCTAGGAGGAGGGTACTGTCACGGTTCATAGATGCACTGTTTCTTTCTTGTCCCGTGCTCTGTGTGTGACTGTGGTATGTGTGTCCAGGTCACATGGCTCATCAGCGGATCCAGCTGCCAATCATCATCTCACCACCTGCTGCTCATTCACTCACCACATATACTCACGCCATTCTCATTTCCCTTGTCAGATCGTTGTTTGCTGTCCTGTGTTGTGGTTGTGTCTTCTGTTCCCGTCCGAAGTTCCAGTGTGTTCGTCTGCCGTTCCAGTTTGGGTGTCTTCGTGTTCTCGTTCGTGTTCAAGACCTGGATTATCCTCACACCACTTCACTTCGCATCACCACCTCTCACCAGCACCGATCACCTCAGTCCCTGCGCCAGCTAAGACCTGCTATCCTTGGACTGTTCCTATTTCTCTGCTATATATATATTAAAGAGTGTTAACTTGCAATTGCTTCCTGTGATCAATCATGACACAAGTGGGGTCCCACTTGGGGTCCCAAGTGACTTTACGGTGATTTCCCTGGCTTGGGTTGTTCCCCGCTGGCCAAAAGAGAATCTTACCCGTCTTCGGGAAACCACCTCGTGCCCACTTGGTCATCGCTTGAGATCTTTGACCCTCAACAGGATCCAATATTTTCTGGAGCCTTGGGGAAAGTGCATTCAAGAGTCACCAGAGCCAATTAGTCTGCTTACTATAGGTAGAACATGGAGACAGGTTAATCATAACACAACTTAATCACTAAAATCCATCAGTGAATTACTCAGTGAATTTAGCCAGAACAACTCTCCATTCAATTTAATGTTCTGCTACCACTGTGACCAAGGCCATCAGTTCTGTACATGGTGAAGGCTAAGATTAGACAAAACCTGCTCATATAATACATAAAAGTAAAAACTTCAGTTAATTTAAAAGTCACCATATTTTAAAACATCCTTTTTATCCAATCATTGTCTATGATTTTCAACTGATGCCCTGTGCTTTTTCTTCAAATATCTTATCATATGACACAGGCTCAGATACCAGCTTTGAGCTGGTTTCAAATGAGCGACTCTGAGGCCTTCAGGACGGTAAACTGCATTCATAAACAGACACTCTTCACTTTAGCTCAGCGTCTGATCTGGCTAGAAATTAAAATTGTTTTCAAATGAACATCAGAGATTTTCCTTTAACTCTATCCTTAGACAGTGATCACCATCTCCAATAATCATAATTTTATATTCGTCTTTTGCCCCTTATAATCAATTTTGAATTAATTTCCACTCAGATTGAGTCTCTGTTACTCAAGTTAGGCCACAGCACCAGAAATGACATGGTGGGCCAGATTCAGATAAGCGAATTGTTTTATTACAGCTCAGCACCAGCTTATCTTTTGAAACCAAAACATCAGCTTATAGGGTTTCCAACCTATAGTTATTTCAACAACCCAATATTCAGAGTTTTGCAAAAGTGAGAAGAGCAAGAACATATTTATAATTGTTTGTTTATCTTAAAACCTCTCAACCTGATTTATATGTCTATTCAACGTTTTATCATCTTTATCTTTAATTTTAAAACTCATATTAACTAAACTTCACTAAAGACTTTATTTTTTATTTATTTTTTTCCTTGTTCTTTTCTCTCTCTAAGTCACTATTTAAATATACATCCTCAACTCACGTTTTTCTGTTATTCTGTAATTTGTACATCTGCCTGTATTAAAATATTATATATCTTTCTTTCAAAAGGAATTCCTTAACCTTATTGTTATCTAATTATTTTCTTAAGACAGAGTGTAAATCTTGTCTCTGTTTCTTTCTCTTTTCTGGGTTTAATTTACAGGATTTAGCCTGTTGGCCTGATTTACCACACCTTATGGGTGGGCGGTTACAGTTTCATGCAAAATGGTCCCGCTAACCACAATTATAACACTCTCTGTCCTCTGGTGGAGCAACACCTCTGTTCTCCAATCTCAGTCTAGTTCCCAGTCTCTGGGCAGTGTCTAAAGCAGAAAACACTCGGACAGTCTCAGAAGAGAGCTCAGGGTCCAATAAACCTAAAATGTTTTGCATCTTGTTTTTCATAACCCTCACATTTGTTTATCAAATTGTAAAATCTCTGTTACTAATCCATGAATAAGCACAAGCAATTTGAATCTTTTCTCTATTCTCTCTTTATTTGTAGCCAGTTAAGTTGCTGTTTAACTTTCTAAACAGAATTAAAACATTTGTTGCCCATTTTCTTCATTAGTTCTTCAAATTTCTTTAACTTGCGGGCTTCAGAGCGGAGCTGCTTACAGCGTTTGCTCTTTCGTCTCAATATCTTTATCCAGACTGATCAAGTTACTGTCTTGTCAAGTTACTATCATGTCACTCAAATCATTTGCCATAATTTAGTTATCACAAATTTTATATTCATAGCTTAATCAAAGTTCATACTCACCAGCGATCTTTAAACAGCTGCGGCTTCTGTGTGATCAGACATCATTTTCCTTTCCCTGCTATGCTTCTTTCACACAACACTCGCATTTCGCACACACATTTCCCACAACAGCCCTTCAATCCTTATCTCCTATTTTCAACTGACCATCCGTGCTACTCAGCGTTCCCTCTCAGCGTTCCCTCATTTGGGACAATCATGATATTTAATTCTTCTCTATACCTTGCATGCATTTTTGGCCATATAATTTTCTCATTTGAAAAAATACCGGTGCTTCATATTTGATCTTGCTCTCTGACTTCCCCATCCTGACAGTCTGTCTCTGTGGATCTACACCTAGCGCTAGGTTTTTTAGTCTGTCGGACGTCTCCGTTCAGACCCTATCTTTCACCCAAGATGGACGGGCGGACTACCCCCTCTGTAATCCTTTTAAGACCTGCTCTCAGCACGGTCCGACCTGGCCTCGCCTGGTCTTTTACTCTTTTTCCCTCTGGAAAACTTCTCACAATTTCCTCCAGAAATTGTCTCCCCCAGAGTCAGCTGTCAGCTATGGTTCCTCCAATACCCTCAATATTTTCAATATTTTTCCCAAATCATTCATATTTTTTACAATTCTCTCAATATTTTCTCTCAATATTTTCAATATTTTTCCCCAAATAATTTTCAATTCATTCAGAAATTCAATAATCATTCAGAAATTCAACAATCATTCACATCATTCAGAAATTAGAAATTCAACAATCATTCACATCTTTCAGAAATTCAATAATCATTCATTTCCCCCTGAATTTCTTAATTTAAAAATCTGTCTCTTACCAGGAAGCTCCGTGCCACCTCGGGTTCGTTTTCTGATTCCAGTGGTCGGACCCTCCAGACCCCCAGAGCAGTCGGCCCTTCTCCCTCAATCAGTCAGGGTAAGGCTGTGACTCTAACGTCCAGGATGATCAGTCACCATCTGCTCTCGGGGTCCAGAAGGCACATCCAAGGAATCCCACTTAACTGACACCAAAATTGTCGTGGCAATAATTCAACTCAATCACTGAACAAGAGACAAATCTTTGAATATAATAAAGAATGATTTATTTCCTTGCAAGGAAAGAGTACACTGTCACACAGCCACAGATGACTGTATGAGAGCGGCCTACAGACTGAACAATCAGGTTCCCTTTTATACCATTTACAAGGTCAGAAGCAAAGACAAGTGCTCTGTAATCTTCCACACATGGTAAAGCTTCAGCACTCACACACAGAAATAAACTTTCATGCTCCCTGTGTCAAGGATCAATACAGTTTTAGCCACTGACCTTAGGGGTCAGATCGATTCTTTTTAAACTGACCAGTTGTCCCTCTCAGTTCAATTCTAAGGACATGTAACAAACTTCATGTTAAGCATACTAAATGAATGATTATATGTGTTAAAGCAAATTCATACATATTGTTAAAATCACTCTCCTCTATGATTATATTTTCTTCTATTGATTAAATACATTTTTCTACTACAATGTTCTTGGTGGAGGCCCGCGAGTGATGCGATGACGTCTGCAAATGGCGATACTGACGGGCTCTGCATCCTGGCGGTGGCACTCTTCTTCCTCCCGGGTTTCGGCACCACTGTAGTAAATGTTAGTGTAAGCAAGGAGGAAGAAGGCAGGTTCGGCGTGTCTGGAACTCGTGGCTTTTATTTAATCACTCTTGAAACACAACATAAACATGCGCCCACCGCGCTACTATAACTCAGTCTCAGATAACTTGTACACCACAATCTCTGTAGTCCCAGCCAGCCACGAGTATCCAGTGTGCATCTCTCTCTCCTTGTTGCCTGTTCTCTGCTGGCTTATATACCATCTCTCCACGCCAATCACTGCAATAAGACACAGGTGTTCATCCTTATGCACTTGACCTACTTACTCACCGGCACTCTCCTGGCTCCCTCTATCCGTGCAGACCTCGCTAAACCACGCCCCCTATGCCACAACGATCAAACAGCCAGTGTCAGTAAATGACCCAGGGCTACCGCACTGGCAAAATTGTTATTTAGATCCGACACTCACCCACATAAATCGGCCCCAACTGGCCACTCACGGCCAAGACCAAGGTGGCTGGCCTAGATTTCACTAACTATCTGTACCAGTTAGTCAAAATTACACACACAAATTAAATAGTCACAAATTTCTGTAGCTCGCATAACCCCTAACATCCCCTACATCATGCCCACACTAAGCCAGTATGTCCTGTTCATCCAGCCCCACTGCCCACTGGGATCATGTTGAGACCTGGTTGAGTGCCATGACGACTGCGTTCCTGCCTAAAGCCACCGGTGACCTGCAGCACTTGAGCCAAGAGCAGCTGGAAGATGACTTGAACCGGCTGATGGCCCACGATCCAACCCAAAACTACAATCACAAAGAATGGGCCAAGATCGTTAGACGACCACAACCTCATCGTCCAGGCACGACTCAGTGAAAAGAGCAACATCCATCTGGAGCAAGAAGCAGCAGCGCTTAAACTCCAGGCTGACGAGGCCCGGAGGAACCAGGCCCACACACAGAGTTGTCTAGATCAACTACTTCTCGAGACCCAGGACAGGCACGAGAGAGAGGAAGAAACAGACTCACAGCTTCAAGAGGAAGTGGAGAGACTTCAAAATAGCAGTTGGAGAGAGAATCCAAAGAAGAACTTAAGGAAAAATTCCAATGAGGTGAAGCTCTCCTATTGAGAGCAGAAATTAAACTGAAAGAAAGAGACGGCAAGGCTAAAGCATGTGAGAGCCACCTGCAAACGGCCCATGCCAAAATCCAGGATTTAGTTCAACAAAAGACTATTTAAACGAAGAACTTGAAACTGTTCACAGAGAACTGAGGTATGCATATAGATTGCATAGTGGACAGCAAGGGGGCACACACACACCACAGAGTTTCCCCTGACAAGTGGGACATCAGTTCCGAGCTCAAAAAGGGGGGTGAAAGCCAACTGCTCAAGTTGTCACCCGCCAGCAGCCAAGAAAAGGGGGTGGGAGCCAATCCAGAGAGTGTGTGCCCTAGCAACGCCATGGCTCCTCAAGGACTTTACAAGCTGGCCAGAAACACCCCAAACCCTGCAGGAAGCCACAACGTGCACGCCTACCTGCATGATATAGATTTTCACTTGCAACCTGTGGCTAACGTGACCACATGGGACCAGTTATATCTACGCCGAGGTACGTCCAGCCATGAGGTGTGGCGTTTCCTCAATCGGCAACCCAAGACTGTAAAATCGGACTACCAACAGCTATAGGACTTATAAGGCACATGCCAAGCAAAAGACCGCTTCTGAAAAGAATGTGAGAAATTCAACGATTTGCCCTGGCTCTGATCATCATTCAGTGCTAGCTCTAGAGGGGGCCCAGTGACACCTCAGTGACTCTTTGACAGAGAGTCAAGACCGTTTCAAGTCAGCTTAGAGCAGCACAACTGGGACGGTGCCCGTCCTTATCACCAGACCAAGCGCTCTGAAAGATCCTTGGACAAGCTACGTTCGTCTAACCACCTGAAGGGTGGAGCCACGTGGGATGCAAGCCGCCAGCCCAGAAATGGACGACCTTCATCGTCCAGAGCATCCAGCCTAGAGAGCAAGAAGCGGAACGACTCACAACACACCCTGAGCAAACCCAAGTCTGAGCACGCACCAGAGCAAAACAGGTGCAGCTTCGTCTGAGACAGCAGAGATCCTGAGGATTCTGAAAGAACTCTGTCAAAAGAAATCTTACAAAGAAGACAAGAAGGACAGGCCAGACTCCTTATGACTAAGTGTAAGGCCTGCATCCAACACCCTTCCTAACTGCCCTCCGACTGAACCAAGCACCACTCACCAGCCACAGTCCACAGAACCAGAGACTTCATCACCAAGTGACAGCGTCGCCCAATCACCTCAGCTGACAGCTGCACTTCCTTATCCACCCAACACAAGTCATCATGCCAGCAACCAACCCTCCAAGGTACCAGTGCCGTTTTGGTTGTCTGCCTCCCTAACGAGCCACACAAGACCATCCCTAACTGCTTATCGATCACCACACCAACCCCAGAACCAAGACTCCTAGGAAACCTGATCGGAAAGGGAGTGGCCAGAAAACTCTATCTAGCCATCACATTGGAGAACAAGGTGAGACTTGAAGCCCTGGCCGACACCGGAGCTGATCTCATTTTGATGTCATCGGAACTCTTTGACAGACTCCGAATCGAAGCTAAGAGACAAAATTGAACTCTTAAAGCCCAGAAATGTGAGCTAAATGTGCACCCAGATAGCAGACAATGAATCAATGTTGAATCAATGTTAATGCATCAACTAAAATATAATTGAATCAATGTTGAAATCTAACATTGATTTTTCATCAGGTTTGCACCCTGAAATAATGTTATTTCAACGATGAAAAATAGATCAAGATGGGCATAAAATCACTATTTTTTCAACTATAATTAAATCATTTATTTAACACTGAATCAACATTGAATCAATCTTGATGCATTGATCAAATTATCATTGAAAAAATGTTGAAATCTAACATTGATTTTTCATCAGGTTTGCACCCTGAAATAATGTTATTTAAATTATGAAAAATAGACCAAGATGGGCATAAAATCAATATTTTTTAAACTTAAATTAAATCACTTACTTAACATTGAATACTCAACATAGAAACACTTTAAAATCAATCTTGCTTTATGTACAGCAGGATTCTATGCCAGTTAATTGTCTCTTTATTTGATTCCTTTCAATCAGAGACCATGTATGGCTGCAATTGATATGATTTTGTATCAAAAAGTCACTCAAAGTAAACAACATCCTTCAGCTCACATGCAAATGTATTTATTTATGCCCCACAATTACAACAGGAAATCCCACATTGTCTTAAAACAATTACATCTGAATTTATAACACAAATGCCAGGAGAAGAGCCTGGAAAAACATGACAACCTGCATCTGCAAAATGGAAGTAATACAAATGGAAACTTGCCAATAAAGACAGAAATGGGACAGTACTACTGAAAGAAAGAAGGTAGAAGAAAGAATTAAATACTCTAAACTCTGGGGTTTCCACCTTGAGCAATGCCCCAAGCCTTTCAGGGGCGTAATGGAGCCATTTTTGCACCATCCCAGCAAAGAGAAACTCAGAGGCCTCCTTTTATCAGCATTCACTTGTAAGGCATCTAAAACAACAAGAAGTTAGTACATATTTGGAAGTGTGGTTAATTAAACATTATAAATGTACTACAAAATTAAGTGAAATTTGAAATTTTATCAAAATCTTTACATCCCAGTTAAAACTCACTGAATTTAAATTCAAGGCTATTTAAAGAATTTTAGTATATACTTTTCCCTTTAAAGCACCTGCAGACTCACAGGAGGAATGAATGGAAAAGCAAAGTGAAATCCGATGTTTTATCTTATAGTATTATTATATTTAATAGTAAATAATAGTAAATAAATAAATAAAAGTGTGAAAGTGAAACAAGTAAATTAATGATCAAGTAGCTAAATTAATAAAATAGGAGCTGGATAAGCTACACAGTGGTTTGGAAGAGATTATCCATTTACAACACGAACTGGAGGCGCAACAGTTTGCTAAATTTCTGCAGTTTGATATAGCAGTTTGATATAGCAGTTTGATATAGCTGCCTACAGTACTAAAGATCTCACTCTTTTCTTGCCGCATTAAAGATGAAATTGGAATGATGTAATTGTGGTCGGCCCTCGTGAGGGTATCGCACAGCTGAAGCAGAGCTACGAACTGATTGTCCTATTTCCCCTCACCGTGCCGATAGGTCAATCAGTTCGTAGCTCTGCTTCACCTGTGCGATACCCTCACGAGTGGCGACCAGAATTAACGTTACTGCCATGACAGAAATTCATCTAGCCGTCCGATCGCCTCTCGTTTCTACACTGGACGAATATGGGATGACCGAGTATGAATGGTACAATGAATGCATGTACGGGACCATTTCCACAAATACACATCTTATTTGTTGCACGCACAAATCATTTTGATACTAAAATCATCCCATAGACAAACACCTCACAACAAACGACGCGTTACAAAGTTAAAAATTGGCCCGAGCCAAATAAGAGTTGCACGAGTCAGAATTCGGTTCGAAATCGTACAAAAATCACAGTATATGGCAATCTTAAGAAATAAAGATGAATAAAAATATGATAGGGTTTGGTGAAAAACAAACTGAAACTCAATGTATTAAGATTATCCTGGCCACTGGTTGTGTGCGAGGCGTTCACGTGACTCTATTAACATCGCAGTTCACACTGACTCGCCCAGAAGAAGCACAAAAGTTGTAAGAAATAAAGAAAAATAAAAACACAAATGAAAATTGAGATGCATTTTATTAATATTTTTGTACTTACCTCTGAAAAACACTGTCGCTGTCCTGCGTCTGTCTTTTTCATACTTGAAGTCTGTTAAACTGTGCTTTGATCTGATTGGTGGTTGGCAGCCAGATTAAAGCTGCATTACTGCCACCTACTGGATTGGATTTTGGGCGCATTCAATAAGTAAATATTCTAAATTCTTTATTAACAGTCACAAAAATCTTTATGTGACAGTATTTATATATCTCGCTGCTTGCGCTGTATAGCTAGCAGAAAAAAAATTGGGGATTGGAGATGTTTTACATGATGGAGGAGATTTTAAAACAATAATTAAAACATTATTAATAATACTAATGATAATCAACTGGTGTATCTCATTGAGTTCAATTTATGGTAGGAGTTCTTTGAAAATCCATACACTCGTTGGAGGAGATTCATCCTTTGAGGATAATGAATGTTCAAAGAAATGTACCCAATTGATTTGGATTTGCTTTAACGTGTTGAATGATGGGACAGATAGATTGATAGTAATTAAGTCTCACCAGTGGAGAATTAAGCTGACCAAAAATCAACATTGATTCAGTGTTTGTCTTTTCAACACTGGAAAGCATGGAATTTTCAACATTGATCCAATATTATTTAGCATTGAATTTTCAACATTGGTCCAACATGTTTTTAGCATCGGATTTTCAACATTGATCCAATATTACTTAGCATTGAAATTTCAACCTCAACCAAAATGATGATTCTGATGGAATTTCAACATTGACTCAATGTCACAATGCTATCTGGGCAGTCACACAGCCAAAATGAGATCCAACTTGAACAGATAGCTCCCATTCATCTAACGATTGGTCCAATGAGTCTGGTCCACCCTGTGTACATCTCACCAATGGACACGTACCCCCTTCTCGTCTGCAAAGATCTGCTAGATCGCTTCGAGCCCTTATTGGAGTTCAGAAAATTTGGGCTCAAGTGCCAGAACCTCTGCCTCTACAGTCACCCATATCACCTGAGCCAGACGGTCAGGCCACAGAGGTCACGAGAAACCTCGCAGCCAGCCACGAGGACATTATCTCAGCAACAGAGCAAAGTTCAAGTTCGCTACTCTGCACTTTTCAACTCACCATAGACTCTGACTTTCACTGCCCCAAGGTCATGACTGACATCCAGCTGAGTGATGTAACAACTAAAGACATCATACTCGCACTATGGGCAGACAACTCATCCATCAGTGTTCCAAGCCTTCATGGAAGAAACACCCGACCTTCCATCTGCAGACAAGCGCACCTGCTGGCCTTTGGACTCCTACCTATCAACCTTGGAAACTGTCAAGGGCAACCGCGCTTTAAACTTCAAATTGGAATAACCGGTGCCTCACACGCTACTTCCTGGTCTTTCCAGACCCGCTGCATAACGTCTACATAGCAGACTCCTTGATTAGCCTCAAGGCTCATGTGGACTTTATCAATGAGGTGGTGTGAGCCCCACTGACGTCACAGCCCCCTGTGGTTCCTGTCAAACAGGTGAACCTCCTGTCAGTCCATACAATTCCAAGGGTCTGTACCTTAATCAACAAACAGGAGACTGCAGTACCTGCTTACACCAAATGGGTCGCTGTTCGGCTCAACATGTGATGTGGCCAAACATTAAACCACATGCTAAGCTTCTTCCAACCTTCACCTGAACGTATGGAACTCTGACTCAGTCTGGAAGCCACACCACTCACTGAACTCGTGATACACATCATCCCGTGTAGTCTACATCCTGTTCAACAACTGCACAGCAATGGACATCAGGATTCCCAAGGCTTACCGCCTGGGATGGCTAGTGAGTTATGACTTCCATGACTTTGAATTCATCTTACCAGTCATTGGCTATCCCATCTTCAATGATCCCCGAAGGGAGCACAAAGACACAGTGTTCACAGCACCCTTCAAAATCATCTCCATCGCTTGTGTCATGCCGATGGCCAAAGATCAAGTGTGCAGAACAGAGCTTACAGCAGACCAACAACTTGCAGTATAGACAGTCACTAGCCAGCCTGACTGCGAGACTGATGACAGTGCTGCACCTTTGAAGGCCAACATGACAGATGGCACAAAAACAGAGGAGCCGTATCCAAGATTTGAGACGCAAGTCCAGCAAATTCTGAAAGAGGCAGATGCCATAAAGGATGATACAGAACGTCAAAAACTCCTTGAAATCCTTTACAAATACAGAGCGTCATTCGCCAAAGACTCATTATACTGTGGTCTTACTAACCTCTACACAGTGCGCATCCCAATGCACCCTAATGCTCCTCCCACATTAGTCAACCGGTACCATATCCACATCGCCTCACAAACTGAGGCAGGAGATCGTTGACTCTATGCTTGAGAAAGGTGTCGTCCGTCCATGCAACAGCACCTACTCTGCTTCTATCTGTCCCTCCTCAAACCAAATGGCAAGTGGTGACACCAATGACTACAGGAAACTGAACCAACAAGTGCCACCGTCACAATGGCCCATGACCCAACTGGAGCAGGAAACACCCAGAATCAAAGAAGCCATCATCTTCTCTACTCTTGATGTGGCATCAGAATTCTGGACCATTCCAGTGCATCCAGAAGATTAACACAAGCTGGCTTTCACCTTCGGCAACCGACAGTATACCTTCACAAGGTGCCCATTCGGCTATGCCAACTCACCAGCCGAGTTCAACATCTACCTGAACAAAGCATGCCGAGACACCACAATGAAAGGCAACCTCATCTGCGAAGGTGATGTTCTCATAAAGAGCAAAACAGTGGCTGACCACCTGAAAGAGACGTTCTGAACCGATTAGCCACTGCCGGCCCCAAAACTGCCCTCCAAAAGAGACAGTAGTGTCGAACCAAGGCCTATGCGGGCCTGCTCACTGAAACACAGGGCATTGAACCACAATCCAGCCATATCCAAGCCGTTCAGAACATCAAGCCACACACCAATGAGTTGCAAAGCTTCCTTGGGGTATGCAACTACTCATGGCAGTTCATTGAGAACTACGTAGACATTGCACAACCACTAACTGCTCTTCTGAAGAAGGACTGCCCAGTTGTCTGGACAGAAGCTCAAACAAATGCCATGAATGAACTGAAACAACATCTGTGGATAGCTCCATGTCTTACTCACCCTGACCCACAACATGAATTCCACTTGGAAGCTGGATTCTCCAAACACTGTCTCAGTGCTGGGTTTTACCAGAGGCATGACCAAGACAAAAGAGTGGTCGCATATGCCAGCAAGACACTCCTTATACCAGAGAGCAAATACTCTGACTGTGAAACGGTTCTACTCTGCACTGTATGGGCCACCCAGCAATTCTCCAACTCACCGGAGCACAAAGGCTTTATAGAGACATGCCACCAGCCTGTAATGTTCCTCAACAGCCAACTCACCCGAGATGGCGTCATTACCAATTCACGTGGTTGACGGCCCTCCAGGGTTGCAATGTTAAGGTACATTATGCTCTGCACTGGGAAACGGCTTGGCTGCCAGTCAAAACTTTTCTGATGACACACCAGTGGCGACACTGGACACAGAGGAACCCCAACTACAACAGACCTGTCACAGGTACTCTGAAGAGAATGCGTGTCAAGGACTGCCCACCGCCTACGTTGACGGATGCTCTTACAACCTAGAGGGCATCCTAAAAGCAGATGCGGGCGTACTATGGCTGAAACCAGCCATGCCCTCCGCAGCACTTCAAGTTGGGCCTTCAGTCATCGCAATATGCTCAGGAGTCCCATTCCCTCGGACAGACCTCCAAATAGACTGGGTAGGACCCCTGCCCAGATCGACGGGGGGGAACAGATACTTCCTCAAATTCGTGTGCCAGGTCACCAAGTGGGTAAGGTGTCTTCCTGGACAGAACGACACTGCCCAGACTACGGCACACCTCCTGATGAACCTCATCTTCTCATGGTTCGGACTGCCACTTAAAGTGAACTCTGACAGAGGCACTCACTTTACAACTGAGATCGTACAGCAGGTTTGGAAACTCCTGGGAGTACCAGCTAAACTGCCCAACAGCCACCTTCCCATCTCGTCCAGCCAAGTGGAACGAACAGGTCAAACTGTGGTCAGCAGGCTGAGAAAGTATGTGTTTGCCAACCAGAAAGACTGGGACATGAAATTTCCTTTCTTCTGAAATTTCCTGGGCTTCAGGGCCACCCCGCATGAATCAATTCATGTGTCTCCCCTTTGAACTAATGACGGAGTGACAGATGACACTGCTGCTGTCTCTTCTGAATCGAACAGGAGACTCCAGCTTTGTCACAACCTACACCACTCACCAGTACATTGACAAACTACACCGGCACCTGAAAACAACATCTACAGGCTGAAGGTTACTGTCAATGTTGTGCATTGATGAGGTAATACCCAGATCAAGATACACACCCCAGCCCTGGTGGCCTACCACAACAGCTACACACAGCTGTACCTGGCCCCATGCCTGCGCATGTGTACTTTGACCAAAGACATTTACAAACTCTGCTTCAGCAAGCCATTCCTCAGGTACAACACTGAAGGAATCTGCAGTTTACAGCCCGTGAGAAGCGACACCCGATGCCCGGCCGAGGCCACGCCTCACCTTCAAGTCATGGAAACGCAAGCTGAGATTGTGGGTGACCGATGGCTTGTCAACACACCTACTCACAAGGCCACCCTGACTTATGATCAGCATGACACCGCTACCCGCATCAGCCTGCCCAACCAGAGTATGTGGATTCAAGTACCAAAAGGTGCCATCCTCCACCTCAATGATCTGGCATTGTACCGCCTCCCTAGTGAAGAGTACTGGTCAGAGCTGGAAATCCCATCCTTCTTCAAGAATCACAACTTCACTCTAGATCCAGAAGTGGAACTGAAGATTGAGGAAAAGGGGGTCCCAGCTAATTGACGTTACTCCCATCGACACGGCCCTCTAAACACTGTCCCGGCTGCCCCTCCTGACCAACTTCCCTAAGGTCCAAGCGTGGACCGCTGCCGACACAGCTCTTTGGTACTGTACAGTATTTAGGCTACACCCTGACACTGGGCCTGGCCTTCGTCCTGTTCAAGAGGGTCCACGAGATGCGAGAAATCCATGAACAAGAACCCGGTTGCTCTCCCCCTGGGTTTCAAATGAAACCCACGGAAGAGAAGTCTACCAAGGCAGAGACCACGCCCAACCTCATCGAGATGGATTCTCCGCCTGAGGAACCAAAGGCTGAGGACAATTAGAAACCACCTGCCACTCGACCATCATGATCCACCTGCCACTTGACCATCATGATCCACCTGCCATCTGACCAAAAATGATAACTGTCATCCGACGAAGTCACCCGGACATCGTCAGATGAAAAGGGGGACTGTAGCGTCTGGAACCTTTCTATAGGATCAAAGATGAATCAATTCGGACATTAATGGTGGAAAGCTATTAGCCGCATATAAATTAGGGTCCTGATGCCAATGAGTCTGGGAAAGATGACACCTTCGACAGTTTTGTGACTTGGCCTAAAGAGGACAGATATCACACCGCTGAGGCTTGTGGCAACTTCAATCAGATTCTAATCTGAGAGAGAGAGAGAGAGAGAGAGAACTCTTCCCCATTACACACACACACACACACACTTACCTTACGTAGTCTTTAAGCAACCTCATCCAGAGCAAGAATGAACCACAGGTGCAAGCAAACGCAAGTACAACACTTCATCTTGGTTGAGCTGGTGAATCTTTGTCTTGCAGACAAGCTACGATTAAGTTGCTAGAGTGTTGATGGTGGCTGAGGAATGTGTCTAACAATACCACATCTCTCTTTACCGTATGAATGTATATTCTTGTGTGTGTCAGTAGGTTAGTTTATGTGAATTAGTATAGATAAATTAATCTTGTTTTCAGTTTTCATCTAGACAAGTCTCTTGTGATTTTGTGTTTATAAGTTACTGCCTCAAACTAATGATCTTTGTTACCTACGCTCACAGAAAGTGAACATAAAGTTAATGATATTATTTTCATTGGCCACGGGGAGTATCATGAGTCGAAATTGATAAATACTGTAATTTCAACATATCAGCGGACGAATAGTTGATAAAGTGGTAAATATTAATTTTGAATTAGTATTTATGTAAATTAGGTTCTTTTCACTGTAATTCAATACCCCTTCTTTGAGTTATTTAATCTGTATCAGTCCTTTACAGCACATAACAGCAATAACTAGGCTACAATAACCCATACGACCCCAATTGATGAATCAATGTCTTCTGAAATTAAACGATAAGTGTCTGTGAGAAATATAGAAATATTTTAAATGTTTTAAACTGTCGACTATCGCTTAAAACCAGCAGTCATCTGCGTGTGCATGTGAGGGTTGAGTTCACGCTTGACGAACTTGAAGCTTGACGTCCACACGCCGAAAAACTCTGGTCATGCGGCTGTCTGATGCTGTCGGTTTTTATTTTTTGAATGCTCACAACATTATACAAACAATAACATAATATATGATAATAGCAATGAAAAACAAGACTAAAAGAAAGAGACAGTTCTCGAATGTTTCAGATTAAACACGCATGAGAATGTCATGAAAGCTTGAAGTGTCTTTACTCATGCATGCGCTGTTAACAGCTGATCGGGTGTAACAGAATCCACTGGAGGCAACGTTTAAGAACCCAAGTGCAGCTACTTTATTTGAAAAACTCAAAAGCATAAACATAAAACAAAGACTGGGCATAAACAACTAAACAAAAGACTTGACTGGACTTGACACTCACCAACAGTGGGTTACACATTCAATAACAGACAAAGACACATGGCAAACATGAGGGCTTAAATACACAGACTGAGGACAAGACACACCTGTGAACAATAATCAACCAATAAACCAATGACAACATGACACAACAGAACACAAGACCAGGGAGCACATGGCAGGATCACATGACAAACCAGGGGGCTGTTCCATAAATGCCGCTTAGAAAAGCGGGGATTCAAGTCCAAAACGTGACTTGAATGAGCCGCGCTAAACATCCGCGCTTAAATTGGTTCCATAACAGTAAGTTGAGGATCATGTGATCTTACTAATTTGAGTCAGGTTTAAATAGTCTAGATAATTGCGCGTGCACGCCATTGTTTAAAAGTCCTGAAAAGTCGAGCATGGGTCAATCGATTTACTGTGGGCTACCATGGCAACAAAAGGAAAAGATAGAGCAGCGATGTTCACGGCAACTGAACAGCGTTTGCTATTGGAAACATATGAAGAATTTAAAGATGTCATCACCAAAAAAGGCAATACAGCGGCAATAAATAAAGCAAGAGAGAAAGGTTGGCAGGAAATTGCTGATCGTCTCAATGCGTAAGTAGCGGCGTAAACTATTTAAAATACTTTATCAACTTTGAATGTGTGTCACAATACGTTACATTGCAAAGTTTGTGTGTGAATAACAGTAACGTTAATTGCTTTCACGCAGCAGCAACAGCGAAGGAAAACAAACCTGGCAGCAGGTGAAAATAAAATATAAAAATATAGTTCAGAATGGTAAGTAAATCTAATGGTATGTACATATGTAATCAATGCCAGCTTAAAGTTACAACTATTGAGGTTTTTTTTTAAATGTATGTATATATATATATATCATTTTTTTTATTTTTATTTTATTGCAGCGACCAAAAAGAAGACTGAGGTTGCTGGCACTGGGGGAGGGCCACCACCAGCCAGCTTCACTCCTGCAGAGGAGCTGGCTTTGGAAATTAATAAAGGGAGGCCCGTCCTTGAGGGAATAGAGGGGGGGACATCATCTAAAATGATATCACGTAGTATAAGGGGTGAGTATATAAAAGGTGTGTGTGTTTTATTATCATTATTCCTTCCTGACTAACTGAATTCCTTAGGCATTGTAAGCCTAAGTACATCATAGCAGTAATGTCACGTAGAGGTTCTTGTGCTACTGTAATGGTGCATTTTGGTTACATTTTTTTTTTTTTCTATCAAGATTCTGTATGCTTTATGGATCCACCAGACATCATGTTGCCTGTGAGTATGAGACCTTTTAAATCAGTCATGTAAGCTAATGAGTTTAACTGAGTTTAATCAGTGGTCACAGGGAGAAGGCCCATCAGTTGAGGAGGATGAGGAGACTGTCTGTATGTTCAAGGAGGCCTGAGGTAGTCGCAGGTTCCATGCGATACTGTATTGAATATTAAAAAGTGTACTAGGGTGATAAAATGATCATGATGTGTTTTCAGGATGCTGACACTGTTCTAGAGCCCTCTCAGTCTGGGACCACATGTGACAAAGTGAGTATTAAGAAATGAAAACAATGTGACAAGAGTATTTAATGAAATAACTTAAATCTATGTTGCTACAGAACCCAGAAAACATAAAAGGAGTGTATAAACGCTACCTCCTTAAACAAATAGAAGCGATTGATATCGACATCCAGTATAAAAAACTGAAGATGAGGAAGTTGGAGCTGGAAATTCAACAGCTACAGAAAAATGCAAGTAGAACTACCATTTTTAAAAAAGGAAAAAAAAAACATTACCTTTTTGATCACTTTCCACAACATTTATTTGTGTGTTTTCACCCCTAACAGGCAGATTCACTCTGAATAAAGACAAATCACATTAAATACTTTGACTTCTGTGTGCTTGTTCAATTAAGGAGAAAGTTGAGGGGCCAGTGTCAAATTTTAAAGGCTACACATGGTTTAGACCATATTAAGCAAAATAATTATTTGCATGTGTGTCTCGTTTTTAATATTCAAAGCAGTATTAGTAGAAAACAGAAACAGGCAGACTTATGTCTGCCTGTTTGTTTTCTACTAATACTGCTTCATTGCCCCAGTCTTCCTCTTCAACAATCCTTGGTTGCCTCTCTCTCCTCAGACAAGCAATGTTATGGAGCACTACACAAGCAACTACAATGTCACATGCCCTAGGTGGAGTCACTCTGAGGTGCTTCAGGCACTGAAACCTTGACTTTATCAGCCCAAATGCCATCTCTATGCGACCTCTTGTGCGTGCATGGGCAATGTTGTAGCGTGCTGTGCCTCTGTCTGGGGCTCCTGATAGGGAGTCAAGAGGTAAGGCAGGCATGGGTATCCCTTGTCTCCCAGCAAAACTCCTGAGAATTCTCCTGCATAGACAGAATGAATATATATATATATATATATATATATATAATATAATATATAATAATATCTTTTTTTTTAAAGACTTTTTGCACATGGGTGCAGTCCAGTGCACCGATAACATTTGGAAAACCTAGGAAAATGATTTGTTTGTTTTAAATATGTCCCATGTAAAATCAACAGTCAAGAAATATTTCCATGTTTTATAATTATTTAAACTTACCAACTATTCCATAAAAGGCATGTTTAATGGTACGAATAGCTTTGTGGCCAGGGAATGTGATGAACACATTGAGTAGTCTTTTTAAAGAAAGGTACACAGTTCGTACAGAGCGGCAAACTGATGCTTTGCTGATATTCTCTGCATCTCCAACTGTATACAAAAATGTTCCACTGGCAAAAAAGCGAAGTGCAATGCACACCGTCTGTGGGACTGTGAGCGCTCTGTTGCGGCGTGTATTATTTGCAATGTATGGGCTTAGTAATCTACAAATATATGCAATCCCATCTCTTGAGAACCTATATCGCTCATACAGGTAGCTGTCATTAAAAGCCAATAGGTCTGACCTGTCTCTGAAAGTTCTCTCTCTTTGTCTGGGAACCTGATAGCTGATGTGAGCAATGAAATGGTAAAAAATAACGAAAACGTAAAACTATAATTCATTTTACATAGATGTCATAACCTACATGTTAACTGACAAATTAAATAACTGCACATTATAATAGTTTTCTAAAGTAACCTCATCACCTGAGGGAACACTCATGGACGAGTTCGAACTGGAAGCCATGTAAATCGGCCACCGTAGGAGTTAAAACGAAATTGGAATTGAGAGGAACAGAAACCAATATTCACTGGATGGTCATATACCTTTTCACCGCTAGATGGGGGTTAATATCACACAGTGTAGCTTTAAAGCTACAATTTTCTGGTCCCGTTGTTCTTTGATGAACATTAAAGACAGGTGTTAGCATGAGGGTCTAAAGGGTGGGAGAGTTTCAGGTGAAGGAAATAAATGTAAATTAGACCCATTCATTGATACACTCAGCGTGATGTCATTTGCAAAAGTGTCCTTTGTCCTCCCAGACAATCTGGTGTTACAGCCTTTTACAGCCTTTCAACATACAGGGCATTCTCTTGTGTCTTGTTGCACTTACAAGCATTTCATGTATAAGAGTGTGATCATATGATGTAACGCTCGGCAAAAATGGAAAAATTATCGAGCTCATTTTTTTATCGATTAATTGATTTATTGACTATCGCGACAGGCCTACTATACATTCTAACATCCAGTTATATGATGAGCTGTTTGGCATCAATGACACGGGTTTAGATAAAGTTTATCTGACAGTTTTCTGTTGTCTTATGCATAGCTTTATCTGTTTATTCGTGTTTCTCGTTAGTACAGCCATGCACGAATGAATTAGTTCAACATTTACATATTACAAAGCAAAAAGTTGACATGTCAGTGTCACAATACTATTCTATTCAAATTACTGACAATAGCAAGGTTTTTTTTTTTTGCTTTTTTTTATAGCAACAGTTTTCATCAAAATACTGGGTGATTCATGGACAAGTCTAGCTATTGTGTAATATTTCTTTGCATTTTGGCGAGAACATACAATTGTCGTACAACGTGACTATCAGCTTGTAAGCTGTTGTCATTGCAATTAATTAATTACATTTTTTTTTTTTTTCACACAAAAATACCAGCATGATGTAGTGCACATGTTTAATTGTAATGGACATGTTGTACAGGCTTTCTGAATTGACAAACGGCTCCGTCTGTTTATTTGGCACTATAAAACTTCAGATCAGGTTTTTTTTTTTACTTGCTAGAGGTGCAGAACCCCACATTACAACTTTTCGGGACTGCACAAAAAAAAAAAATCGTAATCATTAGAAAAAGTAAAGATAAAGCGTCTAAAGTTTACGTGCGTTCATTCGAATAGCTTGTTTTCCACTTTCCATTCCAATTTTAATAAGGCTATGTTTATGTAACGTTACGTTGTAAAATAACAACCTAATTAAGTTGACATGTGGAGAGGCGCAAGATGGCGGAGAGAGCAGACGCACTGTGAATGGCTCAGAGTAGAAAAGCCTTGAAAATCAACGGATTCAACTTCTAACTTAGTAAAACCCTGAAATTTCAGATGTAAGACAGTAGAGAACTTATTGTTGTAATTCAGAATCCTGTAAATGACCCGGAGCACCTCCTGGAGTACGATATCGCAGACCATAATGAAGATTACAATTTTATTGTTAAATGTTATTTTTATTTAGTATTATTATGTTTTATTATTTTTCAATGTACAATGTAAGTCAGGCTGTGTCTGTTCATGTGTTCCAAGGAGAGACATGCATGAGCTGAAGTTTGCATGACATATTACTGTCATATGGCAGGGAGAAGGACACAGGCAGATAATTTCGGTCATACAAAGAATGCGTGTCCATGCAGGAATGTGCATACATGTATATCACTGATGCATACAGGCTTATATTTTCTGCTGATCTATTTGTTCTGTGATATATCTCAACTGATGTAAGCATGAAGTATAAGCTCTATTTTAAACATAGGACACAAGTTTCTCTTCCTTCTAAGGAAGTTTCTTCCTAGTGAGATCCTCTGTTAATAGTATATAACATCCAAATTGAGTGTGCTGCCTCAGATGAGAGACGGGACGACGGGAGACAGAGAAGGTAGGATGGAGAATTGTAGTAAATTGTAGTATATTGTAGTATATTGTAGTATTTACTACACTTTGTTAATTTACTGTAGTATATTTACTATAGTACGGTTCAAAAACACTATAGTATTTACTAGAGTAATTTTATTTTACTATAATATACTATAGTATTTTTTCATCTCCAAGAACACAACTACGGTGGTCCAGAAAGGATGGAAACTAACACCAGAGGGACTAAAAACACCTTAGTGTCCCCTTCCAAACCTCCAGCACCACAGAAAAAGTCAAAGATCTCTGTTCTTTGACGATTGGTATGAGAAAGGCATATGTTCCATGTCCGACTTAATGGATAAAGATGGCCATTTCTTAAATTATGAACAATTCTGTATCAAACATAATTTCAAACCCTCCAAATCTGACTTTTTTAAATTACATAAAGCACTACCCCGTAACAAGAAGCATTTTGGCATGTTATACAATTCAACCACAATTAGCCCAATTCAATGGGATCTATGTTCTGGATAAAAAATATTCTAACCACTTTATTAGAAAGTGTTTTATTGATTATCTTTACCCTGAAAGCCAAAATAAAAATCTTACAAAAATTTGATAAAGATTCAATCACTAAGCTAAGAACCATGTATCTAACACTCGTGAAAGAAACAGACTTCAAAATCATGAATAATATTTACCCCTCTAAAGATTTACTGAATCTTCGCTTTGGTATAGATGATAATATATGTACATTCTGTGAAAATGATGTTGAAACTACGGACCATGTGTTTTTCTCATGTAACGTGATTCAGACATTTTGGTGTGATATACATAAATGGGTTAAGCAAAAGTTGTCTTCACTCCCAGTCCCAACCTCTTTTTCTAGAGATGACATAACATTTGGATTGATTTTACAAAACAAGAGAGATGAGCTTTGTATTAATATGTCTAGCTAAATTATTCATCCACAAGTGTAGAATTGTGAAATCATCTCCCAAATTTGTTATTTTTTAAAATGAATTTAAAATGTATATGAAATCTTTAAAAATCTTGAAAGGTCCTAAAGCACAAAAAATATTTGATACCCTAAAACACTTCCCAACTGAGGTTAATAGCTGAACAATAACTGAATTCTCCCCTTATGTCATGTTATAATTATTGGTTTTTATTTTTTCCCCCTCTTTTTATGAATCATTCCTTATTTTGTTACTAAAACTGTAAACTGTGTATGTTTTCCTGTTTGTATTAAGAGCTGCTCCCTCAGGCTATATCTTCTATGTATTGTATTCGGAAGAAACGAACTCTATGCAGCCATGTTTGTTTGTAAATCTTGTTTATTTTCAATAAAAAAATAAAACAATTTCTTAAAAAAAGTTGACATGTTCTGCTCCATGTCGACAGATGTCAGCAGTCTGCCCGGCGTCGTTGCGTTGCTTTCCGGAGGAAACGTTCACCAGCAACTTCCGTTTCCGTTTCGCCATTGGAAAACGTTTTGCAAACACCGTGGGTGCAGAGAAGTCTAGAAACATTTCAGGACTTTTTCTTCTCCTGATTTATATAAGTATCGGTTCATTTTTATCTTAGTTATTTGGTGTGGAGGAAGAAAAACGAGATTTTAGTTAAAGAGAAACTTTCTAGGTCGCTGTAAAACAGCTGAAAAAAGTGAGAGGTAAGTGTTTGTGTTAATGTTCGGTTCGTTTGCTACCGAAACCTTTCTTTAACACAGCACCATGGACTTTCATAAAAAAGAATTACTCAAAATGTCGATTCTAGAAGTACTGACACTGAATAATATTAATTTCCAGTGCTGTCAATAACTGTGGACAGAATGAAATTTTTGCAATGCATTGGGTAACGTTACTTTGGTAACTTTCTGAGACACTTAAGTTTTAGAGCCACTTGTGCACTTTTGAGGCCAGTATAACAATGGAACGGAATCTTGTGCAGAAAAATGTTTTAGTGGTTTTAGTCATTTATTGAAGATTTGTGTGCTGAAAACACTCAAAGGAGGGACTAATGAGCTTTGAGACAGTAACGTTAAATAATTAAGAACCATTTTAAATATCCTGTTCTAAAGGAGAGCAAGTAACCATTTAGACATATCTATTAATGTGAAATTTAACAAAGCTGTTAAACTGAAGTCTGTGACAGTAGTATTACATTTTGTTTATTTGTAAAAAATTTCCCCCAGCATGTCTCTTCCCAAGCGAGAGGTTGATGAGCTGAGGCCATGGGTGGAACGCACAGTAAAGAAAGTCCTTGGTTTTTCTGAACCCACTGTGGTCACAGCAGCGTTACACTGTGTGGGAAAAGGCCTGGACAAGAGAAAAACCACAGGTAAGATGTTTGGCTTTTAAGTATATAGTGAGTACAGATATAAAAACAGATATGGTAGGTAATGCCTGCAGAGATAGAAGAAACAGTCAGTCAGGCAAATTGGAAATTATTTTTCTGTTAAAAATAATGCTTATAAGCTGTCATATAAGCTTCCAAGCGTTTTTTTTTCTAGTCAGAGAAACCGCACGTAAATCATTTAAAGGGTTACTTCAGCGATTAGCATTAAGCTTTGTATCAGTAGAAACCCAGGAGTATATTCGTACTCCCCCTCATATGACCCTGAGACAAGAGAATTATGTATTTTATTTCTGGAAAAATTCCTCCAATGACGCAAATATCATCATTTTGCGTCATCGGAGGAGTTTTTGGCCAGAGGCTGAAGACTACAGCCAGCAGAGGGCGCTATTTCCACATGTTTTCAACATCACACTCACAGCACTCGGCTCGCGGAGCTGCAGAGATTCATGTAAACGGAGCGGTGGAGAGCAAAGTGAGTGTTTTGATTTTTAAAATGAACTTCCTATGAAAGTTAAGCTTCCAAAGACTTGAGCTGAACACGTGCCAGACTGTTAACGTGCTGTGAATGCGGTTGTGAATCCCGCGATTACCTCAGCTCATGTGGTGAATGTAATCCGATCCTGCTGGGTTTGTGCCGTGACGCTCAATCGGCTCACTCGCATTATATCGAACAGACACGTTCAGTTTTTAACTGTAGTGTCTCTAACTGAACTGATTTTCTTAAAATGAACGCGGTGGGCAAGTGATCCAGTAATCCAGTAGCCGACTAGCCGTGCCTAGAGTAGGGCAGTGAAGCAGTGCGTTCTGGGAATTGTTGTCTTTGATCCCCATGAGACAAAAATACATTTTCTGTGTTTTCTCAGTCTAGAAGGCACCAAATTCAAAAATAATTTCACATTTCTACTACATTAATGACCCAGTTTAAATACAGATTCATCTTCCCAGCGCTGATACCCCTTTGAGCTCATTTTGGCCGCAGCTCATATCGTGTGAGACATGCTCCTCGCAATAATTTTTAAACATCAGGAAAAAAAAAAAATTGTGGAGCCTGTATGATCTAGGAATGGTGGTCAAATTCAGGCAACCACATCACATAGCTACTAGCATATGTACACCCACCCACACACACACACACACACGCATACATACAAATACACTCAAGTTTTGTGCAAGGGCTCACGGTGCAGCCTCCTTATTAGCCACAATGATTTAAAAAAGCTATCAATGGTATCTTAACATTCATTGTGAATAAATGTAATATAGCCTGATTTCTTGAAGCTTGTAATAAGAGTGGTGAGGCGTATTATTAAACAAATAACAGGTTGAAGTCTAGCAATCCAGAAAGATTCTTGTATATTCATGTCATGATGACTGATGTTATAGTTACATGGATAAATTAAGTTTGTTGTTAATATGGTATTAGTGCTTGTAAAAGTAATTGGGGAAATCAGAGATTCTTTATATCAGTCTTGGTAAAATATTAATTGTGGTTTTGGATGGCATTGGAGAAGTTTTATATCTGAATTTGCATAGATTAATATCTGTGAAAACTAAACCAATTTAGAGCATTCAATTGCCATATATTCAAAAGGCAAATTCTGATATAATAAATAAAACATACAAATCAATTTTCAAATTACTTTAAAAGGGAAAACTAAAACAAAATAAAAAATAGAGTAATTGTGACTTTTAATCTCAGAAATTTGACTTTTTCTCGCAATTGCATGATAAAGTCAGAATTGTGTGATATAAAGTCAGATATCTGAGATATAAACTTGCAATTGCATTTTATCAAGTTAGGATTCTGTTATTTGATACAGTCAATTTTGACTGAGAGGTTTTTTTTCTCAACAAAGAATTGACTTTATATTATGCAATTGCGAGTCTTAGAATTCTGACTTTATAACACGCAATTGTGAGAAAAAAAGTCAGAATTCTGAGATAAAAAGAGTAATTGCAACTTTTTATTCTTTTATTTAGTGGCAGAAACAGGCTTCCATAGAAAACATAGTGCAACCTAAAACTAAACTTACAACCTATCAATCAAAATAATACTTATATAATTTTTTTTTAGCTCATATCACATATACAGGGAGTGCAGAATTATTAGGCAAATGAGTATTTTGACCACATCATCCTCGTTATGCATGATGTCTTACTCCAAGCTGTATAGGCTGGAAAGCCTACTACCAATTAAGCATATTAGGTGATGTGCATCTCTGTAATGAGAAGGGTGTGGTCTAATGACACCCTATATCAGGTGTGCATAATTATTAGGCAACTTCCTTTCCTTTGGCAAAATGGGTCAAAAGAAGGACTTGACAGGCTCAGAAAAGTCAAAAATAGTGAGATATATTGCAGAGGGATGCAGCAGCCAAGAAATATCTCAAGACTGATTTTTCTAAGGTTTTATGGACTGATGAAATGAGAGTGAGTCTTGATGGGCCAGATGGATGGGCCCGTGGCTGGATTGGTAAAGGGCAGAGAGCTCCAGTCCGACTCAGACGCCAGCAAGGTGGAGGTGGAGTACTGGTTTGGGCTGGTATCATCAAAGATGAGCTTGTGGGGCCTTTTCGGGTTGAGGATGGAGTCAAGCTCAACTCCCAGTCCTACTGCCAGTTTCTGGAAGACACCTTCTTCAAGCAGTGGTACAGGAAGAAGTCTGCATCCTTCAAGAAAAACATGATTTTCATGCAGGACAATGCTCCATCACACGCGTCCAAGTACTCCACAGCGTGGCTGGCAAGAAAGGGTATAAAAGAAGAAAATCTAATGATATGGCCTCCTTGTTCACCTGATCTGAACCCCATCGAGAACCTGTGGTCCATCATCAAATGTGCGATTTACAAGGAGGGAAAACAGTACACCTCTCTGAACAGTGTCTGGGAGGCTGTGGTTGCTGCTGCACGCAATGTTGATGGTGAACAGATCAAAACACTGACAGAATCCATGGATGGCAGGCTTTTGAGTGTCCTTGTAAAGAAAGGTGGCTATATTGGTCACTGATTTGTTTTTGTTTGGTTTTTGAATGTCAGAAATGTATATTTGTGAATGTTGAGATGTTATATTGGTTTCACTGGTAAAAATAAATAATTGAAATGGGTATAAATTTGTTTTTTGTTAAGTTGCCTAATAATTATGCACAGTAATAGTCACCTGCACACACAGATATCCCCCTAAAATAGCTAAAACTAAAAACTACTTCCTAATAAACTACAAAAATATTCAGCTTTGATATTAATGAGTTTTTTTGAGTTCATTGAGAACATGTTTGTTGTTCAATAATAAAATTTATCCTCAAAAATACAACTTGCCTAATAATTCTGCACTCCCTGTATATATATATATATACACACACAGGTCCTTCTCAAAAAATTAGCATATTGTGATAAAAGTTCATTATTTTCCATAATGTTATGATAAAAATTTAACTTTCATATATTTTAGATTAGGGATGCTCATTTCGGTTATTAACCGTTAACTGATAAGATTATAATATTGAATTGACATCAAATAAAAATACAATTGATGAGTGTCTGTGATCTGTTAAAAATACTTTTTTTCACAGGTTTATTTTACTGTGCAAGCAGCAGCAAACACAACAGATCAACAACAGAACCTGGATTCACACATTGTCACATTTTCACACACCTGCAGCTTTTGTGACAACACAGAAAAACTGAATAAAATCATAGAAATAAAAAGCATAAAATAAATAGGCCTACACTATTTTTTTTTATTAAATAATTACCAAATTAAGATAACAAAACGAAAATACACTGAATCCGTTTGAAGCTTTGAAGAACCGGAATAGTTTTTTCCAGTCAAATCAAAATAGCAGGCCTACCTCAATCCACAGCTTGACTTTTTTTTTTTTTTAAATAAATAAAATAACATGTCTAAATGATGTAAGTTAGACCTGCGGCAGAAAGCCTCGTTTATACGGTCTCCACAGTGCGAGCCTCCGCTGACTGCGCGTGCCCTGTCTGTTTGAGGAAGTGTTTCGATGCGCCTGACCGTTGTGCTGTTCTTTGAAACGACAGAGGGAAACTGAGTAATTGTTCAATAAACCATCAATACTTGACAATGTTTTGGCTACTTTAGTAAACTTGACCAAAACCACACGACGAAAAGCATTAAGGCTTCAGATGGCACTGGTTCCCGGAAATACAGAGATAACGCCTCGCTAGAGCGGCCAGCATTGGGAAGCGCCTTTTATTTGCTTTCCACCAGGCAAGAGCTTGTATTACTGCTTTATTTTAATACCGCGTAGCATAATTTGCAATTTGCAAGTAAGCGCCTTTGTGCCGATATGATCCCACATAGTTTGGGAAATATGTCTGCAGAGACGTGTGGTTGCTAGTGTCCATGCGCCCTGTGAGTTAACAAATACAGCATATTTTTCTTTAACCGTACAGCAAAAAAAAACAACTTTAAACCGTTTAACTGATAGTATTAATCGGTCAATATTCTTACTATCGGTTAACGGTTAAACGGTCAAAATGAGCGTCCCTATTTTAGATTCATTGCACACCAACTGAAATATTTCAGGTCTTTTATTGTTTTAATACTGATGATTTTGGCATACAGCTCATGAAAACCTAGCCTGGATGCCAGCCGAATTTAGCCCCGCCCACAAAATCTTTTGCTCTGGCAATTCGGTCTGGACTCGCTCCATAGAGGAGTATATATGCCCGAACAGAAACCGTTCGGACCAATGAAATTGTCAGGGCGGGCTTTAGACGATGATGGACAGATGATAAACAGTAACGTAATCATCCATGTCATCAAAGGTGCTTGGGTTGAATTTGCTCTTATCCTAAACGGATAACTTGTTCGTATATGCATTCACCTTCACTATTTCTCTCAGAAACGATGATCGTGTGGGTAAGTACTCCGTGTATCCTTAAATTCTTTTATTACAATACTGGCAAAGATCGTTTACACTCATCTTTTTCTTGTAACGTTACTTAATCCAGCGCACGTGCAGACAGGGTTGCCACGTTTTTTTGCAATGTCGCGCACAATTGCTACTCAGAACTACAGCCCAAAACAATAAATTTCCGGGGGGTTCTCCCGAAAAAAATGGCGTTTGGTTGGCAAAAAATGTTATTTTGGCAAGGTTGCCTGCTAAAATTCGCATTCCTGGGTCACACAATTGGGGTCGCTTCAACCCGCGGACATGGAGAAAAACACGGACTTGGCAACACAGGGCAGTTGAGATTTGTTGACATTTGACAACTAACATTACGCGTCGCTCCGTTGCTCTGATTGGTTGTGGGTCTATCCAATTGAGGTCTTTCCTGGCTTGGTTGAAACACGCCCAATAATCAAAGCTCGGTATCAGACTCATATTCTGCAGACGCATGTCCCCCAAGGTCTGGAATCTGTCCTTCTCCACAATCTTCCTGTCACCTCTTCTCGTTGTGCAGTGTTTTTTGCCACACTTTTCCTTCCCACAGACTTCCCACTGAGGTGCCTTGATACAGCACTCTGGGAACAGCCTATTCGTTCAGAAATTTCTTTCTGTATCTTACCCTCTCGCTTGAGGGTGTCAATGATGGCCTTCTGGACAGCAGTCAGGTCGGCAGTCTTACCCATGATTGCGGTTTTGAGTAATGAACCAGGCTGGGAGTTTTTAAAAGCCTCAGGAATCTTTTGCAGGTGTTTAGAGTTAATTAGTTGATTCAGATGATTAGGTTAATAGCTCGTTTAGAGAACCTTTTCATGACATGCAAATTTTTTGAGAAAGGAATTTTGGGTTTTCATGAGCTGTATGCCATAATCATCAGTATTAAAACAATAAAAGACCTGAAATATTTCAGTTGGTGTGCAATGAATCTAAAATATATGAAAGTTAAATTTGTATCATTACGTTATTGAAAATAATGAACTTTTATCACAATATGCTAATTTTTTTAGAAGGACCTGTATATACAACCCCAAATCAGAAAAAGTTGGGACAATATGGAAAACGCAAAAAAAAAAGTAATTTCTAAATTTACTTTGACTTGTATTTCATTGCAGACAATATGAACAAAAAATATTTTATGTTTTGTTTGGTCAACTTCATGTCATTTGTAAATACGCATCCTTTCCTGTCATTCAGACCTGCAACACATTTAAAAAAAAGTTTGGACAGTAAAGCATTTACCACTTTGTAATGTTGCCATTCCTTTTCACAACACTTAAAAGACGTTTAGGGACTGAAGACACCAAGTGATGAAGTGTTTCAGGTGTAATTTTGTCCCATTCTTCCTGCAAACAAGTCTTAAGGTGGGCAACATTACGGGGTCTTCGTTGTCGCATTTTGCGCTTTAAAATGCGCCACACATTCTCTATTGGAGACAGGTCGGGACTGCAGGCAGGCCAGTCAAGTACCATGCCTCTTCCTCCGCAGCCAGGACTTTGTCATGTGTGCAGAATGTGGTTTTGCATTGTCTTGTTGAAATATGCATGGACGTCCCTTGAAAATATGTCTTCTTGAAGGCAGCATATTATGCTCCAAAATCTCTATGTACTTTTCAGCATTAATGCTGCCTTCACAGAAGGGCAAGTTACCTTTGCCAAGGGCACTGACACAACCCCATACCATGACAGACCCTGGCTTTTGGACTTGTTGCTGGTAACAGTCCGGATGATCCTTTTCTTCTTTGTTCCGGAGCACACGGTGTCCATTCCTCCCAAAAAATACCTGAAATACTGATTCATCTGACCACAGTACACATTTCCACTGTGTGATGGCCCATCCCAGATGCCTCCGAGCCCAGAGAAGTCGATGGTGCTTCTGGACACGGTTAACATAGGGCTTCCTTTTGGCACAGTACAGTTTTAACTGGCATCTGTGGATGTAACTACGTATTGTGGTACTTGACAAAGGTTTGCCAAAGTAGTCCAAAGCCCATGTGGTGATATCGCTTATAGATGAATGACGATTCTTGATGCAGTGCCGCCTGAGGTATCGGAGATCACGGTTGTTCACCTTAGGCTTGCGCCCTTGTCCTTTACGCACTGAAATTCCTCCAGATTCCTTGAATCTTTTAATTATGTTCTGCACTGTTGAATGTGAAAAATCCAAATCTCTTCCTATCTTTCTTTGAGGAACATTGTTTTTAAACAGGCACCATTCAAGGGTCTGGTGCTCACCTACAAAGCAACCGCAGGCTCTGCACCAGTATACCTAAACTCGCTTGTTCAGACTTAAACACCTTCCAGAAGCTTGTGTTCTGCAAGTGAACGACGCTTAGTGGTGCCATCCCAAAGAGGCATGAAATCCCTCACTAGGACCTTTTCCTGGACCGTTCCCACCTGGTGGAATGACCTGCCTGTCTTAGTTCGAGCAGCCGAGTCTGTAGCCATTTTCAAAAAATATCTCGACACTTCTTTTCCAGCAGCACTTAACCAATAAAGAATAGCACCTATCACCCTATTTTTTTCTGTTTATTTGTCCTATGTGTTTTGTGCTAGATTACGTGAGACTTGTTACAGCGCTTGCATATTGTTGCACTTGACTGTTCTTGGTTGCTTCTATTACTTGCTTTGGATAAAAACGTCTGCTAAATGACTAAATGTAAACATTTCAATAATTTTCTTGCGTATTTGTTGGCAAACTGGCGATCCTCGGCCCATCTTTGCTCCTAAAGGATTAGACCTTTCTTGGATGCTGCTTTTGTACCAAATCATAATTACAATCACCTGTTGACATCACCTGTTTCAAATCACATCATTATTTAACCATTTTACCTTATTACTAGCCCTAAATTGCTCCTGTCCCAACTTTTTTTGAAATGTGTTACAGGTCTAAATGACAGGAAAGGATGCATATTTACAAATGACATGAAGTTGACCAGACAAAACATGAAAAATGTTGTTCATATTGTCTGCAATGAAATACAAGTCAAAGTACATTTAGAAATCACTACTTCCTTTTTTTATTTGCGTTTTCCATACTGTCCTAACTTTTTCTGATTTGGGGTTGTATATATATGCTTGAAATGTCCACTTTTAAACGAAACAATTCAAAACCAAAATAAATAGTCAAGCAAAGCACACCGTTCACGTGAGCTGACTACACAAGCGGGTCTGTTTAAAATGCTGCGCGCTCCATCACTGCATGTGCTGTGAGTTTAACCTGCGTTTTTTCACTAATCCTACCACCAGAACTTCCTGTAAATGGTCTAAAAGTCCGAACTATACAGAAAATGCGTTCACACTAGCAACGAATCAAACCTTTGTTCAGTTTGATCCAGACCGAGACTACCTCTTTTCGTCGGACGAAATTTAGTCTGTTTCGGTCCAGACCCGTCTTAAGTTTGCCAATGACCATTTGGATGATCCAGAGGAGTCATGGGAGAAAGTCATGTGGTCAGAAGAGATCAAAATATAACTTTTTGGTCATTAATTCCACTAAACGTGTTTGGAGGCAGAATCGGGAATTATAGTGGTCACCCTAGTCGAGGCTGGGTCTTCCAACATGACAATGACCTGAAGCACACAGCCAGGATCACCAAGGAGTGGCTCTGTAAGAAGCATATCAAGGTTCTGGCGTGGCCTAGCCAGTCTCCAGACCTAAACCCAGAGAATCTTTGGAGGGAGCTCAAACTCTGTGTTTCTCAGTGACAGGCCAGAAACCTGACTGATCTAGAGAAGATCTGTGTGGAGGAGTGGGCCAAAATCCCTCCTGCAGTGTGTGCAAACCTGGTGGAAAACTGCAGGAAACGTTTGACCTCTGTAATTGCAAACAAAGGCTACTGTACCAAATATTAACATAGATTTTTTTCAGGTGTTCAAATACTTATTTGCAGCTGTATCATACAAATAAATAGCTAAAAAAATCATACATCGTGATTTCTGGATTTTTTTTTTAGATTATGTCTCTCACAGTGGACATGCACCTACTATGACAATTTCAGACCCCTCCATGATTTCTAAGTGCGAAAACTTGCAAAATAGCAGGGTGTTCAGACACTTATTTTCCTCACTGTATGTAACGAATTTAAATGCATTTACAAAGAAGAAAATACTTATATATATATAGATATATATCTATATATATATATATATATATATATATATAGAGAGAGAGAGAACAGTAAGATTTTTTATTTTTAAAGCAGTCTCTTCTTCTCACCAAGGCTGCATTGATATTTTAAAAAAAAAGAAGGAAAAAAAAGTAATATTGTGAAATATTATTAAAATGTAAAATAACTGTTTTCTATTTGAACTGTTTACAATGTAATTTATAATTGTAAAATATCATATAATTATAAATTGTATACAATTATATTAAGTAATCATCATTAGACTATATATATATTTTTTATCATGTAGTGACTTTTAATTTGGAGTAGAAACAGGTAGTGACTTTTATTGCATCAGAGGTGTCATTTTGCTCACAGTTGATTGGTACAAATTTAGTTTGAGATCTACATATCTCAAATCTTTGTGAACTGCACGGCATTAAAATAAAATATTTATCCAAAGTTAACCAAACAAATCAATAAACTGACCAAGTATTAATATAAACATGGCTATAAATGCCATTCCCATTCTATGAAATGCATCTATACACTATATTACACACGTTGTAAATAGACGATCTCCAGAGCGTGAACACAAATGTGCATATCTGCCCAATCTGTTTTGCCAGTATATTACAGTATCAACTGAGGGTGCTTTTGCTTGCGTTTGAGGGTGCTCAGTGTTTCCCACAGAATAGGAACCAATTTGTGGTAGTAGGCAGGCGGCCGGCCGGGGAGGTGGCGTTGGGTTGGGGGGTTGGTGATTGGCACAAATATCTATTTCGATCTTGATTCAGTATCGATTCATATGTATATATCCTACAGTACATATAAAGGAAAATAAGTTTGCCTTTTTAGCACTATTTAAAAATTATATTTGCTTGCTTTCATTAATATCCACGTGTGAGTGCTTATATAAGTATCATTAAAAATATTAGGATATGTTATTAACGTTTTCAAATTTCACATTTAAAGAAATCTAGTGTTTGATGATGTCTAAATATATATTCAAATGCAAAACCTAAAAATAAGGAATACTTTGAGCAACTAGACTAGGTACATGTACATTTTATACCATACAGGCAACTAGTGAGTAAATCCATTAAAGTGTCCATTAAATTCTAAATTGCTTCATGTGGCTTTGGATGAAAGATAAATCACCTGTTCATTTCAGTAAGCAAGAGTTGTTGTGTAAGCTTTTTGTAATCATTCTTTGTCAGTGTTTCAGTGGTTAATATATTTTCCATTAAATACATATATAAGGGTTTCAGCACTTGGGTTTCAGGTTTTCATCCAGTTGAAAGGTTGCAGTTACAGTACACCGCATGAATGATCATACCTCTCTGAAACCCAATTTAGAAATTACTCTTTATATCTAGGACACATTAGTTTTTTTGTTAAATATGTTCAGATGTGGTCAGGTGTACTTACTGTGCACAGCACACCTGACCTCATCTGAACATAATATTATTTAAAAAAAATAAAATGAATAATACAACTTTAATGGACACATTTATGAAGTTCTCAGAACTGATATAATTGTGTCTGGGTAAACACAGATAATGTTTAGTGGAAGTATAGTGGTAATGTAGCGGTGAACTACAACAAATATAACGGTTAAATTTTTTTCCCCAGTAGCTACAGCTCCATAAAAACAAAGTTAATATAGTATCTGGAAAGGATATATTATTTTGAGAATACAAGCAATCAGTCAGTAAATGAATAAACTCACTTTCATCTGGTCCATTGATGAAGCCATGTCTAATCAGGCGTCCAATCACAACTGACTTTGAAACACGGAATTAACCAATGACATTTAAGTTTACAATGAAATAAGTAAAGTCCGCCCCACGAGTTTTCAAGTGAGCAAAATAAAAGATCGAGCGCACTTGTGGGGAATGATGACGTGCTGCGAGTCGTGTCCAAGCTCGCAAGGGCTTGATTTGTGCGCAGAGATGTCATGCACGCGTGGGTTTAAAAGGAGGCTGCCGTTTCCTCGCGTGAGGATCTGTTATTCTCTCGCGGGAGTGATTTACTGCACGCGGAAATATCAGTTGTGCGCTCGGTTATTAATGGCATTAAAATGCCGCCATAAACGGAACGCAATATGTGGCGGCCGGTGTTGATTATGTGGTGCAACGGCACGAATTAGTCTATGTGTGGGAAACACTGGTGATTCAGCCTTGTTTATACTTTCCGCGAGCCTCCGATCGCTGCGCGCGCGCCTCCAATCGCTGCGTTCATCTTGCATGTCCGGTCACCCCGCTTTTATATCATTTTTGCCGAGCGCACCCTCGCTCGTGCGGATGCGTCGAGTATAAACAAGGCTTGCCTGTCATACACTGTTCTGGGCTGCTCCAGGAGTGAGGACAGCTCTGTGTTTCCGAGCACGATGCTGTCTGTGAGTGGGGCGGAGTAACGTAGCCTTCGCGCTCAATCCCACTGAAGTGTTTGAGAGAGCTGCTGCTTTCCTACCCCACGCACAGAGTGAAATTCTCCGACTCTGATACAGGAAAAATAAAACAGGGGTAATATGTTAGCAAGCAAGCTGCTGATAGTTTTCGACTACAGTCCTTTAAGTTATCTGCAAGCATTATGCCTGTTCCAGACGGTCCCACCGCACCAATAACACGGGGCTGCCCGCGGAAGTGCCTGACTTTAAATTGGAGCTACTAAACACTGATATCGGCCGATATAATAAAAAATGACAAATATCGGCCCGATTTATTTGGCCGGAAGATATGTCGGCTGACCTCTAGTTGTGACGACCACTGGTTTAGAAACTGAGTTTGTGGCAGATATACTGTGGCAAGGCAGTGAGAATTGCATGAGTCTCTGTTTATTAATGATGATCAATATCTCTCTTCTTGTAGACCAGCTAAGGCCTTTTCTTGATGATTCAGCAAGCAGCTTTGTTGAGCGTCTGTTTGAAGCTCTTGAGGAAAGCAAAAACTCCCGTGGCAATAAAGGAGCTGGAGAGAAGAACCGCAAAAGAGAACTGAAGGTATAGAGTTTTCTATGCCTCCAATGTTGGAGTGTGAAGGAACATCTATTAAGAAAACAAATAGTCTGTTCTGAATAAACTTTGAGTCACTTTTTTTCTGACACGCACACTTAGAGATAGTTCCCCCTTAAAAAAATGAAAAATTTAAGCACCCATATATTGTTACAAACCTTTGAGTTTATTTCTTCTGTTGAACTAAAAAGATATTTTTAGTTCAGTTCGCCAAAAATGTCATGTGACACCCAAGTTTCGTTCTTCTGTTGAACTAAAAAGATGATATTGAAGACTGGTGATAACTAGACAGTTGACGGTAGCCATTGACATTTTTTTTTCTCCTACTATGGATGTCAATGGCTACCGTCAACTGTCTAGTTATCACCAGTCTTCAATATCATCTTTTTAGTTCAACAGAAGAACGAAACTTGGGTGTCACATGACATTTTTGGCGAACTATCCCTTTTAAACAAGTTAGTAGTTGAGTAGTTCACTCAAAAATTAAAACTTCACTTACCCTCAAGTTGTTCCAAACCTGTATTAGTTTCTTTCTTCTGTTGAACACATAAGATGATATTTTAAAGAATGTTCGTTCTGGGTACCAAAATGTGTAAATTATGTAATATAATTTTTGGGTGAACTGATCTTTTAAGTAAACTTTCTCTGACTAATGCTGCGTTCCAGGTAGGTTTTTGAGCCTGTAAGTTACGACTTCAAACTACGACCCGCGGCTTTGTAGCGTTCCAGGCAAAGTCACGCAAAACTGCCTGAGCAAGGATTTGTGGTAGCTATATTTAAACAAAGCATGGCAGACCATATGGAGCTTAAGCTTATTAACAATAATTTCTATCGCCAAAGGTGGAGAAAATGGAGGAGAAAAAATAGTGCATAAGGCAAGAGAAGCTGTTATACCTTTTTATTTTATGTTGACTTTTATAAACAACATATCCGTAGGGGCTGCCATTGTTGTTTTGAGGGCTGTGACGTCAGGCCGCGTAACTGGAAGTACATCGATCTAGTACTAGTTCACTGGTTTGACTGCCGTTCCAATGCACTTGCGCGGTTGGAAAAACATGGGTTGCCTGGAATGTGGCATAAGTCTTGTCCTTTTCGTCAGTTTTATTTTTCTTCTCCTATGTTCAGGAAGTGTTTGGAGATGAGGTGGAAGGAGTGAAGGATGGACACAGTGTGGATACAGCAGTAAAGAAGAAGAGGGTACCTCGCTTTGAGGAGGTGGATGAACCCGCTGTTTTACCTGGACCCCCTACAGAGAGTCCTGGCATGCTTACCAAGATGCAGGTAACACACGCCATCAGTAAAAGAAAAGACTAGACAGAGAGGTATCTGATTGAACACATAAAGTATGACTTTATGTTTAGAACATAAATGACTTGTAAGCCTAGAAATACTTAGATAAAACAGATATTGCTTAGTGCTGCACAAGTACGAAAGTGCACAGCTTTTTCATAAAGGGCACAAAAAAATTGCTCATAATTAAAAAAAAAGTAATGTACTGCCTGTACCAAGTCCTCTAGGGCTCTGCGGTCATTTCTGACCCAAATTCAATTTTTTATTTTTTTTTTATTTTTTTTTATCGTAGCTTCATCGGAATGGTATGAAACTTGGTGACTTTATTGGTACTTGGTATATGAAAACACAAATTAATTTGGGGATGGGATTTGAAAAAGTCTAAGTGGTCGTAAAAAAAGTCCGTAAAAGTCGTAAAAAAAGTCACACTCAGGGTCTTAGGGTCAAAAATGACCCACATAGGAAATTAATGGGAAATTGGCAAAAATATGAAAATACAGAGATTTTTTGTGCGCACAATCTACAAATCAGCCACGATGTAGAAAAAAAGATCACAACAGTGAAGGGGTGAATCTAAAGCATCAAGAGTGCAAAACAGACAAATACACTTATACACACAAACACTAATTTTGTTAAAAGTCAATGTAAGAAATAAACCGCACAGCAATGAAAGTAAAATAGACACAAACACAGGGAAATATGAGACTGGTGAAACTGTAACAGAGAAATGTGAGAATATGTGAAATAAAATCAATGAATCAAATAAAGGGGAGACATTGGATCCAAAATGCAAAAGTCACACAACAATTCTCTTTCTTGAACACACACACACAAACACACAGGTTTCGATGGGCGTGCCGCACTGGAGACTTGGAAGTAAACGCCCACGGCTAGGATTCGATAAGATTTTCTATCTTTAATGAGCTTCAGCTCTCCTGTCAGTTCAGTTCACATTAGGGAGGGTTTCGTTTTGAAAGCAGCAACCAGAATTATTCTCTCGATCACAGGGCTCGTAAACGTCTTTATCAAACAAACACAGATTTATTTCTCATTATTGATTGGAATATTTCTGTATTACATGGCCCGCCCGATCGGTCGATAAGCACAAACCGCACACACACACAGGCACACGCGTTGCCTAGGCCTACATTAAGGTTGGGCGATGTCCCCTAAATTGGCAGTTGACAATGTTTACAGTAAAACATCGCAATGGACGATGATATCGTCGTTTTTTTATTTATTTTTTAATAAAAAAATATAATTTACTTTATCTGTATTTTACAATCTCTTTACATGGATACTATTTTCTATTTCGTTATTTTGCTAACCCAAATAAGGACTCATCTGCGCTGGGTTGCACTAGAGGGGAAACAAAGTTGTGCACTTTATTTTAATATACCTCCTTACATAAATACTATTTTCTATTTAAAACTATAATTTCGTTATTATCCCTGTGTTTTGTATGTGAATGCTGTTGTACGTGAATATATTACCACAGGACAGAAGCACAAAGCTTTTTTTTCAAAGCTTTCGCAGTTACATCGCAGCCATGAAAACATGGATTCATGTGGAATGAGAGAGGGAGGTTGAGCCCAATTAAAGATTTGCCAGCTTTTCAAATATGTTTGTACCCGATTTTCCGATTTCCGCGAACTTTAACAATAGGCATAACCAAAAGGCTAACAGTTAGTCCATTTTATCCCACTGGACATCACGTTTCTTTTCATAAATCTTCACTCGCGTCACAATGATTTTCGCAGGGAATTGTAACTTTTCTTTTTTTCGTTTGCTTATAATTAAGTCTATTATAGCCTATACCCATTCACATGCTTTACTGTGGTGAAGTAGAAAAAAACTATGTAGGACGAATACCTTTTTACTTCCAATTTTATTTAACACAGTTTGTTCTTATTAGACTTGGCGCGTCAAGTTTATTTGAATAGCGCAATACACACACACACACCGCCGATATTAATTTCATTTTCTCTGGCAGTGCATAATCAAACATAGACTAAATGTCTTTTCCCTGTGGAAGATAAAATTCACTCTTCAGACGTTTTACAACACGTGTTGCTTTGCAACATCAGAAGAAAACATTAAGACAAAGATATTCGAGAAGGTGTCTCCAGCTCGTGTCCCACATTCATCTCAAAGCTGACGCATCTTTGTGGGGAAATAATTGTTTTTTTTTTAAACTAATATTTAATTGTCTTAATCTTTGTTACCATTATTAACTGATAATCGTTTAAATGTTTTACAGGCTGTAGTGTGTTGTTTCACTGACGGAAGTGCTAAAATAAACACGCATGCTTATGAAATTGATTATTTAAAAATGTAGGCAAAGTTTTTAGTTTAACTATAGAAGAGGATTAGTGTGTGTCGCACTCGCAATGGGGGGCGTGGCATCACGATGGACGATGATATCGTCCATCGGCACAACCCTAGCTTACATACAAACGAAGGCTACGTTCTTTCTTTTAAATAAAAACCCACAATGTCCAAACTTTTTTTTTCAAAAACATTATGCCAGGTAAGTTGGTAGGTTTATGTATATCCCAGCCACCGCAATAGCCATTATTTGTAATGGAAGGAGACATAGGCGTGTTATTCAAGCATAAATTAAAATTTGTTTTTCATTATATTCCATTAGGCCATTAAATTGACCGGCACCGCTGCAAAATCTTCACATGATTAGTAATATCACGACATTGTAAAAGCACAACAGCCAAAGTTATCTTGGAATAAACAGTTTAGGGCTGTGATAATAATCTTATTTTATTTTCGCTTCCAGTGATTATACAAAGAAGATATGAGGTAAAACTATTATAAACTATATCCGCGTGTCTAGCGCAAATTCCTTCCCTCCTCAGCGCGTGCTGTCATTTCTCCTTAAACATACTCTTAACGTCAGACTCAGCACAATGCGTGATTGTTGTCAAATGCAGTCTCTACTTTGGCTAAATTGCAGGACGTGTTTGATCAAATTAAAAGAACTATAATCCACGCAATAGACGCTGTTTCCAAGGTGTGCGTGCGCGAGACTTGCACATATGCTTCGTGTGCGTGATTAAACCATCAAATAGGCTACACAACAAATAGCCTAGGCCTATATGTCAAAATGACTGGCTTGGAGAGTATTCACTTAAACACAGTTTATATGTTAAATGTGTGTAATAGTTTGGAGAAATCATGAATGATTAGAGCTGCATTCGGTCTAAAAGGGCAGCATCTAATTAACCTGCCATTAATGTGAATCAAACAACAAAAGGAAAAGAGAAAATTACTCGAAGCTGTTGCATGAATAGCTTTAGTTTTAATAAGTAATAATAATTAATCTATCAACAGTGAAAACTATGCAATGTTATTTTACATTTCATTACTTGACTTCACAAGATTCTTTATTTATTTATTTATTAGATTTTTAAAGTTTCTTTGATTTAATAAAAAGTTATAAAGAACTGAATGTAATATTTAACAATATTACGCTATTGTTTTGTTCTGTATTTTTGACGAAATAAATGCAGGCTTGATATGCATAAGATACTTCTTGCAAAAACACAAAATATTAACCAAACTTTAATACACACACACACACACATAGACCTACTACATATATATGACGGCATATTTGGAGACGGCGGGAACATGGTCCGTACATGTTACACTTAATGCTGTGCCGACCGTGCTTCTGTATTCCCTCAGTGTGCTTTCTGATTGGATATTATTGCGTTTCACGTGAGTATGCGCGTGTTTGTCCTCGGGGTTCCCCCACAACATGTTGAATATTTACGATTCGCGATGGGGATGTCTCCGACGTTCTTCCGAGCAGGTTCGGACACTCTTAACACAATTCACACCACAGGAAAAAAACACAAAAAAAGAAAGAAAAAATATTATTGAACAAAAATACATTTAATTGATTTTACTGAAAAAATAATAATTGATTTCAGGGGTAGGGTCACTTTTGACCCGAAGGTCCTGAGTGTGACTGGAAAACGAAGAACCTCAGAGGGTTAAATACTATCTGTGATACTCTATTTTCAGATCAAGCAAATGATGGAAGCAGCCACAAGGCAGATTGAGGAGAGAAAGAAACAGCTAAGTATTGTGGCTCCTGTCCCGTCTGCGCAGGTAATAAACGATACCAATCACCTGTTTTCAGTTGACTGCCCTGTAATGCCTGTCTGTTTAAAAGAAGGAATCATAAAAATATCTCTTTGCAGATTGGCACTTAGATTTCATTTATGATTGATAATAAAATAATCACGTTTTCAATATCAATATTGGTTGATGTCTAAAAGGGCTGTCACGTTACATTCGAAAATTGATTGCACAATCGATCGGACCAACCAATATTCGAAATCAAAAATAGGGAATAGATTTTAACCAAATATGTACATTATTATTTTTAAACTAATTAAACAAATAGTTATTAACAGGTATTATTTATATGTTGAATTATGTTTTTAAAACTTGCGTGAGGTCATATTGTGACAATTGCTGTGTGTGTAGAAAGAATGAGCAGTATTACGCTATATCCTCCATAATGGAGAGCACCTTTCTGAATATTCTGTTAATTTCTGAAACTCATTCCATTCAGCGCCGCGCTCAACCCGAAATGCCCTTTGTGACATGCTGGATCAAATATAGGTCTATCTGAAATAAATGTCTGTAGGCTATAAAAATCCATGTCATTTGTATGCTATATTTTCTTATTATTTATTAAATCAATGCAATTAGTCGATAAAACAATTGATTAAAATTAAGATACAATTTATATAAAACGAAATTCACTTTAAAGAAATGCTTTAAGTGGTCAAAATAATTTCTGACCCCCATATTTCCCAACTTATGTGTCCTGTTAAATTTTCATATTCAAGGTAGGCTAAATTAAATTTAAAAACAACATTTAATATTTTTAATTTGGTAAATATATTTATATTTAACATATAAAACTAAATACATGTTTTAATGGCTACCACAAGTATGGAAGGCTACAATACAGATAAAGTTCCTGTCAGAGCGGGATTTGAGCGGACAACGTTTTACTGGTGAGCGGTTCATGAGTGGAGCTCCTCACATGCTCTGAGGCAGGCAGGTTTTTTTTTAGTTTTTTTTTTTATTTTATTTCCTGCCGCTGGGCTCTTTTATTGTAGGCTATAGGACTGTGTAAACGCTCAACCCTTCTATTTAAAGGTTTAATGTAGGCCATAGTCAATTGCATTACGATTGCAAGAAGAATGTCAAAAATGCGATGTGCAGTCAAATGTCCCGGTGGTGTGCTGTTATGGCAGTCCACTCGTTGCACTCCTGTTTGTCATTGTGCACGAAACTTCACGCCAATAAATCATCAGAAATATTGCTGACTTGTGCGTTTCAAGCGAACTCTTTACTTTCATCCTAATGCCCGTTAGTTGTTCGTGGATTGGAGTATATTTGGCGTTGAAAATGAAAACGTCATTTAAAATTGATTTTAGAATCGATCACACTTATGTCTCAAATCGAACAGGAATTTTTTTTTACAAAAGTGACAGCCTTAATGTCTAAAATACAATAAGCTAAAAAAATTGCAAATGACTTTGTACATAAACATTTCTTTACATTGCTTTACTATTAATAAAATTGCTATTAATAAAAGGTTTTATTTTTTTATTTTTAGAAATTGATGTATAAACATTTCTTATATATCTTAACTCTATCCCCAAAGCTAAATGTAATCACTTTAAAAAAAAAAACTGGGGTCCTCAAGAAGATTTTAAGGGGTCCCCAGCAAATTTCTGAGAGTAAAAAAACAGCTTCTTACATACATTTATTGTGAAAGTTTCTTATACAAATAATTTTTATTTGTAAACCTTCTTTTAACTCTTTCCCCAACAAACACGAAATTTTCCGTTATTTGTGAAAAAAAAAACGCTTCCAGGCCAAACACGGAATATTATGCATCTTCTGAATGAGTACTGAATCTCCAGATCAAAACACGTGTGAGGAAGAAGCGATCGCATGTAAACAGATGCATATGCAAAATAATGGGATCGTCAACATTAAACATCATATAAATCAAAACTATCTAATGTTACTGAATGAAATGTGGACCCAGGGCGAGCTACAGGACTGTGCAATTAACTAGGGGTGTTGATGGACTCAATTTACTCCATCTGTGTTTAATCATCGTTCTGAATCTGATCTGGATGTAGTCTTTCACAAAAAGTGATTTTCTCAGCTTTTTGTTCAATGTTGCTTTTTTTAATGGAACTTACCATATTATACCATATTCTAGTGTTGATTAAAAAAAGAATGCATGAAGCTAGAATAAAACGTTTTTGTTTTTGTTTAAAAGAAGAGGGTCAGTTAAGGTTTATACGTCCAACATTATGTATAGCCAATTTAAATCTGGAAACAATTTGTTGTATTTGTCACACTTACTATTTCTCTAAAAGTTTAAATGTTTTTTCATTCATAAATATACAGATGAATTTTAGGATGGGGTCCCTCTTAAAAGTTTCATCATATTTGGGGGTCCTTGGCATCATGGTTTGAAAACCCTTGTACTATATTTTGAGCACAGAAAAAATAAGTTATAATTGAGTCAACCTCGATAAACACTCACACTCATTCAATACTGTGTTTTTGTTTATATGCATGCACGCACACATGGTAGAACTACGCTAAGTAAAATACATAAAAATTCTCATGAGATCACATTGTTAAAAAGACATCAGTTGAGGTTTAAAATACAAAGGATAACATTTTTTTTTCTCTTTACATATGAGATAATTAAACAAGTTGTAAGTGAACTCACTATTTGTTTATAGCCTATTAATAAATTAACAATGTAAAGAAGACTACAGTTTATAAACTATGAGTTTACTAATAGTTTGCAAATTAATTGAGAAGTACTTTATTATTGTATACTCATGAAGTGTTTCTGGTTTAGTTTTGTAAAGGGGTATAAATTTAAGATACCATATTTTCCGCACTATAAGGCACACTGGATTATAAGGCGCACCTTCAATGAATGGCCTATTTTAGAACTGTTTTCATATATAAGGCGCATAGAATAGAAGATACTGCAGTCAAACGTTTAACTGGGTTTGCGTTATGCAGCCACTAGATGGAGCTGTGCTAAAGGGAATGTCAACAAAACAGTCAGATAAAGTCAAACTTTATTAAGCGTTCTGACAACTCCATTCACTCCCATGGTAATGTTTTTCAAACGTTGATGTGAATATAAACAATATCTCCCAGCCTTGCTAACTTTTCTCCCAAACGTGGAGGGGAACTTTTCCTTAATTCAGTAAACACAAAGTAAAAGAAACAGTCGGATACCACTAAATCAAACGTTAGTGCATAACTCCACATTGTTCACTTACGTATAACACGTAAAGCTCACATTTTCAGTTAATTCCCCATCCACGAATCCCTCGAATTCTTTTTCTTCAGTGTCCGAATTGAACAGTTTGGCGACTACGGCATCCAACCTGCCCAGCTCCCTCTCGTCATTATCCGAAAGCACAGTACCGTTGTTTACTGACTACGGTAGCCGTAATGCTGCAAGCGGTGCGGCTTTGTAGTTTACTAGTCGTACTGAAACATTTTATTATTATTAAATTGTTTTTATTGGTTTTTCATACTGAAACATTTTGACAGAGCGCCTTAATCCATATATAAGGCGCTCCGGATTATAAGGCGCACTGTCGTTTTTTGAAAAAATGAAAGGCTTTTAAGTGCGCCTTATAGTGCGGAAAATATGCGGCAATTACTGTTCCAATGAGTGTTTGTTCCTCATACCTGTTGACATTTATTTTGAGTTTTTGTTTAATTTACTGATTTTTTTTACTTCTGCTTTAAAATAAGCAATCAGCAGTTATGCTTTTTTTTAAATAATTAATACCTATTTTATTTTTTTCATCCTATTAATCGATTTATTGAAGACATCAACAGATTAATCAATTATCAGAACAATCAAGTGAAGCTCTAAGTGCCAATGTTTACATTAAACTACATGTTATAACTGGTACAGAGAGGCAATGTTGTTATCTTTTGTTTTTTTTTAGTTTGTCATTCTTTGTCATCTAAACTGTAAAAATGGATATTAAACTTTTGTTCTCTCTCATATAGCCCAGATTGATTCCATCTCAGACAGACCCTAGTGCTTCACGTCCCAGCCTCCCAGCGTCAGGTACCACCCAGTCCATTGCTCCTTCTCAGGCTGCTAACTTCATGAATGATGCTATAGAGAAAGCCCGCAAGGCGGCTGAGCTGCAGGCCAAGATCCAGTCCACGTTGGCCATGAAACCAGGAATTCTGGGTGCTTTGGGAAACACAGGGCCACATAATCTGGTAGCCTTGGCCAACCTGCACGCCATGGGCATTGCACCACCGTGAGTGTTGTAAACGTGTAGAAATTACTTTTTTGTAGATAATCTGAAGAATTTTGGCAACAGTCTTCATGTTTCCTAGTAACTTTTTTCATTAATTTGTAAGATGTTTTCTTGTTAAAGAGGAATTGCTAAAAAGAATTAGTTAAAAGTTTTAATATATTTGCTTATAGTAAAGTGGAGCCTCGTGAGATCACAAAGCCAACTCCCCTCATTTTGGATGAGCTCGGACGAACTGTTGATGCCAGTGGGAAAGAAGTTGAGCTCACACATCGTATGCCCACTCTAAAAGGTACCACACACTGCTATAGAAATATGAATCTCTCACTTTACATCATTTTGAAATATAATTTTCCTAATAATCTTTTTTTCTATTGTTTTTTCCCCTCTGTCTCTAGCAAACATCAGAGCAGTAAAGAGGGAACAGTTTCGGCAGCAGTTAAAGGAAAAACCAAGTGATGACCTGGAATCCACCTCTTACTTTGACCCACGTGTTGCCCTTACTCCTGCACAGAGAGCCAAGAAAGGCTTTAGGTTCCATGAACAGGGTCGCTTTGAGAAGATCGCCCAACGCATACGCACCAAGGTTGGCAACAGCATCCATCTTTATTTATAAATGTATATTATCTATAATGCAAAGATTACAATTTGACTTCAACAACATTTTGATCAATAAATCTGAGAAACAATATTATGTTCTGTCCTTAGGCTCAGCTGGAGAAGCTACAAATGGAGATTGCTCAGGCTGCCAAGAAGACAGGCATACAGGCCTCCACTAAACTAGCTCTTATTGCTCCCAAGAAAGAGCTGGGAGAGGGGGAGATTCCTCATATAGAGTGGTGGGACTCCTACATCTTGCCTTTCCACATAGAATTGTAAGAGTCAAGAGCTTTCAAATCTGCTACAGACAATTATAAAATATACCAGACAAATTCAGGAAATATTCTGCTGTTCCAAAGTCATATTGACGAATTGTGAAGAATTCATATAATCTGACAGTCATGCAGTTCCTTATTAAATTTTTGGTTCTTTTTATCAGATCTGTGAGCACAAATTTAGATGAGGTGGAAATGCACGGAGTCACTAACCTAGTTGAACACCCAATTCAGATGGCCCCTCCAGGTATTCACGCATGCTTTGAGCATCAAAACCTTCTGCAGACAGAAACTGGTAGAATTTCAAAAGACTCATTGGTCTAACCTTTTATGTTTCTATTTCTTTCTCTTTTTTCTTCTCTTTCTCAGTGGACACAGATAAGCCAGTGACTCTGGGTGTGTATTTGACTAAGAAAGAACAAAAGAAGTTAAGGAGACAAACTCGTAGAGAAGGCCAGAAAGAGATGCAGGAAAAGGTTCGATTGGGTCTTATGCCTCCACCTGAACCCAAAGGTACATTACCAGCCAGACACCTACCAGTAAGACAGATGAGGTTTAATGTTTAATATGTTAAACAGCCAACCAAAGATTTGGGCACACCTACTCATTCTTTATTACTAATGTTGTTCAATTAAAGGTTTTTCACATCATATGTCATGATGAACACTTATGTTATAATATTTTAGTGTAGATTAAACTATATTACAGTTCTGTACTTTTTCGCTGTGTATGCAATCTTCATGTGTCTATATTTGTGTGCAGTGCGGATCTCTAATCTGATGAGGGTTTTGGGGACGGAAGCTGTGCAGGACCCCACAAAAGTGGAGGCTCATGTTAGAGCACAAATGGCCAAGAGGCAGAAGTGAGTGTTTTCACATGCACAGAGTATTGGGATCAAAGCCAATAGTACCGTATTATCCAGAAAGAATCAACACTGGGTTAAAATGGTACATTTACAAACACTATAAAAGTGTATTTTATTTCCCCTTACTCCACAAAAAATCCTATAAACTTAAGTGTATTTACAACTGAAGGGAAAGTTTAAAACAAACAATTAAATTGGCAATACAAATAAACGTGGATATCCCTCTTACCCTGCATGAATCCATATGTGCACTTTTCGCATGCTTGGCTTTGGAAAATAACATGTTTTAAAGGGGTCATATAATGCCATTTTTGTACAAGTTAATATGATTCTTTAGTGTCTAAATGAAAAGTTTGTAATATACTTTAATTAAAAATTCTCATTATTTTTGTAAGAAAACACTAATTTTACCTGGTCAAAAACAGCTCTGTTTTCAGAAAGCCATTTCAGTGCATGTGACTTTAAATGATAATGAGCTTTGCTCACCCCACCCCTCTGTTCTGTGGGATGTTTTGACACGACGCACATGGAGTGTTTCCTTGACAACAGTTGAGGGTTTATTTTGGAGAAAATGGCAACGGGAGTCTCTGAGAACACATCTGTGCAACCGTGTAAGTTTGAACCGTAGTCGGACCCGGAACAAGATCACGGCTGCAGCAAAGTTCGACAATTAAGGCTCGAACAGGAAGTTTCTGAATGGTTGGTTAACGTAATGTCACTTCGATCTATCTTTGTATGTACTGGCAGGGTAGCAGTGAGATACGAAATGCTGTGTGTTTACTGATGTATACGTTAGTTCATGGACAGATTGTTAGCGTACACAGTTTGTAATAACACAATAACCATAATGCGTTGTTCATTATAAACGTGGGATTATGAATTATATTGAGAACGTCATACACAGAAAGCATGCCGTTATGTAACTTACTCTGTAAACTTTAGCCGCATTCATTGTGAAGCGTGCAAGCGATTTGCAAAGATTAATATCAAAGTTAATAAATAAAAGTTAATAACGTTACACTCACTTCTTATGGAGGTAGTTGAATCAGTGATCTGTAGTTGGTAATAGTTGGTACCGATCCTTTTTTCAGGAGCAGCTTCTTAGCAAAACCTGCTTTATACTGACCCTCGTTTATAAAGCATTCTGGTGAGAAATGATTTGCGCACACATGAAAGCATTGATTTTGATCGGGGGAATATTCCTTTCGAAAACAACTCAGCCACTGTGTCTTCAGCAGTTCGATTTAGGAACATCAAAATGACGGCTATGTACGTTATTACACCCAAGAACAGAACACCGTTCTGCTCTAGCGTATCAACACTGGCGGACTATGATGACAGCTTGCTTAGGGTGGGTCTGTGTTGAAACACTGCTGTCAATTAACAATCGTGGGAGGAGCGTCGACTGTGTGACGTCACGTCAGACGGCTCGATTTGAGACTGGGGAAAACATATCAGGAGATAAATAAAAAAAAACACTGGATGGATTTTTATTATTATAGGATGGTTGTGTACAGACACTGCCAACACACATTTCCATACAATCAACTGCATGTACCATTATGACCCCTTTAAAAAAAATGTTTTTTTATTTATATTCTGGGAAATACTGTTATTTTATATTTTTTTGCATAGAATGCACAGGGTGATGTTTGACCGTGTGTGTTCAGGGCCCATGAGGAGGCAAATGCAGCACGCAAACTCACGGCAGAACAAAGGAAAGAGAAGAAGGTGAAGAAACTTAAGGAGGATTTGAGTCATGGGGTTCACATTGCTGTTTACAGGTATAAAATGTAACACATCAGCTAAAATCTTTTTATATTTGTGCTGTAACACACTGAATAAATAATAGATTAAACAGATTGATTAAACATCTCGTTAGCTTGCATGGTTTTACTTTAGCTTGTCACCTCTGTCTTGGCTTGCTCAGTTGGGGACACTACATTTTTCAACTATATATCAAAATAAATCTAATTATTGAAGTCCCTGTAAAGTCATTATTAAACATGTGTTCTGAGTTTCTCACACCACAGATAAATGTGTTATTAACCAACTAGCCAAATTTGAATAATAAAAAAATCCGCTAAATACATAAAATATCTTATCGAAATCTTGAAAAAATAAGCAGCGTTGTCTGCTCTCAAACGCTGGGGGCGTGTCCGTTGATCATTGCCGAAACCACACCCACTCTCGGGAAAGCGGCCGTAAACACACAAGACAACAACAACACTCAAGTACAGCTCACGAGTCACGGCGGCACCAGATGTCGGCGGGATGGGAGGATGAATGTCGGGGCGGGAGATAGTCGGTTCGGCCCCATTCTGCAGCGGATTATCAGTGAATCCCAATTGTTGCCGATGAAAGTTTGTAAAACTATCCGGTGTAAAGACACTGCAGAGGCAGGTGTTGGTGGTGTTCGTCAGCACTCCATCAAGGTAGCTGTTCTCAAATTAATCCACCTCTTCTTGAGATCGTATTTTTGTTTTGTAGGCTGTTTTGTAAGTTGTAGGCTGTAGTAACTAACGGTACTGACAGTAACTCGCAATCTAGCGGGTGAAATGATGCGAAATTGCGAATGTACTCTAGTTATGGGGGAGGGGCCACATGCCAAGCGGCTCCAGTGCGTCATCAAGGCACCAAAAAATCCGGAACACAGCAATGGTGAAAAACTTCTTAACGGTCTAGCTTCTGAATTCAGTACTACATAGTTCACAGTCTTTGTAATGTTTCAACAATACATTTCTAACATTTCTAATGTGTTTAGAAACAAATCTCAGAATTGCCTTTGCAGGGACTTTAACCTAAATGAACCATATAAACTAAATTACTGATCTAATTACTGATCTAAAGCCCACATTGTCACTGTATAATAATTGAAATATATTCTGCATTATTTTCCTGTTTAACACTGTGAAGCTGTTTTGAAACAATCTGCATTGTTAGAAGCGCTATATAAAAATATATTGACTTGACTTGACTTTTGAGAACAATCTCCCACATTGTTTCCAACACAAGTGTTCTACAGCCGCGTATGCTCCTGCTAACCTACAGCTTCACCAAACTGCATTCTGAATTGATTGTGAATAGAGAAGTCCACAATTCAGAATAAAAGTATATTATATCATATATAGTATGATACTGTGTGAGAATTAATCAGTGGCCAATAATGTTAAGCTATTAAACTATTTTGTAATTTTAGCTTCTTCAAAGTAGACTAAGCCACTAGATTTCAACTGGGTATTTGCACTCTGGGTATTTCCTCAACCAACTTTGTGTGGTGTACCCTGGATCGTAGTTAAGATGGTCACTTGTTCGTTGCTTCTACTATACTATACAGTCTGCAATACAAAAACTATTCTAAAAATTATTATTCAAAATTCTATTAGTTAGGTTAGATGCTATATTAAAATTAACACATGAAAACGAGGCTGTGAGGGATAGATGTAGTCTTAACAATGGTATGCACTGTGAAGGTTCTAGATGTAATTTTCTCAACTCACAACTTTTAAAACTTAAAAGCTGTTTTCCTCAGCTGAACAATCGGTATGTTAAACAACAGTACAGCCCATTGAATGCACTATATCCTATTCCTCACAAACTCCTTTTCATTCTTGTCAAAAATATGGCGCTACCACGACCAAGGTCTATATCACAGTCCAAAGTTGTTCTATCTCGTCACTTTTAATGCAGAATTTTTTCTGTTTGCGCTCATTTCCACTTCAAGTCAGCTTTTAATTGCATTGTACTTGCTGATTGCACACAACAACATGTGTAGAGTGTGGCCAGTGATGTCTTTTATGCTAATTTATCTGCTTTGCCTGCAGAATCCGAAATCTGCATAACCCAGCCAAGAAGTTTAAGGTGGAGGCCAATGCAAACCAACTGTACCTTACTGGCACTGTGGTACTGCACAGAGATGTCAACATCGTAGTAGTGGAAGGAGGTGGGTTAATGTGATTAGTGTATCTTCATAGATGATTATCTTCTCAGATGTTTTTTTGTTTTTTAATGATTGTTCAGGATCATTATTTAACATTATTTGACTCCTTCTTCCCTGTAGGACCCAAGTCACAGAAGAAGTTTAAACGACTGATGTTGAGTAGGATCAAATGGGATGAGCCGAATTCCAAGAGAGATGGTAAGGGGAAAAAGGAGTGACTGGAGACCAAACATTTATGATCTGCGCTTTGAAACTGATATTTGACCTTCCATACTTTTTATTTTTTAAATAGAGCATCACGATTCAGATGACGAGGGTTCCAGGAAGAATAATAAATGCACCTTGGTTTGGGAGGTAAGATAATGGAACATTCACCAAAAATTATTAATTACTTTCATTACTCGAAGGGGTCAACTTTAACGCTTGTCTGGGACAAGTGTTTTTTTTTTGAAGGGGCAAGTGAAAGAGAATTTTACTTGCCTGACCGGACAGAGCCTGATTTAGATGTCAAAAAATAACTAGGGAATCTCAGAGCCTGATTAAGACATCAAAAAATAACTAGGCAATCACCAAAATGCAAGAATGATTCTGCATTAATTTAGTGTAATTGGCGATTGATAGTGGATAATATATTATGTATAATAAACTGACGGTAACAAGGTTGTGATGTTGAGGCTCGCGCAGCCTCTCGAGGAGAAATCACAACAAATGAGCGCCGCTCATACAAAGAAACTCAGTTAACTCTTATGTGCTGTTGGGGATGTTTTCATCCACTATGGGGTATTTTTGAGTCGTAATTTGGCCATAACTTTCTCTGTGTTTCAGCAAATGAATGAATTTTGGTGACATCTTATTTTGACACATATTTTGGGAAAATGCTTTGAAAATTTTCAAAAACTCAACAGTACACTGTGGGCAAATTCACTACCCTTTCGTTATGTTCGTGGCTGAAAACAGCCACTATAAACTGCTTTAAAAATGTATCAGATAAATATTTAAAAAACAATTTTTTTGCATAAATCTATTAATCAACCTCAGTCCTGATCAAAACTACTAAATGTTTAGAAGAAATTCAGGATTGTAACTCTTTATTTGCCAATTTCATAGATTATGTCACTGATTTGGGAAAAAACACACAAAATTACTCATTTTCAATATAAAATGTAATTGTGGACTGGATTTGTTTTTACCTTTTATTACGGTCTTGGACATGTCAAAGATCAGAAACAACATTGCTGCAAGCTTTTAGATTTATTAGATTTTAACTTTTTCTCCCTCATTTACTGTTCGTGACTGTTTTTGATCAGGACTGAGGTTGAGTAATAGATTTATGCAAAAAAAATTGAAAAATAAATATTTATCTGATAAATTTTTACAGCAGTTTAGAGCAGTGGCTGTTTTCAGCCACAAACACAACGAAAGGGTAGTGAATTTGAACAATGCACAAGGGTTAACATACACGGTTAAAATTTGTTATATTTGTAACATATGCTAGCCTACAGTTAAGGAACATGACAGAACCAAAACTGCTGTTTTCCTTAATACAATCACAACTGAAAATGACACTGAATATGACAGTTCCATAAACAATTAATTAACATTAAGTCACATTTTAGATGCATGTTAGATTTCAGCAGCAAAAATAGTTCTGACAGCAACAGTGTGTTACTAAATGAGTCAGCGTTTTGAATGAATCGCTTGAATCAAAGATTCAATGATCTGTTCGTAAATGACTGCCTCATTTTTGAATGAATCATCCGTTTGAATTAACAATTTAAATGACTCAATGACTCACTCATAAAGACGGTCACCTGCTGCCACCTACTGGTGGTTTAGTTTCGTCTCCAACATTTCTTATTGGTATATTCAAACACATTTAAAACAATCTCATAACATGATTTAATGCAGTTGAATTATTTTTTTTTCTTTTAGTACAATTATTTAATTTGATTGGTAACCGCCCTATAGTGCATTAATTTATTTTCTAGATCAAGTTAAAAAAAAATAATGAAAGCTGAAGCATTGCCTAGATTTAATAAGTTTATGTAAAAAATGCCCTTTATAAAATATCACAAATATGCTGATAGAACACTGGTGAGAATATTGCACAAAAACACAAACAAAAACACACAAAACACAACAAAAATATGGACAAGCAAATTATTTTTCTCTGACACGTGAGTGACAGATTTACTTGTTCGAAGGACAAGCACGTGAAAAAGCTTGATGTCGAGCCCTGACTCACCATTTACTTTATACAACACATTATTTCAAAGCAGCTATGCAGCAATAAACAGCAAAATAATGATCAGTAATGTTATTGACCGTTTTAAGGTTTTTACTGCTATATAATTAAACACAATGTAATACAAAGTAAATTAAAGGTGCCCTAGAATGATTTGAAACAATATTTGAAATTGTTCTCTGATGTCTACATAGAGGGTATGTGGCTTATTTAAGGTAAAAAATTGTCCAGATATGGTTTTACAGGTCCATTTACAACCCTAAAAATTGTCCCTAGGATGTAATGGTCTGTTTTTGCCTGATTTGGAAGGGTCGTGAATATATTAATGCAGAGTTCTGCTCTGATTGGCTGTTACATTGCACAGCTCAATGACAGCTAACACATCTATACCGCTTAACTCTGAATCACGAACTGAACTGGATAGCGTGTAAATATGTTCTTTGTACAGTAACGTTACAGTTTGACAGTAGAGTAATGATTTAAAAGTCGATTTATTTAACCAAACAGAGTTAGTTAATGTATAGAAGCCTCTCAATATAGTCAGTGTCATGTTTACTACTCACCCGCTCCAAAATAATGTTTGAGTGAGCTATCTGTAAGCAACTAAACAGTAGTAGTAAATGTAGTTAGCTTCTGAGTGTTGATGATGAAATATAGGCTAATTTAGTTTTCAATCAGACAAATGGTATCAACTTACTGTTGTATTTTGACAACACTGGCAGGAAATATTAACCTTTTTCATTTGACATTTGTCAAACTGTTGTGTGCTACTTGGAGTTTCCTATTGTTACTGTAATCTTGCCTGGGATCTAGACAACACGGGATATTATCGTTAATGTTGTCTCACTAAGAAACTTTCAATTTAATCAGAAATGGGTTTGACAGTCAAGAAGTGGATAAAATCAGTAGTTACTGCTTGCAGGAATATGGTTGGAATCGCCCCTTTCTTCAGTACCGGACGCTGAGCGAATCCTGCTTGATATTGTCCCAGGTTTGAAAAACTGTCCGTGGTGAAATGGGCCAAGCAAACAAACAACTTTGAATTAAATTGTTGCGGTATCCGATTGTAAATAAACATCAACCATGCTTGTTGACATTTTTTTATCTGTGGAAAGGGTATGAAAAGTCTATCTCCTGCACAGCCTGGAACATAACATTTGATTCCATGATCTGCCATTTTCGCTGTCCTCGCGTGACGCTTGTTTACCTACAGAACTCCCGATTATTCGGCTGCACAGTTCCGTCTGACATTGAACATGTGCTGTCATATGCAAATGTTGGGGGCGTACATATTAATGATCCCAGTGATTGAATCACATTTGGTGTTATGTTGAGATTCGCCTGTTTTTCCATGGTGTTTTTCACAAAAGAGATTTACATATGAAGGAGGAGGCAATGGTGTTTGAGACTCACTGTATGTGATGTCCATGTACTGAACTCTTGTTATTTAAAGCGGTGATGAATTGAGAAATCAACTTTCCCTTGAGCTTTTGATATATGAAAGGTCATGGTAATATAAGAATATCCTGTAAGTTTCAGAGCTGAAGAAAAGAAAAGCTTTTATAGACACTAGGCCAAGAAAACGATAGTGCTTCATATTGATGTCATTGCGTGACGAAACACCACCTCTACTGAATAATAAGCATGTGTAATTCAGTAGCCCCGCCCACCAACTCATCGGATCAATAGCCAGCAACAATAAACAAGTCGAAGAAGACCGCAAGATATTGTGGAAGAACTCAGTCGCTCCATAAGCTTCCTTCGGATACTAATATAAGGAATGTGTGATACTTCATTTATTTTTTAATGAAGTTCCAGCTCACGTGGGGAAGACATGTACATATGTTCGCTTCAATTCACTGTGGAATCGTTTGTAAAAAAAGTCTCAGGTGCTGGATTTTGTGTGTGTGTGTGTGTGTGTGTGTGTGTGTGGTTCGTGCGTGGTTCGTGCTTGTCGATCGATCGGTTGGGCCATGTATTACAGAAAATAATATTCCAATCAATCTCGGGTGAATGAGAAATAAATCATTGTGTTTGTTTGATAGACGTTTACGAGCCCTGTGATCGAGAGAATCATTCCGGTTGCTGCTTTCAGAACGATCCCTCCCTAATGTGAACTGAACTGACAGGGGAGCTGAAGCTCATTAAATATGCGAATCTTATCCAATCCTAGCCTTGGGCGTTTACTTCCAAGTCTCCAGTGCGGCACGCCCATTAAAACCTATCGTTCAGGAGAAAGCCACAAAACCAGTGTAGAAAATACCCTATTACTTATTCATTATGATGTTGTTGAATGTAAAAACCACACAAACGTCTTTAGTTGACCTCAGACAACAATATAAAAAATTAAAAAAACAGTTCATGACACCTTTAACTATGCCAAGGTTAATTCAATTTTTCATTCTAGGGCACCTTTAAGTAATATTAAGTTTCTTCCTTTTTCTTCTTAATCCTTTGTATACTTAAATATATACATTTTATTCCTCAGGGTACAGCCAAGGAACGTAGCTATGGGGAAGTTAAGTTTAAGCAGTGTCCAACGGAAAGCATGGCTAGGGAACATTTTAAGAAGCATGGCACTGAGCACTACTGGGACTTGGCTCTGAGTCAGAGTGTCCTGGAGACAACTGACGACTGAGATATAGACTGAACTCCGAAGAAGAATAACAACAGGAGGACGCAGTGGCATGTGGACCTTGCACGCATTTTTTTTTTTTTGAGAGCGAGGTGGAATAGACTGGCAGAGATAAACATGTAAATATAGTTTAAGTGTATAAGAGAATGATTGTGTTTTGCATACCTGCAATACATGTGTGAAACAACGCAAGGCTTAAGAATGAGCTGGGATGTTAACCTCTATGGACTGCTGCAGAACTTTACAGGGGTGGCAGCTTGAACAAGGGTAGACACTGATTTTGTATCTCTTGTAACAGTTTTATAGTGTAGGCTTTGCAGTCTTTGATCTCGTGTGATTTCTACCTTGGATCCATCTTGTCCAAGTGCTGCATCATGTGCTCTCGCCATTTTGATGCAGTCTTTTCAGTAAGTAAGCATCACTCCTGAAATAAGTTAATTGACACTGTATAGTTTGTTACTGATTGACCAGACATTTTTGAGTGCAGATACAAGAGTATTGGTTTCACTATAACACAATGTTATGATTGTAGTGTGGCTGAAGAATTTTTATTTTTATTTTTGGTTCACCTATTCAAATGTTCAAAAGAAAGTGACCGAGCACATGGTTGCTTACATGTATGGCACATTTGCTTTTAATGCTGTTATCCCCCCAATTTCATGTTGAGAAATCAAATGCAAAAACTGCAACCAACCAAATGCAGATCATTAAAGCTCTGACAAAACAAAGTTGTGTTGAGAAAGTTTTACTTTATTTTAAGATGAACTAATTGTATACTAATGTACTAAAATAATACATTAATTTATAAAGCACTTTACATTTTAAAGATCTAAAAGTGCTACAATGGGAGGAAAAATTAAATAAAGCAGTTAGAGCAATTAAGAATTAAGTTAAAATCAGCTTCCAACTAAAATTAACACAATGTAAACACTAAAAGCAATTTAAACATTGAAAGACTTTCTAAACAGGTAAGTTTTTAGTCCCTTTTTAAAACCATCAGTTGTTTGTGGAGCTCTCAAATGTTCAGGAGGGCATTCGACAGGCATGGAGCAGCGGCACAGAAGGCTCTGTCCCCATTGGTGTGGGTCTTGATCCTAGGGGGATGGAGCTGAGTGTTTGTGGAGTGACGAGAACATGCTGAGATCTGTGGCGTAATGAATTCTTTAAGGTAGGTGGGAGCATTGCCATGAATGCACTGATGTGTGACCAATGAGGATGGCTTCTGTCTTGTTGTAGTTCATCAGTTGTAGTTCATCCACATCTTTATCTCTTCCAGACAGGCAGAAAGTGTTGATAATGATGACGATGATGAATGAGTCAATTTTTAGATATAATTGTGTATCATCAGTGTAGCAGTGAAATGAAATTCCCAAGCGACTGATGACTTAACAGAGAGGAAGAATGTAGAGATTGAATAAGAGAGGTCCTAAAACTGAGCCCTGAAGTACCCCGCAACCAACCACATGTGAAAGGGACCTTGAGCTACCCATGGCCACAAATTCAGATGTGTCTGTAAGGTATGACTCAAACCATTGCAAGACAGTCTTATCAAGTCCAATAGAATGAGACAGTCATTTGAGAAGTATACCATGGTCAACCGTGTCGAACACTGCAGAAAGGAGAACAAGGAGAGACAGGGACCCAGCATCAGCTGTCATTAGCAGGTTTGTAATTTGTAACTCTCACTAAGACTGTTTCGAGGTGCCTGGCAACTACTTTCTCCAAAACCTTCTAAATAAATGGATAAAGTTGGATATAGGCCTATAATAAGCAGGAGAATCAAGGGATGGTTTCTTGAGTAATGGTCTAATTATAGCCATTTTTAGGACAGACAGTACCTGACTAGACTGAAGGATTTGGTTTATCATGGTGCTGAGGGGACTGATGGCAGTAATATTTGCTTTCACCAGAGCTGCAGGGAAGGTAATGAAATTGTTACATTGTTCTTCTGTAGCCCCAATGAATGGAGCAATTTGAGGGTTAAAATGATTTATGGTGGAAAACAGCCGTTTGGAATTGCCAGGACTATCTTGAATAATATTTAAATAGTATTGTGACCGTGCTTCTTTGATGGACTTCAAATAAGCTTTTTGGTGGTCCCGGTAGGCCAGCTTGTGAATAGTTAGTTCAGAGTTTTTATACCGTCATTCAAGGGCATGTCCAACTGTCTTCAATTTCCGCAGGTCACTTGTGAACCAGGTAGCTGAGCGGGAAAACGTGACTGTTCTGACTTTAATGGGTGCATGGAAATCCAAAATGCGGCTCAGTGTCTTATTGTAGAATTCCACAGACTCAGTAACTGATGGGATATTTGCAGAATGTTGAAGGATTAAGCTCAGGTTTTTTCTGTTAATATTTTTCAGGTTTCTGAAATGTATTTCACATTTGGCCTTGATGTAGGTAAGAAAGAAAAGACAGCTCCATGGAGATGACCTTATGGTCAGATACACCCAGATCATACACAAATGGTGCACTTAAAGAGGCAGACTCAGTAATGACCAGATCAAGAATATTCCCCTTGATATGTGTGGGAACATCAACATGTTGCCTGAGGTTTATTAGTCCAATGACTGCAGGAATTCTGTAGCAAAATGTCAGGAAGGAGTATTTACAATGTTAAAATTTCCAAGTATTATTTTATTATTATTATGTATTATTAAATACATGGACTTTATTAAAGAATAATACCATGGCTATTTCCAATGCAAAAGCAAATTAATACTTATACAATAGATAAATGCTAGTGACATGCTCCCAAAGATGAAGTGCTGGTACAATGGTGTTTGGACCAGGCATTCCTATTCGCAATTCAAAACAGTTTTCCAACCCTACTCCTGAAGTACCTAATCAAACACCCATTTATGTGTTTCCCTAATCACACACCCGTTTCAACTCGTAAGTTAAGATCAAGACTATTGTAGCCATTAAGATTACTTTGTTTTACACAGCCACAGTTAATTGTATAATTATATCATTAGCATTTTATCATTGTATTAGCATAAGCCGCATTTCGACCGCAATAACTTTCCCCAGGAACTAGGGACTTTGGGGTTTATTCAATCACAGGGACCAGGAACTTTCGGGGTGGGACTGATTGGTTCACACAGAATTTTATTTCAACCACCATTTTTAAAAGTCTTGCGGTGTGTGCAGTAAGAGTTGTTCTATTCTAATCAACAATGGAGTTTAACAAATTTGTCCGATTGACCAATGAGTTTCAGGCTTTATTAAGCTTATGCGGAGGATGAAATCCAGTGGGAACATGGGAAGTTGCACGCAGTCCTACGTCACCGGACTAATTTGCCTAATCTTCACGGTACTTTAGACTGTGATGGAAACACAGACAGGTCTGGTTGGAAAAAGTTCCTTGGACAAATTGTTCCGGATCATTTTGGTGGAAATGCAGCAATTCACTAACAGACCAAGCATTCCTGTGTTCCAAACTTGTAATTAATAATCTCATAGATTTAAGTGGAACACAGCCGAAGTCCAAAACCTGAAATGTGTGTCACAAGGAAACATCCCAAATGTGTATTGTAAAGAAAAATGTGACATTTGGTATCCAGAGCCAGAGTTGGGCAAAACTGGTCCAAGACTGATTCTAGTCATGCAACTGCAGCCATAGTAGTACACATTAAGATCCATTTTAAGATCAGAAAAGCCAAAATTACAAGACCATGTATGTTTTTACAACAGAAATTATATTTGTAAAAATTACACTTAAGTGGATGGAGGAAATCCAGACATTGATTTGTTGACATCAATTAACAACCTCAAGTGTTCATCTACATCCATACAAGACACCCTTGAATTCTTCATAGGCTATTTGGAAAATGTCTGTCATCTCATGGAGGGTACTGAGGGTCACCTGACTAAAGCTGGTTGGGTTGCAAAGCATGAAGATGCATAGGTTTTGCTAGCATTAAAGTCACTATGAAATGAAAATGGATAATTATTTTTATGGAATATTACAGTATAGATATTTGAAGTTTATGGAAAGTTTATTCAAAACAGAAACAGCCATTCACTGCTATTATAAAGCTTGGAAGAGCTAGGACATTTTTTAAATATAGCTTCAAATGTATTCGTCTGAAAGAAGAACGCCATATACAGGTCCTTCTCAAAAAAGTAGCATATTGTGATAAAAGTTCATGATTTTCCATAATGTAATGATACAAATTAAACTTTCATATATTTTAGATTTATTGCACACCCAACTGAAATATTTCAGGTCTTTTATTGTTTTAATACTGATGATTTTGGCATACAGCTAACAAAATTTGCATATTGCATCCGACCAATAAAAGAAAAGTGTTTTTAATACAAAAAAAGTTGTTCAGTTATGCACTCAATACTTGGTCAGGAATCCTTTTGCAGAAATGACTGCTTCAATGCGGAGTTGCATGGAGGCAAGCAGCCTGTGGCACTGCTGAGGTGTTATGGAGGCCCAGGATTAGAGCTGCAACTAACGATTATTTTTTCTGTCGACTAATCTAACGATTATTTTTTTCGATTAGTCGACTAATCTAACGATTACTATTATTTTTTTTCAATCTAGTGTTCTTTTTTTGATTAGCTAATGAATCCTTTGGATAACTATACAAAAAATGATAAGTACTACTTCTAATATAATATTTCAACTTTTATTAAATTTTTACCAAAAAGTACTGCAAGTTAGTTTTTACAGTATACAAAAATTAAGTGCCATAAAGTATCTTTTACAATCATGTTGAGTATGCTATCGGTAAGTGTAACGGCCAGCTGGGGCCATTACGCAAGATGAATGTATGACGCGACGCGTCGACGCATTTCACGCACATTTTGAAAGAATTCTTCTTCTAAGCTTTGCCTCTTCCTGAGAAAAAACAAACACAATAATTGCAGCACTAATGCAACTACCACTTTGACACTTCAAATAGTTTATCGTAAATTGTAAAACTAATACAAATTAATTGAGTGGTTTAGTCCACATTTTCTGAAGAGACACAATCACTTTATATGATGAACAGATTTAATTTAGGCTTTTATTCACATATAAACATTCATCAACGCACACATCAGTTGTGGAAAATGGAAGCTTAAGCATGTTCACTGGATGTCACACCGCACGCGTAAGCAGGGCGTAAGCAGCACATATTTTTACCAACGCTCATGTTAACAGATGAGTGCATTCACACCGGCAGCAGAGGCAGCGCCGCGGCGCGTAGCAGGAGCAGAGCAGAAGCGTCAGTGCCGCGATCGTTTCGGCGCCGGGTCTATTTTTGACGCGCGCTGCTCACGCTGAATTAAAGCCACAGTGCATTGTTCTGATCAAAACTGACCTGATTAACATGCAAAATAACTAATTTCACCTTGAAATCATGTAGTGAAGTGTTCTGTGTGTTTCACAAACACCATATGACATCCGCTGTGATTTTAAAAATAAAATACTGGAAAACACACTGCCAGTTTTGCTCAAACTTCAAATGCCTGTTTAAATGATTAAAACTAGAGGCTTATATTAACATTAAGAGTACTTTTATCACGTAAACTACCTTTATACAGCATGTTATGCATGTGTGTTTGGGAAAGAGGAGAACACAGTCGCATTTGCAGAAGATATACGCTGCCCATCATTAATCAAAGCACGAGACAGACAGGGGTCGGAGGAGAACACCGGGAAAGTGACAGAATTGACGATATTAGTCTGTATTTGCAATATACGAGCAGCGGTTCAGCTGCGCGAGACAAACGCAGCCAGTGTGAATGTACAACTGGCAGCGGCTCCGCTCTCCATACATACGCACCGCTTCTGCCCTGCCAACAAACTGCTAGCGTGTGCGGTGTGAAGCCGGTGTGAGGAGCTCGTGCATCGCAGTGCTGCCGTGGTAAGCGTAACGCCATTTCGGCTTTGCAAAGGAACAAAGGACCATTTTGGTTGGCCTCTGTTTAAAGTATCCCCATACTTTTGATAATCGTGGTCTAGGTTTTTGTGATAGAATGGAACTTTCTCCATTCCCAGGAGCAGAAGCCGCCATTACGCGAGATGAATGTATGATGCGACGCGTCGGCGCATTTCACGCCGCGTCGGCGTATTTCCGTAGTCGACGTCGTCGATGACGTCGACGCGTCGTTGCAGCACTACCCAGGATGCTTCGATAGCGGCCTTAAGCTCATCCAGAGTGTTGGGTCTTGCGTCTCTCAACTTTCTCTTCACAATATCCCACAGATTCTCTATGGGGTTCAGGTCAGGAGAGTTGGCAGGCCAATTGAGCACAGTAATACCATGGTCAGTAAACCATTTACCAATGGTTTTGAAAAACGAAATCTTCATCTCCATAAAGCTTTTCAGCAGATGGAAGCATGAAGTGCTCCAAAATCTCCTGATAGCCAGCTGCATTGACCCTGCCCTTGATAAAACACAGTGGACCAACACCAGCAGCTGACATGGCACCCCAGATCATCACTGACTCTGGGTAATTGACACTGGACTTCAGGCATTTTGGCATTTCCTTCTCCCCAGTCTTCCTCCAGACTCTGGCACCTTGATTTCCGAATGACATGCAAAATTTGAGCGACAGTCCAGTGCTGCTTCTCTGTAGCCCAGGTCAGGCGCTTCTGCCGCTGTTTCTGGTTCAAAAGTGGCTTGACCTGGGGAATGTGGCACCTGTAGCCCATTTCCTGCACACGCCTGTGCACGGTGGCTCTGGATGTTTCTACTCCAGACTCAGTCCACTGCTTCCGCAGGTCCCCCAAGGTCTGGAATCGGTCCTTCTCCACAATCTTCCTGTCACCTCTTCTCGTTGTGCAGTGTTTTTTGCCACACTTTTCCTTCCCACAGACTTCCCACTGAGGTGCCTTGATACAGCACTCTGGGAACAGCCTATTCGTTCAGAAATTTCTTTCTGTGTCTTACCCTCTCGCTTGAGGGTGTCAATGATGGCCTTCTGGACAGCAGTCAGGTCGGCAGTCTTACCCATGATTGTGGTTTTGAGTAATGAACCAGGCTGGGAGTTTTTAAAAGCCTCAGGAATCTTTTGCAGGTGTTTAGAGTTAATTAGTTGATTCAGATGATTAGGTTAATAGCTCGTTTAGAGAACCTTTTCATGATATGCTAATTTTTTGATAGGAATTTTGGGTTTTCATGAGCTGTATGCCAAAATCATCAGTATTAAAACAATAAAAGACCTGAAATATTTCAGCTGGTGTGCAATGAAATTTTAATTTTTATCATTACATTATGGAAAATAATGAACTTTTATCACAATATGCAAATTTTTTGAGAAGGACCTGTACACCTAGGATGATTTGAGTGTGAGTAAATCATGGGCTAATTTTCATTTTTGGCTGAACTATCCTTTTAATTATGGGACAGCTGGGAACATTAGTCTATAAACTATATCTCAGCTAATTAAAAAAAAAAAAAATTCACGAAACTATAGCATTCAAGTGACAAGTGTGCCTATCTTATCCTGTAGAATCAAATTATTATATTTATGACAAAATGTTTTTCTTTTCTTTCTTATTTTGCTTCTATTCCCTGCCTGGCTGAATCTGATGTGTGATCACTGCACCACAGCTAGTGAGGTTTACTATTTTTAACTTAATTTGATAATAATAATACAACTTACACATGGACAGAGATAATTTTCTAAATTGTCTAAATGTATTCAATAATAAACATTATGGCAGTATATATTTAGAAAAATCCTAATTCTTTTTGCTCCTGTCTAACTTACCTGCTCCCAGAACCTACCAAATAAATGTGAATATTTGTCTGCTAAATTACTAATGTAACTTTACACTAAGTAATATTAATTTATTTTAGCATACAGTATTTTGAGTGATGTTAGTAATAGGGTAAAATGCCAATTTAACGAAGAAAAGAGTAGGCTACAGTATTTACAGGTGAAACTGACCTGGATTTGAAGCCCTGGCCTGAACAGGTCAGTAATTTTGCTGCTGCTTCTTGGAGTGTTTGATTTGCCCTTTCCCTATCTGTTCCACCTGGCCGCTTTCTCGATCATCGGGTGCTGCTCGCCCGTGACGTCTATCGTACTTCCGATAAGTACCCCTGAAACTTATCTCTCAATGGGTCAAACTGCTGGAAACATTGATATGTTGTTTGGTGTCTGTGAAAGAACCATCTGTCCGCAATTTACTTTGAAACTCGCCTCTATCGCTTTATCAATGATTGAGCTCTCAACCAATGATGCGCTGAAGCTACACAAGGACCGCCCTCCTCATTTCCATGTTGCGCACGGAAAAGTAAAAATAAATGAACTGATAAAAAAATAAACATAAAAATAAATACATGTGGGAATAAATAAATGTAAAATTAAATGAACTGATAAATAAATAAATGTAAAAATAAATATACAAATATAAATATATAAATATATATAAAATTAATTAATAAAAAAAACATTTTTTTAAATGTATAAAAGCAGAAAATAATAAATTAAGGGAAATATACAACATTTTATTTGATTAAAAATGTATCATTTATTTTATCAAGTCGTTAATTCTGTTATTTATTTTCCTATTATCACATTTATTTGTCTATTTATCTGTTTATTAATTTACTTATTTGTATATTTATTTATTCATTAATTCATTTATTTATTTTTAATTTATGCAGGTTTGGTCCTCCATACCTTCCCCTACCATCCTGGGAAAAAAATATCGCTCGCCGGAGGTGGTACGGGAAAAAAAGTACCTGGAAGCAGGTAGCCTACAGGTACAACTTTTACACAGTGGAAAACCAAACAAATGCGAGTCGAGCCGAGCCGGTAACGTTACTGTGTAACTTAGTGTAAAAGCGCCATAAGTTTGTGTGGGACGTTACAGACACTTTATAGTTAATAATAGCGTTTGTATTCTGCCTTTCAGCTGAAAAAAAAATACACTGCTTAGTGCCTCTCAGAAAACACCATTACATCACAATGTAACATAACATGTCTTTATTTTACATGTCATTTAAATTCAACATCACTGAGCCCAAAGGCATCATCCAGACTTTTGAAACAGTTCCGACAAAGTCAAACTAAAATCCAACATGCTGAGGCGTAAAGCCGAAGTGATGAATTGCAAAAACTGCATTGTCGAACTACAGTCTCAACACAGAAATAAAGAACTGGTAATCGGTTACCTTAATATCAGAATTCTGTGTACAACAATATTTAGAAACACTACAATTTTAGAGGACTAAATATATAACGTTATATTAACTGAAAGGTAAACTTATAAGAGCGTGAGGCTGAAACGCGGGCTAGTGAGAGATTTCCTGTTTATCATGATGACGTCTAAAGACCGCGCCAACGGATGTAGTCCCTTTTAGCAACTTGTTAGCAACCACCGTTTTTAAGACACAATAACGTTTTTAAAAATCACAAGCAGGTTATAACTAGTGGGTTTTATGTTATAGAGCAGAACGTGAAAATATTTAGAGGCTTTGTTAACCACGGACCTTATTTCAGGCAATTTAGCAAAAACCCATTAAAAAAACCCATATAGACTTTAGCGCGAGGGAACCGGAAGTGCTAAAATGCTAACTCACTTCCGCGTTTTGGTCTACAAAGTGACGTCATAACTTCGGCACTCTATTGCCAGTCAGGATATTTTTTTTATTATTAACAATAATAATTTTGTTGAATGCCGAATTCGAAAATTATCACTTAGTTAAAGGCAATAATATAAAGTAATAATTATTTATAAAATAAGAAAAAACAACAACAACAAAAAAAAACGTTACGGCGCCTGGCAGCAGGACAAATGATGTGTATGGGTGCTCCCGATGGCCAATCCGGGCCTGCCCCCTGGTGATACACTATAGCAACAGCATTCTGCCCGTTTGGTTTTAAGGAATTCAGTACTGGTAAACAAATCATTTGGAACTGATGTAACATTCCCAAAGTACATTGGGAAAAGTTGGAATGGGAATTGGTTGTAGTTTGGGTGGGCTTTGATGTTTGTACAAGCAAAGAGAAAATTGGCTATACCTTCTAGGACAGGCTAAGGATGCTGCTGACCCTGAGGAACAACATTCATTTTAATAGTGTAGCCTACTACTGACAAATTGGCCCTATTGTCAGCACCAATTGATGTTCTATCTGAGACTCAAAAGACAGTTCAGATGTCATTTAACAGCTAGAGATACACATTTTTGTTATTAATATATTACATATTTTACTATAGGAATGTATATAATCTTTACACTATATGTGGTTATTGTAGTGCTCTTGAAGACAAATGTGAAATTGCATTTCCGTTCTTTCCCTCCCAGAAGTTATACTTAATATATCATAGGCCTAATGATTTGTAATGTATAAAATGAGATTATGATAAAATATAAAATAATAAGCCTATCAATTTACGTTTTTTTGTCGTCAGAAGCTGTTTCTAATCCATAATACCGGTATGCCTAGATTCAACTCCATTATTATATAGTACTCCAAGTATATTAAAGTATAACACGTTCGTTTCACACTGTAGATTCCATTTTACTTTATAAAGCGATGAATTTTGTATGAAATATCACCGTACAATAATTAAAAAAAATTTATGAAACCGTATCACTTTTTAATCAGGCGTCTACAGCGGGCAGTTGGGGCCCTTTTGGGGTCCTCAGTCAACGTGTTGTATGCGCAATGAGCTGATGGGCTTGTTTTGGTCGCACGTTTTATATATTTGGAGGGCATATACAATTTCGCTGATATTGTCTAATCTTTACCATGATGCCGGGGGAGAACCAGTCCAAAGCCGGAGGAATCGCCTCTGAAGCAACTTCTGGCACTTGTCAAAACTGCACTCTTTTAAATCAGGTGAATTTATTCCTCAAACATGCTTGCTTAATTGGTTAACGTTACCCCCAGTAATGATGGCCATGCAATGAGAGTTAATAACGCAATATGTGATTTTTTTTTTAATTATTTGGTTGTTAAAAACATTAAGATTGAGTAGATGAATACGTGATGTATGTTGTTTATATTACATCCGTCTTAGTCATTGCTGATTTTAAATTTATAGTCACATCGTATGTATGTGATTTCCAGTTAACTGTTAGTGGCACGCAACTGAGTATTGTCTGTTATTAGTTTATTAATTTTGTGTTTATTGCCGGTACCAATGTCGTGGTTTTAGCTTGAGGAATTTCCTTTATTCGTGGTTTTGGCTTGTTGATTGATTACAAGTAAAGCTAATACTATGTCTACGTTTTCAGAACTTAGATGAATATGTGGCTGCTTTGTTAATTCTCAAGCAAAAGATCGTCGACACCGAGTGAGTGGTTTATTTATTACTATTGTTTTAAATTATATTATATCCCTTCAATATGTTTCCTTACAACTACATTCAGTCCAGTGCTTGCAATGCAGCGTATTGTTTTCTGCTAATGAAAAATTGGAAAGTTGCAAGAAAGAACCAATTACTGAAATTTTATGCAAGGATTACAGTGACACCACGGTTACATTTGAACGCTGTATATTCTGTCAGTTGAACAAGTCAGTGGCAGAGCCGTTGAAAAAAGTGAATTGTGACACTCTTCTGTAATCTCGCCGCCGCGCGGTCACGTGGTCCATGTACCTCTATAAAATTTCATCTGAAAGCTGAATAAATGGATATTACAATATTTGTCCGAGATACAACTATTTGAAAATCTGCAATCTGAGGATAAAAAAAAAAAAAAACTAAACATTGAGAGAATTGCCTTTAAAGTTGCCCAAATCAAGTCCTTAGAGATATATATACACACACACACACACACACACACTCACCTAAAGGATTATTAGGAACACCTGTTCAATTTCTCATTAATGCAATTATCTAATCAACCAATCACATGGCAGTTGCTTCAATGCATTTAGGGGTGTGGTCCTGGTCAAGACAATCTCCTGAACTCCAAACTGAATGTCAGAATGGGAAACAAAGGTGATTTAAGCAATTTTGAGCATGGCATGGTTGTTGGTGCCAGACGGGCTGGTCTGAGTATTTCACAATCTGCTCAGTTACTGGGATTTTCGTGCACAAAATTTCTAGGGTTTACAAAGAATGGTGTGAAAAGGGAAAAACATCAAGTATTTGGCAGTCCCGTGGGCGAAAATGCCTTGTTGATGCTAGAGGTCAGAGGAGAATGGACCGACTGATTCAAGCTGATAGAAGAGCAACTTTGACTGAAATAACCACTCCTTACAATCGAGGAATGCAGCAAAGCATTTGTGAACCCACAACACGCACAACCTTGAGGTGGATGGGTTACAACAGCATAAGACCCCACCGGGTACCACTCATCGCCACTACAAATAGGAAAAAGAGGCTACAATTTGCACGAGCTCAGTAAAATTGGACAGTTGAAGACTGGAACAATGTTGCCTGGTCTGATGAGTCTCAATTTCTGTTGAGACATTCAGATGGTAGAGTCAGAATTTGGGGTAAACATAATGAGAACTTGGATCCATCATGCCTTGTTACCACTGTGCAGGCTGGTGGTGGTGTAATTGTGTGGATGTTTTCTTTTCACACTTTAGGACCCTTAGTGCCAATTGGTCATCGTTTAAATGCCATGGCCTACCTGAGCATTGTTGCTGATAGTGTTGCACGATATACCGGTACTAGAAAAGTATTGCGATACCCTGCTATTACAAACGGTACGATATGGAATTTTATTAGTACCGGTACTTTAAGAAGGACCGCGGGTTAAATAAGAGCTGTATTTATTTGTGTCGATGAGTGACAGCAGGAGTCAGGATGTGTGTGCAGAGCTCTGTTTCCACCGTTCACTAAACATTGGACGCAGAAGAGTTAAATATACGCGCAGCTCTTGACAAAAGCAACAGAAACATGCGCGCATGAGAAAATATAAGCGGCGCGGGATGTGCTCGCGCTGCGGACTTTGATCTGAAGCGCGCGCACACGCCTGTCAGACAACATGCGATCGCGATTCAGTTCTTTCGGATTATGGATTTCAATGGTAAAAAATATGTAAAAATGCACATCCTGTGAGTATTCAGGTAAACACAGTCGGGGTGTCTTTAGTGAACGTGTACAGTTGAGGTAATTGGATCTGTTAAGCCAGACTAATATTCTGTGTGATTAATGTTAATCAAACAACAATGAAAAAAAGAAAACCACCCCATGACTGGCTAAATAATTTTAATATATTCATTAAGAATCAGTGTATAGTTAATTTATTGAGTGAAGACTAAGCAGTTTTTTTTCTTTCTTGACTTGCTATACTGTTAAATAGACATAGCTGAAAAATAAAGCACTGTTTTTGTCATATTGTTTGTAATTTCCATTTTTAGCTTATTTTTAAAAACAAAGATAAAATAAAAAAATGCAATAAGATGAAATGGTCAAACACCAGGGCAGGAACATGCTGGCGTGAGTTTTAGTTAAAAATAAATAAAACAGTGAATAATAAGTTCTGTTGTCATATTATTCAATTACTTTTACTGGGTGGTATTTTGACCGTGGTATCGATTTAGTATCGGTATCGAGGTATTTTAGTCTGGTATCGTATCGAAGTCATAATTTTGGTATCGTGACAACACTAGTTGCTGACCATGTCCATCCCTTTATGACCACCGTGTACTAGTGTTGTCACGATACCAAAATTATGACTTCAAAACGATACCTCTGACTAAAATACCTCGATACCGATACTAAATCGATACCACGGTCAAAATACCACCCAGTAAAAGTAATTGAATAATGTGACAACAGAACTTATTAATCATAGTCTTATTTAATTTTTTAACTAAAAACTCACTTGGCCAGCATGTTCCTGCCCTGGTTTTTGACCATTTCTTCTAATTGCAATTTTTTTATTTTATCTTTGTTTTTAAAAATAAGCTAAAAATGGAAATTACAAACAATATGACAAACAGTGCTTTATTTTTCAGCTATAGGTCTATTTTACAGTATAGCAAGTCAAGAAATAAATAAAAAACTGCTTAGTCTTCACTCAATAAATAAACTATAAACTGATTCTTAATGAATATATTAAAATTATTTAGCCAGTCATGGGGTGGTTTTCTTTTTTTCATTGTTGTTTGATTAACATTAATCACACAGAATATTAGTCTGGCTTAACAGATCCAATTACCTCAACTGTACACGTTCACTAAAGACACCCCCGACTGTGTTTACCTGAATACTCACAGGATGTGCATTTTTACATATTTTTGACCATTGAAATCCATAATCCGAAAGAACTGAATCGCGATCGCATGTTGTCTGACAGGCGTGTGCTCGCGCTTCAGATCAAACTCCGGCAGCGCGAGCACATCCCGTGCCGCTCTATATTTTCTCATGCGCGCATGTTTCTGTTGCTTTCTTTGTCAGGCGCGCCGTGTATATTTAACTCTTCTGCGTCCAATGTTTAGTGAACGGTGGAAACAGAGCTCTGCACACACATCCTGACTCCTGCTGTCACTCATCGACACAAATAAATACAGCTCTTATTTAACCCGCGGTCCTTCTTAAAGTACCGTACTAATAAAATTCCATATCGCATCGTTTGTAATAGCAGGGTATCGCAATACTTTTCTAGTACCGGTATATTGTGCAACACTACTGTGTACCCATCATCTGATGGCTACTTCCAGCAGGATAATGCACCATGTCACAAAGCTCAAATCATTTCAAATTGGTTTCTTGAACATGACAATGAGTTCACTGTACTAAAATGGCCCCCACACACAGTCACCAGATCTCAACCCAATAGAGCATCTTTGGGATAAGGTGAAATGGGAGCTTCGTGCCCTGGATGTGCATCCCACAAATCTCCATCAACTGCAAGATGCTATCCTATTAATATGGGCCTACATTTCTAAAGAATGCTTTCAGCACCTTGTTGAATCAATGCCACGTAGAATTATGGCAGTTCTGAAGCGAAAGTGGGTCAAACACAGTATTAGGCCCAATCCCAATTCTACCCCTTCACTTTCCCCTACCCCTTTGTTTTGAGCGTTCACGTGAAGGGGTAGGGGTGTCTCGTTTCTCTTTTGGCTGGAGTGGTAGGGGTAAGGGGAAGGGCCAGACCTGCATACACTGACTACCATGCTGCTAGAATGCATGTAGTGATGTTGCCATTCAGAATCGATCACTTGTTGCTAAATGCGTTGTTTGAGTGATATGAACACAAACTAATAACAGTTTAAAAAATATATCTGGCCATCGATAACGCAGTCGCTATTTACGTCATGTGTATCGTCTGTAAGCTCGCGTAACCAAGGCAACACCTGACTCGTTTATATTACATTGCTTAGAGCTCAGTTATCGCAGTAGAAAACAAAACTATATCCATACCAGCCGGCGGATCAGCACGGAATGGAACGGTTAATAAACATAATTAGCAGTTTGGCCCGATGGAAAAGCGGCTCCACCAGTCTTGTATGTTCTGTAGGCTATCATTCGGTATCGTCTTAGGAAACTCGAAATCTCATACGTTTTTTAATTGAAAACAAGTGCAGTTTTATTAAGTCCAAATACAGTGCAAAACTACGCTGGGAGTGAGTAATGTGTTAAACGTGCTCGTGCCGGATTTCTGTTAGATATAGCCTACGCACTTTATTGCTGTTTAAACTGGTTAAATGTTACAGGACACTAATAAAAGAAACAGTGTATGATGACGTAAGATGGTGTGGTAGTGGTGACCCATTTCTTAGGGGAATATTTTTACCCCTACGCCTTACTCTGGTTCAAGGGGCTAGCGGAAGGCAAAGGGGTATAAAATAGAATTGGGATTGGGGCCTTTGGGCCTTAGTATGGTGTTCCTAATAATCCTTTAGGTGAGTGTGTGTATAAATTAGTAATATGTGTGGCTAAGGACTTGATTTTGGACACACACACACACACACACACACACACACACACACACACACACACATATATATATATATATATATATATATATATATATATATATATATATATATATATATATATTATTTATTTATATATATATATATATATATATATATATATATATATATATATATATATATATATATATATATATATATATATATTATATATTATTTATTTATATTTACGGTAAATACGGAAATTTACTAAAGATATCTTCATGGAACATGATCTTTACTTAATATCCTAATGAGTTTTGGCATAAAAGAAAAATCGATAATTTTGACCCATACAAATACAAATATACCCGTGCAACGTATTACTTTTTTTATGGTCCAGGGTAACATATTTGCTGCAATTTCGGTAAATATTCAAACATAATGTGCACTGATTACTACGTTGACTAGTGCTAAGCCTAAGGGCTTTTAAAAGAAATGTGCTAATAGTAATATTGTAACATGTAAAAATTACTTTGTAATATTGTCGGAAGTAATAATAAATAAAATGTTGAACATATTATTTATTTATTTGCATACATTTTTAAATTAATTATTCCTGTGGTAGAAAACGCTGTGGCACCAAGATAAGGTACTAAGGGGGCACTTAAGTTTGCTATACTATAGGCCTGTCACGATAACAAATTTTGCTGGACGATAAATTGGCCAAGAAGTTATTGCGATATACGATAATATTGTCGTTCTGAGACCATTTTCATCTAAAATAATGATAATGGCATAATAATGCAGCTACAGCTTTTCAAGGATCAATAAACTTTTATTTCTAAAGACTTTGAAATGGAAAGCATTTTAAATATCCACAATAAATGAACAAAACAACCAAAAAAAAAGCACTTGAATAAACAGCTGGGAAAACTGCAACGGACGATTGTGTTTTAGGTATAGTGCTGGGAATCTATATATATATTTAAAATAAAACTAATTCAAATGTTTTTCTGTAATTAATCACGATTAATACATTTTTAATGTTTTGATATTGTAATAATTTCAGTTACTCTCCAAATGAATGTAGAAACAATTTATTGATAGCATATTTTTTAAATATGTGTTGTAGTCAATATGTTGTTTTTATGAATGAAGGCCAGTATCACTGATGTCTCTATGAAACATTAATGATGTTACATTACAGTATAACTGAAAGCTACCAATTTCAACATTTATTAGGCTTTAAAAAAAACTACAACTTTGTTTTAAGTTCACTTCTTATCTTTACATAACCCCATTATAATAAATATTATTTTACTTATAATGTTAGACATATACAGAAATATAATAGTTATCAAACACCTTTCTTAACTGCATAAATAATACATTAAATGATGAATCATCATTAAAGCTACACTGTGTAACTTTTTTAGTTTATTCTTAGCTAAAAACAATTAGTTCCTTCAAAAATATATGTGCTCATTAATGTATATTTACTTCTTTCAAGTAATAAAGTATTTTCGTAAGTTTATTATATGCCATTGAAAATACATACGGGTGAGGGGTTCGAATGCGCGTCGCCATGTTGCCCCTCCATCTTGAAAGTACATGAACCAAAGAGGGACATACCCGTAAATTCAAGCTTAAGCCTTTCGGCGTTTTAACACTCGATGGCACTGTGTCGAATGTGAAGAGGGGGATTGCTTGAGACTGAAATAGCCTACAATGTAAACTTTGCATCACGCTAGTGATGTCGTACAATATACAGAATAACGATAGCACCGATAAAAGGTACTTTACTAAGATTAGCTTGCATTTGTCTGGGAACCTGATAGCTGATGTGAGCAATGAAATGGTAAAAAATAACGAAAACGTAAAACTATAATTCATTTTACATAGATGTCATAACCTACATGTTAACTGACAAATTAAATAACTGCACATTATAATAGTTTTCTAAAGTAACCTCATCACCTGAGGGAACACTCATGGACGAGTTCGAACTGGAAGCCATGTAAATCGGCCACCGTAGGAGTTAAAACGAAATTGGAATTGAGAGGAACAGAAACCAATATTCACTGGATGGTCATATACCTTTTCACCGCTAGATGGGGGTTAATATCACACAGTGTAGCTTTAAAGCTACAATTTTCTGGTCCCGTTGTTCTTTGATGAACATTAAAGACAGGCATCATCAGTGCTCCTGTCACTTTAAGAACAGCCGCTGCCGAACATGACATGGATCTCATTTCCTCACAACTCTAAGTTTATTTAAGACGTTATTTAACTCGTTTAAGACTCCTAATATGAGTACTCAAAGTTATCTCTGTTGTTGTTATTGTTTGTTAATAAGCAAAAGAGAACTCTATGCGAACAGGAGACTGACGCGAGTCTGTGTGTGCGTGTGTCAGAGTGTCCCTCGATTAGCTGACATGAGACGCAGCCACACAGACAGGGCATTGACGCCGCTGAAATCGCTCCAATGGCGGCAGCGAAGAGCGGGTGAAGGGATTTGCGCGTTCGGTGTTCTCAGCTGGGCAAAATGGATTTAATTCCAATTCCTCTTTATCTGACTCCATTTTATCATAATTTAAGATTTTAGATTAGAATGCCAATTTGGTTATTTGGTCATTTATGTTTAATAGTTAGACACACATTTAATTATTCCGTTTAACTCTTTGTGGAAAGTACCCATTCATGATCTCATAGAGATCGTTAATAATTCCAGAGTAAGTCAGAATAAATCAAAATGTAACAATTTATTAAACAGTCAGGTAAATGTATAATTCCAATTACATAATCAATTCAAAGATCCTCAAAACATCGAATACTCTTAAGTAAAGAGTGGGAGATGCGTTCCTGACTTTCCATACGTAACGTTGGCTGGACACAACGTTACGGGCGAATCTGAATTACAATATTGCGCCTCGAACTTTCTGCGACATCACCTTAAGTACTCAGACCAGACAGTCACCTCTTTTAAATGGAAACATATGTTAACAAAGGGAATTTAAATTCAATCACTCTACCATTTGCCTAGATTGAAAGAAGAGACCAAATGGCTCCAGAAACCACACTCATTATAATATGCAAGATATTTCTAAATTCTTAAAACCATTGTTATCTTGAATATTTCTGTGAGGATGAGATATTTGTACCAGTCGCACTGAGACATTTCAAATGATATCAAACACATATAATATTGTATAGTGAGAATTGACATTTAAAACAAATAGATTTTAGGTGTTAGCATGAGGGTCTAAAGGGTGGGAGAGTTTCAGGTGAAGGAAATAAATGTAAATTAGACCCATTCATTGATACACTCAGCGTGATGTCATTTGCAAAAAGTGTCCTTTGTCCTCCCAGACAATCTGGTGTTACAGCCTTTTTACAGCCTTTCAACATACAGGGCATTCTCTTGTGTCTTGTTGCGCTTACAAGCATTTCATGTATAAGAGTGTGATCATATGATGTAACGCTCGGCAAAAATGGAAAAATTATCGAGCTCATTTTTTTTATCGTGCGATTAATTGATTTATTGACTATCGCGACAGGCCTACTATACTATAGCACCAGGCCCCTATGTGAACTCGGACCTGAACAAACCAACATCTGGTTATGGTAGCTAAAGAAATGTTGCTCATGTTATCTAAATGTAATTGGAATCTAATTAGCTATTAAACAACCCCAAATCAAGAAAAGTTGTGATATTTAGATTTTGATGGCTGCCACACACTCCAAAAAAATTGGGACAAAGGTATGTTTACCACGGTCACATCACCTTTCCTGTCATTTACACTTTTTAAATGTTTTGGGAATTGAGTACTAATTGTTGGAGTTTTGCAAGTGGATTTTTTGCCCAATCTCATGAGATACAAGACAGCTGTTCACCAGTCCATGGTCGTCATTGTCTGATTCTTCTTTTTCATGATGGTCCATACATTTTCAGTAGGAAACAGATCTTGACTGCACTCTATGTAGTGTCTACAAAACCAGTGTTGTACATGCTGAATGAGGCCTGGCCTCGTCTTTCTTCCCATGAAAGGTGTCATCTTGATGCCATTACATGTAAGTCACCCATGCTGTTTGCACTGATGTACCCCCATACCTTGACACATGTTTACTTTGTACCTGTCGCTGATGGAAGTCTGGATGGTCCCTTCAGTCTTTGGGACTGAACTCAATGTCCTTTTTTTCCCCTGAACAAGCTGAAACATGGACTCATCTGACTGCAGCATACATACATACAACTGGTCTTTTAGACCATCTCTGCATTGAACAGATGTATAGCTTTGTCCTTGCATAACAGATTCAAGTGGCATTCCTTGATGCAGTGGCAGACTGTGTTAAGTGACAACGGTTTTCCAAAGTACTCCCGAGTCCATGTGACTGTGCTTAACATGGCAGCATGATGACTTCTCATTCGGTGACATCTGAAGGCTCGGTCATGCACATTCAATAGAGGTTTCCTGCCTTGCCCTACATGTACTGAGTTTTCTCTAGATTCTCTGAATCTTTCCATGAATTTCATAATATTATGTATTAGGGATGCACTGAATATTCGGCCACCGGAAATTTTCGGCCGAAAATGGCCCAAAAGTGCATTTTCGGTTTTCTTTGTAAACTTTGTTCAATGCATGCGAGTGCTGCCGTATATGATATATCCGAATATGACCAGTCGTTTTCGCGTCATCACCGGGTGTAGAGCCAGAAGACGGGAATGAGAACTCACGCGCGCTGTGAGAAGCTCTGTCTCAGTGCACTCATCCGAAAGCGCGCACTCGTCTCACAGCGCGCAAATATCGAGTTCTCTTTCAAGTCTTGCGCTTAAACGGACAAACTCACACAAAAAGTATGTCACCATGTCCATCTTGATGAGTATCCTTGCAGACATCGTCTGTATATGCCTTAAGTGAACTGTTTACAGTCGAGAAAGACGACGCATTTCGGTGCATTAGGTCTTAAAGGGGCAGTCGCCTTCACTGCGGTCTGTTTAATGTCAACAAAGGACATCTCACTGCTCTTGATTGAATAGCTTTTGTAAGTTTAATAAGCATTAATCTTTAATTTAAACAGTTAGATATGCATTTATTTTATGTTTGATTACTTTATTAAATTTCTGTACCTTTCTGCAGCCCATTAGCCCTGTACATTATTATTTAATGTACACATGAGTGAGGTCAAGTTAAACATTTTTAGTTTGAATTTTATTTTATACTGTGCATTGTTGCAATGTGCTAAATAAATATTTGCATAATTTGTAATTGATTTATTATTTGAAACTTTAATATTAATTTATGCAACTGCAATGCCTTGATTTTTAGTAAAGTTACACAGTCATAGCCATAAATGCAATGGTAATAATAATTGGCATAATTTATTTCGGTCTTTCGGCCTTGGTTTCCTCTTTTCGGTTTCGGTTTCAGCCAAGAATTTTGATTTCGGTGCATCCCTATTATGTATGGCAGACTGGGAAAGACCTAAATTCTTTGCAGTCTTGCATTGAGAAATGTGATTTTTGAATTGTTTGACAATTCTCTTGTGATATTTGGCACAAAGTCATGAGCCCTAATGAGATGCTCCTTTTAGACTCGATCACGATACGCTCACCTATTACCAATTCACTTATTGTGGACCGTTTAAAAAAAGTTTGAAAAGAGTTTAATTTGGATGTTCTATAAGCTTTTCAGTTTCATTTAGCCTCTTTACCAATTCCCCTTTTTTAGTGTGTAGCAGCCATCAAAATCAAAATTTGTTTATTTTTACATAATGTATAATAGTTGTTCATTGAAAACAATGGAAATCTTTTCTTTGTACTTTTGTCAGTTAAATAAAGTTGAAAGAGAATTCACAAATCACAGATTCTTGTTTTTATTGCATTTTACAAAATGTCCCAACTTTTCTTGATTTGGGTTTGTGTAACAATAAATGTTAACCAAAACTGGCAACATAAAAATACCACTATTGATAGATTCATGAGATCATTTGAACTATGAATTTTTTAGAAACTATTGGTTGCTTGACAAAAGACGATACTTCGCATTCTGATTCTAGTTAAAGTCTATGGGAGTGTTGCAACTCTATCAACGACTCTGGTCAATGGAAGATTCTAACATTTTTAACATGCATTTATTACACATGCGTTTTACAGTAAATAAATAAAATATAGACAGCATATCTAAGTTTGTTAAATGGTTCAAACTTTTATTGGAATTGAGTTGCAAAAGTTTAATATTTAGGGGTTCTAACTAGAATGTTTAAAGAAATATATTTACAGGGTTTTTTTTGTACTGTAATCAGGTTCATGCTTGATGGCAATGTCATGTTACTTAATGACATTTCAGTTTTATCTGCTTTGTCAAATAAAACCTATATCAGTATTATCTTCTATTAACTTTCACATTTTTATTTCAGCCGTCTATTGAGTGAATACAAAGAGAAGTGTGATGATATCCTTTTTAAAGCTACGTAGATGATAACATTGTTCTTGCTTTTGTCATGCTGTCTGTTGATTTCCTAATTCATTTTATGTAGCATTTCCAAATGGTATACGGTTGAAATGAGAGAAATTAACATTTGGGTGTAAATGTGATTTTTGCGTTTAATTAGTCAATTTTTTTTCTTTACTGTCAGACTGTCACAGTTCTATTAGACACCACAAGAGTAAAATCCCAATGTAAGTTTGCTCACGCGGCACAGAGGTGGTATGTGTGAAATACATAAAAACATTTGACAGAAGTTTTTCTTGTTCATTCTTTGAACCATTTATAAATCCTGATATCAAGTGCATTACATTTTAAACAATTTGGCCAGTTTTTTTTTTAATTTTTATTCCTTATCCAACTAAAATTACAAAAGAAACAAAAGTGTCAAACTTTGCAAGTTACCTAGCATTTGTGTTTGACTACAGCAATAGCAAATATCCTCTCCTGGTTTCTTTAAAAATAGCACTTAATTATTCTACTCTAGCTCCAATATGGGTTTTTCATTTCCTATTCCATCATTGCTGGTGAGAGAAATGTCCAAACCTGAAGTGAGTAAAAAAATTTGATACTCCAACTCAACTCCTTGCCCCAGGTACAATTAGGGGTGGGAATCACAGGTCAACACATGATACGATAATATCACATATATATATATCACGACACCAGCAATTCTGTGACAGACGATATATTGCAAGAAAATCACTCACGATATATCACAATATCATTTTGTAAATTGAAAAAAGCGTCAAAAAAGTCATATGATCATGTATTTCATTATTAAAACTAAATCATTTAATCTTTTTCGAGATAGCATTAAAGTACAGTAAGTGCATATAAAGCTATCAAACAGCCACGAGAGAACAGTTTTCTGTGACTAAATGATTTATAATAAAGAAAGGTCACTATCACTGACTTATTCATAGCAGCAACATTTCATATTTGGAAATATCAAAATGCACACATTACTAAAAATGAGAAAAAAACACCCAGTATAAAACCTTGTATAATAAAGTATGGTCACAATCAGGAGCCTGCTTGCTGCTGTCACATGGTAAAGTGACGTGATGAGAAACCCTGAATAATTAAAAATACTGATATTTTGTCACTAAATGTAGTTTTAATGCTTTTCAGTTGATAATGTAGTTGTTTAAAGCTAAAATATGTGGTTTATTTATAAAGACTGCACCTATTTAAAAAATAATCTTGCGTTTTTGGAGTTGTGAGATACAGGCGATCAGCGGGTGCTCAGCGCTCGTTAAGCCGGGCGAGAGCAGCCTTTCCTCGGGAAGTCCTTCTGGCGTTTGCCGCTGGCTCGGGTGTCTCTGTAGTGGTTAAACATGACATATAAATCGTCTTGTCTACATCTAATGGGCGATCTTTGGTCTAATTAATCTATTGTTGCCTACCAAATCATTTTGACTGAGGGCAAAGTGAAGTTTCATAACTTTAAACTAGGGGCGGGACTCGATTAAAAAAATTAATCTAATTAATTAGAGGCTTTGTAATTAATTAATCGCATTTTAATTGCATATAAATATTTGACCTGAGAACAGTGAGAAGTAATTTTTTTCACATGGATTTTTAGTATACCATTGAATAATGACTGAATACATAAGCTTAATCAACAAAATTTTGTTTATTTATTCATGTCCAGCGTTTTGCGTTGAGGTGATATTTAAGGCTCGTCGCAAATTCCTTGTTGCATAAGCTTCCACACAACCATGCTCTTGTCGACGCTTCCATCCTTTCGTTTTTTAAAACAAAACTTCCCATCCACGGGGCCAAGCAAAGCAGTCTCGTCAGCTTCTTCGTTCATGTTCACTGTGGTTTGTTGTGTTCAGAAGTCGAGAACGCTAGTTGGTGTTCCAGTATAATCGGTCCGTCGAAACTCATTCATTAAAAAACGTTCCGCGGTGCAAAAAAAAGTTACAATTGTTATCTATTTTTTACGTAATTAATCTTAATTAACGCGTTAAAGTCATGCAATTAATTGATCTTAATTAACGCGTTAAAGTCCCTGCCCTACTTTAAACGTATATTTTTGCAGTGAAGATAATCCAGGTATAGCGTTGGCTAAACATTTATGTGGTTGTGAATGCTTAATATTTTTCTTATGAAAATGAAAAGAGGCAGAGTGGTGTTTTATGACATTTTTCTTCTGGAGCGCCTTGAACGCGTGTCTATTTCGCTTCAAATGCTCGATTTCTGCGCGCGTCCAATTTGATGCGGACGCGCGAGTGGATTTAAAATGTTCCAGCGTCAAACTAGACGCGATTTTGATAAAGCATTTGTGGATTGAGCAATCATGAATTATTGCCATTTTGCTCACAGTGTGTGTGGATCTCTCGCGTGCATTTGTAAATTGCTTTGTGTGTGTGGATCTCTCGTGTGCATTTGTGGATTGGTGCGTGCATGTGGATCTTTCCCATGCATTTTTGAATTGGTGCGTGCGCATGTGGATCTCTCCTGTGCATTTGTGGAAGGTTTTGATACTGTTTTCACTCCATAAATATCGCGATAAATCGGCATATCGTGTTTTTTTTTTTTTTTTTTTTTTTGTCCCACCCCTAGGTACAATCGCACTCTACTACCCACTCTGTAGTCCGTACCACTCACATACACTGGTCTGGAGGGCAGTGAACACAAAACTTGCAAGTTAACATTGTTCTCTGAATCCATCTTTGTTTTCCTTGACCAAAATTCACAGCTTCAGAAATCACAGAGGTAAGACTTTTATTTTATTTTGCACTACAATTATTTGTGTAATAGTTATTTTTATATTAGGTGACATTTATGCTTTAAGCAGCTGCTGTTTATCAAAGTGATTTACAGTACAAGTTACCAGTTGACTGCACTGATTCGTCAAACAGCATATCCCTAATAATTCCAAAGACATTGTACTTTTCATGTTGCAACTATAGTAATGCAAAGCCAATACGTTGCTGTACAAGTACATTTACGCTCAGTTGCTACATATAAGTTCTTTGATAGAAGCACAAGTAATTTGTTGTGGAGTAACATTCTTAGAAGTGTGATAATGTGCAAAATAGCATAATTTTCTGCAAAAGAAAAGTTGATTTTGATTTAAAGGTGCTGTATGTAAGTTTTTCATTTTATTAAAGCATACAAATATTATATGCTTGCAGATACAGTGGGTACAGAAAGTAATCAGACCCCCTTCATTTTTTCACTCTTTGTTATAGGGCTGGGTGATAAATAATTTTTATCGATTATGTAGTTTACATCGATTTGTTTGAACGAAAATCTATGTTCTCTTTAACATCTGCCGACGCTCCCGTCATGGCTCAGCCCTCCCCCCGCGCGCTTACCAGAGATACACAAACAACATGGACAGTGTCATCTTTACAATATAATTCGTAATTGGTTCGTTTTTTCGGCGTCAGTCGCAGAACAAAGAATACCCCGCTGCAAAGTGTGTTTATAGTCTGAACGGAACCGCGCTACCCGGGTACTCATTTGAGCTGCGCGGACAACGCAGCGCGTGCTCATACGGGCTGATCTCGTAACACACACACAGCGCTGGGAGATCCAGCGAGAAAGCGTTTAACTTCATCACAGAATTAATAACATTGCTACTCTGACATCTAGTGGAAGGGTTCGGCACAGAATTGTGTTATGAACCACAAATAGCAGATTAAACAGCGCTGACGTGGAGACCAGGAGAAACATTGAGACAACATGAGCGAAGATCAGTAGTTTCAGTCACAAAATCACCAACATTCACCACATGGATTTAATGTTGTTGTCATTATTCATTTCAGGGTTCGTACAACCTTTTGAGATTGAAATTCAAGCACTTTTCAAGGGCTTCACACTTTCTTCAGTACTTCAAAGCTCTAAATATTATCCAATTTTTATGTTATTTTGAATGTGGTGATATGTCAAACTAAAAGTTTAAAGGGCTATTGTGGAAGAAAGTTTTGGACCCCAGGTATGTGCTACCAAGCCGCAAATATTTTACCTAAACAAAATAGTTAAAGTCCCTGTAAAGGCAATTCTGAGATTTGTTTCTAAACACATTAGAAATGTATTATTGAAACACATTACAAAGACTGTGAACTATGTAGTACTGAATTCAGAAGTTAGACTGTTAAGAAGTTTTTCACCATTGCTGTGTTCCGGATTTTTTGGGCGGGGTTAAAACGGTGGCTCGATGATGCACTGGAGCCGCTTGGCATGTGGCCCCTCCCCCATAACTAGAGTACATTCGCAATTTCGCATCAGTTCACCCGCTAGATTGCGAGTTACTGTCAGTACCGTTAGTTACTACAGCCTACAATTTACAAAACAGCCTACAAAACAAAAAAAAGACGATCTCAAGAAGAGGTGGATTAATTTTGTGAACAGCTACCTTGATGGAGTGCTGACGATCACCACCAACACCTGCCTCTGCAGTGTCTTTACACCGGATAGTTTTACAAACTTTCATCGGCAACAACTGGGATTCACTGATAATCTGCTGCAGAATGGGGCCGAACCGACTATCTCCCGCCCCGACCTTCATCCTCCCATCCCGCCGACATCTGGTGCCGTCGTGACTTGTGAGCTGTACTTGAGTGTTGTTGTTGTCTTGTGTGCTTACGGCCGCTTTCCGGCGAGTGGGTGTGTTTTCGGCGCCGATCAACGGACACGGCCAGCGTTTGAGAGCAGAGAATGCTGCTTATTTTTTCAAGATTTCGAAAAGATATTTTATGTACTTTATGTAAGATATTTTATGTAGATTTTTTTTATGATTCAAATTTGGCTAGTTGGTTAATAACACATTTATCTGTGGTGTGAGAAACTCAGAACACATGTTTTATTTTGACTTTACAGAGACTTTAAAAAAGTTAAAAATAGTTTTGAACAATTTCTTTGTCATCTGCAGATTGATTTTAAGCAGGAGGGGGAAATCAAATCGTTTTATTTAAATCGGGGATTTTTTAGGCCATATCGCCCAGTCCTACTTAGTTATATTGCAGCCATTTGCTCATAATTTAAGTTCATTTTTTTTCTCAATAATGTACACACAGCACCCCATTTTGACAGAAAAGCACAGATTTGTTGACATTTTTGCAGATTTATTAAAAATGAAAAACTTAAATATCACATGGTCCTAAGTATTCAGACCCTTTGTTCAGTATTTAGTAGAAGCACCCATTTGATCTAATACAGCCATGATTCTTTTTTAGGGAAGTTTTAACAAGTTTTTCACACCTGGATTTTGGGGTCCTCTGCCATTCCTTCTTGCAGATCCTCTCCAGTTCTGTCAGGTTGGATGGTAAACGTTGGTGGACAGCCATTTTCAGCTCTCTCCAGAGATGCTCATTTGTGTTTAAGTCAGGGTTCTGGCTTGGCCATTCAAGAACAGTCACAGAGTTGTTGTGAAGCCACTCCTTTGTTATTTTAGCTGTGTGCTTAGGGTCATTGTCTTGTTGGAAGGTGAACCTTTTGCCCAGTCTGAGGTCTTGAGCACTCTGGAGAATTTTTTTGTCCAGGATATCCCTGTACTTGGCCGCATTTATACAGGTCCTTCTAAAAAAATTGCATATTGTGATAAAAGTTAATTATTTTCCATAATGTAATGATAACAATTAAACTTTCATATATTTTAGATTCATTGCACACTAACTGAAATATTTCAGGTCTTTTATTGTTTTAATAATGATGATTATGGCATACAGCTCATGAAAACCCCAAATTCCTATCTCAAAAAATAGCATATTTCATCCGACCAATAAAAGAAAAGTGTTTTTAATACAAAAAAAGTCAACCTTCAAATAATCATGTTCAGTTATGCACTCAATACTTGGTCGGGAATCCTTTTGCAGAAATGACTGCTTCAATGCGGCGTGGCATGGAGGCAATCAGCCTGTGGCACTGCTGAGGTGTTATGGAGGCCCAGGATGCTTCGATAGCGACCTTAAGCTCATCCAGAGTGTTGGTTCTTGCATCTCTCAACTTTCTCTTCACAATATCCCACAGATTCTCTATGGGGTTCAGGTCAGGAGAGTTGGCAGGCCAATTGAGCACAGTAATACCATGGTCCGTAAACCATTTACCAGTGGTTTTGGCACTGTGAGCAGGTGCCAGGTTGTGCTGAAAAACGAAATCTTCATCTCCATAAAGCTTTTCAGTAGATGGAAGCATGAAGTGCTCCAAAATCTCCTGATAGCTGGCTGCATTGACCCTGCCCTTGATAAAACACAGTGGACCAACACCAGCAGCTGACATGGCACCCCAGACCATCACTGACTGTGGGTACTTGACACTGGACTTCAGGCATTTTGGCATTTCCTTCTCCCTAGTCTTCCTCCAGACTCTGGCATCTTGATTTCCAAATGACATGCAAAATTTAAACGACAGTCCAGTGCTGCTTCTCTGTAGCCCAGGTCAGGCGCTTCTGCCGCTGTTTCTGGTTCAAAAGTGGCTTGACCTGGGGAATGCGGCACCTGTAGCCCATTTCCTGCACACGCCTATGCACGGTGGCTCTGGATGTTTCTACTCCAGACTCAGTCCACTGCTTCCGCAGGTCCCCCAAGGTCTGGAATTGGTCCTTCTCCACAATCTTCCTCAGGGTCCGGTCACTTCTTCTCTTTGTGCAGCTTTTTTTGCCACAATTTTTCCTTCCCACAGACTTCCCACTGAGGTGCCTTGATACAGCACTCTGGGAACAGCCTATTCGTTCAGAAATTTCTTTCTGTGTCTTACCCTCTCGCTTGAGGGTGTCAATGATGGCCTTCTGGACAGCAGTCAGGTTGGCAGTCTTACCCATGATTGTGGTTTTGAGTAATGAACCAGTCTGGGAGTTTTTAAAAGCCTCAGGAATCTTTTGCAGGTGTTTAGAGTTAATTAGTTGATTCAGATGATTAGGTTAATAGGTCGTTTAGAGAACTTTTTCATGATATGCAAATTTTTGAGATGGGAATTTTGGGTTTTCATGAGCTGTATGCCAAAATCATCAGTATTAAAACAATAAAAGACCTGAAATATTTCAGTTGGTGTGCATCGAATCTAAAATATATGAAAGTTAAATTTTTATCATTACATTATGGAAAATAATGAACTTTTATCACAATATGCTAATTTTTTGAGAAGGACCTGTATTTCACTCGATTGCAACCAGTCGTCCTGTCCCTGCAGCTGAAAAACACCCCCACAGCATGATGCTGCCACCACCATGCTTCACTGTTGGGACTGTGTTGGACAGGTGATGAGCAGTGCCTAGTTTTCTCCACACATACCGCTTAGAATTAAAGGACCACTCCACCGTTTTTAGAAATAGGGCTTATTCAACTTCTTTCCTACATTTAGATATATGGGCAAATGCATTTTTGTTTCAGTGCATGCATTGTTTTAGTTTGGCAGGGTCGCCGCTAGCTTAGCTTAGAGACAAAAATGCATTTGCCCACATATCTAAATGTAGGAAAGAAGTTGAATAAGCCCTTTTTCTAAAAACGGTGGAGTGTTCCTTTAAGACTTCTCTCTATTCTTTAGTAAAAGTTGGTCTCAGCAGCTTTGTGAACAGGTTTTAAGAGAACTTTTAACTAAGAACTTTTACTGCCATTTAGGAGAACTCTTAGCGGTAAGATAAAATATTTGTGAATACGGCCCCTGTGCCTTGCCACAATTTTGTCTCGGAGCTCTTCAGGTAGTTCCTTTGACCTCATGATTCTCATTTGCTCTGACATGCACTGTGAGCTGTAAGGTCTTATATAGACAGGTGGGTGGCTCTCCTCATCAAGTCAAGTCAGTATAATCAAACACAGCTTGACTCAAATGAAGGTGTAGAACCATCTCTAGGATGATCAGAAGAAATTGACAGCACCTGGGTTAAATATATGAGTGTCACAGCAAAGGGACATGCAAAAATGTCAACAATTCTGTTTTTCTGTCAATGAGGTGCTGTGTGTACATTAATAAGGAAAAAAAAATTAACATAAATGATTTTAGCAAATGGCTGCAATATAACAGTGAAAAATGTAAGGGGGTCTGAATACTTTCCGTACCCACTGTATCTATGAAACATGATAAATTTGTTTCTCAGAAAAACAACGCCACAGACAGTTATTCTACTTTGAAATGTGCGTTCCGTGACGGAATGTCTTTGTTTTGGTCTTTACGATACAGCACGTAGCCAGTTTACCCAATTGTATTTTAACACCACAGGTTGCCAGTTGGCAGGAAAGCAATGTATTGCTGCCATGGAAGCCAGCAAACAACCGGGTCAGAGATCGCAGATTCCACCCGACCTAAAAAGCCTCAGCATCCATCTAAAAATGTCTAGAGAGTATATTAAAACGTGGATAAATCAACTCATAAACTTATTGTGTGGTTTTCATTGTCAATTGCGCTCGCTCCTGTTGCGTGTTCTCAAGCTGGCAACCCCGCATGAGTTTCGAGTCTGAGGAGGAGGGGGCGGGGGCGGGGGAAAACAACTCTCACCAATATTTTGAATTTAGACTGCAGTACCCATTGAAATTTAAAGTGGTTGAAGTGGAGGTCAAACCTACATACCACACCTTTAAGTATGTTGACTAAATGTGTATTTGAAGAATGCCTTTGAAACATGATGTGTTTTTCACAGAGAGAGCAGCAAACTGCACAGACAGTTGGATGAGGTGCTACTGAAGCTTGAGCCCTTAGAGAAACAAACTGTGGAGTATGAACAGATGAAGACAGCGCTGGAGAAAATTAAGGTTTGTGTTCAAACACCTAAATGTCTTACCATCACTAGGGTTAACAATTTCACAATTTCATTAATCGCTACCAATTCCAGTGAAATTCCCTCATTCTCATTGCCAATTTCAATACAGATTCTCCCAATTGTATTTCCAAAATATTAATATAAACTAGGGATGTACACGTTAAAGTGTTAGTGCATGCAATTAATTCTAAATCCTTAACGTGTTAAAATAATTTGACGTAAATATCATATCGTCATTAAGGTAAATCACGTCATGCAGTTAGATGATATCAGAAGTCAGGATTTTATCACGCTGAGCATCTACAATACCTGTAAACCTGGTAGATGGAAATTTATTTTCTAACCCCATTGACCTGATTTTGCTTGGAAATGTTTCAGACCAATGATCAGCGCTAATGTGAAGAAAACCAGGCTGATTACATTAGAGATGGCAGAGATAATAGAGATTCAAATCGTGTTTTCAGTGTGTTTTGCTTTAAAACACAAGCTCTGTCATATTCTGTCATTGTTTCTGAAGAGGGCGAGCACTCACACATCGCTCTGTGTGAAATACAGACTGAACGGAACGTCAAAACATCCCACCGCTGTATGTCTAGATGATATGCAAAATGTTTCTCTGCTGGTTAAAGCAAATCTGCGTCTCGCTAGTAAAGTTTTGATGGCTAAAGATTACAATCAAGGTAAAGACAATTAACGGTGACGTACAGGAATCTAGGGCTGTAATCAACCAAAGAAAATCTTGGTCGACTAAAAATGACATTAGGAAAAAAAAACGTCAAATGAATTAGCTGCGCACTGTGCGCATTATTTGGAAGCCTTGTTGTCTGCTTGAATTAATTGTAAATAAACATAAACTAGTAGGCTATTTGCCGTATATTAAATGGTTTTTGACCTGATTATGTTGCACTAAAATGAGTCTGAGTCTGTCGGCTCTGACAGCGTTGCATCACATGCACCTAAGCATATCATATTTCTGAAAATAGTAGCCTACTATGTTGTCAATAGGATGTGATGGTGAGGAAATTTTCCCACGGGTTAATCACCGGTAATACCGGTATCACTGGGCTTTTAAATAACTAATTCTATATAACCAGAAGTAATGCACATGGCCGTTCGGGCATTAATAACGGAGCGGAGCAAAGCGAGAGGTTTCAATTAATTCATATGAAAGTTAAACTTCTATATGCATGAACTGAAAATGTGCCAGTGCACACACCGTGAATGACAGTTCGTCCGTAAATGCGTGCTCTGCGGGCGCACAAATTTTAGTTTTGGTTTTGGATTGGCGCCAATTCGGGAGCGGGTTGCTTGAATTGTGGGTTCATTAGGCTATTATTCTTAATGAAAAACATAACAACACACTACAATGACAAACGCTTAATTAGGCACCTTTACATTTTGCTTTGAAACCAAATCTTCCGCGATTATCTGGTCTTTCTGCTCTTGGCTCTCCTAACTCTCCTCCTCAGTTTGCGGCTGAAACACAACTATTAACTTAAAGCGTTTACTCTTAAACACAAAAGGCACATTCACTTTAATAAAAAAAGGAATATTTATTAAACAAGCCAGATCAAGAGCAGAAACGAAATAAAGTGGATAACCAAAAAATAAAGCATAGATATTAAGCATAAATACTATACAGCAAAGTAGCCTACTTCAATATGTATCTTTTCTCCAGTGGGGCTAATCCCAAAAGAAGTGAAAACAAGGGGGGTGTTCTGGAGACAGACGGTTACCTGAGAAACAGGGTGTTCTGAAAACACCCCCATAAGCAATTAGTGCTTTCCACCTGAAATGAACGAAATGAACGCTGCATAACTGATCGAATGAACGCGGCAAAAAAATCGACCATTTTTGGTCGAGCCAGAACATATCGACTAATCGAATGAGAGATTATAGCCCTACAGGAATCGTACAGTAAACATGTGTGATTCTGTTATATTGATGCATAAACAAACTGTATGTGCGCTCTCAACGCACTTATCGCACATTGTATTTTTTGAGACATTTCAGTACATTCACATTGTTTCCACACATTTCCAGAATAATGTTTCATAATTAAATAGTTAATTGATAGTTTTATTAATTCTTAATTGCTGTCTTTAGTAATTATGAATGGAATAATTTACTGTAGTACTGTACTAACTGCGTATGCGTTGCAGTCAGGTCAAGGCGTTACCATTTTGAGTGCACTTTTCAAAATAATTAAATATTAACTGAAACTTAGGTAAAAAATAAATAAAAACAAGCAAATCATTAAGTGTGCAAAAACAAATGTAAAGACCAGTATTTCCAAGTAGACTAGCAGCAGCAGTATTGTTTAATCAGCTAGTTTCACAAATCACTAACACTATACTCGTGTGAGAGATCGAAAAACTGCACTTATGTATTGAATTAAAGCCCTGGTGATTTTTTTCCAATTTTCTCTCAGGAGTAAAAAGAAATTTGAAAAACGTTTTGGAGCTGTATACTGATGCCGATTTCAGTGCCTCCCAAGCTGTTGAAAGCGTTTAGATGAATATGTAAATATGTGCTGCGTACTTTTCTCTAAATAACAAAATGAACACAGCAAAAATTACAGTGGTGAGTAAACTGCAGTTAAGAAAGCATCTGATCATAGCGATGTGGATGAGTTTGCACAAGCGCTCCAGCTGATTTCCAGTGAGTTTGTTTTTACTGTCATCTGACATTGATGGATTGAACAGAAGAACTGAACTGGAGATCTCCACATCAGAGTACAACTACCTATTACCAATCTCCACTGGTAGTTTGAACATTTTCAAAACAATATTAGGCTAAAACAACAATTTCACACTTGTTTGTTCTTTACTTTTACTTGAAGTATATCTGGGCCTTTCAAGTTGGCAATATTTACTACCAAATCTATAAAAAAGAAGTTTGAGTAATCATTCATTGTGAAGTTAGTAATGCTAACTCTAATGGGACTGGAAATATGTGCATACAAATTTTTCTTTTCTTTTTGCTGTTTTATACAACAGGCTGAATTGAAATTGTATCAGCAGAGATGTGAAGATGTCAACAGACTGAGAGCTGAAAATGCTCAGACACATTCTCTGTAAGATCTCTCTCTGCTGTAGTATCACTGATTAGTTGCGCTTCTGACGATGTCTTCTACTCACAGTATCTATCTTTCTCTATTCCCAGGAAAGAAAAAGCTGAAGAATCCTTAAGACAAGCAGAGGGTACACACATCACAAATTATTTTAGGATACAATTAGAACAGAGCATATGTCACGAGTGCTGATTATAATAAGGAAAAAAACAATCAAACCTGAAACCAGTACCCTCACTGAATTCTTGGAGCATATTTGTGTTGCCAATAAACATTTAATGTTACCATTTTCACAGACACTGTGCAAAGGCAAAACCTGGAGAATGAGAAGCTCAAAACAGAAAATAAATCACTCAAAGAGGATCTGCAGAAAACTCAGGTGAGGTTCTTTGAAGTTACCGCTGTGATTTAAAGCATTGTTCGGTCCAAACAAAAGTTGTGCATTATTTTTCAGAATACTGGCTTCTTAAAGGGATAGTTCACCCAAAAAGGAAAATGTTTATCTGCTTACCCCCAGTGCATCCAATATGTAGGTGTCTTTGTTTCTTCAGTAGAACACAAATGAAGTTTACCTTCAACTGTTGCAGTCTGCCAGTCATAATGCCAGTCATAAAAACATGCTTAGACAACATGCACAAAAACCCTGCTGCTCATGACGACACATTGATGTCTTAAGACACGAACCGATCGGTTTCTGTGAGAAACCAAACAGTAATTTTTTTTTTTTACCTCATATCCAGACGCATCTCATCTAGTGACGCATCTCTCTCTCTATATATATATATAGAGAGAGAGAGAGAGAGAGAGAGACCTTACTCTCACAGACCTTTGACCTTACTCTCACAGAAACCGATCGGTTCGTGTCTTAAGACATCAATGTGTCGTCACGAGCAGCAGGGTTTTTGTGAATGTTGTCTAAGCATGTTTCTTTTTACTCTCACAGAATTGTTACCCATTCACATGCATTATGACTGGCAGACTGCAACGGTTGGAGTTAAAAACATCTTCATTTGTGTTCTACTGAAGAAACAAAGACACCTACATCTTGGAACTATCCCTTTAATGCAAGTTAATGTACCACCTTAGATTGCCTCTAATGTTAATATAGTATTTAGAGTTAATATACTATTAGGGATGCACGATATATCGGCAAAATATCGTTATCGTCCGATAAATGATTCATTTTTTTATGTTATTGTTATCAGTCTGATAAGAAAATTTGACAGATATAGTCAAGCCGATACATGATGAATTATTTCCTTCAGCTGAGACAGACGCGATGTCCACCATGATGGGTTTGAATTGCTCTAAATATGATTGGGATCACTTTGAAAAGGAAAATACAGTTATGTGCAACATGTGCGGCGCAAGTCTAACATGTAATCTACATAAAATGATAATGAGAATACGGCTGTAAAAGAACGCTGTGTTTCAGCACGCTGTTGTGGGAAGCGACCACAACGCATTCTGACCAGCACAAGTTCGCCTGTGCATTCGCGTCATTTTAAGCATATGTAATTCGTAATATTATGTTTTTGTAGTAAAAACATCTGATTAATGTCATACAGGATGAATTTCGTTAAATCAATAACCCGCAGTGCTTCATTGTACAGGTGATCATCTTCAGTTTCAACGCTTGCTCTCAAACAGAGTTATAGGCCTTTACCTGTGCGTGATTTTGTGCTAATAAAAGTTGTAATATTATTTATTTTGTATAAATATCTGATTGTTCTCATATATGATGTGTTTAGTTGTTAATTAACCTTCGAAGCGCTTCAGTTTACGGTTGTTCGTTCATTCTCTCCAGCTTTAGCGCATGCTCTCAAACAGCAACATTTATTTTATAGACAAGACTAATATTAAAGATTATGATGGTGATCAATGATGGTGACGCGTCATTGCTTGTCACGTGACACACCGCAACAGTGCTGAATGAATGAATCTGCTTTTGTCATTTTTTTTTATTATTCAAAATATTTCCAAATGTGTTAGCTATGACATGAAATATCTGATATTCCGATTGTCATGCAAGTGGAAGTATATTGTTGTTTAAACACCTTTATAATGATCGCGTTTGTTTGAGCTGTATGCCCGATGGGCGCCGCCGTGTTAGTTTGTGCCACAGACGCAGTTCAGAGAATCGGATCTGTTGGATTTACAACACGTGAATTCATCCACTTCTCCCGAAATACTTAAAAGTAAATGGCTGGTGAACTGGGAATAGAATAGAGTAAACATTGAAGTTACTTACACAATGTGTATCTGTTATGAATAAAACGTATCATTATTACCTCTTTCATAGACATCAGTGTGTAATTTATGTTAATGTTGATGACTTGTTCTTAAAAATAAAACTATACTTTCCACTTTATTTTTCTGAGAAATGCTTGGTTTTCACCGAACACGTAGTCATATCGTATTGTATCGATATCGAGATATCTGGCATGAAAATCGAGATATGAAATTTTGTCCATATCGTTCAGCCCTAATTCACAGTGCATTACCTAATGTTAACAGACACTGGATCTGAAAATGTTGAGATTAACATGCACTAAAATTAATAAATCCTGTTGAAGTATTGTTCATTCATTGTTGGTTAACTAATGCTAACAATATTAAACCTTATTGTAAAGTGTTACTACCATTTTTTTTTTAATATAAAGTAAGTTGACCATAGGAGTTTAAAATTAATTTGAAAAGGTAAGGAATCTTACACTGGTTCAAATAGGCTACTGTACTGTATAGTTTTGATTTATGTTGAAGTGTTGGGGACATGACTTTTAACGGTGAGCCTTTTGTTTTTGTAATCAGGCTCTCAAAGTTTATAAAATTTGTATTTAGATTTATCGGCCAATATATCGGTTATCGGCTTTCAAATATAAAGAGTTATTGGTATCGGCCAAAATGTTCATATCGTTGCATCCCTATATACTATCTGTCTTTTGTCTCTTTGTTTTTCATTTCATTGATTGTGTCATAGTTTTTAGATTTTTCATTTTCTGACCTATTTTTGGGTTTCTTTATGTCAAGGATTCTCTCAGAAAATATTTTCAGACCGCTGAGGAACATGAGAATCTCAAATTGGAGAATGCCAAGACACTGATTATGTAAGTCCCACCAGGTCTATTTTAGAAATTTGTAATTGTTCACAAATCACAATGATAAATGCTTGTCCAGTTGTTATTGATATATACTTATGTTTTTTAGTGTTAAATTGGCCATTGATCTTCAGAAAAAATAAATAAAAAATGTTTTAATAGTTGTCCTTTTTTCTCCTCAGGAAAGGAAACCTTGAGAATGAACTTTTGGTGCTAAAAGGTATATTCAAGATCTTATACATTAATCACATAAAACTGCATTTCTAATATCCTTACCTATGTTCCAGCAAATGGTTTTGTGCACTATATAGATTTGGAGATAAAATCTGAATTAAAGTCTAATTGTGTTTATTTGTACACAGAGACAAAATTTAAACAGGACAATGAAATTGGTGTTCTAAACAATGAGAAGAGAAGACTTGAAGAAATGCTGTACACAACACAGGTTTAAGTTTTTCTGTAATAATTTATATCGTCTGGTGAAATGTAAAGTAAAAGTAAGCCATATTCATTCATTATGATTTTTTTTCTTTACTGTTTTCAGCAAGCACTGAACAAACTTGAGAAGGAGTTCAACAAAGGTACGAGTTGTGCATACAAACACCTAGTACCTACACCTAGTATATTAAATGTTTTCAGTCATTAAACAAAATTATTTTTATCTTAGAAAAAAAGAGTATGTCTTCTCAAACAGATGCAGAGCCACTAATTGACAAAGGTATGCATTGTTTATAACTGTTAGACACTCAATTGTTCAATTAAATTCCTAGATAATTAAAAGAAAACATCTGGATAGCATTGGAGTTGAGACTGTTTCCTTTTCAGGCAAAGTCAGAATGCTGCTGGAAGAGCTCTGGCATTGTGTGGAAACTTCATCCCAAACGCAAGAAAAATTGTTTATTGCTGGTAATAATTATTGCGTTGATTAAAGCTGCAGTCCGTAGCTTTTTTGGGTTAAAAATTATCCAAAATAAATTTGAGCAAGTACATAACCAGCCAATGTTCAAAACGATCTGCTTACCTTAGCTCGATTTACAACGGTAAGCTTGTAATAATGTTTTTTATTCCAGTGGTACTGGTGGATTTCCGTGGGAGATTCGAGCATATCTTTGCGTCATTGCGTCATATTTGAACACATCAATAAGAAGTCCCGGCTAGTAGGCTATATAGCGTGTGAGGCTGTTAGAGGTGGAGATTTATAGTCTTTTCTCACAGTGCTTGATATAATTAAACTTATCAATTTGATAGCAGATCCAGAAAGGTTGAAACCTCAATCAGTGACAGTGACATCTGGAGATTCGCCCGTTGTAAAATGCAAAAGACTTTGGACTTTCAGAATGACTACAGAAAGAAGAGAGACTTCAACCGATCCAAAACAAGAATAAAAAGGGCTTTTGAAAGGTGGTGTTAACTCCGTGCTTTGAAGGGGTTCAAAACGGATGCAGAGACATTTTTTTTTCTGCTGAACATGTCAGACATTTCAGTGGTTATTATGTAACAGTATCTAGGGTTGTAACGGTATGAGATTTTCACGGTATGATAATTGTTTCAGAAAATATCACAGTTTCAGGGTTTACGATATTAAAAAATCTTTGTTTTGCTCTGTTTATTATTATTATTATTATTATTAGAAATAATTCTGCATCACAGAAATAAAATGGCTTTAAAGTTATAAACAGAACATCTTTATCTACACAGAAGGATGGTGTTCACGAATATGGGAGAACATGTTCGACGTATTTCCTGCTTTTGCAGCCACTCTTCGTGCAAAGTGGATAACCATCTTCAATGAAAACCCTGCGTTCGTTTTTCAGATACCCAAAGTATTCCCATACTGCAGATTTTTTGGCTACACTTTGGATTCCCATACTGCATACAACTTTTTTTGGTTGGGGGACAGGGCTCAATGCCAGTCGGGCCAGTGGTTCAAATTTTTACTTGCCCCACCACAAAAAAAGTAGTAAATAATATAAAATAGGCCTAGTTATTGTTTTTGATCCATGTAACCTTAATAAAAAAGGTTGACTCCAAAAGCCTAACTCATAATTTAAAAAAAAATATATTGATAAAGATAGTCTCTAATTTTTCATAGATCTAAACTAGATTTTCAGGTAGGCTACAGAAATAGTAATCAAATGTAAAATATCACTGCATAGTCTTAATTGTATAAATATAGATTAACCCTTATTAAAGTTATTCAGTCAAGAGCAGTGTGAATCTTTTGTCATCTCATCTTTTATGAGAAACCATGCTTCCCGAATATTTTCCGGATTTCCCTGTTTTCATTGTTATACGCTAGGTAGGGGGCGCTATTACGCTTCTCCTGAACGTGTACAGAATCTCCTGCTCAAAACACAGGCGAAGAAGAAACATAAACAAGCTCTCTCCTATAAGCAGAGGCATATGAATAATAATGCGATCATCAGCAATAAACTAAATTAAATTAAACAATAAACTAAACATCTAAATTAAAACGGCTGTGTTATTGAATGAAATGTCGACCCAGGATGAGTTGTAGGACTGTGAAGCTTGGACTCCATCTACTCCATTTGTGTTTTGATCAATCATCATTCTGAATCTGATCTGGATGTAACGTTAGTCTGGATGTAAGGTGATTTTTCTCAGCTTTTTTCATGAAACTAACCCTAACCCTAACATTCAAGTGTTGATGATAAACATGATGCTAGAATTTCACTGACATATTTCATGTTTATATCTATTTAAATTACATAACTGACTATGTTTGCGATGCTAATCGACAAGACAATAATTTTGACATAATTTTGTGTGAATATTCGCACGCTGTGAGACGCGTGGGTACGCTTAAGCTAGTGTTGCTGTGCCTTAGACACTTTCTCGTCTATGTGCACTTGAATATTTAAATTATCAACTGATGCAGCACTGGCCAGAGCGGGCAAGTGACAGTTCCGTCAACTGGCCTGAGTGTCTTTCAAAATGGCCCCGGGCAATCGGGCAGTCCTTATTGTTGAGCCCTGGGGGGCAGAGATTTGAATTTGTAACCTCTGGCTCTGACATTTTCTCAGCTGTACATGTATGAGTGGAGTCTAAGCAGTGACGTGTAATGAAGTTGCATATGCGCAGTAGCGTAGGTGAGATCTGCTTTTTTTCCGTGAATAACTGCAGTTGCAGATTTCAAACAGTGATGGCGACAAAGAGGAAAAACTATGGACTGCAGCTTTAAGCAAAATTTTACTTTGCTGAAATTAATTCATTGTCAAGTCACAGAGCTTAATTCTGATGAAGAGGTGATGCATATTTCTTTTACAGGGGAAGAGGCAACACTCTTGAAAAGCCAACTTAAAAGAATAACACTGCCTAACAGACCTTTAGTTTCCCATCCATCTCCAGAGAGTCCCAGTCCAGAAGCTCCTCCAGTGATCAGTAGGCTTAAATCATCACCTCAAAAACTGAAAAAGCAGAATAATGACCAACAGTTCTGTACACCAAGTAGAAAAAGGAAAGTAAGTTCAGATATGCTTGAGCATGTGAACACTTGGACTGATGATGCCGGTAGACCTTCACTAAAGGAAATAACAGATGGAGACTTCTTACATGGAGATTATTTTATGGATTTGCAGGGCATCAAAGAGTGGTTTAAGCCTTTGCCCACAGCTTTATCACCTGTGCATAGTCCTTCGATAGAGCTGGTGAGTGAACATTTGTGTTTCCATTACATTGTAATGCTCAAGTGATTTTAAGTTGTAGTGCCATTAGTGATTTTTCAGAGATGCGGACTTAAGTCTTATGGTGCGTCCCAATTCGCATACCATCCGTCCCAAATCGTATTATGTCGAAAAGAGTATTCCAAAGATACCAGGATGTAGGGCTGAACGATTAATTGCATTTGCAATAATATTGCGATGTGATAAAACACTTTTTTTTTTTTCTTTAACCGCATAGGCTGTGATTACACTCTGGTCATGTGACACGTGAGAGTAAAACAGTCTGCAGAAGAAGCATCAACTTGGCATGTCTAAAGGGAAGAACACAAACACACCACTTGATCCATAAAATAATATTTCATAATGTTCAGAAAGGTTAAACCGGATTACAGTGACATTTGCGGGCTTCATTGCACAGGATATGGGCTGTGAGAAAAATGTTACAGTATTTTCCTTACAAATGCTCTACAAAGTCTTAATTTATGTTGTTTGCAATCCAGTGTGCTTATATATTAAAAATAGGAAACTCACTGACAGAAGGCTTTCGGTTTCAAATGCTTGCGCCACGTCCTTGTGAAGAGTGCTCGCGCATGTGGCTGTGGGCATCTTAAAATGCTTTTATGATGCAAAGTTAATGTAAACACAGTCAGTAATGTCTTAATGAATTAAACCACATATTTTAAGAGATCTATTCTGTGCATTTGCATTAGTGTTAATACAGATCTCCCGCTGTCTATGATGTCTTCATTAATAATCAAGCAGCAGTAAAGATGAGAACTATGTATAATATGTAACTATGTAAAAAAATAAAAATAATGTGAAATTAAGGTTTATTAATAAGATTAAATAATAAAAAAGTTCTATAATGGTTTTGGAATCAAATTGTGAGATACCTAAAGATTCCCATCATTACTATTTAATTTATTGCTTGTCTTTGTTGAATAATACAGAAGATAAAAAGCTTAAAAATAATCGCATATTAAATTGCAATTAGATTATTTTCCAAAATCGTTCAGCTCTACCCAGATGGTCTACTATTTCCGAAGTGCAGATAGACGTGTATTCTAATGGTTGATATTGCCCACAACCCATTGCGAGTTGACTACAAACACGGATAAAAAGTGTAAAAAAACTACAAACATGACTGATGTGCAAGTCCGACAATTAAGTTGAGAGGTTTAGGTGAAGAGGCTTGATCAGTATTTAACGTGACAAAAATATATTTATTCAATGTTATCCACATATGTAACCTGCAACCGGTTTGTGAACTTTTGTAATGATTGGCCATTAACTTTAAAATGCATCTTTTTATATTTAAACTGCAAACACATGAGGAGAGTATCCACATTAAAGACCCACAAATGGCAGATCAAATTGCTACAAACTACTATTCTCTCCAATAAGGTAGGAAGTTAAATTGAATGTGGAGGATTTTAACTGTAAAGATGATTAACAGGGCACTTTAAACAGTGACGGCAGAGTCCATTAAAGATGATGAAGTAGCATGTCCCAAAGCTTGCATACTCTTCTGCTACATGCTCAAAAGTACATACTTTTTCTTCACAAAAAGAGTACATACTTTTAGGTCGTAGTTATAAGTATGCGAATTGGGATGCAGCAATGGTCTTTTACTTGGCAAATATTAAAATACATCCGACTTGAATTTGGCTTCATTTGACTATTTTTGACTACGCTTGGACTTCAGCTGATAACTAATAATTGCTTCTGAACCTTTCTATTGAGATCAGATTAGATATGTTGAGAAAGCATCAAATGTGCATTGTGGAGAAAAAATATAAATAAAGTTTCATACCCACACCAGAGGACAGTTGCATGAACATAGTCATTATATTAAGATCTAGTTTCATCCACTAGCAGTTAGTCAAGCGGCATTTAGTCTTTGCGGATCAAATTAAGCCAATCTGCGTTCTTATGTAACTGATTTAAATAAGTTAGTAAAAGGAAAACCAATTGATGTCTTAACTTATGAGACTGGTCTTAACGGTGTATGCAACCGGCCCCAGTTATATTCAGCACACGGAAATTGTGCTGTAGAATTTAAAAATCCAAGTGTTGCATGTCATCTCAAAAATAGTGTTATTCATGGAGATTTAACAAACAACAATTTTGTTGCCTAAGGCAATTAATTAAATCCTTGTAATCAGAGGTGTTAAAAGTATTCATTCATTACTCAAGTAGAACGCAAGTTGACGCAAGTGGAAGTGTCTCTACTTTTATTTACTTTTGTTTTATACAAACTATTCAATCAACTAGCACAAACTATGCATCATTTCAAAGCTAAAATACTCAAGATTCATGTTCTGAACTCGTTTGTGCAGTAAAGACACCAGAGAGGAAAGGGTTAAATGAAACGCTGAAGCACTAGTTATTTAAACATTAGCATAATAAACACGGTGCTCATCTTTCATCTCATATCGTGCACATCAGATCGGACAAATCCAAAAAACAGCATAAATGTCAGTGTAAGAGTCCACTCTTCAAAATGCATCCAACTTTCTAATCCAAAACAATTAAAAAATTAGTAAAAAAAAAAAAAAAAAAATACTGCTTTGAATTCATGAGCGTATTGAGTTAGAGCAATCAATCATGTCCATTTTCAATGAAATAGCGATTCTTATCAGTTTCTGTATGATCTCCCCTGTACTTTGGACTCTTCCTCTCATATTAAACCCTCACAGGTCTCTCTGCTTCAATCACAGGCTTTCTAATGAGTCATCATAAAGGAAACGCATTACTGGCTCCACCAGGTGTCAGTCAAAGCACCCATGGTTTTCGTTGGATTAGTGTTGCACGATATACCGGTACTAGAAAAGTATTGCAATACCTTGCTATACAAATGGTACGATATGGAATTTTATTAGTACCGGTACTTTACGAAGGACAGTGCGTTAATAAGAGCTGTATTTATTTGTGTCGATGTGTGACAGCAGGAGTCAGGATGTGTGTGCAGAGCTCTGCTTCCACCGTTCACTAAACATTGGAAACAGAAGAGTTAAATATGCGCAGCGCATGACAAAGAAAACAACAGCAATTTGCGCGGATGAGAAAATATAGCTGCCGGACTATGACCTGAAGTGTGAGCACACGCCTTTCAGACAACATGCGATCGCGATTCAGATCTTTCGGATTATGGGTTTCAATGGTCAAAAATATGTAAAAATGCATATCCTGGCGAGTATTCAGGTAAACACAGTCTGGGGATGTCTTTAGTGGACGTGTACAGTTGAGGTAATTGGATCTGTGTTAAACCGGATCTAATATTCTGTGTGATTAATGTTAATCAAACAACAATGAAAAATAGAAAACCACCCCATGATTGGCTAAACAATTTTAATATATTCATTAAGAATCAGTGTATAGTTAATTTATTGAGTGAAGACTAAGCAGTTTTTTTTTTTATTTGATTATTTAATTTCTTTCTTGACTGTTAAAAAGACCTATAGCTGAAAAATAAAGCACTGCATTTTTAGCTTATTTTTAAAAACAAAGATAAAATAAAAAGAATTGCAATAAGAAGAAATGACCAAAAACCAGGGCAGGAACATGCTGGCCAAGGGAGTTTTTAGTTTTATATAAATATATAAAACTATGAATAATAAGTTCTGTTGTCATATTCAATTACTTTTACGGGGTGGTTTTTTGACCGTGATATCGATTTAGTATCGGTATCGAGGTATTTTAGTTTGGTATCGTATCAAAGTCATAATTTTGGTATCAATGCCTAGCCAATGCCTTGCCGGCAAAGGTTTGATTGTTGGACGTAGTAACCATTATCTTGCTCAGTGTTTGTAAACATGGAATGAATATTCCTCTGCTTATCGTGTCCATGGCACTGGCACGTGCCTGCCAGATTGCGCAACACCACTGCAGTGACGGGCGCAGACTCTATGACAGACTGTTTTTATCAACTAAATTCGTTTTTTACTCTTTGTAAATTCTGTAAATAGTTGATTTAGTTTTTCAGTTACTGTGAATCCATTATAATTAGTAGTTTATTGCAGATTTATTTGAAAGAAAAACTACTCTTTACAATTACAAATGTTTTGAAATAAGTGGCCTTTTTGAAAGGACGCCGTGACTTTTCTTGACATAAAAGCTCACAGAAGCTACATTTCTGAGAGAATCATCCTCATATTTGAATCAAAACATGATCAGACATTCAGTTTTATATTTAGGTTATTTTCAGGCTCTTAACATTAAAGTTTATAAAGTGAATAATATATATATAAAAAAAACGATTACTACTTTGAGCAATTTGTACTACTTTGAGCAATTTGTACTACTTTGAGCAATTATGTCTCTTGGGTAACAACATTTGAAGTGCCTAGGTTAAAATAAGACCAGATTTATGAATATAGACCATAGGGTTTGAGAGCTGCAGACATTGTCATTTGGGTATGTCGTTTTCAGAAAATTCTCAAAAATAGGGGCGCATGTTAAGAGGTTAAGTTCATTTTTTTTCTCATAAATGTACACACAGCACCCCATATTGAAAGAAAAACACAGAATTGTTGACATTTTTGCAGATTTATTAAAAAAGAAAAACTGAAATATCACATGGTCCTAAGTATTCAGACCTTTTGCTTCGTATTTAGTAGATGCACCCTTTTAATGTAATACAGCCATGAGTGTTTTTGGTAAAGATGAAACAAGTTTTTCACACCTGGATTTGGGGATCCTCTGCCATTCCTCCTTGCAGATCCTCTCCAGTTCTGTTAGGTTGGATGGTTATCGTTGTTGGACAGCCATTTTCAGCTCTCTCCAGAGATGCTCAATTGGGTTTAAGTCAGGGCTCTGGCTGGGCCATTCAAGAACAGTCACAGTGTTGTTGTGAAGCCACTCCTTCGTTATTTTAGCTGTGTGCTTAGGGTCATTGTCTTGTTGGAAGGTGAACCTTCGGCTCAGTCTGAGGTGAGGTCTTGAGCACTCTGGAGAAGGTTTTCGTCCAGAATATCCCTGTACTTGGCTGCATTCATCTTTCCCTCGATTGCAACCAGTCGTCCTGTCCCTGCAGCAGAAAAACACCCCCACAGCATCATAATAATAATAATAATAATAATGAATTTTATTTGTAATGCACTTTACATTTCTACATTTCTATCTCAAAGTGCTACAGAGCATCTAGAAGTACAATACAAATCACAGTAAAAAATATTTTAAACTATTTAATAAACTATTCAAGAAAAACTATTTAAAACACATTCAGTGGAAAGCTTTAGTAAAAAGATATGTTTTTAGGTTTCTTTCAAAAACATCTGTGGTCTGTGGGAGCCTCAGGTAGTCCGGGAGGGTATTCCACAGCCTCAGAGCAGACGATGAAAAGGCCCTACCGTCCAAGCTGCAAAGTTTTGTTCTGGGAACATGGATGGTGTTTGTGTTAAAAGAACGAAGTGTGCGTAGGGATGTTGGGTGGGTGAGAAGTTCCTGTAGGTAAAGGGGGCATGTCCTTGAATACACTGGTGGGTGAGGAGTGTTGCTTGCGCACCCTCATCAAGATCCTGGCCGCGCTGTTTTGGATGTGCTGCAGTCGCTGTATGCTTTTGCCAGAGATCCCGATGAGGAGTGCATTACAGTAGTCCAGCCTGGAGGAGACAAAGGCATGGACGAGCTTCTCTGCATCTGCCAGGCTGAGTGTTGGACGGAGTTTGGCGATGTTCTTGAGGTGGAAGAATTATGTCTTACAAAGGTGATTGATATGGTTGTCAAAGGTGAGGTTAGAATCCATTTTGACACCCAAATTATTGACAGATGTGGAAAGGGAGATTTTGTGGCCAGAGAAAGTGATACTGGTGATACAGAGCGAAGCTGATGTGGTGTACCAATCAAGATAGTATCTGTTTTGGAGCTGTTTAACTGAAGGAAGTTGAGCTTCATCTACGTCTCTATCTCCTCCATGCAGGTGGTCAGTGTGGATGTTGGAAAGGGAGCAGAAGAAGTGGGGGTTGTCTTGATATACAGCTGTGTGTCATCAGCATAACAATGGAACGATATACCATGTCTGCTAATGATTTTGCCAAGGGGGAGCATGTAAACAGAGAAAAGTGTGGGACCCAGCACAGAGCCCTGAGGAACCCTGCAGGTGACACTATGGGTGAGTGATTTAGCTTTGCCCAGGGCAACGTACTCAGTTCTGCCAGTAAGGTATGAAGTAAACCATTTGAAGACATTTCTTGAGAGTCCAATGGTGTATTTCAGCTGGTGGAGGAGAATGTTTTTCCAGAACCTTTGATAGGAATGGCAGATTTGAAATAGGCCTGTAGTTGGAGAAATATCTGGATCCATCCTTGATTTTTTTCAGTAGAGGTCTGATGACAGCTGTCACCACCATGCTTCGCTGTTGGGACTGCATTGGGCAGGTGATGAGCAGTGCCTGGTTTTCTCCACAAATACCACTTAGAATTAAGGCCAAACATTTCTATCTTGGTTTCATTAGACCAGAGAATCTTATTTCTCACCATCTTGGGGTCCTTCAGGTGTTTTTTTAGCAAACTCCATGCAGGCTTTCATGTGTCTTGCACTGAGGCTGCAGTGATGGTTGACTTTCTACAACTTTCTCCCATCTCCCAACTGCATCTCTGGAGCTCAGCCACAGTGATCTTTGGGTAGCCTGGTTAAAACTAGACCATTCTCAGTAGTAACTGAGTTATAGTCTGGCAAAGCTTCATAGACAAATCATTTCCAAAGGGGCGTCACCAACGGACGTTGCTCAAATGCCTCTGGGCGCAATTGGATAGACCTAAATCCAATCAAATCGATGAAGATGACGTATGCAGAGCGACGGAGAAACATCTGAGACTATTTTTTTAAATGTAAACAAAAAGAGGCTGGGTGTTTTATACTTAGTTTTATTATATATATATACGATAATCAATGTAGGCCAAGCTACGCGTTGCCTGAAGCACATTTGTGTGGCTATTATGTTTAAGATTTTTCTTATTATTATTAAATGAGGCAGTGGTATTTTATGACATTTCGTATGCATCCGTGACTAGACAAGTTTGACTCCCGAGGACGGGAGGACACTAGTCAGCCTACTCTGCTAATGGACAAGCAGCGTTCTTGACAGTACCACTCAGTATATAATTGTATATTTTAGGCCACAATAAAACGAAATATATGATAAAACACCACTCTGCCTCTTTTCATTTTCATAAAAACATTTTTTTAACATATTTTAGCCACACAAATGTAGTGCAGGCAATGCATATTATCTTCAATTCATGTATATAATAAAACGAAATATAAATCAACCTGGTCTCTCTTCGTTTACATAAAAAAAATAAAGAAATATGTGTGCATATATAGGCTATGATTATCACTGTAATACAATGAAATAGGAAATAAAACACAACCCAGTCTCTTTTTGTTAAATGTCAGTTTGTGTGATCAATAGCCATTATAAAAGTAAAAGGTATAAGAAGCTATACAATAAATAAAGCAATTCAGTCAAACAAAGTCAGCGCCAGGAGACTACAACAAGTTTAAAGGTGCCCTAGAATGATTTGAAACAATATTTTAAATTGTTCTCTATGTTCGCTGTGTGTGTGGCTTATTTAAGGGCAAAAATTGTCCAGATACAGTTTTACAGTTCCATTTACAACCTTAGAAATTGTGCCCAGGATGTAATGCTCGGTTTTTGCCTTATTTGGAAGTGTCATGAATATTACTGATAAGCTCTGCTCTGATTGGCTTATTTCAGCAGCTCACACAAGTGCAGTTGTTCAGCTAGCTAACACAATCACAAACAGCACAACCAGCTCATGATCCTGACTCCTGACAGAACACAGATCGACTAAATGACACTTTAAGCAGAACATCTCAAATGGAGATCCCTCAAATGCAGCTTACTTGTTTATTGGTGTTTTCAGATCACGCGTGATATGGTTGCCTGATTGGACATGTTTAGGTAAAACACCGGATAGATTAGGCAAGGCAAGTTTATTTATATAGCACATTTCATACACAATGGCAATTCAAAGTGCTTTACGATGGCAATTCAAAGACGTTTGTTTACCTGCAGAACTCCCGATGATTCGGCTGCAGTTCCGCCTGACATTGAACATGGGCTAGCATATGCAAATGTTGGGGGCGTACATATTAATGACCCCATCGATTGCATCATTGATGGCTATATGTTGAGATTCGCCTATTTTTCTGTGGTGTTTTTCACAACCAAGATTTACATATGAAGGAGGAGGCAATGGTGTTTGAAACTCACTATATGTGATTTCCATGTGATGAACTCTTGTTATTGATTAATGAAGGCGGAGATCAGCCATTAGATCTACACAAGACGAATCATATCTTACGTTTAACCACTACAGAGACATCAGAGCCAGCGGCAGACGGCAGAAGGACTAGCCTAGGAAAGACTGTTCTCCCGGGGCTTAACGAGCGCTGAGCGCCACTGATCCACTGGAGCTCACAACTCCGAAAACGGCACATCAAATTTTCAAAAAGGCGCTCTTTATAAATAAACCACAGATTTGAGCTTTAAACAACTGAAAAGGACTTAAAACGATATTTTGTGAAACATTAACACTACCAGAGGATTCTCGCTTAGACCCAATCATTTAGCCACCAAAGGAGCAAGCTGCTATTTTGCGAATCCATTTTCGAAGGATTTTGCGAAGGCTTCGAGTGTTGTTCTTTGCTTGGATTTTAACGAAAAGGAAAAGTTTAAATTGCTTAAAACAGACGCAATAGCTGATTCGAACGAGTGATGTTCCACGGCGGCATCCATCTTTGTAATATACAAAATCTGCTTCACCATCACTGCGCTGTCGTCATCGTGTAAAGCCCGCCCCAACGTTTCTGATTGGTGCCGTGATTTCGAGGGATTAGAAATGGGCGTGAATGGGCTCTTTGCCAGACTACTTGCAGAGCAAATCTAAATTTGCCGGAAGTTGTCTGGGTTTTCCCAGGCTAATCTTTGGGTTCTTCTTTACCTCTCTCACCAAGGCTCTTCTCCCCTGATAGCTCCATTTGGCTGGACGGCCAGCTCTAGGAAGGGTTCTGATTGTCCCAAATGTCTTCCATTTAAGGATTATGGAGGCCACTGTACTCTTAGAAACCTTAACTTTTTTTGTAACCTTGGCCAGATCTGTACCTTGCCACAATTCTGTCTCTGAGCTCTTCTGGCAGTTCCTTTGACCTCATGATTCTCATTTGCTCTGACATGCACAATGAGCTGTAAGGTCTTATATAGACAAGTGTGTGTGGCTTTCCTAATCAAGTCCAATCAGTATAATCAAATACACCTGGACTCAAATGAAGGTGTAGAACCATCTCAAGGATGATCAGAAGAAATGGACAGCACATTTGTTAAATATATGAGTGTCACAGCAAAGGGTCTGAATACTTAGGACCATGTGATATTTCAGTTTTTCTTTTTTAATAAATCTAAAAAAATGTCAACAAATCTTTGTTTTTCTGTCAATATGGGGTGCTGTGTGTACATTAATGAGAAAAAAAAATAACTTAAATGATTTTAGCAAATGGCTGGAATATAACAAAGAGTGAAATATTTAATGGGGTCTGAATACTTTCCGTACAAGTGTCCAAGTGGAAACTGCCAAAATGCATAATTTATTGAAACTACAGTACATCCGTGAAGCGCACAGACCATAACACACTTAGCAAAGTCAAAACTGATTAATGCAGTCAAAACGCGCTTAATGAATGAGCGCGTCTGCCTGCTGATCGCTGATTGGCTGAAAGTGTGTGCTCGTCGGCTGCAATTCGCCCGATCTTGCAACACTTGCTGAATCCGAAATCGCCCCCCTAAACCCTCATTCACTATTCCCTACGTTAGTCCACTATTACAGTTCACTTGAAGGAGTGAATGAAAACGAGTGCCTGAAGTCGGACAGCCGTTGTGTGTACATCGGCTGCACACTTGTTATTGCGGTGCAATGTGGGATTGAGTGGACTCGAATATGTCCACTATGGTTTCGGACAGCACTACAAATGGCTGTCCCCTCAAATAGTATCTGTACTTTCTACTCCTTACATTTAAAAAAATAGCCTCATTACTCCTTTCATTTCGGCTTGTTAAAAAACTATCCAGATAAAACGCATCATCTGAAATAGTGCCCTATTTGGGTATAGGGGGCGATTTCGGATTTTGCCATTGTGTGTGATTTGTGTCAGGTGCAGACGCAATGGATCGCGTACAAACCAATAGGGTGTCGGAATGGTATTGTTTATACTTCTCATCCAACCACAATCAAATTCATTCTATCCGGATGACGCGATTTTGTCTAGATAGTTTTTTAACAAGCCGAAATGAAAGAGGAGTAATGAGGCTAATTTTAAAAAGTAAACAGTAGAAAGTACAGGTAATTGCCTGAAATACGGAATAAAAAGTAAAAGTAAAGAAGTAAAAAGTAAAAAAAAACTTGAAGTAAAAAGTCGGCTGAAAAATAATTACTCCAGTAAAGTATAGATACCTAAAATTTCTACTTAAGTAAGGTAACAAAATATTTGTACTTCGTTACTTGACACCTCTGCTTGTAATGCTTGCTTGTAAAATGTAACTGTAATAATGTTTCCTGTCTGGCCAGTAGTGTTATAGTATAACACTTTTAATTTGTTCTTTCAGCTCATTGTGAATGATGACCAACCAATGTCCGATACTGAACTGGAATATCTATCAAATCATGAAAAACCAGAAACACTGTCAAGCTTGCATAAAGATGTTCTTCAAAACAACGAAAAATTAGAACCTCCAAATATTAAGGATCAGAAGTTGTTACTAAAAGAAGTGGAAAAAACTTCTGTACTTTTGTCCCCAAACACTCATGCAAGATCAGCTGTAACTGATCATTTAGATCTTGAAAACACTTTGTCTGACAGCCAACACATGGAGGTAGAGAATGTGTTTGAGGTAACGCATGGCTGTGAGGACAACACTCAGAGTCAAACTGCAAAGTCAGATATAGAAAATGGACACTTAGAAAGTGACACCACACAAAGTGTGGTAGAGCTGAATCAAAATGTTGACCGAACACAATTGGAGGATACAAAAATCACTAATAATCTTAAAAATCTGTCAGAAAATTTAGATCCTCAGCAGGATATAAAGTCTGACCTAGTGCACACAAATTCTATTGAATCTACAGAAAGCAAAACATCTCAGCTACAGCCCAATGTGACATTGGAAGCAAATGTCAAGAGCATTTCAACACTTGTTAACTGTTGTCAGTTAGACAGTATTGACCATAAGGAATCACCTCTAGAAATGAAGACTGTTGCAGATATATCAACACATGACATTCAGAAAAGACTGTCTGAAAAGGATGGTCAATCTGAAGATAGTTCTGAGAATAATGGTTCAACGCCTACAGAAGATCAGAAAGGTTTGGATGCAGGAGAAAATGGAAGTTCAAGACCCTCAAAAGCTGAAGAATCGTCATCAGAAGATGGATTTTCTGGTTTGAAGAGAAAAGTTAGGGGTATTCACTCAAGGTCAGAAGGAAGAACCCCCCCAGAAGAGTTGGACAATGTTTCTGGGAATAAGCAGTTTTCCACTGCAAAGCAAATGTCCAGAGATGAGCCTCAGGAATTGCTTTCTGAGAATGGAGCGCTCTCTCACTCTGGACTTTCCACAGAAATCATGCATTCTGAGGATGAAAGAGATGCTGAACAGCCAGAAAATGACAAGACTGTTCAAAATGTGTGCAGGTTACTAAATCAAGACAATAACCCTAAGGATACTGAAGAAAATGATTCCGTGATCCCAAGAAAAACACCAGTGCAAATTAATACTGAATCTCAGCAGGCAGAGGAGATATCAAATAATGCCTATAGCCCTGGTGTCAAAAATTTGGTCAGTGATGTTTATAACCACAAGGAAACATCAGGAGATTCTGTAGTAGATGGTCTTGGGGATACCAGCACACCATCCCAAGGTACTCTGGAGGCAGAATATTCTACCATTGAAAAAGTTGACAATATTTCACTTCCAGGTCTCCACACCAAAACTATTACACCAACCTCATGTTTATCTCTTGGAAGGGTTCGAACAGAGATGGGTCCACCCCTACCTCCAGTGGTTATGCCACTGACTGCTACTCCTCCAAGGTTTGTAAAACATCACACTCCTTTAAAGCCTACTTCAGTATCTTCAGGATTACTAACAGATGGACCAAAGTCACCTAAGACGATACTGTCAGTGCCTGTTATTGATTCAGCCCTTCCAGATGCCTCAATGTCTCCGTGCTTGACCACTCTGTCACCATCTTGTGGAGTTCCCTCCTCACCACTTCAGTTTGGATCAGCTACTCCAAAACATGCTGTTCCGGTCCCAGGACGGCTCCCATCATCTGCCTTATCTTCCTCCCCTCCTGCCACTTCTCAGGAAAATTCCATGCAGATGCTGGATACGATGTATCCCGACCTCTCTGCACGAGCCCGCACATTAAACATACTTCGTGGGAATGTTAACCTGAACCGAGCTGGCAATGAGAGTGGTACCTCCCCTCCGTCTGTTAACCAGATATCAGGAAATAAAACAATCAGTTCTTCATCTACTGCCTTTACCAAAACAGAGCAGAAACCAAAAAAGACAGGTGTAAACATGCTTTTGCCAAAGAGTGCTAAAAGACTCAGACTTGATAACTGCTCACCTGCTCCTCCTGCTGTTGATTTTCCTGCATTACAAGTAAAGGATCATCAAACGGTTATTAAAATGGAGTCCATCCAATCTCCCCAAGAAATGCAAAGCAATCAGCAGAGAATTGAAAAAAAGCCAGACAACACAATGGACAAAAATTTTCAAATCTCAGAAGCACTGGCCAAAGTTGGAAAGTCCTGTATTGATGTTTTGCCTGTTGTTAAGAGCCATGTGTTCCTTGGCAGAATATCTCAGGTGCCGATTTTGATTGATGAAGAAAAGGCTGTAATTGCTGATTTCTGTGTAAATCAGGTATGTGTTTAATCTTTGCGCAAGTCATGTTTTTTTCTAGGTAATGCAGCCTTGAGGATATTGATGCACACCTTTGCATTTCTTTTCCCCATTTCTTTAGTCTTCAGCAGAAAAACTCATGTCTGCAATCTTGACTAAGCTAAAGACTGAGAGGAGCATTCTGAGTTGTGAAAATATACAAGCTCTGTGTAGAGTCTACACTGGGATATGTCGACAGATAGGGGACAGTCAGAAAGCCCTTGCCTTTGCATACAGCATTCTCAAAGAGGGTGAGTTTACAGCAAAAACATTTCCCACTGTATTTATATTTATATGGTATGCTTATTAAACGTGTATCGTTTCCGTTGTTTAGCCTTTTTAGTCAGGGGTTCTCAACTCCGGTCCTTGAGGTCCATTTTCCTACAGAGTTTAGCTCCAAATCACAAACTCGCCTTCCTATGACTTTCAAGTAATCCTGGAGACCTTTTTCAGCTTGTTTAGTTGTGTTTGATTAAAGTTGGAGCAAAACTCTGCAGGAACGTGGACCTTTAGGGCCAGATTTGAGAACCCCTGCTTTAAGTGTTGGTATTTACTAAACTTAAGTAGATTTTTAGAGACATGGCATGTCTCCTATTTAAAGTTGTTGATTCTATCCAGATTCTTTACTCACAGATTTTCCTGATGCCTCTAAGCTAATTTTGTTCATGGTCACAACTTGGCCAAGTGTACTTTTCCATGAGACCACCTTGTGCAAAGCCATTCATACAGTAGCCAAGCTTAAATCAGAAGATGAAATGTTGGATTACCTAACTAAATATCTACACTGGGATAAGGTATGCTTCATTGCCCATTCTTTTACTTGCAGTCTCTAATGCAGGGCTATTCAAATCTTACCCTGTAGGGCCAATGCACTGCAGATTTGAGCTCCAACCCTGATCAAACACACCTGAACACGCTAATCAATGTCTTCAGGGTTATTAGAAAATCACAGGTAGGTGAGTTTGATCAGAGTTGGAGCTAAAATCTGCAGTGCATTGGCCCTCCAGGTTAAGATTTGAATAGCCCTGCTCTAATGGTTGGAGTGAACAGCTACCATGATTAATTCCATTACCAATAATTATTACAAAGCTTATAGATTCTGTAATTTCTTGCCGGACCCTGTTATTTGTCCTCGGGGCATCATATGTATGAAAAGCAGGCACACAACATTGCAATTTTGTACCCTTTAATTCAATGCATGAAACTAATAATTTAATTACGTTGCATTTTAACAGTTGCCCCTAATATTTCCTAGAGTCCTCCTGATGACATCCATAAATTGATCAGCAACACACTCAAGGCACTTAAAGAAGACAAAGCTTTGACATTCCAGAAGCATGATCGTCATGGTCACGACCTTTGCCCAACTGCTTGGGAATATATATATACCTTGGATCTCTTGTGTACACATATGAAGTGGAAGTGGACTCATGATTATGTTATTGGGTATATTTATTTAACAAGTACAGAATGTTAAATCATGAAAATGAATGTATAGTTAATATACTAATAAAAATATATAGAATGGATAATTTAATATTCATAATGAATTTTTAAATTAAACAGAAAAGAGCTATGGCCCATTATGAACACTTGGGTGACACAGTCAAGGCTTCAGCAATCCCCAGTCCGTGATGTTTCTGTAGCAGCTGTTCTGCGATTGATCGGTAAGTTATTGAATTTGAATTTGCATGTAGTGATTAATACTGAAAGTAATACTGCAAATCCAGTCTCTTACAAACAAATCCTTGATCAGAAATGAAGGACCAAACGAGTTCATCCATGCATTCATAATATTGGAATCCAAATGAAGCTTATGTGGCATGTTTATTGCTTAGAAGTTGGATCCGGTTTAGCTCCACGTAGGCCTGCACAGTGGTACGAGTCGGTGGGTGGGGCTACACAATCAGGCATTGTTCTTCCTCTGTTTAGGCAGTGTTTCACCACACTCTGACGTCACACCTTGGCATATTCTGAGATCAATCGTTTGCTGGGCCTGGTGTCAATAAAAGATTTTCTTCTTCTAATATGGACGTTTTCAGCTCTGAAACTTAAAGGATACTTATATTACCATGACCTTTTATATATCAAAAGTTTAAGGGAAAGTTGATTTCTCAATTCATGACCCCTTTAATACTATATTATAAATTAAATGTAAAAAATAATGAATTAAAACTATAAAGTTATTATTTTCATGAAATACAATAAAATATTTTGTTTAATAATTTAAATGTCATTCTTCTTTATAGGTTTTTAATGATTAGTATCATGACCATTTTCATATTTTTTTGCTTGATGGTGCATTTTAACAACACTAAAGGCAAAATGTCATTAACAATGGCATAAAAACTCACAAATCATAAACAATAGATTTGCAGAAAATGATCAAAGTGTTCTCCTTTTGTTCATTATTAGTGTGTTTTTATTCTCTATTTCTTCAGGACGACTTGGTCAGTTAGGAATGAAGCAGATGCTATGCAAATCAGTCCAAAATGTTGCAAAAGCTATAAACCTTTTTGGAAAACATGGGATTACAGAAGGTACTGAACATATACTATTGAAGCACAATAGTAGCAAAATGGCTTGCCTTAATTTTTGTGTTTTGTCGTTATCAACCCACACCACAATATAACAATTTGTTATATGATTGTAGGTGTGCCCAAGGAGGTGCAGTTGTCTGCTGTCTATGCCATTTATGACTTAGCACCCTGCAACCCCAAAGATGCCCTGGAGGCTCTAGCATCATGGCGAAGTGAAACCACACAGCCAGCACCCCCTGCTGTGACCAGCTGCATCACTCAAATCGGCTCCATTTGTCGTCAGATAAAATCCTGATTTTTTTTTTAAATCAATGCAGATGCTGTTTTTGTACCTTCTTTTTTTTTCTCTCTCTCTCTTTTTTTAAACCCTTAAGCTTTGACAGTGCTCTGGTTTTGGTCTGACCTGACAGAATGTGTTCATTGGTTATAGAAAAACACAGAAATTATGCCGATCTTGTACATTTGTGTATATTATGTATGTATATTAAAGATATTATGTTTATACCATAAAGAACATTTGTATTTAACTTGAAAATTTGTTTGCGTTTTTGACTTTTTGTTTTTTTGTCAGCATTAATATACAGAAATAGAAATGTTGTATGGTCTTTATTTTATTTGTGAGATGTTTTCTGCTTGGATTATTATATTTATTGTAGACACTGGAGACTGTGGTTCCTTATATAATATAATGTAGCCTTTTTTCATTTTAGTTCTGATCATTTTTGTGGCAGGTTTTGATAAAAAAAAAAAGTGAAAACAAATGTCAGTGAGTATGGAAGTGTTTTGCTTAATAGCAGACTGAAGGTAAATCTGGAATTGACTTGCAATATATTGCAGATGAAATTGTGAGTAATAAGCTGTGATGGTTATCATCACTCGGATCTAACAATACATTTGAAATGATCTCTTCTTTTAAGCCACTATCATATTTGCTACTTTAAATATCCCCACTGGAAACAAACCCGAAATCATGTTGCTGGGTAAACCAAAATTTTGGCTTGTTTGATTTATTTTTATAAAACTGGTGAACATAAATGTTGTTACCTTTTATAACCGTAAAATAGAGAATACGTGTTAAGCCCTGCTTAGAAATACAATGCCAAAATCACTTTTTGATACCAACCAATGATAAATTATATATATGATTGTAAGTAATTCACCAAACTGCAAAATCTAGAAAATGCTTGCATCACGTTTTCATAAGGTTGGCGAAGTGGGTGGGAAAAGAGAAGGGGGTGTGTTACTCTTCCAGAAAGAGTTTAAATTCACAGACATGCGCACTTCCAGTCGAGATTCCCTGTGCGCCATATTGGAATCCTCTGATTCAACAGTTCGCTGAGAAACAGCTCACGCGACACGCAGAGGAGGTATCGGTTTCTTTAGTTTTTCCCGGGATTTTTAAACTTCTACTCAGCGTCTCACACATTCAAGTGAGTCTTGTAACTCTTGAGGACGCCTGTCTGCCCTTAGGTGAGAGTGTTTGTGAGGTTTGTAACGGTAAAGTTGGATCCTCGGATGGATCCTCGGGTGGCTTGGATTCAGCCTGAACAGAAAGGACCTGCCAACGCTTTATGGATGCGCGTATGGGAAACCTCACAACGGCGAAACCACTGCTACCCGCTGCGGGTGAACACACCTGCGTTGACGGCCGGTTTCATGAAGCAGTTAATGCTGGTACCCACCAACACGGTTGCAAAACCTATTCACGTTTGCACCAATCAGCCTTGTAATGATGGTGGTGCCGTGAGATCTCCAAACGCGTGTTCCTATCCTGCGAGACCTCCGTATGTCACCCCTGTGGAGGTCATCGGTTGTGATTCTTTGTCACCTCTATCTTCAGGAGATTCCGAAAGTGACAGTCCGACATCAGATTCGTCTTCTACTGGTGACGGTATGAGCGCAAACCTAGCCAAACTTCACTTTAACTTCACTGAACATGTGCACAATGTCAATAATTGTTTACAACAACAACATTATCAGCGGCTACAGACACAAATAATGATGGACAACCAGCTTAAACACCATGCAGGACGAAAACGACATGACAATAAAGCGAGCACATATGGAAGAAACTACTTTCTGTCCCACTCTAATGACAGTTATTTAAGTGGGACCCCGTGGGCAACCAGAAGATACAGTCTAGGTATTAATGGGTAAGAACACTCATTAATATTTGGTGACACTTTTCACTGTAGTTTTTTTTTTTTTGGCCTAATGTTAGTAGGTTGGAACAATTAGTGATGGCAGTTAGTTGTGTATCGGCTTTTGTATTGGCGTGTTGGTGGAAAAAAGGAATCTGATTTAGCTATTTAGATTTCTAAAATAACTGCTGAGACACATTGGCAGTTTATTTGAAATACTATAAACCAGAAGTAAAACTTATGTAAGCTCCAGTTAAGTAACTTTTGGTGCGTGTTAAAGGGGTAGTTCACTCAAAACTGTAAATTAGCCCATGATTTACTCACTCTCAGATCATCCTAGGTGTAGTAACGTTAGATGACGTTATTCTTTCTGGCGAATTAACGACGTTGTATAAAAAATGTCCTGTTTATTCCAAGCTTTATAATTTTATAATGGCAGTGAATGGTTAGAGATTACAGTTTGTAAAGTTTTAAATATGGATATTTTTCTTTCACTTCAGAAGGCCTGTATTAACTCTCGGAGCCATGTGGAGCACTTTTATGATGGATAGATTCACTTTTATGGACTTAAAATCAGAAACAGCCATTCACTCCCATTATTTTTTTAATTATATTTATTAATATTTATATATTTATTAATATAACTATGATTGTATTCTTTTGAAAGAAGTCATAAGATGTCATATACACCTAGGGATTACTTGAGGGTGTGTAAATCGTTTTATTTTGGGGTGAGCTATCCCTTTAACTGAGCCCACAAGTAAAACAAAACAAGCAAGCTTTAAGTTCATAAGCTGAAACTGAATGCCTTTAGAAGCATATAACTATTACTAAGGAAGACTACTATCAATTAAGGAAAGCTTTGGATCAAAGGTGTAATAGTTTGGTACTGATGCAGGTCTGTATTAATTGATTATTTTAGACTACTGAAATATTTTTTGATTTCCATATTTAGAGGGTCAAAGGGCTAATACAGTGACGTATGAATAAATAATACCCCACTCCCCCACCCCCCATATAACCACACTTAAGCAAGCCTTCCCTGTCTTTCACAACTCACAATGGCTCTTTTGAGTCAGCTTTTCTTCCAGTATCAATTTATTCCAGTTCACAAAAATGGACTTTTCATGTATTTGATCCAGTTGTTCAAGTGGGCATGAAGCCCTTAAGTGTGTGCAGAACTTTTGATGATCCTGATGTAACTCATTTACAACGTTGGTGAAAAAAAAGTATTGTTTTACAGTACACTTTATTACTTTTTTATTTTTTTTTAAATACTTTGAATTTTAAAATAAACTAAATTTGTTTTCAGTAGTCTCTATGTAATAGACAACACAATTTAGTAATTGTGGTGCTTCTAATTATTAGATGATGATGTAGTTGCAAATACCAACGTTTTAAAAAATACACAAACTCATAAAAGTGGGCAACACTTGACGTTTTGGTTCAAAATTAAATGCAATAACTAATTTAACTTTCACTGTAAAGTTTTCCTCTGCATTATGCAATTTTGGGGCACATAAGCCCCTTAATGAACTATGGTACACTCTTTAAAATAAAAATTCTTTATCACCATTGATGGTGCCATGAAGAATCTTTGACATCCATAGAAACCTTTCCGTTCCACAAAAGGTTCTTTATAGGGGCAAAGGGTTCTTTATATTGTTAAAAATGTTCAAGGGAGAAAAAAAAGGTCCACTGTTTGGAACCTTTATTCCTAAGTGTATATTTGTCGCTTGCCCTCAAATTTCGCTCTGTGTGAATTCAGCATGCATTAAGGAACTTTTCTGCCATTTTTCTGACCTGGAACGGTCTTGTGCATTTACTTACTGGTACAGGATATCTATTACCCCTGCTGTCATATGCCTATTATGAGCCTATTTTGTTTTTAACACATGATGGGACGGAAATATTGCTGCACTAATGCCGTATACATTTTCTGAGAGTTATGTTCAGAGATTTTGCCATGCATCTCCAGTTTCATGTTATTCATAGGTCTTCATTATGAAGCAAGTTATTTTAAAGATTGTGATATTTATTCTCCCCAGCCTGCATGAGGAGATTGTGGATTTTTATCATTTCATGTCCCCACGCCCTGAAGAGGAAGCAATGAGGAGAAATGTTGTCAATCGTATTGAAGCTGTAATCAAAAATCTGTGGCCTACAGCAAAGGTGAGTCCAGCTAAGAGAGATTACATGTTGCTGTTTGACATTGTTGGGGGATTTTTTGGGAAAACGCAAATAGCAAAAAGTATTTAATTGTGACTAATTACTTTCTAAATTCTGTATTAACTTTGACTAGTTAAGTGATTTCAAGGATAGACATGAAGCGGCTCTTTTAATTCATTCAAATAAATAATATAGAATTACTTAAATTATTATTAACTGAACAAAGTATTACAAATATGAGAAGGATACATAAACATGCATTTTAAAGTTAGACTTCAAATCTTGATGTTAGTTCCACTATTGTATTATTTATATTTATTTATTTATCTACAGTCTATACACATTATTTTGTTCAATTACATCCAAAGTAACTAATTTAATTACATAAAACAATAAGTGTAATCCTTACTTTACCTTTTTAAGGGAAAAATAATTAAATTACTGTAAGTAATTACACTGCACTGCCTGTATGTGATTGATTAAAAAAAAAGAAAACAAAAGTGGGCTATAGGTTATTTTTATGGTAAGCCAAAAAGTGTGTATTTTTAAATGTGATTTTTGGTACATTTTACCAGTATTCACCATACTTTTACAATACAAAAAAATTAAGGTATGAAAAATATGCAATATGAAAATATATTTTAAAATAAAGCATTTTCTTTATAAAATACAAGATTTGGTCTTCAAAAAGCCTTTTTCCTAAAGGTACATTTTGAAAAAAGGGGGTCATATTATCAGGGTCGTCTTATAATTGAAATAATATGCATTATTTCATCAAACTATCGACAACGTGTTGGTTGAGTCAGCACTTTTTCAGTGAAGAATTAAACATCTCGCCAACAGCGTGGTAAAGTCAATTACCTTATACATTCCTTTAAGTACAATACTCTCAGGTCTAGTACAGAAGACCTAAAAATTCATCTTAAGAAGGAGAGGCGGCATTCAGTCTTTGGTTTCTAAAAAGTTATCTTTTCTTTTGAGTGTCTAAGATTGAAGTAAAACTGCACATTTTATTTTTTTAAAGTGCCATTTCATCTTTTAGGTTGAAATATTTGGAAGCTTCAGTACAGGACTTTATCTTCCTACCAGGTATTGTATATGAATGTTTACATATGTTTGAACTTGTAGTGATAAATGGAATTATTGTATTGTTATTGTGTGTAATTTTTGCATTATGTAGTGATCTTGACCTGGTTGTGTTTGGAAAATGGGAACAACCACCTCTGCAGCAGCTGGACCAGGCACTGAGGCAGAATAATGTTGCGGAGCCCTTCACCATTAAACTACTTGACAAGGCTACGGTTAGTCTTTTTTTTCTTGTTTTTTTTCTGAAAACTAAGAGTAATCAATTTAGTAATCCAAGTCTCTTTCTGTACAGGTACCAATAATTAAACTGACTGACAGAGAGACAGATGTGAAGGTAGACATCAGCTTTAATGTTGAAACTGGTGTCAGAGCAGCTCGGTTTATTAAGGATCATCTTAAGGTGAGAGCTTTCTGTATTTTGAGCATGTAGAGCCAATATTAAGTTCTTGATTTGGTACTGTAGACCTGAAAACTGACTTGCACTGATATTGAATGATTAATGTAGCTATAACCTGGCCATATATGAAAATCTAAATATTTCTTATTGAACATACTATGTGCTGCAATTATTTTATTTCCTCTTTTTAAATGTAGAAATACTCTGTGTTGCCATACCTGATCTTTGTGCTGAAGCAGTTTCTGCTCCAGAGAGATTTGAACGAGGTGTTTACGGGTGGTATCAGTTCCTACAGCCTCATTTTAATGGCCATCAGCTTCCTGCAGGTGAGGCAACAAGAAGAGTTGGCTGGTATCTTCATGTTGTGCTTTTACGCATGCCATTTTGTCTAAATTTATTTTGTTTATTTTTTACTGCTAAGTGATGCCAATTATCCTCATTTTGCAATGAGCCATTTAACCACAATATAATAATGGTAATTATCCCTTGGGAACCTCAACGTTCATGATTTGATTATATATACAAAATAGATTGATTTGGTCATTAATTTTATTAATTGTTATAATCAACAGACATTGTCTTTTGTTTGTTTCACAGCTCCATCCCAGAATAGACTGCAGAGCTTCTAATATTAATTTGGGCATCCTGCTCATCGAATTCTTCGAATTGTATGGACGGCATTTTAATTATCTGAAAACAGGCATCCGTGTGAAGGATGGAGGAGCGTATCTGGCCAAAGAGGAGATCATGAAGGTCATGGAGAATACATACAGGCCCTCAATGCTCTGTATTGAAGACCCAAACTTACCAGGTATGAGTGGAAACCTTCATAGATCAACCAGTTTTATCTTCTTACAAGAAAGTAAAACTAGTCAGTCAGATTTATTTTTCTTTATTAATTCTTGAGGTTGTAGATGTCACAATCAAAAATGCAAGTGGTACAGAGTACAGCTACAGAATGATTTAATAATTAAACTAACCGTAAGCTTTTGAACGAATGATTCTCTGTTTGTTAGGAAACGATGTCGGCCGGAGCTCTTACGGTGCCATGCAGGTCAAAGAGGTGTTTAACTGTGCATACCTTGTCTTGAGTCACGCTGTATCGCCGCTATCCCGCTCCTACCCCAACAGAAATATGGAAAGGTAAGTCCCAGATGAGTCCACAACGATTGCTCTTAAAGGAAAATGGCAGTCGCAACCATATACAGGTCCTTCTAAAAAAATAGCATATTGTGATAAAAGTTCATTATTTTCCATAATGTAATGATAAAATTAAAATTTCATATATTTTAGATTCATTGCACAGGTCTTTTATTGTTTTAATACTGATGATTTTGGCATACAGCTCATGAAAACCCAAAGTTCCTATCTCAAAAAATTTGCATATTTCATCCGACCAATAAAATATATATTTTTTTTAATACAAATCAAGTCAACCTTCAAATAATTATGTTCAGTTATACACTCAATACTTGGTCAGGAATCCTTTTGCAGAAATGACTGCTTCAATGCGGCGTGGCATGGAGGCAATCAGCCTGTGGCACTGCTGAGGTGTTATGGAGGCCCAGGATGCGTCGATAGCGGCCTTAAGCTCATCCAGAGTGTTGGGTCTTGTCTCTCAACTTTCTCTTCACAATATCCCAGAGATTCTCTATGGGGTTCAGGTCAGGAGAGTTGGCAGGCCAATTGAGCACAGTAATACCATGGTCAGTAAACCATTTACCAGTGGTTTTGGCACTGTGAGCAGGTGCCAGGTCGTGCTGAAAAATGAAATCTTCATCTCCATAAAGCTTTTCAGCAGATGGAAGCATGAACTGCTCCAAAATCTCCTGATTGCTAGCTGCATTGACCCTGCCCTTGATAAAACACAGTGGACCAACACCAGCAGCTGACATGGCACCCCAGACCATCACTGACTGTGGGTACTTGACACTGGACTTCAGGCATTTTGGCATTTCCTTCTCCCCAGTCTTCCTCCAGACTCTGGCGCCTTGATTTCCGAATGACATGCAAAATTTGAGCGACAGTCCAGTGCTGCTTCTCTGTAGCCCAGGTCAGGCGCTTCTGCCGCTGTTTCTGGTTCAAAAGTGGCTTGACCTGGGGAATGCGGCACCTGTAGCCCATTTCCTGCACACGCCTGTGCACGGTGGCTCTGGATGTTTCTACTCCAGACTAAGTCCAATGCTTCCGCAGGTCCCCCAAGGTCTGGAATCGGTCCTTCTCCACAATCTTCCTCAGGGTCCGGTCACCTCTTCTCGTTGTGCAGCGTTTTTTGCCACACTTTTTCCTTCTCACAGATGTAACGAAAACGAACTACAACGCCCATAATGCAATACAACAAGTAGGAGGAGTCAGTAATCAGAAGAAATGGCAGTCCATTTAAACAGGTGTGTGTGTGTGCATGGCAGCCAGGAGAGAGAGAGTTTTCTTTTAGTTGGTTGTGACCAACGAGAGCAACAGAACAGAAAGGTTGAACTGCCTGAAGGCTTTAGAGGTTAAAGAGTGACCAAAATAGTCAAGCTTGAAGACTGTGTAAGATGTGCTTCGTTTGCTGCACGGCGGGAGTGTGCTTTGACTGTTACAGCACGCTGCTCCTTAGTGGTGTTTGGGCCGACGAAAGACTCCACAGACCAAGCGTGGTGAAGGAAGGACGAACCTGGAGATGAGATTGCAGACTACCACGTCATACAAGAGAAGTGATCCCGGTTGCACAGTGGACGAATGTTCGGATGTTTGCTACGTCCTCCGTCTACAGCTGTGTTTGAACTGCGCAGGGTTGGAATACCGTGGCGGTGGGTGAGTTTTGTCCTGGATGGACTGAAATCCTCTGGTGCACGTTGGACTTGGACACAGGTAGGCCTTGACCTGTTAACCTTGCTTCTCAAGAGGCCTTCTAAATCACCATTGACTTTGAGAACAGTGGTTTAGCGGACATTTCACCTGAACTATAACACACACACTTACACGAGCACACATCACCTTTTCCATAACTCATTGTGTATTGTGAAAGATAATTGTGATCGACTGATGCTTATGGGATGGTTTATTGCATGAGATGATTTTGTTTTGTTCTTTGAGATACTTTGAAAAACAAGGGACAGGAAAAAAGGAAACTAGTCCCCTTTGAGTTAAAATAATAATAATAATAAAAAACAAGAATGCGGTTGCATTTGGAAAAGTGAGTTTATTTTTGTATTTGTACTGTTCTGTGAAGAGTGATTTGGGATAACGGGCATATCTAGACTCACTACGTCACACAGACTTCCCACTGAGGTGCCTTGATACAGCACTCAGGAAGAAATTTCTGAACGAATAGGCTGTTCCCAGTGTCTTACCCTCTTGCTTGAGGGTGTCGATGGCCTTCTGGACAGCAGTCAGGTCAGCAGTCTTACCCATGATTGCGGTTTTGAGTAATGAACCAGGCTGGGAGTTTTAAAAAGCCTCAGGAATCTATTGCAGGTGTTTAGAGTTAATTAGTTGATTCAAATGATTAGGTTAATAGCTCGTTTAGAGAACCTTTTCATGATATGCTAATTTTTTGAGAAAGGAATTGGGGGTTTTCATGGGCTGTATGCCAAAATCATCAGTATGAAACAAAACAATAAAATATCTGAAATATTTCAGTTGGTGTGCAATGAATCTTAAATATATGAAATTTAAATTTTATCATTCCATTATGGAAAATAATGAACTTTTATCACAATATGCTAATTTTTTGAGAAGGACCTCTGTGCTGGAGACGCTTTGGGCCAGATTTACTAAACTGGGCAAATTAGTATGAGCGCAATTCCATAAATGTGCAGATGGGATGGGAGTGGATAATTCTGTGCATTATCTACTGGCAATGTGCAAATTAATGAACACAAGACCCAGCCGGATAATTTCCATAATGACCAACTCAATCTACCTGTTAGCGTCTAGTTTAAGACTTGCTTTTTTCGGTGGGTGATAAATATGGGGCCAAAACACCAGTAAATTGACGAGCACAAACCTTTGTAAATCACCTTGCGTGATCCATTTAAATACTCTCCTCCCATAAATTTAGCGTCTGAAAGGGAAACTCGAGGTCAGCCGCAAAAATCGATGTGATGTGTTTAGAATAACATGAATGAGTACATTTTATTAATTATTTCATTTTTGTAACTATTCCCTTCACTTGTTTTGAATGTTAACATGCTGTGTAATTAAGTTAACATGATTTTTTTTTTTTGTGGCTAGACAGTGGAGTAAGTATTTTATCCATAAATGTGAAATTATCTTTGTATTGTATTAGCATTTTCATGTGAATATGGATATTGGGACTATCCTAATCATAAAAATATGTGGGTATTGAGCCCATTTTAATATTTGTATTATCATCATCATTATTATTATTATTATTATTATATAAAATATATATTTTAATTTTTTTTATATATGTATGTGCAACTACCATGTCCGTTCGTTCGTTCATTCATTCAGTCCTGTGATGTCACTCTTCTACATAATATCAATGGAAATATTTTCAACATTATGTATGCGATTAAAGAATTATAACTAATTTTGTAACTATATATAACCATTTTTTCATTATCTTTTTCCCTTCACAAATTAGTTTTTGGTTCTTTACCATGATAGACTTTTCTGTGCTTTGAAATCTGTCAGCCCCATTTTGTTGGAGAAATAAATTTTTACACTTTCAATCTTAAGCACATTGGGACGCATCATTAAAGTGACCCAGGAAGTAATTACCTACAGGGAGTGGATCATTCAGCAGTGGGGAAACCGACACAATGCCAAGATGATTGACATTAAAAGTAAGTAATTAGAATCAAATAATTTTTGTGGAAAGTATCCTTTTTTTCATGCTTGGAGGATGAAGGCCAAGTGGATTTTGACAATGTTTCTGGTCATTTTAGTCCAGAATGTTGTAGAAGACTTGGAGCAGACCTCAAGTGAGGAGCAGCAAAGAGACTCCTCATCACCACACAGTGCAGGCTCACCTGTGTCGCTATCCAGCGTCCTGCAGCACTCTTCATCATCTTCCTCTGTGTCCTCGCTGTCTGGGAGTGACATTGTAAGCTCCTGGTGTAGTTTCTTGACTTTGCAAGAGAACTCATTAAAGGCAAATGTCAGCACACTTCTGCATTATCCATTAAAAGATTATTATCACTATAAAAGACCATACATTTTGCTGTCATTACATTAGCTTTGTAAATTGCTACATCTGATATTTGAGGTTTGGTTGTATTTTTCTTTATCTCTCAGGATTCTGACACACGTGCAAAGCTTCAGTTCTTCGTGAATTCTTTCCAATGTCCTGCATGATTGATGCCAATCAGAAACCACAGAGAAAAGCAAACACATCTGGAACTTTCCTGCACTCTCGAAGTAAGGTAAGGCCAACATTCCTTTTTTAATTTTTTTTTTATTTACACCTTCATTAGAGAATGAGGAGTCAATGGCTGTGTCTGAAAGATAAGGCAGCTGACTTGTTGCCTCGCTATCAGATAATGACTTTGCAGGCAGCTTTTGCGCAGGAAGGCATGGTATGTGAAAATGATTTTGGACTTCTGAGGCAGCGTAATGGTTTAATGATCTACAACAAAATAGAGCTTCGATAACTAAGCAAATATTTGATTACTAAAATACAAATTTCTCACTAGAAATTACATCATAAGGGGAAACAGTTGGTCAAAAATGTAAATTTATACAAACTGACCAGCACCAACCACAACTTTTAGATGGCATTCCATTCCATCACAATTTATCATGTCATCACATCTTTGCTGCCTTCAGTCAAATTAAGGTATCTTAGTAGACAGGATGTGGCATGACCATTTGGGTTTAGATGTGCCTTGTTGCCTTGCTTCCTTGTTATCTTGCCTGTAGAGGCAGCATTTTCAGGTTTTGGATGCAGCCGATTATTTCTCAGCAACTCTACAAATCCACCATGTTTTTTTATTTTTATTAAATGCTCTTGCTATCTGGCAATCATCTTTATTTTAAGCTGTGTCAGAATGGGTTATTTATTTGAGCTTTTACTTGAGCTCTCTTAACACAGACAATCAAAGGATTCCTTATGTTCTGAAAAATACATTTTTGCTTGTTTTAAATTGGCCAGTGGAATTCCAGTTGTGGTTGTAGTTACTCATGCACTGTTTTGAATTTCCTTTTCCTGTTTCAGTCACACCCATTACCCAGCAAACAGTGTATGGATGGTTTGACTCATGTGAATGGACTACTCCACATGTCTTCTGTTTACTCCAGCTCAATACCCAGCCAGGGTCACTACACTAATGTAAGGGACTAGTCTGTTCATATTAAACTCCCCCATAAAAAGTTCATCAAAACAAAAAAAGGTAGTGCTTTATGTAAATTGGGGTAGACTTGCTACTGTAAGTGAGTACTGCTTTTACAGTGGGTACGGAAAGTATTCAGACCCCCTTAAATGTTTCACTCTGTTATATTGCAGCCATTTGCTAAAATAATTTAAGTTAATATTTTTTCTCATTAATGTACACACCCCATATTGACAGAAAAACACGAATTGTTGACATTATTGCAGATTTATTAAAAAAGAAAAACTGGTCATCACATGGTCCTAAGTATTCAGACCCTTTGCTGTGACACTCAGATATATTTAAGATATATTAAACTTAGATGCTGTCAATTTCTTCTGATCATTTTTGTGATGGTTCTACACCTTCATTTGAGTCCAGCTGTATTTGATTATACTGATTGGACTTGATTAGGAAAGCCACACACCTGTCTATATAAGACCTTACAGCTCACAGTGCATGTCAGAGCAAATGAGAATCATGAGGTCAAAGGAACTGCCTGAAGAGCTCAGACAGAATTGTGGCAAGGCACAGATCTGGCCACAGTTACAAAAAAAATCTGCTGCACTTAAGGTTCCTAAGAGCACAGTGGCCTCCATAATCCTTTAATGGGACAACCAGAACCCTTCCTAGAGCTGGCCGTCCGGCCAAACTGAGCTATCGGGGGAGAAGAGCCTTGGTGAGACAGGTAAAGAAGAACCCAAAGATAACTGTGGCTGATCTCCAGAGATGCAGTTGGGAGATGGGAGAAAGTTGTAGAAAGTCAACCATCACTGCAGCCCTCCACCAGCCGGGGCTTTATGGCAGAGTGGCCGGTCCTCAGTGCAATACACATGAAAGCCCACATGGAGTTTGCTAATAAACACCTGAAGGACTCCAAGATGGTGAGAAATAAGATTCTCTGGTCTGATGAGACCAAGATAGAACTTTTTGGCCTTAATTCTAAGCGGTATGTGTGGAGAAAACCAGGCACTGCTCATCACCTGTCCAATACAGTCCCAACAGTGAAGCATGGTGGTGGCAGCATCATGCTGTGGGGTGTTTTTCAGCTGCAGGGACAGGAAGACTGGTTGCAATCGAGGGAAAGATGAATGCGGCCAAGTACAGGGATACCCTGAACGAAAACCTTTTCCAGTGCTCAAGACCTCAGACTGGGCCGAAGGTTCACCTTCCAACAAGACAATAACCCTATAAGCACACAGCTAAAATAACGAAGGAGTGGCTTCACCACAACTCCGTGACTGTTCTAGAATGGCCCAGCCAGAGCCCTGACTTAGACCCAATTGAGCATCTCTGGAAAGACCTGAAAATGGCTGTCCACCAACATTTACCATCTTACCTGACTGAACTAGAATGGCAGAGGATCCCAAAATCCAGGTGTAAAAAACTAGTTGCACCGTTCCAAAAAAGACTGTATTAGATCAAAAGGGTGCTTATACTTAATACTGAGCAAAGGGTCTGAATACTTATCAATCAATCAATCAATCAACTTTATTTATATAGCGCTTTTACAATGACGATTGTTTCAAAGCAGCTTCACAGTGTTAAACAGGACAACATTGCAACAAAATTTGATTTGGCTAGTTTAATTTGGATAGTTTATAGAATTATATATGACCAAATTAATAAATTCTATTTGTATATTTAGTTGAGTAACTTGGATCATAATTTGAGTGTCCCCAACTGAGCAAGCCAAGCCAAAGGCGACAGTGGCAAGGAACCAAAACTCCATCAGGGCATGATGGAGAAAAATAAACCTTGGGAGAAACCAGACTCAGTCGGGTGCCAGTTCTCCTCTGGCCTATTATTAACAGTGTATAATTATTACTCTGGCAACCTTGCAGGTCTTAAATCATATTAGATAGGAATATTCGAAATTTTGGGTATGACGACGAGACGGGCTCATTTAGGATGGCGCGCCGATTACACAAGAATATGAATACTTGAAAGATCGGAGTTATTGCGCCGAGACGGGTTAATTGAGGATCACGCCCGTGAGGCTAATTCAGAGGAGACACTAATGGACACGGTCTCAGCAGACACTCCAGGATGAGCTGGTCATGTCCAGATGCAGGTCCACCATCCGATCCGACACGGCCTGATCCGCCGACTGCAGTAAACCTCGGATAAACAGAGAGACTAACATTAGTGTGGATGCCACTTTTTATGATGTAACGAGTACATCAGGTGTTATGGGAAGTGTTCCCGGTTCCGCTGACCTAGTTAATGCAGCCTAACAATCAGTCATTTGATTTGAATAAAGAAAGTTAAAAATGTTCTATGTGTATGCCATAGTAAAGAGATGTGTTTTTAGTCTAGATTTAAACTGACAGAGTGTGTCTGCTTCCGAACAATGCTAGGAAGACTGTTCCAGAGTTTAGGTGCTAAATAGGAAAAGGATCGACCGCCTGCAGTTGATTTAGATATTCTAGGTATTTTCAACTGGCCAGAGTTTAGAGACCGCAATTGACGTGATGGAGTATATTATGCTAAGAGCTCGCTAAGTACTGGGAGCTAAACCATTTATTGCTTTATAAGTAATAAGCAAGATTTTAAAATTTATGCGATGTTTAATAGGAGCCAGTGCAGTGTTGACAGAACTGGACTAATATGATCGCATTTCCTGGTTCTAGTAAGAACTCGAGCTGCTGCGCTTTTGGACCAGCTGGAGTTTATTTATTAGGCGAGCAGGGCAACCACCCAGTAGAGCATTACAATAATCTAGCCTTGAGCTCATGAACGCATGTACTAGTTGTTCAGCATTTTGCATTGAAAGCATGTGACGTAATTTAGATATATTTTTAAGATGGTAGAATGCAGTTTTACAGATGCTTGAAACGTGGGCTTTCAAATGAAAGATTGGTATCAAAGAGCACACCCAGGTTCCTCACTGACGAGGACTTGACAGAGCAGCCATCGAGGTTAGACAGTATTCTAGGGCACTACTTGTGGAGCTTTTCTGTCCAATAATTAAAAATTCAGTTTTATCTGAATTAAGTTGCAGGAAATTACTATTCATCCAATTTTTAATATCAGCTATGCATTCCGTTAATCTTGTGAATTGGTAAGTTTCAGGGTGTGAAGAAATATAGAGCTGAGTATCATCAGCATAACAATGAAAACTAACGCCATGCTTCCTAATGATATCTCCCAGTGGTAGCATATACAGGGTGAAAAGCAACGGTCCTAACACTGAGCCTTGCGGTACTCCATACTGAACTTGTGATCGGTGTGACATCTCTTCATTTACTGCTACAAACTGATAACGGTCAGATAAGTAAGATTTAAACCATGCCAATGCAGTTCCACTAATGCCAACATAATTTTGAGTCTATTCAAAAGAATATTGTGATCGATAGTATCGAATGCAGCGCTAAGATCGAGTAACACTAATAGAGATACAACCACGATCAGATGATAAGAGTAAATCATTTGTAACTCTAATTAGAGCAGTCTCAGTACTATGATACGGTCTAAATCCTGACTGGAAATCCTCACATATACAATTTCTTTCTAAAAGGAACATAATTGTGAAGACACTGCCTTTTCTAATATTTTTGATAGAAACGGTAGATTCGAGATTGGTCTGTAATTGACTAATTCTTTAGGATCAAGTGTTTTTTAATAAGTGGTTTAATTACAGCCAACTTAAAAGTTTTTGGAACATATCCTAATGTCAAGGATGAATTAATAATATTAAGCAGAGGATCTATGACCTCTGGAAGCATCTCTTTAATAGCCTAGTCGGTATAGGGTCAAGCATACATGTTGTTGATTTTGATGATTTGACAAGTTTAGCCAATTCTTCTCCTCCTATAGCAGTGAATGAGTGTAATTTTTCCTCAGTGAGACTACAATGTTCTGTCTGAAGTGATACTGTAGTAGGCGGCTGCATGGTTATAATTTTATTCCTAATGTTATCAATCTTACTAGTAAAGAAGTTCATAAAGTCATTACTGCTGTGTTGTTTACAAACGCGTCAGAAGTTGAAGCTTTATCCTTTGTTAATTTAGCCACTGTATCGAATAAATACCTAGGGTTGTGTTTGTTTTCTTCTAAAAGAGTTGAGAAATAAGCAGATCTAGCAGTTTTTATGGCCTTTCTGTATGCAATCATGCTCTCTTTCCACAAATTGCAAAAACCTCCAGTTTTGTTTTCTTCCAGCTGCGCTCCATTTTTCTGGCTGCTGTTTTAAGGGCCCGAGTGTGCTCGTTGTACCACGGCGTTGGATTATTTGCTTTAATCTTCTTTAAGCGCCGAGGAGCAACTATGTCTAAAGTGCTAGTAAAGAGAGAGTCAGTAGTTTCTGTTGCAACATCAAGTTCCTCTTGGCTATCTGTAATTCTGAGGAGATGGAACTGATGAGGAAGATTATGTATAAAGCAATCTTTAGTCGCAGCGGTTATAGTCCTGCCATATTTGAAGCGAGGATGGCTTTGCAGCCTTAGCTATATTAAGTATACATGATATTAGGTAATGATCTGAGATGTCATCGCTCTGCTGCAGGATTTTAATGGTATCAACATTTAGTCCATGTGACAGTATTAGATCTAAAGTATGATTAAGGCGATGAGTGGGTCCAGATACGTCTAACTCCAATAGAGTTTATAATGTCTTTAAATGCCAATCCCAATGCGTCTTTTTCATTGTCAACATGGATATTAAAATCACCAACAATTAGTACTTTATCTGCAGCCAGTACTAACTCTGATAGAAAACCAGCAAATTCTTTGATAAAGTCTGTATTGTGCCCTGGTGGCCTGTATACAGTAGCCAACACAAATGTCAAACGGGATTTATCATTTACACTACACAATGTTACATAAAGCACCAAAACTTCAAAGGAATTATATTTGAAACTAGACTTCTGAGTAATACTGAAGTTATCATTATAAATTACAGCAACACCTCCCTTTTCCTTTCAGACGGCTCGTGTTTATAACAATAATCTTGGGGAGTGGACTCATTTAAAGTAATGTAGTCGGTTTTAGCCAGGTTTCTGTCAAACACAGCACATCTAGGTTATGATCTATAATCATATCATTAACAATAAGCGTTTTTAAGTAAAGGGATCGAATATTCAGCAACCCGAGATTTATCAATTGTTCATCCGTATTATATCTGTTGTTTATTTGTTGGACATCAATTAAATTTTTACTGTTGAATGGTTTTGATGGTTTTTGTATTTACTGATTCGGGAACAGACACAGTCTCTATGTGATAATATCTAGGTGAAAGCGTCTCTATGTGCTGGGATTTAGCTGACTCTGGGACCATGTGTTTTTTTTTTTTCTGTCAAAATGGGGTGCCGTGTGTACATTAATGAGAAAAAAATAACTTAAATGATTTTAGCAAATGGCCGGAATATATAACAGAGTGAAAAATTTAAGGTGGTCTGAATACTTTCCGTACCCACTGTAAATGACAAATTTTGGACACAGACTGAGTGACCTAGAGTTTGATGTTTTCAGTCCTTAACCGAATGTTAATGCATTAATAATTAGCAGTTAAATGTAGGGGTGTAACGATACACCTATGCCACGGTTCGGTTCATGTCTCGGTTTTGGAGCCACGGTTCGGTTCGGTTCTGTTTGCTGTGGAGTCAGTGTTCATAGCAGGGCACCAGCAATAATAACACTAGATTCACTTTTAACTTAATAATAACTTCATATAATTTAACGTATTAACTTAATAGGCTAATTTAACTTATTAACTTTACATTAATTAACTTTATACATTGGCTTCATGTTTTCTTTAGAGCAGTTAGCATACCCGATTAAACTAAAATTAAATAAATGCCTCTACTGTAGACTATAAATAATCTAATTTGACCATTTACCATAATGTAAAAAAAAAAGAAAAAAAAAGCACATTTATTTCATAAAAATGTAGGATACACACAAGTACTTTCCCACTTTAGTCTACTTAACAAACGAATATGGCTAATACTGATAAATAAATAGGCCTATAAATTAAATAGCAGTTTTTAATACAATAACGTACACCACACTAATTTAAAAATAATCAAAATAACAAATTGAAAATAGTGGCATTTTGGGGTTATGGAAACAAGTTACCATGGTGAATACACTAGGGCTGTAATCTCCCAGTCGATAAATTTTGGCTCGACCAAAATTCTGATTGGTCTTTTTTTTTTCTTCTTCATTTAATTCATTTTGCCGCGTTCATTCGATCAGTTATGCAGCCTTCATTTCATCAGGTGGAAAGCACTAATTGCTAATGGGGTTGTTTCCAGAGCACCCTGTTTCACAGGTAACCGTCTGTCTCCAGAACACCCCCCTAGCCCAACCCACTGGAGAAGAGAGACAGATTGAAGTAGGCTACTTTGCTATATATTATTTATGCTAATATCTATTCTTTATTTTTCAGTTATGCACTTTATTTAGTTTCTGCTCTTGATCTGGCTTGTTTAATAAATATTCAATTTATATTAAAGTGGACGTGCCTTTTGTGTTTAAGAGTAAACGCTTTAAGTTAATACTTAGTGTCTCAGCGGCGAAGCTGAGGAGGAGAGCCAAGAGCTGAAAGACCAGATGATCGCGGAAGATTTGGTCTCAAAGCGAAATGTAAAGGTGCCTAATTAAGCGTGTTTGTCATTGTAGCGTGTTGTTGTTGTTGCGTTTGCCAATGAACCCACAATTCAAGCAACCCGCTCCCGAATTGGTACTCCAAAACCGAAACTTCAAACGTGTTGAAACCACTGGCTTTGCTCCGCTCCGCTCCGTTATTAATGCCTGAGCGGCTGTGACTGGGTGCATTACTTCTGGTTATATAGAATTTAAAAGCCCAGTTGGGGATACCAGTATTACCGGTGATTATAGCGGGTGGAAAAATTAGCCGGTGCAAAGCCTTCAGCTAACACACGTCGAACCAGTTACGTGATTTATTGGTACTTTAATTTTATTTCATGACTTACGAATTGAAATTGTAAAATTGCATGCTCATTCTCGATGCGCGCCTCATGCACTGCGTACGTGAAACTAAAGAGTGTGCGCTCTGAGCACAGTATAACGGCTGACAGGACAAGAAAGCAGTTTTCTGAGGTGAGATATTATTTCGTAACAAAGCACAAGCTACGAAAATAATGATGTTGCTGGGAATCCAAGGTAGCATATTGCCTATCAGGGGCGCAACTACCCAGTGCCAGAGGGGTATGCAGCAACAATTTTGCCCCCTTCAAAAAGCCGGACATTATTATGTATGGGATGTAAATAATAAAGGTTTATTTTAACGTATATCAGCCACTGTAGGCCAACCATAATTATACAGTATGTGCATATATACTGAAATAATATTCATATTATTTAATATTAAGAAATTAATCTGTTTGTATCAAGGGGTCCCCCTACACTTCCACCTAATGTTAGACCTACCTGTTTCTTCCCCTGTCTTTCCTGATCCACCATCCTCACACCTGAATGAAATGAACTCACTGTTAAATATAGCAGCCTAAATTCAATTCTTAAATCAGCCTAGTGATGGCATCAGATAAGACAACTATTATGCAGTAAGGTTGTGCTGCTGCTGAAATTACATTCACATTTTGGATTTTAAAAAGTACAAATATGGCAGACACACACAGACATATATGTATATATGTATATGTATATATATATATGTATATATATATATATATATATATATATATATATATATATATATATATATATATATATATATATATATATATATATATATATATATATATAATATATATATATATATATATATATAATATATTATATAACAGACATTTGAAAAGAGAGAAAGAGATGTGACCCTGTAATAACAGCATCCATGTCACCCAACAGATGTAGATGTAACTATAGCCTACATGTCTGACAGCACAGCTAACATGAACAGCAGCTAATGGTAAACAAAATCTATTAATGATTCAATGGTAAACCAGACATATTGCATAAGTTATGTTTTCCAGCTTTTAGTCATTTATTGTGCATGCTTCCTTATATTTACCAGTTATTATTTTGCATTAGTTGTTTTCCAAACTTATGTAATTTATTGTACATGGCCTGCTGCCTTATATTTTCCAGTTTTCAGCTCCGCAACCTCGTTTTGCATATAAACTAGCCTTAATTTAATCCCCCATTTGGCTGCTACATTCCTAGTGTTAGCAAACACTAGCTGGTCTGTTAACATGAATATGTGCAAGCCTCCAAGCACAGACGCCACACTTTAAATCCTACCTGTTGCCTTTCACTATCCACTATCCACTTGGCTGTCGCATCCCTTGACATGCCATCTCATTTTCCCTCTTTATTTTTCTATTTTTAGCCCCCGACAGCTTTTTTGCTTTATCCATCTTTCAACAACTTTGTGTATAACGTTAGTACTATGACAACTGTACTCCTGCTCAGCGCTCACAGGGTGACGCGCCCACTCGCGATATTCCATTATTATCCCAAATTATTTTATGGAATTTTATGGAGGGCGCCTACTCTAGCCTGTTAGTCCTCTAAAATGTTATATAATATTGAGGAAATACAGAAATGCAGAAACGCACAACAGCATCTACATTTAGAGAATTAAAAAAAAAAAAAATTATACCATTGCTTTGGTGCCCCCAAGGTGCTGCGCCCCTATGCGCCGCATATAGCGCATACCCACTTTTTGCGCCACTGTTGCCTATACCTGTCCTGGCTAAATGGGGAAACTGCTCAAGCTGCATAGTGGAAGGACATATAGCCAATCACCCAAGTCACATGACATGTACTTAGAAGACAAAAGTTGGTGTATATTTAGTAAATAATATTATTATAATAATATTTAGTAACAATACAGCTCTTATTAGTTGTTAAACGCGCACTAATTACTATTTAATCAAATGTCAAGGAAGAAAAATGTTGTGGCATAAGGTGAAGTGAGAGCTGGGCTGGGAAAGCAGGGGGCGGGGCTCGCTCGTTTCCACATGAAAGAATCGCGGTTCGAACCGCGAGTGGTGTATCGCGTTTTTTTTAGTTCGGTTTGAAAATCGTTACACCCCTAGTTAAATGTATTTTCTACAATAGTAAAGTTAAATTGAATTTTACGCTACGTGTTTCATTTTTATTAGTCAATTTAGTCGGTTTGTGTTGCTTAGAGTATTGATTGAATGCTTACTGCTGGCTTGAATGTATTGTTTCAGGATGGCCAGAGGTTCAAGGGGCCTCCACACACTAATTGTTTAGAGAGTAACACTGTGCCTGTTCCCAGAGGACATCATCCTCAGTATGGCCGTAACAGCTGGCGTCGGCGTCGAAGGACACTGTTCCCATGAGCCTCAGCAGATAGTGCCAACAACTTGTCCACCACTTCCACTTCTGCCCAAGACCTTTGTTTTCCTAGGTCAAAGGTAACACTTCTTAAGATGGGCGGTGTCTGAAATTGCACTTTGATTTGTTTTTAGTGCTCTTCCTGTGACTACACATTTAAATGTTCCTGTTTATATTTGTACATATTGATTTAATTTTTTTTTTTTTTTTTTGTATGAGTGTCTGATACCATTTTAGTTAATTTTTCATCTTTTGTCATTTGCTTTTCAGAATATTTTTGATAACTGAAATCTTTTTGTGGCACCGCTAGGCTGTGATTACCTTTTGTACTGTAAATCTTTACGTAATATACTATCTTCGTGCAATATTTTTTTTAAAATTAGATTTTAGTTTTAATTTCCTTAAATTGAATGTAAATTGACATTACACCACTATGGAGCACTTTGTATGTACATATTATTTTATCATGTTCAAATCCTAATGGCTGAGATTGTGGTTTTGTGCATGTTAAAATCTTGTGTGTACTTCATACTACTTGCTCATCTACTGGCCTTTCAGACATGCACTTACGTTTGTATCATTTGCTCTGTATCACAACTATCTCCCCTCTCAGACTTGTATACTGCCATCCATGTTATGTGTATTTTATTTAACACTTTAAAAGTATCCGGTGAATTACTTGAATATGCACTGTCTTGGGTTAACCAATTAGTATTCTCTGTTGTCTGTTTGTGTGAGATCTCCTAATTAAGGACATACTATTTCAAATCAGTTTTTAATCAGTTCAATGTTCTCTTGCATTTGACATCTTTTCCCCCACCCTCAGATGCATGTAATGGTATAAATGCAGTCCACTTGGACTTTCCATTTTGCCACCAGATGGCGACTCTGCATCCACCTAGTATTTTTTTATTATTATTTATTTATTTTTATTATTAATAATATTTTTGCCAAAAAGCTCACCATGCTTGTACAAAACATTTCACACAACATTTTTGTTCCATAACACATTTTGACAAGATTTGGCACTTCATGCATAATTGAATTAAAAATGATTCGTTTATATGACCTCTCTGATTCAATCAGACTCCATTTTGACCATTCTCAGTATGATCTTGAAGCCAACTCTTTTTGCTAAATGTGCTGAGAACGCTGGAGGTTTGATCATCAGAGAGGTTTTGTTACATGTGTCTTGAAAAGGGAGTATATATATTATTATTATTATTTTATTTTTTTTTTTTTGGCCAATGCAGCGATTTTTAAACCAAGAAATCAAACACTAAAGGATCTACAAAGAAAGTCCTCTCACCTGAAAGGAGGTAATGTTTGAATGTAATGTATGAGGTCTAAAGTTTAAGACCTTTTTTTTTTTCGGAATATTTTTTTTATGTATGTTTTGTACTCGTTATTTTTAAAATAAACATCTTAAACTGCAGCTGTGTTCTTTATGCCCCTTTTCTGATTTTCTGACACCACATCCCAAAGATGCTCTATTGGGTTGAGATCTGGGATGAGTACCCGGTGGGGTCGTCTGCTGTTGTAGCCCATCCACCTCAAGGTTGTGCGTGTTGTGGCTTCACAAAGGCTTTGCTGCATACCTCGGTTGTAACGAGTGGTTATTTCAGTCAAAGTTGTATATATATATATATATATATATATATATATACACACCTAAAGGATTATTAGGAACACCTGTTCAATTTCTCATTAATTCAATTATCTAATCAACCAATCACATGGCACTTTATATTATATACTATAATATATATATATATTTTATTTATTTATATATATATATATATATATATATATATATATATATATATATATATATATATATATATATATATATATATATATATATATATATATTAAATGTATATATATATATATTTATATTTGTGTTTTATATTTATTTATATATATATATATTATATATTATTTATATTTATATATATTATTTATATATATAAATATATATATAATGTATTTATATGTACACACTATAAATGCATTGTTCTCAAATACTTATATGGAAAATAAGTATTTGAACACCCTGCTATTTTGCAAGTTCTCCCACTTTGAAATCATGGAGCGGTCTGAAATTGTCATCGTAGGTGCATGTCTACTGTGATAGACATAATGCAAAAAAAAAAAAAATCCAGAAATCACAATGTATGATTTAACTATTTATTTTATGATAAAGCTGCAAATAAGTATTTGAACACCTGAGAAAATCAATGTTAATATTTGGTACAGTAGCCTTTGTTTGCAATTACAGAGGTCAAACGTTTCCTGTAGTTTTTCACCAGGTTTGCACACACTGCAGGAGGGATTTTGGCCCACTCCACACAGATCTTCTCTAGATCAGTCAGGTTTCTGGCCTGTCACTGAGAAACATGGAGTTTGAGCTCCCTCTGAAGATTCTCTATTGGGTGTAGGTCTGGAGACTGGCTAGGCCACTCCAGAACTTGATATGCTTCTTACAGAGCCACTCCTTGGTTATCCTGGCTGTGTGCTTCTGGTCATTGTCATGTTGGAAGACCCAACATCGACCCATCTTCAATGCTCTAACTGAGGGAAGGAGGTTGTTCCCCAAAATCTCGCAATACATGGCCCCGGTCATCCTCTCCTTAATACAGTGCAGTCACCCTGTCTTATGTGCAGAAAAACACCCCCAAAGCATGATGCTATACCACCCCCATGCTTCACAGTAGGGATGGTGTTCTTGGGATGGGACTCATCATTCTTCTTCTTTCAAAGATGTTTAGTGATTTCTCACCTTTCTTAGGATCATTGAGACCCCATGAGGTGAGATCTTGCATGGAGGTCCAGTCTGAGGGAGACAGTCATGTTGAACTTCTTCCATTTTCTAATGATTGCCCAAAAGTGGACCTTTTTTTCACCTGCTTGTTAATTTACCCCGTAGCCCTTTCCAGCCTTGTGGAGGTGTACAATTTTGTCTCTGGTTTCTTTGGACAGCTCTTTGGTCTTGGCCATGTAAGTAGTTGGATTCTTACTGATTGTATGGGGTGGACAGGTGTCTTTATGCAGCTAACGACCTCAAACAGGTGCATCTAATTTAGGATAATAAATGGAGTGGAGGTGGACATTTTAAAGGCAAACTAACAGGTCTTTGAGGGTCAGAATTCTAGCTGATAGACAAGTGTTCAAATACTTATTTGCAGCTATATCATACAAATAAATAGTTTTAAAAATCATATATTGTGATTTCTGGATTTTTTTTATTTTTTAGATTATGTCTCTAGATTATGTGTTCAAATACTTATTTTCCACACACACACACACACACACACACACACACACACACTTATACTTACACACTTACACACACACTTCCATGTCTTTAACATATAATATTACACATGAACCACACAGAGGCGCTCTTACTCTGCAGTTTGAAGCATTGTTCATTTAATGGAACTGAGATCACTGTGACCACCCTTTAGGTTAAAAAAATCCTTCCTTCATCAATGTGTCCTCAAGTCACTTTTAATTAATTTTATTTAAAATTACTAAAGCATTGCATGTCCATCCTCTTTACATCCATTTACCTATTTGAATTTTGGGCTGCAAAAGCATTTAATCTGTAATATTACAAAAACACATTCTGAGCCTGTTGATTGAGACACTGCCATTGATGTTGCTTTTAAAATGTTGGCCTATATTACAAAACTTTACAAGGTAATCCAATCTAACATCAGACGAAAACACAGACAGTCTGCTAGTGTCATAGTGCTGTCTCTTCTAACTAGAAGCATTAATCTCAAGTCTATCATTTGCTCAATTTTCTCTGAATAATGAAGTACTTTAAAAACATGTTCTGTGACTTTTCATACATCTCCAGAGGGTTATACTCATTTATTCTTGGTATTAGCATGCAACCTGTATCCAGGTGTTATCCACATATACATTGAAAAGTCAAGTGTAAACATCTTTGTGATCTGAATACTTTGTCCCAGTAGTGAGATAATTTGATGTAATCGGATGTAATGTAAATGCAATATAGCCATTATACCTACATTCACAGCAAAACGGAAAAGCCACCCACTGTCACAAAGCTGGGTGTTTTTGCGAGACAATTCAAGGACAAAGAACGCAGTAAGTTTGCTTTCGTACCCAAAAGTTGCACAGTCATTCATTGTCTGTATGGATTCACCACATTTCCCACCAAAGATTACAAACCGATATGTTTCTTTTTGCCATTTAGATCACAGCGATTATGCAATTCATAGCTCCATGATTGATCATTTTTTAAATAAACACCACCACTTCAGTTCGACTTGGCAGGGCACAAGGGCCATTTTTCCATTACAGACTTTTTTATAGGTGCAGTATGTAATATTTACAGCTAGTGACTGCAGTTCTGCAGTACTACCCCATGTTCCTCAGACTTGACGCACATGCGGGTTGCTAGATTGAGGACAAACAACATAGTGCAATTGACAATGGAAAGTGACGAGCCTGTTCTATATAGTTGAGTGTGTGTAGTATAAATGGTGAATACAGTACTTCCAGATTACATTGTCATAAATCCTCTCCCTTGGCCTCATGGGATAGTAAGCCCCTGTCCCAAATGGCACCCTAAACACTTGCGGTCTTCCTACAAGCCCGCACTTTCGTCACGTAACACCGCTTTGACTGTCGGGAAGAAGTCTGCTGCAAAAGTGCACATCAAGGGTGCATATCGACAACAAAGGGGGTGCTCGTGTGCACCTTTCTGAAACAAAGTGGACAAAAGGGGACATCCTATGGTCTTGTGAACTTGAAGTGTGCCATTTAGGACAGGGCCTAAAGTATTCAGAATCTCGCCCAAAATAATAGGTAATCCGTGTACTTTCGCCTACAGTGTATTCGTATACTATATTGGCATACTCTTTTTTGGAAAGTATTTGATTTTGGATGCAGCTAAAATTTCTTTAACACTTTATAATAACTGCACAAAATGAAGCATTAGTTAAGCATTAATAAATAATCATCATTTAAAAAGCATTAATAGACATTAAAGGGGTACTTCAGCGCTGGAAAGATGAATCTGTATTTAAACTGCGTCATTAATGTTATAAATTATTTTTGAATTTGGTGCCTTCTAGACTGAGAAAACACAGAAAATTTATTTTTGTCTCATGGGGATGAAAGACAACAATTCCCAGAACCCACTGCTTCACTGCCCTACTCTAGGCACGGCTAGTCGGCTAAAGGATTACTGGATCACTTGCCCACCACGTTCATTTTCAGAAAATCAGTTCAGTTAGAGAGACTACAATTAAAAACTGAACGTGTCTGTTTGATATAATGCGAGTGCCAATTGAGCATCACGGCACAAACGCAGCAGGATCGGATTACATTCATCTCATTGGCTGAGGTAATCGCGGATTCGCGGCTGCGGCTGCAACTGCATTCACAGCGCGTGATCAGTCTGGCGCGTGTTCAGTTCTTGTCTTTGGAAGCTTAACTTTCATAGGAAGTTCATTTTAAAAGTTAAAACACTCACTTTGGTCTCCATCACTCCGTTTACATGAATCTCCGCAGCTCCGCGAGCCGAGTGCTGTCAGTGCGATGTTGAAAACATGTGGAAATAGCGCCCTCTGCTGGCTGTAGTCTTCAGCCTCTGGCCAAAAACTCCTCCGATGACGCAAAATGACGATATTTGCATCATCGGAGGAATTTTTCCAGAAATAAAATACATAATTCACTCGTCTCAGGGTCATGTGAGGGGGGAAAGTACGATAATTTGAATACACTCCCGGGTTTCTACTGATACAAAGCTTAATGCTAATCGCTGAAGTAACCCTTTAATAAACAGTTTATAAATACAGCTGTACATGCATTGTTCTTGATTTTTTTCTAAATGATTACATTATTTACAAAGCAGTTATTTAGGAGTTGTCAGTGGTTCATAAGATAATTTAGAAAGTGTAAGTAAATGATTAATAAACTACTTAGATGTACACTAATGCATCTTATTATTTAGACATAGTAATAGTTAAAGGCTGTTATATTCTAAACAGAAAAAGGAAAAAAACACATCAATGATACAGAACATAGAAATATTTATTTCAAGATGTGACTGTAGTGTACAAAAACCTCTGCAATATCATATAAAAATAAAATAGGAACTAAACAAGCAACAAAATGAACAATAAATGAAATAATAAGAAAGCAAGTGAATATATATATATATATATATATATATATATATATATATATATATATATATATATATATATATATATATATATATATATATATATAAAAATATATATATATATATATATATATATATATATATATATATATATATATATATATATATATATATATATATATATATATATATATATATATATATATATATATATATATAAATATATAAAGTAACACAATGAATAACTGAGTATTTAAATCTCCTTGGTAAAAGCTTTATGAGGCATAAATAGTCCTCACTTTAGATGATCTCACAGAAAGAGTTCACTGACAACTACTAAAAGTTTTCAGAAACCTGAAATAATCATGAATACATAATAAAGTATTTAATAACCCACTGAGTAACTATTACTATATGTCTTAATAATAAGATGCATGAATGTATATTTAAATAGTTTATTAATCATTTACTTACACTTTCTAAATTATCTCATGAATCATTGACAACTAAATAACTGGTTTATTGTACTTAATTTAGAAATGATACAATTATCTATAATAAAGTATGAAAATACAATTATTCAAGACATTACAGGATACTTATAAATAAAAAACAAAGCAGCTGTATTTATAAACAGTTTATTAATGCTTTATAAATGATGAATCAACTATTTACTAATGCTTCATAGCGTGAGTTATTTTGCCAAAATCATCAGTATTAAAACAATAAAAGACCTGAAATATTTCAGTTGGTGTGCAATGAATCTAAAATATATGAAAGATAAATTTTTATCATTACATTATCGAAAATAATGAACTTGTATCACAATATGCTAATTTTTTGAGAAGGACCTGTATATATAAAAGGTGGACCCGCCTTCCTCCTCACGCTTGCAAAACTCAGTCAGTGACGGAATCGTGCCAAAACTGTAAGCGCAGCTAAAAGAAAGACGGAACTGTACAAATCGGTTTATTTCGGGAGGTTTTTTGCCCTACGTACACAACAAGCCATTTAGACATTTGCAACAGTTTATTTTTTTACACAAAGGTTGGTTTTACACGATCAATCTTTTTTGCAGTTCCTGACTCGCTTACAAATCGATGTTCACAGGTGTGCAATGCTTTTGGCCGTATTTTGGCATACAGAGAATACAGATCATATTTATTTTGCGTTAACATGAAGCTGCAGTTTCACAATACATGAATTACACTTACGAATAACAGTAAAATGCTGCAATTTTTTTTCTTACACTTGAAAGATGATTTACACCTTTACAAAACTTCTCTTGTGCATACAAATTTAATTTACGCTTGCAATCTTATGTACACTTTCACAAATCTTACCCTGTGCATGCGATCCTTAATGGCATAAATTTACCTTCATACTAATCATATAATTTGTTTAACTGAATTATGTAGAGTATGAAATTTGATGCATTTCTGAGCGTTCTCCTTGGTTTTCTTGTGTCTTGTCTCTTGGTCTTGGATTATTTGCCTGTTCTGTGGCTTACCCTTTTGCCTGTCTCTCCTACCTTGTTTGCCTGTCTGGACTGCTTGCCTGTGTATGACCTTTTGCCTGGTTTTGATTACGATTGTGGATTACCCTTTAATAAATACTGTGTTTGGCTCTCCAACCTTTAAGTCTTGGAGCAGTATGGTACAGACACATTACATTTATTGGAATTCATTAAATTAAATAAAAAAGAAATACAAAATCAAACAGTTGGAAATTTCGTTTAGGGATTGTTTTACTCATCGTTATACCAATTGATGTTAAACTCAACATTTCCATTTATCGTGAAATTAGACATGGAAAAGGGTAGGGTTATTTCAGATTTAGACTTGGAGGTGAAATTATGTTTCACTGTGCTTGTTGAGGTTCTAGATGTCAATATGTCGCACCGTGCACTCTTCTCTGACAAAGATGGGGTCCAATATGACCGCAAACTCTCCTCACATCGGTGGCCTGTCACTGACATGATCTGGCAATCAGCCGATCAGAATTGAGTATTCAGACAGACATTAGATATAGAAGCCACTTTGATGTTGACAAGTGTAATGCACTTACACTTGTCAACATCAAAGTGGCTTCTGTATCTTTTTACTTCCGTATTTGTGTCCTGATTGGCTGATCATGATGATCGTATTATAATGCCAAGTGTAAAAGCAGCCAGAGATGTGCAATAAAATTTATTGTCAAAACAATATTTATTATTATTTTATTTATAAACATAAAGATTCTACAAGGGGCATGCAAACCTATGAGCACATATTTAACTCAATAGATTAGAGTACAATATACATAATGACAACAAACCTTCAGGTGCTTTATATACTTTGTTGCCCATGTTTTTTTTTTTTGTTTTTTTTTAAACACAAATGATTAATCAACACAAATTGTTAATGTAAACCCAATCAAAGCATCTATTATGTTTAAATGCAAAGTTTAAAAGAAGCTTTTGGCTTAATTAGCCAAATGGACCTGAAATAGAGAAAAAAAGGAACTGAATGTATGCCTTCCAAGAACAGTTTTCTCTTTGTATACTGAATGTAGCTTCCCTTGTCTTCCGTTCCTGAACAAGCTGAGTTGAGCTGAATGGCTTTCTATTCAATGGGGCATTACATTTTCTGGTCCCATATATGATAAATCTATTCATAATTTGTTAATCTTTCATTGAAAGGATTATGAGTCACAGTCTGTCCTCTATATAAAAAAAAAAATTAAGTTGTAAACCTACTGTACGGTGTTGTATTAAGTAGGCTACATGGAGGAGTTACGGAGTAAACCCACTTATTAAACATATTTTATCAGGAATTAATTCAAATTTTGTAGGTTACATTACTTAAGCATTAATGTGATTCTTTTTTTTAATAGTTTGTTTAAAAGGCTGTCTATATATGCAGTCCTTTTTATAACATTTCTGAGTGTGATAATGTTTATTGTTTGTTTGTTTTTTTACAATGAAAAGTGCTGTCACCCTTCACTTGCATTAGCAACATAACAAATGTAGCGAACCACACCAGCTATCAGATTCCTGAAACAAAAGTCATAAATTTTTACTTTCAGAGAATAATGACCTCTCTTTTCTCGTATTTAAGGAAATAACAACTAGCCTGAGTAAGCTCTGGGTACACAGCTGCCCCATGGGAGTTTTGGAGGGAATATTTGCCATTTAGCCTACTTTTGTTTACATACACTCTGTTGCTTGCTCCTAGACAACCCTCATTTTTCACTTCTCAGGATGGAAGCAGAACCTCATCAAGCCCAATAATGATACATGCACAATCCATGTAATTTCAAATCTCTGAGCTATGAGTTTGTCTGTTTGCTTTTATTTTCTATTTTTATTCTTGCTGGCATTGATGGAACACTGTGACTTTTATAGAAAATGAGCAGAATTGAACATAAACATGTTTTTAATTAGTGCAGCTTGTTAAGGCAAGCAATACTATTACTCATACATAGCATTAGACTCCTGCCAGTATAGCCTTTGAACATCTGTAACCATTTAAACATTGTAAATGTTTTAAATCGAATTGTATAGGGGAGAGCGGGGCACAGCCTAACGCTTTTTGACTGTCTCAGTTTGTGTAAATCAGAGTATGTCTAGTACAATTATGTGGTTTTGTTTCATTAATACAGTGTATACATTTTCCTTGATTTACCCCGAAAGAATGAAAGCGAAATGTTACAACATGCCTTGTTGGTGGGGTCAGTGGTGGAAATAGCCGAAAATCACTAGGCGGACTCTAGTTTGGAAAGGTGTTTTTTATTTTATTTTATTTTTTTAGTTGCACAGTTTAAGAGGTCACAAATACCTTCTAAATAAATTGTCCTCAGGTTAAAGAAAACAGTTCAACACCTGGGGTTTTAATATTTTTATGTTGTAATAATTTCACATGTAGAATGTTTCATAATGTAGAAACAACTTAAAGACAGTATATTTTTAAATATTTGCATATTTTTATGAAGGCTAATATCACTGATACTAAAACTGCTACTGATGTCGCTGAATCTTTTTTTTCATTTTGAACATTAATGATAGACATTCAAAAATAAAGTATAAATAAAAGCTATATCAATTCCAAGTGAACTTAAAACAATATCCACACAAACCCATTATAATAAAAGTCTGGGGGACATTTCAAACTTGTGTGGGAAGGCTTGTTTCAGTAATATTATTTTGAAAATTTTTGATTTTTTTCTACATTATTTTCTGAATTCTACAGTTTGTGTTTGGGTTAGTTTAATAATATAGCATACGCATCATTGATAACCCCTTGTTATAAATTAAAAAAGGGGAAATTAATATTAATTCTCTCTAATTGGTGAGATATCTCAGATTAGCTAGCCTGCTAAAAACACAAAACAAGCAGGACCACCACACACATTGAGGGGGAAAAGTACCGCCCCAATATGTAATGTAACTTTTTTTTTTTAAACAAACAAATAATATCACAAGCTTTATAATATATATTTTTTACTGTAAAGTTGTGTAGTTCAATGGGTATTTTTGTATTATTTATTTGATAAATGGGTTTGAGTTGTCTGTGGTCTGGGGTGACGGAATGTGGCACTTCTATGATAAAAGAATGCGTAGCCAGATATGTTTGGTTCAGGTTTGAAATTCATAATCTTTTATTATAGGCTACGGTAGCCTATAGTAAAAGATAATGAATTTCAAACCTGAACCAAACATATTTTTATTCAAAGATCAACAATCTGTCACTAGTCTTTAGTCTGCCACAAAAAACGACATTAAAATCATGAACTCAAATGTCATTGTGAAAAAAACAAAAAAACAATGACTGTTGTAAGTAAGAGTGCGAAAATCAGACCTTTCTGTATAGCCTAAAGCTAATAAGCTTAAACGAAAATAACAAAACAATTGTGTATTGAAGTATTTTTTTGTACACAGTGCCGCGAAAAATCAATCTTTACGCATGCATCACTGTCCAACTTAGAAAAAAGATGCTGCAGCCAATGAGCAGCCGGCGGGGGCTGGTTGCAGGATGACTCAACCTCCGCAGACCGTTTTTAATGTTTGTCAGTCAATAACTACTAAAGATTTTGCTTTAGTATAATTTTCGGGACAATTAGGGCCAGATTCGGGATTCAGGACAACAGTTTAGATTTCGGGACGTCTGGTCACCCTATAAAACAGCTTTATCCATTTCAAAGTTTCTGGCATCTGTTAAAGTAGCGGTTTCTATTCAGATTTTCGGTCTAAATCATTTCAGATGATTTACCTTGATGTATTTTAAAAGTTCTGTGAGGAATAATACGCGCACAGATAGAGAATAATTTCCATTGGCTGCAGTCTGCCGGTATTGGCCAATCACAAAAGTCGACATTGCGCAGCTATTATCACAGAATATCCAGGTACGTTTTTATTATACTTTACGTTTATAATAAAAGTAAATCTAACCTCACCCATAGGATTCTGCAGAGCAGTTTTGAAGCATAAATTAGGGTCGAGCTGGCCGTTGCCATCTTAGCAACGCGTCACCGCACGTCATTCCCGGGTAACAGAAAATGGGCAAAGAGGCGGGATGTTGGCGGAGCTGAGGTGACGCGATGACTAACAGACAGCAGATAAATGGCTACCCACCTGCCACTCAACACGGCCACGCCCTTACTTATGCAGAACTTTAAATAATGTAAACGAATGAGTTATAAAAAAATTCATCCCCATCATGAAGGGCAAAATTAGCTGTATAGACCAAAACTAGAATTTGTACCAGGCTGCAAACGTTTTTTTTTTCTGCTGTAAAGTTGGGCATATTAACATGGAGCTCAATGAGGATTCCCATCTGTAACAAACTTGGCTTACAACTTTAGTAAACCTGTAGTCACTTAAAAGTTCAGGGAACTCACAATGCATGAATGAATCAACGGGAAAACTGTATCAGTGCTTGAAAGCAGACAGAGATAGGCATGATCATGTAAACCAACAAAGTATATTGATAACTCAATAGACAATACAGAAAAATTAACATGTATCCGCAGGTCCTTGATAAAATAGTCCATGCAGGATAAGTATTGTCCATTTGTGTGAGTCCTTAGTCCTTGAGCTCAAATAAAACTGAATCAAAATGTTCAGAAAAAAATAATAATACTCCAAACGTGATGAAAAATAGCAAAAAACAAAAACAAAAAAAACCCCAAGTCTTCTCTTGAACTTCGATGGGCAATGAATCCCTCCCCGACTTCAAAGGAGAAGATCATCAAAAACCACACTCCCCTCTCAAAACCTGGCTAGGCCAGTCGATGAACTGCAGTTTAAGTCACTTCCGTATTGGCTTCAAGAGAGACAGTTCAAATTTAGGGACCGTCTCTAAAGTTACATTGGTATATACATTTCTAACTTCAATAGTATTTAAACGGAATGACTTACAGTATCAAAACCAACTTTAAAGTGTTCATCTGTGATGCACACCTTTTACATCTTCCAATTTACATATTGGAAGTTAGAAAGGTGTAGGTCTGCAAATGTCGTATTTAACTTTATAGACGGTCCTTACATTTGCGAATATCGAACACCAGCGTGACAGCGTCAAACCAACGTTATGCCAGTGAGGAACGGCCGGTAATGCTCCATGACAGCTCGTTGGCCTCTGTAATGTTGTTCGCAATTCGTCAACTAACTGCAAAATCATAAATCATTTAAGAAATGGCATTCTGTAATAACCTTTGTTCTAAATGTGGTCCTAACTGAAATTGCCATGGTTACCAAACAGATAAGATAGGATTCTAAAGTTAAGATGTTTCTGTAATACGCCCCCAGATGGTGAACCTGCAAGCGCTGCCCCCGGAGGAGTAGCTTTGCTCTGTCCCGTCCGCACTTTGCGGCTCTATATGGACAGAACCCAAAGCTCCAGAACCTTAGATCAGCTCTTTGTCTGTCATGGAGGCCAGCAGAAAGGAAAGGCTGTCTCCAAGTAGAGGATGGCCCACTGGATAGTGGATGCCATCACCTTGGCTTACCAAGAACAAGGTGTGCCATGTCCGCACCGGGTGCGAGCACACTCTACTAGAAGTGTTGCATCCTCCTGGGCGCTGAAACGTGGCACTCGCTGTCAGACATCTGTAGAGCTGCAGGCTGGGCGACACCCAACACGTTCGCTAGATTTTATAGGCTACGTGTGGAGCCGGTCGTCTCCAGTCTTCTAACCTCAAACGGTTAGAAGCACTGAGAAGCCCCGGGTCTTGTCGGCTTGCTGCGCTCCAGCTCTCATACTCTCCAGAAGCAAACTCTGTGAATCCTCCATCACCCTCTGTGCTGGACGTGGCGGAACGTCTGGCATCAGGCCCCTTGCTGCTGAATCCTTGAGAACTGGTGTTGGGCTTGGGTTTTATGAGTGACCCTACAGGGATCCCACATATTCTTCCACGGTCGCTCCTACGGGAAGCCCGTGTCTTTCCCTTGGAAGAGCCTTCCCGTCACTGGGACTGAGCCCCTTCCTCCGTTTCAGGCTACGGCTCATCATTATTCCCCACTTAACTCCTTCGGGTACGATGTGTGTTTTCTATATTTTAATTATAAAAAACACACACGGACCAATGGTGTCGATAACATTTTTAAACAATGCAGTGGGTACCACACCAAGAGGATTAGAGGAGATTTTCGTTGAGCTCACCAGTTTGGTGAGATCTATATCAGATAAAAGTTATCCAGGATTATCCGGAAGTTATCCGGTGTTAGCCTGGAGATACAATGTATTTGAAGGGAAGGAGATGGAACAATATAATCTCATAGGGGGTGGAATTTGATATTCCATTTGATTTGATAAAAGCAACTTTATCCAAGATTGAAAGGATAGTATCTTGAACTAAAAATACAGCCATATAAATAAATAAATACATTTAAATTAAATAAATAAATAAATACATAAAAACTTAATAGGCAACATATCTCATTTTCATTTAGTTTTAGTGGAAGTACTAAAATAACTAAAACAATTTTTTTAACTTCATAAAAACTATATAAACATAAAGTATTGGTAACACTTTAAAATAAGGTTCCAATAGTTAAGATTAGTTAATGCATTAACTAACATCAAGCAATACATTTGTTACAGTTAGCTTAGTTACATTGAATAATATGAACATACACAACTTTTGATTTTAATAATGTATTAGTAAATTTTGAAATTATTAACTAAAATTAATATCCAATGGTATCTTATTATCAAGTGTTACCAACATATATTACAAATAATAATAAAAATGACAAAAACACACATTTTTAAAACTTTAACTAAAATTGTAATTCAAAATTTCAACAAATAGAATTAACAAATAGAACAAATAGATAATTATATCAGTGATATTTAAATAACACTGAAATATATACAACATGTAGAAGAGAGGATGGTTTTGCCATTTATTTAATGTTTGTTAAACTATTAAACATATTGGCTCAACTGGTTTGCAGAGGGGGGATTTAAAGCTGTTCCCTTTTACTGGTGATTCACCTTGTAATTTTTACTTCATATAGCCTAGCCTTTTTTTTGTTGTTGATCACATATGTTACCATTTCATGTGTAAAATGTAATTTTACCATTGTATGTGTTTTAAGCTAGAATGTTACCAGTCAATAAGCGTAACACTCCTATTATGTTGTGGGTCAGTTTGTCAATTTATTTTTTCTAAATAAAAAGTGTCAATGGAAAATATGCCAGCTCTGCTCAAATCAACAAGACAGTAAAACCAGTACCACTTGTGTCGAATACAATTAAAACACATGCAGCAAGTACATACAAAATGTGGAGAGAAAGAATGAAGGGCTCATTTTGCTCAAAATGGTAAAAAAAAAAGCGAGTCAGCTTTACTCTCCACTTCAATAATTCACTGAACTGTACAGCGAGAGATGTAAACAATAGTCACACAGCGTCAACCCGGAACTCAACTAACCGGAACCCCCGCTCCCTTAAAGGTACAGTCTCTGGGTGAATGTCTCACTTAGTATTTCTTGTGGGTCACCACACAGGCCCCCCCAGAATTCACCCATAATAACAGACCCAGACCCGACGGGTACTTCAAACAGAACAAGGACACTATTCACTAGTGTGAAACAGAACAGATAATTTTGTAACTCCCTAAGAGTCAATGTGTAGGGGGGCGGACCAGGCGGCCATACCGGCTCCGCTTAACAGGAGATGGGCAAAGGGCAAGGGGCGGAGCAGGGGCAAGGGCAGGGGCAGGGGCCGAGGCTGCCGCCGGTGGTCGCCCTATCCGTGGGGGCTGGGCCAGCTGAAATGGTTCGCCAACATCTACATGAGCAGGCTTAAGACGATCTATAGCAACCCGCTCAGGCCTACCCCCCATATCCACCACAAAGTTCTTAGACCCTCCTGCCAGGACACGGATGGGCCCATCGTAGGGGGGCTGCAACGGGGTACGATGACCATCATGGCGGATAAAAACAAACTTGGCTGACGGTAAATCCTTGGGCACGTAGGACCGGGTGAGGCCATGGTGAGACCTGGGAAGGGAACAAAACTCAGCACGATGTGAGGCAATCGACCACGGGGCAGTGGCACCTGGAAGAAACTCCCCCGGAACGCGCAGGGGCTGGCCATACACCAGCTCGGCCGATGAGGCCTGAAGATCTTCCTTTGGGGCAGAGTGCAGGCCCAGCATAACCCATGGGAGGCGGTCAGCCCAGTTGTTGTCCGTGAGGCCAGCCCTGAGCGCAGCTTTCCTGGCCACCTCAGCTGATGTAATGGAGGACAGGGGAACCACTTCTGGCCACCTAGTGGTCTAGTCCAGGCCCAAGTGGACGGACCCAGTGACCTCCCGGGAGAGGCAGTCGGCGACAAAATTATCTTTGCCTGCCACGTGCTGAATGTCAGTGGTGTACTCGAAGATGGCAGAGAGCTGGCGCTGCTGTCGACCAGACCATGGCTGCGAAGATTTGGCCATGGCAAACGTCAGCGGCTTGTGGTCAACGAAAGCCGTGAACCACCGGCCCTCCAACAGAAAATGGAAATGATGGGTAGCGAGGAAAAGACCCAGGAGCTCCCTGTCGAAGGTGCTGTATTTCCTCTCATTGTCATGTAGTTTCCTGCTGAAAAGGCCAGCAGCTGCCAGCCTCCGCCCACCCACTGCTCACACACAGCCCCCACAGCATAATCAGAGGCGTCCATGGTAAGAGCAACTGGGGCAGTCGGAGACGGGTGCGCCAGCAGAGCAGCGTTGGCCAGCGCAGTTTTGGCAGCATCAAAGGCGTCAGTCATTTCTGGAGACCAATTCAACACATCCGCCGATTTTCCACCCCGCAAGGCATCGTACAAGGGTCGCATGAGTTGGGCCGCATGGGGGAGAAAACGGTTGTAGAAGTTCACCATGCCGAGAAACTCCTGCAGGGACTTCATCGTGCCTCGGCGTGGGAAACTGGCTACAGCGTCCACCTTGGCGGGGAGGGGGACCGCCCCTTGCGGTGTGACGTGGTGGCCGAGGAAGGTGATGGACGACCGGCCAAGTGCAGAGTCCATGAGGCGCTGAAACGTCTGCGCCGCCCCCTTGAGGCCGAAAGGCATCCGTAGAAACTCGAAAAGGCCAAAGGGTGTGATGACTGCTGTCTTGGGGACATCCTGCGGGTGGACCGGCACCTGGTGGTAGCCACGGACCAGGTCCACCTTTGAAAAGATGGTGGCACCGGCTAGGTGGGCGGAGAAGTCCTGTATATGCGGCACTGGGTACCGATCGGGGGTGGTGGCATTGTTCAGGTGACGGAAATCGCCACAGGGACGCCAACCGCCATCAGTTTTAGTCACCATGTGCAGAGGGTAAGCCCACGGGCTGTTGGACGGTCGCACGATGCCAAGGTGCTCCATGATGGCAAACTCCTCTCTGGCGATTGCAAGCTTGGCCGAATCAAGGCGTCGGGGCCGTGCATAGACTGGGGGGCCCACCGGAGTGATGTAGTGCTCCACGCCATGCTTAGCCACCGCCGATGAGAACGTGGGCGTAGTGATGTCAGGGAACTCAGCCAGTAGGCGTTGATACGTGTCTCCAGTGGCAAGCGTGTTCGACAGACAAAGCGCCCCCTCCCCTCCTAGCGTGCAGGGATATGAAGCAAAAGAAAGGGCGTCGATCAGTCGGCAGTTCGTAACATCCACCAAAAGTGCAGAGGAAATCCGCCCCCAGCAGAGACGTGGACACAGCCGCCATGACGAAATTCAAGCCAAAACGGCGCCCGCCGAAACACACTTCCACATACCTGCGTGCCGCCAAATGCGAATGGGTGTGCCGTTAGCGGCATCCATCGGGGGGCCATGCCCGCCAGCCATGGTGTCCACAGGGTTTGCTGGCAGGATGCTGCGCTGAGCCCCAGAATCGACCAGCAGCCGCCGTCAGTGATGAATAACAGCTTGCAGTCACGGCCAGCGCCCATAGCTCCTAATGAGTGCCGGCCCTGGCTTTTCCCTGGGCTCCAAAACTGCAAGGCTGGCGACACTGCTTGGCCTTGGCCCCAAACCTGGAATGGTAATAACACCACCCGTCCTCACGCTGCCGGCGGGCTGTCACAGCAGTTGGTCACCACAAAATCTTGTTTGTGAGATAGGACAAGTCTTTAACAAATAGTTCTTAAATTATATATTTTTAAATATCAAATATTATAACACACCGTTGCCATGAAAAACAGAGCATTGCTATGGATGCAGTTCTGTTCACTCAGGCAATATAATCGTTTTTATATCAATAAACTCCTATTTAATCATATTTGATTCTTTGGCTGTCAAGTGTGTTTAAACAGCGTGGGTCAATTTGACCCATAACATAATGAATGTAATTATTTTTAAATGAATGTTACGAACGTTAACGTTACTTACCATTCCACGTCTTTGACGGCAGAGGTGACGAAACGACAAATTAAAATTCTCCTCCTGCGAGCTTGACTCTGATGCTGTCTCACCATCTCCATCTCCATTTCCATATATGAAAAAATGCTGTACAGCAACCAAACCATTAAAGGGTTACTTCAGCGATTAGCATTAAGCTTTGTATCAGTAGAAACCCAGGAGTATATTCAAATTATTGTACTTTCCCCCCTCATATGGCCCTGAGACGAGAGAATTATGTATTTTATTTCTGGAAAAATTCCTCATCGGAGGAGTTTTTGTCCAGAGGCTAAAGACTACAGCCAGCGGGAGGCGCTGCTTCTGCATGTTTTCAACATCGCACTCACAGCACTCGGTTCGGGAGCTGCGGAGATTCATGTAACGTTAAACGGAGTGATGGAGAGCAAAGTGAGTGTTTCAACTTTTCAAATTAATTCCAATGAAAGTTAAGCTTCCAAAGACATGAACTGAAAATGCGCCAGACTGTTCACGTGTTGTGAATGCAGCCACAGCCGCGAATCCCGCGATTACCTCAGCTCAGCTCGTGATGAATGTAATCCAACTCCTGCTGCGTTTGTGTCATGACACTCAATCGACTCACTCATAATATATTGAACAGACACGTTCAGTTTTTAATTGTAGCGTCTCTAACTGAACTGATTTTATGAAAATGAACGCAGTGGGCAAGTAAACCAGCCTAGCCTAGGGCAGCGAAGTGCATTCTGGGAATTGTTGTCTTTGATCCCCATAAGACAAAAATAAATTTTCTGTTTTCTCAGTCTAGAAGGCACCAAATTCAATACACATACACATTTCTACTACATTAATGACCCAGTTTAAATACATATTCATCTTCCCAGCACTGAAGTACCCCTTTAATATTGGCACTTCCATTTTTCAGCACCGAAAGCGGCCGAAAGACCGAAAGACCTTTTCACTAACGTAATGACGCAATGACATGCACTTGCTAGCCTGTTCCATTTACGTGTTCTCCGAATGCTAAAGAGGAGCCTCGCCTAGCCTCTGAAAGGAAGTGACTTGGAAGGACCAGTCTTGCAAAGGAAGAATCCTTGACATTGAGAAACACCTCGCGGGAGGTTGCTGCTTGGTCCCCCCTCAAAATTCACTCCCCGGACTCCGTCCCCCCGCGTATCCCCCCATTTCCACCCCTGGGGTACATTGTAACATGTGAGGGGGCACATTGTAACATGACCAAATGACAGCTTAAAATGTTACCTGATATTATAAAAAAAATATATTCAAAACAAACTAAAATATTTTGTCAAAAAAATACAGTTAACTTTTTAAAATAAAATAATGGAATTTTTTTCATCATTAAAAATACACAAATTTTTGAGTTTGACAACAAACACTTCGTTCAAAACATAATAATAATGAATAATTTCTGAACATTGACTCTCAGTCATTATTCAACCTTTTCTCATGGTTTCTCAAAATAATTCATAAAAGTATAGAATATATATCTAATAGGGGCTCATTGTAACACAGTGTTACAACACACCCCACCTGCACAACTGGGATTTAAACCACGGATTGTATCTTCTGCTGGTTAGATCAGTGTTAAAGAATGATCTCAACTGTTAAATAACAGATATTAGATTCAAATAATATAAAATTTGTCTAGTTTTAAAGGTACACTATGCAACTTTTCTGTCCGCTAGAGGGCGCCTGCTCAAAACAAAGGCGTAGTTTGATGACGTCAAGTTTGAGCGCAGAATCTTGGGACATGTGGTCTTCACCTCACAGCCGGTGGAAAAGAATCGGGATAGGACTCGGGCAGAAATCATGTTCATGGATGTGGTTATTAACGTTACTGTAATATGAAGCAGAGCATGGGCGAGTGCTGTGGAGCTGAGCAAGGCCGGCGGAGCGATTGTTACACAAAACACACTGCTCACGAGCAACGCAACTTTTATTATGACGGGACACAGTCGCCGGCGCAATCTCCGCTTTTCCGGTTATGAGTATGAGGTAACGCAGCTCTGTTTATTATATTAGATACATTTAAGTGTGTTTAAAATGATGTTATGACGTTACTCTGAGCGTTCAGAGTACGCTGTGACACTTGTTCACACTCCAGTGAGAGTAAAGCTTTTCGCAGATATGACGCAATTGACGGGCGACTCCCTCACACGCTATGCTCACACGCCCTGGTTCATTGGTAAAATTAGCGATTTTCTCACAATTTACAAATAGTTGGAAACATTTTGGATATTGTAAGAACTCAACAGAACAAAATATATAACACTGGCCTGGTGATTTTTGGATATTTGATCTCAAAAACATATTGTACCTTTAAATAAACACAAAAAACAGAGATGAAAAATAAACTGGAGTAGGAAATTTACTTTTGCTATGGTTAAATAAATGTTCAGTGATATCTTCCAAAGATTTTTTAATTTTGGTGCAATTTTTTCTCTAAATAACGTTGATATGGCAACTAGTAAATACACAAAGTTTTGTCATCCTGGCATGTGTGGAAAGCTTTACAACCATGCACGTTACAATTAACCCCGCATTAGGTTGTGCCCCACGCTCCCCTGTTTGTGATGCAACAAATCATGCAATTTGGTGAGCAGCTACAAATGTTGTGTTTTCATCTCTGTTTGATTTTCAAAGTTAACTACACAGCATGAACATAATTTGCCTATAGGCAAAACTAGAGTCACACAGTTTACAAATTACCCATTGTAATTCGGTAAAAATATGAACCATTACAGCTAAATAACAGAGACAAAAACAGCATCAGTTTAAATCAAGATGTTTAATGCAAAGCAATAATATTTTTATGTAGTAGTTACCACAGAATTTTTCTAGCTGGAAACTGGCACAACATTGTCAGAGGTAAAAATGTGTGTTTAGATAACTCACTTTGTAAAGTTGGGACAAGCTGTGTGCATTGCTAAATATTGTTTAGTTGTTTAGTAAGTTAAAAAGACTACATGAACAAAACAAAGTTGATTTTAACTGGATTGGATTAGTCGAGTTAATTTAAAACGTTGAATGCGATAAGTTGCATTCCTTATTTTTTTAAAGTTAGTTCAACTTAATTTTTTTACAGTGTACTTTTCTAAACAGTCTGATAATTTTGCTGGGCAGATGATAAATTTAAAAAAGTTTCCATGTTCATTGAAGGAGTGACCCAAAATAATGGAGGACCATCATATATAATTGGGTTGTCATGCTAGTAACCCAGCAAACATGCCTTTGTGGGTATGTGTGGGACAGTGTGGGCAAGGGCAAACTAACACTAAACCCATGTGGACTCCGTGTGAAGCCCACAGTTTTTTTGCACTTTAGGGCCCCATGTGGATTTACTCTGGGCAACCCACAGTTGGCTTTCTTTAGTGTGAGCCAGCCCACACTTTGGACTGTCCCATTGGGGCCCCACCTGGGTGTGGGCCACACATGCCCCGCATTTCACGCCAGTATTGGTGCCAACAGTGGGCTAGAGTTTCTGCCCACAATGGCCCCACAAGGGCCCCAAAGAGGCTTGTTTGGTGGGAACCAACCACCCATGATAGAAGCACCAAACAAACTGCGAAGCAACATGATTAAAACAACTCACCTTAGCAACTGCATACCCTGACTACACATTACAGATGCTCTGCAACATAACATCAAAAAACATCAAAAGTGCAGCAACACTTTCTCCCAGGTGCACATTGATTACTGTGTATAAGAGATACTTTTATCACACAATGCAGATTAAATTGATAATTTCACAAAATACCACACGGCACAGTTGAGTAAGTTAATGTTTGGGAAGTCTGTTATCATGAATACTGTAGAGTGAGTGTGTGTTTACTTCAATGGTGTTTTTCAGCTGATGTTGCTCTGTTCATAGTTCCTGCATATACTTTCCATTTCCCAGAGGAAATCTAATGAGGTTCACATTTGAACAAAATCATGGAGAAGAGCATAGTCAGCAAATTAAGCTTGACTTGGTGGTTTAGAAACTTGTCTGTGAAAATGTCTTTGCATATTAAGAGCTGTGGTGGTTATAACCTTGCTGTGATGATAGCCTACATATTTGTTATTTTGTTTTGCTTAAGTGTACGTGCAACATGAAAACCCATAACTTAACACTTGAGTGAAGAGTTTCTCTGATTTGTTTTAGAAAGGCACTCAGGATAACTAGGAAACAACTACATTACCCCCTACTCCCTCAAGTAGACAGCACCGGATGCTCTACATAAAACATTATTAAAGGAGCAGGTGACCACAGAGGAAGGAGGAGTGGACTGTAAGACTTTGGTGAAGCCAAAGGGATGTACTTCTGCATTGGAGCTGGATGGACAGCTGACCATGGCAGAGCCAGTGGATTGGAAGAATGAGTTGTTTGGGGTATGTGGCAGGAATGAGCACAGGCTTGAGTTCCAACTTCTCCACCTCACTCACTGTGAGAGGGGGGATCCATATTGTAGGAGTACCCAGCCCACATACTCACAGAAGGTCTCCGGGCAGGTGTGGTCTTGATTGTGTATTTAGTCCAGCAGATAAAAAGACAGTGAATCGTTGGAGTGGTGCATGACATAAGGCTAATCTAAAAACTCAAATGTGTGAAGGGGTGTGGGTGAAGAGGAGGATCTGTGCCAGTGCTAGATTTCGGGGTCTGTTCGGGGTCAGGCAATCAGGAAAACTAGGGAACAAAAACCAACACCATACCCAATGAAAACAGACAAAGAACCCAAGTGTCTGAGCTAATTAAACAGGTACAGCATTTAAGTGGTGAAGTTGCCGCTTCCTAACAACACACAGCGGCAGATCCACCAACGCCATTAATCCAGTCCATCCATCCTACTGAACCCCGCCTTCCGCCTCCTGTGTTTTACTCTGGGGAACCTCAGTTGTGTCGTCCTTTTTTGGCCAAATGCTCATTATATATCTCGCTTCAGCCTTCCGCATTTCCTACGGAGGAGTCCAAGGTGGCTTTTGTAATTACTTTACTCGCGGGAAGAGCAGGCTGCTAGGGAACGACTGTTTGCGAGCAGAGACTTCCGTGTTGTGCCTCCTTTAAAACTTTCTCCAATGAACTCAGAGAGGTTTTTGATCAAGCTGCTTCAGGCAAAGACAATGCGCGTCTTCTTGCAGAGCTGCGACAGGGTGGACGAACGGTAACAGACTATTCTATTGAATTTCATACATTGGCGGCAGAGTGTGGCTGGAATGCCGAGGCTCAATGGGACATGTTTCTAGACGGACTTTCTGAGCACATAAAGGACGAGATATACGTTTTGGAATGATCTGCCGGGGTGGATAAATTGATTGATCTGGCGGTTCAAGTGGATACCAGAGTTCGTCGGTCACCGCGAATTAGTGCCAACGTTACATCCACGTTTAATCCATCTCTTTCTCCTGACGAGACTACAGCAATTCTTCCTGTTCCTGATTCTATCCAACTGGGCAGATCTCGTTTATCATCACGAGAGAAACAGAGGAGGAGAGAGCAGGGATAATGTTTGTATTGTGGGAACGCCGGTCACATTGCACTGCAGTGTCCAGGAAGCCAGCACCCATTAGTAGGTAAGAGGTTACTGACAGGTGGGGTGAACAACATGCCTATCCTTTGCCGTTGATTTCTTCAGCCTTCGAGCGGTTTCAGGGAGCATCTGTCTTCACAAAATTGGACTTGCATAATGCTTATCATTTGGTTCGCATAAGGAAGGGGGATGAATGGAAGACTGCTTTTAACACCCCCAGGGGGCATTTTGAATATTTGGTCATGCATGGATCCTGACAAGGTTAAGACTGTGGTGGATTGGCCAACTCCAGATTCCCCTAAGGCCCTACAGAGGTTTCTGGGGTTCGCCAAATTTTACCGGTGTTTCATTCCCAATTTCAGCCAACTAGCTACTCCTCTGACTGCCTTGACCTTTACCAAGATGACGTTCAGGTTGTCTGGTGCAGCTGAGGCTGCATTTACCAACCTCAAGAGCTGCTTCGTTTCAGCTCCTATTCTTGTAACCCCTGATCCTTCATGTCAGTTCGTGGTGGAGGTCGACACATCAGAGGTGGGGGTAGGAGCGGTGCTTTCCCAATGCTCACCCACGGATGATAAGATGCACCCTTGCGCGTTCTTTTCTCATCATTTATCGTCTGCTGAGTGTAATTATGACATTGGTAACAGAGAGTTACTGGCAGTCAAGTTAGCGTTGGGAGAGAGACGCGCCATTGGCTAGGGGGTTCAAGGGTACATTTTCCCGTTTGGACCGATCATAAGAATCTTGAATATATCAGATCTGTTAAACGACTCAACTTCAGGCAGGCTCGATGGGCACTTTTTTCGGTTTCGTTATCTTATCGTCAGGGTTCTAAGAACTTCAAACCCGATGCTTTATCTAAAATTTTTGAACATTCCGTTCGCCCGTCCACTCCCGAGTGCATTTTTCCTGAGAGACTCATTGTCTCCACACTTGTATGGGAGATCGAGTCGAAGGTCCATTCGGCCTTAGAAGGGGAAATGCCTCCGTCCGAGTGTCCATCAAGTCGTTTATTCGTGCCAGAGGGGCTACGGTCTGATGTTATTCAGTGTGGTCATTGTTCCAATGTAGCATATCATCCAGGAGTTAATAGCACTAGTTTTTTTGGTCAAGCAAGGATTCTGGTGGCCTTCTATGGCTCGCGACATTCTGAGTTTTGTTTTGGCATGTTCGGTCTGTGCTCGTGGGAAGACTTCCAGTCGCCCTCCGGATGGGTTATTCCAACCTCTGTCAGTCCCTTCAAGACCCTGGTCCCACATTGCGCTAGATTTTGTCACTGCCCTCCTCCTCCCTCCTCCCTCCCTCCAAGGGCAATACGGTCATTTTGACTGTAGTGGACCGGTTTTGAAGGCCGACCATTTCATCCCCTTGCCCAAATTACCGTCTGCCAAGGAGACAGCGGTGGCTGTCGTAGATCACGTCTATTGTTTACATGGCCTCCCGATGGACGTAGTCTCTGACAGGGGTCCCCAATTTATTTCCAAATTTTGGAGAGAATTTTGTCGATTATTGGGGGCAAGTGTCAGTCTTTCTTCTGGCTCTCATCTTCAGAGCAACGGCCAAACCGAGCGTGCCAATTAAGACCTTGAGAGAGTGTTGCGATGTTTGGTCTCTCAGAATCCTTCCTCCTGGAGCCAGAAACTCTCATGGGTGGAGGACACACACAATTCATTACCAGTGTCTTCCACGGGCCTATCTCCATTTGAGTGTAGCATAGGGTACCAGCCACCAATTTTTCCCAGTCTGGAATCTGAAGTCGGGGTCCCCTCCGCTCACGCATTCGTCCAGAGGTGCCGCCACACATGGAGTAGAGCCCGCGGGACTCTCCTCCAAGTGGGAGTATGCACGAAGGCTCAGGCCCCGATTACGTTTCTTGACTCTGACACCATGTGATATTTCAGTTTTTCTTTTTTTTATAAATCTGCAAAAATGTCAACAATTCTGTGATTTCTGTCAATATATGGGGCTGTGTGTACATTAATGAGAGAGAAAAAGACTTTAAATTATTTAAGCAAATGGCTGCAATATGACAAAGAGTGAAAAATGTAAGGGGGTCTGAATACTTTTTTATTACCCACTGTATATGACTTTCTTTCTTCAGATAAACACAGCAAAATAAATTATCTCTGCTAATGAAAACTCATTTGGGTTCCTAAAAGTTGAAGCATCAAACAGGACATACAGCAATAACTACAGTAATCCATATGACCCCAATTGATGAATCAATGTCTTCTGAAGTGTAAGGATACGTGTTTGTAAGAAAAAATACCATTATTTTTATATTTTTAAACTGTAGACTATCACTTCTGACCAAAAGCATTTGAGGGTTAAGTTCACACTTGACGTAACTTGAAGCATTTTGTGGGCACGCCAAGAAACTCTGGTCACGCGGATGTAGGATGCCATCGGTTTTTATTTAATTTAATTTTTAAACTAATGCTCACAACAGTATACAAACAATAACATTTTATATGATATAATATGATAATAGCAACGAGAAACAAACAAGACAGGGAGACAGAGACGCCAGTTCTGAACATCACAAAAGCTTGAAGCTTCTTCACTCATGCACACTACAAGGTTGGATGCGAAAAGATTAGTACATTATGAGAGCATTTCTGGGTGTACTTTTTCTTAATAACTAATAATAAAGAATATCAAAATACAAAGACAAAGGACAAAGGAACAAGAGGAGGAGAAGCCAAGCAAGAGAAACAAAAAAGTGACAAAATGTGCCTCTTTCTATTAGGGTGTTATTATTGAAATTAAAAGTTTATTTAAAAAAATTAATAAATGAATAAGAAGAGTCGTGAATCTGTTTTGAATTATGTTGTTTTTCAAATAAACGTTTTCAAGTGATATCAGATTTTGTACGTGCTTTTATTGTACTTATCCTGTAACTACATGGAACAAGAAGGGAACAAATACCACTTTAATTTACAGCCCACAGATACACTTACACCCCTTTATTAAAAAATATTTACAGTATGAATAATTTGTTAATTTTCCTGATAGTTACTTGATGGTTATTAATTTGGCCTCTGAACAAAGCACTTTGATTAGCTTGGATCTTTCATCCAAAATTACAGAAACCATTCTGAATGCTAGAGCCTGCAGAAGAGACAGCTCTCTGCATCTTGGTGTAAACAGACAGCATGGTGTCCTTCAAGTTCACTGCCTTGTGGGTTCAGAGCTAGCTTTCTTACTAGAGCATTTTTCCCCCAACTAGAGTCAACCTCAGAAGAGTTTCTGACTCTTGGTTTTGTTATTGCCCTCAAAATATCTAAAGAGGCTTGTAGATTTGCAAGCTTTGTCGGTGAGCTCTTCCTGCATGGATGTTTCGCATGGTCTAGTCAAGTTTTTTTTTTAAACTTTGTTTCTTTCTCAAGTAATTGTCTTTCAGTCTTTCTCTGAAAACATCTAGCAAATATGGCTCACTTTAATGGAAATTTATGTTTTTGAGTGAGTAAACAAGTCATTGATGTCAGTCCTGCTACAAGCCTGTGCACCTTGTCCTTCCTAGAGCCATTGCCAGCCATCCAGTCTCTCTCGAAGCCAGCACTTACCAAACTAACGATCCTGGAGCTAATCCCTGCCCTCATACCCACCTCTGAAACCCTCCTCCGCTGGTTCCGTTTTGGGTTGATCTCTGATTCTACCCAGGGTCCCTGCCCTTCTTCTTCCATTTGTTCTGTCGTGGATTTGGCCCTCCCTGCTGGCCTTCTTCTAATACCACCTGGACCGTGTTTGTGGTGTTGCTTGTGGATGTCAGGAGCAACCCATAAGAGAAAATTCCTGTTTCTTCCAGTTTGATTTGTTTCCCCATGGTCATTGATTTTGTGGTTATCTGGTTACATGTTTTCCCTGGTGTATACTGTGGGTATGGAAAGTATTCAGAACCCCTTACATTTTTTCACTCTTTTTTATATTGTAGCCATTTGCTTAAATCATTTAAGGTATTTTTTTTCTTCTCATCCCATATTTACAGAAAAACAGAATTGTTGACATTTTTGCAAATTTATTACAAAAGTAAAACTGAAATATCACATGGTCCTAAGTATTCAGACCCTTTGCTCAGTATTTAGTAGAAGCACACTTTTGATCTAATACAGCCATGTGCTGTAAAATAACAGTAATCTACTGGCAGCTGTGGTTGCCAGCAATGTACTGTTAATTTACAGCCCTCTACTGTTTATTTACAGCTCTCCTTTTTTACAGTATGTTACCGTAATAATACCATGAAATGAACTCTCTTCATTTTTGGAAAACTGATCGCTTAAAACAGTTCTCATTTTAAAACAAGTACTTATATGGTGTTTGTACTGTAAACTTATTTCATCTGAATCCACTGAAAAGGAACATTTCTTGATATAAAAATAAACTGCAAACATGTAATGTGTTGTAATTGAGTAGTGAAATACTTAAGGAATATGACTTTAACTTCAATATTTGCAGTTCATCATTTGCAATAGCACACATCAACAAACAGCTCATAACGGCATCAGCAAACATAACCACTGCCTTTAAATAAAGCACCAGACAGCATATCATCAGTGTTTCTCTGCTCATCCTGGACTGAAGCACAGGCGCTACCCTCCAGCACAATGGTGACCCGCAAAACGAATTAATTAAACTAAAAGATCTCTTCTATATCACCTTGTGCAACAACCAACCCGTTCTCATCAGTCTGCGTATAAATTACACGACTTTACACTTTCCAAGTGCGTGTAATGCATACGCCAAAGTCCAATTTTGCGTGCATATGATAGGCCAATCCTTCCCATTGACTTCAGTGGAGAGCAGATGCGTCCAAATACCACGCATCATCTTAACGACAATGACGTCACCAGCGAGGCTCAGTTCGCCCAGTTCACCTGATGCGCGAACATCATCAAACAGGTAAATAAGGGCAAGAGTATTTTTTTGTAATGAGATCTTGATGTCAACGGTATTATTTTAATTATTTCAGTGTTTGTAGGCCTACATCACGTTACATGGGGTATGCGTTCAAATGAGTTGTTAGTGGAATAGTGGGCTGCTCAGTTATCCCAGCGGGTAGCATACCATTGACATTAGCCTAAAGCTAACCTGTACCTGTTGCAGATTTTTAAATAAATAAATCTGTTAAAAATAATAATAATCAAATTCATGCTGTCTTCAGCTTTTAGACATGGCTGATGATAGCAATATAAAAAAAACAGATATTTTTTATTTTTAAATTGTGGGCATAAAAAAATCGATTTAACGTTACTGTCTATAATTTAAATCGCGCCTGCAGAAAAGGCATTAATGCTTGCTGCATCTATACATTTGCGGGACGTGAACATATATTACACGTGGGTGCGGACCCCGAGAGGTAACCTTAGCTAACGCCAGATCAGTATTTCGGATCATACGGCCTACATTCACTATACAAGCCGATCTGAGATCTGATAGAATAACGGGCACGTTGGTATAATTCAGGCAGGCATTACTAGTTGCTTGAAGATGCATGATACAGTAGGGTTGGATTAGGCTCCTATTCCCGGGATTTTTGACTTGTAATGTCATCATATATGTGCATTTTAGCATTTTTACCTAAAGGAAAATTGTCACCAGCAGAAAAAACAACAATATTTAGGTATCAAGCCTGAATTTACTGTGTTAGTTAACAGTTATTTGGTTACAGTACTGACACAATTTCGTCTGTCCTCTAGAATATGGCAGTTCTATTAAAGAGAGAAGGAAAGGACTAGTAAACCAATGTTTCAAAAGTATTACATAGTAATTATTCAATTCAGTGATCAAATTACTACATTAATGTAGTACTGTTATATTGCTAACATTAATTTTTTTACCAAAAATGACTAATATTTAACCAATAAATTACACATTAATATTACAAAATAGTTACTAATAATTACCATAAAATAAAAGTTACTTTGTGATACCACAAAAGTGCTACCCATACTTACTCTGATATAACACACTTATATTACATTGCAGTTCAGTATAATTTATATCAATTCGATTACTTAATATGCAATTTGTCTAATGTTTTCCATGTCACCCATCCCATTGGTCCAACAAACTTTATCCATGGTTGACAATAACGTACACATAATTTAAAAAAATTACGTGGCTTGTCGATAATTATAATTTATTTTTGTTTTGTCTGTAGTAAAAATGCCAGGTGGATCCACTTTTCGGCAATGCGCCCACTGCCTGAAGAAGATCAACTGCGCAAATCGAAGATGCACCAAGGTAAATCATGTACAAATAATGCTATTGTACTGTCTAACTGCTAAACCCCATTTTTATGCATTAAAGGGTTAGTTCATCCAAAAATGAAAATTCTGTCATTAATGACTCACGTTCCAAACCCGTAAGATCTCCGTTCATCTCCGGAACACAGTTTAAGATATTTTAGATTTAGTCCGAGAGCCTTCTGTCCTTCCATTGAGTGTATGCACACTCTACAGTCCATGTCCAGAAAGGTAGGAAGTAAGGTATGAAAAAAATCATCAAAGTAGTCCATGTGACATCAGTGGGTTAGTTAAGCTCTTTTGAAGCATCGACAATACATTATGGTCCAAAAATAACAAAAACTACGACTTTATCCAGCATTCGATTCTCTTCCGCGTTTGTTTGAATCCGCATTCATGAGTCCACAGTGACGCTGCTGACTTAAGACGCAAAGCGTGCGTCTCCCTCAGACTACATGGATGCTCTGACGCACCAGATAACACAGCAGCAGTGTCTTACGTCAGCAGCGGGATTCAAACAAACGCGAAAGAGAATACAATGCTGGATAAAGTCCTAGTTTTTATTATTTTTGGACCTAAACGTATTGTCGATGCTTTAAAGAGTCTAACTAACCCACTGATGTCACATGGACTACTTTGATGATGTTTTTCATACCTTTCATTCCTTTATTGAATGTTTGACTGTTGGTTCTTTTAGTTACATCCTCTTACAAGGCTTCACATTTAACATTGAATCTTTCTATTACAGACAGATTACATTGTTCTATTGTGGTGGTTCTCAACTGTGGTCACTCAGTTAATTGAGATTATCCATATTTTATTTTATCCATATTATTATCCATATATTAAGGTATAATGTCTGTGGCCACATAATGGACATTCATATTTTCCGGTGCATTGACTCAACTGCATATTTAGTCTGTCTGTTCAATTAGTTGCATTCACTTGGCATCCATTATTTAGGCCCTTATTAACAGAAGGCTAGAAAATCAACAATGCTTGATCAACTGGACAGCAGTTTAGAACCTTTTTTTGTCATACTGTCTCCCCATTACTTGCTCTGTCTCTCTCCCTTACTCAGTGTGGGAAACCGCTGGACATGAAGTCCAGGCAGACGGCCCGCATGAAAAAATTCCGCACCAAAGCAAAGGAATGGGCACAACAAGTCAAAAAATCTCGCAATCAGGCAAAGATTTTCGACAATAGTGCCCTGCTGGTAATAAACAACTCTGTCTTTGTATTTTGGTCAGGCATTGCAGGTTCCTGTCAACATTACACAAATACAGTATTTACATTGTGCAGGGAAGCAAGAACTCATCAACCCAACTGCATTTGCAACATTTCAGATAATAATGAGCTTGTCTATGTATAAATATCAAAACAATACACAGAATTTCCTGGTGTTGTCTTATATTAATAATAATGCCGTTGTAACCCTGCCTTGGAAATCTCTGTATTTGCTTATATGCTTTTAAATGTTAAGGTGGAGAAACTGAAAGCTCTTGGGTACTTTCCCCTCCTGCTGTGGGGAAAGTACCGACCACAAAATAAAAAGTGGATGGCCCAGCTCCAGTGCCCCTTTGAGCTGCCAGAGGTAGCGCATGCTGTCCTGGAGAAGATGTTGTGTCTGTTTGAAGGTTTGTTAGAAGGTAGGTCACATCACAACATCAGTACATTCATGACTATTAAGATTGATTCTGCATTGTTTATTTCAATTAACATTTATTTGTATAGCGCTTTTAACAATACATATAGTTTCAAAGCAGCTTCACAGAAAAATAATGTATCTACATTACAATTTAAGAGGTGACTTTGTCTAAATAATATATTTCAGAAATGCTTGGCTAAAAAGATGTGTCTTTAGTTTTAAACTGTGATTTTAGATTTAAACTGTGAGAGTGAGTCTGAGCCCCGAACATTATCAGGAAGGCTATTCCATATTTTAGGTGCCAAATATAAAAAAAACGTCCTTCCTCCTTTAGTGGACTTAGATATCCTAGGTTCTACCAGAAGCCCAGAGTTTAGTGATCTTAAAAAGCATGATGGATTGTAGGGGGATAGAAGATCAGTTAAATACATAGGAGCTAAACAAATTGTATTGTGTAACGACCCAGATGGATCAGATTGAAATATTCATTGGAGATCATTTGCACAAATATATAGATTGCTGGTGGTGTATTATTCTGTTCTTTTTATGGGTTTTTTTATATCTTTTGTTATATAACTTTTTATATTTCTTTAGTTACTCATATTTTAACCATACACTGCATCTGTCTTGTTTTATTTTTTACTGAATTATGTGATCCTGAAGGAGAGAAGGTGGGGCAGCAAGAGAGGACAGGAGAAAAAGATGTAGCAGAAAGAGAAATAGAGGATGAAGACCAGAGAGGACAGGGGGAGCAAAGTGAATTAGGAGAGACTGAAAGGAGGAGCATGCAGGAGATGGAGATAGAGGCACAAAAAAACAGAGTGGAGAGAGGAGAGATGGAGGGACAGAAAGACAGAGTGGAGAGAGGAGAGATGGAGGGACAGAAAGACAGAGTGGAGAGAGGAGAGATGGAGGGACAGAAAGACAGAGTGGAGAGAGGAGAGATGGAGGGACAGAAAGACTTAGAGCTGGGACTGATGGTGACAGAAGAGATAGAGGCAGACAAGGAGAGAGAACAGACAGAGGAAGTAGGAAAAAAAGAGATTGAGGCAAAGAAGAAAACAGACAGGTAAGTGGCAATACAGAATAGAAGATGCAGACCTGTAGAATATGATACAAAATTGAAAAGAAAGTGGGCTCCACTTTTTATTAAGTGGACTCAACTACTATGTACTTGTATCAAAAAATAAGTACAATGTACTTATTGTGTTCATATAAGAAAAAAAAGTGTCAACCAATTTTCCTGCATTCCAAATATTCACCTGGCTTGCAAGGCAAACACCACACACCTCTTGCAATTTACACTGTTTTTTTTGTTTCTCTTTACAGGAAGTCAGCTGTCAAGATTTCAGCAAAAAAGAAAAGAAAAGGAAGCCAAAACAAGGATGATGGTAGGAAAAATGCTATAAAGTATTTATAATTCAAGATTAAACACACAAAGTATATTAAAAAGTGTTGGCAATACACAAACATCAGCCTATCATAAAATGCACACCAAAGTATCCCAAACCATACCACGTCATCATCAAAAGGCCCCAAAGGATCATAAAGCATATGGTGGGTGATGTACAACAAAGTCCCACAAAGCACACCAAATAATTTTAATGTCTATCTAGCACAAGGTGTACCACTTTAACACAAAATTTAACAAAGTATCTCAAACGCCCCCAAAAGGCAACCGTTTCAGTGAGTTATTACAAATCAATTTCCAGAAAAGTTGGGATATTTTCTAAAATGCAATAAAAACAAAAATCTGTGATTTGTTAATTAACATGAACCTTTACTTAACTGACAAAAGTACAGAGAAAAGATTTTCAATAGTTTTACTGACTCGCAGTTACTCTTCAGTATTATTACATTATCTAGCCAGTATGGTGACAATCAGGATCTCTCTGGTGATTGCCATCTTTTCTGTGTATTTTGTTTTACTACTGTTACATAAAGATGCAATGGTTTGTATTTACTTAATTTATTTCTTTGTATTTACAGCTTGCCAGTATCACAGCACATTGGACATTTATCCAGTACAATATGTGTCCAAGACACGTGAAAGAAAGGTTAGTAGCTATATGGAGAACATTCTGAACAACTGTTAGTGCATAAATTGATACTTTACTACACCAAGAGAAGAGTGATGAAATTGTGCCTTTGTCAGAAAAGTACTTAACATACTAAATAATTTGCTGAGAGAATGCTATAAATATTAAACCAAACTTTTGATGTTTTGGTGATTATATTGTGACTGATTTTTAGAGACTGGGAGGAGGAAGCAAATTAAATATTTAATTATGAAATAAAAGTATGACTTTGGTTTGTCTTTTACCCTTTTCCCAAAGGGCTGTAAAGAAATGCAGGTCCATTGGCTCCGTGTCCGTTGTAATGTCAGCTTTCTTGTTTAACCTATTTTTCAGTTGTGCTTAAAGGAACCCTAATTAAGAAGCCAGTCTGATTTACCATGACTTAGTTAAGTTTATGTAATAAGCAACTCGACCAGTGTTACATTTCAGACGGGTTGCTTAATTAGATATCTCCACATGTGGCATCTGTTTTTGCCTACAGTGAGATTAAGCTTTGTCACAACTACAACTTGCATGTACTGCTGTTTTTGGTGGTGTTTTGTAACAGCCATAATTACTATGCAAACCTTTAAGGGTAAGGAATTACAGTCATCATTTTTCATATTCAGTAGGAATGGGGTGATCTCCTTGTCACACAATATGATTGGATACACAATATGAGGTTCACAATTTAATACAAACACAATACAATGTAATAAATAAATCGTCAATGACAACTAAATTATACCTGTACAGAATTTTGTTTATTTCTGACAAATCTTTGTACTGTAAACAGTTTAAAAGGTCATTACAAAAAAAATCATTACATTACAAGTGACAGTTATATAATTTGGATATTAAAATAAATTCTCTTCAGTAAAAATAAAGTCAGCTGTCAAGATTTCAGCAAAAAAGAAAAGAAAAGGAAGCCAAAACAAGGATGATGGTAGGAAAAATGCTATAAAGTATTTATAATTCAAGATTAAACACACAAAGTATATTAAAAAGTGTTGGCAATACACAAACATCAGCCTATCATAAAATGCACACCAAAGTATCCCAAACCATACCACGTCATCATCAAAACGCCCCAAAGGATCATAAAGCATATGGTGGGTGATGTACAACAAAGTCCCACAAAGCACACCAAATAATTTTAATGTCTATCTAGCACAAGGTGTACCACTTTAACACAAAATTTAACAAAGTATCTCAAACCCCCCCCAAAAGGCAACCGTTTCAGTGAGTTATTACAAATCAATTTCCAGAAAAGTTGGGATATTTTCTAAAATGCAATAAAAACAAAAATCTGTGATTTGTTAATTAACATGAACCTTTACTTAACTGACAAAAAGTACAGAGAAAAGATTTTCAATAGTTTTACTGACTCGCGTAGTTACTCTTCAGTATTATTACATTATCTAGCCAGTATGGTGACAATCATGATCTCTCTGGTGATTGCCATCTTTTCTGTGTATTTTGTTTTACTACTGTTACATAAAGATGCAATGGTTTGTATTTACTTAATTTATTTCTTTGTATTTACAGCTTGCCAGTATCACAGCACATTGGACATTTATCCAGTACAATATGTGTCCAAGACACGTGAAAGAAAGGTTAGTAGCTATATGGAGAACATTCTGAACAACTGTTAGTGCATAAATTGATACTTTACTACACCAAGAGAAGAGTGATGAAATTGTGCCTTTTGTCAGAAAAGTACTTAACATACTAAATAATTTGCTGAGAGAATGCTATAAATATTAAACCAAACTTTTGATGTTTTGGTGATTATATTGTGACTGATTTTTAGAGACTGGGAGGAGGAAGCAAATTAAATATTTAATTATGAAATAAAAGTATGACTTTGGTTTGTCTTTTACCCTTTTCCCAAAGGGCTGTAAAGAAGTACTGGTCCATTGGCTCCCGTGTCCGTTGTGGTAATGTCAGCTTTCTTGTTTAACCTATTTTTCAGTTGTGCTTAAAGGAACCCTAATTAAGAAGCCAGTCTGATTTACCATGACTTAGTTAAGTTTATGTAATAAGCAACTCGACCAGTGTTACATTTCAGACGGGTTGCTTAATTAGATATCTCCACATGTGGCATCTGTTTTTGCCTACAGGGAGATTAAGCTTTGTCACAACTACAACTTGCATGTACTGCTGTTTTTGGTGGTGTTTTGTAACAGCCATAATTACTATGCAAACCTTTAAGGGTAAGGAATTACAGTCATCATTTTTCATATTCAGTAGGAATGGGGTGATCTCCTTGTCACACAATATGATTGGATACACAATATGAGGTTCACAATTTAATACAAACACAATACAATGTAATAAATAAATCGTCAATGACAACTAAATTATACCTGTACAGAATTTTGTTTATTTCTGACAAATCTTTGTACTGTAAACAGTTTAAAATGTCATTACAAAAAAAATCATTACATTACAAGTGACAGTTATATAATTTGGATATTAAAATAAATTCTCTTCAGCGTTCCGCTTACTCCACCCCATTCTGTCAGGAAAATGTGTAGAAACTTAACAGAGGCCATCCTTATTTAACATATTTCAGAAATTAAATACATGATTTCTGTGTTTTATTTTGCCATTTCTTTCAGCCTAAAGACCTGGCCCCCATCGTGGGAACCGCAGGGGAACGTAGGAATGACTGTATCATAAAGGAAGGTCTGCTAAAATGACTGTTGTCCCATTGCTGGTTCCAACTTCCAAGAAACAAAAAAATGTGGCCATGTGGACAATAAAGTTCTACCGTTCTTCTAATGAATTGAGTACACAAAATAAAAATTATTTGTTTATAAATCTCTGCTTCATTATTCAAAATGTCTCACTAATTCAGTGCCAATCAAAATTCATCAAAGTCAGACAGTTTAGGTTATCTGTGTGTTTTCACTGTAACTGGTCAGGATCTAATGGATGCTGCGTTGCTGATGTTGCGGCAAAAATACGTTAACTCCTTTGCATTTCTGAATAAGAGACAAACCTTAGCCAATTGAGTCTTTATAAAGATTGAATTCTTGCAAGAATGAATCCACAGTCAATACAACCAGATAATGCCTGCATCGAGTGTGAACTGAGGAACAATAGAAGGCCCAAGCTTTTATACCTCTCAGTGTCTCAGTGTTTTTCCGTACAAAGGAAAAGGTGATACAAATGTCTTTCCCCCCCCACCCTTCTGTAACAAAAGCAAATAAGCAAGGGACACTGTGGTTCCCCCCTCTTATCTTCCCTCATCAGTGTTTGTGTCAAGGCCTCAAGCGGTGATGGGGGGGGTTACATTTACATTTTATGAGGTGTGTGTGTGTGTGTGTGTGTGTGTGTGTGTGTGTTTTAATAAGTGACATCTAAGGCCCGGGAGAGTCCCCAATCTAGGTGTCCCGTGACCCCATGCTAAGAGGTGTTTTTGAATAACAGAGACAGATGTTGATTTCTGTATAACCTTAAACATAAATCTTCTATGATTAAATGTTTCCTCCACAATTCCCCCTTTTATCATTCTTTGATAATTCACAATAAAAATTTTAAATATATATATGAATGTTGTTCTTCTCAAGTCGCACAGTCCAAGCATCGAAAAGGGCACCACGGCTTTGCACCAGTCTTTCAGATGGCAAGATGAATCGCACAGATGTACGCCCAGAAAGAGTTATGAAGATTAGTCTTTTCTGCTCTTGTTAATGAAAGGACTCCCAACTGTCTGTAGATTGTACAACTCTGATTCTGTGGGCTTGCAACAGGTTCTAAACTTGTTGTCTCAGCTCCATGTTGTGCCAGCGTCTCTGGTCCTGAGATGATAGTGGCAAGTGATGTTTGTGTGACCTCCGTCCGCACAGACGTGTGCCTCCAGCTCCTCTCGGCTCCTTCTCCCCGATCACTGGTGGGATCTTTCTCAGCTACCTTGATGGCGGTTTTTGTCATCAGAAGCACGACAAAAGGCCCTAGTCACCTTTTCACTCTCCATCTGTTCCTTCTGTAGTCCCGTATCACGACATCAAACATCTGGTCTGGTGTTATGTAAAGGAGTCCCTTAACCTGCACACAGATCTTAGACACAGAGAGGACATTTATTTTGCAATAATTCACAAATTATATTGATGTAAGCTATTTTTTACCCCTTCCATTAAACAGTCTCGGACAGACTCAGATTTGCTCTAGGCCTTTCCTTCTACAAAAATTTTCATAAAAATACTGTACCCCAGACAGTTTTCATCAGTTTCAGACAGTTTTCATCAGTTTTCATTTGACTAATTCCCCCTTTGGCTGCCTGATCATAAATGCAGCCATCTAAACATAATGGTCAAAGAATGTTTGGGGTAAACAAGGCTTGCCATCACCACACCATTTTGAAAAGTGCAGCCACAGTTTCCACAGCTGTTTCTCCGCTGTTGTGGCGAAGGTCTCCGTTCTCTGTAAAGAAGTGAAAGCGTTTGTGGTTATTTCAAATATCAAAAGACATTATGGTTCCTTTGACTGCTTCTGCCTCGGCCTTCGCAATCTCATCTGCCTGTTTAAATAAAATCTTTGTTATTAATGTGCGCTGCGCATTCATAGATATCAACTTGGCCAGTCAAGAAAATTGTGTCTTGAGAAGCAGACACAGTTGAACCATTCAGAATTGGGCGCCCATCCGATATTACAATTTTCCTGTGTTTCCACAATGCCCCAAAATTATGCCCAACTCCGAACTCAAAACGCAAATCTGTTCAAATTGTTACACTTTTACCTTTCATCAGCTTGCATATTTCAGTCAGGGCTACAAGCTCCAGTCTTAACCAGGCAATCTTTATCCTGATTCTTTCGTGTTTCAGTGAAAGTTAATATAAAATCTGTATTTCAAATCTGGAAGCCGGGCTAAATGAGTAAGCTCTGTTACTGCACTCCTGTCAATTTAGGGGTGTGTGATACCTTCAAAATCCAAACACACGACACCTTGTTCCTTTCAAGTGTTTAACGACACATCACACATCCCTAGGCCAGACCCTCAGTCACTCCTCAGAGATCAAATACATGATTAGTGTAAAGGAAGAAAAACAATCATTGATTCTCTTGATAATTCCAAATCATCACAGACCCCAATGTTGTCCAACTCAAACTAAACGACAAAAAAAAAATAAGTAAGATAGATAAAAATCCATCTAAGCGCTTTAAATCTCCATATAAACATCCTTCAGTTTGTGCTTTGGCCACAGTTCAGAGGACTCCTCTGCCCATGCAGGCCGTATGTTTGAAATGCACTGATTCTCTTTTGTGCATCTGTCATGGTTGCCATTATCCTCTCTAAATCAACGTCATGTTTATATTCAGATCTAAATGCTCCCAGTTTCTCACTGAACATCATATTCTTGTCAAACTTCCTCCAGTTCGTTGTTTCAACACAATTCTTTTACAAACCACCCTGTTTTTGTTAAAAAATTACTGTTTCCATCAACTGCAATTTCACTCATCATATCTAACCATTTATAACATAAACCTAAATTTGTTAATGTTGAAAACTTTTCATCAAAACGACATAATTATCTATTAGTACTACATTCAATCAGTTCATTCACTCATCTTTCTCTTGTGACATTATGCTTAATCATATTCAATACCCAATTCTTTATCAAAATCTTTCCAATTAATTAGGATTTTAAAGTACATTTTCCTTTCAATGTCTTGAATCTTCTTTTTCCTTCTTTCCCTACCTTCATGTTCCTCCTTCACTACATCCATAAACCTCCTCTTTGATCTTCCTTAAACTTCCTGTCTTTTCCTCAGTGTGACTGTCTCCAAACCGCACATCATCACTGTTCTCACTACTGTTCTGCACACCTTCCCTTTCATTCTTACTGTAACCCTCACACAACAGACCTGACACTTTTCTCCACCCATTCCAACCTGCCTGCACACACACACTTCTTCACCTCATTTCCCTGTAACCTCACTGTTCCACTTGGTTCCCTCTAATTCTCACACATGTATTCTGTTCTTCCTGTGACTAACCTTCATTCCTCTTCTCTCCAGAGCAAACCTTCACCTCTCTAGACTTTCGTCCACCTGCTCTCACTACAGATCACAATGTTATCCTCAAACATCATAGTCCATGTAGATTCCTGTCTGACCTCCTCTGTCAGCCTGTCCATCACCACTGCAAACAAGAAGGGGCTCAGAGCCGATCCTTGATGCAGTCTCACCTTCACCGTGAAGTCCTCTGTCTCACCTCGGCACACCTTTCCACTGTCCACTGCTCTGCAGAAATCCAAAATATTACTGTCCTCCATCTCAATCCTAGTCACACAGAAAGCCTCACAGCCTCTTGTTTTTTTTTTTGTTTTTTTCTTACATTAATTGTAGTTCTCTAGATAAATTAATGTCCTGCCTCCATTTAATGGAGGAAACACAAAAATAAAACTTTTCATTTTAAAGTTTATATTCCTTCGTTCGCCCTCTGGCCTTTCATAATTGTGACGGATTCTCTGGATAATTTAGATAATGACTTAAGCCAATTTGTCATTTTGTCTCTGTCCTCAAGTCTATAATTTTTACGCTTACTATTTTAACTAATCCAGAGAGTAATTCAAATCCTCATCATAAATGACAAAAGTAGTCATTATTATTACCAGTAACAGACCAAGCTGGATATCAATCCACTTAAAGCTCGTCCATGTTCTGAATCATCTTTTATCAGAATCACTCAGAATAATACGCTTCTTTTAAAGTTTGTCGTTTGGCTTAACCCATCTGTAGTCATAAAACACTACGCTCAATCAGGGCATAAATATGAACTGCTCATTCTCAAAGTTTGCTTCTACTTGGTTTCTTAATCATTTTCAAATCATGTCTGTTCACTATTAAGTTGTCTTTAGAAAAGTCAGCTGGGTTGTTTTGGTTTTGTCTACGCTTTAACACGGCCAATTTCAGACACTGTGCCGTCCCTGCCTCCACAAGCAGCCTCTCTCTCTCTCTTACACAGATAATCTTTTCAACAGCCTCTGAGACTTTAACTCAGAACAAACTATAATCTTTAGTTTAAATACCTTTGTTATCCAGACCTTCTCTTTTGAACTTCAAAAGCTGTCCTCATCTTAAAGCCATCACCATGTTTCCGAATGATCCTATGCCATATCTAATGACCTGCAGGATTTAAGACTATGATAGAGACATGTTAGTTCAATATCACACAGTTTTACTCATACCAATTAATACATTTTGTTCTGTTCTCCATAAAATTTATGACAATTCACAGCATGGTCTCAGCTGGCTCTTGAATGCCCCTTACCATCATAACTTTCCCTCAGGGTCTTCCCTGGAATTCACAAACAATATAAGCGGTTCTTGGGTGAGCGGTATAGAGGAACATCTCTGGGTCGGACTGCTGTATATCTGTCTGGACTCTCTACAAAAACACAACTCCTCCCTTTATGATGCTGCTGGCCTCACAGACATCTGCTCAACTCTCATACACACCTCACATAAAAACACTCCCCTTCTTGGAGGTGCCCAAATGTCGATGAAACCCTGGCTTAGGTTGTCCTCCTGCTGGCCAAGAGAGGATCTTACCCGTCTTTGGCGAATCATCTCACGCACATTTGTCATCGCTTAATTTTTTTTTTTTTTTTTTTTTTTTTGTGACCCTCAACAGGATGATGTTTTCTGGAGCTTTGCATAGAGTGCATTCAAGAGTCATCAGAGCCATCTGGTCTGCTTACTATAGGTAAAACATGGAGACAGGTTAATTATCACAATACAACTAAATCACTAAAATCCACCACTCAGTGAATTTAGCCAGAACAACTGTTCTTTCAGTTTAATGTTCTGCTACCTTTGTGTCTCGATCCATTGGTCCTGTACATGGTGAAGGCTTAGATCGGACACAACATTTTCAGTTCTATATTTTAAAAAACATCTCATTTTGTAAAAACATCTCATTTTGTTTCATCAAAATATCTATCATTGCCCTCCATGGCAATCCTTTAACTATTAGTCAAAAATGTCCTTTTTATCAAATCATTGTCTCTATGATTTTCAACTGATGCCCTGTGCTTAACCATAAGTATCTCATAACTTATGACACATGCTCAGATAACAGCTTTGTGTTGGGTTTGAATGAGAGAGAGAGACTCTGAGGCCTTCAGGGCTGGCACACTGCATCTTCATCTGCACTGCTACTTTTCACTCTTTACACAAGCTAGTGAGATCTGGTTAGAAATTAATATTGTTTTCATCACTCAAGCTAGGCCACAGCACCAGAAATGACGTGGTGGTGCCAGATTCAGATAAGCAAATCAGCATTTATTACAGCTCAGCACAAGCTTATCTTTTGAAACCAAAGCATCAACTTCTAGGGTTTCCAACATATTAACTTGCCTAAAGTTATTTCAACAACCCAATATTCAGTCCAATAAGCATTATCAGAGTTTTGCAAAAGTGAGAAGAGCAAGAACATATTTATGATAACCCTATTGTTATTTCATTATTTTCTTAGACAGAGTTTAAATCTCATCTCTGTATTCATTTCTTTTTACTGGGTTTAGTGTGGTTGCCTCATTTGTCACACCTTCGACACCTTATGGGGAGTGGACAAAGCCCTGCTGACCACATTTAAAACACTCTGTGTCATTCAGCAATTCATGGTATCTTTCATCTGCTTTTTCAAAACAAAAATCACATCAGATTCCCACAGTTACTGGGATCTTTCCTTCAGGGTTTAATAGCATTCCACCCATTTTACAACCCATGATTATTCATTATGCACTAACATCTAGAAATTTGAATTTCTCTTGTTCTCAATTAATTTGTAGCCAGTTAAATTGCCGTATAATTTTCTAAACATAATTAAAACATTGCTGCCCATTTTCTTAAGTTCTACTTATTTCTTTAAATTGCTGGCTTCAGAGCAGAGCTGCTTACAGCTCTCTCGTCTCAAAACTTTATCCGGCCTGATCAAGTTACTGATCATGTCTCTCAAATTGTTAGCTCTAATTTTGTTATCACAAACTGTTATCCATAATCAAAGTTCATACTCACCAATTATCTTTAAACAGCTGTAGCTTCTGTGTGATTAGACAACATCTTCCTTTCCCTGTTATCTGCTTCTTATAACAATCTTCATTTGCATTTCTCACACACATTTCCCACAACAGCCCTTGTTAGCTCTAATTTTGTTATCACAAACTGTTATCCATAATCAAAGTTCATACTCACCAATGATCTTTAAACAGCTGTGGCTTCTTTGTGATCAGACAAAATTTTTTCCTTTCCCTGTTATCTGCTTCTTATAACAATCTTCATTTGCATTTCTCACACACACATCCCCCACAAAAGCCCTTAGATTTGTCTCCTCCTCAACAGATAACTTTCACCCTCTCATCCTGTTGACTCACAGCGTTTATTTTCTTTTGGAAATCATGATATTTAATTAATTTCTCTATATCCCCCATACATCTCTGGCCATATAATTTTTTTCATTTGACAAAATACCGGTGTATCATATTCTGCTAGCTTCTTTGGGATTTTCCATAGTGGCAGTCTTTCTGTGGTCTTTGCACGCTATTAATCTGTCGGACGCCTCCACAGATCTGATCCTTCACCCAGGACAGACGGGCGGACGCCTTCCAGCGCCCTCTGTGATCTCAATTCTCCCAGAATATCTTGATCGCATTCCACGATCTCAACTCTCCCAGAATTTCTTAATCACCCTCTGTGTGATTTCAACTCTCACAGAATTTCTTGATCGCATTCCACGATCTCAATTCTTCCAGAATTTCTTAATCACCCTCTGTGTGATTTCAACTCTCACAGAATTTCTTGATCGCTTTCCACGATCTCAATTCTCCCAGAATTTCTTAATCACTCTCGCCGATCTCAATCCTCCCAGAATTTCTTAATCACGTTCCATGATCTCAATTCTCCCAGAATATCTTAATCGCGTTGACCACAGAACCAGACTCCCCCTATGGTTTAACCCTTAGTTTCCCAAATCTTAATTTAACCAAATTCACATTAAAATTCCCAGAATTTTTTAAGTTTGTCTCTTGCCAGAGTGTCCCGTTGCCACCTCGGGTTCTTTTTCTCTTATTCCAGTGGTCGGGCCCTCCAGAACCCCTAGAGCAGCCGGCCCTTCTCCCTTAATCAGTCGGGGTAAGGCTGTGATTCTAAAATCCAGGATGATCAGTCACCGTCCGCTCCCAGGGTTCCGGAAGGCACATCCAAGGAATCCCACTTCTGACACCAAATTGTTGCGGCAAAAATACGTTAACTCCGTTGCATTTCTGAATAAGAGACAAACCTTAGCCAATTGAGTCTTTATAAAGATTTAATTCTTGCAAGAATGAATCCACAGTCAATACAACCAGATAATGCCTGCATCGAGTGTGAACTGAGGAACAATAGAAGGCCCAAGCTTTTATACCTCTCAGTGTCTCAGTGTTTTTCCGTACAAAGGAAAAGGTGATACAAATGTCTTTCCCACCCTTCTGTAACAAAAGCAAATAAGCAAGGGACACAGTGGTTCCCCCCTCTTATCTTCCCTCATCAGTGTTTGTGTCAAGGCCTCAAGCGGTGATGGGGGGGGTTACATTTACATTTTATGAGGTGTGTGTGTGTGTATGTGTGTGTGTGTGTGTTAATAAGTGACATCTAAAGCCCGGGAGAGTCCCCAATCTAGGTGTCCCGTGACCCCATGCTAAGAGGTGTTCTCTTTCATAGGTTCACTCGACGCTGCGTAGTGACGCATTTGGGAACGCCCACTGGGTGTGCCGATTGTCTGAAGCCCTTATAGAATCACGCCAATTCATTGGCTGATGGCGCATGGCGCCCCAAGCTCAACACCTTGAGCCTATACTATGCGCGCCATCTTATCTCCAGATTTTTCTGCCTTCACGAAGTGGTAGCATCGCTCCGCGTGCGATTCTTCTGACCCAAAACTACTACTTTACTATCACCTTCGCACTTCAGCGACTTCGGATAGCGGAACTTTGTTCTCCTCTTCGTGAAGTGCGATGGAGTTTCGTCGTTGTCCCCCGCCGTGCACTCGCTTTATCTCGAGTGACGACCCGCATGGTAAGTGCGTTAAGTGCATGGGTTTTGCTCACGCGGCGGTTCAGGGCACCTCGAAATGTAGATTTTTGAAAATCTCCTTCTCAAAACCCTCCGTACGAGGCTCGCGCTTTTTGAGAAGGAATCATCCGCTCCCCCCCACCACGCTTCAGAGGCGGCCGAGGCCTCCCTCGGATCCGCGGCCTGGGGTTCGGATGTTGAGCTCGAGGACGTCGAGTGCGACCAGACGGGCCTTCCCCTCTCTCTCCCTCCCTCTCCCGAGCACGTGCGTTTGCCAGTCGAGTATGTTCACGACTATATGATGCCTAGCCCGGAAGCACGCGATGCCGTTTCTTTCGGTCTGGATGATGTCGTGTTTACTACAGCGTCCGACTCCGAGGATTTCGGGCCTGTTTCACTTGATGACGCTCTCCCGCCCAGTGGCCAGGAGGCGCGGCCTTCAGCGGCCTATTCGGAGCTTACTGACGTGCCTGCGCCCGCCACCGAGAAGCTCGCGATCGACTGGCCTGAAGAACCTCACGAGTCTCAAACCTCTAAACTTGACGAGAGGTTTTTGAGTGGTTCTAACGCTCGCCCAGCGAGGAGAAAGCTGCCGTTTTTCGGCGATCTGCATAATGAGATCTCCAGATCCTGGAAACAGCCGTTCTCCTCCCGACTGACTAACGCGGCAGTCGCTGACTTCACCAACCTAGTTGGTTCAGTGGAGCACGGTTACTCTACCGTTCCGTCAGTCGAGGATACGCTGGCGTCGCATCTCTCCTTCCTCGGCCGCCACGCGGAAGTCACGCCTCTCCTTCCGTCTAAACCGTGCAGGACCACTTCTGCGTTAATCGGAAAGTCCTACGTCCGCGCCGGTCAGGCTGGTCTGGCCCTTCATACGATGGCCATTCTCCAGGCCTATCAAGCGGATGTCTTGAAGGACTTGGACGAGGGCGGCGGCCTCACGCCTGAGGCCGTTAAGGAGCCAGAGAGCTACGGACTTGGCACTTAGGGCCACTAAACATACTGCGCGCGCTGTTGACGCCGATGGCTGGGTCGGTGGCCGCTGAGCGCCACCTTTGGCTGAATTTAACGGAAATCCGTGACAAGGAGAAGGTCTTCCTCCTGGACGCTCCTATGTCCCAGTCCGGATTATTTGGCGAGGCCGTCAGCACGGTAGTTGAAAAATTCAGAGCCGCCAAATCCCAGTCAGCTGCTTTTAGGCAGTTTATGCCTAGGAGGACGAGGGATTCCCCTACTACTTCCTCCTCCCAGCCTAGAGAGCGCCCTTCCCGCAGGAATTTGGGAAGGGCGCCCGGATTTCCTGCCCGGATTTCCAGCATCAGGACATGTCTGGCCCGCTTCGTGCTCGGCCAGCATGTGTCTGTCGGGACCTGTCGCAGGCTTCTAGGTCTCATGGCCGCAGCCTCCCAAGTGCTTCCTTTGGGTCTGCTTCACATGAGACCGTTCCACTGGTGGATGAAGTCTGCAGGGGCTCGATCAACAGGATCGCCCTATCGCCTACTGAGAGTGTCGCAAAGTTGTTCTCGAGCTCTATCAGTGTGGCGAGACCCTCTCTTTCTCCAGAGAGGTGTCAGCATGGGGGTTGTATTCCGTCGCCAGATGATTACGACGGACGCCTCTCTCACCGGTTGGGGTGCGGTGTTCGAAGGCCGGCCAGCATACGGAATCTGGACGGGGGAGACTCTAACCTGGCACATAAACTGTCTGGAGTTAAGAGCGGTCTTCCTGGGCCTTTGGCACTTTCTTCCCTTCCTTATAGGGCACCATGTCATTGTCAGGACAGACAACATGGCGGTGGTGTCTTATGTAAATCGCCAGGGGGGATCGCGGTCGCGCACCCTGAACGGGCATGCGCGTCGCCTTCTCCTGTGGGCTCAGGACAAGTTCCTATCCCTCAGGGCGGTCCATGTTCCTGGGATCCTGAACTCGCAGCAGATTTTCTATCGAGGCAGAAACTCAGGTCAGGGGAATGGATGCTGAACCCACTAGTGGTAGCCCAGATTTGGGAGAGGTTCGGCAGGGCAGAGGTGGACCTCTTTGCGTCGGAAGAGTCGTCCCAGTGTCCGCTTTGGTTCTCCCTAAACCCTCCAGCTTCGCTGGGACTGGATGCGTTCGCTCATCCTTGGCCAAGGCTGAAACTTTATGCATTTCCGCCCATCAAGTTGATTCCGGCGGTCCTGCACAGGGTGAGACAGAGTGGTCTGTCTCTCCTGCTGGTAGCACCATTTTGGCCGTCCCAGATATGGTTCTCAGAGCTGATTCCTCTTCTGGAGTCCTCCCCCTGGGAGATTCCAGTCAGGAAAGACCTGTTGTCCCAGCTTCAGGGCAGGATCTGGCATCCTCGTCCAGAGATTTGGAAGCTATGGGTGTGGCCGATCAAGGGCCACCCACTGTAAGTGTTGGTCTTCCCGCAGATGTCCAGGAGACCATTGATAATGCTAGAGCTCCTCTACTAGAAAGCTCTATTCCTCGAAGTGGGAGTGTTTGGGACATGGTGTTCGGCTCGTAAAGTGAACCCAGTTAACTGCCCGTTGGTTCGGTACTGGAATTCTTACAAGAGAAGTTTGCGGCGGCGCGGCGCTACTACGCTCAGGGTGTATATAGCCGCCATGGCCGCTCACAGAGAGGACGAGATTCCTTTGGGGAGACAGAGGCTAGTTTCGTCCTTCATGAGAGGGGTTAGGCGCCTGAGACCAGTACGCCCCCCTACTGTTCCTCCTTGGGACCTGTCAGTTGTCCTGGAGGGGTTGTCGGAGGCTCCCTTTGAACCCCTGGAGTCAGCACCAGTTCGGATTCTGACTCTTAAGGTGGCTCTTTGTTGGCTTTGACCTCTTTGAAGCGAGTAGGGGACTTACAAGCTCTCTCTGTTAGCGAGACTTGTTTGGATTTTGCTCCTGGGCTGGTTAAGGTTTCCTTAAGACCCAGGCCGGGTTATGTGCCCAAGGTTTTGTCAACCTCTTTTCGCTCAGGTTACTGTCCTCCATTCTTTCCACCCTCCGCCTTTGCCTCCTCGGAGGCGAAAGGTTGAACTTGTTATGTCCGGTCCGGGCATTGAAGATATATGTGGACCGCGTTCGGGTGGTTGGAGGAAGTCTAGCCAGTTACTGGTATGTTTTGGAGCTGGCTGCAGTGGGCTCGCTTCAAAACAGAGAGTTTCGCATTGGCTAACAGAGGCTATTTCCTTAGCTTATGAGGTGCGCGGACTTCCTTCACCTCTAGGCGTTCGAGCACACTCTACTAGAGGTGTGGCGCCTCTCAGGCTCTTTTTAAGGGAGTTTGTTTAGAAGACATTTGTGTAGCGGCAGGTTGGTCCTCTCCGCACACATTTGTGAAGTTTTATAGTTTGGATCTTGACATGTTCTCGCATGTTCTTTCTGCTTAAATCCAGCCATGCAGGATTTTTCCTGTCGATTTTGTGCCAGATGCGGCACGTTGGCTTGGCGTGTTTGGTATACCGTTCCCAAATCGTCACTACGCGGCGTCGAGTGAACCATGAAAGAGAACGTCTCAGGTTACTCGTAACCTATGTTCTCTGAATAGGGAACGAGACGCTGCGTACGCTGCCAAGCTCCTTGTACTGCCGACAGGCTTTCTTTTCGGCAGAAAAATCTGGAGATAAGATGGCGCGCGCGCTAGTATAGGCTCAAGGTGTTGAGCTTGGGGGCGGCGCTGCGCCATCAGCCAATGAATTGGCGTGATTCTATAAGGGCTTCAGACAATCGGCACACCCAGTGGGCGTTCCCAAATGCGTCACTACGCAGCGTCTCGTTCCCTATTCAGAGAACATAGGTTACGCGAGTAACCTGAGACGTTTTTGAATAACAGAGACAGATGTTGATTTCTGTATAACCTTAAACATAAATCTTCTTCTATGATTAAATTTTTCCTCCACACTGATCAGTTGATTAATCTAACATCAACATGTCCTGTGATCTGTCCTGACAATGTAATAAATAAATAAAAAACACTTTAAACATGATGTTTTTGGACAATAAACACTGTTTTCGTAGAAGCTTCTGTCTAAGTAACCTTTTAAAGTCTTGTAGTACTCAAGGTATAGCCAGCTTTGGTGTTATGAATAACCTTACAGTTGACACTAACCATATTATAGCCATGTTTGCAACCATTGTCATAGCAATTATTCACAGCACACCTGAGAAGTCAATAAAAAAGTAATTCACTTAATAAATTATTAATACAATGATTGTACTGTTATAATCAGCCAGACAGTGTGTCAGGCTCTGACATAACAGGTAAGTTAACGTTGGGCGTTACTGGCTTGAAATGCTCCAAATTTAGGCCTATGTAACGTTAGATGAACAGTTTTCTCTTCTCATTGGATGCTTTCTAGTGACAAATTTGCAGTTTATTTAGACAAAACTAAAGATACAGACAATATACATTCACTGAACGAAGATTATATTTAGTTTGTTGCTATGGCGGTTGCTATTGATGCATCTATAGCTGGAACCACGTAGCTGGCATTACGTGTTTCCGCCCGGAAGTATTTTCTTCACTTAAAAAAAATAAAACCTATATGTATAACATTTCTCCACAGAAAAAAAATCAATTTGGTAACTCAACAATACGATATGTTCATGTTAATGCTATTATATTTCATAATTTCTCCTTCGATTACGAGAAATATATTTTTTTGTAGCTGATGGTTATGGAAGTGCCTCTTGTTGTGGGCGGAGTTTGCGCGTTCTACTGTTTTGGCTAACATATCTAAAATAAACCAACATATTTCATTTTTGTTAACATAGATTATCTAAATGTATTGTAACTACTAGTTTGACTGTACTAGATATTTGATATGTTCCGTAGAAATATCTTTTTACAACCCTAGTTTACAACCCTAATTTGCAAACCGGAAAAACTACAACTTTAGTGTTCACTTTTATCAAACTGCAAAGTTTGGCTATTGGGAATTGTAGTTTTTTAGGACATTTGTGTTTTCCTTAGAATTTGAGGTTGTAAATAGTTAGATGAAAGTATAGGAAGGGGTTTAGGGGTATGGTAAACACAGTCAATTTTAACCATATTTGACAGTGCCCCCAGTTGTTGACTATACTGTATATACCTCATTATGATAGCTGAGGTCAAGAGCTCTCTATAACAATTTGTCCCATACCTGTAGCCCCTTTTGTTGCCTAATTATAAGCCTTCAAACATGCATCAAGGTCAAGTTTCAAAGGTCTGTATTTCAAACCATTAGACATATAGAATTTTCATACTAATAAATGTTACTCTCTAGGACAAGACCTTTCCAACGATGTATTTGGTTTAGCTGTACAACAAAGTTTTAATTTTCTTATTTCATGGACACAAGGCCATCTCAGGTCTAGTTTCAGAGTGCACTTTGAAGTGTCAATATATAAAGTGAAGATGTTTGTTTGTTTCTGACTGTGTAAACAGATTTATGAGCCCACAACATGAGGAATGCCTGGTCCACACACACAAATTATTGTATTTCTGTTTGGGACACACATGGTTTATATGCTTAACTATTTATGTTAATGCTGCTGTGATGGTAAAAAATACACCAAAAGACCATGGTCTAGAATATATTATGGGTAGTCATCTCCTCTTGTACTTGTAGTATTATTATTGGTATTCAAAACTAAGAGTACAATGCACATAGGTACTGTAGGCCCTGTTGCATCCTCTGTATTTGTTTCTCTGTTTAAAGATTTAGTTTGTATGTGTACAAAAAAGGGCAAATAGTTTTTCCGTTAACATTTTCCTCCTTCCAACACCTGTCACTGTGAGAAACTACAAACCCCATTTCCAGAAAAATTGGTATGGGTGAGCTGCATGTGTGTGAAGGTACCCTTGACATAGAGGCATATATTGGGATTTTAGAGAGATCAAGGCAACATCTCTTCTCGGAACATCCATGCTTATTTCAGCAGGACAATTCCAGGCCTCATTCTGCACAGGCTACAACAGCGTGGCTTCCCAAACGATTAGAAAGTGTTATTAATAGGAAAGGTGATGTAACACAATGGTAAATATGCCTCTGTCCCAACTTTTGCTGAGTGTTGCAGGCATGAAATTATAACTTTGTTTATATTTACAAAATACAATTGCGCTGGTCATTAACTAATTGTTAAGTAATATGTCATTGTGGTTATGGCTTTTGAGTTAATTTTAAATTAGTTAATAGTCATGTGCCTCAACAAGTCATAACATGATTTTGCAAAATGTTAGTTAATGATTAATTAAAGCAGACAACTGGAAGTTGAAATGCATGGCTTTGACCCATTGTGATGATTAATGCATTCATTTACATTATTAATTAATATAATGTTATTAGGGAATAAACACTTGATATATTTAATTAAAAGCAATTCATATATTACTTAACCTATTAATCATGTATAATGTTCATTAGTTGCTGATGCAGTAATCATTAATACATGGTTTAGTTCCTCATGTCATGAGTCATACATTAACTCATTAAAATAATATACCAACTTGGGTTGTTGCTAAAATGTATATTGCATAACTGATTACTATTATTGTCATGTTGTTTGTATTCAGTGCATTTAGTAATCAGTAATCAAGTAATCAGACCCAACCCTGCCAACCATTCCTCTACAATAGTTCTACATAGTTAGTTTTGTAGTATGTTACACTGCCAGTATCTATCTGTGTACAGTATGTAAGTTTTGTACATCTTAATATGGGACCTGCTGTGACTGTGACCTCAAATGTTCCAAAATGTTGGTAGTTCAGGTTGAATCTTAAAGTTCCCAGTTCTCTCTTATCCTAAGGGTTGATGAGCCAAAATCAACTCAATAGTCAGATGACAAATCACATTTATATTTCTGTTTACATATATACAGGTGTCAAGTATTTACAGACATTATCAGTGGCATAACCATGAGTATCACAATTCCATGAACATAAAATTCAAGACTTTAGAAACCTTTTCAAATCATCAAAGTACAAGTAAAAGCAAAAGCAATTACAACTGTGACCTGAGTCTGACTTGAGTCCCAAGTCAAGTGACTTGAGTCACCTGTGCTGCTTCATCATCATCATCATCATCATCATCATCAGAGTTGATGTCACGTAGCCAATCCAATTCTTCATCCATTTCCCCTTCCTCATCTTCCACCAGCCTAGGAGTTGGTTCGAGAATGCCTCTGTATGTGCATGCTACAGTCTGCTGTTTGAGTCTGAGGTCTTGCAGTCTTCTCTTAAGTAGACTGATGAGGCCCTTGGACCCCTCCTCTGTGAATGCATTCGTATATCCTATAAGTCCACACATGAAGAATAATGTAATTACTGTCACACTAAACATTTAATCAGAGAGAGCTTAATGTTAAGACAAATCTTAAATACAAAATCAAATTATCAAATTAAAATAATCTTTTAAGGTTATTTATCCTTAGTTTTTGAGCCAATACTAGCATGATTGCTTTTCACTTGAAAATAGTTTGACCTATGAATGTTAATATGCATGAAGCCAAGTAGTTTGACTTACTTCCTGTTTGTGTGCTCACTGACACGGTGGCCATCAGTGACTGAACCTTCTCTACTGAGTCCTTAAGGTACTGACAATGCTGCATCATCTCCTTCACAAGGATCTGTTTTTCTTCTGTCAGTTGTGAGACAAGCATTAGTTGGTCAAAGAGCTTCTTCTTGGTGATAATGTCGACACCATCTGAAGGAATGAAAACATCATACATTAATAAACACATTTGATGAGGATATATTTTAAATAAATACTAAAAGTTAAATCTTCATACAACACCTGTGTTCTGTTCCTGCCAAGGCCAGATCATGCTCTCTGCAGCCTTGTTGGAGAGTTTCTGCACAACTGAAATTGTGTCCACAAGATCACCATCAGGTTGTTGGTTGTATCTCTGGATCTCTTCTAGTAAGAGTTTCTTTTCTTGGGCAATCTTCTGACTAATTTTCTGACGCCTTTTGTTGCGGTCTGTAATAAGTGCAAAAACATTGCTATTACAAAAGAGCTGCTATGGCATTTGATGAACAGAACAAACATATGTTCCATCTACATCACTTCCATTTACTAATCCATACCATTCTGTCTATAAAGGTAGTGCTTCTTCTGACAAATGCTCACAAAGAGTGCTTCGATGGAGATCTGCAAACAATGAGCATCAACAGGTGTGCCTGCTGCATTTCCTACATTAAAGATATGAAGAAAGAAACATTTTCAAACACACTAAATTTCTGTTAATTACACATTGTAAAGCAGCTACAGACCAACATGGAGCCCTGGGTTTTAGGTCCTATTGGACCATTGTGCTTAGCCTCTCATTTTCTACCTCAAATTATATTGTTTGGTAGTAGAATTGGTAGTAGTATTATTATCTTTTAATAATAATTACTATGATCTATTACTATTATGTTTTTTTTACAGAAACACTGAATAACCAACAATATCTTAAGCACTGCCACCAGTTCATTTAAATTGACAAATATGCATTCATACCAAGTTTCATTTCTAATTGCTAAAGTTCTATTGTTAGATAGTGCTTGATTTATCATAATATCATTATATTATGCTGTGCCATTTTACAAAGATAAGCTCACACACACACACACACACACACACACACACACACACACACACACACACACACACACACACACACACACACACACACACACACACACACACACACACACACACACACACACACACACACACACACACACCCTGCCCCTAAACCTACCCATCACAGGAGATATTCTGCATTGTTACATTTTCAAAAAACATCACTTAGTGTGATTTATAAGATGTTTTCCTCATGGGGACAAAAATGTCCCCACAAGGACAAGGATTTTGGATATTGCCATCTTTGTGGGGACATTTTGTCCCCATACCGTAGGGATTACCAACGCACGCACGCACGCACGCACGCACGCACGCACGCACGCACAGCAATACAAAATCACTGTTCATTCATTGTCATTTCATAAAATAATCCTTTAATAGAATCACAAAAGTATATGTCCCTGCCTGATTTAATACAACAACATATTAAACTACATTTACATAGCTGAGGTCCTGCACCCCTACAATATCTACTTGTGGGTAACAGTGTGAAGCATTTTGAGTGGACTTTAAGTTCAAATGTAACAGTTTAAAATAGTGTATACTTTTTCAATACAAAACTTAAAACATAAAGCATACCTTTTTGAATCTGGAAGACAAGGCAATGTGTAGGCCATTATCTTTACGCTGATTCCACCCAATAGCATGGACAGTAAGCATATCAGTTCTTACTGTAAAGAACAATAGAAAATCATAATAAATTGTAAAATTTGAATGGTACATTTGCAGGCTAACAGGGGGCAAAGAAGCTTACAAACCTGACTTGGCCATATACTTTGTAGTCAGGGCACATCTGGAGAGAAAACTATTCACTTGTTCTACTTCTTCACCAAGAGTGGTTCCAGCACCTTCCTGGTTCCTTGCATTCCACAGAATCTACAGGAAGCAGTGAACTTGTTAAACAGTATGGACAAGATTGATACATATCCCAAGGTCACCAGGTGTAGAGGAGAGCACATAGGGGCTCATGTTAACATACTTCTGGGTTGTTGTTTGGGTCACAATGTAATTCATTGTGGCACTTTACATTAATTGTCAGCTACATTATTCTCTGAAATGTAAAAGTCAAATAGTTAAATGCATCACCTCGCATTTTGTATTGTGGGCTTTGGCATGCATCACGGACAAGCAATGTCTCATTTTCTGAAGAGGTTCAAGATAAGTCAGGGCCTCTGACACCTTCTCCAGGTATGGGACATAACGACAGGTCACATCCATGGCCAAAAATGTAGCACCCTGGAACTCTTTTTGGAGAAACATTGGATATGCAAAGATTTCTCCTCTATACATATTCAGACCTTTTTGAAAATAGAAATAAGCAGAGCACATTGGACACTGAAGTAAAGGCTACAGATCATCATTATCTACAAATATTTTTTAAATGCAATTTATCAAGACCATTACCAACCTTTGAGAAGGAATCCATGCCTACACACAGCAATTTCTACACCTTCTTCATCCAACTTGTTGGCCTGCTTTGATGTCTCTCTTGCTGCTGTCCAGTGGGACTCCCCACACATCGCCTTTCCTGATGTCTATCAAAGTAAATTTTCTTAACATGTCAGAGTAGTTCATTCAAGAACATTAACTAGCAGGGATGTACGATCAAACACACCAACAATTACAGTCAAGATTTTTTCTTTAATTGCCTTCCATCAGTAACTCCCTAGATTAGAATCTAGCTGTATTTTTCCCCATGCAGCTATAAATTTTTTTACGAAAGTTTGATTGCATCGCTAACCTCAGCACCCTGCCATTGCCATCTCAACACAAAATCAAAGACTCCAAACATTTAAGAAGGCATGAGATTCCCGTTGCACAGCCTGATTGAAAACTTACACTCTTGACAGCGCCCCGGACTTCCTCAACAAAATTGGACACCTCAGAGTCTTGGGCTAAAAACACCCCATCAAAGAACCCAGGCTCTTCACTCCTACAAGAAAATGAATTCAGGATAACCACTGTAGTAGGAAATTATTGTATTTATATGGCAGTTATAAAAACAAGGTTACAAAGCCTAACATAGATATATTCAGCAGCTACAGTATTAACAGCTTATTGTGAAATAAAATTAGAACTATATTATGATGATAATGTTTATAGCAAGTACATACATTAACTACATTGGCTGTTTTTAATGTGCTCACTGGTTTGTTTTCTGGAACCTGTAGAGTTTTCTGTTGCCATTCACTGAAACAGCCACCATTTCAGGGCTACAGGCTGGACAGACAAATGGCTCCTTTCCCATAAGTTGGTTCACTTCAGAGTTGCAGTACACATATTGCAGAAAGCTCCTCTGAAATGTGTCTGCATTCACATTACCAGTCTGAAATAAACAAATTATAGTACAGCTTTCAATGGACTACAATATAACCTATTTATGTTTTGTCAATGTAACTTTTCAAATCTTAAAAGGATGCAAATGACAATGCTGTCTAGTATGGTCTTCAATTCAGTTCATTTCAGAAATCTGAAATACTATAGCCACTTGTGGACCTTGAACTGCATATGTGGGCATATTTAAATGTACGCCCTGCACAGACTCAATCACCGTTTTTGCCATACTGTCCAGCCTTACAGCTACTTTAATAATAATATTAATAATAAAGATAAAGGCATTTGTCTTTCATCTTCACATTTGTACTCACTCTTCCAAACTGCTTTGTTCTCTGGTCCAACATTGCTGTGAAGGCTTTCACTGACATTCCTGGAGCTGTTGTCTTCATAGCCTCAAAGGAATGGAACAGATCTTGGTGGAACAGTGTCTGTGCTTGCATGGTAGCGGGCCAGTAACCACTCCTTACAAAGTCACTTCTGGAGCCCATTGCTTATTGCAATGTTTACATGTTAGCACCGGAACGTGAAGATTATAACGGCCTGAGAGCACATGAAAGACTAATAAATAACAAGGAACTAATGTGTTAGATAAACAATATTTTTTACGCAATCCTACCATTTATGCAAACCAGTATGACGGATCTACCAACAGAGATGTCAACATCACGAGTGTCACAGGAGCATATAATTTGAGGAAAGGCTGTTGGCAGCAAACACTCTGCAAGAGCAAAAGACAATGAGGATGACATTAAAGAATGTTTGGATTGTGTGCAAGTACTTGGAAAATATAATGCATGATTTACTAATGTTGTCTGTTATGGGGAAAAAAGGCAAATCAATTGAAGAAGAGACACCAACCTTGTTCACAGATGATGTACTTGCCATCATGAGTTTCACAAACTCTGTTGGAGGAATGTATTTATAAAATCCAAACATGCTGGTTTGCCTACTGTGCAGATTGTGGTGTTTATGTACCAATTGATCACACTCAGCACAAAACCACTCTGAGGGCAAACATTCCCCACAACGGATGATGGCTTCTTTCACGTGACACTGATTACATGTCACCTGAAAGATGTTCTCAGCAGACAGCAAGTTGTCAATGTTTTGTGGCCTCGCCTGTTGCCAACATTGTTGAACGTCCTTCTGCAGTTGACACCAACTGGACAATGGTGTCTGCTGAGAAAAATCGTGCCCATCAATGCTCTCTGAGTCCTGTAGAAGATCCTTAAGCCTCTGCATATTGCAATCTTCAAAAAGAGAAAGAGAAAAATACAAACATAACAGAAATCCAACATCGCAATTCCACTATCACTGACTTCTTTTGTGGAATTTTCATTGCTTTTAATACAAGGATAGTCCAGTGATAGCAGAGAAAGCAGAGGGTGAAAAGATAGTTGGAAATGAGCAATCAAACTCATGACCCTTAATATTATGTGTATGTGCTGGCTGTCAGTAGCAATTTGGAAGGAACATGTTAGGAATGTGTATGTTAGCTGGCTGGTTACTAAACATAGCAAAAGTGCAGGTACAATGACAGGCTTCCTTTTAACTTAACTCTAGTAGTTTTTCTACTTACCAGGATATTGGTAGCTATTACATGGTGAAGTTTGGATGGAGGAACTAGCACATGGAGAAGTACCAACTGTTTGGAAGTTAAAAAAAAAAAAACAAACCAGATTAGAACAATTCTTTCGAACCCTTTGCCAGATGTACAAAAATAAAACACTGAAACCTTTGGCAAACTTTCAAAATGGAAACAAACCTAAAAGTATTTGGCATTATAATGTTATAATCATTATAAGTATACTAAATATTGAGTACCAACAGCACTATCAAACCAGCACTTAATCCAAATCACACATCATCACTCTCCACTACCATTTACTTTAATTAATTTTATAAGATGGACACTAACCAGGAGATGAAGCTTTTTTCCTCCATTTGCTGGTGGTCACACGCTGCCCATCACTGTCCCTCTTCCACCAGGTCACTTTGGACCGTCCTGTGACTTCAGGCTTCGGAGTTTGTGACTCTGTGTTACGTTTCTTTATGGACATAGCATGTAATGAAACATAGATGGGTGAAACATAGGCATTAACTAACTGATGTTAATTTATAACACATTTCTGTATAACAAGAATGAAACTTGCCTGTATCCCTTCAACAAATGCATCCCCGAGCAGAAGAACAGCTTCTAATTTGTTCTTATGTCCACTTAACATTGTACTAAACAAAAAATAAATTACAGGAATCTTATTAGATTCCTGTAATGTTATTAGTTGCTACAACATCAGATGGAACTGCAAAAATAATTCCTGTTTCCAAACATACTTCACAAAAAAAAAACATCTTCTAAAAAAGTATTGCTTTAATCAAAACTTCCAAATGGCACAGGTGTGTAACAGGTACAGAAAGTTTCCTGTTAATTGTATATATTGTTTGTTGAATTTAGAATTCACCCAAAATTGGTCATATACTACATATACCTGATATATAACTGCCTAATTGAAATGTGAGCGCTTTCCCCTTTAATTGTGATGACATCACGAGGCATGTCATTTCCTGTTCTGGCCCCTCCTCTTCCTCTTTGCATTGGTGATGCACTGGAGAGGTGAAGTTATTTTGGGCTCTTGTTAATCTTTTTTTATTCCTTATTTTAATTGTTGGTTTTATACTTATATTTTTGCTCCAGTTTATGTATATGTTATTATTTTACTTTTTATTATTTGTCATGTTATTCTATTTGAGTAAAATTTGTCTTATGTGGAAATGAAGCACATGGTGACGGGTGTTCATATTCATTTTAGGGAACTAAGGTGACTCTCATTGCATTAAGAGGCTGTTTTAATATTTGTTTCTCATCAGGTATGTTTTTTGTTACATTTATTTTCTTGTTAAATGTGAATTTTTTTTTTTTTACTCTTTGCATTGGTGATGCACTAGAGAGAGGGAACTAAGGTGACTCTCATTGCATTTGGAGGCTGTTTTTGTGGTGTGGATAATGCAAGGAGGACTGAAGTTGCGGTGAAAGCAGAAAACAAGTTTATTCAGGGCCAACCTGAAACACAAATATAACAAAGTGACTGGTGACAGTTTGAGGAAACTGTGTGGTGGCTCCCGCTGTATCTGCACACACAAACAGCGGACACACTGACTGGAGAGACCACTGAGAAACCGAGGAGGCAGGATGACCCAGCTGTAGAAAAGACTGAGCCAGCAAGGGAAAACACGCTTGCTGCAACTCCTCGCCTAAGAGTCCTGAGCACAAGTAAAAAAACAGGTAAGATACAGAGCAAAAACACAGAGCAGACACGTAACATCCACGCGATATGAAGTGATCAACTGACAACAAGAGGTAGACACAGCAGGGCATGTAAAGGGAACGAGCGACAGGTGCGGGAGATCAGTTCGTGATTAAACTGATAATCCAATCACGAGCTGCAGAAAAATGACAGGACAGGACAAACAACAGGAAGAGGCGGTGTCACACCCTGAACCTGTGACAGAACCCCCTGGTTTGCTCGCTTGCGTTGTTCGTCTGCGGGTGATAACTGGAGGATAGTCTCTGTCGACAGAACTCTGTCCAAAATTTAGACGCAAATTGGGGACCCCTGTTGGAAACCACGTCAACCGGGAGGCCATGAATGCGCAAAACATGGTTTAAGACAATGGCTGCTGTCTCCCTCGCTGAAGGTAGTTTGGGGAGTGGAATAAAATGAACTGCCTTTGAGAACCTGTCCACCACTGTAAGAACCACGGTATTGCCACTGGATGGGGGTAGACCCGTGATAAAGTCCATGGCTATGTGTGACCAGGGTCTCGAAGGGATTGACAGGAACACGAACTCCCAAGTCTCCTGCGCCAGCGAAGGCCACCAGAATCGCTGCCTGATCAACGCACATGTTCGAGCCGCTCCCGGGTGTCGAGCTAGACTGGATGAGTGACCCCACTGAAGAACGCCAGTTCAGACCGACTCCGGCACGAACAGCAGACCCACTGGGCACCCCGCAGGAATTGTGACGTTGCGTAACGCCTCACGGACCCTGGACTCCACTCCCCAAGTAAGCAATGCAACCACCTGGCTGGGAGCCACAATGGACACCGGGGAAGTGGGACTAGCCTCAGCCTCAAAAATCCGTGAAAGCACATCAGGCTTACCGTTCTTACTACCGGGGTGATATGAGATGTTAAAATCAAACCGGCCAAAGAATAGTGTCCAGCGAGCCTGCTTAGAATTTAGCCTCAACTGAATATATTCTAAATTCTTGTGGTCGGTCCAAACTAAGAATGGAGCCCCCGCGCCCTCTAACCAGTGACACCACTACTCCAAGGCCAACTTAACAGGCAGTAACTCCCTATTCCCGATAATTCCGCTCCGAAGAAGTGAGACGATGAGAAAAGAATGTGCATGGGTGTACTCTGTCGTCCGAAGGTGACCTCTGAGACAAAATCGCTCCCACTCCTACCTCTGACGCATCCACCTCCACAATGAATGGACGAGACATTTCTGGGGTGGTAAGAATTGGAGCCGAAATGAAGCGGCTCTTTAGTTTCTCAAACGCCTCCTAAGCCTGCGTTGACCAACAGAAAAAAATGTGTGTGGAAGTGAGATTCGTCAGTGGTAGGGCGACCTGGCTAAAGTTCTGAATATATCAATGGTAAAAATTGGCAAACTGGACATGGTCGCGCTCGTTCTGGGAGAAGATCAGGATGTCGTCGAGGTAAACAAATACAAACCGATCGACCATGTCTCTGAGCATATCGTTGACGAGTGCCTGAAAGACCGCTGGGGAGTTTGAGAGTCCAAAGGGCATGACCAATTATTCAAAGTGGCCTGTCGGGGTATTAAATGCGGTCTGGCTATTCTTTAACGTGATTTCATTCAGCCCTCGATAATCTATGCAGGGACGCAAAGAACCATCCTTCTTCCCTACAAAGAAGAACCCCGCCCCGGCCGGAGAGGAAGAAGGACGTATAATACCGGCCAACTCTCGTTATGGCCTCCCTCTCAGGACCGGAGAGTGAATAAAGGCGCCCTTTAGGTGGAGAAGTGCCAGGTAATAAATCTATCGCACAGTCGTACGGGCAGTGCCGAGGGAGAGATAAAGCTCGGGACTTACTGAACACTGCTCTTAAGTCATGGTAAGCCTCTGGTACATCCGCCAGGCTCACCAGTTCCTCCTGTAACGCAGAAACAGACATTAACAGGGAAGAAGCAGACACCAAACACTGAGACGAACGGAATGGGCTCCACGCCAATATGGAAATTTGCGCCCAGTCAATGTGAGGGTTATGTTTGGGGGCGACGGGGTAGGGTTATGTTTAGTCAACCAAGTGTGCCCCAAAACCACTGGAGCTGAGGGAGAATGAATTAATATGATGTGAATCTCCTCAGAATGATTCCCAGAGATGGTGAGGCCAACACGTCTTGTGGAGTGAGTGATTCTTGTGAGGGGTGTGCCACAGTGTTCTGGCCGAAATCGGCTCAGTCAAAAGAGAGCGAGAGATGCCCAAGTGCTCAGCCAGTCCAATATCCATAAAATCACCCTCTGCCCCAGAATCAATTAAAGCTGACATTCGATGAGCTGCTCCCCCGAACTGCAGTAAAGCACGGAGTGTGGAACGACCACCAGATGGAAGTAGCGTGTTAGTAACGCTCACCGTGCGTCGCCCTCTGAAGGATGTGCGTCGCCCCTTTAAGGGACAAACCGCCGCCATGTGCCCTACCTCACTGCAGTAGAGGCACAAGTTGTTGGTGATACGATGATAACGTTCAGCGTCAGTCAGATGAGTTCTTCCGATCTGCATAGGTTCCTCCTCATAAGGGCCGAACTGCTGTGATGTAGCCATTCCTGTGCTCTGTGCATTGCTGACGGATCTGTGAGGGAGCCCCGCCCTTCGATGCTGGGAACGGAGGGAAATCCAGTTATCAACCCGGATAGCGAGGTCCACCAGACCGTCAAGGGAAGGAGGTAACTCCAGCGAGTAAATCTCATCTTTTAATGTGCTCAGCTAAGCCATGAAGAAAATAGTCCCACTGAGCCTTAGCATTCCAACCACAGGATGCGGTGAGTGTACGGAACTCGATTGAGTATTCTGATATGGACCGGACACCCTGCTGTAATAGCGACAATGCACGTGCCGCCTCGGTGCCCAGTTCAGAACGGTCAAATACCTTGCGCAGCTCCGCTGAGAAGTCCTCGTATGTACCGCAACAATCATTCTCATTGTCCCACATAGCAGTTCTACCAGAAATAATACTGTGACAATTATCCATTTATTTACAACCCAGCAAGCAACAAAGTACTTTGGCATAGGCCCCATCCGTAGCTCGCAATCTGAGGGTCCGGACTCTGCATATCCTGCCTGAAGACGAAGGCAGAGGCGCAGCCGACCCCCACGTGAGGTATGGAAGGGACCATCCTGGTGGTGGTGGGGTGGATGTAGGAAAGGATTTGACTTGGAGGTGGTGGGGAGGATGGCGGTGCATTGGAGCATCAGCATCTGCAAACTCAGACATGAGTAAGTACCGATCTTTTATACCCAAGTATTAGAATGTGATTGGATAGAAAACGAAGTTGCAGTGATGTGATAATTAAGTCTTCCTGGCAGAATTTACGCTAAAGCTTTCATTTCCCCTCTCTCTCGCAAGCCCCGTCAGGTGCATGATTACGAAGGCTACCTTAGACTTCTCTGTCGCGAAGCAGGATGGCTGTAGTGAAAAAGTCAATGAGCACTGTGATAAAAATGAACGACATGAGTTGGGCTCACCGGAATATGGAGCTGGTGGGTTCAGACGAGGTTCCGACTGGCGGCCGTTCGCTCTCTCTGTGTCAGGTTGACTTGGTGTGGGAATCATGGCAGGGTGTTGCTGTAACTTTGGTCAGTTGATTCTGTTTTGCGGATAATGCAAGGAGGACTCAAGTTGCGGTGAAAACAGAAAACAAGTTTATTCAGGGCCAACCTGAGACACAAAAAATATAAAGTGACTGGTGACAGTTTGAGGAAACTGTATGGTGTCTCCAGCTGTATCTGCGCACACAAACAGTGGACACACTGACTGGAGAGACAACTGAGAAACAGAGGAGGCAGGATGACCCAGCAGTAGACAAGACCGAGCCAGCAAGGGAGCCTGCAACTCCTCATCTTAGAGTCCTGAGCACAAGTCAAAAAACACATAAGACACAAAAACACAGCAGACACAGAACATCCACACGACATGAAGTGATGAACTGACCACAAGAGGTAGACACAGCAGGGCATATAAAGGGTAAAGGGAACGAGCGACAGGTGCAGGAGATCCGATCAGATCAGCTGCAGAAAAATGACAGGACAGGATAAACAACAGGAAGAGCCGGTGTCACACCCTGAACCTGTGACCGTTTTTATATTTGTTCCTCATCAGGAATAAAAGATCAGCGAAACTGCGAATGCTGTCCTTGTTCTGCCTCCACAACAACACAATGCAGAGAACAGACCAGTTACAGGTGCAGGTGTTTGCTTTCAATTAATTCAGAATACAATCTTGGCGTAAAAATATGGTAGAAATAGTAAGAGTTGCATGGTAGTATGCTGTTCTGAATTTAGCCTTTGTTTTGGAAAGAAATCACTTTGGTCAGACACTTCACACCCCCCTTGCCTCATACACGACTATACATTATAATTATTAGAATTCGTTATTCATTTTCATATTACCTAATATTGGCTTCGGTCACATCTATAATCTAACTAAATAAAATTGAATTATAATTTGATAAGTTACATGTTTTTCAACTCATAATGATTTGAAAAATCCAGGGGTCTTTACGTTTTTCAGTGCAAGGACCCCTAGGTTATAGAGACATGGTGCAGGGACCCCCGATACAAAATGTGTATATTATGTTTCATAATTAAAATCGAGATCTACAATCATAACAAGCATACAGTATGTTGCAATTAAAAACAATTCATTAGAAAATGATGATCGCCCTGCTTTTAAAAAATAAATTTGTCTATTTTTTTTTTTATTGTTTATTGCAGCATTTTGGACGGTAACTGAGGTCTGATTGGTTAGCGTCAGAAAGCACATCTTCCAGACCAGCGGCATAAAGTGAAACTGAAGTTCGCGCTGCAGTGATGCCTGAAATCATTGTGATTATGAAATACAGGGCATGATGTGCAGCGCCAATCTGTCATATAGTATTATAATGAGAACACGATTGTAATAGAATCTTGTAAATTCTCTGTGCTTTAGTTCTCCGTGTATCAGCTGTTCAAGGAAAACCACAACGAGAGTTAGACTACATCAGATTAGTGTCGTCAAGTTCATGTGCGCATCCGGGTCCTTTTCTGCAGATGCAAGTTGTAAGACTACTTTTATGTTGTCTATAACTGATTAATCTCATATAGGACACGTTTGGTTGAGTTTAATAACCAGCTAGCGAAGCATTGCCATTATATCGGCTGGTGTTCTTTCTCTTCAGTTTCAGCTCAAATACAATACCCGACATCATCGGTTATTTGAGACGGTCATATTCTTTTTAGACAAGCTATTTCTTTTTCAAAATAATTGATGATATTAATAATGCAGTGGTATTTTATCATGTTTTTTTTAACAGTAGACCTATGTTTTATTTAAGTTTTTAAGTTACTTAAGTTTTTTTCTCATTATGGATTCGAAAACGCTCAGTGATGTCTGTAATCACTTTGATCATGAAAAATAAAATGATGTACAGGGCCAATCTGTCATGCAATGAGAACACGATTGTAATAGTGTTATCTGTGCTTTTGTTGCCCATGTATTAGCGTTGTTGTTAAGGGAAGAGCGCATTCAAAATGATTTTACCTTTCAAACCATAGCCTGTAAAATACTAGCATGGCCAAGTTCATGTGCGCATTGCGTCCTTTTGTGCAGATGTAAATTGTAATAGGCATATATCTGATTAACCTCATATACACTCACCTAAAGGATTATTAGGAACACCATACTAATACTGTGTTTGACCCCCTTTCGCCTTCAGAACTGCCTTAATTCTACGTGGCATTGATTCAACAAGGTGCTGAAAGCATTCTTTAGAAATGTTGGCCCATATTGATAGGATAGCATTTTGCAGTTGATGGAGATTTGTGGGATGCACATCCAGGGCACGAAGCTCCCATTTCACCACATCCCAAAGAAGCTCTATTGGATTGAGATCTGGTGACTGTGGGGGCCATTTTAGTACAGTAAACTCATTGTCATGTTCAAGAAACCAATTTGAAATGATTCGAGCTTTGTGACATGGTGCATTATCCTGCTGGAAGAAGCCATCAGAGGATGGTGGTCATAAAGGGATAAACATGGTGAGAATCAATGCTTAGGTAGGCCATGGCTTTTAAACGATGCCCAATTGGCACTAAGGGGCCTAAAGTGTGCCAAGAAAACATCCCCCACACCATTACACCACCACCAGCCTGCACAGTGGTAACAAGGCATGATGGATCCATGTTCACATTCTGTTTACGCCAAATTCTGACTCTACCATCTGAATGTCTCAACAGAAATCAAGACTCATCAGACCAGGCAACATTTTTCCACGCTTCAACTGTCCAATTTTGGTGAGCTTGTGCAAATTGTAGCCTCTTTTTCCTATTTTTAGTGGAGATGAGTGGTACCTGGTGGGGTCTTCTGCTGTTGTAGCCCATCCGCCTCAAGGTTGTGCGTGTTGTGGCTTCACAAATGCTTTGCTGCATACCTCGGTTGTAACAAGTGTTTATTTCAGTCAAAGTTGCTCTTCTATCAGCTTGAATCAGTCGGCCCATTCTCCTCTGACCTCTAGCATCAACAAGGCATTTTCGCACACAGGACTGCCGCATACTGTATGTTTTTCCCTTTTCACACCATTCTTTGTGAACCCTAGAAATGGTTGTGCGTGAAAATCCCAGTAATTGAGCAGATTGTGAGATACTCAGACCGGCCTGTCTGGCACCAACAACCAAGCCATGCTCAAAATTGCTTAAATCACCTTTCTTTCCCATTCTGACATTCAGTTTGGAGTTCAGGAGATTGTCTTGACCAGGACCACACCCCTAAATGCATTGGAGCAACTGCCATGTGATTGGTTGATTAGATAACTGCAATAATGAGAAATTGAACATGTGTTCCTAATAATCCTTCAGGTGAGTGTAGGTTAAGTTTATTAATTTGCTAGCAAAGCTCTGCAGGGTGGTGTATTCACAGTTTCAGCTCAAATACAATGCCCGATATTATTGTCTGGGTTATTTGAGATGGTTATTTTGTTTTTAGATGTTTCAAGACATTCATGCATCATAATCAAGTCAATCATGTCTTAAAATTGTTTTATATCTCCATGACGGAGACTAATATACAACCCCAAATCAGAAAAAAGTATGGACATTATGGAAAACACAAATAAAAAAAGAAAGAAGTGATTTCTAAATTTACTTTGATTTGTATTTCATTGCAGACAATATGAACACAAAATATTTAATGTTTTTTCTGGTCAGCTTCATGTCATTTGTAAATATGCATCCTTTCCTGTCATTCAGACCTGCAACACATTTAAAAAAAAGTTGGGACAGGAGCAATTTAGGGCTAGTAATGAGGTAAAATGTGATTTGAAACAGGTGATGTCAACAGGTGATTGTAATTATGATTTGGTAAAAAAGCAGCATCCGATCCGAGGCCCGAGGATCGCCAGTTTGCCAACAAATACGTAAGAAAATTATTGAAATGTTTAAAAACAATGTTCCTCAAAGAAAGATAGGAAGAGATTTGGATACTTCACATTCAACATTGCATAATATAATTAAAAGAGTCAAGGAATCTGGAGGAATTTAAGTGCGTAAAGGACAAGGGCGCAAGCCTAAGCTGAACAACCGTGATCTCCGATCCCTCAGGCGCCACTGCATCAAGAATTGTCATTCATCTAGAAGCGATATCACCACATGGGCTCAGGACTACTTTGGCAAACCTTTGTCAAGTACCACAATACGTAGTTACATCCACAAATGCCAGTTAAAACTGTACTTTGCCAAAAGGAAGCCCTATGTTAACAGTGTCCAGAAGCGCCGTCGACTTCTTCTCTGGGCTCGGAGGCATCTGGGATGGACCATCACACAGTGGAAATGTGTACTGTGGTCAGAAGAATCAGTATTTTTGGGAGGAATGGACCAAAGAAGAAAAGGATCATCCAGACTGTTACCAGCAACAAGTCCAAAAGCCAGGGTCTGTCATGGTATGGGGTTGTGTCAGTGCCCTAGGCAAAGGTAACTTGCACTTCTGTGAAGGCAGCATTAATACTGAAAAGTACATAGAGATTTTGGAGCATAATATGCTGCCTTCAAGAAGACATCTTTTCCAGGGACGTCCATTCATTTTTCAACAAGACAATGCAAAACCACATTCTGCACACATTACAAAGTCCTGGCCGCGGAGGAAGAGGGTACGGGTACTTGACTGGCCTGCCTGCAGTCCTGACCGGTCTTCAATAGAGAATGTGTGGCGCATTTTGAAGCGCAAAATGCGACAACGAAGACCCCGTACTGTTGCCCACCTTAAGACTTGTTTGCAGGAAGAATGGGACAAAATTACACCTGAAACACTTCATCACTTGGTGTCTTCAGTCCCTAAACGTCTTTTAAGTGTTGTGAAAAGGAATGGCAACATTACAAAGTGGTAAATGCTTTACTGTCCCAACTTTTTTTTTAAATGTGTTGTAGGTCTGAATGACAGGAAGGATAAATATTTACAAATGACATGTTGACCAGACAAAACATGAAATATTTTTTGTTCATATTGTCTGCAATGAAATACAAGTCAAAGTAAATTTAGAAATCACTTCTTTTTTTATTTATTTGCGTTTTCCATACTGTCACAACTTTTTCAGATTTGGGGTTGTAGTTCAAATATAGGCCTATCTGAAATAAGTAGCTATAGGGCTGCCCCAACTAACGTTTTTTTTTTTTTTTTGTCTAGTAGATTTTTTTCTAGCAGCACCGTGTTATTGTCCAACACGATTTCATGACAATGCGTATAAATAGTACGAGTGTGCAATCTCGTAGAATGTATACGCCAAAATGAGTTTTGGCGTGCAAATGGTACGCCGTTTTTGGCGTGCATATGATACGCACTTTATGGCGTGTATATGACACGCTTTTGGGTAGGGTGAGGGTGGGGGTGTGGGGGGTTCGTACATATAATACGCCATAAAGTGCGTATCATATGCACGCCAAAAACGACGTACCATATGCACGCCAAAATGAGTTTTGGCGTATACATTCTACGAGATTGCACACTCGTACTATTTATACGCATTTTCGTGAGATCGGGCTCTATTGTCTGCTATATTTGCTTATTATTTATTAAATCAAGGTATTTGGTTGATAAAACATGAATTAATATTAAGATACAATTTATGCAAAACTAAATTCACTTTAAACATGCTTTTTTTAACACATGAAGTGGTCAAAATAATTTCTGACCCCTATGTCTTCTGTAATACAACGTAAATATAATAAATGTGAATTAAAGGTCCTGTTCTTTGTGAATCCATATTTCAAACTTTAGTTAGTGTGTAATGTGGCTGTTAGAGCATAAATAATACCTGTAAAATTATAAAGCTCAAAGTTCAATACCAAGCGAGATATTTATTTAACAGTGAAAACAGCGGAATACAGATAAGTAAATTGTGTGACAAATACTGTTTTTTTTTACACGTGAAACATGAACACATGTTATTTTGCACACTGTAAACACAATCAAAGCTTCAAAAACACAGGAAAAATGGGACCTTTAAATAAATAAAAATAACATTATAAATTTTTTAATATATAAACTAAATATGTGTTTTAATGGCTACAACAAGTTATAATAGGCTATATTACAGTATGGATAAATTTCATGTGGGAGTGGTTTTCAAATGTGGTGACACTCTCCCCCCAACCTAAAACATCTTCCTGCGCCCCTGCTGGTGTACGCTTGGCGGGCGGGGCTACTTGTTCCACACATGCGCATTAGATCAGTGTGTACACTTCCACACATCCAATTTCCCTCCACAAATTATTGCAGATCTGGCTGTCTTTATATTGTTTTAACAACGGATTAGAGGTACGGGTAGAGATGGACTTCTTCACAGCCTCTCTTCAAGCTTGAAGTTCATGTTGTTTTTCCAGTGTATGCACAGTTGGTGCTTTTGTAGCCTAGTGACCAGGCTAATACCTAGTGGTCACAAGGAGCCTCTGTGCACACCCTAAGATGACATTTTTTTTTTACGTCACATGGACACTCGCCAGTCGCGGAGGCGGAAAGTAAAAATACCACTAGTTGAGTCAGAAAAAAGTATACACATCAACTTTAACGATAAGCAAGTGCTGGTATAACATTTTCATGTTGCAATTCATTGCTGAAGCTTTTATTATGGTATACAGTATTATCATGATATTGAAATACGTTGCAAAAAAAAAGTGGTCATACAACAGGCTTTAATAACTTATAACAAAAAGAACCAAACATTTATGTATGACAGCCCAACAACGCCCCCTGCAGGTATTTTTATGTATATAAGTTATTAATGCTTAAATCCAGGACATGCCTGGACAAGTCTCAGCAGGCAAGTCTATACAGAGGTAGAGACTGACTTTTCTTGCACAAAATGGACTGCTGCATGTTTGTGGTTCCGTGGGTGATTGATTCAAAAGTAAGTCATCTGCTTTTCATTATATGCTGTCCTAGTTCATGTCAAGTCAAATGTTGAAACTAGTTTAATACTAGTTAGTTGTATATATTCTGCTTAGGGGAGAGCGGGGCACAACCTAACGCTTTTTGACTTTCTCAGTTTGTGTAAATCCACTTGGGGTTCAGAGTATCCATTTTTTCCCACATTAATTTCACACATGTCTAGTACAATTATGTGGTTTTGTTTCATTAATATAGTGAATACTTTTTTTCTTGATTTACCCTGAAAGAATGGAAGTGAAATGTACATTGTAACATGACCAAATTACAGCTTAAAATGTTATCTAATATAATCAAAAAAATATCCAAAACAAACTAAAATATTTTGTCAATAAAATACAATTATTAACTTTTTGTTAAATAAAATAATGGCATTTTTGTATAATTAAAAATACACACATTTTTGATTTTGACAAAAAACACATCGCCAAAAACAGTTATACAGCATAGTTCAAAACATAATAATAATTAATAATTTCTGAACATTTACTCTTGTCTTTATTCACCGTTTTCTCATGGTTTCTCAAAAGAATTCATACAAGTATAGAATATAACAGCACAGTTCTAATAGGGGCTCATTGTAACGCAGTGTTAAAACGCAACCCACCTGCGCAACTGGGATTTAAACTGCAGCTCATGTCTTCTGCTGGTTAGATCAGCATTAAAGATCTCAACTGTTAAATAAATAACAGATATTGTTACCGGATGTAATGGTTCATGTGATGGACAGTCGATTGCTTTGGGCTTGTTGTATTTGCAGCCCGCGCTGTTGGGAATACAGTCACTAATCTTACTCTCGTGTCAGCCTTTTATTTATGCCTATACAGCTGCATAAACATGGTGTCAGAAGATGCATATCACGTTCATCCTAAAATTTGCGCTGTAACTGCTGATTCCGACCATTTCTTTAATTATGGCTAATGATAATGAGGCGGCTGCGTCTCACCAGTCTAGCTGCGTACCAGCCCACATTGCGGCTAACATACCGCCGCCATCACCGATGAACATGAACGGAGACTGGAGCGCTAACTGGGAATTGTTCAGAGCAGAGTTTGAGGATTAAGCACTGGTCACGGAAGCATACTTCAAACCTGCCAGAAATATAATTTATGAGAGGTACGTGTTCGGCTGTTGTAAACAGGAGGAAGGTGAATCGATAGACAATTTTGTGACCAGATTGAGAGAAAAAGCAGCAACTTGTGATTATGCCGGATTAAAGGATGAAATGATTTGTGATAAAATCGTACTGGGCATTACAAATGAAGGGTCCAGACGCAGGTTGTTAAGTGAAAAAAAATTAAAACTGCTCACAACCATTGAGATTTGTCGCACAGCTGAACAGACCGCTATGCATATGAGAGCAATGGATGCGGCATGCATGCCTCCAGCCGAAACGGTTCACGCTGTTGCTAGGAAACCATTCAGGCCTAACCAGCGAAGGCAGAGTAATTCGCCAAGACCCTTTGACACAAGCAAGACATGCCGATACTGTGGTAATGTGCAAGTCCAGAGGCATGGATCATTGTCCAGCATATGGCAAAACATGCAGACTCTGTGGAACTGACAATCACTTTGCTAAAGTGTGCCTTAAAAGCAAAAGCAGATCTACAGAGGGGAAGCTTCACTGCATTGAATATTCCAAGGAGGAGCCGGTTGGGGACAGTGATGATGATATTTACACAGTTGAGTCGATTAGCACAGTGCACATAAAAGGGAATAAATGGTTTGTCTCCCTGCGATTACATGGCAAGTCACTGCGTTGTGAGTTAGATTCAGGGGCAACATGCAATGTCATGAGCTACAAAGACAAAGTAAGGGTGGCACCACACTCACCACTCCACCCCAGTAACGTCAAACTACGGCTGTACTCAGGCGAGTCACTGGACTCCATGGGTGTTTTTAACACAGAATGTTTGGTCAAAGGAGAGAGATATCATCTGTCATTTGAGGTAGTAGAGACAAATCAAAGTCCACTTCTCTCAGGCTCTACTTGTGAACAGCTAGATCTGATGCAGTTTACAATCCCAGATGACATGCTCAAAATGGAACATGAACGCGCTGAGCCTCTGACTAAGGAACAGTTAATTGACAAATACAGTGATGTGTTTAACTCTCCTGTGGAATCTCTGCCTGGTGAGGTCCACTTCGAGCTGGATACTAGCGTCAGACCACATATCAGGAAGAGGGTCATATTGTAAATGTTACAGAGCCAACTGATTGGATCAGCAACATCGTGATTGTAAAAAAGCCAGACAAGCTGATGATTTGCTTGGACCCAAAGTTCCTGAACAAAGCTCTGAAACGCTCTCATTACATAATGCCAACTCTGGAGGATGTGCTATACAAACTGCCTAAAGCAAGGATTTTCACATTGGTTGATGCCAAACATGCATTCTTACAGTGCAAGCTGGACCTAGAGAGCAGCTTCATGACCACATTCTGGACCCCATGGGGCAGGAAATGGTGGCTAAAGCTCCCATTTGGTGTCTCGGTGGCACCTGAGGTGTATCAACGGAAACAGCATGAACTGTTAACAGGTTTAAAGGGGATTGAGCCCATTGCTGATGATATTCTTGTTGTTGGCTGTGGTGACACAGACCAGCAAGCTGGAAATGGTCATGATCTCAAGCTTCAGGCCCTGTTGGAGCGTTGCAGAGAGGTCAAGCTACAGCTTGGCTTTAAAAATTGCAATTTAAGGTAACCGAAGTGAAGTTCCATGGTCATATCCTTTTATCTACTGGCTTGAAGCCTGACCCAGAGAAGGTCAGGGCTATCATGGACATGCCCAACCCCTCAGATGCCAAAGGTGTACAGCGTCTCCTTGGCGTTGCTAATTATTTAGCCAAGTTCATGCCCCACTTGTTGACTGTTTGCGAGCCACTCCGGCGCTTGCTCGACAAAGACACACCCTGGCACTGGCTACCCAAACATGATGATTCTGTTTGCAAGCTAAAATACATGGCCACATCGATGTGCTGCGTTATTATGATGTTACTAAGCCTATCACAGTACAAAGCGACTCGAGCCAAAGTGGTCTAGGGTGTTGTCTTATGCAAGAAGGACAGATCGTCGCTTTCGCATCAAGAGCCCTGACTCCCACAGAAAAAAATTACGCTCAAATCGAGAAATAGTGTCTCAGTATCGTCTTTGCTTGCCAAAGATTTCACCATAACCTGTACGGACGAGAGTTGGTCACAGCAGAGAATGATCAAAAACCCTTGATCACTATATTCAACAAACCACTTCTCAGTGCACCCAAGCGGCTTCAAAGCATGCTCATGACACTTCAGAGCTACAGTCTCAAGGTTGTCTACAAACCGGGGCCTAAAATGTTCATCAGTGACATGTTGAGCAGGGCAGCTGCTGACTGTACAGAAAATGGAGCAGTTTACCAGCGGCATGCCATATGTCATCTGCAGAAAGAGCAAGACAATGTACAACTCATCAACCAAGCAGAATACTTGAACGTGACGGACCAGCGGCTGAAGGCAATCCGGGAGCATACTGATAGGGATGATGCACTACAGGCCCTTAAAACCACTGTCCTTGCAGGCTGGCCTGATGAGAACGAAAAAACAAAACACACATCATCCGTGAATTCTGGCCTTATCGAGATGAAATAAGTGCGCAAGATGGTATTTTGTTCCATGGACAGAAAGTCATTATCCCCAAGTCCCTACGTCCAGAGATGCTCAAGCGCATACATTCAAGCCATATAGGAGGTGACGCATGTTATCCTCAATCCCGTGACACGCTGTATTGGCCTAGCATGCAAGCAGAAATCAAAGACTTTGTTAGTAACTGTTCGCCTTGCAATGATTTTGCACACAACCAACAGAAGGAAACCATGCTATCTCATGACATCCCCAGCAGACCATGGCAGATCGTCAGCATGGACTTGTTCAGTCATCGGCAAAAGGATTATCTGCTAATTGTGGACCATTTCTCCCGATTTTTGGGAGATTGAGCTACTTCCTGATTTATCTACAGAGACGGTCATCAAGCGCTGCAAGGCTCAGTTTGCTCGACATGGTCAGCCGGATAGAGTGATCGCAGATAATGTTCCTCAGTTTGGTGCTCTGTTTAAGCGCTTTGCCTCCAGCTGGGAATTTGAGCATGTCACTTCACCAAGACATCCTAAATCAAATGGAAAGGCTGAGTCAGCCGTTAAGATTGCTAAGAACCTTCTGCGCAAAGCCATGCACGACCCCTGGAAAGCAATCCTTCACTGGAGAAACACCCCTACTGAATACATGGACAGTAGCCCTGCACAAAGGTTAATGTCGCAGAGACTGAAAGCATCTCTTCCAGTAACAAATAAGCTTTTAGAGTCATGCGTTGTAACTGGGGTTGTGGAGCGGCTTCATCACCGAAAGCAGTTGGCAAAATCCTATTATGACAGGTCCGCTCGTGATCTGCCAGAGAAGGACATAAGAGAGAGGATCCGCATGAAGCCCCTTCCAGGGGAAAACCCTGCGCTTTGGAGGGTTGGCACCTGCCTTAAGAAAGTGGCACCACGCTCTTATCTTGTGAATGTAGGTGGATCCCTATATAGACGAAACAGAGTGCAATTAAAAGCGGCAGAGTCAACCACCACACAAGCACTGGACATAACTGAACCCGAGTTGCCTTTTATGCTGGAAGGGAGTGTTGCAGAGGCCCATTTATCTGCTGACTCACCTCCTGTGAAGCCACAGGTTTCACCTGACCCTGTCAAACCCTCATCATCAGAAGGATACACTTACACTAGGGCTGGCCGATTATCCAAGCCACCCAAGAGGCTTGATTTGTAATAAGTTAGAAATGCTCCTACGGCATTTTTTGGAAAGGAAAAGAACTGTTAATGTAACAAGGACTCTATAATCAACGATACTTGAGGTCATAAGTGCCTAATTGAAAGTTTATTGCAGTTGTTTGAATGTTATGTTGTCTAAAGCTCACACAGTGTTTTGCTTTTATTTAGTTCTTATTTTGTAAAAGGGGATCCTTTAGGTCTTATTTGTAAAGGGGGATGTTACCGGATGTAATGGTTCATGTGATGGACAGTCGATTGCTTGGGGCTTGTTGTTTTTGCAGCCCGTGCTGTTGGGAATACAGTCACTAATCTTACTCTTGTGTCAGCCTTTTATTTATGCCTATACAGCTGCATAAACAGATATAAGATTAAAATAATATCAGATTTGTCTTAATTTAAATATAAACAAAAAACGGAGATGAAAAATAAACTCAATAAATAAATTTACTTTTGCTATGGTTAAATGTTCAGTAATGTCTTTGAAAGATTTTTAAATTTTGGCTAAATTTTTTCTCTATATAGTGTTGATATGGCAACTTAGCCTGGATGCCAGCCGAATTTAGCCCCGCCCACAAAATGTTTTGCTCGGGCAATTCGGTCTGGACTTGCTCCATAGAGGAGTTATTATGCCCGAACAGAAACTGTTCGGACCAATGAAATTGTCAGGGCGGGCTTTAGACGATGATGGACAGATGATCAACAGTAACGTAAATCATCTACGTCATCAAAGGCGCTTTGGGTTGAATTTGCTCTTATCCTACTTACTTGTTCGTATATGCATTCACATTCACTATTTCTCTCAGAAACGATGATTGTGTTGGTAAGTACTCTGTGTATCCTTAAATTCTTTTATTACAATACTGGCAAAGATCGTTTACACTCATCTTTTTCTTGTAACGTTACTTAATCCAGCGCGCGTGCAGACAGGGTTGGCACGTTTTTTTGCAATGTCGTGCACAATTGCTACTCAAAACTATAGCCCAAAACAATAACTTTCCGGGGGGTTCTCCGGAAAAAAATGGCGTTTGGTTGGCAAAATATGTTATTTTGGCAAGGTTGCCTGCTAAAATTTGCATTCCTGGGTTTATTTAATCACATAATTGGGGTCGCTTCAACCCGCGGACATGGAGAAAAACACGGACTTGACAACACAGTGCAGTTGAGTTCTGTTGACATTTGACAAGTAACGTTAAGAATCTGATTGGTTGCTCTGATTGGTTGTGGGTCTATCCATTTGAGGTCTTTCCTGGCTCGGTTGAAACACGCCCCATAATCAAAGCTCAATGGAGCGGTACCAGACTCATATTCTGACTAGAATTAAGTATGGCCATGCCAGACTAATGGTAACTAGTAAATACACAAAGTTTCGTCATCCTGGTTTCGTCATCCAATTAACCCCGCGTTAGGTTGTACCCCGCTCTACCCTATGCTTTAGATATGTAGGCTAGATTTGCATGTCTATTTTTTGCTATATATTTAGGTTTGAATAATTGAATGTTACTTGAATACACTTTACCACAGTAATGCAAACCTATGTTTTACAGATACTTCATATTTAACATTTAATTACCTGATTAACTGTTACTCCCATTTTGTATATGTCTATTCATTTTATGCTATCTGTAATACTGTTTATACTAGTAAACTTACATTGTATTTTGTTTCTTTGTTCATTGTAGATCACACACATACCTCATAGATGCAGAAATAATCTGAATAAAACCCTTGGGACACTCTCTACCCGGAAACTTGCACCACCGTTTCTACTAGTACTTAACTGAACCCCCTGAGCATCCCATACACTCGTATAATTTAGATACAATAAAGCAATACACAAATATGAAAAACAGATTAAAGTGCAAAAGAATTATAAAGAACAATAGGTAACACTTTACAAAAGATCTCACTAGTTAAAGGGGTCATAAACGGTTTTTTTAAAAACTTATTTATACTATTGTCTGATAAGCGTTAGCTCGCACACGCCTGAAGCGCTATTTTTAGCACGAGTGTAATGTTTGTTAATAGATTTAACGTAAAAAACATCATAAATCTTGACAAACTATACATCATTCTAAAGGTCTAAACCTCAAGCATCGAGGACAGACCACTGTTTTTCAATGAAAAGCTTATAGCGGCTGTATTTTTGCATTACTGAATGCAATACACATCAAAACAAGTACAAAGAAAAACCGAGCACATACCAGTAGTGTCCTAATCAACAGTATGAAGCTGCAGACTCGGAGCCTGCACCTACAGTCCCGCACTCAGAGTCCCGCATTCTCAGACCCTCGATTTTTTTGAGACAGCGCCTCCTGCTGTTCTGAAGATCGTATTACACCCTTATCCAAATGCCATTTAAAACAATAGTATGCACTATTACGGTCTTATTTCATTTAAAGTTTAACAAATAAATATACTCAAAATAACGATTTTGCGAACATATTTGCGTTCCCTGCTCAATGCCAAAATAAAATCTCATTGTGTTCTCTGACTAACAAATTACCCAGTAGATTGTAGAGTGTGGGTTGTAATTGAAAGAAATTAACTGATGGAAGAGATAAAATTACAGATTGAACTATCTTCTGAAAAATATTATGTGATATTATATTTCTACAATGTTTATTTTTGTTTATTCAAATTGAATATTTCTCTCAGGTCAACCTATGCTAATTGTCTAATTAACATATTATACCTTCCTAACATTACAAAACCTATTGTTTTATATATATATATATATATATATATATATATATATATATATATATATATATATATATATATATATATATATATATATATATATATTTATATTGAATGCAAAGCAAAACTCAAATAATAACAGACAAAACACCAATAATAAACTAGTCTGTACTTTATTTAGCCTAAACATCATCTTGCTGTAAACAGGACAAAGCAAAGAAGAAAGGAAGAAAGAATTGTGTTAGTGACTTTTCATCTTCAATTGCATTAGGTAAAATAATAACTGTACTTTCTGGTAGGCGACTGTTCCTTCTTTTTTCATTAGTTGATCATTAGTTTTCATTGGTGATCTCTCTGTCAAATTCCCCGACTTCACTAAAATAAAAGATGAATGCCATGGTCAAAAATATTGTGTAATAATAAATGTATATATTTTGTGCAAATGCAAATTACAAACATACCTAGGGTGATAAGTATGCCTACATTTCACATAGGTCATGAATGATGGCCTGTCCGTATAAATAAATAAAATAAATTCACATATAAAACATAGCATATATGGCAATAACAGAAAATAAATCTAATTGACAAACATGTTTGGGCCTACCTCAGGAAAAAGAAAACTAAAAATGAACACCTGTGAAGTTCAGTTGAGTTTCTGACTTATCCAGAAGAAATTTGAGGTATATTCAAACAAAATGGCTCATTATATACAGTACAGGTATTATTTTACCTAATGTAATTTAAGATGAAAAGTAAAGTCACTAACACAATTCTTTCTTCCTTTCTTCTTTGCTTTGTCCTGTTTACAGCAAGATGATGTTTAGGCTAAATAAAGTACAGACTTGTTTATTATTGGTGTTTTGTCTGTTATTATTTGAGTTTTGCTTTGCATTCAAGATATAAAAAAACAGGTTTTGTAATGTTAGGAAGGTATAATGTGTTAATTAGACCATTAGCATAGGTTGACCTGAGAGAAATATTGGAATTTGAATAAACAAAAATAAACATTGTAGCAATATAATATCACATAATATTTTTCAGAAGTTCAATCTGTAATTGTATCTCTTCCATCAGTTATTTTCTTTCAATTACCACCCACACTGACAAAAAAAATCTACTGGGTAATTTGTTAGTCAGAGAACACAATGAGATTTTATTTTGGCATTGAGCAGGAACGCAAATATGTTTGCAAAATCGTTATTTTGAGTAAATTTATTTGTTAAACTTTAAATGAAATAAGACCGTAATAGTGCATCCTATTGTTTTAAATGGCATTTGGATAAGGGTGTAATACGATCTTCAGAACAGCAGGAGGCGCTGTCTCGAAAAATCGAGGGGTCTGAGAATGCGGGACTCTGAGTGCGGGACTGTAGGTGCAGGCTCCGAGTCTGCAGCTTCATACTACTCGTCCTAATTACGAGCCACACACGCATCCACTGCTAAAAGTTCCAGGTTGAATGGAAAGGTGAGGGTCCACTGAATAACATCCCATAGAGCATTTTTAATCCAACGAAACAATAAAGGTGTAATATTGGTGGTTAATCCTTTGTTTACATCGCATTTCTTCTGAGCGAAGTATCATACTAGACTGTTATGCAATAAAATAATGCACTAAAAACAGTCTCCGGTAGCATAAAGTGACATGGGTTTATAGCTTAGAATGTTACGAACATAATAAAACCACCCATACACAAAAACATGCAAAAATAGCCGCGATCTAGTCCAAAATGTCCAACCATAGCACTCGGTTTAGCTGATGTCATGATGTGCTCATCCAATGATATTGTCTGTATATCTGGAGCCAATAAAAGCATTGAATCGTCATGACTGACAGAAAATGTAGCCAATGAGCACACGATTCCAACGATACCTGGCATGTTTATATTCGTCACATGGGTGTGATTATTTATTCATTTGAATCTGGCGCTCTCCACGATTAGCTGGACGTAGCCTGTGACGCACCTTACCTCTCATTTGACAGCTAACAGGCTAGTAAACAGACGCTCTCTCTGCAGTCACTATTTGCTCGTCTGACTTACTGGACGGAATTTGGTACCAATGGATCGGCAAAAGAATTGTTTTTCTGCTGAAGATGTTTTATTTGAGCTCACTCGAAGTAGCGATGTGGAAAACATTGAGGAGAGTGAAGACAGCGATGACGGAGACATGCTTGTTGACGGAGAAGTTGATCCAATTTTATACCGGTGAGTTGCTATTTGTAGTTGTTTATGTATATTGAGAATGTGTGTGAGAATGTATTTAGTTTATTATTTCTGTGTGCTAGAAAAAATGCAATATACCAGTATGCATTATACATATGCTGATATTCTGCATTTTTCTAGCACACATGGAGAAAAATAATATATAATTTTGTGTGTAATGTGTGTGTAAATAAAACATATATATATATATATATATATATATATATATATATATATATATATATATAAAATGCATTTTTACCCTGTGCTACAAAAACAAATTGAAGAAAAAGACCAAAAAATTATGGATGGCCAACCATCTGTGTGATTGTTGATTTTATGTCTGGCCATCAATATGAATGCTCACTGTATCACCGGCCATTAGATTGATTGTTGGGCTGTGTGCAAATGTATGGGCCCCCATCAATATGAATGCTCACTGTATAGCCGGCCGTTAGATTGATGTTTGGGCTGTGTGAGAATGTATAGGTGGCCATCAATATGAATGCTGTCTAACCGACTGCCCATCAGTTTCATTGTTCATGGGATGGCCTGCAATTAGAGTGAATGATGACAGTGTGATTGTTGATTGAATGGGCAAACTATACAGAAGTATTACATGCAGTTCTAATTCTCTTTCCTTTCCTTGCCATTCTACAGGCATCAAGTTCAGTCTTCAGATGAGGAATGGCAGCCAAGCACCAGCCAACCAGCAGAAAAGAAAAGAAAGCTTTCAGATTCTTCACGATCAGCACTTGCTGTTGTAGACCTGAATCGGCCAGTAAAAGGTAGAGGCAAAAAGAGGGTCAGAAAAACCAAGTCCTCGCCCGCTGTGTCCCCAAGCACCCCTACAGTAAAGTGGAATTGGTCAACTGACGAGGACATTACACCCCGCCTGCAGTCTTCAGACCCTTTCAACACCAGGCCCACAGCTGATCCCACAGCATCATACACGGTTTTGCAGTTGTTCCAGCTCTTCATATCCACTTCATTGCTGCAGACCATTGTCAAAAACACAAATGCCTATGGAGCGATGCATCAAAAGGACCAAAAACAGTGGCAAGATATTTCTTTGAATGACATATATGCCTATATGTCACTTATAATATTCATGGGAATGGTGAAAATGCCTTCACTGACTGATTACTGGAGGAAACACAACATTTTCCGCACACCCTTTCCTGCCCAAGTTATGTCTTCAAGGAAATTTTTTTCCATCTCCTCTGCTCTGCATCTCAGTGATCCCAAGGTGGATGCTGAAAACAACAACAAAAGAGGAACAGCTGCCTATGACCGCCTCTGTAAGCTAAAGCCGATGTATCAAGAACTGAGAGATGCATGCAAGAACTTTTCCATCCTTTCCAGAACATTGCCATTGATGAGAGGATGGTGGCAACAAAAGCGAGGAATGGACTAAAGCAATATATGAAGGCCAAGCCAACAAAGTGGGGATATAAACTGTTTGTGCTTGCTGACTCATTATTTGCATACACATGGGACTTTTTATCTATGAGGGTAAATCACCTGCAGCTCCCATCCCACAGAACAAAGGACTAAGTTATGAGTCTGTCATGGCACTGGTTGATGAGAAGATGTTGGGAACAGGCTACAAACTGTTTGTTGACAACTTCTACACCAGTCCAGCGCTGTTTACAGATCTCCTGAAAAAAACATCTGGGCGTCGGGACTATTCGGTCCAACAGGATAGGATACCCTAAAACTGCCATGAACAAGCTTCCAAAAAGAGCTCCTCGTGGCACACATCATTGGCTGAGAGAAGGGGACTTGCTTTTGTGGAATGGAAGGACACTAGAGAGGTACAGATGTGCTCCACCATTCACAGAGGCACCGGAGGGAATGTTGTGCAGAGGAAAGTGAAAGGTGGAAATGGACAGTGGGAAACCTTGGCTGTACCTGTTCCAGACTGTGTTGCAGAATACAACAGGTTTGTAGAATATTTTCAGTAATGTCATTTTTGTTTGTTTACATTTCATCTATATTGAATTTTAAGCACATTTATGAAAATATTCTAAAATATGACCTATTCTATTTCTATTCAGGTTCATGGGTGGAGTAGATGTCTCTAAAGCACTCATTGGCTACTACACAGTCGCACACAAAACCAGAAAGTGGTATCGTGCCTTCTTCTACCACTTTGTGGACATAGCCATTGTAAATGCTTTTATACTCCACCGTCAAATGGCTGGTATGAAGAATCAGAAGCCACTGACACAGAAGCAATTCAGAGAACAACTCGTTGAGGAACTTGCTGTGTTGGTGCGTGCTGATGTTCCTTCATCCTCCATCCCACAAAGATGAGACTCGCCACTTACCAGGGAACTTCGCTCAGACAGCACCAAAGGAAGGCGCCAGTGCAGGGTTTGTTTTCAAAAAACCCCGGTTTTTTGTAAGACTTGTTCTGCGGCACTGTGCTTTCTGCCAAAGCGCGACTGCTTTGCTGTTTGGCACGAACAGCACTGACTATCCAGACTGTGTTGCAGAATATAACCGGTTAGTAGAATGTTTTCAGTAATGTCAATTTTGTTTGTTTGTATTTCATCTATATTGAATATCTAGAACATTTCTGAAATTATTCTAAAATATGACCAAATTCTATTTCTATTCAGGCTCATGGTTCACCAGCACTGACTACAAAGGACTTTTTGGATCGTTTTGCAGGAGAAAACGGGCTTTTTTTTAACATTTGCACATTTTGTATGTTGCAAATTGTTCAGCAACTGCAATTGTTTCAGTTGGGAGATGTCATTTCTGGGGATGTCCCTCCAGCAGGGGGAGGCAGAAATTGAACAGACATAGTCTTGGAAAAAAGCTTGCAGGAACCAAAATTTTCATTATATCTTCCTCAAACTTGAACTATAAACTGATAAGTCGTGTGGCTTTCAATCCATAACTGAACTGGATTCCTGCCGGTCTATTTTCATAAATTTTTACATGAAATAATAAAGCATTCTATGTAGTGCAAATAATTCTTGAGGTATTTCAACTATTATAATTTTTTATCTGTTTGAGAATGATCAACTCTGATTGCTTTTTAGTAGAGTCCCAAGTGTCTTCTTTCCAAAGATACTTAATTGTGCCTGTATCACACTGTTCTCAGGAGCTATAATTATTTTAATTCAGGTAGGTCGTTTTCAGCTGTGAGCCCCCAAATGGGGTGCAGCTTAACAGGTTAAAAAAGCAACAGTTAGTGTTAGCTCAGGTCCATTAACTAATAAAGTTACAACTTTTGATTTTAATAATGTGTTATTAAATGCTGAAATGTATATTTAACTAAGATTAATACATGCTTTAGAAGTATTTTTCATTTTTGTTAATGAATGAACTAATGTTAAATAATAGAGCCTTATTGTAAAGTGTGTGACTGAACAACAAAGAATCAGAACATATTCAAACAATATCTAGGGCATGTTATTTAGTCCAGATTAAAATATAAAATATTTAAGTTTGAAAATGAATAGCCTTAAGTCTTTAAGTATTATTTGGTTATGTGACGAGCAGCGAATACAGAAATCTGAATGGCTGTGTGTGTTCTAAAATTCGGAATAATTCGTAATAAATAATTATTCACGGTATTTTGAAGTGTTATTGTGATATATCGTATTACCGTATACCGGCACATGTCTATTTGGAACCGGTGTTACAGTGGGAATAATCTTGTGGGGCATGACACTGTCTAAGGTTCTAAACCTCTCACGCAGGACTCAAACTGTGAAATCACAATAGCTGCAATCTTTAAAGGGGTACTTCAGCGCTGGGAAAATGAATCTGTATTTAAACTTGGTCATTAATGTAGTAGAAATGTGAAAATATTTTTGAATTTGGTGCCTTCTAGACTGAGAAAACACAGACAATGTATTTTTGTCTCATGGAGATGAAAGACAACAATTCCCAGAACGCACTTCGCTGCCCTACGATAGGCACGACATGCTTTACTTACCCACCGCGTTCATTTTCATAAAATTCAGTTCAGTTAGAGACGCTACAATTAAAAACTGAATGTGTCTGTTCAATATATTATATGTGAGTCGATTGAGTGTCACGGCCGTCATGCACAAACACAGCAGGAGTCGGATTACATTCATCACATGAGGTGAGGTAATCGCGGGATTCGCGGCTGCTGCTGCATTCACAGCACGTGAACAGTCTGCCGTTTTTTCAGTTCATGTCTTTGGAAGCTTAACTTTCATAGGAATTCATTTAAAAAGTTGAAACACTCACTTTGCTCTCCACCGCTCCGTTTAAATGAATCTCCGCAGCTCCCCCGAGCCGAGTGCTGTGAGTGTGATGTTGAAAACATGCGGAAATAGCGCCTCCTGCTGGCTGTAGTCTTTAGCCTCTGGACAAAAACTCCTCCGATGACGCAAAATGATGATATTTGTGTCATCAGAGGAATTTTTTCAGAAATAAAATACACAATTCTCTCATCTCAGGGTCATAGGAGGGGGGAAAGTACAATAATTTGAATATACTCCTGGGTTTCTACTGATACAAAGCTTAATGCTAATCGCTGAAGTAACCCTTTAAATAATCAGTCTTAAGGAATCTACTTCCCATGCATCTCCACAGATCATTTACATTTTACATTGCGTGAGAAAGTCACATAAACCATGGGAAATCTGATCAGAAACAGATTTTCGTTATGCCATTAGTTTACAAGAGTTTACGTCCAGGCTACACAAACAAACAGGCCATTTTAAACAATAAACTTTAACAAATAATATACAGCAAGACCTTTTGTTTTGGAGAGCGTTCCTTCTCCACGCTTGTAAACAATTCTTGCCATCTATGTCATGTGAGAGGTCGTGAACTCACCTGCTTTGCAGTGTTGCACCAAGGTGAGCATTTGTAGTTAATAATATAAGAAATTATTTTTGGGGTGAACTATGCCTTTAACAGGGTGTCCGCGGGGTCTTAAAAAGTATTAAAAGTTGATAAATCCATTTTGGGAAAATTAAGGCCCTTAAAAGGTATTAAAAAGTCTTAATCACGATTTTATGAGGTATTACATTTTGTTCACGCTTTGTCAAAAGAGTTAGCCTCCAAAAAGTATTCATGAATATATTTATTTTCATCCCCATAACTATTAAAAAACCACGGCGTGCTCGGTCAGTGTGATCGGCTCGGGGCGCACGCGTCGGTGTTACGAGATTTTCGGTTTCTGGGATTTTCGGTTTCACTGGGCGGAGCCTACATGAATATTCATAAGATTCGTCCGCATGCGCACCGCGCTTGAAACTGAAAATTTTGGCCAACAGTCAACACTTCTCAAATCTCCGTTCTCCACACGTTTTAGGATTACTGCGAAAACAATTATTGAGAAAAGGTCATCAGGTTTCAACGACGAACTAACGTTAGTACAACTGTTATTGTTCAACACTTTATTGCTTGCAAAGTTTTCTTCATTCTGTGCGTTTGTCTTGATTACAAACATGAATGATTAACGTTACACACATTGACATTCACAGTAAGTAGGATACAGAAGTAAACGTACTAAATGGACATGAGTCTACATTCATTTCAGGTACTCCCGTGTGGGCGTTTCTATCTTGTGAGACTTAAACTTTTTTAGCTATCATTCTGTGAATCCAGAGCATTGAAACAACTATTAAACCTGAACAAATGTATATGTTGCCTAATAAACAATTTGTACCTTACACTGTTGTGGTTGTGCCATTCTTAAGTCTCTTATTTGGGAAGTAATAGCCTTGGTTTAATGCAAGGCAAAAGCTAATTCAAGGCTATGAAATCATTTTTCACCATGTATTGCCCTGTGAACCATCAGAGCAGTGCCATTACATTTGTTAGCTTAGCCTACTCCATAGCATGAAGGAATTAAATAAATTATTAAATATTAAATTAAAAAGTTTGGATTAATAACTGCACTCACTACTGTAATGTGGTTGACAATGATTTTATTTACAGGTGTGCATATTGAAAAGACTAAATGAAAAACATCTTGAAAAATAAATCTACGGATTGCAAAAAGGTGGTGAGGGAGGGAGGGGGACAGGTCCTTTGCATCCTGGACAAATGAAAACTGCATCCAGTTTTGGTCTGCTCATGCAGTCCCAGTGCCACCCACTGCAACGGTCACATTGAATCTGAAAGAGATATCACAAGAAGAAATCTTAAAGTCAGATTACTGAAAATTATCTTTATGTAAATCATTCGCTGTTAAGTTTACCCGAGTGTCCATTTTGCCCTTTGCATGCGAGTCTGTATTGCCACAAGCCAGGCACAAGTCATTCAACTCTTCTGTGATAGCAAATTAATCAAGATAATATTATTCATATGGCCATGACAATCTGTACTATACCAAATTTAAAGCAAAAATAGACCTGATTCTTTTAGCAGGCGTTGGCCAATGGCTTCTCGCATCAGTGCGATGTCGGTTTCCTTGCATGCAAAATTAAAAAATTAAAAAGTTCTCCCCCTGTTAAAATGGCTTCTGCAAACTGAACAGTTTAGTGAATTCAATGAGAAAAAAACAGTAATATATAAAACACACATATAAATATATTATATAAGTTTATAGCAGCTACTTACTTTGCAGACAACACCACATGAGTTGCCATCAGCCTGTAAACTATGTGGTAAAGTGACACAGTCCCATTTGGTATTATGGAAACCCTTGCGGTTCATGAAACACCTTTTTTGGGGCAAGAGAGGAAACAACTTTAATAAGTTAACACTTGATGAGGTTTCATGCACGTTTTTCATTTATTCTCACCTTAATGCATTTCTGCAGTGAGCTACATTCCTGCGGCTCTCACCAAATGAGTTCATATAAACTAGCCTCCCTTTTTGAGGATATATCATCTGCCAAAAGATTGAGTTATTACATTGTTTAAAAAAAAAAATGTTTTAGAAAGACAGAAGTCATGTAATGAAACAAACCAGCAGTGTCCAGTGGTTTTTGCCCTCATTTACAGACCCCAACAGAACATCATATACCCGAGGATCCATCTATACAGGTATATGTAATTAGAATGACACATCCTCAAGGACATTAACTTGTTATTTTTTCAGGATTAGCATGGTTTTTACCCTCTTCATTGAACTGCCCTTGCCATCCCATATATTTGTCATTTCAAATGAATCCATGACAAATGCCTTCCCTGCATAGCTGTTTGTAAGGCAAGTGAGGTATGCATTGAAAACCTGCAGCAAATTTAAGTATGTGAACAATTCCCATAATTCCACACTTTAATGTATATGGCAGTATAACAAAGTAAAAAAAAAACTAAGTAATTTTATAATTATGGAAATGTGAACAAAATCAAACATGAAGTTACTAACCTCACTCTCAAGCATCTTCCCAGGCCTGAGGCGCTCAAGGTCCCATGTAAACAATTTATAGGGACCTATTTTAGAATAGATCCTTCCTCCTACTTTGCCTGCCCAGATGTCTTGCAACACTAAATAGACCCAAAGAGAAGCAATGCTCAATTTTCATTTAATTTTCCTCTAAGTTAAAAGTGGATACATACATGTAGGCTGGGAGGCAGCAGTGTAGGAGGCAGTAGACTGGGAGGCAGCAGTGTAGGAGGCAGTAGACTGGGAGGCAGCAGTGTGGGAGGCAGCAGTGTGGGAGGCAGCAATGTAGGAGGCAGCAGTGTAGGAGGCAGTAGACTGGGAGGCAGCAGTGTGGGAGGCAGCAATGTAGGAGGCAGCAGGCTGGGAGGCAGCAGTGTGGGAGGCAGCAGGCTGGGAGGCAGCAGTGTAGGAGGCAGCAGGCTGGGAGGCAGCAGGCTGGGAGGCAGTAGACTGGGAGGCAGCAGTGAAGGAGGCAGTAGACGGGGAGGCAGCAGTGTAGGAGGCATTAGACTGGGAGGAAGTAGACTGGGAGGCAGCAATGTAGGAGGCAGCAGGCTGGGAGGCAGCAGTGTAGGAGGCATTAGACTGGGAGGCAGTAGACTGGGAGGCAGCAATGTAGGAGGCAGCAGGCTGGGAGGCAGCAGTGTGGGAGGCAGCAATGTAGGAGGTAGCAGGCTGGGAGGGCAGTGTAGGAGGCAGCAGGCTGGGAGGCAGCAGTGTAGGAGGCAGTAGACTGGGAGGCAGCAGTGTGGGAGGCAGCAATGTGGGAGGCAGCAATGTAGGAGGCAGTAGACTGGGAGGCAGCAGTGTAGGAGGCAGAAGACTGGGAGGCAGCAGTGTAGGAGGCAGTAGACTGGGAGGCAGCAGTGTGGGAGGCAGCAATGTAGGAGGCAGCAGGCTGGGAGGCAGCAGTGTGGGAGGCAGCAATGTAGGAGGCAGCAGTGTAGGAGGCAGCAGGCTGGGAGGCAGCAGTGTAGGAGGCAGGTGGGGCAGCAGGCGTTTGATGACAAATGACAAAAGACATAGTTGCGGGAGCTGTTAAATGGTGGAGAAAGAGTTGTGTAATTGGCAGGGTAACTGGATGGATGACTGTGAAGGGTGTTTGAAGAGAAGGGGGCTGGGTAGTGGCTGAAATTGTATAATTTGCCAGAGGCAGGGAGGGATGTAGTTGTGACAGTTGGAATGTTTGGATGTTTTAGTGGGGGATCCTCCAAAAAGTGTACCAAGTGATCACTGTTTACCCTGGGAATTTGTTTTCCATGATCATCTAAAAGGTCAATGCTTTTCCCATCTACCTTCACTACGTTGAATGGGCCAACATAATCGGGGTCTAATTTTCCACCCTTTCTTTGCTGGCTCCTGATGTTTTGCCTGATCACTCGGTCCCCAACCTGCATGACACTGGGCTTTCCCTGCTGTAGTTTTCTTTTATTTTTATTTTAGTTTGAACCCGTGCCATGTTGTCCTGAACAATTTTATAAATCCTGTCCTGCCGGTTGATCATGTCCTCTACACTTTCATTGATCTAAGGAGAAAAATTATGCATTAAAAATTTTAAATGCCAAGTTTAATACAATTTACTTGCCTCATAAATACACTAACCTCATACTTGTCTGGTACCTCACATGGATACCTAGCCTCACGACCAAAAAGTAAAAAATATGGGGAAAAGTTTGTGGTCAGCTGTTTTTTGGTTCGCAGACCAAACATTGCTGCATCCAAATAATCAGACCACGTGTTTGACCTTTTTTCCACCAGCTTGCTCAATGTTCTGTAGAAGAAAAGAGAGAAAAGAAACATGGTTCACCTAGCAGTGTTACATCAATATTTTTTATAGTACAATTTAAATATTACATGGTTTCTTACTTCTGAATTGTTCCATTAAGCCTCTCCACCAATCCATTCGTTTGGGGATGATATGGAGCACATAAACTCCGCTTGATGCCAAGTGTTTGGCACACCCAGATTGATCTGTATAATACATCTCAGTTTTAGTAGAGCAAGAAGAAAATGTTTTTTTTTTTTTTGTTGTTGTTGTTGTTAAATTATTATACTCCAACAACTATGCAAGCATCACAAGTATTACAAAATAATAATCAAAAAGGTATAAAACCAACCTTGTTGACAAATTCAGTGCCTTGGTCTGTTAAAATCCTTTTAGGAGCACCACATTTATAAAAGAGTTGGACAATACAGTTTGTCACCTCCTCCGCTCTTTTGGATTTTAGTGGGAAAGCCTCACACCATGATCATCTAAACAACTATTAAACCTGAACAAATGTATATGTTGCCTAATAAACAATTTGTACCTTACACTGTTGTGGTTGTGCCATTCTTAAGTCTCTTATTTGGGAAGTAATAGCCTTGGTTTAATGCAAGGCAAAAGCTAATTCAAGGCTATGAAATCATTTTTCACCATGTATTGCCCTGTGAACCATCAGAGCAGTGCCATTACATTTGTTAGCTTAGCCTACTCCATAGCATGAAGGAATTAAATAAATTATTAAATATTGAGGCAGCAGTGTGGGAGGCAGCAGTGTGGGAGGCAGCAATGTAGGAGGCAGCAGTGTAGGAGGCAGTAGACTGGGAGGCAGCAGTGTGGGAGGCAGCTATGTAGGAGGCAGCAGGCTGGGAGGCAGCAGTGTGGGAGGCAGCAGGCTGGGAGGCAGCAGTGTAGGAGGCAGCAGGCTGGGAGGCAGCAGGCTGGGAGGCAGTAGACTGGGAGGCAGCAGTGTAGGAGGCAGTAGACGGGGAGGCAGCAGTGTAGGAGGCATTAGACTGGGAGGAAGTAGACTGGGAGGCAGCAATGTAGGAGGCAGCAGGCTGGGAGGCAGCAGTGTAGGAGGCATTAGACTGGGAGGCAGTAGACTGGGAGGCAGCAATGTAGGAGGCAGCAGGCTGGGAGGCAGCAGTGTGGGAGGCAGCAATGTAGGAGGTAGCAGGCTGGGAGGCAGCAGTGTAGGAGGCAGCAGGCTGGGAGGCAGCAGTGTAGGAGGCAGTAGACTGGGAGGCAGCAGTGTGGGAGGCAGCAATGTGGGAGGCAGCAATGTAGGAGGCAGTAGACTGGGAGGCAGCAGTGTAGGAGGCAGAAGACTGGGAGGCAGCAGTGTAGGAGGCAGTAGACTGGGAGGCAGCAGTGTGGGAGGCAGCAATGTAGGAGGCAGCAGGCTGGAGGCAGCAGTGTGGGAGGCAGCAATGTAGGAGGCAGCAGTGTAGGAGGCAGCAGGCTGGGAGGCAGCAGTGTAGGAGGCAGGTGGGGCAGCAGGCGTTTGATGACAAATGACAAAAGACATAGTTGGAGCTGTTAAATGGTGGAGAAAGAGTTGTGTAATTGGCAGGGTAACTGGATGGATGACTGTGAAGGGTGTTTGAAGAGAAGGGGCTGGGTAGTGGCTGAAATTGTATAATTTGCCAGAGGCAGGAGGGATGTAGTTGTGACAATTGGAATGTTTGGATGTTTTAGTGGGGGATCCTCCAAAAAGTGTACCAAGTGATCACTGTTTACCCTGGGAATTTGTTTTCCATGATCATCTAAAAGGTCAATGCTTTTCCCATCTACCTTCACTACGTTGAATGGGCCAACATAATCGGGGTCTAATTTTCCACCCTTTCTTTGCTGGCTCCTGATGTTTTGCCTGATCACTCGGTCCCCAACCTGCATGACACTGGGCTTTCCCTGCTGTAGTTTTCTTTTATTTTTATTTTAGTTTGAACCCGTGCCATGTTGTCCTGAACAATTTTATAAATCCTGTCCTGCCGGTTGATCATGTCCTCTACACTTTCATTGATCTAAGGAGAAAAATTATGCATTAAAAATTTTAAATGCCAAGTTTAATACAATTTACTTGCCTCATAAATACACTAACCTCATACGTGTCTGGTACCTCACATGGATACCTAGCCTCACGACCAAAAAGTAAAAAATATGGGGAAAAGTTTGTGGTCAGCTGTTTTTTGGTTCGCAGACCAAACATTGCTGCATCCAAATAATCAGACCACGTGTTTGACCTTTTTTCCACCAGCTTGCTCAATGTTCTGTAGAAGAAAAGAGAAAAGAAACATGGTTCACCTAGCAGTGTTACATCAATATTTTTATAGTACAATTTAAATATTACATGGTTTCTTACTTCTGAATTGTTCCATTAAGCCTCACCAATCCATTCGTTTGGGGATGATATGGAGCACATAAACTCCGCTTGATGCCAAGTGTTTGGCACACACCCAGATTGATCTGTATAATACATCTCAGTTTTAGTAGAGCAAGAAGAAAATGTTTTTTGTTGTTGTTGTTGTTGTTAAATTATTATACTCCAACAACTATGCAAGCATCACAAGTATTACAAAATAATAATCAAAAAGGTATAAAACCAACCTTGTTGACAAATTCAGTGCCTTGGTCTGTTAAAATCCTTTTAGGAGCACCACATTTATAAAAGAGTTGGACAATACAGTTTGTCACCTCCTCCGCTCTTTTGGATTTTAGTGGGAAAGCCTCACACCACTTTGTAAAATAATCTACCATTACACATATGTATTGGTAGCCATCTTTTGTTGGTGCAAGTTTTCCCACTAAATCCATCCCCACTACCTCCCATGGCTCTGCCACCTGATAAACAATAATGTTTAATATGCATTGGTGCTACAAATAAAGTTTCTTCTTTAAAAACAACAACAACAAAACACGACTTACCACAATAGGGGTGTATTCGGTTTGGTTCTTAAGAGAAGTTCTTTTTTTCTGGCAAACATCACAGTGCGTTATCTAAAATATATTTGGACTTTCAGTTAATAGTTAATGAAATCTATGAACACACGAATGAGAATTTGTGCAAGTGCACTTACCCACTTATTAATGTCCACAGACATGCCTGGCCAATAGAACCTCTTGTTAATGGCATCAAGAGTTTTATGGACCCCACAGTGGGCACCTATTGAGCTACTGTGGAACTCCTTAAATATATCTTTGGCCTTTTCTTTATTTTTAATAACTTTTGCCAGAGCGCCCCTCTTTTGGTTGTAATGCAAAACTTCATCTAAAAGTAGCACATTTTTGTTTATTAGTACATTACAAGAGAAATCATTGAACCAGATATAGAATATGAATACATATACAGTATTGTTGAAAATAATAGCAGTACAATGTGACTAACCAGAATAATCAAGGTTTTTAGTATATTTTTTATTGCTACGTGGCAAACAAGTTCCCTTTCAAGGGAACTCGAGCTGCGTCACCGCTTTGGGAACGCCTCTGCGTGATTGCGTCGTGAAGCACGTATGCCATCCATCCAATAGAGAGAGTCATGGCGGGTGACGTCATAGACCCGAAACTATAAAGCACCCCGGCAAACACACGCCTTTAGCTTCTGTTGCCTTCAACAAGTGCTCTGTGTTCATTCTGTCCAAATCTGTGTTGTGTCTGAGTTCAGACTTTGTTGTTTTTGAGAGAAAAATATGGCGAGCGAACAGCATTTCGTTAGGTGTGTGCCTCCCTGCTCACGTTTCATTACGGGTGGGGACACACACTCGATGTGTGTTGTTTGTTTGGGAGAGCAGCAAGCTCAGTCGGCACTCGAGGGTGGCGGCTGCGAGCAGTGTGAGGCTCTGCCTCTTCGCGTGCTGCGATCCCGCCGGGCGCTTCGAGGAGGCGCTCGGCTTGTGTTCCCAGCGGCGCGGGTCCCGCTGCTGCTGAGGCACAGCGGCGGCTCATGTCGTGGGGTTGCAGATGGATCTGGTGGAGGGGTTTGAGACGGGCCCGCCCTATCTCAGCCTTCACCCGCCAGATCCGGCGCCGCGTCTCTGGGTTGGGAGCCCGCGCTGCGTTTCTCCCGCCCGGGGGCCGGCCGCGGCATTGCAGCTATCGTCCTCCGAGGAGGTCGATATCTGCACTGTCGATGCAGGGATTGAGGACTCGCCACTTCAATCCCCTGCAAGTGAGGAGCTCATGGAGGTTTTGAGCAGAGCTGTGGCCAGATTAAACATCGACTGGCCACATGAGCATAATGAGCGAGCTACTGTAAAAATAAGCTCGACGGCGCTTTCTCCTCGCGCTCTGCTCAGCCTCCACGTAGGAGTCTGCCGTTTTTCCCCGATCTCCACACCGAGGTGTCGAGATCGTGGAGGCGGCCCGTGTCTGCTACGTGTTTTCAACCCAGGCACATCTGTGTATAGTAACATCTCTGGGTTGAAAAGGCACGGTTATGGTCAGATGCCTCGGGTTGAAGAGACGCTTGCGAGCCATCTCTCGCCTGAATCGGCATCTGCCATAAAGGCTCCAGCTTTACCCACAAAGCCCCTAAAAACTACATCAACGCTAGTGGGTAAAGCATACTCGGCAGCAGGTCAGGCCGCCGCATGTCTGCATACTATGGCTATTATACAGGCATACCAGGCTGACCTGCTGAAAGACCTGGGGGAGAGCCACGAGATCGGAGCTGATGTCATTACTGAGCTCCGATCCACAGCAGATCTCGCTCTCCGGGCCACCAAGGAGATGGCCAGGTGTGTTGGCCGTTCTATGGCAGCCCTGGTGGCCTCGGAGAGACATTTGTGGCTCAACCTTACGGAGATAAGGGAGAGAGATAAGAGCTTTCTGCTCGATGCGCCGCTGGCTCCAGGAGGTCTGTTCGGTGACGCCGTCAATACCGTCACCGACAGGTTCCTGGAGGCCAAAAAGCAGTCGGCGGCGCTCAAGCAGTTCCTCCCCCGTAAGGCCCAGGTCTCGTCTGCTGCTGGGCGGGAGCAGCAGGCGCCGAGTACGAGCTCCTCCCATAGGGTGCAGCAAAAAGTGAGTGTCGCCACTCGTATGGCCCCACAAAAAGGGCAGTCGGGTGCGCGGCACTCACAGGCGCAGCCCTCCAAGTCCAGGGCCGATCTGAGGACGGTCATTGTGGCGAGGAAGGCTGCGTCAAAGAGGTCCTGCGCCTGCGGGCCCAGGACAGTGAGGGTGATCCTCTCGCGGGCGGACGGTGCTTACCGCAGTATACGGTACCCGTACGTCCGCGGTACCCTCACGGGGCCAACCCACCAACCCCGCCCGAGCGCCGGGGCGTGGGGAGGCCCCACGGGTCATCCGAGGATGGCCCGCACCCTCCGCGGAGGAGTTGGTGCCGTTGGTCGGCTGTTCCCTGCCGGTTCGCGCTTCAGGGCGCTGTACTCACGGTACGGAGCACATCAGAGGCCAGCCTCGAGAGGCTGGTACCCTTAGTAGATTTTGTGTCGGAATGGGAAAATCTGCCGCATATTTCTCAGTGGGTCCTGCGATGTATAAGGGTGGGAGTCGCCATTCAGTTCAGATGTCGTCCCCAGTTTCAACGGGTTCTGCCTACGTCGTGGGCCCAACAGGCTCTGGTGATGTCTCAGGAAGTACAGACTCTGCTGCAAAGGGGACTATAGAGAGGGTCCCCAGACAGGGAGTCAGGCTTTTACAGCCGGTACTTCATAGTGCCAAAGAAGGATGGAGGGCTGCGCCCCATCTTAGATCTACGCATTCTGAACCGGGCAGTGGCAGGCTCAAGTTCAGGATGCTCACACTCAAACAGATCGTGTCTCAGATCAGGTCCGAGGACTGGTTTGTCACGATAGATCTCAAAGATGCATATTTTCATATCTCCATCCTTCCGCAGCACAGGAAGTATCTGAGGTTCGCTTTCAGGGAGAAGCGTACCAGTATCGGGTGCTTCCTTCGGTCTAGCCCTTTCACCCGCGCGTTCACGAAGTGTGTGGGCGCTGCTCTGGTCCCCTTGCGGCTGCAGGGGTCCCGGATTCTCAATTATATAGGCGACTGGCTGATCATGGCACGGTCAGCTCGTCTTGCGGTTCAACATCGAGATGTTGTTCTCGCACATGAGGAGGTTGGGGCTGAGGCTCAACCCCAAGAAGAGTGTTCTGTCTCCTGTGCAAAAGATCACTTATCTCGGTGTGAGTTGGGATTCGGTCTCTATGCAGGCCCGCTTATCAGAGCCTCGTGTAGGGTCGATCCTCTCAGCCATGAACGGGTGAAACTAGATCAGCCACTCACTGTGAAACAGTTCCAGAGACTGTTAGGTCTAATGGCAGCAGCGCGTGATTCCTTCGGGCCTGCTGTACATGAGGCCACTGCAGTGGTGGCTCAAGACCAGGGTTTTCCCGAGAAATCCTTTTCGCGTAATCAAGCCAATGTGGCGATGTCGCGCCTTGGTTATGTGGAAGGACCCTTGGTTCCTGACCCAAGGCCCGTCCTGAGGGCACCGTGTCGGCGCGCGTCTCTGACCACGGATGCCTCCCTGACGGGCTGGGGGCGATCATGAGTGGTCGCCGCCCAGGGTCTGTGGCAGGAACACCAGCGTTCGTGGCACATAAATTGCCTAGAAATGCTGGCAGTGTTTCTAGCACTAAAACACTTCCTGCCACATCTCAGGGGCCATCATGTGCTGGTGAGCACAGACAGCATCGGTGGTGTCCTATATCAACCATCAGGGGTTTGAGGTCCCGTCGGTTGTACAAGCTGGCGCGCCTATGCTCCTCTGGGCTCAAGGGAAATTGTTGTCAGTCAGGGCAATATATATTCCGGGGAGCCAGAATGTGAAGCAGACATTCTGTCGAGGCAGGGGCCGAGGCCGGGAGTGGAGACTCACACCGAGGTGGTGGAGCTCCTTTGGGAGAAGTTCGGCAGGGCCCAGGTGGACCTGTTCGCCACGCACGAAAATTTGCACTGTCGTCTGTGGTTCTCCCTGTCGCATCCAGCTCCTCTGGGACTGGATGCGATGGTGCAGGAGTGGCCGAGGCTGCTCCTGTACGCTTTCCCCCCGATTGCTCTGCTTCCGGGAGTTCTAGAGAGAGTGCGCCGGGACAGGCCCGTCTTCTGCTAGTAGCCCCGTTCTGGCCGGGTCGAGTATGGTTCTCGGACCTGGTATCTCTCCTCGACGGCTCTCCCCTGGAGATTCCGATCAGGAGGGACGGCGTATTCGTACACCCTCGCCCGGAGTTGTGGAAACTGTGGGCTTGGCCTCTGAGGGGGCCCAGCTCATAAGTTCCGGTCTCTCAACTGAGGTTGTGGAGACCATTCTACACTCCAGAGCTCCCTCCACGAGGAAACTGTACTATCTGAAGTGGAGACTCTTCACCGTATGGTGTCGAGAACGCCTGTGGGATCCAGTTAACTGCCCTGCAGCGCGGTGCTGGAATTCCTGCAGGATAGATTCTCTGCTGGGCTAGCCCCCTCCACTCTGAAGGTGTATGTGGCGGCCATAGCGACCTACCACACTCCTTTGAGTGGAGTGTCTATCGGGCGACACCCGCTAGTAACCCGTTCCTCCGTGGAACCTTGAGGCTGAGGCCTTTGACACGTACTAGGGTGCCGGCCTGGGACCTCTCTATAGTCCTGCGAGGCCCTTCCGAGGCTCCTTCGAGCCGATGGAGGAAGTCATGGATAAGTTCCTTACCCTTAAGACAGTGTTTTTACTGGCTATTTCTTCCCTGAAGAGGATCGACGGATTTGCAAGCTCTCTCTGTGGCACCCTCGTGCTTGGAATTTGCTCGGGTATGGCTAAAGCGCTCGCGCCGAGGCGGTATGTTCCCATGGTCCTCACTCACCCGGTGAGGCCTATTGTCCTTCAAGCCTTTTGTCCGCCTCCGTTTACGACGTCAGACCGGGAGAGATTGAATCTGCTTTGTCCAGTTCGCGCCTTAGACGCATATGTCCACAGAGCTGCCCTGTGGAGGAAAACTGACCAGCTTTTTGTCTGTTACGGGCCGCCCTCGAGGGGGGGCCCAGTGTCAAAGCAGAGGATGAGCAAGTGGGTGGTCGAGGCCATCTCACTCGCTTATGAGGCGGCCGGGCGGCCTTCCCTATGGCCGTTCGGTCCCACTCTACTAGGAGTATGGCTGCCTCCCAGGCACTATTGGCAGGAGCCTCCTTGCAGGATGTTTGTGATGCGGCAGGGTGGTCCTCGCCTCATACCTTCATCCGGTTTTATGAGCTGGATGTTAATACTACCTCGGGTCTCGGGTGCTGCGCCTCTCAACCATGAAGCACAGGCGGGCATCCGGACTCGTATGGGGCGTGGGTATTCTCGTTCCCAAGCGGTGGCGCAGCTCGAGTTCCCTTGAAAGGAACGTCTCGGTTACATATGTAACCTTAGTTCCCTGAGTAGGGAGCGACGCTGCGTCACCAAGCCATACTCCCGCATGCCCGCAAGCGCCTTGTCTCAGGCCTTCTCCAGAAGCTAAAGGCGTGTGTTTGCCGGGGTGCTTTATAGTTTCGGGTCTATGGCGTCACCCGCAATGACGTACTCTCTCTATTGGATGGATGGCATACGTGCTTCACGACGCCAATCACGCAGAGGCGTACCCAAAGCGGTGACGCAGCGTCTCGTTCCCTACTCAGGGAACTAAGGTTACATATGTAACCGAGACGTTACCAGTAGGTTCAGTAGATTCTCAGAAAACAAACAAGACCCAGCATTCATGATATGCACGCTCTTAAGGCTGTGCAATTGGGGTATTAGTTGAAAGGGTGTGTTAAAAAAATAGCAGTGTCTACCTTTGACTGTACAAACTCAAAACTATTTTGTAATCCTGTGAATCACTAAACTAATATTTAGTTGTATGACCACAGTTTTTCAAAACTGCTTGACATCTGTGTGGCATGGAGTCAACCAACTTGTGGCACCTCTCAGCTGTTATTCCACTCCATGATTCTTTAACAACATTCCACAATTCATTCACATTTCTTGGTTTTGCTTCAGAAACAGCATTTTTGATATCACCCCACAAGTTCTCAATTGGATTAAGGTCTGGAGATTGGGCTGGCCACTCCATAACATTAATTTTGTTGGTTTGGAACCAAGACTTTGCCCGTTTACTAGTGTGTTTTGGGTCATTGTCTTGTTGAAACAAGCATTTCAAGGGCATGTCCTCTTCAGCATAGGGCAACATGACCTCTTCAAGTATTTTAACATATGCAAACTGATCCATGATCCCTGGTATGCGATAAATAGGCCCAACACCATAGTAGGAGAAACATGCCCATATCATGATGCTTGCACCTCCATGCTTCACTGTCTTCACTGTGTACTGTGGCTTGAATTCAGAGTTTGGGGGTCGTCTCACAAACTGCCTGTGGCCCTTGGACCCAAAAAGAACAATTTTGCTCTCATCAGTCAACAAAATGTTCCTCCATTTCTCTTTAGGCCAGTTGATGTTTTCTTTGGCAAATTGTAACCTCTTCTGCACATGCCTTTTTTAACAGAGGGACTTTGCGGGGGATTCTTGAAAATAGATTAGCTTCACACAGATGTCTTCTAACTGTCACAGTACTTACAGGTAACTCCAGACTGTCTTTGATCATCCTGGAGGTGATCATTGGCTGAGCCTTTGCCATTCTGGTTATTCTTCTATCCATTTTGATGGTTGTCTTCCATTTTCTTCCGTCTCTCTGGTTTTGCTCTCCATTTTAAGGCATTGGAGATCATTTTAGCTGAACAGCCTATCATTTTTAGGTTTTCCCCTCTATAATCAACTTTTTAATCAAAGTACGCTGTTCTTCTGAACAATGTCTTGAACGACCCATTTTCCTCAGCTTTCAAATGCATGTTCAACAAGTGTTGGCTTCATCCTTAAATAGGGGCCACCTGATTCACACCTGTTTCTTCACAAAATTGATGACCTCAGTGATTGAATGCCACACTGCTATTTTTTTGAACACACCCCTTTCAACTAATTCAACTAATTGCCCAATTGCACAGCCTTAAGAGCGTGCATATCATGAATGCTAGGTTTGTTTGCGATCCGCTGTAAAATAATAATAATAATAATAATAAGAATGCTGGGTCTCATTTGTTTTCTGAGAATCTACTGAACCTACTGGTAACTTGTTTGCCACGTAGCAATAAAAAATATACTAAAAACCTTGATTATTCTGGTTAGTCACATTGTACTGCTATTATTTTGAACAATACTGTATACTCACTTTCAATTATGAAGTTTTTGGCTTTTCTGAGAAAAAATATTTTTTCATTCCTGGAAAGACCCTGAGGTACCTTTCCAGATTTTTTTAATTCAAAAAGAGTTTGGAATGTTGCCTCATCCATCTCCCATATCACCAGACGACATAGGTAGCTATTTATAGTTTTGTTATGTATTGTAATGATGAAGTGCAGACAATTAGGACATCACCTTTGTTCATTGGATGTTATTTGCTTTCACTTATGATATTATAGTTAATTAGCATCACTTGTCTTTTACACCAAGTAATTCAGTTGCAAAAGGCACAAAATAATGGCAGTATCTGTTTCCTATCTTCCTGATCATAAAATAGCTAATTAAGAATTTGCATTATTTGACTTGCAACAGTTTCTCTGTTAATTAGATTTATTTTACTTTATTTTTATTTTTAATACAATTACATTTTACTTAAAACTATTTCCATATCAGGCTGAAATATTAGGATGCCCCAATTTGACTTTAAAAGTCTATCTCAAAGCTGCATTAGCTAACGTTAACATCTTTTATTAGGACCTTTTTTATTGGGATCTTACAAAGATGCATGGAGGAAGACCAGCAGAAATTACTGCAAACAACGTCTCGGTTACGGATGTAACCCTCGTTCCCTGAGGAGGGAACGGAGACGTAACGTTAGTGACTAACGAATGTGGGTTTCGCTTAGAAGCCTATCATCTTCAAACTTAGAGAAAACGCCCAATGGCGTGCCAATGCCATGGGCATGCGGAATTTGCATACGTAACTCCGTCTCACCGTGTGAGTATATAAGGAGGTACGTAGCAACATCGCATTATGTTACCTGCTTGAGAAGCCAAGACTGAACTCCTGCGTTCCAGGTAGCACAGCTGATGTGGCAACGGGACGTTACGTCTCCGTTCCCTCCTCAGGGAAGCGAGGTTACATCCGTAATCGAGGCGTTCCCTTCGTTCAGTCACTACCACGTAGCGTTAGTGACTAGCAGAATGGGGTCCAATCTAATCCCGCCACTCAGCTGTCTTCCAGTGCCCTGCGTAGTCACGAGTTCCTGTCGTAAGACTAGTATGCAGACGAAGGACTCCCACTTATCACAGGAATACCAAGGTACACTGGGAAGCATATCCCAGTGAGGAAATGCCAAGATGCCTACCCGTAGGGAGGACTTAAGAGTACACATATGACCCGCAAGGGTTGCATATGGAAAACTCTAGGTACCAGCCGAAGGTGGATTTTTAACCCTAGGGATGGCCGGGACATGCCAAGGGAAGAAACCCGCTCACTGCGGAGGCTTACAGTGAAATACACGTGTGGGGGTCGCGGAGGGGAACCATGCACACCGGGCACCTGGCCGGACACGAGGTCTGGGCTCGCTAGAGGGCAGACACACAGGCATCGGCGTAAGCAGTGCTGGAGGAACTCAGGGCTCTCGGGGAGCTCACCTGAGGAATATCGCACGTATCCAGTCCGAGGAGTGGAATGGCAAGCAAGCGAAGACACCTGAGCCTGGCCCATTACCGGCCCCTCGGGGGGGCGAGTACATAGTCGGACACTGGCTCCACTCGGAGATTGTAGAATCTGGCGAATGTGTTAGGTGTCGCCCAGCCTGCAGCTCTGCAGATGTCTGTTAGCGGCGCCATGCGCTAAAGCCCAGAGGAGGCGACACTCCGAGTGGAGTGAGCCCGCACCCCAAGGGGACATGGTCGACCTTGCTGCTGGTAAGCCAAAACAATGGTGTCCACTATCCAGTGAGACAGCCTTTGCTTTGAGAGAGCACTTCCCTTCCGCTCTCCACCATAACAGACAAAGAGCTGGTCTGAGGTCCTGAAACACTGCGTCACGTCTACGTAGGCGCGGAGCGCGCGTACTGGACAGAGCAGTGCCAAGGCTGGGTCTGCCCCCTCCACGGGCAGCGCTTGCAGGTTCACCACCTGGTCTCTGAACGGAGTGGTGGGAACCTTGGGCATATCCAGGCCGGGTCTCAGGATCACGTGAGAGTTAGCCGGCCCGAACTCCAGTCACGCCGTCACCGAAAATGCCTGCAGGTCCCGACCCTCTTGACGGAGGCCAGTGCGGTCAGCAGAGCCGTCTTCATCGACAGGAACTTAATATCAGCCGACCGCAAAGGCTCAAAGGGAGGCCTCTGCAGAGCATCTTAAAACTACTGAGAGGTCCCAAGAGGGCGAGAGGAGAGCGAGGAGGATTCAGTCTCCTCGCCCCCCTCAGGAACCTGATGATCAGGTCGTGCTGACTTACCTTTCTGTTCTCCAAGAGATCGTGGTGGGCAGATATAGCGGCTACATAAACTTTGAGGGTGGATGGAGACAGCCTTCGCTCCAACCCTTCTTGGAGGAACGAGAGCACGGACCCGATCGGGCATTTCCAGGGTCTTCTTGGCGGGAAGAGCACCAGGTGACGAAGAGGTTCCACTTCAACGCATAGGCATGCCGAGTGGACTCTGCCCTAGCGGAAGTGATGGTGGCGACCACCGAAGGTGGCAGGCCACTCAAACCTGCCGCGTCTCATCCATGAGCCACACGTGGAGGCTCCACCGATCGGGACGCGGGTCCCAAAGGGTGCCCGTCTCTGAGTGAGGAGGTCTCAGAGGAATAGGCCAGGGAGGGCTGTCGCAAGGAGTACGAGTTCGGGACCGAGGTCCGGGCGTGCCAGTGCAGGCGACCAAGGACCTGCTCCTTGTCCTCCTGATCTTGCACAAAAGTTGTGCGAGTAGGCTCACTGGGAAACGCATACCTGCGTAGGCCCCCGCGGCCAGCTGTGCGCCAGTGCATCCGTGCGTGCCCTCGGACAGGGAAAGAACAGGCTGCAGTGGGAAGAGTCGTGGAGGCAACAGATCTACCTGCGCGTCCCGAACTGTTCCCAAATCAGCTGGACCGACTGGGGATGGAGTCTCCATTCTCCCGGGAGAGGCTGAAACCGCGAGAGCTCGTCGGCTGCGAGGTTCAGGACTCCCAGAATATGGACAGCACAAAGGGACCTCAGGCGCTTCTGACTCCATAAACCGAGATGGCGGGCGAGTTGAGACATACGGCGGGGCGTGGGCCGCCCTGGTGGTTGATGTACGCTACTACGGCCGTGTTGTCTGTCGGACAAAGCACATGTTGACCCTTCAGCAACGCTCGGAAGCGGTGCAGGGCGAACCGTACTGCCAGCAACTCAAGGCAACTGACATGCAGGAGGTGGTGTGGTCCTGTCCAGGAGCCCGCGGCTGCTTGTCCATTGCACATGGCACCCCAACCGTGGCAGAGGCATCCGTCGATCGACAACATGCCTGGAAACTCGTTCTAAGGGCACCCCGGCCCGTAGAAACTGAGGTTCGACCACGGGGTGAGCGTCTGTAAGCATGCCTGAGTCACTAGGACCCGGAGCGCCAGACTGCCATGCCCATCTCGGGACCCGATCGCGAAGCCAATGCTGAAGCGGTCTCATATGAAGCAATCCGAGCGGCGTCACCGCTGCCCATATGCCCCAGGAGCCTCTGAAACACTTCAGTGGAACCGCACTCTTGCTTCGAATTAACGGAGGCAAGTCAGCATTGACTGCGCGTGCTCGCTGGTAAGCTACGCACATGGCGACCGAGTTGAAAACCATACCGGAAAGAGATCCCTGCACGGAGCAGAGTTGCTCTTCTCCCAGTTGACCTGAAGGCCCAGACAGGCTACGTGCTGGAGCACTAGAACTCTGTGTTCGCACCCTGTTCTGAGAGTGACTCAGTCTGAGCCAGTCGCCGAGGCAGTTCAGGATGCGAACCCCGTGCTGCCTGAGTGGCGCAAGGGCTGCCTCGACAGACTTCGTGAAGTCACGAGGGGACAGAGCTAGCCGAATGGGAGGGGCGGCGTACTGAATGTCCGCCTCTCGAAGCAGACCTGTATAGGAACGGTCCGCGTCGAGGTAGGAGACAAAGAAGTAGGCGTTCTTCAGGTCAATCGCTGCAACCAATCAACTGGGACGAGCGCATTCGAGAAGGCGTTGCTGCCAACATCCTGAAGCGGAAGCCTGTAAGGATCGGCTCAGGACGGGCAGATCCAGGATTGGCCATAACCCACCGGTTCTCTAGGGTACAATGAAGTAAAGGCCGAGGCCCGGACTTCATTTTGGCTGGAGGACAGGCTCGTCGCACCCTTCGCCAGTAGGGTGGCAACCTCCGCGCGCATGACTGGGACATTGGGCCCCACCATGGTGGCGGACTCCCAGCGAGGAGGAGCCTGCGCGAATTGAATCGCGTGGCGAGCCTGATGGTTTTGCGGCCCTGCGGACAGTCCTGGAAGCTGTAGTCAGAGTTCAGCGAGGCAGCGTGACTGGCCCAGGTGGGGCAGCGAGGCAGCGTGACTGGCCCAGACGTGGGAGGCGTAGCGTCGGTGTGAGGCACAGCCAGCAGCTGCGTCCTGACAGAGGAGACCAGGGAAGGGCGCGTTCCACTGGGGTCTGCTCTGAGAGGCTGGCGAGAGAGGGAGGCGAGGCGGCGCGGCCCGAGGCGGTGCACACTGCCATCACCAGTCTCTGTGTCCTCAGGGATGGGGACACCAGTTCTCTCAAGCGCCGCCAGCCCGGAGGCCAGCAGCGAAGGATTTTCCCCGGCCCTCCACCAAGGGAAGGAGAGGCCCTGCTACCATCTCCTGGAAAGAACTGGAACCCATCTCTGAGTTGTCCACCTCCAGCCTGGCGTTTAGTCAGGCTGTGCAGCGGAACTGGGCGTCATCCTGCAACCTCCTTCAATTCATATTCTTGTGTAATCGACGCGCCATCCTAAATGAGCCCGTCTCGTCGTCATACCCAAAATTTCAATATTCCTATCTAATATGATTTAAGACCTGCAAGGTTGCCAGAGTAATAATTATACACTGTTAATAATAGGCCAGAGGAGAACTGGCACCCCGACTGAGTCTGGTTTCTCCCAAGGTTTATTTTTCTCCATCATGCCCTGATGGAGTTTTGGTTCCTTGCCACTGTCGCCTTTGGCTTGGCTTGCTCAGTTGGGGACACTCAAATTATGATCCAAGTTACTCAACTAAATATACAAATAGACTATATATTAAACTAGCCAAATCAAATTTTGTTGCAATGTTGTCCTGTTTAACACTGTGAAGCTGCTTTGAAACAATCGTCATTGTAAAAGCGCTATATAAATAAAGTTGATTGATTGATTGATTGATGACACGGCCCCATTGAAGGCTGCTGCTGGGGCCGGGTAGGAGGGGGAGGCGCCCTCGGCGGCGAGAGGACTGAGGCGACTGAGCCGGCGGCTGGTGCAGCAGCTGGCCGCGGGGCAGTATGTGTTACAGCCTCAGTCTGCTCTCGGCGGCCGAGAACCGTTAGGCGCAGTTCTCAGCGCGCCGCCGAAGAGGCCAGCCTGGGATATGGGCGAGTTGAGGAGGTGGCTCACTCAACTACCTCCACATCACCAGGTAAGGCCAGGTGTTTCTCCCGGACCACAACTGTGGACATCGCCCGGCCCAGGGAGCGTGTGGCCACCTTCACCGCCCAGAGGGCGGGATCAGTGGCGGCACGCAGCTCATTGAAGAGCCCTGGGTCGGCTCCACCTCGTGCATGTGCAAAGGGGCCGCGGCCTGCCCCGTAGCTCTGCAGGACCACGCCACCGAAGTAGACGGGCCCTGAGGCTCTGGGAGGGTGCTTAGGATAGCCACGCCACGTCGAAGCACTCTGTGGACACCGTAGTGCGCAACAGAGTGCTCAACAGTGGGGGGGACCCCAGTGTACCCTAGGCCACGGCCCCATTGAGGGCAGAGAAGGCGGAGGAGGCCGAGCGATTTTCTCAATAATTGTTTTCGCAGTAATCCTAAAACGTGTGGAGATTGGAGAACGGAGATTTGAGAAGTGTTGACTGTTGGCCAAAATTTTCAGTTTCAAGCGCGGCGCGCATGCGGACGAATCTTATGACTATTCATGTAGGCTCCGCCCAGTGAAACCGAAAATCCCAGAAACCGAAAATCTCGTAACACCGGTGGCCATACATCTGAACTTTAACCCCCCTGTCCGACACTCATTTGTCGACGGACAAGTAGTTGATTAAAATGTCAATAACAAAATAATAACTAGGGAATCACCAAAATACAAGAATGATTCTGCATTCATTAGTTTAAGTGGCGATCGGTAGTGGATAATAATATCTAATGTAACGAACTGACGGTAACAAGGTAACTTAGCGCTGTTGAGGCTCGCACAGCCTCTCAAGGAGAAATCACAACACATGAGCGAGAAAAGAGAAACTAGTAGCACACTGTGGTAAAAGTTTTTATACTTATAACATATAATACAGTTAAGCAACATAACACAACCAAGAGTGCTGTTTTCCTGAATACATCACGACTGAAAATGTGATTTCAAATGACAGCTCAGTAAACAATTAATTAACATTTAAGTCACTTACATTTTAGATGAAATATTTACTGTTTCAGCCGTGAAAATATTTCCAGACAAAGATCACCGCAGAACCACGCATCTTACAGCAACAATGTGTTACTGAACGAGGTTGAATCAAAGATCCAATGAACTGTTCGTAAACGATTGCCTCATTTGCGAATGAATCAGCCGTTTGAGCGAATCGTTTGAATCAAAGACTCACTCATTCATACGGTCACCTGCGCCACCTACTGGCGGTTTAGTTTCATGTTTAAACATTCTTTACAACATTTCTTATTTGTATATTCAAAAAAATATTGTAAACAATCTAATAACATTATTTAATGCAGTTGTAATTTATAAGTGTAAATGATTTAATTTGCTTTGTAACAGCCCTATAATCTCTTATTAAAAATTTTATATTTTTATTATCATTTATTGATAAAATATAAGAATATAAAATAAAAACATAGCCTATATTTAATAAGATTAGGAAAATGCCTTTTATAAAAGGTAAAAATATCACAAATAGTCCAAATTAAATATGTCCAAGCTGATTGAACACTGCTGAGAATATTGCTTCAGAATAAATTATTTTTATGTACAACACACGCAAAAAATTATGTCCGGACAAGCACATTTTTTAATCGGACAAGTGAATGATGTGAATGGGCTTAATTTCGTGCCCTGCCGTAGGCCAATTAATGTAACAGAGTTCGTGGAATAACACGGAAGAAGACAGGTCGGGGTGACGGGGGCTCGTGTTTATTCAGAAATCTTGTGGTACAAACAAAATAAGCTTGCACTCACAGCGCTCTCAACTAGGGCTGAAACGATTCCTCGAGTAACTCGAGTTACTCGAATTGAAAAAATCCTCGAGGCAAAATCATCTGCCTCGATGCTTCGTTTAGTTCATTTAACTACCCACGGATGTTGCAGAAATATTTTTTTTGTGTATAAGGACTCGGAGTATGCGCGGATTGCGGTTAAATCCGCGATTCAGGTGGGTAAACATCCCAAAAATTGCGGGTGGATGAGAGAAATCATTGATGTGTTGATTTTAATTAAGACGCGGAACTCATTTCACGGTAAAACACAATGAATGTGTCGCTCTTTAACTTTCGTTTTTAGCTCATGGCGAGATCAAAGACCGCAATGCGAGAGAAACTGGCATCAGCACTGCTAATATCATTTAGTCTCGCTATTTTTAAATGAAGACAACTGTGTGTTGAGCTTCAGGATACGACACAGAACATTTAGGCTTCATTTGCGGCAGTTCAGCTGAGGAGATACGAGCAATATTTATAGCTACTAACTTAATTTAAACAAGCTGTGTTACAATGATGTATATGATTAGCTCAAAATGTAGATCTGTATGTGCGATGTAGGCTACTTTATCTGAATTAAACACAAACTCATCTCTCGCGTTTGCGAGGTGATGTAGAGGTGTCAACCTGTTTGGGTTATTTAAAACGTGTAATTTCGCCAAAGAAGATTTGTTTTAAAGCAACCTACTTCAGTGTAGCTAAAATGTGACGGTAGCATCGCGCTTACACTGAGGATTTGAGTTTATGACGATCGGGTGCGGATGGATGGTTTGCCTGAACTCTGCAGTCCGCCCTGGCAGCCTGAACTCTACTGGCCGACCCGGCCGCCTGAACCCTGCTGGTCGCCCCGGCCGCCTGAACTCTGCTGGCCGCCCCGGCCGCCTGAACTCTGCTGGCCGCCCCGGCCGCCTGAACTCTGCTGGCCACTCCGGCCCCCCCGGCCGCCTGAACTCTGCTGGCCACTCCGGCCCCCCCGGCCGCCTGAACTCTGCTGGCCACTCCGGCCCCCCCGGCTGCCTGAACTCTGCTGGCCGCCCCGGCCGCCTGAACTCTGCTGGCCACTCCGGCCCCCGGCCGCCTGAACTCTGCTGGCCACTCCGGCCCCCGGCTGCCTGAACTCTGCTGGCCGCCCGGCCGCCTGAACTCTGCTGGCCACCCGGCCCCCGGCCTGAACTTTTGTGATCCCTGTCTCTCCTTGTTTTCCCCTTCCTTTTCTGTTTCTCCTGGTCCGTCCCTCCCTGGTCCGTCCCTCCCGTCCCGCCCTGGTCCGTCCCTCCCGTCCCGCCCTGGTCCGTCCCTCCCTTTGTCGGATCCTTGTAATGTCTACGTCTCCTAGTTCCCCTTGATCTTTGTTGGTTTGTGTAAGTTGTCTTTTGTTTCTTATTATGTGTTTTTTCCCCCTCGTGGGTTTTTGTTTTGTGTTTATGTTTTGTTTTTGTTAATAAATCCTTTTTCATCTGCACTTGAGTCCTCGTACCAGTTTTCCTTTGTGTAAACGTGACAGTAAAGGCTTGTCATGCCTGAACTGAAGCTGAAACTTTAAAGTTAAGCTTTAAACATACATGCAATGTTTAGGCATTATTGCTATTTATATTAATATTATTTTGGTTTATTGGTTGTAGGTTTAGTTTTAGACTGAACTTTTTAAACTAATTTGAAATAGATTTTTATAATGTGGCAATTGAATGCATTAAAATGGGTTATTTTCACAGTTATTGTGTATGCAATTTCAGAAATAAAACTTTATTTTTCTAAAAAAAAAACAAATTAGATGTTAATTTTAAGATACCTGTCTTATTTTCTCTTATATATTTAGTATTGCTCTTTAATAAAGAAAAAAGTAATTATTATCCGATTACTCGATTAATCTGAGGAATAAACGGTAGAATACTCGATTACTAAAAGAATCGATAGCTACAGCCCTACTCTCAACAACTCAGTTCAATATAACTTGTTCACACTTCATAGCAATCTTTCTCCAACTCTCCGTTTTCATGCAGACCTCGCTAAACCACCACGCCCCCTCAGCCACGTCATGTTTCACTTCAGCGCAGGCGTATAAGCTCAGTGTCCACTGAGGTTTTGCCGCCGCTGGCAGTCCGCATCGAAGTGGCGTGCTCCGAGACGGTATCCGACCACCCGCTTTCGGATGCAGCAAGAAATCGACTGTCATCCTCCTCCTCCGGTCCGCCGAAGGAAACAGTAGCAGCCGCCAAACGAGGGGAGCTGTGCTGTTCCTCAACGAACATGACAGGCAATGGTGAGGCACGAGGGGAAATGACCGGCGTGAGCTCGCCAGAGCGCTCCAGGGGCCTCTGGTCGCAACGTTTCTTTTTCCGTGGCTTGAGAGGCTGAGAGCAAGGGACGGGATTCGGGTCGAAACTGGTGAGCCGAGCCCCGAAGGGTCTGCAGTGCCAGTTCGTCGCACTCCGGGCAGCCGCCCTGGTTGAGTGCAGCCTGCGCGTGGTCTCGTCCGAGACATGATGCGCAGATGATGTGTCGACCCTCGTCTGAGATAAAGCCTCTGCACGAGGCGCATGAACGAGACATTATGAAAGGAATGGTAATGTAAAGGATATGTGCCGGATAGCGCAGCTGGAAGGCAGGCTGAAGGCGGAGAGTCCGACGTCCTCAGGCAGCAGAGTTCTGCTGGGTGCGTTTCGACGGCAGGCTTCGATCCAGAGCTCAGCGAGGTGAGTCGCTGAAGAAGAATTAATCTGACTAACCTGGCGAGACAGGGTGTTATGTACCCTTGGCTATGCAAATTCTGTTGCCCCTTGTGGCGGGAATTTAGAAGGACCTGATTGGTCCGTCCCGCCCAGCGGTCTCGCCATAGGTTGCTGCAGTTGCAGCGCCACAGCCAATCAGCACGCAGCAGCTTCCTGCTGAGAGCTGTGCCACTGCATGTTATATGGTATTTTTAGGATAAAAATTTTGCTTCAATATCTCGAGAAAGGAATTCCCCATAGCGTTTAGCAAACGCAATACGAGAGTACTCTCGAAAGGGAACCCATTAAGACACTCCTTGAGTGCATGCCATAATAGTTGCTTTGTCGCCTCTGCCTTGGCTTGCTCAGTTGGGGAAAAAACTATTTTTCAAATATATTTCAAAATAAATCTAATTATTAAACTAAATTAACCATATAGACCAAATTACTTATCTAATTACTGATTTAAAGCCCAGATTGTTACTGTATGATAATGGAAATATATTCTGTTGCATTATTTTTCTGTTTAACACTGTGAAGCTGCTTTGAAACAATCTGCATTGTTAAAAGCGCTATATAAAAAAAGTTGACTTGACTTGACTTGATTTCTCAGTTTTAATCAGTAATAAATAAACACATCATTTAAGGCATGCTGGGTAGCTTGAAGTGTTTGCTCTTTGTCTTTAGTCCTGGGTAATTTTTAACTTCCAGCATAAGCAACTGCAGCTGTGAAAGGTTAACAGCATTTCCTAAGACAGATCCATCAAAAAAGATGAGTCATAAAATTTTAGATAAACCACCTGGTGCTGAGAGGTGAATTATGACCATGGAGACTTGAGTTGATTGGGTTGATTAGAATTGAATTAACCTGTGATTCCTTTATTCCTATATTTAGATGTTGAATAATTCCAAGAGCTATACACACAAAACTAGCTTTGTTATGTTGCTAAGTTATGTAGTTATGAAGACATCAGTATATACATATTGATCTTAATTTTCTTATTCACAATACCAGTGAAAATACACGAGTGTGCTGTCATTTAAAAAAAATGTTTTTTAATAATATTTGTAATCCCTTGGGTACAGTCCCTTATCTATTTTTAGTTGAAACTTCTGGAGCAACCTAGTTTGAGTCACTTTTAAAACCAGGCAAAACCCTGATATTTCCTAGTGATGAATCTCTCTATGACAAAGAGACATACATAAGGGTGTCATTCCTTTACTGGGGTCTCCAACAACATGCTGTTCAATCTCCATGAAGTTATCAAACCTCAAACTCAAACCTAGGGTTGGGTACCATTCACATTTTAATGAAAAAAATTATTAACAAATAAATTAAAGTTAAAAATATAAATTTTTAAAATGTATAAAAGCAGAAAATTATAAATTAAGGGCAATTTAATAAGTTGAATTTAATTAAAGTCGTTTTTTTATTTATTTTCCTATTATTCTTATGCATTTGCATATTTGTATATTTATTAATTTATTTACTTATTCATTAAGTAATTCATTATTTTTTTTATTTCTGCAGGTTTGGTCCTCCATACAGCACAACTGAGCTTTATACTGTTAAAATTAAAACATGGAAGAAAATTTGTGATTTATTACTTAAAAAAATAAAGTTTTGATAATTTATTATTATTACATTATTGTTAGTATTATTACATTGAGACGTATATAAATTCTACAGTACAACAGTAATTTATTTGTCAAGTTAAACCAAACTTTTATTTTGACGGGTTGCCAGGAAGACCTTTGAGTTTCTGTTTGTTTATGATATGACGGTAGTTTTTCTCAAAATAAATGGTAAAATGCTCATGAAGTGACTCTGGAGAGCGGTTCTGGAGATGACGTTCATTCGTGCGTTCATGTCCTCGTATGAGACGGCAGAGATGGAAACCGTCATGACCGTCACACCGGATTCAGTGTGTGTGAGGTAAATTAAACCGCACGTCTGCCCTTCATTCAAAGAGACACGCAGGATTCGTATATTAAATGGTCTTCATGTGGTTAAATATTCACAGACACTAGTCTTTATCACCAGATGTATTTTCAGGTACCGAAATTTGATACAGATTGATTTAATGTGAATCGTTATTCGGTAGCTCACACACACTGTCGCTTTTGGCTTGGCTTGCCCAGTTGGGGACACTATGACTGAAATGAGCTGGATAACATCACCGTGGCTGTACAGCTGAATCAAAGTCTGTTGCATTATTTTCCTGTCCAACACTGTGAACTAGTGTTGTCAAAAGTACCGACCGCGATACCAAATCGGTACTGAAATTTAAAAAATGTGACTGTTACGACCGCTAGGGGACAGCCGTAACAGAAAGGAAGCGAGTCTCAATACCAGAGATATATCAAATCGATACAATGTTTATTACAATGAAAAAATAAGGGTTTCAGCATCAGGGGCAGACACGGCCAAAACAATAAACAAAACAATCTTCTTTTAGAGCCTAAATTACCTCACCAAAAAATAAAGAAAACAAAACATTTACATTTACATTTAGGCATTTAGCAGACGCTTTTATCCAAAGCGACTTACAACATAGGAGTACAGGAAGCGATCGGTCATTGCAAAACGCAAAAAGTGCCTTAAATACCAGGTTTTGGATATTACATAGAATAAGCTTAAGCTAGAATAAGGAAGGAATAAAAGAGAAGAGTTTTTTTTTTTTTTATGATAAGGTTAAGTGCTCACGAAAGAGATGAGTTTTTAGCTGTCTTTTGAATGATGACAGTGATTCTGCCATCCGGATGGAGGTAGGAAGATTGTTCAACCAGCCAGGAACGGTGAATGAAAAAGTTCTGGAGAGGGATTTCATGCCTCTCTGTGATGGTACCATAAGCCTACGCTCCTTACCTGAGCGAAGTTTTCTGGTAGGGGTGTAGACTCGTAGGAGCGAGTCGAAATATGCTGGTGCCGAGCCTGTGGTGGATCCATAAGCGAGTGTCAAGGCCTTGAACTTGATGCGGGCATCAAGTGGCAGCCAGTGCAGAGAGATGAAGAGAGGTGTGACATGGGCCCTTTTGGGCTCATTGAATACAAGACGTGCTGCAGCATTCTGAATCATTTGAAGAGTTTTGATTGCACGATGGAAGACCAGCCAGAAGCGCATTGCAGTAGTCAAGCCTAGAAATGACAAGGGCCTGGACGAGAAGTTGTGTTGCATGCTCTGTAAGGATCTTCCTGATGTTGTGCAGAGCAAACCTGCATGATCGAGCTGTCTTTGAAATGTGGTCTTTGAAGGACAGCTGGTCGTCAAAGATTACACCAAGATTTCTGACCGACCCTGAGGGGTAATCAGAGATGAACCTTGCTGGATGGTGAAGTTGTGTTGTAGAGTCGGATTGGCAGGGAAGGCGAAGCTCAGTCTTTGCCAGGTTGAGCTGAAGGTGGTGTTCTTTCATCCATGCCGAGATGTCTGCTAGACAGCTTGAGATTCGTTCATCTACTGTGGGGTCATCTGGTTTAAATGAAAGATAGAGTTGAGTGTCATCAGCATAGCAATGGTATGAGAAGCCATGTGCCTGTATGATGGGTCCCAGTGACGCAGTGTAAATGGAGAAGAGAAGAGGTCCCAGCACTGAGGCCTGAGGAACCCCGTGGTCAGTTGATGTGCTTTGGATACCTCACCTCTCCAGGCAACCTTGAAAGACCTACCTGTGAGGTAAGACTCAAACCAGTGGAGTGGAGTCTCTGTGATGCCCAGTGATGAGAGGGTGGACAGAAGAATCTGGTGATTCACTGTGTCAAATGCAGCAGATAGATCGAGGAGGATTAGGACTGATGATCTGGAAGCAGCTTTTGCCATCCGCAGGGCTTCAGTGACTGACAGTAATGCAGTCTCTGTTGAGTGGCCCTTTTTGAAACCTGACTGGTTAACGTCCAGCTGATTTGACTGTGAGAGGAAAAATGAAACCTGTTTGAGAACAACCCGCTCAAGTGTTTTTGCTATGTAAGGCAGGAGAGAAATAGGTCTGTAGTTCTCTACAAGTGATGTGTCTAGAGTGGGTTTCTTAAGCAGTGGGGTGACCCAGGCATGCTTGAATGTGGTAGGGAAAAAGCCAGTGCTGAGAGATGTGTTGATGATGTGTGTGAGTGCTGGTAGAAGTGTGGGAGAGATGGCTTGTAGAAGGTGTGAGGGGATAGGATCTAGAGGGCAGGTGGTGGGATGGCTGGAGAGGAGAAGTTTAGATACTTCTGCCTCAGTGAGTGTAGAGAAAGAGGAGAGAAGATGTTTGCCTGTGGGTGTGGCTGATCTAAAATCCTGTGTGTGCGGGGGTGGGAACTTACTGCTGATGTTTGTAGTTTTATTTGTGAAGAAGTGGGCAAAGTCGTCTGCAGATAAAGAGGTGGGAGGTGGGAGGTGGTGGAGGTGGACAGAGGAGAGAGTTGAATGTTCTGAAGAGTGTGCGTGTGTTAGAGGTGCTGTTGATTTTGTTGTGGAAATATGAGGATTTAGCCACATGGACATCATCTGAGAATGATGAGAGCAGAGATTGATTGGTAGGGATCAAATAAACCAGGTAATCAGAAATAGTAACAATAAACAAACACTCGCACCCTCCTAATACACTCACAATCTCTCTGGCACGACACTCTCAAACATACGATGACAGCACGAACAGTATAATCAGAAAGTCAATAGAAGCGAATAACAATGGCGATACAGCACAAAGTCAACGAGGCACGAGGCAAAGGCTGAGTGTTTCGGGCGGTCCTTAAGTATTGGTCAGGTGCTTAGCTGGACCAATCCGTGATTCCCAACCGGTAAGTGTAAAATACATCAATAACGCTTTTCACAGAGTGCTTGCACAGATACACACGGAGCGTTTGAATGCAGGCATCTATCAGCCTACCGGTCCGCTGGTTGATGCCTGCTTGTGCTTTCAAAAGCTCCCGCTCCCACTTTCAAAACATTTTCGAACACTTCCGTGTGCTTTCAAGCACTGCCGTGCGTTGATCATTGTAGCCAATCACAGGCACATCCAATGAGCGAGACAGCACAATGGCCAGTCAGAGGTGTTTACGATTACAGCTAAACAGCGTTCAAAGCGTCACATTTTTAAAACTTCAGTACCGATTTGGTATTGCGGTCGGTACTTTTGACAACACTACTGCGAAGCTGCTTTGAAACAATTAGCATTGTAAAAAGCGCTATATAAATAAAGGTCAAGGTAGTACCGATGTAATTCGGTCAGTGCTCTTAAAAGTACAGAGTTTGGTACCCAACCCTACTCAAACCTGACCATCCTGCCCCTCAATTCAAACTGCCCTACCGCACACCTTGCCCTCCAGAACCAATAGAGAAACTTATGCAAGTGGACTCCTTTTGGTAAACCACATCTGAGCAAAGTTGTTGCATGCAAAGTAGGCTCTTTTTTTACTGCCAAACTGGCTACGATATCATCTCAGAATGCCCTTTTAGATCTCGATGATTTCCCTTCATACTCTCCCTGTAAAACACTCACCCTTGTATATGAAAGTCAGAGTGACCAGTGCCAACATTTCTCCCACAATTACTTTCCTCAACTCCGGGTCAGCAGGCAACTTTAATTTCTGCCACCACCAACTCCACTGCCAATCCTTTCAATAGTAGGCAAACCACTTGCTAAGAGAATAATTTCCCACTGCACTGAATCTATCAGTCTAAACAAAAGATGTACACACCATTAAACCATCATATATCATGGTCCACTAGTGATGTGCTAGCATGGAGAAGGATCTGTTTCCAGAAGTGTTTGCATCTACAATTTATATGAAATATTTTATGCTGATAGCTGCATACTACGTTTCTGGATTGACAACCAAAAATAAATGATTGACAGTGATAACCATAGCAATGGACAGGGAAAAAAAATATGATACTATATGTCAGAATAGATCCGGTCTTGGAATGTAGATGAAAAAGTATACCCCTGCCATCCTATGATTTAATTATTATTTTAGGAGAGCAAATTAAGTAAAATTGATATATATTTTGATTATCGTCAACATTTGGAAAAATATATAAATTTTAACTACATTGTTGAACCCTATTCCCAAATAAGCATCCCAGCAGAATATCAGCCATACCAGGAAGTAGTCAGCTCCCAATGTTCTTCACACAGCTAGACCATGGGAGTGAGCCATTGTCCAGAAGATGGATCTACCCATTGTCTGGAGCAGAAGGCCATGGAGGTACAGTATTGTTCAAAATAATAGCAGTACAATGTGACTAACCAGAATAATCAAGGTTTTTAGTATATTTTTTTATTGCTACGTGGCAAACAAGTTACCAGTAGGTTCAGTAGATTCTCAGAAAACAAATGAGACCCAGCATTCATGATATGCACGCTCTTAAGGCTGTGCAATTGGGGTATTAGTTGAATTAGTTGAAAGGGGTGTGTTCAAAAAAATAGCAGTGTGGCATTCAATCACTGAGGTCATCAATTTTGTGAAGAAACAGGTGTGAATCAGGTGGCCCCTATTTAAGGATGAAGCCAACACTTGTTGAACATGCATTTGAAAGCTGAGGAAAATGGGTCGTTCAAGACATTGTTCAGAAGAACAGCGTACTTTGATTAAAAAGTTGATTGGAGAGGGGAAAACCTATAAAGAGGTGCAAAAAATGATAGGCTGTTCAGCTAAAATGTCTCCAATGCCTTAAAATGGAGAGCAAAATCAGAGAGACATGGAAGAAAACGGAAGACAACCATCAAAATGGATAGAAGAATAACCAGAATGGCAAAGGCTCAGCCAATGATCACCTCCAGGATGATCAAAGACAGTCTGGAGATACCTGTAAGTACTGTGACAGTTAGAAGACGTCTGTGTGAAGCTAATCTATTTTCAAGAATCCCCCGCAAAGTCCCTCTGTTAAAAAAAAGGCATGTGCAGAAGAGGTTACAATTTGCCAAAGAACACATCAACTGGCCTAAAGAGAAATGGAGGAACATTTTGTGGACTGATGAGAGTAAAATTGTTCTTTTTGGGTCCAAGGGCCACAGGCAGTTTGTGAGACGACCCCAAACTCTGAATTCAAGCCACAGTACACAGTGAAGACAGTGAAGCATGGAGGTGCAAGCATCGTGATATGGGCATGTTTCTCCTACTATGGTGTTGGACCTATTTATCGCATACCAGGGATCATGGATCAGTTTGCATATGTTAAAATACTTGAAGAGGTCATGTTGCCCTATGCTGAAGAGGACATGCCCTTGAAATGGTTGTTTCAACAAGACAATGACCCAAAACACACTAGTAAAGCGGGCAAAGTCTTGGTTCCAAACCAACGAAATTAATGTTATGGAGTGGCCAGCCCAATCTCCAGACCTTAATCCAATTGAGAACTTGTGGGGTGATATCAAAAATAATGTTTCTGAAGCAAAACCAAGAAATGTGAATGAATTGTGGAATGTTGTTAAAGAATCATGGAGTGGAATAACAGCTGAGAGGTGCCACAAGTTGGTTGACTCCATGCCACACAGATGTCAAGCAGTTTTAAAAAACTGTGGTCATACAACTAAATATTAGTTTAGTGATTCACAGGATTGCTAAATCCCAGAAAAAAAAATGTTTGTACAAAATAGTTTTGAGTTTGTACAGTCAAAGGTAGACACTGCTATTTTTTTGAACACACCCCTTTCAACTAATACCCCAATTGCACAGCCTTAAGAGCGTGCATATCATGAATGCTGGGTCTTGTTTGTTTTCTGAGAATCTACTGAACCTACTGGTAACTTGTTTGCCACGTAGCAATAAAAAATATACAAAAAACCTTGATTATTCTGGTTAGTCACATTGTACTGCTATTATTTTGAACAATACTGTATATGTGAAGGGGGCAATGAACCAGGGATAGATCTGTCCCTTTAATTCCACTGCCACCTTGAGTTTCTTCTTTGTGGCCAAAAACAAAGACTCTTGAGGCCCTGTGTATATTACCTTCACAGTGAGATTCACCAAGCTTGACATGGAGCAGTGACAACATTGTTGAGATATATAAGGGAGATGACTGAAAGACCACCTTCATGACCCCCATTGGCCACTATGAATGTATGTCATGCCATATGGCATTTGGAATTTATCTGTATTTAAAGGTTTTTTAACACATCGGGTACGACAGTAACCTTGGTTCCCTGATCAGGGAATGAGACGCTAAATCGAATTGATGTTGTGGGAACGTTCAATGTGATTGTGTCATGAAGCACGTGTGAAATCAGTACAATGTTGAGGCCACTCGCGATGACGTCATGAACCAGGAAACTATCAAGCCAGCACAAAACAGTGCAGCGCTAGCTTCTGATAGGCCGAAGCAAGTCGCTAACTGGCATGCTGGAAGCATGGCACGATGACGCAGGGAACCGAGGTTACAGTCATAACCGAGGCGTTCCCTTTCAAGGGAACTCGCGCTGCGTCAAATTGATGCTTTGAGAAAATCTATACCCACGCCGCCATAAAGACAAGTGTCCATTCAGTGTAAATAGTGAAACACTAGGTTCAGAGCTCCCAAGGCCCAGGTGTCTGCTCCAAAACCTCACAAATGTGTGCAGTGAGGACCACACTGCCACATCACAAACATCTTGAAGAGAAACTCCTGACACAAGAGCCTTAGAGGCAGCCGTACTCCTAGTCGAGTGAGCCCAGACTTCCATAGGAGTAGGCAATCCTTTCGACTCATAAGCAAGAGAAATAGCCTTGACTTGCTCTGGGGACCCCTTGTTAGGGTGCTCAAAACACACAAACAACTGTTTAGACCTATGCCACAGGGCAGCTCTGTGGACATAAGCAAATTGTTTCTTTCCTGGTCCACATCTTGAAATGGAGAAGGACAGAAGGCTTGCAATACAATAGATCTAGCCACATTAGTGGGGCCTTAGGGATATACAGTGGTCTAGGGTGAAGGAAGGCCTTTACCATGCCAGGTGCAAAATCCAAGCACAAAGGAGACACCAAAGAGCTTGCAAATGTCCTATCTTGTTCAGAGATGTGACAGCCAAAAGGAACAACGCTTGTTACCAAGGGGTCTTTCCCCAAGGACATACAACCCAAAAGGACGTGGTAAGCAACTATGGCCACCACGTAAACTTTTAATGTTGATAGGGATAACCCTGCAGGGAACGGTTCTTGCAGGAACTCCAAAACTGAATCAACAGAGCAGTTGACTGGGTCCAATTCAATTCAATTCAATTCAAATATATTTGTATAGCGCTTTTCACAATACACATTGTTTCAAAGCAGCTTTACAGAAAGTGCATTTTATAAATGTACATTGAAAAATGTTAGAAAAAGTTAATCAATCATGTATTATTTTAGGCCGCTATAACAGCGCTGGCGTTGAGTCGTCTCTTCACAGGCGTCGAGTCGTCTCATCACAGGTGTTAGGGCATCTGAAGTCTCCATGAGAGGCTGGATACAAACTGGAGCTGACCAACTATTTACCTCGGGACTAGTGTCCCGAGATAATAACAGAAAAGCAGATGGGAAATAATTAGCATAGCTGCTGTTCAGAATATTAATGCTTTTGATCCGATTTAACTGTAGTATAAAAGGTAATTATAATGTGAATGCTTGGCTAAAGAGATGCGTCTTTAATCTAGTTTTAAACTGGGACAGCGAGTCTGAACCTCGACCAATATCAGGAAGGCTATTCCAGAGTTTAGGAGCTAAATGTGAAAATGCCCTCCCTCCTTTAGTGGACTTAGATATCCTAGGAACGACCAGAAGCCTCGAGTTTAGTGATCTTAAAGAGCGCAATGGATTGTAGGGCGATAGAAGATCAGTTAAATACACTGGAGCTAAACCATTTAGGGCTTTATAGGTCAGTAGCAATACTTTGTAATTGATACGGAACTTAATAGGTAACCAGTGTAGAGATGATAAAATTGGTGTTATATGATCATATTTTCTTGACCTAGTAAGAACTCTAGCAGCTGCGTTTTGCACTAACTGTATCTTGTTTATTGAGGATTCAGGACAACCAGCTTATAAAGCATTACAGTAATCTAGTCTCGAGGTCATGAATGCATGAACTAACTTTTCTGCATCAGAAATAGATAGCATGTTACGTAGCTTAGCAATGTTTCTAAGGTGGAAAAATGCTGTTCTTGTAACATATGAAACATGATTTTCGAAAGACAAGTTGCGGTCTAATATAACACCCAGGTCTTTTACTGTAGTGGATAAAGTGACAGGACGTCCTTCCAAGTTAAAGTTGTATTGTGAGAGGTTTTGTGGGCCGTTTTTTTGGACCAATAAGTAATACCTCTGTTTTATCTGAATTTAATAGCAGAAAATTACACGTCATCCAGTATTTAATATCTTCAACACACGCTGTCAGTTTAGATAATTTAGCGTTTTCATCTGGTCGTGATGAAATATATAATTGAGTGTCATCAGCATAACAGTGGAAATTAATTCCATGTTTTCTTATAATATTACCAAGTGGCAGCATATATATTGAGAATAGCAGAGGGCCTAACACAGATCCTTGCGGCACCCCATAGTCTACTGACGTTATCTTTGATTTTTCCCCATTTAGACAGACAAAATGGTAGCGGTCTGTTAAGTACGATCTAAACCAGTTTAATGCCTTTCCCTGAACACCAGTGTAATTTTGAAGTCGATCTAAGAGTATTTTATGATCTATAGTATCGAACGCAGCACTAAGATCGAGTAGAACTAGTGTTGAGATACAGCCTTGGTCAGAAGCTAGAAGTAAATCATTTGTGATTTTAACGAGCGCAGTTTCTGTGCTATGGTGTGGTCTGAATCCGGATTGAAATTTTTCATAGATATCATTTTCTTGCAAGAAAGAGCACAATTGAGCAGACACAACTTTTTCTAGTATTTTAGACATAAATGGAAGATTTGAAATGGGTCTGTAATTTGCTAGGTTATTATGATCTAATTGTGGCTTCTTAAGATTCAAGAGTTTTATTTGTCACATACACAATTATATACAGAATATATAACTGGCAGTGAAATGTAAACAGGTCCGCTCCATAGACAGTGCAAATAACAGTTACAAGAAACACAAGGAGGAAATTAAAATAGAAATAGAATAAAAAGTACTCAACATAGAATTATAAGTAATCAAGTAAAAGATAAAATAAATAACTAACTGGTTAACATAATATATATATATATATAAGTAAAATGTGCAAACAATGGGTATAATGTAATGTGCAAACAGAAGTATAATGTGCAAACAGGTTTAATTACTGGTTGTTACACAGTAACAATAAGGACAAAGTGCAGTGCAATGACACTATGTGGATGTAATGTTAAGACCGAATGTTTTATGTGTGTGCGGGGTGAAGTGCAGTCACGTGACTGAGTTCAGGAGTCTGATGGCCTGGGGAAAGAAACTCCTCCTGAGTCTTTCAGTTTTTGCCATCAGGCTTCGGAAGCGCTTACCAGATGGCAGCAGGGTGAAATGAGAGTTCGCAGGGTGGGTAATGTCTTTGATGATTTTGGTAGCTCTCCCTCTGCAGCGTTTGGTGTAAATGTCCTGCAGAGACGGAGAGCTGACCCTGAGATGCGCCTGGATAAGCGCACCACTCTTTGCAGGGCTATGCAGTCATGACTGGTGCTGTTCCCGTACCACGCTGTGATGCACTGAGTCAGGACACTTTCTATCGCCTCGATAGAAAGTTTTCAGGATAGCTGGTGAAACCCTGAATTTCCTCAGCTGGCGCAGGTGGTACAGTCTTTGCCTGGCTTTTTTAACCTGTGTCTGGATATGGGCAGTCCAGGTCAGGTCCTCGGAGATGTTCACACCCAGGTATTTGAAGCTGTTCACTCTCTCTACCGGTGTCCCGCTGATCATGAGAGGGGAGTATGACCGTTGCTGTCTCTTCCTGAAGTCCACAATCAGTTCTTTGGTCTTGCTAACATTCAGAGAGAGACAGTTGTCCTGGCACCATGATGTCAGTTGCTCCACCTCGTCCAAGTATGCCGGCTCATTGTTGTTGGAAATGAGACCCAGGACAACAGTATCATCAGCAAACTTGATGATAGAGGTGGAGCTGTGTGTGGACAAACAGTCATGGGTGTAGAGAGAGTAGAGCAGGGGACTCAGCACACAGCCCTGTGGAGCTCCCACACTCAGGGTGATGGAGGTGGAGGTGAACTGGCCTACTCTCACCGCCTGGGGTCTGCCAGTGAGGAAATCTTCAATCCAGAGGCAGAGAGAAAAATTCAGGCCGAGATCCAGGAGTTTGTGTGTTAGCTTAATGGGAACTATGGTGTTAAAGGCTGAGCTATAGTCAATAAATAGCAGCCTGACATAGTTCCCACTTTTGCTGTCGATGTGAGTAAGGCAGGAATGAAGGACGTGAGAGATGGCATCTTCAGTTGATCTATTGGGACGATAGGCAAACTGAAGAGGGTCCAAAGTGTCAGGAATGGAGGAGCAAATGTTGTTTTTAATGAGTCTCTCAAAGACCTTCATGACTATAGATGTGAGAGCCACTGGACGATAGTCATTTAGGCAAGAGGGTTTACTGTTCTTAGGTACAGGGATGATAGTGGATTTTTTGAAGGAGGTGGGGACAACAGATGTGGCAAGGGACTCATTAAATATGGATGTAAAGAGCCCAGCGAGCTGATCAGCACAGGACCGTAGAACACGACCTGAAATACCATCTGGCCCAGCAGCTTTCCTGACATCCACACGTTTGAGTGCCCTCCGAACCTCGTCCTCCGAGACAGAGATCACGTGACTGTTGCTGCTCTGAGGGACTCTCTCTGACGCGTCACTGGCGGAGTCGCGCTGCCGCGATTACAATCAAAGCGAGCGTAGAAAGAGTTTAACTCGTTCACAAGCAACGGATCAGCTCTCACCTCTGCAGAGGATTTAGTTCCAGAAGCACAGATAGTCCTAAGTCCCTGCCACATCCGCCGGGAGTCGTTGAGTTGGAAATGAGATTCCACTCGGTCTTTATAACGGAGCTTTGCGGCTTTGACGGCGCGCCGGAGGGCGTAACATGATGCTTTGTACTCCCTCATATCCCCTGTTAGGAGACCGGCATTATAGGCTGCAGTGCGTGTGTTAACTGCAGCGCGGATTGTACTGTCCACCCACGGTTTCTGATTAGGGAAGGGCGTTAAAGTTATTGTTTGTGTGGCTTAATGAGAGGTTTTATGACTGCCAACTTGAATATTCTTGGAACATGACCTAAAGATAAAGACGAGTTAATAATATTGAGAAGAGGCTCTTCCACTACAGGTAACAGCTCTTTCAGTAGTTTAGTGGGTATTGGATCTAATAAACATGTTGTTGGTTTAGATGCAATGATAAGTTTATTTAGCTCTTCCTGTCCTATAGTTGTAAAGCGGTGTAGTAGTTCTTGAGGGGCGATAATTGAGGTTGAATCATAAGACATCATTAAAGGTTGTACATTTACAATTCTGTTTCTGATGCTTTCTATTTTCTCAGTGAAGAAATTCATAAAATCGTTACTACCAAATTGTAACGGAATATTTTGCTCAGGCGATGCTTGTTTATTTGTTAATCTAGCCACGGTGTTAAATAAAAACCTTGGATTATTTTGGTTATTTTCTATTAGTTTGGAGATGCTCAGCCCTGGCTGCTTTTAGGGCCTTTTTATAACGTGACGTACTATCTTTCCACGCGATTCTAAAGACCTCTAAATTAGTTTGTTTCCATTTACGCTCTAAGTTACGAGTTTCTCTCTTGATAACATGTGTAGCACTGTTGTACCATGGTGCTTTAGTTTTCTCTCTAACCTTTTTTAATCTAATTGGTGCAACATTTTCTAATGTACTAGAGAAAATGGTGCTCATACTGCTAGTCATTTCCTCTAGTTCATCTGTTTGTTTGTGTTCACTGAGCAGCTGAGACAGATCAGGTAAGCTATTTGAGAATCTATCTATAGTGGTTGGAAGGATCGTTCTGCCTGGTCGATAACGTGACGCAACATGACAGATTTCAGCAGTACGCAGTATACAAGTTACCATGTAATGGTCAGTGACATCATCACTTTGTGGTATAATATCTATATCGGTTGGGTTGGTTCCATGTGATATAATTAAATCTAGTGTGTGATTAAGACAATGAGTCGGACCAGTGACGTTTTGCTTGACCCCAAAGGAGTTTAATAGATCTGTAAACGCAGCCCCTAACGCATCATTTGTGTTATCTACGTGTATGTTAAAATCTCCAACAATTAATGCTTTATCGACATTGACCAATAGATCTGAGAGAAAGTCTGCAAACTCTTTTAGGAAATCAGCATAGGGCCCTGAAGGTCTATATACAGTAGCCAAGGCTAGAGATAAAACGGTTTTCTTTCTTACATCTAAGAGCGTAACATTTAGCACTAGTACTTCAAACGAATTAAAACTGTGACCTGTTTTCTGAGTAACATTTAGAATATCTCTATAGATTATTGCAACACCGCCGCCACGACCAATCAGACGGGGCTCATGCTTATAACAGTATCCTGGTGGAGTAGACTCATTAAGACCGTAATAATCATTTGGCTTAAGCCAGGTTTCAGTAAGGCAAAGTACATCGAAACTATTATCTGTGACCATTTCATTTACAATAACCGCCTTAGGTGTGAGCGATCTAATGTTTAGAAGACCTAGTTTTAGAAATTGTTTTGTTCACTAATATTGAGATTTTCTGGTTTAATCACAATTAGATTTTTCCTAGATCTTACAGTAGATTTAAAGTTTGACCTCACTAAACGAGGAATAGACACAGTTTCTATAAAATGTTCTACATTTGTACTTATGTCAAATAAGTTAGGACAGCAAAGACTGTGATTTGAACTTTGACTTACTAGTCATATGGTGGTATGTAACGCCCTGGAGATGTTGTCCGACAGTAGAGCCGCTCCGATTCTGCTGGGGTGGAGGCCATCAGGACGGAAGAGCCTAGGTCGCTCCCAAAACAGATTCCAATTATTTACAAAGAGCAGCTTCTGTTCATTACACCATGACATTAACCATTCATTTAGAGCAAGTAATCTACTAAACCTTTCATGTCCTAGTCGGTACGTGGGAAGGGGTCCAGACACGATGATCGTTGCTTCAGGCGATGTTCTGCGCACCGTCTCGACCAGACTCCTGTAGTCCTTCTTCAGAATCTCCATCTGCTGCTGCCTGATGTCGTTCGTTCCCGCGTGCAGCACGACAGCTCCGATGCGCTCGTCACCGTTCAGGATCTCGGGAACCTGTGCAGCGACATCGAGAACACGAGCACCAGGAAAGCAGTGAGTGCGCACCTTACCTTTACTTGAAATAGCGCGGACATGCCGGACGATGGAAGTACCGATGACCACAGCGTCGCGTTCCGTCTCGCGAAGAGGGGAGAAGCGGTTCTGAGTGGAGATCTCGAAGACCGGGAGGGGCGGAGAGGTCCTTGCTCTGGTCCTGGCTCGCGTCTTCCGCTGTGGAAACACCCAGGGTCCATGGTGCTGTGTCGGTGCCGGAGTGAACGAAACCAGGGATGATCGCGTCCTGGGTGCTTGGGTCCTGTGCAGAGAAACACACGGAGTAGACGAGGTCGGAGTCAAAAGGTTACTAACCACTGACTTGTGAACATCGGCGCGTGATGTTTCCAGCGCTGAACGTCGCTCTCTCAGCACGGCTCGTCTGTCTTGTAGGTTGCGAATCTGCTTGTCCAACGACTCCAACTCCAACTGCACGAATGCAGCTCGACGTGTCCTCACCTCTAGTCAAAGGTAACATTAGACACACATCCGAGTTATTCGCCATTGTAGTAAATGTGCTACAATGGCGAATTGTAGGTTTCAGTGGTTACGGGTGTAAATAAGTTACCACGCGTGCAATGCTAGCGGTCTACGGCTAGTAGCGGAAGTTCGGATATAAGTAGCGATATCAAAGCAATCCGATTGTTTTTTATAGAGAATCGTATCGGTGATATGTTCACACGCTGTAAATAATAGAAAGTATTCGTTTGTAAGCGAGTGTTAAGAAGAAAATCAAGGATTATGAGTCAATTCGACGGAGCTACAAACACATGTGAACGAAACCACTGACGCATGCGCAGTGTATGTATCGAATAACTATAAAGATAACGATAATGATACAGTTCTAAAAATCATTCCAATATTAAAGAATAGCAGAGTTCACACCGCAGCTATAATGATAATGACACAGAGAAACAATATCACAATTTTCCAGCTGATGAACGATAAGAACATTGACAGCCAATGAGAATCCATCCTGTTATAAAGAGCTTAAACATTTAAAGTGACAGACAAGCACATGCTTAGAATAAACAGAACAATATTGTCTGCTGGCATGGATGCTAATATAGTTATCTTTATAGTTATCGTTGTTGGTGTGAATGGGCCTTAAGACCATCCTTCCTCCAGCAGTGGACCCTGGATGATCAAATCTCAGAAGCCATCATATACCTTCCAACACACCCTTATGTATTCCGTCCACTTCTTCCTTTGGCTCTTGCCACCATGGCACTCATCAGATAATCTCACTTCTCCAAAATCGCTACTAGTGTCCCCACATGTCTGAGGAAGTTTTGTCCAGGGTTGTCCAGACTGCACCATTTAAAAATCTCTACACCAACTACTTCTTCTGCCCATTCCTTATCTTCTCTGGTCACACCTAGAGATTGATTTCATCGATGATCTCCTTGCATCAGATGAGTTTGCCTGTGTGCTTGTTGTGGATTGTTTTTACAAGATTATCAAGTTATCTGGTGCCATTAAAGGGCCTCCTCACTGCCTCTGAGATAGCGGAAGCACCGTTCCACTATGTCTTCCATAATTACAGCCTTCCGGAAGACATGTTTGACCACGGTCCTCATATATTTCCCATTATTGTCACTATTTTTAATAGTGGAAAATTTAGGTGATGGAACACTTCCTGGGGACAAACTGCCACTAATGTGTTGTTGACACCAAGGAGTTGATGGGCCGAGGGGTGCTGTGTTTGGGTTTCACCACATTTGAATAAGAAATAATATCAAGTCTATAAGATATGAAGCACAACAAGCATATCAATGAGAACACTCGTTTAAACAACATACACACTGGGACATTTGTTTGCACATCACATTTTTGAATTGTAACCCAGAGTGATTACAAATAAGAATTAAGAAAGGAAAAATTTAGTAAGCCGGAGGTGTTACTAAAAAGAAGAGAAAAGTAAAATAATAACTAAATTTGGAAATGCAGAGTTAAAACTTTTATTTTATATAAATCCTCTACAAGTGTTTTTCTTTTTGCTGTTATTTTTCTTATATTGTGAATGTAACACATGTATATATGTATTTGAGTGTTGTGTTGCCTTTAAGAGAGTGTGAGTTCACTGTCGACCTATCAGGCAAAGGGAACATGAAGGAAGCGGATGATGTCAGCAGCACGTGGAGAGTGAGAGACGGAGATGTAAGCACAGAGAGATTGGCTGCGTTTGAAACCGTATACTTCCCTACTATATAGTATGGAAAAACAGTAGGCAAGCGATTAGTATGTCCGATTCATAAAAGAGTAGGCGAGAACTACCTGGGGTTTGGACTATTTCTCGCGAGATTTGGACGTGCGTGTACTTAAGTTACGTCCGGATATGCATACTAACCTACTATATAGTAGGAGAAAACAGTACGTGAAAGGAGTAGTATGTTCGAAACCTCAGTAAACATAAAAGAGTAGAAATCCCGGATGGCCTCCGCCCAGATTGTGAAGCACTCATCGTCGGATACTTTTCTATCCCTGCCTTCCCATGAGGCCACAGGAGAGGATACGTCAGGCGGAGGAAAGCGATGCTGGTGTTTTTTAACGTGAGTATTACAAACCAAAATCACGGTTCCTGTGTGTTAAAAATCGTTTAAAACATCTATTTAAATCTTAAGTTGTATTTTATTTCAATTTCAAACAGAGTTATTTCAGCACTTTTCTGATTCTTGATGTCTGTGCGTTTGTTGCAGATCTTCTGTGGTGGAGCAGGGCCTGAAGGCAGGGTAATGGTGGCATCTGGGGAAAACCTGAAACAAAAATATAAAGTAAGATCATTTAGTTACTTCTAATACAGAAATCAAATGACATTGTGCTGTTAAAAAGACTGCTTTTGTATTATGTTTGTTCATGTTTGTAGGATCTGAGATGTCAGGAGACGGGTGTGAGCACTGAGGATCCTGGACCCTCCATCACTTCACCTGCCCTTAGTGCCTCATCTGGGCCAGATGTTGCTGTGGTCTCTTCATCCTCAGTAAACTCAGAGCCAGTGAGAGCTTCTAGAAAAAGACCAAAAGCGACTTACAGTGCACTTATTACAGGGACGATCACCCTGTAGCTAAGAGCCTTGCTCAAAGACACACTGGTGACACACCAACCAGAAACCTTCTGCATATCAGTTCAGTGCTTTAGCTCACTACACCACAAAAGTCAAATGCTATGAGGGACATAATGGACGGCTAGGACAGGCGAAGGTGTTCACGGTGGTCAACTGCTTCATCATTATAAAGCTGCAATAGATGGGGAAACATTCTCTTATCTGATCAAGCAAAGTGAGACTGACCAAATAAAAAGGTAATTTTATCTACATTTTTAAACTCTCATCACCGATCCAACCATACCAGTCAGTTCTGACATATCTTCAATGGAGAAGTTCTCAAACCAAATTTGCCCTGTTCACGGATGAATCCAACAAACCCGTGACACGCTTTTGGTTCCAGAAACATCTCAAATCTGTTCTCCAACAGTCAGACGTCCTAGCAAAGAACTTCTCAAGCCACTCCTTCTGCATCTGGGCCGCAAGCTCAGCAGCTCAAAAAGGCCTCTCCCAACAGCAGATCCAAGCTCTTGGGAGATGGTCGACAGATGCTTTTCAAAATCCTCTGGGTCGTCCACCGAGGGATTTGTTTCTGTCCAGCCAACATGTAATCTCATGCTTTTCCTTTCTGTTCTTAGTACTTCCAGGAGAAATGGAAAGTTTCCACACAGTGATTCAGCGGAAAGTTTCCACGCAGTGAACCAATGGAAAGTTTCCACGCAGTGAGCCAACGGAAATTTTCCACACAGTGATTCAGTGGAAAGTTTCCACGCAGTGAGCCCATGGAAAGTTTCCACACAGTGATTCGGTGGAAAGTTTCCACGCAGTGAGTGAACGGAAAGTTTCCATGCAGTGAGTCAACGGAAAGTTTCCATGCAGGGAGTCAGCAGGAAGTTTCCACACAGTGATTCAACGGAAAGTTTCCGCGGCGAGTCAGCGGAAAGTTTCACGCAGGGAGTCAGCAGGAAGTTTCCACACAGTGATTCAACGGAAAGTTTCCACACAGTGGGCCAGTGGAAAGTTTCCGAGCAGTGAGTCAGCTGAAAGTTTTTACATTATGAGTCAGCGGCAAATTCCACGCAACAAGAAAAGCAGATAGAGTAAGATAGTGGATAGTTGTCCACGCAATAAGATGGTGGATAGTTGTTCATGCAGTAAGATACTGGACACGCAGTAAGAAGTTGCCCATGCAGTAAGATGGTGGATAGTCGTCCACGCAGTAAGATGGTGGATTGTTGTCCACGCAGTAAAATACTGGATAGTTGTCCACGCAGTAAAATGGTGGATTGTTGTCGACGCAGTAAGATACTGGTCAGTCGCCCACGCAGTAAGATACTGGACAGTTGTCCACGCAGTAAAAATAGTGGACAGTCGTACACGCAGTAAGATACTGGACAGTCGTCCACGCAGTAAGATGTGGACAGTTGTCCACACAGTAAGATACTGGACAGTCGTCCACGCAGTAAGATAACGGAAAGTCATCCACGCAGTAAGATGGTGAACAGTCTCCTCAAGCGAATAAGTCCAACTAAGTGAGAAGTAGAAGATTCCACAGAGAGATAGTGGATAGCTACACAAGGAAGAGTCAATGCAGCGAAAAATGTAAGATTACATGCAGCAAGAAAATGAATTGTTTTCCACACAGCAAGAAATAGAAGTTTTTTCCCATTTTTCTTCCAGGTGGTCTCCCACGTACAAGACCACCACCTGCTCCCATCAAGAACCATGCGATTTGTGAACCAAGGGCCGCCCATCGGTGACACAAGCCGCTAACGGGCCCTCAGAATCAAATAACCAGGCCCCTCTCTCATGCCAACCGCCAAGCTCGGCACTTCTTGGGGGTTATTTAGCAGGCGGCTGTCCTATGCTTTCTAGCTTTTGGGGGGTACTCTGAGTTCGGGCCGTAGTCCGAGCTTGAAGCCCTCCCCCCGGACAGCACGCCAAATACGCAATTAAATTTACTCTATAAATTATATGTAAGTGTGAACTAGTGAAATGCTATTTTACTAAACGAGGTTCAGGAGGAACATGTCAGATAATTGACACAGGTGGAGAGTACTCAGCCAATCAACAAAAGAGGTGTATATATACACGCAGCCTCCTTACCACCATTGCATTGACAGTTTTTCAGCATCCCTCCACCACCCCTTCTCCACACTTTGCTCTTTTTTCCTTTTTAAGTCCTAAACCACTTACATACGGGGGGTACTCTGAGTTCGGGCCGTAGTCCGAGCTCGAAGCCTTCCCCCCGGACAGCACGCCAAATACGCAATTAAATTTACTCTATAAATTATATGTAAGTGTGAACTAGTGAAATGCTGTTTTACTTAACGAGGTTCAGGAGGAACATGTCAGATAATTGACACAGGTGGAGAGTACTCAGCCAATCAACAAAAGAGGTGTATATATACACACAGCCTCCTTACTGCCATTGCATTGACAGTTTTTCAGCATCCCTCCACCACCCCTTCTCCACACTTTACTCTTTTTTCCTTTTTAAGTCCTAAACCACTTATATACGGGGGGTACTCTGAGTTCGGGCCGTAGTCCGAGCTCGAAGCCCTCCCCCCAGACAGCACGCCAAATACCCAAATAAGTTTACTCTATAAATTATATGTAAGTGTGAACTCGTGAAACCTGTCACACGAGTTGTTGCGCTTGTGATATCGTAACGTCAACATGGCGCATAAAGTGCGGATCACATTCATACTTAACGAGATTTGGATATATAGTACCTACTCTTTTATCGCTTGTTAAGTAAGTACTTATTGAAATTAAGTACCTACTCAATGAGTATGCGGTTCCGAACGCAGCCATCGTCAAATATATTTTTAGAGTGAAAACAACAGCGATTGTGAGTTAAACTAGACAGCGCGTCTGGAAAGATCTTTATTTTGTTTAAACTGAACTATATTTTTTTGACACAAGTGATTTTGAGTTATTTTTGATTGTTTTCATCGTGAACACGGCGATGACACAGACTGAGCTCATCACTGCGTTGATTAAAATGGCGAGCCTCCCAGCGAACCTTGACTAAAATGAAACCATCAACAGATTTCAGCGAATTCACTGCCCATTTTCCCCGGATGGAGGAAAATAACTGTGCTGGATGAAAGAGGGAACTGACGTCGGACTCTGTTCTCTTCTCACTCGACAATTTTCTGTTCTTTCCATTCAACACAACGGTAGGCCTGAACTGTTCCATCTAACGTCTCACTGGGTTGTAGACGATTGTTTTCCCCCTTGACTTCAGAAACATGGACTGGTATTTGAAAATACACTCCTGAATCTTTTAATCATTGAACTGTTTACCTATATTGACAGTTGAATTGTTTCTTTGTCACTTATTCATTGTTTATTGCCATGTACTGGTTTATTTTTAAGGGGTTATTGTGTGGAATAATTGAAATGTAATTTTATTTTTGTTTTGTTTGATTTCTGTGAGTTGAATTGTGAATTTGAAGATCATATTCAAATTACTGAGTATAAAAGAGTTATTAAACCAGTGTAGATTTCATTAAGAATACCTAAAATTAGTTAAAATAATTAGAAAACTAAAAGATAAATAGGAGAAAAAGGAAATTAAACTAGGTGTCAAAATTTAGGTAATACTATACATCTAGATTTTTAAAAAAAAGTAAAAATGAATAAATAACTCTAAGAAAGAAAAGGAGAAAAACCTAGAAACCAGTTCAATTGTTTTTTTTTTCTTCATTTATTGACAGTCAGTAATTTCATTGATAATCTTTACCTTTTCAGCTGTTTCACTTTTCCCTGGAAGAGAAATAATTTGTTAATTCATTTAATCATTTATCACTTTCTTTAATATAAAACTTTCAACATAATTTGAACTTACCTTTGTTGTCTGTCTGTTCCTTCAATCTCACACTACTGCTCCCTACAAACCTAGAGTTCTGGTCCACATTTCCTTTTGTAAGACTCACCTGGGTGCCCATTAAGCCGTGGTATCCTTGCGACCTGATGGGGCGCTACACAATCGTAATGCAATCGAATATGGCCTACATTAAACCTTTAAATAAAAGGGTTATTGAGCTGTTTACACTGTCATATAGGCTACAATAAAATATAAAATTGTATAAAATAAAACGAACACAAAAAACCTGCCTATCTTACCAGAGCATGTGCTCATGAACCGATCACCTGTAAAACAACGCTCAAATCCCGCTCCCACATGAAATGTATCTGTACTGTAGCGTAGCCTACTATACTTGCTGTAGCCATTAAAACACATATTTAGTTTTATATATTTAAATATAATAATGTTATATTTTTATTTAATTTACATTGATTATGAAAAGTGAACAAGGCAAGTAAGCCGCAGCACCCCTGGCCACCAGATTGATCCCTTATAGTGCTTTCAAACGCCCCTGTTTCCCTGATCAGGAGAGCCATCAGAGGTTTCAGCTGTAAGCCACTGGTTCAAAGAAGGAAGAGGGTCTAAGACTCAACTCATGTCCATCTGACCCTTCTCGTTTCTCATCGACTGGGAAGGGTACAGCCTAAAGGAGAGGGTCTGGGTAACTTGGAATGACATACTGGATCCAGCCTTCTTTGCTACTTCCATGCAGACTATCCCACTTGCATTGCACCATGTGGATTGGCTTGGCCGTAACTTCAGGGAATGCACCTCGTTCAAAAGCATTTACTTTCAGAAAGTTGTTTCATCATTGTCTAGACAAAGACCATTCAGACTTCTGTTTTATTACCTGTGGATTATATACCTGAAGCGATGTATAAAGTACTCAAAAGCCATACTTGAGTAAAAGTATAGATATCTTGCCAAAAAAATTATGTTGGTAAAAGTTAGTCACTGTTTAGAATATTACTTGAGTAAAAGTTTTGTGATATTTATTGTACTTATAAAAGTATTTTTTTAATATATGAAACATAGTTAAGTATTGAAAGTAAAAGTCAGGGTTCATAAACATTTCTACAAATAAATTTCCATGCCTCTTCCATGACTATTAGGCAAATATTCATGACCTAAGCTTCCATGAAACATCTGTGTACACTCTCAGAAAAAAAGGTACAGTAGAGGTGCAATTTTATTCCTTGGGCAACGTATAAATGAGCTAAACTCTACAGGACATCAACTCTATAGGACCAAACTTGCCTACCCCTGACTTAGAGGTACAAAAATTTACACTTAAGGGTACCACCCAGTGACGGCCACTTGTACCTTAAAAGTTCAATGTTACTGAAATTATAAAATTAACAGGAACTCTTTATAGAGTCATTATTTTAATTAATGCTCTTGATATTGTAATGATTATTAATGATGTTGGTTAATAAATACATAAAACATTTTGTTCCGGGAAACTGCATGTCAGATTCTGACTACACAGAGAAAACAATCTTACAACCATTTATTCATTATTTTAATGCTTTTGTTTTTGTGCATTCAAAAATTAAGATTTCATATGATCTTATTAGCATGAATAAATTATATTTACCGGAATAAACAGAAAGGGAGCAGCAGAGAGTGTGACTGATCGTGAGGATGTCCATAACTTGGGTCTAGTGCAAGTTTAAGTGTGCTCAAACACTTCCGTTAAAATCACGGAAACTGACGACACTGCGACATGAATCTCTTGCATTAAAGCTGCACTTTGTTGTTTATGATGACGGGAGAATTCACAAGTTTCAGTCAGAATTCAGACAGAGAAGCGCGTGTCACCTAGTGACCAACGTTAGATAAAATGAAATAAATTAATCAGGTCCCAGCCAGAAAAACAAAACAGACAGTCAGTGTGTGGATACAACAAATAGTCTTTATTGGGACAGCAAGCACTACTAGGGATAGTGTTACTTAAGGGAAAAAGTTAATCTAAAATGATGTCTCTGAACTTTTACCTCTTTCAAAATGGCTTCAGTGACTTCACAACAAGTCGCTCCAACTGTCCTCCCTCCAAAGAAAGTCAAGCAGACACGTACAAAAGATCACGGCAGTCGTCCGACCCACATGCGAAAGTTATAATACTCTCAGCAGCAAACAGCAAAGCCGAGGGAGATCAATCAATCAACTTTATTTATATAGCGCTTTTAAAATGACGATTGTTTCAAAGCAGCTTCACAGTGTTAAACAGGACAACATTGCAACAAAATTTGATTTGGCTAGTTTATAGAATTATATATGACCAAATTAATAAATTCTATTTGTATATTTAGTTGAGTAACTTGGATCATAATTTGAGTGTCCCCAACTGAGCAAGCCAAGCCAAAGGCGACAGTGGCAAGGAACCAAAACTCCATCAGGGCATGATGGAGAAAAATAAACCTTGGGAGAAACCAGACTCAGTCGGGGTGCCAGTTCTCCTCTGGCCTATTATTAACAGTGTATAATTATTACTCTGGCAACCTTGCAGGTCATAAATCATATTAGATAGGAATATTCAAAATTTTGGGTATGGCCTTGCGAGGCGGGTTCATTTAGGATGGCGCGTCGATTACACTAGAATATGAATACTTGAAAGATCGGCGTTATTGCGCTGGAGACGGGTTAATTGAGGATGACGTGCCGGTGAGGCAAATTCAGAGGAGAGACTAATGGACACGGTCTCAGCAGACACTCCAGGATGAGCTGGTCATGTCCAGATGCAGGTCCAACATCCGATCCGGACACGGCCTGGATCCGGCCGACTGCAGTAAACCTCGGGATAAACAGAGACTAACATTAGTGTGGATGCCACTCTTTTTATGATGTAACGAGTACATCAGGTGTTATGGGAAGTGTTCCCGGTTCCGGCTGACCTAGTTAATGCAGCCTAACAATCAGTCATTTCATTTGAATAAAGAAAGTTAAAAATGTTCTATGTGTATGCCATAGTAAAGAGATGTGTTTTTGGTCTAGATTTAAACTGACAGAGTGTGTCTGCTTCCCGAACAATGCTAGGAAGACTGTTCCAGAGTTTAGGTGCTAAATAGGAAAGGATCGACCGCCTGCAGTTGATTTAGATATTCTAGGTATTTTCAACTGGCCAGAGTTTAGAGACCGCAATACGTGATGGAGTATAATGCGTTAAGAGCTCGCTTAAGTACTGGGGAGCTAAACCATTTATTGCTTTATAAGTAATAAGCAAGATTTTAAAATGTATTCAATGTTTAATAGGGAGCCAGTGCAGTGTTGACAGAACTGGACTAATATGATCGTACTTCCTGGTTCTAGTAAGAACTCGAGCTGCTGCGTTTTGGACCAGCTGGAGTTTATTTATTAGGCGAGCAGGGCAACCACCCAGTAGAGCATTACAATAATCTAGCCTTGAGCTCATGAACGCATGTACTAATTGTTCAGCATTTTGCATTGAAAGCATGTGACATAATTTAGATATATTTTTAAGATGGTAGAATGCAGTTTTACAGATGCTAGAAACGTGGCTTTCAAACGAAAGATTGGTATCAAAGAGCACACCCAGGTTCCTCACTGACGACGAGGGCTTGACAGAGCTGTCGTCGAGGGTTAGACAGTATTCTAGGCCTAGGGCACTACTTGTGGAGCTTTTCTGTCCAATAATTAAAAATTCAGTTTTATCTGAATTAAGTTGCAGGAAATTACTATTCATCCAATTTTTAATATCAGCTATGCATTCCGTTAATCTTGTGAATTGGTAAGTTTCGTCAGGGTGTGAAGAAATAGAGCTGAGTATCATCAGCATAACAATGAAAACTAACGCCATGCTTCCTAATGATATCTCCCAGTGGTAGCATATACAGGGTGAAAAGCAACGGTCCTAACACGGAGCCTTGCGGTACTCCATACTGAACTTGTGATCGGTGTGACATCTCTTCATTTACTGCTACAAACTGATAACGGTCAGATAAGTAAGATTTAAACCATGCCAATGCAGTTCCACTAATGCCAACATAATTTTCGAGTCTATTCAAAAGAATATTGTGATTGATAGTATCGAATGCAGCGCTAAGATCGAGTAACACTAATAGAGAGATACAACCACGATCAGATGATAAGAGTAAATCATTTGTAACTCTAATTAGAGCAGTCTCAGTACTATGATACGGTCTAAATCCTGACTGGAAATCCTCACATATACCATTTCTTTCTAAAAGGAACATAATTGTGAAGACACGGCCTTTTCTAATATTTTTGATAGAAAGCGGTAGATTCGAGATTGGTCTGTAATTGACTAATTCTTTAGGATCAAGTTGCGTTTTTAATAAGTGGTTTAATTACAGCCAACTTAAAAGTTTTTGGTACATATCCTAATGTCAAGGATGAATTAATAATATTAAGCAGAGGATCTATGACCTCTGGAAGCATCTCTTTTAATAGCCTAGTCGGTATAGGGTCAAGCATACATGTTGTTGATTTTGATGATTTAACAAGTTTAGCCAATTCTTCTCCTCCTATAGCAGTGAATGAGTGTAATGTTTCCTCAGTGACACTACAACGTTCTGTCTGAAATGATACTGTAGTAGGCGGCTGCATGGTTATAATTTTATTCCTAATGTTATCAATCTTACTAGTAAAGAAGTTCATAAAGTCATTACTGCTGTGTTGTTTACAAACGTCAGAAGTTGAAGCTTTATCCTTTGTTAATTTAGCCACTGTATCGAATAAATACCTAGGGTTGTGTTTGTTTTCTTCTAAAAGAGTTGAGAAATAAGCAGATCTAGCAGTTTTTATGGCCTTTCTGTATGCAATCATGCTCTCTTTCCACAAATTGCGAAAAACCTCCAGTTTTGTTTTCTTCCAGCTGCGCTCCATTTTTCTGGCTGCTGTTTTAAGGGCCCGGGTGTGCTCGTTGTACCACGGCGTTGGATTATTTGCTTTAATCTTCTTTAGCGCGCGAGGAGCAACTATGTCTAAAGTGCTAGTAAAGAGAGAGTCAGTAGTTTCTGTTGCAACATCAAGTTCCTCTTGGCTATCTGTAATGCTGAGGAGATGGAACTGATGAGGAAGATTATGTACAAAGCAATCTTTAGTCGCAGCGGTGATAGTCCTGCCATATTTGAAGCGAGGGGATGGCTTTGCAGCTTTATCTAAATTAAGTATACATGATATTAGGTAATGATCTGAGATGTCATCACTCTGCTGCAGAATTTTAATGGTATCAACATTTAGTCTATGTGACAGTATTAGATCTAAAGAATGATTAAGGCGATGAGTGGGTCCAGATACGTGTTGTCTAACTCCCAATAGAGTTTGGAATGTCTTTAAATGCCAATCCCAATGCGTCTTTTTCATTGTCAACATGGATATTAAAATCACCAACAATTAGTACTTTATCTGCAGCCAGTACTAACTCTGATAGAAAACCAGCAAATTCTTTGATAAAGTCTGTATTGTGCCCTGGTGGCCTGTATACAGTAGCCTACACAAATGTCAAACGGGATTTATCATTTACACTACACAATGTTACATAAAGCACCAAAACTTCAAAGGAATTATATTTGAAACTAGACTTCTGAGTAATACTGAAGATATCATTATAAATTAACCCTCCCCTTTTCCTTTCAGACGTGGCTCGTGTTTATAACAATAATCTTGGGGAGTGGACTCATTTAAAGTAATGTAGTCGTCAGGTTTTAGCCAGGTTTCTGTCAAACACAGCACATCTAGGTTATGATCTATAATCATATCATTAACAATAAGCGTTTTTGGCAAAAGGGATCGAATATTCATTAACCCGAGATTTATCAATTGTTCATCGGTATTATATCTGTTGTTTATTTGTTGGACATCAATTCAATTTTTACTGTTGAATGGTTTTGATGGTTTTTTGTATTTACTGATTCGGGGAACAGACACAGTCTCTATGTGATAATATCTAGGTGAAAGCATCTCTATGTGCTGGGATTTAGCTGACTCTGGTGACGTGAGACAGCTAGCAGATGGTTGGTTTAGCCAGTTTGTCTGCTTCCTGACCTGGGCCCCAGTGAGTCAAGGTTTAGCTCTAAGACTATGTGCCAAATTACTAGAGAGAAGAGCAGCACCAGCCCGGGTAGGATGAATGCCGTCTATCTTCAACAAGTCAGGTCTGCCCCAAAAACTTTTCCAATTGTCTATGAACCCTATGTTATTTTGCGGACACCACTTAGACAACCAGCCATTGAGTGATGATAATCTGCTAACTATTTCATCACTCCTTTTAACAGGGAGAGGGCCAGATAAACAGACTGCCGTTGACATTGTACTTGCGAGTTTACACACCTCTTTAATGTTAATTTTGGTGATCTCCGACTGACGAAGTCGAACATCATTAGTGTCGACGTGAATAATAATCATAGAGAATTTACGATTAGCTTTAGCCAGCACTTTTAAATTTGCTTTGATGTCAGGCGCTCTGGCTCCCGGTAAACATGTGACTATGGTGGCTGGTGTCTCTATTTTCACGTTCCGTGTAATAGAATCGCCAATAACTAGGGAACTTTCAACAGGATCCTCAGTGGTGCATCACTGAGTGGGGAGAACCTGTTTGATGTCCTAATCGGAACGGAAGAGTGGTTTTTAGATCCGCGAATATGCGGTCTCACAGTCACCCAATTGCCCTGCTGCAAGGGCTCAGCCGGAACCAAACAATGAGTGTTCACTAAGCTAGTCGCATCCAAAGCAGTATCTAAAGCTGTTACATTCTCTCTACTCTCACATAAAGTCTGGATGCGTGTCTCTAAATCTGAAATCTTCTCTGTCAGCCTGATTAATTCCTTACATTTAACACATGTGAAGCCCTGTTCGCCAATGGAGATAGATATGCTAAACATGTAGCATGCAGTGCGAGTGACAATGACAAGAGAAGAAGACATGGCTTACCGTATTTGTTGATGAATCCAAAACTTACTCCACTTACTTTGTTTGATGGAGTCTATTTAATAATCCAACTCACCACAGTTGTCTAATGAACTCAGAAAACCCGGGTGCCGGGATGGAAAGCTACCAGGCTAGCGAAAAGCTAACACGTGGTAGTGATTTAGATTAAAAGCTAGTGATGTCAAATTTAACTTGATAGGCTATATTAAACAATATATGGTGATGAGTAAGTTATATTTAGCAGTATAGATAACAAAGAAAATATATCAAATAGAGATTCAAACGCAGCTATACAGAGCTACAAACACTGAAGCATGCAGCAGCAGCAGTAGGTAGACTGGAGCAATCGGCCCAGGAGTCCAAGATGGATAATCCAGAGGCTAGAAGAGAGCACCAAGAATGACCACTAACAATCACAGATAGCAGGTCACACTTACACTGTAGTACAATAAAATATAATTACGGCCCTTCAGGCAGCATTAGCGAGCGTTGAGGGAGGTTCGAGGATAGCCACAGTCTTTGGGACAATGCCAGCCACTGGAACCATAAGATAGGTATTGCTAAGGCTAAAACAAATGACCACCATGAACACCAACACCACAGAAAATCAACACCCATTCACAAGTTAATAAAATATAATTACGGCCCTTTAGGCAACATTAGAGAGCGTTGAGAAAATCCAGCTGCAGTATACCGGTGGTCAGCCAAAGATGCCTGGGAACTTGGGCTTCATGTGCAGAGCAGGGACGTGCATCGACCACAAAATGACAGCAGATCAGCAGCCACCAACCCACTCTGTTTCAGAGAACCAGTTTCTCCTTCAAACTAGGCGTGGCCGGCTGATAGACAATTAGTCACTAATTGCCATTATCAGCAGCAATGCAGATGCAATAATAAAGTTACTCAATCACAGGAAGTGTGATCCAAATATGGGCAGAAAGGTGGAGCATGGTGACAAGTTCTAATGAATTAATTAAGTCACATTAACAGAGGAGGAAGCACAGTCCAAATATGGGCATAGTAATAAAACAGGAAGCGGGTTGCCAGGTTTGTCCATAAACAAGTGTCTATAAAGGATCAGGCAGGGCAAATTAAGGAATAACAAAACCCACTACAAATTTGATGCACATGCACAATACATAACCCCTACAATTCAGAGTGCCAATATATTAATGCACACAGTAAACACCATCACACAACGCTGCACACAGTAAGGCCCAAATGTCTCTGATCAAAACAAACAAAAATACTAAGTCAACCTGTGACACACACACTAAAAAAAACTCTTTCAGTGATGACTAATCTGTTATAAGGCTCAACGAAATCTAAAGGAATGCGGAAGTCGGGTGGATCGAAGGAACCGAAGTATGTTTACGAAGTTTCAAATTTTGTTTAACCAATATTATAACTTAAACATATATTCTATTACATAAATATTTTGAAACAAATTACCATGACTTTTCCAAAACTTCCTGGTTAATTTATTTTTCCAAAACTTTTCCAGGCCTGGAAATTGCTATTTTAAAATTCCAGGACTTTTCCAGGTATTTCATGACCGTATGAACCCTGAAAAGTACAAGTAAAACACAAAACACAAAAGGAGCAAAAAAATATTTAAAAAAATTCAGCAAGCAGCAAGATTGTGTTCAGTTTTAACAGTTTCTCCCATTTTGTTTTCTTTGAATGAAAAATGGCAAACTGTTTATTGTAAGTTTTAAATATAAAAAATATGAATATATGAATTATACCTTGAGGCCATCCTTAAAAATATTTTTGTTTGCAGTAACAGTCAATTTTTTTTTTAAAAAGGGTCAGTAGGTAGGTCTATTTTTTAGTTTCAATGTAAAAAAAAGTACAATTTTGGTGATGGTGATTACGTAGGTATGAGTTTAAACAAATTAGCATTTTGTGACGTCACTGACTGGGTCTTCAACCCTTGCCTTCAGGCGCATCATTGCAAATGTATAGCTTTACGTATGATGTAGCCTAATGTTAAAAAAGGTAAACAAAAAATATATATCATATGAAAATATAAAATACATTTATACGGAAAAATAACACCACCAAATACAACATATGTAAAGATTCAATATATTGGTAAAGACTGATATTTCTAATGATTTATTGGCGTGAAGTTTCGTGCACAATGACAAACAGGAGTGCAACATTCTCGAAAAACAATAAGCAGAGTGGCCTGCCATAATGCAAAACATTTACTGCAGGCTTCAACATGGCTGTGTTTATGATTAGAAATGTTTAAAAAAACTATTTAAAAAAAACATACGTTTTCTCATTAAAACAACATATTTTCTCATAATAAGGACATATGTTGTAGATGTGTACAAAATAAGCCTTTATCCACATTAGAGAATTTATATATCTTATATATATTTATATAGCGTTCTCATGGATAGGCTATTTTCCTTTATGACAGCGGAAACCTCTCCCAGTCATTTTTTGCCATACCGATATAAGTGCAAGACATAATTATAAACTACAAACTGTCTGTTTTTATTTGTGTAGGTTTTATTTGGCCGCGGATTAAGGTAACGGATTATTTTGTATGCGCTGCACTCCAAGTCCAAATGCCGTCTTCATTTCAAAACGTCTCGGTTGAGTAGGGAACGAGACGCTGCGTCACCGCTTTGGGGACGCCCCTGCGTGATTGCGTCGTGAAGCACATATGTCATCAGTCCAATTAGAGAGACAGAACGTCATCGGCGTGGTGACGTCGTAGACCTAGAAGCTATAAAGCACACTGGCAAACACACACCGTTAGCTTCTGATTAAGGATGAAACAAGGCGCTTGCGAACATGCGGGGAGTATGGCTGGGTGACGCAGCGTCTCGTTCCCTATTCAGGGAACTAAGGTTACAGTCGTAACCGAGACGTTCCCCTTCAAGGGAACTCGAGCTGCGTCACCGCTTTGGGAACGAGAATACTCACGCCCCCATAGGAGCCAAATGCCCGCCTGTGTCATGATTAGAAGGCGAGCACCCGAGCCCCAGGAGTAGCATTGATGTCAAGTTCATAGAACCTGACGAAGGTATGCGGTGAGGACTAACCTGCTGCATCACAGACATCCTGCAGGGAGGCCCCTGACAGGAGTGCCTGCGAAGCAGGCATACTCCTAGTGGAGTGGGACCAGACAGCCAAGGGATAAGGCTGTCCGGCCGCCACATAAGCAAGTGAGATAGCCTCGACTACCCACTTGCTCATCCTCTGCTTTGAACCCCCCCCTCGAAGGAGGCCCGTAACAGACAAATAACTGTTCTGTTCTCCTCCACAGGGCAGCTTGCAGCACAACAGGTCTCATAGGGTTAGTAGGAACCTTAGGAACATAGCCCGGCCTAGGGTACAAGAAGGCCTTGGCCATGCCGGGCGCGAATTCCAAGCACGAGGGTGCCACCGAGAGAGCTTGTAGATCTCCTATTCTCTTTTGAGAAGATAGTCTTTAAAGTAAGAAACTTCTCGGAAACTCCCTCGAGTGGCTCAAAGGGAGCCTCGGAAAGACCCCGAAGGACCACATAGAGGTCCCAGGCCGGCACCCTGGTGCGTACTGCAGGTCTCAACCTCAAAGTGCCACGAAGGAAACGAGTAACCAGAGGGTGTCGCCCCAAAGAAACACCATCCAAAGGAGTGTGGAAAGCACCTAAGGCCGCCACATACACCTTTAGTGTGGAGGGCGCTAACCCAGCGGAGAATCTCTCCTGCAGAAACTCCAGCACTGCGCTCGCAGGGCAGATAACTGGATCCCACAGGCGATCTCTGCACCATAAGGTGAAGAGTCTCCACTTCAGTGCGTACAGTTTCCTCGTGGAGGTAGCTCTAGAGTTTAGAATGGTCTCAACAACCTCAGTTGAGACACCAGAACTTATGAGCTGGGCCCCCTCAGAGGCCAAGCCCACAGTCTCCACAACTCTGGGCGAGGGTGTATGAAGACGCCGCCCGCCTGAGAGAGAAGGTCCCTCCTGATCGGAATCTCCAGGGGAGAGCCGCCGAGGAGAGACACAATGTCCGAGAACCATACTCGGCCTGGCCAGAACGGGGCTACTAGCAGTAGACGGGCCCCGTCCCGGCGCACTCTCTCTAGAACTCCCGGAAGCAGAGCAATCAGGGGAAAAGCGTACAGGGGCAGCCTCGGCCACTCCTGTACCATAGCGTCCAGTCCAAGAGGAGCTGGAGGTGCTAGGGAGAACCACAGAGGACAATGCATATTCTCGTGAGTGGCGAGCAGGTCCACTTGAGCCCTGCCAAATCTCTCCCAAAGGAGCTCCACCACCTCGGTGTGGAGTCTCCACTCCCCGGGCCTTGGCCCCTGCCTCAACAGGATGTCTGCTTCCACATTCAACCGCCCAGGAATGAACATAGCCCTCACTGAGAGCAGTTTCCAGCTTGTATAGCTGACGAGACCTCAGACCCCCCTGATGGTTGACATAAGAGACCACCGATGTGCTGTCTGTGCGAACGAGCACATGATGGCCCCTGAGATCTGGCAGGAATGCTTCAGAGCCTGCAACACTGCCACCATTTCTAGACAATTTATGTGCCACGAATGATGGTGTTCCTGCCATAAGCCCTGGGCTGAGCGACCACTCATGGTCGCCCCCCAGCCCGGAGGAGGATTGGCGAAGAGGCTGACTCAGTTCTTGACTAACAACAATTACATTGACCCCTCTGTACAGAAAGGCGGAGTACCTGACGTCCCAGGTTGCATTGAACATAACAGCGTCATCTCCAAAATTATCGAGGACGCAAAGAGGAACCAGGGAGATCTAGCAGTCCTGTGGCTCGACCTGACCAAATGCTTATGGAACAGTGCCCCACAAGTTGATCAACCACACAATTAAAGCCTATCACATCCCCCAGAAGGTACAGCTGCTCCTCTGGAACTACTTCGGGTACTTCAAGATGCGCTTTACCTCTGGTAACTTGACCACTGACTGGCAAAGATTGGAGGTCGGAATCGTGACTGGATGTACCATCTCTGTGATTCTGTTTGTCGCAGTGATGAACCTCCTTGTCAAGTCAGTGGAGAAGCCCAGACGGGGAGCTGTGTTGTCGAGTGGAGTCCAACAGGTCCCAGTCAGGGCCTTTATGGACCACTTGACAATCACAGCAAGGTAAGTGCCAGAGGGTAGATAGGATGGAGTTCAAACCCTCAAAATCGAGAAGCTTGGTCCTGATGTCGGGCCGTGTAAATGGTAAATGGACTGCATTTATATAGCGCTTTTAACAGACCAATGGCCATCCAAAGCGCTTTACACATTGCCTCACATTCACCCATTCACTCACTCATTCACACACCGATGGCGGTGTCAGCCATGCAAGGTGCCATCCAGCTCGTCGGGAGCAGGCGGGGTTAGGTGTCTTGCTCATGGACACCTCGACACTTGGTCAGGTGGAACCGGGGATCGAACCACCAACCTTCCGGTTTGCAGACAATCTACATGAACCACTGAGCCACTGCCGCCCGTGTCCAGGACAGCTTCCGGTTTAAGATCGGTGAAGATACCATCCCAACAGTCACTGAGAAGCCGGTAAAGAGCTTAGGGAGGTGGTACAGAGCTGACCTAACTGACAAAGCAACTGTGAAGGAGATGCTCAAACAAGCAGAAGAATGGCTGAATGCCCTGGAGAGGAGTGGCCTGCTCGGAAAATACAAAGTATGGGGCTATCAGCACGGTATCCTTCAAAGGCTCCTGTGGCCAATGCTTGTATACGAGGTCCCCTTGACAACAGTAGAGGCTTTGGAGAGGAGAATCAACAACTTTCTCAGGAGGTGGCGGTCTGTCCCTAAAAGCTTTTGCTCTATAGGGCTATACAGCACTGGGAGCATACTGCAATTGCCAATTACATCAGTCGTGGAGGAATTTAAGACAGGATGAAAGTGGAAGGCCAGCGGAGCTCTGAGGGAAGCGGAGGAGCGCTTGCAACATGCAGACATCATGGGCACAGTGAATCAGGGGAGGCTGCGCCTTGGAGTCATCACCGGAACAAGCTGGAAGGAGACAAGGGCAAAGGACCGGAAAGGGATGGTGCAGGAAGAAATTCGAGCTGTGGAGGAAGAGAGTAGACAAGCCAGGGCAGTAGCCATGAAACAGCAAGGCAGCTGGACCTGGTGGGAAAGTGTCAGAGGAAGATCTCTCAGTTAGAAGGACATCTGGAACATGGAGGGGCACCGGATAAAGTTCCTCCTTAGTTCCATGTACAATGTGCTGCCAACACCAACAAATCTCCAAAGATGGAGGCTGACAGAGGATCCCTCCTGTATGCAGTGCAAGAGACCCGCAAACCTGGAGCACATTCTGTCATCCTGTCAGGCAGGCCTGACTGAAGGGAGGTTCAGGTGGCGCCATGACCAGGTGCTAGTGCATCTGGCCAATGGACTAGAAAAGGAGAGGAAATGGAAAAGATCCAAGGCCCAAGACAAAGGCCCCCGCTTCATTGGCTTCCTCAGGCCTGGGCAGAAGGCAGTCAACGAGGACAGATGTTTAGGGATCTTTGATACGGCAGAGGACTGGGAGATTAGAGTTGATCTTGGAAGGCAACTCAAGTTTCCAGAGAAGATTGCCGTCAGCAGCCTCCAACCAGATATCGTGCTTTGGTCCCAAGCAACAAGGCAGGTAGTCCTAATTGAGCTGACGGTACCCTGGGAGGAAAGGATTGAGAAGGCACATGAACATAAGCTAGGAAAGTATCAGTCTCTCATCTCTGAGAGCCAGCAGAGGGGTTGGAGGTCCTGGAATCTACCAGTGGAGGTGGGTTGCAAGGGGTTCCCGGGAAAGTCACTTTGGAGAACATTGGGGATGCTTGGGGTTAGAGGAGCAACCTGAAAGAACCTGGTGAACAATATAGCAAAGCAGGCAGAGACAGCATCCAGATGGCTGTGGGTAAAGAGTAGCGAGCGATGTGGGCGGCAGTCAGAGCTGAGTTGTGAAGTACTGAATGGCAGAGGGAGCAGTTCCAGGACGCTGGTTCTGCTGTCAAGCCCCATTGAGGTGTCGTGGGCTAGTTGACGAACACCGGTGAGGTGGGATGCCCACTTGAAAACCCAGTGAAGTCTGGTCTGAATCATTCAGCTCTGTCACCATATTAAGACATCTGAGGGGAGCGACTTTAATGCTAGCCACCCACATAAAGAGCAGGACGTAACTCCTGCCAAGTGTGGTGGCTACGATATACCCTATCATTTAGATATATATTATTTTATATTTGTTGTTTGTATTAGTACTGTTTCTCTAACTCAGTAACTGGTCAAGAATAGTGCTATAGCAACACTAGAGTCGTAGGTTTGATTCTCACGGAACTTAAGCATTAAAATTTATGACTGTATATGAATGTACTGTACTTTGCTTTTAAGCATTTGTCAAATTAATAAACATTAACTCATTGTGATTAATACCAACAACTTAAATTTAGAAACCTGGAAAAATATACACGTGCTAGTCCATGTGAACATATTCCCAGTTATCTTTACAAAAAAAAAATGTCTAGAGCATATGCTGTAAAATATGATCTGTCCTTGAACAGAAATTTTATTGCAACTATTGAATAAAATGAGCAAGACATCAAGATTAAGTGAATCAGCAGTATAAAATAAAAACATCTACAAAGCTGTGTGAGTTTAAGTATATTTATAAGCCTGCAAAGACCAATTAGACTACAAGAGATGATTATAAATGATAGGTGAGAATAATGATCCTCTAATTGTGATAGTGGTATTTTTTTGGCAATGCTTGGGTTTTTTCTTTATAGATGGGTGCAACTTTTGCAAAGTTTAAAAAGTTAGTTCACCCAAAAATAAAAATGTTGTCATAATTTACTTACCCTGGTGTAATTCCAAAACCATAATACTTTCGTTAATAGTCTGAACACAAATGAAGATCTTTTTTATCTGTAAGATTTCTATCCGTCCATTGACAGTTAACATAATCCATATAAATCAAGTTTCGTTTTGGAGCATCAAAGTGGTAGTTGTCTAGACAATCAATGGAAGGACAGGAATCTTAGATTTTAAAGGGCACCTTTTATGCAAAATTCACTTTTATAAGGTGTTTGAACATAAATGTGTGTTGGCAGTGTGTGTACACAACCACCCTATAATGGTAAAAATCCTTTATTTTAATCCCCATAAATCATAAGCAGTGTTTCAGAAAAAGCAGTTTTCAGATTCCTGCAGTGTGACGTCGCACAGCAGAGGCCCTGCCCACATGTGTTGATGGACACTGACATACTAGAACAGACCCCTCCCTCAGAGAGCTGTAGCTGAGCTGTTCACAGTCTGTCATATTTATCTCCTCACCAGTGTTTTTATTAAAGATACTAAAGTTCAGTCAGTCAAGAGCAGTGAGTGAATTTCTGTTTATCTTTTGTTGTTTGATTTATATTAACAGCAGATAGAGCAGCAGGTACTGTATTATACTGCTTTCACTTTAGTAAAGTTAGACAGACAGATCTAATATACACACGAGATTTCTGTAACATGCTGCATACGTGCACAGACACAACCAACTGTTTTCATGTGAACTTTTTGTGTGTTTCTGATTTAACCTTGTGAGCATTTGACAGTTTAATCTCAAGAACACACACAAGAGAACTAGTCTTGTTTAATAGACTACTCACGGATGTGCTGACATCCAGATTTGTGCACATGCGATAGCAGCTTGTGTGTGTGTTTAAGTTGAAAGCGATAAGGCTTTAAAACGCATGCAGATGATAATATTTCATGATGATGAAGAACTGCAATGTCAAATGAACTTGTCTGCAATAGAGATGATCATTAAAACAAACAGATATCATGTTCAGTGTTGGGGGTAACGAGTTACAAATTAACGGATTACAGTAACGATATTACTTTTTTGGGTAACAAAAGTAACGCATTACACTAAAAAAATTGGTAACTACACTAGTTTACTAGACTATAGGAACGCGCTTTCCTGCGTTACTAAAGCCGTGTTTGCCTGTGTGTGAAGATCTGTTTAAGTGCTGCTTGCACCGTTGCCAGAGCAGTGTTTCCCAACCAAGGTGCAGTCTGACAAGAGCAGGGGTGCCGTGTAAAAGTCCTCTACAAAGTAGCTCTTTGTAAACTTTGTTAAATGCATGTGAGAGTTGCAATATGTTTGAATGTGACCAGTCATTTTCGCCATCATCACCTGTGTGTAATGCCAGAAGACGCGAATGAGAACTCGCGCTTTGAGATTTGTCTCCGGCAGCGCACACACGTCTCACAGCAAGCACATTTTGAGTTCTCTTACAAGTCTTGCTCTTGGACGGACAAACTCACAAAAAAAAGTATGTCAACATGCCCATCTAGATGAGTATCCTAGGAGACATAGTTTTATATGCCGATATAAGTGAACTGTTTACAGTCGAGAAAGACGACGCATATCCTTGCATTAGGTCTTAAAGGGGCAGTAGCCTTTACTGGGGTCTGTTAAATGTCAAACAACAAAAGACAAGGACGTTACTCACTACTCTTGATTGAATAGCGTTTGTAAGTTTAATAGGATTAATCTTTAATTTATACAGTCAAATATGCAACACACAAGTTTCAAAACACAGGCTTTGGGAAACATAAGAACAAAACTCTTCTCCAGAGAACAAAACCAGATTTTTATTAGATTAATGGCAAAAAACATGAAGAGGTCAATGAAAAATATAAAAATAAAGATAATTTTATGGTTTTAACGGTCACCGTTTTGAAAATGTCCTTTCACATATGTTAAGATAGGGGTGTAACGGTACAGATTTCTCACGGTTTGGTTTGTATCACAGTTTCGGTACGGTTTGGTATTTGCTATATTCAGGGAAAAAAGGACTATTGTCAAAGAAAAATAAAGAAAATAATAAGAACAAATAATTAAAATACAAGCAGGAGCACAAATAAATACTATTGAACAAAGATACTAATAAAATAAACAATGATCTTCAGGTTTTTCAGGTAGGTCTAACATTAGTTTTGTTCTTATGTTTCCCAAAGCCTGTGTTTTGAAACTTGTGTGTTGTCCCCATTTTAAAATGACCCCACCATAGCCTCCTTTATCCTGTTGTTTGTACATTTTACAGTGAGGCATATTTCTTTGTGCAAAAAGGGATATTGTTCTTTCATATGGTTTTACATGCCATCTTATATACAGTGATTATAGGGCTATGATGTTTGTCCATATATCTACACGGTAAATTAAGAAATTGGACAATAAAGTAATAAGTAGTGAAGTTACTTTTCAAATACAGTAACTAGTAAAGTAATCTCATTACAATTTACAGATGTAACTTGTAACTAATTACTTTTTTGAGTAACTACCCCAACACTGATCATGTTTCATTCGCGTGTTTACTGCTGTGAATGAACTGAGAACAAGATGTGTGGGCTTCGCCATTAAAGGAGCCACACACATAACAGCTAATTTTTCTTCAACCCCAAAATTGCCCTTTTCAAAAAGGTATATTAAATGATCTGTTAGGAATTTTGATCTGAAACTTCACAGGCACACTCTGGGGACACCTGAGACTTATATTACATCTTGTAAAAAGGGGCATAATAGTTGTCCTTTAATGAAAGTCTTACGGGTTCGGAATGACATGACAGACAGAAGTTTAATTTTTGGGTGAACTAACCCTTTAATAGTAGGCAAAGGTTCACTGTGATAAACTGAGGGGTAGTTATGCCACTTATTCAGGGTCTGGGCAGCTTCCTTTTAGAGCATAGGGCAGCATATTCAGTCATGTTTCACTGGCAATTGCAAAATGTATTCCTCCATGATTTGACTTGTTTTCTCTCTCTGAGTAACAGGAATATTGAATTAGTCCTACTGTATTCAACCGATTTGTGTTCCTCAAGTATTTTAAGCATATTTGTTTATTAACTCACTATGTTCTATTTTGGGTAAATGAAAGTTATATTGCAGCCATTTGCTAAAATCATTTAAATCATTTATTCTTATTAAAATTCAGACAGTTCTCACCATGCTTCTAGTTACACAAATGACTTAAGACCTTAGATGCACTTAACAATAGCTGGCAAGTTTTAAATCAGAATTCGGAAACACATATTTAAAAGAATCAATGATAACACTCTTCTTTGAAATCCTCTACTTCTGCTGTTGCCTTCAAGTGAGAAGACATTGCTGTATGTTTTTTTTCATCGGTTTTGTAAGTCAGTCAATAAGGAATCTCAGGTCTCCTGTCTATAGAGTTGGAATTAAATCCATCCTTATGCTTTAAGCTATTCACATTATGTGTGTTTATAGTTAAAAATTCTACAGTACCAGCTAGAAAGCATTTTAATGATTTTTTTTGGAAATATCCATGTGGGATGTAAGTATTCTCCAAACATATTCCTCCAAAAAGCATATTTTCAGAAGAGATGGCAGTACATTTATAAGCTCTTAAATGGGTGGACATTTGCATGATTTGCAATGATTTTTCTGTCCCCAGCAGAGCCTATTTGGAGGGTCTCCATCTGAGCTTTTTTTTTAAAGATTCTATTTATAAATGGCAGCTTGTCTCAGAAGAAGAAGAAAAACAAACAAAAAAAACGTTATTGACTGTGACTTCTGTGTGGTATTCTTTCTCTTGTACAGTACTTGTCGCAAAGCTCACCAGTATATGACAACCACCTTAACTGATAAACAAAGAAGCTGGGCGAGGAAAGAAAGCTGAATCTAGAAGCTGTCTAGGGAGATGGGGGTGGAGGTGGTAGAGATGAAGGCGAAGGGGGGAGGTACTGTATGGAAAAGACAAAAGAGTTTAATCCATGTCTATTGCAAATGATTTCAGTGCTGTAGTTTATTTTATCCAGTGTAGATTTATTGTTTTATTTGTATACAAATTTGTAATTTGTAATCCACAGACCACAATACAGTGAACAAGAACAGTACAGTGACAAGATTTGTGTCTTACAACATCAAGAGAATCAGACTCCCAGACTACCTAAGCAGGCTGTACAACTCTTTGTCTAGGATTTTGTTATCTCTAGACTAGACTATGGTATGCCATTTTAATCTGCTTTGCTGCATGTAGACATTAATGTGATCGCAAGTTCTTCAACATGAGTGGGCTACTTACGCTACTCTCTTTGTCTTGCTTCACTAACTGCTAGTGGCTCAAGTTCAAGGCACAGGTGCTTGCATTAAAGCTTGGTACATACTCTGCAAGAACAAAGAAATCTGTTCGTTTTCTCGAGGTGGCAAGACGAAGAAAAAAGTTTGTTCTGGCCAGTACATTCCATAGTTCACGAGAAAAGCAGGTGCCGAACATCTCCGTTTCTCTGCATTAACCCCGCCCACTTTAAATTGCTGACCAATTACACAATAGTTCTTGGACAGCCACAAGAAAAAAAGTTCAAGCTGCGAGAACTCCCAAACCAGGGCTGCTAGAACAAAATGACGTCATTTTGTTCTCGCAGCCCTGTGAGCGAGAACTTTTTTCTCTGTTCTTGTGGAGTATGTAACAGCCTAAAGACCATCCATTCGCTCTGTACCCTCCTACCTCCCCTCACTTGCAAATCTACATTTGAAGTCTGCAGTCAGTGAGTGAGTGGTGCCTCAATATGTTACTAAAACAAATGACTCCCCAAAACTTTTATATTCAAAGTATTTTTTTTAATCCAGCTCCCGCAAGACTCTATTCCAAACCTGCCCGTTCCTGCTGAGCATTACTCATTGTACACCCGCCCTCTGCTTACATTGATTTTTTCCCCCCTGGCCACTCCCGCTTTATTTAGATCCGAAGTCTGACTACAATGTGTCCACATTTTGATCTGTCATTGTTCTAATGGACCACCTGCTTAGCCTGCATTTAGGACTGGTTTATTTAACGCATGTGCTGCTGTGTGCATGCATTATGCTTTATGATGCTATACACTGTGTTAACAAATATGTACAAATAAAAAAATAATAGGCTACTGTCAGGCTGCTCATTTCCACTAGTTTTCATCGTCAATTAACTCTAATCCTGCACCGCAAGAAATCTAATTGTGTCCCATGGGAATGCAGACCTACAACTTAAATCTCATTTTGTGGTATCTTTAGACACATTGTGCCAGGTATGAAATCACTGACACTGTCTGTGTATCACAATCGCAAAAAATTGATTTGAAAGCTCAAGCACAAGGAAAGGATAGACTATTTTTTGTAATACTTTTATTGTGCTCTTTGGAGCTTGGCAGCATAAAAAAACTGTTCAGTTCCTTGCATTTAAAACAGAGGCTTTGACATATACCTAAGAACTTATTTTGTATTCCACAGAAGAAAATAATAATGCATGGCTGAAACAACTCGAGGTTAAGTAAATTATGAAAAAAAGGGGGTGAATTATTCCTTTAATTTTGATGTACTAATAAAACCTGGCACATCATCTTGATAAGAAACTCTTTCCACCCCTCCATCCCTGTCTGGTCTTTCTCATTCACATTTGCTTTCTCCTTCTCTCTTTGCCTCAATCCAGACCCTCCCTCTCCCCATTTTCTCTCTCTCTTTTTCTCCCTCACACATACATACTCGCACACACACTGCCTCCTTTCACTCTCACTCTTCCAGTCTGCAGTTCAACATGTTGCCTGAGCGATGCTGCGCTCCACAATGGAAGCCATCCTGCCGGTGTACCGGTCGCGCACCACAGCCCGAGCGTCAGTGCTCCATCTGAAGGACCTGTGTGAGGAGGAGTGTGACCCTCACAAACCCCAGCCACCGTCCGACAGAGGGGAACACCACTGCAGCTCTATGTGGAGGGAGGCCATGCGTAAGCAGAGCTACTTGCTGGAGAGGAGCTCTCTGACAGGAGGAGATGTAAAAGGAGGAGGTGTGCGTGGCCGGAGACAGAGGTCCCCAGACTGGCTGTATGACTCGTACTATCTCATGAGCCAGCAGCATCCCCTTATTGTTTTTCTGCTCCTCATTGTGATGGGTGCCTGCCTGGCTCTGTTGGCTGTCTTCTTCGCCTCTGGGCTGGTGAGTGTTTGGAGACTGGGGGGAAGGTGACTGGGGAAAGGGCAGAACATTGATGAGAAACAGTGTTTAGGTTGATTTGAGGGAGAGAGCTCTTTTGCTACTGTACTGAGCAAGTGACCCAAGATTATATAACGTATATTTTGCTTATTTCTTTAAGGCTTTTTAAAACAGTTAACAGTACTTCTACAAGCTCACACCTGGAATTTTTTGTACCATGTGTCAGAAAATACATTTCCTGTGCCCAAAAACATAACACTTTAGAGGAAGTTCCAGCCAATCAGCTCTGTTTGTACTGATTGCAGGAACCATATGTCTCTGTTTACCTTATGCAGTATGTAATCTCTCTTCAAAGCATCATTTCTGTGATTCATGTGACAGTCATAAAGAAGCAGCAGGGAGTAATCAATGTTTGGAAGGAAAGGGAATATGTTTGGAAAATCATGGGTCATGGGTAATTCAGCAGGACAGATTAAGTTGAAACTATTAACCTGTCAACAGTAAACTGTATGCATGTTTGACTCATTCAGTATAGCTCAGCTGTAAGAAAATGGAAATCCCTGTGAATTCTAACCTATTTTTTAATATTATTCTCTATAATGCAACCAGTGATTTGTTAACCATTACCTGTGCAATTTGTAGTATATGGAAAACATAAGAAAACAAAAAACAAAAGAAAAAATAAATCTAATATGTACGTTTATGCATAGAGCATAGTGCTACCTTATTTTTGTAAAATTAGGTTTTATTCACAGGCAGATGTTTGAGCTTTGTACTAATACCTCATAATATCAACACTGATTAATGTAAAGTTTTTAAAAAAAATTTATATATGAGTCTCTGTGTGCCACTTGTAGATGAAGCAGAAAGGGATCATGGAACCGAGGAGAAATAGCAGCTGTAGTGTTTCAGGATGTCTGAATCAGAGTTTTGTACATATATTGCTTGCTTACATGCTAAGACAGTTTACACAGGTTTTCCCAGAAGTTCTGAGGTATTTCCTTCACCATTTGACGGCCTGACCTAAAAGCAGAATTCATGTGGACAGGATACATGAGTTGCATGAGTTGTCCAAAAATTCAGTGTGTCAGTAAGGCCAATCATATTTTAAATATCTGGAATCTACAGGAAAATATAAGTGTATATATTTCACCCAAATCGGCTCTAATGCATTAGGGAGATCAGGGTGTGAAAAAGTAAGCAACGTTTCACAGTATGATATGTGCAGATACTCACTCTCAGTGTGTGCGCTACTTTCTTTCTTGTCTTTTGACTGCCTGACCTAAATCTCACATCATAGTGGCTGATGAGCCCGCCTTGGGATGCCGCAATGCTCTTTGCGACTCCCATGGTTGCACACATCACATTGATTGTGAAAAAAGCCTTGGAGCGCGATTGTATTCTCAGGGCATTTTTTAAAATAATTGTACTCTGAAATCCTGACGTTTTGCTCCCCCCATGACCTGTTTTCACTCAGCCTCACACATCCGATAAGTGGCCGCAGGGCTAACGTTCCCCCTACATGCTTTGTGGCATTTAGTAGAAGATTGTGCTTGTGGGTTTTAGCAATTGCAGGCTTGTTCTGTATCCGCTATGATAAAATAGATAGGATATTGCCCAATACCTCCAATTTTCATCAGGGTTTCCATTTCTTATGCATTTCTGAAAGCTGGTCGGCATCAATTATGCATGAGTCTCAGGCAGTTTTCCCATGCTATTAGTGGTTTTGTGTGTTCTGGCTATGAGTTCTTCAATGCTGGATTTGGCGGCAACAGTGGGGCTTATAGAAAAGAGAAGCAAATGTTGACGCTGTAAAAAAGCCAGATGAGACACCATCAAAATCACACCATGTCACTATAGCCTGACACTGTGACTTTTAACAGTGATAATTTTAGAGGAGTGTCAATATAGTGGTGACAGCAGAGGTTTAGTGTTGCTCCTAAGTGAGAAAATAATTGCAGAAAATGCTGCTGATAATCAGGCTGTTTCTTGCTGTCTTACTTTGTGGCTGTAATTATAATGCAATGGGGTGACAAGCCTTTTCACAGACATCCTGGGCTCTTTAAACACTGAAACCACAATAAGCTAGTGATTAGAGCTTGAATCCATTTAGATGTCCCTGTTTGGAGTTTCCTGTGTATTGCTGTCTCATTTTGAGAATGTTGAGTTACATTTTGGTGTGCTATAGCCAATAGTGCTGTTCCAAAACCCAAGCTTCTGGAGGGATCTTGTATGGCATCTTCATCTACACACACTGTTTGTTCCAAATTGTAGGCAACTTAATTATGCTGCCACCTTGTTTTAGTCAGACAGCAAGACAGCACCACATATATCCTAGAATCACAGAATTCATTGCAACAAGATACATACGAAAGGAATTCAAAAATATATAAATATTTACTTTTTGTTTTGTTTTTTTACTGTACCAGAAAACAAAGTCAGTAATAGTGCCCATGCAAAGGAAGTTTACAAAGCAAATAAAACATATATATAGTCTAAAGCAGCACTAAAGTAATTTAGTGGGTATAAAAGCTAAGCTTTCTATAAAAATGAATGAATGAATGAATGAATGAATGAATGAATGAATGAATGAATGAATGAATGAATGAATGAGGTATTTATATAGTGCATTTCACTCTGTAGCCAAAGACCAACTGGGAAAACCAGGTAGCTGCTGGAAGAGGTGTTAGTGAGGCCAGCAGGGGGTGCTCACCCTGTGGTCTGTGTGGGTCCAAACACCCAAGTATAGTGATGGGGACACTGTACTGTAACAAGCACCGTCCTTCAGATGAGATGTTAAACTGAGGTCCTGACTCTTCATGGTCATTAAAAATCCCATGGCACTTCTCGGTGTCCTTGACAAATTCCCTCCATTGGCTCTTACTAATCATGGCCTCCTAATAATCCCCATCTACTGAATTGGCTCTATCACCCACTCTCCTCTCACCTATCCCTGGTGTGTGGTGAGCGCACTGGCGCTGTTGTACTGTGGCTGCTGTCGCATCATCCAAGTGGATGCTGCACACTGGTGGTGGTTGAGGAGAGACTCCTGACATGAGTGTAAAGTGCTTTGGGTATACAGTAGTACATTGAAAGTGCTATATAAATGCCTCATTCATTCATTCATTCATTCATTCATTCATTCATTCATTCATTCATTCATTCATTCATTCATTCATTCATTCATTCATTCATTCATTCATTCATTCATTCATTCATTCATTCATTCATTCATTCATTCATTCATTCATTCATTCATTCATTCATTCATTCATTCATTCATTCATTCATTCATTTCCTATGTACTGTTGTACACCCAAAGCGCTTAGCAATCATGTCAGGGGTCTCTCCTTACCCACAAACAGTGTGCAGCATCCACTTGGATGATATAGGTGGAGAGGAGAGAGTGATAGAGCCAATTCAGTTGATTTGGATTATTAGGAGGCCGTGATTGATAAGGGCCAATGCAGGAAATGTGGCCAGGACACCAGGGGTTACAACCCTATTATTTTTACGGGAAGTGCCATGGGATTTTTAATCACCACAGATTAACATCTCATCCAAAGGATGGTGCTTGTTACAGTACAGTGTCCCCATCACTATACTGGGGTGTTAGGAGCCACCCCCTGCTAACCTCACTAACACTTCTTCCAGCAACCTGGTTTTCCAAGGAGGTCTCCCATCCAGGTACTGACCAGGCTCAACCCTGCTTAGTTTTAGTGGCAACCAGACTTGGGCTACAGGGTGATATGGCTAAAAGGGAGAAATATCTTTTTTTGTTTGTTTTGTTTTGTTCTAACCTGCCAGTCTAAGCAGGTGATCTCATTAGTAATCATATTTATTTTATTTACAATGTGGTCTAGCACTTTTTACAGTCAAACCAAAATTTATTCAGACAGCTTCAACATTTTCTCACATTATCACAGTTTATTTACTATATTTACTATTTACTATATACCCCATATCTAAACATACACTTTGTATATGAAAAACATTAGAGATGTACAAATGTTTTATAATTATTTTTATAACATAAATTGCTCTCTGGATTGAATGATGAACCAATCTTTATTGCATCTGATGTAACAGACTGCAAATCTTCTTTAAGACTGCACTTCTTTTAGATTGTGGATTGTCTTAACGGAATTGTCAGTGGAGTTGCATTAAAGGTCTTACTGTTTTAATTTCTATATCCAGAAAAATGTAAATAATAATAATAATTAAAGCTGCAAGCAGCATTTATCGGGGTTCAAGCATTTAAGGCCTTTAAGCATTTAAGGCCTTTTGAATTTAAGGCCTTTAAACAGTACATCATTAAAATTGAGAGCTCAGGTGAAATTAAGTGATGAACTGACTAAATGTGATTTTAAATGTTATAATGGTGAATTTATAATGTCTAAATGTGAATTATAGAACATAATTAGTGAGCAGTATGACAAAATCACTATTTTAACCAGCAGGTGGCAGTAGTGGATCAGTAATTGGCTTGCTTTCATTCTTAAAGTGTTTGTTTTTGGTTTCAAAGTACATTTTCCATCTTAAGTCTATTAAACGTGCTTACACACACATGCTCTGTTACTGTCATTTTTTATCCTGTAGAAACGTTTTGCATTTATATTCAAATTACATGCTGTTATCCCTTTACAGTTACTACTCTCCTAAAATACTTGAATGTTGACATTTAAAACAAAATTTAGCATCAACCTGCAGATATTTCAGCTAATTTGATGGTTTTGCTCAGGATATTAATTTTCTCCCTCTGAAATGCGTTCTCTTGGTTTGCTCTCCTGCTCATTCAGTGAAGTTTAACACAGACTGTCAGGATGCGCTTTCATGCAAAATGGAACTACTCATGTGAATTAGTAGCATTTACAGATGAAGATACAACTACTGTTCTCCATGTGGATTAGTAGATATAATGTCAAATTTACGTTTTGCACTGAGGACAAAGATGCTTTGCGTACAGAGAGCAGGCCTGACTAATCAATAATAAGAATCGTTAATGATGTTTAGTATGGGCCAATTAAATCAGAAGAAAGAAACGGCTACTGGAGGGAGATAAAGAAGCCACAGGTGAGTGAAAAGTCAGCCATTTTGTTCTGGTTCAGATTGAAGATTACATAAACTTTAATAGAAAGTGTTCTCTTTTAAATTGTTTCAATCAAATAAAATCACAGGTTTGAAAAATAAATTCATGGGGTCATAAATTAAAACATCTGTCAATTCTTCTGTTGCTTTTCTAGGACAAGATTTCAACATTTTAACAGCTCTCAATTTACTTTGATGGGGTTTCACACTTTTCACACAATGTGTAAAGTAGATTATCAAAAAAATAAAATAAAAAGACTGTCTACAACAAACCTTCAAACTAAATATAATATTCAATATTCAATAATATAATATTCAATATTCAATAATATAATATTCAATATAACCCAAATGTAAAATTAAATGAAAGTAATTAAAGCTGCAGTCCGTGACTTTTTTTGTGTTCAAGATTTACAAATATATATGATAATGATATAATGAAAATGTACAACATAAATCCATTTTCCAAACCATGTTCTTGTCTTACCCTGATTTCATTATGGTAAACTTATAATAATAAGTGTTTATATTGGGACTATTTCAGAGAGGACTGTCGAGGAGCACAGTCCCTGTGTAGCTTTAAATATTTGATTTGACAAAACATAGCATATAATTAAAAACTCCTGCCAATAAATCCCTTTTCTATCAAAGAGTAAACAGCACATGTAACAATATGAATTGGAAATACAGAAACAAATGAATTGACTCGGTTGAACAAAGTCCATCCATTATTATAAGTCCATCAGAATGCACAAAACTGTAGGATGGCCACTGGTGAAAGATTGCTTCTCTGCTTTGTTTTAAAATAAATATTTCTGTCTAGAGTTCCTAATATCCTGTAATGTCGACTTTTATTTAGTAGTACTAGTCATAATTTCAACAACAGACAAACATTAAAGGGATGTTTTTCATTACTGTACTAGAGTAAAACTATTGTAAAACAATGTACTGCAACGTATAGATGATTGGAAATATGGAATGGTTAACCATCAGATATTACATATTTTAAGTTAAAATAAAAAAAAGTTTTTAAGGAGCATTCAATTGTACAATATATAGTTATATATAGTTATATAGTTAATTGTTGATTTTGATATTTGGAATGAATTTTGGGTTTGTATGTTTCACTAACTTTTTATAGTAGTGGATTTACTGTAGTTTTGTAGTTTTTACTTGTTGGGACTTCAGTAAGAGTAGCCACTGCCTAGGTACTGGCTAATGGGGATTCAAATAAAGAAATAAACTTGGATTATAGATGAAAAAAATACTTTTTACAGCCAATTTACAAAGGAAAAAGCAGTTAAAGAACCACGCCTTGCTCAATCTACACCACTTTTTGTAAGTGTCCTCACAGTGTGTCCATACATGTGTTTCAAATTTGTTATAAATATTTCATTTTGAAGTTCTAGACCAGGGGTGTCACTGTCCTGAAGTTTACCTCCAGCTTGCCTCAATAGACACACTAGATAATTTTAAACAGGTGTGTTGAGACCGTGATGAGCTGTTGGAGGTGTGTTGAATTGGGGTTTGAGCTAAACTCTGCAGGACAGTGGCCCTCCAGGAGCAGGATTGGCTACACTAGTATAGACTGTTACAGTATATTTATGAGAGTATAAAAATGACCAATGGGCAACATTAGTTGAATTTCACTTCCTATCATAATTTTGAGATTTGGACATTATTGTTTAGCTATCGACCTATGTTATCAAATTTCCAGTGGTGGTTTTGTCTTGATCGGACTAACTGTTTCGAAGATAATCGCAAACGTTTTATAAGTGCTAAATGACACCATTACACAAACCATAAGGTTTGGTACTGTTGGACTCAGCAAGGATTCAAGAGTATAAGGACTCCTGTGAAAAACACTGGCTTGAAACTTCTTAGGCTACTTCAAAGCATTGTGCTGATGATGCAAACTGTTTTTTGAGATACCCCAAAGTTCTCATAGACTATCATGACACCCTGGACAAAGGCACTGCATGCCACTTATTAAAAGATTAATGGTTGGGTGCAGATATAGCCATTTCCATGACATCATTTCCTCTTACAGTGCCATCAAGTGGCCAATCATTGCAATTTTTTTCAAATGACTGAAATTTGAGCTCATACGACATGTGACCCGAGTTTTGCGAAAATATCTTGTTCCGCTCACAAGTTATAGTCATTTTAGTAAAAATGGCCTCAGACGCATTGAACATTTTGGTTCCCCTTAGCGACCATTAATCGGAAATATTTTTCATAATTATTAATAGTATTTCTCCAAAGAACATTTCTACAGTGGTTAGGTTCCGATCAGGGAAAAAATGTCGGAGTAGTTCGCAAAAGTAGGTTTTTCAAAAAACCTAAAATATCTTGAAATTGGCGCCTGAAGGGCGAGCCAATCCAAGGAATGCGTTTTGTCCGTCTTGAGCCAGGGATTCCAACAATATAAGACACTTGAGCCCACGCCTAACAGTTCAGGAGTTATGAGCCGCTTCATACTTTTGCTCGCTGTAGCGCCCCCGTCAGGCCGATCGGGGCGTGCCTTGCTGACGCTGGTAGTCGGTGTGAGTACTACCAACCCTGATAGTTTCAAGTCTCTACCACTTACGGTTTGGTCTGCCCGATCAGTTTTAGATGTAGAATGATGCATCATGGGAAAATTAGCAATTACTATAGGGTTTCGGAACTTCGTGCTTGAACCCCTAATAGAAAGGGCATAAAAAGAGCCTAAAAAAGCCTATAAAAAAAAACTATAGGATCTCGGAACTTGATTTTCGGGCCGCTGGCTTTATCAAAAAACTTTATCAAGCATTCTGACATGCACATTGGAGGGGAAAAAGTCAGATTTTCGATTTTTCAGCTCATTTATTGTGGAAATGGGGTGTTTTTTTTAACCTTTTAAACTGTAAAACCTCTACCGACGGCCCGATCTCCGTAAACGTTTGCACGCTTCTGTAGAATAATATGACGCACATGCTCAGCTAATTTGGTGAAGTTTTGCGCAGAGCAGGCCATGTTTCAGTCACTTAAAGGTCATTTTGCATGGAATGATATAGAGGGTTTTTTTTTCCACCTTTATAAGAGTTAAACCACCATTCATGGCCCAAAGTCCATCAAAGTTTGCAAGCTCCATAAGGACGATGTGACGCATGTGCACACCCGACTTGGCGAAGTTGTATGCAAATCAGGCAGGAAGAGGGCCGCTTTCAGCCATTGAATGGGATTTTCCATAGCAATGCATCATTTTGACACCTTTTTAACTGTTATAGCGCCACCAAGTGGCCGGCCGCTGCGTCCTTTTTGACGTGACCACAGAATGAGCTCTTACATAGGCGAGCTGAGTTTGGTGCAGATATCTCGTTCTGTCGACGAGTTCTAGCCAATTAATTGAAAGTGGCTCCTCCCACTTCGGACGAACCCAAATTTACACTTTTTTTGATAATTATTGACATTCAGACTCCAGAGAATCTTGCTGCACTGGTTTGGTTCCGGTCGGGCCAAAAACCTAGGACTAGTTCGCAAAAGTAGGTTTTCGGAAAAAGCCAAAATAGCCTACATTTTTCCCAGGTGAGGAGCCAATCCGAGGCATGCGTTTTGTCCGTCTTGAGCCAGGGATTCCAACGATATACTTGAGACACTTGAGCCCACGCATAACGGTTCAGGAGTTATGAGCCGCTTCATACTTTTGCTCGCTGTAGCACCCCCGTCAGGCCGATCGGGGCGTGCCTTGCTGACGCTGGTATTCGGTGTGAGTACTACCAACCCTGACTTACGGTTTGGTCTGCCCGATCAGTTTTAGATGTAGAATGATGCATCATGGGAAAATTTGCAATTACAATAGGGTTTCAGCACTTCGTGCTTGAACCACTAATAATGGCTTGGCCAAACATAATCATACATAAAAATTACACAAAAAAAATTTGGCCTTCAAGGAGGTGTGCTAAAAAGTTACAGCTTTTACCATATAAAAAAACAAAAACCCTGCATTGCACATGGAATGTTCACATGTGTTGATGTATATATAAAACCAATGAACACCTATACTGCTAAAAGATAGATCAGTCACTGTTGTCTGCCAACTTACCAACCCAAATAAATGCTTTTAGCTGTAGTTCTGTTAAAATATTTGAGAGAATGTTATTAGACATGCACAAACCTAATTCTGTGTAGTTCGTAAGGTCTGTTATCTGGATAATCTAAAACAAACTTTAGTGCAGAACTCGTCACTGATAGTCTTTACAATTTAAATAACAGATGATTTTCATGCTAATAAGAGGAACAGGGTTTGATGTACTGTTGCATAAAAGGCAAGAAACGATTTTGTGACAAAATGCCTGACTTTACATAAGTCCTAACATATCAAAACAATCAGTGACCACTGATTAGAATGAACTACGTTACTTTCATCTTGCAGCAATACTGTCTGGTCCTTATCTTTTGGTAAAAGTCTGTTTCTGTTTGCAATGCTTGCATTGTATTGCATCTGGTTACAACATAACAACACACAGTGAAATGAACCTAACAAACAAAATAATGCTCTACTGAGACTTTCACATAGTTGAAAATAAACAACCACTTTCCTAACATTAAGATCCTTTGGAAGTTAATTTTATGTTTAGTTCAGTTATCCTGTTGTAGTAATTATTCTGTCTGTCCATGCGTGAGCAGGCCGGGCAAAATAGGCAATGATGAGTCTTGTGTAGATGTATTAATCTCTATTATGCATAAAAAATCCAGACATAGAAAATTAGTTGTTTTGGCAGCTGGATTAAATAATTAAAAACATTTTGAGTAACAATGTAGTTTTGAGTTTTCGGTTACATACGTAACTGAGACGTTCACTTTCGTTCAGTCTCTCCGAGTAACGTCAGTGACTGACGAATGGGGGTCCCAATATAATGACGCCACTCAGCTGTCTTCCAGTGCCCTGCGTAAGTATGAGTTCCCTGTCGTAAGACTAGTACGAACAAAGGACTCGCACTTAACACAGGAATACCAAGGTACACTGGGAAGCATATTCATGGAGGAAAATGCGCCAATACGCCTACCCGTAGGGAGGACTTAAAAATACACATATCACCCGCTGCGGGCTGCATATGGAGAAACTCTGGGGTACCAGCCGAAGATGTTATTTTAACCCCAGGGGTGGCAAGGCTTGCCAAGGGAAAGACACCTCCTCAAGGAGGCTTGCGGTGGAAATACACGTGTGGGGGTTGCCCGGAGGGGGAACCATGCACACGCAGGCACCTGGCCTGACATGAGGGTCTGGGCTCGAGAGGGCAGACTTACTGGTGTCTGCGTCGACAGTGCTGGAGGAGCTCAGGGCTTCGGGAAAGCATACCTGAGGAAATATCGCATGTATCTAGTCTGTGGAGTGGAATGGCGAGCAAGCGAAGACACCTGAGCCTAATACATTACCGGCCACTTGTAGAGGCAAGTATATAGTCGGATAAAGGCTCCACTCTGAGATTGTAGAATCTGGCGAATGTGTTTGGTGTCGCGCAGCCTGCAGCTCTGTAGATGACTGTTAGCGGAGCGCCATGTTATAGAGCCCAAAAGGAGGCCACTCCGGGTGGAGTGTGCCCTGACCCCAAGGGGACATGGACGCTGCTGGTAAGCCAAAACAATGGTGTCGACTATCCAGTGTGACAACCTTTGCTTTGAGAGAGCCTTTCCCTTCAGCTTCCCAGACAAAGAGCTGGTCTGAGTTCCTGAAACACTGCGTTCTACCTATGTAAGCGAGGAGGGCACGTACTGGACAGAGCAGTGCCAAGGCTGGGTCTGCCTCCTCCAAAGGCAGCGCTTGCAGGTTCACCACCTGGTCTCTAAACGGTGTGGTGGGAACCTTGGGCACATATCCAGGCCGGGGTCTCAGGATCACTTGAGAATTAGCCGTCAACCGAAAATGCCTGCAGGTCCCCTACCCTCTTGATGGAGGCCAAAGCGATCAGGAGCGCTGTCTTCATTGACAAGAACTTAAGATCAACTGACCGCAATGGCTTGAAGGGAGGCCTCTGCAGAGCATTTACAACTACTGCGTGGTCCCAAGAGGGCACGAGGGGAGCGCAAGGAGGATTTAGTCTCCTCGCTCACCTCAGGAACCTGATGAACAGGTCATGCTGACTTACCTTTTTTGTTCTCCAAGAGGTCATGAATTGCAGCCACATATACATTAAGGGTGGAAGGAGACAGCCTTTGTTCCAACCTTTCTTGGAGAAACGAGAGCACGGACCTGATCGGGCATTTCCAGGGGTCTTCTTGGCGAGAAGAGCACCAGGTGACAAAGAGGTTCCACTTCCATTCTGCCCTAGCGGAAGTGATGGTAACCACCATAGGTGGTAGGGTACTCAAACCTGTCACGTCCCATCCAGGAGCCACACGTGGAGGTTCCAAAGATTGGGACGTGGGTGCCATAGGGTGCCCCGTCTCTGAATAGGCCAGGGAGGGGCTGTTGCAAGGAGTAAGAGTTCAGGTGACCAGGTCCGGCCGTGCCAGTACAAGGCGGCCAGAAGGACCTGCTTCTTGTCCTCCCTGATCTTGCACAGTAGCTGTGCGAGAAGGCTCACTGGGGGGAACACATACTTGCGTAGGGTTGATTGCTGCAAATCAATTGGCTGGACAAGCACATTCAAAAAGGCGTTTCGCTGTCAACATCCTGAACGGAAGCCTTTGCAGGGATCGGTTCAGGACGTGCAGGTCCAGAATCGGTCGTAACCCACCGGTTTTCTTGGGTACAATGAAGTAGGGGCTGTAGAAGCTGGACTTCATTTAGGCTGGAGGGACAGGCTCGATCAAACCCTTCGCCAGTGTTGGCCCCCACCATGGTGTATCAGAGTCCCCGAACTGAATAACATAGCCGAGCCTGATGGTTTTCACAACCCAGTGGGACTGCACCAGCGGGTTCATTCGGACCACAGGCGTACCTAGGTGGGGCAGCGAAGCAGCGTTACCGGCCCAGACGTGGGATCCATATCCAAAAGTGTCGTTTTCGCACGATGCAGAGCGAGGTCCCTCGAAAGGGAATGTCTCGGATTACGTCTGTAACCCTTGTTCCCTTAGAAGGAGACGAGACACTGTGTCACGTTGCCATGCCTCTTCATGCCTGGGAGCGACTTGCTTCATCGCGAAAGCTAGCTCTGTTGTGTGCTGGCGTCCCTTGCTATGTCATGACGCAACAACAATCATGATTGGAATAGTTTCATTCATATTTCTGATGCGTTACGCCAAGAGAGTGTCCCAGGCAGTGTCTCAGGGAACAAGGGTTACAGATGCTATCCGAGATGATTTATTAACATTACAGCATGTTAGGCCATGTAAAATCACAGAGTGGGGTCAGTGCATGCTGAGGTGCACGGACCAGTACGTGCTTGCCCTGGAAACGGCCTTCTGAGGCGGCCCAGAGCGAGACATACTGCCAGTAACTACAGGCAATTGATATGCAAATGTAGTTGAGGCCCTGTCCACAGACCCGAAACTGCATGCCCGTTGTACGTGGCCCCCAACCGGTGGACAATGCATCCGTGCAAACCACAGAATACTTGGACACCTGTTCTAAGGGCACTCCCGCCCGTAGAAACGTAGGGTCCAACCACGGGTTGAAGGTTTGGCGACAGTACGGGGTAACTAGGACCCGGTAATTGCCGCTCTGCCACACCCATCCCGGGACGCGGCTGTGAAGCCGTGTTGCAATCTGAACGGCGTTACCGCGGCTGCAGATGCCATATGCCCCAGGAGCCTCTGAAAAGATTTCAGTGGGACTGCCGCCCTGCCCTTGAACGTATTCAAGCAGTTCAGCAACGACTGGACTCGTTCCTCTGTGAGGCGCGCAGTCCGGTTGACCGAATCCAGCTCCATACCGAGATAAGAGATCCTCTGTGTGGGACAGAGTTTGCTCTTCTCTCTGTTGACCCGAAGGCCCGACAGGCTGAGGTGACGGAGCACCAGGTCCCTATGTTCACACAACTGCTCCTGAGACTGGGTCTGTGTCGTGGGAGGATGGAAACATGAAAGTACGCGTCCTTCAGGTCGATCGTTGTTAACCAATCTTGGGGACGGATGCACTCGAAGATGTGTTTCTGCGTTAACATTCTGAACGGGAGCTTGTGTAGGGCCCGATTCAGAACACGCAGGTCCAAGATTGGTCTTAACCCACCGCAGTGGCGGCTGGTGAAGGAAAAAGTAGGGGAGGCTGAGGAAAAATTTGGTTTTAAAATTTTTATTTTAACAATTGAACAATTTCTGCTGTTTACTTATAACATGAACACCAAAGTAACGATTTAAAAACAAATCGCATCTAATGTAATTATTAAAGTATGAATTTAGAATGTCCTTGTAGATTTCAAATATTGTTCTTTCAAAGACAGAAAGATGTGCCAATTTGAGATTCATTGCAAACCAAGTTATACAAGGAGAACTTATAATTGCTGTAATTTGCGTCAATATTCAATAAACACAAAGAGGTAAATAGTCGCTGTTATTACATGAAGTAACCACTAGATGAAGAAGACTGTGCATTACCAATTGTAATGGTGGGCAAGTCAATAAAAAATGCTATATATTGTCTCCAGTGTTCACATCATAAATCGTTCAGCAAACCACCTCTAAGACAGACAACAACAAAACAAACATCAAAATCCTCCAAGCACTCAGCATCTCCTCTGCTCCTCCAGGGAGTCAACAGCATCTCCTCTGCTCCTCCAGAGACACAACAGCATCTCCTCTGCTCCTCCAGAGACACAACAGCATCTCCTCTGCTCCTCCAGAGACACAACAGCATCTCTGGAGGAGCAGAGGAGATGCTGAGTGCTTGGAGGAGCAGAGGAGATGCTGAGTGCTTGGAGGAGCAGAGGAGATGCCGAGTGCTTGGAGGAGCAGATGAGATGCTGAGTGCTTGGAGGGGCAGAGCAGATGCTGAGTGCTTGGAGGAGCAGATAAGATGCTGAGTGTTTGGAGGAGCAGATGAGATGCTGAGTGCCCGATGGAGAGAAGCAGATGAGATGATTATGCGGTCACTTGTAAAGAAATTTGGCTCTCCTTTCTTTCTGGGTTGCAAACCTATCAATAAATTTGTTGTTGAAGTTGGGCATGTCTTTCACAATCTTTTTCTCCATAGAAAGCATGGCAAGGGCATTAAGTCTTTCTTGAGACATTGTGCTCCTTAGGAACGTTTTGGTTCTTTTTAGAGTGGAGAAGCATCTTTCAGATTCTGCTGATATCATTGGAGTAGTGATAAGGATTTTCAGAAGATTAACAGTTTCTGAAAATGTGCACTGAAGGTTGTTCTCCATAAAAAACTGATACAAAGGTACTGCACCACTACACTTTTCAAACTCCGGGTTTTCATAGACCAAGGATAGTTCTGTCTATCCTTGTTCAGCATCGGATAGGCCTCCACGGTGGCATTCAATGCAGCACTTGGAAAGGTTTTAGCATGCTGTGAGAACAGCTCTCCATGCAGCAATGTTGAACTCACAAGGTGCCCAGTGAACGCAAAGTGCTCCTTTATGGTATCACACACCTGTAAAACATAGAAAATAAATAACATATTAATTGCTATACATAGAACTTTATTAAATTATGTCCTCTAGTATAAGACGCTTTCTTGTCTTTCAACTGCTGTCTGATGTTAATTTGTGGCTGGTCCGGTCCCATTTTTTTTATTTTTAGTTTTTCAGCCAGTGGTCTTCTTTCAAACGAAATTTGAAGAAGAGATTGCACGGTTTCTTTCTCACGTGACGCCGGCGCCATTGACGACTCGAATCTCACTGCCACCGTGCCACGTGACCACACCAAACTCATGTTATTCTCTGCGCCCATCGGAGAATTATTACTGCTCGTCACTGATTGGTTGAATTGATCATATTTAGTGACGTTTTATAGCATATCAGCGCTTAATTGGTTACATAGCGTTGGCGCCCTTTCTCGGCGCCCCGAACATAAAACTACACATTTATGATGTTATGCGGCACATGATGAAGCTGGCAGACGAAAAGACCACCCCATCATTCTAGTGTGAAAAACATGTACGTTTTTTCAAACTTAATTAATTAATTAATTAATTTTTTTACTTGGAAGGAGGGCCAGTGCCCCAGCGCCCATAATAGATCAGCCGCCCCTGACCCACCGCCTTTCTTGGGTACAATGAAGTAGGGGCTGTAAAATCCCAACTTCATATCAGCTGGAGGAACCGGCTCGACCGCGTCCTTCGCCAGTAGGACTTCGATCTCTGACCGCAAGACATGGGCATGGTGAGGTGAAGAGGATGCCTTTGAACTTGGGAGGCCAGCGAGCAAACTGAATCGCGTGCCGAGTCTGATGGTACGGATGAGCCAGCAAGACGGCCTGGGGAGACCTAGCCAGGCCCCCAGGGACCGTACAAGCAAGACCAACGGCACCACAGACGTACCCAGGGTGGGGCAACGAGGTGGAGTGCTCCGGCCTGACTCGGGAGGCCAGAGGGCGACCTGGAGTGTTGCATGGTTTGGACAGAGGGTGGGTGGGAAGGCCTGGGGGCATCCTCAGTGCCCACTCTGCTGCCCACTGCCCGGAGGCAGGAAGATGGAATATTCAGCTGTGGCTCGGGAGGCCCGAGGGTGGCCCGGATTGTTGACCGAATATTCCAGGGTGGGAAAGACCGTATGTGAGAAGGCCTGGTGGCGTCCTTGATGCCCACAGTGCTGCCCCCTGGAGAAAAGAGGGCAGGAAAGGAGTGGCGAGGCCCGGGGGCGTCACACACTGCTAACCTGGCCCTCTTGGAGCACAGGGAAGGAGGAAACTGCTCTTATATTAAGAATGTGGCCACCGCTGCCAGCGGCAGGATGGTCGTATTCAACATATTCTCCCCCTGGTGTGGACACCATCTCCCCTAGAGCAGCTCCTCTTCTCCCTGGGCTGCCCGTCTCAGAGTCGCTTGCCCTTGCGCTTGCCAGCGGCTTTGGCGGGTCCCTGAGCGGCGTTGGGCGTCTACCCTGCGCCTGAACGCCGGAGGAGCAGGACGCCCTCAGCAATGAGCTGGCGGAGGCGCTACCACCGATGGCGAGCTGGTGGAGGCACTACCACCGACGGCTGGGTGGGGGCAGCAGCGGGCCGTCGGGGCAGGATGAGGCGGCAGAACTGCTGGGCGAAGCTCTCGATGCCGTCGCCGAAAAGGCCGGCCTGGCAGACAGGGGCGTTGAGGAACCGCACTTTGTGGGATATGGTTTTGATTGCTGCATCGGGGGACGAGCTAATGGACCCCCAGAAATGAGGACTCGGCTGCGTTGCCCCCTTCGGGTGTGGTAGCGTTGCCCGAGCCTGATCCGGAGCTCATGGCTTTGCTTTCCCACGGCTATGCTTTCCCTGTGTTTGGGGGTGTTGGAGCACCTAAATCGTACTTACGAGGGTGGAAATCAAGTTTACTTGCGCCAACAACTTAAAAGTAGCCCAATTCGGCAGGAATTTGGCACACTGATGGCAGGCCACCTTCAAATTGGGACAGCCTTTGTCATGCTGCGGTGACGCATGTAGCTGTGTCCCTCAAATTGGGACACAGCTACATGCATAATTAAGGCTTTTTTCCCCAAGGAAAATATCTTGAAATAATATATATATATATATATATATATATATATATATATATATATATATATATATATATATATATATATATATATATATATTTTTTTTTTTGCTATAATTGATTTTAATAATTGGTTGTCCTTATAGTTCACTTTCAGTCGGTCACGTTTGACGTACATCAGACGTCACCAACGAATTGGGATCACTTCAGGGAGCTTTGCATCTCACGCTCCATCCCGCAGTGCGGGTATAAAGCGGAAGCGAAATGCAGCGCACATTTGTCATTCATTTCGGAGCCGAACGCTCTGATTAAGCAGACTGCCTACACTCAGCCGAGAGAGAGAGAAACAGAGAGCCTTTTGAAGGATGGCTTGCGTGTGGGAGAGATTGTGCAAACAGTGCGACCGCAAGCTCAACGGTTCACGGAAGAAAACAACTGAGTTGCCTTTTCAGTGAGAGCAGATACAGGCTGCACTTTATCCTGTATTCTGCCACGGTCTTTCCCTGGGTGCTTCAGCACATCTTAAAAGAGCGTTTCCTCACAAAAAGAACAACATGGGTGTGACACTGTGACACCTATCCATGCCTCGATCTAGTGCTATTTCTGCCCAGCAGAACCCTTGGCACGGACGCACTGGTCCACAGCTGGCCCCGGGACCTATGCAAATATGCATTTCCCCCAGTGAGCCTTCTCGCACAGACACTGTGCAAGGTCAGGGATGACGAGGAGCAAATCTTGTTGGTCGCTCCGTGGACTCAGAGACAGGGCACCCTCTGGCACCCGAATACGGACCTCTTGAAACTCCATGTCTGGTCCCTGGATGGGACACGGAGGTTCTAGGTGGCCTACCACAGGCTGTGGTAGACTCCATCACTTCCGCTAGTGTGTCCTCTAGGAGGCACCTCTATGTGTTGAAGTGGAACCTGTTCGACGAATGGTGCTCTTCTTGCCGAGAAGACCCCTGGAGATGTTCGATCAGTTCTGTGCTTTTCTTCCTACAAGACAGGCTGTCTCCATCCACCCTCACAGTTTATGTTGACGCTATCGCCGCAAATCATGACATGGTAGATGGTAAGTCCTTGGGGAAGCACGATCTGATCGACAGGTTCCTGAGGGGGGCGGGGAGACTAAATCTGTCTCGCCCTCCCTCTATACCCTCTTGGGACTTGACTCTGGTGCTAACCGAACTGCAGAGGCCACCATTTGAGCCTTTGCAGTCAGCTGAGTTAAAAGTCTTGTCACTAAAGACAGTGATCCTGACTGCATTGGCCTCCATTAAGAGGGTAGGGGGTCTGCAGGCATTTTTGGTCAACGAATAGTGCCTGGAATTCGGGCCTGGTAACTCTCATGTAAACCTGAGACCCCGGCCCAGATATGTGCCCAAGGTTCCCACCACTCCCTTCCGGGACCAGGTGGTGAGCCTGCAAGCGCTGCCTTTGGAGGAGGCAGACCCAGTCCTAGCTTTTCTCTGCTCCGTCCGTGCTCTGTGGATTTACGTGGACAGAACGCAAGGCTTCAGGACCTCAGAGCAGCTCTTTGTCTGTTATGGAGGCCAGCAGAATTGAAAGGCTGTCTCCAAGCGAGGATGGCCCACTGGATAGTGGATGCCATCGTCTTGACGTATGGAACCCAAGATGTGCCCTACCCGCTCGGGTTAAGAGCCCACTCCATCAGGTGTGTAGCTTCTTTCTGGGCGTTGACTCGTGGCGCCGCGCTGACAGATATTTTGTAGAGCTGCGGGCTGGGCGATACCTAACACGTTTGCTAGATTTTATAGGCTCCGTGTAGAGCTGGTATCTTCCTGTGTGCTCACTTCCCATAGTCAGTAACACTGAAGTGCCCGTTTTAAGTGTCGGCTGCTTGCACCATTCCCTTCCCCATGGAAAAGATACGTGCGCTTTTATGCTCAAGTCAAGTTCCCCGGAACGGTGAACCCTGTGAGTCCTCCGCAACCCGTGGCAGTCGGATGTGGTGGAGCATATAAGGTGGTAACAAAAATCTTGGCAGAGCCACAAAGTTATACAAAATTTAACTTATTAATATTTAATTTATAATTATTAACTGTTACCGTTTAAAACGGTTAAAGGTTTAGTTCACCCACAAATGAAAATTCTGTCATGAATTACTCACCCTCATGTTGCTCTAAACCTATAAGACGTTTGTTCATCTTCAGAACACAAATTAAGATCTTTTTTATGAAATCTGAAAGATTTCTGTCCCTCCATAGACAGCTAAGCAACTACTTGAGTTTCTGCAAGAACCAATGAGGTTTGTTCTTGTGTTACGCAGCACGTTTGAGCTTCCACAGGAACCAATGAGGTTTGTTCTCGCATGTCAAGCAGGTTCGGTTGAGCTTGCTTATGTTTGCTGATCAAAGTTTATATGTTATAAAAGCCTAAATTAAATCTGTTCATTATATAAAGTGATCGAGTTTATATGACCCCAGAAATATAGCCCCACCAGAAATGTGTATAGCAGCAGTACACCTTTATTAAAAATAAAAAAAGTTATTAAAATCCTAAAAAATAAAACAAGGTTTAATAAATGTTTCATTATGCCGGTAAACAATGATCTTGATAGGGGGGATGAGTCAATTAGGTCACACTCAGGTACGGCGCATGAATAGTATTTAGCGATTACATTAGGCTCCTCATTAGCAGCGATCATAATGGAGCGCTATTAAATTAAACTACACCCTGTGCTCCTTTCCATTTTGTTAGTTTTTTTGCTTTTTATTTAGCTCTCCTATCTGTTTAGACCAGTAGGTTGGACTTAATTTTAGAACAATACTTTCTATTAAAAATCTTTATATTAACTGGATTTCTGTTAATGCAAGTCTACCAGAGGCTTACATAATTGAAAGTTTATTAGTGTGAATAATATCCTATACAATAAAAGAAAAGATAATTTGTTTTGTTTTGTTTTGTTTTTGCTTGCATTTCATGACAAAACAAGCGCTGACTCGTTTTCCGTCTGTTATTTTTCATGATTTGGAATGTGTGCAAATGGTTGTGGGTGATTCAAGGACATACACTTGATGTATTCCTTAAAATGAGTGTACACGCACTGTAAAGCTGCACATCTCGATTGCCACGTCATCAAGGATCTCTTAATTTAAAGGTGCATTAGTGTTTGATTATAAATGGATAAATTGCATAGCATATACAAATAAAATACATGAGTTAAAGGATAAGATGAAGGAAATGGAGCAAAATGTCATTAGAAAATATTCTGGCTAAAAAAGTGGATGAATTCCTATGCAATATATATATATATATATATAATTTTTCTAATTTCCTATCTGCTCCATCCACACTCCAGTTCAGTTGGTGGCGGTAATAAACCAAAAGCTGGTCTGCCAACCACCAATAAATTAATAATAATAATGATAATAATAATAATAATAATAATAATAATAATAATAAGAAGAAGAAGAAGAAGAAGAAGAAGATTATTATGTATGGAACAAAACTCTACAAGAATTGTTGAAAACTGATTCAGAAGATGCTTTTATCCAAAGCAACTTAATGATGACAATAAAACAAGCAGCTAATGCTTGTATCATGTATTATGCCTCCGATCTTTTCGAATATTCTGATCTAATATGACCTCTGACCTGTAAAGTTGCCAGAATAATAATCATACGGCGTTTGTTAAATGGCCAGAGGAGAACTGGCACCCCGACTGAGCCTGGTTTCTCCCAAGGTTTATTTTTCTCCATTAGGTCACCTGATTGGGGTTTTGGTTTCCTTGCCACAGTCGCCTCTGGCTTGGCTTGCTCAGTTGGGGACACTACATTTTTTAACTAAATATCCAAATAAATCTAATTATTAAACTAAATTAACCATATCAACTAAATTACTAATCTAATTACTGATCTAAAGTCCACATTGTCACTGTATGATAAATTAAATGTATTCTGTTGCATTGTTGTCCTCTTTAGCACTGTGAAGCTGCTTTGAAACAATCAAATTTCAGTACATAGCAATAGTTTAAGTGCATTGCATCACCATTAAGTAATGATTATTATATATAACCAACATTTAATAATTAATGTGTAAATATTGTGTGGTGCTGCTTATAATTATAGAGTATATTTTTTATTATAACCACTGTGTATTCTTAATAGTAACATGGGCACTGTGTAACCTATAGAGGAAACAAATTAACTATCAAAGTTCACTGAAAGGTTACTGCTCAGTTCATCAATTTGACAGCAGAATCTGTGGGGGTTTAAGTTGATAGGCAGTCTCTAGATTAGCTGATAGACTATTATCTAGTGGCTGTCATGCAGGTGCAGTTGGAAGGCACAGTTAAAGGTCTTTTTGTAACACTGCAATCTCTCTGCAGGATATCGAGGATCACATCGCCTTTGTAATCACTGTCCCCACTGCGCTGGCTATTTTCCTCACTATCTTTGTTCTGGTCTGCATCGAGTCCGTCTTCAAGAAGCTGCTCCATGTTTTCTCCTTGGTGATCTGGGCCTGCCTGGTTGCCATGGGTTACCTCTTTATGTTTTTTGGAGGAATCATCTGTCCCTGGGATCAGGTAAGACAACTGCGTTATCGGCACCCTAAGGTTTTTTTCATTCATGGGCCTTTTACCCGATGTATCTCAGATGGTGTATTATTGAGAACCAGTGGAAAAAAGTAACATGAGAGTGACTGGAGAGAGAAAAAAAAACACAATACTTTAGTCAAAAAGAAAGGTGTACGTGTACCTGGGGTACAGGGCAGACCCAAGAGAGCTGGCTCAGATTCACCTTTACTAGGCTATTTAGCTTTTGTCAAGTCACCTGCTTTCCTGTGATGCATGTAAATTATTAGAAAGATAAAAATAAAATATTTAAGTGGATAACAGGAAACAGGAAACAATATGTTTTTTTTTTTACACACATATTTTTTTGGCCTAAATTTAATTTCAGCAATATTTCACCCCTGCAAGAAACGACATGTCAAAATCGTTTATTTATTTACTTACTTACTGAATATATTCTGCTGTGTCAAATAGTTGTTGTTTTTTGGCTTTTAAAAGCAATTATAACCTGTTCAATTTTGCTTTTATTTTCTCTGAATTGTGACCATGTCAAACATTTCCAAATGCATGACAGAACTGAACCCTATATTGTACCCCATATTATGTCAAAGGTGTGATTTTTTTTACTTGACTCACACCTTACTAACTTCTTATATAAAATGTAAAATATCCAGCTTTCTCCTCCCTTTCTAATGATAATTATATAAAGTTTATGTGTGCTACTCCCATGGCAGCAGAGCCAACCGCATGTTTGACCTGCTTGTCCAGTGAGGAAAATTGCGTTAAACATTAAAGGGATAGTTCACCCAAAAATGAAAATTTGATGAAAATTTAAAAATTAAAAATTAAAATTACCCCCAGGGCATCCAAGATGTAGGTGAGTTTGTTTCTTCAGTAGAACACAAATAAAGATTTTTAACTTCAACCGTTGCTCATATAATGCATGTCAATGGGGTGTATTTCTATGAGAGCCACTATGAGATTTAAAACACACAGACATGAGTCAATATTAAACCCTGTGGCTCGTGGCAACACATTGATGTCTTAAGACATGAAACGATTGGTTTCTGCGAGAAACCCAACAGTATTTGTGTTATTTCTTTACCTTATATCCGACAAACCTAATCTAGGCTTCCCAATGCATGCTTCCGCCGGAGAAGGTCAAAACAGCGGTGCTATCATAGATATACATATATTTACATAGATTCCTCATTCAACTGATCTGCGCCATCCACACAGGCACTAATGAGGTATCTATCTATCTATCTATCTATCTATCTATCTATCTATCTATCTATCTATCTATCTATCTATCTATCTATCTATCTATCTATCTATCTATCTATCTATCTATCTATATCTATCTATCTATCTATATATATATATATATATATATATATATATATATATATATGATCGCTCTGTTTTGACCTTCTATGGCAGAAGTATGCATTCGGAATCCTAGATGAGGTTCGTCTGATATAAGGTAAAAAAATAACACAAATACTGATTTCTTGCAGAAACCGATCGTTTCGTGTCTTAAGACATCAATGTGTCGCCTCGAGCCACATTTTTAATATGGATTCGTATGTCTGTGTGTTTTTTACTCTCATAGAAATACACCCCATTGACATGCATTATACGAGCAATGGTTGGAGTTAAAAATCTTCATTTGTGTTCTACTGAAGAAACAAACACACCTACATCTTGGATGCCCTGGGGGTAAGCAGATAAACATCAAATTTTCATTTTTGGGTGAACTATCCGTTTAATCAAAATGCTGCAAATGTGAGATTAGACCTGGGAATTCAGATAGTAATCAGAAGTCTGCCCTAGCTATTCTGAACTTTTCTATTGAGGATGAACAATTTACTCCTCAAGGAAGTAGTTAGTAAAAAGTAAAATAAAATTAAAAAAATAAATACATAAATGGAGAATATAAACAGCTAATGACTTGCTGTATTAAAATAAGACCCAGTGTTTGTCACTGACATATTGTATCTCTGGAGTGGTCGGCATATGGTGAAAGACAAACAAGGCTGATGTCAGACGTGTAGGGAGGGATGACTTCCTGTGTTAGTCAATATCTCTGCTTGGTTCCAGATTAAGGGCTGATAGGGCAGTTCTCAATATAGACCCCATGCGATTTCACTACACAGCAACTGGACCACATACAATATTTCAGCAAATATGTACCACTTGCAAATCAGCGTAACTAGCAGCTGAATAGTGACATATTGCTGCGCCATTAAAAAATGCTTGATGGAAATTAAGCATTAAAGAAGTAGTTAAGTTTAAAATTTAAATTACCCCATGATTTACTCACCCTCAAGCCATCCTAGGTGTATATTACTTTCTCCTTTCTGATGAACACAATCAGAGTTAATAATCCTGATGCTTCCAAGCTTTATAATGGCAGTGACAATGAAATAACAAAATAAATCAAAAACCTAGAACATATAGTCAAACCAATTTTTTCCCCGACACCTTCAACATTTTCACATATCATCACAGTTTATTCGCTATAGTTTCGAAAATGTTAATACACTGAACTGTGTCAGAACAAATTCATCTTGATAATGTCAGATTTTTAAAAGATTTTTATCAATTTTACTGGTAGTCCACTGTATGGAGAATTTTGGCTATAATGTATCACAGTTTACTTTATTTTGATATCCTCACTTACATAAAATAACTATAGTATCCTGAACCCACTAGTATAAAATGATATCTGGTGTCTGAATAATTTTTGGTTTGACTGTAGATGCGAGGTGAAGAAATATGATACCCACACATCGATCCAGGACGTGTTTACGTTCCCACTGTGTGAAAGTGGTTTAAAAACAGTAATACAACATGATGTGAAAAGACAATTTATTGCATATTTTTAGCTATTTGTTGGAAAACAGAAATTGACCATACTGTATACTCTACATTCATTATAGTACCAGTGTCTAGTATTAAAGAAATTAAATCAAATAACTAATGATGTGGAATTCTCTAGGGTTGTTTATGACAAAACACACTATAACTGGCCCTTACCATATGTCTCTGAATATATCTAGTGCTATGTATAGCAATAAACACTTTTGTTGTTATACAAGCTATTCTCAAAATGTAAATTTAATTGTGTAATTTTTGTACACCAGCTCCATATGGAATGGGAAAAATAGTGTTTCTTTCCCCAAAAGTTTCCCAAGCACTCCCCTCTATCTGCTTTTGTTCATTCACCCTTAAAGTAATAGAATCGGCTGAGCTAATGTTGCTGTAACTTGTTTGTTGCTACACAAATCTTGGCATCTAAAACAAATGCATCCAACTATGCGTTTTTTTCTGACTTCTGTGTTTAATGCTTTCATCTCTCAAAGGTGTTTTTAGCGCTTCAGTGGGCAGCTCTCTTAAAGACTAAACTTCTTCTTAGCCACATACTGCTGCAATTGTTCTGTGGCCCCCTGATCTCTACCAGCATTAACAGTTCTGCTCGCTGTGACAGTCTGCAGCAGCACAGTGTAAAAACCTATGAGCACACATTTTCTGCAATCTTTTGGCACAACAGCCAACTGCCAGTGCCAGCTGCTGATGGAATGCTTTATGCACCTCAGTGATAGTAGAAAGTAGTAGAAACCAGACAATGTTTCTGCACATAATGGCTCCTCCCATGTGTCAGGTCACAGCAGTGCACACCTTTTTGATAATTACACCTGAAATTGCATTTGAAATGCCAAGTGGAATCATGGATCTATTAGAGTGCTTTCTTTTTTCTAAGCTCCCTTCCTCTTAAGTCAGATACGGAGAAGACATGTCACTGAAAGGACTTCTCTCTCGCTCAATTAAAATAACTGCCACTAATGTTTGGTAACTGTGGTGTTAATGTTGCAGAGGGCATTTAATTTCCCTGAAAAACGAGATGACAAGCCAAAAGGCAGGTCATTAATTAGGTTCTTTTGTAGGGAGGTGACAAGGAAAAACAACAATTAAAAGGTTGCATCTGAATGTACATTCTATTTCATTTAGATTACAAAGCTCATTAAGATGCTGAGATGCTCTCCTATCTCTGCTGTTTCAAAACAGGCCATCGTTGTTAGCCTATGATCCTAGGCTGAGATGCATAGTCATTTCCCAGTGACATTACTTAACAACGATGCTATTTAAAAGTCCCATGAAATGCCTCGATGAGCTCAGGTTTCTTTCATGTATTTGTTTTGTTTTTTTCTATTGGAACAGAAAGTTGCAGAGGAATACTTCAAAGGCTTTTTAAAGCTTATAGTCTTTGATTACACAAACATTTGGACATCCTCATTGCTAGATGCATCATCAAATATTTTTGCACTGTTTCTGTAGTAAATGGCTTTAATTAATTTCACTTGGTCATCTTCTGGGAGTAGCCTACACTTCAGTAGCATAAAGATAGCACTAAAGCTAATGGACATGGACTGAAATCCACACAACTCCAGTTTTAATTGTATGGTGCCTTTAAAGCTTTGGCACGGTTCTGCTGTTGTTGTGCGTATAAGGTTCAATGTGTGAAATATGTTACTGTGGTTATAGTTTTTGAATATGAAAAAGACAGTTTTACACTAAAGACCTATTCAGAGGTTTTAATTGTTTCACATCTGGATGTCTGTAAAAATACATTTGCATGGCACCTCAGTGATAATACTGCATTCGACAATTTATTCATGGTGGAGGAGCGAGTTTTGTGGTAATTGTCTGCTGCAAATAAATCATCCCCATGCGCTTTTAATATTAAGAATAAGCATATTTAATTTAATAATAAGAAAATAATATCCTATTTATTATTTGATTATTTAAATCTCCTGTTTAATAATAGGAAGATAGACATTCTATAGTTGAAATGGTTTTCTGTCTCGCATTTTATCAGAAAATGTGCTCATTCTGAAAATGTGGAAATTAGCGGAAATAAGTTAATGCAACCTTTTATTTACATGAGGTTAACATAAAGCTGCTTGGTTTATATTTTTAATGCATATAATTGTATGTAAAAAATAATAATAAAAAAAAATAAATAAATAAAAAATTGCATGTTGCTGCCACAATAATGGCCTGTTTCAAATGTTCACATGTTTTTCTCTTACTCCTTTTAGTTCTTAACAGCTGCCACTCGTGGTGATGAAATATTGTCTTTTTAAATGTATGCAAAGCGCAGTGGTCAAAAAAGAATTTAAACAGTGAACTTTGAATTGGACTCTTTATATAAACTAAAGATGTGGATTCAGACGGCAATTCAATTACCACACAATCTTGGTGTTTGTCAAAAAAATAAAACAGTAGGTATGTAATTTGCCCTGGAATTTTTTATGCGGATGGTGGGAGACAGGGATGGTGTTAATTTTTAAAATCTAACGAGTTTAGTTAATTCATTAAGCATTTAACTATTACATAACCGACTGATACTTGAATACATATCAAAACTGAAATTTTGATCGTTCAAGTGCAAAAATACATGAAAGAGAGCTCAATTCACTTTTTTGGTTTGTTTAAAAAAACATAAAGTTTTTATAATTTTGTACTATATCAGGTTAAGCTAAAGCTTCAAATAAGTTTTAAGTTTTTTTTTAGTTGTTAACATTTATTTAATTTTAAGAAATATTTTTTAATGCTTTTAGTTAACTATTATAACCCTGATACTTTACTGAATAATATGTGTCAAATACTGTTCTTAGTCTTTCCTCCTGACTTTGAATTAAACGGAATGAAATTAAATACATTTTATTGTGTGACCAAAAACGTATATATAATGCGTGACTTTAAATTATGAACAAGCTCAAAATACACATTGCCTTTATTGCAGTTGCAGGCTTCTCTTTCAAGTTCAGATGAGGGAGATAAAAATATGCATTGTTACATACATCTAAAACATATTACATAAACATTGTAAAGTAAACATTGTCATTGTTCATCAGCATTAATTCAAACAATTACCTGGCTTAAATGTGCGCTAGTCATTGCAGGTTACTCTGAAGTGCAGGTTCTCGAGCCTGTAGAATGCACAACAGAGCCACGTTTTCCCACGGTTAGATCAGCACGTTACAATTCAAATGTGTCCATCTATTACACAGGGCATCAGTACTAACTGGATCTTTTCCCTAATAGTCCCTTCCTAACATTTTCGCCTCGTTTTTATTCGTTGACGAAAATGACAGTAGAGTTTCGTCATTATTTTTGTCATCCAAAACTGGTTTTTATTTATGTTCTCGTTTTCGGTAGTGAATTAAGGTTGTTGATGAAAATTATGACACAAATGATTTGTCAACACTGGTGGGAGAGTCAGTTAGTCAAGTTAGTCAAGCTGATCATATCTACCTATAGGGATACAATGTCTATCACAGCATTTATTTACAAGCTCCTTCGGTTCTACCAGCAGCTATCGCTTTTCTTTAGAGCTCGTTTACCGTCCTCCATCCCCAGCTCCTCCTCTCGTTCAGTCAGGATCTGGTATTATAATTCCCCTTGAATCAGATTATTTTGTACATTAAATATTGACATTAATGACATCTGCAATACATTACGTTGCTCTTATCCATGCTAGGCTGCATGGATGTGCAGGGAGTTCTTGCCCAGAACAGAACCATAATCCAAAGTAAATGCTAATTGTCAATAATCTTTGACGATAGTGGTTCTGACAGAAATGACGTTGCCTAGCCCCTGAAAATGTTGAAAATACCTTACAATTACCCATAAGAAACAATTGTTGCTGGAATAGGGCTTAAAACGTATCATAAACAGCATGGAGAAGATTTAATATGTTAATCCAAATTGATTATCATTTGTCCTTTTGGAAATAACATCACCTATTAACATTTGTCTCAGCTGTTCCTAGGTGGTTCTTTGCCACAAAGTGTAAAATGTCTGTTTTCCTCAAAGGCTAATTGACGGGTGAGTAGGCAGGTGCAAGAAGACTTGAAGAAAAATGCAATTTGGTCACATGTTTCTGACTTCCTTTTTGAAAGATCTGATCACAAAATGCTTCAGACCACGTTTACACTGAACACTTCGATGAGCTGAGGCGAATGTTAATACCAAGTGTGATCAGAGTCTAAGAGTTAAACTTTTCACAGTCCTTGATTCAGCAACCAACAAAGAGTCTCTAGTGTACCCCAGAGCTAAGCTGAGCTGCTACTTTAAATGCAGAGAGGCTTTCACGTCATCTGAGTCATGCTGGCTGCAGGGAAAAGAAAATAGTCATAGATTATCATAGGCTTGATACTCTGCCACAGTATTGTATATGTTCAGGATAACTTCTCAAATAGCCTTTCAGATAATGTATTATGTTTATCACAGTATATGTATAATAATAACAATAGTATTGTAGATTTAGCTAATATACAAATGGCACATAATAGTCTACCCAATTGTAAATGTGATCACATGCATTCATTCATTAAATGTATTATCCATTTATTCAGTAAATTTGTTCCGGGTCTCTGATTGTGTGTTTCACTTTAGTTTGACACTGAAAGGGTTTACTGAGCTGAATTAAGAATAATCCAATCAGAAAAATCTGATTATGTTGTTGGGAAGTGTATTATTCAAGACCTAAAAATGAAAGATCGTCTCTACTTTGTATAATTAATACTTGCATACATCACTCAAGCCATTCATTTACAATTTATAAATTCCTCTAATCATTTCAGGAACAAACACATTTAATCCTATTTTAATTCAAGGCACCAAATATGACAAGCTTCCTCCAAATGTTTAATACCATGACAGTTTTACAGACAGATCTTATTGAGAGTCTGCCCCAGTCTTAATAAGTAGATTCTACAGACAACAGTCTGGATGGAAAAATCAATATTTACTTAGTTATGTGTGGAGCACTAAAATCACAGGTGGAAAGCAAGACCTATTGAAGATATGGTACATGAATGAGTGCTCTTGCCTTGACCTAAAGGAGTGTCCAGCCTCACTAACACTGACACACTAATCTCATTCAAGTATGAAATGTATGGTTTACTCTATCTGTGCTGACAAATAACTACCCTGTTTTGATGTTTAGCCCTTGTGCACCCCTTTTCCCTTAGCTTGAGAGTAGATTTCACTTTGTTTCTGAACATCAAAGTGGTAACTAGGAAACCTTCTAAATAAATGTCAAGATACTGGTCACATGTGCCCGAGACAGGGTGACGTGCTTTCTATCAAACAGGCTCTTGTATGCATATCCCTTGGGGCTTTATGGCTGTTGACATCTGCTTCATTATTTGGTTGTTTTTTGTAGAAAACAAGCCAATCCCTGATCAAGGTTCTGTCATCATAAACGAGTAGATTTGGCAGATGACCACAGGTAAAGATTTAAATGAAACCACAGGAACAAATTGCATTTTAGTTTATAACTTGTAGGTCAATAGGGGAGGTTGGGGGTTTCCAGTGTAAGCTGAGGACATTAGTATAGTGCGATTATAAAAATGTCATTAAGTCAATGGAGACCCAGTCATCCTGGAAACACAGTTTTCCTCTTTTCCTGATAATTTTCTCAGCAGGGGGTGTCATAGTGTTGTTAATGTCTTGAGCTTGGCTGAGGCAACTAGTATTGTCGAGTTTTAATGGCTAATAACATTATCTCTATGAGAGGTTCATGAGATGTTTGATAGAGTAACAGATATCATTTAGGGATAACTGCATACCATAAAAAAGGCACCTGTGAAGGGATGAGAAAAAGGACCAGTATTTGTTGTGGCCAATAGACCATTATTACTGACAATGAAACAAATATAATATCCATCATGAAATGTCACATTTACATTAAAGCATTTGGCAACTGCTTTTATCCAAAACAACTTACATTGAAGGTATACATTTTAGTTTATTTCATGCATTCGAATAATGTACATTTTAGTTTGTACAGTACCTGATAATCAAACCTATGACCTTGTTGTTGCTAGCACAATGTTCTACTGTTTGAGCTACAGGAAAGCAGTCTTGATTTGTGATGAGATAAGTGTCAATCTTTAGGTCATTATAGACTTAATAATATTTGTATAGGTCAGGATTGAAAGCCTGGGACAAGGGTGATCTGTTTTAATAATGATCAACCTAATAGGACATAAATGTACATGTCATACATGTCTGTAGTTGAAAAAAGATCCATGCATGTCTGGTCATTCCTTTGAGGTTTCTAAATGAATTGGAATGACCTCTTTAGTTTGAGCATCACTATAATGAACAGCAGTTCTCATATGTGCATTGAAAACTACCCACAGTTTCACCAGGCAGCCCACAGGTCAAACAGAGGTTAATTCAGATTGACATTAACTCTGGATTGCTATGCTGCCTTCATTACTTTATTGTGAGCCTAGCAACACTTTAGACCTATATAGCAACACTCTGAACCTAGGGAAGAAACCCATGGGAGAAAGCTCAGAAAGATCTAAAGAACTTAGTCTAACTGGCCCGAAGCTCTGCAGAGTGGAGGCATCAGTATAACAACTCTTACAATGAGAGGAGGCCTAGCAACACTCTACACCAGGGTCAGTAGCTAAGGAAGCTACCAGAGCGCCTACAACCTACACTGTAAAAAAATTTCAGGCCTCTCCAATTGAAAAATTTCAAGTGACCGATCACATCTAAATTTTTCAATTGGCCAAATTGAATTTCTGTGAATTGAATTTATATATTTTGGGATGAGAATCAGCACCTCCAAGTCCGAGGCCATGGTTCTCAGTCGGAAAAGGGTGGATTGCCCACTTCAGGTTGGTGGAGAGTTCCTGCCCCAAGTGGAGGAGTTCAGGTATCTTGGGGTCTTGTTCACGAGTGAGGGAAGGATGGAACGAGAGATCGACAGGCGGATCGGTGCAGCTTCTGCAGTAATGCAGTCGATGTACCGGTCTGTCGTGGTGAAGAAGGAGCTGAGCTGTAAGGCAAAGCTCTCGATTTACCGGTCGATCTACGTTCCTACTCTCACCTATGGTCATGAGCTGTGGGTCATGACCGAAAGGACAAGATCCCGGATACAGGCGGCCGAAATGAGCTTTCTCCGTAGGGTGGCTGGGCGCTCCCTTAGAGATAGGGTGAGAAGCTCGGTCACTCGGGAGGAGCTCAGAGTAGAGCCGTTGCTCCTCCACATCGAGAGGAGCCAGCTGAGGTGGCTAGGGCATCTATTTCGGATGCCTCCTGGACGCCTTCCCAGGGAGGTGTTCCAGGCACGTCCCACCGGGAGGAGGCCCCGGGGAAGACCTAGGACACGCTGGAGGGATTACGCCTCCGGCTGGTCTGGGAATGCCTCGGGTTCCCCGGAAGAGCTGGAGGAAGTGGCTAGGAGAGGGAAGTCTGGGCGTCTCTGCTTAGACTGTTGCCCCCGCGACCCGGCCCCGGATAAGCGGAAGATAATGGAATGGAATGGAATGGAATTTTATCAATTCTGGCAACAGTCTGTTAACATGGGCTCAATTAGAAATATGTTGAGCCAATGGAAAAATGTATTTTACCAACACTGTTTAAATTTTCTTGTGACTGGTCACATCTAAATTTTTCAGCAGCCAAATACAATTTAATTAACAGAAATTCAATTTGGCCAATTAAATATTTTAAATTGTAGTAACAATTGCTTATTTCTCACGCTCGCGCTCCCGCGCATCCACATTTGAAATCTCCACGCGAACGGTTTTCCTCGGGCGCATTTTGCGCATGCGTATACAGTTTTTCGGACGTAGGACTTTGACTTCATAGATTGACTGAGCACAATTAAATATGTTCGGTGAATATACAATTTTAATTTTGAGTGAAGATCTTAAGCTATGATTAGTACAATGCATATTTTTGCATGGGGATAATTATTTGGAAGTAACTTATTAGGCCAATATGTAATGATCAATTGTCACAACTTTTCCCCAATTGTTTTTTTTTTTTTAGTGTAGCATACTACCATTCCGCCTAGTCGAGCCCTAGATTGAGAGGAGACCTAACAATATCCCTCACTCAGGACATTTTGGAAGGTGGCTCACAGAGAGCCTACCACTTGCAATCACTATCCTAGTGGAACTCTGGGGAGCAGAGGCCTCACTAAGATAATTATTTCTAGCAAGAGGAGGCCTAACAATGCTCGCAGTAGCCAAGGAGGCTCACAGAGAGCCTAACAACTCAGCAAACAATAGCCAGGCTCCAGGAGCGAGGCCTCAGCATGACGTCTCTCTAAGTGAGAGGAGGCCTAACTACGTCCAACACTCAGGACAGCTTACCAAGGAGGCTCACAGATAGCCAAGCTACTTGATTGTGGAAACCAAGCATTGGATCAGCGAGGTCTTCTTCCTTCGTTATATTGAACCTTGTTCCATATCCAGATGGAGCTCTGAGGAGCGGAGGCCTCTACAAAGCTTTCTATAGCGAGAGGAGGCCTAACAATGCTCAATTGGCATTGGCAGGGAGCAGGTCTCAACAGAATGACTCTTAAGAAAGGAAGCCTAATTACGTTCATATTCATGCCAAGAGGCCTAGAAACGAGAAAGCTCAGAAAGAGCTAAAGAACTAACTTGTCTGGAGGCCTCAGTATAACAGATCTCACAATGAGTGGAGGCCTAGCAACACTCCACACTAGGGTCAGTAGCCAAGGAGGCTCCCAGGGAGCCTACAACCTAGCATACTACCCTTCTGCCTAGCCGAACTCTAGGAGCAGAGACCACAGTAAGACGACTCTCAAAATCGAGACGAGACCTAACAATGCCCCATGCTCATTATCTTGCAAGGAGACTCACAGAGAGCCGACCACTCGCAACGGCTATCCTAACTGAGCTCTAGGGAGTGGAGGCCTCAAATATATAAATAATTTTACATATCAGAGTCATTATGCCGGAAACAGGTTTTATTGAGTTATCTTTTTTTAATAATTATTTAATCGATACATCATCCTCAATAAACCCGTCTCCAGCGTGTTGCCTCGGATATTTCGAATATTCCGATCTATTATGACCTCTGACCTGTAAAACTGCCAGAATAATAATAATACACTGTTTGTTAATTGGCCAGAGGAGAACTGGCACCCCGACTGAGCCCGGGGTTTTCTCCATTAGGTCACCTGATGGGGTTTTGGTTTCCCTGCCACTGTTGCCTCTGGCTTGGCTTGCTCAGTTGGGGAAACTAAATTTTTCAAATAAATTTCCAAATAAATCTAATTATTAAACTAAATTAACCATATAGACTAAATTACTGATCCAATTACAGATCTAAGCCCACATTGTCACTGTATGATAATCAAAATATATTCTGTTGTATTATTTTCCTGTTTAACACTGTGAAGCTGCTTTGAAACAATCTGCAATGTTAAAAGCGCTATATAAATAAAGTTGACTTGACTGACTTGACTTGACTTGACTAGGCAGAGCCTAACAATGCTCTATAGTACAGGCAGTTACCCAGGAGAATCAGAAGGAGCCTAACGACTAAGTACTACTGCTTGGTCGAGCTCTGAGGATGGAGGCCTCAGCATGACGATTCTCAAAGTGAGAGGAGGCCAACACCCAGGACATCTTATCAAGGAGGCTACCAGAGAGCCTAGCTACTTGATATGGAAATCTAGCCAGAACTCTGGGGAGTGGAGGCCTCTACAAAGTGACTCTCTATAGCGAGAGGAGGCCAAACAATGCTCCATAGTACAGGCAGTAACCAAGGAGGCTCAGAGGGAGCTTAATGACTCAGTAGTACCATTTGGTTGAGCTCTAAGAATGGAGGCCTCAGCATGACGATTCTTTAAATCGAGAGGAGGCCTACTATGTTCCACAGTTCCAAAGAAGCTTACCTAAAGCCTAACAACTAAGAACTGCCATCTATACGGAGCTCTGTGGAGCGATGGCCTCAGCAGGATAGCTCTCTGTAGCGAGAGGAGGCCTAGCAATGCTCCGGTTAAAGTGCATTAGCCAAAGAGGTTCACAGAAAGCCTAGAAACTTGGCCCCTGGATGAACTCATGGGATAGGGACCTCAGCACTAAGTCCTATGCCTGTCAAGGTGGCTACATAATAGGGCCAGCAGCTCAGGGGAGCGGAGGCCTCTAACAGAATGAATTGCTATAGCGAGAGGAGCCATATAGAAAAACTAACACAACCATTTTTCAACAATGTCAATGCGACAATAGTTTTTGTTACAATATACCATTATGTAGATAGTCCCTGATTAATTGGCCTGTCCCTTTAACCACACTTGCAGTCTTGGTCCCCTGAAAACAAGTACATGCGACAGGACGTTGGTGCACATGTCCCAGGTCTGAAAAATGGCAAAGCTCAATGCTCATAATGCACATTAAATCCCTACGCCCATTAAATCCCCTTTGGAGGTTAAGCATAGGACATCGTAGTGAACCGATTGCAATGTTTAAAATAACAATTTTAATATTTCGACTACTTCTCAGTATAACAATTATTTTTATAAAAAATGCCTAATCTACCTTTAAGTGTCGATCTGGTAGCTTTTTGGCAGTGCGATTGGTAGCGCGTCGCATGCGCTTATGGCTCTGAAGGAGCGCAGTTCTCACCCTTCTCCAGGTACATTTACATTGCTGAATAAAGCCTTTTGTCCTCACGACGTCAGACCAGGAAAAATTGTATCTGCTTTGCTCTGTCCGCGCCTTAGATGCGTATGTCCACAGAGCTGCCCTGTGGAGGAAGACTGATCAGCTGTTTGTTTGTTATGGACCACCCTCGAAACTTCACTCAAAGGAGTGTGGTAGGCTGCTACGGCCCCACGTACACCTTCAGTGTGGAGGGGGCTAGCCCAGTGGAGAATCTATCCTGCAGGAACTCCAGCACCATGCTCGCAGGGCAGTTAACTGGGTCCCACAGGCGTTCTCGACACCTTGCGGTGAAGATTCTCCCCTTCAGGTAGTAAAGTTTCCTCGTGGAGGGAGCTCTGGAGTGTAGAATGGTCTCCACAACCTCCGTTGAGAGACCGGAACTTATAAGCTGGGCCCCCACAGAGGCCAAGCCCACAGTTTTCACAACTCCGGGCGAGGGTGTACGAGCACGGAATCTCCAGGGTAGAGCCGTCGAGGAGAGACACCAGGTCCGAGAACCATACTCGACCCGGCCAGAATGGGGCTACTAGCAGAAGATGGGCCTCGTCCCGGTGCACTCTCTCTAGAACTCCCGGAAGCAGAGCAATTGGGTGGAAAGCATACAGGGGCAGCCTTGGCCACTCCTGTACCACAGTGTCCAGTGCAAGAGGAGCTGGAGGCGACGGAGAACCACAGATGACAATGCATATTCTCGTGAGTGGCGAACAGGTCCACTTGGGCCCTGCCGAACTTCTCCCAAAGGAGCTCCACCACCTCAGTATGGAGTCTCCACTCCACAGGGCCTCGGCCCCTGCCTCGACAGGATGTCTGCTTCCACATTCTGGCTCCCCGGAATATATATTGCCCTGACTGACAACAATTTGCCTTGAGCCCAGAGGAGGATAGGTCGCGCCAACTTGTACAAGTGACGGGACCTTAAACCCCCCTGATGGTTGATGTAGGAAACCACCGATTTGCTGTCTGTGCGCACCAGCACACGATGGCCCCTGAGGTGTGGCAGGAAGTGTTTCAGGGCCTGAAACACTGCCATCATTTCCAGGCAATTTATGTGCCATGAACGCTGGTGTTCCTGCCACAGACCCTGGGCCAAGCAATCCACTCATGGTCGCCCCCCAGCCTGTCAGTGAGGCATCCGTGGTCAGAGACGAGCGCCGACACGGTGCCCTCAGGGACGGGCCTTGGGTCAGGAACCAAGGGTCCTTCCACATAACCAAGGCGCGGAGACACCGCTGCGTTGGCTTTATTACTTGAAAGGGGTTTCCCCTCGGGGAAAAGTCCTTGGTCTTGAGCCACCACTGCAACGGCCTCATGTACAGCAGGCCCGAAGGAATCACGTTGGACGCCGCTGCCATTAGACCTAACAATCTCTGAAACTGTTTTACAGTGAGTGGCCGGTCTAGCTTCACCCCACTTATGGCTGAGAGGATCGAACCTACACGAGGCTCTGACAGACGAGCCTGCATAGAGACCGAATCCCAACTCACACCGAGATAAATTATCTTTTGCACAGGAGAAAGAACACTCTTCTTGGAGTTGAGCCTCAGCCCCAACTTCCTTATATGCGCCAGGACAACATCTCGATGTTGAACCGCGAGACGAGCTGACTGTGCTAAAATCAGCCAGTCGTCAATATAATTGAGAATCCGGATCCCCTGGATCCGCAAGGGGACCAGAGCAGCGTCCACACACTTTGTGAATGTGCGGGTGAAAGAGCTAGACCGAAAGGAAGCACCCGATACTGGTACGCTTCTCCCCTGAAAGCGAACCTCAGGTACTTCCTGTGCTGCGGAAGGATGGAGATATGAAAATATGCATCTTTGAGATCTATCGTGACAAACCAGTCCTCGGACCTTATCTGAGACACGATCCACCTTTCGCAGCAGAGTCTGTACTACTTGAGACATCACTAGAGCCTGCTCGTGGCCCACCAACGTAGGAAGGACCCCGTTGAAATTGGGACAACGACATCTGAACTTAATGGCGTACCCCACCCTTATACATTGCAGGACCCACCGAGAAATATGTGGCAGATTCTCCCACGCCGCCACAAAATCTACTAAGGGTACCTGGCCTCTGATGTGCTCTACACCGTGAGTGCAGTGCCCTGAAGCGGCGAACCGGCAGGGAACAACCGACTCAACGGCGCGATTTCCCTCCGAGAAGGGCGCGGGCCATCCTCAGATGACCCACGGGGCCTCTTCATGCTCCGGCACTCAGGCGGGGTTGGTGGATTGACCCTGTGAGGGCACTGTGGACGTCCAGGTACCGTGTAATGCGGTAAGCACCGTCCGCCCGCAGAGGTATCACCCTCACAGTCCTGAGCCCGCAGGCATCAGGACTTCTTTGACGTAGCCTTCCTCGTCACAATGACCGTCCTCAGATCGGCCCTGGACTTGGAAGGCTGCGCCTGTGAGTGCCGCGCACCCGACGACCCTTTTTGTGGGGGCATGCGAGTGGCGACACTCAACTTTTGCTGCGCCCTATGTGAGGAGCTTGTACTCGGGGTCTGCTGCTCCCGCCCAGCAGCAGACGAGACCTGGGCCTTACGGGGAAGGAACTGCTTGAGCGCCGCAGCTTGCTTCTTAGCCTCCAGGAACCTGTCGGTGACAGTGGTAACGGCGTCACCGAACAGGCCTCCCGGAGACAGCGGCGCATCAAGCAAAAAGCTCTTGTCCCTTTCCTTAATTTCCGTAAACTTGAGCCACAAATGCCTCTCCGTGGCCACCAGGGCTGCCATAGAACGACCGACACACTTGGACGTCTCCTTGGTGGCCCGGAGAGCAAGATCTGCTGTAGATAGGAGCTCGTTGATGACATCAACTACGATCTTGCAGCTCTCCACCAGGTCTTTCAGCAGGTTAGCTTGGTATGCCTGTATAATAGACATGGTATGCTGACATGTGGCGGCCTGACCTTATGGCAGACACAGACTCAGGTGAGAGATGGCTCGCAAGTGTCTCTTCAACCTGTGTTTTATCAAGGGAAGGGTAAATGCAGCTAGCCATCAGGAGATTTCGGAGCACTTCATGCTTCCATCTGCTGAAAAGCTTTATGGAGATGAAGATTTCGTTTTTCAGCATGACCTGGCACCTGCTCACAGTGCCAAAACCACTGGTAAATGGTTTACTGACCATGGTATTACTGTGCTCAATTGGCCTGCCAACTCTCCTGACCTGAACCCCATAGAGAATCTGTGGGATATTGTGAAGAGAAAGTTGAGAGACGCAAGACCAAACACTCTGGATGAGCTTAAGGCCGCTATCGAAGCATCCTGGGCCTCAGCAGTGCCACAGGCTGATTGCCTCCATGCCACGCCGCATTGAAGGAGTCATTTCTGCAAAAGGATTCACGACCAAGTATTGAGAGCATAACTGAACATAATTATTTGAAGGTTGACTTTTTTTGTATTAAAAACACTTTTCTTTTATTGGTCGGATGAAATATGCTAATTTTTTGAGATAGGAATTTGGGGTTTTCATGACCTGTATGCCAAAATCATCAGTATTAAAACAATAAAAGACCTGAAATATTTCAGTTGGTGTGCAATAAATCTAAAATATATGAAATTTTAATTTTATCATTACATTATGGAAAATAATTAACTTTTATCTCAATATGCTAATTTTTTTAGAAGGACCTGTATAGAGGGCTTTTCTCCCTACTTCCTCAAAAAGTCCAAGCTGAGGGGTTTTAAAAGACAAAAGACACTTCTCATCATTTTGCCATTCTCCCACAGCAATATTTACATTACCAGAAGGGAAAACATAGGGAACCCCCTTTCTCCATTGATCAATTGCTACTGAGTCATTTATCAAAGTCTTATAATCCTCATGCAAAGACTTAAATATTTCATTGGTAACTTATTTCAGCAGCCTCAAAGATCTCATCCCAGTCCTTTCACTCAATTCCTCTAAGCGTACGGTCAAAACATGTCCCAACTTTGTGCATCTAGCAGAAGTTAAACATGCACGCAAACTGGGACCAGACAAAAGTCTTGAAGGTAGAAAGTCATTAAGAAAAAGTGGCTCTTTGAAAAGACATAATCCAGCATATGTACCTGATGAACGTGAAATGGTAAAAACCTTCCATGCCTCCAGAACTGACTTGTAGAAGGATGTAAGTTTAACACAGTCATCATTCTGGAGCTCCATTAAGAACAAATGTTTGTCCAGCCCCATACTTCTAACCTGCCTTACAAGAGCAGAAGCTGTCTTTATCCATGATACATCTGTGTGATACAGTCTCTGAGCCGCTTGTAACCGGAAAGCCATGATTCTGGATCTGATATCTATCAGTCCTTGACCTCCCTCTTGAACTGGAAAGTATAAAGCAGCAGCACGAATCCAGTGTTGTCCAGACCAAAAAAAATCCACAAGTTTCATTTGAATCCAGCGGGTGACTGTAACACAGTTATTTTATGCCACAGAGTAGAAGCAAGTTATTGGTCACTAAAATCCTTCCCCTATACGATAGGTGAGGTAGCAACCATTTCCATTTAGACAACTTGCTGCACACTCTCTCCACTATACCCTCCCAATTTTGCTTTTTAAAATCATTTGACCCCAAAAACACTCCCAACAATTTAAGTCCCTCTCTACCCCACTTAAGGTCCCCAGGTAACTTTGGGAGACTCTCAAACGGCCCTTTACCAATCCAAAAAGCTTCACTTTTAGCCCAGTTCACCTTAGCTGATGAAGCTTTATCATAAAGACAGAGTACCTCAGATAAACACTTAATATCTTCCATATGATTTACAAAAACTGAGACATCATCAGCATAAGCAGAGAGGGAAATCCTTGAGTCTAATGAAAAACCAGGCACATTAAAAATTGACAATCTTTCTCGAAGTTTAAAAATCAGTGGCTCAATTGCTAAACTGTATAGTTGCCCAGACAATGGACAACCTTGCCTTATACCCCTTAGAATAGGAATTGGCCGACTCAAAGCACCCCCTACCTTAACCATACATGATGCACCATTACATAATAACTGTATCAAATTTAAAAACATTTCACCAAAACCAAAATCCTTCAATACATTGAAAAGATAGTTGTGATCGACGCGATCAAAAGCCTTCTCTTGATCCAATGCAATTAATCCAACATTCACATTGAAAGTAATACAATAACCTAAATTATCTCTTACTAAAAACAAGTTATCCATAATAGACCTCTTTGGAATGCAATATGATTGATCCTTATGTACAACCAAACCCAAGTAATATTTTAATCTATTTGCAAGACATTTAGAAAAATATTATATTCTGTTGTGAGAAGGGCAACAGGACGCTAGTTCTTTAAAAAGGCTAAATCCCCCTTTTTTGGTAACAATGATAGAACGGCATATTGACAGGTATCAGGTAAAACACCTTCTCTTATAGATTCCCATAACACATCAAAATAATCATGTCCAATGCAGTTCCAAAACCTTTTGGAAAAGTCTGCTGGCAATCCATCTATTCCAGGGGATCGTCCTGAACTAAGTTGTCCCACAGCAGCAGTAAATTCCTCAAAAGTTATACTAGCATCCAAGATAGTTTTAGAGTCAGTGTCCACTGAGGAAGACCTTGAAGAAGCTGTGTCATACAGTCATCATTTCCACAGTTCTCTGCAGCATAAAGACTTGAATAAAAATCCACCGCATGGTTTCTCATTTCTATAGTCTCAGATGTTATCCTCCCATCAGGGAGTTTAAGACATGGCATTTGTTTTTGTTGAGCCACCTTATACTCCAAGTAAAAAAAAAAAAAAGTTGGAGCAACCATTTCTGCTAAAGACAAGAAACGGGACCTTATCAAAGCTCCCTTTACTTTCTCATTTAGGACATGACTTAGCTCTCTCTTTTTCTTTTGTAAATCATTATACAATACAGAATTATGTGCATCAACCAACTGCAATTCCATTTAATTAATTTGCTTTTCAAGTGATTCAATCATATTCTTTATTTGACTACTACAGTTGGCTGTATACTGCTGGCAAATCTTTTTTATTTGAGTCTTGCCTACATCCCACCACTGTTTCAAGTTTTCAAAATAACCTTTTTTTCCTTTTTCCAATTTTCCCAAAAGAAAACAAAATTATCACAAAAAGCAGCATCCTGTAGCAGTCTAACATTAAAATGCCAGTAAACTGATTTTCTAGGTACATTTGACATGGTCATTGACATAATAATTAAATGATGATCAGAAAAACCTACAGGACAAATGCAACATTCAATTACTCTACTATTAAAATATTTTGACACATAAAATCTGTCTAGTTGGGCAGCACTAACTTTATTATTAAAAGCCTTAATCCATGTATATTGTCTATCATTAGGGTGTTTAATTCTCCACATATCCAAGAGCTGGAATTCTTTTGAGTTTTGACAATATGCACGTGAAGACTGTATATGAGGCTCTGCAGTACTACGGTCTATAGTAAGTTCCAGTCTCCACCAATGACAATACATCCTTCACTAGAACACTTTTTAAGACTGTCCTTAAGTATATTTAATAAATCTAGGCATTCCTTTCCTACTGTTGGTGCATAAATATTTATTTAAAAAAAAAACAAGTATTCCTTGAATATTAGCTTTAACTACCAACAAATGACCCTTCACTGGTTCCTCTGTACTTATAATATTTACCCTTATGGTTGAAGAGAGACAAATGCCCACCCCTCTACTTAAATTTGTACCATGACTGAGCACTTTTTCTTCCTTCCACCACAAATTCCACTCAGTTTCATTCATTAGATCACTATGAGTTTCTTGGAGAAACACAATATCAAGCCCTTTCTGTTCAATTGTTTCATAGACTATAGCATGCATTAATGTTTAAAGAGCCTATCCTCAAAACCTCCATACGAAAGCTCTGAACCGCAAAGTAAAAAAAAAAAAAATCTGTAAAAAAAAAAAATCTAGAATTTTGAGATTAAAGTCGAAATGTTTCGAGAATAAAGTCGAAATGTTTCGAGAATAAAGTCGAAATGTTTCGAGAATAAAGTCGAAATGTTTCGAGAATAAAGTCGAAATGTTTCGAGAATAAAGTCGAAATGTTTCAAGAATAAAGTCGAAATGTTTCGAGATTAAAGTCGAAATGTTTCGAGAATAAAGTCAAAATGTTTCGAGAATATATTCAAGTCGTTATATATTTTTAGTAGCTAAAGAACTGCACTGGTGAAGAACTGGTCCAAATTTTATGTGGCACGTTGACTCGTACGATAAGATTAAAAGTACGGCCTCTGCTCGGATTCTCACGAAATTTAATGCGGTTGAAAGTGTATTTCACCAATAATGACCCGAAAGTCATGCAACATATTTTATTGAGACAGTAAAGAATAGAGATGGTTGTCCTAGAAGGATCCGTTCCGATAGTGGGACTGAAAACAAATTGCTATGGAGCAGATGCAGATCTTTCTTCGACGAGATGCATGGCAATAACTGCATTATTCATTTAAATATGGAAATACCCCAAGATGGCATCGTCATATCATCACTTCTAGACCATTTATTCGTTCTGTGTGAGAGCGCCTGAGGCTTTAAACTGTCAAAGTTACACTACATAAGGCACACATGATCATCTCATTTTGAATAAAATAAGAATAATCCAAATCCGTCAGGTCACGCATATCTGGTCTCTCTGAATTTAAATCTAAATGTATCCACATTGACCCATAGGAATCTTTTACGTGAACACATCCGAAAAAGTTATTAATGTAGGTTATAAGATAATATTGATAAAAGGGTTTATTTAATCATATTCACAACCACAGCAGTTTAGGCCTATAATCAAATTCTTTTTGAGCATCGCTAGGCACTCGCAGTTTGAAAACTCCTGTTTTGACTTTATTGAGGTATGGAGAGTGCACGGAAGCCTGAATCCGCTTTGTTTCCCATCTTAATTTTGTGTATGGAGATGAGCCTGAATCATAAAGTAAAAAAAATATATATATGTAAAAAAAGAAATCTAGAATGTCGAAATTAAAGTCGAAATATTTAGAGAATAAAGTCGAAATATTTCGAGATTAAAGTCGAAATATTTCGACTTTATTCTTGTAATATTTCGACTTTATTCTCGTAATATTTCGACTTTAATTTCGACATTCTAGATTTCCTTTTATTACATATATATATATTTTACTTTATGTTCAGGCTTCCATTATCATACAAAATTAAGATGGGAAACAAAGAACAAAGCATTATAGAAAAGCAACGGAAAAACACTGCGTGATACATGATTATTAGTGATTTGATTTATTCTTTCTTCTATTCGTTGCTTTACCCTTTCTTATAGTAGAAAGAAGCTTTTTCAGCCGAAAACGGTCCTCTGATAAAAAATAACAGATTGAACAAATTTGTCTACATCATTGAAAAAGTCATGTATATTAATTTGTTTCCCATATTTTCAATCAAAAAATCTATTGATTTGCTCCAAACTATACAAAGAATCTTTATTGAAACCTCCTGAAAAAATTGCCTGAGATGCGTTAAATACAAACCCCTGTGAATTACTATCATTTTCACACATAGAAACTTGTGACTCAGTATCATCAGACTGCTCCTCCTCTGCATCCATGACGAGGTTTCTTTAATTCCATCACTTTCACTTTCCAACTGTTTAGTGCCACTTATACTAGCTACCTCTTCATCAGTATGAACAGCAGGAACTAAATCAGTTATGCTCTTTTTTGGGATCACATTAGCTACAGCATCATCATTTTCAGTGCCAACAGCCGGTAACACAACATACAAATTGACATCACTCACTTCAACAGGTGGAACAACAACATCTTGGGCCACATCAATGCTATAGTTTGCACCCTCAACTTCTGATCCTACTTTATTTTCTGCATCTGTTTTGTGGCGTTTGTGTCCGATGTCTCCACAATCGAAACATCTTATGCTGCCAGTCGTTGCATACACCATATATAATCTCCCCTCGTGTTTCACACAAAAACGTATGTCAAGTGTATTCTTAGGTGATTCTTGCGCCATGTAAACATAACGTCTAAAAGACACAACATGTTGCAAAGCCGGATGTTTACATCCAAGCTCAACCGTCTTAAAGGGACTAACAACTTTTCCAAAACGCGCCAACTCCCGTTGCAAAACATCATTTGATGCAAATGGCAGGATATTTGAAATCGTTACTTTCGGTGTTGATGTAAACAGCGGAGAAAGTTGCACAAAAGCTTCTTTAACAGAAAGGCCAGTTACTATTAAATTATTGAATACGTTTTGTTCCTTCAAGAAAACCACAACAGCCTGATTCATTCGTGATGCAGATCCGTGCTGGACCAACCACGAATGACCCAGAACGATGGGTACGAGAGGGGACCTGGAGACAAGGAAGGAAGTCTGTTCATAGTAACTTTAGGGTCCGTACTTGCAAATTGTAAACATTTGTTCTTCCTGGTCTTCCACACTGCCAATTTTGCAGTCCCAATCAGGTAATTTAATAAACATACTTTCTTCCTCATCAAAAACCCATACTTTACCCCTCCAATAAACACTCTATCCGAAAAATCCTCGTTAAATTTCCTGAACCATTCCTCAAGAAGTTTAAAAAGACTTTGTAGTCTTGCACATCTTAAAAACAAATGTTCCAAATCCTCATCTACCCCACAGAACCTACATTCCCAACCCAATGCTAGATTCAAGTGAGCCACATGTCTGTCTGTAGCTATTGCCCTGTGAATAATCCTCCACTGAAGATCAGCTGTTCACTTCACTACCAGAGGCTTATACAGGGCTCTCCACCTGTCCCTCACAAGGAAGTCTGGAGTCAACAGTCCTGGCCACCCAGAGGCTTTTACTCCCTTGAGTGATTCTTGATGGATGACCTTCACAGTGGTGTGATATATGGCCTTTGATATAGACTCAAAAAGTTATATTTGAGGAACCTCAAAAGACAAGTCTGAGCAGGCATCCGCACCCTCCAGATCTTTCTTACTTGCGGCCGCTATCTTTATCTTTGGGAATCCATTCTCATCGTTTTCTTCTCTTGGGATGATCTCTCTGTAGCGGCTTGGAATTGCATAAACAAATTTCCTCCATCAGCTTTGCTGCAAGTCTTAGTGACCGTAATCCCGTCACCTCTTTGAGGGTCTCTGCTGATCTCCATCCATTATTGTCCAAGAGGTGCCCCAGTTTTACAATGTTATTCCTTAATAAGCATGTTCGTATAGTCACAGAAGATAACATCCTTGTCTGTATCATTGGATTAAAAAACAAGGGTTCTTCAGTGACCCAGTGTCCTTGAGAATCAATGTCCCGTTCTACTTTAAAAACAGTTCTCCAGACCTGCAACATAGACCTATAAAATGGTGTAAGCTCAGACAAGCTCACCTCCTCCAGACTTATTAGGAATGAATGTTTATCCAATCCTAGTCCTCCTTCTTTCTGTAGCAAAGCACAAGCAGTGTAAGCCCAAGTCAAGTCCTTATGGTACAGGAGTCTCTGTGCTGTATTCTGAAAGTACGGATATGACTCCTCACATCCACCAAACCCTGGCCCCCTTCCTGGACTGGTAGATACAGATATTCCACATTTTACCCAAATAAAATCGATCTAATCTTGCTCCACTGACTCTACTATCAGTTACTTTAAGCCAAATGTATTGTCTAACCCTTTTGTTTATCATTCTCCACACATCTAATAATTCAAATTAATTTATACTTTTGTCAACACCATGCTTGATGGCACAATGGCTCTTCACCATTTCTATCAATTGTCAAATCTGTGGTGCAATCTCCTCCAATAACAGTACACACATTAAACATTAATGAACAAAAAAATATCATTCCTCCAACCTCCATCTTAATTAACAAACGTATACCTTTTATAACCTCATCTACAGCTAAAAATATAATTCATATTTTATCGAAGATAAAATGGCTACCCCTGCGCTATTATTTGTCCCATGACTTAAAGTGAGCTTTCCTTCCCATCACATATTCCATTCATTTTCATTATCAGTATTAGAATGGGTTTCTTGTAAAAAAAAAAAAAGCTACATCAACCCGATTAATTCTAAAAAACTCCTTTAAAACTTTAAAAGCCCCATAATAAAGAGGAAATAAAAGAGACAGGACAGGTACAAATGTAACATACAAAGTTTAGAAATCACCATGTGCATTTTGTTCATTTTACTTTTTTCAAAGCATGCCTTTTATCCTTCCTTAACCTTGTCACCATTGTCTTCAGACGGAATCTCTTTTTTATACTTAAAGCCTGGTAACTGACTGTTTTCTGCAACAGCAACACTGACCCAATTTTTCAGTGTTTGGAAAAAAATCCTTAACTTCCACTACTTTTCGAAACGTTGCATCCAAAAAGTTATTAATTTCCTGTAGTGTGTACGTATCATCCAGAACCTGAGAACCTATCTCAGAAATATCAGAGATTGAATCATCATCTCTTATCTCTTTCTCTTCAGACATTTCAACCCATTCAGATGTCCCTACCACTTCATCATCAATACTTCCATTAGCTTCAGCCTTTTTACTTGGTTCAGACAAACCAGATTTTTAAATTTTCTCACTAACCTCATTATCATTAACACCATCAGTTTGTTTAGCACTTTGAACTTGACCGTCACTTGTCTCTCCAGCTTGAGACTATGATGCGGTCTTATGTTCATTCCCTCCCACTAAGCAAAGTTATGTCCAAAAGACGTCTTTTCAACGTCTTTGACCCTAGAGGCGAACGTTGAAAAGACGTCCACTGAGGAGCCAGAATGAAAGTTTTTATGACGTCTGTTTTGGACGTGATCTGCACGTCTGATATAGACGTTCATGGAACCTCAAGGTTAAACAGTTCAAATGTGCTCATTGTGGACATATATTCCTTTTGTAATTGCAAATCAACTCACAGACAGAGTGTGTTGTCCAAAATCTTGAAAATAAAAGAAACTTAGCTCACATCTTTAGGCAACTTAGCATCTGTAATTCACACATCTTTGGATCGTGAGAGAAACCAGACCTGAAGGAAAGACTCTCTGGTTTAGGACTCAATCCAGGATCTTCTTGCTGTGAGGAGCCAGTGTTTCCCACTCATACACTGGTGCTGCCCTTAATCACAGATATAAGAGACACTTTGACTATTTCTGTCAGACGTCTACAGAAGCTCTTACTGAGAGTTAACAGAGGTTTAGATGTTGATGATTTATGGTTCATTTGAAGTCACCATTGTGGTGGGAAGCGTTTGCTTTAGTTGGGCTCTTGGTCCCTGTAGTTGTGTTGGCTTTTCTTTGGCTGCTTTAACTGTGTCTGTGAAACACAATAGTTGTGGTTGAGCAAGCAAAGACAACGTGACATCAGGTGTTGTCAGCTCCCCGTTGATGATCACTAAATCATCACAAAGCGAGCATCTGATTATTTTTTCTTTTTTGGGAAGTTGTTTTCAATTGTAATTTGCTTATAGCTACTATACCTTTGTGAATCTGCAGAATTGGCACCAATAGCATTTAATCGATCAATTATCCTGAAGAAAAAAAGTATGTGCACCCAACATTTTGAGCAAATATTTCACAAAGTCACACACACACATCAACATTTGGCCAATGATTCACAACAACGGTGACAAGTTTCATGCTGCAATGCATGATGGGTGGCTTCATAGTGCAAAACTCATGCTTGATTCCCAAACTTTTTTGATTTGATTGTCACCGTTGTTGTGAATCATAGGCCAAATCTTGATGTCGGTGTGTGACTTTGTGAAATATTTGCTCAAAATGTTGGGTGCACATTTTATTTTGGTCATCTTTCCAGATAATTGATCCTTTTAATTTTATTTGTGCAAATACCACAGTATCACAAGGTTATTGTGGATATATACAAATTACTATTGAACCAAACAAGAACACAAAACTTAAAACACAACAGCAGATGCTCACGTTATGATGATTTAGTGATCATCAACGGGGAGCTGACAACACCCGATGTCACTTTATCTTTGCTTGCTCAGCCACAACTATTGTGTTTCACAGACACAGTTACAGCAGCCAAAGAAAAGCTAACACAACTACAGGGACCAAGAGCCCAACTAAAGCAAACGCTTCCCACCACAATGGTGACTTCAAATGAACCATAAATCATCAACATCTAAACCTCTGTAAACTCTCAGTAAGAGCTTCTGTAGACGTCTGACAGAAATAGTCAAAGTGTCTCTTATATCTGTGATTAAGGGCAGCACCAGTGTATGAGTGGGAAACACTGGCTCCTCACAGCAAGAAGATCCTGGATTGAGTCCTAAACCAGAGAGTCTTTCCTTCAGGTCTGGTTTCTCTCACGATCCAAAGATGTGTGAATTACAGATGCTAAGTTGCCTAAAGTGTCTAAAGGTGTGAGCTAAGTTTCTTTTATTTTCAAGATTTTGGACAAAACACACTGTCTTGATTTGCAATTACAAAAGGAATATATGTCCACAATGAGCACATTTGAACTGTTTAACCTTGAGGTTCCATGAACGTCTACATCAGACGTGCAGATCATGTCCAAAACAGACGTCATAAAAACTTTCATTCTGGCTCCTCAGTGGACGTCTTTTCAACGTTCGCCTCTAGGGTCAAAGACGTTGAAAAGACGTCTTTTGGACATAACTTTGCTTAGTGGGCTACATCAGCAGCATCACTGGGGACTGCAGCCTCCTCACTGATCTGAGATTTATGTGGACATGCCAGCCATCTCCACACTCAAAACACTTAAAACTTCCAGAGTTTGCATAAACTATGTATGCCTTTCCTTCATGCCATACCCGGAAAGAAACATCCAATTCTGACTCATTTAAAAACATGAACGCCTGCCTCCTAAATGACATTACATGCTTTAATGCTACATTTCTACAGTGAAGTGGAATCTATTTCACGAGTTCACACTTACATATAATTCATGGAGTAAATTGAATGCGTATTTGGCGTGCTGTCCGGGGGGAGGGCTTCGAGCTCGGACTTTGGCCCGAACCCAGAGTACCCCCCGTATGTAAGTGGTTAGAACTAAAAGAGCAGAAACGTGGAGAAGGGGTGGTGGAGGGATGCTGATGAACTGTCAACAAAATGGAGGTGAGACGGCTGCGTATATATACACCTCTTTGTTGATTAGCTGAGTACTCTCCACCTGTGTCAATTATCTGAACATGCTCCTCCACCTGTGTCAATTATCTGAACGTGCTTCTCCCGAACTTTGTTAATAAAACATCATTTCACGAGTTCACACTTACATATAATTCATGGAGTAAATTGAATGCGTATTTGGCGTGCTGTCCGGGAGGGCTTGAGCTCGGACTTTGGCCCGAACCAGAGTACCCCAAAGCTAGAAAGCATAGGACAGCCGCCTGCTAAATACCCCCAAGAAGTGCCGAGCTTGGCGGCTGGCATGAGAGAGGGGCCTGGTTATTTGATTCGGAGGGCCAGTTAACGGCTTGTGTCGCCTATGGGCGGCCCTTGTTGGTTCACAATCACATGGTTCTTGACAGGAGCAGGGTGTGGTCTTGTATGTGGGAGACCACCCTTTCCTTGCTGCATGGAAACTTTCCATTTTCTTGCTGCTATGAATTGGTCCACTTCCTTACTGAGTGGAAACTTTCAACTCGTGCAAACTATCAATCTAGACGGTTTTATCCACTTTCTTGCTGTGTGGAAAACTGTCCACTCCTCGCTGGGTGAAATGTATCCGCTTTCTTGCTGTGGAAAAACTATCCGTTTCCTTGCGGTGTTTATCTATTTCTCGCTGTGTGGAAAACAATTCACTTTCTTGCTGCATGTAATCTTACATTTTTCGCTGCATTGACTCTTCAAAATAAGATAAAAATAATCGTATTCACTATCTCGCTGTGGAATCTTCTACTTCTCACTTAGTTGGACTTATTCGCTTGAGGAGACTGTTCACCATCTTACTGATTGGACAACTAACCGGTATCTTACTGCGTGGACAACTATCCTGTATATTACTGCGTGGACAACTGTCCTGTATATTACTGCGTGGACGCCGGTCCAGTATCCTACTGCGTGGGCGACTGTCCACTATCCTACCGCGTGGGCGACGCTGTCCACTATCTTACCGCGTGGGCGACTGTCCACTATCTTACCTGCGTGGGCGACTGTCCACTATCTTACTGCGTGGGCGACTGTCCACTATCTTACTGCGTGGGCGACTGTCCAGTATCTTACTGCGTGGGCGACTGTCCAGTATCTTACTGCGTGGGCGACTGTCCAGTATCTTACTGCGTGGGCGACTGTCCAGTATCTTACTGCGTGGGACGACTGTCCAGTATCTTACTGCGTGGGCGACTGTCCAGTATCTTACTGCGTGGGCGACTGTCCAGTATCTTACTGCGTGGACGACTGTCCAGTATCTTACTGCGTGGGCGACTGTCCACTATCTTACCGCGTGGGCGACTGTCCACTATCTTACCGTGGGCGACTGTCCACTATCTTACCGCGTGGGACGACTGTCCACTATCTTACCGCGTGGGACGACTGTCCACTATCTTACGCGTGGGACGACTGTCCACTATCTTACCGCGTGAACGACTATCCAGTATTTTTACCGCGTGAACGACTATCCAGTATCTTACTCCGTGGACGACTATCCACCATCTTACTGCGTGGACAACAATCCACCATCTTACTCCGTGGCCAACTATCCACCATCTTACTGCGTGGGCAACTATCCACCATCTTACTGCGTGGACGACTATCCACCATCTTACAGCATGGGCAACTTCTTACTGCGTGTCCAGTATCTTGTGCGTGGGCGTCTTAATCTATTTGCTTTTCTTGTTGCGTGGATTTTGCCGCTGACTCAATGTAAAATCTTTCCGCTGACTCACTGCTCGGAAACTTTTCACTGGCCCACTGTGTGGAAACTTTCCAATGGCCTACTGTGTGGAAACTTTCCATTGAATCACTGTGTGGAAACCTCCTGCTGACTCCCTGCATGGAAACTTTCCGCTGACTCGCTGCGTGGAAACTTTCCGCTGACTCGCTGCGTGGAAACTTTCCGCTGACTCGCTGCGTGGAAACTTTCCGCTGACTCGCTGCGTGGAAACTTTCCGCTGACTCGCTACGTGGAAACTTTCCGCTGACTCGCTGCGTGGAAACGTTCCACTGAATCACTGTGTGGAAACTTTCCGTTTACTCACTGCATGGAAACTCCGTTGACTTACTGTGTGGAACTTTCCGTTGACTCACTGTGTGGAAACTTTCCGTTGGCTCACTGCGTGGAAACTTTCCACTGAATCACTGTGTGGAAACTTTCCGTTGACTCACTGCGTGGCAACTTTCCGTTGGCTCACTGCGTGGAACCTTTCCGTTGGCTCACTGCGTGGAACCTTTCAATTTCTCCTGGAAATACTAAGAACAGAAAGGAAAAGCATGAGATTACATGTTGGCTGGACAGAAACAAATCCTCGGTGGACGACCCAGGGATTTTGAAAAGTATCTGAGGACCATCTCCCAAGAGCTTGGATCTGCTGTTGGGAGAGGCCTTTTTGAGCTGCTGAGCTTGCGGCCTGACTGTTGGAGAACAGATTTGGGATGTTTCTGGAACCAAAAGCGTGTCACGGGTTTGTTGGATTCATCCGTGAACAGGGGCAATTTTGTTTGAGAACTTCTCCATTGAAGATATGTCAGAACTGACTGGTATGGTTGGATCAGTGATGAGAGTTTAAAAATTTAGATAAAATTACCCTTTTTTATTTGGTCAGTCTCACTTTGCTTGATCAGATAAGAGAATGTTTCCCCATCTATTAATGATAAGTCGGAGATGGTGGGGTGGATTTTTGGGTCGAATTTTGATGTGATCGCGAGTTCGAACATCTAAGGGAACCAAAGAAGGCTAAGACAAACATGGTGTCGAGTGGTACTGAGAGGCTGGTACCCTGTGCGAGGATGTGTGTAGTGAGGATGTCTAGCATTGGGACGGATTGGCTGGGATCTTGGATCCCTTGATCTGGAGGAGGTCTGAGAATTATTTATCTAGAGAGAGGGAGTTAACGGAAAAATGAATGCCGCTCAGGTAACCTTTGATGAACCCTACTTGGAGGCTCTTGATGTTGTTAAGATAAGAAATGAACGAGGTAATTGAAAGGAGAAAAATGGACACGTAGGATTGGAGGGACCTGAGAGAAACTGCTTGGACAATGGTATCGAGCGATGCTTCAAGGAGGGGTTTTAACAGGAGGGTTACGGAAAAAATTTGCGAATAGCAAGGTACTGGAGTTGGGTGGTCAGCCAACTTCCTGAATTTCAGCGAGGATCTGTGCGCGGATGTTTTGGGACACTGGTGGCAGTTCCATGGCCAGGGTCGTTGGATGGCACGGGCATCTGTATTGCAGATGGAGGTGGGAGGGTTATAAACCGGGGCTGCGGATGTCGGCAGCCTCACACTTTTCCTCAGTGGTTTGGAAAGAAAAGTTAGCTGGATGATGGAAAAAATGTGGGCTTTTACTTAGGTGGACTTAAGCAGAGAAAGGCTTGTGCTTATTTGTGCCACTGGAGCTGCAGGCCACTGGACGTAGGTGGGGTTATAACCTGTTGGATAAAACTGTTGAAATGATTGGCCTGTGCAGCTAGCAGATGCAGCCTCATGTTAGCGTCTGACCTGCAGTATGTGTACTGGTTCTACTGTGTGACTCACATGGCACTTTTTAGCTGAAAAATAAATAAATAAAACATGTATGGTACGTAGAAATGCCCTCCCTATTGGATAGCGTGTGCTTGGCTATGCTTGCCAGGTAATCATTTAGTTTGTGCCACCTGTGGGGGAAAGCGGAGCAGATAATTCCAGTAAAATGAGAAAGGCAATTGAACCCAGGATAAATGTATGTTTCTGGTTTTAAGGGTAACATAGAAATCTCCAGTCTAATTGGTGGTCTGGTTCGCCATGGGAGCATGGAGAGAAAAGAAGGTCACGTGAATTGGAGATTTCTGGGAGGAAACATTGCTGCTTAGGCAGTGGAGATATTAATCAGAGAAACTGACCTCCTGCGGGAGTGGAGGGAACGGCACTGCTGTAGCAGTGGAGATATTAATCAGAGAACCTGACCTCCTGTTGGAGCAGAGGGCACAGCACTGCTGTGGTAGTGGAGGAATTAACCAGAGAAACTGAGCTCCTGGAGCGGAAGGAACAGCACTGCTGTGGTAGTGGAGGAATTGACCAGAGAAACTGGGCTCCTGTGGGAGCAGAGGAACGGCACTGGAGATATTAATCAGAGAAACTGACCTCCTGTTGGAGCAGAGGGCACAACACTGCTGTGGTAGTGGAGGAATTGACCAGAGAAACTGAGCTCCTGCAAGTGGAGCAGAGGGAACAGCACTGCTGTAATAGTGGAAAAATTAGCCAGAGAAACTGAGCTCCTGTGGGAGCAGAGGAACAGCACTGCTGTAATAGTGGAGAAAATTATCCAGAGAACCTGAGTTCCTGTGGGAGCAGAAGGAACAGCACCGCTGGGGCAATAAGAAAATTAGCCGGAGAAACTGAGCGCCTGCAGAGAAAGGAGAAAGTTAGATGGACAAATGGAGAAACATATTTGTGTAACGAATGGGACTCTTATTTTGAAATGTCCATGCCTTATTATTGCAGGAGGCTCATTCAAAATCATGTGGGATATAATATACAAACTTAAATTATATAACATGTAATGATATAAACCACGGTGAAGAAAATGCTTTGCATGAGTGTGCCTTATTCATTGGTTCAAATGCTCTGAACTGAAGCATTCTGAAGCACTGATTTTGCAAGCCAGTATAATGCAAAACTGCACCAAATTCAGATTTTGAAATGTGAGATCTCACATTATTCAATGAAATCAGCCTTTGAATCTGCAGTGTTGTGAATTATGGTTTTTCATCCCCAAAATATAAGATGGCATACAATAATCATTGATACAATTGTTATACAATAGCCTACTGTAGGTATTGATGTTACATTTAAGAAAAACAGGAGCTCCCAAATACATTGTACAGTTTGCATATATATATTTATAGTCGCAATGCGAGTATGGTCGCGCTGTGACCGAGCTTATGTGAGCATCAAGTTGAGAAATATTGAATCCAATGCAGTGATTTTCAGCTGATCCCAATGGCTGATTGTTTGGCATAACGTGTACTGTTGCACTGCATCATTTTAGTGATTTAGCCTCACGATACTGTCACCGCTTTACCCGCAACGTATATTTATTGTTTATCACGGCAACCCCGTTCGCGTCCTTGGTGAACACTTCTTGTGTGACGAAGTATCTGTCTGGATATCTGTAACGCTTGTACACAGAGACGAAAAGACATCAAGAAAAGCTTGATGTGTGCAATATACGTTATCTTAAAACAGGGACTGTTGTAGTTCTCCCTGTTGCACTGCTCTCGCAGCTATCGTCATGGCGCCAATGCACCACGTTACAAAGCATCACTTATTGAAGTTTGTGAATCGATTAGAATTGTTAGAAGACACTCACGATTGTGGATCGTCAAACACAATTACATCTCAGAAAAAGAATATTTTACCCCGAATGCTGATGGAGCGGCCGCTTTTAGGTAGCTTATAAAGATTGTATCATTGTAGAAATGCGTTGGCGCGTGTAGATCCGTGTAGACAGCGTGAATAGGAGGCGGGTGGAGCGAACTGCAAGAAATGCCATCTATGCTGATGAACTGTCAACAAAATGGAGGTGAGACGGCTGCGTATATATAAACCTCTTTGTTGATTAGCTGAGTACTCTCCACCTGTGTCAATTATCTGAACATGCTCCTCCACCTGTGTCAATTATCTGAACGTGCTTCTCCGAACTTTGTTAATAAAACATCATTTAATAGCGCGAGCAAACTTTCCATAATGAACTAGCACCCGCTCAATCTCATTATTATGAATGAATGGGGGCATGTTCAAGATAGTTATCCGTGTTGTCGGCGTAACCAGCGGGGAAACATTAATAAAATCATATTGATAAAATTAATCAAAAATATTGGCTAAGTCAACTTAACCTAATCCAAAAATCAATTGTTATAACCCAAATTTTAAAGACGAAAATAAGGAAAAAAAGTCAATAGCAGTCACCCTCTCCCCTTGAGAATCCCCACACACACCCAAACGCTCCCAGCATGCACAGAGAGATCGAGAAAGAGAGAGAGAGAGAGAGAGAGAGAGAGAGAGAGAGAGAGAGAGAGCAAACCTAATTCATGACATCTCATTTGATTATCTTCTCTTTGTATTATGTTGGATTGATGCCAACCAAAAGATCTATAGAAAAACCAATACTGTTAGTCACACATTATAGTTTACATTGTGAATTGAATTAATAGAAAAAACATAAACAGTAAAACTTTGTTGCCCTTAAATGCACATCAGTAATCGCACATTACTTGGAAACATCGATTTGATAAATTGTCTTTTGGCAGATAGCTTTGATCTGGTTGGTATGAATACATTTTTACCATTTGAAAGACAGATATTTAGACAGCATGTCTGTAATTTATTTTATGGGCCTGCTGCTAGTTATTATGATGAGGTAATACAAGCCACAGTGAAAATGGCTGTCCAGAAATGGACCAAAAGTGCGACCACTAAGTGGTCATATGTACTGGCACAGTTCCCAGGATGCTCAGTTTTATGGCTGCATTACTGTTCAGAATAAAGGTTACTCTATCTGTGCCTTTTTTTTCAATCCCCATTTTCCCTGCAACATAATTGAGTCACCAGTGTTAGATTTCAGGACTCTAAACTAGACCACAGACCAAAACAAATTACATCTGAATTTTAAATGATTACTGCAGCTCATTAGGAACCTGATGAACGTGATTTAACCAAGTACAATATGTTCCAATATGTGTGTTGTTCAATATGTGTGTTGTTCTGGAACAACATTCCAATCAACCAATAAGATTTGAGGGACAAAAATATAGTTTATATTAAGAGAACACTTACAACCAGGGTTAGGTGCATCTAACCATTCTTTTTTTATCTATCATTCCCCTCTGATTTTAGGGATATTTCAAAAGATAGGTTTAGGGGCAGGGAAAGGGTTAGAATTTTCAGACAGGAACGTTGTTCCTGGAACAACAAAATATGTTGATCCAGGAACGTCTTGCTTGGCAAAATCATGGTGAACAATGTAACCTACTCGTCAAGAAAATTGCATACTGGCAGAAACAAGAACATGTGGCATTGTAAATGTATGCTGCTTACTCGACATACATCTACATAAAAAAGGATATATCCAACCAAGATCACATGACTAAATTTGGTCAGTCCAGTCGAATCTGCCTTCTGCAGATTGTGCTTTAAAGGCATAATTTACCCTCAAGACTCGAAATTCTGAAACAATCTCCTCACAAAAGAAAAAGGTAATCATGCATCATGGTCCATTGCTTTCAATGTGAAAGTTTTTTTTCCCCATCAATATATGTTATACGTTTGGGTATGATTTGCAATGTATGCTATAATGTGGATTAAATGTTTTTTTGTTTTTTTTCGAGCACCTAACTCAACCCAAGCTCTAAATCTAACCATTTCTTAATAGTATAAAATATGTAGCAGTCAGATAAAAGTAGTCACAATCATTTATTCAGTAAACGACAAGTGTCTTGTAGTACATATAATATGCAGGGTACTCTGTATAAGGGAACAGGTCTATTTAGCTCAAATTAATGAATTAATTCATTCATAGGGAATTTTGCAAGAGTCTATTTTACGACCGAGCAAATGACTTGTTCACTGTTCATTTGAACGGGCCGTACCTATCAATTCCGCAGAGCGGATATTAATATCCACAGAATAGTGAAACATTTTTTATTTAATAGCCAGGTAACTTAGATCAGCAGTTTAAGACATTAAAATTCGTAAGCACATAACACAAGAACACTTATCTTTAATTTACAAACAAAGCTTTATTGATTACTCTAACACGTAAAACTAGTATCTAACAAAAACAAACATACACACATTCACACGCGTTGCAGAAAGGAGGAAAGTGAGGGAAGAGTGAGTTTAAAGGGAGAGAAGGATGAAGTCACAAGTTTCTAGCAGTATCTGCATTTATAACACATGACCTGAATGAACCACCGATCATTGACTTAACCCTCCTATTGTTGCTTAAGCGGGGTTATTCAATTTGATATCAATGCATTAGTTCAGTTTAGAATCTGGAGGTTACTTGGGTTTGTCGCGCGTCATCATTGAACGGGGATTCCCTTTCGGTCCTGGCTGGAGAGGGGTTTCCCAGTTCTTGATGGGCGTCTTTGGAAGCCAATCTCGTGGCTGTTTGAAGTTGAAGCGCGCTTGCTGGAGATTCGTTAAGAGAAACTTTGCGGCGAAACTTAACTTAGAACAAAAGACTCGCGAAAACAAAATAAACTTAAGTAAAAGAAAGGAAAGGAAAGTGAGAGTTCTAGATGGCTTAAATGAATTTAACCCATTTTCTCTGGTCTGCCACCTTTGGAGTTCTCCAACTGACAGAACGACTGGAACTCGAACAAACTAGCCTGGAACAGGCAGCTGCCGGCCTTTCTGGTGTGGCGGATTGCCGTCTCTTTTAAGCATCTCTTTTAAGCATACTTTCTCATAGCGGAATGCAAGCTCTTATAGACGAGATGGGCTGACTCCCGATCTTGAGAGGAACCAATCACGTACGGGAAACCAAAGGCGCAAACCTTCTTTTGTCTGTTGAACTCCCTCCCCTTTTGACTAATCAAAAGGGGTTATATGTCTAAGCATCTATTCTCAGAAAGCTGGTACTTTGAACAAATGCATTTTGTTGTAATTTGCAAATGAGATTCGGTACAGTCGGGTTTCTGCGACTGGGGAGCTACCAAAAACTATAATCCTGAGAGTTGAGAGTACAGAGATACAAGAATTCCACAGTTACTAGCATACAGAGTTTGAGTTACATAAAGTAAACACCCTAGCTATTTTAATACATCCTATAAAGCCATTAAATCAACAAAATATATATTTTTAATACGTTGAAAAGGCAGTTGTCCAATCGATCCATATATGTGTCCATATATGTGTGTGTCACAAGACAGTCCGCATGTCTTGGGACTGTGTGCGTGATTCAGAGGTCACCACAGGGGTCGTGTAAAGTGCCTTGGGGCTCTTAGGCTGTTTACAATTTGGTTGGGCTCTTACAATTTGGTTGTATGGTCATAACCACAAGGGCTACTTTGTTTACGTATGATCTGATTAGAGCATCACAGGATGCTTGAGGGGTTCAGGCTTTGGACATTCGACAGATGGCTGAATCGCCATCAGTTCGACAATCACTGGTTTAGTGATTTGATGCAGTATTTGATGCGTAACATGGTTTCTGTGAGCTTCCTTTGTTTTCCCCTTAGTGCTGGGGTCTTGAGGAATTCATAGTGGTCACAGAGCAGGACATTAGAGATTAGTTGGTCGATGGTGAAGGGAAGAAACTGCTTGTGGACAAATGAGAAGTCCCATCCTTCCTGGGCTTGGTACCACAGGTGTAGTAAATCTTTGTCCACTGTTATGGGCAGAGAGGAGCCCAGGCCATAAATGGCCCTGGAATGTTGAGTTAGTTTTGTGTGGATGTTTGAATGAATCATCTGTAAGATTCATTTGTGTCCGCCCGGCCACAATTGCTACAGTCTTGTAACCTATTGTGAAGTACAGATGTATCTTTTGAATTATGTGAGGTGTTTACTTTGTTCCTATCATTTGGCTCTATTACTTGTTCAAACATTTGTTGATAATTTTATCTGCCTGTTCCTGGTTTATATATATATATATTTTTAAATATGGTTTGGGTAAGGGAAGAGTTTTGGTAAGGCAATCATAAATATCTATAAAATGTTAAATATATATAAAAATATTTTTGTCCTAATTTTTACGACCAGCTAATTAAATCTGTAAATGAAAAAAATAAAACCATAATTATGTCTTTCTTTAATAAACACAAAAAGGGACACATTTTATCCAGCAAAATGATCACGGTGTTTCGTAAAAATAGCTTTAGCGTCATAAAAATATCAATGTCCTGTGTGTCTGTATATTGATGCAAGAGGTTCCCATTGAAAGCAAAGGGTTAACAGCAGTGTTGACAAACATTCACTATAGGGCACTTTCTGCGCATGTATACTGACATGCGTGAGCCTGCATGCAACGGCCTGAGAGTGACAACAGATTGTTTGAAAATGTGAGAGTGTGCACTCACTATAAGTGAAACAAGAAGAATCAGACCCACAATATAATTCTAATTACAGGGTCCACAGCTGCCATCAGTACACCCAAACTGAAAGCTAACTAGCTGAATGGGAAATGCACAGATGAGTCAAAACATTATGGCCACCTGCCTAATATATGCTGTTGGTTCTCTGCGTGCTGCCAAAACAGCGCTGACCTGCTGAAGCATGGATTCTACAAGACCCCTGAAGGTCTCCTGTAGTATCTAGCACCAAGATGTTAGCAGCAGATACTTCAAGACCTGTAGGTTGCAAGGTGGATCCCCATATGCAGCAGAGTTCGATGCACCGTGTGTTGACACATTCCTCCCATAATCACCATTAATATTATGCTGCCATGACTTATGCTGCCTTCACCATGACTTATGCTGCGTTTACGTGCTATTGAACATTTTCTACTTCCTACTTCTGAATTTACAAGTTCACTTTTACAAATAATCAGATCAGAGTATTATGCATATATGCTGTGCTTTATGCGGATATGGCTCCAAGCTTGGTTTCCTGTCCTGAAACCCTGAGTACTAATAAAGAATACCAGTCACAAACGCAGTCGTTCTTCCCTCAGGTCAAGTCAAGTCACCTTTATTTATAAAGCGCTTTTTAGGATGCCGATTGTTTCAAAGCAGCTTCACAGTCAGTACGTTTACATGGACAACAATACTCCGATATTAATCTGATTAAGACCATACTCTGATTAAGAAACTACCATGTAAACAGCGATTTCTAATAACCTTAATCCGATTAAAGCCATACTCGAATTAAACAAAAATCGAATTAAGACATGTGGAGTATGCCTATTTTAGTCGCATTATCGAAGTGCATTGTAGACATGTACACACCTTAATCTAACTATTAACGTCGTTTGGATTTTTCGCCGCATTTTGCGACAGGACACATACACTCAACCGTTTGACGGCAAACAAGAGAAGCATGGCTTCAAGCAAGAATGACATGCTGCCGACTGAAAGCACAGAGGAGGCCTGTTGCTGGAGAATTTGTATCCGCCGTCGTCTATTTGCACGTATAGCATGGACAATTAACTGCACTTGAAACTCTCGTAAAATTAAAAATGAAACACCCAAAACTGTATGTGGTACCATAACAAAGACGAACTGCGTGAAATTCTTGAGGGAACGTCGGACGGCGTGGCATGGAGACGTAATGACGTGTGCTCTTAATCGATTTATGTTCTATAACATGTAAAATGGGAACATGAACGGATTACTCTAAAAGCAACTCATGTAAACACCTTAATCAGATTATTGTCTTATTCAGAATAAGGTCAATAATTAGATTACTGCTGTCCATGTAAACGTAGTCAGTGTTAAACAGGAAACAGATTTTGAGAGAGCCGCTCTGGAGAAAGCGGTGATGTCATCTAGCTAGTTTCAATTGTCATATAGCGACAATGTGAGCAGATCAGTAATTTAGTTGATATAGTTAATTTAGTTATTAATAAAATTTAGTTGAATATTTAGTTGAAAATGTAGTGTCCCCAACTGAGCAAGCCAAGCCAAAGGCGACAGTGGAAAGGAACCAAAACTACATCAGGTGGCATAATGGAGAAAAAGAAACCTTGGGAGAGACCAGGCTCATTTGGGGTGCCAGTTCTCCTCTGGCCAATTAACAAACAGTGTATGATTATTATTCTGGCAACCTTACAAGTCAGAAGTCATATTAGATCTGAATATTCACAAGATCGGAGGCATCATGTCGGGTTATTGATGACGTGTTGATTAAACAATTATTAAATAGGAATATTTGAAGGATCGAGTCATCACACAGAGACGGATTTATTGAGGATGCCGTGTCGATGAGGCAGTTTCAGAGAAGAGACTAACTGGCACAGTCTCTGCCATGTTAAAAGGTTTGTGGCCCGCCCATCTTGGGAACTTGGGTATCAAAATTATCCCTGAATTTGAGCTGGCATTCATTTCCAATTTTTAATTAGAAAACTTGTGTATATGAAAATTCTGATAGCATGTGAGGGCAGCATTACTGGGCCTTCTGTTAGCTCCGACCAGTCTTAGTTGTTCTCATGCATTGATGAGCCTTGGGCTCTCAACACCCTGTGGCCACTTTGTGGTTTTGCCCAGCCAGCCATGGATATGATGCCAGAGCCCACCGCAGACAGAAAGCTGCAGCTGTCCTGCCACAATGCACAAGTCAGCGCCAGAGAAATATACTGAGCCAACCAGGTGCATGATACGGCAACAATGTGCATCCCAGTGGGTGTGCTCATGGAGTTTGTGGGCATGGAGGAAAGCCCCATCCACATTCTTGACATTGAGGGTGAGCTGCAGCTGGCCTCTGCAAATATTTGTTTCCCTGGTTCTCCCGTCCCTGCTGTCTTGCTCAAAGTCTCCTGTGTCTCCACTGGTGCCACCCATCTCAAAGTCTCCTGTGTCACCAAGTTCCTACCCAGCATCCCTCTCCTGCCTCCTCTTCCAAAGTCAGCCAGTTTCCTTTCAGCCCTTTGGCTCCTCCATTGACACAGGTCTCTGGCTCCACCTAGTCAAGAGGATCCTCTGGCATCGATCCCGTCATTTCACCTCGGCCTGTTGACCTGCTAGTCCCTGTTGGGCTCTCCGTTCCTCGGCTCCACCTAGGACCATCATTTTTTCGGATCCACTGAGCTCCCTTGTCCTTCCAATTTGGTTAGACGTCTCTCTGCCAGTGTCACGGACTTACATGTCTTCAGCTTGGTCAGGCTCCACCTTCCCTCTAGGCTTTGATTGGTTCTCTGTCACACCGGCTCCACCTCAGTCCTCTGTTGCCCTAGCTCCACTTGGTTCATTGTGTTCATCACTGTGACTCCACCTTGACCCACAGGACCATCTGTGTCACACAGTCCTGCTGGCTGTTCGTCTGCGCCTAGGACTTAAATTCTATCAACCTCATCTCGGTCAACTCCTGCGAGTTTTACTCACACACAGACATCATGAATCCGCATATGAATCTCAACAATGGTGACATGCTTCATGCCAAAATGCATTCTAGGATCCATGGGTGAGTTTTGCATGATGCACCCAGAATGCATTGTGGCATAAAGCATGTTACCATTGTTGAGATTCATGATGTCTGTGTGTGAGTAAATCTCGCAGGAGTTAGAAGTGATAAGTGTACAATCTGTTTTAAAACGTATTCAGGTCTTTCTGATTAATCCTGTGCTAGATCTTTTCTAGAATCACAATAAAACAAAGTTAATGGTATGTTGCTCATATTCAGTCATTAGATAGGAGACTAAAACCGCTACACAATGATCATATCCGGATCATCACACAGCCAACAGAATCAAATTGTGTTTTCTCTTGCTTTTCTTGCCATAGAAAAAACCCAGATACAGCAGCCAGAGAAACACTAACATTAAAAAGTCGTCAAACTGCCCAATTAAAGAAAACACTAATCACCATAATGGTGACATAAAAAAACAAACTCTGTTAATTCTCAATAAGAGCCTCTGTAGATGTCTGACAGAAATAAGGTCAGTCTGGTCAGTAATTTATGAAGCTGGTAATGCTGTTTGTGGAGTTGTTTAATCCTCCTCTGCTGAGGTCTTCAGAGATTTAATGTCTTCTTTTATCTTCAGTTAATTTCATCTAGGGCTGTGGCTGAAGTCAGTTGTAGTTATTGTGTTTCTCTTTCCTTTAGTGATTCTGCTTGTTATCATCAGGCAACAGGTTATTAACAGCAGGTGTTCAGCATTAATGCTCAATCATCACTTAATTATCTCATTAACTTAAATACTGATTCAGTGTTACCTTTTAACACTCTGAGTGTGGACTCATATATACACTTGCAGTGTACATTTAACACTGAGGATTTTGCTGTGTATAGTGTCAATGCAGGCAGATCAGTAATATAGTTTAAATGTAGGTGTCCCCAACTGAGCAAGCTAAAAGCCAAAGACGAAATGACACCAAATATAAGGAGTCCACATAATTATATTATATAATACATTTATACACACCTAAGCACCCATGAAAAAATAAATAAAAAAATCCCTTACAAAAAAAACCCTTTACAGCATTCACAGTGTGTAGTATGTGTACAGAGCAACAACAGCAAGATTGTTTTCATTTTAGCAAAGCGATACCAAACAGGACCACGCAACAAAAACTCCTACATCACCCGCTTTGACTGCAAAAACCCACAATTACTAATCACAACAATGTACACATGACAAATAAAATATTATCTTTCCTGAGTGTGTGTGGAAACAATGCAAATGTACTGTGTGTCTGTACATGAATGCAGCGCGCAATCAAAGATCTAGAGCGCACACACATACGGTTTGTTGTTTGTACATTAGACACTCACATACTTACTGTACGACTCCGGTACGTCACCAAAATTGCGCTCTTCAGAAACAATAGCAGAATACAACAGAGCTTGTGTTTTAAAGCAAAACACACAGTTAACGTGTTAACGTTGACAGTCCTAAATTAAACGTAATAGCTTTTAATTATCACACCCTTGTCTTGGGTTTAAGGCACATGATACTAAGCGAAAGTGAGCCTATTATTCAAAACAATTGGTGAAACATTTTGTTCTGTACGAAATGACTGAATTTCTATTTCCTAAAATTCAATTTCACAATTGTTCTTAAGTTGAACTGGCCTGTACTCTTCAGAAATAAAATTGGCATAATGACACATCCTGAAAGTGTAAAACACGCTGCAATGAATAATAAATTACAGTACCGTGATTAATAATTCAGGTAAGAAATGTGTCCCAGTGAAAAGATAATTGATGGTGGCAAGCAAACAATAAACGTCATGACAAAACTGTTGATGATGGTACACAGGGCTCTCTTCTTCTGTGGATGTACATTACTTTTCCCAGAAGGATTGGTTTTCCTCAGAGTTCGAAAAACTACAACATCACAAAAACCAATGACAGGCAGGGAAATAAACAGAGGCATACACCCTATAATAGTGAAATAGATCCAGGAATTGGAGGCTGCGATTGATCCAAAACCAATTATAAACAACCAGATAATCACAGAGATTACCTTCCTAATTATGGCACTTCTCTTGTTGCTCATGTAGATTATGGGATGAACCACAGCAAAATAATAATCTCCACAGACACAAGCCATGAAGAGAGGTCTGCCAGTTATGGTTAGTGAATATATAAAATTACAAAACCATTCAAATTCTATGTTGTGCCAAACCATGTAGTTAAAGACACTAAATGGTAGGGTGCTTAAGAAAGAAAGATCAATAAAGGTAAGATTAAACACAAACTAGTCATTAGAGATGTTTTGTCTGTGTCTTTGACAAAGTTCCCGGAGTACCAATACAATGGCTGGTAAACCCAGGAGAAACCTGACCAGATCAGAGCACCAATAGGCTGTTCAGTGCAAAAATAGACCTTGGTGACATTTGAAAAATCAGATGAATTCTATGGAGATGATAATGTCTCTGTCGACATTTTAGGACAAGAATTTCCTGATCTGAAATAGAAAACATCACAGTGAGACTTATTGAGTTAAAGTATACATTTTAATAACCATTACAATGCATTTTAGAACTGCACTGCACTGAAATTTTATCTAAAATGGCCATTCTACTAAATTTGCTGGACTTAACTCATTCCAGTGTCATCATATTTCAAATCCATATTTAAACACTTTACATTAAGGTTCCCTTTGTAAATGGTTTATAAAGGGTGACTTTAATGCAATGCCTGCCAAATCCTTTTTAACTCACATGTTATAAATGCTTAACAAATGTATTTATTAACACTTATTTAAATCAAAACCAGGTTCCTGATTTATTTAATGATGCAGCAAAATAGCCTTTCCTAGTGAGACTGAAGGGTGTTGTATGTGGTTTTCTCATTAATATCTCATGACTGCCACTTTTTAATATTTTCTAATATTACAGAATTAATATCTCATGACTGCTCATTACTTTTTTTTTATTATTATTTGTTATGATCATTACCAGAAGTTACTGTCTTACTATGATATTCCACAAAAGATTCATGATGCCTATCCACAGTATAAAAACTGATTTCTTGTTCATGAAGATAAAGAAGAACTTTATTTTGGGTAAAAAAAAAAACGAAAAAAAAAAAAAAACAAGCACAATCATAATCTGATGAGATAATAATAATAATAATGAATTTCTTCATTCCAATATTAGTTGCTTAGTTAGAACCTCAATGTAGGGTGGTTCACAGGCTTAAATGGTTCACAGGCTTCCATTTAAAGTTCACAAGCTAACATTGAAATTAAAATATTCATTACTAATATCTAATCAAGTTATTGTGTGCCAGTTTGATAATTTCACCTTCATAAACAAGAAATCAGTTTTTATACACTACTGTGGATAGGCATCATGAACCTTTTGTGGAATATCATGGTAAGACTGTAACTTCTGGTAAAGAACACAAAAAAAAAGTGCCAGTCCAGAAGCTCGTCCTGGGTCCACACTTCATTCAGTAACATTAGATAGTTTTGATTCATATGATGTTTAATGTTGACAATCACGTTATTTTTCATATGCATCTGCTTACATATGATCGCTTGCTTTACTGCATCTTCCTCACATGTGTTTTGATCAGGAGATTCAGTACTCATTCATAAGATGCGTAATAGCACCCCCTAGCGTCTAACAGTGAAAACCCAGAAACCCGTAAAATTCCATGTTTGGCCTGGAAGCGTTTTCCCACAAATAACGGAAAATTCCGTGTTTGGCAGGAAAGAGTTAAAAAGTGGCAGTCAAGAGATATTAATGAGAAAACCCAACCCGATCTCACGGCAATTCGTACATATTTTACGAGGTGGCTAATTCGCATTTAATTTGTACGACCTCACTGCATTTAATTCATAGGATTTTTACTAAATCGTACATATTTGACGAGTTGGCAAATTCGTATGAATTCGCATTTAATGACCTACTCAACCCCGCCCTAAACCTACCCATCACTGGGGTTTAGGCAAAACGCACGACCAGATGCAGTGAGGTCGTACAAATTTGTACGAAATAGCCACCTCGTAAAATATGTACGAATTGGTCGTGAGATAGCGTTGGAAAACCACATACAACACCCTTCAGTCTCACTACGAAAGACTATTTTGCTGCATCATTAAATAAATCAGGAATATGCTTTTGATTTAAATAAGTGTTAAAGGTACACTATGCAACTTTTCCGTCCGCTAGAAGGCGCCTGTTCAAAACAAAGGCGTAGTTTGATGACGTCAAGTTTGAGCGCAGAATCTTGGGACATGTGGTCTTCACCTCACAGCCGGGCAGAAATCATGTTCATGGATGTGATTATTAATGTTACTGTAGTGTGAAGCAGAGCAAGGGCGAGTGCTGTGAAGCTGAGCAAGGCTGCCGGAGCGATTGTTACACAAAACACGCTTCTCGCGAGCAACGGGACTTTTATTATGACGGGACACAGTCGCTGGCGCAATCTCCGCTTTTCTGGTCATGATTATGAGATAACGCAGCTCCGTTTATTATATTAGATACATTTAAGTGTTTTTAAAATGATGTTATGACGTTACGCTCGGCGGCTGCTGTGACACTTGTTCACACTGCAGTAAGAGTAAAGCTTTTCTGCAAAATAAAACCCTAAACTAGGGTAACGCAGATCTGACGCAATTGACAGGCGACTCCCTCACACGCTATGCTCACACGTCCCAGTTCATTGGTAAAAATAGCAATTTTCTCACAATTTACAAATAGTTGGAAACATTTGGGACATTATAAGAACTCAACAGAACAACATATATAACACTGGCCTGGTGAGATAAAAAGGATCACTATTTGGCAGGTATTGCGTTAAAGTCACCCTTTTTATTGCTTTTAACTGCTTATCAATGATTTATTATGCATTTGTAAATGAGTTATTAGTCATTAACAAACACCTTTATAAACCATTTTCAAAGGGAACCTTAATGTAAAATGTTACAATTTAAGGAAATTACAAGTTTTGTCTTACCTCAATGAAGTCTGTAATAACTTGTGAATGAGAGACAGTGAAAAGCAAAAAGGTTTAGTTGTGAGGGGTCTGTGTCACAGGTGTGTACATTAATTATTTAAATCCTTTCTGATGTTTTGAATATGGAGTTGCCATATCACTACAAAATAAACCTGTCAAAACTGTTTGTTCTGCATAGTCCATATCCACATTCCAACCAGCCAATCAATTATTAATGATCAATTGTTATAAATCAATTATTAAAAATTATGAACACAACAGAACCAGTGACAAATGGCAGTCCAACATGCAGTCCAACAGTAAGTCTGTCTTACTGCCAAGCTCCTGCTCCAATCGCACAGGGACAAAACAACCCTAAGCAGGGGGCCCCAGACCCCATACTCCCAGAGAACCCACCACAGGATGCCACGAGGATCACAGTCGAATGCCTTCTCCGAATCCACAAATCACATGTGGATTGGTTGGGCAAACTCCCATGATCCCTCCAGCACCCTGAAGAGGGTTTAGAGCTGGTCCAGTGTTCCACGACCAGGACGAAAACCACACTGTTCCTCCTGAATCTGAGGTTCCATTACAGGCCGAAGGTTGAGGTTCTCCTCTCCAGTACCCTGGCATAGACTTTACAGGGAGGCTGAGAAGCGTAATCCCCCTGTAGTTAGATCACACCCTCCGGTCCCCCTTCTTGAAAAGAGGGACCACCACCCAAGTCTGCCAGTCCAGAGGTACTGTCCCCAACTGCCACACAATGCTGCAGAGGCATGTCAGCAACACAGCCTCACAACATCCAGAGACTTGAGGTACTCAGGGCGGATCTCATCCACCCCCGGTGCCATGCCACCGAGGGGTGTTTTAACTACCTTTGTGACTTCAGCTTGGGTGATGGATGAGTCCACCACTGAGCCCTCATCCTCTACTTCCTTAGTGGAAGATATGTCGGTGGGATGAGAAGATCCTCAAAGTATTCCTTCCACTGTCCAACAATATCCACAGTTGAGGTCAACAGCTGCCCACCTCCACTGTAAACAGTGTTGGTAGGGCACTGCTTCCCCCTTCTGAGGCGTCGAAAGGTTTGCCAGAGTCTTTTCGACACCAACTGATAATCCTTCTCCATGACCTCACCGAACTCCTCCCAGGCCCAGTCTGCTTGGCCTGCCGGTACCTGTCAGCTGGAACATAGCAGTACACTTAAAGTGCAAAAATAGCATATAAATAGTAAACTATAAGTACGATGTTAAAGAAAAAATAAGTTTACTTGCATGTATAAAACTACTAAACTAGTAGTTGACTGAGATTATACTTCAAAGTGTACTTTCATAAACAAAAAAGAGTGAGACTTGAATCAGTATACCTCTAAGTTCACTTGCAGTTGCAGTACAAACAAAAAAGCGTAGTTGTAAACTAGTTGTGTACTGAAAGTATATACTGTTATGCTTAAAGTATACTTAAAGTATTAACATATATTAAAGTTAATATATAATAAGTTAATTCTTAAAGTATAGGTTAAGTAAGGTATAGTTTAAGGTTTGCTTTCATTAATTTACTGGTATTTGCCCCTTTTTTTTAGCCTGACAAGCCAGACTCACATCAAGAGGGTCTGGGAAAACACCTTTGGCAGGGCTCAATCCAAGGGGCAGGAGGTTGTTTCAAATTCCCTCTGCACGCAATAGGATAGCCCTACAACCAACCAGCGCAATGAAGAAGGTGAAGCAAAGCTAGCCTATTTGATAGATTACACTTTTTTCGTATCTGGTCTGCAAAAAAAAACCCCATCTTCCTTTTTTAACTCTTCCCTCGCTAAACACGGAATTTCCGTTATTTGTGAGAAAACGCTTCCCCATAAAACACAGAATTTTCCGTGTTTTCACTGTTAGACGCTAGGGGGCGCTATTACGCATCTTCTGAATGAGTACAGAATCACCTGATCAAAACAAGCGATCACATGTAAGCAGATGCATATGTAAAATAACGCAATCATCAAAATTAAACATCATATAAATCAAAACTATCTAATGTTACTGCATGAAATGTGGACCCAGGACGAGCTACAGGACTGTGCAAGCTTTAGGGGTGTTGATGGACTCGATCTACTCCATCTGTGTTTGATCATCATTCTGAATCTGATCTGAATGCAGTTTTTGGCAAAAATGTGATTTTCTCAGCTTTTTGAAAAAAAAAATTGCTTTTTTTTTTAAAACTTACCTATATTCAAGTGTTGATAAAAAAAGGAACGCATAAAGCTAGTTTAAAAAAAAATAAATAAAAAAAAAATTAAAGAAGAGGGTCAGCTCTTTCTTTTGATATTGCATGCTCAGATATTCATAAAACTAAATATTCTAGACTATTAAATTTTTTTGTGCAAATGGTCAAAACCCTGGAAGTGGCTGGCAACTTTTTTTTAAACACTGACGGGAAAGAGTAAAGAATGTTCTTTATTCTTTTCTCAAAGAAAAGCTTAACTCCAAGTCTTCCAGAGTCGCAGCCAAAGCTGATTCGAAAGGCAGCTGTTTGCGAGCTTCTTTTGTTTTCAAGTAACACGCGGAACTGTCGTAACTCTGCTGTCATTATGTTGAGCCCGCCACAGACTCTATAAATGATGTAATTGGCCTGACTAGAGTTTGTTTTTTCCAGCTCACAAGCCAACGAAGAGTTGCTAGATGCCCTGGCTACAAAATTACATTTGCACCATTATTTACTTAAACCAGATGCTAATTTGCACTGCTCTTGTTAGATTGTCTTTTTGTAGAACAATATAGTTTTTTTTTTTTTTTAGGTCTACCCAGAAATAAATATTTCCTTGTTTTCCATTTCTGTTGATCTTATCGTGGTTAATAATACACTACGTGTTTTTTTGTCGACTAGGTGATATAAGTCAGGATAATGATTCATGATAAAAGAACTAATCACAATGACTTTATTTAAATATATATATATGTCACAAACTCTCAGCTGTATTTGTTTGTTTAGTACACAATTCAACACAAAATATTTTATCATTTTCAATATACACTATTTCAATATGTAACAACAAAAGGCTCTATAGCTTTTGGTTATATTTGGTTATTAACCACCCAAAAGACCATTTGTACATGAATTATTTTCAGACAAGTTCAGTAATGACTATGACTATAATTACAGGACCATAAATATTCCAGTCTATTTCCATTCCATTTTCATCTCCTCATTTTATTTTTTTTCTACAATATTTTGTATGTTGAGCTGACCTATACTCTCCAGATACAGAACTGGCATAAGGACACCTCCCGATACAATGAAACATATTGCAATAAAGATTAAAATGCAGTAGTACATATCAAAACCTATTGGTAAATTGCGTCCAAATGAAAATATAAGTGCTGGTGGCAGGTAAGCAGTAAAAGTCAAGACAAAACTGTTAATGATGGTACGCAGAGCCCTCTTCTTTTGGGGATGTATTTTACTTTTCCCTGAAAGATCAGGTTTTCTCAAAGCTTGTAAGACTGAGACGTCACAAAATCCAATCACAGGTAGGGAAATAAACAGAGGTGTTGATGTAAAAGTTGTTGTAAACATAAAAGGATGTATGACCATGAGCAATCCAAAGCAAATGATAAACAACCAAATTATCATGGCGATTACCCTCCTGATAATGACAATTCTCCTGCTGTTGATGTAAATGATGGGATGAACCACAGCAAAATAGTAATCTCCACAGACACAAGCCATGAAGAGAGGTCTCCCAGATATGGGTAGTGAATATGTGAAATTATTAAAGAATTCAAAATATGAGTTGTGCAAAAGCATGTAGTTATAGACACCAAAAGGCAAGACAATTAGGAAAATAAGATCAATGATTGTCAGATTAAACACGAAGAAGTCATTAGTAGAAAATTTCTGTCGATGTCTTTGACAAAGTTTCCAAAGTACAACGGCACTGGCGATGACACCCAGAAGAGCACAAAATGCAGAGAGACCTGACCAGATAATGGGAACTGTAAGCTGGTCACTGCAAAGAGTAAAATAGTTCCTGGTTCCATTTGAGTAATCTAAAGCACTCTCATGTAAAGCTAACATCACTAAATGCATTTCAACATAGAAATCTCCCGATCTGCATGAGAAAAGAAGGCATTCAATGAGACATCCAATTACTATTGAAGTTTGACTGATCTGCTGAGAAAGATTAAATACAATACTTATTTATTTATTTATTTATTTATTTATTGATTTATCTTACCTCAGTGATGTCTATAATAACTAAGAGGAAAGAGATGCAATGAGAGGCAACAAGTCTGAGAGGTCTTACATGTACACATACAGCAATGGCCTATATACCTTGTCCTTGACTGTGATGTTTTGAATATGGTGCAATTTAACATCACCAGAAAAACAAACACTGCTTTGTCATACTCCACATCACTAAAACAATATATATATATATATATATATATATATATATATATATATATATATATATATATATATATACATATATGTATATATATATATATACATATGTATATATATATATATATATATATATATATATATATATATATATATATATATATATATATATATATATACATATGTATACATATATATATATATATATATATATATATATATATATATATATATATATATATATATATATATATATATATATATATATATATATATTTAAATACTTTAAGTCCATTACTTTAAAAACTTTAAGTCCACCCCCCCAGGTTATTGTTATAAACATAAGATGCATATATATATATTTTTAAATACTTTAAGTCCATTACTTTAAAAACTTTAAGTCCACCCCCCCAGGTTATTGTTATAAACATAAGATGCATTGAAATGCATTTCAATTCTTTTGAAGTTTTAGTGCTTTAGGTAACGTTATGTAGTGGAAATGATGAATCCGTTTTACATTTTTGCTGGCTACGGTATACAGGGCACTATATAGACTTTATCAAATAATTTGCAAAAAGAGTTAGTATATTGGCTAAAGTCCTAATTGTTGGTGATTTTAATATCCATGTAAACAATGAAAAAGATGCATTGGGATTGACATTCTAAACTCTATTGGAGTTAGGCAACATGTGTCGGGACCCACTCATCGTCGTAAACATACTTTAGACCTAATATTGTCACATGGAATTAATGTTGATGGCTTTGAAATTCTGCCTAATGACATTTCAGATCATTATCTAGTATCGTGTATACTTAATTTAGCAAAGGCTGCAAAGCCATCCCCTCTTTTCAATTATGGTAGGACTATCACCAATACCACTAAAGATTGCTTTGTAAATAATTTTCCTCATCAGCATCCCAGATAGCATAGAGGAACTTGATGTTGAAACCGAAACTATTGACTCTAGGCACAGTTTCTCCTCTGCGCTTAAAAAATATTAAAGAAAATAGTCCAATGCCGTGGTACAACAAGCACACTCAGGCCTTTAAAACAGCAACCAGAAAAATGGAGCGCAGTTGGAAGAAAATAAAACTGGAGGTTTTTTTAAGCATTTTGTGGAAAGAGAGCATGATTGCACATTTGTCATTTAACTGAACTTAGGACTGGTGGTGGTGCTTAAGATATTGTTGGTCATTCAGTGTTTTTTTGTAAAAAAAATAAATAAATAATCGTAATATATAATTATTATTAAAAGATAATAATACAACACATTCAACGACTAATAACGTCTCGGTTACGTATGTAACCCTCGTTCCCTGAAGGAGGGAACGGAGACGTACGTCGGAACTGACCAACGAATTGGGGATCATCTTCAGAGACCAATCTACTTCGAGTGTATAAAAACGAGCCAATAAAGTTGGCATGCGGTCCACGCGCTGCCCCGCAACGCAGGTATAAATACGGAAGTGGAATACCGCATCCTCGCTTTTCCAACTGAGGAGCCGACAAGAAACTCGGTCCTTCAGCGGAAGCACAGCATCCGGCGACGGGACATACGTCTCCTTTCCCTCCTTCAGGGAACGAGGGTTACAAACGTAACCGAGACGTTCCCTTTAAGTCGGTCACGTTCGACTACGTCGGAACTGACTGACGAATTGGGAGCACACCGGGATGCTGGCCAACACACCGGGATGCTGGCCCTTCCAGTGCCCGGTCAGAGCTTTTTCTGCAAGACCCACTTAGCGTGACTATTGGATAACGCTGGGAAAGCGTGCCCGCTTAGAGGTAGGACGACTGCGGAGCCACAGCCTTCCGGAAGGAGGGTGGTAGATTACTCATAAGGACTAACCCTTGGGGTAGTACCACCTATGGTAGTCTCTGGGGTGGATCCAACCTGACCCAGGGGGGAAAAGAACACCCCAGAGACGGCAGAGCAAAGCTCTGCCCAGGGAAAGACACGGGGCTAGCCGGGTCGGGTAGCTGGTACCGTGGAGGAACACACATATGGGGTCGCCGTTAGGGGACCACTGCATATGGATACCCAGCCTACACACACACGTTCCACAAGCATACGGGTGCAGGCCTAATGTCAGACGGTGTAACAAGTATTACATATATGATATGTAACAAGGGGACTCTGTATAAGGGAACAGGTCTATTTAGCTCAAAGTAATGAATTAATTAATTCATAGGGAATTTTGCAGGAGTCTATTTTACGACCGAGCAAATGACTCGTCTAGCGTTCATTTGAACAGGCCGTAACTATCAACTCTGCAGCGGATGTTAATATCCCCAGAATAGTGAAACACTATTTAATAGCCAGGTAATTTAGATCGGCAGTTCAAGACATTAAAATTCGTAAGCACATAACACAAGAACACTTATCTTTAATTTATAAACACAGCTTTATTGATTACTCTAACACGTAAACTAGAATCTAACAAAAACAAACATACAAACATTCACACGCGTTGCAGAAAGGAGGAAAGAGTGAGTTTTAAGAGAGAGAGAGAGAGAGAGAGAGAGAGAGAGAGAGATGAAGTCCCAAGTTTCTAGCAGTATCTGCATTTATAACACATGACCTGAATGAACCACCGGTTTTGACTTAAACCCTCCTATCGTTGCTTAGGCGGGATTATTCAATTTGATATCAATGCACCAGTTCAGTTTAGAATCTGGAGGTTACTTGCATTTGTCGCGCGTGTCATCATTGAACGGGGATTCCCTCTCGATCCTGACTGGAAAGGGGTTTCCTGGTTCTTTGTGATTCGCGGAAGGTCTGGTCGTGTCTTTGATGGGCGTCTTGGGGGATCTTGTGGAGCCAACCACGTGGCGTGTTGGCTGCTGGATGAGGGGGTCTCGTGGTTGTTTGAAGTTGAAGCGCGGTCGCTGGAGATTCGTTGTGAAGCTTTGTGGCGAAACTTAACTTGGAACACGAGACTCGCGGAAAGAAAATAAACTTAAGTAAAAGAAAGGAAAGTGAGAGTTCTAGATGGCTTGAATGAAATTCAACCCATTCTGGTCTGCCACCTTTGGAGTTCTCCAACTCCTTCTTCGAGGTGGACTACGAAATCAGGAACAGCAGGAAGGACGAACAGGCGAACAGCAGGCTCTACATCAGGCTTTTTCATCAGGCTCACATCAGGGAGGGGGTCTCTGCTCTTATAGATAAGATTCGAGCGCCGCCCACTTTCGGGTTGACCCAATCGTGTCTGTCAGTTTTTTGGCGCGCAAAAGTTCTTTGTTCAGTTCGGTTACACCTCCTGGTTGCTGGACAGATGGAGCAGTTTATCCGTACAAAGCTGGTATTCTAATAATAAAACTTTTCCTGTAAATTATTTTACAAGATTCGGTACTATTGAGTTTTTCTGAATGAGACGGTACTAAACACTATAATATTAAGAGTTGAGAGTACAGAGATACAAGAATTCCACAGTAACTAGAATACATAGTTTGATTTACATAAAGTACACACCCTAGACATTTTAATACATCGTATAAAAACGATTGATCCATATATGTGTTCATGTGGGTGTAAAGAGACAGTCCGCATGTCTTGGGACTGTGGGGATGATTCAGAGATCACCACATGTGTCGTGTGGGTGTAAAGTGTCTTTGGGCATTCGACAGATGGCTGGGTTACCGTCTGTTCGACAATCACTGGTTTAGTGATTTGATGCAGTTTATACGTATCAAGGTTTCTGTGGGTTTCCTTAATTTTCAACGGAGTGCTGGAATCTTAAGGAATTTATGGTGTCACAGAGCCGGACTTAGAAGTTACTTTGTCGATGGGGGAAGGGAAGAAACTGCCTGTGGACCAATGAGAAGTCCCTTACTTCCTTGCTTGGTACCACGGGTGTCGTAAATCTTTGTCCGCTTGTTGTGGAGAGAGAGGGGTCCAGGCCGTAACTGGCCCTGGAATGTTGAGTTAATTTTGTGTGGACTTATGTTTGAATGAATCATCTGTAAGATTCATTTGTGTCTGTTGCGGCCACAATTGCTACACGTCCCGGGAACACTACTGGAGAAAATAAACGCACGTATCCGGCCCAGGGGGCGGGAGTGGCGTTGCAAGCCGACACTAGAACGGGTCCTTTGCGCTTACCGGCCGCTGGGGGCGAATATGCGGGAAGAAACCGGCTCTACACGAAGGTTATAAAATCTAGCGAACGTGTTAGGTGTCGCCCAGCCCGCAGCTCTACATACATCTGTCAGCGAGGCGCCTTGAGCCAACACCCAGGATGAAGCCACACTCCTAGTTGAGTGTACTCGCACCCCGAACGAGCAAGGCACGTCTTCGGACTGGTAAGCCAAGACAATAGCATCCACTATCCAGTGGGCTAACCTCTGCTTGGAGACAGCCTTTCCCTTCTGCTGGCCTCCGTAACAGACGAAGAGCTGCTCTGAGGTCCTAAAGCTTTGAGTCCGGTCGACATAGACGCGAAGAGCGTGGACAGGACACAACAAAGTCAGGGCTGGGTCTGCCTCCTCAGAGGGCAGCGCTTGCAGGTTCACCACCTGGTCCCGAAAGGGAGTGGTGGGAACCTTGGGCACGTATCCGGCCCGGGGCCTCAGGATGACGTGAGAGTCACCCGGACCGAATTCTAGGCACGATTCGTTGACCGAAAGTGCGTGCAGGTCCCCTACCCTCTTGATGGATGCTAAAGCCGTCAGGAGTGCTGTCTTCACAGACAGAATTTTCAACTCTGCTGACAGCAGTGGCTTGAAAGGAGGACCCTGGAGAGCTCTGAGCACCAGGTTTAAGTCCCAAGAGGTTATGGAGTTTGGGCGGGGAGGGTTTAGCCTCCTCGCCCCCCCTGAGGAATCTGACGACTAGGTTGTGCTTTACGACGGACTTACCTTCAACTGCATCGTGATACGCCGCTATAGCTGCGACGTACACTTTGATGGTGGAGCCAAGCCATCCTGCAGGAAGGAAAGCACGACACCAATCGAACACTTACGGGGGTCTTCTTGGCGGGAAGAACACCAGTCAACGAACAGGTTCCACTTCAGAGCATAGAGGATGTGAATGGCCTGAAGCGACCTCAGATGCTTCTGACTCCACAGGAGGAGATGGCGGGCGAGTTGCTGCATGCAATGGGACCGTAGAACACCCTGATGGTTGATGTACGCAACGATCGCAGTGCTGTCCGTACGGACCAGAACATGCTTGCCCTGCAGTGGCTTTTTGAGGCGGCTGAGGCGAGACGAACTGCTAGCAACTCCAGGCAATTGATATGCCAATGCAACTGGGGCCCTGTCCACAGACCCGAGATTGCATGCCCGTTGTACGTGGCCCCCCAGCCGGTGGACAAGGCATCCGTGAACACCACAGCATGCCTGGACACTTGTTCTAAGGACACTCCCACCCGTAGAAACGAAGGGTCCAACCACGGACTGAAGGTTTGGCGGCAGTACGGAGTAACTGGGACCCGGTACTTGCCGCTCTGTCACGCCCATCTCGGGATTCGGCCATGAAGCTAGTGCTGAAGCGGTCTCATATGAAGCTCTTGAACGTATTCAAGCAGTTCAACACCGACTGGACTCGCTCCTCCGAGAGGCGCGCAGTCCAGTTGACCGAGTCCAGCTCCATACCGAGATAAGAGATCCTCTGTGTGGGACAGTGTTTGCTCTTCTCTCGGTTGACCCGAAGGCCCAACAGGCTGAGGTGAAGGAGCACCAAGTCCCTGTGTTCGCACAACTGCTCCCGAGACTGGGCAAGTATGAGCCAGTCATCGAGATAGTTGAGAATGCGAATGCCGCGTTCTCTGAGCAGAACAATGGCTGCCTCCGTGACTTTCGTGAAGACGCAAGGTGACAGGGAGAGCCCGAAGGGCAGGACTTTGTACTGATATGCCTTCCCCTCAAACGCAAAGATAAGGGACGGTCTGTGTCGCGGGAGGAAAGAGACATGAAAGAACATGTCCTTCAGATCGATCGCTGCAAACCAATCCTGGGGACGGATGCATTCGAAAATGCGTTTCTGCGTTAGCATTTTGAACGGAAGCTTGTGCAGGGCCCAATTCAAAACACGCAGGTCCAGGATTGGCCGTAACCCACCCCCTTTCTTTATCCGGCTCAACAATAATCCTAGATTCTTCCGAAGTTTTCTTTTGAGGGCATGAAAGTCTTTTATGTCCGTACTCACCACATTCAAAACATTGCAGACTCTCTGTTTTAGCAAAAAACATGTAATAACTATCGGCATCATTAACTCTAAACGACACATCCAGTACTTTCTCTGAAGAATTCAGAAATGTAAACACTTGTCTTCTAGGAGACATAACGTGCTTAAGTGCAGGGTTCTTACATCCTAAAGAAACTGTTTTGACCTCGCTTACCACTTTTCCGAATCTCGCAAGCTCTCTCACTATGACTTAATTTTCAATGAAATGAGGGACGTTTGAAATTGTCACTTTTGTGGCAGGAGCAAATAGAGGAGTAATATTAACAAAGATGTCTTTCATCCACAACCCGTTTTCGATTACTTTATTGACTAATTTTAAGAAAAACAACTACGGCTTTATTCAGCATGGCACACTACTTAATAAAACCCTATATTAATATTTACAAACAATTAACCATAAGAATAAAGAAAAACAGGGACAGAAACACGCTCTCAAACACTCACCTTTCTCACTCCCAACATGCACTACAAGAGAGTGAGAGAGAGAGAGAGAGAGAGAGAGAGAGAGAGAGAGAGAGAGAGAGAGAGAGCGAGAGAGTGAGAGAGACTTGCATAGCACACCGAATTGATGCGCTACATGAAAATTATATAGTTTGTTGTATTTTTTCTGTCAAAATAACATTTATTCATTTGGAATAATTCAGCTCTTAAGAACAAGCAGATAATATTCCGGTTTCTCCGGTAGTGGGTCAAACTAATGTGCAAATGGTAATCTCATTGGCTGGCAGCATATATATTGTTCCCTTTCAGTCGGTCACGTTCGACGTACGTCAGAACTGACCGACGAATTGGGGATCATCTTCAGAGACCAATCTACTTCGAGTGTATAAAAATGAGCCAATAACGTTGGCATGCGGTCCACGCGCCGCCCCGCAATGCGGGTATAAATACGGAAGTTTACTGAATTTTAACATGGATAGAAATGCTGAAGAACCTCACCATAAATCAGCACTTATTATGCTGAGTTCAGATGGCACGATTTTCAAACTCGTCGGATCACTGCTCTTTTCACACTGCATGACTATCTGGGGTAGGCTAGCATTCAGTCACTGATGTGTTCACACTGGACAATGGATCGGCGACAGGGGATTTCACACTGCATGACTGTACAAGAGGAAGAATCGCTGACAACTCTCTCTTTTCCCAACGTTCCCAACCAAACCCATGTGCGATGTGACAAGTAAACAACAAGATCACACATGCGTCAGTTCCTGCGCGAGACTGGAATTGTTATTAAAAATTATAAACTGCAGAAAGTTTGCGCTCCAAATTGTCTGTGCGCTGCTGATTTGTAGCGAAAAGGAGAAAAAGAAAAAAAGATTATGGTGGAGGAAATTGTTGGAGAGACACATGGAGCAATTTCTGCAAAGAGAGTTTGAGGTAAATTAATAATTTTGCAGTGTTCTGCTGCTGTGGATTGACATGCACATGTTTGGGCTTTGTTTCTGTTTGAAAGAATTGTAAATATATATATTAAAATACTGATTATTCTGGTCCATAACTCTTCTCTGAACCTCCTGCTGCCCTGTATCTTGCTCTCTCATTGGCTGTTGGTCATCGCAGATGTAATTTTCAGTCAGAACGCATTTCAAACAGCAGGAGTTTGAATCGCCGAGCATGCTAAATATCTCGCGGGCGTCGGCGATTCTCTCTGATCATGTCTTTAATCATTCACACGGTGTGATTGTCACTTGCATGCACAAGCACCGATTTGGCTATGATTTCGGGCATTTGTCGGCAATTCCGCAAAACCTGTTGGTGGGTAAAAATCGTGGCTAAAATCGGGCAGTGTGAACTAGGCATTATCCGAAGTTAAGAACTTGAAGCTTGATGATATTTGGAGAACAAAATTGCTTAAACAATATACTTTTGTAAAAATTACAGATGGTAAAGTTCATGCTGCCTGGTTAGGTTATTTTATGTTACATGATTCAAGAAACAGAGTGGGTAATGTTTGCATTATACCAAACATTATACCAAATATCATTTGATTTCGGATCACAAAATGGTAACAATGGATTTTGTATTGTTAAAAGAAAGTAAAAGGAGTATGTATTGGTATTTTAAAAATAAAAATTTACAAGATATTGTTTTTTGTGCAAATTTTAAATTGTTTTGGAAATCATGGCTAGTGCAAAAAGGACATTACGTTGATATCAAACAATGGTGGGATATTGGAAATCAGAGTTTTCTGTCAGCAATATTCATCATATTCATATAGGACATTAAAGACCTGGATACAGGACATGGAGAACGAGATCTCTGATTTAGAGGAAAGAATGATGGAAAAGAATGGATTTTGTTTGGACACTGCCCTTTCAGAGAAAAAGCTTCAGTTGAATTCTATATTGTATGATAAAGTGAAAGGTGCTCTTGTTTTATCCAACATAAAGACATTGTTGGACCCACACATTTTTTTAAATTTAGAACGAAAAACTAATCAAGGATAAATGATGGTGGGTTTAAAAAATGATGAAGGTGTACTTATGACCCTTTTGAAATGAGAAGAATCGCTGTTGATTTTTATTCTGTTTTATACATAGCTAATGTCTCAGATCCTAATTTTAAAGATAAATTATGTTCATGTCTTAAGAGTTTCATGCCTGAGCAACAAAAGGTGATTGACTTACCCTCCAATTGACTTGGAGGGTAAGTCAGGGAAATTGGAGGGAAATTGACTTCTTATGTCCCTCCAACCTCTTCCCAGCCTTCACATTATGCTAGGTCCATCAATTCCACAACTGCAAACCTTTTTACTGGATTATATTCATCACATTTTATAGACAATGCCTCAGATGGGCACAACACGGAAATGCTGGTTGAAGCTTTTAATAAGTTGTGTATACTTGCCCTAGTTAATGTTGCTCCTCTTAAATTAAAGAAACATAAGGGAACTTCCCAACCTTGGTTAAGCAATGCTACCCGCTCTCTTAGACAAGAGTGCAGGAAAGCAGCATGAAAATGGAAGAGAAACAAGCTTCAGATTTCGTTTGGGATTCTAAAGGAGTGCCTGGCTAACTATCAGAAGGCAGTGAAGGAATACATAAAAGGAGAAAAGTAATCTCAGGTAACATTAATTGGCCAAAAGTAATTTTTGATACAATTTAATCTGTTTTAAACGCCTCAAGGAATGTTATGAGAGATGCTACACAAGAGAATTGTAAAGAATTCTTAATGTTTTTCACTAAAAGAAAATCGCAAAGATCAGGGGCGTATTACAGAAACATCTTAACTTTTTGAATCCTATCTTATCTCTTTGGTAACCATGGCAATTTCAGTTAGGACCGCATTTAGGACAAAGGCTATTACAGAATGACATTTCTTAAATGCATATTCTTATTTTAACTATGGATAGGAAATGAGTAGTCATTCTTTACCGGCATAGAGTTGGTTAGACCCTGGATGTTCGATATTTGCAAATTGAAGGACCATCTCTAACGTTACATACGACATTTGTAGACCTACACATTTCTAACTTCAATAGCATTTGAACGGAATATGTAAAAGGTGTGCATCATAGCTGACACCTAGATGAACACTTTACAGTTGGTTTTGATACTGTAAGTCCTTCCGTCAAATGCTATTGAAGTTAGAAATGTGTATACCAATGTATGTAACTTTAGAGACGGTCCCTAAATTTCGAACGTCTAATGTCAAACCAAATCTATGCCAGTTCATTCTTCAAGTGACTAAGGCCTAATAGTTTTTTATTTATAAAACAGGCATTATCTTTTCAACGGAGCTTATCAAAATGTCATTTTCTGTTTTATTGGAATTAAAAGCACACCGTTTTCCCTTTCAAGGGAACTTCACACTGCGTCCACTAGGGACAGCTCTGGGAACGCCCGCAGTGTGATAGCGTCTGATGCATGTATGTCAACTCAGCCAATGGCGAGAGTGAGCGTCACGGGAGGGTGACGTCACGTCCAGGAAAGGATAAATATACCTCCGGTCCGATCGCACTTCAGCTTTTCTGCCTCAGCTAAGCGATCTGTGTGAAAACTGTCTCTGTCTATTTATTGTTGTCTTTCAAAAACACAATATATCTCAGTTTAAAAATGGCGAATGCATCATTATTCAATGTACTCCTCCGTGTACCCGTTTCCTTACGGGTGGAGATACACATGATTTGTGTGTGATGTGTTTGGGAGTGGAGCATGCTCTGTCAGCCTTCAAGGGGGCTGACTGTGAGCATTGTGAGAAGCTGCCACTTCGCATGCTCTGCTCCCGCCTGTCACTCTTCGAGAAGGGTGATCAGGATCGCGTTCCCTCTGGTTCTGGACCCGCTGCTGCCGAGGCACAGCGGAGAAGGACATCATGGGGATCGCAGATGGATCTCTCGGTGGGGTTTGAGACGGGCGCAAGCGCTTTTTTTCTGCCTTCACCGGAGAGATCTGTCGCTCAAGCTCTGGTGTCGGAAGCCCGCGCTGCGGCTTCTTCCGCCCAGAGTGAGAGCCCGTCGTTTCAACACTCCAGCTCTGAGGAGGTGGAGGTGTTGAGTGTCGGATTAGGGGAAGATGATTCGCCATCTCTTTCCCCAGCACACGAAGAGCTGGTGGAGGTGATTACTCGCGCTGTGGCGAAGTTAAATATTGATTGGCCAGCCGAGAAACAAGGCGCTCGTCCGAAAAGCAAGTTAGACGAGCGCTTTTTGTCATCAAATGTGTCACCTTCACCACGGGGTCTTCCTTTCTTTCCTGATTTACACAGTGAGCTGTCTAGATCATGGAGGAAACCATATTCATCACGTCTTTTCAGCCCTCAAGTAAAAACATATAGTAATATAAGGGGGCTGAAAGAATATGGTTATGGGGCGATGCCTAAAGTGGATCAGACGCTTGCTAGTTATCTGTCCCCTGCTTCGGCATCGCCCCTGAAGGCCCCCATGCTCCCCACTAAACCATTAAAGACAACATCAGGGCTAGTGGGGAAAGCGTACATGGCAGCAGGACAGGCTGGTGCGTGTTTGCATACAATGAGTATTTTGCAAGCGTACCAGGCTGAACTGCTGGGGGATTTGGATGGCGGTGAAACAGTGAGCCCTGAGGCGGTTCGCGAACTGCGTCGGGCCACGGATTTATCTCTGAGAGCCACCAAGGAGACCGCTAGAGCTATTGGGCGGTCTATGGCAGCCTTGGTGGGAACAGAGAGACATCTGTGGCTTAATTTATCTGACATTAAGGATAAAGACAGGGCTTTTCTCCTTGATGCACCAGTTGAATCCACTGGTCTGTTCGGCGACGCTGTAAATGAAGTCGTCGACAGATTTCAGGAGAATAAAAGACAAGCGGAGGCTTTTAAAAAATATCTCCCGCGGCGCCACCAACCCTCTGGGGCTGCTGGGCGTGAGCAGCCCCAGCCGTTTAGCTCTTCGTACAGGCAGCAACAAAAAGAGAGTGTTGCATCTTGTGCTCCACCTCAGAGATACGGTGGGCCAGGTCGGCACTCTCAGCCGAAGGCTTCTAAGCCGAAGACCGACCTGAGGGTCGTGCTTCAGGCGAAGAAGGCTTCAGGCCAAAAGAGGTCCTGACGCCAGCAACGTCAGGTCTCCGAGGGTGCCCCCCCGCGGGGATGGATTGGTGTTCACCTCAGTATACGGTGCCCACTCCACTTCGTTGCCCTCAGGGGACCGTTCTGCCAACCCCGCCACCCTTGGTGCTTCGGGGCGCAGCGGTTTCCAGCGAGCTCGTGACTCGGCGTCCACAGGACAAGGTGTCACACTCGCAGACTCCAAGGATGTTAGAAACGCAGCTTCAGGCCACCGAGATGGTTGCAAGGGAAATATCAGAGACCAGCCTCGAGAGGTGCCTTATTCTGGCACAGTCGCAGGAGATGGTGGTTCGGCATCGAGATGTCGTCCTTGCGCATATTCAAAAGTTGGGGTTGAGGCTGAACGCGAAAAAGAGTGCGCTTTCTCCAGTACAGAGGACCACTTTTCTAGGCGTGGTTTGGGATTCCGTAGCAATGCGGGCAGTGCTTTCACCCACACGCATTGCTGCGATTCTGTCAGCTGTAAAGAGAGTAAAACTAGGCCAGTCATTCACTGTCAAGCAGTTCAAAAGTCAAAAGTTGCTGGGGCTGATGGCAGCGGCGTCCAACGTGATTCCTTTTGGCCTGGTGTACATGAGGCCCTTACAGTGGTGGCTCAGGACCAGAGGGTTTTCCCCGAGGGGGAACCCTTTTCGCATGATCAAGATCACACGGCGGTGTCTCCGCGCCTTGGTCATATGGAAGAAAGCCTGGTTCCTGTCCCAGGGTCCGGTGTTGGGGGTACAATGTCGTCGAGTCACCCTGACGACAGATGCCTCTCTCACGGGCTGGGGAGCAGTAATGGAAGGCCTCTCAGCTCAGGGTCTGTGGGGGGACCATCATCTTTCGTGGCACATCAACTGCCTGGAGATGATGGCAGTCTTCAATGCGTTGAAGTTCTTCCTCCCGGACCTGAGGGGCCATCATGTGTTGGTCCGTATGGACAACACATTGGTGGTTTCCTATGTAAATTGTCAGGGGGGTCTGCGTTCGCGCCCACTATGCAAGCTAGCACACCAGATCCTCCTGTGGTCTCTGGGGAAGTTACTCTCCTTGAGAGCAATCTTTATCCCGGGAGCCCAGAATATAGGAGCGGACATCCTGTCGATACAGGGGCTGAGGCCAGGGGAATGGAGGCTTCACCCTGAGGTGGTGAAGCTCATTTGGAAAATGTATGGCCAGGCGGAGGGGGATCTGTTTGCGTCTCAGAATATGACGCACTGTCCACTCTGGTTCTCTTTGACACATCCAGCTCCTCTGGGACTGGATGCCATGGTGCAGACGTGGCCGAGGCGGCGTCTGTACGCATTTCCCCCAGTTGTTCTGCTCCAAGGAGTTCTGGAGAAAGTTCGCTGGGAGGGGATAAGTCTACTGCTAGTATCTCCTTACTGGCCGAGCCGGATTTGGTTCTCGAACCTCGTAACACTGCTCGATGGCTCACCTTGGAAGATACCGATCAGGAGGGATCTTCTATCTCAGGCGGAGGGCTCAATATTTCACTCCCGCCCAGAAATGTGGAAACAGTGGGTTTGGCCGCTGAGGGGGCCGAGCTCATAGAGTCTGGTCTCTTTACCGAGGTAGTGGAGACCATTCTTAGCTCCAGAGCTCCATCCACGAGGAGACTATATGCCCTGAAGTGGAGGTTGTTCACTTCTTGGTGTCAAGAACGACAGTTAGATCCAGTCAACTGCCCTGTTGGTTCAGTGCTAGAATTTCTACAAGAGCGATTCTCTTCTGGGTTGACCCCTGCTACACTAAAGGTGTATGTTTCATCTATTTCTGCTTACCATGCCCATGTGGATGGTATTACTGTGGGGAGGAACCCTTTGGTAACTCGTTTCCTTCGTGGCACTAAGAGGCTGAGGCCTGCGGTGCGCATTAGAGTTCCTACTTGGGATTTGGCTATAGTGTTGGAAGGTTTATCTGCGGCTCCGTTCGAGCCACTTGACATCATCTCAGAAAAGTTTCTGATGAAAGCCATCTTCCTTCTTGCCATCTCTTCTATTAAGAGAGTAGGAGACCTTCAGGCCTTATCAATATCCCCTTCGTGCTTGGAGTTTGCACCAGGGATGGTTAAAGCTTTCCTTTACCCTAGATTAGGGTATGTTCCGAAGGTGTTAACCAATGTTCCATGGCCTATAGTGCTGCAAGCTCTCTGTCCTTCTCCATTTGTTAATCCAGACCAGGAAAGATTGAACCTTGTATGTCCCGTGCGAGCACTGGATGCTTATGTCCACAGAGCTGCCCTGTGGAGGAAAGCAGATCAATTGTTTGTTTGTTTTGGACCTCAGAACAGGGGTCTCCCTGCGTCCAAACATACAATGAGCAAGTGGATAGTCGAGGCTATCTCACTGGCTTATGGGTCTTCTGATCAGCAGTGTCCCTTAGCTGTCAGAGCCCACTCTACTAGGAGTATGGCGGCCTCTAAGGCCTTGGTATCGGGGGTTTCCCACAAAGAAGTCTGCGACGCGGCCGGTTGGTCCTTGCCTCTCAGATACTATCTGTTTGTGAGATACTATGATCTTGACCTGTAGTATGCTCCAGGTTCTTTAGTGCTCCTGTCTTGAATGTGCCATAGTTTCACACGACAGGCATTTGGTATTATGGCGTCTTGGTATTTCGTTCCCAGAGCTGTCCCTAGTGGACGCAGTGTGAAGTTCCCTCGAAAGGGAACGTCTCAGGTTATGACTATAACCATAGTTCCCTGAGAAGGGAACGAAACACCACGTCCCTTTGCCATACTCCCTGCATCCCTGTGATCCCTTGCTTCGGCAGTTTAGCTGAAGTGCGATCGGACCGGAGGTATATTTATCCTTTCCTGGACGTGACGTCACCCGCCCGGTGACGCTCACTCTCGCCATTGGCTGAGTTGACATACATGCATCAGACGCTATCACGCTGTGGGCGCTCCCAGAGCTGTCCCTAGTGGACGCAGTGTTTCGTTCCCTTCTCAGGGAACTATGGTTATAGTCATAACCTGAGACGGTTTCTCCATTTTGATTTTAGGTTTACCTTAGAAGCAGTTTGCGCATTGTTGGTTGCTTGGTAACAGACCTGACAGTTGATTACTGAACTCGATTGAGCGGTTTAAGATTTCCTAACTACAGATAAGATACGATTTTGTAAGATAGGATAAGAATCTTAAATCAAGTTAAGATTTGCTTCTGTAATACGAGACCGTTGCTGTTCTCTCTGAATATGCTTCCTCTAAGCTCTATTCTTCGGAAGTATAGTATAGCATACCACTGCTATGCTGATAATGTTCAGTTTTATTTTCCTGTGAGCTTAGATAAAACATGCTCTCTGGACAAAGTACAGGAATGTTATAATGACATAAAGCTTTGGCTCTCTAATAACTTTCTCTAATTAAATGAGAGCAAAACTGAGGTTTTGATTGTAGGTTCTGCCACATCACATGCCTTTGCTGGTCAGCTAGGTTCCCTGTCCTCAAAGCTTGATGATCATGTTAGGAGTTTAGGGGTAATTATGGACCCATCCCTAAACTTCAACAAACAGATTGGGGGCATTGTTAAAGGTAGCTTTTCTAAGTCAAGTCAAGTCAACTTTATTTATATAGCGCTTTTAACAATGCAGATGCAATGTTTCAAAGCAGCTCCACAGTGTTAAACAGAAAAAAAATGCAACAGAATATATTTCGATTATCATACAGTAACAATGTGGGCTTTAGATCAGTAATTAGATCAGTAATTTGGTCTATATGGTTAATTTAGTTTAATAATTAGATTTATTTTGAAATTTATTTGAAACATTTTTTTTCCCCAACTGAGCAATCCAAGGCGACAGTGGCAAGGAAACCAAAACCCCATCAGGAGACCTAATGGAGAAAAATAAACCTTGGGAGAAACCAGGCTAAGTCGGGGTGCCAGTTCTCCTCTGGCCAATTAACAAACAGTGTATTATTATTATTCTGGCAATTTTAAAGGTCAGAGGTCATAATAGATCTGAATATTCGAAAAATCTGAGGCAACACGCCGGAGACGGGTTTATTTAGGATGATGTATCGATTAAATAATTATTAAAAATAAATAATTTGAAATATCGGAGTCATTACGCCGGAGACAGGTTTTTATTGAGGATGTCGTATTGATTAAACAATTACTTAAGTGTAATATTCGAAAGATCGGCGGCAACACGCTGGAGACGGGTTGTTTTGAGGATGACATATCGATTTAAAGAATTATTAACTAGGACTATTCAAACAATCAGAGTCATCACGCCGGAGACAGGTTTATTGAGGATGCCGTGTAGATGAGGCAGCTTAAGGGGGAGTCTAAATGACACGGTCTCTGCAGACACTTCAGGGTCATGTGTTGGTCACATCTGGGTGCAAGTCCACCGTCTTATCTGGATACAGCCTGGATCCGGCTGACTGCAGTAGACCTCGGGATAAAACAGAGATACTAACATTAGCGTAGATGCCATTCTTCTGATGATGTAACGAGTACATCAGGTGTTATTGGAAGTGTTCCCGGTTCCGGCTGACCTAGATAATGCAGCCTAATAATCATTTAATTGAAAAAGTGTTTTATGTGTATGCCATAGAAAAGAGATGTGTTTTTAGCCGAACATTTCTAGGAAGACTGTTCCAGAGTTTAGGTGCTAAATAGGAAAAGGATCAACCACCTGCAGTTGATTTTGATATTCTAGGTGTTATCAGCTGGTCAGAGTTTAGAGACCGCAGTAGATGTGATGGAGTATAATGTGTTAAGAGCTCACTCAAATACTGGAGAGCTAAACCATTTAGTGCTTTTTAAGTAAAAAGCAAGATTTTAAAATGTATGTGATGTTTAATTCATCCATTTACATGAAACAATCTTCTAACCTGAGATTGATTGCCAAAGTAAAGCATTTTCTATCAAGGAAGGATTTGAAAATTGTGATTCACTCCTACATCTCATCAAGGTTAGATTATTGTAATGCGTTATATATTGGACTCCCCCAGACTGCCTTAGCTCGCATGCAGTTAGTGCAAAATGCAGCAGCAAGGTTTCTAACAGGAGCTAGGAAGAGTGATCATATTACCCTAGTACTGCGATCCTTACATTGGCTTCCTGTGTGATTCAGGAAAGATTTAAAAACTCTCTTGTTTGTCTACAAGGCAGTTTCAGGCCTGGCTCCTTAGTACATTTGCAATCTTCTCGTTCCCTACTCTCCCTCTATAGTTCTTAGGTCCTCAGACCAAAGGCTTTTAAAGGTCCCTCGCTGTAATTTTGTGTAAAGTGACAAAATCTGTTAAAGATCTTTCATGTAGAGAAAGCTCCTGGTCTAGATGGTCTTACTGCTGAATTTTATAAGCAGTTCTGGCATGTTATTGGAAAAGATTATTTTGAATATGCTTTTATTTTCAATACAGAATGGATCTTTACCTTAGAGTTGTAATAGGGCAGTTTTGTCTTTGTTACCAAAAAAAAGGTGATTTGTATTGTTTAAAGTGTAAAATTGGCGACCTGTTGCATTAATGTGTATGGATTATATATTTTTTTCAAAATGTATTGCCAGTAGATTAAATAATTATATTGTGTAAGTGTTTTAATCATGAAAGAACAATCATACAGTGTAAAGGGGCGATGTATTAGATGGTGGAGATGATGGTCCAGTGGGTTAAACCACCTAACTGACATGCAGAAGGTTGCTGGTTTGATCCCAGGTCACCACCAGTGTGTCCACCACCAGCAAGGCACTTTACTCCACGTTGCTTCAGGGTGATTGTCCCTGTAATTAGTGCACTGTAAGTCGCTTTGGATAAAAGCGTCTGGCAAATGCGTAAATGTATTAGGGATACTTTGTTTTTAATGAGAGATGTAATAGATTATGCAATGTATTGTAACAATATTGACTATGAGTCTAATATCTCGGGGAATAATTAACTCAAAAGGGATATAATATTCATGAGTTTATGAATATAATTTGCTAGTCGTTCATTACGTTATTTAAATTTTCCGATAAAGAAAATGTTTAATTAAATACAAGTAACCTTTATGGAATTGCTTGAAATGATCTTACTAAATTTGTCCTGCAAATTAGTTATAGACTTTCAAATCAATTCTCAATAAGGGATTACTGCTTTATGAGCGCATAACAAAACATTAACTTTACTGATCAGGACAAATTAATATTTCGTATGTTCGTACAGTTTATGTTACTAAAATAGTAGCACAAGGCAGCTTTAGGTAACGTTTAGGATTGTAAGTTTAATTTACTTTGTGTATGTAGAAGAATAACAGCTTCAATTCAAAAATATCTTTTGGAAGTTTAATAACACAGACTAAAGATAACACTACAATTCACACAGAAAGTACATACTAAATATGCATAAAAAGAGTAGAAATATAGATAGGAAATGAAACTAAAATGGTACCTAAACGAAAAGAATGAAAGAAAACAAAAATAAAGAGAGAGAGAGAAGATAACAGCGTTCACTTCAGTTCGTTACACAGAGCCCTCAAGGAGTTAATCTTGTACCAAAGCGGAAATAACACGACCTTTCAACAGCAGTTCGGATTGTAGAAAATAAGAATACTTGCTTTGGTTTTGGCTTCTCACGTGTGTGCGTGTATTCTGAGTTCAAATGTCCCGCGCGTTCCGTGGTCCTTTTTCCTAGGTCGGTTGGGTATGGCTCTCGGTTTGCGGAGAAGAAGTTCGGCTGAACGCGGGTCTCTCTAAGTGTGCTGGAAGCGTGCTGTATCCTCCTCTCTGAAGAATCCCCTCGGGGGTTGGAAAGCGGGTGGCGGATTGCAATGCAATGCACTAGCAAAAGACGCAAGAATGAGGGTCACATTGGTACTTGTAGATCAGGTAGAGCGACGCCCATTTCCTGGATGGTCCAATAGATCTGAGTGTTTTTCAGCGCGAAACAAAGTTCTTTGTTCGGCTGAGTTCCTCCTCCTGGCTTCTATCCGGGGAAGATATGCTCATGCATTTTTCCTTACAAAGCTGGTATCTTTGTAATAATGTATGTCCTTTAAATTATTTTAAAAGATTCGGTACGATGGAGTTTTCCTGGTTCTAATGGTACCATGAACCACTGGTCTGAGAGGTGGAAACAAATCCAGGTTTTCCACTGTCTATTGTCGTACACAGCTTGAGTTAACAGTCATATTATCCTCCTAATTATTACAGACACATATAAAAACACTTCAAGCAGAAAAGTATACATTTAATACGTTTTTGAGGTGGCTTTTAACCATATATTCCTCTGATACTAGTGGAACTCTATGTGTGTGAGAGTGTGAGGTGTTCGTGAGGTATCCGATATCAGGCATGGCTATTTGGGGCAATAAAAGTCACATCACGTGGAGCTGGTGCGTTATCTCTCCAGGGCGATCAAAGAGGCTGATCCTTTCAGACATTGTTGCGACTAGGTGTTTGTGTAGCGCGTAGACTCTTCTGGCTCGGCCATTTGGGAGCCATAAAAGTCAAGACGAACTTGTTTGTTATCTCCCAAGGGTGATCAAAATGCGGTCTTTCAGACATCGTGGTGCCGTTCCATACCATAAATTGAGACATGGGTTTTAGTGTGATCTGATAACGTGCCTCACGAGATGCGCAAGCCATCTGGCTGTTTGCCAGATGAACAGACCGTCATTGTGGCTACAGTATAATGATAATGATTTAGGGCTTTTATCGCTTGATCAACAAAAAAGCGTTCGACAGAGTTGACCATGCTTATTTGTTTGATTTATTGAAGGCCTTTGATTTTGCAGATGTTTTAATTTCATGGGTCAATTTACTGTATAATGAAGCTGAATGTATGCTCAAAGTAGCTGGAGGTTTAAGTGTTCCTATTAAAGTACAGAGGGGAATAAGACAAGGCTGCCCTCTTTCAGGGCAACTTTATAGTCTTGCAATTGAACCCCTACTGTGCAAATTAAGAGAACAGTTGATTGGTTTACATATTGAAGGGTCAAATACTTCAAATTATGTGAAATTATCAGATTATGCTGATGATGAAACTGTAATAATTAGGAACAATAATGATAGTAAAGTAGTTTTAGCAAATCTTAAATGTTATGGAAGTGAGGCCTTATGGTGTGGTTCGAGAGGTTTAATGTCCCACAGGGGTATTTGAAATAACTTCTTTTTATAAGACTGTTCTAAAATCATGGAATGTTTTGAGAATTGTTCATGAAGTGATTCATGGATTAAAGAAGAACCTCTTCTATATAATCCTGCATTTCCTATGGAAATCTTGAACTCTCATTCAATGCAGGCTGTGTCAGGGCTTTCAAAGGAAAAACAGATGAATCCAATAGCGATAAACAACTTGTTTATAAGATGTAAATGATGACTATAGTCACAGAATAAACAAGACTCAGGTAAAACACAGGTTCCAGAAAGGTCCCAGCAGGAAGACAGGCGTGCCACACGGACAATGGCGATGCAGGCAGAGGAACCAGACAGGGAGACGAAGCAGGGATGCAGCAGGAAACCAGACGCCAAGGAAACGGAATCCGGAATGGGGAAAAATCCAGGAGTCCGGAAGGCCGCAAGATCCACACACCAGCAGGCCTGGAACGAACTGACAATGAATGTCAGTGAGAGACCGGTATAAATAGGATGAAGTGATGAGTGTGGCAGGTGTGGAAAATAAGCCCTGTAATCAGTGACCACACCTCCAACACAACTTCACAAACACAGAAAAGGAGACGGTGAATCCATGAACTGTGACAGGCTGCTATGGTGAAGGCCCAGTTTATAAAAGTCTCATCTCTGGAGTAAGAGAGAATGGTTGCCTTCAAGAGATATTGCAGCAAAGCTTGGTATGAAATCACTAGGCATTGCAGGAAGATTGAGGACTGAATTTGTATCTGTAATACCGTCATCATTTACAGATTTTTTTGATGAGGAAACAAAACAAAAATATGATAATGAGATGGTTGAGTTCCCAAGTTTAGGGGTAAAGGCAGCTCTGCAGAAATGGCTGTGGAAAGTTTTTGAGTTTTAAAACTCCAGAACTTAGTTTGTTTGCTGACATTGGAAAGAGAGCAATACCTGTGTAAAAGTGATGAATTTTCAATCATTAAAATGTGTTTCGGACTCTAAATGGCAAGGGATAGAAGGATTTGATGTATCCTACACTGGAGACTGAAGGACTTTATATAAACGTCCTATTGATAAGAAAACTGCTGACCTCCAGTGGCGGATAATACATGGAATAATAACGACAAATAGAAATAGGGCACATATTGATCCAACAGCAAGGGATGAATGTCCTTTTTGTCTTGAGTCTGAAGATGTGTTTCACTTATTTTTGCGGTGTGAAAAGATTGAAACTAATGCTTCTTTTGTTGATCTGAAAATTCAGCTTTGTCCCCGTTATGATTAAATCACAGGACCGGATACCAGTTGCCTTGTCAAAAACTCTTTATTGCCATATGTATCAGGCATAGGAGAGAAACTTGTTGTCTTCGTGCCAGCTGTATATGTTTCTCTGAGGCAGTGCATCAACGGTGAACATTTTATACACTGACTAAAGGATTTGTAATTCCTTACAAGGTAAAGAAACATGTTGGTTTGTTTAAAATAGAATGTATACTTCATGCTTACATCAGTTGATATATATCCCAAAACAAATACATCAGCGGAAAATATAAGCCTGTTTACATCAGTGATATACATGTATGCACATTCCTGCAACAAATATATAAGCCTGTTTACATCAGTGATATACATGTATGCACATTCCTGCATGGACACGCATTCTTTGTAGGACCAAAAGTATCTCCCTGTGTCCTTCTCCTGCCATATGACAGTAATATGTCATGCAACTTCAGCTCATGCAGTATATATAACTTTCTCATGCACTTAGACTTCACAAATACATTATAGATTCAATTATAAATATAAACAATATTAAAATAACACATTTCTGATCTACAACTCCTCCATTGGAACTACGTCAGTTCCACACCATCATCGTCACCTAATGGAGTGATAGTGAGGAGAGAAAAGCAAACCAAGAAACAAAAGACATACAAAGAACAGAAAAGTAGAAACATGAGGAATCGGAATAGAATAAACAAAACAAAATGACCCCAACCCATGACATGTTCCCGCATACTATGTGTGTAATTACGTCTATGTGTAAGTATTTAAAATGTACCCCAGTCATCTGAGAAAGGAAAAATTTATGAATCTTCACCAGTGCCTGGACTCGTCCGGTACCTGAACTCCTCCAGTTCCTGGTCAAAAATAACAAACTAACATAAACATTGATGTTAAAGAGTCCTATTCCTTGGGGTTGTGAATCAGTAAGCGGGTGTTGATTGTTTGTGGGGTTGTGTTTTGTAAGTGGTGCAATGTGTATAGAATATCCTATCTTACTCTATATTTTCCATTTTCGGCTTTATCCATATAGTTAGAAATAACCAATTTGACAGGTTTAGTACCTTTCTTCTTAGTAACACATATGATGATGTGTACTACTACCATAAACACAAGAACTCCTACCATAGTTAGAACTATCCAGTCTGACCATGATAGATTTCCTAGAATTTGTGTCAATTTCCTTTCAGACATTAATTTGGCTACTCCATTTGCAACGATAACATGTCCCATTGCTTGAATTCCCTCCTCTTGGGCTGCTTTTACGCTTTCTTTAACTCTTTTAACCATTTCAAAGAGTTCATAATTCCTTTCCTCTACTAAATCATTATTCCACCACTGTGGTTCTAATTGCAGCAATTGCACATGTGGAACATGGATCCCACCTAAATGAAGAGGATAGAGAATTTCAATGCAAAATGGATCAGGGGGAATTGGACACAACTTCCTCCATATATCATATTCTCACTTATTCCATCATGTAATATACACCACTGTGCTTCTGACACCTGCCATGCACCTGTGGCTTGATCTAAAGGAACTACCTCCCAAACTGCAGATCCATTAAGGGATAGACTAAACATTGTAGAACACGAGCAAATTACCCACTCATGTTCCTCAACACAACAGTCTGTAGTAGAAATCATCGGTGTTTCCCCTTCAGCCCAATATCCATTTCTTCCTAATCTAATTACTGAATTTCCTTGTCTAATACCCATTGATTGGAATTGTCTAACTGTCATTATATTGCGCTGTCCATATTGAGGCCATACCATTGTCGTTGTGTATTGAGAATAACTTGCAACCATCTCTAATCAATGTCAATGGAATTGATTCCTGTAATGGAAGCAGAGAAATCATTAACACCACTCCTTGTTACCCAGTTTCTAAAAGTAACTGACGAACATTGATCATTTTCAGGCCATAAGCTATCGCTATCATTTTGTTCATTCACTAAACAAGGTTTAACTTGTGACCAATGATACCATCTATCTGTTCCTACACCCTTCCCTTTAAGGCAAACACTCGTATCTGTAGTTAAGAGTATCTCATATGGTCCTTCCCACCTAGGCTCTAAACCTTTCCTAGCAATTCGCTTTGACCATAACAAAACTGCCTAACTCGGGAATGTGTGGAATATCAGTAGTGGTGTGTTTTTCATCCCACTGCTGCTGAGCTTCTCGCACTTTCTGGTTGTTTCCTTTGGTAGCTCTGTCCAGCATAGTGAGATAACGTTTTAACTTCTCTTGGAACAATGTGGAATCTCCTCCTGTTCCGCAGGGGCGGAGCATCAGGAGGTAGAACCATTGCTCTTCCAGTCATTAGTTCAAAAGGGGTTAGTCCTGTTACTCTGTTTGGAGTTGCTCTTAAGTTCCACAAAATAGCAGGTAATAATCTGTGCCAACCTTGGCCAGTCTGCAGAATGGCTTTAGTAAGGGACGTTTTTAACGACCGGTTCATTCGTTCGACCATACCTGACGATTGAGGTCTATAGGGGATATGAAACTTTTGTTTAATCCCAATCAATTTCATTGCTTCCTTCATCAATTTTCCAGTGAAGTGAGTTCCATTGTCGGAATCAATTTCATATGGAAGGCCCCAGCGAGGAAAAACTTCTTCCACCATTACTCGTGCTGCAGCTTCGGCAGTGCAAGTTTTTGTCGGAAATGCTTCAACCCATCTAGTAAATCGATCTATGATTACTAGAATGTATTGATATCCTCCACTGGATGACAATGGTCCTGTGAAATCAATTTGGAGATGTGTCCATGGCCCTGTTGGTCTGGGTGCATGTGACATTCTCACCTTTACAGGTTTTCCCACATTTGCTTTTATGCAGATCAAACATCTCCTACAATAATCATCGATGTCTCTCATCATTCGCGCCACCACCAAGTCTCGCTGATTTGAGCTTTCATTGCTTTTGCTCCAGCATGCACTTTTCCATGATACAGCTGCATTAGTTCTTTCCTTGTTCCGATAGGCATTACCACCTGTCCTGTTGGAATTCTCCAGATACCTTGATCATCTTCTTTTGCGCCTTCTTTTTTCCATTGTTCTTTCTCTTCTTTTGTCTCTGTGTGATATGACAGAAGATGCAGCTCAGAATTATCTTTTCTGTTTTCTTGAACCAAGGTAACAGGAGTAGGGAAAGTAAAGCCGCTTCTCTGGCTGCCACATCAGCTGCAGAATTTCCTTTGCTTTCCTTAGACTTGTCAGATTGATGTGCTTTACTTTGACCACAGCTGCTTCTCGTGGTAATTGACATGCTGCAATCAACCGACGAATTATGGAAGCATGTTGTATTACACTCCACTGCTGGTGATGAGTCCACGTCTTTTCCATAGGGCAAGGTAGTCATGGACCACTCCGAAAGCATAACGACTATCTGTATAGATGTTGACTCGACCTCCCTCCGATAGCTCAAGAGCTTCCGTAAGCGCCATGAGCTCAGCTACTTGTGCAGAAAATTGCCCAGGAAGAGCTCCTTGCTTCACAACAGTTCCATCAGCCTTCACCACAGCCCATCCAGTATGTCGTTTTCCATCAATGTAGTAACTGGATCCGTCGACCCATAACTCATTATCTGGATTTTCAAGAGGGATTGGATTAACTGGACCAAGGCTTTCTTCTTCTACCTGTTTTTCACACTCATGTGGAATTCCCTCATGTGGTTCCAGCATCATTGTTGCCGGGTTAAGTGTAGTGTCTCTGATGATTTCCACTCTCAAGTCCTTGTTCAGCAAAGTTGCTTCCCATTTTGCTCTCCTCGCATCAGTGATAGTCTTGATGTTTGTGTTGTTCAACAGCGTTACTATACTGTGTGGAGTGTGCAGTGTGATAGTTTGTGCTTCATGTATTTGCAGAGGAACTGGTATACTTTTGTGAAATATCATGATATCTCCTCCAACTCCTTCAACTTCTATGGCTTCATGTGTTGTAGGTAGATTCAAATCAGTTATGGAGAGGAAGCTCCTGTATCGATTAGACAGTCACATTGATGGCCCCCTATCAAAGCAGGGATGAAAAGTCGATTGTCTCTTTTGTTACTCTTACAGGGGGCCGCTGATTCCTATTGCGGACGCATAATTCCCTCAATGAGCTGACGAACTTGTGCTTCAGTCCATGTCTTCCCTCGAGAGGTTTTATCATTGTTTTTGGCGTTTACCTGTTTAAATGACGGCCTTTACCTTCTGCTCCACCTCCTTTAGCCCAACAGTCTTTTATGATGTGCCCAGTCTTCCCACAATTTTGGCAGAACTTCACCATCCTATCTGCATCGATGTTGGATTGAGCGACGCCACTCCTCTTCGATTTGATTTGTTTCCTTCATCCTTGTTTGATCTAATAGCCATTTCTAGACGACCAGCCCATTGCATAATTTGGTCAAACGTTTCTCCTGGATTGACTCAAGTAATAAGGCTTGTTGATATTTTGTGCTAAAACCATCCACAAGTGTGTCAGTAAACTGTACATCATCTCTGTCTGGTTCTTTTTTGCACAGTGAGCCCATCTTTCATAAGCATTCCATTTACGCAAGGCATATTCATCTGGAGATTCATCATCTTTTGCTTAATCAATGTTACTGATGTGAAAGGAATCTTACCGCTGCCCAGGATCTCTTGGATTTCTTTTGGAACACATCTAAGGCTTGCCAAAGACCCAGGGTCGCCCCTGGCCATCAACCCACAAGTCTATCCATTGGGCTGTTGTTATTGACGCTGGCAAGCGTTCCCATCTGTCTCTTGGGATTTTAGCTTTTACAATGGTGTGTATGTCTCTTAGTGACATTTGATGTGCTTCAACCAAGGAATCTAATTCTCGCCAAAAACTCTGTGTTTGGATCTTGTCTCTTCAGAGGAGGCAAGGCCATGAGAATGGCTTGACGTTCTCCTGGTGTGAATGGTCTTTCTTCCATCATCATTTCAGATTGTACTTCTTCCCTTTTCATAGCAGGTGAAGAGAATTCAGGACCGACCTTATCAATTGTTATCATGTCGTCTTCTCTTGTCTCATCGCCCCAATCAGAGGCAGGTGCTGGCATACCTCGCAGCATGTCTCTGTTTGGCTGGGTTGATTTGGACCTGGTTATTACTGGAGCGGCATGTGCAGATGCAATAAATATTTTGTCCACTGGCCCTCCATTTGGCTTACAAGAACTTTTACATTGTTCAGGCAAAGTTGGATAAATTGGGTTGTATGGAGGAGGCATTACAGTTTTTGCTGAGTTTACTGGTGCTTGCAAAATTTACTTTCAGCCTCGGCTATTATATTTGTCCAATCTGGATCAAATGAATCATCAATGATTGTTTTATCTTTTTCTGAACATGTAATAGACATGATTTTATTCAACTTGTTATATGCTTCAATCTGTGGCTTCATTGCTTCAACAAGTGGAACTGGACTCCCATCCGTACTGCAACAAATTCCACCTTGTTTCACAATCCAGTGGGCTGCCAGGATCGGAAAGGCTTTCAGTTTAACAGAGTCTTTTGGATCATGAACCATCTAAACTGTTCATCCAAAGAGGCATCAACATCCAGTCCTTTCTTCGAAAACTTGGCTTGTTTTTTGCTCTTCTTTTTTAAGTACCAAGCAGATATTGTTCTGCTATTATAGACACTCTCTGCCATTTTGCAGATAGTCTGTGTGTCTGTGCTTCTCAGCAGCAGGGCTATGTATAGCTCTGTGTGTGCGTGTATGAGTGTGTGTCTATGTGTGTGTGTTTGCTGAAGGGAAGGGTCCTGCCCTGCCCTCTCTCCCTCTCTCTCTCCTAGCTGACAACTCGGGAAACAAAGAAAGAAGAGAAAGAAAACAAAAGTTAAATCCTAAATATTCTTATAATTCTTAAAAATTTACAGTTGAACTCAGATCAGTTCCCACCCCAAAATATTGAACAGCTTTACTGTCAAAATCAGAAGGCCAACGATTCTAGCCACTATTATTTATAAAGCGCCTTATACTTTAGCGTGTTTAAACGTTTTAGGGCTTTTTCTTTAAACACTGCACTACCTTTAGCGCAGACCCGCCACTTTAAACCGCTTTAATCTCAAAGCTCGTCGCACTTCCCACACTTCTTCTAAGTGTGGCTCTTCAGTGTGTGGACATGTTTTAGAGTTTTTCCTGCCACTGATTACTGCAGACTCGCCACATTCCACCACCTCACAGTCACAACGAGCTAATTGCTAAATCGCATTACGGATTATTCTCCCAAAATTGACAAAGTTGGTCTTTTGCACAAAAGATCCACTTCTACCCAGCTTCATTCAATATTTTGAAGGTTCACTGATCAGAACAACTTAAATAAGTTGCATCAAATTAAATTACTATGTCTGATACACATTCATTGGCAACACAACTGGTATTCCAAAATAACACAGTTCTTTTTAGCAGTTTCAGTCATTGTCTCAACAGTATATATATCATCAGGCAGACTTAGAATCTTTAAGAAAAGAAAATGTCTTACCTGATGAATTAATTGAGACAAATGTCTGAAATGCAGATCCTGTTCGTGTGACGCCAAGTTGTTGATCTGAAAATTCAGCTTTGTCCCGTTATGATTAAATCACAGGACCGGATACCAGTTGCCTTGTCAAAAACTCTTTATTGCCATATGTATCAGGCATAGGAGAGAAACTTGTTGTCTTCGTGCCAGCTGTATATGTTTCTCTGAGGCAGTGCATCAACGGTGAACATTTTATACACTGACTAAAGGATTTGTAATTCCTTACAAGGTAAAGAAACATGTTGGTTTGTTTAAAATAGAATGTATACTTCATGCTTACATCAGTTGATATATATCCCAAAACAAATACATCAGCGGAAAATATAAGCCTGTTTACATCAGTGATATACATGTATGCACATTCCTGCAACAAATATATAAGCCTGTTTACATCAGTGATATACATGTATGCACATTCCTGCATGGACACGCATTCTTTGTAGGACCAAAAGTATCTCCCTGTGTCCTTCTCCCTGCCATATGACAGTAATATGTCATGCAACTTCAGCTCATGCAGTATATATAACTTTCTCATGCACTTAGACTTCACAAATACATTATAGATTCAATTATAAATATAAACAATATTAAAATAACACATTTCTGATCTACATTTTGTTGGAAGAATGGAGTGCAAATTTGAATTTACATTAAATGGTTTTATTTATGGCCCAAAATATAAGTATCAAGACAGAAAAATAGATGTGTTCATACATTTTTTATATGGTCAAGCAAAGTTAGCCGTGTGGCTAACAAGAAAAGCAAAGATGAATGGGAGTGTCTCGGTTAATGTTAATGAGACTTTAAGGGCTTTAAGGCTGATACAGTGGGTACGGAAAGTATTTAGACCCCCTTCAATTTTTCACTCTCTGTTATATTGCAGCCATTTGCTAAAATCATTTAAGTTTATTTTTTTTCTCATTAATTTACACACAACACCCCATATTGACAGAAAAACGCAGAATTGTTGACATTTTTGCTGATTTACTAAAAAAGAAAAACTGAAATATCACATGGTCATAATATTTAGACCCTTTTCTCAGTATTTAGTAGAAGCACCCTTTTGATCTAATACAGCCAGTCTTTTTGGGAAAGATGCAGCAAGTTTTTCACACCTGGATTTGGGGATCCTCTGCCATTCCTCCTTGCAGATCCTGTTCTGTCAGGTTGGATGGTAAACGTTGGTGGACAGCCATTTTCAGGTCTCTCCAGAGATGCTCAATTGGGTTTAAGTCAGGGTTCTGGCTGGGCCATTCAAGAACAGTCACAGAGTTGTTGTGAAGCCACTCCTTCGTTATTTTATCTGTGTGCTTAGGGTCATTGTCTTGTTGGAAGGTGAACCTTCGACCCAGTTTGAGGTCTTGAGCACTCAGTTTTTATCCAGAATATCCCTGTACTTCATCTTTCCCTTGATTGCAACCAGTCGTCCTGTCCCTGCAGCTGAAAAACATCCCCCTAAGGCATGATGCTGCCACCACCATGCTTCACTGTTGGGACTGATATGGACAGGTGATGAGCAGTGCCTGGTTTTCTCCTCACATACAGCTTAGAATTAAGGTCAAAAAGTTCTATCTTGGTCTCATCAGACCAGATAATCTTATTTATCACCATCTTGGAGTCCTTCAGGTGTTTTTTAGCAAACTCCATGTGGGCTTTCATGCGGGAGAGTCTTCCGTCGGGCCACTCTGCCATAAAGCCCCGACTGCATCTCTGGAGCTCAGACATTGTGATCTTTGGGTTCTTCTTTACCTCTCTCAACTTTTGAAATCTCAGGGTCCACCCGAAAACGTAGTGGCCTTGGGGTGCTCGCTCCCTCCAAGGAGGATCCTAGAGCTGTTCCCTGCCGGTTCACCGTTACAGGGCGCTGGGCTGACAGTGCAGCAAAATCCAGAAGCCATTCTCGAGACGATGGTACCACTAGATAAATATTTGGCAGCGTGGAAGCTACTGCCGAATGCTTCTAGCTGGGTCCTGCACACAATACAAAAAGGGTATTAAATTCAGTTCAGGTCTCGTCCGCCCAGGTTTATGGGGGTCCTGCCTACAGTGGTGGGCCCGAGCAGGTTCTGGAACAGGAAGTGAAAGCCCTGTTAGAGAAAGGGGCCATAGAGCATGTACCTCACTCAGACAGGGAAACTGGATTTTTTCAATCGGTTTTTCATAGTTCCCAAAAAGGATGGGGGGTTGCATCCCATTTTAGATCTTCGGGTGCAGAACGGGGCAGTCATGCAGCTGAAGTTCAAAATGTTGACAAATCGTGCCACAGATCAGATCCGAGGACTGGTTCGTCACGATAGACCTCAAAGACGCATATTTTCACATTTCCATCCTTCAGTATCACATGAAGTTCCTGATGTTTTCTTTTGGGGGAGAAGCATACCAATACAGAGTTCTTCCATTCGGTCTAGCATTATCACCTCGCACCTTTACGAAGTGCGTGGATGCAGCTCTGGCGCCCATGAGGCTACAAGGGATTTGCATCTTGAACTACATCGACGATTGGTTAATTTTAGCTCAGTCGCATCAGTTAGCAGTTCGGCATCGAGATGTCGTCCTCGCACACATGAAGGAACTGGGGTTACGGTTGAACGGCAAGAAGAGTGTTCTCTCTCCTTTGTAGAGAACTACATTTCTGGGAGTGGTATGGGATTCAGTGCTGATGCAGGCTCGCCTGTCACCGGCACGCATAGAATCCATCCTATCTTCAGTCAGGAGGATAAAGCTAGCCAGTCTGTCACTGTAAAACAATTTCAAAGAATTTTGGGCTTGATGGCAGCGGCGTTCAACGTGATTACATTTGGGCTGCTGCACATGAGGCCCCTACAGTGGTGGCTCAGGACCAGAGGGTTTTCCCAGAGGGGCAACCCTTTTCGTACGGTCAGGGTCACACATCGTTGCCTACGTGCCCTGGCCATATGGAAGAAACCGTGGTTCCTGGCCCAGGGTCCCATCTTGGGGGAGCCGGGTTGTCGCAAGATGCTAACGATGGATGCTTCCCTCACAGGCTGGAGAGCGGTCCTAGACGGCCGCTCGGCTCAGAGTCTGTGGAGAGACCATCATCTCTCGTGGCACATCAATCGCTTGTTCGGCCAGGCACAAGTGGATTTGTTTGTGTCGCGAGAGACGTCTCACTGTCCGCTCTGGTTCTCCCTCACACATCCAGCCCCGCTAGGGTTGGATGCGATGGTACAGACGAGGCCGAGGCTACGTCTGTATGCGTTTCCTCCTGTTGCTCTTCTCCCAGGAGTGCTGGATATAGTTTGCAGGGACCTAGTTCGACTCATTCTGGTTGCCCTGCGTTGGCCGGGCAGAGTGTGGTTCCCAGACATAGTGTCTCTCCTCGAGGAGTTGCCACTACAGTTACCGGTCAGGAGGGACAGACCCCCTTGTTTCTCGTTTCCTTCGTGGGACTTTGAGAGCCTGTAACACCCACTAGGGTGCCAACGTGGGACTTGGCCATGGTCCTGCGGGGCCTGTGTCAGACTCCCTTTGAGCCTCTGGAGGAGGTTCCAACTAAGTTTTTAACTTTTAAAGCTTTGTTCCTCCTGGCTATCTCGTCCTTAAAAAGAATTGGAGATCTTCATGCTCTGTCCATGGCTCCCTCAGGCCTGGAGTTTGCACCGGGTATGGTTAAGGCCTTCCTTCATCCTAGGCCAGGTTATTAATACCTAATTTGGGATTTTCCTTAGTTGTCAGTTATAATCATCAAAATTAAAATAAATAAACATTTGAAATAAATCAATCTGTGTGTAATGAATGAATATATTATACAAGTTTCACTTTTTGAATGAAATTAGTAAAATATTTAAACTTTTTGATGATATTCTAATTATATGACCAGCACCTGTATATGTGTGAAGTTTCAGCTAAATTTACCCCACACACAATTTCAAACCATTTTAAGCAACCCATATGGAACCTAATCAATTAGAAATAAAATTACATTTAAATAAAAAAAAGTTACCTGTCCCAACCTGACAAAACAGTTCAGCATAGTTAAAATTTTGTTTTTGCTTAGACAACTAAAACCTGACATAATCAAAAGAATGTGTCATAATGTTTTACTGTCTCTTGTTCTGTTTACTCTGATTCCAGGTGTCTTTCTTCTTGTTCATCATCTTTGTTGTATACACCATGCTTCCCTTCTCCATGAGGGATGCCATCATTGCCAGCGTGCTCACCGCATCCTCTCATACTATTGTCCTTAGTGTCTGCCTCTCCTCTGCAGTCGACCAGGTGGAGCCCCTGGTATGGCAGGTCAGTGCTCTCCCTTCCGTCATGCTATGTGCATGCCAAGAGTTATGAGCTTTACCCTGTGCACCAAATGCTTAAGTTTGCCTTGTTGGTTGAGAACATTGCCAATTGCTTGTGATTGTACAGAGATGCTTTTCGTTGTTTGTAAATTGGATGCTTATTGTCATATTCATAAATTATTATTAAAAAACCTTGGGTGTGTTGATAACATAATTCATTTTCATATACAATTCATGCAAATTACTGAGATGGTATCGGTCTTAATAAAGCTGGCCAGATTTCTGTAATAAAAACAGGAACATGGGTTTCTAGTTTAGTGGTAAATGTATTATTCATCCAAGGCTTAAAAAAGTAGGACAATTTTATTTTTGTGTGTTTTGACCATGATGAATGTAGTGCTGTGATTAACTATGGTGTATCATATTCTGTCATGACTACATTGGGCCCTATTTTAACGATCTGAGCACTGAAGCACATAGCACAGGTGCACTTAGGGCGTGTCTGAATCCACTTTTGCCTGTTTAACGATGGAAAAAACTGTCGGCAAGAAACCAATCAGAGATTCATCTCTTATTCCCTTTAAAAGCCAGTTGTGCTTGCACCATGGCGGAATTTGCGAGCGGAAAGATTGAACACTTCTCCAGAGGGGAATCCTTTTATTTAAATATTTAAAAATGTTTGTGTGCTGCTGTAATAGGCAGAGTGTAAGTGCTTTGTGGACCCGCCTATAGGCACATATTACTAACGCTATTTCTATCTACATACACCGTGGGTCCATTTACAGTGAAATCACCATTTTGCACCATCATGTTTTTACAGTGGGCCTAAACAGACAAACTGCTCTACAGAGCGGTAGCTCCTCTCTGCTGTTTTGGACGACAACATCTTTGTCCTGTGTTGACCACCATAGCTTCTCTATGAGCTTTGAAAGGGAGGGGTGAGCAGTGGGTGGTTGCAATTTGCTGCTAAAGATGCTGCTAAAATTTACACAGTGCACCTTTAAATAATAATACAACAAATTCTGCATATTGCTGGCACGTTTCTATTTTAAGGCAACCGAAAACGATTGCAGTCATTTTCAATGCGACTGAACACATGCGACCGAACACACCAAATTTTCAGACCAGCACGGCCGTGGGCATGGGCGCAAGTGCATTTGCTATTTAAAGGGCACCTATTATGCAAAATTCACTTTGAACATAAATGTGTGTTGGCAGTGTGTGTACACAACCACCCTACAATGGTAAAAATCCACCCATTCCTTTTTTTTTTTAATCCTCATAAATCATAAGCAGTGTCTCAGAACAAGCTGTTTCCAGTTTCCTGCAGTGTGACGTCGCACTGCAGAGGCTGTGCCCACACGTGTTGATGGACACTGACATACTAGCACAGACCCCTCCCCCAGAGAGCTGTAGCTGAGCTGTTCACACAGTCCACCATGTTTATCTCCTCACAAGAGCATTAACAGCAGCATTCAAGTCAGAAATGTGTTCTTATTAAAGCTACTAAAGTTCAGTCTGTCAAGAGCAGTGAGTGAATTTCTGTTTATCTTCTGATGTTTGATAGAGAATTAGTCTAGTTTAATAGACTACTCAAGGATGTGCTGACATCCAGCTCTGCACATGCGACAGGAGCATGTGTGTGTGTTTAAGTTGAGCGCGATAAGGCTTTAAAACACATGCATATGATAATATTTCATGATGATGAAGATCTGCAATGTCACATGAACATGTGTGCGATAGAGATGATCATTAAAACAAACAGATATCATGTTTCAGTTTTCATTCACTGCTGTGAATGAGCTGTAGGCTCTGCCCTCTCAGGTGGGGAGCAGCAGTTCATTTGCATTAAAGGAGCCACACACAGAACAGCTCATTTTTCGTCAACCTCAAAATTGCCATTTTCAAAATGGTATATTAAATGGTCTGTTAGGAATCTGAAACTTCACAGGCACACTCTGGGGACAGCTGAGACTTATATTACATCTTGTAAGAATGGGCGCCCTTTAAACAATAGGCGCCCTTTAAACAACGAGGTGCTGGACGTGAAAATGATAACTACGGCGAGTTGAAACTAGCAAAAAACACTTGCGCCATGCCTGGCATCACATTGTGCCGGGTGTATTACAGGGCCCATTTAGTTTCAGTTTAGTTTAGTTATTATTCTTATTTTATTAATATTCTTACAGTTTGTTGGACTCAGCATCAATTTCCTCAAGTCTGCGTGTTCGTTGAATGAGGAGAGCAGAAACAAAATATAGTTTAACTGTTTAATGTTTAGTTAAGTCAGATGAAGGAAGCATACTGAGCTCTGGGTCACAGCTGTCCCTAATTACACAATCCTATGCGAAGGTTGTGCTCGGGCAGTCCACAGCAAACTCACCTGTCCCTCGACCCACATATTTATACACAAAAAATATATAAGCTGTCTTTTCTTGGGAGTCAGATGACTTTCTGGTTTTGTGGAAGTCAGATGACTTTCTGGTCAGTTCGTTTGCAACATCACCTCTCATTCCAGTCCTGTATTTTCACCCTGCACACAAAACTGCTTTCTTTGTTAATAAACACAGAGAGGTGTCACAAGGCAACTTCAGCTCCATGACAAAAAAAAACTTCTTATATGGACCTGTCATACATACAGACACCCTATGTCTATCACTCTGATCACACGCTTCAAAAGAAAGTACATCATTTTCTTACCCCTTATATTCTTTAATACATGAATCATCTCATAAGCTTTCAATTCCCATTATCTTAAATGAACTATGTTAATGATTCATTTCTACAAGCATTGTTAGCAATAATGCACAAACAAATATTTTATTCTCATCAATCCCCCTTTCGATCTCCTGGAACAGGAAATCGACCTATTACAAAGCCTCCTCTTCCTCATCCTCTTCATTGCTTCCAGCCAGCAGTAACATCTGATATGTTGGGGGAGCCTCCTTGCCCTCCACTGCTGTTACGATGAGCCTGTTACAGAGAGATCTAATACATGGTACACAACAACAACCCAATGAATCAATCAATCAATCAATCAATCAACTTTATTTATATAGCGCTTTTACAATGACGATTGTTTCAAAGCAGCTTCACAGTGTTAAACAGGACAACATTGCAACAAAATTTGATTTGGCTAGTTTAATTTGGATAGTTTATAGAATTATATATTACCAAATTAATAAATTCTATTTGTATATTTAGTTGAGTTACTTGGATCATAATTTGAGTGTCCCCAACTGAGCAAGCCAAGCCAAAGGCGACAGTGGCAAGGAACCAAAACTCCATCAGGGCATGATGGAGAAAAATAAACTTCGGGAGAAACCAGACTCAGTCGGGGTGCCAGTTCTCCTCTGGCCTATTATTAACAGTGTATAATTATTACTCTGGCAACCTTGCAGGTCATAAATCATATTAGATAGGAATATTCAAAATTTTTGGTATCACGCGAGACGGGTTCATTTAGGATGGCGTCGAATACACAAGAATATGAATACTTGAAAGATCGGAGTAATTGCGCGGAGACGGGTTAATTGAGGATGACGTGCGGTGAGGCAAATTCAGAGGAGACACTAATGGACACGGTCTCAGCAGACACTCCAGGATGAGCTGGTCATGTCCAGATGCAGGTCCACCATCCGATCCGGACACGGCCTGGATCCGGCCGACTGCAGTAAACCTCGGGATAAACAGAGAGACTAACATTAGTGTGGATGCCACTCTTTTATGATGTAACGAGTACATCAGGTGTTATGGGAAGTGTTCCCTGTTCCGGCTGACCTAGTTAATGCAGCCTAACAATCAGTCATTTGATTTGAATAAAGAAAGTTAAAAATGTTCTATGTGTATGCCATAGTAAAGAGATGTGTTTTTAGTCTAGATTTAAACTGACAGAGTGTGTCTGCTTCCCGAACAATGATAGGAAGATTGTTCCAGAGTTTAGGTGCTAAATAGGAAAAGGATCGACCGCCTGCAGTTGATTTAGATATTCTAGGTATTTTCAACTGGCCAGAGTTTAGAGACCGCAATAGACGTGATGGAGTATAATGCGTTAAGAGCTCGCTTAAGTACTGGGGAGCTAAACCATTTATTGCTTTATAAGTAATAAGCAAGATTTTAAAATGTATGCGATGTTTAATAAGGAGCCAGTGCAGTGTTTAAAGAACTGGACTAATATGATCGTACTTCCTGGTTCTAGTAAGAACTCGAGCTGCTGCGTTTTGGACCAGCTGGAGTTTATTTATTAGGCGAGCAGGGCAACCACCCAGTAGAGCATTACAATAATCTAGCCTTGAGCTCATGAACGCATGTACTAATTGTTCAGCATTTTGCATTGAAAGCATGTGACGTAATTTAGATATATTTTTAAGATGGTAGAATGCAGTTTTCCAGATGCTAGAAACGTGGCTTTCAAACGAAAGATTGGTATCAAAGAGCACACCCAGGTTCCTCACTGACGACAAGGGCTTGACAGAGCAGTCATCGAGGGTTAGACAGTATTCTAGGGCACTACTTGAGGAGCTTTTCTGTCCAATGATTAAAAATTCAGTTTTATCTGAATTAAGTTGCAGGAAATTACTATTCATCCAATTTTTAATATCAGCTATGCATTCTGTTACTCTTGTGAATTGGTAAATTTCGTCAGGGCGTGAAGAAATATAGAGCTGTGTATCATCAGCATAACAATGAAAACTAACGCCATGCTTCCTAATGATATCTCCCAGTGGTAGCATATACAGGGTGAAAAGCAACGGTCCTAACACTGAGCCTTGCGGTACTCCATACTGAACTTGTGATCGGTGTGACATCTCTTCATTTACTGCTACAAACTGATAACGGTCAGATAAGTACGATTTAAACCATGCCAATGCAGTTCCACTAATGCCAACATAATTTTCGAGTCTATTCAAAAGAATATTGTGATCGATAGTATCGAATGCAGCACTAAGATCGAGTAACACTAATAGAGAGATACAACCACGATCAGATGATAAGAGTAAATCATTTGTAACTCTAATTAGAGCAGTCTCAGTACTATGATACGGTCTAAATCCTGACTGGAAATCCTCACATATACCATTTCTTTCTAAAAAGGAACATAATTGTGAAGACACTGCCTTTTCTAATATTTTTGATAGAAACGGTAGATTCGAGATTGGTCTGTAATTGACTAATTCTTTAGGATCAAGTTTTTTTAATAAGTGGTTTAATTACAGACAACTTAAAAGTTTTTGGTACATATCCTAATGTCAAGGATGAATTAATAATATTAAGCAGAGGATCTATGACCTCTGGAAGCATCTCTTTTAATAGCCTAGTCGGTATAGGGTCAAGCATACATGTTGTTGATTTTGATGATTTAACAAGTTTAGCCAATTCTTCTCCTCCTATAGCAGTGAATGAGTGTAATTTTTCCACAGTGACACTACAATGTTCTGTCTGAAGTGATACTGTAGTAGACGGCTGCATGGTTATAATTTTATTCCTAATGTTATCAATCTTACTAGTAAAGAAGTTCATAAAGTCATTACTGCTGTGTTGTTTACAAACGTCAGAAGTTGAAGCTTTATCCTTTGTTAATTTAGCCACTGTTTCGAATAAATACCTAGGGTTGTGTTTGTTTTCTTCTAAAAGAGTTGAGAAATAAGCAGATCTAGCAGTTTTTATGGCCTTTCTGTATGCAATCATGCTCTCTTTCCACAAATTGCGAAAAACCTCCAGTTTTGTTTTCTTCCAGCTGCGCTCCATTTTTCTGGCTGCTGTTTTAAGGGCCCGAGTGTGCTCGTTGTACCACGGCGTTGGATTATTTGCTTTAATCTTCTTTAAGCGCCGAGGAGCAACTGTGTCTAAAGTGCTTGTAAAGAGAGAGTCAGTAGTTTCTGTTGCAACATCAAGTTCAACATCAATGAAACCAATATTCCTATAAAGGTTGCTGCAGAGACAAGCAAAGACATCACAAGTGCTTTCCATTTTCCAAGTATATTAGTCATCCATTCTTCCAGTGGATTGTCTATTCCTGAGTGCTTATGCATGGTTTTAGATAGGGCCCTCAATCCTTCTAGGGCTCTGGTGACGGACCCATCTGGGGCTGTGTTATTGGGAATGAACGTACAGCATGAGTCTCCAAACATTACGCACACACACAGCTTTTTTCAGCATATCTAAAGCCATCCTGTTTTGAATTGCCATCAGTAATGTTGGAGCTAACTGTCCCGCTAATCCCACTACAGCATCTCTGGTCAAATTAGATAACCTTAACACATTGTAATGCACATAGTTTATTTTATCCAAATTCTTATTTGGTGTCACTGGAAATAGAGCTGCAATGATTTGAATGTTTTCAAATCCTGCTGCTATCTGATATGCTCATTTATATTCATTTGGGACTCCCCTCTGTATTCCAACTGGATCTATGTAGGTGGTGCTGTCTTTAGTCAGGTCAAATGCTCCTAGGTCCCTCTTACTTAACACATGTCGCCGTCTGCATCTGTTAAGCTCTACTGTACCTGCCTTCCCTTCCAGACTCTTGGTCACTTCCCCTATAAGTACTTGTGCTGCTCCCAGCCTTACCATCGCAAACATCCCTTTGGCCTTCTTTGGTATCCTCACAAACAACCTCCTATCTCCACAATAGTAATACAGTCCTGCTCTAGCCCATGGTCCTATTACATTCCCTGGATCCTGAACCCCAATTTTATCCCAGTGGGGTCTATTTTCCCTAAATTGATCATCACATTTCTACAGGAAAGACTGGGAGAATAATTTAGACAAAGCGTATTTATTAGTAACTCAGCAAGCTGATAATGTACAGAGTCATTTGGCGTAGGCCCCGTCCGTAGTGAATAATCCGAGGGTATCGGATCTGCCATCCCTGCCGAAGATTAGGCAGGGGCGTAGCAGACCCCGGGAGGTATGGACAGGGCCATCCTGGTGGTGGTGGGGAGGATGGGGTAATCGTCACTTCAGTATCTGCGAACTCAAACATGTGTAAGTACCGAGCTTTTATACAGTGAGTATGCGAATATAATTGGATTGGAGTGAAGGCGATAAGTGGCGTAGTAATTGAGTCTTCCCAGCAGAACTTATGCTAAAGCTTTCATTTCTACAGGAAAGACTCGGAGAATAATTTAGACAAAGCGTATTTTTAGTAACTCAGCAAGCTGATAATGTACAGAGTCATTTGGCGTAGGCCCGTCCGTAGTGAATAATCCGAGGTATCGGATCTGCCATCCCTGCCGAAGATTAGGGCAGGGGCGTAGCAGACCCCAAAAATAGGTGGAATATGGATACACCGGACGGGCCCGCCCAACCCCAAAAGTTGGTAACTGAGTATACCCACCGGTCTAGGATTCTGGGGTTCCTGAAATGGAGAAGGAAGTTACTATATGGTAGAATTAAGATGTGAAAAGATACGCGTGCTTATAGCTTAATAGAAAAGAAAGACAAGTCCTAGCATGATTTTTTTTTTTATTTATTTATTTTTTTTTATTTTTTTATTTATTTTAATATTTAGACTATTGCCAGTTCACTCCTAGGAAAACACAGAGACGAGGCCTCATTGTACCATGCAGACAGCCGCCTTGGCAAAAATAATAAAACAGGCCTCATTGGACCATGCAGACAGCCGCCTTGGCAAAAATAATAAAACAGGCCTCATTAGACCACACGGACAGAGCCGCGTGGCTATAATGAAACGCCACATTGGACCACATATATCAGGCCGCCTAGGGCCGTGCGTAAACAACACAGACTCTGGCCTCATTGGACCACACGGCCTTTATAGACCACAGAGACAAGGCCTTGATGAGCCACACGGCCTATATAGACCACAGAGACAAGGCTTCTAAGCCACAACGGCTGCTAATGCCACGAAAAGACGAGGTAAGACTGACGTGAAACAATGCCACTGGCTATATATATATATATATATATATATATATATATATATATATTTTTTTATATATAAAAATGTTTTATAGACAAGACTAAGCCGCTAGTGCTACATATAGACAAACCACGCAAGACTACGGCATCTAAGCCACATTGAACATATGCCCCTGGGCCGCTGGCGATCAGGCATCTTTTTAAGGACAAGGCAAACATATGCCACAAGGCGCCAAGCCCCACATGAACACGAGGCCCACATGGCCACAAGGCCGCTAATGCCACACATAGACAGACGTACTTGAATACAGGGCCACTAGGCCACGTTTAACCATGCCATGAAGGCCACAAGACCACGAGACAAGGCCACATTAGGCTACATGGTCACAGTAGACCACACAGAACATAGATTGTTCCTAACCGTAATCCCACACTTAAACAAGACGTACGGACAATGGCGGCTAAGCCACACGAAACGAGGCCATGACAGCCGCGGCCTTGAAGGCCGAACATGGAACAAGCCAACATTGTACCACAAACCATGAGACCGACACAGAGACGAGGCCCACCGGGCCACAAGGCTGCTAAGCCACACTAAACGAGGCCAACGAGACAGAGCCACATGGAACATGCCATTCTTAATGGCCTTGAGACAGGGAACAGCCGCATAGGCTACACGGTCACAATGGACCACATAGAACATTATATCGCATTAAATAATTTATTTATTTTTTTATTTTTTTTTTTTTTTAAGATTTTATTATAACGAACATGTAACGAAGGCACAACGGCTGCTACAGCCACATAAAGACAAGGCCACATTGACAGAGCCGCTAAGCCACACACATTAGATGACTTGAAGTCGTTGAGGAGTGCTGGCTGGATTAATAACAGGATGACGGAGTAAAATTATAACACCACCACCAGTAGTTGCATAAGAATTTACCTTATAGTTACTGTAGAGCTTGCTGGGCTTGAAGAATGGTTTTGGAATCGGGTCTTATGTAAGATTCGAAGGCCGAGGAAGACCATCTGCCCAGAATCTTGATGGCCGATATGGGGATTCCTCGTTCAGCTGCTGTAGTAGCTGCCCCAATTCTGAATGAGTGGCCGGTATAGAGAGAGGGGGATAGACTGCAGCTTTTAACGACAGAGTTTAACTGGGTTCTGAACCAGCCTTTTGAAAGGGTGCACCATTACGTAAGATAAAGAGAGGGGCATGATTAGACGTTTTAGGGCGGATTTTAAGGAATTTAACCATAGATGTGAATGGACAGAAATTATTATTGATTTTGGGTAAGGATAAGGTGACACCGGAGCCTTGAGCGTTGTTTTTCGAATGTTTAAGAAATAGAGTGAAGCAATTATGTGAGAAACGAATATCAGAAAAGGAAATACCGGGTAGAATCGAATGTATTAGTATCTGAGGAGAATTCGCCTGGCCGCATGAAGCCGTAAAAAGCAGCTAGAAAGACTGCTTCTAGCAGAATATTTATGTAAAAGGAGAAGAGACCGTTGCGGACGGAACTGATGAATTTATGCAACAACGGCAGAGTAATGGGCAGACGTTTATCGATTTGTTTGCTAGAGGATTTAGCTAGTCCTTTAAGGAGTAACCGAATAGAAGTTTCGGAGAAGAGACTTGGAAAATTAGGATTATGGATTTTTGCATAGAATTGGATGCCGGCGAGGAGTCGGCGGATGGAAGAGATTTTTTGGTTTCTATTTTCAAAATTAAAGACGAGAAAGGAACAGACAGTCGAAATCAAGATGGGAAACACTGGAATTTGGAAGCGAAACAGAACATAGAAAAAGCTGACCATGCGGACGTGTAAGCTTTGAAGGTTGAGGGAGCGACGCCTTTAGAAATATATTTTCTAGCCGATGTGAGCAGATCGCTTTAATATTATTGCTGCTAGGGAGGGCAGGGTGCTGGGTCCGGGTTGGCTGAGGGGCAAAGCCGTCTGAAAGTCTGAAATCGAAATCGAGAGAGCGCGTCAGCAATAACATTGCAGTGGCCAGGGATATGTTCAGCTTTAATGATAAAATTGGAAACAACGGATTGCCAGATTAACCGTCTCACGAAAGGCATTATTGTAAGGCAAGATGATCTGCCTTTGTTAATGATGGCAACTGTGGCTTCGTTGTCGCAGAACATCATGATGCGTTTACGAGACCATGTATGGCCCCAGATCACGCTAGCGGCGGCTATGGGGTAAATCTCAGAGCGCGGAAGAAACTGAACCAGATACATTTTTTGGAAAGTCGTTTGGCCATTTCTCTGCAAACCATTCTCCTTGGAAGAAGCCCCCAAACCCGATAGAAGGAGCAGCGTCTGTGAATAATTGTAATTCGATCGACGATTCGAAAATGTCGTGGTAGAAAAAAGAGATACCGTTCCATTCGTTCAACAAGTGCTGCCAGAATTTTATGTCAGACTGACATCCTTCATCTAGATGAATTTGGTCACTTAGTTTTTCGACAGAATGGGCCAGGGTAAGCAATCGTGAAATGAACGATCTGCCTTGAGGAATGATGCTCATGGCGAAGTTCAGGTGGCCGAGTAACGAGAGCATGTCGCGCTTAGAGGCGGTTTGTAGAGAAGAAAAAGATTCAAGGAAAGATCTAATTCTTACGAGCTTTTCGGAGGGAAGAGACGCTTGCATTAAGACTGTGTCGAGGGAAATTCCTAGGAATTCTAACGAGGTAGAGGGACCCATGGTTTTTTCCGCGGAGAGGGGAACGCCAACGTCATCGAAAATCTGTTTTAGTACATCGAGGATTGGAGATTGTTGAGACGGAAAATCGATCAGCAGAAAATCATCGAGTAGATGTAAAACGAATGGAAGCTTGCAGACGTTCAGCAGAATCCAGCACAATGCTTCAGAGAGGCTATTAAAAATATGCGGGCTACTTCTGCAACCGAAAGTGAGCCGTACTGCAAAGTAGAATTTTGAATTCCATTTGACTCAAAAATGGCCAGTCAGAGGGATGTATAGGTATCGTTTAAAAGCGCCAGTGATGTCAGCTTTAGCCAACCAAGCTCCTTGACCGGCAAGCTTGATTAAATGGATAGCGTTGTCTACTGAGGCGAATGTAGTGAAAATGGTGTTAGAGGTATACATTCGTTAACACTCGCTGTGGAGGCAGAATGAGGAGAGGACATGTCGAAAATAAGACGTTTTTTACCGGAGTATTTCCGTGTTGCAACGCCGATGGAATTAATCCGGAAGGTCGAAAGGAGGAGAAGCGAAAGGGCCTATTACAAATCCTTTATTAACCTCTTTTTCTAGCAGATTAGATACCACTTCTGGTTCGGTTATTGCTGACTGTAAATTCTTGGCTATAAAAGAAGTGGTGAGATGGGAGAGGATACCCACCCGAAAGCCCTGTGACAAACCTGTGATTAGGTAATCGACAAAAGTCGGGTCAGGATGAGAAGAAAGATAATTGGAAAGATTTGAAATATTAATGGGGTTGAAGGGTGCTTTCTCAGAATTTCCTCCCTCTCCTCTGATTTGAGGTTTGTACCGGCGAGGGCAGACCGATTTCGGTGAGGATCCTTGCAAAAACTGCAGATGTGATCAAATTTGCATTGAGAAAAGGAACAAACAGATTCATTGAAATTAGCACAAGGAAAACATTCCTAACTGGTGCGTAGCGCTTTCCTGCTCTCTTGTGGAAACCTTACGCTTTCAGCACCCGGGACAGCACCTGGCGCTTGACTAGCGAATGCTTTCGGGCAGAGTGAAGCCGAATGTCCATGAGCGCTACAAATGGGGCATGCCAGCATTTTTGACCACCGAAGTGGCGAACAAGCAATTCCGTGTCAGTAACGGACCAGTCTAGTCTGGAGTTGTAGAGCGAGATGAAAGAAGCAGATTTTGCTGAGAAAGATTTGTGATATTCATAGAATAAGGTTCCCCTTTGGTTAAAGTCAGCCATTAAAGCTAGATACAGATATAACTCTTCCCTCCGATCCGGAAAAATCTGGCACAATCTGTCTCTGTAAAGGCTGAATGCGATGATGGCTGAATTCGCCGAATGAAAGATTCCGGTTTAATCTGGGATCGGAAGTTTTGAGAAGGACTGCCACGTCACCACAGTCTACCATTTTCCTGTCAACGGCAGGCGGGAAGCAGAAGTGAAGCCAAGTTAATGTCCTTACCTTGGACAATGTTCGCTCTAATAATAGGGGACACTGTAGCTGCAGCTGGAGAGACGAAACGCCTGCCGAAAGACTGAGCTGGGACTGCTGAAGAGAGGTTAAAGGAGGAAGTTTCGGGTGTGGCAGAGGCCTCCTGAAATGTTGGCTCTATCAGCTGTAGACGAGTTGGGACGGCTGAAGTAGAAGGCACGTTCGATAAATGGCTTAATCCGATGGCTGGCGGAGGAAGCTGGGAGGTTGCGGAGAGCGTTAATCGCTGGGGCGAGCTATTGGAGTTGTTAAGTGAGTGTTCAAACTTTGACATCTTAGATTCCAGGGTCTTAACGGATTGAGAGAGACTTTGGACGGCTTGGAGAATTTGGGAGTTAACTCCTGCGGGCTCAGATGGATCCAGTGATGCAGAATGCTGCATAGCTCTTTTTGTTGGGTGTGGTGACGAGGATTTAGCGGTTCTCTTCCTGCCGACTTGTTTCGTCTGGCAGGGTGCGGCATCGGTTGCTGGGCTGTGAGGAGCAGGTTCTGGTGGATTTCCCAGAGTATTAAAAGCCAGTAGCAGCAAATCCTCTCTGGATAAATCTCGGCTGATGGGAATACCGGCAGCTTCCACGGCTATGGCAATGTCCTCCGAAGGCCAGCTTGCCCAAGGTGATACGCGGCATTGAATGCGCGAGCTACGTCGTGTTGGAAGAGGAGAAGGCGGAACGAATTAGTCGTCGGTATCCGAGTACTATAAGCGGCGGGCGTGTCAGCGGACATGGCGGTTTAGCAGGTGAGCGAGGCGTAATCGTCACTTCAGTATCTGCGAACTCAAACATGTGTAAGTACCGAGCTTTTATACAGTGAGCATGCGAATATAATTGGATTGGAGTGAATGCGATAAGTGACGTAGTAATTGAGTCTTCCCAGCAGAACTTATGCTAAAGCTTTCATTTCTCCTGGTGAAGTTAAAACATGTATAGTTCCCTGGTTGAGGTGTAAATGGACCTGTCCTCATTATTTATCAGTGGAAAGATTGATGCTAGAATGGTACAGTTTGAAGGGGTTGCCTCGTTGGTCAATTGTAACATGCATTAGTAACCCAATCCATCTTCAGGATACAGTGGAGCAGGTTCTATAAACAGAGTCGGTCTAGCTCTAGCACATCCTACACAATTTTCCATGTTCTGCTCTCTAGCTGTGTTAATTGTCCATTCTAACCCCACATTTATTTCCCCATATCCTGTTGTTTTTTCAATTATGTCTTCAGGTTTTAATTTGGTATAATCAATAGTGATTACAAAATGTTCTCCTGACTGTGTCACATTTGGAGGTATTGGTTGTGTTATGATTGGCCGATGGATAAAATGTATCTTAATCAATGCTCCGGGGTCCCTGTCTAACATGTCCACCCCTATAATGAAGTATGCAACATCTTTTTTGTAAGATGATCTGTCTAGTCTGTTCAGGGACAATGTCAGGGGGTTCTGTGATGCATGTAAATCTCTCTGGAATCCTATCTTCCCCCACCATTCATGTTCTTTACTCAAATAATGTAGGTCTGGCTTCCAAGCTCCCGTGAATTTGGTCACTTGCCCCCAGTTCTCACAGGCTCCTGAAATATTGGCTCCTGGATGAGATGGCTAATCTCCTTGCTCACACTTATCTAGGAATGCTGGGGGAGTGCAAAAATACACATCATACCCCCTCCATGACCCACTTTTTTCCTCCACAATTAATTGCTTGACATAAGTCGAAAGTGAATGATGTTGTCGACCCCTTCTCATAATTTAGTTATATGCCCCTGTATTTTTCCAAGCAATAATTGTTCCCTTTATCTTATACCCCCATGCTGCCTTTTTTCCTCTGTTATGCCCTCCTACTCTCAGATACTCCGTCAGAAATATGCTCCCCGTGATGATTAATGTCAATCCCACTACTATTTCTAATGCTTTCTTATTTTCCCACAACACCATTGTTGCATTCTTATACATTTCTAAATAACCAAATGATAAGCACAAGCAATACTTTAATACATGTTAATATTACCCTCCATATTAGAATGTTATTTCTGTGAGTTTTATGTCTGTTTGTTCTGTATCAAGTGTCTCTGTATCCTCCCCCTTTTGGTCCTGCAATTCTTGCAGGGCCACCCTGGTGTCCTCCAATGTCCTCGATGGTGGTTCTTCCGGTGCACAACACGTCCAATGGTACCACGTGTCTCCTTTGCCTTCTAACCTGACACTGTGTGATGTTCTCTCTGTTACCTTATGAGGACAAGTCCACCTTGGTTGATTCCACTTCCTCTTGAAGACCTTCAGGAGGACCCATTCTGTGGCCTGACCAAGTCCAGCCTTAGGATCTGGTGCCTGTGATCTGTCAGCGATCTGTTTTGAGAAACTTGAGATGAGACGTTAGTTTGTCAAAGTATTGTTTGTATTGCAGTGGTTCACAGTCTGTAAAATTCAACCCAGCTGTTGAACCTGGAAATTATCTTCCAGTCAGCAGCTCAAATGGTGTAAAGCCAGTCACCCTGTTCAATGAAGATCGTATAGCCATCAAAGCAATCGGTAACGCATTTAACCAGTTCAATTTAGTCTGTGCACAGATTTTAGCCAATTTTCTTTTTAGATTCAAATTCATCCGTTTGACCTTCCCTTGGGACTATGTTTCAGGCCTAGGGCGTTCTCCATTGTCTGTACATCTGCGTTCTTGAAGTGTGTTCCATTTTCCTAGGGAACCCATACCGAGGTAATTTGGTGCTTCTAGATATACTGTCTGCATTCGACATATGATTATTTTGAGACAGAATAATATAAAATTAGCTTTTCTTATTGTTTCAATCTATTATGAAAAAGCGTCTAGTTACGTATGTAACCCTCGTTCCCTGAAGGAGGAAGCGAGGCGTCTGTCGGAACTGACCGGCGGGTGGGATCTGCCTTCAGAGACCTATCTGCTTCAGTGTTTCGAGCCAATTGACATTGGCATGCGGTTCACGCTCCGCCCGCAGCGCGGGTATAAATCGAAGTGAAACACTGCATACTCGTTTCTGCTGAGGAGCCAAACTAGTGGCAGGTCCTTCAGCGGAAGCACAGCACCTGGCGGCGGGGCGTGCGTCTCCGTTCCCTCCTTCAGGAACGAGGTTACATACATAACCGAGGCGTTCCCTTTCAGTCGGTCACGTTCAGCGTGCGTCGGAACTTACAACGGTGGGATCCCTACCAACACGCCAGGGATGCTGGCCCTTCCAGCGCCCTGCCTGAGCTCGCTGGACCACTCCTATGTTGGAGTGGGAGTCAGGGCTCCCGGCAGGGAAGGACAGTCAATGCTGTTCCTGCAAGACCCACTCAGCGTGACTATTGGATAACGCTGGGAAAGCATGCCCGTCTCGGGGAGATGGCACACTGCGGTGCCACGTCCTTCAATGGAAGGAGAGGTGTTGAATACACATACGGACTAACCTAGCAGGGGAGTGCAACATATGGCAGTCCCTGGGGTGATTCCAGCCTGGTCCCAGGGGGGAAGAGCACCTCCAGGAATGACAGAGGGAGCTCTGTCGAGGGAAAGACACGGGGCTAGCCAATTAGGGTAGCTGGTACCATGGAGAATACACATATGGGGTAGCCGTGAGGGGACCGCTACATATGGATACCCAGCCTACACACACGTTCCACAAGCATACGGATGCAGGCCTGGCGTCAGACGGCCGCCACGTCTGACACCGAAGGGGTGACGGAGGAACTCACAGGGTTAGCGTTTCCGGGAACACAACTGGAGCAAAATAGGCGATCCAGCCCCAAGGGCAGGAGTGGCGTATGCAAGGCGACACTAGAACGGGCACTTAGCGCTACTGGCCACTGGGGGCGAGTACACGGGAAGATACCGGCTCTACACGGAGGCTATAGAATCTAGCGAACGTGTTAGGTGTCGCCCAGCCCGCAGCTCTACATATATCTGTCAGCAAGGCGCCTTGAGCCAACGCCCAGGAGGAGGCAACACTCCTTGTTGAGTGAGTGAGCAACCCAAACGGGCAAGGCACGTCTTGGGACTGGTAGGCCAAGATGATAGCATCCACTATCCAGTGGGCTAACCTCTGCTTGGAGACAGCCTTTCCCTTCTGCTGGCCTCCGTAACAGATGAAGAGCTGCTGTGAGGATCTGAAGCTCTGCGTCCGGTCAATGTAAGCGCACAGAGCGCGGACGGGACATAAAGCTAGGGCTGGGTCTGCCTCCTCCGAAGACAGCGCTTGCAGGTTCACCACCTGGTCCCGAAGGAGTGGTAGGAACCTTGGGCACGTATCAGGCCGGGTCTCAGGACAACGTGAGAGTTGGCGGCCCGAACTCTAGGCACGATTAAATCGACCGAAAGTGCATGCAGGTCCCCTACCCTCTTGATTGAAGCCAATGCAATCAGGAGAACTGTCTTCATGGACAGAATATTCAACTCCGCGGACTGCAAAGGCTCGAATGGAGGACCCTGAAGTGCTCTGAGCACCAGGGCTAAGTCCCAAGAGGGTATCGAGGTAGGACGAGGAGGATTTAGTCTCCTCGCACCTCTGAGGAACCTGACGATTAAGTCGTGCTTACCTAAGGACTTACCATCTACTGCATCGTGATACGCGCTATTGCTGCGGCGTATACTTTGAGGGTGGAAGGAGACAGCCTTGATCCAACCCATCCTGCAGGAAGGAAAGCACAACGTTAATCGAACACCTTTGGGGGTTTTCCCGGCGGGAAGAGCCACTCGACGAACAGGTTCCACTTCAGAGAGTAGAGGCGCCTCGTAGAGGGGGCTCTAGCTGAAGCGATGGTGTCTACCACTGCTTGTGGTAGACCACCTAGAACCTCCGCGTCCCATCCAGGGACCAGACATGGAGTTTCCAGCGGTCTGGACGTGGGTGCCATAGAGTGCCCCGCCCCTGAGAAAGAAGGTCCCTCCTCAGGGGAATCGGCCAAGGAGGGGCTGTCGCGAGGAGTAAGAGTTCTGGGAACCAGGTCCGGTTGGCCCAGTAGAGCGCAACTAACAAGACCTGCTCCTCGTCCTCCCTGACCTTGCACAGTGTCTGTGCGAGAAGGCTCACTGGGGAAACGCATACTTGCGTAGGTCCCGGGGCCAGCTGTGCGCCAGTGCATCTATGCCTAAGGTACCTCCGTTCAGGGAGTAGTACCCCTGGCAATGGGTTGAGTCCAGGGAGGCGAACAGGACTACCTGTGCCTCCCCGAAGTGGTCCCATATCAGCTGGACACTCCGGGGGTGGAGTCGCCATTCGCCCGGAGGTGTCGACTGGCGAGAGAGCTCGTCAGCTGTCTGGTTCAGCGCACCTGGGATGTGCATGGCACGAAGTGACCTCACAAACTTCTGACTCCACAGGAGGAGATGGCGGAGAGCCGGGCATGCAGCGGGCGTAGACCACCCTGTCGGTTGGTGTACACAGCGGCGCAGTGCTGTCGAAGCGGACCAGTGCGTGCTTGCCCGGCGGCTTCTTGAACCGGGCCAGGGGCGAGGCGTACTGCCAGTAACTCTAGGCAATTGATATGCCAACGCGGTTGGGGCCCGTCCACAGACCCAAAACTGCGTGCCCGTTATGCGTGGCCCTCCACCCCGTGGACGAGGCCACGGGCTGAAGGTTTGGCGGCAGTACGGGGTGACTGGGACCCGGTACCTGCCGCTCTGCCACGCCCATCTCGGGACTCGGCCATGAAGCCAGTGCTGAAGAGGTCTCATATGTAGCAATATGAGCGGCGTTACCGCGGCTGCAGATGCCATATGCCCAGGAGCCTCTGAACGTATTCAAGCAGTTCAGCACAGCCTGGACTTGCCCTTCTGTGAGGCGAGCAGTCCGGTTGACCGAATCCAACTCCGTACCGAGATAAGAGATCCTCTGTGTGGGACAGAGTCTGCTCTTCTCTCGGTTGACCCGAAGGCCCAACAGGCTGAGGTGACGGAGCACCATGTCCCTGTGTTCGAACAACTGCTCCCGAGACTGGACCAGTACCAGCCAGTCGTCGAGGTAGTTGAGAATCGAGCGCCGCATTCTCTGAGCGGAACAAGGGCTGCCACCGCGACCTTCGTGAAGCAGCGGGCGACAGGGACAGCCAGAAGGGCAGGGACTTGTACTGATATGCCTTCCCTTGCTCGGGAGAATGGAACATGAAATGCAGCGTCCTTCAGGTCGATCGCTGCGAACGCCTTGGGGACGGATGCACGAGGATGCGTTTTTGCGTCAACATCCTGAATGGGGCTCGTGTAGGGCCCGATTCAGAACACGCAGGTCCAAGACTGGTCCTAACCCACCACCTTTCTTGGGCACAATGAAGTAAGGGCTGTAAAACCCTGACCTCATATCGGCTGGAGGAACCGGCTCGACCGCGTCCTTCGCCAGTAGGACATCGATCTCTGACCGCAAGACATGGGCATCGCTGCTCCACACGGTGGTGAAGAGGATGCCCCTGTACTTGGGAGGCCGGTGAGTGAACTGAATCACGTGGCGAGTCTGATGGTACGGATGAGCCAGCGAGGCGCCCTGGGAGACCTAGCCAGGCCCCAGGGACCGAACAAGCTGAATCAACGGCAACACAGACATACCCGGGGTGGGGCAGCGGCGGAGTGCTCGGCCCGACTCGGGAGGCCCGAGGGCGGCCCGGAGTGTTGCCTGAGCACTCCTGGTTTGGACAGAGGTGGGTGGGAAGGCCTGGTGGCGACCCAGTGCCCACTCTGCTGCCCACTGCTCGGAAGCAGAGAAGTGGAATATTCAGCCCTGACTCGGGAGGCCAGTGGGCGGCCCAGAGTGTTGACCGAATATTCCAGGGTGGGGCAGACCATGGGTGAGAAGGCCTGTTGGCGTCCTCGGTGCCCACGGTGCTGCCCCCTGGCGAAAAGAGGGGAGGAAAGGAGTGGCAAGGCCGGGGCGCACACTGCCAACCTGGCCCTCTTGGAGCCCAGCGAGGGAGGAAGCTGCTCTGAGAATGTGGGTACCGCTGGACTCCGGAGAGCCAGCGGCTGGACCGAAACCGAAAAATATTCTCCCCCCGGTCCTCCCCCGGGGGAGGGAGGGGTGCGGACATCGTCCCCCCGAGCAGTTCCCATCTCGCTGGGCTACCCGTTCCAGGGCCGCTTGTCCTTGGGCTTGCTAGTGGACTTGCGGGACCCTGGGCGGGTTGGGCGCATCCCCTGCGCCCGGCCACCTGCTGTCTGGGTGGAGGCTGCTGCTTGGCTTAGCAGGGGCGGAGGCGGACACAGGGGGGGCACCCTCGGCGACAAGCAGACGGAGGCACTGCAGCCGACGACAGGGTGGAGGCAGCAGCTAGTCGTAGGGGCAGGACATTTTGCCTCCATCTGCTTCTGGGCCACCGAGAACTGCTGGGTCATAGAGCAAGGTCCATCACCACACGCAGTTCCTGCATAACCCCTGAGTCGGGACTACCCCCGTGCATGCAGGACAGAGGGCAGTGAGAGAGGGAAAAACTTATACAGATTATAGCCCCTTTGGCGTTCCATATTTTGGCACCAAATAGTTCCACATTGCAAACTTTTACCGATGCACATTCCGGCAGCCACCCGGGAAAGCATGGCTGTCAACCCTGAATCTGATTCAGCACAAGCACCCACTATTATAGTGGGAAACTCAGCATGATCATCTCCAGCGCATAACAGCCCTCTCTCCGATGCAGCGGTTGACATCTGTCCTCTGCCAGAGCCACAAATGAGACATTAGGTCCCCTCTTTTTTCAAAAAAGGACCAGCAGTCCCATCTGAGCTGCCAGCAGGCATGAAAGACAGTGGGCGTGGCCGCCAGACTCGGCGACGCGCGGCGCTGAGCGTTAAAAACCCCTTTTACAAGGGGCAGGACGAACAAAGCGCCGACGTGGCCATGTTCTCTTGAGAGCACATGAACCACCCACAAACAAAGTCTCAGCATGCCCATGATGCGATAGAGGAGTGGGGGCCCGAGGGGATGTACCTGGCGGGGATGCCAGAATCACATCCAGAATCACACGGTTTGAATGACATCCTGAAAAAGACACAGGGTCAAACCTTGTAGCTCTTTTAAGAGAAGGAAAACGCTCTTTACGTGCCGAGGCACACAGGGGAGATGGCCGCTGCTCACAGTGGTTTAGAGGGTGCAAGCCCACTGCGAGCACACAGTGCCCAGCGAGCTGTCAGAACAGCTGTTTTTCTGCTTCACAGACTCGCGACCGCCGCTGCAATGTGCCGTAACTCCAGCCGGAAAGAGCTTCTCTGTAGACTCGTAGTCATCGTAACACTCCGTAGGAACACTGGATAAACTCAATGTTTGGCTCCGAAGTAGAAAGCGAGCATGCAGTGTGACGTACGTCGAACGTGACCGAATGAAAGGGAACAGCTATTAAAGTGGGTTGGCCCCACTGAATTTCTAATTGCAAGGTCAGAATTTAGTCTGCTAGACTAATGTTATAATGCTGGGAATGTTCAATTTATCCAGCTCTAAAATCTCTGAATTACAGAAAGAATGCCTGAATGCCTCTCTTTTGTGTCCTCTCAACCTTTTCCAAATCTGATATTTTTTGGAAATCTTTTATTTCGTCTGGTGCCTTTAGGTGCTGAATTAGAATGACAGTTTTGTCTGTATTGTGTTACAGAGCTGTGATAGTGTTCTGTCTTAGTGATGCTCAGGGTGAGTTGATTGGATCTGATCTTGGTGTCACTGGCTGAAAAGCATGGTTAAATTTCATTGTGGTATAGCGTATCCCCGTGGGGTGCTCAGCAAATAACAACTGATGCACTTTAGTGTGTAATGAGGATGGTAGAGCCTCAGGTTTAAATGGGTGTTGGAGGGTAAGACAGCAATACAATACAAATAATGAATGGGTTGATGCAATTCTAACTGAACGGATACTACAGAATTCCCATTTAATTTAATTGCAGATAATTTTTTGACCCACTTCATTTTCTCTTCCTTTGACCTAAACACAAAAACACAAACTAATTTACTTGCTGCAATAAGAAACAGTGATATGTGGGGACCTTCTCAGATTTATAAGCAAAGTGGATTTTAAATTAATTTAGTAGCTTTCATAATTGAACTGAACAATAAGTGTATATAAAAATGTTACAACTTATACAGGTGCTGGTCATATAATTAGAATATCATCAAAAAGTTGATTTATTTCACTAATTCCATTCAAAAAGTGAAACTTGTATATTATATTCATTCATTACACACAGACTGATATATTTCAAATGTTTATTTATTTTAATTTTGATGATTATAACTGACAACAAATAAAAATCCCAAATTCAGAATCTCAGAAAATGTGAATATTGTGCAAAGGTTCAATATTGAAGACACCTGGTGCCACACTCTAATCAGATAATTAACTCAAAACACCTTTCAAAGCCCTTTAAATGGTCTCTCAGTATAGTTCTGTAGGCTACACAATCATGGGAAAGACTGCTGACTTGACAGTTGTCTAAAAGACGATCATTGACACCTTGCACAAGGAGGGCAGGACACAAAAGGTCATTGCAAAAGAGGCTGGCTGTTCACAGAGCTCTGTGTCCAGGAACATTAATAGAGAGGCGAAGGGAAGGAAAATATGTGGTAGAAAAAAAGTGAGGCTAAAGACATAAAGGATCTGGACTACTGCTGAGTGGTCCAAAGTTATGTTCTCTGATGAAAGGCAAAACATTTAGTCAGTAATAGGTGGTAAACTCTGGAATAGCTTGCCCCTTTCAATAAGAGAATGTCCTACATTCAACACCTATAAAACTCACTTAAAGCAGTGACTTCTTGAAAACCAGAGGTGTACTCATTTAACTGTCATTTTATTTATCAATTATACACTTACACTGTAAATCTGAATGTAGTATAGAGGTGAATGAACAATGTCTTTATATATATATATATATATATATATATATATATATATATATATATATATATATATATATATATATATATATATATATATACAGTGGATGTGAATTATGTTGTATGATTGTTGGCTGTCTTTGTTATTCATATGTTACCTGCCTAGGGACTGCAGATGAAAAGTAGTTACTTTTACTGATTCTGGCATATTTACATGTTGTATTTTTATACAACAATGTTCATGAATATGCATGGTCCCTATCAAATTAACCAATAAAAAAAGAGGCACACCAAAAGCCAAAGGCAACGGTGGCAAGGTACCAAAACTCCTTCAGGGTCAGAATGTAGAAAAAAACCTTGGGAGAAATCAGGCTCAGTCGGTGTGCCAGTTCTCCTCTGGCTGACGAACAAACGATGCATGATTATAATTCTGGCAACATTACAGTTCAGAAGTCATATTAGATAAATAGATATTCATAAGATTATTCGATAGATTGGAGTCGTCGTGCTGGAGATGGGTTTATTAAGGATGTCATGTCGATTGGGCATTTACAGGGCAGAGTTTAATTGACACACACTCTGCAAACATTTCAGGGATGCATTGGTCATGTCCAGGCGCAGGTCCACCATCTAACTGTACAGCCCTGTTCCGGCTGACTGCAGTAAATCTTGAAAGACTAACATTAGGGTAGATGCCATTCTTCTTTTGACGTAACGAGTACATCAGGTGTTATCAGGTACATCAGGAAGTGTTCCCGGTTCCGGCTGACCTAGATAATGATAGAAATTGATAATGTTCTATGTGTATGCCATAGTAAAGAGATTTAGTTTTTAGTCTAGATTTAAACTGACAGAGTGTGTCTGCTTCCTGAACAATGCTAGGAAGACTGTTCCAGAGTTTATGTGCAGTTGATTTTGATATTATCAACTGGCCAGAGTTTTGAGACCGCAATAGATGTGACTCAAGTACTGGGGAGCTAAATAATTTAGTGCTTTGTAAGTAATAAGCAAGATTTTAAAATGTATACAATGTATACAAGTTAATAAGAGGGAGCCAGTGCAGTGTTGACAGAACTGGGCTAATGTGTTCATACTTCCTGGTTCTAGTAAGAACTCGAGCTGCTGCATTTTTGACCAGCTGGAGTTTGTTTCTTAAGCAAGCAGCGCAACCACCCAGTAGAGCATTACAATAATCTAGCCTTGAGCTCATAAATGCATGTACTAACTGTTCAGCATTTTGCATTGAAAGCATGTGCTGTAATTTAGATATATTTTTAAGATGGTAGAATGCAGTTTTACAGATGCTAGAAACGTGGCTTTCAAATGAAAGATTGGTATCAAAGAGCACACCCAGGTTCCTAACAGATGACGAGGGCTTGACAGAGCAGCCATCGAGCGTTAGACAGTATTCTAGGTTACTATTTAGAGAGTTTTTTGTCCAATAATTAAATATTCTGTTTTTTCTTTGCAGGAAATTATTAGACATCCAATTTTTTATATCAGCTATGCATTCCGTTAATCTTGTGAACTGGTAAATTTTGTCAGGGCGTGAAGAAATATAGAGCTGAGTATCATCAGCATAACAATGAAAACTAACGCCATGCTTCCTAATGATATCTCCCAGTGGTAGCATGTACAGGGTGAAGAGCAACAGTCCTAGCACTGAGCCCTGTGGTACTTCATACTGAACTTGTGATCGGTGTGACATCTCTTCATTTACTGCTACAAACTGAAAACGGTCAGATAAGTATGATTTAAACCATGCCAATGCAGTTCCACTAATGGCAACATCATTTTTAAGTCTAATCAAAAGAATGTTGTGGTCGATAGTATCAAATGCAGCGCTAAGATCGAGTAACACTAATAGAGAGATAAAACCACAATCTAATGATAAGAGTAAATCATTTGTAACTCTGATGAGAGCAGTCTCAGTACTATGATACGGTCCAAGTTTAACTTTTTGAATGGAATTACTGAAATAAATCAACTTTTTGATGATTCTAATTTTATGACCAGCACCTGTATAGATAGATAGACACACAGGTAGACAGAAAGACAGACAAATAGACAGACATAAGTATAGACAGACAGACAGACAGACAGGCAGTGCCGAGCATGCCCTCAGTCAGGGAATAGAACAGGCGGCATTGGGAAGAGTTGTAGGAGGCAAACAGGTCTACCTGTGCATCACCAAACTGTTCCCAAATCAGCTGGACCGTCTGAGGATGGAGTCTCCATTCTCCGGGAAGTGGCTGACACCATGAGACCTCGTCGGCTGCACGGTTCAGTTCTCCCATTATATGGACAGCACGAAAGGACCCCAGATATTTTTGACTCCATAAAACGAGATGGTGGGCGAGTTGAGACATATGGCGGGAGCGCAGACCACCCTGATGTTTGACGTATGCTTCTGTGGCCGTGTTGTCTGTCCTGACTAGTACATGCTGACCCCTGAGCAATGCTCGGAAGCCGGGCGAACCATACTGCCAGCAACTCGAGGCAATTGACATGCAACGGGTCCTGTCCAGGAGCCCGCGGTAGCTTGTCCATTTGCACATGGCACCCCAGTGCTGAAGTGGCCTCATATGAAGCAATCCAATCGGCGTTACCACGGCTGCAGATGCCATATGCCCCAGGGGCCTCTGAAATAACTTCAGTGGAACCGTGCTCTTGCTCTCGACATAACGGAGGCAAGTCAGCAGTGACTGCGCGCGTTTGCTCGTAAGCTGCGCGTACATGCCGACCGAGTCGATTTCCATACCGAGAAAAGAGATACTCTGCACTGGGCACAGTTTGCTCTTCTCCCAGTTGACCCAAAGGTCCAGACAGGCTAAGTGTTGGAGCACTAGATCTCTGTGTTCGCACACCTGCTCTCGAGAGTGACTCAGTATGAGCCAGTCGTCATGGTAGCTCAGGATGTGAACCCCGTGCTGCCTGAGTGGCACAAGGGCTGCCTCAACGACCTTCATGAAGACGCGAGGGGACAGAGATAGCCGGAATGGGAGGACCGCGTACTGATATGCCCACCCCTCGAAAGCAAACAGTAGGAACGGTCTGTGTTGAGGTAGGATGGAGACATGGAAGTAGGCGTCCTTCAGGTTGATCGCTGCAAACCAATTGGCTGGACGAACGCATTCGAAAAGGCGTTTCGCTGTCAATATCCTGAACGGAAGCCTGTGAAGGGATCGGTTCAGGACGCGCAGGTCCAGGATCAGTCGCAACCCACCGGTTTTCTTGGGTACAATGAAGTAAGGGCTGTAGAAGCTGGACTTCATTTCGGCCAGAGGGACAGGCTCATGGGGCATGGTTAACAGCTGCATCCTGACAGGAAGACCAGGGAAAGACGCACGTTCCATTGGGTTCTGCTCTGAGAGGAGGCTGGCGACAGAGAGGGACGAGAGACACACACTGCCATCACCGGTCTCTGTGTGCTCAGGGATGGGGGTGTCAGTTCTTTCTTTAACCACATTGGGGGTACAGCTGAACAAAAGATTCTTCCCCCGGCCCTCCCGGGAAGGAGTGGCCCTGTTGCCATCTCCTGGAAAGATCTGCCCATCCCTGAGCTGTCCGAGTCAGGAGCGCCGCTTAGCCTGGCGTTTCTTCATGGGCTGTGGGGCTGGAGCGGATTGGGGTCCCTTCCTGAGGCTTCCTCTGTGCTGTCCAGCTGAAGGCTTTTGCTGGGGTGGTGCATGAAGGACAGGAGCCACTGGAGTGTGCCCTCAGCGGTGAGCAGACTGAGTTAACTGCGCCGGAGGCTGGGTAGAGGCAGCAGCTGGCCGCCCGGGCAAGTATGTGCTTGATAGCCTCAGTCTGCTTCTGGGCGGCTGAGAACTGTTGGGCAAAGCTCTCAACCGCGCCACCGAATAGCCCATCTTGGGATATGGGAGCATCGAGGAACCGTGTCCGCTCGCCGTCGCGAATATCAGCCAGGTTGAGCCAAAGCTGTCACTCCTGGACCACAGCTGTGGACATCACCTGACCCAGGGAGCGTGCGGTCACCTTCGTCGCCCGGAGAGTGAGGTCGGCGGCAGCATGCAACTCATCTCTGAGTCCTGGGTCAGCCCTACCTTTGTGTATGTTGCACAGCAACTTGGCCTGGTAGGCCTGAAGAGTTGCCATGACATGCAAAGAGGCGGCAGCCTGCCCCGCAGCTCTGTAGGTCTTCGCCACCAAGGTTGATGTGAATCTACAGGCTTTGGAGTGGTGCTTTGGCTCGCCACGCCAACTTTCAACTTTATTTATATAGCGCTTTTAACAATGCAGATTGTTTCAAAGCAGCTTCACAGTGTTAAAGAGAAAAATAATGCAACAGAATATATTTTGATTATCATACAGTAACAATGTGGGCTTTAGATCAGTAATTAGATAAGTAATTTGGTCTATATGGTTAATTTAGTTTAATAATTAGATTTATTTTGAAATATATTTGAAAAATAGTTTTTTTCCCCAGGTTGAAGCACTCTGCAGACACAGTTGCATCACAACAGAGCATTGAACCGGGGGAACCCCAGTGTACCCTTTGGCAGCGGCACCATCAAGGGCAGTGAAGGCTGCTCAATGGTCATGGGAAGACAGTGGGATCTTTCAGGACCGTGCAAGCTCCTCATGCACTTCCGGGAAAAAAGGTATGCGCGCCGCCCCCAAAAGCGCTCAGGTCGGGCCGGAGGGTTCCACTCCATCCGAAGACTCGTCCTGCTTTCATGGGCAGCCAGTCAGCTCAGGGTCCGACTCGGGCAATGCTGGACCACCAGGAGGCGGCAGCATAGCCGAATCATCATCCTCAGATGACTTTAGCCCTACTTGAGGTGCGGCGATCGACATCTCCTCGTCAACATCTCCGCGGCGCCAAACGAGACAGTCGGGACAGCAGGAGCCGGCCCCGATGTACTCGCCTGAGTGCACAGCGGGTGTGGTGCATTAGAGGGGGGTGTGGGCCGAGGATTTAATGATGATGCATTTAACGTTATGAGCTATTCAAAAATGAACTTAGTAAACTTGCCTTTCACATCATCATTGTGTTAAGATGGCAGTGCCAAGAAATAAATATGAGTGGTCACATGACATAATTACCCAACAATGTAAGACCTGCCCAGAACTCATGTGTACATCTTAAATTTGCATTATAAAGGAACATTTGCCTCATAATAATAGTTGCTTTTTAATACCACACTAAAATATGTGAGGAAAATTTGTGGTCACAGTTGTGGGATTAAATGTAATGCTAATAAAATGAATAATGTTCATATGATTTAGTTTAGTTGTTGGTTTTATTTTGCCAATGCATAAACAGAAATAAAAATTGTAAGACAGAGCGGCTGACTACATGAATTACATATCAAAACAATAATTTATCACATATAAGGCTTTATAATTTGAATTTACATGTTGTGGCATCATATATGTCAATTTTTCTAATAGTGTGTTTGATTTTCAATTGATTTTGCACTTGTGTTCAATTGACATAAATAATTATGCCCTACTGACATAGGTACTTTGAAAGGTACGCAGAGACAATATATGGAAAACTTAGCAGGCATATAAATCTGTTTTTATTCAAAGCAATCCTATTGTATTATCTGTAGTCCTCCTTAGTATAATTCTAGTCTTCAGACTAGAAATGTTGCTTCTTCTCTGTCATGTACCATGGATAACTCACAAGGCACACCAGAGAACAGAGCGACTGCAGCTGACTCATTCATTAATTTCTATTCACTGTATTGTGTCACGTCACATGTCCCATAGTTCACTGAAATAGGAATGAAAAAATGTGACTCACTGTGTCCCAGAATAACAAATAAATAATGAAATAAAATAAAATACCGCTTTCTTATTGGGAATCTACCATAGAATCTGACAACAGTGATTTACCATTAATAAATAACAAACCAACCATTTTTTTCACTTCTCTAAACTGAATATTAAACATGCCATCATTACTACTATGCGAAAGTCATTACATTATGCTAAAACAGTTCTCACAACACTAATTAGAATCTTGGCATCTGATGCAAATGGTTTCTGGCCATCCATCCATCCATCCATATTGTCATTTTGACTCTTTTGGTACAGCTTTTTTAGCAATATAAAATACTGTAATGTATATATTTCTTGATAATGTGTGTATGTTTAATTTGGTTTAATTTGTCAACATAGAAGTCATGTTTATGTCATGTTTCATCCTTACATCTACTATAATACAATATTTTGTTAGCCCTAAAATTCTTCACGTGAATAAATACATAGATACAACTAGGATGAACATTCAGCATTATTTAAAAAAAAAACAACACATTCCAGCACCAGATTTTATTTACCAAACAAATTAAATTAATACTTTGCTAGTCAACTTGAGATATTTCATTTGTATTAGGAACATCTGTGCCATGAGATGTTTCAAAAAGTGGTGAGGACATGTCTCACCCACAGCATATGCATGCTATTTGTTTTGTTTTCTCATGTTATCAGAAGATTTATTTTGTAGCTTTTGCCACAAAAAAAGTCTCCATGTATAGTTTCAGGATAAATCTGAATTTCTTTTTCCTTCAAAAGTATCAAGTATAGATTACTTCACAGACATCTCTCCAGCTATCTTTCCATCCATAAATCCATCCATCTACCTGGTAAAGAAATACTTCTTGTTTCCAAGCCCAGTGGGTAATATGCTAATACTGTGATTTAATGCTAATGCACTCTTCAGAGTGACAAGCTCACACTTGGGAAGTGTACACATACTCTGACCTGCTTGTAGAAGTTATTAAACTTTGCTTCCTTCGAGTTCCGCTTGTCCAGATTATTTGACACAAGGGATACAGTCATGCTCAGAGTGCTGCAGTCTGTGCTTCTTCAGGTAACTAAATCAAAATCACAAATGGAATCTGTTTCTCTTTGACCACACTGAGATTAAATAGCAAGAGCAAATGCAGGGCCTGGCTTCTTCTTTGTTTTTTGTTTTTTGTCTTCTAATTTACAAGATCTGCCAAAATCTTTATTCAAATGGCAAGAGATCTACCTATATGAACTCAAACATTTCTAATCTGATTCTCCAAAAGAAAAGATTGTAAAACACAGCTTTAATGTCCTGTGAAAAAGAGAGATATGACCTCAAAGTTATTCACTGATTTTGTAAAAGGGACTTTAGGAAGTAACAGTATCTTAAACTTGCTTACACTTGCACTTGCAGTACAGATTCTGGAGCTATGCATGCTTTTGTGTAATCCCTAAAAAGTTGCACTCAATGTGTCTGTACTGCAGGACTAAAGAGTAGTACTACAACACTTCAGCTACTGCTATTAACTAATATAGAAACAAGCTTAACTAATCAGTAAGTAACATCAAATTTAGGAGATAGTTCCTTGTTATGTAATCAGTAATTACTGAATGAGTTTAGCCTCATTAGTAACTATTAACTAACTAACAAATAAAGAACATTATTGTGTGTCTGAGATAATCAATCTTCTTTCTTTTTTTTACTATGAATAAAGCCATAAAATGCATTACTAATTGCTCAATTTTACCTAGATACTCCTCAAAAAACATATTTTTCACTTTAAAATAATGGTCCAGGTCACTAGTAGTGAGTCCTTGAAGAGTGACTAGGTACTTAAGTAATTAGTGATGCATTTTATGACTGAGCCTGTTTTCTCCCAAGGTTTATTTTTCTCCATTAGGTCACCTGATGGGGTTTTGGTTTCCTTGCCACTGTCGCCTCTGGCTTGGCTTGCTCAGTTGGGGACACTATACATTTTTCAAAAAATTTCCAAATAAATCTAAACTAAATTAACCATATAGACTAAATTACTGATCTAATTATAGATCTAAGCCCACGTTGTCACTGTATGATAATCTATTTTGTTGCATGATATGGTAACACTTTATTTTGATGGTCCCTTTTGAACATTCTGTTGACTATAAGTAACGTTGCACCTACATATTAACTAACTCTCATTAGAGTATTAGTAGACTGTCTGCTCAATATATACTAACATTTTATTCTAATGGTCTTCCAACAGACATCCTACTGACTATTAGTAACTTTGCAACTACATGTCACCTTATTCTAACCTTAACCCTACCAGTCTACTGAAACTCTACTACCACTCTAATGATATTTAGTGGACATGTAGGTGCAACTCTACTTATAGTCAACAGAATATGTTAAAGGGACCATCAAAATAAAGTGAAACCCATTATTTTCCTATTTAACACTGTGAAGCTGCTTTGAAACAATCTGCATTGTTAAAGGCACTATATAAATAAAGTTGACTTGACTTGCCTATATTCAGAGTAAAGAAAGACAATGTTCAAGAACTACTAGTAATCTGGACCATTATTTTAAAGTGGAAAGGACGTTTTTCACTTTAAAATAATGGTCCAGATCACTAGTAGTTTGTGCAAAGTGACAATGTAACACTTGATAAATTAGAGATGCATTTTATGACCACGTTGAGAAAAAAAACAAAAACAATTTCTTACATCTCAGGCACGCTAATGTTGTGATTAGTAATTAATTAGTTCTTTATAATTTTTCAATTACTTATTAGTTCTTAGTGATGCCAGTCCCATTCAGTAATTATTGATTACCTAATAAGGAATGATCTTAGTCCTAAATTCAGTATTACTTACTGATTAGTTAAGCTTGTTTCCATATTAGTTAATAGTATAGCTGAAGTGTTAATGTAGTACTTTTCATTAGTCCTGCATTACTTCCTGCATAGCCACCTATTAATGATGGACCATTATTGTAAAGTGTTACCCATTATTCAAATTCACACTTAAACACTAATCACATTCACATTTTACAGAAGTAGGCCTAATTTTTTTTATATCACACTGTGAGGAGAACTCCACTGAGCTATGAAATAACAAGATCTAGCAATAAAATGTATTCTGTACTATCTGCAATACAGAATAAAACAAGAGCAACCATTTACAAATATTTGCTGAGATATTTTCTTTCTTTTGGAGACATGCAGCATGTATTACGTATTACTTTATATGTACAACATTTATTTTATGTATGTTTGAATAGATATTGGACAATATTGGACAAATTGACAACATTTAAATGTTAACATTATTATGTATTTACAGCAACAACAACAAAAAAACAAAAGATATATATATATTTTTTTACGGTAAAACCTTAAAATAAGATCTAATTTATTAACATTAGTTAATGTAATAACTAGGGATGCACCGAATATTTGGCCACCGAAAATTGTCGGCCGAAAATGGCCCAAAAGTGCATTTTCGGCCGAAAGACTTTTATCACCGAAACAATACGGCCGAAATGTTGTGATGACGCAAACAGAAACCGCGACCTGTGGCCTGAGGCCTGTTGCATGAAGCTAGCTGAACAAACTCTGAGTTTCAGAGTAGGTTTAGAGTTGACAAATCCAGATAAATCCAACCTGGTTTAGATCAAGTTCAATTGTTTCTCAAAGCTTGGTATAAACTTTCTCTGTCAACTCAGGTTCAATCCAGAGTTTGCAATTAACACTGAAGCGCGTGCACCTGAAAGCGTGACACATGCGGCAAACAGCCAATCACAGTGTCTGTTTGATTCACTTCTCTTCTGAAGATTGAGAGATCGTTCTGAAAATGATCATGAAATTAAATGTGTTTAAAGCAGGAATAAACACTTGTGCTGCAGCGTCAATTTAAGAAGGCAGCTGAAAGAATGTGACTATATCAATGCATGATGTTAATCAAAGAAATATGCCAAATAATTATAGGTTCAAAAAGAGCTCAAATAAATACACATTGTTTAAAAGAATTTTGAATTGTTTTATATTTATATTAATATTTGGCTACTTGTCAATATAATATAATTATATGAATATATTATGTGAATTAAAAGTAATTAGAATTCATATATTATAAATATAATAAATAATTTGCACCAAAAGATGAGCAATTTTGTCTCTAAAGTTTTTTCACTATAAACTACTTTAATTTGAGAGATACAGGTGGTGTGAGTTTTACTTGCAGCTGATTGGTCCAGTTTGAGTTTTTGATCTCTAACCCAGAATAAAACCTGCTCCAGAGCAGGTTAGCTGTGTGTGTAGTGTAAGTTACCATGGTGATTAACACTGCTAAAAACCAATCCACCTTCTTGAGCCCGAAAAACCAGAGTTTGCTCAAACTAATCTCAAACTTACCTGGGTAGCAACTGAAACCAGCTTTGTGCAACAGGCCACTTATAATTATTAGGCATATTTCTTTGATTAACATCATGCATTGATATAGTCAGATATTCTTTCAGCTGCTTTCTTAAATTGACGCTGCAGCATTGGTGTTTATTCCTGCTTTAAACACATTTAATTTCAGAACGATCTCTCAATCTTCAGAAGAGAAGTGAATCGAACAGACACTGTGATTGGCTGTTTGCCGCACGTGTCACACTTTCAGGTGCACGCGCTTCAGTGTTAATTGCAAACTCTGGATTGAACCTGAGTTGACAGAGAAAGTTTATACCAAGCTTTGAGAAACAATTGAACTTGATCTAAACCAGGTTGGATTTATCTGGATTTGTCAACTCTAAACCTACTCTGAAACTCAGAGTTTGTTCAGTTAGCTTCATGCAACAGGCCTCTGCACGTGCTTGTCTAAACAAGCAACATGTCTGCGATGTGGACATATGTGGTTCATGATCTGACATCTGATGACGCATCTATACGGTAATATGGGTTGTAACTTGAAAATAATGCTTTGTTTATTTTTCTGTTGATGGATACACGTGCTCCTCAGTGATACACTACAACAACAGCGATAATAAAAGAAAAAACGTGATCAAAAACGGCCTCTCTTTGTAAACTTTGTTCAATGCATGCGAGTGCTGCCGTATGTTCGAATATGACCAGTCGTTTTCGCGTCATCACCGGGTGTAGAGCCAGAAGACGCGAATGAGAACTCGCGCGCTGTGAGAAGCTCGGTCTCTGTTCACTCATCCGAAAGCGCGCACTCGTCTCAAAGCGCGCACACACTGAGTTCTCTTTCAAGTCTTGCACTTCAACGGACAAACTCACACAAAAAGTATGTCAACATGTCCATCTTGATAAGTATCCTTGCAGACATAGTCTATATAATCCTTAAGTGAACTGTATATAGTCGAGAAAGACGACGCATATCGGTGCACTAGGCAAGGCAAGATTATAGCACATTTCATACACAATGGCTATTCAAAGTGCTTTACATAAGAAATAAGAATACCATGTGTAATAATTAAAAATAAAAACAAGGATAATTAAAACAGTGTAAAGAAAATTTAAAAAATAAAAAATAAAATGTGGATAAATAGATCCCTATCTGCCTGATTCTCTAAATGCGGTCACCCCTATCTGAGATGGAGAGATGGAGCAAGTTTGCAATGTCTCCTGGACCTTACAAGTCTGTCCAGGACAGGCTCCTGTAGGGGACGTTACCTATGCCCCACAGGGCCTCCCCTTTCTTGAGTCCGCTTCTCTTCACTGTCTGCTACCACAGAATGAAGCAAAGCACACTGCTCTCCTTCTCCAATCTCCTCCAGTCTGACAGCCCTAACCAACAATGGTAATCAACAGATACATAAGAAATAGAAATATACAGTTGTAAAGAGAATAAAAAAGAATAAGATTATATATAGATAAAACCAAAGATAAGAACAAAGGTAAACAGTTATAAAAGAATAAAAAGATGATGCATAGATAAGAGCAAATCAGTCAGAACAGTGGCACAGTGCTCATTCAGTAAATGCACAGCTGAACAGATGTGTTTTGAGTCTGGATTTGAATGTGGCTACTGTTGGAGCAGATCTGATCTCTTCTGGAAGCTGGTTCCAGCTACGGCTGGCATAATAGCTAAACGCAGACTCTCCTTGCTTTGAGTGAATTTGGTATTTCTAAATGACTTGATCCTGATGATCTGAGTGATCTGTTTGGGTTTGTATTTTATCAGCATATCTGCAATGTATTGAGGTCCTATGCTATTAAGTGATTTATATACCAGTAATAATACTTTAAAATCTATTCTAAATGTAACTGGAAGCCAGTGTAAAAATCTGAGGACTGGTGTGATATGGTCATATTTTCTGGTTCTGCTCAGAATCCTGGCCGCAGTGTTCTGTATGAGCTGCAGCTGTCAAATGGTCTTTTTGGGAAGGCCGGTGAGCAAACCATTACAATAGTCCACCCTGCTGGTGATGAAAGTATGAATGAGTTTCTCTAAGTCTTGCCTGGAAACAAAGCATCTGATTCTTGATATATTTTTCAGATGATAGTAAGCTGATTTAGTTATTGCTTTTACATGACTACTGAAACTCAGGTCTGACTCTAAAATCACACCAAGATTCCTGACTTGATCTTTAGTTGATTTGCCCCTATAGCTTCAAGGTATGCGTTCACCTTGAGAATTTCACTAGCTCTTAAAGGGGCAGTAGCCTTTACTGCGGTCTGTTTAATTTCAACAAAAGACAAGGACATCAGTCATTGCTCTTGATTGAATAGCTTTTGTAAGTTTAATAAGGATTAATCTTTAATTTAAACAGTAAAATATGCAGTTATTTTATGTTTGATTACTTTATTAAATTGCTGTACCTTTCTGCAGGCCAGTAGGCCTGTACATTATTATTTAATGTACACATGAGTAGTCAAGATAAACAAGAATTTTATTTTATACTGTGCATTGTTGCAATGTGCTAAATAAATATTTGCATAATTTGTAATGGATTTATTATTTGAAACTTTAATATTAATTTATGCAATTGCAATGCCTTGATTTTTAGTAAAGTTACACAGTCATAGCCCTAAATGCAATGGTACTAAGAATTGGCATAATTTGTTTCGGTGTTTCGGTTTTCGGCTTTCGGCCTTGGTTTCCTCTTTTTCGGTTTTCGGTTTCGGCCAAGAATTTTGATTTCGGTGCATCCCTAGTAATAACTAACATGAACTAACATTAAACAATACATTTGTTGCAGTATTTATTAATCTTTATTAATTTTAGTTAATCAAAATAGAGTTGTTCATTGTTTGTTCATGTTAATTCACAGAGCAGTAACTAATGTTACCAAATGCAGCATTTAATTTTAATAATGTATTAATGAATGTTGAAGTTAATATTAATTAAGAGTAATAAATACAGTATAATTATTGCTAAATCTTAGTTCATATTAACTAAAGTAGTTAACTAATGAAACCGTAAAGCGTTACCATTTTAACTTATATTTACTTATAACGCTATCATTTCCTCATAAATGTAAAAAACGTGAATCTGTGAAAATGGTAATGGCATGTACATGCGTATTCACTCACTATATTTGAATGTGTGTCATGCGCTGTGGTCGTGTCTAGGCGCAGGTCCTTTATCTGATCTGAATATGGCCTGGATCCAGCTTACAACGGTAGATAAACAGAGAGACTAATATTAGCGTAGATGCCATTCGGAGGTTATAGGAATTGTTCCCGGTTCTGGCTGACCTAATTTATGCAGCCTAACAATCATTTTACATTATTTGAATTATATAAATTGATAATGTGTTATGTGTATGCCAGGTTAAATAAATGTGTTTTTAGTCTAGATTTAAACTGACAGATTGTGTCTGCTTCCCGAAAAATGCTAGGAAGACTGTTCCAGATTTTAGGTGCTAAAAATGAAAAGGATCTACCGCCATAAGTTGATTTTTTATATTCTAGTTATTATCAACTGGCCAGGATTTTAAGATCGCAATAGACGTGAAAGACTAGCCTGGATGCCAGCCGCATTTAGCCCCGCCCACAACATTTGAGGTCAGAAATTCGGTCTGGACTCGATCCATTGAGGAGTAATTATGCCCGAACAGAAACTGTTCGGACCAATCAAATTGTCAGGGCGGACTTTAGATGATGATGACAGATGATAAACCGTAACGTAATCATCACAGTTATTAAAGGCGATTGGGTTGAATACGTTCCAATCTTAAACTGAGAACTCAAAAACACCAGCAAAGATCGTTCACATTCATATTTTTCTTCTAGTTCTTCCAGTGTGCGTGCAGTTGAGATCTGTTGTTATGCGTTAGCGATGCGTTGTTCATGAATGATCCGTTCTTTTTGAACTGATCTTAAAAATGACTCAGGAACATTGAGTTGTCTCTGAGAGCGGTTTGTTCATTGTGTGTTGACCGTGCATGTGCAAGGCATCGGTTCTGTACAGGATCTTCTGCACTCAGCTGACGGGGCTGTGAGAACGAATGACTGGAACCCGGATTTTAACATGTGATATTTTAATGATATTCTGCTGAAATAAACAAAATTACTTGAACACGATTTGTTCCTTTTGCTGACCGAGATTCAAAGATCTGAGTTCGTAAAATGATCCGAACTTCCCACTACTATGAGTCGCTCAACATATGTCATTTACTCTGTTGCTCTGATTGGTTGTAGGTCTATCCATTTGAGGTCTTTCCTGGTTTGGTTGAAACACACCCCAATAATCACAGCTCAATGGAGCGGTATCAGACTCATATTCTGACTAGAATTGAGTATGACCACGTCAGGCTAGTGAAAGACTCTAATGCGTTAAGAGTTCGCTCAAGTACTGGGGAGCTAAACCATTTAATGCTTTGTAAACATTTTAAAATCTTGCTAATTACTTACAATGTTTAATAGGGAGCCAATGCAGTGTTGACAGAATATGGCCATACTTACTGGTTTTAGTGAGAACCCTAGCTGCTGCGTTTTTGACCAGCTGGAGTTTGTTTATTAAGAGAGCAGGGCAACAACCCAGTAGAGCATTACAATAATCTAGCCTTGAGGTCATGAATGCTTGAACTAACTTTTCTGCATTTGTCATTGAGAGCATATTTCATAATTCAGATATATATTTTAAGATGGAAGAATGCAGTTTTACAGATGCTAGAAAAGGGTATTTTTTTAAATGAAAGATTGGTATCAAAGAGTACACCAGGTTCCTAACTGACGTGCAGATGTTTTTGATCCAATAATTTTATATATATATATATATATATATATATATATATATATATATATATATATATATATATATATATATATATATATATATATATATATATATATATATATATATATATATATATATATATATATATATATATATATACACACACACACACATGTTGGGTTTTCATGTTTTATGGGAACATTCCATAGGCTTAATGCATTTTATACTGTACAAACCGTATTCTCTATCCCCCTACACTGCCCCTGCCCCTAAACCTACCCATCACAGGAGAGATGCTGCATTTTTACTTTTTCAAAAAACATCACTTAGTGTGATTTATAAGATGTTTTCCTCATGGGGACCAAAAAATGTCCCCACAAGGACAAGGATTTCGGATATTGCCATCTTTGTGGGGACATTTTGTCCCCATACCGTAGGAATGACCAGTCCACACACACACACACACACGTTTGTTTTTGTGAAATGTGGGGACATTCCATAGGCGTAATGCATTTTATACTGTAGAAACCTTATTTTCTATCAACCTACACTGCCCCTGCCCCTAAACCTACCCATCACAGGAGACTGTGCAGTTTACTTTCTGTGAAAAATCCCTCATCCTGTGTGATTTATAAGCATTTTGAAATGTGAGGACATGGGGAACGTCCTCATATTTCACCATCTTTTTGTAATACCTATGTCATACCCATGTCATTATACACATTTGTGTCCTGATATTTCACAAAAACACACACACACACACACACACACACACACACACACACACACACACACACACACACACACACACACACTCACCTAAAGGATTATTTGGAACACCTGTTAAATTTCTCATTAATGTAATTATCTAATCAACCAATCACATGGCAGTTGCTTCAATGCATTTAGGGGTGTGGTCCTGGTCAAGACAATCTCCTGAACTCCAAATTGAATGTCAGAATGGGAAACAAAGGTGATTTAAGCAATTTTGAGCGTGACATGGTTGTTGGTGTCAGACGGGCCGGTCTGAGTATTTCACAATCTGCTCAGTTACTGGGATTTTCACGCACAACCATTTCTAGGGTTTACAAAGAATGATGTGAAAAGGGAAAAACCTCCAGTATGCGGCAGTCCTGTGGGTGAAAATGCCTTGTTGATGCTAGAGGTCAGAGGAGAATGGGCCGACTGATTCAAGCTGATAGAAGAGCAACTTTGACTGAAATAACCACTCGTTACAACCGAGGTATGCAGCAAAGCATTTGTGTAGCCACAACACGCACAACCTTGAGGCGGATTATTCCTAATAATACTTAAGATGAGTATATATTTATTTATTTATTTATTTATTTATTTATTTATTTGTATCAAAATAATTTTGGTGGTAACATTTTGTGGTGGTCATTTCCAGAAATTTGCATGTTTTTTTTCTTTTTTTTCATAATTAGGATGCCACATTTACCATATTATGTTAGATGCAGAATAGTCACACATGACAGTAAAACAAACAAAATGCATGAATCTCTTTTGGTAAATACTCATGAGATCACATTACTGTTCCCTTCTGTAAGTTTGTCCTCTTGATTTTAAAATTTCTTGAAATTGCATGTGTCTGAGTAAACATCTGTGGAGAGGGAGAGAGCACAGGTGCTTAATGAGCCTCAGACAGAAATCCATGTGCTTTTCAGGATTAACCACGATCTGGACATGTGTGCTATCTAGATTCCAAGAGAAAAGATTGTAAACCACAGATTTAGTGTGGTGTGAAAATTGAGGTATGACCTCAGAGTTGTTCATTGATTTTGTAAAAGATATTAGGAAAGCTTAAGGAAGTAACAATGCTTTTTTCTTGCTTGTGTTATGGGTCAGATTCAGGTGCTAAATGCAATCCATAGAAAGCCGTAACATCTTGCAAAACTATAGAAAGTGAATGGCATTAAAAAGCATTACTAAATCCAATAACACTATTTACATTAAACAGTCCTATATCTCATACTATGAGACCATACACATTCAATAGTCATGACCTTCAGTATTGCAGCTATTTCTGAATTAGTCTTTTTAATGAGTTTCAAAATCCATCTAAGCATATTCCCACATGCTACAGTATCTGAGATAATCAGATTATAGTATTTAACCGATTGACAGGTGGACTCTCTCTCTTGGATCATTACCGCTGAGTTGGTCTTAGTGCACAATAAATCATTTTATTTTTTTATTTTCCTTTAACCCTCTGCTGTCTGTTGACGGATACAACTGGTGTCTGTGATCACTTGCATTTTTTCCTGATACCAGCAGAAGAACTTAAAATACTCTATCATTTCTGGTCATACAATTTAATACGTCAACTGGGGTCCACTTTTATTTGTGTACACTCAATAACAACAACATTGTGCTTTTGTAAAATAAAGAAAACAAACAAACAGGATGTGCTTTCTGCTGTCTCAGGCCTGATTGCAAACGAACTCTGGGGCTGTTCGGTTGAAGTGTGAAAGCAATCCGACCCAAAAGACCAATGAACCAAATGGTGTGTTTGAATTTGCTACGAATGTAGTATATAATTTACCAGTGGAATGACAGTGTGTCTCGACAGTTACAAATAAATCCACAATAAGCTCATGGAGTGAAATTGTCAATCATCTTGTAGAGGAAACTCTGACCAATAAGAGGACAGTTGCTCTCGCATATGTTGACATAAACACATTTTGGTACGCTTTGAAATGTTGCCTTGTGAAAGCAAACCGAACCAAGAAGAAAATGCAACACTGTAATAAATTAAGTCCTTGTTTCGTAACAAAACAAATGATTTGTAGGTGTGAAACGCCACCAGTCTCGTGAACTTCTTTCTGAAACGTGTCAAAATAATGAACCAAAATAAGAAATTTTCTGACGAGTAAATGATTCATTAGTTAGCGTGTTATTTTTTACATATAATTTACTATTTGGTCTTTTCCCAAACTACTATCACCTGCCTGAAATTTGTGAAATCGAGTAAAATGTTGAAATGTAAAATATAGTCATAATATTAGTTTACAATAATATTTTAGTTTCTAAAATATAAAATTTTGTTTGTGTTCATTTAGGCCAAACAGTGTTATAGTTTAATGGATTAAAATAGTGCAATACTGTATATGACAAAATACCAGATAAGTAATCTGAAAAACAAGCCTTGTGCATTATAGGCAATAATATTATATTACAATTATCTGGTTTTATCTAAATACAGATAGAGATACAAATAATTTTGCCATGGCTACATATACAGACAAGGATACAATTGGCTTCAGTGCACATCCCTAATGGGTTCCATCCCTTCTGATATGTGCTGATTGTACATCTTAGGACCTGATTAACAGCTCAGATTTAAGTAATTTTGGCCTGGTGTTGCAGATAGGGCTTAGATTAAGCCAGGAGTATGCCTTAGTTAAATTAGGACATCTAAGATTTATAAATGTTCCCTAGAGAGAGAGAAAAAACATTACTGGTGTGCTTCTGGAGACTAAACAGTGGCTGTAACATTTTAAGTCATGTCAGTGCAAGTTGCTTTCAGTTAAAACTGCTCATCCATTTTAGTCTGGGACTAGGTTTAAGCATTATCTGTTAAATGGGTATACCGTTTTTAAACCAGCATGAACATGACATTGTATCTATTTTAAAGAAATTAACATTATACAAATAATTAATAAATTATTTGTTTGTTTCCTTTTTAGCAAAAGTAAATGTTTGACATTTGTGATTGTCAGGTTTATGTTCTGTTCTATGAACTTTTAGTTTGCACTACCCCGTTTTCTGATTCATGTTTCCTTTGTTCATGTGTTCATCATTGTTTTTATTAGTTACACCGGTTTCCTTTTAGTTAATTAGCTGGTAAATATATTGTCCGGAGTTTACACTGTCCTTTTTTTGGTATTGTCTTTGTTTTACAACACAGCTAAGTTTTCTCCTGAAATGTGACAGTGAAAACCAATCTTTTTTCTTTTTCTTTTTTTTTTCATCTTTAAGGGTGACAGTTTGCTGTGTTAATAAATATCGATTAATATATATATATATTTTTTTTTTTCACCTTTACAGTTTATCATCAACTGGAATAATTTGTTCCATTACATTAAAAACATAGTTGAACCTTTACATATTAAGCCACATTATATAAATAGATGAATTCTTCATCCATCAGTCAGAAAGCAGAAACTTTTCTGTATGTAATCCCACTCATGTCAGAATAATAAGAAGCTTCACCACCTCTCTGAAAGCAATGAATCATCCATGATTTATTCATAGACAGCAGATACATGTTTTACATCTTTTACAAATATATTATAAAAGCTACGTTTACTACGGCTCACTGGTTATCTCACATGCCTGCAGATAACATCTGGACAAAATGTTGTATGATTAAACTTCTCACAAATGCTTTATTGCATTTTCAATAGATTGTTTGAAAGAAAAGCCTTGCTGTGGTTAGCCACTGTTAAAAGTTGTTTCCAAGAGCTTTGGAATTGTCTATGATTTATTATTGATTGAATAACTTAAGGTTGAATAATGTGTCAACATTTTTAAAGTAATAAAACTTCATGTGCAGTTTAAATCAAAGATTTTATATAAACAGCATCCAGCATGTCCTATTAAAAATCCACATTATAATTTATATAATTATATTATAATCACATTGTTTATATTATATTATAATATACCCTCAACCAATAGAGTCAAGCAACACAATGAACTGTAATAAAGGAACACAAATATACTGTAGTTCTAAAATATTTTATAATACCAGATGTGCTTAGAATACTACTGGCAATGTTATCCTCTTCATCTTCCTCACCTTCATAAGTTAAGAATAAAGTTTGAAATATTTGTTAATTTATTGTCAAGTTACCTTTATTTAAATAGCGCTTTTTACAATGCTGATTGTTTCAAAGCAATTTCACAGTGTTAACAGGAAAATAATGCCACAGAATACAGCAAGAAACGGTGATGTCATCCAGCTAATTTCAATTATCATATAGAGTCAATGCAGGCAGATCAGTAATTTAGTTGATATTTATAATTTAGTTTAGTAATTAAATTTAGTTGACCATTTCAATTATCATATCATATAGTGTCAATGCGGGCAGATCAGTAATATAGTTGAAATTTGTAAGTGTCCCCAACAGAGCATGCCAAAAACCAAAGGCGACTGTGCCAAGGAACCAAAACTCCTTCAGGGGGGAGTTTAATTGACACAGTCTCTGCTGACATTTCAGGGATGCGTTGGTCATGAATAGCCGCAGGTCCACCATCTGGTCTGGATAAGGCCCGGATCCGGGTGACTGCAGTAAACCTCGGGATAAACAAAGAGACTAACATTTCTTATTATGTAACGAGTACATCAGGTTTTATGAGAAGTGTTCCCGGTTCCGGCTGACCTAGATAATGCAGCCTAACAATCATTTAACTGATTTGAATAATATAAATGTATAATGTTTTATGTGTATGCCATAGTAAAGAGATGTTTTAAGTCTAGGTTTAAAGTGTGTCTGCTTCCCGAACAATGCTAGGAAGACTGTTCCAGAGTTTAGGTGCATTAAACTCTGGATTTAATGATTATACATTATATTTAATGATTATATTCAAATGAATCTCCCACAGAAAAGAGTCAGTCCATTGAGGTTTGCATTAAAAAGAAAGACACAAGAGATCCTTCATTTTGTACATTCACTGTGCATAGACTTGACATCTTTCTTGGTTGCATAAAGGACAAAGTAAAATGATCTCTGGAATTTAAAGCCAGGACGTTCTGCAGCATTAGTGAAAAGCATTAAAAAAAAAAATCCAAATACAGACATATACAAAAACGTGTTTTATAACCAGTTAAATGACCATTAAATTGTGTGTTTGGGTGTCTTTGATCAAATCTACCTCAGACCTTATTGAAATCTATAATTGTCGTCTAAAATACCAACTGTAAATGTTTTCCCCTCACCTAGACCCACAAAAGACAGAACACATTCTTTCTTTAAAAAATAAAAGAAAATAATGTTTTGATTTTGTGTAATTTTCACAAAAGTCACAGAATATTCAGCTTTCACAAGTATCCTGTTGTGCTTTCTGACACTGTGGCTGACTCTACTTTCATTCCATCCATGACAGTGGCTGATGTCTTTTGAAATTTTCATGGTTCAAAGTGTGACAGCCAAGATGAGTTTGAGACTCTTTCTATGGTGTCCTAAATGAAATAGATGTCCAAGAGCAATTAAAAAAAAATCTCATGGAGCTAAGCCTTTGATGCACTGTTCTCATCCGACTGTTGAATAGTGAGATTTAAAAAGATGAAGATACCCGAAGGACTTTACCACTGGGTTGGTAATTGAACGAGGATGTATGAAAGAGAAGTGGAAAAAAAGAGGTGTGAATAGTGAACACTAACAGTAGGAAAAGTTGGGGACTTAAGCATTTCTCTCTGCTTCTAATACTGACTACAATAACAAAAGTCCCTCCCTGCTGAACATTTGATTGTTAAAAGAGCTCTTGTCGAAAATCATTCTCCAAGAGCTTTTTGAAACTGGAATGGAAAATTGAAGGAGCTGAACTGTTGTTCAGAAGTGCTCCATAAATAAGCTGGTGTCATTGAAATATTTATGGGCTGGAAATTGATTCCTTGCACAATCCTGCTTTTCTGTTCAAAAGGACACGGTTATTATGAAATACCATTACTTTTATTGCCTTAAATCATTGAAATACTCTGGAGTGTTATTGTAGGTTATTGCAAGACTTTTGAACTTATGTGAATATGTTCAAAATTATGTTCATTGAAGGTACCATATATGGTTCCTCGGCGGTCTATGGTCATTCAAAGTGTATATATATATATATATATATATATATATATATATATATATATATATATATATATATATATATATATATATATATATATATACTGTGTGTATATATATATATATATATATATATATATATATATATATATATACTGTATATATATATATATATACTGTATATATGTATTATATATATGTATTATATATATATATATATATATATATATATATATATATATATATATATATATATATATATATATATATATATATATATATATATATATATATATACATATATATATATATATATATATATATATATATACATACATACATAAACATATATAAACTTCAAACAATATTTATTTAGGAAAATGTTTTGTTTTATTTAGGAACATTTCTTCTTTTTCATGTCAAAGTCAACTACTTCTTAAATGAACTAGGGTAATTTGTTTTCCAAAAAAGTCGAAATATACAAAATATAAGACACAAAAATAAAGTTTAATAAAAAAAAATAATTAAAAAAAAATAAAAAAAACACTGTAAACTTAATAGAATATTTATTATAGGAAATTAATTTCTTTAATTTAGGGACATTTTTTTTTCTTCTTTCTTTTTCACATCATTCCAGTCCAGCAACTGCTTCATGGTACTTGATAAAGCACTTGCAATCAGCATTGAGGCACAGGTGGACCTTACAGAAGGATCTACTAAAAACAAAGAATAATAACATATAAATTGTAAATATAAATAATGAGTATAAAAAGGGACATTCTGTCACTTGCGCTAGTATTACCTGAACGGGGCAAATGATCAAATATGATCACACCATTTTTCATTTTTCAACCATACAATATGTGAGTTTCATTAACTTACCATTGTTCGTTTCGATGCTATTTCCGTATGTATGGGAGTAGTTAGGAGCGTAAATCCGTCGTTCACAAATTCTGAAATTACGCTGAGGTTTGAAATGCCCCAGGCAACTCCTGATTGGTCAGATGCGATGGCTGGGATAAATCCATGTGCTTATAAGAGCTCAGGGAGAGATTATGGATGTGCGATTAAGTTAACAGATATGGTTCTTCGCCCGATAAAGCAGAACCAGAACATAAAAAAAAAGATCAATAATCTCATTGACATTAAGGTGAATTACTACTGTAGGCCTATTACTCTCTCTCTCTCTCTCTCTCTCTCTCTCTCTCTCTCTATATATATATATATATATATATATATATATATATATATATATATATATATATATATATATATATATATATATGATATCATCAAAATCTGACCTTCAGTAGTAATTCACCTTGATGTCAACTTTGATCAAATAAATAAATAAATAAATAAATAATAAACACATTGTAAATGTGGTATCATTCTACATACAGAATATGCTCTATTGTTCACTTTTATTTATTTATTTTATTTCTCTAGATCCTGGCAAATATTATAATTTTCATATGTGGGAACCTGGCAGGAGCATACCATAAACACCTGATGGAACTGGCGCTAAAGCAGACATACCAAGACACCTGCAACTGTATAAAATCACCCATCAAACTGGAGTTTGAGAAGCGTCAACAGGTTCAGTATCAATCTTACTTTACTTTCTCTAAGTTCTGAAGTCATAATTTATCAGTTGTCATGGCTGAAGTTGAAAGTCCTGCCAAACAGTCTCAAAAACGGAGATATTCCATATTTCCTTTGGCAAACCACAGAATGCTGATACTTAACATTGGGGAATTCAGGAGTGAACTGTGTCTGGAATACCGGAAAACTTTTGTATTATGTGCCAGTTTGCTGAGAGAATGACAGAACTAGATTAGATTAGTGTAAAAATAATAGTCCCTCAACCTCCTGTGACGTATAACGCAAACTTAATGTTTATTTAATCTATATGCACATTTTTGCAAATGTCTTGATATATTTGAAAGTACATTGTATGTGTATATTGTACATTGCATTGAAGGTTGTAAATGTTTTGTAAAGCTATTCAGAAGTATATTAAGGGAATTTCATAGGAAGCCAGCTAGAAATATGGGCACTATTTAAGATTGGACTGCAGAAACAAACCAAAGTGATGTTGACACTGACAGCGAACAAATCAACCAGAAGTCATTAATTTTCAAATGCTGATTTCGGGTATCACGGCAGCCACTGTTGAAGCAAAATTATTTTTAACTTTATGCAAATACACATTGGATGCCAATGCAGTAAATCTGATTTGAAGGGATAGTTGACCCAAACATTTACATTCTGTCATTTACTCACTCTCAGGTTGGACCAAATGAGTTTCTTTCTTCTGTTAAAGAAGATAAAAGAAAATATTTTAAAGAATGTTGGTAACCAGACAGTTGATGGTAGCCATTAATTTACATAGTTTTTTTTTTCCTACTATGGAAGTCAACCATCAACTGTTTGATTCACTCATGCAGGTTTGGAACAACGTAAGGGTGAGTAAGACACAATAATTAATTTTCAAGTATTCTGCAAAATGTTCTGCTGCTCATCGATTGTCATAGTTGCTGCTGGTTAGAACAAAAACCCAGATTTACACTTTTTATCAGTTGTTATTTTGTCATATCACACCTCTCAGGTGTGTTTTTGAATTTGCTTTTCTGCCTAGACTTTCACCCATAATTACTTTGTCCATATGTTTGACATTAAGTTCTCCGGTTTGTCCCCTTTGAAATACTGCAAACCTTTACAGTCTTCTACTCACAGCCCAGTTGCTACCGAATGGAAACCAGGACACTTCTGTGATGTTAGTTTTCAACTCCCAGTTTAGACAGGGCCACAAAGGCAGATGGTGTGACTGAAGCCCACTGCTGTTTCTGTGAAGTCTAAAGGCCGCTGCTGGTGCATTGGCTGTCTTCCATCAGACTGTGTGCTCTGCAAGAGGTCAAACATTGCCTCTCTGGACTTCTCTGGATTAACCTCTTAAGAAAATCCTCACAGGCTGTGGGTGATGAATTGTGCTTTCCACAGCTCAGTGATTTCAGCTACCACCGCAGCGTTTTCTGCTGTTGTTATTATTGCAGTAGATCCTAGATTCATCGTACAGCACATTAATTAGTGGAAAAGGGAATAATAATGCATTTGTGAGAGCGCAAATGAATGTATATGGCTTTTATGTAGATGCTAATAAAATTATCAGGATTTTAAAATGATTTTTATAAGTTCATTATGGTTGATTAGGGGAAATGTACCAGACCTATTGGGCAATTAACCTTCTTTTGCATGTAGCACAGAGTCAAGCTATCATAAGCTTTCATAATGACCCTCCAGACCATCCCATGTTATATCTAATTAAACTCATTCACACTTCATGCCTAGCGGGAAAATTGTATCATATCTCAAATTGAATGTGGTAATCTTAGTTTTACCTTTTCAAAAAAGTCCACCATAACCCAATTATATCAATCCCAGAAGAATTTCACATTAGAGATGCCTTTGACTCATGGATCTCCTGTAAAAAAATGTGCTTAAAGAGATCCAGAAAGGGAACACCAATATAGCAAAATTTTCCCTTCTGCTTAAATTCGGATTAAACACCTGCAGATTTGGTATTGCTTAATATCAATTTTTAATGCTGCATTATAAAATTTATAGAGTTTCTCATTTATTATAGATACATGCCACAGACGAATGTTAACATTTTCAAAGTTCCAAAACCTATTTAGATGCCTCTCAGCCTTTTGTACATACACAGAAAAAATGGTAATCTAATCTAAATGAACTGTTTTTTTTGGGTTTTATTTCAAATCCAAAAATATTATTTAGCATTAATAATTTAAACTTAATACATTAATTTATACCAACAAACCCATGTTAAGGGTTAAATCACGTAAAAATATATTTTTACTGTAACATTTCTTCTTCTTTTTTTTACTTTAAAATCTTTTGATTTAAAAAGTCTTAACAGGGATATTAATTAAGTTATCTAACTTTTGGAATAACTTTCATGTTTGGTACATGCCTACTGCATTTAAATTATGCCAGCTTTCCATGTTTTTAAAAAGAGCATACTGTAAATCATACATCATGCATTTTTATCACTTAATTCTTTTCAGTCCATTTGTTCAGACTATGAGCAGTCTTTTATGTAATGTAAGCTTTTATATCAGAGTCAAGTCTCTGCTGCACATATTGAAAGGATGAGAGTATATGAGATATAATTATCTCACTTCCCCGTTTGGTGTTTCTTGCTACAGGAACGTCTGTTGCTGTCTCTGCTTCCTGCTCACATTGCCCGAGTGATGAAAGCTGAAATCATACAGAGACTACAGGGGCCAAAGTTTGGTCAGGTGGAGAACACCAACAACTTTCATAATTTATATGTACAACGTCACACCAACGTCAGGTGCGTCACCCCATACCACAAAATGAGAATTTCTCACTATAGTCACACTCATGAATCATAATGAACTGCAATAACCCTTATTATGAGGTTGGAGCAACTTACATTATCTGCAGTATTGCTTTGTCAACAGACAAATTTACATGTAATGTCCTGATACAAGAAACATACACTGTAAATATTGTATGAATAGCTATATCGAATGAAACAAATGTCTTAAAATGAATTAAAGTATGTATGTTTGAGCAAAACATGGAAATTTAGTGGGACATGTTGTAGTTGTTATTAAAAATGTATGCACGTTTGAGCTCTTTTGATTGTGCTGAATAATGAGCAGAATAATTGTCGTCATTCCTGCTTGTACTGTATGTGATTGAACAACTTTATTTGCTCCACCTGCCATCTTTTCAAATGGTACATTTACTCTTCCAGTGAAGTAACGTCCATTTAAGTTCCAATGTCTTACATTTGACAAAAGTCTTTAAAGGACTTTCTTATTTAAAATAACATTTTTGAGTGTCAGAATTCTTGCCATTTATTGCTTAAGCTTTCCTTCATTAGCAGGACATCATGTTTGTAATGCACTAAAAGGAAAAGTTCAGAGATTATCATTATTTTTAGTATGTATAGCACAAAGCCTGAGAAACACATTCTGAGTTCTTGCTGTGGTTCAATGTGCAATGGTTTGAGGGGAACTTTACCATTATTTATACTCTTTTGTTCTGTTGCATTGAAAATAAAATAATCCTTAACTAGTTTCCAATGAATACAGTCAAACTAAAAATTATTCAGACACCAGGTATATTTTTTACTAGTGGGTGCAGGGCACTATAGTTAATTTATATAAGTGATAGTAGCAAAATAAAGCAAACTGTGGCATATTATACTCAAATTTTCTTCATACAGTGGACTACCAGAAGCATTGCTTGGTCATTGGTAAATTGGTATTATCTAATTGTGTACTTAAATTTATCAGCTGGCAGCTGATTGTAATTCATTACATACCTTTCTGTCAAAGTCATTTGACATTATCAAGATTAATTTGTTTGGACACAGTTTAACTCTGAGTTCTGGTCATATTTTATTACCATTTTCTAAACTATAGCATATAAACTGTAATAATGAGAGAAAATGTTGAAGGTGTCTGAATAAATTTTGGTTTGACTGTAAATGTAAAATCTTATCTCTGTAATTTTCCACTCCTGTGTCACACAAATGTATATTCTCCCACAGTATTTTGTATGCTGATATTGTTGGATTTACCCGCTTGGCCAGCGATTGCTCACCCGGAGAGCTGGTCCATATGCTGAATGAACTATTTGGCAAATTTGATCAGATTGCCAAGGTAAACTGAATCTAAAAAATTATCATTCCAGTCCAGTAACTTGACATTAAAGTCAAGTCACCTTTATTTATATAGCGCTTTTTACAATGCTGAAAGTGTTAACAGGAAAGTAATGCAACAGAGTTAAATTATCATATAGTGTCAATGTGGGCAGCTCAGTAATATAGTTAAATATTTAGTGTCCCCAATTATTTTTGATATTGCTATTATTGATAATGGATTTACCATTTGCTCCTGCTTTGATCAATACATTACTTTATACAACTCAAATTAAATGTTGCAGATTGATTACCAAAAGCTGCTCTTATCAAAATGTTTTCTGACTGTTGAAGTCCTTTATTGTTTCTGTGTGTTTCAGGAAAATGAATGTATGAGAATAAAAATTCTAGGGGACTGTTATTACTGTGTATCTGGCCTCCCAGAGTCCTTGCCAAATCATGCCAAGAACTGTGTGAAGATGGGACTTGACATGTGCGAAGCTATTAAGTAAGTTCAGCCCCACATATTTGCTTTCAGTGGTTCTCAGCTGGTGTTGTTAATACTAATTTAATATTTGATCCATTACTTTCCGTGGCTGGTAAATATTACTACTGCTGTTTAATTTCAACATACAGGCATAACATTATGACCTGTGAAGTGAATAACACTGATTAGCTCTTCAGCACCTGTTAGTAGGTGGGATATATTAGGCAGCAAGTAAACATTTTGTCCTCCAGTGAGCCTTCTTGCACATACTCTATGCAAAGTAAGGGTGGACCAGGAGCAGGTCTTGTTAGTTGTGCCATATTGGCCCAACCAGACCTGGTTCCCAGAACTAATGCTCCTCACGACAGCTCCTCATTGGCCCATTCCTTTGAGGAACGACTTTCTGTCTCAGAGACAGGGCACTCTCTGGCACAGAGAGTGAACGCAGAGGTTCTAGGTGACCTGCCATAGGGTGTGGCAGACACTATCACTTAACGCTAGAGCGCCCTCTATGAGGCACCTCTATGCATTGAAGTAGAACCTAATTGTTCAGTGGTGTTCTTCTCAACAGGAAAACACCCGAAATTGCTTGGTTAGGTCAGTGCTTTCATTCCTGCAAGCGGGTTTGGAGTGAAGGCTGTCTCCCTCCAACCTTAAAGTGCATGTTGACGCTATCACCGCACATCAAAACGCAGTTGTTGGTAAGCCCTTGGGCAAGCATGATCTAGTCGTCAGGTTCCTGAGGGGGGCGAGGAAAATAAATCTACCTCGTCCTCACTCTATACACGCTTGGGATTTGCCTCTGGTGTTTACCGCACTGCAGAGACCCCCCTTTGAGTCCTTGCAATCAGCTGAGTTAAAAACATTGTTTATGAACAGTTCTTCTGGTTGGATTGGCTTCCATTAAGAGGGTAGGGGACCTGTATGCATTTTCGGTCGACAAAGCGTGCCTGGAATTCCGGATATGTGCCCAAGATTCCCACCACTCCCTTCCGGGACCAGATGGTGAACCTGCAAGTGCTGCCCTCGGAGGAGGCAGATCCTGCCATAGCTTTGCTCTGTCCCGTCTACACTCTGAGGGTATACATGGACAGAACACAAAGCTTCAGGACCTCAGATCCGCTCTTTGTCTGTTACGGAGGTCAGCAGAAGGGAAATTTCTTCCCTACGAAAGAGAGGCCATTTCTTTTATGGCGGCCCCATATGTTTATTCTTCCATGGCAAGGCTCCCTTCGGCGAGTCCATGTCTTTCCCTGGGCAGAGTCCGCTGTCCCTGCCAGATGTTGTCTCCCTCCTGTGGGCAGAGCCATCCCAGGGACATTCCATATGTTGCTCTGCCCTCTGGCCAGACCATTTGTGTATTGCCACCTGTTACATCCCTTCGGGCAGGAGGTGTTCTCTGCAGGGTTCCCCTTGGCGTGCTTTCCTGTGTTATCCAAGTCTGGCTGTATGGGTCATGCGGAACAGCAGTAGACGTAAGTCCAGTCCTGTCACCATAAAATGTTTAGGATGTGAGGCTTCCCTGGGAAATGGGAGGGCCAGAAACAGTGGAGTCTTATTAGGGATTCCAGTTTGTCAGTTCACTTCTGATGTACATTAAACGTGACCGACTGAAAGGGAACATCTCAGTTACATATGTAATTCCAAATTTATACCCGCGCTGCGGGACAGACTGCGACATGCAAATCTTGCACACCAATGTTTTTTGGCTCGTTTTATACACATTAAAGGTGATAGGGCTCTCATGAGATATCCCAATTTGTCGGTTCACTTCTGACGTACATCTCCATTCCCTCCTTCAAGGAATGAGGGTTACATATGTAACCAAGACAATTCTTTACCTCTGATTAGCATGAAAACATCTGTCCTAGTTTCATAAATATTGTATGTTCTGCAAACCTGTTCACGGTTTATCTCTGAAAAACAACACTGTGAGCACCTGGCTTTATTGCACATTACCAAAGGAGATTACAAAATATATAATTTAAATAATCATTCTGTTTCTATTTACAAGTAACTTCAATTTGTATAAAATTAAAAGCATTTTATTAGAAAAATAAATAGGCTAGGTTTTAAGGAAACCGTGAGCATACTTGCTCTATTACTATGGCAGAATTTAGTCAGTCCAGCAGCAAAGCCTCTATTCCAGTTTTATAATCCTCCGCGCAGAGGGGCTGATTGGTCTCGGCCCAGTGCTGCTGTGAAGGACATGATACCTAGCCGTCCTGATAATGAGTCAGAGGCCTCATAGGTCAGACTGTGGAAAATGACTGGTGCTTAGTCAAGACGAGAGAGCTGTCTTTCTCTTATCTCTTCCTGTTCTGCAGAAGCCTGGAAGAATGAAATATCTCTATTAGTAGTTGCACTAAAATCGTGGTGTTGGAAAATATGCTGCAAATTCCTGTTAAAGGGACAAGGAGGAAACTTGTCACAACACAGTGTCAACCAGGGGGTGAAAATGCAAAAAAATTCTATACTGTTTGTTTTGAGTGCTCAATCTAAGTCACAATGTAGACTCACTAGAGTTTTTATCATCTTAAACCAAGTGCTAATAAATGTTTACCAGATCAGCACCATTTTAAAGGATTAATTCACTTAAGAAAGAATATGAATGTTATTTTCTCACGCTCATGTCTTTCCAAACTCATATGACTTTTTATTTCTTCTGTTCAAACATATTCAAACATTCTTCAATAAATTTACAAAATCACCAGGGGCTGTTAAATTCAGACTGGCTATCATATTCACTATAGATCTTACCCTCTGCTGTAACTCTTAAACTGATACATCTCACTTAATGTCTTGTAACCAATCACCACACTGCAAGTTTTAATGTGCTAAAGGAAGATTTGAGAGTGTTGTAAATCTCGCTGCCACTGAACTCTAAAAAAATCATAGTACTGCGCTCCCATCTGGCCATGTTCAATGAGGCTGGCGCGGCGGCTCAGATCGTGGGGATCGCAAAGCGAATTGGCTTGCTGAGGCACTTTCCGGTCATCATCAGACAGTTCCGATGTTCTCCCTCCCCATGCGAAAGCCCGCGCTGAGGCTTCTTCCCCGGGGCGGAGAACTCGATGCTTGAGCGGTTTGATTCCTAAGAATTAGAAGTGCTCAGCATCGAGGCAGTTGAAGAAGAAAATAAGAGCTTGTCACTATAATGCAAGGCTCGATCTCGCATTTGGAGAAGCAGCGCATAGATCACGAGCCTGCAACAAGATTAACGTGATCTGTGTGCATTTGATACTGTTTGTGTTCGAGGCACTCCTTGAGGGTGCTGGCTGTGTTCATTAAGAAATATCTTGACACGTACAACCGTGCGCTTTCGGCTGTTTCAGCCTCACGCCAATGGACTTTCATCTCGAGGGGTGAAAGCCAAATATATTGTGAACGGATCGAATCTCGGTTGGCCGATGCAGCGTGTAGATGACAAGACAGTATAAATAAATATTAAAACAGGATCATCTGGTGATTATGGCTGTATTTAATTCCTCAGAATTAAAACAATATTATCTGACTTTGAGAAGTTAGATATTTTTTTATTCAGCCTATCATTCAGATCATGTTTCACTTGTTATGGCAGCATTTAATTTTGAGGAATTAAATGGAATATTATCCGGCTTTGAGAAGTTAGATATTTTTATTCAGCCTATCATTCAGATCATGTTTCACTTGTTATGGCAGCATTTAATTTTGAGGAATTAAATGGAATATTATCTGACTTTGATAAGTTAGATATTTTAATCAGCCTATCATCCAAACTGTGTTTTACTTGTCTGAATTATCATCTAAGATTGGAGCATAAAATGCATGGGCAGTTCCTGAGGGTGCTGCTTGCACGCATTGCGAGGTTCTCGCTCCTCCATGGAGCCCTCAGGAAACCGATGCTTGTTCTCGCCGCCTTGTGCGCTTTGGGACACATCGGTTTCCATTGATCGCAGTGTCCCCCCTGTCGAGTTGCTCCTTTAGATGAGGCCTCTGCAGGCCAGCCCCTCTCCCGGGGTGGAGCGATCGAGGTCGCCTCCTCCGCGGAGCTCTCTGAAAGTCGATGTTGTGATCCCGCCATCTAGGACGCTCTGGGCACATCGATTTCCAGCGAACGCACACTGCTCTATCCGCCTCACGAACTTGCGGCTGGACAACGAATGCGGCTGCCCACCGAAAATCGGCCTTGATTTCTTCCTGCCGATCAGCCACTTCAGGGGCTCGGGAACGAGGCTCAGAAAACACCCGAGGCCAGCCTTGAGAGGCTGGTTCCCTTAGCAGATTATCTCAGAGCATGGTTAAGCATTCTGAATATATCTGCATGGGCCCTGTGGACTGTAGAGAAGGGATACCGACTGCAGTTTGGTTACCCTCCTCCAAAGTTTAATGGGGAGTCTGGACTGAGTGATCCCAGAGCAGGTTCGGGTAATGGAACAGGAATTTCACTCCCTGTTGGTAAAGGATAGAATGTGTTCCTCTGTCAGACAGGGAGTCTGGGTTCTACAGCCAGTACTTCATAGTTCCCAAGAAGGATTTTGATCCGAGGTACTTGAATTGATCTCTGAGGAGATTCAGATTCAAGATGCTCACCATCGTGAGTCAGATCAGATCCGAGGACTGGTTTGCCACAATAGATCTAAAGGACACATACTTCCACGTCACAGGAAGTTTCTGAGTTTCTGAGGAAGCGTTCCAATATTGGGTTCTTCCATTTGGCTTAGCTCTTCCCCTCACGTGTTCACAAAGTGCATGGATCCAGCTCTGGCTCCACTGAGACTCCAGGGCATCCATGTACTGAACTACATCGACGACTGGCTCATATTGGCCGAGTCACGAGTAATGGCATTTCGGCATCGAGATGTCGTCCTTGGCCACATTCAGTGCTTGGGGTTGAGACTCAACACAGAAAGAGCATGTTGACGCTTCTCAGAGAACCACTTTCCTGGGAGTTGTATAGGATTCGACGACGATATGGGTACAAATGTCTCCCACACGTATTGAGTCCATATGGGCAATGTCTCCAATATGAAGTTAGGCCGCTACATCACTGTAAAGCAGTTTCAAAGACTGCTGGTGCTCATGGCAGCTGCGTCCAACGTAATACCTTTTGGCCTGCTGTACATGAGACCCCTACAGTGGTGGCTGAAAGCCAAGGGATTTTCCCTGAGGAGAAATCCATTCCGTATGATTAGGGTAATGCGCAGATGCTTTCGTTCCCTATCAATATGGAAGAAACCTTGGTTTCTGTCCCAGGGGCCAGGGTTGGTTGCGTCATGTCATGTCATGTTTCGACAGACGCCTCCCTCACTGGCTGGTCATGGACTGCTGCTTTACCCAAGGTCTGTAGCAGGACCATCATCATTCATTGCATATAAATTGCCTGGAGATGTTGGCTGTGTTCAGGGCTCTGAGGAGCTTCCTAACAGATCTCAGGGGTTATCTCATGTTCTGTTGCGATCCGACAACATGTCAGTGGTCGCATACCTGAACCATCAGGGGGCTCTGAGGTCTCACCCTCTATGCAGACTGCCGCATCAGATCCTCCTGTGGTCCCAGGGGAAATTGTCATCTCTCAGAGCGATGTATATCCCCGAGGACCAGGATCAGAGCAGACATCCTGTCAAGGCAGGGGCTGAGGTCCTGGGAATGGAGACTTCATCCAGATGTGGTGAAGTTCATATGCAAGAGGTTCGGCCCGGTGGAAGTGGATCTGTTCGTGTCTCGAGAGACGTCCCACTGTCCTCTGTGGTTTTTCCTCATGCATCCAGCCCCACTGGGGTTGGATGCCATGGTGCAGACATGGCCGAGGCTGCGTCTGTATGCGTTTCCCCTGATAGCTCTGCTCCCGGGAGTTCTGGAGAGGGTCCAGCAAGACGGGGTCAGTCTACTCCTAGTAGCCCCGTACTAGCCGGCCCGAGTATGGTTCTCAGACATCATAGCACTGCTGGCAGGTCTTCCATGGCAGCAGTGGAAGGTCTTCCAGAGCTGTGGAAGCTTTAGGTCTGGCCCACCAAGGGGGCTCAGTACTTAGAGGCTGGCCTGTCGGCAGGTGTAGTGGAGACCATACTCAGTTCCAGTGCTCCTTCCACAAGAAGGTTGTACGGCTTAACCCTCTGGACCCTCAGGTTATTTTGTGGCCATGAAGAAGTTTGACATGCTCTGACATTTGTGTTTTTTTTCAGTTGCTTTAAAGCATATTAATGGCTAAAGTCTGATTACACTGTATTCAGCACAAACAGGGCTATAGTAATATGTGAGCAACTTGCACATACAAGATTGTAGTTTTGAGAAAATAATGTTTATGCATAGTTTTTGGAAAAACTAAAATGTTAAATCACTGAAATAAGGCCATCTAACACACTCCAGACATTTGTTCACAAGGCTTTTCAGAACTGGATGTTGTCATGAATATTCACACCTGAGGCGTCAATAACCCTGAATATCAAAGAGGAATGTGACAGAAGGAACTATAGAGAATAAATGAGATTTAATGATTGACTGTATTGTTTGTAGCTTATTCACAAAATCATGTTTAATTTAAAATAAGTAATTTGACTATACATTTTCTTTACATAAAGATTTTAGACCTACAGTACCGTTCAAAAGTTTTAGAAAAAAAGAAAGAAAAAAAAACACTGCTCACCAAGGCTGGATTTATTTGATCTAAAATAGTAAAAACAGTAATATTGTGAAATATTTTGTTACAATTTAGGACAGTGTAATTTATTCCTGTGATCAAAGCTGAATTTGTCATCATTACTCCAGTCTTCATTGTCACATGATCCTTCACAAATTATTCTGATATGAGGATTTAATATATATGCTCAAACATTTCTTATTATTATGAATGTTGAAAACAGGTGTGTAATTTTTTTTCAGGATTATTTGATAAATCATTGATTTAACCCAGAGGGATACATCTTTGATTAACGGAAAGTTAAAAAGAATAACATGTATCTGAAATAGTCAAGTCAAGTCAAGTCAACTTTATTTATATAGCACTTTTAACAATGCAGATTGTTTCAAAGCAGCTTCACAGAGTTAAACCGAAAAATAATGCAACAGAATATATTTTGATTATCATACAGTAACAATGTTGGCTTTAGATCAGTAATTTGGTCTATATGGTTAATTTAGTTTAATAATTAGATTTATTTTGAAATTTATTTGAAAAAAATGTTTTTCCCCGACTGAGCAAGCCAAGCCAGAGGCGACAATAGAGGCGACAAAATAAAACGATTTTGTAACATTATAAATGTCTTTAATGTGTTTTTTTTTTTTTTTTTATCAATATAAGGCATCTTTGTGAATTTATTTCTGATAAATGCTGTTGTTTTGAACTTTCTGTTTATCAAAGAATCCTGAAATAAACTGTACACAAATGTTTCTTGAGCAGAAAATCAGTATATTACAATGATTTCTGAAGGATCATGTGAAACTGAAGGCCAGAATAAATTGCATTTTAAAAATATATCTAAATAGAAAACAATTATTTTAAAATATAAAAATACTTCACAATATTACTGATTTTGCTGTATTTTGGATCAAATAAATGCAGCTTTGTTAAGCAGAAGAATTTTTTTTTTTAAACATCAGAAAGTCTAAAACTTTTGGACGGTAGTGCATGTACATGTAGGTATACTTGGGTTTACACATGAAAACAACACATAGAGCAGTGGTAAAATAAATAAAAACAGTGCAAAAGAGACATTCATGGCAAACAGGGACAGTGCAAGATGAATGAAATCTAATGAGTCTCTCTATTTGAGCGCTTATTGCGCGTCTACATTTAAAATAACAAACTTGAGCACGCAAAAGACGCAACATGTGAACGAGAGCATGTTGCATCAGTGTAGCTGTCAATAAACAGGACAGTCTTTGTACAGGACATTTAGGCCCAATATACGGGACATCTCGGCTAATACGGGAGAGTTGGTAACCCTTTTAATATTATAGAGCATACAAATATACTCATTTCGTACGTGTATCTTTATTTTGCTTTGAAAGGTTGCTACCTGTTTCATATTTCAACTTGTTTCTGTTAATTTCTCACACTTTAGTCTGGCAATAGTTCAACTAGTAGCCTACAATGTGAAGTTTATGCATCAGTAACGCTAATATAAGTGAGAATAAACTGTTTACGTTAAAATCACGTTCTTCTTATTCCTAGGTAAATCCAAGGTAAACTCACAAGCGTGTCTTCCGAGCTCGATGAAAATCATTAGTATGATGAAGACGAGTCTTTGTTTTGAGGTGATGGGGGGCGTTTACAGCTTTGCGTTCCTTCATGTGGATGATTTGCATGTTAATTGCTTTGCGAGCGCGTAGGTGTGGTCACATTAAAGATAATGAGGCTCTGCTTGAGAAACTGGACTTCTTGCTGTTTTCATATGGATTACATAAACAGAGAATATCTGTTTTTTTATATAAATGACTTCATTTAAAATGACTTCATTTCTGAGTTGAATTTTACATGCATTTCAGAATGGACTTCACAGGGAGACAGATGGGAGAACGCACATCCTGTTTGTTTCCTTTATTTAGCGAAACTCACAACATTTAGTTTTTATTTTAAGTGTACATAAATAAAAGTAGACACTTTAAGCTTTGTAAAGACATATCGTTCATGTGTGAGGCCAAAAATGACGGAGTATTTTTAGTTGTTTTACACTGTCATGAGGAAAAATCCAGCAAAACGCACAGGCGCGTTTCTCGGGTCCTAAGGGTTAAAGTGGAATGTATTTTCCACATGGTGCAGGGAGTGTGAGGTGGCCCCAGTTATCTGTCCAGTTCCTCCAAGATCGCTTTTCTGCGGGGCTTACCCGTCCACACTTAAGGTGCATGTGGCTGCCATTACGGGTTTCCACACTCCTGTAAGTAATGCTCCTCTGGGGAGGCACCCTTTGGTTGTACGTTTCCTCCGTGGTACTTGGAGGATGAGGCCTGCGACTCACTCCAGATTTCCAACCAGGGATCTAGTGGTGGTTCTCAAGGGATTGGCTGCGGCCCCCTTCGAACCGCTCGAGTCGGCGACAGATCGAGTTCTGTCGTTAAAGGTGGTACTGCTCCTTGCTATCACCTCGCTTAAGAGGGTGGGGGACCTCTAGGCCTTGGATTTACCGCTGACTTGCCTGGAGTTCACCCCAGGTGGAGTTAAGGCCATCTTTCATTCGAAGCCAGGGTATGTGCCTAAAGTGCCATCGAGTGTAGCACGGCCTGCGGTCCTGCAGGCATTTCATCCTCCACCTCATGTGTCGGCTGAAGAGGGGAGACTTCATCTGTTTTGCCCAGTAAAAGCACTGCAAATTTATCTGCGGAAGTCTTCGCAGTGGAGAAGGTCGGACCAACTGTTAGTGTGTTTCAGGTCTCCCAAGAAGGGGCTGTCCGCGTCCAAGTAGACGATCAGTAGTTGGATTGTCCAGGCAATTGCCTTGGCCTATCAGGGTGCGCGGTTTGCCTTCACCTTTGGCCTTAAGGGCGCATTCCACTAGGGACATGGCCTCTTCTAGGGCCCTTCATATGGGAGTCCCACTTCAGGAGATCTGTGAGGCAGCCGGCTGGACTACCCAACACACATTTATCAGGTTCTATAGTCTGCACCTCCCTGTGACACCAGGCGCTAGGGTGCTCTCGTCCTTAGTGTCCCTGGGTTCCAACTTCACACTAGGGCAGGCATGGTTAATGGTGGCATATTGGGCATTTAATTCCCCAAAGTGTCGTTCTTATGGCGCAGTGCGAGTTCCCTCGAAAGGGAACGTCTCGTGTTTTGACTATAACCCTTGTTCCCTGAGAAGGGAACGAGACACTGCGTCGCCTTGCCACGCCTCTTCATGCCTGGGAGCGACTTTCTTCATCGCGAAAAAGCTAGCGCTGTTGTGAACCGGCATCTCTTTATACTTCTGGGTATGCCGTCACATACTATGTCATGACATAGCACCAATCAAGATCGGTCTATTTTCATTCATGCTTCAGACGCGCAATGCTGTGGGGGGGTGACGTTCCCCAAAGTGTCGTTCTTACGACGCAGTGTCTCGTTCCCTTCTCAGGGAACAAGGGTTATAATCATAACCCGAGACGTTTTTCAGGGGTTGGGCTTGACCCCTTAGTTGCAGTGAAAGGAACTCTTAATGCTTCAGAATACTAAGACATTTTGGACAATTTCATGTTCCCAACTGTTCCAACATGACTGCACACCAGTGCACAAAGCATGGTCCATAAAGACATGGATAAGTGCATTTGGTGTGGCGGAACTTGAGTGGCCTGCACAGAGGCCACTCAACCCGACAGAACACCTGTGGGATGAATTAGAGTGGAGACTTAGAGCCAGGCCTTCTCGTCTAGCATCAGTGCCTGACCTCACAAATGCACTTCTAGAAGAATGGTAACAAAGTCCCTTTACCTATACTTATACCTATAAATACCTATACCTTGTGGAAAGCTTTCCCAGAAGAGTTAAAGCTGTCATAGCTGCAAAGTGTGGGCCAACTCCATATTAAACCCTACGGATTAAGAATGGGATGTCATAAAAGTTCAAGTGCATGTAAAGACAGACGTCCCAAAACTTTTGGCAATATAATGTATGGTGTAGGAAAAGAATTTCAGTGAATATACATTTTCATCTGTCTCCACATGAAGCAATTGAACAGCTTTAGAAGTGTGTATCCTATATTTACCAATTCGCATAATAACCATCCTAAATAGTATTCAAAATTAAAATAAGTGTGTACCAAATTGTAGTATGTTGAAATGAGTATTCAAAAGATACTCCTACCACTCTAACAGCTAATATTGCCCACAACCCATTGCATGTTGGATGAGGATTCGATTAGAACTACATACACAAATAAAATGGGTTAGAAAACTGCAAACATGATGGATGTGTGAGTCCAACAGTTAAGTAGAGAGTTTCAGATAAAGAGGTTTTTTTCTAACCTGACGAAAAGCGAATCATATTTATTCAGTGTTATCCACATCCTGCAACAGAATTGTGAACTTTTGTAAATATATGTTTGGTCATTAACTTTCAAATACATCATTAAGCAAATTACATACACATGAGGAGAGTTTATGCATGAAAGACCCACGACTGGCAAATCAATATACTACTACATTTGTCTCTGAAGTTGAATTAAATTGAATGTGGAGGATTTTAACTGTGACAAGATGATTAACAGGGCAGTTTAAACAGTGACAGGATACATGCAACCAAGTGACAGAGCTGTCTGTTAAGGACACAATTATGATGACGAAGCAGTATGTCCCAAAGCTTGCCTAGTCTTCTGCTACACACTTCTTCACATAAACAGTAGATACTTTTAGGGCATAGTATAAGTAGGTGAATTGGGACACAGCACTGGCACAGCAGTGAGTTGTGCTTTTATGGTGCTTTTTTGGAGCTTGACATCCTCAGGTCCATACTCACGTTTGTTGTATGGAAAAGAGCAGCTTGGATATTCTGTTAATCATCTCTTTTTGTGCTCCATGGAAAAAAGGAGGTCATGAGTTAGGAACAACAGGATGAGTAATTTTCAACAGGATCATACTCATCACTTCTAATGCATCTCCAGCAACTTGTGAATTAGTGTGACAAAAACAACATTTAAAAGGTCATACCTTTTAAAAGGTCAAAGTCATGTCTCTTGTCTTAATGCGTTTCTAATCATGTTACAGCATAAGGTTAAATCAATGTTCTAATGTGTGATGGGATGTGTTATTTTTTCTTTTTCCTTTTCTATATAGGAAAGTGCGAGACGCCACAGGAGTGGATATTAACATGCGAGTCGGTGTTCACTCTGGAAACGTTCTCTGTGGTGTTATTGGCCTCCAGAAATGGCAATATGATGTCTGGTCTCACGATGTGACTTTAGCTAATCACATGGAAGCAGGTGGTGTACCTGGGTAAGCCATTACAGAGTTTTTATGTAATTGTAAGCTTTATTTATGTTGTTATTCATACTAATAATAATAATAATATGCATTTTCAGTTTGTATAAGATGTGCAATTTGTAAAAAAAATCTGATGAGAAAATAGTAATTGCAAGTTCTTGATGAATAGACGAGTCCACATCACTTCAGTTACCCTTGAGCACTTGAACGGGGCATATAAGGTTGAAGATGGAGATGGCCAGGAACGTGATCCTTATCTAAAGGAGCATGGGGTTATAACTTACTTAGTGATCAACCCAAAGGTAGGAAAATATCTAAAATGAACAGTCATTTTTGTTTCCTTCAAGTCTAAAGCTCTCTTTCAAAACTTTTTTTTTTTCCTTTTCCAGGCAGAGAGAAAGAGTCCTCAACATCACTACAGACCCAGACACACCATAGACGGGGCTAAAATGAGAGCTTCAGTGAGGATGACCAGATACCTGGAGTCCTGGGGTGCAGCCAAGCCTTTCGCCAACCTTCACCACCGAGACAGCATGACCAATGAGAATGGAAAAATCAACACTGCTGTAAGTCTATGAGAACTATGAACTCTTTTTTTTTTTAAGGCCTAGATTTTACAGTGGATACCTAACATAGTCTTTACCAATAATTGCTTATTGTACAAAAGTAAATAAAAATGTCCTTAAATATTTTTTTAAATGGCCACTGACAATTTTGAAAGCAGAAGTTTGATTTACCTGCCTAACACATAAAACAAACACTTTGTTAAATTACAGTACAAAGCTGGTGAATCGGCCTTAGATGTTAACGTCAAAGGTTGTCTATCTAGCGAAACGCTACAGTATTTTGCCAGCAATCTTTAGTATTAACCATGTTACCAAGTAAGGTGCATTTGCTTTGAAAATATTTGTTTATAATATCTGTATATTGATTAAACAGATTCCCTTATAGAGGTTAATTATATAAGATGTTTTACTATTCTAACTATGTACAATTATATAGTAAAAGGCATAGTTGACCCAAAAATTAAAATTCATCATTCAAACAGTTGATGAGCCCCACTGACATAGTATGAAAAAAATGGGGCCCATCAACTCTTTGGTTACCGACATTCTTCAAAATATCTTCTTTTGTGTTCAGCAGAAGAAAGAAATTCATAAGGGTTTGGAACAACTTGAGGGTGAGTAAATAAGGACAGAATTTTCATTTTGGGTCAACTATCCCTTAAATTATAGTATTTGAATTTTTTTCTCGATTTTTGGTTCAAGAACCAAAAGTTCAGAAACACAATTTTACATTACATAATTAAAATATGTATACTATGCATCTCTGGAATTCTGGGACAATTCTGGTAAGTATCTCTTATTTGCATAAGTATTAATTTAAGAAAAAAAAAAATTGTAACTTTTATAACTTTATAACTTTACTTTTATGTCCCTACTGCTAAAATTACTCTGCACCTACTCCTTCCTTATTAACAGGATGTCCCCATGGGCCAGTACCACTTTCAGAGACGTTCAGAGAGGTGATTTAAATTCTGTATCTTTTTCCAACAATCACATTATTTGACTGTACTAAAAGGCAGTTATGCTACAGTATTTGATCTGCTTTAAAACCTAGTGAGCTGTCATATATGTACACTATATTGCCAAAAGTTTTGGGACGCATGCCTTTACATGCACATGAACTTCAGTGACATTCTGTTCTTAATCTGTAGGGTTTAATATGGAGTTGGCCCACCCTTTGGCGCTATACAATCTTCAACTCTTCTGGGAAGGCTTTCCACAAGAATTAGGATTGTTTATGGGAATTTTTGACCATTCTTCTAGAAGTGCATTTGTGAGATCAAGTACTGATGTTTGACGAGAAGGCCTGGCTCACAGTCTCCGCTCTAATTCATCCCAAAGGTGTTATATTTGGTTTAGGTCCTCCACACCAAATTCGTTCATCAATGTCTTTGTGGACCTTGCTTTGTGCACTGGTGCACAGTTATGTTGGAACAGGAAGGGGCCATCCCCAAACTATTCCCACAAAGTTGGGAACATGAAATTGTCCAAAACGTCTTGATATGCTGAAGCATTAAGAGTTCCTTTCGCTGGAACTAAGGGGCCAAGCCCAACCCCTGAAAAACCACTGCATCTTACGCTTTGCATTGCACTTGGTGATGTAAGGCTTGGATGCAGCTGCTCAAACCAATTCCATGAAGCTCTCTACACACTGTTCTTGAGCTAATCTGAAGGCCATATGAAGTTTGGAGGTCTGTAGCTATTGCCTCTTCAGAAAGTTGGCGACTTCTGCACACTGTGCACCTCAGCATGCGCTGACCCGGCTCTGTGATTTTATGTGGCCTACCACTCTGTGGCTGAGTTGCTGTTGTTCCCAATTGCTTCCATTTTCTTATAATAGCACTAACAGTTGACCGTATAATCTTTAGTAGTGAGGACATTTCATGAATGGACTTATTGCACAGGTGGCAACCTATCACAGCACCATGCTTGAATTCACTGAGCTCCTGAGATAGACCCATTCTTTCACAAATGTTTGTAGAAGCGGTCTGCATGCCTGGGTGTCTGATTTTACACACCTTTGGCCTTGGAAATGATTACAACAGCTGAATTCAATGATTTGGAGGAGTGTCCCAATACATTTTAGCAATATAGCGTATGGCACATTATGATGCCTTAGAAAGAAGGTATCTTAGGATCTACTGGAATAACCTTCACAATGGAACAATGCATATGATACCTTAAAATGCTACCTTCATAGACATGTTTTGACTTTTGTAATAGACATAATATTGAAATATATATACAGTGCAATTAATATGTATAGAATTAATTGAAATGGTAAAGATATTTAAAAATGTTTATGAATGCATGAAAAAGAGTAATTAATAAGTCAGTGTCCTCTTCAGAACAAAATCTCAGAAGAAGCGTTTTGAGGAGGAACTCAATGAGAGGATGATTCGAACTTTTGATGGCATCACTTCTCAAAAGTAAGTCATCTAATTTCTCAGCTTACCCATGATGTTTAATGTTTGTTGGTTGGTTTTATCTATCTATATCTTTTTTTAAATGTTTTTTATTTCCACAGACAATGGCTCAAATCTGAGGACATTCAGAGAATATCCTTGTTTTTCCACAATAAAACATTGGAAAAAGAGGTAAGCATTGATACTTCGCAAGCCAATGTTTACTTGAAGTGTAGTCATGGAATGAGATGAATCAGTCAACTAAATAAAAAAAGAAAGAAGAGTTAGATGCTCTGTGAGAACAGTGTGTCTATTCCCTGCAGTATAGAGCAACGACCCTGCCGGCTTTCAAATATTACATCACCTGTGCCTGCTTGATATTCTTCTGCATCTTCGTCGTGCAGATCCTGGTCCTGCCAAAGTATGTTCATTCTGCACATGTTTTACAGTGGATGACAGCACAAGACTATAGTGAATTGTAGTGAACTGGAGCTGTCAGGGTGAATTTGCTAAATTTGAGTTGGAGATGTCAGAATGAATTTGTGAGCGAGAACACCTGTTCTCACTCTCTCCCGTTTGTGATTTAAGACACCATGTCCTCTGTCTATTTCAGAACTGCAGTATTGGGAATATCATTTGGAATGTCCTTCTTAATTCTGTCTGTGATTCTGCTCATTTGCTTCATTGGGCATTTCTTGGTAAGTCCCAGTGTAGTCTAGTGTTTCTTTTATTAATAATGTCAACATGGTCTTAGCAAGACAATTACATTATGTTAGGTATGAAACTTGTATGTCATGTATTTAAATGTGTTGGTAATATTTGTAATGATGAAGCTGCAATTTAATTTACCACATTTAATTTCATGTTTACTACATATTGTTTATTGTACATATAATTTTAACAATTGCAATTCCAATTCCGAATCTGCTTATTGATTCCAATTCTTATCCATTCCCAGTTTTGATTCCAATATGGTAAAACAAATATATAATAAAATAATAATAATAATATAAAGTAAAACATTTAGATATCAAACATATTTTTTCTGTCTTTTTTCATCCCTTCTGTTGAAATCAGCATCCTAAAGAACAACTTTCTAATATACATTTAAAACATTAAAAAAGATAAGTATACATTCAGTAATACATAGAACAAATAAGCAAATTAGCAATAGCACAAATAAATACAACTGAACAAAGTTCATAAATTAAAATATAAAATAGTAACATTGCAGTGTTTTCTAGTTTTCTTTTTATAAATAAAATATTGATAAATTCTTATTAAAGTTACAAAAGTTATCCAGTCACAATCACTGAGTGATTTTCTTTTTCATTTTTTATTTGATTCACAGTAAATACATAGATGGCAGCAGGTTTGTTAGCCTGCTGTCACTTTAAGACCTAAAGCACAGATCCAATATACTGTTACAAATGTGATTCCTTTCTCAACTGTTTATGTTTACTTAAGACATAACTGAGTGTTTACAAGGATATTGTCAGAATTGTGAGATTTAAAGTCAGAATTGTGAGTTTATATCATGTAATTCTGACTTCTTTTCTCAGCATTGTGAGATATAAAATCGCAAATGTGTGTTATAAAGTCAGAATTGTGTGATATAAATTCAGAACTGCGACTTATAAAGTCCAATTATGGGGAAATTAGACTTTATTTCAGAATTTAGACTTTAAACAGAATTTAGACTTTATTCACACAATTCTGAGAAAAAGCAGAAACAGCCTTCCATAGATTCCTATAATATTTATTTACCGATTCCAGAATTGGAATCGTTTTTCCCAACCCAATACTATAACAAAACTATAATCAAACACTTTACACCACAAGATAGTCAACACCTCAAGATAAGTGTTTCTTTCTTTAATGCATGACACATTATTAATACATTATTTAAAATATAGTTTAAAGTAAGATACAAAAAAAAAAAGTGTCATGAAAGATGTCATGAAAGTGTACTTTCTTTAAGTACACTTAGGTCTCCTTTGATTTAATGCATTTTTCATCACCTGCAAGTACATACATATATGAGCAAATTAAGCAAGTAAGCACACTTCTTTTCCATAATGGTTCTGGCTTTGCCCAGATTTTACTTTGGACAACCTAGCATAGTTTAAATTTAATAGAATTTGGATTGTATTTTCTTTTGACTTACAATCTTTAACATGAAGAGAGAGAGAGAAAAAAAGGGATGCACTTTCTCCTCCCAATCCTAACTTTGCACACTTTTATGATTAAGTGATTAAACACACTATCCAGGATAACAAATCTGCAACACATTTTTCGGTCACAGCCCACCAGTTGAGAATACCTGGTGCAGAACACAAATAGTTGTCATTGCCATATTCCTTATCTTTTGAAGTGCAAGGACATTGCAAAAATTAGACTTTAGTTTGACTCAATTAAAGAACCTAGACACAATAAAGCATGCTTTATATATTAGACAGATAGATAATCCTGCATTAAACATCTGATTGTCTTGGTTTTGCAGTATATAGCAGTAACAAAATCTGAAAGATTTTAGAGCTTCATGGGTTGGTGCTGAGGTCATGTTCATTGTGTGTACATTTTGGAAGGTCTTATGCTTGTTTAATACTATGATAGTTATGTTGACTCAGCTCCTACAGTTTGAGTAGGTTGTTTGTTTTTTTTTCCAAATGCTTCAACTATAGGGAGATTTCCCAAATGTACAAGAAAAAAATAAAAAATAAATGCTGCATGAAATATAGTGAATCAAGTGTTTATTCTCCATGCATCATGACCTTGTGATAACCTTGCGTCAGTTAAGGATTAGTTATACAGATTTCCTAAGGCATACCACAATAATACAGTTCATCCCACCACATAATTTAGCACTGTACTAATGGAATATATGTACTATTTTATATTTAAATAATTGTATATAATAAATGATTCTGAACATGAGTTAAGATACTTTCTTTTGAAATCTATGAATAAAAGATTCTACTTATTCTCTGTATTATTTTCATTTGTATTGACCACACTAGCATTGCAATAAGACGGCCTCCGCATCTTGGCTCTGGATCCTTAGATCCTCCGGAATCATTGCCAACAAGCCCTGGCCACGCATCACCCTCACCATGGCAACCACAGCCCTCATCCTGATCATGGCTGTCTTCAATATGGTATGTCAACCACAATGATACAGGACATTTCATATAAATACTTTTGTGCTAATGGTCATACAAATAAGACACTGAAAAGCTTCCTAATTGGATCATACACATTACATTAGGAGCATTGACCACAGGAGTCTGACATGCGTTATTGCAGAGTTTCTTGGCAGAGATTTGTGTCCATCTGCGCCCTGACTGCAGAGAGCGATTTGGCCTCCAGTTTTGGCCATTCCATCTGAGGCATATGTCACTGTTTGTAAACAAACATCAAAACAAATTTGTCAATGTTCAGTTTTGTAATAAACTGAATGATTTGCCCTATGTAATAGAAAAGATAAACCTTTCAAAAGACTAATTGTATTATTTTAAATATTAATCACTTGATTTAATACATTTTTCATTTATTTTTTATTTACTAAGTAGATGCAAATGAAGTCACACATTACAATACAATTTTGAACATTGTTGTTTTATGTATAAAAAATACAGACCCACTTTATATTAGGTGGCCTTAATTACTATGTACTAACATTTAAATTAATTATTTGATACAATGCACTTATTGTGTACATGTTTTTACATTGTATTTACATTAAAAAAATACCTGCATGTAATTACATCTGTAATTAATTTCTGTAGTTACATTTATAGATACACAGTTGTCACTTCCCTTACACCTAACCCTACCCTTAAACTTACCCATACCACCAAACCTGTCCCTATCTTTACCCGTATCTCACCTCAATCAGCAAAGGTGTGTGCGATACAATATGATCACAATAAGTACATTGTAGTTAATGCCACCTAATATAAAGTGGGTCCAGAATATTATATATTTATAGTTTGTTTGCCATTGGAATTAAAAATAATAATAATTAAGATTTTACAATCTTATGATTTTACAATCCCTATGGTATAATTGAAAATAACAGCAGGTTGCTTTGATGTAGCTTAAGGGCCAGATTTACTAAACAGGGCAAAATAGTGCAAGAGTGCAAATCCACAAAAGCACCAGTGAGAGTGGAAAGTTACACGCAAATTAAAGAACAAAGATGCAGCCAATGTACCAAGAGCAGTGCACATTAGCATCTGGTTTAAGACATGCTTTTATAGGCGGTATAGCAAATACCAGTAAATTGACTAGCGCAAACATTAGTAAAAGGTCCATGCCTTTTCAGCGCAAATTTTTCACTACGTGTCTTTAGTATATCCTGACAGTAGTTTTTAAATGGCAAAAGAGGGTTCGGGCTGGCGCGAGCTGTTAGTAAACCTGGCCCTATATGCAATAACTAGCAATAAAACGGCACATGTTTTTTTTTTTTTTTTTTTGTGCGTGTGTGTGTGTGTGTGTGTGCGCATTTCTTGAAAACAAATAGCCTTCATAATGTTTCAATAATTTCTTGCAGTTCTTTGTAGAAGACAACCTAACTTCCACAGATGTTGTTTATAATACATCAAATGAGACACTTCTTCAGCATCCCATATCTTACCTGGACAAGAACACATTCTACCTTCCTGTAAGTTAATGATATATGTATATATGTGCTGTGTGTCCTTGATAGCATCTTAAATAAAATCAAACATGGACCTTCAAACTGTTTACAAAATATTAAATACATTAAAAATATATATTTTGCTACTTGATCAATTTACTTAAAATGATCTGATAAAAAAAAGTTCTTTACATGATGACCTCATTTAGTTTGTGGATCATGCATGGAGAGTAAATATGGAAACTAAGGGCCCTATCATACACCTGGCAAAATGTGACGCCAGACGCAAGTGTTTTTTTGCTAGTTTCAGCCCGATACAGTTATTATTGCAGCAGCCACACAAATATGCCAAATATTAATAATAAATGGATTACAATATACAAGATTATTACTGTTTACATAAAGATAAAAATGCCTACATGTCATATTGAAAAGTCATTGCATGCATCAGAATTACCTACAGTATTTGCAGTAATGACAAATTGGCTAATTATTTGACCACTTGTAGTAAAAATATTTGTTTATTTTTATAATATGTTGTTCTAAAACAGTTAAAAAATATATGTGTCATATTTAAACTGACTTGTTAGGTTGTGGGTGTCTATATTCCGCCATGCAAATAGTGAATCCGCCTCAACTGGCTTTTAATGGGAGATGAGAATGGTTTATTGCAAGTTACGCCCCGAACACATCCATTACTCATTAAGAGACTAGGTACAACCCTTTTGGACCATGCGCCCGGTGCATCAACCTTTTTTGTCCGATGTTAAACCAGCAAAAGTGGATTTGGACCTAAGTGCACCTGCACAATGTGCTTCAGACCAAGAACTCAGAACTAAAAATAGGGCCCTAAGTGTGTTTATGAGCAAGATGAGAAAAGCAAGACTTTAATTTAGAAAAATAACATTTTTGAGAATGAGTAAATTAGGTAGTATGTTTTTTTTTCTCTCTCTTTTTCTTTTCTTCCTACCAGCACTATACAGTCTTTGACATAAATTTAAATGCGCAAAGTTTGTAGATTTTTTCTTGTTTCTATGGTATACTGAAAATGACAGTGAATGTGACATGGCATGAAGGCCAAGTATGGTAACCAATTTGTCCTCTGCATTTAACCCATCCAAATTAGTGTACACACATTAGGAGAAGTGAGTAGTGAACACACACGCACTCTGCATGGACAAACCATGGACCATGGACAAACACCCGGAGCAGTGGGCAGCCATTTTTGCTGTAGCGCCCAGGGATCGATTGGGGGTTAGGTGCTCAACCCCTCAGTCAAGGGCTCAAGGGCACCTCAGTCATTTCCTGCCGGTATTGAGTATCAAACCTGCAATCAAACAGTGATAAGCATTTCATAAATTTTAATGGCTTGTATTGACAGTAAAATTCAATATATGCCGAAAGTCAATCCTTTGAGTGTTAACCATTCTTCTTTATAACCTCTGTAATTTTCTTCGGCATGCTGGATATAAGCTTCTGGGACTAATCTTGAATAATGTCGATCTATTCTTGCCTTATTAGTGCTTGAAGTTGATCACAATTTGTGAGCTCCTGCTTGTACACTATTTTTTTGAGGATTGACACTTGGTTCTGTATGGGATTAAGTTCAGCGTAGTCGCCTGGCCACAGACTCAAAATTTCAATGTAGTGATCTCCGAGCCACTTCATTATCACTCTTGCCCTGTGACAATGTATGGATCATCACCAAATTACACCTGGATTTATGCTTCACTGTTGTCATGACACAGGACACATGGTAGTGTTCACCTTTTCTTCTATGGTCACGATAAAGACGTTCCCATATGCGCTTTGTGCAGCATCTCGTTCCGCTTTATCAGGGTACAGGGTTACACTCAAGTAACCCGAACGGTTTCCATGAAAGGGTGTACATGGTCTGCAACAATGCTTAGGTCGGTGGTATGTGTCAAAATAGCATCCACATGGATGGCGGGACCCAAGGTTTCCCAACAGAGCATTGCCCAATGCATCACACTGCCTCCGCCGGCTTGCCTTCTTCCCATAGTACATCCTGGTGCCGTGTGTTCCCCAGGTAAGCAACGCACCCAGCCACCCATGTGATATAAAAATGTGATTCATCAGACCAGGCCACCTTTTTCTATTGCTCTGTGGTCCAGTTCTGATGCTCACATGCCCACTGTTGGTGCTTTTGGTTGTGGACAGGGGTCAGCATGGTCACCATGACTGGTCTGCCGCTTTGTAGCCCCATACACAACAATATGCGATGCACTATGTTTTCTGACACATTTTTATCAGAACCAGCAACTTCTTGAGCAATTTGAGCTACAGCAGCTCATCTGTATGATCGGAGCACACGGGCCAGCCGTTGCTCCCCACTTGCATCAATGAGCCTTGGCAGTTTTAGAGATGCTCTGACCCAGTCGTCTAGCGCTCACAAATTGGCCCTTGTGAAACTTGCTCAAATCCTTATGCTTGCCCATTTTTCCTGCGTCTAACACATATAATTTGAGGACAAAATGTTCACTAATATATCCAACCCACTAACAGATGTCGTGATGAAGAGATAATCAGTGTTAAGGCCCATTCCCATCAAGAACGATAACTATAATGATAATTACAAATATAACTATATTAGTATACTATATCCACACCAATCGACGATATCATTCAGTTTTTTTTTCCGTTACAGTAGAATGGATTCTGATTGGCTGACAAGGTTTTTATCATTCATCAGCTGAATAAAATCATTTTAAAAGTGGTTCCAATGATATTGTTTTATCTTCGTTTCATTTAGAACTATATATCTTTATCGTTATCTTTATAGTTATCATTCCTTTATTTACTTCACCTGTCAGGGATCATAATGTTAGCCTGATCGGTTTATAACATGCATACAATTACATTCTTTATGTAACAGCTAGTAGATACTACAAGCTAGTAGAAACTAAAAGGATTCATTTGTGATACCTTGACATGTCCAATTTTATTGCAGATTGACCCTTTTGCAACATGTGGAATTACTGTCAACAAATTAATTTCAGCCAAAGAGTTGTTTGTTAAGCATTTACTCAATGCATAGCTTTCCCCGCTTATGCCATGGAAAACTATTCAGTGTGAAGGTCATTTTGCTTGTTTTTATAGGATTATCATTTCATGATTAATGCAGCTTAAACCATTTTTCAAATAGGGATTTAATTACCTAATTGCACAATGCTGAAATCGTTCTAATATAGAACATTTATCCTGCTGCTTCTGTTTTCTACCTACAGAAGATAGCCAACTGGTTTGGTTTTTATTTAAATATAGTTTGTTTTATATATATATATATATATATATATATATATATATATATATATATATATATATATATATATATATATATATATATATATATATATATATATATATATATATATATATATATATATATATATATATATATATATATATATATATGATTTCTGATTTCTGTGTTTTTCTGCCATTAGTATTTTATCTACAGCTGCATTCTGGGTCTGATCTCCTGCTCAGTGTTTCTGAGGATCAACTATGAGCTGAAGATGCTCATCATGCTAACAGCCGTGGTGCTCTACAACATCATCATACTTCAAACACACGCATCTCTGCTGGACGAGTACAGCAAGTTCCTCTACAAAACAGAAATCCTGGAAAGGTGAGAGCTTGTTAAATTCCAACGCTATCTCACGACCAATTCGTACATATTTTACGAGGTGGCTATTTCACAAATTTGTACGACCTCACTCATCAATTCAGACGTTTTGCCTAAACCCCAGTGATGGGTAGGTTTAGGGGCGGGGTTGAGGTAGGTAATTAAATGCGAATTCATACGAATTTGCCAACTCGTCAAATATGTACGATTTAGTAAAAATCGTATGAATTCGTGCCAGTGAGGTCGTACATAAATTGCGAATTAGCTATCTCGAAAAATATGTACGAATTGCCGTGAGATCGGGTGGTTAAATTCATACATTATGGTCAAAATTATATAGAGACCAAAACAATACACCAATATATGGTTGGGCATGTAAATAGCTGAGTGTTGGGAGTTAACTTGCAGTCAGCTTTTAAGTTCATCCCACAGGTTTTCACTGGGGTTCTGGTCTATGCTTTTTTTTAGGTCAGACAAGTTCTTCCACACCAGACAAGGATCAACAACAGTTTAGGATATTGCTTTGGGCATTGTCACGCTGGAACAGAAAATGTCTCTCCCCAAACTGTTGTCATAAAGTAGAGATGCGCGGTTGGCGGTTGCAGCCACGGACTCCCTGGATAAACCGCGGATCGGGCGTATGACTTGACAAAAAATAATATTTAAATTAAATTCGGGCAGGTGGCAGTTGAACCAATTAAATGAAAAAAAATTATACATTGTTAAATATTGAGCACAAAAAAATCCCACTTTGAAATAGGCATTTAAAAGAGAGAGATTATGGAATGGCAATTGCAGTGCGAGATGTTCAGAAGAACGCAAGAGCTAAACTTCTACAAGCTCAATAACATCCACAGCAAAAAAAAGTTTTGGGGTTGTTATAGACAATTAAAAATGTGAACATGCACGTTGCATTTTCAGCGAATTTCAGTGAATGAATAGAGTTGCCGTTTCTTTAATATCGAGGCTTCATTGTTTGTTTCTTGTATGATTGCTAGGCATGTCTTATTTAGGCTATTTATATATTTTTGTCCCTGTGCGCCGATCGAAGACGGAGTTCACAGCTGATATTTTGGGGATATTCATAGCCAATAGGCTATACTATTAGGGACTTTCAAATATCTTTGTTGCATTGGATTAGTATCCTTTCTAGAACAGGCAAGAGCTTTCTATCCTCAGCAGCGCTTTGCATCGCTCATAGACTGATCAGCAACAATCAGTGGATTGCGGGTGGATGCGCCTTTGAAAATTGGTCAAAAAACATTGGTGCTGATGGATGGGGGACGGATGATGAGTTTTCTGATGCGGTTGTGGATGAAGTAATAGCCCATCCGCGCATCTCTACCACAAAGTGCAAAGCCCACAGTTATCCAGATGTCATTGTATGTTCATTATGATTTGTTGTCACTGAATTTTACTGGGGCCCATTAAGTAGAAGGGAGTGTCCACATACAGTACTTTTGGCCATGTAATGTAGTATGTATGTTGCATACCATAGTAATTGTATCACCTTTAACATTAAATTGCTCACATTGTTTCAAACGTTGAGGGATGGCTTGTCCCCCTCTGTATAAATCATGTTCCAGTGGGGAACAATTGTTGAACCAACTTCTTTTCACTGGTTAAGCCAACTTTTTTGCATTTAATTGTCCATTTAACTCAAACATAATCATTAGCCTAAATTTTTGTGAGTATTACAGTGCAGTGATACAAACAAATTCACTTTCATGATTAAAGGGCCATTGCACTTCACTGTAATGGGGTAATCATGTATATGCCTCAAACCATCAGAATTTTTAGTGTAAAGCAATTCATACAATTATCTAAAAACTCTTGATGTTCAGGTCCATTATCCCAGAACTAGCCCAACAAAAACGGATTTGTTTCACGCACAACAGTTTCCTTAGGATTACAGATTTTGTTCTAGAAATCAGAAAAAATAAATCACTGTGAACCAGCACAGACACTTCCTGTTAATTGACAGCTGGGTGGACATGATTACATGATTTGTTACAAAATCACAAGTGATGCTGACAAGCCTTATATCTCTCTGTCTCTTTTTCTCTCGTCAAAACAAGGCCAGGAGTTCTGAAAGATTTGAAGACAATGGGCTCTGTGTCTCTCTTTATATTCTTTGTCACCCTGCTTGTTCTAGCTAGACAGGTGAGTGTTCTTTTTACAGACAAATCATTCATGGATTACAACAGCTGTTGAAATAGTGTTTCTCTATGAATTAACTTTAAATTAAAATGTTGCCTTATAAAAAATTAAATACATTTAAACACTATAATATTTAACTGTGTCCCAGATCACGAATCAGGAGAATGTAATATTTTATGAAATGAAAAATGTTGACTCTAAATTCACATTGTTTGGGCCATATGCTGAACATTATGCAGCAAGTTAACAGCCAACTGTTAACTTACATATTTACCTGCATTACTTGACAGAAGAATGTTCATTCTGGGTATTATCAATAATAACTTTTAAAATACATTTTTTTCATAATTTTGCTATGTTCTTAATAACATGTATTGCCTGTAGTGGCTAAAATCCTTATGGCAAAAAGCAGATATCTTTGCTCAATTTGTCTACCTTCCTCAACTTTATATAGCATTTTATTCCTTGTTTATACTTTTTTATATTCCCAACTTGCATTGGGATGTGTGGATTCTGTGTGGATTTGAGGAAACATACATGCTAAATTGGAAAGTAGAATGTAAATGGAAGTCAAAGAAATTCATAACTGCTGCAAGTGTATTTTTAAATAATAATATGTCATTGCATTTTATCAACATAAGGAATATCACATTAAATGTATAGCAGCTTTTGTTTTGAAAGTACTTAACTCCCTCAAATTGGGCATTTTATGCCACTTTATTTCCAATTTCATTTTCTGTAAGAAAGGAAGTCAGTTATTCAATTTAGTGGCCCAATCCTGTTAAGTGCATTTAAAAATATAGCACATGTACATATACAATGTGCAAATTTATTTTTAACGATGATTAACTAGCAATATAAGGTTGTTTCATGATTCCTTGCTACTTCTAGAGACAGATGATATTAAGTAGGAGGGATATTGTCATTCTAGTAAATATTTTATTTGATGCTATTTAATATGTTTTATTAAATGTATCACATGCACTTTGCTAAAAAAAAATTTTTTTTGATTGAATTATGTCAGATTTTAGGAGCACAATTTAAAGAAAAGAGTTATGAAGTAAGCCACAGAACTCTGACATTGATTCCATGGGTGTTCCAGTATGTAGTTCATTAGTATTGCAACGTGCAACTGTAATATACAGCAAAACCATAGTCAGAACGTATTACAGTTATATATTTTTAATGGTAGCATCCAAATGTCAAAACGCTCACTAATCTTCCTTTACCAGTCACAGTCACTACTGTATATACAGTATAATATGAAAGTGACTTGACTGTGCTTTAAAATAATTCCGTGGACATTGTGGCCATTCACATCCTGTACATGAGTAACATCCAAAACCGACCAGATTTAGCCATTTTAACAATATCAGTAGCGGTGTGATAGTAGAAACAGAAGATGGGCAGATTGATATTCAGGGCCACTCTCCTTGGGGTGTTTGTCAAACCTCTCTCATCCATGTAATTTCAGACAGGCGTGTTGATTTAATTCACTTATTTATTAGTCTGTTTATTTCCTTCATGTGGCTTATGTTACAAAGCGACCACAGATCCCACTCGGTTTATTAAAGGAACAAAAGTGCCGTTTTCTATACTTGCAATCAATTTTAAGTACCCTTGGGTTTGAATTGCGATGCTCTCAAACCAGACAAATAAATGTAACAATAATTAATGTGTAGTTTTATTTATGATTTTATAATCAGTGTTCACTGTATGATGTGTTCACTATGAAGACAGAACATGTTGCAGGAAAACATTTTTATTTATCATTTATATCTGCATTAACTGACTTAAATAACACACGAGCAATGATACATTTGTCCTATTTAAACACACTGTGTAAACAGTCACAGTGCAGGTTGAAAAATATGCAAATCCATGCCTAATGTGAATTATGTTAGATAAACAAATGTTTTTGCAGGATTGGTTAGAGGATTGACACATGGGAAGAGAGAAAAAGGGTTTAAAAAGTGGTATAATTTCTAACATACAAAATATATTATTATTATTATTATTACTATTATTATTATTATTATATGTAATCCTCCAAAAAATAAAAGCAATTAGGTGCAAACATATAATTCAAGGTAAAAAATAATTGCAAAAACATATTTATTCTTCTTGTTCACAACATATATAGCAGTGCCCAAAAAGTGATGTCCGGGGGGATATTTGCACAATATTTGGTTTTAATGATACTTCAGGTTCTATTAATTAAACAATCAAAATATTAGGATTATGTTATATTGGGAAGAAGAATACACTAAACTTGGTTAAGGTATTAAAATGACAGCATTATATGGCAAGCAAGGTAAGCTCCATCATATAATTATTAAATATAGGTTTTATTGTATTTTGCAAAAAAAAAAAAAAAAAGGCATATAAAAACAAAAAAGCTCAAAGAAAATACTGACTGCAATGTAATCAATTTGTAATATTTTATTGGTTCTCCCTTGTTTTTGAGTCACTCTCCTGTGCATTAGCTCCACTAACTTTTTCAATCCTCCTTACGTTCTTCCCAAAATTGAGCTTTATTGGAGGATCTGCATGACTCACAATTCAGGTTTATAATTTCCCAAAGGTTTTCAGTGGCTTTAAGGTCAGGGAACTGAGAGGCCACTTGAAGACTTAAAAATGCTGAGCATGAACACTTTCATTGCGGTGTCTTTTTGGATCATCATGTTGGAAGATACACATTTGCTCTCCAAACAGATCCTTCTTACATTGTATTCAGCTCGATTCCCAGTCATTGGTTCTTTTCAGTGCCTGCAACTTTGTAGATCTTTCCAACACCTGCCGCAAACATGTATATCCCCAATACCATTATGATTTCCCCTGCCATGTTTAATGGTGCTACGCATGCATTTGTTATTAAAACACTCAATTTTTACTGGTCAGACTGCAGAATGCGGTCCTATTACTACACTACAGTCCTTATTTTCTTTGGCAAATGCAAAGTGTATTTTGCAGTAGATAAAACTAATAAATGGTTTCTTTACTGGTAAACAGAAAAGTTGGAAAGCCAAACCGACTAGGAACTAGGGCTGATAAAAGCCGACTGTGTTGTCATCTCGCGTCGCCTGCGTCGGGGTGAAAAACAGCACCTGAACACACCAAAAGGACTACAGCTGACTGTCAACTAGCACGTGTGTTCTGTGCCTGCTTGAAAAGGAGATAACTGTCTATTTAAGCAGATATATTAGTCTATATTCGTCATTCAAAAAGGGAAAGCAAAACTAACAAAGCAGCTTGCTTACAGTTTTTAATATCAGTCACGCTGATCACATTCTTTATTCCACTCCGCTCGTTATTATGAAAATATTCACGCAGTGTTGCTCAGGAAAGATGACACTATTTTGCAACATCCTTCTGTCTGTTCAGTTTTGACTTTCATCACTTTTGCTCTTATTTTCTTGCATTATCCAGCGTTACATTCATTGTAAGCATAACAGCCAATCAGAGTTCTCTCTCACTGACGGCCCGACTGCGATTCTACATGTTAAAAAAACAACAAACAAAAACAACAACGCCGTCATGCAGTCAATGGTGCGGAACACACAGGGGGAAAAAAACTATGTTGGCTTGTTGTGTCCCTGGCTTTGGAATCTAGGATGAAAGGGTCTCATCCAGGTCTTTAGAAGCCGTTTTGAGGGGGTCCCAGATGTGATTTTCATCCTCCTTCTAAAATGCTCACTAGTCGTCCTTGACCAGCCACAGTCACTTTGCTTTTAAATAATTCTGTGGACATCGTGACCATTTACATCCAAAACTGACTAGATTTAGCCGTTTTAACAATACACTCCTAGGTTCCAGAGGACAGCTGGAATAGCCATTTTCTCTAAAACCCACAAAATAACATCTAATATAGCTACTTCCCACATAGTGATTTATTGAATTATAGGCTGGAAATAAGGAGTGCAAGATTGGCATGACCACTTGGCCAAAAATGACGTCTGCACAATGCAGTATATTTTGCTGAGTCATTTGAAATTGAAACCTTGCTGCCGGTCACAGAGAGAGGTCAGAAAGTATACTATATTGATGAGAATGCAATGGATAGAGTAATCTGATTAAAACCATGGTCACTAGGCGGCATTTTCGCAATATTTAGATTTTTTTTTACCACCATGCACTGTGAATGACATGGAAACTTTCTGTTCAAATAATCTAGAACAAAAGACACTGAATTGCGGTTTCCACACTTCCATCACACCCCTTTTTAACTGGGATAATAAAAAGAGGGTTACTTCAGTACCATATCAGCATTTTTAGAAGATTTCTTAAGGATAATGTGACACTGACACTGAAGACTGTAGTAATGGCTGCCGAAAATGGAGCTTTGCCATCAGAGAAAAATAACATTTTGAGATATACTGCAATAGAAAACAGGTCCTTTAAAATATTAAAGGGATAGTTCACCAAAAATGAAAATTCTTTAGTCATCATTTACTCACCCACAGGTTGATCCAAACCTGTATGAGTTTTTTCTTCTTCTTGTGATAACAAAACAAGATATTGTAAAGAATGCTGGTAACCAACAGTTGACGGTAGCCATAGTATGGAAAAAATAAATGGCTACCATCAAATGCTTTGAGTGAACTATCCCTTTAATAATATTTTCAATATTACTGTTATTGACTATTTTTGATCAAACAAACCCAGCCTTGGTGAATATAAGAGAAAAAAAGCCAAGCTTTTGATTAAAAAAAATGCACAATTGATGAGGTTGATGGGGTCAGCTTATGTTTCAAAAGCATCATTGTGTATATGTATGTGTTGTGTGTTGAGAATAAGATTTTCTTTTAAAAATAAAGATGCTCTGTGTGGTTTGTAACTGAAATAGCGCTGTGACCTCCAGTCTCTTTACCTCTGTGTCCTCTTGTAACAGAATGAATATTACTGTAGGTTGGATTTCCTGTGGAAGAACAAATTCAAGAAGGAATGTGAGGAGATAGAGACCATGGAGAATCTCAATCGCGTTCTGCTGGAGAATGTTCAGCCAGCCCATGTAGCAGAGCACTTCCTGGCCAGGAACTGGAAGAACGAGGTGAGAATGTAGATGGAAAGAACAACTTAAGATCTAAGATGTATTGCAATTTTAGAAGGTATGCATCCAAATTCATAACATGTTGAAAATAGATTCTGTACTTCAAAGGTAGCACAAAGGAGCACTGCAAAGTTGTAATAATACCTTTATACTGTCTAACATCATGCTTAAAAGTACATACTTGGTCAACGCAAACAAACTTGTGATACGATTAAAAACATATACGAATATAACTTGAATTTAGATGCTTGGGACTGATTGACAGCTGTTTTCTTCTGAAAGGAAAGGAAAATCGGTTGAGATTACACTTTTAAATAATGTTCTCTTTTGTTCAGCTTAAAAGTCTTCAGATATTTTATACCTGAGCTTCCTTTTCCTCTGTGAATGACAGGATCTGTATCACCAATCATATGACCTGGTGTGTGTGATGTTTGCTTCTATCCCGGACTTCAAAGAGTTCTACACAGAATCAGACGTAAACAAGGAGGGTCTTGAGTGCCTCAGACTACTCAACGAGATCATTGCAGACTTTGATGAGGTAACGTATCGCTTTCGCTTCTTCATGTATTTTGTAGAAAAAGTGTTTCTCTTGAACTTTTTCCCATTGAAGTGTACTTTGAACTCACTATAGTTTGCAGATTCTGCTTGTTTGCTATGGAATTGCATTTTTCCATAAAATTCATCGTATTATGTAAAAAAAAAAAAAAAAAAATTATATATATATATATGGACAATGTATATATGACCATGATGCAGTTTTTTTGCAAAGCAGTTTTGATGGTTTGTTTGATGTTAACTCTGCTATGGTTATGTTGTGTTTTCATGTGTAGTTGCTCTCTAAGCCAAAGTTCAGTGGAGTGGAGAAGATAAAGACCATTGGAAGCACATATATGGCAGCCACTGGGCTTAATGCCAGCCCAGGGCCAGAATATACACAGGTATCAGGAATGTATTGAATCAATCAATCACTTAATCAATCAGTATTCAGTCAAATTATACAAATATTTAATGGGAATCAGACCTGATTTTTTTTATTTTTATTATTCATCTAATATAATTTTCTTTTAATTCTTGTAAAATGCATGTGAAGGAAGTCATTCATTGTTTGGTAACTCTTTATTTCTATATTTCAAAATATATCAAATTTTTATATCGAAATAAAGTGTAACCCATTGTTTTTGCCGTTCTCATTTGAAGGAGCATGACCGGCAGTACATGCACATCGGTACCATGGTGGAGTTTGCCTTTGCACTGGTGGGGAAGCTTGATGTCATCAATAAACATTCCTTCAATGACTTCAAACTCAGAGTGGGTGAGTGAAAACAAAAGATTATGAATATTGGGGTCTGAGCATCGATGGTTTACAGTATGTAGGACACAGTGATGCAATGGCCATGTCTTTTTTTTGTTGTTGTTTTTTTGTCTTTAAGTGTGTCATATATTATGCAATGTATTACATAAGCCTTAAGCCTAGTCCCAGACTAAAATGCATTATTGAGCAGTTTTAACTAAAAACAACAACAAAAATTTGCCATTGTTTTGTTTCAAGATGTACACCAGTAATGTGTTAATCTAAGCCTTATACAAACTACTTAAATGTCCCAATGCATTGAGTTTTAAACAAATGTTTTCAATATCATTAGTATTTATATATATAAAACTCTATTAAACTGTGAATTTCTACACATATTTTAGTGTATGTCTATTGAACCATTTTCAGAAATTTAAATCTGAGACATAAAATAACTTATTTTCTTTTGGTGGACAACACAGGTATTACAGCCTTCATCTATCACTCCCACTGATATAAATGGCTTTTAGAAAGTGCTATTGCAAATATATCAGCCTATATCTACAATAAGACAAATGAAAAGTCTTTTGATAACTTTTCGTTAGGGGCATCATTAGATGGTGGATACTCAATTTTGTGTAAATCAGATAAACAGCCTAGGACAAGTTCAGGCATTTTAAAGGCATAAAAATAATGATTATGATGACATTGATCCAAAACACATCTAAATCAACAAAATGGATTCAGCAAAGAAAGATTAACGGCCCAGCCTGAGCCCAGACCTAAATCCTATAGAACATTCATGAAAATTAATAAATTGAACAGATCTGGAATTTTTTTTTTTCATTTCCAATTTAAGATGTGCCAAGACTCCTATCCAAACAGACTGAATATTATTTCATGGATGTGCACACTTAGTCTACATACAACCCTAATTCCTGAAATGTTGATACATTTCATAAAATGTAATAACAAAGAGAATCTGTTGTTTGTTTCTCTTTATTTAACTGAAACAAAGAAAAAAAAATGTTTTGTCACCGGCAATTGATGATTTCGATTTGCCTCAACACACTCCAAAAAAGTTGGGACAGAGGAAAAATAAAAGTGAAAAGATTATAGAATATCCAAGTTAAACTGTTTTGAAACGATCCACAATTATCAGGTGAATTGGTAATAGGGGAGGGTATCGTGTTTGTGTATAAAAGGAGCATCCACCAAAGACTCTGCTTTGCAAGCAAAGATAGGTCATGGCTCGTCACTTTGTGCCAAGTTTCACGAGAATTGTCGAACACTTCAAAAATCACATTTCTCAATGCAAGATTGCAAAGTATTTAGGTCTTTCACCATCCATAATATTCAGGGAAGCTTGAGAAATCTCAGTCCAAGTTGGGCAAGACTAGCCTGACGTGGTCATACTCAATTCTAGTCAGAATATGAGTCTGGTACCGCTCCATTGGGCTTTGATTATGGGGCGTGTTTCAACCGAACCAGGAAAGACCTCAATTGGATAGACCTACAACCAATCAGAGCAACGGAGCGACGCGTTAGTTGTCAAACATCAACAGAACTCAACTGCACTGTGTTGCCCGTGTTTTTCCCGCGGGTTGTTCTCCATGTCCGCAGGTTAAAGCGACCCCATATATGTGATATATAGACCCATGAATGAGAATTGTAGCAGGCAACCTTGCCAAAATAACATACCCTATATATTATGAAGGTGAATGCATATACGTCTAAAGCCCGCCCTGAGAATTTCATTGGTCCGAACAGTTTCTGTTCGGGCATAATTACTCCTCTATGGATCGAGTCCAGACCGAATTGCCCAAGCAAAAATGTAGTGGCCGGGGCTAAATTCGGCTGGCATCCAGGCTAGGGCAAGACATGAAACCTCTGTTGAAAGTGCGTGACCTTTGAGTATTCAGATGTCACCGCATGTGAAGCCATCATGCTGCCATGTTAAACACAGCCACATGGGCTAGGGAGTTCTTTGGAAAACCGTTGTCACTTAACTACATCAGGGAATGCCACTTGAATCTCTGTTACGCAAGGGAAAAGCTATATATCTGTTCAATGCAGAGATGCTGCCAAGTTCTCTGGGCCCAACTTCATCTCAGATGGTCTAAAATACAGTGGAAATGTGCGCTGCTGTCAGATGAGTTCACGTTTCAGCTTGTTTTTTGGAGAAAGAGATAATAAAAACGCATTGATTTCTCCCAGAGACGAAAGGGACCAACAAGACTTTTATCAGTGACAGGTACAAAAGAAAACATCTGTCATGGTATGAGGGTTTCTTAGACACTCTAGTCTACACCATAGAGTGGATGTGCTTGACTGGTCTGCCTGCAGTCTAGATCTGTCTTCTACTGAAAATGTATGGCCCATCATGAAAAGGAAAATCAGACAATGATGACCATGGACTGTTCAGCAGCTGTCTATTATCATATGAGAATTGACAAAAATTCCACATGAAAAAAACTGCAACAATTCCCAAACATTTAAAAGTGTAACTAAATGTAATGTGACAGAGCGCTCTGTCCCAACTTATTTGGCGTGCGTTGCAGCCTTTAAAATCAGAATTTGCTTATAAAATGTTACATTTTACAAAATGTCCCAACTTTTCTGGAATTGTAGAATATTAAGCATAATGAAGACCAGTTAGTCATGCTAGACCAAGACATGAATAAGTACTATATATATTTAAATCATATTGTTTTAGCATGTTATCGAATATCTTGGAGTACTAGATCTTCTACACTGCTGCTGTTGTATACACTTGTAGTATATACTTGCTACTGCCAATAGATACACAAACATGCTAAGCATGTAAGTTGTGCTGCTGCTGCATAAATAGACATACATAAATCCCATAGCAGATCTAGGCAGGTGGATCTGAGGGAGATGGAGGGTTTCAGAGGAACTCGGATAGCATGCTGCAGGAATGGTTTACAGCAAACAAAATCCAGCCTGTTTAAATGTTGTTCAAGCAATCTCATTGGCTGCAGGATCAGCAGAGGCCAATCAGCTTGTGCCCTTTAGAGTTTCATGACTGTACTAGATGTCATTTGGAGTAATCTTTATATTACCATCCATCTGTAGGTATTAACCATGGACCTGTGATAGCTGGGGTGATTGGAGCTCAGAAACCACAGTATGACATCTGGGGCAACACAGTGAATGTCGCAAGCAGAATGGACAGCACAGGAGTGCTGGGGAAAATACAAGTAAGAAAATATTTTCTTTTATATCCACCTATTTGTAAAAATGTATAAAAGAAAAAGAAAGATCCATATATATTACTTCTTTTTGATTTAACTTTTTAAAACTTCCTCACGTCCTTTAAATAGATTTTTGATTAGAGGTAAATTAAGTCTCCATGTAAAAGCATTGGGATTCTAGACAGCAAAATTGCTCATGCTTTGAACAATGTGCAGTGCAATGACTCATGAATTCATTTCATTCCATTGTGTGTGTGTGTGTGTGTGTGTGTTTATGTGTGTGTTTGCAGGTTACAGAAGAGACAAGTCGCATATTGCAGACGTTAGGCTACATGTGCACATGCAGAGGAATTATAAATGTGAAAGGGAAAGGAGAGCTCAAAACATACTTTGTCCACACTGAGATGAGCCGGTCTTTATCCCAGGGGAATGTAATGCCTTGAATTATAACAACACACTCGCAATGAACTGCAAACATCTACAAACAGGAATAAAAGAGACATCTGTAAATAATTGTGCCTAGTCTTTAGATGCACGAAATATTGGATGTATTGAAAGTGATACCATTTCTACGAATCGTATCTCATAGGCAGGGTTTGTGCACAGGGTACTGTAAATATGGTAGCAATTATTTTGTAAGAAAATCAAATATAACAAAAAGTGTTTTGATGTTTTAACACCATTCTTTTTCTTTTGTAAAAACATCATTAAACTTTATATGTACTTGTCTTTCTGAGGACATCTTTATTTTTATGATTGGCATTAAGGGTTTTTTGATATATTGTAATGCATATTACAGGTTACAGGAATAAGCTAGTACATTTCTGTGTTGTGTCACTGCCATGCTGTGCATGATATGTGTGACATATTTACACGATTGGCGTATAGATGTAGCTTTGGACAGTAGCGCCATAATCCTATGAGAGTTGTGAATGTAATATAGTATTCTCTGTTTGTTTATTCTCTGTGTCATGTTTTCATTAATAATGAAAGTATTTGCAACCTCACCTCCTTTGTGAATTGGTGCTGGACCACTGCCGTCAAGTCCTGAAAGGTGTTTTTACATTTTCTCTATTACATTATATTCCCAAGTGGATCAAATATCAGCTAAAACAGCACTTCAAGTAGTTTGTTCGAACTTTATATTCGCTCCTTTAATGTATTAAATTGTTCAGTTGTAGCTGGATAAATGTGTCTTTGGCTCTAAACTGAGCACAACAACTTTTTCAGTTTAGAAGTTAGGACAGAAAATGGATGGATCTTAATGATGTAAGTAGGGTCACAGGGATCTCAGATCATAAGCAGGGAAACACCCTGGACCGATGGAGGAATTGTGGGGGAAACTGGAGCACCCATGCCAACACAGAAAGGCCTCCTGGGTCTGCTGGGACTCAAACCAAGGACCTCTTTGTGTCAACATCTTGTGACTCATCTCACAGCAATGATCTTATGAAATTAAATTTCAATGACAAGATAAAATAACAGCTGTACAAGACCGTTTATTTCAAGATTTTTTTTTTAATAAAATCAAAGTTTTAAAGCGTCTTTAATGATACAAAATAGCATACAATGAAAATGTCTTACATGTATTCCATTTTTTCTTTTCTTTTTTTCTACAAAGCTTTAGTAACTTGAACCAAGCAGCTGTGATCACAGTGACGTCTCTGAAGCACTTCCTGTCTCTGACATTTAAAAGGGTTTAGAGAACTAAGCATTATTTTTAGAGATGGACAAAATTTTATTCTTTATAGTTATGCATTCAAGAGATGTAGATTTATATCAGGTGATTTAATTTGTCCCACTTTTGTTGAATTTTTATATAAATATTTTTTTACTTTGGCCATCAGGGGTATCCAGAAAGCAGGTTATGTGACACCTGGGTATGTTTAAGGGTAAGTAAGCAACATTAAAGTTACCTCCGGAGCAGGTTATGTTCCAGGGTTAGTTTGCTTAAGAAGTATTCAGATGCATGTTATATAATTAATATTTATAGCAATATAACCAAATGTGTTATATAGTTACAGTTATATAATATACAATATTGTGTATAAATTCTAAAGCACTATTATAACAAGGTCATGTTTAAATGTTAATTAAATTCAAATATATGTATTGTTTATTTTATTGTCATTTCACACAGATATCTGAATTAAAAAATTAGCATCAAACAATGTTATCCTTATTCTCAGTGAATAAAGATTACTTATTAAACCAAAAGGTAAAAAAAAAAAAGATTGCACAACCACCAAATAGGTGGTGATGTGCACTAAGTAGGTTATGTAAATCGCCATTAAACAAGAGAATAAGGAGGAAGTAGAAAGGCACGCTTTTTCTTAGCGTCTGTTTCCATGGTGAATAATCGATTCCTTGCTTTGTTCAGAATGTCTTGTGTGTTACACAACATACTCTGAGTTAGCTGAACTTACTCACAGCCGCGTTTTTGGAACCAGCATACTTCAAGCAAGCAAGGTTTGGGTTAATCAACCGGGAGTGCAGAGTACGTAACGTAAGTTATCCTTGCTTTCTGAAATACCCGCCAGGGCACATAGTAAACGATGATTATTTGACGTCACACAGAAGGGCCACTCCTCTCAGGATCCAGTAATCTGGAGGGTGACTGGTTTTCAGGTCAACAGCTGCGATATAGTTCAGGTCTGTTCGAACAGGTTTCTTATATATTGGACTTGAGTACAAGCGAACATCTTTGACACCTGAGGAAAGATAACAAATAGATTCATACACAAAATTAATGCAATGTTTTGCATGTTTTTATTACTTACACATCTATGGAAAGCTTGTTTTCACCACAGAATAAATCATAGGGGACTATTTTGGGAACAAAATTCAAGGTCTAATTCTAGTTGGGAAATAATCATTTTGGACTATTTGCAAATAATATTTGCATTAATTTGCTTCAAATATATTGTTAATCTCAAGATTCTTCCCGTAAGTGAATGAATACAGATCCACTGATAACATCAGAATTCCTTAGTGTTCTGGTGGTAAATTTTTTGTGAACCATGTCGAAGGTTACAGGTTCTAATCTGCCCTCATGTAAAAAAATTCTTCATTAAAATCAAAGATGTCTATGTTGGTGTGCATTTTGTTTTGTGATTTCACTGGAAAGAATAAAGTCCCCACAGTGGCATTAAGCTGTAGATTGACATGCTTGTCTGTGTGAAGACTGTGCACGAGCCAAAAGAGAACACAAACCCCACTTATTTTGATTTGATTGGCCATCTCAATCATTTTTGTCATTGACGAGCGCCATTAGACCTGAGGCAGACCAGACTAAAAATTTTACTTTTTAACCTTTTTGTCATCCTAACATACAGAGCGCTGCGTAATGGAGTGCAGGAGAGCAGTGCAAGAATTTCAAATATTGAGGGGGATAATGATGCCATTTCTAATTATTGGGGGGGACTTGTGCCCAGAATCATAGGCAAATCGGTGCTCGTGCATGTGTGACAATCACGCAGAGTGAATGATCAAAAACGCGATCAGAGAGAATCGCAGATGTAGGCGTTTGAATCGCGTTGACATATATTTGGATCACAAGCTTTCCGCAGTGATCTTGTGTTGTTTCCTAGGTTGAAGACGGGACAGAGTTGTCAGCGATTCTTCCTCTCTTAATAGTCATGCAGAGTGACACCCCCTGTTGCCGATCCATCGTGCAGTGTGAACACAGCAGCAACTGAATGCTGGCCCAGATAGTCATGCAGTGTGAAAAGAACAGTGATCTGACGAGTTTGAAAATCATGTAGTCTGAACTCGGCATAAGGGAAATATTTAATGTGTATACTGTCGGTGTGCCTCCAGGAACAGGGTTGGGAAACACCACTCTAGAATACACTAGCATTCAGCCAAATATAGATATGACTTGACATGAAGACCAAGTTGTACTCTGCATTAAACCCGTCCAAGTTAATGCACACACAATAGGAGCAGTGAGTAGTGAACACACACACCCGGAGCAGTGGGCAGCCATTCACTTGCTCAACTGCCCCTTATAGAATTAGATCATAGTACATTGAAATAAGTATTCCAAAGATAACCAGGTGGTCTACTTTTTCCGTTTAGAATCCAAAGTGCAGATCTTTGCACACTCTAATGGCTAATAGGCTATTGTCCACAACCCATATTGCACAATGGACTAGCAGGAATCGATTAGATATACAAAAAAACAAAACATGTGGCGGATGCTTGAGTCCGACGGTTAAGTAGAAAGGTTTAGATAAAGGGGTTTGAGTGATTCATAATCAGTATCTAACCTGACAAAAGATATTTATTCAATGTTATGCACATTATATTTAATCTGAAGCAACATTGTGAACTTTTGTAATATGTTAGGTCATTAACTGCTAAATGCATCATTATGCAAATTACAAACACATGAGGAGAGTTCTCGGCATGAGAGACCCACGACTGGCAGATCAACGTGCTACTACATTTATCTCCGAAACAGTAGGAAATTTTGTTAAATTGAATGTGGAAGATTTTATCTGAGACAAGATTATTGTCCGGACAGCTTAAACAGTGACAGAATGCACGTAAATAATCTGTTAAAGACGAAATTATGACAAAGTAGTTTGTCCCAAATATTGCCTACTATTTTGCTACACACTTAAAATAAGTACATACTTTTAAGTCATAGTATACAGTTGTGGTCAGAACTATTGGCACCCCTGGTAAATATGATCAAAGATGGCTGTAAAAATAAATCAGCATCGTTTATCCTTTTTATCTTTTATAAAAAATAAAAATAAAAATAAAAAATCTGAAGGTGGGGGGTAAAGCACATTATGAAATAAATACTTTTCTCCAAAACATGTTGGGCAAAATTATTGGCACCCTTTTATTAAATACTTTTTGCAACCTCCTTTTGCCAAGATAACAGCTCTGAATCTTCTTATGCTGCCTGATGAGTTTGGAGAACACCTGACAAGAGATCAGAGACCATTCCTTCATACAGAATCTTTTGAGATCCTTCAGATTCCCAGCTCCATGTTGGTGCTTCTTCTCTTCAGTTCACCCCACTCATTTTCTATAGGGTTCAGGTCAGGGAACTGGGATGGTCATGACAGAAGTTTAATTTTTTGCTCAGTGACACATTTGTGTGTTGATTTTGATGTTTGTTTTGGATCGTTGTCCTGATGGAAGATCCAACCACGGCCCATTATAAGATTTCTAGCAGACGCCGCCCGGTTTCGATTTTTTTATTTGTTGGTATTTTGCAAGAATCCATGAGACCATGTATCTGAACAAGATATCCAAGACCTCCAGCAAAAAATAGACCCACAACATTAACTGTGGAAATAGGGTACTTTTTATCCCTGTTTGCACCAAACCCATTAGGTAGTTATTCTGCCAAAAAGCTCTTTTTATAGTTTAATCTGACCACAGAAGCAGGTCCCTGACAACTGAATATTCTGGAGTTTGTTTCTGGATGAGCAAGAAGGATTTTTCTTGAATCCCTCCTAAACAACATGTGGTGATGTAGGGGTTGTTTATTATTATTATTAGTTTTTTTTTTTCTGACCCCAACTTATCTCATTTATTCTCCATTTGTGATCTTTGGAGAGTCTTTGGCAATTCAAACATTCCTCCTCGCCGTGCATTAAGACAGTATAGACTAGGGCTGTAATCTACCAAAGAAAATATCTTTCTGACAGTCTGACAGTGTTGCATTATGATTTCCGAAAATATAATACTATGTTGTCAACTAGTGATATCATCACAATAACTTTTGAGGAATATGCAACATCATTTAGACAATTGTTTTTGTCATATGTATTGTAATAACTGACAGACACTTCAGCCGCTCTGTGCAGCTCGAACATAGGAGCTCAGGTCAGCTTTGTGGCTGAGAAATGAATAGACTATTAACTTAAAGCTTTTACTCTTAAACACAAAAGGCACTTCCACTTTAATAAAAAATAATATTTATTAAACAAGCCAGATCAAGAGCAGAAACAAAATAAAGTGCATAGCTGAAAAATAAAGCATAGGCTCAAAACTAATTCAGTGGGCCCAGCGCATCTCCAGTGGGTTGGGCTACTCCAAAAGAAATGAAAACAAGGGATTTTGAATTTTGGTCGAGCCAGAACGTATCGACTAATAATCGACTAATCAACTGGGAGATTACAGCCCTAATATAGACACACATCTTCTTCCAGGCAGATTAGTAACATCTTTAGTTGATTGGAACTTCTTAATTATTGCCATGGTGGTGGAAATGGGGATTTTCAATGCTTTAGCTATTTTCCTACAGCCACTTTCTATTTTGTGAAGCTCAACAATCCCAGGGGTATACCAGGGGTGCCAATAATTCTGACCACAACTGTAAGTAAGTGAATTGGAGCGTATGCTTGGGTCCACAAAAGATAGGGTGCCACACAACATGGCACTTTTTTTCTCAGTTTTCATCCCTCCCTTGTCATTTATTTCTGTTGGAAATTCAGAAGTCTGTTCCATCTGTTTTAAAAGGCATTTTGTTGTTCTACTGCTTTATTTTACAGTTTTCTGCCCATTAAAATGTTTGCTGTTTGTTTTTTAAAGTGCTTAAGTATTCTTAAAGCATTATTAAAGTGAAACAAATTATTAAATTATTTATATATAATATAATATATAAACTCACCATTGTTCTCTGCATACATCCTGACCACAGGCATCATCTCGAACAGTACTTTGGGTTTGGAATCAATAAGCTTGCAGTTCCTGCGGTCCCAGCCGGCCCCTTCCAGGTAGAGGCCATAGACATACACCCCCTCTGAAGGAGGCTGAGTGATGTCATCCTTCATCCATTTAGTAACTTCATTAGACAGAACCATACGGTCCAATGCCCAGCCCTTGTTAGCACGAGTGATCTCCTGTTAAGTTAGTGAGATGATTAATGTGTAGATTTGCTTACAACTTATAAAATAAATAAAAACGATATAATAAAAAATATATATATAATATAATACATTTAATCTGATGTTATCGGTTCTCTGTCTGGCAATCTGATGGATGAGTCTGGGTTTGGCGGTTACCAGGAGAACGGTACTTGCCTGAGCATTCTTTGCCTGTGCAAAGTGTAAAGTTTGGTGGAGGAGGGATTATGGTGGGGGGTTGGGCTTGACTTAGTACTTCAGTGTACCAAGACATTTTGGACAATTTCAGGCTCCTAACTTTAAAATCAATCGCGTCATTCAGTGGTATGTTATCCCCAATAACCACCGTTAAAAACTGATAGCACAGACTCATCAACTGTCACTGTCAACTGTCAAAGTCAGCGATTTACGCTTGCTATGAATTGGTTTTCCTAGCGGAAATTTTATATTTATTGAGCTAATAAAATATTAAAACTCAAATCAATATTTTGTGTACATTTATTTAATTATGTCATCCGATATCGCGGACATGCTTTCTTGTTTCATACAAACGCAGCGGTTGCCATTTTTCTACGATTATTTTGTACACTGTAATGGATTACAAGATAACAAACAGGTATGATTTTAAAACAGTTTAATCTCAAATCATATCTGTTATCCCCACAATTATTAATGTTGTGAAATACCGTGTAATAAGTGACTTAAATGTCTGTCTTGTTTGAACTTACTGCTTGCTAGAAACTGCTCTCTTCATGGAAGCTTTGCATTAAAGAGCTAATAAAATATCGTCAAATTATTTCATCTCTAATTATTTACTTATGTGGCAAGTAGCCAAGTAATAAGCAGGATAATGTACATCCAGCCGATTGTTATCACAGAATAAATGCCTTCAGGGTGATGCCAGACTTCTCCGCTTGGCATCGGGGTCCTGATCACCCTGTCAGGGTTTAATGTGCGATAACAACCAGCTTGATGTACATTATCTCTCACGTAACAGCTTGCATTAAACAGGATTCTTTTAATTAATATTGGGCACCCATCCTGTTTTCTGTGCTCATCTGTGTTTCTGTATATATATAAATAAATAAAAATCAAGCATTTTTAGCTCTGACTGCAATGAAGCGTCTGTGTTCTTTCCTAAGTTTATTCTCAGAACTGCAGGTGTTGGCACAGAAACATAGATGAGAACAGAAAGCAGGATGTGTGCCCAATGTTAATTAAAAGAATCCTGTTTCATGAAAGCTGTTTACCCCCAAGGCATTAGCTAGAATGCACCCCACTCACCATTTCCCTCACAGCCCAAAACACCTCAAAACTCACTATTATTGATTACATTGATAACAATTGTTTGAGTGGCAGATTAGTCTCCAAATGCATGTTTAGGGAACGTTCAACTCAGATGTTTATCATATTTGGTGTAAAACAAAAATAAATAATTCACTGAAATACAATAATGATTAAGAGATGTATGTACAAATAAACATTCATCAAAATCATGATGTAACATGTTTGAATCAATTTTATTTTTTTTTTTCTAAAACATGATTAATGGATAATCAAATAAACCCAAGTTGTTTCCATTAAGTGTTTATCTTGAAATATTACTAACAGTATAAAATATTCTTACATTTACTTTATAAAAATCACTGCTTGTATAATACAGTCTTAAGGGGACGTTCTTTAGAATTTAGAACTTAAAGGTCTTTTACTTGCTAAAAAAGTATAAACTATCAATCAGAGGGCAACATGCATGTAGTAGAACGTGTACAACAGGTTGTTTAGCAAAGTTTTGATCATGCTGAAAATTTTAAGTCCTTAGACATCTACATATCAAATATACACTGATCAGGCATAACATGACACTGACAGGTGAAGTGAATAACACTGATTATCTCTTCATCACAGCACCTGTTAGTGGGTGGGATATATTAGGCAGCAAGTGAACATTTTGTCATCAAAGTTTATGTGTTAGATTTGAGCGGGTTTGACAAAGGCCAAATTGTGATGGCTAGACGACTGGGTCAGAGAATCTCTAAAAATGCAGCTCTTGTGGGATATTCCTGGTGTGCAGTGGTCAGTATCTATCAAAAGTTGTCCAAGGAAGGAACAGTTGTGAACCAGCGACAGGGTCATGGGCGGGCAAGGCTCATTGATGCACCTGGGGAGCGAAGGCTGGCCCGTGTGGTCCAATCAAACAGACGAACTACTGTAACTCAAATTGCTCAAGAAGTTAATGCTGGTTCTGATAGAAAGGTGCCAGAATACACAGTGCATCGCAGTTTGTTGCATACATGACAGTCAGGATGCCCATGCTGACCCCTGTCCACCACCGAAAGCAGCAACAGTGGGCATGTGAGCATAGGAACTGGACCACGGAGCAATGGAAGAAGTTGACCTGGTCTGATGAATCGCGTTTTCTTTTACATCACGTGGATGGCCGTGTGAGTCACTTACCTGGGAACACACAGCACCAGGATGCACTATGGGTACAAGCCGGCGGAGGCAGTGTGATGCTTTGGGCAATGTTCTGCTGGGAAACCTTGGGGCCTGCTATCAATGTGGATGTTACGTGGACACAAACTAATTTAGAGGTCTTTAGAATCGTGTGGAAAGATAGTATGTCATGTTATAAAAAGGCCCTAAAAGCAGCCAGGGCTGAGCATCTCCGCAAACTAATAGAAAATAATCAAAATAATCCAAGGTTTTTATTTAACACCGTGGCTAGATTAACAAATAAACAAGCATCTCCTGAGCAAAATATTCCGTTACATTTAAGTAGTAATGATTTTATGAATTTCTTCAGTAAGAAAATAGAAAGCATCAGAAACAGAATTGTAAATGTACAATCTTTAATGATGTCTTGTGATTCAAACTCAATTATCGCCCCTCAAGAACTACTACACCGCTTTACAACTATAGGACAGGAAGAGCTAAATAAACTTATCATTGCATCTAAACCAACAACATGTTTATTAGATCCAATACCCACTAAACTACTGAAAGAAATGTTACCTGTAGTGGAAGAGCCTCTTCTCAATATTATTAACTCGTCTTTATCTTTTGGTCATGTTCCAAGAATATTCAAGTTGGCAGTCATAAAACCTCTCATTAAGAAGCCACAATTAGATCATAATAACCTAGCAAATTACAGACCCATTTCAAATCTTCCATTTATGTCTAAAATACTAGAAAAGTTGTGTCTGCTCAATTGTGCTCTTTCTTGCAAGAAAATGATATCTATGAAAAATTTCAATCAGGATTCAGGCCGCATCATAGCACAGAAACTGCACTCGTTAAAATCACAAATGATTTACTTCTGGCTTCTGACCAAGGCTGTATCTCAATACTAGTTCTACTCGATCTAAGTGCTGCGTACGATACTATAGATCATAAAATACTCTTAGATCGACTTTATTACACTGGTGTTCAGGGACAGGCATTAAACTGGTTTAGATTGTACTTATCAGACCTCTACCATTTTGTCTGTCTAAATGGGGAAAAATCAAAGATAACGTCAGTAGACTATGGGGTGCCGCAAGGATCTGTGTTAGGCCCTCTGCTATTCTCAATATATATGCTGCCACTTGGTAATATTATAAGAAAACATGGAATTAATTACCACTGTTATGCTGATGACACTCAATTATATATTTCATCACAACCAGATGAAAACGCTACATTATCTAAACTGACAGCGTGTGTTGAAGATATTAAATACTGGATGACGTGTAATTTTCTGCTATTAAATTCAGATAAAACAGAGGTATTACTTATTGGTCCAAAAAACTGCCCACAAAACCTCTCACAATACAACTTAAATTTGGAAGGATGTCCTGTCACTTTATCCACTACAGTAAAAGACCTGGGTGTTATATTAGACCGCAACTTATCTTCCGAAAATCATATTTCATATGTTACAAGAACGGCATTTTTCCACCTTAGAAACATTGCTAAGCTACGTAACATGCTATCTATTTCTGATGCATAAAAGTTAGTTCATGCATTCATGACCTCGAGAGTAGTTACTGTAATGCTTTATTAGCTGGTTGTCCTGCATCCTCAATAAACAAGCTACAGTTAGTCCAAAACGCAGCTGCTAGAGTTCTTATTAGGTCAAGAAAAGATGATCATATAACACCAATTTTATCATCTCTACACTGGTTACCTATTAAGTTCAGTATCAATTACAAAGTATTGCTACTGACCTATAAAGCCCTAAATGGTTTAGCTCCAGTGTATTTAACGGATCTTCTATCGGCCTACAATCCATCGCGCTCTTTAAGATCACTAAACTCGAGGCTTCTGGTCGTTCCTAGGATATCTAAGTCCACTAAAGGAGGGAGGGCATTTTCACATTTAGCTCCTAAACTCTGGAATAGTCTTCCTGATATTGTTTGAGGTTCAGACTCGCTGTCCCAGTTTAAAACTAGATTAAAGACGCATCTCTTTAGCCAAGCATTCACATTATAATTACCTTTTATACTACAGTTAAATCGGATCAAAGGCATTAATATTCTGAACAGCAGCTATGCTAATTATTTCCCATGTGCTTTTCTGTTGTTATCTCGGGACACTAGTCCCGAGGTAAATAGTTTGTCAGCTCCAGTTTGTATCCAGCATCTCATGGAGACTTCAGATGCCCCAACACCTGTGACGAGACGACTCAATGCCAGCTTTGTTATGGTCTAAATTAATACATGATATGGAATGTTACCTATGCCCTGCAGGGCCTCCCCTTTTGAGTATGCTTCTTTGCACTGTCTGCTACAACAAGCAGAATGAAGCGAAGCACACTGCCCTCCTTTTCTAATCTCCTCTAGTTAGACAGCTCCAACCAAAAATAAAGGCACAGCTGAACAGATGTGTTTTGAGTCTGGATTTGAATGTGGCTACTGTTGGAGCAGATCTGATCTCTTCTGGAAGCTGGTTTCAACTGCAGCTGGCATAAGAGCTAAAAGCAGACTCTCCTTGCTTTGATGAACTCTTGTTATTTCTAACTGACTTGATCCTGATGATCTGAGTAATCTGTTGGGTTTGTTTTTAATCAGCATATCTGCAATGTATTGAGGTCCAGTAGGATAATGCGCCCTGCCACAAAGCAAAAATGGTTCGGGAATGGTTTGAGGAGCACAACGAGTTTGAGGTGTTGACTTGGCCACTAAATTGCCCAGATCTCAATCCAATCGAGTATCTGTGATGTGCTGAACAAACAAGTCAGATCTGTGGAGGCCCCACCTTGCAACTTACAGGAATTAAAGGGTCTGCTGCTAAGATCTTGGTGCCAGATACCACAGCACACCTTCAGGTGTCTAGTGGAGTCCATGCCTCAACGGGTCAGGATTGTTTTGGCAGCAAAAGGGGGCCAACACAATATTAGGAATTAGGTCATAATGTTATGCCTGATCGGTGTACAAACAAAGATACTCTAGGCTTTAAAGGGTTCAAATCTACTGCTTAAAGGACAAAATTAAAACTTCTTGAAGAGGAAAACAGATCAGATCAACAGATCAGGAGGGAAATGAGTACAAGTGTACGCTTAGCAGAAGTGTTCATGTGATAGTTACCCACCTGTCTCATAGCTGTCAGGAAGCCCTGTGGGTTGAAGAAGCCTGTCATCCAAAAGCAGTTGGGTCGTCCCTCAAAAATCCAAGAGTGGAACTGCCGGTTACGCTCCAGCAACTCTGTGAACCAAAACCCCAATGTGGTAGAAGCCCAAGAGGCCTGCATACAGTCACACACACACACACACACACACACACACACACACACACACACACACACACACACACACACACACACACACACACACACACACACACACACACACACACACACACACACACACACACACAAACACAGGCAGAAAGTCAGCTGAGCAGAACCACAGTTAACATGTACAAAGATAGAGTGACACTTAGCAAATCCAGATGTTAAAGAGATGCTTGAGGCATATGGTTGAACTCCAGCCGACAGACGCAGATACACACAAGATACCCTACAAGATAGGGTTTTCAACCTGCTCTGGGCTGTCAAGCACTAATAACTACAAACCACCATAAAGTAGATCAGAGTTCTTTATGTGAAGATTTTAATGTCAAATCTGTCTTGACACAAAGTTATTATGACAGCGACAGTGGGATAGATTATTAGTGAAAGTCTGTTCAGTACAGAATGCTGTTGTATGGATTCAGAAGACTTGGAATATAGTGCACATTTTATTGTGATGTTTTTGTTAATTATGTGGTTTTATTTCACTAATAAAGTGTATACTCTTTTCTTTATTTACCCCGAAAGAATGGAAGTGAAATGTGACAACATGCCCAATAGGTGGGGTACATTATAACATGTGAGGGGCACATTGTAACATGAGCATGACAGCTTAAAATGTAATCTGATCTAATAGAAAAAATATACAAGACAAACTAAATATTTTGTCAATAAAATATAATTAACTTTTTCATATAAAATAAAATATTTAATACAAACGCAATTCCAAAAAAGTTACACTGTACAAATTGTGAATAAAAAAGGAATGGAATAATTTACAAATCTCACAAATTTATATTTTATTCACAATAGAATATAGATAACATATCAAATGTTGAAAGTTTTTGAAATGTCATGCCAAATATTGGCTCATTTTGGATTTCATGAGAGCTACACATTTCCAAAAAGTTGGGACAGGTAGCAATAAGAGGCAAGTTAAATGCATCCGGATGTCATCCGGACTAAAGAGGACAAGGACAACCCAAGTTGTTTTCAACGCTCAAGCCTGCATCTCTGATGGTATGCGGTTGCATGAGTGCGTGTGGAATGGGCAGCTTACACATCTGGAAAGGCACCATCAATGCTGAAAGGTATATCCAAGTTCTAGAACAACATATGCTCGCAATATGCTCGCTCGCAGATGTCGTCTCTTTCAGGAAAGACCTTGCATTTTCCAACATGACAATGCCAGACCACATACTGCATCAATTACAACATCATGGCTGTGTAGAAAAAGGATCTGGGTACTGAAATGGCCAGCCTGCAGTCCAGTTCTTTCACCCATTGAAAACATTTGGCACACCATAAAGAGGAAGATGCGACAAAGAAGACCTAAGACAGTTGAGCAACTATAAGCCTGTATTAGACAAGAATGGGACAACATTCCTATTCCTAAACTTGAGCAGCTTGTCTCCTCAGTTCCCAGACGTTTGCAAACTGTTATAAAAAGAAGAGGGGATGCACACAGTGGTAAACATGGCCTTGTCCCAACTTTTTTTTAGATGTGTTGATGCCAGGAAATTTAAAATCAACTTATTTTTTAAGTTTAAACATTTGATATGTCATTTGTTCTATTCCAAATAAAATATTAAAATTTGAAACTTCCACATCATTGCATTCTGTTTTTATTCACAATTTGTACAGTGTCCCAACTTTTTTGAAATCGGGTTTGTAATTAAAAATAACTAATTTTTGAGTTTGACAACAAGCAAGTTGCAAAATACAGCTATAATTCATAGTTCAAAACATAATAATGATTATTAATTTCTGAACATTGAGTCTCAGCCTTTATTCACCGTTTTCTCCTAATTTTCATAAAAATATAGAATATAATAACATATTCTAATAGGGGCACATTGCAACGAAGTGTTACAACGCCCATCCTGCGCAACTGGGATTTACCCGGCTAGTGTCTTCTGCTTGTTAGATTAAAGAACATTTAACAGCATTAAAGTGTCTTCTGTTAGATTAAAGAACATTTAACAGCATTAAAGAACTATCTCAACTGTTAAATAACAGATATAAGATTAAAATGATATAAGGCTTATCTCATTTTAAATAAATAAAAATATATATAAATAAATAAATAAAAATATTTTAGAATTTTACTTTTGCTATGGTTAAATGTTTAGTGATATCTTCAAAAGATGTTTTAATTTTGGCACAATTTCCTCTGAATATAGTGTTATTAAGGTATATACACTCACAAACAGGCACTTTAAATTCACAGAAACACACATGCAGGGTTACAGCCTGATTGTTATTCAGGGGGCATTTTCAATTAGCTCATGATTAGCTCAGCTTGAGTATATGAAAAGCAGAGTTAAATAAAGCTGTTGTGCTGCAGGTGAGGTGACAATATGTTTGAGAAACTTGAGCACCTCTGGGTTTGATGTTTCACATGCATTCAAGATAATGCACTGGACCTTAGATCCAACAACCATCTCAACACAGCTCATAAGAGCTTAACAGGATAATCATTATAGATCACCACTTCATTAACTAAAGGGAAAATATATAGGAACATAAATACAGATACTATGTTGATTTCAAAATGTAATTTATAAAACACATATAAATAGCTCCAAAATCCAAAATGTTATGATCTATGATGAAAAGTGTATAGTTAAATAGTCCAATTGGAATATACAGGATGACTGTACATGAATGAAATGATATAATCTAATACAAAAATCTAAAGTTGCACCGAAATAACTCTTTTGGCTTTCTCTTAAAGTGCATATGCTACGTATGTGCAGATGTCATAATCAATTTAATATAATGGGTGAGTCATTATCAGCTTTTTTGTATAGCGCTTTTAATATAATAGATTGTTTCAAAGCAGCTTTACACTGGTAACAGGAAAATAATGCAACAAAATTTGTTCCGGCTGTACAGCCACTCTGGAGAAAACAGTGATGTCATCATCCAGCTCAGGTCAATTCTTATACATTGGTGTCAATGCAGGCAGATCAGTAAAATTAAATATATTGAGTGATCCCGACTAAGCAAGCCAAAATCCAAAGGCGACAAAGGCGACAGTGGCAAGGAACCAAAACTCCATCAGGAGAATGGAGAAAAAAACTTTGGCTCAGTCGGGGGCCAGTTCTCCTCTGGCCAACGAACAAATAGTGTATGATTATGATTCAGGCAGCATTACAAGTCAGAAGTCAGATAAACTTCCTCACATAAATGTATGGGCCATAGGAAATCTGTTAAATGGCATCATATTTTAATAGCTGTTTAATTTTCACAGACAATTGAGGGTGCTTCTTTATGTTTATATAAAAATTGAGATCATCACTAAATTATATTTGAAAACAAGACATGATTACAGCAGTGAGTGAAAATTGCAAATTGAATGTTTACTGCATGTAGTGCCCAAAACTGTGGAGAGATAATATTTTTCTGGTGTGTATTACACATCACATATGGTATTCTAGAGTGATATCATCATAAGAAAGGAGATAAAAGATATCACTCAATCCCGGTTATTTCTATATCAGTCACACAGTACGAACAGAAAAAGAAGTGTGTACTACATAGAGAGCATTTAAACATAATGTAGCAATTTCAGCTAACCAAAGAAAAAAATAGTGCATTGCAGTTTTTCTCAATCGATTTGACACATTTCTCCAAATGAATGCAGTTGCTCTCAAAGTAATAAACACAGAAAACAAAACACACTCTTATGTTGGCAAAACAGTTCAGTATTCACTGCATAATGAAGCACTGCAGTTTATTATATTCATGCATTTATCAAAAATAAATACTAACATCAAAACTACAAGTGCGTTCTCTGTTGATTTGATTTAGCTGTAGATACACAAATATGCATCAATTATTCTTCTTCTCCTAAGTTCTTTAATGATGAGTTTAGTTGTATAAGGATGTGCCCAATAAGTAAGTAAGTAAGTAAGTAAGTAAGTAAGTAAGTAAGTAAGTAAGTAAGTAAGTAAGTAAGTAAGTAAGTAAGTAAGTAAGTAAGTAAGTAAGTAAATAAGTAAATAAGTAAATAAATAAATAAATAAATAAATAAATAAATAAATAAATAAATAAACAAACATTTACTGCAATCATTGAATCAATGAACTTTATAGATATTGACTCTCATTTACATCTGGTCAAAGAATTTCATCAACATCTCAGTGATGTGATGCTGCAACAGTGCTGAATGGTGAAAGTGGACATTACACAAGTACACAATTTCGCCCAAATTGCTCCTGATCACCCTGTGGAAAGTGGATTTCATTGAGGGAGATAAAAAAATGTAGGAGCCTTTCTGTGTTGTGCGGCCCCAAGACATTGTTGTGTGCCACAACACCAGTGGATTCGAGCATTTGTTTTCCAGGGACATGAACTGTGGCACAATATTTATATTGGACTGTCTGTCCAGCTTCCCTCAAGGAAAGACCATAATTAAGGACATGGCCAATTAGGATGGCTCTGATTTCATTTGAAACTCATCTGTACCCTTTCCTTCTACCTGTCCTCCGTTCTCTTACACCTTTATTTTCCCTTCCCTCTGTCCATGTCTTCATATATTTTCTTCTCTTGCTTAGTGGATAATACCAGTGCCTTCCACTCTACCCACATCTTCTCCCTCTTCTTGTTTCTCCTATATCCTCAGTTCTTCTTGCTTCTCCTACATCCTCAACTGTTCTTGCTCCATCTCCTCTTCCTACAGTATAACCATCTATTCATTCCCCCTCATCTCTACCTCTCCCACTATTCCTCTCCCTCTCAATTTTACCCTTCTGCTATCCTCCCCAAAACCTCTCACTCTTTTCTTCACCCCCCCCACCCCTTTTGAAGTTTTTGTAATCGAGATAGCTCTGTATTACTAACTCAGCAGATATTTATTTGAGGCTAATTAAGAACATTCCAAGCGCAACTAAGAATTTCATAAATAACAGTTTTGATTTTTTGTTTGGAAAATGGTGCACAAATTATTGTGTTTTTGTAAAACCAATAAAAAGAGCTCCAATAGTTTTTCCCTTATATTTTAAAGTTTTGGTTGGCTGTATGCTGCCTGATTATATTGAGAGTCACACTCCAACATGTCATAATGGCAAAATCACAACCTCATATATAATTTCATCATGGCAACAACATCCAATGCACAATGCGTCTGTGTATGATGCCAAAGGTTTCTCAATGAGATTGAGAAAAAACTAAATTAGGACATTCATTGCAACACTAGCTACTTTGGGCAACACATTCTCGCGCAGGGTACTCCATTGATTTAAATGAGAAACCTTTGGCGTTTCTCAATTTATTTATATGTATTTCATTTATTTAGACACGTTTTTATTTTGAACATGTAACCCAACCCCATCTCTAAACCTACCCATTTGTGTATTATATGATGTAAAGCACAGGATATAACACGCAGATACTGCAGGCACAATTTATTCAAAAAGTACAAATATTCCAAGTTTTTCAAGTTTTTCAAGTTTACAAGTATTCCAAGATTTGTGTGAAGAAAATCCCCAAAAGCGATCGTGCGCACATTAAAAAATTGCTTTGATAGTGAAGTTGCATTGGCTCTAGTATATCTCGTGACCAATTGCATCATTATGTCAGCTTTGATTGTAAAATGTCATTGGCCCTCGTGTGTCTCATGACCTATTGCATCGGGTGCATCTTTTGAATGATATTTTACTGAGTGTGTGTGTGTATAATATGTGCGTTCACGGAGCGGCGGATTGGATAGTAATTTCAGCGATTTAAACATTAAAGGTCCCGTTCTTCGCGTGTTTTCGAAGCTTTGATTGTGTTAACAGTGTGCAAAATAACATGTGTTCATGTTTCGTGTGTAAAAAAACCACAGTTTCACACATTTTACTTATCTGTATACCGCTGTTTTCACTGATGAAAAAATGGCCTGATGATTTCCTTGTTCTATGAAGTCCCTCCTTCAGAAATACGTAACGAGTTCTGATTGGGCCAGCGGTTCCCGTGTTGTGATTTGACAGCAGCTTAGCGCACGTTGCCCGGAAAGGTCCCGCCTCTTACCATAATGGGGAGATACGCGCACTCAATGTTATTGCAAAAATGTCTATATTGCCTTATCAATTTGAGCCGGAATCAGACCCGGAGAATATCGAAACGGATCGATTACAACCTGCTCAGGAAAGACTTTTGCAGGATGTTTCACAATGGTACGCTGTCTATTCAGTAGTTGTCATGCTTTTATATTTGGCTGTTACAAATTTTATGCGTGGCTGCAGCTGAACGAGCATGTGGTTAAACAGTAAACATAAGATATAATAAACAAATCATTTAAACTGATCATTACAAACACCAACAATCGATGGTGTCTGCATTCACTTTTTTTAAAAAAGTTTTTCGGATTAGTTTCAATTATTATCTAACAAAGCTAAACAGCGTTGCACTTTGTGTAATGAGTTACATAAACTGTTAAACGGACCAACTTAAATAATAAAATACACTTACCGGTTGTGGTCCATAACCAACGCCTTCTCCAGACAAAGAGGGAACTGCGTCATCTTTTAAGAATAATCTTTCTGCGAATCCGGCATTAAACTGATTGAGATTGAGGAAGCAGTCCTCAGCAAAATGTGCTGCACATAGTTTTAAATTGTGATAATTTTCCGGAACCAAGTTAAACATAAATTGTAACCATTGATCTCTACGTACAGCGTCCGTGGGAAGGCCAAACAAAGGTGATTTGACTCCGGGATGAAAATAACAGGGTCTAGATGACATGGCGCCAAACACACTCTACAAAAACACCGGGAGAGCAACAAGACCACGCCCCCTAATTTGCGTGTTCTTGTGGGCGGAGGTTTAGTCAACAAACTGCTGTAGTGACATCATTAAAGCAGGAAGTGCAGGGGTGTAGTCCAAACCGGCCGTTCGCTGTAGGCTTTGAAAGGGAACTTCTGTTAAATAAGATATCTCACTTGGCATTGAACTTTGAGCTTTATAATTTTACAGGTATTATTTATGCTCTAACAGCAACATTACACACTAACTAAAGTTTGAAAGATGGAATCGCGAAGAACGGGACCTTTAAGATCAACTCTTCTTTTACATAAAGATATCGAGACTTCAGAATACTTTTATAGTGTTTTTGGTCAGTTTTTGCAATAAATGCCTGTGACTGTAATTTTATTTGCCTTTTACATGTTTTATATTGTTGAGATTTGGGTAGGTTTAGGGTAGGAGTGGGAATAGTTGCTCCAAAATATAAAAGTAGCCCATAAATATTTATAGAACCATGTCTACTTTTACAAATGCAAAGAATTAAATGCGTCTTGATCTGACGCATTGGGCAAACAAGTGAAATCAATGGAGTACCCTGCGCATCGGTAAATGGCGCTAAAAGGGTACACTGTGAGTTAAAAATTGACACAGAGGGGTCCTGACCAAGTGTCAATATGTATGTGACCGGTTGGGACTGAGAAAATGTTAACTTTGGGTCATAACTTTTCAGTTTTAAAAAACTCTTCCCAACAGGATTTGTGTTTTTGGTGTCTAAATTGTATGTCCTACACATTTCACACATAAAAGGGCAATGCAATGGCCTCTAACCTTTTTCCAGCGTGCGGGTATTCGTGCGTCATACATGCAGTCCAGCGCGTCTCGCAGATTCTCGCTCATAATGATGGTTCCATCGATGGCCAACTTCAGGTCACTCAGCGTGTTCCTGACCAGAACAATCACTCTCTGCATGCGATCAATCTCCTGCCGCAGGAAAATGTTCATGGGCTGAAGGGGACCCATGCTCATCAATCTCTCTCTGACCTGGATAAATGAGGCAATTTGAATGAAGAATGAAAAATGTCAGTTTTCAGCATTATAAGAACATTCACTAAGGCTACATTACACACCTGATTATGTAATTTATTAGTTTGCGCTATCTGCATTATTTTGTATTGTTAATCATGTAACCAAGACAATAACAAATATTAGCAATGATGCAGTTTGCATGGCCGCAACTCCTAAATTTGTGTCCTCTGAGAGGTCGACTCTTTTAAATGCCAAAAGTGCTCTTTTTATAACGCACATCTGGATAATATATCCGGTTGTTAATAATAGAGTTTGCCAGAAAAATTGCCAGAAAGCAGGGCATGGGTTTTAAATATTTTAGGAAAGCTCTCGATTGAGACAAATCTGCTTCTCTGTAGTCCACTGTGAGAGATGATGAAAACAAAAAGCACTCATGCTCCCTAAGGCATGTTTTTCTTTTTCTTTTTTCTGCTGCCTTGTTAATTGGTGAATAATCAGAGGGGAGTAGCAGCCAATTACTGCCTATATATTTCATAAGGTTTTTGAGCATTTTTCATGTTCCAAAAAAAGACACATGCATTAGAGCAGGCAGTCTGTGACCTCAGCACCATACGTCAACCCTGAGAATGTCCCCTCAGGACTCAAGCTCCAGACAGCAAAGGCCATTTGCTCCTATTGGGCCCTGAGTTCTCTTTATCAACAATACAAAATTTTACTGCATCATTGTTGCCCAGTCTGAATACCTCAAATGGTACAAAATCTGGAGGCAGTTTCTCCAGCATGTCATCTGCTAGCCGACCCACAATCGCCTCCCTGGTCTCTCCGCCTCCGCTGGAGCTGTCCTTTGGTTGGATACTCAGGATAGTATCTAGTACGTCCTTGGCAAGTTTGCTTTGGTAGGTGATGTCTGCATTTGGGTGGAGGCCGAACACCTCAGGGGTGTCATATGTGGGGAGACCCTTCAGGTGACAAAAAATTAAATAAAATCCTTAGCCCTAGTTAAAGGAATGTTGTTGTTATGATGTTGCTTAAGCACACTGTTATAAACATTAATGCAATTGTCATGACCATGTAAAGCTGGTAAACATTTATGAGAAAAGGAATAGGACTCTACATTCAAACAGGTGAAAAATAACTAGTTAATATTCCTAAAAGTGTTTAAAAAGACAATTAAGACAGATTTATTCACATTTTTTTAACGAAATAATTAATTGAACAGCTTAAAATATGTTTATTTTTAGTGCCATGTTTCTCCTTTTAAATCTCAATGTCGACCCTTTACTTGTAAGTCAAAAAATTACTGTGGTCAATAACATAACAATAACAGCCAAAATATTCCTTTAAAATATTTGTTTATAATATCTGGATATTATCCAAAAAGGCAAGATTCAGTAATGCATGCAAAATCTTAATGTATAAAAAGTATACAGTTTGTATACAGGCTGTGGAAAATTAGAGTAAATACTAGAAACTGCATGTACTAAATACTAATTTGGCCATGTTCCATTAAATTGACTTTTTTTTTTTTCTAAGACCATGTCAAGGTTTTCTTTGTTTTTTTGCTTTTTTAAATTGGGAACAACAGCAACTCAGCCACAAAATGGTAGGGACCGATGTGCAGAAGTCGCCAACTTTCTGAAGAGGCAATAGCTACAGACCTCCAAACTTCATGTGGCCTTTAGATTAGCTCAAGTTCAGTGCATAGAGAGTTTCATGGAATGGGTTTCCATGGCTGAGCACTTGCATTTAAGCCTTACGTCACCAAGTGCAATGCAAAGTGTCGGATGCAGTGGTGTAACGCACGCCGCCACTGTACTCTAGAGCAGTGGAGACGTGTTCTCTAGACTGACCAATCACACTTTTTTTGTCTGGCAATCAGATGGACGAGTCTGGGTTTGGCAGTTGCCAGGAGAACGGTACTTGCCAGACTGCATTGTGCCAAGTGTAAAGTTTGGTGAAGGGGGGATTATGGTGTGGGATTGTTTTTCAGGGGTTGGGTTAAGTTCCAGTGAAAGGAACTTTTAATGGATCAGCATACCAAGACATTTTGGACAATTTAATGCTCCCAACTTTGTGGGAACAGTTTGGGGATGGCCCCTTCCTGTTCCAACATGATTGCACACCAGTACACAAAGCAAGGTCCATAAAGACATGGATGAGCGACTTTGGTGTGGAGGAACTTGACTTAGTCCTAAACTTTGTAGAAAGCCTTCCCAGAAGAGTTGAAGCTGTTATAGCAACAAAGGGTGGGCCATCTCCATGTTAAACACTACACATGTAAAGGCAGGCATCCCAAAACTTTTGGCAATATAGTGTATTTAACATCAATAAATCCATTAAGTTTCAATCTCATTCATTTTAACTAACTGAATGGCTTGTTCCACAGCTAGCCATTTTTAAACTATGTTCATAAGTTTAAACAGTTTATTTTTTATTTTTTAGAATTTACATGTTTTTGCTGATTCTACAAAGTAATTTCATTTTGAAGATATGATTATTTAAAAAAACAAAACAAATAGATGCAATTACTTAATGAACTATATATACTGTATATATTTTTTTATGTATAAAGGTCCATGTTTAGATTCTAAATTTAAATATTCTAATAATAAAGTGATCTGTGACTGATCAATTTTCACATGATATGAACAACCATTATGAGAGCTCACTCTCATTAGCTAGGAAAGCTAAAGCATCTTGCATCAGTTTTGATAAATGGATGAATGTTTTCCCACATCTCTCTTCCTTTTCATAGAGCAATCATCATTAATGATGTCTATTAGTTGATATATACATGCATACTGTGTTGTGTACCAGCAATACAAGTCATCTCGCATTATCCATTCATTCATCATAATTTCCATTCAACACAAAAGCTTCCTGTAAACAGCATGTGCTTAGAGATTTTATACTGAACAGCTGAATGAAAGCAAGCAGGACATGAGTTTTTTAAATCTTTTTTATTTCCTTCATTCTTTTATTGAAGCAAAATGCATGTTTCTTCAGGAGCTTTTGTGTGTGGTTTCATTCACTAATGATGATAAGCTCAGTGCGTCTTACATACTAAACAATGCTGTGCGGGGTTCGCTGTGAGTGCACAGACCGGCTCTTAGAACCATGTCTGAGAGAATCATCCTGCTGTGAGTTGGGGCTAAAAACATCCATCACAATCAGCTCAGAATAAAGATCAGCCGTACTCTGCCGGCAGCTGTACTATTTCTCTCGTGAGGACACCACTGCTTTACATGACTCACCGGCTTTAAATGTACAACAGGAATAAGGCCAGTGAGAGGCTGGTTATGTTCCTCTTGGCACCGGAATAGCTATTATGAGGTACTGCATATATGTTGCTTTGACTGAGCTGCACTATTTTCATGGCTGATGAATCAGCTTTATCCACTGCATTTGTTGCATTAGAGTTGACAAAATATTAACCTTTTTGTTCTCATTGGTTTTATTTTCTGATTATACAGATGCATTTTTTTATTATTATTATTATTTTTTACTTTTCTTTTGGTCTTCAGATAGCTTAGTTTCTGTCAGCATGCGCAAACTGTGCCAGATGCGACTTGAATATTAATTACTGTTATGTTCGCCCCAACTCATTTGCTGAAAGGGGGATGATGATAGGTCTGTATAGTGGTGCCATTTGCTGTCTACACATCAGAGACGTCTGAGAGAGAAGAAAATAATAACTTGCAATAAAGCTAAAATGAACACCTAAGAAAAAAAAGCACTTTAAATTTACTTATGTTGTAAATGTAATACAGCTTATACACTTAAGCTGTAGCATAATTTATCTCTTAAGGAGGTGCAGTGAATTGTTTTTACATTACTTGGCATCATTTTAGTATTTTAATGTTGTTGTTTATTTAGTATTAGTATTAGTATTAGTAGTATTGGCTGATTTTATTGTAAATGTTGAATATTGAAGTCACTCTGCTGTGAATCTTGACCAGGTAACAGCCCACATAACAGTGTTGTAATACACCACCATTGTGTATCCACCAACACAGTCTCACCTCAATTTCTCACCTCCATCTAAAGTGATAAAACCTGTAGAACAAATAGTAGCTTCTGAATCCAAAGAGACAGACTGAGCAGTTTCATTGGAACCTTCAATCTCACCTGGACATATTGTAGATACTGATCCACAGTATTGCATCTGGGAATGCAGTAGCCTTTGTAGAAGTAGAAATCAGGGCTGAACATGTTCTCATTGAACCACACCTTCGCAAATGTGTTCAAGAGGCGCTTGTCATAGTCATCAGTCACCCTACCGCCATACTGGATCTCGCCGATCATGTATCGTACAGTGTTCCAGGACACACCCTGTAAAAATACTCATTCAAATTAAAATGCCAGGTGCTGGGTCTATTTGGCAACTTTTTGCATAGACTCTTGACAAAGATGACAGCAAATCATAGGCATTTACACTTTATGTAAAAGGACCTTCTCAGGTGGAAAAGGTTATGTTCATGTCATACTTCAATGATAAAGCAGAGGAAAGACATTTAACAAGAATTCATATCATTCAAAACGACTCCCACGTCCTAGGTTGCTTTAAATTTATGTGGCATATTTAAAGGTATACAATTATAGAACCGATTATTCAAAATTAACTTTACAAAACTTTTCTGAAATTAGTTTATGTTGTATTTGTCTGATTTAATTTAGCTAATTAATATGATCTAGTAACAAAGCTGCTCCATAATGCAACTCTCACCTTCTTGATGTCCATATCATCCAGGTGATTCTGGACAAACTGTATGGTTGCATTGAAATCTGCCTGGTTGAACTCATATGGGATGTTCCAACCCAAAGGTCCATATTTTCGCCTCTCTTGGACAGTGGAATGGAGGAATGCCACCCCGTACAACATGGGCCTCCATTGGACCATGTTACTCACATCTAGAAGATCCTGACTGATTCCTGGAAGATATTATTAGGCATTACCAATTTTTATGACTTTCGTTATTAATTTCACAAAGTATGTCTTTTTTTCATGATCTTGGAATAATGAGGCTCCTCTTTAAATAATCATCTAGTCCAGATTTCTATAGTTCCATTAAATGGCTACTAAAATCCATTAGTAGCCTCAAGTGATGGCACAGTCTTTTATATCAAATAGGCTGGATATAAAAAACACACTCTAAGACAGCCTGAAGTTGACATGGAGTGAAGTCCATATTGAAAACTGACAGCCAACTAAAGACTAAATATCCAGAGAGGTCAGGCTCACCTCCATAAGTCCTTTTAAGTCCGGCTTTCAGTCCCTGTGGAGGCTCATTGGTGAATTTGATTGACATCTGCAGGAGAGTGATAGGAAAGTGTCTGTGGACCTCAGTGGTCATCCACAGTCTGAAGGTATCATGAACGCTGTCTGTCTCTGTGATTGTATCCATGAGTTCGTCCATAAAATCCAGACCCAAGTGACAGTTTTGAAGTAAAGCCCAGCCTCCCTAATTAAAAAATAATTATTATTGAGCACAAATAAAGAGAAATAAGAAGGCCATCAAATGGAATTGTAAAATTTCTTTTTTTCAGACATCCCAAATCTCCCTTGTCTGCCATTAGTTATAGATCAAAATCATGATGTTGACTAAGCTAATGTGATTTATTTGGCTGTGCCAAAATAACAGAAGCCATAGTGTTCCAACTTTTGGGGGAATCAACCCACGAATGGTTTACTTATTGTCATCTCTGCATATTAAGCTGGGATAGAAGCAAGTATTTTAACATTAAAAACGGTTAAATATGAACATACATTAGCCATGGAGTGCTGCAGAAGTTTGCGTGCATGAACTTCCTGTCCCTGACCCATTGAGACGTAACGAGTTTCAATTCGCTGCCGTTTGCCCAGGGCAATGATTGAGTCTGTTGGGTCTGAACCCATGGACAGGAAGCAGATGAGGGGAGTGCGTGGGTCCGACTCCTCCCAGGTCTTCTCCAGGTCCAGAATCACTCCCTCAGCATATCTCTCCCCCATTGAGTGCATGATGTACTTTCGTGCCTTTCAATTACACATTGGAAATCAAGTATTTAAAAATCAAGTCACATTAATTCATATAGGACTTTACACAATACAGATTGATTCACAGCAGCTTCAAAGAAATAAACAGGAAAATAAAAGTGTTGTAAAATGTATCAATTACGAAATTACTTCAATTTCAGCTGTAAGGTATGGAAGCTTGTTTCCGCCAACAGAATAAAACATTTTGAAAGATAGTTGTGATTTTTTTTGAGTTTTCAAAATTGTGATATACTCGCAAGATTTTAATACACGCAATTCTGACTGTATAACTGGTAATTGCGACTTTATATCATGCAATTCTGAGAAAAAAAGTCAGAATTGAGAAATGTAAATTCACATTTGCAAAAAAAATGGGCCCCACTTTATATTAGGTGGCCTTAACTACTATGTACTTACATAAAAAAATAAGTACAATGTACTTACTGTGTTCATGTTGTGTTGCAAAACACCTTTGCTGATATTGAGGTGGGATGGGGTTAGGGACAGGTGTGGTGGGATGGGTAAGTTTAAGGGTAGGGTTAGGTGTAAGGGAAGTGTCAACTGTGTAATTACAAATGTAACTACAGAAATTAATTACAGATGTAATTACATGCAGGTATTTTTTTAAATGTAAGTACAATCTAAAAACATGTATGTACACAATAAGTGCAATGTATCAAATGATTAATTAAAATGTTAGTACATAGTAGTTAAGGACACCTAATATAAAGTGGGTCCAAAAAATGTCAGAATTGTACATTACATTATATATATACATATATTTTTTTTTTCTGTGGATGCATTTTGTGAATGCATTTTGTGACCGTAATGAGACAAAATCTTGTCAGAAATTTTTTCAGACAACAGACTAATATTTCTGTATGCAAAAATAATTTGTTTTGGTTTTGGGATGAAATATGCAATGTGAGAATTTTCACAAAATAAATACAAAAAAACAATTGTATGGCTTCACTGGATACACTAGCTTCAAAATGAATTAATTCATACCTGAGCAATGGTTCTATCTGGACACCAGGATCGAATAAGGAGAAGTCGTCTGAAACAGTCCAGAGCCTGGTCATATGCATTTGGGATTGGTTCTTCCTCTGGAGCCTCTCGATCAAACCAGCTCTTCCACTGTTTCTCATGACGCCCAATCTGTTAATACATGTACACAAAAGTGAGTGAATCTGGTGTTTATTTGGACATGAAATCATTTTAGGATGTTCTACGGGGGGCTACACTCAATCTAAAACTATTTTAAACAGGCTTTATAAATATTTTATGAATTTATATTATTTAATTATTCATATATTATATTTAAAGGGATAGTTGACCATAAAAATTTGTAAACTTTTTAATGTATAACCTGAATTATTTTCTTCTGCAAAAAAAAAAAAAACAACCACTAGGCCATTTCTCAAAATATCTTATTTTATGTTCCACAGAAGAAAGAAAGTCATACAGGTTTGGAACAACAAGAGCATTAGTAATAATAACAACATTTTCAACATATCTCTGTGCCCAAGTAGCAGTGCTTCGCTTGTGCTTCACCCTAAGTTAATATCTGCCTAGGAAATCGCCTAGTCTTAATCTGCATCGCTATTTTTATTTGTTGTGAATACGCAGGCCACAAGAAGTAATTAAGTGTTTGGGGTTGTTATCACTTTTACTCGGGACATGCAGGCTGGCAACATAGGATTCTATTCATTATGCTAAGCTAAGCTAGCGACCCTGCCAAACTAAAACAATGCATGCACTGAAACAAAAAAGGCATTTGCCCACATATCTAAATGTAGGAAATAAGTTGAATAAGCCCTATTTCTAAAAAGTGTTCCTTTAAACCAGATGCTAATTTGCACAGCTCTAGGTAGATTGCACTGGTCAATATGGAAATAATCCAGCTGCGTATGTGTTCTTTCATTTGCTCGTTGTGAGTAGATCACGTGCAGAACTTTCCATTCCCATCAGTGCTTTTTGGGGATTGTGCTCTAATTTGCACTCGCTATTTTTTTTTTTTTTTTTGCTTGTTTAGTAAATCTGGCACAAAGAACATGGTGACACTGGGAAAGTGTGGATTTCTGATGTGTCATGACATTGTATAATGAAACCTTGTGTGGATTAGCAGTATTTCTGTAGTTGCAGTGTTCTAAAAAATGGTTAATTAAACAAAGGGCCTTTAATCTGGTTTATTTCAGCCACATGTAATTGATTTCGAGTTTTCCAAAGTGAGCTCATTTCACACTGCATTGAGCATGAGGTTCCCCCCGGCAGTCATGGCCTGCCAATCATCCGTCAGTGTGAGTGGTCGTGAATGTATTTGTGCCTGTGTGTGTGTGTAGACTAGATGAATCAAATATTGACATGTTTACTGCAAAGAGGGAGCAGTGAGAAGGATTTAATGAGGAAGGGGAGCTCAAAGCGACAGATTGTGTCTGTGTGTGTGTTCCATGAGTAGATGTGTCTGATCCTTTAAGAAACCATGTGTGTATAAGTATCTGACTACACACCTGATCTAGAATGTCAGAGAACTGCCACAGTTTGCTCAGCTCCACCAGGTTGAGCCATGTTATGTCCAGGATCCACTTTGCAGCTTTGGGTGGACAGGCTTTCAGGTCCAGTGAAGCACCTCCTGGATGACATCAAGAAAACAGATCCCATGAAGTGCTGCCTTGTTCTTATTATGAAAACAGAATCATGAATTTCGCACCAGAGTGTAGGAGATTTGAGAATTTCTTAGTTATATTATTGTTTCTTATTAGCTTTTGATTTTTTAAGATCTTATTGCATGTTGATGAGTATATTTAGAATCGAATACTAGCTTACTACTGCTCAGGTTTTGCAGTATACTGCCTATTACTATTTTTTTAAAGTAGTAGATGAAACAGAAAGGTTAATAAAAAAAGAAGAAAAAAGATATGTATGAAGTAATTACTAAAATTATTAAAAGTTATATTCTAATTAGCTCCAGAAAGATTTAACCAGTTAAAAATTAGGGATGAAATTCCTATCATTCACTATAATGCCAAAGGTTTTGGGACGTCTGCCTTTACACGCACATGAATTTTGTTTAATATGGAGTTGTCCCAACCTTTGCAGCTATAACAGCTTCAACTCTTTTGTCAAGGCTTTCCACAAGGTTTAGGAGTGTGTTTATTGGAATTTTTGACCATTCTTCTAAAAGCACATTTGTGAGGTCAGGCACTGATGTTGGACGAGAAGACCTGGCTCGCAGTCTCCGCTCTAATTCATCCCAATAGACTTCGGTCAAGTTTCTCCACACCAAACTCGCTCATCTTATTTCCTTTCACTAGAAATAAGGGGCCAAGCCCAACCCCTGAACAATAACCCCACTATAATCCCTCTTCCACCAAACTTTACACAATGCAGACTTTTAGCAATCAGGTAGGTACCGACCTCCTGGCAACCGCCAAACCCAGACTCCCTAACTGCTCACTTCTAAACAGTGGCTTTTTATATTTTTTATATAATTATTATAACCCTAATCTATTACACATAACCAATTTTAGCTTAATAATTAGTATTAAACATTTAGTTTAAACTACCAAACATATTATATACTGATAATATGTAATATACATTATATGCTTTGGTACTATTTTCACAAGCAAGGTGTACATTTTTAAAATTTATAGAGCTAATATCACAACAGATCATCAAAAAATACAGATCATAGACCGATCATAGAAATATTTGCAATTTGTGAGAATACAGCAGAATAGAGTAAGGGAGAGTCAATGATGGTGTAACGTCAGACTGATCAGAAATTAGAAGATTGGATACAGATGGCCTCAAATACAGCATTTTATATTAAAGTATGTATGCCATTTGATACTGTAAACAGATTACCATAGTAGAGACTGCCACATTACTGTAACTCACCCTAACGGTCAACTACAGTATAGAACATTTACTGCATTGGCAGGAAATTCTGTTATATAGACCAGATCCTCATGGCTGTGTCATAATATTATCAAACTCATTTTATTATTTTTTTCTGCTAGCTCCAGTTATTTAGTTTCTTTATTATATATATATGAGACGGTTTATATATATATATATATATATATATATATATATATATATATATATATATATATATATATATATATATATATATATATATATATATATATATATATATATATATATATATATATATATATATAAAAACTGTCTCAGTTAGCTGTCTTAGTTGTCAGCTTTATTTTGCTTGTATATCTTGTTGTCTTGGCCTGTTGAGTCTTGTCTTGTGTGTCTGGTGTTGGTTCCTGCCCTGCCCTGCCCTGCCCTGCCCTGCCCTGCCCTGCCCTGCCCTGCCCTGCTTCCTGTTCCACCCTGACTCCACCCAAAATGCTAATGTTAAATTAACACTTCCTAGTGTTCATGTGTGCTCACTACTGAGTTAAAGTACCACTGAAGTAGTGTTGATGTTAATGAGATAATTAAGAGATGAGTGAGCATTAACGATGAACACCTGATGATAATGAGCAGAATCACTGAAGATAAAAGAAGATATTAAATCTCTGATCTCTGATCTCAGCAGAAGAGGATTAAAGAACTCCATAAACAGCATTATCAGCTTCTATATTTTAAGTCACCATGATTGAGATCAGTGTTTGCTTTAGTTGGGCTCTTGACCCTTGACTCTTTAACATTAGTCTCTGCCTCTGTGCTGCAGCGGTCTTTCTCCGAGGAGGTTGATATCTGCAGTATCAACACGGGGGTGAAGATTCACCACTTCAAACCAGTGCTAGTAAGGGGCTTGTGGAGGTACTGAGCAGGGCTGTGGCTGGATTAGACATTGACTGGCCACAAGATCAGCAGGAGCGCACCTCAGTTAGAAGCAGGCTTGATGAGCGCTTTCTGCCAGCCTGTTCTGTTCAGCCTCCATGGCAGAGCTTGCCGTTTTTCACTGATCTCCACACTGAGGTATCGAGATCGTGGAAGCAGCCCTTGTCTGCATGAATTTTCAACCCCCACACATCAGTGTACAGTAACATCGGGGGGTTGAATAGTCATGGATATGGTAGAATGCTGAGGTTCACTTTTTTGGGGGGAAAAGCATACCAATATCGGGTTCTTTTCCTTCAGTCTAGCTCTTTCACCCCGCACATTCACGAAGTGTGTGGATGTGGAGCTAGTCCCTTTGCGTATGCAGGGGATTCGCATTCTTAATTACATTGATGACTGGCTGATTCTCGCTCAGTCAGCTCGTTTGGCCCCCATGAGGAGGGGCTCAGGCTCACATCCAAGAAGAGAATTTCTCCAGTCCAGAGAATCACGTATTTGGGTGATTTAGGATTCGGTCTCTATGCAGGCCCGTCTATCAGAGCCTCGCATAGGGTCGATCTTTTCATCAGTCAAAGGGGTGACGCTAGGCCATTCACTCACTGTGAAACAGTTTCAGAGACTTTTAGGTCTGATGGCAGCAGTGGCCAACGTCGTACATGAGACAGTTACAGTGGGGGCTCAAAACCAAGGGATCTTCCCCCAGGGGGAAACCCATTCCGCGTAAACAAGGTAACGCGGCGGTGTCTCTGCGCCTTGGTTATGTGAAAGGATCCTTGGTTTCTGGCCCAAGGTCCGTCCCTGGGGGCACCGTGTCAGCGTGCGTCTGACTACAAGTGCCTCCCTGACGGGCTAAGGGGCGACCATGAGTGGGCAGGGGGCCATTGTTCATTGCATATAAATTGTCTAGAAATGTTGGCTGCCATATCCTTCCTGCCATATCTCAGGGGCCATCATGTGGGACCTCACTCACAGAATATAAATGTGCACAGTCATTTGGGCATTCATAACGGAGCGGTGTGGAGCAAAGCAAGTGTTTCAACTTTTCAATAAATTCCTATGAAAGGGCAGGGCAGGAACCAACACCAGACACACAAGTCAAGATTCAACAGGCCAAGACAACAAGATACAAAAATAAAAAACATACCTGTTTCATTTACATATGTGACTCTGGACAAAATCAGTCATAAAGGTCTTTTTTTTTTAAATAAATAAATAAGCTTTCCATTGATGTGTGGTTTGTTTGGACAATCTTTGGTTGAGATACAACTATTTGAAAATCTGAATTCTAAGGGTGCAAAAAAATAGCAAAGCATATTACTACTAATAATATATATTTTTATATTTACGGTAGAAATTTTATAAAATATCTTCATGGAACATGATCTTTACTTAATATCCTAATGATTTTCGGCATACAAGAAAAATCTATAATTTTGACCCATACAATGTATTGTTGGCTATTGCCACAAATACACCCGTGCGACTTATGACTGGTTTTGTGGTCAAAGGTCACATATGTTTCACATTCAGTTTATTAATACAATTACATAAATCTTACCAGTTTCATTTATGTATGACTTACAAATATGAATCACATTAAGTTTACTAATTTGTTTATGTTTAAACTATGTAATCCAAATGCATGCAAAATGTATATGCAATTAAATTTTAATTTCAGATAAATGTGGGGAAATTACATTAAAGTTGAGATAAATGGTGCAATATTTTTTTTTATAGATGTTGAAGCAAGAAGTGTTCTCTTGTCTATTGTTGTTTGTTGTTATACTGGCCATTTATTGAGTTTTGGGTTGCCTTGCTTTGAGAATATTTACTCTGAAAAATTGACTTTATCTATTTTTATAATGACTAAAACTCCTTGTTGTGTTCTTGTAATACTAGCAAAGGTAAAAAAGCAACCTCTCCTGTTTTGAAAATAAAATATTTTGTTATGATCTTGAGAAAAGCTCATGTCTTATAGGAACACTTCTTACAGTGCAGCAAAGAGAGAGAAAGTGGCTCTCACAAGAGTGCATTAAAAAGCAGAGTGGTATTAACTGGCTTGACGTGCACTGCCAGCACAGGGAATCAAATTGACCTTCTGGGTAATGGGCCACTTCTCTGAACGCAAGGCTACCTGATCTCTCTGTGATTAAATTTCGTATCTGATGCTTTTACGAAGCAAAACCACATGAACCAGCATGATAATCACATAGTAGTTCATCGATCTACAGGCTCGCCAAGGACTCCTCATGAACAACATGTACAAATCACAAATTGCAAAGAGCCATTAAATATAATTTTTTGAAGAAAAAAAAAATATTCACACAAGCTTCTAATGGCAAAACCACAGTCAATTCTCAGTTTCTTGTGCGTTTGGTTTAAGATCTCAGTACAACCTACACTGTAAAAAATTGTGCTGTAAAAAACGGTAATCTACTATCAGCTGTGGTTGCCAGCAATGTACTTTTAATTTACAGCCCTCTACTGTTAATTTACAGCTCTCCTTTTTTACAGTATGTTACCGTAATAATACTATGAAATGAAATCTCTTCACTTGGAAAACTGATCACTTAAAACAGTTCTCATTTTAAAACAAGTACTTATATGGTGTTTGTACTGTAAACTAATTTCATTTGAATCCACTGAAAAGGAACATTTCTTAATATAAATATAAACTGCAAACATGTAATGTGTTGTAATGAGTAGTGAAATACTTAAGGAATATGACTTTAACTTCAATCTTTGCAGTTCATCATTAGCAATAGCACACATCAACAAACAGCTCATAACGGCATCAGAAAACATAACCACTGCCTTTAAATAAAGCATCAGACAGCATATCATCAGTGTTTCTCTGCTCATCCTGGGCTGAAGCACAGGCGCTACCCTCCAGCACAATGGTTACCTGCAAAACGAATTAATTAAACTAAAAGATCTCTTCTATATCACCTTCTTATCATTCACTAATGATAAACCATGGTTTACTGGGAAACTCAAACAGCTTCGTCATGCCAAAGAGGAAGCTTACAGAAGTGGGGATAAAATCTTGTATAACCAGGCCAGAAACAGACTGACAAAGGAGATCAGAGTTGCTAAAAGAAGCTACTCTGAAAAGCTGAAAAAACAGTTTTCAGCCAACGACCCGGCATCAGTCTGGAAAGGCCTGAGGAACATCACCAATTACAAGTCACCCTCCCCCCGATCTGTAGAGAATCCACAACTGGCTGACGATCTGAATGCATTCTACTGCAGGTTTGAAAAGCCCAGTCTCACACCACTCACCCGCTCTAATCTGCACTTCACACCTCACCATCACCCCTGCACCCCTCTCCTCCCCTCCTGCCATCCAACCCGAGCTTAAGGTCTGTGTGGAGGACGTGAGCAGTCTTCAAAAACAGAAGACTAAGAAAGCTTCAGGCCCAGACGGCATCTCATCTGCTTGTTTGAAAGCCTGCGCTGACCAACTGGCCCCAGTCTTCACGCAGATCTTCAACAGATCATTGGAGCAGTGTGAAGTTCCCTGCTGCTTCAAACGCTCCACTATCATTCCCGTCCCCAAAAAACCCAAAATCACTGGACTAAATGACTACAGACCTGTCGCTCTCACGTCTGTGGTCATGAAGTCATTTGAAAGACTGGTGTTGGCCCACCTGAAGGACATCACTGGACCCTTGCTGGATCCTCTCCAATTTGCCTATAGAGCAAACAGGTCTGTGGATGATGCAGTCAACATTGGACTGCATTATATCCTGCAACATCTCGACAGACCCGGGACTTACGCAAGGATCTTATTTGTGGACTTCAGTTCGGCCTTCAATACCATCATGCCTGAGCTCCTCACAGCCAAACTGACCCAGCTCTCCATGCCATCCTCAATCTGTCAGTGGATCTCCAGCTTCCTGACAGACAGGCAGCAGCGGGTGAGACTGGGTAAACTTACATCCAGATCTCTCACAATCAGCACTGGCGCCCCCCAGGGGTGCGTTCTCTCCCACTGCTCTTCTCCTGTACACCAATGACTGCACTTCTAAAGACCCTCTGTCAAGCTCCTGAAATTTGCAGACGACACCACTGTCATCGGCCTTATCCAGAACGGTGACGAGTCTGGTTACAGACTGGAGGTTGAACAGCTGGCTGTCTGGTGCAGTTATAACAACCTTGAGCTGAACGCGCTCAAAACAGTGGAGATGATAGTGGACTTCAGGAGGAACAGCCCATCACTCCCCCCACTCACCCTCATGAACAGCACTGTGGACGCAGTGGAGTCTTTCAGGTTCCTGGGCACTACCATCTCTCAGGACCTGAAGTGGGACAATCACATCGACTCCATTTTGAAAAAGGCCCAGCAGAGACTGTACTTCCTTCGTCAGCTGCGGAAGTTCAACCTGCCGCAGGAGCTGCTGATTCAGTTCTACTCGGCTGTCATTGAGTCTGTCTTATGCCTCCATCACTGTCTGGTTTGGTTCAGCTACCAGATCAGACATCAGGAGACTGCAACGTACCATCCGGACTGCAGAGAGGATTATTGGTGCCCACCTGCCAACCCTCCAGGACCTGTACTCTTCCAGAGTGAGGAAGAGAGCAGGTAAAATCATCACAGACTCCACTCACCCGGACACCACCTGTTTGAACTGTTACCCTCAGGACGGCGACTCCGATCACTGGCCACTAGGACATCTAGGCACAGGAACAGTTTCTTCCCACAGGCCATTTCCCTCTTGAACAGTTAACCCCCCAAACACCCACCCCCAAGGCAAATGCCTGTAAGTGCAATTACTCCACTGCTTAGTGCAATATCTCCTAAACTCAGGTGATTATTCATATTATTTATATTTATTCTTACTCTCCAAATACTGTAAATATTCATAATCTATGTCTTTTCTGACTAAACGTAACCGTGACCTTATACTGTTTATATTTTTTATTCTTAGAATTTTTTTATTTATTACTGTTGTATTTGTATTGTATATGTGCACTGGAAGCTTCAGCACCAAAATAAATTCCTTGTGTGTGAAAGCACACTTGGCAATAAAGCTCTTTCTGATTCTGATTCTGATTCTTGTGCAACAACACATAAACACAGGTAATTTTAATATTTACTCTCCTTATCAGTTACTGACTTTGCACAACTTTTTTCTATTAACTTTCACTAATATGTCAGTGAAAATATCTCGAATGATCTGGTAAATTTGACTGTTTTTACAGTATAATACTGTTTTTTCCTTGATTTAACGGTAATCTACTGGCAGCTCTGGTTGCCAGTAGATTGCTGTTTTTTTTTTACAGTTCTTTTCCGTAAATTAATTTACAGTTGCTTACCGTTAATTTACGTCTCACTCTAGGGTTTTTTTCATCTTTTCCCTTTAACCCTTTAAACCCCACAGCGAAATCTTCAGTTTTAAATGAACACTTATGTGTCCACACTACAGAGTGTTAGAGTAATTGAAGCATTGTTGAAGTTAATGAGATAATTAAGAGATTAATTAAGTGATAATTGAGAATTAGTGATGAACACCTTCAGAATCAATGAAGGAAAAAGAAAACTCAAGAACTACAACTGACTTCAGCCACAGCTTTAGATGAAATCCACTGAAGATAATAGAAAATATTAAATCTCTGAAGATCTCAGCAGAGGAGGATTAAACAACTCCACAAACAGCATTACCGGGTTCACACATTACTAACCAGACTGACAAACACTACTAAAAGTCAACACAAAAACACCAAAAATAAAGATAAATAGTGAGAATTAAAGAAAATAACCAGGCTATTCAGCAGCATAATTTATTCGTACCGCAATGCATGCTGGGAGTCATGATTTTTGTAACACTGATTGATCTCATTCTGTAAAATGGAATGCTGTAAAAAAAAAAACATATATATATTTTATCTTTTTCTGTTTATATATATATATATATATATATATATATATATATATATATATATATATATATATATATATATATATATATATATAATGTTTTTTTTTTTTTACAGCATTCCATTTTACAGAATGAGATCAATCAGTGTTACAAAAATCATGACTCCCAGCATGCATTGCAGTACGAATAAATTATGCTGCTGAATAGCCTGGTTATTTTCTTTAATTCTCACTATTTATCTTTATTTTTGGTGTTTTTGTGTTGACTTTTAGTAGTTTTGTGATGCTGATGAGTACATAAAACATATTACATAATACATAAAACATATTCTAGATTAGACTTTGAGTGAGAGCAGTGCATCACACCACTTATACATAATCAGCGTCATCTTTTTATGTTTCCTCACAGCTTTGTTTGTTATAACAAATAAATAATAAATAAAAACACATCATTAAAGCAGTAACAGAAACACTAATATTTTTGTCAAGATTCAAGGGCCCAACTAAAGCAAACACTGATCACCATAATGGTAACGTCAAAAGAAACCATAAAAAAAAACCTCTGTTAATTCTCAATAAGAGCTTCTGTAGACGTGTGACATAAATAAAGTCAATCTGGTTTGTAATGTGTGAAGCTTCAAGCTGGTAATGCTGTTTGTGGAGTTGTTTAATCCTCCTCTGCTGAGATCTTCAGAGATTTAATGTCTTCTTTTATCTTTTTTCTGTTTATGTTTCTTTTTCCTTCATTGATAACAGCAGGTGTTCATCAGTGTCTGAGTTCACTCTGTCTAGTGGTCTATATCAGTAAACTAGTGTAGGGAATAGTGAATGAGGGTATAGGGTGTGATTTGGAGCACAGCCTCTGTGTGTCGACTTCGAGTGCTGTTAATTCACAGTATATTCCCGTTGGCTTTTTTCTCGAAAAAGAAAATATTACCCAGATTGCATTGTTTTCTACAGTATATTACTGTTTTATTGGAAAACAGCATGTTACTGTCAAAATTTGGCCATTATTTTACAGCATTTTTTACAGTGTAAAATTGATTTCATAATTTACCCTTGCTTGTTGCTGTATGTATAATTTTGTTCTTGATTGATCATAATCATCCATGTGTTAATGAGTGTGTTAATAAATTAGTTATTTAAGGAAATTCTGGGTCAAATACTAGTTAAGTTATATTGACAGCATCTGTGGCATGCTATTGATTACCACATAATAATTTCTACTCGTTTCTAAGTAGAACCAAAAAGAAAAAAGTTTGTTTAAAGTGAAACGCTTACTATGAACGTCATTCCAAAGCAAAAGCAGATTGTTAAAGCACTGTACTTATTATAGTAATTACAGTAACTAGGTACTAACCCTGAACCTACTCTTAAACCTAACCTTAACCAATGTAATTTCTTAGGTAAATACACTGTAAGTACATAAGTGCACATATTGTAAAATAAAGTGCAACCAATTATTTTGCACAAAAATATGTGCTTTATGTAAAGTTCTGAGTTACACTTTATTTTGGTCCACTTTAGAAATTATACTAACTATATGTAACTTTGCAACTACATGTCAACAAACTCTCATTAGTCAAGTTGTCACCTTTATTTAAATAGCACTTTTTACAATGCAGATTGTTTCAAAGCAGCTTCACAGTGTTAAGCAGGAAAATAATGCAACAGAATTTGATTCGGCTGTACAGCCGCTCTGGAGAAAGCAGTGATGTATGGTTTATAGTAATATAGTTGAAAATTTAGTGTCCCCAACTAAGCAAGCCAAAATCCAAAGGCGAGTATTAGAGTATTAGTAGACTGTAGCAGACTGTTAGGTTAGGGTTAAGTGTTAGTGTTTGAGTTAGTAATAACAGTCAGTAGAAGGTCTATTGGGGCATTCATAATAAAGTGTTATCAGATATTAAGCAGACAGTCTACTAATACTCTAATTAAAGTGAGTTGAAAAAGTTACTTAGTTGAATTGTAGAATGTGGACCATCAAAATAAAGTGTTTTTGTTTTCACTCTAAATAGTCCTTTATGTGATGGAAATTATAAGATTTTTGGTTCAATCATTGGATTCAGGTGTTCCAATCATTTCCATGGCAAAAGGTGTATAAAATCAAGCACATAAGCATGCACCTAGGTTGCTCTCAGGAGCTCAGTGAATTCAAATGTGGTACTGTGATAGGTTGCCATCTGTGCAATAAGTCTATTCGGGAAATTTCCTCATTACTAAATATTCCACGGTCAACTGTTAGTGGTATTATAACAAAGTGGAAGCAGTTGGGAACAACAGCAACTCAGCCACAAAGTGGTAGGCCATGTAAAATTACAAAGCAAATGCTGAGGCACACAGTGCACACAAGTTGCCAACTTTCTGCAGAGTCTATAGCTACAGACCCTAAACTTTGTGTGGCCTTCAGATTGGCTCAAGCACAATCAATCAATCAATCAACTTTATTTATATAGCGCTTTTACAATGACGATTGTTTCAAAGCAGCTTCACAGTGTTAAACAGGACAACATTGCAACAAAATTTGATTTGGCTAGTTTAATTTGGATAGTTTATAGAATTATATATGACCAAATTAATAAATTCTATTTGTATATTTAGTTGAGTAACTTGGATCATAATTTGAGTGTCCCCAACTGAGTGCCAAGCCAAAGGCGACAGTGGCAAGGAACCAAAACTCCATCAGGGCATGATGGAGAAAAATAAACCTTGGGAGAAACCAGACTCAGTCGGGGTGCCAGTTCTCCTCTGGCCTATTATTAACAGTGTATAATTATTACTCTGGCAACCTTGCAGGTCTTAAATCATATTAGATAGGAATATTCGAAATTTTGGGTATGGCCTTGCACGAGACGGGCTCATTTAGGATGGCGCGTCGATTACACAAGAATATGAATACTTGAAAGATCGGAGTTATTGCGCCGGGACGGGTTAATTGAGGATCACGCCCGGTGAGGCGAATTCAGAGGAGACACTAATGGACACGGTCTCAGCAGACACTCCAGGATGAGCTGGTCATGTCCAGATGCAGGTCCACCATCCGATCCGGACACGGCCTGGATCCGCCGACTGCAGTAAACCTCGGGATAAACAGAGAGACTAACATTAGTGTGGATGCCACTTTTTATGATGTAACGAGTACATCAGGTGTTATGGGAAGTGTTCGGTTCCGGCTGACCTAGTTAATGCAGCCTAACAATCAGTCATTTGATTTGAATAAAGAAAGTTAAAAATGTTCTATGTGTATGCCATAGTAAAGAGATGTGTTTTTAGTCTAGATTTAAACTGACAGAGTGTGTCTGCTTCCCGAACAATGCTAGGAAGACTGTTCCAGAGTTTAGGTGCTAAATAGGAAAAGGATCGACCGCCTGCAGTTGATTTAGATATTCTAGGTATTTTCAACTGGCCAGAGTTTAGAGACCGCAATTGACGTGATGGAGTATATTGCGTTAAGAGCTCGCTTAAGTACTGGGAGCTAAACCATTTATTGCTTTATAAGTAATAAGCAAGATTTTAAAATTTATGCGATGTTTAATAGGAGCCAGTGCAGTGATCTGTATATGATCTGTATATGTAATATGATCTTACTTCCTGGTTCTAGTAAGAACTCGAGCTGCTGCGTTTTGGACCAGCTGGAGTTTATTTATTAGGCGAGCAGGGCAACCACCCAGTAGAGCATTACAATAATCTAGCCTTGAGCTCATGAACGCATGTACTAGTTGTTCAGCATTTTGCATTGAAAGCATGTGACGTAATTTAGATATATTTTTAAGATGGTAGAATGCAGTTTTACAGATGCTAGAAACGTGGCTTTCAAATGAAAGATTGGTATCAAAGAGCACACCCAGGTTCCTCACTGACGAGGACTTGACAGAGCAGCCATCGAGGGTTAGACAGTATTCTAGGGCACTCTTTGTGGAGCTTTTCTGTCCAATAATTAAAAATTCAGTTTTATCTGAATTAAGTTGCAGGAAATTACTATTCATCCAATTTTTAATATCAGCTATGCATTCCGTTAATCTTGTGAATTGGTAAGTTTCGTCAGGGTGTGAAGAAATATAGAGCTGAGTATCATCAGCATAACAATGAAAAATAACGCCATGCTTCCTAATGATATCTCCCAGTGGTAGCATATACAGGGTGAAAAGCAACGGTCCTAACACTGAGCCTTGCGGTACTCCATACTGAACTTGTGATCGGTGTGACATCTCTTCATTTACTGCTACAAACTGATAACGGTCAGATAAGTAAGATTTAAACCATGCCAATGCAGTTCCACTAATGCCAACATAATTTTCGAGTCTATTCAAAAGAATATTGTGATCGATAGTATCGAATGCAGCGCTAAGATCGAGTAACACTAATAGAGAGATACAACCACGATCAGATGATAAGAGTAAATCATTTGTAACTCTAATTAGAGCAGTCTCAGTACTATGATACGGTCTAAATCCTGACTGGAAATCCTCACATATACAATTTCTTTCTAAAAAGGAACATAATTGTGAAGACACTGCCTTTTCTAATATTTTTGATAGAAACGGTAGATTCGAGATTGGTCTGTAATTGACTAATTCTTTAGGATCAAGTGTTTTTAATAAGTGGTTTAATTACAGCCAACTTAAAAGTTTTTGGAACATATCCTAATGTCAAGGATGAATTAATAATATTAAGCAGAGGATCTATGACCTCTGGAAGCATCTCTTTAATAGCCTAGTCGGTATAGGGTCAAGCATACATGTTGTTGATTTTGATGATTTGACAAGTTTAGCCAATTCTTCTCCTCCTATAGCAGTGAATGAGTGTAATTTTTCCTCAGTGAGACTACAATGTTCTGTCTGAAGTGATACTGTAGTAGGCGGCTGCATGGTTATAATTTTATTCCTAATGTTATCAATCTTACTAGTAAAGAAGTTCATAAAGTCATTACTGCTGTGTTGTTTACAAACGTCAGAAGTTGAAGCTTTATCCTTTGTTAATTTAGCCACTGTATCGAATAAATACCTAGGGTTGTGTTTGTTTTCTTCTAAAAGAGTTGAGAAATAAGCAGATCTAGCAGTTTTATGGCCTTTCTGTATGCAATCATGCTCTCTTTCCACAAATTGCGAAAAACCTCCAGTTTTGTTTTCTTCCAGCTGCGCTCCATTTTTCTGGCTGCTGTTTTAAGGGCCCGAGTGTGCTCGTTGTACCACGGCGTTGGATTATTTGCTTTAATCTTCTTTAAGCGCCGAGGAGCAACTATGTCTAAAGTGCTAGTAAAGAGAGAGTCAGTAGTTTCTGTTGCAACATCAAGTTCCTCTTGGCTATCTGTAATTCTGAGGAGATGGAACTGATGAGGAAGATTATGTATAAAGCAATCTTTAGTCGCAGCGTTATAGTCCTGCCATATTTGAAGGGGGATGGCTTTGCAGCCTTAGCTATATTAAGTATACATGAAATTAGGTAATGATCTGAGATGTCATCGCTCTGCTGCAGGATTTTAATGGTATCAACATTTAGTCCATGTGACAGTATTAGATCTAAAGTATGATTAAGGCGATGAGTGGGTCCAGATACGTGTTGTCTAACTCCAATAGAGTTTATAATGTCTTTAAATGCCAATCCCAATGCATCTTTTTCATTGTCAACATGGATATTAAAATCACCAACAATTAGTACTTTATCTGCAGCCAGTACTAACTCTGATAGAAAACCAGCAAATTCTTTGATAAAGTCTGTATTGTGCCCTGGTGGCCTGTATACAGTAGCCAACACAAATGTCAAACGGGATTTATCATTTACACTACACAATGTTACATAAAGCACCAAAACTTCAAAGGAATTATATTTGAAACTAGACTTCTGAGTAATACTGAAGTTATCATTATAAATTACAGCAACACCTCCCCTTTTCCTTTCAGACGCGGCTCGTGTTTATAACAATAATCTTGGGAGTGGACTCATTTAAAGTAATGTAGTCGTCAGGTTTTAGCCAGGTTTCTGTCAAACACAGCACATCTAGGTTATGATCTATAATCATATCATTAACAATAAGCGTTTTTGGCGAAAGGGATCGAATATTCAGCAACCGAGATTTATCAATTGTTCATCCGTATTATATCTGTTGTTTATTTGTTGGACATCAATTAAATTTTTACTGTTGAATGGTTTTGATGGTTTTTGTATTTACTGATTCGGGAACAGACACAGTCTCTATGTGATAATATCTAGGTGAAAGCGTCTCTATGTGCTGGGATTTAGCTGACTCTGGTGACGTGAGACAGCTAGCAGACGGTTGGTTTAGCCAGTTTGTCTGCTTCCTGACCTGGGCCCCAGTGAGTCAAGGTTTAGCTCTAAGACTATGTGCCAAATTACTAGAGAGAAGAGCAGCACCAGCCCGGGTAGGATGAATGCCGTCTATCTTCAACAGGTCGGGTCTGCCCCAAAAACTTTTCCAATTGTCTATGAACCCTATGTTATTTTATGGACACCACTTAGACAACCAGCCATTGAGTGATGATAATCTGCTAACTATTTCATCACTCCTTTTAACAGGGAGTGATGAAATAGTTAGACAGTGCAACAGAACAGTGCATAAAGAGGGTTTACATTTGCATTGTGCCAAGTGTAAAGTTCGGTGGAGGGGGGATTATTGGGTTGGGTTGTTTTTCAGGGGTTAGGCTGGGCCATTGAAAGGAACTCTTTAATGCTTCAGCATACCAAGACATTTTGGACAATTTCATACTTCCAAATGTCAATCATTGTATTGGACCTGGAATATTCCTTCAAAAGAATGTGGCTATATTAATCATGTCTCAAATCCATAATTGCCTTCCTTAATGCATTAGCCTTCCATAATATGTACTGGCAGTCAACCTCACAGTGTGCTTCATTCACAGCACACTGATGGTAAACGGACTGCATTTATATAGCGCTTTCAACAAACCCATGGCCATCCAAAGCGCTTTACATCTTTCCTCACATTCACCCATTTACTGACTCATTCATACACCGACAGCCATGCAAGGCGCCATACAGCTCGTTGGGAGCAGCTAGGGTTAGGTGTCTTGCTCATGGACATCATGACACTTGGTTTGTAAACAACCTACATGAACCACTGAGCAACTGCCGCCCCTATAGCTGTAGAAGCCTGGCTCTAATGTGTTCCTGCTGCTCAGTTCTTCCTAAACCTTCTGCTCCAACAGACTGCCTTAAAACCTTTTTGTACCTAATTACAATGGATATATAATAATAAAGAAAAAGTGTCTGAACTTGTTATATATAAGTTGTACAATAAAATTCAGCAGAAAATCACAGACTCGTACATAGCCTTTGATCAAAAATTGTTAGTAGACAAACAGATTATTCTCTCATTGGAGAACCTAGAAAGTAAAGCAACTAAGGAGAAGGAAAAAGATTTTGACCAGGCCAGAAAAACAGAGAATAAAAAGAGACTGACTCATGGGAGTCGGGTTGGTTTCTGACCTTTAATAAGGGTCAGGAACTCCTCATGTTTGACCCTGTTGCTCTGCATGTCGATCTTGAGAGTGAGCAGCAGGGTGAACAGGAACTTGTGTTCTTCATACAAACCCCGAGCTGCGTACTTGTGCACCTCGAAGGTCATATACTCAATGATGTTGGCGATCCGCTTGCTTGTAATTGGACTCTTTGAGGACCTATTCCCCAAGAGAAATACACAAGGTTGCAAGGTGTTCAGCTTACCGACTGCACTCTCACATCGACAATATTATCAACAGGCATTATTTTATAACATCAATATCATGAAAACTTACATTTTAACATCACCCAACCAATACTTCATGGTGGGATCAATGTTGCCCAAAAAGGCTTGTCCATTTCCATCTGAATTAGCCCATATGAATCTCATATAGAGTCTGACTATAGGGTTAATTCAGATGCAATCCATGGACAAAAACATTTGGGGCCCATACCTTAAGCCTGTTTTTTTGGTCTTCATCACCCAGCCAACATTTCATAATTAGGCCATGTCATGAAATATTGGTGAAGAAGACCAAAAAACATGCCATTTTGTCTTTGAAAAACTAATTTAAACGAGGTATGAAATGATAAATGAGGTTTACTTTGCCAAGGACAAGTCGAACAAGCCCAGGAACTGGCGCAGGGAAGTCTGATACATCACGTTCACCATGCTCATCTCCGTAATCAGAAAGTACAAGATGCTTCCTCTTGTGGCAACTACACTCAGAAGAGATGACAAAGAAGACATTTACATCTGGTATTAACAGCAGTCTCAGATGCAATTAGACATGACCCCTTTGATATTGGACTTTGAGGGAAGAGTGTCTAATTTTCCGTCACATTTCTGAAGGATAAATTTCACTGCACCTTGATAACAATTCCAGATCAACAGTCTCAAGTGTTTTGAGCAAATCAGGTGAACCAATGATCCAGTGGCCCATTCATAAAGAGAGCATTTCCTGATTCCTGAATTAATCAGCTGATTGAACAAATCCAATGAATAAATTACTTAATGACTTACTCATTTAGATATTTAACATGCCATCTACTGGCAGTTTCAATTTCAAGTTTCAAAAAAATATATATTTTACCCAAAAATCTAAATTGTGTTTCTTTACAAATACTCACTCTTATGTTGTTTCAAACCTGTATATTTGTTTTATTTTGTGAAACATCAAGATATTTTGAAGAATGTTTAGAGTCAAACTGCTTCAAAAAAAAAAAAAAACACTGTTTTAGCCAAAAAGTTTGTTTAATAAATTATATGTTGAATTAAAGGCACACTGTGTAAATTTTAGCGGCATCTAGCAGTGAGGTTGCGAATTGCAACTGTCCACTGCTCACTCCTCCCTTTCAAAATACAAAGATAAGCTACGGTGGCCGACACAGGACAAAGACGTCATTGTCTGAGACAGCAGACAGTAGCTAGCGCTCTGTAGAGCAGTTAGACCATTTAGGGCTACTGTAGAAACGTTCTAAGGTAATAAAAACATAACGGTTCATTATGCACCACTGAAAACATAGTTATATATATTATATTGCATTTCTGTCAATAGATTCTCATAAATACTATACTAAATAACTTTACTACTTTTTGAAATGTCTATTTGATGCTTCTCGTTTAACACAATAATGACATTTATCTATAATTTATTTAAGGTTTTCAAATTTGATGTGCGATTAATTAGATTAATTAATTCGATTTTTTTAATCTCTTGGCAGTCCTAATAGTAATGCTAGATGTCAACTCAAAAGTTTAAATTTACAGAAATCAGAGAATTTTACAGATTGTGGTTATTCTGATAATTTACCTGTTACATTGTCACATCATAAAACTAACAAACTAGAGGAAGAGATTATTCAAATTTCTCAAAGTATCTTTGAAAAAAAAACCTTAAAGGAAAGACAAGCTCTGAGTGCCCACCGGGTCTGTATTCCTCGCGGGCCGCATTGATCTGGATCTCAGTCTCAGCAGCGATCAGGAGTTTCTGTGTGACCTCCTCTGCCGTGCGCTTGGTGTTTCCCAGCACTACGATGAGGCTCTCGTCATCCACCAGGGAACCCTGCGTGCTGGTCAGCCTAAAAAGTAGATTATCCTCCAGTTCCTTCATTTTACGTTTATTGGCCGTCACATCTTCTAGCAGGTCAGTCCGCTCCTTCTCCAGTTCCTGATAATCCAAAAACACCTCATAGTAATTTCTAACCACACAAACAGCTTCAGTGTCAAGTAACAATTATTTTTTGGTGCTTTTTACAAGACAGGTGGTTTCAAAGCAGTTTCACAGTAATAAACAGGAAAATAACAATCAATAAAAAAAACGAACTATGTAAATCATCATCAATTATAAAATAAGTTCAATTCAGCTACAAGCAGCTCTACAAAAGACAAGTATCATTATTTAGCTCAAGTCAGATCAACGTTGATTCAAGTCAGTTCAAACAAGTTCTTTACCATATGACATTTTATTTTTCACAGACATTATTGTGATTGATTAATTCAATTTTGTTTATAAGCTTAATTGCACATCCCATTCAATTACATGAAAGATTTCATTACATTATGAACATATTTCCAAAAATTATTTTTTAAAATGTTATTTCTGGAGTATACAGCCCTGATCTATTTCAATTTTAATGTTTTTGGAATCCAGCCAAACCAAACCAAATATCACTTTGTCAGGTGAGAATGAGAGGGCGGGACTCAGTCGCGGAGTAAACAAAAGGCTTTACATAGTAAAAATAAAACAAAAACAACCCAGCAGGGGAAAAACAGTCCAGGGCAGACAAAGGCCAAATGGGACCTGGTATAGGAAGGAACAGAGGTGAAAACAGGATTACATAAACAGACAAACAGAACACCTATACATACAATAACCACAACAATCAGGCACAAGACAGAGAGATTAAGTAGGGAAGGAAATAAAGAGGGTAACGAAGGAAAGCAGGTGGGGAAATTGAATAAACATGTGCTGACACAAACACATAAGACAAGACTGAAGAGCGCATGGCAAACAAACTTTTATGCATGTGCTCAAAACAATATGCAAGACTGACAGAAATGAATGGCAGCATGGATGTCAGGACCTCAACACTGAAACTGAACCAAGAGTAGATCAAAGTGTCAGGATCCAGGCACCAATCCCTGAACATAACAAACCCTAGCACACATTATTTGTAATATGCTGTAATAACAATTTATTGTTTTAGGTTACACTTTATTTTAAGGTGTCTTTGTTACAGTATAATTATACATTTAAAGGGATAGTTCACCCCAAAATTAAAATTATCCCATGATTTACTCACCCTCAAGCCATGACTTTCTTCTTTCTATACATATATCATCTTCTAAGGTTTATAATGGTAGTGAATGCTCTGAATCCATCCATTATAAAAGTAAGCGATACTTCAGGGGGTTAATGAAGGCCTTATGGAGCAAAGCAGTGGGTTTTTATAAGAACGATATCCATATTTAAAACTTTATAAACTAAAATAACTAGCTTCCGGCAGACGGCCTACGACAAAGAATGAGGAGCACCTAAAAGAGTGTATAAACAAGGAAAAGATACACACCTGAATGGCCATGTTCTTGAATTAATAAATACATCTAATCAATCTGTTACCATAGAAACTAAACAGCAGGGAGATCCACCTGTGCTTCTTACACCATTTCAATGAAAAAAATTATATATTTTTCTTAAGATGGCACAACTTGATTAACATTTAAAAACATTATATATCGTGGAATGTTTAAAACATTTTACAATATTTGACATTTTAGCTGAAATTTCTTTGAACATTTAGGGGTTTAAAAAGGTCAAATTGAAATACTGAAAAAAAAAAAGTAATCAAACGACCTGGCAACAGTAATTTCCCAGTTATTCTCTTTCGACTAAAAAGAGTTCTCTGTCAGAAATACTTGAGTGGAAATGTTCCTTTACTAAATATACAGTAGGCCTACATGACAAGTCAATGACTTGTCCATTTTTCAATGCAGTGAAGAAAGCCTTTGATGTAAAAACGTTGAAATAACAGACCAGTGAATATCATTCAGGCTGCTGAGCCATGAGGCCTGAACAAAATACATAATTTTTCAGCTTCAGACAAGTATGATAGTATATTATGCAGTCAATTTTGCTCGATTAGCTTTCAAAATCCTAGTAGTACCAGTCAAATGCTTTTTTATTTTATTTTTTTCTGCTGTCCAAATGTCCCTTTTTGATACTATTAGTGTAAAATGCAGTTCCCCATGAGGCAGAAGTTACTAGCTAGCCTGAAGCTATTATAATTCAGATTGGCGCTGGGCTGGGCGGCATGTGGGTCTGTACTCTTATTAGGTGGAGTGTAAAAAGGTGACATGTGTCAGGCCCTTATTCCTGATTGACAAATCAATATCCAGCAGTGACTATTTTCTGAAAGGCACTTTAATTTTCTCTACCTGGGAATCTGAAGGAAGCATTAAAGCCCATCTGACTGTGCTAGGCTGAAATGAGACGACAGCAATTCTCCGTAACAATGTGAAGCATTGCAAGATTCCGTTGCTTTGATTCAGGTCTTTCTTGAGCTTGACATACAGTACCTGTGGGCTCTAAAAGACCTTATTCAGAGCAGCGCCGTGACAGGTATGAAAGCGAGGCTGTGAGGGATAGACTTATCATATTGTCAATGGCATCCGCTGTAAAAACCTGTATAAATCTCCTAGATCACTTTAATTTTCCACAGCTCATATTGTCTGGGGTTTTTGTCTACTGAAATTTTTTGGAAAGATATTTTTGCTGTTCAGAACAATACAAAAACACATTAAATAACAGTACAAACCATTGAAGAGATGCGTCTATCCCTCACAGCCTCACTTTTATTCCCGTTAATAATGAATGATGGCGCTGCTGCGAATAAGGTCGATTTAAAATGCTATGCACATTTCAAGCAAGATTTAGCCCTAAACCAAACTTTTTTGTTTAAAAGCAGCTTTACATAAAATTATGATTTTAAAATGTATAATATATTCACGTCTTAGGCACACTTAGCAGATTAGAGCCGGGTGATAATATAGTTTGTTATATAGTATATATTGCTTTACGTGAGTATATTTATGCAGATAAAGTTTATGACTATGCGATAATACATTTTACATTTTTGCTATGCTATAAACAATCACACAGCCGAGATTTGCTATATAGTATACACCGATCAGGCATAACATCACTTCCTAATATTGTGTTGGTCCCCCTTTTGCTGCCAAATCAGCCCTGATCCGTCGATGCATGGTCTCCACTAGACCCCTGAAGGTGTGCTGTGGTATCTGGCACCAAGATGTTAGCAGCAGATCCTTTAAATCCTGTAAGTTGTGAGGTGGGGCCACCATGGATCGGACTTGTTTGTTCAGTACATCCCACAGATACTCGATTGGATTGAGATCTGGGGAATTTGGAAGCCAAGTCAACAACTCAAACTCATTGTTGTGCTCCTCAAACCATTTCTGAACCATTTTTACTTTGTGGCAGGGCGCATTATCCTGCTGAAAGATTCCACAGGGTATACTGTTTTCATGAAATTATGTACAGTACCTGGTCTGCAACAATGCTTAAGTAGTTGATACCTGTCAAAGCAACATCCACATGGATGGCAGGACCCAAGGTTTCCCAGCAGAACACTGCCCAAAGCATCACACTGCCTCTGCCTGCTTGCCTAGTGCATCCTGGTGCCATGTATTCCCCAGGTAAGCGACACACACACACCCAGACCAGGCCACCTTCTTACATTGCTCCGTGGTTCAGTTCTGATGCTCACATGTCCACTGTTGGCGCTTGACTGATCTGCAGCTATGCAGCTCCATATGCAACAAACTGTGATGCACAATCTATTCTGACACCTTTCAATCAGAATCAGCATTAACTTCTTGAGCAATTTGAGCTACAGTAGCTTGTCTGTTTGGTCAGACCTCACAGGCCAGCCTTCTCTCCCCACGTGCATCAATGAGCCTTGGCCCATGACCTTGTCGCCGGTTCACAACTGTCGTTTCCTTGGACCACTTTTGATAGATAGTGACCACTGCAGACCGGCAACACCCCACAAGAACTGCAGTTTTGGAAATTCTCTGACCCAAAGTTGTCAAACTTGCTCAAATTCTTACGCTTGCCCATTTTTCCTGTTTCTAACACTTTGAAGACAAGACGGTGCCGTGCCGTGATGAAGATATAATCAGTGTTTTCCCCCTGTCATAATGTTATGCCTGATCAGTGTATATTGCTTTATGTAAGTATACTGTATGTATGCAGCTAAAGTATGATCTATATATCCAACTATTAATATATTAAGCAGTTAAGATTTGCTATATAGTACATACAGTTTAACATGATCTGGATAAAGTTGGATTATAAATTTTACTTCCTAAAAAAATTATCTTAATATGTTTTTCTATTTCTTTATTTTACTTTACTAATGGCAAAAATATAGATTAAGAATGAATCAATATTTTACAGGGAATGCTTTTTGTAGTGCTGAAGAAGAAACAACAGGGATTTGTGAGATAAAACCTTTGAGTCTCTATAACTATGTTGAACATTAGCAGTCTTTCAGAGTACAGAGATTCGCAATTCACACTCTTTGTCCAGTGACCCTAAAAATGACAGAAGTGCTCTCTCCCTCTTGCTCGCTCTGTCATAGAACCATCTCTGGGATGTTAATGTTTAGTTGTTGTTGTTGTTTTGTTTTTTTCATTTAGGGCCATAGGGACCTTCACAAGGAACACCAGGCACTAGATAAATAATGTCTTTGAATGTACCACCAGAAGGTTGGAATAGCTTTTTCTAATGCATGGCTTAAAACTTCACATTGCATGTCATAGCCTATATTTTCTAAAATTACAGTACAATTAATCTGCAAATATGAAAAAAAGAGTCAATTTATCGTACAAAAAAGTGGTCAGTTAAAATGATGACTTAAACAGGAAGCAGAAGCCTGAATGAATGTTCAAGTGGTGAATAGTACTTCGCCAAGTGGCCACTTACCTGCCTTTCACTAATGGGTAGACGTTACATCACCTAATTAATATTCATAAGCCAAGCTATAAAAGTATAATAGTGCCCCCAACACACATTTCAGATCATTCCCATGCCGTATTCTGCACATATGAGTTGAAAGGGCCCATACCTGTTTCTCAGTAAGAATAACTCTGCCCAGTAGCTGATCTTCCAGACCCCTCATAGTAACGGTAAAGTCGATAATTGATGTCCGTGCGCTGATCTCAGGAGTGTATACTGGGTTGGGCAGTTTGGTGGTCACATAGAGACGGAAACCCTTCATTACATCCACTTCTTTATCACCTATTTTCACCTGATGACATGAATGAGTCAGCGATCAGAATTCAAACTCCAGGTAAAGAGCAGCTCAGACATAAAGAAATAAAAAAAACATTTGGAGAGTAAAGAAACACTAGAGCAGCAATCCAGGAACGAGTTTGGACATCCCTGCACTACAGGATGACAGAGCCCCATAACTCAAGACGATTCTAAAGAATAAAATAACATTTGGACATCAGAAGATCCTTGGAGAGAAGTTAATAACATAAAAGGTGTTGGTGAAGTTGTTTAAAATAATAAGCCGATTATCTCAACAGGGAGGAACTAATTTTATTTTTGTGCCAATTAGCCGAAATAGACTACACAGGGTTATGATGTGATTGTGCATGAGGTTTGACGATGATAAAGTGACATCAATGTCTCCCATTCGGTCTCTGCTATAAAAAAAATGTGTGATCAGGTGTTTGCACCTTTGTATTAATAGAGCTGAGTAGTTAACCTATCACAGCTCTCGCCACTGCTTGCTATTTACACTTCTTTTTTTGAACGTGTGAAGCAGCTGCTGTGTGACGATGAAGCAACATCACATTTTTCAAACGACTGGATTTTTGATAGTGAGATCAATGAAAGATGCCCGAAAGATCACGAATGTCACTCACAGTCGTGTCCCACACTGTCAGTAAACAACTCGAGCAGCTCGACCAGGAACTGAAACAGCACTCCAGATTTTTATGTCTGCTTGTCTATGATTTTGTAAACCTTGGATATATTTCCAAGACATTATAATGAAGGAAATGATGTTACATACAGTTCCAATTTGTTTTCTCTATAATTTAGCTTAGAAAATAATGAGAAGAAGGAGCGGAGGCTCTGTAAAAATATAGAGCATTTTCTCATTACGCAAAGCAATCTTGCTCATTTCCCAGCAAATATATGGAAAAAATATGTCATAATATGTTGTTTGGGGGTGGGGGTGGATCACTGGAACTGCTGAGGACAATGATGTTCCCTTTAATGATAATGCCCCCATTTTCTCCCAAGCATACAGTACATTCATATTTGTTGATTTATAAATATGAGATATTTTTTCGAAATGTTAGTTGATACAAAAGAAATGTACACCTGTATTGCTAGGTATAGCCAATTGGTCTAATTAGGATGTATGCAATATACTGGAACCAAACCTGAGAAGGAAGTCCAGAAGACTCCACAGCGTACCTGGACATGTAATTGTAACTCATGCACGCGCGCCCTACTTACAAATTCATTAATATACAAACGTTTAACTACCAAATCCATGGAAGTGCTTGAGGAGAGTTCTCGCAAAGGTAAATTTTACATGCAAATTACTCAAATTTACTTGTATATTTATGTAACTTTCATGAATGAGGCCCTTCGTTTTGGCACAGAATTAAACTCTTCAAAATAAGTCAGGGAAAAAGGTGCAATGTTCTTTTAGAAAATGTTGATTGTGAACCTCCGGAGATCAAACTCTTATACTCTTACTTATTGAGCTCCTCTAACAATACCTTATATGTGGACCCAGTCTTAATGAAGTTCTTCTCCAGGACATTGTCCAGGGCAGGATCCAATTCCTCCCCAACATCCTCTATCAGTAGGGGACGCCCTAGAGATAAGCTGTCCTCTAGATGGTTTCTGAAGTACTTGTGATTAAGTGAGGTGATCTGTGAAAACAACAGGACCTCATTACTGACCCAGCTCAAGTTCTGTTACTGGGGAAAGCTATTACCAGAGGGGAGGAGGTGATTTGTTATGAGGTCATACCATTGAAAAATGTGTCTGTTCTTTTAAAAAGAAACCATGGATCAATATAAGCTGTGCATATTCAATTAGATTTCAACATGATTCACAAGAATATACGTTTTGAACTTTTAAATCTATCAAGTTATTGTACCAATACTTTTAATAGCAACACTTATATGTATTAGTCATTCATTCTGAGTGGTCACCTGAAGCTCATTCTTGGATTCTTTGTTCTTGATCCAGATCTTTCCCTGGGTCTGGGGATCGATCAGCAGGGGAAATCTGGCAGCTTTTGTAACAATAATCCCATTCTGGATGGATAGGTCGTCATTGGGCAGCCCCTGTAGGTTCCATTCACTTACTGTGGGAGCATCAATCAACATCTCAGTGAGATTCAGATTGGTCCTAAATGGAATTCGGCGGGACTTCATTTCTCTCTGCCAATCAATGAGGAGGTGGTTGCGGAACTCTTGGTTAAAAGGCCCCGAGTAGGACAGGAAGGCTGTAGCGAGCAGCACATCACCTGAAAATGGGAAATGTAAAATTAAAAAAATATATATATATATGTTATACAGTTTTACATTTTCGGAAGTAAATATGAGTGGTACTGTAGTTGCAGTAATACATTATATTAAAGTGTTGCTGTTACAAATGTTACACATGTAGTAGTATTAAAAGTCAATTTTGCATATTATACATGCAACTAACCTTAACCCTAACCCTAATTATATACTAAATACATGTAGTTAATTACTATTACTTAGTACTTAATTGAATAATTACAATGTAACAAGAAAATAAAGTATAACCTCTTGCACTTACAATTCTACAGGTTATGGGTGGTTGCCAGGTCAGTGCTATATGGTTTTAGCGCATTGTAGTTGTTAAGGTAATCTAGGTAGTTGCTAGGGTGTTGCTATGGTTGTTAATTAGTGCCCCAAGTCAAAGCAGACCCCCTCTATGATAATTTGAACCTTTTATATGGCTCAGGTTCCTTCATCAATGTAAGTCAATGGTATTACTACACATGATAACATGATTTTCCACATGAAAACACACCACTACTCAGGATAAGGACACTTTAGGGAGTTCTAGGTTGTTGCTATGCCAATGCAAGGCAAAAGAGCCCAAGTTTCTATTTTATTCTGGTTTCTAGATAACAGGTCACTGTAGGTGTATGGTATATTTTTGCCTGTTTTATCCTGTTTAAATTGTGTTTGATAGGTTAAAAAATAGCAAGACGTCCCTCGATTTGACGTAAGTTTTACGTTCAAAGCACAAATGGTACAGATTGCGTTATATGCAAAGTTTATTAATTATGTTTAAGGTTTGTTCAAATCCTTAATCTTACATTTGAGCTACAGTAATATAATAAAATTAATTCTCAAAGTTTCTGTAAAAATTATTTTTTAGTGAATAGACATCTGGGACTGAAAGCTGATCACTTACGAAGAAGTAAATTATGTTTTAAATGCAAAAAGATAGGGCTGGAATTTCTGGAAAAAAATGCCTGAAGGTTTTATATAAAAACTCACCAACTAGTCGTTTGGTCTGAGCAGCAAACTCTTTACTGAGCTGTGTCCAACGCTCCTTCTCTCCTGCCAGCCCACTGATCAGACTAGAGGCTGTTTGCATCTTGTGTCGACAGCGTTCTGCATCCTCTAGTAAAGTCTGAGAGAGAAAAAGGGCGAGGAGGTAAGAAAAAAGATGAAGTCTGTCACTGTGCAGCTGTGTGCTTGTTCACATTTATTGACTCTTATCAGAGTGAGAGTGTCAGTTCAGTTGAGTGTCATTTAATGTGACCTAACAAAATTAATTTTGCCTTATCATTTAATAGACAGGTGTGGTTTCTCAGGACACGTAGTAAAGGGATTTTAGATAGTGTCAGGTAGTACAAATAAGGTATAAAAAAATAAAAAATCCTTTAAAAGCAAAGTGTTACTGTATCAAACTGTTACTTTACATTTAATACTTTAAATTGAATTTGTGAGACCTAACATAACACTAGCTTATATCTAGCCTTTTTTTTTTTTGAAAGGTAAAATGAACTTATAGGTAGTTAAAAGTGGAAATGGCACACAAGACTGTGCAGAATCAAACCTGCATCCAAATATAAGTACGGGTCTAACATGTCACAAGCACATGCCTTTCTTCATTTTAATTCCCAGGGTACAGATGCCGACTTCTTTATGTGTGGAAATCAGTAAATTAGGAAAACTAATTACAGTGTTTAAAGTCAATCTGTAAGTTTATTCAATCATTGGTTTAAGTAAACATCTGTTCTCTTAGGTATGATCAGGCCTGACGTAAATTAACCCCAAAGGATCAATCAGTCACAAGCTGTTACTCACACAATTATCAACTAAATTATGAAATGTTAGGAAGGCTCATTATACATTGTGAATTGGAACATTGGTGTTGGCTTCAAACCATTTTTAAAGTGAGTATTAATTTTGTAGAGGCACACAGAGTACAAGCCTGAACCATCTGCAAGATGGTTTTAGGTTTATTTACAAAATTGCTCAATGTATTCAATTTTATGCAAAAATGCTAATGAGCGATTGGGTATTTACTTGAGGCCCTAAATGACAGCTGATTCACCATTTTTCACAGAATAAACAGAGAGATAATTGGAAAAATCTGGATTGTGGTTAAATTTTCTTTGGGCTACAGCTGGAAAGAAAAAAAAAGAAATATCAACAAACATGTTGTCAGTGCTTTCTTTGAAGTGATTTCTTTCTTTTAAGTTTGCTGATCAAAACCCCTTCTTTAGATTATTTGTCATGATGATGAAGTAGCTTTAGGTGTGTTCCTAAATTGCCGTAATCACCAGATTGGGGATTTCTGAAAGCTTTGATTTGTAACACGTGACCAACTTCATATTGACGTTAATAGTGTTGCCATAAAAACTGTCTGAGTCTGAGGACATGATCAACTCCAAGTAAAACGTCACGTGTTGTCATTTCACAGTACGGTAATAACGACATGCGGTGAACGCAGCATTTGACCCTAAGCCAGGGGTGTCCAATCCTGCTCCTGGAGGGTGAATGCCTTGCAGAGTTTAGTCAAAGCCACTAGATGACAAGCCTTCAACCATTAGCCAAAAAAGCGTAGCGGCTAATGCTAACGCTGCGGCCGCCAGTACGCAGGAAAAGAAGACCAAGGGCTGTTTTTTGAATGGATGTCAATGGAGAAGATGCTTCATTACACTGAATAAACCTCTTTTGTGAGGAAACAGCTTATTTAATGAATCGACTGCCTGTCTGCTAATCTTCACTATGTTTTCTTTAAGTATGTTATGATAAGACTTGAATGGTAATGACTATTATAACTGCATGTATGCACATGACACTGATATTATGCATTTTAGTGAATAAAGAGAAAATTAATAATTTAATTATTGTGTTGCCGTATGTTGAAAAAAAGGTGTTATTTCTATTGCTGTCAGGTTAGTCTTGTGTTGTAATGATTGTGTGCACAATGATGATATAACACTTTTTTAATGAATGAAGGTAAACAATACATATATTTAATGAATTAAATATGTATTAAATTACAATGAAGTTTTTAGTGTACTCTTAAATGTGGTTTATTGCGCCCTGCAGTGAACTTTGCAGCTATTTGTGCTAGATATTTGTGCTCTTTTTTATTTTTTAAAGCACACAAACAATACAGTCTTACTGTACGTTTACTAGCAATATAACACCAAATATGGAACATTTATTCACAAGACCAACACGCTAATCCACAAGAAACTGATTAACGTAAACTGTAACTGACCGTTATAAAACTTTGAACGACGGACACTGACGTCACTGCCATTACACGATAGGCTGGATTAGACACCCCTGAACTGATCTATCTAACACAGTGGTTACCTGTTTCTCCATCATGGCCTTTTCATACTCAGCCTGAACTACATCCAGCTCTGCTTGCTTAGCATCTAGTTCTGCTTGCGCTGTCTGGAGGTCCACATTAGCTATGGCCAGCCTGTTCTCCTGCACTGCCAGATTAGCCTGAGGGTGATGGAGAAAGAGAGAGTTGTAAATGATCCAGGTACAGCAAGGAATTCTAATAGGAAACAAAACATCATGTTAAACACGCATTTTTTAAATTTATTTTTTCACAGTTGCACACAGCATTTTGTCTGAAATGGTCACCCTATGGAGCCCTGAGTGCTTTTTTATGTTTATGTTTTACATTTAAGAGCCTCAGATTGTTGACTTTTGCATTAAAATCAGTTTATGAATCCAAATTGCATACATTCATTTGGATTAAGGATTGAACTTTGAACCTGTTTTCCTTTTATAACTTTCAGTATGCATCAAGAAAAAACTTTAAAACATGATGATCATACTTGTGCACCTATGCATCTGAAAATGTTGATTTGGCGTTGGGGGGTTTGCGTTATATGGTAAATTTGGAGATGCTCCTGTATGTAAGAGGAATCAGTATTTTCTGTTTCCTCAAGAAAAAAAATTAAAGCATATATATACTAAAGGTGTTCAAGCTGTATTAGGAGTATACTATTGAAGCTAAAAAACATTAAGATACAGCAACTAGAATTGTGATTTCTTGCACTCATTTACAAGTGCACATCTGAGGTTTCAAGCAACCAATTGAAATTAAACTATTACATCAAATGATAATAAAATAATAAATTATGACCAAAAGCATGTAAAAAATAATCAAATAATAATAGCAATTCATAAATTAAACCATAGTTTTAACAGTTTTAATTATAGCCTGTTAGTAAAGAAACCCGCCAACTTGACAGGGTTGCATCATGTGAAAAAATTACCTTCAAAGGAAGTACTTCTTTATTGATAGAGAAGAAGGAAGCCATTGCTTTGGTCCAGGAGCAAAGACCTGCAACATTGCCGCACACCCTCTTGGCTGTTTCTATGTTATAGTCTACCATGTCAAAGTACGGAGAGAGGAGTTCCACCACCTCCTCATTGATGGTGTCTTTGGGGAATTGCTGGAGGACAAAACAAATGCTGGAGTAAAACAATACTGGTGTACAGAATATGCTACATGCTATATTTGAAACTCTTGAAAACTACAATATTATTTGATATTTGTTGCTCAGGCTCCTGTAAATTAGTGAGAAGATACAGATCATGCATGGTATCTTAAAAGCAAATAGACAGCCTTTAAAATATGTTCTAAGATATATCAGTATAATATACTGTATGTGTGTAAGATATTGTATTGATTAGCTGTCAGAGCTGAACTAGCTTGTGACAGTATTTTAACTGAGTTTTGCCAAAGGGTTTTTCTGTCAACTAAAAATCTAATTAGTCAAACCATCTGTTGGCTTCTGGTTTAATGCCAAAAATACTGGTAGTATAAATGGTCATACGACTAAAATAGCTCCTATAGTGGTAACAACTACAGTGGCCCTATATTGTAGCTATGCATAGACACTGCATATGTTTGCCACCCACACGTGCATATCAACAAAGCAGTGTTCTGAAACTTGGCCCATTCAGTCACAGTGGATTAATGAAACAGAAATAGATTTGATTATTCACTAGAAGACATGATTACTGTTTCAATGGCACAGAGTGTTTTATTGTCACAATGTTATTTTAAACTTTGCAATAGGCTGATATGTAATAACAGAGAAAAGGCCTGTTTAATTGTGTGGGTGACAGAGAATTGGAAATAGTCATTCAAACTAAAATACCACAGTTTTTAGTGCAATAAACTTTGACTATATATTATGTTATATCAGCTGAGGGGGAACAAATTTAATAAAAAGAATGGTCCTGGTATCTGGTATTAAGACTTAATACCTGTAGACTGCCCAGGAAGTTCCCAGCTGTCATGAGTTTTAGTGACTCTTGCCAGGAGGTCATGGTGCAGTTTTTCTCGGGATCAATTTTCACAGTGTTCACTCTTCTTTGGAAGAGCAACAACACACAGTCCATTATACGCATGATGAGGTGGGGCGGTCTCCCCAGTGTTCGCACCGTAGCGATGTCTGATGGCTTTATGGTCTGTTTAAAGATAAAAAGGAGAGAAATACAGAAAGAGAGAAAGTGAATTAGACATCTTGTTAACACTCTGACTTACGAACTATGCAGCAGCTCTGTGGATAACTTATTCATCCAAGTGGCAGCTGCTATGGCTCATGGTTGACAAAGTTTAATGCACATCAGCTTAATGAGCAATACATGATGGATTATGAATAAGTAGAAAGATCATTTTAAGTAGTGGGAAGGAGGGGGATGGAGCAGGAAGGTGTATGTTATAGTGGTTAGTGGGAAAGAGGTGTGAAGAAACACTGAAAGGGAGAAATAAGGATGGGAAAATGCAGATGACAGATGTGAAAGGACAGAAGGTCAATGGCTTAGTCAATGATGAAAAATGAATATTCAGCATGGACAGAAAGCTAAACAATGCTTTTATTGTTTTCAAGTGCAAATCTGAGGCATTTAATTTTTTCAGAATCTCTAGAGCTTGTAAAGTGATAAATTATATTGTCAAACACATAAGATCTAAAAGACCAATTGCATTTTTTCCCCTGTTCTTAAACAGAAACCAACAGCAAAATTCTCATTTCTTTTTTATTTGTATTTGTATTTTTAAATTACAGTTTTTGTAACATTATAAACTTCTTTACTGTCACTTTTAATCAAATGAATCCTTGCTGAATACAAGTAGGCCTTTTACTTTCTTTAAAAAGGCTTTAGAATGGTAGTATTTGTTAGTATGATGTCTTTATTAGTATTATTATCAATATATATTCCTCAACAGTCTTTGCTAATCTTTCTAACAAACTCTATAGTGTGTTTTCAGTCTGGAATAAGTGAGATGTTTCACTTGATCCCCTCCTAATAATCTCCCTTCACCCCTTCCCACCCTACAAACCGCTCCTGAGCTTTTTACTTCCATTTTTGAGCCTTTTCCAAAACTGAGGTGTGAATAGATGTGCTAAAAAGGGGGGTTGATGTTAAACCTTAAAAGCTTTCATAAACACATTTAGGGCAGTGTTTCTTAACTGTGGGTGTCTGTATGCATAATTCAAAATGTATAAAATACATTTTAAATATCAAATATTCCATGGTCAAATGTTAGTGGTAGTATAACAAAGTGGAAGCAATTTGGAACAACAGCAACTCAGCCACGAAGTGGTAGGCCACATAAAATCTCAGCGCATGCTGAGGTGCACAGTGGGCAGAAGTAGTTAATAGCTACAGACCTCCAAACTTCGTGTGGCCTTTAGATAAGCTCAAGAACAGTGCGTAGAGAGCTTAATGGAATGGGTTTCCATAGCCGAGCAGCTACATCCAAGTGCATCACCAAGTGCAATGCAAAGTATCAGATGCAGTGGTGTAAAGCACGCCACCACTGGACTCTAGAGCAGTGAAGACATCGGCGAATCACGCTCCTCTGTCTGGCAATCCGATTGACAAGTCTGGGTTTGGCAGTTACCAGGAGAACGAAACTTGTGAGTAAAGTGTAAAGTTTGGTAGAGAGGGGGGTTATGGTGTAGGGTTGTTTTCAGATGTTGGGCTTGGCCCCTCAGTTCCAGTGAAAGGAACTCTTAATGCTTCAGCATACCAATACATTTTGGACAATATCATTAAAGTTCATGTGCATGTAAAGGCATCCCAAAAATGTTGGCAATATTGTGTATCTGAATATTATGCCAAATAAGTACAGTTTAAGCTATACATGTATGCTATATTATTTATCTAGCTATAGTAGTAATTTAAATGTATTGAAATTGTAGCTATTATTTTAGTAACATTGCAACCGTGGCTGTAGCCAAATATAAGGTCACAGACAGTTCCGTATATAAGAGGTGTTCAGTATATAATAAATGTTGTGAAACAATTGCCTAATATACTATTAACACTATATTAGTGCTGCAAGGATATTGCACAGCATCAAGATCTTATCTGAGCTGTCAGCAGTGCTCTGTCACTGCTGGTCAATGTCAAAATATTTGAGATGACCAAAAATATCAAAGTAGGTGGGCTTTATGTTCACAGAAGTTGCTTAGCGCGAATGCCAGCAACACTTCAGTAAAAGCGGTCATAAAGTGCGAAATATGATGTAGGTAGCTAAACTAAACATTTCATATTTGATTGCTGTTTTAGGACAAAAATGTTAAACGGCCAACAAAAATAATCAGGCAAACTAATAGACTTTTGACTAATTTTGCCATTTTTAACTGTAAATAGGCCTATGCAATTTACATCATTTATCTAATGTAATAATTTGTAACTCTCAATGTGAGGGGACAAGAAACATTACGAAGCCATTTTCATCATATTAGGCATAAGATTAATAATGAATGTGTACATATTGTGAATTAAAAAAATATATATATTTACCTAGCGTACGTAGCCTTCAGTAAATTCACTTGTCTAAGAAAATTATTAATAAAACATAGGCTAAATATCGTTTGACCCAATGTTTACTTTCCTGAGACATGGAAAAGAAAAGACTATCAGTCAAAGCTCAGCTTTAGGAGGGGAAGAGGCAGATAAAGATAAGGAGACTGGGAGAGAGAAAAAAGAGTGATGCAGATAGCAGGTATTGAGAGCAGGTATTGACAAACAATGTACTGCCCACTGACATTTTGGTTTTCAAGCTATTTCTTATCTATTTTTTGGCCTTCAAATGTCTTGAAATGCACATATGTAGATCAGAGAAATCAATGTTTGCTCGTTGTTGAAATATAGGCTCAAATTTGGGACCTCAGGAATTATAAAACCCTCCTACGGCCCAGACTGTGACTACTCTAAAAGTACCCTGCACACCAGAGAATTATAAGATTTATGGATTTATTGTCCATTATGGACAAATACATGGGAAGGACGCAGTGAGCAGGTGGTGGAGGGAAGAGGTGGGGTATGTGTTTGGGTGGTTGTATGATTGAGTGGGTGTGTGGGGTTGGTTAGAGGCGGCTGCTGTCAGACCCCTGCTTACTACGAGACCACCTACAGCAACCCTGCCATCACACGGTCTATTTTTACACCCTCACAGGCAGCATGTAATTACGCAGAAGCTGCAGGCACCGATATGCCCCGTGAACATCACACTCCTCTCATTCTCTCCTCTCTTCTGCTACCGTGTAATCGCTCCATATTGTTCCTGACCTGCAGTGCTGCCTCAGCTTCTTCCAGAGCAGGCCTGGCTGCCTCCAACTTCTCTTCAGCGATGGCCTTGTCTGCAGAGATGCTGTCAACTATGGCCTGTGCTTTATCTTTGACCTTTTGAACTTCGACTTTGACCTTTTCAGCAGCCTGAGCCTTGACAGTCACCTCCTTCAACACCTGAAACAAAAATGAGAAAACGCTAATGTTGTAATATCTGTGGCTTTTCACGGTATAATTCAGAGTCTGGGGTTATTAATTTTTCATCCTAATGTTCAGAGCTCAGTATTGATCTTTAGTCTGGCTGTGACTGGGAGGCAAGTCTTCCACCGAATGGATACTTTCAAGCTTAATGCAGCATGACAGATTTAATTAAGAATGAAACATATTTTTAGTCATTTTTACAGGGAAATTTATCTTGGATTACTTTTCCATACATAAAGTTAAAATCCTGAATGAAACAGAAGCAACATATCTTTCTTCTGTATTGTAACATACATCTGAGCACAGTAGACTATTAAAAAGAAAAAAAAAATGTAGGACGGGTTCTATTAATTGGTTGTTGACTGGATTTTGAAATGTAGGCATTGGACTCAAAAGTGGATGATTGAGAGCTTGCAGGCGCATGGTTTAAAGGGATAGTTCACCCAAAACATTTAATTATCCCACTAAACATTGACGTCGGATAGACGTGCAGATCATGTCTATATTGGGTCCGTCGATCCATGATCTATTCGACGTCCAAACTAGGTCCACTATTTTGACGTCCAACCATTACCCAACTTGGATGTCAATTTGACGTTCAACTTTTGACCTTGAACTGGGTAATTTTTTTGGGCGTCATTTGGACGTCTATGACAGGTGCAAGAACATTTACATGATATATAATGTTTTATTTACAAATATCAACATTGTTGTTATCAACATGATTAATACATATATGAATACATGTTTTTGCCTTTTTTTAGTTTAACCCGCACCGGTTCGTGGACGGGGAGGTTGACGCAAGTGGGCGTTTCTCTACTTTTAATAAGTAGGAAATGCATTACACCTGTGTCTCCATTTATCATCTGCTGCTTAGACAAACAAATTGAGTTTTTGGAAAATAATCTAGTCCCATTTCAGAAGGTGGCATATGTTCCAGATAATTTCCCAAAAACTCAGTTTGATTGTCTCAGCAACAACTGGAGACGCATAAAAAGATGCAATGCATTTCCTGTTGAAACTAGCTACTGAAACAAAGCTACAGGAAATGTAATACATGGTACAGAAAACATGTCCTCCACCCTCTTGAAACATGCGACTACAGTTATAGAAGTTGCATAAAAACGACGTCTAAATATGATGTTGAAAAGACGTCCACAAACGACCACATTTGGACTATAAATAGCCCATATACGGAGGTCCCACAGACGTCAACATTTGACGTACCGGAGACGTCGAAAAAAGACGTTGCCTGGCGTTACAAAACAACCCCTTCAGTGGACCGAAATTGGACGTCCAAAAATTACTTAGAAAGGACGTCACAACGACGTCACATTGCGCAGTGGGATCCCATATTTTACTCACCCTCAAGCTATCCTAGCTGTATATGACATTCTTCTTTCAAATACAATCTGAGTTTGAGTTAGCATTATAATGGTATTGAAAGGCAGCCCAAAATTTTAAGCCCAAAAAAGTGTAGCTTCCGCCTTCAACTTTCCGCCTACAACTTACAAAGAAAGTGTAATGCCACTAGCAGTTAAAAACGCTTACGCTTCATCTGACGTCATCGCCGCACCAGGTACTTTACCAGTTATTTTACATTATAACGTGTTCTCTTACAAAAATCCACTTCAGAAGGTCATTAATAACCCCCTTGGAGCTTAAAATTTTGAATTTGGAACTTAGAATTTTGGCCTGCCATTCACTGCCATTATAAAACTTGGAAGAGCCAGGACATTTTTTTATATAACTCTGATTGTATTTGTCTGAAAGAAGAATGTCATATACACCTAGGATGGCTTGAGGGTGAGCAAATCATGGGGTAATTGAAATTTTTTGGTGAACTATCCCTTTAAGTGCCCTGATTGGAGAGTCCGGCATACGTCACCAGAGAGAATTCAGTTGTTTTTGAGAGAACCCAGCTATTGCGTTTTGGTTAAACATCATAAGGTCAAAGATTAAATTCTCAAGGTGAACACATATCTTGAGGCTAAAGGTCTAATAACAAAAAATCAAGTCAGGAATCTTGGTGTGATTTTGGAGTCAGACCTGAGTTTCAGCTGTCATGTCAAAGCAATAACTAAATCAGCTTACTATCATCAGAAAAATATTGCAAGAATCAGATGCTTTGTCTCCAGGCAAGACTTAGAGAAACTCGTTCATGCTTTCATCACCAGCAGGGTGGACTATTGTAATGGTTTGCTCACCGGCCTTCCCAAAAAGACCATTAGACAGCTGCAGCTCATACAGAACGCTGTGGCCAGGATTCTGAGCAGAACCAGAAAATATGACCATATCACACCAGTCCTCAGGTCTTTACACTGGCTTCCAGTTACATTTAGGATAAATTTTAAAGTATTATTACTTGTTTATAAATCACTCAATGGCCTAGGACCTCAATACATTGCAGATATGCTGATTAAATACAAACCCAAAAGATCACTCAGATCATCAGGATCAAGTCATTTAGAAATACCAAGAGTTCACTCAAAGCAAGGAGAGTCTGCGTTTAGCTATTATGCCAGCCGTAGCTGGAACCAGCTTCCAGAAGAGATCAGATGTGCTCCAACAGTAGCCACATTCAAATCAAGACTCAAAACACATCTGTTCAGCTGTGCCTTTACTGAATGAGCACTGTGGCACTGTACGTCCGACTGATTGCACCTAATCTAATCTATGCATCATCTTTATTATTTTTTCATTTTATTTTTTATCTATATATACTGTAATAATAATATTCTTTTTAATTATCTTTACAGCTGTATATTTCTATTTCTTCTTATTTAAAAAATTCTCTTTACAACGGTTTTAATTATCCTGTTTTTATTTTTAATTCTTACACGTGGTTTTCTCATTTCTTATCACTATTTTAATTTCATTTTCTATGTTAAGCACTTTAAATTTCCATTAATTATATAATTAATATATATTTATATAAATAAACTTGCCTTGCCTCAAAATATTACAAATTAAATGATGAAATTCTCATTTCATGCTGACTTTAACATAGTTAACATAGACTCACACATGCACATCATCAATCAATGCAACACAGTACATCATAATACATATACTATCTCCCCATCCACACATATAGACTATAAATTCGCTGTGGAAAATAGTAACATATTGTACAGCCCCTGTAGGACCCATATTAAATATTTCTTATAAGCTGAAATGATTGCATCAGCCAGTTTAGTCTTCTCCACTTCAATTTTCTATCAGGAGATGTTAACTAAAACTTGCAATGGATAGTTATCTTCTGAGCCTGCCTAATGAGAAGTTAATTGTATCAACTGGAGATATGGCCAGTAATTAACACTGATCATTTTAATGGCAGTTATTACAAGGTGTGAAATCTGTGATTGTATCAGTTACTGCAATAATCTTTGATGCAAATCTGATTAAACTCTGTAAGACTGACAGAAACACTCAAATAACTAGGGCCATTGATCAATTAAAACTCCAATTGCATTAGCACATTGTGCCATTAGAGACTTTATTTTAAGAGTAGGTGGCCAGTTCCACAACCCATTGAGCATTCAGCAGTATAGGAACACCTACAAATGACCGACAGTACAAAATCTTGGTGCCTGAAAATCGCTGTCAGCCCGAACAGTTTAAAAAGTTGAAAATCTTGCAGGGGGTAGGCAACTTTGGTCCAAGATGGCCACTGTCCTGCAGGGGTTCGTTCTATCCCTAATCAAACATATCGATCTGTAATTTTCAAGTGACCCTGAAGAGTTACATTTTTTTAGGTGTATCTGATTAAGGAGGGAGCAAAACTCTACAGGACAGAGTCCCTCCAGGACCGGAGTTCCCCATCCCTGATCTAACCTGGTAGGACTTGTACTCTTAAGGTTGGTTGTAAATAACTATAGGCCTGTAGCCCGTTATTTCTTTTAAGGACTCGCTTTGCCCACAGGACAAAAACATGTCGATATATGAGTAATAAACTCTTGTCCCTGTACAACAAACCAAGAAGTGAAATATCGTATTTGACTCAAACTATCAATCAAGTATAGAATGAAGTGGACAGGGCTGACACACTCCAGAGGGGCCTCGGTACAAATTGACCTGTGCTTTGATAAAACTTTGTTGACCATCGTCAACTATGGTTAGAAATTATTAATTAATTGGAAATAATATTTGGGGAGACAATTATATGTGTCTGGGGAGACAATAATCAACAAATACACACAGATGCTTTCTACATGCTTATTTACCATATCAGCCTTCTCATTGGCTATCTGAAGTTCTTTCTCCTTCACCTCCAGCTCTTTGCTGAGGGCAGCAACTGACTCAGAGGCCTCCTTGAGTTTCTGGAGGCCGGTGTTCATCCTAATGAAACAATACACATGGATATGAAAGTCTACAATACATGGTTCCAGACTCCACATCACTTTTTACAGAAAGTCGGGTGGAATCCACTATGAATGCATTGCACAAACTGATAATGGTGTTTATTTGCACACACTGTTTGAGCTATTTTAGCTCACAGTTCACTAAATGAACTATGCAAATCAGGAAACAATACAAATGCCCCCACAAAACCTTTTAGTAGGTTATGGAGGATGCAGCAGATGACATGGCATATTACTCCACAGCATCCAATCTATCATCTGCTTTCCACGGTCAATGATAATTATGCAAGGCAAACTATGCTTTTTAAATAGTTTTGAAATAAGGTCGAATTTATAGTTCAATTTACATAGAAATGACATGTTTGGACTTAAAGGATCAATTACGACTTTATTCAAATACACAAAGTGCAGCACACATCAGGTTTAGCACCTGGTTAAAATAAGCACAACTCTTCAGTGAATTCGCTTTCCATAGTTAGGGCATGATACAATATATTTATAGCTTTTATATAGACCACTAAATATTATTTTCTATATATTTATTTTCCTATTTATTTAATGTAAGCTTGTGTTTTCTAGTTTTGATGATACTGACCTTTCGGCAAGAGTCTGAACTTCTGAGTGCTTCTCTTTGTAGATGGCCTTGTAGTCATGGATAAAGGACAGGTAGGATTTGGGTGTGACATGTGTGGACCGTCGGTACCGTTGAAAATAATCTGCACACTTTTCTGCCACCCCATCCTGAAAAGAGCCCATGCACTGAACCACTTCCCCCTTTACCTCAGGAGTGCAGTCTATGTCATATGTGGACAGGAAGTGTTCTGACACTGAGGAAAAAATAAACAAAGAGCTATTTTTTATAATTTTTTTGCACAACATATAAACTGTTCATCTAGCAATGGCCACAATCACATTCATTTTGCAACGACTGATTGCTGTGATGCTTTTCTTGATTGTCTTTCAATACATTTAAATTATTGCTACATCAACCATCCTGTTCCAACAGAGCATAAGAGCTGTTCTCTAAAATATGATTGATTTAAATTGTTCGTAGAGCATTTTGTGCTATTCCTAAATTACTTGTTTTCTATCTGCGTTAAAATATGGGCACACAAATTTACTAGGGCAATATGGACAATCATGGTGGCTATTTTCAGATTATAAAACCTTGGTGGGCCAATTGTTTATTTTTACAGGTAATCTTGTCTGGGGTTTGTCTGGTTAGCTTCAGTGGCTAGACCTTAAAAGATGCTGGGTCTCCACTGTCAGTCATTCAAAAGTAGTCATGTAATCTGATAAAGGTTTTTTTTTCTCTTCTTTTCACAAGTAACACAAATCACAAAAAGGGCATTATTTTGAAGTAAATGTTTTGTTAGTACCAATTTTTAAAAGCTCCTAATGTGTAAAACATTGTTGTTGTTGTTCTTGTTTTTTTCATTCCTTGCTGCAAGAAGTCCTAATATACAGTTCACTTGTTTCAAATTTACAGTGATAGGTTAAAGTCCCTGTAAAGGCAATTCTGAGATTTGTTTCTAAACACATTAGAAATGTTAGAAATGTATTGTTGAAACACATTACAAAGACTGTGAACTATATAGTACTGAATTTAGAAGTTAGACCATTATGAAGTTTTTCACCATTGCTGTGTTCCAGATTTTTTGGGCGGGGTTAAAACGGTGGCTCGGTGATGCACTGGAGCCGCTTGGCATGTGGCCCCTCCCCCATAACTAGAGTACATTCGCAATTTCGCATCAGTTCACCCGCTAGATTGCGAGTTACTGTCAGTACCGTTAGTTATACAGCCTACAACTTACAAAACAGCCTACAGAAAAAAAAAGACGATCTCAAGAAGAGTTATTTTGTGAACAGCTACCTTGATGGAGTGCTGACGATCACCACCAACACTTGCCTCTGCAGTGTCTTTACACCGGATAGTTTTACAAACTTTCATCAGCAACAACTGGGATTCACTGATAATCCGCTGCAGAATGGGGCCGAACCGACTATCTCCCGCCCCGACCTTCATCCTCCCGTCCCGCCGACATCTGGTGCCGTCGTGACTCGTGAGCTGTACTTGAGTGTTGTTGTTGTCTTGTGTGTTTACGGCCGCTTTCCCGCGAGTGGGTGTGGTTTCGGCGCAGATCAACAGACACGCCCCCAGCGTTTGAGAGCAGAGAATGCTGCTTATTTTTTCAAGATTTCGAAAAGATATTTTGTACTTAGCAGATTTTTTATGATTCAAACTTGGCTAGTTGGTTAATAACACATGTATCTGTGGTGTGAGAAACTCAGAACACATGTTTAATTTTGACTTTACAGGGACTTTAAAAAAAGTTTCTTGAGAGTACCCATGAACCAAAGGGGTCAAACTGGGCCCAAACTATTTGTAACAGTGGGGAAAATATTGGTAGTTCATCCATCCATGTCCAATTCATCCATGCACTGTATAATCCATTCTAGTTTTTGTTTGATTTCCTCATAGACATGAGATATTTTTCATTAGGGCATCAGAATCACCACCAGATTTTAGTGTTGCCCCTAGATATATTGGACCTCCTCAGGTCTGGCATTTCAAATTACTGACCTGCGATCAGAGCATCTTTGGGCCAGCGGCTAAACCAGTCCATGGTGCATCCAGAAATAAGAGCAGGAAACTTCAAAGCTCGATTACGGAACCTCTCCCCAACTGGAGAGAAGCACAGAACCACGTGAAGGTTCTGCCTTACTCTGCTCATAAAATAATCATGTAGGTTTTCATTTGTGGGCGGTCGCCGTGGAAACTCTCGCTTCATGACTGGAATGAGGTCACTAATAATCTCGTCAATCTCATCTCGAGCAAACAGATTGGACACCTGTGGCAGAGAGAATATTTCACACCTCATTAGATTAAACCTAGCCCTGGTTTCTCAGGGAATTTACAACAAATGTACCATCTTGACATAATGACACACCTGAGGGGACAAAATTACTCCTTCAAGGAAGGGGGAAAAACATCATTTTCTGAATCACTTTAGGAGTAGTTATCATTTATTCATACTTATATCATTCCACACCTGTATGACTTTCTTTCATGGACCACAAAATGAGACATTCTGAAGACCACACTCTTTTACAATAAAAGCATGTGCAATGACATAGAAATAACGTAATGACATAAGGCGCGTGGAACAAGCTGTTCTTCCTGTTGAATAAAGTGTCATAAATGAGTCCCACCAGTCCTTGTTTTCGGACTCTCATCCACAGACGACTGGTTTTGGGGATGGGATGGGATGGGGCAGTTTTACTGCTTGATAATTAAGCAGCTCCTAACTAGGACATGAAATAGATTTATATCAAGCCTGTTTTTTAAAACAAAGGCAAGGAGGATGGTTAGTATGCAACAACAGAGGGAAACTCATATATTTGTGCAGTGTGCGCATGTCAAAAGATTAAATACGGCCAAAAATGTGTGACATTTAAATGTGCACATCAACATCACTTTATTTAGCGTTCATGTAAACACTACATTTGGATTCGTCAGTGGGAATGAATTTACTCAGAATGAAGCAAAAAGTGTCCATGTAAACGTAGCTAGTGTGGTTCAAAGATCGAAGAGCACTATATGTAGATAAATTATTAAAACATAAAATAGGAGCAAAAAATATATACAAATAATAATATTATAATCACTATAATTTGAGTGAAAAGTTAGACTGAAATCTGATTAATGAAAACGTCCTCCTTTTACTTAATTAGTAAAAGGAGGACCAGGCCAGCAGCATCACTTGAGCTATTCTAGTATGTTTTGAGGATTCCGATCACACGAAAATGCTTATAAAGTATAAAAGTGTACAATGATGTAGAATGTATAAGTTAAAATTAGTTTTGGCATGCATGTGATACGCACTTTATGCCGTATTATACGCACGAACCCCCACCCCATCCTACCCAAGAGCGTATCATTAACACGCGATAAAGTGTGTATCATATGCACATGAAAAAACTGCGTTGCATATGCACGCCAAAACTCATTTTGGTGTATTCATTCCACAACATTGTACACCCGTACTACTGATACGCATTCTCAGGTGATCGTGTTGGTTTTGAGAATGTTCCAAAAATAATTTTTGCACATCAGTGGAAGCTTTTTTACAAATAAAGTTCTACACAAATGTACTTATTCGATTGGTGACCTAGGAAGTATCTTCTTTTGTTTTTCATTTTCACAAACACTAAAACTTGTTTTTTAAGGCTTAAATTCCATTGTGAATACCAGATTTAAAATGTGGTCTTGATACTCCTCCACTGTATGAGACGATGCTATTTTATTAGAAGAGTCTACAACAGTCTGTCAGGAGACAAAAAGCTCCCAGAAGGTCTACAAATGGATTAGTGGATCAATTCTCCTGCTGCATGACAGAGTACCAGACTCTTAGTCTCACTGAAATACAGCAATAACCATGACATAAAAATGCTGCAGTCTGTCTATAGTCATGTCTCTTAAAGACTTATCTGGCTATTCTGCTCTCTTCTCAGAATCCTGGATAATAACTTGCACTAAACTCCATTTGTTATTGCATCTGTCTTCCACATTGACATCCCAGTCTCGCCTTATCAGTTCCCCAACTAAACCCAGAGATCCTCAGGATAACTGAGGGCTTGTGCGTTTCATTAATATTCTTGAGCAGGGCCATCTCTCCCGGGTCCTCGAGTGCACTTCTCCTCTGCAGTCAATTCTCTTTATGTACTTAACAGCATGATTAATGAAATAACAACCTTCATCAAATTTGTCTGACCAAAAACCTTTCTAAGACTTTATGACAGCTTTAAAAACCCCTAGAGGTGCACCCTGCAGTTGAATTATAGCCAATTATTCTCAAACCCCTTTATTTATTCAGGGATGGTGAGAAAGACACATTGCAGCATAGTGTTAATTAAACACATTTAGACATTTGTAAAACTCTTTATTCTTCCTAGAGCTTATTCTCTTGCTGTCTTCCCTGTGGCTACCTACTATTTTCTTATAGGTCCATATTAAAATCGTTTCCCACAGATCTCTGCAGATCTCCACCAAATCTCTTTCAATACATTCTACACATTTCCTACCCCTTGCGTTTTTGTATATTACATATTATGCAAATTAGATTATGCTTTTAGCTACCATAATAATATTAACCATGTTTTAATCCATCCCGAAGAGTTATTATGCACATAACCCACCCAAAATCAGCACAGACAACCTGTAACAATTCATACGAGATGGCAACATTTTCTGTTTTAGCAGGGTTTCTACACTACTAACCTTATAAATAAGATAGCGGTTTAGGACTTTGGATACGTTTAGGTTTGTTGTAGGCCAACCTACAACCTAGGCCAACTTCTCATCAGCAGATTCCACCTGTTCCTACTCAAAAACCACCTTGATTTGAACCCTTATATTATGTTCTGTGTCAGTTTAAACCGCAATTTTGGAGTTGTCATTAACCTAGAATGTTTTTCTTCAAATGTTTTTCTTGAAATTGTGTGATCATTTCTCATTCAGGGTCATGAACACACCTGCAAAGTTTTGACACTCTGAAGTGTTGTGGAATGTGCATATGAAACTTATATTTTATATATATTTTAAGTAGCTTTTATAAAAGTGCCTTAGAAACCACCATTACTGGTGTGCATCTTGAGACAAAACAATGGCACTGACATACTTTAAGGTATGTTGCCCTCAGTTAAGACAGCTCAAACATCCATTTTAGTCTGGGACTAGGCTTAAGCCTCGTCTGTGAAACCAGGCACATACACCGATCAGGCATAACATTATGACCTAATATTGTGTTGGTCCCCCTTTTGCTGATAAAACAGCCCTACCCGTCGATGCATGGACTCCACTGAAGGTGTGCTGTGCCACCAAGATGTTAGCAGCAGATCCCTTAAGTCCTGTAAATTGTCAGGTGGGGCCTCCATGGATTGGACTTGTTTGTTCAGCACATCCCACAGATGCTCGATTGGATTGAGATCTGGGGAATTTGAAGGCCAAGTCAACACCACAAACTCATTGTTGTGCTCCTCAAACCATTACTGAACCATTTTGGCAGGGCGCATTATCCTGCTGAAAGATTCCACAGCTACCAGGGAATACCGTTTCAATGAAAAGGTGCATATGGTCTGCAAAAATGCTAAGTTAGGTGGTACATGTCAAAGTAAAATCCAGATGGATGGCAGGACCCAAGGTTTCCCAGCAGAACACTGCCCAAAGCATTACACTGCCTCCACCGGCTTGCCTTCTTCCCATAGTGCATCCTGGTGCCCTGTGTTCCCTAGGCCATCCACATAATGTAAAAGAAAACGTGATTCATCAGACCAGGCCACCTTCTTCCATTGCTTCATGGTCTAGTTCTGATGCTCATGAGTCCACTATTGGTGCTTTCGGCAGTGGACAGGAGTCCACTGACTGGTCTGCGGCTATGCAGTCCCATACGCAACAAACCAATTATGGCTCTGACCCAGTCGTCTAGCCATCACAATTTGGCCCTTGTCAAACTCTCTCAAATCGTTACGCTTGCACATTTTTCATGCTTCTAACACATCAACTTTGAAGACAAAATGTTCACTTGCTTCCTTATTATATCCACCATGATGAAGAAATAATCAGTGTTATTCACTTCACCTGTCATTGTTTATAATGTTATGCCTGATCGGTGTATGTTCTCAAGTTTACTTTGTAATATGCAAAAAATATTCATGTTAAAGGTTTCTGTTTTTACATTATTTTTCATAGCGTGTGGTTTTTGGTGAATTGAATCCAATTAGGGTCGAATTGACCCGGGACTTAATGATCTAAACCAGAATTTTAACATAATACAAGGGGAAAAGGATAAAAGAGGAATGTAGAAATCAGGCTGATTCCTTGTAGGACAATTGTAGAAAATTATTGTAAAACTAAGTTATTAAAAGTTTAACTAGCTTAACAGTTATTAACCTCAACATTATCAAGTAAGTAGATTTAAAATAAAATGCTGAAAAATGTATGGCCTCAGTCCCAATCAACTTAAAGACAGTTCACCCAAAAAAGAAAATGATGCCTTCATTTACTCACCTTCATGTCGTTCCAAACCCAAAAGACTACGAGAAACAAATTACGAGGTGGACGAACAAAAGACGTAGGAGGAGCGAGTGAGATTGGTGCGTAACTGAGAATGAGCGTCACCTGCGAGGCACACCGGTCTCGAGTCCTCTCATGAAGGAGCTCGGAGGCATATAAGGAAAAGCGTCACCAGTGAAGGATGAGAGAGGACCAGGCCTGGACTTTATGTTGTGTTTTATTTAAGTTTTGTTATATGTATGGGCAGCAGCTGTCGGTGAGGGGCTACCTGCGTTTTTCCTTTCATTTTGTATTTATTTGATTAAAGTCTTTTAAATGTTCGCCGGTTACTGCCTTCCTTCTTCCCTTAAAGAGGGACATGCTGTCGAAGAGCCCTCGCCACCGATGGATCTAGCGGTACTGCAGAGATCAGGCTGCATGGAAGGACGATAGTCGCGGAAGGCTGCCCGAAACGGTGGTTTACAAGGAGCGGAGGAGTCGCCGTGGCTTGCCAGAGGCCAGAGCCCGCTGCCTGCAGGATCGGGGAGGAGCGTGGAGCACGGGTCTCACTGCCGACTGCCTTCGAAAGGACGAGTCATCGCCAACTGCCAGGGGGCGGAAAAGGATCGAGCCATCCCACGGGGAGCGACCAGCGCCATTGCATGGTACCGCAAAGAAGAACTTGGTTGGCTAAGAACCGAGCGACAGTGTGTCTGGGAACCGGACCAGAATTTTTTTTCTCTTCCTCTCTCCACCGTCTCGTCCTGTCGCTCTGTGTCTCCGTCTCCCGTTTCTCTCGGCTCGTCTGTCCATACCCCAGACGCAGGAGATGCAGAGATTGGGCCCCCGGGGGGGAGAGTAGGCGCCATCTCATGTGTATCCCCCTGGCCTGCGAGGGGCAAAGGGGGTATGTGGTGAGGTGAACGAAAGAGAGACGTGGGAGGAGCGAGTGAGGTCTTGAGTCCTCTCATGAGGGAGCTCGGAGGCATATAAGGACGAGTGACACCAGTGAAGGACGAGAGAGGACCAAGCCTGGACTTTATGTTAGGTTTTATTTACGTTTTGTTATGTGTGTGTGCGGCAGCTGTCCATTTACTTTCAGTTTGTTTATTTATTTGATTAAAGTCTTTGTTAATTGTTCGCCGGTTCCCACTTCTTTCTTCCCGAACTTCATTACGAAGATATTTTCATTTAAAATCTGAGAGAGTTCTGTCCCTGCATGGAAAGTCCAGTTAGCCAAAACTTAAAAGGTTAACAAAAATTAATCCATATGAACCCGTTGGCTTAATCCAAGTGTTGTGAATAGATATGATCGCTTTATATGATGAAGAGATTACATTTAGGCTTTTATTTACATCTAAACAATGACCTCCACACATAAATATAGTGCACAGGTAAACTCAAACTTGTATCTTGTGGGTTTGGAACAACATGGTGGTGAATAAATTATGATAGAAATATTATCTTGGAACATTTTACCTTAGTGCCCTGTCCCTTTAAATAAATGTAATCTACATAAACAGTTTGTCTATCCAACTCATCCCTCTGTCCACTTTCAGCTCTGCAGAAGCATAGTGCTTTCCCCTGAGGTGCGGACACGTTAACGCAACACCTCCTCAATGCTGCTGTGTTGGTTTCAGAGTGATGGATGGATTCCACAACAAGTGAGTGCAGCCAATGCTCTCTGGCAGGTGTCACATTGCAGGATGCAGAGCTGACATTTTTTCCCCCCTCTTTGACAAACCCATCTGTCTGTCTAATATGAAGCAATGCATCTCGTGCCTCACAGATCCAATTTATTTGCGTGTCATTACCACACGGAATGAGCTCTGTAATTTGTCAGAGGACAGGGTAATATGCTCCATTTGTTTATTTTCATTATAGCTCCTTGGGAAATCTGACTTATTTGCAGTGACATAAAGGTTGAGTTATATACATTGTAACCTTGGGAACACATGTAGTTTAGCTTATTTCACCGTGTGTTCTAAAAACATCATGGCACGGCTCAGGATGGATACTGTGGGGCTTGTGGGGAAGGGTGTTTCTATAAGCTTGATGTCAGAACAGTTCTCTGACCTCTCCTGATGAAAGGACGTTGTTCATGTACTCCAGGAAGGATTCCTCCTTAATCTCGTTGTCAGTGAAAATAAAGCTGATGCCTTTGCCCTGTTGTCCAGCAGTTCTGTATAAGCCCTTCAGGTCCTCCATCAGATTGGGGGTGTTGTACGAACTACAGAAAAACACAAGTTTAGGTATGCAAATCAGCAGTCTTTATTCCTCTGGAAGTGTTTCCCAAACCTAGGTTCACAAACCCCAGGGAGTTTGAGAATTGATAAAAATCTAAAGCAGAACACTTAGTAAAAATATGTAATTTGTTTGCCAGCTTATCAACATAAACATACAAATGTGTTGTTAAATTATCACTTGATTTGAAACCTTTAATATTGCTATAAAGCCTAGCTCATCCTGAATTTTAGATTTGATTGCATTTTTCTTTTTGGCATTCTTCCTGGCCTATAACTGTGTTCATTTGTGGCAACATCCTGTGAGTGGCGCTAAAAGCATATTTAGTTTTAACTAGAACATGAATTTGGCAACGTTTTATTACGTTGGTTTTTGTGTGTATCATGGCAGTTCTGACCTGAAATATCCGGTAAGTGACACTAAAAGCTTAATACTCCAACAAGATAAATAACGTACACGTACACTAAACCCTAAACCTACCCGATAGGGTTAACAAAAGCAAATGTGACAAAAATGCAATCGTAACCATGTCATTTTAGCTTGTCTTTGAGCTCTTTTTATCGTGTCTTGTCTTTCACGGGATTCGTACCCAAACTCTCAGTATTGCAAGTACAATTCTGTACCATTTAAGCTATATGTCAGAAAAGCCAAACATATGGAGCTTGGTAAGTCATGCAAACTCCAAAATGTAGTTTACAATTCATGCACTAAGGTAAAAAATATAAATAAAGAATAATTCAGGTCATAACATAGAGCCTGGTTGCATGAAACAAATCACAATCCTGCTGTTTATGAATAAATACAATTATTACTACAATTAGTTTATTACACAGCATATGCTGTCAGCATATGTACCAAAGAGAGTTATGGAATTGGGTGTGAAAAGACTGCCTGGATACAGAGAATTGCGATCAGCTTATGTTTTGAAGGCAATAAGGTGAAATCTGTCTGTTTTCTCTGGAGACTCACACATAGTTTCAAATCAACACCAGATTCATATTATTATCAAATAAAAGTGGCAATGAAAATCTCCAAATAGGAGTCAAACTGCCAAAGGGTTACTGCTATCATCACTCAGCAAACGAAAAAGGGCACTGTGAAATTACAGGTGACTTCAGGCAAAACATTTAATTCCTCAGAAAACGATTCCCACCAAACCCCCATATAAATAACTGGACAGGTGGCTCCCTGTCTTTCTACAGACTTCAATGATTAGCAGATATTCGATCTTTCCATTTTAGTATTGAATAATCAATTGCATTGGAAGACAAGGGTCTGAATTGAAAATCGTTGTCTGAATCAGACTGAACAGCTGATTGAATATGAGATCTTTCCTCATTATAGTCTGCAACAGCAGAACTAAATTGGAAAGGGGAGGCCAGAACACTCTTATACACAGATACCATCTACTGGAGTACAACTAAACTGCATTACACAAGATAATGTGCTTAAAGTTGCCCTAGAATGGAAAACTGTATTTTCCTTGGCATTGAATAATAAGAGTTCAGTACATGGAACTAACATACCATGAGCATCAAACTCCATTGTTCATATGTAAATATTGTGCTTGAAAAAGACCACTGAAAAACGGGTGAATCCCAACATAACACTGGTGATGACGTAACCGTCGAGATCATTAACTCTTTCCCGCCGAGTTTTTAAAAAAAGTTGACAGCCGTTGCCAGGGTTTTTGACCATTTTCACCAAAATTTAATAGCCCATAGAATATTTAGTTTTATGGACATCTGAGCATGCGATATATAAAAATAAAGGGCTGGCCCTCTTCTTTAAAAAAAAAAAAAAAAAAAAACGTTTTATTCTAGCTTCATGCATTCTTTTTTTGTATCAACACTTGAATATGGGTAAGTTTCATAAATTAAAAAAAAAAAAAAAAACATTTTGAGATGACAAAAAAACACATTTTTGTGAAAGACTACATCCAGATCAGATTCAGAAAGATGATCACACACAGATGGGGGAGATCGAGTCCATCAACACCTCTAATGCTTGCACAGTCCTGGGTCCACACTTCATTCAGTAACATTAGATAGTTTGGATTTATTTGATGTTTAATGTTGACAATCACGTTATTTTTCATATGCATCTGCTTACATATGATTGATTGCTTTACTGCATCTTCCCCACGTGTGCTTTGATCAGGAGACTCAGTACTCATTCAGAAGATACGTAATAGCGCCCCCCCGCTAGCGTCTAACAGTGAAAACACGGAAACACTGAAAATTTGGCCTGGAAGCGTTTTCTCACAAATAACGGAAAATTCTGTGTTTGGCATGGAAAGAGTTAATATTTATGCCTCCACACATTTGCATATAACGAGCCCATGTTCAAGGCCAGGCAGTTTTAACATGGACTGCACAGAATCAACAGAAGTCCTGCAGGTATTGTGAAGATGAGGACAATATAGTGAAAACGGCAGATCATGGATATAAATGTTATGTTCCAGGCTGTGTAGGGGATGTGAGCACTTTTCATAGCTTTCCCACAAAACAGAACTGTCAACAGGCATGGCTGATGTTTATCTATAGCAGGATACACCACCAAATTAATTCAAAGTTGTTAGTTTGCTCTGACAAGTGTCAATTTCGTTAACGAAAATCTTCCCTGACGACCTTTTTTTCCATGACTAAGACACGACGAGATGACACAAACGCCCTTAAACGATTATTGGGACTATATGAACATGCAATATCGTTGACAAAAAAAGACAAGTCTAAAATGTAGTTTAAAAAAATAAAAACGTTTAAAAGAGGAAGCGTTCGAGTGTTCGTGCTTGCGGTTGCCAGATTTCAGTATTTTAAATCCCCCGATCAGAGCTTTTCTGTGAAAATAACACTGCTACTTAAACGTGCAATCTGGCAACCATGTGCTCTCTCTCTCTCTCTCTCTCTCTCTCTCTCGCGCGTGCGTGCACGCAGTGATCTGAAAACACCAATAAACAAGAAAACTGCATTTTAGCAATCTCCATTTGAGATTTTCTTTAAAGTGTTTCAGTCTGTGTTCTGTCAGGACTCACGAACCGCTTGTGCTGTTTGCGATTTTGTGTTAGCTGAAAAACTGCACTTGTGTGAGCTTCTGAAATAAGCCAATCAGAGCAGAGCTCAACATTATTATTCATGAACCTTCCAAATAAGGCAAAAACAGACCATTTCAGTCTAGGGACAATTTCTAGGGATGTAAATGGACCTGTAAAACCGTATCTGGACAATTTTTGCCACACACCCTCTATGTGGATAACAATTTAAAATATTGTTTCAACTCATTCTAGGGCACCTTTAATGTGCTTTATGACTTTTGGCGTTTACATAAAGGAAAACAAAAGCACTGCTATTACAGTGACACGTTTATTACTGTGCTATAAACAGGTTATTAACCAAGTTATTACTGTGTAATTTTAAACATTCTGTTGTAAAGACTGTCTAGTGAAGATAGCCTTTGTAAAGACTATCTGTGATGATGTAGAAATTAAAGTTTAATGCAAATTTTGCATTATCTAGTTCTCAAACAATAGGACACAGATGAAATTTCATCTGTTCCCTGAAGGGGAAAAGTGAATTTGAATAAAGAAGCTATAAATGATTGAGTATGTGAAGGTGACTCACCGTGTGAGTGTAATCTGGAAAGTCTTGTAGCCAGCGATAAAAGACGCTAGTCTTGTCAGACTCTGTTTTCCAGAACCCCCTACACCGACCAGGAGGGCATTTCCCCGAGGGGTCCTGATGATCCGAGAAATCTAGGGAAAGAGAGTGTAAAAGAGAGAAAGAGGGAAAGACAGATGCCACCTCATTACCATGCAAAACGTTTATACACACACTTTGCATAAAGAAACTCAGAGCACTTGTTTGTACTCTAAAGTAGGACATGTCTGGTTCCTGTAATCAGCACAGTTTTGAATTGGAATAATAAACATTTCTTGAGAGCACTACATTTCTCTTTCTCTTTCATGCTAGAAGGATGCTTATATCATATAGCAAGGTTATTCTTTTCAACAGACACAAATTAATTGTGAAAATCGTTCTGTTTTTGAGCCCTGAAAATGTAGATAACAAGGGCATGATTACCGAACTGGCCAGGGTTTTGCCCTGATGAGAACATGCTGACAATACAGAGATAAAAGAAACATCAGTGTAGAAAGATATTCTATGCACCTTAACCAGATGAATCATGGCATCCCTGAAGAAAACCATATCCATGCCTGCTCCTCTGATGCTCTCATTATAATGACTCAAAAACATGTTCAGCCTCTCCATTAGACTATCAAAGGATTTGATAGGCTCGTATACTTTTGGCATGTCGAAATCAGTTTCCTCTGGCTCCTCACCTGTTGAGATATAAAAACAACACATAAATCCTGGATTTCATTCCAATTCAGAAGAGAAACTGCCAATCAAATCTCTATTGCACAATACATGGGCGAGTCCTTTTTTAGGTATGGTCAAAGTAACTTTAAGGATGGTCAGTTAATTTGGTGATCATCTTGGTTACGTCCGAGGGCTGATTTTTTCTTTTACTGATATTAGCATACAACAAATTTTGAACAGTAAAGAATAATGCTATTTAAAGATAATAATAATAATAATAATAATAATAATAATAATAATAATAATAATAATAATAATAATAATAATAATTACACTACTTAAAAGTGTAAGGGTGTTGGCGTTTTAACATCGAACTTGAAGAGACCGAATTGGCCGGATATTATTAAATATATAAACCCGATTCCAAAAAAGTTGTGACACTGTACAAATTGTGAATAAAAACAGAATGCAATAATGTGGAAGTTTAAAATTTCAATATTTTATTCAGAATACAACATAGATGGCATCAACACATCTCAAAAAAGTTGGGACAAGGCCATGTTTACCACTGTGTGCATCCCCTCTTCTTTTTATAACAGTCTGCAAACGTCTGGGAACTGAGGAGACAAGTTGCTCAAGTTAAGAAATAGGAATGTTGTCCCATTCTTGTCTAATACAGACTTATAGTTGCTCAACTGTCTTAGGTCTTTTTTTTTTCATCTTCCTCTTTATGGTGTGCCAAATGTTTTCAATGGGTGAAAGATCTTGACTGCAGGCTGGCCATTTCAGTACCCAGATCCTTTTTCTACACAGCCATGATGTTGTAATTGATGCAGTATGTGGTCTGGCATTGTCATGTTGGAAAATGCAAGGTCTTCCCTGAAAGAGACGACGTCTGGATGGGAGCATATGTTGTTCTAGATCTAGAACTTGGATATACCTTTCAGCATTGATGGTGCCTTTCCAGATGTGTAAGCTGCCCATTCCACACGCACCATCAGAGATGCAGGCTTCTCAACTGAGCGCTGAAAAAAACTGGGGTTGTCCTTGTCCTCTTTAGTCCGGATGACATGGCATCCCATTTTTCCGAAAAGAACTTGATATGCAAGAACAAATTTTGATTTGTCTGACCACAGAACAGTTTTCCACAGTCCATTTTAAATGAGCGTTGGCCCAGAGAAAACACCTGCGCTTCTGGATCATGTTTAGATATGGCTTCTTTTTTGACCTATAGAGTTTTAGCCGGCAACAGTAGCATTCTTGTATGTGATGCAGTGCTGTATAAGAGCCCGAAGATCACGGGCATCCAGTATGGTTTTCCAGCCTTGACCATTACGCACAGAGATTGTTCCAGATTCTCTTAATCTTTGGATGATATTATGCACTGTAGATGACGATAACTTCAAACTCTTTGCAATTTCTCTCTGAGAATCTCCTTTCTGACATTGCTTCACAATTTTTTCACCGTAGCATTGGGGGAATTGGTGATCCTCTGCCCATCTTGACTTCTGAGAGACACTGCCACTCTGAGAGGTTCCTTTTATATCCAATCGTGTTGCCAATTGACCTAATAAGTTGCAAATTGGTCCTCCAGCTGTTCCTTATATGTACATGTAACTTTTCCGGCCTCTTATTGCTACCTGTCCGTCTCCCTTTCAACATTATTCTATTGTAAATATATAGAATAATGTTCTATATATTGTAAATAAAATATAAGTTTATGAGATATGTAAATTATTGCATTTCTTTTTTATTCACAATTTGTACAGTGTCCCAACTTTTTTGGAATCGGGTTCGCATTTTGTGACGGAACTTACCGAACTTCCAAATCATTGCTGTGCTTGGATAAATTCACACAATATGAGCATAGTCTATTCAAAACTCTGCCGCAAGAATGTTAACTTACACTAAACGGTCTGCTCATATCACTTCTATTCTATTAAACCTTCACTGGCTACCTGTATCTTCTCATATTACTTACAAAATTCTTCTGCTTACCTTTAAGTCACTAAATCATCTTGCCCCTTTCTACATCTCTGACTTACTTTCTCCTTACATTCCCTCTCTGCTCTTCTGGCTGTGAACTTTGTGTACCGTGATTTCGTCTATTGTCTATGGGTGGCAGGTCTTTCTCCATTATAGCTCATTATAAGCTATGGAACTCTCTGCCCCGGCTCTTAGGATGAGTCTAAACTCAAAACCTATTTGTTTAACCAATATGTTTTTTTAGTTGTTTTTTTTTAACATTCTTCCATAATTCTGTATACTAACCATAATGCTTCCTGAAGTACCATTAGTCATTTGCAGATTATGCACCCAGCTTATGTTTAAAATGACTGTTGTTCCATATTGTTATTGTGAAGCTTCCTTGAGCCTGGGAAATGCGCCTTATAAATTAAACATATTATTATTAAAATGTGTAAAGGAATCAAAACAGCATCAGGAATCTCTCTGTCACCCACACAAACAAAATCTGAAATGAGGACACGCGGTCTGGCGCCTGTATTGAACTTTAATGGGCAACATCACGACTATGAGGAGAAAAAAAAATTAACCAAACTAACCACACTAACAGACTTCTAACTAGCACAAACTGTCACATACATAATTTTAACTGAATTGGCTCTGTTAATATGACATTAATATTTTTAGTTTAGTTAGATTGTGTCTTTATGTTTTTTATATATTTATTTGTTTTTTGAGCAAGTTTTTTTAGCTGTATCTGATCATTACCTGTGGCCTCGGGTGCATCTCTGAGAAAGTCCACGAAATAGGAATCCACCCCAAGATCCACAACCATGCGTTCTTCTTCCCCAAGCTCTTCTTCCACTAGCTTGGCCAGTGTGTAGTCAAACCAGGCCACATCCTCCGGGGCAGTAAACCGGTCAGCAATAACACGTTTGCATTCATGCTTCCACAGCTGTAGTAATACCTGAGCCAATATGTCATACACAATTTTGAGCAATGTATATTGGGTTTGGTAGGGTTTCATTAAAAGAATGCTGGAACTAAAATGCTTTTCTTGACATTTGTTTCCATTGACAGTCCTTGAATGTCTGTATTCTTACTGTATCCACTCTAAAGTACTCTGACAGTGTTTCTGCTACTGAATTTTTTGAAAAACATTGGGTCTCATTCACTAATAATTGCATGGACTATTTTGTATTTGTCCACACAGGAGAATACCTTTGTATCACGCGTAAATCTGTATTATTCAGTGGAACCTCACAGCTGAAGCTTAATCGCATCTAACATTAAATTGTTTTAATATATTTTATATTGTAATACTTTCACATGTAATCTGAATGTAGAAACAACATAAGGAACATTTGTTTAATGGCATATTTTTACTAAGAACTATGAATAAAGGCCAATATCACTGTCTCTATTAAATTGATTTTTTCCCCCTCAATTTCAACCATTAATTATAGTCATTCAACATTAGTATAATTGAAATCTATCATTTTAATAGAAAAGGCTTTAAAAAATATAACATATTTTAATTTTAGTGAACTTAAGACAATCTTCACATAAATTTCTTACATAAATGTAAGAAATGTCACATTTAGCTGTGCCTGTAATATACATCAGGGCTCAACACTAAGGTTTTTTTTTTTCTACTGGCCCATTCAGGCTGGTTCAGATTTTACCTTACACACAAAAGTTATTGTTTTCATTGTTTTTGACACATATAACCTTGTAAACAGTGTTTTAAGATTTCAGGCATAGGTCAAACAGTTAAATATACAGCAATTATATATAATTTCTTGAATCATTTCTAAATCTGTGCAAACACTGCATGGTCTTTACTGACAGGCATTTTAACATACTTTTGTGTAGTTTTGTCCATTCAAGCATGAAACAGAACTCAATGCAGCGATGGCATCTCACTCTGTTCTGTGAAACTTCTTCTGCTAACTTGTTTCGAAGGATTACATAATGTTAAACAAGACAACAATCGTGAAAATGTTTGTGAGCAGATTTAATGCACAAATTTGTGCGTACGTATGCTTGGTGAACGAGACCCAATATTTTCGCAGAGTTATAAAGTTATAAAGAAATGGTATTTAAAAAAAATAATAATAATCAAAACAATAAAAATTATGGATGGAAATTCTTTATGTAAACATGGTTAATATGGTAATAAGTGTAAACATGGTTTCCTGAAATTTCATTTAGTTTTTTTCCTTGACTGTATAAATAAGAACAGAAATGCAGTCCCACTCACATCAGGCAAGTTGATGACCTCTGCAGTCACGCTGAGCATTCCTTGCCAGATACGGGAGAGGTCACGCAGGTTAAAAATGTAGTGGAAGTTGGCGGGAGTGGGCAGCATTTTAACCTTTGTCATTTGCCATAGTATTCGGGTCAGTGGAACCAGTCTGACCACCGTGTTGCGTACTTCCTCTGAAAATCCCCGACGGGAACAGAAATGGCCTGTGCCTATCACCCCTGCAGCAGAAACATATATATATTTCATATGAAAGTGAATGAGAAAGGGTTGAGCTATAGTAGAAAGAAAACACACAAAGGTAAAGGACCGAATGAGCAAATGTGACCTTCCTGAATGATAGAATACTGAGCTGAATAAGAATCGAAGTTGTCACAAATGTCAATATTACACACATATTGAGGTGTGTGGCTAACCTGAATATGAGCATGAAATATCATATCACTAGAAAAAAGACCTTCAGCCAAGCAGGGAACAGCCCATAGTCCGAATCAATATGCATTTACAGAATCGGTTCTGCTTAAGCAAAGCCGTTGACAACCATAACCAAATTAAATGAGATGTGATAAATAATTGATCTGAGCCTAGAAGCATGGTCTAGATACTTCCTGTGTTTCATAACAAATTACAATACATGTCTAAATGCATCATTTGACAAATTATAAAAATATTTCCATGCCATTTGTTGTTTGACTCCTTGTTCAGACAAAAATGTTATTGGATTATTACAATACTTGCAAATGGAATATTGGGAAATGTGAAATCGATATTAGCCACAGGTAAACAAAAGGTGCAAAAAAGGTCCATTGTCTATGTAGCAATGCATGAGGCACAGCTCACAAAAAGAAGTCCCTTTCAAACCAGGCAGCTTTCTGTTGGTCAGCGCCATAGAGTTGTGTGACCAAATTGAATCCATTGCGAAATCTGTTTGGGCAAATCTTCACGCAAAAAAAAATGTGTACATTTCTTTTGAAATGGCTAGATGTGACTGAATTCTAAAGCAAAAGATATAAAAGTCTGAGAAAATATTTATTTAATTACGAATAAGGCAGCAAAAAACGGATATATTTGGAATAGGATTGGGTTAGAACACTGCAACATTTAAATGTGCTTTAGAAATAAACCGAACTTGAATACTGAAAATAAAGGCTCTCTGTAATTGCCTTAAATTGACCTTTAGATTTTTAGGTTTTGAATCTATGGTAGTAAAAGCAATGTATGTTTACTGTTTTGCAAATGGCAGACTACAATACTAACCAAAGATCTTGTCTATGGAGGCATTGGATGGAAGAGTACAGTTGAAAATAGAAAACTGCCTCTTTAGTCTCTGTGGGATGTCATTTCGCCCCCCTCCAGGGTGGATCATAGCCGCCAAGAACTGGATATCCACAATGTTGGTGAACTCTCCTGGTTTCTCTAAGTTAAAGAAGCCATTTTGCTCCATCAGCTGCCGAACTATTTCATTGGTGACCTGTGAAGAGAGGAAATGGAGTCCACATAAAAATAGTAGATGTATCGGCACCCAGTGCTAAAGGAATTATGCAAATAAAGCATCTTGATTTATGATCACAGTTTATTACATTGTAATTTGATGAATGACTGGTGACGTTTAAGAGAAAATGCATACAACTGTTTCCTTTAAACAAAATATTGTTTCCCACCGGCTTGTGCACGACATACATTTTACAAGGCAGATAATCGTGCATTTTGGGAATATTTTTTTTTTTAAAGGATGCAGGTGTTTGCCCTGCAACTGTTAATGAATGCGCCTGGGCTTCTTGGGTCTGAAATTTTACCTCATAAAATGAAATGTACAAACATATAAATAGTGGTTCTTAAGTCATGAAGTTTAAAGTGGCTTTTAAGGCAGCATCATTGTATGCAATATCTTACCTGATCACCCCACTCATTGATCACAGGCATGTTGATGTCGTCAACAAAGATGGACATTTTCTTCCCTGCCGGAGGGCCGTAAGTGGTTCCCATTCGTTTATCTACATAACTCTCTACAGAGCGCTAAAACATCACAGACAACGAAACAACCATATACTGATTCTGATTACTCACAAACACATCCAGTAAACACATAAATTAAGAAACTCAGATGAGGTTTTGGATCAATAATGCAACAATCAATAATGAAGCAGGCAATATGATGAAACGTTAGCCACGCTAAATAACTTTTAACACCTGAGCCTGGGGATTGCAAAGCAAATGCATTTAGTCCCTTAATGGGTTTCTTGGTCTAACATTTGTCCAAACACTTTATGAAATGTTTAAATACAATAGAATGTTGTGCATATACAAATGTATTTCACACTACCATTCAAAGGTTTGGGGTCATTATCAATTGATCATTATGATTTCACCAAGGCTGTATTTGCTTGATCAAAAATGTAGTAAAACATACATATTGTGAACTATTATTACAATTCAAATAGTTGTTATCTGTTATAATATATTTAAAAATATAATGTATTCCTTTGATGGCAAAGCTGATTTTCCAGCAGCAGTTTTTAGTGGCACACAATCCTCCAGAAATCATTCTAATGTGTCTAAAGTACAATTTCTAATTATTATCATTGTATTATATTTTTTGGATTAATTGATGAACAGAAAAAACTGCATTATTTGATTTATTTTTGTAACAATGTAAATGTTTAAAAGTTACTTTTGATCAATTTAATGCATCCTTGATGAATAAAAGTATTAACTTTCTACCATTTGTTTATAAATAATATTAACCACAGTAATATGTTATAAAACTCTTAAGAGTATCAGGCATTTCACACAAAGATCTAAATCAGTGACAGTATTACATATATTATTATAAAGGTAACACCTTACAATAAGGTTTTTCTTTAGCTAACATTAGTTATCTATATTAATTAACATGAAGTAATAATGAACTGCACTTCACTTAAACTTAGTTAATTTTAACATTTACTATTATTAAAATCAAAGTTGTATTTGTTAACATTAGTTAATGTACTGTGGATTGATATGAACAACAATAAACAACTGCATTTTTATTAACTAACATGAATAAAGATGAACAAATACAGAAACAAATGTATTGCTCATGGTTAGTTCAAGTTAGTTAATACATAAACTAATGATCGCACTATATATATATATATATATATATATATATATATATATATATATATATATATTATTTATAGAAAAATATAATGAGTTATTTTCTTATAGTCTATGTTTAGTTCATGTTTACATTTTTGTAGTTGTTTAGTTCCTCCCCAAAAGTGATGTATTACATTTATATTTTTTTTATAAATGTATTACAGCACAGTAATAAAGTATATGTGCAGATCTCCTAGAAAGTGTTTGCAAAATACTGTTCATCAAAGATACCACAATATTATACAGGATTTGGGAGAAAACACTGTCTTCATGTACCTGAAACATGAGCGGTGTGGTGGCAGAGGAGAAATTGAGACTCTTGGCAGTGTGGGATTCTGGGTCATATTTGGACATGTAGCCTTTGATCATGACGGTTTTGGCAGTGCCCTGTTCTCCTATCAAAAGCACAGCCTGAAACACATGAAGAAAACACGAGTAGACTCCAGAGAGGGTGACCATCTGTCCTTGTGCACAGCTAATCATAGTGCTGGCAGCACAGGAAAAGTCTTGATGACAAACAAAGTAGCTGTCCATTTAAACAAGCCTCACTCAAATAAAAATCAATAATGCAGCACTGCATGGTGTCAATGTCGAGAAACTACACTAGAAAATACATTCTACAATCTATTTAGTGTTTTTATAAGATCAAACGGGTTTTATAATATAATTTACAATTACATTTCAATTCACAAAGACACAGATAAAACTATGCCACCAAAATGGCGCTTATTCTTGTCTCAGAGCCAGTGCTCGATGGGTGGTCGGTCAGGTTTCTGTGGAACCCTAGGGAATTGAATAATGCCATAGGAACAGCATACTGTATACTAGCATAGCATTTTGTAGGCTTTTTTACTGCTAGTTCTGAGAACACATTATATACATATTTATACAATAGTTTGTTCTGATTCTCGAATCCGATTGGCTGAGATTTTCAATTTCCAGTCATGCGATATTCTACCATTATTACCATGGGAACAAAAACACCATCATTTTACAAATAGCGCTGTTTTTGTGTCACGGAATGTAGTTTTAAGAGTTGTTTTTAGCCGAGAATGTAGTTATTTAGACCTCAATAAACATAGCGCCTAATTGACAATTCGTTTATATGAGCTCCAGGCCGCCAGTAGCCATTCAGTGCTCATGCACCCACTGAGAACAGCTTTATCTCGGCCAGTCCTTTGGAAATTTGCCACTGGCTGTTATGTTTATTGTGGCTAAGCATGAGGTATAATTCATTTTGGTTATATCAAACAGGTAATCTTTGGTGTTATTATTCTATATATTACTTATTCCGGAAAAAAAAAAATAATAATAATAAGTTTAGGTAAAGTTTCATTACTAAAATCCTTTTTATTTGTACTTTTGACTGAACTTTTTGCTTGTGTTTAATTTCCTATTGTACAAACTATACTTTTATAATAGCTAATATTGTTTATTTAAATATTATTTTTCAACTATTTGGTATTGAGAAGGATCCATTAGTGATTGTGATTTCGACTTAGTGAAAGTTACATGGCAGCAAAAACTTTACGAGTGAGTCAGTAGCAAAAACTTTTATATTAAAATGGACTGAAACAGGGTTGTAAACAAGGACGTTGTTTTAACTTTAAAGATGTCACTTTCCTCAGCAAACATTCAAACTGATTATGTGATTGACCAGAATAATATCAGCTAGACGCAGATAATCCACTAGCTTAGTTGATCTCTCTCTGTCTCACAATGCTCTACTCAAGGCTTCAATGAAGCGACTCAACGTTCCTTCATTACAAGTTCTAAAGTGACGTTTTATAATTAGTAACGGAGGCTTGGGTTCAACTGTCAAAATATCAACTTGATTCTTTGAATCTGTGGCAGAAGGAAGTAATTCCGCACACAAAAGAGGGTCCCGATATAAAGGTAGATAGATGTACAGCCTGATCATTAAATCGAAACATTGATTTAAGAGTGAAAAGGCTCTCACCTTGCCCTGCTTTGCAATGGTCTGGATGAGGAAGTCAGTGCGAACATTGTCTACGTTGGGCACCAATATGGAGCCATACTCTGGTGTAGAGTCAGGTGGGTAAATATACTCTTCCAATCTGGTATTCCAGTGAACCCAATGGCCTAAAAACATACAATTTCCATTGTCAGCACTGTGAATAGATCATCCAGCAAGAACCTTTATTAAAATTCCACAATGAACTGCCAATGTGTTCTATAATTAAATAGGGTCATTAACCCTGGATTTGGCTCACAAGTGTTTTTGCCATGGAAATGTAAGGGCTGGGAAACTTGCTGCCAATTAGGCATCTATTTGAATTGCAAAGTGTACAATATTATGCAACAAAAATTCTAAGGGAAATTATAAACTCTTTTGGGTCTATTTTTTTTTCAAGCTTCAGCTGTGAAAACAACAAGTCAACCTGGAATATACTCATATTGTGGTCTACCAAAAATGCCCAACAAAGACAGAATCAAAACAATCTTGAGTGTCAGAATTGACTGGAGAACAACTACAGACTTCAGATTCACTAGGTTCCATAAACCTGCAAATTCTCCTCTCTATAGAAAAAAAATATCACAGAAATTCTGTTGACTGCTACTTGAATTGTACTGACAGATTAATTTCTTAGTATGCTCCAGTTCAGAAGAAAAACCTTCAGCCAGTCTTCTCCTTGTCATCTACCAATTTAAAAAGTTGACAAGTTATTATTACAAAATTATTAACACGGCATACACGATTATTTTAAATCAATGAGTTATATGTAAAAATAACTAGTTGGCAGACGGATAAAAATGAAGCACAGTTATAACACAGAATGAGGCATGTGACTGTGTTAGATACCATCATTAGTGACATAGAAGTCGAACATAGTGTCTTCGCTGTGGGGAGGGATGTTGGGAAGGTCCAGGAGGATGTTGTCATGGTGACGGAGCCATTGCTCCAACTTCATTCGATCATCCAGTTCCAATAGGGCTCCCACACTCCACATCAGAGCGAAGACATACAGACGTTCCATGTGCTCACGAGACAGCTCCCCTCCCTGCTCCTGATGGATTACATCATCAAAGGTATGTCAGAGCATGAAGGCTTCATAAAATCTGTATTTTTGGACTCATGAAACCAGATGAAACAGATATTATGCATTTAAGACCACTGAATGTGTTTTGATAATTCTTGAATAACAATAATGTGCATGATGCTTTTTGGGATTGGTTCATTTTCTGCAAATTTTTCCATTTGTACTATATCGGATATGCATTCACAATTAAAATAAGATTATATAAAATAAAATAAAGTCTATAAGTCTGACAGTGACAGAAACTAAAGAGCTACAATAAGCTACAAAGTCTGGGTTAATGAGGACGACAGCTGTTGAAAGTAAATGAAAATGGAGAAAATGTTATATATTTTTAAAGGGTTGATTAAAATATTAAATACGATTTTAATGTTGCATGCATTCCCATGCAAATCTACCTCATCCAAGTTCATCCTGACCATTTATTAAAACAAAGCTCCACAATCTGGATTATCAGCACATTAACATAACCTACAATACCATTCAAAAGTTTTTGGTTGGTAAGTTTTTGTAATGGGTTTGAAAAACATTTCTTATGCTCACCCAGGATGCATTTATTTGATAAAAAATACAGTACAAAAAAAGTAATATTGTAAAATATATTTACAATTTACTCCTTAAAGGGATAGTTCAGACAAAAATGAAAATTACCCCATGATTTACTCACCCTTAAGCCATGCTAGGTGTATATGACATTCTTCTTTCAGACAAATACAATCAGTTACGTAGCATAAGCGGTTTGAACTGCGAGAGGCATTACTCTTTCTTCGTACGCTAGATATTTTACTTTATAAATCTTTAAATATAGATATTTTTCTTACAAAAAAATTCACTTCAGAAGGCCTTTGTTAACCTCTGGAGCAATGTGGATGACTTTTATAATGTGGGCCATTTTGTGGGCTGCTGTTCACTGCGATTATAATGCTTGGATTAGCCAGGGCATTTTTTAAATTTAACTCTGATTGTATTTGTTAAATTTCTTTAAAAAAATATAACATAAAATAAATACTGACACCAAGTTTTTGAATGGATGTTAAAGTTAGCATTGCTATCATGCAGTATTAAAGTTTATTATACATAGCAGCTTAGCCATTATACAAACTATGCTATGGTGATACATTTGGCGAGGGTGTTGTAAGCTACTTCACATGTGGGGAGGAATCATAGAAGCCTGTTTATTTTTTAAGGGTCAAAGAGAGCATGTAACACTAAATAAATTAAGTTGGGCTATCATAAGAGGATTTCAGGGGGGATCTACATGAAAGGAAAAGACTACACCAATGATAAGAATATACTGTGTTCAGAAACAAATACATTCAACGCCAGTCGGTTATGCATGAATGTTTCTTTTCTGTGTTATGGTCCTTCACACAAATGCAATTACATAATTATTTGCCAGTTGCATTGTTGGTGCTATATACACACTGTGTACAAAAAATGACAAAGGGCTTTTGAAGGTTATAGGTCCTATTTAATAGAGCCAGTGGGTATAACGTGTATCGGCTCCTGTTTAATTCTTACAAAATGATAGTGTGGTGACAATAGGGCTGTATAATGTGTCTCTCACAACTAAATGTTTTAATGCGTGTGATAATGTGTGACATTTACTGGGGACAGTTCATCCTAATCATTGTCATGACTTTCAGATAAGGGGAAAATCTGCATGGGTCGAATGTCAAAAAGACACTACTATTGAGTGAAACTGGTCAGGACTTCAGTATATTTATATTCATAGATTAAGCTTATTACATTGTATCATATAATAATAATCTTAGCTTACATATTTGATTTTCTTCAGCTGATTAATGAGAATTCAGTTTTTCAGTTTAATGACAGCCGTTGTCAAAATAAATCAAGATCTCACTTCATGCAATTATTTTGCTACAATACCATTTGCTCTGACCAAAATCACGCCTTATCTCTAGTACACAGATTCAGGTGTCAGACATTTTATAGTGCTGTCATAAACCATTGTTAATTCCTTTGGAAACATTCATACTGCACCAATGAATCTCAACAAATGAAATCGTGTAGCCTATGTGTGAAATTCTTTATACAACATCACCAGCACCATCTTTGGTGCACAATATTTACACAAGTGTCCAAATCTGATCACTCATTTTTGTTCATCCTTTCTCAGGTAGTGGAGTACATGAAATCCACTATATAGGGATAGTTTATAAGGGGATGGGGGGAATTTTGTAGTATAGGACTAGCATGGACTGTATGTGCACTAATGTATAGAGCAGAGGTGTTCAATTAAAGTTCTAAAAGGTCTAGTCTCTGTATTTCCTTAATACTACAATACTTTTTTTTTAGAATAGTTATATACTTCCTTGTGGAGAGCTGCATAGTGGTTGGCCTCTGCTGATTCTGCAGCCAATGAGATTGCCTGCTAAACATTTAAATAGTACTGCTGCTTACCACCGTATCGGCGCTGATATTGTTAAAATAACCACGTCAAGTGAAGCGCACTCCACGTCTTTAATGGTAGAAAGAAGCATCATGCAAAAGGGCTTAAGAAGTGTGTCTGCGGCTGGATAAAATATATATTTAACACTATAACACTATATTGCCGAAAGTATTGGGACACCAATCCAAATCATTGAATTCAGGCGTTTCAATCACTTCCATGGCCACAGTTATATAAAATCAAGCACCTAGGCATGCAGACCGCTTCTACAAACATTTGTGAAAGAATGGGTAATTCTCAGGAGCTCAGTGAATTCAAGCTTGGTACCGTGATAGGTTGCTACTACTAAATATTCAATGGTCAACAGTTAGGGTATTATAACAAAGTTGAAGCAATTGGAAACAACAGCAACTCAGCCAAGAAATGGTCAGCCATGTAAAATCACAGAGTGGGGTTAGCACATGCTGAGGCGCACAGTGCGCAGAAGTTGCCAACTTTCTGCAGAGTCAATTGCTACAGACCTCCAAACTTTCTGTGGCCTTTCGGATTAGCTCAAGAACAGTGTGTAGAGAGCTTCATCACCAAGTGCAATGCAAAGTGTCAGATGCAGTGGTGTAAAGCACACCGCCACTGTACTCTAGAGCAGTGGAGACGTGTTCTCTGAAATGTTGAATCACGCTTCTCTGTCTGGCCATCCGGTGGACAAGTCTGGGTTTGGCGGTTGCCAGGAGAACAGTGAAAGGAACTCTTAATGCTTCAGCATACCAAGACATTTTGGACAATTTCATGAGCTTTTTAAAATTTCTCAACTTTTTGGGAACAGTTTGGGGATTGCCCCTTCCTGTTCCAACATGACTGCACACCAGTATACAAAGCAAGGTCCTTAAAGATATGGATGAGTGAGTTTTGGTGATGAGCGTGTTTGGTGAAGGAACTTGACTGGCTTGCACCTCAACTCAACAGAACTCCTTTGGGATGAATTAGAGCGGAGACTGCAAGCCAGGCCTTCTCCTCCAACATCAATGCCTGACCTAACAAATGCGCTTCTAGAAGAATGGTCAAAAATTTAATCGACCCACTCTTAAAACTTGTGGAAAGACTTCCCAGAAGTGTTATAGCTGCAAAGGTAGGGCCAACTCCATATTAAACCCTACAGATTAAGAATGGGATGCCAATAAATTTCATGTGCATGTAAAGGCAGGCATCCCAAAACTTTTGGCAATATAGTTTAAAGGACCCTGAACGCTTGTGGTGTGTACATCTCTGTTGTTTTGACGCGCTGCTCACTTAAACTAGAAATTGTAAAATGGTTCAACAGTTGTCTCACAGAACGGACCTGGACTGCAGTCTGTTAATTGGTGACCCCTGGTATGCAGTGTAAATACTCACCACTGTGCTACTCTGTTATTTAATGACAGAAGCTGAAGTTTAAAACCCTTATTTTTAGATTGACATGTTAGTAGGCAGTCTTTCGTTGTTGCAAAATCTGGGTTAATGAGGACTACAGCTGTTAACAACCTTGGGCTGAATGAGTCCTTGTAGCATGTTTATGCACTGCATGATGATGAAGGCCTCCAGCATGTCCATTTTATACTGCAAAGATTGAATACTGAACCGATAGAGCTCAGGGAAGGAGGACGAAAAGAGATCCCTCAGGACCACCCCTTCCTGAGGGGAGCGATTCTTCAACCAGCCCTGAAAGCACACACACAAATACACAAATGACAAACCGGTTAGGACAGGTCACACACAGAGTGGGAGACACCTGAATGCACACAGAAATTAAATTAACTCCTTTAGAGCTCAAAAATAGTTTGTCCTTCTTCTCTGTCTTTCTCTGTCTCTCCTTCATTTACTCTTCTTGCATTGAACAGTTGAACACTTTGAAGTCTGTTATAAAGACAGAGAGAAATGCCCTGGGGATTTTAGACTTCATTAATTCAGAGTGGAGTAAAAGGAATAACTAGTAGAGCCACTGGTTTCTACACTCGGGTTCTGTGCATGTCTTTTTTTCACTTTTATTATGCAAATGTAGAGGGAAATATTGTAGATTCTGGTTGTTCTCAAATTTATTCAAACGTGGTTAATGTACTAAATATATGTTACCCAAAAAGAAAAATCTTTTCATAATTTACTCATCCTCAAGTTGTTCCAACCCCTAAGACTTTCATTCCCCCAAAACTTTAAAGGGATAGTTCACCCAAAAATGTAAATTCTGTCATTAATTACTCATCCTTATGTTGTTCCAAACCCGTAAGACTTTCGTTCATTTTTGGTACACAAATAAAGATTTTTTTTTTTTTATAAAATTTGAGAGCTTTCTGTGTTCTCCATTGATAACTAACCCTTTAACACTTAAAATAAAAAAAATGGTACCAGTAATTCTAAATTAATTAAAATTAAATCTAGTTTAAAATGTTTTATAGGTTTGGAACGACATGAGGGTGAGTAAATGATAACAGATTTTGGATTTTTGAATGAACTAACCCTTCAAGATAAGCACAGAGACTTCTCAGAAACAGAATAGTTCACTCAAAATTTTTTATTACGCCGTCAATTGCTAACTCATTTTGTTTGAAATGACTCCAAAATGTTTTAAATCCAAGGAATTTCTCTTTTGGTGTAGCTCTGAAGTCTCTTTCACCCTTATACACATTAAAACCTGCATTTTCCTTGTGGTGTCTTTTTTTCATATTTTGACATGTCATTTACAAATATTAGAGCAAGCATTAATGAGATTTAGGAGCTATGTCAGATTTTCAGTGAATGACCTAAATGTTGTGCCATGTTCCTTATACTTTCAGAAGACCATAGTACACTCACTTTTATGATATATGTTTTGTCCTTTTTAGACCTTGACAGCCACTTAGTCCTGAAAAAGAGCTAAATATTTCCTTTTTGTTCCATGCAAGATTTGTATCTTTTTGATTACTTAAATTGGTAACTTTATTTTGATAGTCCACTTTAGACATACTAACTATGAGTAAGTTTGTAACTACATGTCAACTAATAGTAATTAGTGTTTTAGTAGACTTTCTGCTTAATATCTGCTAACACTATTTTGGTGTTCCCCCCAAAAACTTTCTATACTATAAATAACTTTGTATGTACATGTTAACATATTCTACAAACCCAAACCCTAACCTATAAGTCTAATACTCTAATGAATGCTGCAAATGAATGAGTTAGTTGACAGGTAGTTGCTAAGTTACTTATAGTTAGTAGAATGTCTAAAGTGGACTATCGAAGTTAAGTGTAACTCTTAAATTATCTAAATATATAACACCTAATAATAGTATAATTCAGTACTAGATTGTCATCACCCACCTCTAAAATAGGGCTCCAATTAAGGACAGAAGAGCTCATAAACACCATCCCATTACGGGACACTGTGGCCGGGGAGGCATTATCAATGTTGTGTGGCTCAAACACAATCTTGCAATTGGGGGCCATGGGGATGCGGTCACCATTGGCCAATGTCAGTGTGCGGTTATCATCCAGGACTGAGTTTAGGTTTTCAATCCATATAGCATCAACTGGCCCATCAAGAACAATCCATATGTGTTCCCCTAAACACAAACAATAGCGTACAAATGAAAAATGAAATAAGATACAAATACAAATGTTGCCTAATGTTGTGGCTTCCATTAATATGATCAATGATTGACATTTGACATCTTATGGCTGATTGCTTTGCCCATTAGTGTCAAAAGCCAGTTTGATGTCTGCGCTTGTTCATTGATTTAAAAAGCCCAATCGATAGGTTTCAGCATGTTGTTTCCATTTAAATGAAAGATTCTCTTTCATGTGTTATAGATCCCAGTGCCTTTTTTGTAAAGGGAGTGAATAGTACACTCTTGCCTGTTTGAGAGGCTTTTCAATAAACCATCAGCTTTCTTACACAACTGACCGGACAAAAAAGCCCTGAGGGGCTCTGCTGACATTAAAACATTTGCACCCTCAAAAGTAGAAACATTTTAAGTATCCATAATAGTTTTAATGTGTTGTACTCAGACTTAATTGCAATTACACTGTAACAAGGACACCTTAAGATAAAGTGTAACCAAATGCTTCTACTGCTTATGTATGTTCTATTAGTTTTTTAATCAGGTGATCTACCTTTCTTTGCTCTGAGTGTTTTCCTCCAAAGAGTGGAAAAGATTCCATCAGTCCAGTCGTTGGTTGCCACATCGAGTCGACCAAACATTTGAGGTGCAGTTATAGCTTTAGGGTTCATACGCATCTCTCTGTGAGGTTGGCCACAATCTAAACATGCATTCACAGTGTAAATTTCACATAAATTACAAACATTTCCTATGTATATCCCTAATGAAATGGTGATGGTGTCCTTGTCCACTGTAACATAATGGCCTAGTTTTTGTGGCTAATGTCAATTCTCACCGGTCATGGCCTTCATTAGGGTATGGATGCAGGTTGTTTTTCCTGCTCCGCTGGGTCCTAGTGCCATCATCCCATGACGAACTCTTTGAGTCTCATATAGCTGAATGACCTTTAACCTCCACGGAGGGTGATTGATAAGACCAGCCTCAGTTACCTAGTAGAATAATAAAGATCTAAATCTCTCTTTTGATTCACCGTGCTCAACCAAACAAACATTCAGAATCTTATATGATCATTTTTTCCAACCTGTTTGTCTATGGCTGATTCCAGATTAGGGTATCCAGCTTTATCCAACTGAATACCAGGGAAAAGATCTTCAATCAAACTCAGGAACAATGGCTCATCCTCATCAATCTTAAAGGGCAGAGACAAGTGTCATTTTATATTGAAACACCCACTGATATGAGAGAGAATATATAATCAAACAAAGATTGACCTGAGCTGTGAATGTCAGTCAAATGAGAAAACTATGCCTGTGAGATATGTGCGCTGGCACTCTTACCAGTTTGGACAGGTTCATGTCTCGCAGAACTCTCATGACAATAGTAGACTCTGTGTCATTAGGATTTGCCCGTTTTGCGGCACCAAGAGTGCGCAGGACGGACAGAATGTTGCGTAAGCCGAAGTCATAGTGGACCTAGAAGAGAAATGGAAAACCAGCTCAGCAAAAAAAAAAAAAGTTATGAAGATATAAAGGTTAAAAACTGCTATAGATCTATGGTAAATTGTCTTTTTCATCCCTGATTTAGGTCAGGTCAAATCACCTTTATTTGCATAGTACTTTATACAATAAAGATTGTTTCAAAGCAACTTTACAGGGATAAACAGAAAAATAATGTAATGTTGGGCTCTTATTTTTTTATGTGTTTTTCTGTTCCTATTGTTTTTGTTCATGCCTGTTTTTAGTAGCATGGTCCTACCTACATTTCATTTATACAGAGAGTCTGGTCACTCTCCATTGACAAGCGTTAACTTCCTTGAAGGCGGGTACTCTGTTGAAGTTTAAAACTATTGGATCTGCCGAGAGCCACTCTGGATCTGCCACAACTGATAGTTAATGTTTGGTCGTGACATACAGGTCCTTCTCAAAAAATTTGCATATTGTGATAAAAGTTCATTATTTTCCATAATATAATGATAAAAGTTTAACTTTCATATATTTTAGATTCATTGCACACCAACTGAAATATTTCAGGTCTTTTATTGTTTTAATACTGATGATTTTGGCACACAGCTCATGAAAACCCAAAATTCCTATCTCAAAAAATTAGCATATTTCATCCGACCAATAAAAGAAAAGTTTTAATACAAAAAAAGTCAACCTTCAAATAATTATGTTCAGTTATGCACTCAATACTCGGTCGGGAATCCTTTTGCAGAAATGACTGCTTCAATGCGGCGTGGCATGGAGGCAATCAGCCTGTGGCACTGCTGAGGTGTTATGGAGGCCCAGGATGCTTCGATAGCGGCCTTAAGCTCATCCAGAGTGTTGGGTCTTGCGTCTCTCAAATTTCTCTTCACAATATCCCACAGATTCTCTATGGGGTTCAGGTCAGGAGAGTTGGCAGGCCAATTGAGTCAGTAATGGTCAGTCATGGTTAGTATACCATTTACCAGTGGTTTTGGCACTGTGAGCGGGTGCCAGGTCTTGCTGAAAAACGAAATCTTCATCTCCATAAAGCTTTTCAGCAGATGGAAGCATGAAGTGCTCCAGAATCTCCTGATTGCTAGCTGCATTGACCCTGCCCTTGATAAAACACAGTGGACCAACACCAGCAGCTGACATGGCACCCCAGACCATCACTGACTGTGGGTACTTGACACTGGACTTCAGGCATTTTGGCATTTCCTTCTCCCCAGTCTACCTCCAGACTCTGGCACCTTGATTTCCGAATGACATGCAAAATTTGAGCGACAGTCCAGTGCTGCTCCTCTGTAGCCCAGGTCAGGCGCTTCTGCTGCTGTTTCTGGTTCAAAAGTGGCTTGACCTAGTGAATGCGGCACTTGTAGCCCATTTCCTGCACACGCCTGTGCACGGTGGCTCTGGATGTTTCTATTCCAGACTCAGTCCAACTGCTTCCGCAGGTCACCCAAGGTCTGGAATCGGTCCTTCTCCACAATTTTCCTCAGGGTCCGGACACCTCTTCTCGTTGTGCAACGTTTTTGCCACACTTTTCCTTCCCACAGACTTCCCACTGAGGTGCCTTGATACAGCACTCTGGGAACAGCCTATTCGTTCAGAAATTTTTTTCTTTGTCTTACACTCTCACTTAAGGGGGTGTCAATGATGGCCTTCTGGACAGCAGTCAGGTTGGCAGTCTTACCCATGATTGCGGTTTTGAGCAATGAACCAGGCTGGGAGTTTTTAAAAGCCTCAGGAATCTTTTGCAGGTGTTTAGAATTAATTAGTTGATTCAGATGATTAGGTTAATAGCTCATTTAGAGAACCTTTTCATGATATGCTAATTTTTTGAGATTTTTGGGTTTTCATGAGCTGTATGCCAAAATCATCAGTATTAAAATAATAAAAGACCTGAAATATTTCAGTTGGTGTGCAATGAATCTAAAATATATGATTGTTTTTATCATTACATTATGGAAAATAATGAACTTTTATCACAATATGCTAATTTTTTTAGAAGGACCTGTATGTCATCTCAAACTAGTGCACAACATCAACGTCATTGTTCTCGGCCACTCCCTCTGTTCACTGATTGGACCTGATAAAATGTGACCGGAGAAAACCAGAGAATATACCGCAATCCCAGACGGAGTACTGAAGGAAAATTAAAATTGAGTGGAACGACGGAGGAGGGTGGAACCAGACTATGTTTTCAGTTTCCTGTTTCCCTTGTTGTCTTGCCTGCCTTACCATACACTGAACAAAATTATAAAGAAACACTTTAGTTTTTGCCCAAATTTTTCATGAGCTGAACTCAAAGATCTAAGACTTTTTCTATGTAAACAAAAGGTCTATTTCTCTCAAATATTGTTCACAAATCTGCTAAATCTGTTAGTGAGCACTTCTCCTTTGCCGAGATAACCCATCCACCTCACAGGTGTGGCATATTAAGATGCTGATTAGACAGCATGATTATTGCACAGGTGTGCCTTAGGCTGGCCACAATAAAAGGCCACTCTAAAATCTATAGTAGTTTATTATTCACTTATCACTGACCAGTTTGATTTTATTTCTGTCATACATCTACAAAGTTCTTATTTAGATATAACAGATGTTTTAATGTTGATGTTTTATTGAAAGTTTAATTTGAATTGTCACCATTATGGAGATCATTATCAGCAGCATCTCTAGTAATAGTGGATCTGTAAGGTTAGCTTTGTATTTTTTTCAGATTCAAAACTAGTTTACATTTTTTATTTATTTTTGTTTCTGTACTGTATCCTACATGTGTATGCTTGTATGGGAGAGCAAATGGGGTAAAAGAGAGTGTGCTTTCTGTAGATAACGAAAGTAATGGGAGAAACTAATTGTAATTTTTATACTATTTGTTCTGTTTATTTAACTTGGTCAATGTCTTTGTGGATTTTGGTTAATTTGCTGTTATAAACTTTAAAAAAAAATGTCAATACTTTGAAATAACTAAAATCTTTTAGCAAAGTTATATGGAACTAAAATGTGACCTGCCTAGAACTGCCTTAGCTGTGCGTTTACTGGAAAATAATTGCAAACTTTAAAAATGTTAGTCAACCAAACAGAAACAGGAACTAGGGACTTTGGGGTGTGTTTCGACTGTACAATTTCAAGCTCAGAAAGTCCCTGCTTATGAGGTAGTACTTTTTAAAAGTTCAGAAACTTTCAGGGGTGGGATTTGGGCGCTGAACATGCTAATTGGTTAAGTTCACGCAGTATTTTGATTGGTTGACTTCACTCAGCATTTTATTCAACTACCATTTTAAAAGTCTGTTGCAGTGTGTGCAGTAGTTGTTTGCTATTCAAATCAATATTGATATTTAAAAAATACGACAGATGGACCGTCAATGAGGTTTAGGCTTCATTAAGCTTATTTGCAGATCACAAAATCCAGCGGGAACTGGAAAGTAGCGGCAGTCCTACGTCACCAGACTTTTTTGCCTAATCTTGACGGTACTTAAGACTGCTTTGGACACACGGACAGCAACAGGTCTGTGTGAAAAAAAAGTTCCTGGGACAAATTGTTCTAGGTAATTAAATGCTTCATATATAATATTTAGTTCCTCAGAAACACTTTACTGTATTTTCTAGCCTATCTGTGTAAATCTAGTTTACAATGGGCAGAGAAGATCTGACTGGAAAATTGAATATTTGATTATTAGCCATGTAGTGCATGGTTACTAATGATAATGACCTGTTTAGAGAGCTGCTCCTCACACAGTTTGTACAGAGTGAAGAATTTCCTGGCCAGCTCGATATTGTCAATGAAGCCACAGCTTGCCAATTTCACTCTGATAATGATCTGTCTGTCAGGAACCATCATTGCCACTGAGCGGAAGTTTATTTTCAAATTCTCTGGAAGTTCTTGTCTCCCTGCATATCCAGGATTCTGTATGGGACAAAAGAGAGAAAAGAGAAAATAACAATCTACTGTATATTTGTTATACTACGGTTAGCCTGAAATTCTTTAAATCTAATTTTAGTCAGGTTTCCACATGGTCTTTGAGATTAAAAAAGAACTGTATTCGTAATGTGTTTCATATATGAAGAAAAAAAAGCAACCGTTACCAAGAGTAAATGGTGTCACATTGTACTTTAAACCCAGCCTGATCTGCCGGCAATTTGATTTCGCCCTGCAACTCAGTCTGGAAACCCATACATTCATTCATTGCTTCTGTTACACTTTTGCGGGAACCAATCACAGACTGGCTTATCCACCTGGCACGCTTTTGAGCGAAGTGAAGGCTTGTTGCCTGTTGATCACACCTCTTGTGGTCTGATTGGTTGAAGGACTATCCAATTGCGTACAGAGTCATTCGAATAATACTCATTTATCATGCCTCTTGTGCAGTAGAAAATACAGAGCATACTCCCCAGACCAATGTTCAATCTTAAATTGAGCTTGGTCTGGTGATAGCCAGACAACTTATTAATAGTAAAATTCATGTTAACACATGGCTTTAGTAATTTATTGCTTTATTTAGTGCAACATTTTATTGCTGCAAACAGCAGTATATGGTAAAAAAAAACATTGTGGCAAGTCCAAACCACTCCAATATATTTCATCTCTACCTTTTATCGGTTCCTATTTCCTCAATGTTAAAGAAACTTTCACATCACTGTGAGATGTGTGGTATTTTAAAGAATACATAAATGCACCAGCTCACCATCGTGAGGAAGATGCCAAACTCAGGGTTCATCTCTACGTTATCTCCATCAGTAAAGATGAAGTTCTTCCGCCGTTCTTTCTTGCAGGTGAGCACAATGGCGATTTGTTGAGCCGCCACTGAGAGCACCGGCAGGTCTATACGGTTGAACTCATCAAAACATCCCCAGGAGCCAGACTGAGCAAGACCTAAAGACATAAAATAAATAAATCATTGAGTATGCAAAAAGCAAAACACGAACACTCTGATGAAATTAAAGCAGGGGTTTTTCATGTTTAATTTCACACATCATATAATCCAAATATTGCTGGGTAATGAATTAGGGATGATTGCTTACAAATTAGGGATTATTGCTTACATGATTATATCACATGGATATGCTTTCATTTAATTTGCAGCAATAAACTAACATTTGTTTTTGTGCATTCAGCACACATTTGTGGCACCTTTGAATATTCTGCCCAAGCCTCTGAAGTCCATCTGGTCGGAGCAATTGAATACCACCACATATTTGCCCAGGCAGCGGCCCATGTCCTTAGTGGTTTCTGTCTTTCCTGTTCCTGCTGGTCCGGCTGGGGCTCCACCCATGCTCATTCCCAGAGCTTGAGCTAAAGTAATGTAGCATCTAGAACATATATATACACAGTATATAATCAGTATTTTTGTCTGTTGTCCAGTAAAAAAAAAACAAATCTGATGATTTGTAACACAGGATGCATCTCTAATTATTTTTTTTATTATTATTATAATTATTATTATTATTATTATTTTTTTTATCTTACTGGCATTACTTGAAGAATTTATAATTGTATGATCTATGAGAAATCACAACTGCTTTGTAATTATACATAAATTGCCCCACAGTGAGAAAATAGAGGTAAACACGCTTGTAATTGCTAGCAGCACCTGTCAGTGAGAGGAGTGATGACCAGCCTGTCGGTGCAGCCTAGAAACTCATTCTGATACACGAAAGCCACATCAGTGATGTTGATCATCATCTTATCCGAGTCCTCATTGAAGTAAAAGCGGCATTGTTTCAGCCATTCAAAGTCTGTGGGGCTTTTGATGTGCAAACGACACTGTGAGAAGAACAGAAAATATCATTTTTTGCTGGGTGGTTATCTTTTGAAGTTGTTTTATACATTTACACATTTACATTCCAATTTATTGCTCAGATCTGATTTATTTGCATAGTTCTGGCAAATATCAGATTCCAGTGCAAACCAGGTGCGAACAGATTATGGCCCTGAACTGACCCGCATGTGCAAAAGAATGATAACAAGACGTCTGTCAAGTAAACACGGGGGACATTAAAGTAAGTGATTACGTGGTTATTTATAGTGCGATCTGCTGCGGAAGCCAGTGAATTTATGTGAGGGCAATATAAAAAACAAAAAACAAAGACAAAAATAGAAAATAGAGAGCAGAGTCTTTTATGATATGACGTTTTATGATAAACATTTATGATAAGAGCCCTATTATTTTGCTTGTATATAGAGCCGTCACTGTAATAATTTTGAGTTCTGACACATCCCTGTCCTTTACTGACCTTTCACATCTATCTTGATAATTTCGGGTATGTAAAATCTTTGGAACAACTCCCATGAGCACAGAATTGTGTCTGTTTTGTCTGATGGCTTTTAGTCTGAGGCTGTTTTGTCAGATGCCTTTTAGTCTGAGGCTGTTTCATCTGATGCCTTTATGTCTGATGCCATTTAGTCTGAGGCAGTTTCGTCTCATGCCTTTTAGTCTGAGTCCATTTCATCTGATGCCTTTTAGTCTGAGTTTGTTTCATCTGATGCCTTTATGTCTGATGCCTTTTAGTCTGAGGATGTTTCATCTGATGCCTTTTAGTCTGAGTTTGTTTCGTCTGATGCCTTTATGACTGATGCCTTTTAGTCTGAGGCTGTTTTGTCAGATGCCTTTTCATCTGAGTCTGTTTCGTCTGATGCCTTTTAATCTGAGGCTGTTTCATCTGATGCCTTTATGTCTGATGCCATTTAGTCTGAGGCTGTTTCATCTGATGCCTTTATGTCTGATGCCTTTTAGTCTGATGATGTTTCATCTGATGCCTTTTAGTCTGAGTTTGTTTCGTCTGATGCCTTTATGACTGATGCCTTTTAGTCTGATGATGTTTCATCTGATGCCTTTATGTCTGATGCCTTTTAGTCTGATGATGTTTCATCTGATGCCTTTATGTCTGATGCCTTTTAGTCTGATGATCTTTCATCTGATGACTTTTTGTCTGAGTTTGTTTCGTCTGATGCCTTTATGACTGATGCCTTTTAGTCTGAGGCTGTTTCATCTGATGCCTTTATGTCTGATGCCTTTTAGTCTGAGGATGTTTCGTGTGATGCCTTTTAGTCTGAGTTTGTTTCGTCTGATGCCTTTATGACTGATGCCTTTTAGTCTGAGTCCTTTTGTCTGATGTCTTTGTGTCTGAGGCATGACACCTTTTCATCATATGTCCTAAAATGCACACCATAATTGTGACGAATGTTGATCTAGAGTGCCGTAAAAGTGGGATGAATTCCAGTATGACTGTTTAGACTGCAGTCGCATTGCAAAAAATCCATCTGGTATCGGATTTAGAAAGAGGTCCACATTTTGGGCCACATTTGCCTACAGTCTGAATGTAGCCAAAGGGATGTACGCAAATGCTTAAGGATTGTGACATACTCACTAATTTGGCATTCATTCCAACCTTGCCAGTTGACATATCCAAATTATGAGAAAACATTAAGAATAAACCATATCAAATTTGGCTGCCTGCATGCATTATAACTAAAACTGACTTTGTAGAGCTTTAAAAATTGAGGATAATACATTTTTTAAATAAAATACGGATCTTAATTGAGCAACTTTTAACAACGCTGAAACTTTATTAGAATAACAATGAGGCAGGATCTTACGATTTTACTGAGCAACCATTTACTATATATTATATAAACTGGATAAATGTATTCTGTACTCACCAAATCATCAAAGATGTCCCTCTGGTGTACATGAATGGTGATTAACGTTTCATACTTTGTCCGTTCAACAGCTCCAAGGTCCTTTGTGGTCATGTCAATTAAAGTGTTTAGGAGCTCAAGAAAAAACTGGTTGGTTTTAGCCATGATCTTACGGTCATATCTGGCATTGCTCAAAGCATCCTCAGAATCCTTCGTCCAGATCATCTGGATTCCTAGTAAACCAACCTAAACCACAGAAACCAGTAGTGCAGTTAATATACTATAACTATAAAAAAAATTATTTACTTTACAAATCGTATCGCTGTCATTATTTTGAATACCTGTGCAGGAAAGGAGTCCAAAAATTCAATCAACTCAAAACCAGAGTCTTGAATGGCAAGTGCAGCCTGACGGATGATAAGGTGCAAAGACCTCTGGGATTCTTTCAGTAGCGCATTAAGCCAGACCTCCACATTGCCCTCCGCTATGACAGGCCTGTCCAGCTCAACTGTTTCACCCTCTCGTGATGATATCGCCAGAATCTTATCATACATCTAAAAGAAAATCCAGTGTTGGTTATTTGTGAAAAGCAAATGTTTAAAAAATGTATGATCTTAAAACATGAAAAAGACATGGAGCAACCGTTCCAGCGTTACTGGAACTGGTTATAGAAAATTAAAGTATTATGACTTTTTCGAACAGTTTATTGAATTATATGTGTTTTTTATATGCATATCACTTTTGATAAATCAAATTATGGCTCATATTGTATCATAAAGGAGAATATAGAGCTCATACCAAAAAACATCTCAAATTTATTCAAACGCCTGTAAAAATATATGCCCAAAAATATGCAAATCACCTGATCACATTTTCACTTGATATTTCTTGCCATAATAAACGTGCTTTATAAACACACAATTAAAGCTAAAAAGAAAAGGTTTAAGAGCCCAACTAAAGCAAACACTAATTAACACAATGGTGACTTCAAATTAAACTAATATTTTCATTAAAACTGAAATGACAGAAATAAAGTCAATCTGGTTAGTAATATGTGAAGCAGGTAATGATATTTGTGGAGTTGTTTAATCCTCCTCTGCTGAGATCTTCAGAGATTGAAAGTCTTTGTTTATCTTCTGTTGATTTAATCTAAGGCTGTGGCTGAAGTCAGTTTTGGTTCTTGTGGTTCTCTTTCCTTTAGTGATTATGCTCATTATCATCAGGTGTTCATCACTAATTCTCAATTATCACTTAATTAATCACTTAATACTACAATTATTACCCAATTATCATGCTGGGAGCTAGAAATGTTCTATAACTCATTCAGTTTTGAGTTCAGTGAACTAATTTTTATTTAGTACATATTACTGTTAGATTTTACAGTGTACTACCAATAGAAAAGTTATTATCATTTACTTTATAAAAATAGAAAAGAGACATTTAGAAGGAGGTTTAAGAATTATATCAAAAGACCTTTCACTTGCTAAAAAAGTACAAACTATCAATTAGACGACAGAATGCATGTAGTAGATTGTGTCCAACAGCAAAGTTTTGATAATGTTGATAATTTATTGGCCTAAATTTGTGTATCAAATATAAAGGTAGGCTTTATTGGTTAAAGTAAAACCTTTTCATGGAAGCGGACACATTTGATGTTGTCAAAGATGTTGAGCAGGTGGGCCTGGATGGTGTGTGAGTCAGATGCTTGACCCAAAATCTCCAGAAGTGCAGGATCCGATACGAAGAAGAAACGTGGGAACAGCAAGCGCTTTTTCTCCAGATACCTGCAGAAGACAAACTTAAAATTAGCTGCACTATAAAAAATGGCACTTTAAACTGACAAAAATAAGCAATTTAAAATTTTGATTTAAAAATGGAAAAGGCAAAACTTGTTTTTCAGTATTTTTTTATTTTTTTTGTCCAACTCAACCAACAGTGATAACAAAACTGCAAAATTTCCAGGTGCATCTTGCTAGAAACGAACTATAAAACTGTTGAATCTTGACTGATAAACAGATGTATTGATTTACCCTGTGAGAGATTTTTGACACATCTCTAGCTGTTCAAGCAGGTGAGGCAGCAACTGACCCATAGTCTCATCTCCCACACACGACTGGACTACATTGGGCATCTCATGAGCTCGAGTCATGATTTTCACCCAGGATTTATCGATGTTGGAGAAGCGCTTTGCCTCCTAAAAGAGAAGGTTTCATCGAATGAGTTAAGATTTAACATTAAATATTTAACTCCAGGGAAACTGTCAAGAAACATCTGTGGTATCTGGAATTTCACAAAACAAAACATCTGTGGTATCTGTGGTATGTATGCAATTACATCTGTAATTAATATCTGTAGTTATGTTTATAATTACACTGTTGACACTTCCCTTACACCTAACCCTACTCTTAAACTTACCCATACCACACCTGTCCCTAACTTTACCCCTATCCCACCTCAATAGCAGCAAAAGTGTTTTGTAATACAATATTAACACAATAGGATTAACTTATTTTTTGATGTAAGTACATAGTAGTTAAGGCAATATAAAGTGGGACCGAAATGTTTTATGTTTTTCTGTTTTGGCAAGAAACACAACAGACATATTGTAAGATACATCTACAAATATCTTGTAATGTATAATATATAATAATATTAAAATTATAAAAATTTCTGTCATTAATTACTCATTCCAAACCTGTAAGACTTTTGTTAATCTTTGGATCACAAATGAAGGTATTTTTGAAGAAATCAGAGCTTTCACACTGTAAAACATGTACTGTACAATTCACAGGAATTTACTGGCAAAAAAATAAATACAAAATACTATAAAAAGTCCTGTAAAAATATTGTTAATTGCTGTAAAATTGATTATAGAATAATACTGCAAAGCAAATTGCAGTTAATTTTTGTTTGTGAAATACATTAATTTCACAGCAAAATCCTCAGTGTTAAATGTACACTGTGAGTGTATATATGAGTCCACTATGAGTCCACACTCAGAGTGTTAAAAGGTAACACTGAATCAGTGTTTAAGTTAATGAGATAATTATGTGATGATTGAGCATTAATGATGAACACCTGCTGTTAATAAGCTGTTGCCTGATGATAACAAGCAGAATCACTAAAGGAAAGAGAAACACAATAACTACAACTGACTTCAGCCACAGCCCTAGATGAAATTAACTGAAGATAAAAGAAGACATTAAATCTCTGAAGACCTCAGCAGAGGAGGATTAAACAACTCCACAAACAGCATTACCAGCTTCATACATTACTGACCAGACTGACTTTATTTATGTTATACATCTACATAAGCTCTTATTGAGAATTAATAGAGTTTGTTTTTTTATGTCACCATTAAGGTGATTTGTGTTTTCTTTAGTTGGGCAGTTTGACGACTTTTTAATGTTAGTGTTTCTCTGACTGCTGTATCTGGGTTTGCTATGGCAAGAAAAGCAAGAGAAAACACTATCTGATGCTGTTGGCTGCTTGATGATCATAATATGATTGTTGTGTAGTGTCTTAATTCTCCGATCTAATGACTGAAAATGAGCGACATACTATTATATACTTTGTTTTATTGTGATTTTAGAAAAGATCAAGCACAGGTTTAATCAGAAAACCTGAATACGTTTTAAAATTGATTGTACGCTAATCACTTCTAACTCCTGCGAGTTTTACTCACACACAGACATCATGAATCCGCGTATGAATCTCAACAATGGTGACATGCTTCATGCCACAATGCATTCTAGGATCCATGGGTGAGTTTTGCATGAGGCACTCAGAATGCATTGAGGCATAAAGCATGTTACCATTGTTGAGATTCATGAACGGATTCATTATGTCTGTGTGTGAGTAAATCTCGCAGGAGTAGGAAGTGATAAGTGTACAATCTGTTTTAAAACATATTCAGGACATTCTGATTAAACCTGTACTGATCTTAGAATCACAATAAAACAAAGTTAATAGTATGTTGCTCATATTCAGTCATTAGATAGGAGACTAAAACTGCTACACAATGATCATATCCTGATCATCAAGCAGCCAACAGCATCAGATTGTGTTTTCTCTTGCTTTTCTTGCCATAGCAAACCCAGATACAGCAGCCAGAGAAACACTAACATTAAAAAGTCGTCAAACTGCCCAATTAAAGCAAACTCTGTTAATTCTCAATAAGAGCTTCTGTAGACATCTGACAGAAACAAAGTCAGTCTGGTCAGTAATGTATGAAGCTGGTAATGCTGTTTGTGGAGTTGTTTAATCCTCCTCTGCTGAGGTCTTCAGAGATTTAATGTCTTCTTTTATCTTCAGTTAATTTCATCTAGGGCTGTGGCTGAAGTCAGTTGTAGTTATTGTGTTTCTCTTTCCTTTAGTGATTCTGCTTGTTATCATCAGGCAACAGCTTATTAACAGCAGGTGTTCATCATTAATGCTCAATCATCACATAATTATCTCATTAACTTAAACACTGATTCAGTGTTACCTTTTAACACTCTGAGTGTGGACTCATAGTGGACTCATATATACACTCGCAGTGTACATTTAACACTGAGGATTTTGCTGTGTAACAGAAATAAACAATACACCATATGAACACAGAGACTTCAATACTTGGTACACAATTACGGTTACATTCGATAGATCGCTTTGAGTATGAATGTGTCATTTTGAGTAGAAAATGAACTTCAGATGTCACAAAATTCATCATTTGAGTTCAAAGTTTGTTAAATTAAAAAAACAAACTACAAATTAATGTATTTCACATACAATAATTAACTGTAAATTGCAATGTACTGGCAACTTTACAGTTCCCACTGGATTTTGTCCTCCACATACACTCACCTAAAGGATTATTAGGAACACCATACTAATATTGCGCCTTCAGAACTGCCTTAAAGGGGTACTTCAGCGCTGGGAAGATGAATCTGTATTTAAACTCGGTCATTAATGTAGTAGAAATATGAAATTATTTTTGAATTTGGTGCCTTCTAGACTGAGAAAACACAGAAAATGTATTTTTGTCTCATGGGGATGAAAGACATTAATTCCCAGAATGCACTTCGCTGCCCAAGGCTGCTCTAGGCACGGCTTACTGGTTTACTTGGCCACCGCATTCATTTTCATAAAATCAGTTCAGTTAGAGACGCTACAATTAAAAACTGAACTTGTCTGTTCAATATATTATGAGTGAGCCGATTGAGTGTCACGGCACAAACGCAGCAGGATCGGATTACATTCATCAATTTTTCCAGAAATAAAATACATAATTCTCTCATCTCAGGGTCATATGAGGAGGGAAAGTACGATAATTTGAATATACTCCTGGGTTTCTACTGATACAAAGCTTAATGCTAATCGCTGAACCCTTTAATTCTACATGGCATTGATTCAACAAGGTGCTGAAAGCATTCTTTAGAAATGTTGGCCCATATTGATAGGATAGCATCTTGCAGTTGATGGAGATTTGTGGGATGCACATCCAGGGCACAAAGCTCCCGTTCCACCACATCCCAAAGATGCTCTATTGGGTTAAGATCTGGTGACTGTGGGGCCATTTTCGTACAGTGAACTCATTCAAGAAACCAATTTGAAATGATTCGAGCTTTGTGACATGGTGCATTTTCCTGCTGGAAATAGCCATCAGAGGATGGGTACATGGTGGTCATAAAGGGATGGAGATGGTCAGAAACAATGCTCAGGTAGGCCGTGGCATTTAAACGATGCCCAATTGGCACTAAGGGGCCTAAAGTGTGCCAAGAAAACATCCCCCACACCATTACACCACCACCACCAGCCTGCACAGTGGTAACAAGGCATGATGGATCCATGTTCTCATTCTGTTTATGCCAAATTCTGACTCTACCATCTGAATGTCTCAACAGAAATCTAGACTCAACAGACCAGGCTACATTTTTTCAGTCTTCAACTGTCCAATTTCGGTGATTTTGTGCAAATTGTAGCCTCTTTTTCCTATTTGTAGTGGAGATGAGTGGTACCCGGTGGGGTCTTCTGCTGTTGTAGCCCATCCGCCTCAAGGTTGTGCGTGTTGTGGCTTCACAAATGCTTTGCTGCATTCCTCAGTTGTTACGAGTGGTTATTTTAGTCAAAGTTGCTATTCTATCAGCTTGAATCAGTCGGCCCATTCTCCTCTGACCTAGTATCAACAAGGCATTTTCGCCCACAGGACTGCCGCATACTGGATGTTTTTCCCTTTTCACACCATTCTTTGTAAACCCTAGAAAGGATTGTACGTAAAAAAAAAACAGTGAGCAGATTGTGAAATACTCAGACCGGCCTGTCTGGCACCAACAACCATGTCACGCTCAAAATTGCTTAAATCACCTTTGTTTCCCATTCTGACATTCAGTTTGGAGTTCAGGAGATTGTCTTGACCAGGACCACACCCCTAAATGCATTGAAGCAACTGCCATGTGACTGGTTGATTAGATAATTGCATTAATGAGAAATTGAACAGTTGTTCCTAATAATCCTTTAGGGGAGTGTATAAGCTTAATAAAGCCTGAACCCAGTCGTCGGATAATCAGTCGTATTTTTTAAACTCTATTGTTGATTCAAATAGTAAACAACTCTTACTGCACGTACTGCAACAGACTTTTAGGTTGAAATAAAATGCTGAGTGAACTCAACCAATCAGCATGTTCATTGCTCAAGTTATTATAGATTAGTATTATATGTCGCCTCTGGCTTGGCTTGCTCAGTTGGGAATACTACATTTTTCAACTAAATATCCAAATAAATCGAATAATTAAACTAAATTAACCATATTAACTAAATTACTGATCTAATTACTGATTTAAAGCCCACATTGTCACTGTATAATAATTTAAATATATTCTGTTGCATAATTTTCCTGTTTAACACTGTGAATCTGCATTGTTAAAAGCGATATATAAATAAAGTTGACTTGACAAGTCCCACCCCTGAAAGTTCCTGAACTTTGAAAAAGTACTACTATTTCGCAAGCAGGGCCGTTTTGAGGGAGAACCTGGTTCCTGTAGTCGAAACACACCACCCAAAAGTCCCTAGTTCCTAGAGAAAGTTCCTGCGGTGGAAATGTCTCTTTATATTACCTTTGGCAGCTGTTTGGCTATGTCTCCACCAACAAAAACAGCCTCAAGGTAAATCCAGAGGTTTTGTACAGTCATCCAGTTCTCAATGATATCTGTTGTGTTAGAGAGGTTCTGAACCCACTTCTGGATCTGGGCTTTGAACGGTGTATTGTATCTACAGAGATATAAGACACAAGGTCAGGTGCATTAGAGGATATGCTAAAAAAATTTCCTAATTCATTCCATTTGATTTGTCTATGCTTTATTAAGGGTACGTCTTTATCTTACAACATGTATATTAAAATTTTCACAGAAATAAGTAAATAACACATCTTCATAGGCATACTAGAAATAAACAGAATTTTCCAGATGAAATTAATTGTTGATCTAATGGCTCACCTGTTGCTCATAAGGGAACCAAGCACCATCAGGCTATCCTCCATGTTAGTAATGATCTCAGATGTACTGTCTCCTCTCAGAAGGAGCTCGCCTCTGGTTTTAAAGTGGGCAAAGGTAAAGGTCTTGTTGTCCCATTCCGCAATTACTTGCTTGAGTTTCTGCTCGATGTCACGCTCCTTCACAGCACTGATACAGATATCCTGCTCAAATGGGTTTTTACAGTTATAATGGAATTCTTTACACATTCTTTGAAAAATTGGAATCTATCTATGTCTATGGAATTAAAAACTAATTCTGACCTCGATTTCTTCTTTGTACTTCAGCAGAGGGGCTTCCATGATGTTGCGAAGCTTGAAGTTATCACTTTCGACCTCAAAGGTGTGATTTGTAACCTCAGTAATCCTCTTCCAGTGTCGTGTCATCATTGCTTTGTTAGTCATTAGATCCAGCAGGGGGCAGCACTCACTAAATTCATCAACAGTTTTTTTCAGGTCAAGAAATGCCTGCCACTCTTTTAGGGCCCGCGGCAGCTTACGGCACCTACAAAACAAAAAGTGATTTAAAGTTGGCATTTAAAGATATATATTTTTTATAAGCTTTGTACATTTTTGTCCACTATTACTGTAAATGAACATTGAGTGACTGCATATAGGAAAGATGTTCATCCCTTTTATATTGACCTCAAGTATACTTTAATTGTATCGGACAGAAAACTCTCTTTTCATCCTATTATTCGGAAATGATTATTGCATTACACTGGTACTTGCTCCAACACAGCTGACTATAATTTCAGTCCTTGACAGGCATGGAGAATGAATCTATTCTCTGAAAAGCTTTTGCGATTACCAGAACAGACCAGCACAATTGAAATCCCCTGGTGCCTTCATGCTTTTCGATGTAACTTATTACATGACTGCCAGAGACAGGGACTTAGAAATTAAGTTTGACTTTCTGTACCCTTCTCACCTCGTCTGAAACTCAAGAAGTTCATTGTTGATTCTGTCGATGTGAATTTCGGCCCATGAGATGTCATAGTAGCCATTGACTGTGTCAATGACATTGTTGTAGAGTCCATAGAGCTTTTGGAGAAGCGTCAACTGTTTCCTGATCTCAAGCAGCTGAGGATGCTGGGTAACAGACAGGCCAAAGAGCTCCTCCCCACCTGTGTATGTGATGTACTTGCGGAAGAGGTTGTCAAAGCGATTCTGTGAAATGACAGATCATTTTAAAATAAATAATCAAACCATGGATTAATTTATATGTATACATAAATACATAACATATATGTACCCAACATCAACCACGTTCACTAAGAACAAAGGTAATATGGAGTGGTAAGATAGACATGAAACTAGCTCAGTTATGTAGGAAAACATTAACAATAAGTTAAAAACAAACACAGAAAAATAGATTCGAAAATAACAACAACAACAACAACAACAACAACAAAAATATATATATACATAACATATACTGCAAATAGCTGTAGATGCTTTACTAAGAGAAATAGCATACTAAGTGGAAATAGTGATATATTGTATTTACACCATATAAAAGTAGAAGTTATTTGGAATATGTGTAAATAGTAATTACAGCAGACTTCTTACTGGCAGTCAAATCGCCATACGTCACAAAATTGCGGACTTCTAGGAAGAAGAGTTTTTAGGGTGCCATTTGGGACAGGGCCGTTTTGTACCCTTGAAGGGTACTTCAGGGGATGCAGTTATGTGGGAGTGCTCCAAATGAAAGTGAATAATGAAAATCCCTTCACAAAGGGCCCTTACTCAAGTCCGTTAGCGAAGGGAACATGCAATGGCCACTTTGTTTATGGTCATGTGATCCAGGGTGGCAAATCTTTAAGATTCATTTTAAATTTAGACATGGTGGGACAGTTGGAGGTAACGTATAAACAGAATAATTCAAGTTTTGTTTACATTGTTTACAAACACAGTTTTGGTTCGCTTGTCTCGGTTCGGAACGTGTGTGTTGTACGGTTCAACGCATGTGTAATGTAGCCTCGTGCCCGTATGTTACCTCAGACAGTGGGTGTCCTTTCCGAGCGAAGTAGAAGATTTAAAAGTATTAAAAGACAGTAAAAGTGGAGTGCTTCACAAAGGGCCCTTCCTCAAGTCCGTTAGCGAAGGGAACATGCAATGGCCACTTTGTTTATGGTCATGTGACCCAGGGTGGAAAATCTTTAAGATTCATTTTAAATTTAGACATGGCGGGAGAGTTGGAGGTAACATATAAACAGAATAAGTCAAGTTTTGTTTACGAACACAGTTTTGGTTCGCTTGTCTCGGTTTGGAGCGTGTCTCTGCCATTCAGAGTGAGTATGGCATTGCCCCTAGTCATTCATTAATTTGTTATCATGGCTTTCAATTAGTTGCAAATATACTTGTCCCCTGTTCCTCTAATTAACATCCTCAGTGTATTTAAGCCTTCAGTTCTCTCCTTCTCTGTTCATTGTCATATGTTAACAATAAGTTGGCATGTGTATGCTATTTCTCTTTGTGTTTATTAAAAGACTATTTCTCATTTATTCTGTGTTAAACAACTATGTTGTTTACTTTTTACATGCTAACCTGTGACAGATACTTTGAACCAAACTTTTAAATGGGAAAACATGCTAACTCAAAATATTTTTTCTTCTAATTGACCAATTAGCCAAACAAAATCAAGTATCCTGTGTAATGTAGTTATTTTATGACATGATTTCAATATTATAATTTTAATAATATTATAACATTATAAATTTATGTTTATGTTTTTGCAAATGAGCATTGTAATTTACAGGATACTGTACCTGAAACATAATTAGCCTATCACTGGCATCCTGGGGAGCCAATCCAACCACCATGGGCCCATCCTGAAGATTTGACAAGCACAAAACCAGAGAAACGTATGTACATATTGTTAATTTAAGATAAACATCCACTTTGTTATTCCTGTTCAGTGGAAACATCAGTTGCTTCAAATAATCACTCTGATTCTTGTGTGGCATGATTTCTGGCATTTATGTTATAGAATACCCACAGGAATATAAATGCAGGAAAACAGTTGTGTTTGGGCTTGAAACCATAATTGCCTGAGGGATCGTCTCAAAGCAAAATAAGTGGATGGATATATTTTACCTGCCCCTCAAGACTCACCCTATCATAGTCATGGTAGAAGTGCTGGCAGTCTTCCACAAAGGTCTCAACGTTTTTGATGAGTTCTCCTCTGAAATTTGGTTGGAGGGACACCAGCTCGTTCTGCACCTCTGTGCTACGGGAGAGCAGTTTCTCCCAGGTGTACCGAAGTGTGTCCACTTTCTCAGCTTCCTCTTTGGCAATCAATAATCCATACTTATGTAGCATGGCATACGATTCCTGCAGGCCAAAACCAGGGACATAGACATACAAAGTTGTATAATAGGATAATACACAACTGGTCTGTATTTTTTAAGATCTTCATGCATTTCTTCACAGCTCCAAAAAGGAGGGAAAAAAAAAACACAAACCATAAAGTCTGTTCAACATTCATGTTATACATACAGTATATTCAAGGTCTTCTGTAATCAAATCATCTGGAATTATTATTATGATTTAGAATTATTATTTAGGATTTCCACTGTGCTCACCATGAATTATAGTTACATGAAAAAGAGTTGCGTAAAGATTCCTCAAAATTCCATTATGTGTTATATTTCTGTTTATTTGTATGTACCTCAATTGGACCAACTTGAAAGTCTATTGAGATCTGGTGTTCTCTGATCTCTTTGAGCGTTGCCATGGCGATACGAATATCATCCAAGTCTTTAATCTGCCTGTTGAGTTTCTTGCTCGCCTCATCTATAAAGGTGAAGATCCGTTCCATCTCCATGTGATACTTTCTGTTGCAATGGTGACCAAAGTCCACCATCCAGCTCTTTGTCTCAGCAGTAAGGGCCAACTTCAGATCCGCTGTAGGTAAGTTCAGCAGAACACAAAGAATAAAAGGGCCTTTTGTAGCATGATTACTTAAGTGTTAAGTATTAATTTATTAAGTGATGTAGAACAAGGTCATGCAGAATAAGGCATTTATATGTGCTTCATAAGTACTAATAAACAGCCAATATATCATAGTAATATGCATGCTAATGAGCAACTTTTTAATAGTGAGAACTGGACCATAAACTAAAGTGGTACCATAATAATTAATCTAAATTAAATAAAAATTGTATATGAATATATAATAATAAAAAATAAAAAAAAGAATAACAATATTAAACATGTTCCCTGTATTGAAGAAATCATTAGCCATTTTAATAAACATGCCTCTTGGCTGTCTGCTAAGCTCTTTATCCCTATTAGAACACTTGGGGCCAGATTTACTAACAGCTTGTGCCTGCCCAAAACGTCTTTTGGCATTTTGTAAAAACTGCTGTCAGGATTTACTAAAAACACGCAGTGAAAAATTAGCGCTGAAAAGAAGCGGACAGATATTTTTTTTTGCGGCTGACCTTATTGCATATGAATTTGTAGAAGTTTCCCTTTCAGACACAACATTTATGGGAGGAGATTATTTAAATTAATCATGCAAGGCGATTTACTAAATTTTGCGCTTGTCAATTTTCTTGGTATTACTGCTCCCAAAAAAAGCATGCCTTAATCCAGACTCTAATTTGGCTGCTCTTGGTAGATTGCGTTGGTCATTATGGAAATGATCCGGCTGCGTCTGTGTTCTGTAGATTACGCACAGAACTTTCCACTCCTATTGGTGCTTTTATGGAATTTTGCTCTTACACTAATTTGCCCTGTTTAGTAAATTTGGCCCTTAGTTTCTGCAGATTCAGAGTCTGTTTACCTGTATATAGTGCCAGAGCTCCTACTGAGATAAACTCAGGCTCTGCATTAATCTCTAGCTCCAGATCTCTGTAGTACAGGATCTGAGACTCAAATTCAGAAAGAAGAGGGTTCCCCTGGATGAATTTCTGGATGGTTTCCTCTCTATCTTTCTTCCAGATGTGGTGATAGAGGCTAAAGCGATCCAAAGCGTTCATTATTTCCTGTATAACAGTACACGACAAGTATCACACATTACACATCAGACAATATCACAAATCAACCAAATGAAGCAAACATATTCAGCAAGGGACTTGTTCCAATGACAATCATATTTCTGACTTGCAAATAATAACTATATGTTTTTATGTTTTTATGCCTTCAAAGAAAGTTCCACTCAAAATAAGCATCTGTAGCGTGCTGCGAATTTTGAGAAAGGAAATAATTCGTGTTAACGGTAATGCTCTTCAAAAAGATTTTGGGTGCGCAAATCAGTGGTGTTTTGGGATGTGTCTTTACATGTTTAGTTTAGGACAGCTCAGTGCGTGTGTGTGAATGACAGTGAGCGCGCGCGTTCCCGAGGAGCGCGCGCCCCCCCGCTGGAAGAGCCCCGCGAAGCAGCGGATGAGTGTAGTGCGAGACTAGAGTGACACGGTGACCAGTGCAGTTAGATCAATATGTAGTTTATTTCTGTGCAGTCATAAAAAAATAAAGCATCTTAAAAGGCGGCAAGACGGCTCCTTGTCCTTACATGCCACCATCAAACTAAATAACGTAACGATTAGGGAGTTAACCCCGGGAGGAAAACTTCCGGCCCTGGAGAAGATGGATCTCCCCTGTATCTCCCAACCACGGTTAGGAGACAAAAACAGGAAAGGTTAGCAGTGGAAATTGCAGTACTTTCAAATGAAAAACAAACTATCTGCTCTCGCTTGTGTCTTGGTAATGAATTAAGCACATATAGATTGATCAAACATTCTGGCAATCAGCCATCTTCATTAAATCATGATTACTGATAATAATTAATTAAAAAGACACAAGCAAATGGTTTTTCATTTGAAAGTATTATAGCAATACACTTACAATGGAAGTCTATGGGCCAAGGCATTTGAGAGGGTTTAAAGCAGATATGTGCAGCTCATATTTTTGTAAAAGTACTAATATTGAGTCTCCACTACAAAAATATGTTATTTTAGAGGTGAAGCTCTGTTCTACGTTGGAGGATGGACATCTGCCTTAATTGACACAGTAATCCCTGCAGATAAAGTTTATTTTATTCAATCTAGAATTTTACATTCAGAGGGATTAATCTTATTTGCATTAATAAATACTATTTAAATCATTTTAGTCTGTGGGCAAATCTCTGGTAAATTGATTGATAATAGTCTGGTACATTGTCATGAAAAAATGTACAATTCAAACCTTCTTGGAGGAGTTGATGGATGTACTAAGCACAGAGACCAACTTGACAATCTCTTTGTTCTCAGAGATGCTTTTGTGGTAGTTCTTGATTTGGATGGGAATGGCCTGGTTTGCAGATGCTGATATATCTGAGGTACTGCCTTCAGGAGGAAAGCAAACAAAGAAGAGTCATTAAAGTTAATAAACAGGAGCAGAGAGGAGCTGTAAGAGAATAATACCTGTTATTTTATCTTTTAGCCTCAAATCAGTTCTATGAAGGACCCTTTAATCTCTAATCTTGAGAGAAGGAAAGATTTACAGGCTGAGTAGCTTTACTACAGTAGGCAGATATAAGTTGTTATGGTACTGCTGTTCGCTTTCCCTATTCTGAGAGCAAGCAATAGAGAGAGAATAAAAGATGTGGATAATATTACCGTCACACTAAAGAAATGTCATCATTGTATAAAATCACATCCACTGTCTGCATTCATTATCTTCATCTCCCTTTCATTTATCAAATGGTTGGAGATAAGTTTATACATCCAGAGCTTTTGTTTTCAGCCATTATAAAGACTTTTTTTTTAAACTGACCAATGATATGTTAGTTCTTGATTTGCTCTGCTGAGCTGTGTAATTACAGAGGGTGAGGAAAAGTCGTACCGGCGAAGCTGCGATAGGTTGATTCGCCGTCTTCTGATTCACTCTCTTCTTTGTTCTGTTTCAGAGCGGCCATGCGTCTCTCACTCATTTTCCTCTGTGACAAAAAAAAAAATCAACTCAACTCAAACTCATTTCTGACATTTTGCATACATTACACTCAAATAAGAACTGCATATATTTGGTATTTCTTTATTTGGAACTTTTAAGTTCACACCAGTTAAAAAACCCCGAAATAATTAAAGTATATGGTGAATAAAATCCTAGGTAAGGTACAGGCTGCATAAAATAGCATTTGAGACCCATTTTACTTTTATAATGTTACATTTTTTTAACAACCATTTGAACCCAAAATATAAAAATGTTCACCATAGTTTGATTATGCCTTGTTCTCATTCATAGGTTCACTTAACGCTGCCCAGGTATGTGCGGGGGACTGGTTCGTTTCGATAGACCTGAAGGATGCATATTTTCATATTCAGGTCGATCAACGACACAGGAAGTTCCTCAGGCTTGCCTTCGGAGGGAAGGTTTTCCAGTACAAGGTACTTCCTATCTACCAAACTTCCTAGATAGGTACTTCCTATCTACCAAATCTAGACTGTACCACCTGCGCCAGCTGAGGAAATTCAGGGTTTCACCAGCTATCCTGAAAACTTTCTATCGAGGGGCGATAGAAAGTGTCCTGACTCAGTGCATCACAGCGTGGTACGGGAACAGCACCAGTCATGACTGCATAGCCCTGCAAAGAGTGGTGCGCTTATCCAGGCGCATCTCAGGGTCAGCTCTCCCATCTCTGCAGGACATTTACACCAAACGCTGCAGAGGGAGAGCTACCAAAATCATCAAAGACATTACCCACCCTGCGAACTCTCATTTCACCCTGCTGCCATCTGGTAAGCGCTTCCGAAGCCTGATGGCAAAAACTGAAAGACTCAGGAGGAGTTTCTTTCCCCAGGCCATCAGACTCCTGAACTCAGTCACGTGACTGCACTTCACCCCGCACACACATAAAACATCCGGTTTTAACATTACATCCACATAGTGTCATTGCACTGCACTTTGTTCTTATTGTTACTGTGTAACAACCAGTAATTAAACCTGTTTGCACATTATACTTCTGTTTGCACATTACATTATACCCATTGTTTGCACATTTTACTTATATATATATATTTTATGTTAACCAGTTAGATATTTATTTTATCTTTTACTTGATTACATATAATTCTATGGTGAGTACTTTTTATTCTATTTCTATTTTTAATTTCCTCCTTGTGTTTCTTGTAACTGTTATTTGCACTGTCTATGGAGCGGACCTGTTTACATTTCACTGCCAGTTATATATTCTGTATATAATTGTGTATGTGACAAATAAAACTCTTGAATCTTGAATCTTGAATCTTCCTTTTGGCCTTGCCACAGTTTTATCATATCAGATACTTTTTTTGGTCTGTTGAAAGTTATGTTATAATGCTACCCTGTGTGTTCACTCTGCAGCAACTATGAGGCATACTGCAGTAAGCTAGATCGATGATAGGCATGGTAAAAACATGGTACTAACTGTAAATCAATAAAACGAGATTTAAACCATTTGACTAACTATGTTTATCTATAAAACAATGATTAGTTTTCTGTCGATGAATATATGCAAACAGTTGCTCACCTGTCTAATAAAAAACTTAATATATTAAAGCGTCTTTGGTGTTTAAAATAATTTCTTCAAAATAAAACCGTAAATCGAGGGTATGTTATCATTAATAGGCACAGACACAGTCCGTGTCCTGGTTAAAATTGCTTATTTCTCTGGATTAAAACATTGTTGGAAACATTTGGAATACAAGTCAACACAATATATAACATTGCTCTAGTGGTTTTTGGCTATGTTTTAATCTTACATATTTTAAATGTTGTGTCTTTAAGCACAAATAGTCATGGAAGAGAACATTGTCTCTGTATACTAAAGTGAAAAAGAAAAAGAAAAGAAAAACCTTGGAAATTCTCTCTTTGCTCCACTGTCCAACTCCTTTACTGACGCTGACCACACAGTCCACAGCTCTGTTCAAGGCTTGCTGAACCTCATCTAGCCCTGGAACCATGATGATGTTGGGGATGGTTAAACACACTCCAGCCTTAAAGATGGGCTGTGGCCCACTTCCTTTCTGCCGATTGGGGGAATCTGCGTCTGCTGCATGGGAAGTGAAATTTATTTAAAATGAGTTAGAGTTGACTAACCAAGTAATTATATGAAACTTTGTGCGTTTACTGTTGCTTTGCAAAATTAATAATTTCGATAGAAATCTGCAAGATTGAGTCTTACGTGAGGGTGAAAAAGTTGCAAAAACAAAAACGGAGTGAATATATTATACCAAGTGCAAATAGCGTGCCTTGTTGGCAAGTGCTATTGGCATTAGCTTCACCCAACAATGCCTGGTTGGGCCAAACAAGATAAAAAAAGACACAATGATTTCAGTGTTTTCAGTGGCGTAGTCAGTAAACCGCAAGGCTTAAGAATCTAGTTTTGACGCGATTGATCAGGGTTCAGATCCACCTTTTGTCAAGCTTGCTCTTCTCCCCTTTCCCATCACATATCACATCGGAATCAAGGCATTTACTTTCTAAAAGTGGAAATAAAGTGGCTAACGAAATGGTTCATAATATTAGGAGTATTCATTACGGTAGGGTTAGGAGTAGGTGTAGGGAGGGCTTTTATTGTCCCGTTAAGGTGGCATCAATTTAATAATTTTAGTTAAAGTGGTAAAAAGATTTTGCTTGCTGTCTGCTATAGAGTGGCTCAGAGAAGATATTCTACCCGAGCTCCGATTGCCCCCCTATAACAGGCAAAATTGTACAAAAGGAGGAGCAGGGGAGGAGGAGGGATGCCGCAGAAACTAAAAATGGGAAGAGGTAAGATGCTGGTTTTATACCTTGGTATTAATTGGAAGATTAGATGGGCGTACTCCTCACAAAATTCCGTTTAATAACTTTAATAACCAAAACTGAGGTGCAAATAATAGCCTATGTATCTGTCAAAATAAAGTATACTGTAAATAACATCTAATTACTATTTACACATATTGCAAAGAACTTCTACTTACATGGTGTAAATAGATTATATCACTATTTTCACTTAGTATGCTATTTCACTTAGTAATAGCATATACAGCTATTTGCACTTAGTGTAAATATCGTCTATCGCTATTTGCACTTAATAGCAATTATCACTAAAAATATGCTATTTTCACTTACTATAAATAGAATGTAGTGCTATTTGCACTTAGCAGCCAAAAAAAAAAAAACATGCTCGGTTTGAAAGTGACTTGCACTTCGCTATTGACAATAGACAATAGATTTTTTTTTGCATGTGAAATTTCACCAATGTGACTGCACATTAAGAAAAACTTTTCTGAGTTAATCTAAACCATTTTTGGAATAAACAAAAAAAGTATAATCAGAAAAACAACAAACCCAGAAATTGCATCAGTGATGTTGCATGGATGCGCTTGCGTAGAGTCTCCAGTGTGTTACGGGTGAGGCGCAGTAATGCATCCACATTCCGATGGTTAAAATGAGAAAGCAGCTCCTTTGCCTCCTCCTCCATCACCTTCATCAGATCCCTCTTTTTTTTCTTTCTCACCAGTGGGGAAGATGGGCCAACACTAGGTGCCATGGTGCTACGTGACAAGAGACGGCCCTCAGATTTATATTCCTCCTCTTCTTTGAATAAATGAAACAGAACATAGTGTATTCAGTACTACACAGAAATGACTTAATGATATCAAACAATATGTAGTAAAACAAAAACATACCTAAATTCCTCAAAATTAGTATTTTTTAATTAAATTAATTGAAATTAATGTATTTTGACATAATTGATGACATTCTATGTTTTTTTTATATGGTTAGGAAAAATCCAGAGAGGACTTCGTCCCCTGCACCAAGCCCAGAAAGGACTCGGTCCCCTGCAAGGAGCCCAGAGAGGACTCAAGTCCCCTGTACTTATCCCCGAGAGGACTCCAGTTCCCTGCACTGAGCCCAGAGAGGACTCCGTCCCCTGCACCGAGCCCAGAGAGGACTCAAGTCCCCTGTACTGAGCCCAGAGAGGACTCCGTCCCCTGCACCGAGCCCAGAGAGGACTCAAGTCCCCTGTACTGAGCCCAGAGAGGACTCCAGTTCCCTGCACCGAGCCCAGAGAGGACTCCATCCCCTGCACCGAGCCCAGAGAGGACTCAAGTCCCCTGTACTGAGCCCAGAGAGGACTCCAGTTCCCTGCACCGAGCCCAGAGAGGACTCCATCCCCTGCACCGAGCCCAGAGAGGACTCAAGTCCCCTGTACTGAGCCCAGAGAGGACTCCAGTTCCCTGCACCGAGCCCTGAGAGGACTCCATCCCCTGCACCGAGCCCTGAGAGGACTCAAGTCCCCTGTACTGAGCCCAGAGAGGACTCCAGTTCCCTGCACCGAGCCATGAGAGGACTCCGTCCCCTGCACCGAGCCCTGAGAGGACAGTATCCAAGCCCAGTGGCCTGTTGTTTGCACAGACCCATCCCCAGCCTGTGCCACCCAAGCCACCTGACCAGTCTATGTCAGACTGGCCACCTGATCTGCCTATGCCACCTAAGCCAACTGAACAGCCTGTGTCACCCAGGCCACCCGATCCGTCCCAGGTCCCATCCCGCTTCCAGTGTCTGCTCCTTACCCTTCATCCCTCCCCCTGTTTCGCAACTGCTTCACCTCCCTCTGTGACTGGTTCTGGAGTGTCTGAAAGTCGCTCCTTTGATGGGGTAATGTCACATCTGTTCTGTTTCTGGTACTCTGTGGGACTTGTATGTTGAAGTTTATCTCTGCATTGTTTCCGTGTCCTGTTCCTGTGGTATTTCGTAGTTCTTTGTAATTTTTCATCATGATTAGATTTCCCTAAGTGTTCCCTATTAGCCACTCCCCCTTCTTATCTTGTTAACCTTGTTTCCTTTGTGTAAATATTTCCCCTGCATTTGGATCCTGCATCTCTGCCTGTTGCCTGTTATTTCCCATTCCCTGACACAAACAGCATGGGTGATCAACAGCAGGTCTTACCATCACTGTCCATCTGCTCCACTTTACTCTCTGTCCTACTTTCATCACGGTTTCTCTCTTCTTCCTCTTTCTGCTCAAACTCCAGTAACATATTAATCAGTTCATTGGCTGCCTCTTCCACCAATGAGCTTTTGGTATGCAACATTTGGGCTCCTTTGATGCAAAGCTCCTAAAATGAGAAATAATTTGGATGAGCATGCTCAGTTTGATTATTTATTCATTATTCACAATTTTGCTGGTTTAGTCACATCATGAAATTAGGTTTAACAACGATGTATAACAAATGGTAGCAGTAACAAGACACCAAAAAAAGACATTAGAGCAGGGATGTCAAGAGTACTGGTACTCTGGTACCATTTAAAATTCTAAAGTGTGATGAGAAATTGTACAAAGGGTTTGTAGATTATCAGGAATACTGACTGAATTTAGTGTCATGAGCAGGTTTACCTAAAATTAGCTGTGCATTCTGAGTAAATAAAAAGTTCACACTTCTAAAAACAGCCCTTATGTTAATAAAGGAGCATTGAAAGTGAATAAAGACATCGTATTGAAATTGGTGTTGAGAGCCCAACACACTCTCATGGGAATTTGCAATTATGCTTTGACAAATTGGTGTCTAAGTTGTATAAATTCGTACAATTTCTTGCAATCTGCTGGGACCATATGAATCACATCATACTTCATCTTGTGTAATTGTTATGTTTTCTGAGAACCCTATATTGATATGCTTATATACATCAGCAAGTGAAACTCGATTAGCGTCACTATCCTTTGAAAAATAGCCATGTTGCCAAGAATACATTTGTGTGTACCTTGGTGGTCTGAACAAACTCCTCGCAGGTGCATGGCTCATCGTCAGGCAACACACACAGTGTAGCCGTACTCATTTCCTGCAGAACAGCATTGATTCTAAACTCCACGAGGTCATTCACTCTGTGCAGCAGAAGTTCAAGGTTGTCTGCGAACCAGAAGAAAGAACCCATTAATTTCAGATATCTAATTATACAGGCCACGTTTACAAGCAAGCATTTTATTTACACTGCAAGGACGAAAGTATGTGGACATCCCTTTGTTCACACCGATGCTTGTGTCTAAATGGGAGCAAACCCTGGCAGGCATGAAAGGCCCTTCCAAGAAGAGTGGAAGCTGTTATAGCAGCACTTGTAGGGCCAGCTTCCAATTAATGCAAGTAGCCTTGAAATTAAGAGTCCATCAAGTACAAATGGGGTGTTTGGGTATTCACATATTCGTGGCCATTCACTGTAGTGTCTGCTACTGATGTGGTCAGAGAAATCAAAAAAGTAGAGTAAAGTAGAGTCTCTCACCAAGTGCAGCAGTGATTTGATTAAGGTATTTCTCTATGTTTAAGGAGGTCCAATTGAGGGTGGTCAGACCGGGCAGGATGGACTCATCTACTTTAGCGACATGTGGCATGAGCAGTTGTTCAAACGCTGGCTGGATCTTAGACCTCACCCTAGAATTCTCTGTCACCATCAACTGAGGCAGGGAACATACAAGGCAAAAGCACACACACAAAAAGAAAATGACCTTGTTAGTAAAGCTACGCATATCAGAGCACAGCACCATACCACCTGCCTGGTGGGTTTACTTGAATGTAAAAAAAAAAAACAAAGACATCAAAATTCGCTTTCAATTGATTGAATTGCAACCGAGCACAAAATGTGCATGGAGATATAAGCATTATTACATAAACATTATATAAAGATTGTGAGTAAAAAAATATATATGGTGAACAAAAGCTCAAATGTGCTTGCTTGACATGCAAGATGTCAATCACGTAGGTTTTAGTATCAAGCAGATACAATTGTGCTTATTTTTACCATTTTTGTACGCTGGGTTATTAAAGTTAACTATCCATTAAAACTTGTATTACTTAAAATAAACTTTAACTTAAATAAAATCAAAATATTATTATTTTATTTCAGCGAGTTGTTACATTGTTCATTGATTTTGTTATATGGACTTGTTTTGAAGTGATTTTTCTGTTCCCCTTGTGCCAGTGTATCCCATTTCCAGTGGTTTAACTCCTGTTTGAGCACTGTAAGCATTTTAATATGAGAAAGCTTGTCCGCCTCGTCCTCTTTGATGATCAGGGGAATTTTTCTTCTGCACCTCGTGGGTCAGGTCTTCACACATGGGGCTCGCTAATGGAGCTCTTAGACAAGACAGTCAAGTCACCTTCATTTATATAGTGCTTTTTACAACACAGATTGTAATCACAGTGATAATAGGGAATTAATTTTGCTTTCATAATTTTTTTGATTGATTGACTCATTTCTGTTGTAAAAACTGATTAGTTATTTAATTTGGCGCCATTTGAACAACACTATCCTCAGATAAAACAGAAAACCCCCAATGCGTTCCGGACACCCATCCACACGGCAACAGCATGACAGGCACCGCCCCTTCCTCCCTCTGTCGACTTACTCCTTGGGGCCCAATCTGGATATGGAAGTGCTTCGTATTAAGCACTTCCTTACCAGAAGTCGGGCCCACTCACCCAAGAGTAACCTCCTTCTTTGCCAATCTTCACTTTAAAATCTAAAGTCATGAAAAGCTGCATACTGTATTCCTTGCATGTCATAATAACAGCAACAACGAATTACTCAACCATTATTTATTGTTGCCTATGGTAAAAGAAGGATTGTAGGGTAGGTGGTCCTCATAACACTCTCAGTCCCAGCCTGCAGACCTGACCTGTTTGTCACCATCATGCCACCTCTCTTCCCCATCCCCTTCCAGGAATTTCCAGGAGTTCCTGGCAGGGTTTCCACCTTTATATACTTATAACAAATGTTCTTTCATCTCATTTGGTTCCTGTCAGCGTGCTGTTTCAGGGCACAGAGATTATTCTCTCCCTCACTTTAAACAAAATTGTAAAATAACTTTCCCTTTCAGACAATTTGGCAGCATGGAAACTTCTGCCCAATTTCTCTCAGTGGGTACTTCAAACAATAGAAAATGGTTACAGAATCAAGTTCAAGTATCGTCCTCCACGTTTCAATTGCTTGCTTCTTACAACAATGAAGCCAGAACCAGGCCAGTTTTGTGCACAGGAGTTAGAGTCCCTTCTGGCAAAAGGGCCCTAGAGTGTGTTCCCCTACCAGAAAGGCAGTGGAGTAAATATGGCAGAAGTTCAGACAGGCGGAAGTGGATTTGTTTGCCTCCGAGGAATCAACTGCGGTTTTCTCTCTATCATCCAGCTCATCTGTCCTCTGGGCTGGATGCAGTACAGACGTGGCTGAGACTGGAGATCTTTTTTCTAATCTCTCTGTTCCCAGGAGTTCTGAGGGTCCGTAAGGAGTTGCTTCCCTTAATATTGGTAGCCCTGTTTTGGCTGGCCCGAATATAGTTTCTGGACCTTGTGTCTCTCCTGGAAGGCTCTTCTTGGGAGATTCCGAACAGGAGGGACCTTCTGTCCCAGGTCCGGTCTTTTACCCCCAACCGGAGATTTGTAAACTGTATATCTAGCCCATGAGGGGTACCAGTTCATATATTCTGGTCTCTCTTCTGAAGTTATTGATACCATTCTCAATGTTATGGCTCCTTCTACCAGAAAACTGTATGCTCAAAAATGGCGTTTATTTTCATCTTGGTGTCAGCGACACCATCTTAACCCTGTTGACAGCCTGTTTAGTTCAGTACTGGAGCTCCTTCAGGGCCGAATGTCAGCTGGACTAACCTCCGTGACTCTTAAGGTTATGCGGCCGAGGGGGGATCGAGGGTGTTTCAGTGGGTAAACATGTCTAGGTGTCCCATTTCCTGCGCAGTGCCAGATGGCTGAGGCTGATCTGCAGACCCCGGGTTCCATCATGGGAGCTTTCTGTGGTACTAAAAGGGTTGTCTAAGGGCCCAATCACACAGAACGCATTTTTCAGGTTCGAAAACGCGAGGCGCACAACACTGCCTTTTTTGGTGAAATATTTTTTTATTTAGAAAATAGTGCGCTGCGGGGGGTTTCAGGCAAGCCCCGAATCAGCTGTCCTGTCAGTCAAATCAAGGTAACGGTCAACACAACTGTCCGCCTTCTTATTTTTCTGTTGTCGATTGGACAACAGAAAAAAATTTGATTATGTCGGGTGCCTTTCCGCCCAGAGTTGATTTTTTTTCAACTTCATGACTCTCCTTCATAAACGAGAGGCGCAGCAGGGGGTTAAAACGCGAGGAGTCCGGGGCGCATAAGCAGTGCGTATACTGCTCTCTGCCAACCAAAATCCATTCAAAAAAGGCGCCTTTCGCAGCAAAAACGCGTTCTGTGTGATCGGGCCCTAATGCCCCCTTCAAACCCTTAGAGTCAGCCTCTGTGAAGCATCTGACTCAGGTGGCATTTCTTATTGCTTTTACCTTTCTGGACTTTGCCCCTGGACTGGTCAAGGTGATTTTACACCATAGGCCAGATTACGTCTCTTTGGTTTCATCCTGTTTGTTCCCCAGGCCTTCTCTCCTCCACCATTTGAAACTCGACTTAATGACTCATCAGTGACCCTTCCCAAAGTTTCTTATACAGAACAGAGTCTATATACTGTATATAATGTCTATAAATAACCTAATTTACGTAAAGAACAGAATACCATGTTTGGATGTTGGTAAAGTTATCCATACTGTTAACTTATCAGAACATGTAGAAATGACATCAACTGATTCTCCACATGACTATAAGTACTAGTGTTTCTGTATCCTCTTACTCATTTTTTTTCTACAGCCTATGGAAGTGTGAATATATTTGTCTTCAGGAAACTCTTTGTCACCTGATTGAACTTCATCTTTGACTCCTGTTCTTCATTGAGCATATTGGGTCTCTTTTTGTGGTATCATTTTTTTTAATGTGATTATTTGTGACTTCTATTTGGATTTATGTTTTCTAGTTTGGATTATTGCCGATCTGCTTTCCTTTTTTGTGTTTGTGGAATAAATACTAGTGATTAATTCCTATTATTGTGCCTGCAACTAACACTAGTTGCCATTGCCAAGGCAACATTTCTCTAAAATAACCTAAACTAAAACTTACATTAAAATTAGAAACAACTACATACATATAAAAAAATGACAAAAAACACTTCAATTAAATTGAAAACAAAATACAAAAACAAAAACTAATTCAAAATATTAATACAACTATAATAGTATCTTAATCATACAAGAACAACATGTATATGCAAAAGGGATTTAAAGGAAACTAAACCGCTAAAACAACTTTTTTTTTTTTAGTTAGTTAATGATCTGCAAGAGTGCTGTTCATTGATTCAAGTAAATGTTTTGACATTTGAGTATAAAGTGTTTTAATTATACAATATATGGTATAAAAACCAAGTGGCAATCTCCCCCAGTTTCTCTTGAAAGCCAATACATAAGTGACTTAAACTGCAATTCAGAGACAGGCTCCAGAGAGCAGAATCTCATTGAGCCCCATGTTAAAATGCCAACCTTTACAGCAGGAAAAAACATGTTTACAGCCTGGTAGAAATTGTGCTTTTGGTCTATATGGCAAATTTGAAAAATTGGAAAGTCCTCTACTTCAAATGACTGCTCTGTTGCAAAGCTACTGGTGTCACTTCGGTCACTCTCCATCTTTGGGATTCTGTCAGACAGTTGTCAATCAATCTGTCACTGCGGGTCTCAGGTGCATGCCCCTCGCTCAGCCCCGCGCTCGGTTCGTCCCCTCTGTCTGCGCTGGGATCTGCCCACTTTTACATCATTTTTCAAATATAGCCAGTGGGTGGAGTTCGGCTCTGATCAGGGGTTGAGTTACCATTTAAGACTTTTACGATATTAAAAGTATCTTCATTGTGTTCCAAAACTGAACTAAGTCTTAAGTGTTTGGAGTGATATGAGAGTGAGTAAATGGTAACAAAATGTGTGTGTGAACTATCCCTTTAAGCACAAGGGATTGTGTGACTTAGTTGTTTATGCTGTGGCTTTATTGGTGCTTTAGCAATTAATCGTACAACATCAATGGAGGTGGTAATGAATGCAATTTTTTTCTTGAAAATGTCATGTTCTCTGAAGGTAACTCATCCTGAAATAATCCTGACTAATTTCTTCACTAATTCATAGCAACAAAAGTACAAATTTGTGGACATATTGCACAGGATAGAGGATAGATAGATCTACAAAATACATATACCTGAAGTTTATTGTAGTTCTTTTTGAAAACATCCTTTTTCTGCTGCAAGATGGCTGCAAAGGGTGGAATCTCAAGTCCCATTCCTAGCATGCAGTCTGTCTCTCGAATCTGGGTCAGGATCTGGGGGTCAAAGTTCACATGCAGCTCCCCAGTTTCTGGACTCTTGACCAGCAAAGAGGCTTGCAGCCCCACTTTAACTGCCTTAGTCTATAGAAAGATAGATAAATAGGATTGTTTGTTATGTTAAAACATAAATATACAACTTTTAATTTGTGTACTTCTTCAGAATTGAGTGAACAGTCACAGGGTAAGAATTATTCAAAGGCATCAATAAGTGAAAGTGGCACATGAGCAAAGAGCCAAACAAGTCTAAAGCAAGTGGTCAACTTTAGCTTATTTTAAATTGATAAGACAACTGACCTGTGCCATCCAGCTCTGATGATAAAGCACCTCAAACTCCAGCAAGACTTTGGCCACCCGATTGTAATTTCTAATGATGGGCTTGGCATCTGGGGTGCTGAGTATCCCAGGAAGCTGCTGGAAAAGATCCATGGGCTCCTGGATGCGGCTGTACAGCTGCCTAGCCCACATGATCTTCCCCGCGATTGGAGGGAGATTTGGAGCGATGGGGGGGTCTGTCTTCTGTTTATTGTAAATTCGAGAGATCATCTCAATGTCCCTGCCAAAGTTTTGCAGAATCTTCTGGTACTTCTCACTGATGCCCAAGTCAGGAATGCCAAGCCTGGCAAAAAAAAAAAAACACACAAAAAAAACAGGAAGTTTTGTTGTTGTTAATGTTGTTGTTGTTGTTGTTGTTGAAATAAATCAATTTCTTCATTGAGCAAAGATGTTTTAATGCATCAAATGTGACAATAAAGACTTTTTTACACTGTCTCAAAAAATGTATATTCCAAATAAATTTTCATTTTAACTTTTAATTTATCAAAAAAACCTGAAAAATCAAGTTATCATGTTTTCCACAAAACATATTAAACTGTCAACTGTGGTAATAATAAGAACTGTTTCTTAAGCACAAACTCAGAGTATTACAATGTGTGAAGGATCATGTGACTGCTTTACAATCAGAGTAACAAGTTACATTTTGAAATGTGTTCAATAGAAATAGTCATTTAAAATGTAACAATATTACTGTCATTTAGATTAAATAAATGTAGCAAAAAACAAACAATCAAAACATTTATAAATAAATACATAAAAAAATCTTACCAACGCCAAACTTTTGAATGAAATATTTTTTATTAAACTAGGCAAAAAATAGATTAAAAAATCAGATATTACCTTTCAAATTTCTTGAGCACATATAAAGCCCGCTCAGTATTTTGAATTTTATCAAAGGTGTTGTCCATGAAAGTTTTCAGCTGGGTCTAGAAAGAAATATTTAAAGAAATTGTTTTAAATAAAATCAAAAAAAAATATATATATATATATACATATATATATATATATATATATATATATATATATATATATATATATATATATATATATATATATATATATATATATATATATATATATATATATATACATATATATAAATATAAATAAAAATGACAAAACTAAAAACATACTTACGTGTAGTTCACTAGTTTGTTTACAAAATTCATCGAAGTCTTGATCAAAGTCAGTCCTTCTTTGGTCCAGGAAACTGTACTGTTTTTTCTTCATGGTCAACACAATGGCCTGGACACAGAGATGACAACATAATTAGTAATAACAAAGAAACTAACAGCAGTTCTTCCTGCAGACTTTTTACAGGAAGAAGAGTCAGTATTGTTCCACTTAATGTTAATTTAATGTTAATGGCTTCAAACTGTTCATGAGTAGTTGAAACATGTCTCCCACTTTGTTTGAGTTTAAAGGGATAGTTCACCCAGAAATGAAATTTAGCCCATGATTTACTCACCCTCAAGTCATCATAGGTAGCCTATATATGACATTCTTCAGGAATACAATCAGAGTTATATTTAAAAAATGTCCTGGCTGTTCCAAGCTTTATAATGACAGTGAATGGTTGTTTCTGTTTTAAAGTCCAAAAAAGTGCATGCATACATCATAAAAGTGCTCCACACGGCTCCGGGGGTTAATAAAGGCCTTCTGAAGTGAAGTAATGCGTTTGTATAAGAACAATATCCATATTTAAAACTTTATAGACTAAAATAACGCATCGATTTACAGCAAAAGAGTAACCCTTGACCCTTGAACCATTGACGCATGTGTATTGATGAACGCAGAAGCACAGAAGATAGAGCAATACAAAACACCGGTCCTGAATTAGAAGTCTAAAACAAGAATTTTTAAAGAGAAATGGCGGGGGATTTCAATATAAGAGAAGAGGGGCTTGTGTTTGTTGCCCAGCTCCTCCTGTACATCGCATCAGGGTTTACTATTTTGCCGTAGGTCGACTTGCATACGGCTGTCCGCCGGAAGTTAGTTATTTTAGTCTATAAAGTTTTAAATATTGATATTTTTCTTACACAAACACATCACTTCGATTAAGAAGGGCTTTATTAACCCCAGGAGCTGTGTGGAGCACTTTTATGATGGGCAAGATTTTCAAAAAAAACTTCTAGACTCTTTTTATGGTGCCGTTTTGGAAATTTACAGTCCATATATTGCTTTCTTTGTCAAGGTAAGAGCAGCATGAATCTTCTTGAAAATGTCTTTTGTGTTCCACAAAAGAATTAAAGTTGTGTGGGCTTGAGAATAATAAATGATGACTGAATATTCATAATGAGTGAAGTATACCTGTAATGCCTCTTGATAAAACAACTATGAGCAGATCTTGTACCGAAAGCATTCCCAGCTGGAAAGATAAATATTCAGTCGTTTGCAACAACAGCACTCAGCTGTGTGTACCAGGACACCTTAAACGCCCAGAGGAGCAGTTTGTTGTAAAATATTAATTGACTCCTACGGACTGTCAACTTTCACAAAGAACAGGAGTTAGCAATAGATCTCTATCAGCTTTTGTTCAATTATTCAGTAATCCTGGAGCATGGAGCCCTCTGGGACTGAACTTTGTTTCCATGGACACAAAAAAAAAAAAATGAGAGTGAATAAATAAACTTGTGACTGGAATAAAGAGATGCAATGAATGTTAATGGACTCACGGTACGACAATAGTAGGTTAAAGCTACAGGTAACATTTGCCCTTTCACGCAAATCCAGAACCAGCCTGCTTGCCAAAATCGCAGGAAATTCAACATTATAAAAATAACCACAACACGGATGTCAAATCAGCGTGAAAGGGCAGTTTCTACATTTAAGTTAAAATTATGGCATTAGATTCCAACCCATGCTGGTAAACACTTCATAATGAGACATGCACTATATTAAAAATAAGATATTCCTTTACATTTACCTCCCATTTCGTCTGCATATCTGCAGTCTGTCCACAAGATGCAGCAGAGAGAACAAATACCACTTATGTTAGCAATGCTAATTATAGTCAGAAAATCCAAACTTTATCACAATTTTATATATATATATATATATATATATATATATATATATATATATATATATATATATATATATATATATATATATATATATATATATCCTTATATTCTTGCCATACTGGATTAAATGCATTCTAAACTACTATGGAATTACATAGATGCAATCATTTGGAGAACTACAGCAATGGAGAATTATTCAAAAGTGACTCACTTTAACGATATTCACCCTAGGAGACTTACACAACCATTATGAACAGTACATTACAATCATCTTAATAAAGTCTAATTATACCCCCTATTGTGTATAATATAGTTCTTACAATGACTGCACAGACTGGGGTGTTTGACTACCTTTCATTAAAGCTCTGGTTTTGTTTAGTTCACTGACAAATGCCTCATCCAAATTAAACATTTATATGCCATTAAAGAAGACAACCTATCCTTAATTCAGTAATTACACTTTTTTTCTGGGTATGTTCTTTTGTCTTCTGTGCAAATCTAAAAATAGACCACCCTGATTACTATGTCAAGGTCATCATACCTGAAATCTGGTTGCCATGGTTTCCAGTCCCTCAATTTTGGAGTCCTGCAGGGCATTGTAGGTGGTAATGGTGTTAAACATGTTTAGGATTTTGTTCAGCCGTCGCTGAAACGTGTCAAACTTGCCAAAGATGTACATCTCGCTAAAGTCAAACTGACGCTCCGATGGATTCTCCTCTAGCTTCTGCTTGGTTTTTTGGAAATACTTCTGGTATTCCTGAAAAATTGAAGACAAATATGTGTGTTTATATTTTATTTATGCAGTGGACTTTTGTTCTTAAGCAACAATCAATCATTTCAATGTATCAATATGTTCAACTACTATTCCACTACCCATCCTAAAATAAATACATTATTAATCACTACTTTGAGTAACTTATTTGTGTTCTTCTTGTGTTAATTTTTCCATACAAGGGATGAACAACAAAGTCTTAAAGCTAAGATTTTTTTTTTTTTAACAAAAGTGCTGTTTAAAGAGTAGACAACGATACAATTTTCGGTGATACACCTACTCTTACAATAACTGTTTTGTTAATAACCCTCTTCCGACTGTCAGTGGGTGTTCATGAAAGCCCTGGGGGCTGTTAAAAGTCAAACTATTGGTGACAAAAATAAATGTGAATTTCTTAGTTCAGTTAACAAGGAGACTGAGCAAAAACTGTTAATTTGCATATAGTACCAACATTGTAACAATACAAAGCAGGTTGAAAATATGCAAAGTTACAATTATAGTGTTGTGTTCAAAGGCGTTCAAACATGATAAAAAAGAAGCAAATGAAGCAAGCCACTTTAATGTGAAGCTTGCATTTTTGATAAATTATTATTTTTATTTTTTGGGGTTGAAAAAAATAAAATAAAATAAAATAAAGTTTATTAAGCTGTTCAAATCTAGAAGTCGATCCATTTTGAGGTCGGACAATTTTTCTAGGTATATCATCTATCATGTCCATTTCTGGAAACTTCGCAGATAAAGTTACAGAGTTTATTGGCTTTACAAGGTCATGACATTGAAGTTGAAACCTAAGATAGCTATAACTCAATACAATTACATTAGTCTCATATTAGTGTAATATTGTAAGATGTCTGGGCTTAGGAAAGACTACTCCCGAGAAAACAAAGAATGTTTCGAGAAATTAACATTTGAACTCTCTCTTGTTGAATTGGCATTTCCACCTGAGGCTCACCCACACAAAGTCAGTCACCCTAATTTACATCAAATCCATGCTCAGGTTAATAGACTAGAGCACAGTTAGGTGAAGCAGAGGGGAGCACCAGACTGATGTTCTAGGACACTGACTAACACATTGGCATTAGTTACGTATACTTAGACTGTAGAGGCTAGTAGACCTAATGGGTTTTCCGTTTAGAACAACAACATTTTGTTAGGGTTAGGGTTAGGGTGAGTTAGGGTTAGGGTTAGGTTGAGCCTCAACTCCTGAATATTTGCCATTATTCTAATTACGTCGACCTGGGAAACCACGGCATGATAATGTAAAGTTACATTAGAGAAAGTTAAGTCGCATGGTTCTATGGTAATGTTCATGGCCTCTGGTTAGATATAGTCTTGCATTAATTAAGTGAGTTCAGATCTATGGGGACTGAATGAAATATTCTAGAATGAGCAACGTGGAGCACGGCCATCTAAGATATCAGTTAATCGCCTCTGTCTAATGACCAAGACTGAAGAGTTTGTGATAAAGAGATCGTAAACCCGCCGGTGCGAGACTCTGTGTCTTATTGGGATCCGGATGAACGGGTACAATTTCAACAAAGAGTTAAACAGAATAATCAAATGTGTAGTTAAATTATTATACAAATGACCAAATAACCAATCGCCTTTCTTAAATTCGAAGTCAATATTAAATGGAGTCAAATTACTTTGCCCCGCTGAAAAGACTGATTCTGCAGAAACCTTCACCCGGGTCTACATTAGTACATATAGGCCTGGTTTCACAGACAGGGTTTAGATTAAGCCAGGATTAGACCTTAGTTCAATGACATTTAAGTCGCTTTTATAAACGTGCCTTAGAAAAACACATTACTGGTGTGCATCTTGCAACAAAACAATGGCACTGACATATTTTAAGATATATCAGTGCAAGTTGCTTTAAGTTAAAACTCAAACATGCATTTTAGTATGGGACTATCTTAAGCCCATAATGTTTAAGTCTTCTGTTCTTCTTGTGTTTATCTTTCCCTACAGGGGATGAACATCAGAGCCTTAAAGCTTAGCAAAATCTTGGTCTCTTGGTAAAATGGGATAGACAGATGTAGAAGAAGAAAGCTGTGGATGAAGGTTAAGTGTCGTGTTTAGCAGATGTGCTCCCAGTTCCACTGGAGCTGTTTTTTGTCTTTTGTCATCTTTTTATTCCTTACATTAAATGCCAAGAAAAATGTGACACATTTCGCTCTTAAAAAATGCTGTTGTATCTGGACTTTGATCAGTTTATATAAGCACATCCTCCAGCTAAATGTCACACTGTACCTGATTCAAGCGAATGGCAGCTTTGAGTTTCTCAGATACCACTTCCTGTGGCTGATCCCATATGGTTGCTGAGCCATTATTTGTGATATAGGCCTTACAGGCAGTGATCATTTGATTTGTAACCTAAGGAGAGAGATAATAATTCCAGTTTAAAGCATTAAGTCTTTGAAATCAAATTAACTTGAGTGTCAGCTCACACTTACCTTGACAAAAAGGGAGGTGATCTTCTCTGAGGTGTTATAGTAACGAGAGATGCTATGGATCATACGGATTGCATTTATGAGCCCAGGAATAGCTTCTACCATGGAAACCTACATAAAGATGCACAGATAATACCACAAGGTGTAATAAACTCTTTATAAACTAGTTACTGTATAAATACAACCTTAGTTGGCCATTTATTTAAAGTTCATGGTTTCATTTTTAAACTGGCTTTGTTCAGTTTGTGTAAAATAAAATAGCATTTCTCATTAAAAAAAAATAAAAACATAAAACTATTTTGTTTAATAGTTAAACATTTTTACTTGTTGATGTGCAGAAGTAATTGTGTGTTGATTTTATTAAAATCTTATTTTTCTTAACGTATTTTGAAGTTGTCTTTATTTAATATATACAATATTCTGACCTACATTAAATAACATAAAATACACACAAACACACACACACACACACACACACACACACACACACACACACACACACACACACACACACACACACACACACACACACACACACACACACACACACACACACACACACACACACACACACACACACACACACACACACACACACACACACACACACACACACACAGACACACACACACAAATCTTGGGTTTTCATGTTTTATGGGCATTTTATACTGTACAAACCGTATTTTCTATCCCCCTACACTGCCCCTGCCCCTAAACCTACCCATCACAGGAGACATGCTGCATTTTTACTTTTTCAGAAAACATCACTTAGTGTGATTTATGACCTGTTTTCCTCATGGGGACCAAAAATTTTCCCCACAAGGACAAGGATTTCGGATATTGCCATCTTTGTGGGGACATTTTGTCCCCATAACGTAGGGATTACCAGTCCACACACACACACACACACACACACACACACACACACACACACACACACACACACACACACACACACACACACACATGTTGTGTTTCCATGTTTTGTGGGACATTCCATAGGCGTAATGCATTTTATATTGTACAAACCGTATTTTCTATCCCCCTACACTGCCCCTGCCCCTAAACCTACCCATCACAGGAGACATTCTGCATTTTTACTTTTTCAAAAACATCACTTAGTGTGATTTATAAGATGTTTTCCTCATGGGGAAAAAATGTCCCCACAAGGACAAAAATTTGGATATTGCCATCTTTGTGGGGACATTTTGTCCCCATACCGTAGGGATTACCAGTCCACACACACACACACACACACACACACACACACACACACACACACGCACACACATGTTGTGTTTCCATGTTTTATGGGGACATTCCATAGGCGTAATGCATTTTATACTGTACAAACCGTATTTTCTATCCCCCTACACTGCCCCTGCCCCTAAACCTACCCATCACAGGAGACATGCTGCATTTTACTTTTTCAAAAACATCACTTAGTGTGATTTATAAGATGTTTTCCTCATGGGGACCAAAAAAATGTCCCCACAAGGACAAACATTTGGATATTGCCATCTTTGTGGGGACATTTTGTCCCCATACCGTAGGGATTACCAGTCCACACACACACACACACACACAAACACAAACACACACACACACACATTCCTTTTGCTTTGTATGACTTTTGTTTAGTTTTTTTGTGGAAAAAAATATTTGATTAATATTAATATTGATTAATATTGAGTGTGAACTAGGTGCATGTATTCTGTGGAGAAAGTTCGAGTGGTTAAGGCTCGCTGGTCGGTGGAGGCAAGAGCATCGGCCACACAGGTGCTCACGTGAATCAAAGAACAGTTCAACCGTTCAGCAAGTCTCTCATCTTTTTTTTCTTCTTTTTTTTTGATACAATAATTTTCTCATATACAGATACATTTTCTAAATTATCTACACAGGTAAGATATGTTACACAGCTACACAGATAATAATATTGCAGCTACAATCTGTAATAATACTATTTACATTTTAAAATGACAGTTTTTATGTTTATGTCTGGCACAATTTTAGTAACCATCTAAGAACAAGCCTTACCGGGTTGCTGTTGTACAGCGGGTCACAGAACTTCTCAAGGGTGTACAGGTACTTCACGTTGTCTTTGGCCTCATTTGCTGCATCAGTGATCCTGATGTCTAGTTCTCGCCAAACCTGCAGAGGCAAATCATTTAGGGGTGAAAATTAGACCTCAAACTGGCTGGTAAAAAAACTGTTCAATCAAAGGACTGAACATGAAAAAGTCATTGTGAAAAAAAGAAAGGAACATTTCCTCATCATTTCAAGAAAATGCAATCATTAAACACAAATTTACCTCCACATTTATGTGACAAAATAAATGTCCCAGCTACTGTCTCTTTCACCCAGAAGCAAATGACTATTTTCACCCGATGATATAAACCATCAACGAACCTTAATGACTTTGGACTTGGCTATGATAAGAACCCCCAGCACAGCTTTGACCTCTGGGCTCTTTAACTGGTCCAGCAGGTAGTTAAAACGGGACATGCGTTTCTTCCAGTGGTCAAGCTCTGCACGGGGGCCCAGGTCATCTGCCTCTTTCCTTAGCTGGTCACTCTCTGCAAGGACCTTCAGAGCACAAGACAGTGTGCATGTTTGAAAAGTGAAGTGCAAAAGACATTACAAAGAAGTTAAAACTTTGAGGAAGATCTAACTTTCATAATTACAAGAACACCACTGCATATACTAGATTCTGTACCATTATTTTACAGTGTCCTTGTTACATTAAATTTAGTCATTACTATAAATCGTGCACAGTTACATGCAGCTAACCTTAAACCAAACCACACTAATCTTAACCCTATAGTAAGTACACGTTGTTAATTCTTATTGCTCAGTACTTACAGTATATGTATACTTACACTGTTACACGGACACCTTCAAATAAAGTGTAACCATAATTTCTATACAACAAACTAAAAGGCATTTTCAAAGTAATAGATTTGAAACCTGTTCGATCTGTTTGATCCAGGTTTTCATGCAGGCTTCGATCTTCTCCACAGCCTCTGTGCTATTGGCCACAGCTGCGTAATCAGCAGGACCTTTCAACGTCTTCAAGTCAAACGTTTCACATTCTTGGAGGTTTACCTGCAATATCGAACCGTTTTCACTGATGTTACTTTGGGCTGGAGATGTTTCAGGACATTAGATGTTAAAAGAATACTTGAATGATGTCTGATGACGCTGAAGACTAGAGTAATGGCTGCTGAATATTCAGCTTTGCCATCACAGGAAGAAGTTACATATCAAAATATATTAAAATAGAAAACTGTTATTTTAAATTGTAATAATATTTTACAACATTACTGTTTTACTATATTTTTGAACATTATAAATTATTCCAAACTTTTGACTGGTTGTGTGTACTTTACAAAGGAAGTAAATGGAGAAAGCCACTTTAATGTGAAGTTAGCATTTTGTTAAATCACTTTTTAGTAAACATAAAAATACATTTATTAGTTAGGCTGTGAAGTTGTGTTAATCACTTTTTGCGGTAGGACTACTTTTTTTCTTGGCATAATGTCTGTGATTTTTGGTAACCTTGCAGATATCAGTCGTTTATGGCTTTACATGGTCATAACATTGAAGTTGAAAAAAAAAAAAAGGGTAATTGTGATTTTGTCGAGAGCAACATGTTCCTAGATCAATATATTTTGTTGGTCCCTGAACAACATTTCTGTACAGTTCTTAACCTTATCCCTACCCTTAAACCTAGTATTACCCTTAATATATCCCTAAAATCAGAGGGAATATTGGCTTGTTAACCCTGGATATAAGCCTATACTTGATAAACTTTAAACCTGTCCCTCAAATCTGATTGGTTGATTGGAATGTTGTTCCAGGATCAACAAAGATGTTGATCCACGGGCATGTTGTACTTGGTGAAATCACGTTCACCAAGATGACAGATAACTAAAGTCACAGTAGCCTCATGTTAGCACAAAACCTTTTGAGAGAACCGAAAACATTCTTTTAAAATGATCTACCCCCTCCCCACCACAATCCACAATCTTATAAATCCAGAAAAATTGATCTTGATGGCTGAAAGCTTAAAAGAGGTAAGAAAAATAGCTTCAGATTTCCAATATTTCATCTGCCTGACCAAATCCACCATCCAATTCATTTTTGAGAGTCCATGGATCAATATACAACTAGAATGTAGTGTGTGCGAACCGTGAGTGTTTTTATGTTATTGTAAAAGTGTGCCTCTCTCTTTGTCCTTTTGTATTTGTGAGACCTTTTCCTGCAGGCTTTCCTGTGCCCCAGCTAACACAGAGACAAAGCTGTCCAGGGAGTTAATGAAGTCTTGTTTGACAGCCTGAGCCTGCGGGCTGGCTAGCTCTCCCCAGCCGTGGTTCATCTTCTTCAGAGTGGGGATGAAGATCTCTGACAGCAGCTGCTCCACGCTTTTCAGCAGACCAACACCTGTGGTGTCCAACATGTTGAAGTTCACATCCTATAAGAGCAAACCGAGGCGAAAGGATGAACGCATACAAAAGAGACTTGTGCTGTTGTTGTTTTGAGGATATTCTGTATAAGGCTCTAAGTGAAATATTACACAAATTTACAGCAAATGGTTGGTGGTAACCTTAATAAAATGTGTGTGAATGAATTATCTAATTATATTATTTGATTAGAATAATCTCAACTGTATCAATAACAATAAATTGGTAATTGAGATTATTTCAAAATCTCCATGTGGTATTTGTGATATTTGATGTATTTAAAACTAGCTACTTCTTTTTATGCTAGTAACATTACTCTAATATTTCTTGTTTTAAAAAACACCTTTCTGCCTCTAATGCTATAATAAAAAAGAGTCATAAGAATCCATTTTCTACCTATATGACGTAGTTTAAGCGACAAATGTGTAAAGAGGGAAAAAGACATGATCTTGTTATTGACATGGCTAACAAATGGTGAGATTTTTCTGAGAAAAAACCTTAGGGGCTGCTTTTCACACATTTTCTCTTGTTTCTGTTTACCCTGTGGATATTCTCTGATGTGATAGGCTTGGAGGTGTTTGCCCGGGTGAAAAATACACAAATGCCAGTGATGGCCACATCTGTGCCTTCCGTCACGAAGACCTTGGCTTTCTTATTGTGACCCGCTGAGGAGGATGCGGCTACCAAACAAAGACACAAAGACAAATTGATCATTGCTAAATCTTATTGCATGTCTGGTTAGGGCGCAATGTTATAGATTCTAATAAGAATCGCCATTGAAAATATTGAGAAATACAAACAAACAAACCCACAAGTTTAAAAAAAACAACCTAAAAAAAAACATGCTTCTTACATGTTTTACAACACATTCAATGTCAAATATCCATTGAGTAGCCTTAAAATTGAGTTTAGTTTTATCTGGAAGAGTTTAACATAAATCAGCCATTTTATTACGTATAATGTTGTTTGTTTTGCGGCAGTTTGGACATGAAATGTCTCTATACCAAATCGACAGTGTCAACAAAAGCAATGTGAAATCAAAATGTGTACATGATCCAGTGATATGTATAGGTAAGATTTTGGAGATACGTAAGTAGTGGCACTTTATTTTTTTATTTTTATTTTTTTTGTTTTTTCAATGAGCCTATATATTCATTTATTTTTATTTTATGAATTTGGAGTGAATTATGACATTGACATTATTGCGAGATTCACAGGATTTACTAACCTGTGTCCACAGGCTCTGTGTCTTGGTAGTATAAAATGAGGTGAGAAAGGCCATCAACAGCAAAGAACTGCTCCATCCGCTCAATCTGAAAGATCAGACATAATATTGTTAAAGTAAAACTTGAGTATTCACTATACTAAAGAATGCAAGTAGTGACGTCCTGATTATAAGGTGTGTAAAACATGCTCTTTAAAACCAAATTAAGACTGCTTGAAGTGTATATGTAGGATAGTGTTAACCTGTGTGCCCTCCAGTATCGCATCTTCAACTTCAGCCTTCTCCAGACCCACACAAGAGGACACAATGCTGAGGACATAGTCATGTCTGCTGTCCAGCTGTGCTCTCTTGGCCTCGCGCTCTTCCTTCAGCTTTTGCTGTGATAAGAAAATACGCCCACTTTAGAATAGAGGAGTGTTATACCATTTGACCATTTATTACATGCTTTTATGGTGGCCAAAATTATTAGAACACTTGGCATCTGGGAATCGTCTTATTGGGCCTGGAATTATTTTCCAAGAGGACAATGACCCGAAACATTCTTCTAACTATTGACGGAACTACCTGCGATGGAAGGAATCTACAGGAACATTGGAAATGATGGACTGGCCCACTCAAAGTCTGGACCTTGACCCCATCGAGCACATTTGTGGCGAGTTGGAAAAACTGGACAGATCTATTATACATTCAAAGGAAAGCCTTTGGCTTCAGTTGCAGAAGGCATGAGATAACATAGTGTTAAAGTTCTCAGAGGAAATACTGACACTTTGCCGGAGAGATGCTGTAATTGCTGCAAAACGTGAACATACCAAATATTAAAGTTAAAAGTGAATAAAAACAGCACGACTCACTTCATCTGATATTTGATGGTCAGAGCAGTTTCCATCTGCAAGTTTCATGAACATTATGAAATGAAATCATTTTTGGAGGCAAAAACATGTCAATATTTTCAGATCTGCCAGGTGTTCTAATAATTTTGGCCACCACTGTATATGATCTATTTATATGTAGTAGGACAATGTAGTACTAGGAGTTTTGATTTATTCCAACTTTAAATTAGTTAAAACATTTATCACATGTCCTGGAATAAAAATCCATGGCCTTGGCCAGTTTTATGTGTTAGTAATGACATTTTTCACTTTTTGGAGAGAAAAGAGGTTGATAAACCTGAACTAATTAACTAAACAAATTAACCAGAAATAAAATCTTGAAAAAAAAAAAAATCTGAAAAAAACATCTTCAATCTGACTGGAAGAGATGTGCTCCTCTGTCACTTTCTTTATTTCAATGACACGAAATATAAACTGGAAATTCTCATAAATAATAAATAAATTCTATGGATCTCTAAAATGTTTTGAGGAATATAATATAGCAGTATTGGGGACAGTTACACTTTGTTCACAAAAGTTCTACATTTATGAAGTAGAAGTTTTATGATACTGATTTTGACAATGATAATTGAGCTGAAAAGTCTAAATGGAGGAAATACTTACCTTTTAGAAATCATATAGTTACCATAGTAATAACTTAATTATGCACAATTACATGCAACTAGCCCTAAACCAATCCCTAACCCTACTAAGTACACATAGTTAATTAATATGACTTATATAACAAGGACACCTTAAAATGATGTGCAACCAAATTTACTTAAAAAAAAAAATAATAAAATATATATATATATATATATATATATATATTTATATATATATATATATATATTTTTTTTTTTTTTTTTTTTTTTAAGTAAATTATATATATAAAGAAATGTTTCATTAAACTATAATGCACCTCTTTTTGTTTATACATTCTACAGTACAGAAAAGAACTGAAGCACACATAATTCATATAATATATCAACTAGGGGATACACATAAATAAGATGAAAGAAGTCAACATATTTTCTTGACTCTTTCTTGACTGCTTAGGAGGCTAACCGAGTTCTTGTTTTAAATCTGAGTACAGACAAATGTTACAAACTGTAACATGATACAGTATACATTTACATACAGTGATACACATTTGATATACAGTTTGGTGCATTTTTGAAGAAACAGGAACAAAATAAATAACTAAATACCACCTAAGGGAAAAGAAAGCAAATAAAGCAGAATCCGAAAATGGAGTCATACATACTTTAAAAGCCGTGATCTGACTGTTTGAGATTATCGACGACTGCACTTCTGGTTTACATCTTCCAGACATCTGTTCATGTATGTTATCCATGAGATCTTACATGTAAAGATTTATCTTCATCCAAGCAGACAATGAGTATCAGTCCCAACCCAACAGAAATCATTACATGTGTGCATCCAAGTTTAGAAAAAAATACAAAAAAGCTAATATTTTTAGTGGAGAGTCTCCAAGTAAGAAAATCGTCATTCTGACTGGACTGCCCAAATCATCTGCCTAACTGACCTTCACGGTATCGTCTTTGTATTCCCACTTTTCTCATGACAGTAAAAGCTAAAATGTTTAGGGACCTTTGTACAGAATAAAAGAAAGACAACTGAACAAAGCCTTAAATGGTCAGAGCAGACTGGGCCCCTCGTCAAAGCTGTGAGAGACAGTAAAAGTCACTTGGCTGGGGTGCTAGGTAACACTGTAAAAAACAAAAATGAGCCAATAAACTAAACAACATTTTGTGGGCCGGATACAGATACTCAAGCAACATGTTTGTATATGGACTTTCTGAGGATTTGAAAGAATCTTCATTCCTAGGACACTTTTCTTGAAGAATCATTTACTATTCTGATACAATGTAACAGTCAATTGTCTAATTTCTACTTTACAACAAAAGTGTAACCCAGCATTGGAATCACATCAAATGTGATAGCTTATTAAGAAAGTCCATTTCAGTCATCAAAGGCCTTTAATGAACAAGACATGATAGTAATGCATTTTCAATCAAAATACATTTTATGCCCCGAAATGGCCACAAGGAAAAATCATGCTAAATACAACTAACCAGCAAAAACAGACAGAACCACCATAGACAGAGGGGTTCATGTTGTGATTAGTGGTATGGGTTTTGTTATAGCCTTTCGTCTACACTAAAAAAATAAATAAAGGGTTTATAAAGAAAAGAAAATTCTATATAGATTCCTGACTCTATTTTAAAGTACACTTTATGCCAAAAGTTTCTCTTTAAGGAGAAAAGTGTTAAATTATTACTTTCATGTTCTTTTAAACAAGCAATCACTTTCCTACACTTCATGGTTCTGTCTCATATTGAGTACTGCATTAGCTGGCCATACGCTGGTTCTTCTGTTATTAGACCTGTTGAATCATGCTACAAAAGGCCATTGAAAGTTTTGGATAAGAAGCCTTTTTCTTACCATCACTGTAACATTCTTGATAAATATAATTTTTTAAGTCTTTCAAATTTTAAAATATTTAAATCTGCTTGTCTGATTTATAAAGTTATTCAGAATTTGGCTCCTCAACCATTGGATGAGTTTATCACACAGAAATCTCTTAGTGGCTCTGGTTTAAAAGTAACACGAGCCACCGTTAGAGATGACTGTGAGACCCTACTTAGACGTACATCCTTTTCTCAAAACGTTCCGTCATTTCAGGGATCAAGGTTTTGGAACAGCTTCCCTCTTTCAGTGAGGGAATGTACAACTTGTATTACTTTAAAACACAATTGAAACGGTGGTTGAGAGAGACCCTAACATGCAATCATATGTGAATTGTATTCTAATTAAGTTTGTAAGATGGGCCTGTGCAATATCCATATTTTATTGTTACTTTTCTTTTTCTTGTAGACTCGTAGATGAAAATTATTGTAAATTATTTTCTTTCTCTTCCTCTAATTAATTTGTCTCTGTTCTATTGTGTATTTTAATATTGACTGTTGTACTGGCATGTCTGTCTTTGTCTTATTGTGTTATGTATAGTTTTTCCTTTCTTTATTTTATGTATAACATCTACCTGCCATGGGGGTCTGCAGATTGAAATTAGCCTAAGGCTAAAATCTGGCATATTTACATTTGTATTAATGTTCATTAATATGCATTGTTCCCTCTTTCGTAAATAAATTAAATAAATAATACTTTCATGTTCAATGGGTTATTTAAATTTTCTAGTGAAAAAAAAAAATTCAAACAGTTTAATTCATCAAATTTCATGAAAAAAAAAAAAAAAAAATGTGTCCCACACACACACACACACACACACACACACACACACACACACACACACACACACACACACACACACACACACACACACACACACACACACACACACACACACACATGTTGTGTTTCCATGTTTTATGGGGACATTCCATAGGCGTAATGCATTTTATACTGTACAAACCGTATTTTCTATCCCCCTACACTGCCCCTGCCCCTAAACCTACCCATCACAGGAGACATGCTGCATTTTTACATTTTCAAAGAACATCACTTAGTGTGAATTATAAGATGTTTTCCTCATGGGGACCAAAAAATGTCCCCACAAGGACAAGGATTTTGGATATTGCCATCTTTGTGGGGACATTTTGTCCCCATAACGTAGGGATTACCAGTCCACACACACACACACACACACACACACACACACACACACACACACACACACACACACACACACACACACACACATACACACACACACACACACAATGTTGTGTTTCCATGTTTTATGGGGACATTCCATAGGCGTAATGCATTTTATACTGTACAAACCGTATTTTCTATCCCCCTACACTGCCCCTGCCCCAAAACCTACCCATCACAGGAAACATTCTGCATTTTTACATTTTCAAAAAATATCACTTAGTGTGATTTATAAGATGTTTTCCTCATGGGGACCAAAAAATGTCCCCACAAGGACAAGGATTTTGGATATTGCCATCTTTGTGGGGACATTTTGTCCCCATACCGTAGGGATTACCAGTCCACACACACACACACACACAGACAAATGTTGTTGTTTTTTCAATGCTAATGCAATCCATCTAAATATTCCCATGTTTAGCTAACCACATGGTAGAAAAAAAATCACGTTATGTAGTCCCAATGTCCTCAAACGAGTACTTCACATTTATTGATGTCCTAGATTGCTTCTATTACTAAAATATGTCCAATTTTAATCCCCATATGATGATAGAGACAGTATTGCACTTAAATACATTTGTTTCATTCATATAATTTGAATAGATTTTTTACCTGGGTCATTTTTCTTTCGGGAACTGCAGGGGTAGAAGTTTTTTGCTGATATTCCAGCTATTTTGTTTTCACTGACAGTGGTGTAATGTTGTGATATCACCACAAGATGGTTTGGGCAGTGTCCCTAAATGTGGGAGACACTCCTCACTGCAGCCTGAAGCACGATGACGTAGCTGGATCAGATCCAATACGTACTGGATGATGGTTCGTTATGGCGAGTGCGTATAGTTATAATGCGAGTAAGTAGTCTAGTTATAAAGCAGAGGCGCTGGTCTTAAGTGACATGTCACTTAAGACCAGCGTATACACATTATAACTACAGGTTAGAACATTATATCTACACAGGTTAGAACATCATCTATATACAATATTGACCATATGTATGGTCAATATTGAATTGATGTTCTAACCTGTGTAGTAGTAGTACTGATAAATAATACGTAATTATTGATGAATAAGTCATTGTGATGCTGAAGTTATCCTAGTTTCTCTCTACATACATGCAAAACAGTTAAAAGTGTAACATATTCTGGTCATGCAGTTGAGTGGAAGCAAAATGAGTCAAGTAGCCTAATTGTCTGTAATTTTAATCCTAAAGGTACAACTGGTACACATTCAAGGGAAAATGCAAAACGTGTGTCCTGATTTCGTGAGCATGTTATTAATAATTGTTTTTGCGCGAGCGGTTTGAGTATTTATCCAGTTCACAAATCTCTCAACTGCGCGTGCGCATGTGACGTCATCAAAATGTGAACCACGAAACCACTGCGCATGCGCGTCCAGTACGTGATGGATCTGATCCAGCTACGTCATCGTGCTTCAGGCTGCAGCGACGACTTCTTGAAATGTGGCCAGGTCTAAGATTTACAAAATTGACTATCATTGTGTCAAGAGGCAAAAATGTAATGTCCTCATATGAAGACGCTGGGTCTCAGGAGGATAAAACTAAATCCATATAATGATCCCATGATGGGAAACCCTAAAAGGTTATACAAAGTGCCTGACAGAACCTTTTCTTCTAAGAGTGAATGGTATTGTAACTGTTGTTTGGAATGACTCCAAAATTCAAGAAGTGGGGCCAAAACAATTTCCCTGTATGAGTTTTTTATTTTATTTATATCATATACACTATATTGCCAAAAGTTTTGGGATGCCTGCCTTTACATGTACATGAATTTTATTGACATCCCATTCTTATATTGTAGGGTATAATATAGAGCTGGCCCTTTGCAACTAACAGCTTCAACTTTTCTCGGAAGGCTTTCCAAAAGGTTTAGGAGTGTGTTTATCTGAATTTTTAACCATTCTTCTAGAAGCGCATTTGAGGTCAGGCACTGATGTTGGACGAGAAGGCCTGGCTCGCAGTCCCCGCAACAACCCAACACCATAATCTCCCCTCCACCAAACATGTTGTCACCAACAGACAACAATGCAGTCTGGCAAGTACCGTTTTCTTGGCAACCGCCAAACCCAGACACGTCCATCGGATTGCTAGACAGAGAAGCGTGATTCGTCACTCTATAGGACACATCTCTACTGCTCTAGAGTCCAGTGGTGGCATGCTTTACACCACTGCATCTCTATCTGCATATCTTAATATTTTCTTTATTAAATTTCTTAATATATGCTATGCATTTTCACCCCTTGATCATCCCTATTGGTGTCACAAAATTATTCCTTTTACAACAGTATTTGAGAAACTGCAGGTGAGATAGGTGCCTGGGAGACAGATACAAACACAGTCTGGAAGAAAGATACCAGCATTCAGCCCATTTAATCTCCTTGACATCGTACTGACCACATGCTTTTCTCATCTACCGCAACTCCTCTGCTGTAGAGGTGGCTGGTAGGAGCTTAGCTCTAAATCTTTCATACATTTTATCCTGGTAGTGGTGAGCTTGCTTTGAGTAAACTCTATACCTTTTAGATGTCTCCCTCTTTGGACACAATCAGCATTTCGGGTCTAGGAGCCATAGACATGAAATGCATAGATTAAGCATTGGAAATAGTTGCTTATTATGAGATATGTCGGTGTACTATAACCAGAATCACATGCAATCACATGCAAATTAATTGACAGATGCAGTCTGAACAAGCAGCATGCCTTCGTCAGCATTCTCATATGTGAAAAGTCTCATATGTCACCTTTTGTCGTATCAGTTTTTGCTGTCTTTGCATTTCATATCACTGGAGATTTTGCAGTGTTACGGTTTTTGGGTTGGTAAAATAATAAGTAATGGGGCCAGGGGTGTAGCTAGGAAATTCTGGGCTCCCTGAAAAAAACATTGATGTGGGCCCCCAACGCCCTCCACTTATTTATGGTCGGCCTATAAGATATGGAGGCCCACATCTGGTGCCATGCACCTAATTAGGATTTCTTACAAAAAAATAACAACAAATAAACAGACAAATAAATGACTGTAAATAATAACATGCTTAAAGTCATCAAGCAATTATGCAAGACAAAATAATAAAATAACCATAGATAAAATTATAAAATAAACTTTTTAAAAAGTAGGCCTACCAGCAATATTAATAGGCCTAAAATGTCTTTCCAGTCAGTCTGATGTCTAACATCTGAGATAAATATTCAAAAATGAAATGCAGTCAAATGTAAAATAAAACCACTTAAGTTTCTCACTGTCTTCGTTTTTGATGAAGATAATGTGCTATTTTATTAAATAAAGCTAATAAATGTATCCAGCAATAGCAATCAATATTTGCATTTTCTTGACAGTATTGTTAAAAATATCACATCAGCAGCCGGCAAGTAATCCTTGTGACACGCATATGTATGAAAGAGGACTTTGAAAGAGCGCAAAAAGACGAGGACTTTGAGCATGTAATCGTTCGGCCGTAATCGCTCCACTATGCAGAGATGTGACAGTCCCGGAGTGCGCGGTCGGTGGCTCTTAGTGTACTATTCCGGCGAAAGAAAATCGGGTAGTGAAATGATCGGGACACGGCACCCCATCAAATTGACTCCCTGGCTACAGTGCACATACCTGTCTTGTTAAAGAACGTTTTGATAGACTGATTAAAGTGAGAAATGTCATGTAGCTTTTAAGGTGCTAACCCACTAAGCAAAGTTATGTCCAAAAGACATCTTTTCAACGTCTTTGACCCTAGAGGCGAACGTTGAAAAGACGTCCACTGAGGAGCCAGAATGAAAGTTTTTATGACGTCTGTTTTGGACATGATCTGCACGTCTGATATAGACGTTCATGGAACCTCAAGGTTAAACAGTTCAAATGTGCTCATTGTGGACATATATTCCTTTTGTAATTGCAAATCAAGACAGTGTGTTTTGTCCAAAATCTTGAAAATAAAAGAAACTTAGCTCACACCTTTAGACACTTTAGGCAACTTAGCATCTGTAATTCACACATCTTTGGATCGTGAGAGAAACCAGACCTGAAGGAAAGACTCTCTGGTTTAGGACTCAATCCAGGATCTTCTTGCTGTGAGGAGCCAGTGTTTCCCACTCATACACTGGTGCTGCCCTTAATCACAGATATAAGAGACACTTTGACTATTTCTGTCAGACGTCTACAGAAGCTCTTACTGAGAGTTAACAGAGGTTTAGATGTTGATGATTTATGGTTCATTTGAAGTCACCATTGTGGTGGGAAGCGTTTGCTTTAGTTGGGCTCTTGGTCCCTGTAGTTGTGTTAGCTTTTCTTTGGCTGCTCTAACTGTGTCTGTGAAACACAATAGTTGTGTCTGAGCAAGCAAAGATAAAGTGACATTGAGTGTTGTCAGCTCCCCGTTGATGATCACTAAATCATCATAACATGAGCATCTGATGTTGTGTTTTAAGTTTTGTGTTCTTGTTTGGTACAATAGTAATGTTGTATATATCCATAATAACCTTGAGATACTGTGGTATTTGCACCAATAAAATTAAAAGGATCAATTATCTGGAAAGATGACCAAAATAAAATATGTGCTCCCAACATTTTGAGCAAATATTTCACAAAGTCACACACCGACATCAAGATTTGGCCTATGATTCACAACAACGGTGACAATCAAATCAAAAAAGTTTGGGAATCAAGCATGATTTTGCACTATGAAGCCACCCATCATGCATTGCAGCATGAAACTTGTCACCGTTGTTGTGAATCATTGGCCAAATGTTGATGTGTGTGTGTGACTTTGTGAAATATATGCTCAAAATGTTAGGTGCACATACTTTTTTTTCTTCAGGATAATTGATCGATTAAATGCTATTGGTGCCAATTCTGCAGATTCACAAAGGTATAGTAGCTATAAGCAAAGTACAATTGAAAACAACTTGCCAAAAAAGAAAAAATAATCAGATGCTCGCTTTGTGATGATTTAGTGATCATCAACGGGGAGCTGACAACACCTGATGTCACGTTGTCTTTGCTTGCTCAGCCACAACTATTGTGTTTCACAGACACAGTTAAAGCAGCCAAAGAAAAGCTAACACAACTATACAGGGACCAAGAGCCCAACTAAAGCAAACGCTTCCCACCACAATGGTGACTTCAAATGAACCATAAATCATCAACATCTAAACATCTGTTAACTCTCAGTAAGAGCTTCTGTAGACGTCTGACAGAAATAGTCAAAGTGTCTCTTATATCTGTGTTTAAGGGCAGCACCAGTGTATGAGTGGGAAACACTGGCTCCTCACAGCAGGGCTTGTCTGGAACTACTTTAGCCATGCGTTTCCCTGAAAATAATTGCACACCAGAATGTTGGCCAACCAATCATTTAAGCATTCAACAGCCTCATAGTATAATTATATACTGTATATTCTTAACACTTTCAGCCAGGGGCCCATACCATGATGGTAGTTGAACAAGCTACCAGGATTAGTTTCGAGTTGAGAAAACCAAACCAATCAGGCTTTGTTAGTCATCAACTTTCTCCTTTAACACAGGCTTTAATCCTGACTTTATGTCGTACATGCACATGGAAGTGTGACATCAGTAGCGAACAGCTAACCACATGCCTTGAAACAGTGAACAGAGAAATTGTTATTTACTTCTCACGAGAGAATCAGTGAAATAAAGAGATAAAATATGATCTAAAATGCATTTACACAGCAAGAAAAAACAAAAAAACTGTAGGTACAGGAAAGGGCTTTTCATACTTTGCTTTACCCAAGGTTATCACAGTCTGCTTTTAACCTTAGGTAAACAAACATTTCACACTTGTAATTTATAAGCGTGGTTATCAGTGTGAAACGATGCAGAGTTAGAATGTTAAAGCTAAGGGCTTTTCACAATTGAAATAGTTAACCCTGGGTCATTCTAAACTCTGGGTAAACAGAATGTTTCATGTTTCACACAAGTAATAATTTACCTGGGGTTATCAGTTATTCCTGGGTATTCAAAAAGTGACTTTCACATTGTACATTGCTAAACCTTGGGTTCTAATGAAATAAAAAAATAATAAAAAGAAGTAAATTGTTTGCATAATTTACTAATTTGTTCCCTTGATTTGCTCAATCGTATGGGCGATATACTACTTTGTTCATCTTGCTAAACCGTCCACACGATTTACTAATTTGTTCCCTCGATTAATAAACTGTGCGCACAATTTGGCCTAGAAGTTTTTTCCTGAATGTCATGTGCTGGGTTCCATATAACTTAACTTAAGACGAACACCACTAAAAGCCAAACCACTTTCATGGTGCCTAAATCCCAGAGTTGGCACAAACTAACTGAAATATACCTTGCTATCCACCTAAACCAGCTTTTCATGCTACTTTATAGGCCCCAGGTCTTTTTTATTTATTTTTTATTTAGGAAAGTTGTTTTCTCACAAAGGTATCACTATATTTGGGAGTCTGTGGCATCACTATAGTCTTAAACTATGGGTTTGAAGCTAAAGTGAGACTATAGGCAGAGCCTCTTTAAGGCGAGCCTCTAAGGTTAGCAAAAAAGTGTAACGCACTGGGATAAGAGGCACTTATTTAATGGATGTCATAGGAGGAGAGGCTTCAGTATGCTGAATAAACTACTGTGGTTTTCACATAATGATTTGATGTCCACAAACGTGTTTGCCATGAAATATTTATTTTGGATGATCTATGGCCCTGTCCACACGGAGACACATTTAGCTGTATACGTAAAATTTTGTATAATTTCTGCATTTAGTCCACACTGATCCGACGTTTTGGGAGCCTGAAACCACTCTTTTTAAAAAAAAAAACGGGTCCAGAGTGGAAAATCTGAAAACGACACCCTTGCGTTTGCGTGCAGCCAATCCGTAAATTGGCTAAGAATCAAAATAATCAAAGCTGTAAATACCTTTGCAGGTATGGCTAAACTGTTTACAACAATTCAGACAGTTCAGTTTCCTCTCAAAAAGAAGATAAATATGCAGCAAAAGTGACAGTGGTAAGGAAAGCATCTAATCTTAGCGATGTGGATATGTTTGCACCATGTCTGCAATTCATCTGCATCATGTCAACAGATGGAGTAATTAAAATTACAATGCAATATGATTATAAAGTATATTTGAGACTATATACTATGATGATCTAGCTATAGTTTGAATTTTTTCCCTTTTCTTTGCATGACATTAACATTACAGTAGAAAACCACTGTATGACCATTGTATAAGCATTTATTTCATGTGTCATTTAACAGAAGAGAGGCTCATGGGAGCGCACATAAACGCTGCATCCTTTTGAGTTTCCCAGCAAAAACATCCAGACTCAGAGTTATTCACATAAAAATACATCTACAGGCTTATATAAGAAAGTTGGGTAAGGTCTCGTTTTTTACATTGTTACAAGCTATTCATACATTAGCAGTAAAAAAACAATTGATACATGAGAATGTAGCCCATTGAACTTCTTGTTTCTACAAAAGATCTATTTCTCTAAATTGTGCTGTTACTTTGAACAAAACTGTGACATACTGTACAGTAAATTACTTATTTTGTACTTAACAAATCACCTTTGACTTACCACTGCCAAAGAAACATATTTAACTAAGTCTTAAATGTCTGACACAGGTAACAGACTCTGAAGTCCAATGAAGCCATGGCAGTAGATAAAAAGGATAACGATTTATAGTCCAGCAAACAGGGGCCAACAAGCCTGGGCAAGAAGATGCATACATAGCAATTGACCTGTGGAGCTAATGGAAAGCGGTCAGTTAGCGCGGGAATGACAGATCAGTGCTTCCTCAACCATGTCTGCCAAAACAACTGTGAATAAATGATAAGGTCTGAACGCCAGCTGTCACCTAGCAACGCAACACACAAGACAAAATTAAAAAAAAAGAGATAACATTAGCGGAGGAATATTTCCAGATGAGCAAAGAGCATCAATCTGCAAACGAGTGTGAGAGTTCATGCCAACACAGAGCGGCGTGCTACTCATGTTCAAGTGATTTCAGAGCAAACAGAACATAGTCATTCAACATATTCTGAGACTGTGTGCATTTTGAATGTAAAGCCTCAGTGATCATAAAGTGCCACAATTGAAGAAAAGTTCAAATTGTTATGCAAACTATACCTAAAAAACCCTAAATGCACCAGAGGATCCTCTATACATGCATGGCTTTCCATCTGATTTTCAATTTAATTGTACTGCTGATTTTTTAAACAGCCAAAAATAAAAATAAAAAAAAAATAATAATAATAACCTTTTCACTCAATACTTAAAAAAAGTAATTATAAAATAGTAAACAAATTAATGAAAAACCTCATTATGAATTTGGCACAGAATTGAACTAAAACCTATCAGAAGAAAAAATATTATTTTTCCATTATGAAAAACAAGAAAACCATGACGACCTTTCCAACTAAGAAAAATGTTATGCCTTCGGTGTAATTTGTTTCAGCTTGGTTTATCATCAACAGCAAAGGTTCATCTTACCTTGTTTTGAAAGTCGGGTGTATGAGGAAGCATTGTTACCCTGAGTGGAACCAAGTGCTGAAATAATTTCCAGTTTAACGCTGCATGGGAGCTGTGTCGTATGTTAGTGAACTAAAATATTGTTTTGCCCTTCAGTGGCTCTTTATCTAGTCCGTTGGTGTTGGGTGATCACCTGTCCTCTGTTTGGTTAACAGAGGAGGTCTTGGACCTTCTCAGATGTCAACTATGGGGCTAAATAGACCTTTGTTGTTAAGTCTACAGTTACAGACAGAACTTCAGCCCTCGGAAGGATGAGAGGCAATATTTACACCTCCACACAATACAACACTTTATTCATCAGTGAGACAATGACAATACAAGTCAGCTATTCATTTATATTGTGAAGGGGCATCTACATAAGGGAATCCCCCAGTAACACATGACCATTCACAGCTTGTTGAACTGACCAACGGGCTCATGAATGTGAATGAACTGTATTCTAATCAGATAGAAAGTAGGTTAGGACTTTATTATTTAAAAGCTACAGGAGAAAGGTAAGACTCACACTGTAAGAAAGAAAAAAAAAGTAGAATAACATAAAAGGTGCTGGTAATTTTCTGCCATCACGTCTATGGACATTTCCTTTACCTCCTGAGTGCCACTTTCCACGTACAAGGACATTATCTCGCGTAAAGAGCACATTCAGAGGTATTAACAGGTATTTCAGAGATCCCTTTTGTTTTGAGGTTTTGCCAGGACAACTTCTCCTTGGTCTTTAAAAATAACTGAATGATCAAATTTAGCACTCTTATGGAAATATGATACTATTTTGTAATATTATGTAGTTATCATTTAAATCTGACTAAGTTTCATATTGTTTGTTATAAATCTCAGCAACATGTTCAGGAAAATGCTATAGGACTTATATAATGTTTATCAGGAATTTTTGGGAGACACAACAAGTGAATAGAGAAATAAATTACATTTCAATGTTCCTATTAATATTATATATTATTATGAAAATGTTGCAACTATTATTCACATTATTACACTTCTTTTTTTTCATTACATGTTGCTCCAAGAACACATTTGTATGTAAATTAGATACAGTGTATAGATACATTGCATTGCATGAGAAAACCCATGTATGGCCATTTTACCCACATATACCCACGTAAAGTAAATTGGTATATCAATTCATTCTATTATATCTTTCATAACATAATTAAGAATCATCTCATAACAAAGTTTGGTTAAAAAAAAATCCTGAAAATTGATTGGTGAATGAAAATAAATCCCAAGTTTATACATTTATACAAAAAAAAAAATCTTATGCTCTAAACAATGTAATGACATGAAAACAAAAATACTAAATTCAAAAGACTGTTTTCCTGGAAAAAAAGATCCTGTGAAAATAATTTGGTAACACTTTGGAATACAGGTGCACTAATATATGCATTAATTCATGATTAACTAATGCACAAATAATCATGTGCTAATGTATGACTCATGAAGAACTAAACCATTTATTAATGATTGCTGCATCAGCAACTAATAATGATTCTATGATTAATAGATTAAGTAATAGGCTATATGAATTTCTATTAATTAAACGTGTTGTAATTAAATTAATTTCTTAACATATATTATTAACTATTGGTGTAAATTAATGTGTTAATAACCACAATGGTTATTAAGGCAGCTGCCCTATAGGCAATGAAGCGCACAAAGGTGCCTCACAAAACTGATTTCTGAGGCAATTTAATGATCTACAGCAAAACAGAGCGAGCTTTGGTGAGAACTAAACAGATATTAAACTACTACAATAGTAATTTCTCGCTAGAAATTGCATTAGAAGTGGAAAAAGTTTGTCAAAAACTGACCAGAAACCACAACTTTCAGACGCCATCTTTAGTCACGTTTCCACCAAAACCGGAACAATTGTCCCAGGAATTTTAGGAATAGTAATTTTTTTACATGCTATACAGTAAGGAAGTATTTGACTCTGGACGCAGTGATGGATTTGCAACGGTCGTTTTGTCGCATCCAGTATAGACAACCTAAAGCTGTTGCACCGCAGTGTGACAACCAGTGATGGGAATAAATGCGTTATAGATAAACGACGTTACTAACGGAATTATTTTTTTCTGTAACGAGTAATCAAACGAATTACTGTTTCTCCCGTTACAACGCCGTTAGCGTTACTGAGAAAACGTAGCGTTACTATTTAGCTGACTGAAGCAGTTTGCATCTGAACAGCTCTCTGTCAGTTGGAGGTTGGACCTGCAACGCTTTTCTTTCTCTGGTTGGTGTGTGTGTGTGTGTGTGCGCGCGCAGGCGGGGGTGGGTGGGGTAGTAACAAATAACTGATGATGATTGGTGGGTGGGAGACAAGGTTGAGGTTGATAGGTTGAGTTCACACACACACACACACACACACCTTTGACGCACACGCATATGTACAGTGACAGTCAGCGATGGCAAGTCTAACGACTTCAAAGGTAGCTTTCGCATACTGGAAGTATAAGCGCAACTTTTCCGTCTTTGTGGTGAAAGGTAAGAATGTTTATGTAACGTGCAACATATGCCCAGAGCCTCTCCAAGTCGGTGGAAAGTAATTCTAATCTAACGAAGCACCTCACATCATCACGTGCCGCCACAAAACGAGTGGCTAAAAACCCAGGTGATAACGCTCCACCACCAAAGGAGTAGTGTAGTACTGATAATATTTACACTATAGACCTATGATAGCCTAATATTTACAAATAATGTATTGAATTTGATAGTTGTCTCTCACATTGTCCCACAGCAACATTACAATAGTGTACATTAATGTACAATGTTTCATAATAATAATTGATCTATTTCATATCCTATTTTATGTCCAACTCATTTATTTAACATATTTAATATTGGGGGCATCCAAGTTTTGAAAAAAAAGTAACTCAGTAGTTACTTTCCCTGGTAATTTATTACTTTTATAATTATGTAACTCAGTTACTATTTGTAAGTTGTAACTAGTAACTATAACTAATTACTTTTTTTAAGTAATGTGCCCAACACTGGTGACAAGTGTCGTGTCTTTATGGACATGGTGTTAGCAAACGTCACTGTTGTAACCTCTGTTCCCTGATGGAGGGAACGAGATTTGGTGTCAATTGACTGACATTGGGGGTCAGCTTTTGGGTCTCCCAAGTGCAACCCCCAGTGTCATTCAATTGACACCACGTCGAAGTGACCAACGGATAGGGAAATGGGTCTTTCCTTCAGTGTATGTTCTTTGCCCTAAAGTTTTTATTGCACCGAATTAATGGAATACATGATCTGAAGCATCATTCATATTCATTACACAAATGGTGTGGGGGAACTTATTTACCTAAATGTAATACTTTATAGTTCTTTATATATCTCCAAGTACATGTAAGCAATTGTAATAGTGATGCATGACTTAGCAAGCATAACTTCTGTCACAAGCTTCAGATGTTCTTCTTTACAATCAGCACATGTTGATTATATGTTGCATGTGCAACAAGACATCAATATTTAGGAGCTTCCTCAGCGAGGGTTCAAAAGATTTCTCCAAACACTAGGTCGGTTATTATTCATTGCTTTCTGAACCCAGTCCCTGCCATTCCACATATAACAACCAACTCCTATGGTACTATCCATTCATGATCACAGAAGACTGTGTGCCCACATGGGGAGCCTGAACATTTGATACCAAGAAAAAAGATTGCGAAGGTTTGCATTTAAAAGCAGTTAGGTCATCAATATTTCACAGTGGCTATGACTGATTTTTTAACAGGATCTTCCTATTACTAGGGGCTTGTGTAAGAAGAGCCTCCTGCTGAATTATGCAGAGGATCTGCAAACTGGCTCTCCAAGTATAGAGAACATATGAATCCCATCACACACACTTTCACTCGCACACACACAGTCATAGTTCAGTCCACTTATTTTCCATAAGTACTGAGTCAGGCTCTAGGTCTCATTAATGGCAGTAGATACAACTGCAAAACCCAATAATGCTTCCCATCAGCACAAACAAGAACAGAGGCACACAACATTTACATCAAAATCAATCTTTCTAATGGTGTTTACACAACACCGCTTTCAGCTGAAAACGGAAAACTTTTTATGTGATTTGGACATTCGTTTATACAACAATGGTGTTTTGGGGGCCTACAAAATAAGTGCAAAGTTTTGAAAATGATGCCTACCGTCTTCATGTAAACAACAAAAATGCATAAGAGAGAGCGGGGCACAACCTAACACACACGGTTTAACACTTAACACACATGCCAGGATGACGAAACTGTGTATTTACTAGTTGCCATATCAACACTATGTAGACAAAATTTTGTGACAAAATTTTAAAAATCTTTGGAATATATCACTGAATATTTATTTAACCATAGCAAAAGTAAATTTCTTGCGTTCATTTTTCATCTCTGTTTTCTTGTGTTTATTTAAAATAAGACAAATCTGATATTATTGTAATCTTGTATCTGTTATTTAAGAGTTGTGATAGTTTGTTAATGCTGATCTAACAGCAGAAGATTCGAGCTGCGGGTTAAATCCCAGTTGCGCTGATGGGGTGTGTTGTAACACTGCGTTACAATGAGCCCCTATTAGAACTACGCTATTCTATTTTATACTTTTATGAATTCTATTGAGAAACCATGAGAAAAATGGGAATAAAGACTCTGAGTCAATGTTCAGAAATGCTTAATTATTATATATATATTTTTTTAACTATGATGTATAACTGCTGTGCAGTGTTTTGAGAAGTGTTTGTTGTCAAACGTATGTTTTTTATGATTAAAAAATGCCGTGATTTGTAATCGAAAAAAGTTAATAATTGTATTTTACTGACAATATATTTTAGTTTGTCATTGATTTTTTTATATATATTTTTTATTATATCAGATAACATTTTAATCTGCCATAAATTCATTTTACACCTCATGTTACAGTGTACATGGGGCATGTTGTCACCTTTCAAGAAAAAAGTATACACTGTATTAATGAAACAAAACCACATAATTGTACTAGATGTGTGAAATTATTTAGGAAAAAAATAAATACTCTAAACCCCAAGTGGATTTACACAAACTGAGAAAGTCAAAAAGCGTTAGGTTGTGCCCCGCTGTCCCCTATTAAGCCACGTGTTCGTGGGGTGCATAATACAGCCTTTTTAGTTATTTTCGCAGATCCGTGTGAACGGGGATCGTTCTGACAATGTTGTCGTCTGTTTTTCGTACATTGTTGTCATGTAAACATACCCTAAGATACCTTGAACAGCACAACTGTAAGAAAATCAATGGGGATTTGTCAATTAGAACTTGCTTTGTAAATACAAAGCCTATATACCAGCAATAATCTCATTATGCATTTGGGCTAATGTTTATGCATTCATTTTTTGTAATATTTATAGTTTGCAGAATCGCAGATCTAAATCTTGAATAAAAATGGCTGAGCTGTACTTGGTTTTCTTGATTTTCTACACCACTAGATGCAGGAAGAAATCACTTTCAAGCCATCATGGAATGTTATATTTGTGTTCCTAAAATTAACAGCTACTTCACATTAGAAAGGATCAAATAAGAAGATGATTAAGTGAGCTTGCTATGTAATTTTGATTAGTAACTGTCTGCTTCACATTCTGTCTGTCACTCAGGCTACAGTGGTAAACATTGTGTTAAATATTAAATAAAAAACACGGTAAAAATTGGGTCCACTCAACTCTAAACTAAACCTAACCGCCAGTGGGGAGAAAGCAGATCGGACGAATTTGCCAAAATGTAAAATAGTTATAATTGCAATGAGAGTGTTCCGGTAGCCTAATTCCAGTGGGAACATATCTTAATGTTACATCATCCAGTGACATTCTAGATAATTCTGGGCTTCCTGCTTTGCTGCAGTAGTGTGTATCCACATACTTTTGGCCATACTGTAGTGTATGAATATTAATTCTTACAAAAACAGATTAATTTAACTATATGCTGTCTACATTTTACAGCTCTGTACTGTCTTGTACACATTTTGCTAAATGACAATGTGAAAGTAATGTATTCATTATTGCACATTATATTGCATGTACATTACACAAAGTACTTGCACGTTTGCACATTCATACAAAATTATGCGTGTCACTGTCTATATTTTCCACCAGACCAAAAATTGCAATAAAGGTTGTATTCAATTCGAAATTTTGCTACAGAGTTTTGCTGCCATCTAGTGATTCGTAAAACATTTGCAATAAAATGCATTTATTTGGAATCTGAAAGGTTCTTCAAAATGCAGATTGTATCTTGTTTCCTGTCAAAAATCTCTAAAATGTTTAAATCAAGATGCTTTTACTTACAAGATAAGTAAAATGACATAAGATTTAAAAAAATGAAGTTTTTTTTTTACTTAAAACAAGCTAAATTATCTGCCAATGGGGTAAGAAAAAGAATACATTTACAAATTAATTTAAGCCATATAACAAATGTGTATCGTTTCAAAGCCATTCAAAAATTAAATAAATGTAAAAAAGATAGTCTGGCATGATTGAGCTTAAAGAAAAGAAACAACTGTTCCATAAACAGGCCTGTTTTATTTATGAGATTATTACACACACACACACACACACACACACTAGCCTAACCGTGTGTGTAACGTTAATGTGTACGCGTGAGGTGATAAGTGGCAGTGATGTTAACTGAAATCAAGCAGACCTGCATCTCCTTAATGTTGTCCACTGGAGCAGAGGGCTGATGAGTTCCTCTGGATCTGATGTTTGACTTCACTGTCCGGTAACTCAAAGCCATGGTCTTTCAACTGACCTTTAGAGATTTTATAGGTTTGTAAATCTCATCCTAAAGCGGAACTATGTTTTTCCACGCTGTCTTCTCGGCGTCCAGAGGGATTTTAGTGTTGAGCATGCTGTGAATAAGCCGCCCAGATAACACTTTCTCCACTATAAAATGTTGTTGGCAGTTGCCATAGAGATGCCGACGTCAGGGGCAACGTTTTTAGGGTAAAATGAAAGTGTCCCAGTAAGTCCAGACAACAAAGGTCTCGCTTCACTTTTTCATTGATCCCGCAAATCGAACCCCTACGATTATTTTATTATATTTATGCGGCTTTAAATGTTTATAGCCCACAATAAGCCTATATTTTCGCAATGTTATTGTTAACAATTATGTTCAGGGACCAGTTGCATAAACATAGCCAAGTTAAGACTGTCTTGTGTGACCAAAAAGCCATTAGCTAACCAGTCTTAGTTTCCGATTCAGATGAGACCAATGCCCCTTTTAATGTATCGGATGTAATGTTTTTTTTTTTTATGTATTTAAAAATAAAAAAATAAAAAAAGATTAGGTAGGCTAGTATCCTACTAACTTGTAGACTAGTTGTTTTTGCAACTGGTCACATGTGAAGGACAAATCATTTAACGTTAGAATCAGCACATTTCTATAACTAAAACATAAGTCACTTTGACTTTGAGTGTTTTATATAAATCCGGTGCCATCAACGACTGAAAGTTGTGCGGTTGCTGTGATTGTGAAGCGTCCGTCTCTCGAGTTCGTGTCCTACGGCAGTTTTTCAGAACACAAGAGGGCGCTATTGTACCACTGTAAGTTCCTCAGTACTTTCACTAGAGGGCGCAACAGTTCTCACACCATTTCATGCGTTAGCCTACATTAGGAAAGTTAACTGATGGGTGAATGTTGAAAGAAACAGCGTTGCAGTGCTTTTTAATATATAACAATAACTTTGTGCAAGTGGATGAATATATATATATATATATATATATATATATATATATATATATATATATATATATATATATATATATATATATTCCGTGTGAATGTGAATAAATAAATAAATAAATAAAAAACAAACAGTAAATATAGGCACAATTTGTGTTTATGCTTTGTCGCAATACTTGTGCTGAGAAAGTGAAATTTCTTTGTTGTGACTGTTGAGTTTGATTTGATTGCAAATCAGTAAAATGCAATGAAGCATTTTTCTTTTTTAAATAGTAGGCTAGGCTATTAATAGTTAGGCGTACCTGTAAACAACATATACAGATATTTTGTTATTATATGACAAGATAAACATATAGCAATGGTTCCACGGGAACCTAAGGACTGCCAAGCTCAAGTTTGAAAATATATGTTGACCTTTCTATGAAAATAATAATAGGCCTATGCATAGAACATCATCAAAATCTGTGAAAAGTGTAGCATAGGATTTGAAAACTTTTTGACAATAAAAGTTCAATTAAATGTAGCATATTTAAGCTCCAAGAAAAAAGTATGTTTACTGTTTTTACTAAAAAAAAAAATCAAACCGTTTTGTATCTAAGAGAGGTTTGCTTTTTTCATGGAATGTATGGAAGCAGCATCCTAAAACTGACTTTTTGTTCAGGCTACAGCTGGTGATATAGCTGGAGTGACCTGTGGGGTGTGTAGGGAAGAAGGGGATTCCAGGAGACCCCTTTCCTGAAGAAGACCTCCCCTCTCCCTCCCTTCATCCTCCTCCTCCTCCTCCTCCTCCTCTCCCAGCTGAAACTCAGGAGCGCCGCCGATCGGTACCGACACCTCTCCAGCGAGCTAAAGCCAAGATGGAGGGTCCGTGCTCAGCGAGGACAGGAACGAATCCCCGCACGCCACTCTTTGCTTTCCAATGAAGAGGATTTATTCCTGATCAGTCACTTTACCTCGGAAAACCGACTCTGGTCCGTTTGTTTGCGGAGTTTTGTTGAGGGAGAATCATTGATCCAAGGATGAGTTCAGGGGAGGGAGAGGACACATCTAAGGAGGCGGCCGACATAGCGGCGTTTTTTAAATCCGGTAAGTGGAGAAGAAGAGAGGGGCGCGCGCCTCGGTGTTTTCGTGATGATGACCCGCTTATCCAGATCCCGGTTCACGCTAACGATGCGTGACCGAACAGATCGTAGGCTACCATAGATCAGAACATTTTTTTGAGATGATGATGGTTAGCCTACTGTGAATGAGACGTGATTTTATTACCAGACAGAGTTGGCAGGTTAAGATGTATGAGTGCTTTTAAATGACATCATTTATTTGGGATATAACGTTGCATTTCAGTGTGCGCGAGCCTATTCATAATACAAGTCAGTTAACAGTTGTTTTTTTTCTTAAAAACTGTTGTCATACGTCACTGTTTATAAGCGTGATGTTAGAGTTCAGACTGGGCTGACGTCATATAGCTATGCTGCCATGTCAGTGGTGTCATGCATCACAATGATGTCATACATCACCAGCCCCACTGCATTCATCACTTGTCTTAATACACTGTTACCCTACATTTCACTAACTGCCGTTTCACCATGATGGTGGGAATTTTGAGCTCATTAATGCACCACTTTGGTAATCCACTGGTTGGGTTGTTGCAGTCAGCTGTTGCTGTGATTTGTGTCAGCTGTCTCTGCAGTACCAGGTGCATCCAAGGAGGGACTCTGTTATGGGCCACGGACACCCTCAGTGACAGCAGGAGATGTGCAATATCACAATCTCTCTGTTTTAGCCTGTGATCCAAACTTTATTGTGAGTGCAGGTGCTACAAAGAAATAATGTATAGGGAGTACTGTATATTCAGTGATAATTGAAGGTAGAGGAAATTAATTTAAGTATGAATGCCATGGAAAAAAAACTAAATTGTTCACAAGATATAGTAACTTTAGTCTGACATGGCCTAGCTGCATGTTTATAAATACTGTATGTGTTAAATATTTCCTATTTTGTAAGACCTGCGATGGATGGTTATCGGTCATGGATTGTTTAGAGTCACATTACACCAGACAATGAGTTTAAATAATATTATGAATTGATAAATTTGGTCAGGGTATGATAGACTGAAACAAACATGATTTAGTCAGAATTTTATGATATTAAATTCAATTGTAGAATTTCCCAATATCACATCTAAATCTTCTTTTGTCTCTTGTTTTAAACAGATGTTTGACTGATAACAGTTTTTATTGTTACCAATAGCTAAGGTGGGAAGAGTAGCTGATGACTGAAAAACAATTTTTACAATTTACATACTGAATTAAGGGTGGATGTTATAGTCAAAATATGGGTAAATTCTACACATACACATGGTAGTCATTTTTGTTTGCAGTTTCATGATTTATTTATTATATAAAAATTTAGTATTGCCTATTAATTTGAATGAAATACTTTACAAATGAAATATTAGACTAAATTATTTTCCCTTTAAGTTAATGGAACTTGATGGAAGCCAAGCATTTAGACATCAGTGCAAAAACAACCGATTCACATTATATAATACTTTGGACAAATGGTAAAAATTCTATAGTATCTTGTCTCTGTGCTGAGCTTAAGTCACGTTACAAAAGACCCTCACGAGAAGTGATTGTATAGGATGGGTGTTCATTATTTTTTTTACCAATATAGAATACTTCCAAAAGCTGTTATCTATGTCATATAATTAGAGTTTGCTTCTAGTTTTGGATTATGTTCAATCCAATACATAGTACTGTATAGCAATCAAATGTGAATGGTTGCCTTTTTTTGTGGCAGTTTGTTCAGATTAACACAACATTGACCCCTAATAAGTGTTTGGTTATCACTTCATGGTTCATGTAATTAATCAAAGCTGCAGTTTATTTGCTCTTACTTAAACACTATGTAAAATGCTGGTTTGTTCATATTATATTAGGATCTGAAATGTCAAGAACCAAGTGTAAGATTTACACTTGCTAAAGCAGAGCAAGTTGTTGTATCCGGGTGTCTATTTTACAGCACTGCAGCATCCTAGGGCAATGTTTCAGAACGAAGGCCTCTCTCTCTGACTCCTCCGGTCGGTCTGTTAATTGCTCCACGCCTGCTCAACACTCAAGTTTTGGCACAGACAAGCTTTCTCTCTGGCTGTCTTTGCGTTAAACACATTTTGTGTTTCCAGAACATTGGATGTCTCATCAGTGCCCTACTTTAGTCTCTGAGCATTGAATGCAGTCTCTCTGGGGCAAGACGCCCACCTAAAGAGCTTTTGTTGGGTTTTAAGGACTGTAGCAGATTTTGCACACCAACTTTGGCCTGTATTCTGAACTACCTTTTGATGCAGTGCAAAGAAAATGGCTCAGTGTTTACTAGAACCAGCACAGAATAGTGATGGTGGTCTGTTCAGGTGTTTAGAGGCATCCTTAAGTGGAGTGTGTGGCAGATGTGTTTCAGAATATTGGGGGATTGACTTACCCTGTGTTGCATGGGACAACAAGACATAAACTGAATGAGTGCAATCCAGTGCAAATATAAAATTCAATCAAGGTACATCAATGATGATTATTTTAATGGATTTGCAATAACAAAATATGCTAACACACACTAAACACTTTGCAACATTAATTAGAGCATTCAATTTTATACATTATGTAACAGCAGTGGGTCCCTGCTTCATATCTCTCCATCAAAGGTCTGAGGCCTGAAAACATGATTTCACAGGAAAATGTAACTATTTTACAAGGTGGCTATTTCATATGAATTTGTATGATGGGACTTGTATGAAAATGTATGATCCTTACAAAAAAAAGTATAAAGGTCCACCCTAACCCCACCCCTAAATACAACAGTCACTGGGGCATAAGCATTTATTAAAAACATTTACAAATCACATTGTTCAAATTCATATGAATCAACCACCAATTTGCCCAAACATAAAATAGTTACAAATTGCCATGAGATTAAGTTGGGCTTGACAACCTTTGAAGACCCTGATCCATATGATTAAACTCTGTATTATTATATTATCAGTACTAATTGTATTAATATGTGGCATTAGAATTTGCTCCCATTAGTCATGTTCTTTAACTTGTTTGTTTCTTATTGTAAGTTTTAAGTTTTTGTATCCTCAACATTCATTTACATCTTTTTAGTTTTTTTTAGTTAACTAGAGTTTTAGAAAATGTGAAACTGAGACAGTTCATTGGTAAGCTGTTCCTCTTCACTAACTAGTATGGCACAAAATAAACATGAATGAACATCAGTAGCTATGTTGAAAGAAACATATTAAAATATGTAGCTAATATCACATTAGCAAAATTTTGTTTCTGTGTTTTAGTAAACAATTTGGTAACACTTTAGTTTGGGGAACACTTTCACTATTAACTACAACTTTTGCCTCAATAAACTCCAAATGTATTGCTTCTTAATAGTTAGAAAGGTAGTTGATGTAGTGGTTAAGTTTAGGAATGGGATACGATTAAGATATAGATTTGATTTAATATCTGCTTTATAAGTGCTAATAAACAGCCAATATGCAAGCTAATAAGCAATGGTGAGAATTGGTCCCCAAACTAAAGTGCAAATTAATGACAGTGAAATCTTTAATCCAATCCATGTGTATTGCTTTAATCTTTAATCCATGTGTACAATGCAAAGATCTACAGGTGAATGTACTAATTCACACCCTATTAACTTTCCCCGCATTTCCCCCAAAATTTTCTGCATTTTAATACCGTGTTCCAGGCAAACAGTAACCCATGTTTTTTCAACCTTCTACCCTTGAAAGTGCACTGGAACGGCAGTCAAACCCGTGACTTTCCACCTTTGAACTTGTACTAGATTGATGTACTCTTACACGCTCTGATGTCACATAGCCCGCAAAACAATAAAAGCAGCCCCCAAGGAATGTGGTACCAAATACCAAATATATTTCCAAATATACAAATAATGTAAAATAAAAGGTATAACAACTTCTCTTGCATTATGCACAATTAAGCTACCACAATTCCTTGCGCTCAGGCAGTTTAATGTGACTTTGCCTGAAACACTACAAAGTCGTGAGTTGTGGTTTGAAGTCTTAACTTACGGGCTCAAAAACGGCCTGGAACACAGCAAGAGACAGCGCTTTCCTACCATTGACAGAAGTTTCCGGCATTCTGTATTTTAACTGTTATACAGTAGGGGGTGCTATTATGCATCTTCTGAAAGAGTATGAATCTCCTGATCAAAAGACACATGAAGAAGCAGAAACAAGCTATAGGATGTGTCTCAATCAGCTCCCTAGTTCAGTAGTTAGGGCACTGATCAGGGAGTCTGCCATTTTAAGGGCTCAATCACAGAATCTTTCCAGTGCACTGAAACGTTCGCTCCTAAAAGTCCCCAAAAACCAGGGTGCATCGATGCTCACTATGTTCCCTTAAAGGAACACTCCACCATTTTTAGAAATAGGGCTTATTCAACATCTTTCCTACATTTAGATATGTGGGCAAATGCATTTTTGTCTCAGTACATGCATTGTTTTAGTTTGGCAGGGTCGCCGCTAGCTTAGCTTAGCATAATGTATGGATTCCTATGTTGCCAGCTAGCATGTCCCGAGTAAAAGTGATAAAAAAACAAACAAACAAATAAACACCTAATTACTTCTTGTGGCCTGCGTATTCATAACGAATACAAATAGCGATGCAGATTAAGACTCAGCGATTGGCAGATATTAACTATATTATGGGCGCAGAGATATCAAGCAATTTGAAATGTAAGTTGTGGGATTTCATGTGTTGTGTGATATCTCTGACTTGAATTTACTTAAAAAGCAGCGTCAAGTGGTTCCACACAACAAAATTGAGTATTTTTTTTTACAAATGACAATTTAGTTAGGCTATATGAACTAAATAAATTCTTTGAGTAAACACAAACCATGAATTTGTCACTGTAACAATATTTATATGTGCAGTTTACTTAATAAGGTTACGCTAAATGTATTATGTACGGTGAACACATTTATCGATTTAATTTACCTTATTAAATTAACTATTTGCTCTACAAGTGTAAGTGGAAAACTATCATAAACTAACATCTTTCCATTTATTGAAAAACACATAAAATAATTTAATCCCTAAATTTATTCTCTTAATGCAGTCCCTTGCAAAGCATGCTGGGAAATACAGATCCACTGCCCAGTTTGTTTGTTTCTCTCAGCAATGTTAAGTTGTCCGAACAAAAACTTAAGTAAAGCTGACAATACTAATTTTTAGTAGAAACAACTCAGTAAATTTAAGTTCATGTAGTTGCATGAGTTTTTAAGTAATTTGAACAAGGATTTGAGTGCAACTAACAACAGTGAAAGTTTTTTTTTTTTTGAGTGAAGCAGGACAAGGCCAAGGGACTGTGAGAACGGGACGAGACCGATTGCGGCGCGCAGGTGGCGCTCATTATCACTCAACGCCGGCCTCGCCCCGTTCTCACGATCCTTCTGCCTTGTCCTGCTTGCCACAGTATGAAGCAATAATTAAACTGTTTTTTGGTTTAAAAACTTTCTTTTAATATAGAGCATTGCATGCTCAGATATTCATGCAACAAAATATTCTGGGGGCCATGAAACTTTTGTGAAAATGATCAAAAATGCTGGCACTGACTGGCAACTTTTTGGCAGGTAAGAGTTAAGGGCAACTGAAGCTATGTACATCAGTGTGTACAATGCGACTTGACTCGTACATACATGGCAAGTATTGCGTACTTGCGAACCATGTTACATCCATATCTTCTGTCTTGAAGACACAGCTCTGTTCACACACTTGTGGGATGATTGAGGTTGTCATGACATATTCAGCCCACTTCACAATGTGGCAGAACAGCTGATGGCTGGATCACACAAAACCTGAGCCCTCCCTCAGAGTCTATCACCAGTTCCATAGAAAATGCTCCCGTCTGAGCTGAGCTACTCTTCTCAACCCTCTGCTGTTCTGTCTCGTAATTGGCGTACCCAAACCTCCTTTGAAGTCTGTTGCGATATAGAGTGAGAAATTGTGACTTCCGAACCCCTGATTCTCTGTTGTGGTGGCGCTGTGCCTTTTATGAGAAACATCTCAAGGGTTTGTTGCACCATCTTTCCAAATTTGTAATCACTCAACATGTTTTTTAAATTAAAGATTCAAATGAGGTGTGAATAGTCACTGTGGCCTGGTTCAGGAAGGGAAGGGTTTTATTAAGCTAATGGATGCCAAACCATAGGATATTATTTCACCACCTCCGATACTAAAGTGACTCTTTGACTTCAGATAAAATGATTGCCATATGAAAGCTATAGTTTTCTCAATAATTGTGCCATTTTACTAAACACAGACTAATGAAATTGCTCATTTCCTGTACTGGCAATGTTTGACTTGAAGAGATCTGTCATTTCTAAAATCATTCTCAAGTTGCGTCTTTTTATGTGTAATTAGAGGTTAGCTAAAAGTGAAGGGAGGATTGTGGTTTGGGATATTTCCTAACATTGCCTCACTTTGATCAGCTATAAAACATAATTACATTGGAGAGAAACATGCTATTTGAGACAATTACACATCTGACTATCATCTGACGATATGAAAAATGAGATCAAAATTTCCCCTTCTCATGGTCACTTTATGTTGCATTGTGGTAGTGCTAATGTAACGTATCATAGCTGCTTGCCTAAAGTAATCGCACTCGTATAAATTCACTCAGAGGGTACAGTAAGATCATTTAATGCCAAAGTGTGTAATTTCGGAATTTAAGTTATCAAAACACCAGTGGTTTGAAAAACAGATAGCTTCAATGTCAAACTATTGGTTGAGCCAGTAGTGGATATTCAAACAAATATAACAAACACACAAATTACCAAGTTTCAGAATTAACAGAAAGCTTTCCCACATCAAGAATTCAGTCACATGACTGATGCGGAGACCTAGAGGGCAAGATATCCATAAAAATGCAGCACATGCCTGTCAATTATCCATTGTTTAAAGCCACAAATATCTACATAACCTCTTAAAAGAATAAAAAGCTATGTGAACAAACTGAAAGTTTTCAGCACTTGCGGTCCATATCAGCCACGGCTCGTCTGTAAAGGCCCCACCAAAATATTCATCCAGAACATAGACCTCTATAAACTGATTCAATAATAAATTGTAAATGTGTTCAGCATTCTACAACAAATATTATTTGGATCTTCTAGATTATTTTAAGTCATAAAGTGAGCGTGATACGCTACGATGCAAGTTTATAAGAAGAAAAGTCATCAATATGCACTAGTGGTAAACAAAAAGACCATGATGAATCCCACTTTGGCAGTTGTAGTTTTTGTGTGCTAAAAAAAAAGGACGCGGTGAAAGAGGAAGGGAAAAGAGCTTGAGGTAAGCAGTTTTAAGTTTTAGCGCCATATCGTTTTGATTTCATGTCGCTTTTTTATTGGCTGCTCAGTAGGCGTAATTCATAGCAGCAAACACACTGTGCGTGATTATGCTGAATTTCTGACCCTGTCAGAAAATTATCGAAGGCTATCTTTGGTCGCAAGACTGTGACAACGGCCATCTTTGAACCTCTCTCATTGTACGACATAGGACCAACGGTTAGGAGCCACCATTGTTTCACAATGGGAATCTTTTGTCTGGGAGAGCCGAAAATCGTACGGTGTGTCCCCTGGGCTTTAGTCTGCATCAGGTCAGTCACTAGTTGGCATGTCTGTGCTTCATATGTCGTATCAAATTAATGAAAGTATAAATCCTTTAGTTTAAACACGCTTGAATATAATTCGAATATATTCATATAATTTGAATATTATATAGGCCTATATATAATATTTTATATATATTTACAATATATAACTTATATATTGCTTACAAAATGTTTAGCCTACCATAAACTAGCACTAAGACCCAGAAACTGCCCTACTAAATTTACAGTTAGGAGCCGCTACTGGTTTATATACAGCACCTGCCGAAATACTCAATTTTCGCTAAAAACTAAATAAAGTCGTGGTCACATTAGCTAAATTTAGGGGGAAATTTCTCAAATTAATTTTTTTGGTAACACTTTAAGTATACAGTAACACATATAAATCGTTTGCAAATTTAAACTCTAGTCCATACATTAATAGACTATATATAGTGAGTTTCACTGTTATTAACAATAATTTTCACTGTTATTAACAAAGTGTTATTGCTTAATTAGCTCACAAAGAGTTATATAATCCTTTGTTAAAGGATTAGTTCACTTTTAAAAAAAACTTTTCCTGATAATTTACTCTCCCCCATGTCATCCAAGATGTCCATGTCTTTCTTTCTTCAGTCGAAAATAAATTAAGGTTTTTGTTGCAAACATTTCTCCTTATAATGGACTCAATGGACCCCAAATGGTTCAAGGTCCGAATGACAGTTTGAGTGCAGCTTCAAAGGGCTTTAAACCATACCAGACATGAATACGGGTCTTATCTAACGAAACAATCGGTCATTTAAAAAAAAAATCAAAAGTTTAAGTTTTTTAAGCACAAATGTTCGCCTTGCTCCGTTCTGTGATATGTGTACTTGACGTCACATAATACGCAGTTACGTTGAAAAGGTCACGCTTGCCGTAGGCGGAAATACCGAGTCAGTGTTGAACGTGCACATACTCAGTCAAACGGCGTTTACAAAAAAGGGAGTTAAAAGGTAAAACAGCGATGTCGGACGATTTTGAATCCTCCTTTCGCACATTTGAAAACACTTGACTCGGTATTTCCGCCTATGGCAAGAGTGACCTTTTCAACGTAACTGCGTATTACGTGACGTCACGTACATGGTATGGTTTAAAGCCCTTTGAAGCTGCACTGAAACTGTCATTCGGACCTTGAACCGTTTGGGGTCCGTTTACTCCATTATAAGCAGAAAAGTTTGCATCAAAAACCTTAATTTCTTTTCGACTGAAGAAAGAAAGACATGGACATCTTGGATGACATGGGGGTGAGTAAATTATCAGCAAAAGTTTACTAAACTAATCCTTTAACAACTTATTAACTATAAATAGTGCTCACTTTAGTTTAGGTCATGAAATATGGGAATATGTCATTAGATAAGTGCTTTAGTTTTAAGAGTTCCTTAAAATGTTTACAAATACATTAAGCACACACTCACTTACTGTAAACATTGTATATTCTCCCCTAAACCTACTCCTAATCCTAACTGATGATTATTTATGTATTTCATATTGACAGCATTATGTATTTTTATTTATTTAATTTGAAGTGGTTGTTTAGCATAGGCTTAATGATTTGAAAACATTTAAATTATCTCTTAATACTAATTTAAATAATGTCCAGTAAAGGTTAGTTTAAAGCTCTTAAATTAATGACATTTTCCGATATCCAGTGACCTAATCTAAAAGTGAGAACTATTATGGTTAATACGTTTTTTATATATGATATCTTTATATATGAGCTAATTTATGGCTGGCCGATAAAACGATAACGATATGTATCACAATAGACACGTAAACGTTATCATTAAAAAATGTGTTAGATCTTTTTTCTTTTGGGAAGCAAGTTTGGTTGCATGAACAAAACTACTCATTCTCTGGTAACCTAGCAACATAGGGAGTGACACGCTAACAGCCAATCATGTAACAGTATCAAGTTTGGGGATCAAACCGAAAATTAGCGCCACAGCGAGCAAGTATGGCAGGAAAGAGGAAAACAAGTCATCTCACCAGTATGGCAGTTTTTTGGATTTTATAAGTCTGACTGTAGTCAGACCAATGTCGTCTTCAAATTATGCAAGACCGTCGTCCCCACCAAGACAAACTTGTTTAACAAGCTTAAGCCTTATTTATACTTTCATCTGGCTCCACAGCGCGAGCCTCTTCTGACTGCGCGCCTCATCCGTTTGGGAAGGTGTTTATACTCGACGTGCTCGCCGTTGTGCTATTCTTTAAAATGACATGGAGAGGTAACATTACTCGGCATCAGTGCCTTATGACAAAGCATCTAAACGGTACAAAGATAACGGAGGCACTGCACATTAATGTTAAGAGATAATTATTAAGTGATTTTAGACTTATGTTTACATTTTAATTATTTGAGTGATGGTTTTCCATGGTTGTGTTGACATTTCTGCCTTTATAATTGAGGGGATTATAATCAGAGGAAGGTTAAGTTTAAAATAAAAATGTTTAAATATAATATATCTTTCTCCTGGTCCTTATTTCAAATAGGTCATCAAAATATCAATAATTATCTATATCGACCAATATGAAACACTTATATCGTGATACAATTTTCAACCATATCTCCCAGCCCTAAGCTAATTAGACAATAATAATTTGTTAATTACAGTGACAATGAATGAAGAACTCATTATTTGCATGTAGTATATTAAACAGTTTATAAACATGTAATTAACTATAAACTAATAGCTGGCAAATTATTTGTAAATGTTATTACTGTATACTTATTATAAAGTATTACCAAAATGTTCAGTTGTCAATAGTGTAGTGGTGTGTGAAGCACTGTTCACACAGAACTCACTTTCAAGCAAGCAACTTTCTGTTGGTCAGCTCATTGAATTCTCATGACCAACGTGAACATGAGCAAAATCTGACTTTTTTATTGCTTCCTGATCACACATTCCTATTGAAATGACTGTAATGTGCAAATGCGTGTTGCATGTATCATTCTTGGTTCATCTTTTGCCTGTACATATGTTTAATTAATATGGCAAATGCTGAATTTGGTCCTCTAATATTACTGTCTTAATGCATTAAATCACATTTAGCATTTTATTTTTAATGGAACACAATTTATCAGAATAGTGGATTGCATTCATGTTCTAGTATCATTTTCTTATCTGTGTACAGTATGCATCATTAGTAGGTGCATTTTGAATTTGATCTTTTAAAATCACTGTCTTAGTACATTAGTACAATCCTGGTAATAAATAACTGGTGGGTAGCAAAGGAAAGCCTTATTTTGTCCTCCAGGTGGGTATTCCTATTAGGGTGTGACATCCCGTGAAAACTGACTACCCAAGCATCCCGGAGCAGATCAGGCACAGTGCCCAGAGTCCAATTTATTTAATCTAAATGGCAAGCTTGAATACGATAGTCCGTGTTGTTGAGCACAGCCATTATGGCTTGTAAAGTAGAAAGCCTTGCATTATGTAATATAATGAAGCCCTGATGAGCAAACATTATCTGATCGTACTCCATGCTATGCTGTAATGTGGTCACTGCAGATACAGGATTGATTTGACTGTTAAAATAACTTTTAAGACTAAGGAAAGCAGTAAGCTTAGATGCAATTCACGTAATCCTTTACCAAAATAAAAAAAAATGACTGTGGCAGCACCATATTATCATGGTGTGGTACAACCCCAAATCAGAAAAAGTTGGGACAGTATGTATAAACAGTATAAACACAAATAACTAAAAAAAGAAGTGATTTCTAAATTTACTTTGACTTGTATTTCATTGCAGACAATATGAACAAAAAATATTTCATGTTTTGTCTTGTCAACTTCATGTTATTTCCTTTCCTGTCATTCAGACCTGCAACACATTTAAAAAACAGTTGGGACAGTAAAGCATTTACCACTTTGTAATGTTGCCATTCCTTTTCACAACACTTAAAAGACGTTTAGGGACTGAAGACACCAAGTGATGAAGTGTTTCAGGTGTCATTTTGTCCACTTCTTCCTGCAAACAAGTCTTAAGGTGGGCAACATTACGGGGTCTTCGTTGTCCCGCCACACATTCTCTATTGGAGACCGGTCGGGACTGCAGGCAGGCCAGTCAAGTACCCGTACCCTCTTCCTCTGCAGCCAGGACTTTGTAATGTGTGCAGAATGTGGTTTTGCATTGTCTTGTTGAAATATGCATGGACGTCCCTGGAAAAGATGTCTTCTTGAAGGCAGCATATTATGCTCCAAAATCTCTATGTACTTTTCAGCATTAACCAATTTGTTGGCAAACTGGCGATCCTCTGCCCATCTTTGCTCCTAAAGGATTAGACCTTTCTTGAATGCTGCTTTTGTACCAAATCATAATTTCAATCACCTGTTGACATCACCTGTTTCAAATCACATCATTATTTAACCATTTTACCTCATTACTAGCCCTAAATTGCTCTTGTCTCAACTTTTTTTGAAATGTGTTGCAGGTCTGAATGACAGGAAAGGATGCATATTTACAAATGACATGAAGCTGACCAGACAAAACATGAAATATTTTTTGTTCATATTGTCTGCAATGAAATACAAAGTAAATTTAGAAATCACTACTTTCCTTTTTTATTTGCGTCTTCCATACTGTCCCAACTTTTTCTGATTTGGGGTTGTAATATCATCATATTTACATGGTACTCCTGGGAACTTGTGCTTTGTCCAAACATTAGACATATAGGGTTAAAATCTCTTCATTTGCTGTTCGCTTCAGTTTTATTTTCAGTCAGCTGTGATTGAATGTAAATGCAGAACAGCATTATGGTCCATGAATAGACAATGCTTCTATGTCATCCTCTATAATTGGAAGAAGATTGTTTCAGTTTACATCTCTCTTTCTCTCCATCTCTTGAAGGGGTTTAGAGTACATTGTTTTTACAATGAGGAACAGATGTTTTAGGGGAGGATGTTATGGATGTGTTTATCTCAAAGTTGCGTTTGGAAATGAAGGCTGATGAAGCCAGGAGAGGAAGTGATACACACACAGATGCTAACAAGTTTCCTGGTTTCTTTCAAAAGTCAAAAACACAGTCATTCAAACACTGTGTGGGCCAGTGAAGAGATTAGACAAATCTATAGACATGGGTTATTTCACCCAAAAATGGAAATTATGCAAATTAGATGAAGATAGACTGGAATATCGCAGTAAATTTACTAAATTAAAACAACTGGCAGCTGTTATTGTCACACATTCACTGTAAAATAAAATACTCTGACAATACTCTGTTTTCAGTAGATTATAGATGCTTATATCTTATGAACATTTATTTAATTAAATGGATAGTTCACGCAAAAATCAAAATGATCCCATAATTTACTCACCCTCAAGCCATCCTAAGTGTGACATTCTTCTTTCAGACGAATAAAATCAGAGTTATATTAATAATGTCCTGTCTCTTCTAAGCTTTATAATAGTAGTGAACGGCAGCCCAAAATTTGAAGACCAAAAAGTGCATCCATCCATTATAATAGTAATCCGCACGGCTCCGGGGGGTTAATAAATGCCTTCTGAAGCGAATCGATGGGTTTTTGTAAGAAAAATATCCAGTAAAATACATAGTTTCCAGCAGACACAGACAGCCTTCCTTTTTCAACTTACAAAGAAAGTGTAGCGCCTCTTGCAGCTCAAAATGCTTACGCTACGTCCGACGTCATCACCGCAGCGTAATTTTCCGTAAATTGAATACAGTCCGCCGGAAGCGATTTGACTTTATATGTTAAATATGGCTATTTTTCTTACAAAAACTCATCAATTCACTTCAGAAGGCCTTTATTAACCCCTCCGGAGCCATGTGGAGCACTTTTATAATGTATACACATATAAATATAATTTTTTTGGGGGGCTGCCATTCACTTCCATTATAATGCTTGGAAGAGCCAGGACTTTTTTAAAAATATATCTTTGATCGTATTCATCTGAAAGAAGAATGTCACATGGCTTGAGGGCAAGTAAATCATGGGGTGATTTTCATTTTTGTGTGAACTATCACTTTAAGTGGTTTTATTTTAATACAGGGCCTACCTATTTACACTGTAAGATTCTTTACCATACATTGTAAAACAAAACAAAACAAAAAACAAACACAAAATTTCCATGGCATTGTATGTCATTTTACTAATATAGTAAACTGTGTGACACATGGTCACAAATGTTTATATTATAAATCTTATTTTACGCAGCACCTTTGAGCTTCCACAAGAACCAATGAGGTCCATTCTCGTGTTACACAGCACGTTGGAGCTTCCACAAGAGCCAGTGAGGTTTGTTCTTTATGTTCACTGATATATGTTTATATGTAAGTAAATGCCTAAATTAAACCGTAAAAAAAACTAAATCATCATGTAAAGAGGCTCTTCAGAAAATTTTGACTAAATCGCTCAATTCATGTGGACATATTTTACGATCTCTTTATGACCTTTTTGAGACGTAAAAGTGGTAGTTGCATAGCTTTGGTAGTTGTGTAGTGGTAGTCTATCTGAAGGGTCAGAAAGCTCTCAGATTTCATCAAAACAATCTTCATTTGTGTTCTAAAGATGAACAAAAGTCTTACGGGATTGGAACGACATTAGAGTGAGTAAATGTTAAAATAATTTTCAGTTTTGGGTGAACTATCCCTTTAACAGATGGAGAATTTTAGAATGACACGAGTTACGTCAGTCATTTCAACAATAATGACATTAAACGACAATGTCATTTACGTCATTTCTACGTCATTGGACATGTGTAGTACTTTCCAGCAACAAGTGTTTACAAGTCCTGTTAAACAGATTAGAAATAAATTTAAACAATACAATCCGAATTAGATTTGAATCGGATTTGGCCTATTCATTCCGATTGACATGATAACATGTGACTTCTCTATTCCGACTGTGCTACTAGTCAGATTACAATCAGACTATTAGGGTCTGTATAAACGCAGGTATTGCATATAACCCTTATCTGATCAAGAACTTGTACATTTTCCAGCAGGTGCTCCCAGATCAGCACTGACATTTGCCATGCAATATTGAGGTTAGGGTAAAGGCCAAGTGATCTGATGAAGTGTCAGTGAGGAAGGGCAGCGATTGAGTGAGGTCTTATCAGTGATCCTCAGTCCTCAGTGTGTAATAAGGGAGGATTTTGGCTTAGCTGTATCAGGGGGTCAACTCTTTACAATCAGATCATATCACATGGTCTCAGCGGGCGGGATACTCAATAGGCAAGAGACCATGCCAGCCACAAACTGAAGCACACACGTGGAGTTTTATCTGGGCAAACTCTTGCAATGGTTAAACCTCATTCATGTGTGAATACTTAACTTGACATTTTAAGGTGTTTAAGTAAACACAATTATCAACTTGATTACAATAGGTCTATAAAACAACAGGAAAGAAATACAGAGATTAACAGGATGGAACATAGCAGGATAGAAATGCAGAGTTTGCCATTGCCCAGTGAGGGATTGATAGTTAGCCTGAAGGTGTCGGCTTGAGTTTTTTCTGATAATATTTGATAATAATCATATTATCTAATCAGTTATTTGATGATAATAATCATACATTTCTTCAGACAGGGTTTGGAATGTAGAAAACATCACATAATTATCAAATTTCTAATATTTTCACATGTTTGCGCTGTATTATCCCCAACAAAAATGATATGGAATAGAATATGGAATATTTCTTAATGAATGGCTGGTTTTCTTAATTTAGAAGTTATAGGACATGCCGAATCTATCCAAGTGTCAAGTGTTTCAAATGCACCCGTATTTTTACTTCAATCTGATATTTTGATTAAAGAAAAAGAAGTCATGTGATTTCCATTTTTTTTAATTGTTTAATGTTTCATCTAATATATTAAAATATGATGGGGACGTGACAATATACTGCATAACAGAAATGACTTCATACTTCAGATAATTTCAGTCAGGTTATTCTAATCAAAATAGATTTAAAGCAAACTTTGAATATTAAATTTAGCTATTCTTTGTTTTCTTTAATTTTTTTTAATTTTTTTACTTCTGATCATTCCTCTGTCACACTTGTGTAATGTGATTATGTGAATGTTGATTTAATTATGTTAGACCATACTGTATCTTTCATGATGTAAAAAGTCTTCAAAGTGTAAAACTTCAAAGTGTCTAGGAAAAGACTGAGGGTATACTTTATCTAACCCCTTTCTCTTTCTTTTTGTCTCTGTATTTTCAGAATGCTCTCTTCCAAAATGTGAACCCAAGCTTGAGTTACCCAGTCACACAGGTAAAACACCGTTATTACTGTAATTGATTTGGTTAAGAGCTATATTGCTATATGTTGGATTACTTGGATACTAACCTTTAGTCTTTTTTTTCTGTTATTGTGCCATAAAGTTTATGGGAGCTTATATTGTGTTGGTTTGTCAGATCTTTTTCATTTATTCAAGTTTGGCCTATACTTTTTTTGAAGTCTTATTTAGCTATTAGCATTGGTTCTGATTTTGAATATAATTAATATGTCATTATAAATTCATATAATGTATATCATGTAATTTATATGAGGTTGTTGCATATCATGTTGGTTTCAATTTTGGTTTGATTAGTTTTAAGTAAGTCTTGAAATCAATTACGGTTCACCTGCAAGAATACAAAATATTGTCTTTTATCTGTAAGGTTAATCCAGTTAAGTCAAGTTAAGTCATCTTCATTTAGCCTATAAAGCACTTTTTACAATACAGATTGTTTCAAAGCAGCTTTAAAGTGATAATAGGAAATTATTGCAATGGAAATTGTTTTGGCTTTACAGCAGCTCTAGTCCAGCTTAAGTAAGTTTTTAATTCATTCATTTCTGATTGACTAATATTAGCGTAGATGACATGCTTCTTATGATGTAACGAATACATCAGTTGTTGTGGGAAGTGTTCCGGTTCCGGCTGACCAAATTTTTGCAGCCGAACTATCATTTTACATTTTTTGAATTATAGAAATTGATAGGTTAAAGATGTGTTTTTAGTGTAGATTTAAACTCACTGAGTGTGACTGCTTCCCAGACAATGCTAAGAAGACTGTTCCAGAGTTTAGGTGCTAAATAGGAAAAGGGTCGACCGCCCGATTTTGATATTCTAGGTATTATCAACCGGCCAAAATTTTGAGACTGCAATAGACGTAAAGGACTATTAAGCTTTAAGAGCTCTCTCAAGTACTGGGGAGCTAAACCATTTAATGCTTTGTAAGTAATTAGAAAGATTTTAAAATATATGCAACGTTTAATAAGGAGCCAGAACCGGCTAATATTGTCATACTTCCTGGTTATAATAAGAACTCTAGCTGCTGTGTTTTGGACCAGCTGGAGTTTGTTTATTAAGCGTGCAGGGCAACCACCCAGTAGAGCATTACAATAATCTAGCCTTGAGGTCATGAACGCATCAACTAACTGTACTGCATTTGTCATTGAGAGCATATGTCGTAATTCAGATGTATTTTTAAGATGGAACAATTCAGTTTTACAGATGCTAGAAGGCTTTCAAATTGACAAAATAACTGATGACAAAAACTTGACAGAACATCCATCAAGAGTTAGACAGTATTCTAGGTTATTACGTGTGGAGATTTTTGGTCCAATAATAAGAATCTCTGTTTGCTGTTTTTTTTAAAGTAGGAAATTACTAGTCATCCAATTTTTTAATATAATATATATAATATATGTATGCATTCCATTAATTTTGTGAATTGGTAAGTTTCGCCAGGGTGCAGAATAATATAGAGCTGATTATCATCAGCATAACAGTGAAAGCTAATGCCATGCTTCTGATATCTTCCAATATCTTCCAATATCATAAGAAAGCATGGCATGTAAGAGTTCTAGTGTTTTCAACACTACTGAGCTGATTCCACTCCTGTCTTTTGTCTGGTTTAATCTATTGATTTATCTAAATGGGTGTTACATTTGGTTCCAGGTTATTTATTTATTTATTTTATATTTGCATTGTGCATTTTCAACTATTAGAACAAATACAACTAAATTGAGGCTGAAGATGATATCATTGAACTAGATTATTTTACTATACTGAAAATCACGTTTATGTGTTAAATCTGCAAAAGATTGAACACTTTCTAGGAAATCAGATCTTTATATTAGAAAAAAAAATATATATATATATATATAATCAAATGTGTCCTAGAACCTCCTGACTGCCTGAATTATATATATATATATATATATATATATATATATATACACATTTGGGAAGTAACTATACTTGACAAGTAACTTACAAGTAACTATACTTGTATATATATATATATACACATTTGGGAAGTAACTATACTTGACCCAGTTATGTCTAATATTAGTTGAACATTTGCTTGTCCCAAGATAATATCTTCCGCAGCCAGACACAGTTATTATATCTACTTCTCTGCCTTTATTGTGCTCTGGTGCCTTATTAAATTTTTTTTTTTGTGCTTTTTTAGCATGATATTATTTCCTTGCCATGTTGTGGGTCACTTCTGAACGTATGCCAAAACAAAATAGAAAACGTCTTAATAGTTCAAGAATACATTGCTGAGGTTTGTGTAGAATTTGCAATGCTGGTTATATGAGCGATGCTGTTTATCTCATTGACGCACAAGGTACATGGAACATTTTTGTGAGTGTGTGTGTGTCTAAAAATAACTGGGGGTGTACAACATTTTTGTTTCTCACGTTCATCTCCCACGGCACCTTTCATATGGGACCCCAGCTTGTTAATTTCAATCTGTGTCTTTCATAATCAGCTCTCAAATGACTAATGGACCTCAAAACTACAGTAATGACCACATGACAAATCCAGATTCCAGCTGCGGTCATCAAGAATTTTGTTTCTGTTACTAATAACGTAAACTTATACTAATAAATGAGGAAACATTTTTAAATCTAAAACCTTGCAAATAAAGTTTTAGTTTGCTGATTGTAGGAAAGTGAGCTCTGTCCTGTTCCCAGCAGTAGATTGCTCTTTCTCTAATTGGAGATTGAAGTGTATTAGACCCATGCCGAGATGCGCCGGAATCTGGTATGTTCTCAGATCCGGAGGGAGTCACTCGCACAATGGCCATCTCCAGGGGAGGTCTTTATGCTGTCTGCCAAAGTCCTCGACATGCTCATCACCGCCAATCAGTCCCACCATAGCTTCTGGCCAGCAGAGTAAACTTGAAGGCTCCAAGGATCCTTTAGTACCCAAAACCTTAAAACACCTCTTTCAGATAGATGGACACACACATACACATCCAAACATTCTGCCAGGCTTCTGTCCAAACCAGCTTTCAAGCAGGTTTAAGTCCTTATGCAATGATGTGTTGATGTTTTAAAGACCTTTGTAGTTCACTTAGTTTGACATATAAAGCAATTTGAAAGGTACTTTTGAGGTTATCCAAGGTTAGAACATTTCTGAATGTTTGAATGTGCCAAAAGCAAGTTACTTGCTGTTTATGCGAGGCAACTTTTTAGTTAAAGGTAAAATGCAGGTTTTGGTGTTGACTGTTAGCTAGATATACAGTAGCCTAAAGAGCAGAAATGTAAAGATCAAGAACTGACCAGCACAATTGGCCACACCGGCTAGAGACATCTTCTCAACAGCATTTATAAATAGCTGACCCAGTCTAAGTGGACTGTTTTCCAGGTTGCCTCTGAAATAGGGCTTGCATATAGGTAGCATAGTTTTCAGATGCTGTTTAAACCATGTGCGGTCTTTGGTCACATCTGACCTGATCATTTTACATTTCAAATTTTTAATTCACAGTTTCATCAGAATGGTATGGAACTTGGTAACTTTTATGATACTTGGAATGTGAACACACACAGAAAAATGGAGGGTATGATAAGTGGTCATAAGAGAAATAATCTTTGGTAAAAATTGCCCGACCATAGGAAATGAATGGGAAATGGACAAAAATATAGAAAATACAGAGATTTTTTGTGCACTTTAAAAAACGGTGCTGTAAAATAACGGTAATCTACTGGCAGCTGTGGTTGCCAGCAATGTACTGTTAATTTACAGCACTCTACTGTTTATTTACAGCTCTCCTTTCTTTTTACAGTATGTTACCATAATAATGAAAAGGTAACTCTTTTTCATTTGGAAAACTTGTCATCAAACAGTTCTAATTTTAAATCTAGTATTTATACAGTGTTTGTATTGTAAACTTATTTCCACTTATCTATAATACTTATTTGTATATATAATATTATATATATATATATATATATATATATATATATATATATATATATATATATATATATATATATATATATATATATATATATATATATATATATATATATATATATATATATAGTCCACAGAGGAACATTTCTTAATATAAATATACATATATATATATATATATATATATAATTTACAGTTGCTTACTGTTAACTTACGTTTCACTCTGGGTTTTTCTTTTCATCTAATCCATTTAACCCTTTTAACCCCACAGCAAAATCTTCAATTTTAAATGAACACGTATACACTCCCCTAAAGGATTATTAGGAACACCTGTTCAATTTCTCATTAATGCAATTATCTAATCAACCAATCACATGGCAGTTGCTTCAATGCATTTAGGGGTATGGTCCTGGTCAAGACAATCTCCTGAACTCCAAACTGAATGTCAGAATGGGAAGGAAAGGTAATTTAAGCTATTTTTAGCGTGGCAGAATGAGAACATGGATCCATCATGCCTTGTTACCACTGTGCAGGCTGGTGGTGGTGGTGTAATGTTGTGGGGATGTTTTTTTGGCACACTTTAGGCCCCTTAGTGCCAATTGGGCATTGTTTAAATGCCACGGCCTACCTGAGCATTGTTTCTGAACATGTCCATCCCTTTATGACCACCATGTACTAGGGCTGAATGATTTATCGTTATCGTATCTATATCTAGATATGAACTTTCAAGATATTACTATCGAAAAAAGCAACAATACAGACGATATAGATTTCCCCTCTCCGCGCTCTGGCAGTCACAACAAACATCCGTTTTACGAATGCCCTTGAATGCACCGCTAAAGCCAGCGCTGACACACTACCAGGGACGTGTGAACTATATTGTGAGAGGGGTTTCCATGGCGACGCGTCATTGCTTGTCATGTGACACACCGCAGCAGCAACAGTGCTGAATGGATGATCATCTGCTTTTGTCAGTTTTCCTTTTTTATTCAGAATATTCACAAATGTGTTAGCAATGGCATGAAAGTGCACATTGCCGATAGAGAGAGAGAGAGAGAGAGAGAGAGAGAGAGAGAGAGAGAGAGAGAGAGAGAGAGAGAATACTTGGAATAATTAACTGCATAAGTGTGACACCCCTGAACTAATATTTAAGCACCCTTTGCTTTTATTACAGCACTCAGTCTGTTTGGATAGGAGTCACATATTGGCATATCTTGACTTGGGAAGATTTTCCACTGTTTTATGCAAAAACAAAACAAAAAAACATTCCAGATCCTTCTCCTGTGCACAGCCCTCTTCATGTTGCCCCTTCGATTTACTATATATTTTGCATATAGAGCACTTAACCCCCACCCTTATCCTAAATCTAATAATTTCTCAAAAGTATAACACAGGCAAATAAAAGTGTAGTAGTCAGAATAATTTATTGCAAAAACACAAAAGAGCCAATGGCATTTCATATGTAACACTTCTTCAGGCAGCAATTTGAACTTAATGCACTGATCATCACTGTCCTTTTCCAGTAATTCAATCAACATAGCATTGTCTGATGGTCAGTATATACCAAGCGGCAACCTCCCGCTGTCTCTCTTGAAGCCAATACGGAAGTGACTTAAACTGCAGTTCATCGACTGGCCACTAGGGACATGCTCCAGAAAGGAGCAGAATCTCATTGAGCCCCATGTTAAAATGCCCAACTTTACAGCATAATAAAACATGTTTACAGCCTGGTACAAATTCTAGTTTTGGTCTATACGGCTAATTTTGCCCTTCATGATAACTGTGAGGGGGGTGAATTTTTTTATAACTCATTCGTTTACATTATATAAAGCCTTAAAGTTCTGCATAATTAAGGGCGTGGCCACTTTGAGTGACAGGTGGGTAGCCATCTATCTGTTGTTTGTTAGTCATCGCGTCACCTCAGCTCCGCCCACGTCCCGCCTCTTTGCCCATTTTCTGTGCCAGTGCCAGTAATAACCCCATGCTGACTTTATGCATTACCATATTAGATTTCAGTCATATCCTATACCCTCTATCTCCTGTTTTCCAGAATATTCCTTAAGGCAGATAGCGATATTGACTGAAACTGGACAGATTATGCATGAAATTGCATTATGTAAATGACCTTGCCTGCTGTTTACATAGCACCCTGCAGTTAGCGTAGTGTGGGCTAATTCTGGCGTGTTTACTCAACGTTAACAGGCAATATAATTGTCCTCCAAGGAGTTTGCTTGGAATTGTGCTTAGAATGGAATATCAAGCCTGCTTATCTAACTCCCTGAATAAGTTCAGGGTATTGAGATGTTTCATGTCAATGTAATAGGCTAGCTATCAATTCAATAATAAGTAATAGCATTTTGTATGTATTGGTTTATTAGCAGTAAAATTACGATGACTGTACATGATCCAATTAAATGTGATATAACTGAAGAACAGCAATATGGAATCATGTTAAATACCAAAATTTTAGATTCCTTTAAATATTTTTTTCTGCTTTCTTTCCAGAATAAATCATTAATTCATTCATTTGTTTGTTTGTTCATTCATTCATTTGGTTGTTCGTTCATTCATTCATTTGGTTGTTCGTTCATTCATTCATTCATTCATTCATTCATCCCCAAGTGAAGCATTCACACAAGACCTAAAAGCACATGATACTGCTGCCTCTTCCTCGAAAGCATCCATGCAAGTCAGCTGGGTCTATGTCTCTGGTGCTCAGATCACCACCATCTGATCAGCCCTGCCCCCAACCATCTCACTAACCAATCAGATCCCAGTGAGAATAGCTCTCGCCCAATGGCAAACCATGAGATCATAATGGGTTCTGTCACAGAGCTGCGTGCAGGGCCCCTTGTATTGACTGTAAGAGATGAGAAGGGAAGATGGCAGTGAAAGGGAAGGGAGCAGAGAAATTATAGCTCTGGTTTCATCAAGCCTGGCCTTACTACAGCTGCTGAGTGTGTTTATGGCTGGAGATATTTGCTGGATGCTTCGGATAAGGAACAATGGCCTTGCAGATCCTCTCTGCAGGGATTTGTAAGTGATGTTTCTGTGATACCTGCTGTGACTGTGCAGTTTGTTGTGTTACTGCGTAATACAGCGTCATAGGAATTGCATTTGGATCTGTGTCACTCATATGCTCTTATTTAATGTCAAATACAGTTCACTGTTGATTACCTATGATGATGTCCTATTTCAGAATAGAATGCATTCTCCCAGTCATTTCAGTATTTCTGATGGGATTGGATTTGGAATTTCTTTTGTGTGAAATACTGGTTTTATTGTGCTTTAAAATAAGGTTTTGTTCATGCTCTTTATGTAGCCTATGCAATTGCCTTTATGGCAATAAATAGCATCTTCATCCCACACTGATGTAGCAGTTCTTACATCTGCCAGATTATTCTATATGCTCAGTCTGCTGTGAGTAACTAGTGAGCATGGACGGATCTTCGATTCCCTGAGCTATAAGTGCCCTTGCTGGGTTCTATATTTTCATTGGCTCAGGCCTCAGATACGGTAGGCTGTGGTGTGGTGAAGAGGCCGTTAGAGTAATTTGCCTATATGATTTCCTCTTCTCAATGCAGCTTGTTTTCAGTTAAGCAATAAAATGTCAAGCCGTTGTTTCTTTACCAAATAAAACTTGATTGTAGGTTTTAAAGCCTGAAAAGGTTTGACAAGTACGGGTTTCTCTCCTGTGTTAATATAAGGCACTTCTTATTGAACCAGGAAGTTGGGGTGGGAGCTATCAAATTCAAAATATCAAAAGGCTATACTACTGTTATTCAATCATGATGTCAAAATGTTTTGTTGGTCTGCGGTTGGCATTAGTTTAAATTAAAAGTCTTTAACATTTTATTTTACAAAAAGTCATACTTCAAATGTAAAGTTTGCAGTTGCTGATTTTTTAATGCTAAGTTGTTTAGACGTTGCAACATAAGAAAATAGGAATACACTGGTTGTTTGATTCTTTGAGAACATAGACTTATTAATTAAAGGTAGGGTGTGCAATTTTAGAGAGGCTAGCAATAGCAAGCTAGCCTTGAAAGCATAAGATCCCACCCCCCTCTCCAAAGCCACGCCTCCTTCAAAACACAAGAACGCACACAGCTGAGTCTGCAAAGCGTCATGACATGAGAGACACAGCATAAGCTAGTTGCTTTGGTTCAGGAGGAACTGTAAAAGGCGGCTGTTGTTTGTTTGTGGCGCTCTGTGAATGTCTACTCTGATGTCTGCATGAGCAGTGTGCGCGGAGGTATGAAAATGCATATGTTGACAGGCAGGTAGGACATCAAGTCGAACCGAATGTAATGATTGGACAAACATTTTTCGGCCCTGAGACTTCCACAGAAGATATATACATGTTTTAATATTTAGACCACTTCTGCTATTGATTGCTATCAGGATGTGAAGAGAGTTTCAAACAGTATGTATAACAAAAAGTGTTTATAAAAAATTGCTGACCCTACCTTTTAAATCTTTGTGGAAGTTGTTGTAGTCCTTGTGTTTTTATTTTATTTATTTATTTATTTTTTATTTTTTATGTATTCACATTCCAAGTATTACAATGTGCAATTTATAAGCTACAGTCAGTATTTTACTCGTAAAAATAATTGATCATAATTTATGATTTTTGGGGATGTTCTCATTGTAGAATACATTTTATTCAACAAAGATTACTTTTTCCATAAGAGAAAAACTGAAAATTTTAAATGAGGTTGTATATGCTAAATGTTTTATTAGCTATTAAGAGTATAATACCATATAGAGGACAGCAAAATGAATAAACATGACATAATTAGATGTCTAGATAGATGGATTGTTTAGATAAATAGATGTCTAGATAGATGTCTAGATCAACATGTCCTCCAACCAGTACGCCTATATAGGTCGTTTGTCACTTCCTTGAAATACGACCCATAGGAGCGCTCAGTAAAGTCGTGCCCCTATCGATGATATTTTAATTCATGAAATACGACACATAGAGCGTTTCCTAAAGTTGTTCTCCTATTGACAACAGGACTCTTTCATTTTAAAGCATTTTTCCCTTTTATCTGCATATTTTATCGGGTGTAGTTATAAATAAATAAAAATATTTCAGCTAAATGGAAATATGACAAATGGTGGTAAAAAGTCCACACATTGCATTAAAATGAACACGCATTTTGATTGGTAATGACAGTCATACGTCAATTCATGACGCCAGACGTAAAGCGTCACTGTCATTATTTTTATGCCAGCTAGAGGGCGCATGACTTTAAAACATTAATATATGTCATAAAAAGATGCTTGAAAAACGACCTATAGAGTCGGGTTTTTTTTATTTTTTGAGGACAGGTTGGTCTAGATAGATGTCTAGATACGTAGATGTCTAGATAGATAGATGTCTATAGATGTCTAGATACGTAGATGTCTAGATAGATAGATGTCTATAGATGTCTAGATAGATGTCTAGATAGATGTCTAGATAGATGTCTAGATAGATAGATAGATAGACAGACAGACAGACAGACAGACAGACAGACAGACAGACAGATAGACAGATAGATAGATAGATAGATAGATAGATAGATAGATAGATAGATAGATAGATAGATAGATAGATAGATAGATAGATAGATAGATAGATAGATAGATAGATAGATAGATAGATTTATTGTTTATAGATGAGAACTTATCTTGGCACCAGTTCGTCAAGGTGCTTCTTTGGAGACACTCCAACTCCCTTTCAAAAGCGCCCAAAATCTTGGCAAATTTTGAGATACCCTAGAGAGCAAATCGGTTCAAAACACAGTGCATCCATCTGCACATACTGTCGCATGTTATATGTGTGAAGATGCAATGATGCATCTCATTAAAGTTAGGAAGACAGAAAGTAGGTTGACACACTTATATTTCAGATACTGTATATACCGTTAAATATTCACCCCATATGTTTCAGCATATATTTTTAATCCTGCAGTAGTGCTATGTGTGAGAACACTGTTTTCATGTGCTTTCCATCTTCCCAGAGTGAAAAGGAGTAAATGCTTCAGGAAACTGTGGGTCAATTTTGAATTCTCATCTCAGGAAACCCCACAACCTCACAAGCTCTTAATATTTTATGACGTTGTCAATATTCATCCATCTTTTAGAGGAAATGGTACAAATCACTGAGACTAACTGCCAAACCAGCCCTTCTCGGGTAACACTTTTGGAAACTCATTCTAAAGGATTATCATACTTCCTCCATTTTCTTTCTCTTAACAAATAGAGTGAATCCATTGGTGCTTGTGTCTATGGTGGATCTACTGTTTGACAATATCACTTAGGAGCTTAGAAAAGGCCAAACAGCATAGGTTGGGATGTAAAGAGGCTCTTCTTTGATTTTATTTATTTTATTTTATATGATATTATGTTATAGTGTACACTCTAAAAAATGCTTGGTAAAAAAACAACAACCCAATGTTGGGTTAAATATGGACTAACCCAGCATTGGGTTGTTTTAACCCAGCGATTGGGTTGTCTTAAGCAAACATTTAACCCAACCGCAGGGTTAAAACAACCCAACTGCTGGGTTAGTCCATATTTGACCCAACATTGGGTTAAAACAACCCAGCATTTTTAAGAGTGTATTATATTATATTTTATTTTTCTTTCTTTTTTTTTCTTTTATTATTTTATTGATTATTTTATTTATTATTATTATTATTATTATTATTATTATTATTATTATTATTATTTATTTATTTACAACATTAACACCTAACCCCACACATTACCCTCTACCCTCAACAACATGTTTTGATTATTCATGAGCTCTCCATGCAATATCTTGCAAGTCTCTATGCAGCTTTCCCTGTGAGTTACCACTTCAATTACACCGCTGTTTTTTGCAAGAAAGATTTCTGCTCTTGGAATGTAGTGTGCTTAGCAACTCACCACCCGAGAGCCTTTGCTCATTAGATCCATGTTTTTATTATGGCTTGGCATGCAACAGAAGAGGCTTGTGGGTAGCGTAGTTCAAAATATGGAGCAATAATTCAGTACATAGTGACACCTGCTGGGGGGACTCTGACGCTGTCAATTTTTAAAACTATTTTTCCCTCAATTTTTAAGTGTCATATGAGAATGTTGCCCTCCACTCTATATGCATGCATATGCAATCTTTTTGTGCACAATGATATCATAGTTGGCAAAATGATAAATATCATGTAATATTATATAAATCTGGAATATGAGCAATGTTCAAACATACTGTGGTGTCTGCGTTAGAGTAGGTTTTAAAGGAGTGACTTCTGCCTGAAATCTATATTTTGGAGGGATTTGGGGTGGAGTTTGAGCAGTTGTGGTTGTGCGCTGTATGCCTGCATGGAAACCCAGTTTAGAAGACCTGCAATTAGCGAAAATAAGAGCAGTGCGTCCAAAATTAGGAGTAGAAGCCACACTCCTCCCTCTCTTGTCCTATTTTTTCAGAGACTTTCAAGAAATGTAAGTGAAATAAAGAAACTTTTGCTCTTTGATGATGCTGATTTATCATTTAGAGCTTGCAGAATCCTGGAAATGTAATATTTGACTGGATTTGTACTTTGTCTGAAGGTCTCATTTGTATTGCACTGCATGCTTTTAAAAACAAAAGAGAATTTTAATGTGTCTAGACACTTGTTTAGCCCACACTTCAGCTCAGTGTAGCATAGCTAGGTAATAATGATATCACAATATTGGATGAGCATTAGGAAGAGACCTTTCAGAGAATTGAAAAAGAAATGCAAACAATGCAATTTTTGCAATCTCCATATATATATATATATATATATATATATATATATATATATATATATATATATATATATATATATATATATATATATATATATAGTTGTGAAAAACAGTATAGGTCAGTGGAAATGAATCTGCACATTAATGTGCCTCCATAGTGTGAGTGTGAGAGAAACACATGTCCAAGTGACAGTCTGTTCCCATTGTTACTTGAGAAGACATCCCATGCACAGCCTAAGGACTAATGGATTTATGAATATAATTACTTCTACCAATTCTCTCATCCTGCTCTCCTTGCATGCGAATCTATTTACACACAGACAAGACACAGACTAAAGGGAAATAGAACACCATGGACCCCCTACTTGGTGAAAATGAGATGAGGCTCCTGAAGGCTTTAGTCAGCTAGATAGATTTGTTGACTTCCTCACGTCCATTGAGAATTGAGTTTAGAGATTGACCGATATGGGTTTTTCTTTAACCAATGCCGATGTTTAGAGGTCATTGTCAGCCAATGTGCTGGCTATTACCATATGTGCTGCCGATTTTTTGGGCTGATATCTTGAAGTTCCTTCAGGGAACAAGGGTTACTTACGTAACCGAGACGTTTTCCCCTTCATTTGCATGCTAAATTGTCACACTAATAATAAGTGGATGCACAACATTTCTAAACTTAAAGGTGCACTATGTAGTATTTTTGCTGTGAAATATCCAAAAACCACTAGGCCATATATTTTGTCCAGTTGAGCACTTACAATATCCCAAATGTTTCCAACTATTTGTAGATTCTGAGAAAATCGCAATTTTTACCAAGGAGCCGGGACGTCTGAGCATAGCGTGTGAGGGAGTCGCCTATCAATTGCGTCCTATCTGAGTTACCCTCGGTTTCCGGTTTTATTTGGCAGAAATGCATTACTCTTTGCAGTGTGCAACAAGTGTCACAGCAGCAGCACATTTTCAACACACTCAAATGTATCTAATATGATAAACAGAGCTACGTTAGCTCATACTCAAGACCAGAAAAGCGGAAATAGAGCTGGCGCCCGGCGACTGTGTCCCGTCATATTAAAAGTCCCGCTGCTGCTCCAGCGGCCTTGCTCAGCTCCACAGCATTCGCCCCGGCTCTGCCTCATACTACAGTAGCGTTAATTACCACATCCATGAACATGATTTCTGCCAGAGTCCTATCCCGATTCTTTTCCACCGGCTGTGAGGTGAAGACCACATGTCCCAAGATTCTGCGCTCATTCTTGGCGTCTTTAAACTACGCCTTTGTTTTGAACAGGCGCCCTCTAGTGGACGGAAAAGTTGCATAGTGCACCTTTAACATCGCCATTTATTGAACATTGACTTTAACCATCTCTCGAATCTTAATTTTGTGTACTGCACGGTATTAAAATAAAATATTTATCCAAAGTTAGCCAAACAAATCAATAAACTGACCAAGTGTTACATTTATAAAACAGGTAATATATATTTTAAAAAAAAAAGAAACTGTCAATCATTTACATAAAAGTTTTAGAGCATTTATCAAGTTGAATGCTTCAAGTTTGTTGGAACATAAATGTAAACTTAAATCTACATTTAAATAAAATACAACTTTATAAATAAAAATCAATTGAACTGAAAAATATAAAAAAAAATGTCAAATAAAATGTCCTCTACAGAGGCAAAACCTCTATTCTGGGGCTCAGGAGGATATTACTGTCTCATGCAGAGTGAATCCAGCATTTATATTTGTCACTTCCGAAACTTCGCAGCATGCAGTTGGCCGTCAGTCCTCATAGCAGCATTAAAAACAATAGTTTTATTCAGTGGATTGTATAGACTGTTTAGCCTCGAGTTTCGCGAGCACATATTAACTCAGCACTGAATAAAAACTTGGCCGTTTGAGATTCTGATCGCATTCAAGAGATCGACAACTATATCTGTTATTGGCTATACTCACTACTGCAAAAAACACGTTGTAAATAGATGCATTTGGCGCTCTCAACAGCGCGAACACAAATGTGCAAATCTGTCCAATGTTTCACCAGTATATTATTACAGTATCAACTGAGTGTGCTTTTGCTTGCGTTTGAAGGTGCTTAGCACCCCCGTTGAACCAGGCCGGCATCAAACCATGCTTCCGAACAATTGTCAAACACTGTTCTGAGCTGCTCCAGGACAGCTTTGTGTCTCCGAGCATGGTGTTGTCTGTGAGCGGGGCGGAGTAATGTAGCCCTCATTCACGCTGCAATGTTTTTGTGAGAGCTGCCGCCTTCTCCACCCCACCCAGTGAAATTATGCGGCTCCGATACAGGAAAAATAAAACAGAACTTATAACATTGGGGCCAATATGTTAGCAAGCAAGCTGCTGATAGTTTTCTACTACAGTTCTTAAAGTTAAGTGCAAGTAAGTGAACCTTCAACCAGCTGTAGCATTATGCCAGTTCCACCGCGCCAATAACACGGGGCTGCCCGCGGACGTGTCGGACTTTAAATCGGTGCCACTAAACACGGATAAATATTTTTTTTTTACAAATATCGGCCCGATATATCGGTCAACCTCTAATTGAGTTTAACTATATCACCAGCTGCATTCGAGATTAAATTAAATTACTTGATTGACAACTGAGGGTATGTTTACACCACAACAATGTACTAAATATGGAAAAGGTTTACCTTTGTGTGTTCACGTGCAGACAAAATGATCCCCGTTCACAAGGATCTGCAAAAACAACAAAAATCGCTGTATTATGCTGCCAGGCCAGTAGTTGGCGATGTCACTTTGTAAAGAAGCACTTTGCGCCTATAGACTGAACATGTAATACGCATGATTCCACCAATTTCACAAATTTGTGATTTTGTAGTTTACACAGAGGTGATAACGGTATAGTCTTCAAAAACTTGCACTTTGAAATCTGTTTTTAAAAGTTAGCTATTTCAGGCTGCCAAAACGCTGTTGTCATGTAAATGAATAGCCAAAACACATAAAAAGTTTTTAGTTTTTAGTTAAAAACGGCATCATATAAATGGCCCCTGAGTGACATCACCCACTAGATCTTAATCTCTCTCTTCCTCGTGTTTTTCAAAGTAAAGAATTGAACAAAGCTCTAACCATGTGTGTGCTGTGGACATAAACGATTCCTCGAATCATGTGGCTTGTTGAGAAAACTTATCTTATAGAAATTAATGTTCAAAAGTTTGTGGTCGGTAAGTGTTAATGTTTTTGTTGTTGTTGTTGTTGTTGTTGTTTTTAAGTGTCTTATGCTCACTAGAGTTGACAAAAGTATTGGTACTTTGGTACCAAGTCTATACTTAAAGGGATAGAAAATAAAACATATTTGATCATTTACTCACCCTTAAGCTGTTCCAAACCTGTATACATTTCTTTGTTCTTCTGTATACAAAGGAAGATATTTGGAAGAATGTTTGTCTTCTTGGTTAAAGTTATAAAGTTTTTACCAGTTTTTTTTTTGCAGTACCAGTAGTACCGAGTTATTTGAGTTATTTGATTTCACCCTGCAACTCTGGAAACCCGTACATTAATTTCTACTGCTTCTGTTACACTTTTGCGGGAACCAATCACATACTGGCTTATCCACCTGGCGCCCTATTGGCGGGTTTAACACGATGATGGATAGAGAGAATGGGTCATTGCCTGTTGATCACACCTCTTGGGGTCTGATTGGTTGAAGGATTATCCGATTGCGTACAGAGTCATTCGAATAATACTCATTTATCACGCCTCATGTGCAGTAGAAAATACAGAGCATACTCCCCAGACCAATGTTCAATCTTAAATTGAGCTTGGTCTGGTGATAGCCAGAAAAGTACAGAGTACCAATTCGGAACCCACTGATACCCACTCACACATATAATGGCCAATCAGAGGCATTTAATTAGTCAGAATCCGTGGGACTGAATCTGAAATTGCGATTGTAATAGCCAATAGCCATAGCAGCGGACAGGACAAACAAAATCTGATGTCATTACCTGTACTGTGTTTCTTAGTTTTTCATTTTATTATTAATTTATGAATTTGATCTTCTTAATGCAATGTTTGCTTCATTTAACAATATTTAAAATATTTAAACTGCATGTTAATATTTAATGGATTATTTACTACTAATAGCATTAACAATTAACTAATTCTTTTTTTTTTCAAATAGTTGGATAAATATTAATTATTAAAATATATAATTATAAATGCAGCGGTGAGAGTGGTCTTCAACGAGCCGAAGAGAGCACACGTCACACCTCTCTTCATCAGTCTTCACTGGCGATAGCCGCGCGAATCAAATTCAAGGCTCTGGTGCTCGCCTACAAAGCAACCGCAGGCTCTGCACCAGTATACCTAAACTCACTTGTTCAGACTTACACACCCTCCAGAAGCTTGCGTTCTGCAAGTGAACGACGCCTAGTGGTGCCATCTCAAAGAGGCATGAAATCCCTCACTAGGACCTTTTCTTGGACCGTTCCCACCTGGTGGAATGACCTGCCTGTCTCAGTTCGAGCAGCCGAGTCTGTAGCCATTTTCAAAAAACATCTCAAGACACTTCTTTTCCAGCAGCACTTGACTATTCGTTTCTGTTTGTTATAAAAAAAAAAAAATAAAAAAAAAACTGTCCTATGTGTTTTGTGTTTCGTGAGACTTGTTACAGCGCTTGCATATTGTTGCCCTTGACTGGTCTTGGTTGCTTCTATTACTCTCATTTGTACGTCACTATGGATAAAAGCGTCTGCTAAATGACTAAATGTAAATGTAAATAAATGTATTTACTATTAATATAAGTATTAATTTATTTAAAAAAATCTAATCTTATCTTACTCCAAATTTTTGAATGACAGTGTATATTGAAGGAAGGACCTGAGCAATATTGAGTAATATCCTAAAGACATGGTCTTGCACTCTTTTGACTTGAACTCACCCAGCAGCCACCCAGAACAACTTAACTGCACAGAAACATATGAAAACTTATTTGGAACAACTCAACCACTGCATAGCAGCACCCTGGCAACACTTGAATACCCCAAGCATCATGGCAGTAACCACTGTACGGTTCTTTGTGATCTTTATGGTTGTGAGTTTACAGAGCCCCCTTATGTCAGCCCATACTTTATTGAGATGCTTTGCCATTGATCTGAACTGAACTAAACCCAAGGCTCTTTCAGGACTATGAAAAGGCTCCTTTTTATGTATGAAGTATATATGTGCTGAGATTAAGAGCATTGCATTGGTAAAGGACACATGCAGTGTTCGCACCCACATGTAGAATGAGATTTGGAACGGAAATGCAAAGGCTGACACTTCCAATGTAAGTGAATTCATTGACAGTGGTGGTTGGTAAAATGTTCATACGCTCAGCAACTTTTGTTCATCCAGGTACATTTAGTTCTTCTCATCCCTTTTTCATAGGCTGAAAATCAATTACTCATACATACTATCCATACTATATTACAGTATATGCAAAATAAAGGTTAGTGCATCTCAAATTAGTACATGCTGAATATATTATGATGTGCAAGATGTCCAGATGGTAAGCGATTTTAGTGGATATTTGAATTGTAAATTCATGCATGCTTTTTCAGGTTATAATGCAAACAATTTCAACTTTGTCCAAAAAGTCCAACAGCAAATTCAGAATTTTAAATCTGTTGTCAGCAGATGAGAAGTTTAAAGTTCTCCCTCTGGTTTTCCACCAAAATAAAAGCCGTATGGTTTATTGTTTATTAAAGCTACTTAAGTGTCCTGATTAAACTAAGGCCTAATCCTGGGTTAATCTAAGCCCTGTCTGTGAAACTAACCTTGGCATATCTGAATAACAAGAGTTCAGTACATGGACATCACATACAGTGAGTCTCAAACACCATTGCCTCCTCCTTCATATGTGAATCTCGTTCGTGAAAAACACCACGGAAAAATACGCAAATCTTAATATAACACCAACTGTTACGCAACAGTCGGGATCATTAAAATGTACACCCCCAACATTTGCATATGCCAGGACATGTTCAAGGCCAGGCGGAACTGCACAGCTGAATCATCAGAAGTTCTGCAGGTATTGTGAATAAACACGTGTCAAGCGAGGATAGATTAATATTAGTATTCATTAATATTCATGACCCTTCCAAATAAGTCAAAAACATACCATTTCATTCTAGGGACCATTTTTAGGATTGTAAATGGACCTGTTAAACCGTCATAATATATTCAGCTGGATAGAAATATGTACAAAGAGCCATAAATATTAATAGTGTAATGTAAAATAAAAGTATTATTTTTATTAGTATACTTATTTTTACACTACACAAGTATTATAACTATAATATTATATTTCTTTATTGGTTTTATTTTATATTTTTTTATTTATGAACAATTGTTTACTTCATACTCAAAAGTAAAAAATTTAGTTCATAGTAGAAGCCACAATCTGCATTGTTTTTGTCCTTCCATGATCTCTCCCATTTCTGTTGTTTTTTTGTGGTTTTTTTTGTTGTTTAATGCCGTTTTCTTCATTCTCCTGACGACCCGTTGCCACCCCTGCTGTCCTGTGTAGGGATGCGCCGAAATTAAAAAAGATATATACTTATTATTTTCAATGAGCTTTTTTTGTATAATTGTATTAATAGTAGACTTTTTTTATTTAAAAATACTGAAAAAATTTCAAGCCAATAAAGTAACCTCACTTTTATTGAAAGTAACACACAAAAATATTTATTAATATTAAAATATATTAATATTAAAGAGAAAATAAAGAAAATACATTCATATTAAATATCAATAGATTATTCTTTATTCAGTTCTATGTAACAGAATAAGAGTTGACAGGTTTATTTTTTGTCAAATTATCCAAATGATAGTCCTACAAAGCTATTATTATTAGAGCATGTGAGCAGGAGCGTACAGGTCAGTGAACAAGAGGGTAGCATCACTTTACCGCCGTTGCACAGCATGGCTATACCACACCAAGTTACAGCACAGTAGGGCTATTGCAAACAGAAAAAAAGCATACTACTACATATAAATGTCATGTTGGTGTGTTGTTTGAACTGACTTTGCTCTCCCAATGAGCATGAGCAGTAGATGACTGCATTTGCATAAGTGAGGAACTGAGTGGAGCTCACATGCATAAAGCAGAATATTGATTATTGAGCGTCAGACTTGCACAGTGATAACGACTAGAGTGAGAGTGAAACCTGAGTGCCGAACACTGATGGCACCATATATTTTCGGACGTTTTTCTCTTTCGGACAAAAAACGCAAATGCCATTTTCTGCGGTCAAAATTTTTGTTGACTGTAAGGGAATATATTCTTTGTCATCTATGACTGGTCTGCAATGACAGGACAGCTCAACAAATGACATGTAGCTCAGTCAGGCCAGCATAATGTGTTCCTTCTCCCAGGACAGCAGCATGCTCAACACCATCACTGCTCTTACTGGCTGACATGAGCCCAGGGTAATGTTACATACATGCCTGTCATGTGAGTGATGTAAACTGAAATATGCTGCTGTATGTTGTAATGGAGTTCTGCACTGTGGTACTGTTATGTATGTGCTGAAAGAATACAAGCAGCTCCTGTCATACTGGAATGCAGACAAGATGGGATGCAGGGTGATGTCATGTAATTTGAGATGCGGTGGACAAATACAAATCACAGAATGAGTTTGGAGAGAAGGTGACATTAAAGTGAGCAAGATGTCTATCTTATGATAAATTATATTGTTCAGCTTCAGCCTCTTGTATCAATATTTGTCTGTTTGCTCTGAAATGGCCTAAAAGTAAATGTACATGAAATATTAAGTATATTAATATATTAAATGGACACTGTTTTACGCTAAATTGAGGGCACAGAAGGTCATTTACATATTCACTTGCAGATTTAGTAGTAGAAAATTTCACACATGGCCTCGTGAAGGAACGCAGACTGGCTGTAAGACACTGCAGATGGCTTTAAAACACTGCAGATTAAGACTAGGCGATTTCCTAGGCAGCTATTGACTTGGGACTATATTATGGGAAGCACTGCTACTTGGGCGCAGATATATCACGCAGCACATGACATGTATGTTGACGGAAGTTGTGGGATTTCATGTGTTGCTTGATATCTCCACGCCCAAGTAGCAGTGCTTCTTCCTGTGTTTCCCCATAATATAGTCCCAAGTTAATATCTGAGGAAATCTCCTAGTCTTAATCCGCATCGCTATTTGTATTCGTTGTGAATACGCAGGCCACAAGAAGTAATTAGGTGGGGTTTTTGTTTGTTTTTTTTAATCACTTTTACTCGGGACATGCTAGCTGGCAACATTGGATTCCATTCATTATGCTAAGCTAAGCTAGAGGCGACCCTGCCAAACTAAAACAATGCATGCATTTGCCCACATATCTAAATGTAGGAAATAATCTTGAATAAGCCCTATTTCTAAAAACGGTGGAGTGTTACTTTAAGTTAAAAAACTGGGCAGAAAATGTAGCCTTTTAAGAGAAAAGCCCCATCTGGGGGATTTATTGCCATTTGGCAACCCAAATAGAAGGAATAGAAGGAAAGATAACAGAAATTTAGTGGGGCAAATATTGTGACGATTATTTTTCATTCATCGAGAGAAGAAGAAATCGTTATTATGATTAAAGGGTTCCTTCAGCGATTAGCATTAAGCTTTGTATCAGTAGAAACCCAGTAGTATATTCAAATTATCTTACTTTCCCCCCTCATATCCCCCTGAGATGAGAGAATTATGCATAATATTTCTCTAAAAATCCCCAGATGACGCAAATATTGTCATTTTGCGTCATCTGAGGATTTTTTGGCCAGAGTCTAAAGCCTACAGCCAGCAGAAGGAGCTAGTTCCGCATGTTATCAACCCACCCGCAGGCAAAGCCGCTCGGCACTAAGCAAAGCCACTCGGCTTAGGCATTCATAACGGAGCGGTGCAGAGCATTTGTGAGAAGTGAGTATTTCAACTTTTCAATGAATTCCTATGAAAGTTAAGCTTCCATAGGCATGATCTGAAACGCGCCAGACTGAGCTCTGCTCAGCTCTCCGCTCTCGTGAAGAATGAAGTCTGACTCCTGCTGCATTTGTTCCATGCCTTTAGTTTGGCTCACTCACACTTTATTGAAAAACTTTCAGTTTTTAATTGTTGTGTCTATTCTCTAACTGAAGGAAATGATTGTAATATGAAAATCAAAACGACCACGGGGCAGTGTCATGGTGGGCAATTGATAACCAGTAGCCGTGGCTTTGGGAGTGGCCTCGTTGGGCAGCAAAGCAAGTGCATTCTGGGAGTTGTTGTCTTTTCTCAGTCTAGAAGGCACCAAATTCCAAAATAATTTCACATTCATACTACATAAATGAACCAGTTTAAATACATATTCATCTTCCCAGCACTGAAGTATCCCTTTAAAATACAATTATTCATGCTGCCCTACAATACAGCTTGTTTCATCAAAGCAGCGAATGAAGTCCACACTACAGAAGCAACACAAATGCATCAACATGCAGTAGCCAAGACAAGACAAAATACATTCCTTTTGACTTGTTTACTTTGCCCACTGTGAAAACTGTGAAAAAGTAGTGTAAGTCACGAGGTCTTGTTGTTAAATGTATTCCTTTGCGAGCATCTGGCAGTTTGTGAAAATAAAAGTTATTTTGTAGTGTCAGTGGCCTGGTTTTCTGCTGCAAAATTTATGCTGTGCTGATGTTCTTTCTCTCAGAATTAGCATTTTTTTCTGTCAGTGCTTAAGGGTGACCATGTTTTGATTACCGAAAACCAAGACACTCGGCCCGGCAATGAGATACTCAAATGATACTCGAGTGCCGTTCAATTTAATGGCCCAATGGAAAATAATGAAAACAGGACATTTTCATCACTTTATAAAAAACAGCCAGGACGGCCAGGACAGGACTTGAAAACAGGACATGTCCTGGGAAAACAGGACGTTTGGTCACCCCAGCTTAAGTTGTTTATTCAAGACAGTTTAGAGACTTGATACTGTTGACAATTAGTGATTCCATAGAAGTCCCTAACACAGAGCCTTGTGGAACCCCCCATTTGGGAAGTCACTGATACACAGATGTCTTTTGCAGGGAAGACTTGGGGCAGTGAGCCTCTCATCACAGACAACTCATTGAGCTCTTCTGAGAAAGTCTGTAACTGTCACACTATCATCATATGATGGGGTATTTGGGGCAAAAGGATAAACTAATCCCATTGTGGCATCATAGTGGTTATAATTAAACAACAGTGGGTTTTACACTTGCTCAATGGAAGGGCAGGAGTGTTATGTTTAAAGTGGTAATAAAGTGGACCAGGCAGCATTTTGGGGATTAGAACCAAAGGCCAGATGAGTAACACCTCCGATTATGGAATAGTGCAGCTGTGCCCATTCTGCTGTAACCACATTGTAACCTCTCTCATCTCAACAGTCATCCGTTCCCTCCCTCTCTCTTTGATGGGCAGCTGATTTAGCTTGTGACTAGCTACATTCTCTAGTTATTTTAGACATAACACTTGTGACCTCAGACAGCACAGGACTGTTTTGAAGACACCCACATATCCTTTTGTCAAACTTCACTACTTGTACCTTGAGACAAATCATATATGATTGGATTTATGGGGTGATTTGAGTCATGGCGAGCCTCACAGTGTTGTTTCGCTTTCTCTATGTGGGCTTAGTGAGAAACAGGCAGGGACGCCTCACTGAGTGGTCTCCAGCATTTGATAAAGGTAGGGCAGAGCGGCAGACACAGAGTTTTGTTACAACAAGCTTTTGCATGTGAATCTTGCGCATGCTAGTGCAACAAGTTTTGAACATTGAAACTATTGTTGGTGTTTAGGGAGAGGATCATTGTAAGAATGCTGATGATTTGAGCATCAAGTCAATATATGTGCCTGGCTAATTAATCTACCTAATTATCTAATTAATTCAAATGAGCATTTTTGAAATTACTGATAAAACTTTGCTCACTTGGTTGATTAACAACATACAGAATGCATTATTTGCATGTATATCTACATTAGTGTATATTGGCCATCAACCACCCTGCTCTCTGGGTGCTTTCACACCAGCACATTTGGTGCACCTGGGTTCGATTGATGTTAGAGTTTGGTTCATTTGGATGGTGTGAACGCTGTTTTCCGATTCCATAAAAAGGGAGGTCTGGAGTACGGTTCACGTGGTATGGTTTGCTGCGGATATGAACACAATCGAACTACATTGCAGAAGTGAACCGCTATGTTGATGGCGTATGATTCGATACAACTGTGTTTGTGTGTGTCTGTCTGGCTCACTTTCCTGAGAAGTGTGACTGACGTACTGCAAGCAGTGAGAATGTATATCTCATTTCTGCTTGCCTTTTTTAAAATGATTTGTGCTTTATTGATTTTCTTATTTGCAGACAGATGTGGTATAAACAACCAAGTACTAGACATATAAACAATCCACAAATATATACATATTAAACACGCTCAATAACTTGTAACACTATAAAAAATAAATACAAAAAAGTAAATACAAAAGTATAAACAAAAAAAGAGAGAAAAAGGCAGAGGCAATGACAAATTTCAACTATAAGCTAAATAATATTCACCATGACCATTGTTTTTTTTGTCTTGTCACATGCTTGCTACTGCTATGGATTACAGAAATTCAAAAATTTCCCCCATTTTTCAGAATAAATTTCAGTCCTCCCATGCAGACTATAGAAGAGTTTTTCAAGGGCTGCAACCCGCCCTTAATCCGAGAGCCACTCTAAAATTGGAGACTCCTGCATTCTAAGAACATTGCAAACATTCACAGCCGATAGACGAAGTGTCGTTATGTTCTGATTCCTTGGAAACAACCAAAGGTTCATAAACCAAAATATAAAAGTTAGGTGAGCAATGCTATGCTTTTTGCCACTTTCTCCTGTGTTATATACCAAGCAACAAATATAAAACTCTGCTGCGGTTTGGACCCAAATAATATAATGTGTGAACAATCCAGCAGGGAACAGGGAGCAATCGAAGTCTGGTTCGGAACAGGCAATCAAACTAAGTTTGAAAGCGCTCCAAATATTAGCATCAACCAATGAGAAAGCACTATTGGATAACCACTAGCACTGAGTATTCAAAATAGTCTATTATTAAAGGGATAGTCCCCCCCCTGTCATTAATTCTGTCATTAATTACTCACACCCTCATGACGTTCCAAACCTGTAAGACCTTCGTTCATCCACGGAACACAAATGAAGATATTTTTGATGAAATCTGAGAGCTTCCTGACCCTTCATATACAGCAATTTAATTACCACTTTCAAGGCCCAGAAAGGTAGTAAAGACATCGTTAAAATAGTCCATCTGACTACTGTGGTTCAAAATTTATTAAGTGATGAGAATACTTGTTTACAAAAAAACACCTTTATTCAATCTCTTCTCGCCTGTCTCCTACGCTGTAGTACATACAGTGCAGTGCTTTCGAAGCACTGTTTACACTATATCTACAGTGAAGGAGATTGGCACAGACGAGGAGAGATGTGAATTTGCACCAGCTATCATTACAGAATATGTAAAATATGTAGAATGTACTGTACATTATGAAATAATTAAAGACATATCAAATACTAGAATCCTTTGCACTCGGTGACAATGAACCAGTATGTTATTCCTCTTATAGTTATGGAAAATATTCTTGGATTTCCTCCCTAGAATCCCTTTTGCAAAGCTTTAAATTTAGTAACCTAAAATCCCCATGATGTACAAACCATGCATGTTCCCGTGGATGATATAATTCACTCTTATTTTACAGAGTTTAAGTTATTTTTAAGTTGTTATGTAGCTAATCAAAGCAAATGCTCCAACATGAATGAGCAAATTTGTGCATAAGTCTTGTACATAGGCAGCACTGCTGCAAGATGTTTGGCAAGTGTGTGCTCAGGGGGTTTGGGAGTTAACAGGTGGATTAGAAGCCATCAGCAAAACCTATTCCATCATAAATCTGCACACTCTGAGTGCTCGCCAGGCTTCAGAGCCCCAGAGCTTTAGAACACACACAGGAACACCAGTAAATCTCGCCTCCTGTAAGGGACACAAAGTGAATAGCTGCAGTGAATAAGACTGGCAACGCCCTCTTTTGCTGTTTTGGCCATTAGTTTAAAAGCTTACTTTACCCAAGTTGACTCTTCTTTTCCAGAAACTCAGGGAGCAGATGCAATATCTGTAGCTTGATGGCTATTATTGTATCTGTAAAATGGGAACGTTTGTGAATAGCCACTCTTGGCAATACGCTCAAGCGGGATTGAGACTCATCCCACTCTCAGGTATTCTTCTTAAACACTGTCTGATTAATTAGAGTAGAGATTGAAGTATGACAGCTACTTGCTTACCTAAATCATCCAACAAGACTATTGTTGTGGTAGAGAAGCACTTCATATTTTTTTTTTCTTTATTTTTTCATCATCTCATCGTGTTCATACATTTGATGCACTCTATGGGGCATTAAGGTTCATTTCTAATTTCATAACCCTTTTCCACCACTCTTCAGTATTGCAAGTATTGCAGTGTTTTTGCCTTATATATGTATGCAACTTAGTTATTTATATATATTTATTTAAGTCTATTTTAGGATGGTTATTCAGTTATTTATCTGGTTTTTATGATGCACAAATGTGGTATACTACGGTGTCAGGATACAGGTCCTATAGTTTTGTCCTAAATGGGTAAAAAGGCATTTAGGTTTTATGTGCCATTTTCTTGGACCAATTTTTGTCCTTATTAAGTCTGAAGAAGGGAGCAATTATGCACAATCTGTATGACTATTTTGATGACTGTAAATGAAAGATACTGCCAATGTATAATGGGGTAGGATCGAAATTCTGACTCCTTGTTCTTTGCAGTCATTAGATTTAAGGGCTTTAGGAAATGTGATTTGTTAGAGTAGACAAACATTGCAGTTGTTTATTGTAAAATCATTGAAGCATAAGAGGGCATTATTGTAGCAGAGCAGCTCTGATTAATCAGGTAGACCTATTTTGTTGCAAAAGTAAAAGGTGACTTTGATTTATTTGCACCCGTGTGGAGCTCTCTTGTAGTTTTTCCAATATTTTGGGTTTGATTCCGACTGACTTTGACACATTGACATTACTTCACACCACTTCAATTGATTTCAATTGTTTCTGCAGCAAGTCTGGCTTTCCATGCTGATCAGATATCAGTTTATACCAGCTTTTCAATGGCTGCCTAGCTCTGGGAAAATGAAGTCCATTCGTCATAAGGATGGCAGTGTGAAATTAATTCATGTCTGGGGAATTTTTCCTCAACGCTTGTGTTATATCTAAGGGACATGCGATTGTGCAACCCTGTCGCAACATGCCCGGTGCTCCCCTGTTGAGACTGTGAGCCATCGTAGAGTCTCACTGGTTGTTAAACAACAAGCAATCAAGACTTGTGAACAAGGCCCATAAAAGCAAGGATGGGAATGGGTCGGTAAAGGTTGCCAATGGAGAGGCAAAAGAGAGGGGGAGAAATGTAGCCCATAAACGGGAGAATGGGCCGAGGGATCCATAACTCATGCGAGGTGGGGACTGTGTCGGAAGGCGCTGATGTGTGAAAGAAATGAGCTGGCGTTAGCTCAGATACCCTTTCAGCCGTCTCTCACAACCACAGGAAAATTCAAAATATAAATGTGAAGTATAATTAATTGTTGGCAGACAACTTTGTTGGCTAGCTTTATGTCAACTTGAACTCTATGCTGAATTGCTGATGTAGACTGGGATGTCTTTATAGTGTGACTAGAACATTGTGGTCGCATCTAGAATGAAAAATTACTTGGTTTCTCTTTCCTCAGATGTCAGTTAATACCGCATTTTTTAAGGTGTGGTTAGCCCACTGCAAAAGTTAATACCAGTAGATCAAGATTCAAGCTAATTGAAAGTTTTGAAAAAAATGTGCCTGAATAGTACATCGGAAATGGTTACTATGCAGCAGATCAAATCATTCTGATTAAATATGATTGACATTTTTACTGACAATAAATTGGTAAATTGTAGTTGTAAAATAATTCTGTGTATTCCATCACTAAGAAAAAATCCACTCTAATCCAGGTTGGACTTTGCTGGTTTGGTTATGGTCTAGCTTGCTTTACTTTTAGCCTTACTTTTTACAAAACCGTGTTGGGAACTAGAGGCCAAGGTTTTTTTTTTTTTACAAAACATGGTTGATATTAAAGGTGCACTATGTAACTTTTCCATCCACTAGCGGTCACCTATTCAAAACAAAGGCGTAGTTTGATGATGCCAAGTTTGAGCGCAGAATCTTGGGACATGTGGTCGTCGCCTCGCAGCCGGTGGACAAGAATCATGATAGGACTCGGGCAGAAATCAAGTACATGGATGTGATTATTAATGTTACTGTAGTATGAAGCAGAGCAGGACCGAGTGTTGCGGGAGCTGAGCAAGGTCGCTGGAGCGATTGTTTAAGATGAACGCAACACACGCCACGCGAGCGGGACTTTTATTATGCCACAGTCGCCGGTGCCATTTCACCATTTCCAGTCATGATGAGTATGAGGTAAAGCAGCCCTGTTTATCATATTAGATTCATTTGAGTGTGTTGAAAAAGATGTTATGACATTACTCAGCTGCTGCTACAACATTTGTTCAAACTCGAATAAGAGTAAAGCATTTCTGCAAAATAAAACCGGAAACCGAGGGTAACGCAGATATGACACAACTGACAGGCGACTCCCTCATACGTCCCGGTTGCTTGGTTAAAATACGAATTTTCTCACAGTTTACAAATAGTTGGAAACATTTGAGATATTGTAAGTACTCAACTGAAAAAAATATTTAACACTGGCCTAGTGGTTTTTGGTAACAAATTGGATCGCCCTCAATCCCGATAACATGCTGGATCTGCACAAACCATAAGTTATATAGTTTATTCACAATGGCGATTTAAGAAAACGAAACTACGTAAGCATTCTACCAGCTAATATTATCCTCTAAACTTGACTACAAACGTGCAGTTCTCCAAAGCAACAAATTAGTTTTAAACAAATGTATTATCAAATTAAATGTTGTAAACGGTTGACTTATTGAACCATGACTATGCGTAATGATAACGTGTAGGGGAGAGCGGGGCACAACCTAACACTTTTTGATTTTCTCAGTTTGTGTAAATCCACTTGAGGTTCAGTGTATTTATTTTTTCCAGATTAATTGCACACATGTCTAGAACAATTGTGTGGTTTTGTTTTATTAATACAGTGTATACCTTTTTCTTGATTTACCCCGAAAGAATGGAAGTGAAATGTGACAACATGCCCCAGAGTACATTGTAACATGTGAGGGGGTACATTGTAACATGACCAAATGACAGCTTAAAATGTTATCTGATATAATAAAAAATATATATCCGTGACAAACTAAAATATTTTGTCAATGAAATACAATTATTAACTTTTTTTTTTTTAATAGGCTTTTTTATCAATAAAAATACACACATTTTTGAGTTTGACAACAAAGACATCGCTAAATACAGCTAAACAGCACAGTTAAACATAATAATAATAATGAATCATTTTTGAAAATTGACTCTCAGTTATTATTCACCCTTTTCTAATGGTTTCTCAAAAGAATTCATAAAAGTGTAGGATATAATAGTGTATTTCTAATAGGGGCTCATTGTAACGCAGTGTTACAACACACCCCACCTGCACAACTGGGATTTAAACCGCAGCTCGAATCTTCTGCTGTTAGATCAGCATTAAAGAACAATCTCAACTGTTAAATAGCAGATATTAGATTAAAATAATATCAGATTTGTCTTATTTTAAATAAACACAAAAAACAGAGATGGAAAATAAACTTAAGTAAGAAATTTACTTTTGCTATGGTTAAATACATTTTTAGTGACATCTTCCAAAGACTTTTTAATTTAATTTTTCTCTAAATAATGTTGATATGGCAAGTTCAACTAGTAAATACACAAAGTTCTGTCATCCTGGCATGCGTGGAGAGTGTTAAACCATGCGTGTTACAACAATTAACCCCTCGTTAGGTTGTGCCCCATGCTCCCCTTCTGTAAACATACCTGGCTTAGTCACTTGTCACAACAAACTCCACGCGGAGTCCACGATTTTATTTCACCTCTAGAAGGCTTTGTTACACTGTACAATTCTAAACTTACAAATGTAGACAAGTAGAACCTTCTGATGTTAGTGCATGGAAAATCTTGAAGGAATTAAAAACGTTCACAAACTATCAGTGTTTAATTTCACAGATAACCGATTGCTCCAAACTATTGGTACCGATTAATCGGTAAAGACAATATATCGGTTGACCTCTAGTGAGGACATCCAAGGCTGGTGACCAAAATCCAGGATTCAGGATCAACATATGATGGTCTTGTCATCAGGAAGATCGTCCAAATGTGACATTAGCCACAAAACAACAAGGTTTGGAATGTTGCTGCCTGGTTTGCTTTACTAAACAGTGAGTGAAACCGAAAAAAAACATAAACACACTCCTAAAATTCGTGGAAAGCCTTCCCAGAAGAGTTGAAGCTGTTATAGCTGAAAAGGGGGGGCCAACTCCATATTATATCCTACAGATTATTAATGGATTGTCATTAAAGTTCATGTGCATGTAAAGCACACGTCCCAAAACTTTTGGAAATATAGTGTATGTCTAGTAGAATAAATGAATTGCTATATCTCATAGGCTGTTATATTGTTTGATAAATAAATAGCTGATTAATCGCCTGATAGTTTAAACAGACTGCATCAACGGAGCTACATTGGAAAATTATGAGTCCTATTTTCTTGAAGTAGGTGTTTCTAGAACTACTGATCTGGAAACTGAATCTTCACCTCCAACTTCCCTTTGCTCATATAGACCATAGGACAGCTGCCTGCTAATACTGCCCTACAAAACAAAAAGGCAGTAACTGCATTTTTGGTCAAAAATGAGTTATTATCATTTTCGTGACATTCAAGGCATCCTTTGTTATGTGACAAAATATGTTATCTCAAATGTGTGTCGTTTTGGAGAAAAATGGTAGTCGTTTGTACAGTAACTGAAAAAATCCCTAGTGAAACAAAGCATAAATACAGTAACATCCATTACTGTATTCTTGTTATGTTTTACCAAACAAAAAATAACCGTGTTGCTGCGCTGTGTAGTTTCTGTTTCCATGGTGAACACACACAGCTGATTTCGCGGCATCTTCACGGGACGATTTTTAACATTTGCGATTTTACCTTTCTTAATTTTAAAGTATTCTATACAGTGATTAAGTCTATGTCAATCAGCGCTGCATTATAATATACTTTATTATTATGAAAATACCCGGGAGGGCTTGAAGAACTCAAATACACCATATCTTGGCGCAGTCGTGTTTACTGTCGTCATGTTTAATCAAAGTGTTTCTATCTTTAGCAGCCCACAGCGCTAGCTTCACATTAGGGATTTCCTCAAAACGATTACTTCTCTGAGGCGTATGTGCCGCTTCTGCTCGAGGGCGCCCTCTGAATTCCAGTATGAATGAAACTTTTCGGTAACAAATAAGAAAAATAATACTTCTCTCTAAATAAATTTATAGGACAATCTTTGTTTTTCTTCAGTTTACAGGAGGGTTTTCTCCAGACAGTGGATGCACAAGAGGCTCATATTACATATTAATGACATAGACTTTAAGAAATTAATATCACGGATTAAAAAAACACAGATTTTTATAATATATATATATATATATATATATATATATATATATATATATATATATATATATATATATATATATATATATATATATATATATATATATATATTATATTATATTTTACAATAACTCCTTAGACCTTTTAATGATTTTTAGTCATAGACTGTCTGCATAATAACAGGTAACCCAGCAGTTTTTTTTGTTGTAAAATAATAATAATTATTATTATTATTAATTATATTGTTATATATTTATTCTGAAATACTTCATTTTTAAATTTGTAATAATGAAAATGTAATTGTAATAGTAATTTCTTATTTTGTTAAATATTTTTAGCAATAATAATAATCCTAATTATTATTAGTCATGTTAATATATAAACACAAAATGTTATTTACACACACTTTTCATTTGGATAATTATTATTATTTTTTTTAAATTTGCATTTTAAATCGCAATTTTAACCAGAATAATCACAATTAGATATTTTCCCTTGCTTGATACAGCTTAGCAATGAGACACTTTAAGCAGCCGCTTTCAGCACCAGAACAGCTTCAAGGGAAAATATTGACCTAAAATGGTCAAATTAGTTTGGGTTTGGTATATCCATATTCAGGAAAGCAAATAGTTCCAATTATTTCAAATACAGTGTAGCTAACACACCCAGAGCCCAAGTTGTGGCAAAATAGTTTTTGGAGAATCTGTAGTTACTGCCTTTTTCCTTGGTATGGTGCCACGTTTTTGGTAAGTAATACAAAGCAAGAATACAGTAACTGCAAAATAGGGGTAAAATATCAAATTAAATATGAGGATTGATATGTACAAAGAATAAGCTAATATAAAGTAACAAAACAGCCACATGTCCAATTATCTACCTACAACTACTTAGGCTGGATGACAGGATAACTTTAAAGTCATTTTTCTCAGTTCTGCACTCTACGTAGTTACTGCCTTTTTGCTTTGTAGGGCAGAATACGTCTCACCTCATTCCATCAGGTCTAGTCTCTGACTTGACGGGATTGATGTGAACTGACAGAATGAGATGTGAACCGGGCTTGGTGCGCAGAGGCATGGCCGAGGACTGGCCTGCTTAATCGCAATCCCCAAAGCTGAGAAAGTGGCACATCCTTACCTCTGAGGCTGGCCTATATTTAGACAGGAGCCAAAAAAAGGAAATGTAGCCTAGCACCAGCCAACATACACACAGACATACACACAGCCAGAAGTTTCCATCCGTACATGATTAGAGTGGAGGCCCATATTGCCTACCTTGTTTTGCCAGAACCTCACAGAGCATGAGAAGTTTCTCATAGAAGCCCTCCGACTGCTTTGGTCAGTTTCAGTCAATATACACTGTTCAATCGTTTTGTTTTCATTGTGGCTTAAATTGGCAGAATAATTTGAATCAGTCCCACAGTTTTGTAAATTGAGCTGCAATGGTTTATTTTGCTACATTAAATCAATCTACAGTGGATTGTGTCCTGAAGTTGCCTGAACTGGACATAATGACTAAGTAATGGGTCAGTCATACTGCCAAAATGTCTTACTGCCAATAATATTACAAATAAATTAATTAATACATTTACATAGAATGACTGTCAATGTACTAATAAATTAACTTATTGATTAGAACCATAGACCGTAAAAAAAAATGGACGACGCGACTTCATTCTCTTCCGCTGAAAATATTGAAGCCTCCGGAGGTCCGAACATGGCGCTGACATCTTGCACAGATTTGGGACAGAGTCTGCGCAGTAGTGACTTCGGGACCGGAATCTGTGCAGTGGAGAGCAGGAAGTAGAGGCGCGATATCAAAAGCCCGACTACACTCTCGCAGATGCAGAACAATGAATTATGTCAGTGTAAAATAAACAGTTATGGGAATGTAGAAATTAAAGCTAAAGCTCCAATCTCCTCCCGAAAATCCAGAAAAAAAGTCTGTCAGTGCCTCAGTAACAACTTCACTCAGAGAAGCTGTCAATCTCAGCTGTCAATCATGACGTCATATCCCCCGTTTTTATAGCATCAAATAACTAACTAAAACTACACTAATTTAAAAAAAAAAAGAACACTTGAAATGAAATCATCGCGATAAAAACTGCCTACAATGACAGAAACCAACCTCGGGGGAAATGTTTTGTGAAAACACAGTGGGGCGGGGGTTATGACCTATACTGGGGCCAGTCACCTGGGGCGATCGAGGTGGAGGCTTCAGTTTCTGCTACAGGCTTGATTAGAACGGGTAGGCAATTTATATAAACCCTTTTTGTTATACTGGTTAAAACTCTCTTCACATCCTGATAGCAATCTATAATAGAAGTTGTTTAATTATTAAAACATGTACATACATCTTCTGTGGAAGTCTCAGGGGCAAAATAATGTTCATCCAATCATTGAATTTGGCCCACATGCAATCATAGGATGTACTACCTGCCTGTCAACATATGTATTTCCATTCCTCTGCACACCCTGCTCGCGCAGACATCGCACGTCATCAGCGCGCTCTAAGGCTATGCAGAGTTTTAAACAGGAAGTCATAGAGCACCACAAACAAACAGCAGCTGCCTTTTACAGTTCCTCCTGAGCCAAAACAACAAGCCTATGGGGAAGTTGAGTCAATCAATACTCAGGGGAGGGCTCCCTCTGGAGTTTGGATGAATGAATGTGTTGTTGTTGAGACAAACATGTGATGTTGGTTAACTTTGGTATGCAATTTTAAAACATTAATTCATAAGACTTTGAATTAATACATAGGCAGTTGGCAAAATAATGTAAGGAAAAACATAACATGGGAAAATTGGATACATATTCATATGGTTGTATAGTTAGATAAAGGGGTTTATTTGTTTGTTTGTGTAAAGTGAATGAAGTGAGTGAGAAACTCTCATACAAAATTTATTTCATTTTTCTGATTTGTTTTTTGCTGCTATGATGGTATCTCGTTCTTAGTTGGATGAGGAGTGTATATATATATATATATATATATATATATATATATATATATATATATATATATATATATATATATATATATATATATATATATATATATATATATTTGTCTATGTAATATAGGTAGTACTTTATTTTAGAGTACTGTTCCACCCTTAAACCTAACCTGTGTAGTTACCTTATATTACCCAGTACTTTCTTAGGTAAGAATGCTGTACACATACGTGCAAATACTGTAAAATAAAGTGCAACTGTAATGAAAATGTTTTTCTTTTCTCTGAATATAATATGTCTTCGAAGAGACATGCAACTTCTTGTATCTATGGACAACATGAGTCTATCCTAAATCTTTTTCGATTTTCATGCCAGAACCACCCATTTAGTGATAACCTATTCAAATCATTGTTCTGTAAATTGAAAGGTCAGTGGCAAGTAGGGTCAGAATTTAAATAGTTTGATACCCTTTGACAGTCAATCGAATCCCTTTGTGGGATTTAAACCTGCCACCTTTCAGTTACCAATCGAGATATTTAACCGCTAGGCTGCACCATAATTAATTGCATGCACTCTGTGTAGTAGTCATATCATTGAATGCTTGTCAAGTTCACACACTTGTCCAGCACCAGAACATCATCTGTTCACAATTGGGATTTTTGCCTGTGAACTGAATATTAACAGTCTCATTTACTCTTGGCATGACTGTCTGAGCGATTGAACCCATCGAAATGTGTGGCTATTGTGAATGACTAGTGACTAGCTGAATGACTAGTTCTGGGCATCATGAAAAACCTCTTGTTGTTTTCAGGAGAGCGGCATGACTCTTTCCTGCATGTAGCTCCAGTATTACTTCCTTTGTTGAGATTTGCAGTGATAGTGTTCAAATTCAGTTTTGTCATTAATAATGCATTACAGGACCCCAGGGTTGATTGACAATTTGTATTTCACGCTTGACAGACCAGTTAATTTAGGAAGCATTAGCAAAGCTTATTATTATTTTTACCCCATCCCAGACTGTCAGGGGACAGTTAGGTGTTTTTTGGACACATCAGATACTAAGTGTCATTAAATCAGCCTGCCTGCTGAGTGGTATGATGTTAATTCCATGGTCGTGTTGTTGTAGGATATTTAACACAGGGGGAAACGCTTGTTACCTTGAGCCACACAAGCTTCACTGCATGGCACAGCTTTTCAGATTGTGCTCTTTTAGCTTTAAACATTGGTGTCAACTAAATATTATGATTGTGCTCCGCTTGTGGTGTCTCCTATTACTGATCAGCACTTTTGTAATGTCCCTGTGAATAGTGTAAATAATGAATGCTGACTCTGGAAGTGCAATAGGATGTGATTTTTTTTTTTGTTTTGTCTTTTTTGGTAGGGTAATTCTTCCATAGCAATGTTGTCTGAGCAGCGGACGTTTTTGGTGCTCTACCATTTGGCTTTTGAGTCAAACCGCTCTCATTGCTTAAAAGTACACTATGTAGGATTTTTGCAGTCAAATATCCAAAAACCACCAGGCCAGTGTTATATATTTTGTTCTGTTGAGTTCTTACAATATCCCAAATGTTGCCAACTATCTGTAAATTGCTATTTTTACCAACCGGGACGTGTGAGCATAGCGTGTGAGTGAGTCGCCTGTCAATTGCGTCATATCTGCTTTAGCCTCGTTTCCGAGTTTTTTCGTTTTATTTTGCAGAAAAGCTTTACTCTCACTGGAGTGTGAACAAGTGTCAAAGCAGCCGCAGAGAGAATGTTTAGAGTAACGTCATAACATCATTTTAAACACACTTAAATGTATCTAATATAATAAACAGAGCTGCGTTACCTCATACTCATGACCGGAAAAGCGGAGATTGCGCCCGGTGTCCCGGAAAAATAACCGTTCATTAGAACCATTCGGGCCGACGATGGAAAAGCAGCTTAAGTAATTTGTCTGTCCACTGAATGCAAAAATAATGGTTACACAAATAAATACTGCGTAATATTAATTAACTACATGTACTATATGGTAAGTTTAGGGTTAGGGTTATACTGCTATAGTAAGTACATGTATGACATGATACATTACATCTAATCAGAACAAATGTGATGATTTATATACATTTCTGTAGAGCGGTAGCCTATTTTGGACCAATGAGATTTCACGGTGGGCTAACTTTAACTGCCAAGCTAGTTTTTTTCCAGCTGATGATCTTTTATAAAGAGCTCGAGCATTTAAAGCGGCAGACAAGCACGTGCTTAGAATAAATAGAACAATATTGTCTGCTTGTGTGGATGCTAATATAGTTATCTTTTTACCCACATTAATCCTGATCAATTTGAAAATGGAGTAATTTTCTCTGTCCATAGTGTTTTCCAAAAAAATGCTTGTTATCTAATATTGCTTTCTCCCCCCTCAGCTCAATTTTATTATATGTCTTACTATAAATATTGCAGCAATTGATTGAATTTGAATTGTTGTGCTCACAAGACTTAAAAATTCTGTAGATACTGGAAAGTAGATGGCAGGCACAACACTGGCTGTACAACCTTTTTGGTTGTTTTGGGTTGAATGGATCTCGACTGTCGCAAAAAATAAATAAATGAAACGGGTGAAATTTACTCCATTTTTACTTTCTGATAAAATACATTTCACACATTGTATTTGATTTTAAGAGTTTATATAAAATGAATGCATACAAATGCACAAAATAAAAAAATAAATTATTTAATTTCAACATTTACTACAGCAAAACATGCTGGAAACTAAAATCCACCCATGCGGTTTAAATTAATGCAACAAGTAATCTAGTCCTAACAAAAAATTATTAAGTAAACTTAAATTTTAAGTGGACTGAACACAATGAAATAAGGTTGTGATAAAATCTTCAGCAATTGTGTTGTTTCAACTCATTTTAATTAGGTAAATTAAACAAGCAGCCATGTGTTTTCCAAAGTGCATTACTAAGTATGCTTCTTAAATTTTGAATGCCTAGTTTTTTTTTACATTCCACATTAAAATGCAAAAAATATATATTTTTTTTCGACTTTGCTGTCTCAGTGTGGACAGGCGGTCAAAACTTAAAGAAAAAGATGTTTTAAAAAATATATGGATAAATGTGGATATATATAGATATGTTATGTGTACCTAAGTAATGATCAGTTAGGTAGTTGGTCTTTGTTCAACACATTTTAAAGTACCCACAAAGAGATGTGGTTCCTGTTGTATTTGGGCCACTGGAAATACTGCAGAAGACCTGTGTAAGCTGAATGTAAATGAGTTGCAGAACATGCTGGATATATATATATATATATATATATATATATATATATATATATATATATATATATATATATATATATATATATATATATATATATCTCCAACATAACACTGTTATATGTATTATACCCGTCATTGAAGAAGGGTTTGGTAACAGACAAGCCCACACACATACAAACAGTGTAAAGGTTATGCGAATATTGGATTGTGATGAGGTCATTGGCGTGGGGGGAATAAAACACACACACATATACAACACAGCCGCCGTATACTACTACTGTACATGCCCCAGCCATTATTTCTCCCTGCAGACAACCTTAACCTTACGCCAGGAAGCAGTGGCCAATTTAGCCCAATGACATAATGCGTTATGATGGGCAATCAAGCCTGACTTCTGCTGACTCCTTCATAAAGCTTATGAAATCAATAGCAGTGTGTAAATGTGCACTGCACCCTTATGCCTTTTATATTCGCTAATACAGACTAATATTTTTATGCAGTTTATGTATTTAAGCAATTCAAAAAATATAATTTAGATAACTGAACTAAGAAAAGGTTTTATAATGATGACTTTCCATTTTGGGATGTATCGACTTCATGAAAATAAATAAATAAATTCACACAAACTGCATACGCTTGGCCTTTAAAGCTGCATAGCAATATGTTGACCCAGATACCATGATTATATTTACCAGTCTTTAGTCTTGTTTACTTCTTTTTTGGTTCAAGAAGAACATAATCATTATAAATGTCTTGTTAGCTGCCTATGAATACAGAATAATGTATATTCATTTTTTTTTTTTTTTGGTGGTAAAACGAAAAAACATTTTGGTACAGTCTGCTGTCTAATGTATTGAGTGTGGATTTGGACTGTGTTGGGATTGATGCAGTTATGTTATTTCCCTTTGGCCTTACAGAAAAAAATAGTGAAAAATGCAGGTGCTGCTTTCTGTGGATATTAACCTCCAATTAACATTCACATTAATATTCACCCTTATAGCCCTGCCAATTTGAAACCCAGCCTCCACTCTCTATAACAAGAATAGCTGTTTTTACAGTGAATAACACCTACTTGAGTTGACATAGCCTGTATTAAGAAGCAAGGGTACATAAACTTTTTTAATGGGGTACATTTTTATACATTCAGCTATTTTTTTTTTTTTTTGTCTTGTGGACCATATGTAAACATATTTTATGTAAAATGTCTTATTGAGGACATTACTAAAAGAATTACATTTTGTATGATACCTCTTATTTTGTATAATAATAAAATGTTTAGATCAATCTAATTTAGATTGACCAAGCGAATTAACACTATTTGACCATTTTGAGATTATTGGCATTGGTAAATATATAAAAATGCCAGATTGACCACCAGAAGTGCTTGAAGAAGTGGAAGTTATTATTATGTCAGTTCCAAAATTATACCATCATTGTCAATGAAAATACATTTTTTATTATTTTGGAGTAAACACTGTGTAAAAAAGTGTAGAATGTTATAATTTCATAGAGATTATGGATTAAATTGACCAAATGTAACAATACAGATATTAAGTACCTGAACATTTCAGGTAAATGCATTTATTTTGAACTTTATATTTATCAATGTATCCTGAAAAAATAAAAATACATTTATGATTATAGGAAATGTTTCATATTAGAATGATTTCTGAATGATCATGTGACGTTAAAGACTGGAGTGATGGCTATTGAAAATTCTAATTCTTAATTCTGAAAATTGAAATTTGAATATATATTTAAATAGAAAACAGTTATTATACATTTTAATTATATTTCAAAATAATACAGTTTTTACTGTTTTTGATCAAATAAATGCAGCCTTGGCGAGCATAAAAAACTTCTTTCAAAATCATTAATAAAGTTTGTAACAGTATATATCAGTCAGATTTTCAACAAGATGCTTAATGCAGACCGCTTTCCAGATGACTTTTGTACGTCCCAGTCAATTCTTTAGACAGACATGTTTTTTAATGAAGATTTTGACACTATTTGTATTGAGGGAGACTGGTGTCGATGAGTGCACATTAGCATGTTATATATGCACATGCCTTGGCAAAGCTGTTGATGAATTAAGATCTTGCCATCTGGTGAGTAGGCGGGGGAGAGAGAGAATGAAGATCAGTTTTGGGGAGGAGAGGGTGGAGCAGGCATGTATCTCTGACTGGGGAGGCCATGACATAGAGCAATTGAAAGCAGTTTAAACACATTGAAGTAAATAAAAATCTGAATGGAATAATATTGGGCATGTTTCAGCTGTTCCTTTCATAATTGTAGATAGCTGATTCATAAAGGTTGACTCATCAAACTATGATTCAATGAAAACATGTGTTGCTTTTCCTGTTTACAAGTTTGTGAATGAATGTGTTCGTCATCATGTTCAGCTTTGGAGACTGACCAGCTTTTGAATCCTTCCAGGGTTCCACAGAAATGAAGACATGAAGGCCATTGAAGTTCTTCCCATCCTTAAAGAAAAGGTGGCATTCTTATCAGGTGAGCCCGCTAAAAATACAGTTTTATTCAGCAAGGATGCAGTATATTAAAAACATATATATTGAAAACATTTAAACAAAGTTCTGTCACAAAATTCTAGATGTTGCAGGCTGAGAAGTCCCTAACACAATCTGCTTGCAATCACATCATTCTCTATTGGGCAGAGAGTTGATTGGTTCCCACTGTATCAGTGGCCAATGAGCTTGCTTCTCAAAAATATAATCGCCTATCGTTTTCTTTAGCAGTTTTGGCTGTACATCAGCTCTAGAAAAAAGTCATTGTCCAGCTAAAGTAAGTTTTTGATTGATTAATTTCTGTTGTAAAAAAATCTTTAGTTATTTACTTTGGTGTGACTTACATGACACCATTTTCAAGCAAAATAGAGCACTCTCAATGCATTCCGACCGCTCTTCCGCACGGCAACAGCGACCAATGGCAAAAGAAAACAAACCTTGAAACAGGTTTTGAAGTAGTTTTGAAACGATACCATTATCATCCTTGTGCTCATTAGCGACTGCTCATTAGCACTCTTGCCACTCTCGGCCCTATCCTGCTTGCCCCATACCCCTATTGCCAGGGTTTGAAGGACAGACGAGGTGAGAGAAAAGGAGACGGAAGTATGAGGAGAGACAGCGAGAAAAAAAAAAAAATCTTGCTCCGGTTCCCGGACACACTGTCGCTCAGTCCTCAACCAGCCGAGAGGCGCTCACTCACAGTGCAATTCGAAGGTACTGGATGCTCCTCGGTGGATGGCTTGATAATCTGCCTCCTGGCAGACAACAATGGCTCCTCCGGTTACGGGTGCCCCACAGCAAGCTCCTCACTCCCTCGCTCAGCCTGCTCCTCCCAATAATGGTAGGCGGTAGTAGGTCTGGCCTCCCACCAACGTCGGCAACTCCTCCATCCTCTCACGGATGGCAGCAACCCCTACTCGACCAAGGATCTTGGTGGCGAGCTCTCCCCAGCACCCCCCCACCCATTTCTCAAACGCTCCAGTGTCATCGCCTCTGCAGCCACTCGTGGTCACCGCTCCTTCATGCTGCCCGACCTCTTCAGCACCGTGATCCCCCTCAGTAGCAAACACTCTCTGACAGCGTGTCCATCCTTCCGGGTTTTTGGCACCAATGTAGCAAAGTTAAAGGCTCAGGGAAGAAGGAGGCGGGAATCAGCGAACGTTCAACGTAACTTTAATTATAAAATAATCAAACAACAAAACAAAAGTAAAGTGGCAGGCCCTAATGTATGTCTTCCGCACAAACATAAACAAAACACAACATAAAGTCCAGGCCTGGTTCTCTCTCGTCGTTCCTTCTCCTTTTATTCTCCCGGAGCTCCCCTTTTGGATTCGAGACCTGTGTTGCGTGCAATCGTTGCCAATTACGCCACTGGTCTCGCTCCGTTCCCACGGCTCTCGGCCCCACCCTGCCACACTGTTGTTTCCACTACTGTCACATATGAGTGATTGTAATGATGTGCATGACAAAGGAGATAATAAAACCAACACAATCTTTAATAACACAACTCAGGAAAAAGAGATATATCAAACAACAGAACAAAACAGAACAAGACCATTACGATTACATTCTAAGCCATTTATTTAGGAGAGTTAGTGTGTTATCCAAAGGCCCGGATTTCTATGAATATTAACGAGAAGAAACTTATTTGCAGAGACAGTTATTAACACTTTCAGATATCTGAGCTCAAAGGCAGAGCAGCATCACTGGGGAAATGCAGTGAGTGTTTTGCTGGCTGCTGACCCAGATAGCTTACGAACATCTTAATCTTTGGCAGGCCAACTTGCTTATCGTCAGCTCAGCTTGCCTAAGTAGAGATAAAACTCATTTACAATTTTGCCCTTCTTATACCTCTGCACTTCAAAGTGAGTTTAATGGAAGTTGGTATGCAATAATGATATGAAGCAATGATATTACTCTAGTAATGAAATCATATTTTGTATTAGACAAAAACCGCAGCTAGTCAAGCAGTTTTACTCGTAAATGTCTTTCTTGGTGTGGTCAACTATGATAAGAAGGCCATGGTGTTCCAAAGCATCACTATACAGTTGATATGCTTGTTGGACTCAGTTTTGTTTCTTGATATTAGACATTTCCTTGCTTTACTAATGCTTGAGTGACAGATGTTGTTGTACCAGCTAACCAAATACTTTGTTTATTTGACCTGCAGGTGGAAGAGATCGTCGTGGAGGGCCAGTCCTTACATTTCCAGCCAGGAGTAACCATGACAGAATACGACAGGAGGACCTTAGACGACTTATTGCGTACCTCGCAGGCATTCCCAGGTACTACTTGTGTCTGTGCATCTTTGTGTCAGTGTGAACATTATTATGCAACAAAATTCATAGTCATAATAGATCAGGTGCAGCCAGTCAAAACGTTGAGTCATGGAAGTCAAGCAGCAGCTGAAATTGTAACAATTCAGTTCAGTCACCATTGTGTTTACCTTAAGGCTGATCCACACCAAAAGATTTTTAAATCTTATCAGATTTTCAAAATGTGAGAGACCACAAGCATGACAATTAAAAAAAGTCATAGATTTAACAGTTCTGTCTCAATAGTGTGTAGAGTGCAGCGATGTGGCCAAGACAACATGGCAAACAAACAGATTTCATTCACAAATTGAAATCACTCTTTACACACCTCACACCATGGGAAAATCTGATAAAATAATCTTTAAAACCATCAGAATAATCCAGACTTTACCTAGGATTCTTGGAATGGGAGAATTGGGCCCAAAATCTACCGAATCATCTTGGAGTGTGTGGGTAGCTCAAGGAAGGATGATTTGATATATCTTTTGGCTGATACATTTATTTTTGGTGCTAGACTCATTCTCAGCAGCGAAATCCAATCATTTCAATAGGATCGGGAATCCCAAAAGATTGTGGTCTGTTTAATACTTTCATTCAGCATGGATGTTGTATATTGATAAAAGTAACTGTGAAAAAAAAATTATTCTATTGTTTTGAACTTTATATTCATCAAAAAATCCAGAAAAATCACCATTATCGCCTGTCACCAATCACATATTAGGAATTTCTTGTGGAGATTCAGTTGGTCGTGCAAATTCCCTGCGTTGACAGACACCTGCCTGGTTTAAAAGTGACTTTTGTGTGAGTGGTGCTCTACACTACTTACAATAGACAATTTGTAAACCTCGTTTTGTTGTTAGGCTGTTGTGCTCACTAGGGTGTTTGGATGGTTCCTAGGGCTGTTGCTAGTGTGTTCTGATGTTGCTAAGGCTTTTCTAAGTGTCTGCTAGAGTGTTCTGAGCAGTTGTGATGGCATTGCTAGCCATTTGCTATGGGGTATGTTAGAGGGTTGCTAAAGTTGTTGTATGTTCTTGGTTGTTGCTAAGATGTTCGGTGTGGTTGCTGTGGTTTTACTTAGGTGGTTGCTAGGGTGTTCTTTGTAATTGCTATGATGTTGCTAGGCAGCTGTTAGTGTGTTCTGAGTGGATGCTATTGCTAGGGGGTTTTAGAGGGTTGTTATTTCTAAGTGCTCACTAGGTTGTTCAGGTAGTTTCTAAGGTTTTTGCCAATGTGTTCTGGGTGGTTGATAAGGCATGCTATAGGTGTCTAGAGTGGTCTGAGCAGTTGTGATGGTGTTGCTAGCCGTTTGCTGTAGGGTGTTTGCTTCAGACGGTTGCTAAAGTGTTTCTTGGTTGTTGCTAGGGTGTCCGGCGGGGTTGCTGTTATGTTGCTAAGGTGGTTGCCAGGGTGTACAATTGCTAGGATGTTCTGAGTGGCTGCTATGGCATCAATGTGTTCTGAGTGGTGTTGCTAGGTGTTTGCTTGGGAGTTCTGTGTAGTTCCTAGGGCGTTTCTGGTTGGTTTGCTTTGATGTGCTGATGCTAGGTGGTTGCCAGGGTGTTCTTTGTGATTGCTAGGATTTTGCTATGTGGCTGCTATGGCATTGATGTGTTCTGAATGGTGTTGCTGCAAAGGTGTCTCAGAGGATTGCTAGAGCGTTGCTAGGAGGTTACTAGGATAGTTGCTAAGTTGTTGCTATGACGTTTGAGAGGGTTGCTAAAGCGTCTCTTGCTTTGGCATTGTCACAGTTGATAGGGTGTTCTGGAGGGTTACTAGTGTGTTTCTAATGAAATTAAAACTACTGTTCAGGGAAGCACATCCACTTGAACAAAAGTTTTCATTTTGTTTAATTTAATTTCTTTTCATATCTATATTCATATACACATGTCATGCCTGTGGTAAGGAGATGGCTAAGCTTTTCCCTGTCTTACACACGCTCTAACACTGCATAGCAGTTCTCTGGCAACCACCCAGTAAACCTTAGTACTGCTGTGGTGGTGAGGTAAATATCATCTACATTTTCTTCAGAAGATGTTCAAGTATAGGTAATGCATTTTTTTGTGAAATCCTGATTTTGTGTTTAATTTTTGGTTTTGAAGCTCCCTGTACTCTGGTTTGTTTAGACATCACATGGCCAGTTTGTCTTTTCCCTGCTGTGTCCTTCTGTAGTTAGCATTGATTTGACTCGGTGAAACTCAACCAGCTCCACGTGAATCTCTGCTTTCAGCCAGAGGGTTCCAGCTCTGCACAGTTCAAAACTTTATGTAGGTTATCATCTGCCTCAGGGTTCTCCCAAACTTTACTTCTGTACAATTGTCCATCATTTCTCTGTTTAAGCCACACTGAATAATACGGAAATTAAACATTCTTAACTGCTGTAACCACATTCTCCTCTTTTGCACAGAATGTGACAATTTGAAAATAAATAACACACTTCCAAGGGCTTAGAATTTAGTAGGAATGCTATAGAAACATGTACTTTTACCAATATCCAGTGATACTGAATTGTCCTTAGCAGTAATTGGACTGCTTTTATGTCCCCACCAGTATCAAAATAAAACCTAGGCCTATGCCATTGCTTACTTCTGACCCTTTGCCTGGACGTGCAGATTTTCACTATTATGTGGGAGACCCAGATGTGGCCCCTGGTTAGGAAAACAAGCGCTTTAGTGAGGGAGTGTATAGACGCTTACGGTTGTTGGTTTTAGTGTCTGGTGTGTATCAGATAGCCAGGGGTGTAGTTATGTTGTTTGGCCTGAAACGGCAGATTTTAGGCCACACTGGTTGTCCTCCATCCTTCTTCCATTTCTTTCCTCCTTCTATTTCTTCACTCCTAAGGATATTCTCTCTTCCTTACTCTTGCATTCTAATTTTTTCTCAAGGGAATATTCCTGACTTGATACAAATTAATCTCCATGCCATCAATTACCACACAAAATAATTATATCTTGTTGATCAGTTAGTGAGATTAAACCCAAAATGTGTTCATAGTAATGCACTACAATGGAAGTCTATAGGGCAAGGTATTGCTCAGGATAAATGTCTTACCACACAATGTTTTGAATGTACACCCACAAGACTTGTATTTTATGATGATATAGGATAAGAAAATTACTTTTTTTTTTTTTAACTGTTTAACTGTTTTTACTTTCACTGTTGTTAGTTGCACTCAAATCATCCTTGTTCACATTACTTAAAATACTCATATAACTAAATTAACTTAAGTTTACTGAGTTGTTTCTACTAAAAATGAGTATTGACAGCTTTACTTAATAAGTGTGTATTCAGTCAACTTAACATTGCTGAGTGAAACGAACAAACTGGACAGTGGATCTGTAGTTCCCAGCATGCTTTGCAAGGGACTGCATTAGGAGAGTAAACTACACACATAAATATTATGTAACAGTGACAAATTCAAATGGTTTGTATTTACTGAAAGACATTTTGTCAGCTTTACTTGGCATTCTTTTGTTCATATAACTAAATTGTTATTTGTAAAACTTACTCAATACAGTTGTGTGGAACCACTTGAACATGTTTTTTAAAAAAATTTAAGTAAATTCAACAAATATATTTTTTGAGTGTGGTAAAACCAGTCATTTTCATATGATACATGCAATGATACCAGACAGAGAATGTTTACATAGAGAAAAATTCATTCATGGGAATCACATCGGTTACACATAACATTTATCCATCAAGAAAAGTATTGTGAAAATCATGATTTTTCAGGATTCTTTGATGAACAGAAAGTTTGAAGAGCAGAATTAGATTGAAATATAAATATTTTGTAACATTGGGAATTTTTTTGATCTATTTAATATATCCTTGCTGAATATTTTTTTTTACATTTCTCAAAAATAAATAAATTATAATAACAATAATTGCCTCGACCCCAGGCTTTTTAATGGTAGCATACATATATCATCCCACATCGTGTTAACTCCTCTCTCTGTCTCGCTCTCATCCCTCTCTTCATTCTGTGCTCTTTCAACCCCACCCCCTTTTTTCTCTCTCTCTCTCTCTCTCTCTCTCTCTCTCTCTCTCTCTCTCTCTCTCTCTCTCTCTCTCTCTCTCAGAGAGGGAGGTCAGAATGATTTAGAGTTGTTCGGTGCTCATTCCTGTTTAAGAGTCAGACCAGAGAAGTGCAGCTGTGGATATGAAAACACTCTTGAGTTAACAGGCTGTTTTTCAAGCTGGAGAGCTCTTTAGTTAGCATTTTATTTGTTTATATAGCCGTTTTCTGTCAATTTAGCAAGAAGGGTTTGGTAATTATGTTATTGTTATGTTAATGCTATTTTTCATGCAAGGTCCCTTCAAATTATATTTGATGCTGTAAAATGTATTTAAATTGAGAGGGATTTGTAGTTATCCCTGAAAGCAGAGGCTTTCTTTTACCTCTCCCTAATGATGTGAGTGTCAGCGGTTTGCAGAAGAGCTGATGCTGTGTTTTTATTTGTTTATGTAGTGAGGAGGTGAGCAGACATGGCTTCACAGTCATCGTGGATATGCGTGGATCTAAATGGGACTCTATCAAACCGCTGCTGAAGATCCTACAGGAATCGTTTCCTTCCTGCATCCACGTCGCTCTCATCATCAAGCCTGACAACTTCTGGCAGAAACAGAGGACGAATTTCGGCAGTTCCAAGTTTGAATTTGAGGTAAGCACTTTAAACGTGAATTTAAGTTAAAGAGAATGACGGCAAATTCTGTTTGTTAAATTCGATAAGATAATGTTTAGAATTTTTCTCAGATCTGTTGTCTGAGATGACAGCATTTTTTCAAGGAAAAATAAATTAATAAAAACAAAGCATACATATCACAAACATTGCACAAACTACTTATACTTTACTAGAACGTTCCATCTTGCTGGTGTGAAAGTAGAGCTGTCAAAATTACTTCTGACCTATTTAATCAAACAGCTGAGAGGAAGACACATGCAGTAGTATTATATTTAATCTGAAGGCTTAATCTCCCAATGGAGGTTTCTTAAATTAACACATCTAGTGCAGCACAATCTTAAACATGTTATTACATTGTAATATATATGTAATTGATACATATTAGGTCTTCATAACTTGATCACAAATATGATTTGAAGCTGTTTACACCTAAACACTGGAACATACCTCTAATTGCATCAATATAATGCAGACCAGACTGTCTTGAAGTTTGCTCTCTATACACCACCAAGTCTCAAGTGTCCACCATCCCCTCATGTGTCTTCTGTTGTCTCTAATAACATGGCCTGAGCTGCAATCTCTGGAATGTTTTTCTGGCTCCTTTAAGTAAATTTTTCAGTGTAACTGATCCAATAGGGTTTGCATCCAATCAGTGTTTAATTGTACTGTTGTTTTAAATAACAATTGCAGCTTCTTGGAAACCTCCCACTGACAAAAGCGATCAATTCAGGACCCAGAACTGACAAATTATTATCATAGGTTAGAGTGATCTGTTTTGGTTGTTGTAAAGATGTCACATCAAAAAGCACACCCACATGTAAAATAATACATTTTAAAATATATATATATATATATATATATATATATATATATATATATATATATATATATATATATATATATATATATATATATATATATATATATATATACTAAAAATTAAGACGTGGCCAAAAATGTGTTAAAAAATATATCAAGACTTGTAGAAACAATGCAGAGAAATGAAACATTAATAGCAAAATATTAAACATAATTTCAAAACCTAATAAATTACTTTATAATTTACTCTTTTTTTTTCATATGTAATGCTTTTTTTTTTTTTTATTTTTTTAGTTTTTAGTACATCATGTTAAACTAAATGAAAATGTAAAATGTTGCCTTAGCAACTAGATAAGTTTTTTTTTTATTCTAATGCATTCAGAATATGTGAACCCATGTGTCCTACTTTCATCCTTTCAGACCATCATGGTGTCCCTCGAGGGTTTGACCAAAGTCGTTGATCCTTCCCAGCTGACTCCAGACTTCGAGGGCAGTCTGGATTACGACCATGAAGAGTGGATTGAAGTTCGAGTTGCCTTTGAAGACTTCACGAGCAATGCAGCTCGCATCCTAGCCCGTTTGGAAGAACTCCAGGACATGGTGTCCCAGCGGGACCTGCCGTCAGACCTGGACGGGTCTCGGCGTGCTATGGAGGAACACGCGTCTCTGAAGAAAAAGGTCACTAAAGCTCCTGTGGAGGAGTTAGATACTGATGGTCAACGCCTGCTTCAACGAATCCAGTGTGGGGAGAAAGGCAGAGGAGATATCCAGGGATTAGCTCCAAAAGTCCAGGCACTTCTGGATAAACTGCACGGCACACGCCAACATCTCCACCAAGCCTGGCACATGCGCAAAGTCAAACTGGATCAGTGCTTCCAGTTAAGACTCTTTCAGCAGGACGCAGAGAAGGTGTGAACATGTACTACAGTATATGTGAGGTTTAATAAGGACAGGACTTGACAGGTGTACATAATATAAGAAAACACCAGTAAAGTAACTAGCGTAAACTCTAGTAAATCACTTTGCATTATACTTTTAAATACTCACCTCCCATGAATTTTGTGTCTGAAAGGGAAACTCCTACAAATGCATATGCAATAAGGTCAGCTGCAAAAATAACTCACGCCTTAGCGCTAATTGTTCACTGCGTGTCTGTAGTAAATCCTGACTGTAGTTTTTTAACCCCAAAAGAAGATTCGCGCTGACGCAAGCTTTTAGTAAATCTGGCCCCAAGTTATCTATACTTTATATTCTTGTGGGCATCAACGATTGATGGAGGGCACGTCTGAAGCTGGTGCTGACATGACCATCATAGTGACAACAGTCAATCATATTACTTTTCCAATGTTGCATGAACACAATTGGCTGGCATCTGCGCTAGGGCATTTGCATAGGTGATCTGATTGGCTGACGCCTACATTGGCGCTTGAAAAGTTGAAAAACTTTTCAAGTTCTGCTGCGAGCAACGTCAGTGACGCGACGCAATGGAACCCACAATGCAGTTCGGCAACGCATGACGTCACGCATTCAAAGTAAATGAGAAGCGTTGACGCCCCATGTGAATGCAGCAGAGTTTTTTTTAATGTTTTAAAAAAAGGTCTCTTATGTTCACCAAGGATGAATTTATTTGATCACAGTGTCACATAATCCTTCAGAAATCTTTCTAATATTCTTCTATTTTTTTGTTGGTTCGTTTGTTTGTTTTCAGGATTCTTTGATTAATAGAAAGTTCAAAATAGTAGCATTTAATTTAAATAGCAATGGTAATTTAATAGTCAGAATTTCTCTTAAAAATACAAAGAATTGCAAATTTTATCAAATCATCTGATATGGTTATCGACAAATAACCCAGAGGATAAGCAAGATTTGATGGAATTCTTTTAAATATAAAATGAGCAAGTCCTTCAAAAGTTCACAAAAGTTTTGAGGATGCACAGATTCATTTTGAAAGAGTGTGATAGAGAGTTTTTCTTTTTAATGAGAGTGTATTGACATAAAAACAGTATCCCAGTATATTTTACAGTCCATGCCTTCCTTTTTTCCTCTCAACAGATGTTCGATTGGATTGTCCATAATAAAGGCCTGTTCCTGACAACCTACACAGAGATAGGAGCCAACCATCAGCACGTGCTGGAGCTGCAGACCCAACACAACCACTTTGCAATGAACTGCATGGTAAGACTGTGTCCAGTGGTCCAGCAGTAATATCTGTCACCACCTGAGGCATTATAACAGTGCAGCTTGATGAGTGTTACATCATTCAAATGATGTGCGCTTGTACACGTGCCCTGACTCGCTTAGTCCTGCAAAAATGAATTTTCTGTTGTCATATAATAGTCATGTCAATATATGCTTGAAGCAAGGCCGTAACCATGTCTTCAACACTTGGCCAGGCAATTTTTTATAAAGCCTATTGAAACAGAACAGTGAAGTCTATTTGGGAAATAATCATTTTAAAATAAATAATATTTGCAAATAAATTTCTATTTAATGTAACTTAAAATATATGTACTTTTATTTGTATGCCTAAACGTGAAATGTTTCTTGTCTCTTCACACTCAGTTAGGAATGACATTGACATAAATGCATATTTTCAATTCATAATAGCCATATTTCAGAAAAAAAGTATAATTTAATATAGAATGTGACAATGTAACCATATCTAAGACTTGCCCCCCTTAATATCTATAGTGGTTATGGCCTTGGCTTGACCAAATGACTTTTTTTTTTTGGCCTCCATGAGGAAATTGGCTTATAAATCACACAGAATAATCTTTTTTGTTTTGTTTTGTTTTGTTTTTTTTATGTTAAAATGCAGAGAGTTTTCTATGAGGGTTGTGTTTGGGGATTAGCTTAGGAGTAGAATATACAATACAGTTTGTGCAGTAAAAAAATCATTATGTCTATGGAAAGTCCCCATAAAACATGGAAACCCTGTGTGTGTGTGTGTGTGTGTGTGTGTGTGTGTGTGTGTGTGTGTGTGTGTGTGTGTGTGTGTGTGTGTGTGTGTGTGTGTGTGTGTGTGTGTGTGTGTGTGTGTGTGTGTGTGTGTGTGTGTGTGTGTGTGTGTGTGTGACCCTGGCAGATTCGTAAATCACTCCCAGTAGATTTCAAAGGGAGGGAGTTCCACTAGAAAACGGCATGGCATCAATCACTGATTTTCCATCTCTATGGTCTCATCTGCCATCTGCCCATCCATATCTAAATGTTACTGCTATTCAGCCAATATGAAAGCATGTGTCTGCATGCAGTGTGGCCTCATACAAATGACCAATGCAGTTTTAAATGGTTTTCACATGTTCATTTTATAAGGATATAAATGTGGAAAGAATGTCATATAAAACGTATCTTTCTTTAACAAGTCATAAAACAGGAATAATGCTTATTAGACCAGTAGTTGATATACATTGAATAGAGGGACATTAAATACACTTTCCCGCCGGAACACGCCCCTCTAAGCCTGACTGAGTGGCAGAAGAGCTGCTGTGTGACTGGATTTAATGGGGGAATGCGAGTAAAACAAACAAGTTTCAGTTTAAACTAAAGGTTGGACTCAATATACGTACAGTGTTCCTTGCAACCAGGGATTTAAGGATGTTGACGTGAATGTTTCCTGACACTTATATGTGCCTGATTTCGATGACAGTGAAATACATAAATCAAATTTGCCAGTGAATGCTTTAAATTATATATATATAGGTCTAAATCCGGGTAACCACTTATATCAACGTTATATCATCATATCAACTGGTCCAGCCCTAAAAGTTGTATAGTTTTTGTCAGTGTTTTATTTAAAAACATCCAATCATGCAGAATATAAGGTGTTAATATTTAACTGATGAGTTTTCAGTACTATATTTAACAATATATAGGATATGATTTTACCACAAATTTCAACATATTGACACGTTTCGCTGACTAGAGTCCAGTTTCTAAATGAGTAGCTAGTATCAATGATGGTCCCTTTAAGAGCTGCGTGCGCTCCCTGTTGAACCGTCTGCAATGTGCGCCTCGAGCACCGCCGTGTATATGGGTTAGTTCTGTCTTTCTGTTGCTCTTTTTAATGTTATTTACTTTATTAAGTAACCCTGTGGACTTAGAACGTTTGTGACGGACAGTTACACGAGTTTCACGTTGTATAAAGTGCGAGCTGTAAAATGTCAATCGGCTCTGTGAAGTCTCTAGCCAAGCGAGCTATCCCTATTTCCTCCGTACACAATGTGTTAAAAGATGTTTCTGTGAATTACAACAATCCATTTGCTTCTGTTTTCTGTAGCTTTCGTCAGTCTTTAATAGTATACCTCAGATTCACAGTCAACATCAAAGCCCTTTCCAGTTTTAGATGTGTTTTTAGTGTTTTTTGCGACATTCACGCTCAAAAGAAATGCTGCCGCTCAGTGTTTTTGCCACTCAGTGGACGTAACCATAGTCACTCTGGCCGGCGGTGACGTCACGCGCATAACCTCTATATTAAATATATATTGTCCTTACAAAACTTAAAGCACACATTGAGCCTTCATGATTCATGAAACACAAACAGAATTCATTTTTATTTAAATCATTCGTAAAGCCATTTTGTTGTAAAATTTTTGCATTCATAAAAGTGTTAGGCCTAATTGATCCCAACCACGCAAAAATAATGCATAAAGCATCCAAACGTTTTAAGTCGTCACATTTATTAACAGTTTAATAAGAGTTCATCCATTTTGACTTCTATTTCAGCTGTAAAGCAGCTCTACAGAATACAATAGTGTGATTATACACAATTCAGTGTAATGTTGATTCAGTAGTTCAGTGGCAGTGCTGATGCTGCAAAATTCATAAATTATTCAATTCAATTCAGCTATAAAGCAGACCTACAGAAGACAATTCAAAGTTTTCAGGCATGTGACTAGTGCGGAGACCTGGAGGGCAAAACATCCATTAAACCGACGCACAGGCCTGTCAATTTCTCATATTTTTCAAGCCACGATTAATTAGAGCATCTCTCAAAAAAAGAAGAATTAAAATATGAAAACAAAATGCAAGTTTTGTTCACTTGAAATCCATATATGTCACCTTGCATAGTATTTCAGTCACTGAAAACAGTGGGACATTCTAAAACGCGTAACGTCAAAAACTTAGTGCCTTAATGTTCAACAGTAATATTAATACACCTTATTGATGATGCACACAGATGAGCAGATTAGCTCATAATATGAATGCAGCACTCTAAACAGTTAAGCATTTTCTTTATAATGTTTTTTTATGGAAATGCTTAACGATTGCATTTATATTCCGAGTTCATCTGCTTGACTGTACATAGTATGCATCATTAATAAGGTGCATATTAAATTTTGTCTTTTAAAATCTCTGTCTTACTACATTAGTTGTATTACCGTAACTACCGATTACTACATAATCAATATGGCATTCTCAATAAAAACCTGTCTCCGGCGTAATGACTCCGATATTTCAAATTATTTATTTTTAATAATTATTTAATCGATACATCATCCTCAATAAACCCGTCTCCGGCGTGTTGCCTCAGATCTTTCGAATATTCAGATCTATTATGACCTCTGACCTTTAAAATTGCCAGAATAATAATACGCTGTTTGTTAGTTGGCCAGAGGAGAACTGGCACCCCGACTGAGCCTGGTTTCTCCCAAGGTTTATTTTTCTCCATTAGGTCTCCTGATGGGGTTTTGGTTTCCTTGCCACTGTCGCCTCTGGCTTGGCTTGCTCAGTTGGGGGAAAAACAAATATATTTCAAAATAAATCTAATTATTAAACTGAATGAACCATATAGACCAAATTACTGATCTAAAGCCCACATTGTTACTGTATGATAATCGAAATATATTCTATTGCATTTTCTGTTTAAGTGAAGCTGCTTTGAAACAATCTGCATTGTTAAAAGCGCTATATAAATAAAGTTGACTTGACTTGACTTAGTTCTTTGTACAAACCTGGTAAAAATGACTTGCGGGCAATGGAGGAAAGCCTTGTTTTGCACAAGCGTAATTCATGAGTGTTTCTTGCACGTGCACCCTATTTACTACTGATTGGAATTCATTAACGCATGTTTAACTATCAAATCTGAAGTTTACGAAGCATTTGTGAATCCGGAGGAGAGATTCCATGCTCATTTTACAAACAAACAAATATATATATTTATATATATATATATATATATATATATATATATATATTTATATAAACATGGAACAAAATAGCTCTTGATAAACATAAGAAAACAAACAATATGGAAATGAAATAAATGTAGAATTAAATGCAGCTAAATATTATTGTGCAGTTGTATTCTCCACCCTTACATATTTACATAACTTTTAAAGTTATGACCCTTACCAATTAGGATGTTTTTATAGGTTGTTATCAGGCTCTTTGTTGCTCCTTTGTTGGTGTGTTAGGTTTGGCTGAGTGTGCTAGATCACATGTCCTGCCTCAGCTGTGAGAACTGTCTACCCCCTCTCACGTTGCTATAACTGTGCAGAACTTAACGGATGAAATGCTTTGTCAACTGTTTGCTTTGGGTTAGCCTGACTGTCGGGCAGCCGGGGCACTGCAAACACCTCCTCAGGAAGTCCTAGGAGCCTTACTTCCTGCCTGATATGAGGCATGAACAGACGTAAACACTTTTTACGTTAACTTGTTTGTGTCAGTTGGTTACTCGGCTTATATCACTTGATAATTACTTGATTAATGCACGTTTCGTGATTGTCGGATTCTTTCTTATTTCTGATTTTTTTTTTTTTTTTTTTTTTTGCAGATAACTAGGTTGGACTACGCTGGCCAATAACCGATTAATCAACTGATAGATTGTAAAATGAATACTGAATGAAAACAAACATAACACATATAAAATTACAATAATAATAAAATAAAATAAAAGTATTGTGCCATGAAAATGAACAGAACTTTTAAAATATATTTTGTTATATATTCCTATTTATTAATATTAATATTTAAAATGTAAAAATGTATTAGTAAATGTTGAAATTAACAATAAACAATACGTTTATAAACCTTAGTTAATGTTACAGATGGACTCTTAATCTAAAGTGTTACCAATTCATATAAATACAAACAGTCAGGCTTAATATCCACACAAATGCCACATAGCATTGAAAAATAAAATAAAAATACAGATCAGGCATAACATTATGCTGCAAAAACAGCCCCTGACCATTCGATGCATGGACTCCACTAGACCCCTGAAGGCATGCTGCGATATCTGGCACCAAGATGCTAGCAGCAGATCCTTTAAGTCCTATAAGTTGCGAGGTGGGGCCTCCATGGACATGTTTGTTCAGCACATCCCACAGATACTCGATTGGATTTAGATCTGGGCAATTTGGAGGCCAAGTCAACAACTCAAACTTGTTGTTGTGCTCCTCAAACAATTACTGAACCATTCTTGCTTTGTGGCAGTGCGCATTATCCTGATGAAAGAGGCCACAGGGAATATCGTTTCCATTAAAGGGTAGTACTAGTAACAAAGTCAAAGTAACATCCACATGGATGGCAGGACCCAAGGTTTCCCAGCAGAACATTGCCCAAAACATCACACTGCCTCCGCCAGCTTGTCTTCTTCCCAAAGTGCATCCTGGTGCCATGTGTTCCCCAGGTAAGCTACGCACATGGACCCGGCCATCCACCTGATGTAAAAGAAAATGTGATTCATAAGACCAGGCCACCTTCTTCCATTGCTCCGTGGTCCAGTTCTGATGCTCACCTGCCCACTGTTGCGCTTTCAGTGGTGGACAGGGGTCAGCATGGGCACCCTGACTGGTCTGCGGCTATGTAGACCCATATGCAACAAACTGCGATGCACTGTGTATTCTGACACCTTTCTATCACAACCAGCATTAACTTATTGAGCAATTTGAGTTACAGTAGTTCCTCTGTTTGATCGAACCACACAGGCCAGCCTTCGCTTCCCAAGTGCATCAATGAGCCCTGGCCAACACAATGACCCTGTCTGCTGTTCACAACTGTTGCTTGAAGCACTTTTGATAGATACTTGATTGCAGACTGGGAACACCCCACAAGAGCTGCGGTTTTGGAGATACTCTGACCCAGTTGTCTAGCCATCACAATTTGGCCCTTGTCAAACCCGCTCAAATCCTTACGCTTCCCCAATCAATCAATTGGTCGACTTTCTTCCCTATTGTGATATCCGAGTGAAACGGCTTCTGTAATAAGAAAAAAAAATGTAGGTTGGGACCTGATTTCATCCTTGGGATTTGATTCGATCGTAGGAAGTTGTACTTTGCAGTAAAATTTGGGAGGATATTTAGGCCTACCCTCCGACAATACACACGTCATGAAAAGAACAGATCTCGTTTCAAGGGGGAGGGGAGGTTAACATTTGGTAACACTTTATTTTAAGGCTTTATCTTACACGTTACTACAATTTTGTAAAATTACAAGTAACTAACCCTAAACCAAACCCTAACCATATAGTAAGAACATGCAGTACTTATTTGAGTAAGTACAATGTTACTACGTTACCTTAAAATAAAGTGTGAGCTAACGTTTTTGATAAAAGATTACGAGGGCATATGCAATAATGATGCACACATATCAGTTATTTGTAATAAGCAACACAACATTCTGTAATAAATAGGACATTGTCCATTTGTCCATAAGAATTGTCCATTTTGATTTAATGGTGACTTACTATATGCTGATAGCCCACCCCCTAGAGGACTCCAGGCTCACTGCAGTTTAATAACCTGCAAGTACTGTGGCATTTGCAACATTTATTGACAGTAATTCAATAGGCGATTTATGGAGACGTTAATGTCCATCGCATGGTATGCTGGGAGCCTGGTTGTAACCTTTCGTAATAGACATGCTTAAGCAGCTATGTCATTGACTTCCAGGGGTAATTTCACCTGAGCAGAACGCTATGCTTGTCAAGTTGTAAATTAACTCAACCCCCACTCTCTTATGAAAGACAATCTGGAGGACAACATGTAGAAAACACTCCTCCGGCTAAAGGCATTTTACTCATGGCTGGGTAATCTCCCATCATGCTGGTGTATTGATTAGTCCCAGAGACATCCAGAGGGAGATATAATGTTTCAGGCACTCCTCCTCTAATCACCCAGTCTTTCTAAGAGAAAAAAGGTTTTGCATAATAATATTAAACCTGGGCTTTATGTGTATCTAAGAGTGAAGGGTAAACTATCCTTGCGTGACTCTCTCTGTTTAAGTAGACTTCAGGGTCCAGTACTGTTATAAAGTGATATTTTTTATGTGAGGAAGGCTTTTGTTCTACGGTATGTGTGTCTTGGCTGTGTTCAGGTTCTGTAATGTGATCTGTGTAAATGTAGGTAGAGCGCTTTCTTCAAATGCACTCTCATTTTGTGCTCAAGTGACATGACATGTCTTTTTCTTGATTTTATGTTTTAGAGGGTCAGATAATTAACTTATTTCTATCCAAATATAGTTCATGCAGGAGTTTTACTAGAACAAAAACTAAATATAATACTACTAAACTAAACTAAATCTAAGACTAAAATAAATGTAATATAATAAAACACACTAAATAATTTATTTCCGAGCAGAAATGTCATGGGGATGTTGGAGGGTGGGTGTTGTTATATAGTAGGTATTACAGCAAAATAGAAAGGTTGAAGAAAAGATCATATTCACAAAAAATGTAAGAAAATAGATAATAATAATTAATCAAATAAGAATGAATTTTGAATGAATAAGAAGTGTTACAATAGAAAACTGTTACTTTAAATTGTAATATTTTACTGATTTACTGTATCTTTGATCAAATAAATGCAAACCTGTCTTCCTTCAAAGCTAAAAGTACTTGTCCTTTTGGGACCTTTTTTGTAGTCCTATAAATCATACAGAATTATGTTTTTTGAAAATGTAAAACTGCTGAACATTTTCTGTGATAAGTAGGTTTAGATTTAGGTTTATGGTTAGGGGATAGAATATACAGTTTGTACAGTATACAATTCATTATGTCTATGGAATGAAACATGAAAAACATAAAACGCAACACTTTACATTTTGTTTAGTGTCATTTCTGCCTCAGACGTGATTGTGTTGCTTTTTAATCATTGAGTTCTGTAAATTTATGTAAATCATACAAACTGATTTCTATGATGAGCCCTCCATATGAAAGTCAATTTTGCTAATAAACCACATGCTGGTCATTGACATGACAAAAACACCCATTATATTTAGCATATGTTAAGCCAGAAGTTACTTTAAGCTGCTTTAGATTTACATGAAAATGAGTTCTTAATTGTTTTCATGATACAATCCACAACTTCTGTGATACGTAACAGAGGGATTTGATGAATTTGTGTTTACTGGTGCATGTCTATCTTCTCCGAGCAGCTCTGAAACCAAGCTTGGTGTGGGGCTATACAAAGTTAATAACTCTATTTTCCATTCTGACTTCATCTGGTAGAAATACATTTAATTTGTACATGTGGGCACCAGTGACTTTGGATTGTCTTATCTACATATGCAGGCTGCATTATTTAGAAACGGTCATCTTTAAATTAAGATTTTTGATCAAAGTGATAACAGATTTAGCTGATGTGCTAGTAGCTGCATGGTGTGCTTCCAGAGATCATAGAATTCTTCATGGTTGAGTGTACGGCTGAGAATATGTATGTGTCGTATGCTTATGTATAACATATGGTATTATAATTTCAGTCCTGATATATATGCTTATCTGATACAGTGCATTTAGGTGTTTGCAAACAGCAATGACAAGTTATGTGGCGGAGACTACCTGGTGGCAGAAAGTGACAGTTCATGCAGTAGCAGTCTATGGAAGCCACGTGATAAAAGTATGTCTTACAATTCTAAGAAGAAAAATCTAAATTTGCGAGATAATCTTTTTCCCTTCTGAATTGTGATATATACTCGTAATTGCTGGTTCTAAAGTCCGAATTGGAAGATATAAACGTCTCAGGTTATGACTGTTACCCTATGAGGACTCAATCAGTGTATCCGGTGTCTGAAGCATATGTGAAAACACTCCAATCTGATTGGTTGGAGACAGTCTGTGACATCATTAGCAGAGTGCCCAGAAGTATAAGAGGGCAACCGTAGCACACGTCATCAACTTTTTTGTCTAAAGGAGACGTGCAGGCAGACCCAATGGCATGACAACAAACTCGTTCTCCTTCTCGGGAAACCACAGTTACAGTCCTGAGATGTTTCCTTTTGATTGGAAACTCTACCCTGCGTTTTGGATGGACACTATGGGGAACAATTACCCACTCTGCCATACTGCGGGATGCCTCCCTCACTAGGTGAAAATATGTACAAACATTGTGAGCATAGCATAGATTGATTTAACAGATTATTATTACTTTCGTCTAGTGGTAGCATTCCCTAAGCCATTATCTCCCACAAAAATAGAAGATCCCTTAGCTCCTATTCCTCTATAGCTGGGGAAGTCCCGGCCTCAATGGAACCTTCCCTCCCTCCCCAGCAGGCTACTTTAGCCCCAAAGGCAGAGCTCCACGGAAAAATGGTCAGGCTGTGGCAGCCTTTTCTTGTCTGACACAGCTCTCAGGAAATGCCTGTCACAGGGAATATTTTTTTATATTCCTCTATCATCCTTGGCAGTACCACTACTTCTGGGGAAAATGCACCTCAATTTTCATATAGTAGGTTGTGGCACATAATTATGGCAAATACTGTAATGAAACAGATTCTTGAAATAAACTGATCCCCAGGCAACCACAGGGGAGCTCTATTAAATTACCCTATACGAGAAGAGGAACGCTCACGCCCTGCTTGACACTCTTCGTGGTGCAACATAACAAGGAGAATCGCCTTTCCTTTTCTTTTTTCTTTTTTGTTGGCAAAACTTCAACTTGCTAACATGGATAACTGAGAGAAAGGAGGGCAAGGGACCCTACTTTAATTACCCTAGTTTCCACCAAGCGGTATGGTTCAGTACAGTACAGTACGATTCAGGACCGTAAACCCTGATCCAGCTTGCGTTTCCACCACCAACAGTACCCTTATGATAGGCAGAGGTGTCAAGTAGCGAAGTACAAATACTTCGTTACCTTACTTAAGTAGAAATTTTGGGTATCTATATTTTACTGGAGTAATTATTTTTCAGCCTACTTTTTACTTCTACTCCTTACATTTTCACGCAATTATCTGTAGGCTACTTTCTACTCCTTACTTTTTAAAAATAGCCTAGTTACTTCTATTTCTTTTCAGCTTGTTTAAAAAAAAAAACATGCAGAAAATTAAATTGCGTCATCCGGATTGTGTGAATTGACTGTGGTTGGATGAGAAGTGTAAACATATATCATTCCAACACCCTATTGGTTACTACGCGATCCATCGCGCCTGCACATGGTTCAGAGCACAAATCACACATGGTGTTGCCAGATTGGGCGGGTTCCCGCGGACGAGCACGCACTTTCAGCCAATCAGCGATCAGCAGGCAAACGCGCTCATTCATATCATGACATCCAGGTTTTTAGCGCGATAAATCGTACCTGACTGTATATTCAAGAGATCGCTAATCTAAAGTGGTATACATATACATATACACAGTTAGCTGTATCTACAGTAAAGAGTGGGAGAGTGAAACAACTCTCAAACGTGGATTACACCTGTGACTCGAAGACTCTTTATAAATATAACCATGACTCCTGTCCATCATCATACAGCTGCTGAAAGAGGTTAGAATCAACAATGAATCAGTTTTGACTGTGCTAAGTGCGTGTTCTATGAACTTCACGAATGTACTGTAGTTTTATCAGAGCAAAGCTAAGCGCATTGTTGTTATTTTTTTGTTGGCGGATTATTGTACAGTATCAATGAATGACACATTTTGGCAGTGGTGTGTTATTAATGTGTGAAATGCCTGTCAATTACGATGCTTTTCCTCGACCTTTTATATTAGGAACTTTTTGCACTTAAAGAGGCCAAATCAATGATATCACATTATTTTCCCAGTTAAAGTTAAAGTTTTGGGCACTTTTTTTTTTTTTGAGTGGGTGGATTTTGGAGAGTTTGAGCCCTGCACCGGCTTCAGTTCCAGGCCCTAGCCCGGCCCGAGTCCGACTGTCACTGTAGCCCGTGTTTAGTTTGTTTTTTGAATCCTCCTTATGACATACTGCTAAAGCCATTAAAATAGTTTGTTTTTAATTTCAACGTAGTTATATTTTGTTTCGTTTCTTTTTTAAGTTAATTTAGAAAAAAAAAAATATATATATATATATATTTTTTTAAAGTTTAAATTTTTTTAAAAGTGACAACCAAGCAGTTACACAAGTGAGTTACACAATCAAAACAAATAAAATAAAATAAAAACATGCAGGTTTTCTTACCTTACACCTCTCCTGGAAATGAATAGCTATAAATCGATGCGCGAGTTCACCAACAGATATGAGCTGCATTTTATTCATCATTAGCTCATTTCAAGATCAAAGACAGCAATATGAGAAAAAGCGAGCTGGTAAGATCATTTAGTCTCTCATTCATTTTACTGAAGATGATTATAGGTGTGTCACCATCAGCTCCCTAGTTCCTTAGTCACTGATCAGGGATCAGCCTATTGACTTGTGTCTTGATCAGTGCCCTGACTACTGAATACACTACACGCCATGTTTTTTTGAGCATCTAAGAATTATTTTTAGTTTGACTGTGGCTGTTTGAGTGTTGAGTGTAGGCTACTCATCTGCGGCGAAGCGTGTTGAATTAGCGCCGTCGAATCTGGCTATATAGCCTATAACACGCTCTCACGTTTATTTTTTAACAATTTGCCAGGAGTGAAATTTACATATGTGGTTTAAATAACCAGATGCATTTACACATGTCCAGTTTTGTCTGAAATGTTTTCAGACCACCTTCTGAATTGGTTTGAGTGAACGCTCCTGATAAGGCTGCTGGCTATGTCCTAGTTTCACACTACTAGTGGCTCTGAACACTGTGTGAGTCAGTCTTGAGAATCGCCTATATCGCCCAAAAATCGCCTAATAGCCTATCATGGTCTCATGCTGTTTCCACCAGCGCAGCACATCTCATTGATTCTTTTAATTAATAAAATAAATATGAAACGAAGGAGAAGCCTAAAAAGGGCCCGAAGCCAGGCTCGCGTTTGAAGTATGACGTGGGGCTCGGGCAGAAATTTTGGGCTCTAAACCGTCGACCCAATCTGGCAACACTGATCACACATGTAGCCTACATTTACATTCCAAAAAAAGGTTATTGATAACATGCCTCTGAAGTTTAACTTTTTGCACCATCACAATTCTTATACGCAACTAGTCATCATATCTTCCGCTCCATGAAACACATGTTAATGCTCAGCATAACGCATATATGGTAAATGTGCATTGTATTAAAATGCATTAATTTTCAATGGGTATATATGCATCTGAAACAGGTAGTATAGTGCATCCCAAATTTTTCAACATTAACATTTTAATACAACATTAAAGTAACAATTATGGCCTTTAGAAAATGCTTTTTGAGGAGGTGCACTATAGGCCCCTGCAGCCTAAGCTTTTGTCCTTAATGGCATTTTTCTCCTTACATTACTTTTACTTTTATACTTTTAAGTAGTTTTAAAACCAGAACTTTTATACTTTTACTTGAGTAAAAAGCTTGAGTTGATACTTCAACTTCTACAGAAGTATTTTTAAACCCTAGTATCTATACTTCTACTTGAGTAATGAATGCGAGTACTTTTGACACTTCTGATGATAGGCATGGTGTAGTGATTTATGTCATTCTCTTGCGACACAGTAAACAACAATGGAAGACATACAGCAGATCTTGTTCTTGCTTCTCGGCATGTGGCTGCAGGTTGCAAGGAAAAACACAGCCGAAAAAAAGCATGCGCAACTGACGATTCTCTGTCAGCTAATCAATGTTCTGCAGTGAGTCTAGCTCCACCCTTTAGTTCGGGAACTAGCCATAAGACCCATGAAATATGGGCAGGCAACTCAAACACAACTTATCCACTTCAGTGAGGAGGTCAGGAAAGAATGAAAGGCTCATAGGGGAACGGCAAACTTGGCCTATAAGGACACGCCCATCCAGCCTACCACAAGCGACTTCCCATTTTTCACACCCCAAACCAGATCCAATCTGGCTGTGGCTCGGGTATTGATGTCCAGCAATTCCCCGTATGCGGGGCTGGGATGTTGAGAAGACTCAGTACACACATTTCCATTGCCTTTGTCAACCACATCCACTTCCTCTTGGCTGGATGGTGCCAGCAATATGCTATCTGCTGGATCGGATGACTCGAGAGAGAGGGCTTCCTAATCCAGGAGATTGCTCGAGCCCACCTCGAGGACCTGCGAGAACCTCTATCCCCTATAACTGAAGCCTCTGCCTTGCCTTGGCAACAGTGGGGTCTAAACCGTGGGCCGGAGACGCTTGTCCCACATCCATCAAGAATAGGAACAAACGTGAACGGAGCTTTCTCATAGTAAATTTCTCACACTGGGTATATTCAAATCCCTCGAGCACTGAACGCACATTCTCATCTCCCAAGCAATAAGCGTACAGGTTGTTTGTCCCCATGTGTCAAAAACCTGGGATTTTCCATTATCATGCCTTCATCTTGTGCTAACAATGCAAATGGCTCCTGAAGACTAAAAATCTGATGACTTATACTTCCGGGCGCCCTGCTAATGATGTCATGCATTGTCGCCAACCAATCAGATTGCAGTGTTTATACACTGATGGCATCCAAAAAGCGTCCATCCAAGATGCAGTGTAGAATTCCAATTAGAAAGTGAACTCGCAATTGCAAGACATTTTATTTCATTCTGTAACTGTAAGGCTAATACCTTACGTATGTAGATATTATGTAGCCCTATTGTTTACATCAAATTCATGCTTAAATAGTAGGGTAGTGGTCGAACTAGGTTTCAGTCCAGACTGTCCGTTTAATTGCTTGCAACCAAAAGTATGTGTTTAGCTTCAAAGGCTGTCTTCGATGTTATTCTATACAAATGATGAGTCTTTTTGTTTGCATCCCGATTCTGACATCCAAAGGCACAGCAAGACATGTTTTTTCCATAGATTTTGACTGTTTTCTTCCAATTATTACCACTGTACCTCAATGGGTGCACAACTATGACGTCTACTCCCATATGTTCTATGTAAATCACCAATTATTAGAAGCATGTACTGTATATGCTTCTAATAATGGCATCGATTCCAATGTATTGTGCATCTATTGCAAATCGCATTTTATTAGAACTTGATTTAAAGCTAAGGGTTGAAAAGTTTGTGTGTGTTTGTTTTCATATATGCATGTGACTGTATTATTGCTCCAGGTTTTCACGTGCACAGACATGACTACTGCAGTTTATTGTTGCACGCAGGCCGATACCAAACCCCCATAAGGTTTTCATCTGACAGCTCTCTGTGTATTGATCCTGTACCCTTTTGAATGCCTCTGGGCTGTGTAATTAGTCCCATGTGAGGAAACAGCATGGTAACCAGAGCACTGCGTTCCACCAGCACTCTCATGCACTAGACTTTAGTTCTCCCTAAAGAACGTACATAATTCAGATGCCCCCATTACATCAGAAAGCACACACTCGTGAAGCCTATTAGTATGAAAGCCCTAATCTGGAATCAGATTCAACCCCATATAGTACTGATCATGGTCATCTGTGATCATAGCGTTTTCTCTGATTGTGTGACGTATTTTCAGGTGAAACCGAGCATTTAGGTGGAAATAATGTAGGGTGGAGCTTGATTCTATACATAGGCATTTGATTGGATTTTGAAAAGTTAGGCTATGGTATTACTGGTTAAAAGTTTATTTTAAGTTAAGCTTAAGTTTTTCCATGGACACTGAAAATTTCGCATTTATTGATCCTGTACATTACAAAGTTAAACAATGTTTGTTTTTGTTTTTTTGTTTAAATTTTTACTGAATTTGTACTTGTCAAAATGATTATACTTTCTAGCTAACATAGCAACAATAAATTAAAAATTACTAAAATCACTTCTGAATCTTTAAGAATCGGTAAGAATACAGTATGTTGAAAACTAAAAAATTTAAAATTATGTTTTGTATCCAATACCATCAGTTACAATGACCCTTAAATGAAAGGAAAATAAGGATTTATTTGGTTTGAACGAATGGTTTATTATAAACGGAATTATAATTTGTATCGGGGTCTGTAAGATTTTTAAAGAAATTATTTATGTCCACAAATGCTACCTTTAGTTGATAAAAAATACTGCAGAAACTGTAATATTGTAAAATGTTATTACAATTAATAGTAACTCTTTTCGATTTTAATATATTTTACAATGTAATCAGGTGATGGCTAACCTGTTTTTGTCACATTATCCTGTAGAAATCATTGCAATATGCTAATTTGGTGCTCAAGTAACATTTATTATTAATAAGGTTGTAAACGGTTTTGTTGCTTATTTTTGTGGAAATTATGTTTCCTGATTGTTTCCTTTGTTTCATGTGTCATGTTCCCATTGGCTGTCATAACTATTGTGTGTTCCCCTGAATCTTATTTAAGCCTCATGTGTGCCTTGTCTTAGTTGTTGAGTATTGAGTATGTTCCACGTTTCCATGTTCAAGGTCATTGTTTCAAGTCTGTTCATAGTTCATGTTTGTTTGGTTTCATGTTGTGGATTTAATTTAAGGTTTATTTGGATCATCACTTATATAAATAAACTGCACATGGGTTTGCTTCACCATCATCCTCGTCTGCTTCCATGTCAGGATTTTGACAATGATACATCATACTGTATTATTGGGCCCAGAAGCATATTTCTCATATTTATTTCACCCCCTGTGGTGGAAATCAAGTTTATATGTCTATGTGGTGTTTTTAATATGCTTTCAGACAAACCATGTGCAAATTCATAAGTCAACACCATTGCTGAGTATTTCCTCCTTAAAAGTCCAGTGAACCAAAGACGCTGGTGTTTCTGACGTCACATACAACCTTGTAATCAATCACGTCAATGTGCTGACGGGCTTTAGCATATCTTCATTACTATGCTGCAAATACCGATATATCTTTCTGTTGATATGAACAGACTGAGATGGTGAACGGCAACATGGTTTGTGTAACATTAGCTACACATTATTAGCTGTTCGATAATCTAGTCAAGCAAAAGGTTAATCATTTATTATTTACCGTTATGTGTCCGATGTTGTAAAGAGTGATACCTTTGTGCAGTGTCTACTTGAGTAAAAGTAGACCGAGTGGGTTTCTGAGCTGCCGTGAGTGAGTGGAGGCGGGGCTAATTTGAATATTCATGAATATGCATATAGCTGGAGTGTAGATTTACATTCAAGCTATTTTAAGGCATGAAGGTTTTTTTTCACACAGGAAAAAAACATTTAAATATGTAATTTAGGTTTTAAATTTGGTTGCAAATGTAGTTTTAATCAGTCTAGCGTACTAAACTTTTGTTTACAATTTATGTTCGTATATTGTATTTTCAGTTGGTAAAACCACACAGCAACATTTTTGGTCTGAAATGGTTAGACCTGAACTCTGACCATGATTCTTCCGCTATGCTTACATTCTCATCCACACACATTCCAGAGCTGTGGCTGAGGCTGTACATGTGTGTTTCTGTGGCCAGACGAGAGCTACTCCTCCCTGCAGAGGCAGCTTCGAGTGCACTGCTGTTTATACTGTTTCCGTGCAGATCTGTCACAACCATTCATCATTTGTTTTGAATGATAATATCAAAAGAAAGTTAAAAAAATTGTTTTGTAGCAACTTTTTTTTCCATTTCAGTCTTCAAAGTCAAAATGCACAATGTTTTGATTTGTTTTAGCTGTGCCAACACCACATACCCCATGTATGATTAGCGTAAATGTGTCATCTTATAAAACAACCCATTCAGGAAGTGATGCAGTGTATACAGCACTCAGTGAATCATGTGGTCTTTTGCAGAATGTGTATGTGAACATCACTCGGATCATGTCCGTGGGGAACAGACTGCTGGAGTCGGGTCACTATGCAACCCAGCAGATTCAGCAGATCTCAGGTCAGCTGGAGCAGGAATGGAAGCGTTCGCAGCCGCGCTGGACGAGAGGAGCGCTCTACTTGAGATGTCTGCTAACTTCCACCAGAAAACTGACCAGGTGAGGCCTAAACGTGCCGACACATACCTACGACTGTATATATATGTATGTGTGTATATATATATTTAATTATATTGTATAATTATATTATATTGTATTTAATTATAAATGTATGTAATTTGTGTGTGTGTTATTTTTATTTTATTTTATATATTATCTCATAATTTGGCAGCAGGTATATTAAGCTTTAACTTTAAGACCTGACACACTAATCTATTATACTGTTACACATGCGTTTTCTTTTTCTCAACTGTTTATGTTCAACTGTGTTTACGTGAATACTCGCCAAGAACGGCGTTTTGACATTAGGCTATTTTGTGTGTATTTGACTGTTTAAGGGCAATAAACAGCGAACAAGAACTCTATAAGAACCATAGAACTATGTGTAAAATATTGTGCAATATGTGCAATCCCACGGCAAAAACCTTAAACACCAATAATATTCATCTGGAGCAAATGAAACGGGTAGAGGCTAGTTTGTGTGTCAACTTGCTGTCGGGAGAGATGAGAGAGCAAGAAAGCTCAGCTGGTATTGTGTATTCTGCAGAACATCAGTATTGGAAGCATTTCAGATGTTTCAGTATCGATATAATCGAAAAATCTATAGTTTTGGACAACACTACATTGCGCTTAGTTTATTATTTCGAATTCAAATTAAACCTGCCAAAGTGGCTAGTAGGAGGGTTGGCTGGTGTTAATGTTAAATAAGTTGTTAAGGGAAGAACTGATAAATTTTATATATATTATCAGTTTTATACATGAAAGTAAAGTAATAAAATATACAAATATATATAAACTAAATTATAGGTGCACTATGTACAAAAACTAAATTCTAAGCAACGTTTTGTACAGATGGGAATGTATTAGCAATATATTCTGTCTGTGGTAAAAATGAGTTAACTAGCCAATTTTCAGTTGACTATGTTTGTATGCTAGAAAGGGCTTCCAGATTTTAGAGAATGATGTGTTTGTTATACTTCACTTTTAAAGCTGTTACACAAAATGGAATCCAAAGAAACTGCAAAGATAATAATTCCTATCACGTTTTACAAAAACTCATACCACCCCTTTCATCCCTCTCCTGTTATTCAGACAAACAAGTTGGAGGACCTGCGTATTGACATTGTTGATCACTCACACACGTTTCGAAAGCACCACAGTCCTCTCTGCCTATATATACACACAAATCTTATCTGTGTGTTTTGTTTTCTCCAGTATTAAATATGTATTGGTGAATATACAACTTGGGTGTTTAACTCATGTTTTATGATTGAATCATGTGTGATTGTTCAGATAATTTTCACTTGAATATTACAGATAGGCCTGTGGGCTGGAAAAAGAATGAATGAAATCCATTCCTTTCATCTTTCTGTCCTTTATCTTTCTCTTTGAGCATGTATTATCTGCTGTCAGCATCAATATTAGACTGCCACGTCATTCATTCAGTGTTTATTTTGCTCCCAGTGAGACAGGGCAAAAATAGACTGTATATTTGTACAGACAATGTTTTTTATTTTTATTTTTTACCTAATTAAGACAGCGTAGTATAGTAATCATATATCTATAAAATGTCTATTTTCTAGTATATGAGCAACATGGACTCATGGTGTAAGGCCTGTGGAGAAGGAGAACTTCCTTCTGAGCTGCAGGACCTGGAAGACACTATCCACCACCACCAGGGTCTCTATGAACACATCACCGCTGCCTATTCTGAGGTATGAGTCTCTTATATCAATTACAAGAAAAACTATGCTCTGCAATAATAGCTTTTTGCTTGTGTTTGAGAATGTTTTGCTGCTGCAGAGCAAGTTTGCTCCTGCCAATAGATACACAGACATGCTGCTGTGAGTATGTAAGATATGAGAAGCTCTATTCCAAAACGCTATAAATCCATTTGAATAGTTTTCATGAAAAGATCATTTTTTTACCTACACCCATACATTTTGTCAATATTCGATTTATCCTGTTAAAATGGTCTATTGGCTCAGTCTGAACATGTTAAACAATGATTGTTAAATTAAACAACAATATTGTTGATTATAAATTCAAAGTTATATATTTTTTTGTTTCAAAACGCTACAAATCCATTCTTTTTTATATGTAGTTGATTTATCTCTGTAAAAGCAACAACAAAGCAACTCATGTCACATTAGGCATATGACATCAGGGGTCAAAACGATTGTGATTGCAATAGGTTCAGTACACAGCTTAATGGCATGACAAACTCATTTTCTTTTAATTTGGCGTTTATCGCGTTTTGGAAAAGAGCTCTTCTAATGCTTTTCTGCATAAATAGTCATATAAATCCCATAGCAGATTTAGGCAGGTGGAGCTGGGGGAGGTGGAGGGTCTCAGAGGAACTCTGATAGCGTGCTGCACAAACAGCTTACAGCTCATACTGAACCAGACTATTTAAATGTTGATCAAGCAATCTCATTGGCTGCAGAATCAATCAGCTTGTGCTCTGTAGTAAATTATGTGATTGCTCACAGATTGCTTGAGAGGGACCTATCAGCCTGTGCCATCTAGTGTTTCATGACTATATATTCATTTGAAAGTAGGATTTTGTTGATCATGTTGATGTGTATTTCCTATACATCCTTTAGGTAAGTCAGGATGGCAAAGCCCTACTAGATAAGCTACAGCGCCCTTTGACCCCAGGCAGTGCCGATTCGCTGACGGCCTCGGCTAACTACTCTAAGGCAGTACACCACGTCCTGGATATCATTCATGAGGTTTTGCACCACCAGAGGCAGTTGGAGAACATCTGGCAACACCGCAAACTCCGTCTTCACCAAAGGCTACAGCTCTGCGTCTTCCAACAGGATGTCCAGCAGGTCAGACACTTATTCTAAACTAACAACACTTCATACATACACTACCTCAAATACTGTTACGGATTCAGTGGGATTCATTGAATCATTCTTATTTGGGAAGTGAGAGATGTGCAGATTGGATGAGGTGTCAGAGCGTTTCACTAGACATCTGTGTGGAATTTTTTTCTTTTCACTCTCGCCCACTTCCCACAAGTTTCATCCACCACATGCCTTCTCTCACTCAATTGAGGTCCGATTCCCACAGATACACATAATTTTTTCCCATTGAACCAAAAAGGACATATATACAGTATACACTGATCAGGCAAAACATTATGACAGGTGAAGTGAATAACACTGATTATCTCTGATTCAAGTGAATATTTTGTCATCAAAAGTTGTTAGAAGCAGGAAAAAATGGGCAAGCGTAAGGATTTGAGTGAGTTTGATAAGGGCCAAATTGTGATGACTAGACAACTGGAAGGTCAGAGCAGGGTGTTCCCGGTCTGCAGTGGTCAGTATCTATCTAAAGCGGTCCAAGGAAGGAACAGTGGTGAACCGGCGACAGGATCATGGGCATGCATGTGGGGAGCGAAGGCTGGCCAGTGTGGTCCGATCAAACAGACGAGTTTGAGGTGTTGTCTTGGCCTCCAAATCCCCAGATCTCAATCCAATCGAGCATCTGTGGGACGTGCTGAATAAACAAGTCCGATCCATGGAGGCCCCACCTCGCAACTTACAGGAATTGGCAACTTAAAGGATCTGTTGCTAATATCTTGGTGCCAGATACCACAGCACACCTTCAGGGGTCTAGTGGAGTCCATTCCTCGATGGGTCAGGGCTGTTTTGGCAGCAAAAGAGGGACCAACACAATATTAGTCATAATGTTATGCCTGATCAATGTGTATTTATTTATCCAAAGCGTTTCAAAGCGACTTACAAATGAAGAGATATGTTATGCATTAAATGCATCCAATTTATTTAAAGTGACAGTAAAGATTTTTACATTTATTATGGTACAAATTAATTCTATTTAAAGGTGCACTATGTGACTTTTCCGTCCGCTAGAGGCGCCTGTTCAAAACAAAGGCGTAGTTTGATGACGCGTTAAGTTTGAGCGCAGAATCTTGGGACATGTTGTCTTCACCTCACAGCCGGTGGAAAAGAATCGGGATTGGACTCGGGCAGAAATCATGTTCATGGATGCGATTATTAACTTTACTGTATATGAAGCAGAGCAGGGGCAAGTGCTGAGGAGCTGAGTAAGGCCGCTGGAGAGATTGTTCAACAAACACACTGCTCGCGAGTAGCGGGACTTTTATTATGACGGGACACAGTTGCCGGCTCAATCTCCGCTTTTTCGGTCATGAGTATGAGGTAACGCAGCTCTGTTTATTATATTAGATACATTTAAGTGTGTTTACAATGATGTTATGGCGTTACTCTGTGCATTCGCTCGGCTGCTGTGACACTTGTTCACACTGCAGTGAGAGTAAAGCTTTTCTGCAAAATCAAACCGGAAACGAGGGTAACGCAGATATGACGCAATTGACAGGCGACTCCCTCAGACGCTATGCTCACACGTCGGTTCATTGGTAAAAAGCGATTTTCTCACAATTTACAAACAGTTGGAAACATTTGGGATATTGTAAGAACTCAACTGAACAAAATATATAACACTGGCCTGGTGGTTTTGGATATTTGACTGCAAAATCCTACATAGTGTACCTTTAAAGTGTTTTTCCATCAAATAATCCACAAGAATTCCACAAAAAATATTAAGCAGTTATGTCAGCATTGATAATAATAAGAAATGTTTTTTGAGCACTAAATTTCTGAAGGATACTGAAGATGTAATGGCTGCTGAAAATTCAGCTTTGCCATCACAGGAATAAATTACATTTTAAAACATAGAAAAAAAAAAAAATTAATTGTATTAATATTTCACAATATTTCAATTTTTACTATATTTTTAATCAAATAAATGGAGCCTTCATGGGACTTATTCTTTATTCTCTTTTTCTATACTAAAACAGACCCCAAACTTTTGAATGGTATATACTGTATATGTAATAAATCTTTTTTTTTTTATTGCAAACATTATTGATAAGCCAGTTTAACATTTGATTTAAGCATGTTTAGATAAATTAATGAAATCTCAGTGTTATTGACTGTGAAACAAACACAAAAAACATCCTTAATATAATTTGATCTTACAAAATACAAAATGATTACTGAGTTTATGAATATACATTTGACATTGTGGCATTAAAATGAGTCCTGCTCATAAATGAGGTGCATCTGGTTGAATCTCTTCTTCTCTTTGTCTGAATATCTTTATTGAAAAATGGCATCATCTGAATGCCTGTGAGGCATCGTTATGTTGAATATAAAGTGAGTTCTTGTCTGTTTAAAATAGGATTTCACTGCTCAGTTGAGAATAGAATATAAATCTGAAAGGGAAATTTTTTTAGGCACTACCGCATTAAATTGTTAAAGGGACTGTTCAGTAAAAAGGAAAATTCGGCCATTACTTATTCGCATTTATGTCGTTCCAAACCTGTATGCTGTTATTACTGTGATATAAAATAAGCAGTTATGTCAGCATTGATAATAATAAGAAATGTTTTTTGAGCACCACATTTCTGAAGGATACTGAAGATGTAATGGCTGAGTAAATAAATAAATAAAAAGAGATTGTTTTAAAAGAATCTCAACATATAAAAAGGATAAAAGGCTCCGGAAAATGTTTGGATTTAAATAAGCATTCTATGATTGGATCATTACTGTAGTGATTATCCAACCCTTCTTTATCCAACAGTTCTTCCAACCCTAATTGATGGAGGGTGTAGCTTTTCAATTCTTAAATAATCATGTAGGAAGACACATCATGGCCATATTCTAGGATGACAATGTCAAGATGCATCAGTCTCAAATATTGAAAGAATGTTTGGGAGGGAGCATGACGAATCATTTTCACACATGAATTCGTTGAAAGTCTTTGGGATGTGCTGGAGTAGACTTTACAGAGTGCTTGACTCTTGCATTGTCAGTACAAGATCTTGACCAAATTTGATACACCTCTTGATGGAAATAACATCGCAACATTTATTTACATCAAGAGGTGCATCAATTGGTCAAGATCTTGTCCATTAGAGTTAGAAGAACTGTTGCCAAACATATTACATGCTAGAAACATAATAATTACTGCAATAATGATCCAATCATAGACATTTGTTTTGGCCGGACAGTGTAGCATGTGCACTCTATTCCAATTGTATAGACTACTTTTATAGTTATTATGTTGTGTTTTTTGTTTTGTGTTTGTGCTTGTTGGTGTCTGTCACAGCCTTTGTTCCCTAACTTTTTTTTTTTTTACTTTTTTTTTTTATCCATACAAAGTCTCTGGAGTCAAAAATTCAAAATAGTCTGCATTGCACTTGGCTGTCTGTCTTCATCAGTGCAACAATTCACTGTTCTCAGTGGTTATATAGAAAACACTACAAATCATTAGGTGATTTTGCAGACATTTTAAATAAATAATCAACAAATAAAAACTGCGTCACACTATCTTTCACTTTCTCTCACACACAGTCTGCCCCACACTGTTCCCACTTTTTTTTCTCTCTCAGACGCATTCAGTATCAGTTGTCATGGTAACCGTGTTCAGCAGCCTCATTATGTTGAGGGTTTGCCCCATAAAATGATGCAGGCATAGGGGACCTTTAAACCTTCCAGACATCTAAAAAAAAAAAAAAAAAAACACCCACGTGAGCAGGAGACTCAACATCTGCACAACAAATGATTTCTTCTAATCACACGCACGCACACATGTGCTGGCAGATGCCACCACACACGCATCTCTGAATGTGGCACATTGAGCCAGATCAAAGGTGGCTTAATGAAATATGCATGAGTAGAGGACTCAGTATGTTTCGCAGTGTGCTGTGACGTCTTTTGAGACAGGTAGAAAGCTTTCATACTTGGATATGAGGCGTCTGTCTTAGCAGCTCTATCTTAGCAGAATTCAGATGTTTAATAAACATATTAATACTCACTTAAAGACATGTTTTATATGTTTTTATTTGTAAAATCTTCCTTATGCATTTCAACCCTCATGCAAACATGTGATAAACAACAACACAATATATAGAAAATGTTTGAACTTCGACAACGGCATCTGAGCAGACACCAGAGTCTTGCTGGCTTAATCTGCAGGATGACCTCACTGCGTGTATGGTGCTGATGTTTATGGAGGTGTTGAGCTGTCGCAGTGACTCCTGCTGCTTTGAGGTGCCCCCTGGTGGTTTTACACTAGAAACGCAGTTGAACTCTTTTACATTTGATTGATGCGTTTAGCCAAAGCAAGACACAGTGCATTTAAAGGTTACTTTATATTTCATTTATTAATTTATTTTTATATATTTTATCATCATATTGTGTATTCCCAGGCAGCGAGTTACACTCTACAAGTTACAGGAACCCTTAAGGTGATGATACACGGTGCAACTTTTTGAGCAATGTTGATGGGCAATATTTCCGTCAATGTGCAACAAGCTGAGACACAGCACCCACGACTGATTTAAAAGTATCCGGATAGAAATGTGTTGCAGATTCTCAATGGGAAAGTGCCCAGGAACATCGCTCTGCAACATTGCTCAAAAAACTTGCCCCGTGTATCATCACCTTTACAAAACCCCAACAGTAAAACAATGCCAAATTAGTATTAGCATCCACTGTTATCATCAAAGAAATTAAAGTAAATAAGATTCCTGGGAAATGGTTTGCACTCCTCTAAAATTGAATTCAGCTAGAAATTTCAAGAAAGTTCTTTATATTTTACAATGTCATTTAATAATGAATGGCTGGAAACTGAATGAAAACCTGGGACACTATAATTGCAATATGTTTTTTTTTTTGTTATGTGTTGTTGTTTTATCCTCATCCTAGAGTCACAAACAACTGGAAAAGTTACACGAAAAACCTGAAAATGTTATACAATTGAGCAAGGCCCTGAAAAGTAATAGAAGTTGATTAAACCTTTTAAAACTCATGAACATTTCTGTAGAGAATATGTCCATCATACAAAAAATGCTTTATACAATGATTTGAAAATCCACATAATATAATTATCAGTAAAAGAAGTCACAGAATTGAATTGGTCAAAGGATGTGGAAGCTGGAGTTGGATGGAGATCCATGCTACGTTACTTTTATTGTTCAGAATGAACCAAATTTAAGTAATGCGTCGATACATCATCAATCTTTCTTCCAAAACATGTTTTTTTCTTACCCTGATTCACTATGCTTAGCCTATTATAAGTGTTTATATTTTAGACCGGTCTGGGTGGTTTTTGTGGGAAAAACCACGCCCGCGCGTCTCGTCATATCCGTAAATACAGAAAAGCTGCTCCATCTACTTTGATGCGTGTGTGGTGTGGGAGTGGTTAGTTGTCACATGAACGAGAATGGTTGACATGGAGGAGCTAACTCTTGAACCTCCAGGGAATCATCCGTTTCTTGTCTGCTGGCAAAAATAGCGTGACAGAGCTTGTAATAAAACAAGAATTAACATTGGCTTGGCTTTTCGGCAATTTCGATAACTGAGGGTTTTGAAATGTTGTAAAAGCGACGCAGAGATGGTGTTTTTATTACACATCACATTTGTGTTGACAACCCTCAGCTGAAATATCTGTGTATAATAAAATGACTCATTTTGGCTTACTTTTTATGACACAGGTAGTGGTATATTTATGAATTTCTTCTCACAGGTTCTAGATTGGATTGAAAACCATGGTGAAGCGTTCTTGAGTAAGCACACAGGAGTGGGGAAGTCTCTGCACAGGGCTCGAGCATTACAGAAACGTCATGAGGACTTTGAAGAAGTGGCTCAGGTAAGGAGGAACAGATGTTAGAGCATCGCCTTGGCTTCTGTCCATCTGGCTATCTACTGTTCTCCTCCCAGAACTATTTAGGCCACCTGAGATATTAGTCAAATGCATATTAACTTCCAAACCGCTCCGTGTTTCTCAGAACACCTACACGAATGCAGACAAACTCCTGGAGGCGGCAGAGCAGCTGGCTCAGACAGGCGAGTGTGACCCTGAGGAGATCTACCAGGCCGCACACCAGCTGGAGGACCGTATCCAGGATTTCGTAAGACGCGTTGAACAGCGCAAAGTCCTGCTCGACATGTCTGTGGCCTTCCACACTCACAGCAAAGAGGTAAGTCTTGGAAGAGAGTGAGAGGGGGTGTGGATATGTGTGGGTTGTGCCTGTATTCTACAAGATATAAATGTGTTCCAGAATATAATATAACATTCACAGTGTTTCCTTAAACAAAAAATACAGGACAAGTTAGACAGTTTCAATAATTTGAAACCATGGTATAGTGGGTATCACTGGTTATGCTAATTTTCGGTTGGCATTTTTTTCCTCAAATATTTATCCTTTACATACTTAAAAATACAGAACTCTTTCTATGTGGTCTATCTATATTCCACAAACAGTGAATGATAATGAGTAGACAGTGTGTACATCATTCATAACATACAAACAAACAATGCTCTCTTTAATGTCTCCATATGGCGTAATGTTAGCCATCTGCTATCTGTTTATGCAGACATCTTTGTTTCTGAGAGTGTGTTTTATAACGGGATGAGTAATGATAAAGGGTAAAAGGCTGGAGTTTTGGAAAAAGAGAAAGGTGGAGATGGAAAAAGACAATTGGGAGGTGTGGAAAGACGGAGAAAGGCCTGCAGTGGCAAGAGATGTACTCTTTGACATGCCAACACAGGCAGATGGCTAATCCTGTGAGCTCACACAAGACGAAGGCCATTCACAGGAAATAACAACACCAGCCGTTCGGTGGCAGCCTAAGTGCATCTTGCTGTTTGTATTGTCATGTTTGTGCATTTGGATATTTTAGATTAGTTGTTATTTGTTTCTACACAGGTCACTGATTTGTTCATAACATTGTGACATTTCTAATCTGATAATGATGGTATTCATCTGCAGCTGTGGACATGGTTGGAGGAGCTTCAGAAGGAGTTGCTGGATGATGTTTATGCTGAGTCAGTCGAGGCGGTGCAGGAGCTAATCAAACGTTTTGGTCAGCAGCAGCAAACCACCCTGCAGGTCACTGTCAATGTCATTAAAGAAGGAGAGGATCTCATCCAGCAGCTCAGGTACTGGCCAATGAGAAAACATCAGCTAGGTAGAAAAAGGTGACGTTCACTTGTTGGATTTCTTGGCCTTGGCATCCCATTGACGTATGTTGTATTAATTATAATTGCTAAAATTTAACCCCACAGATGCTTTTTTCCTTTTGGTGAATTTTTGTTTGATTATTTGGTCACTTTATGAAACCTTGTGGGGATTGAAAACCAATGCAGGTTTTTCGGGTTTTATTAACCCCTTTAGTGTCAAGGATCGCAGACGGCCCCAGTTTTCTGTTGTTCAACATTCACTGCTTGTTAAAACATCACAGTCTTTATCTGGACAAACCCAGGATCATTAGACTGATTAAAGACTCCAGCTTCGATATTTGAACACTGTTTATGATAAAACTATGTTGCAGTGACATTCATTTCTTAATTTATGTCAGAAATACATAATAATCTATATGTAATGAACAATTGACTTGAATATCACACGCAAATTAATTCTCTTTCTTCTACTGCAGTTCATTTGTGTCCACACAGTTGCAATGAACAGCGTTTAAAAATGCTAAATATAACATGTTTTATCATCCACCGTATGAATGAAATCCCAAATAAATTGCGACAGGAAGCTAATACAAACAGTCAATACCATCAGTATATATACAACTTTATATATATATATATATATATATATATATATATATATAGAGAGAGAGAGAGAGAGAGAGAGAGAGAGCTGTGCAAAATATAACCCCTTCAGAATATTTTATTCCATTGCTCATTCTTACAGTGTGTTATTTTCAAAATATTTTCAACACTATTTCAGCACTAGTTCACAAACTCTAGTTCATATGTTTGTTCAGTCCATTTTAGTGGACATGTAAACAATCTAATAAAACATTTTGTGGGAATTTGTATTTGTATTATTTCTACATTGAAGAAGAGCAAATATCAAGCAAGAGAAATGTCCAAAGGAGATCATTTATATTTTGCAATAATATAAACGATCAAGCTGATTTTCTATATATTATAGTATAGGTTATTAAATATACCAATTTACAATTCCAAATTGACACAGAGGCACATACACTCTGCCACTAATTTAGACTTCTTTAAAGACTCATATATTGTCATTAATATGAGAACATAGAGCTGCAACAACTACCTTAAAATACATTAGCACACTCACACCCATCTCCTAACATGCAGAGACTAATTAAACTGTAGTAATAAGACGCTTCATTGAAGTTTGCTTGGTAAACTTTCTGCTGCAGAACTTGTCTCTCATACTTGTACATACTTATACTCTTCTTTCTGACTGCAGAGATTCTGCAATCTCCAGCAATAAGACTCCTCATAACAGCTCTATGGCTCACATTGAGAGTGTCCTGCAGCAGCTGGACGAGGCCCAGGCTCAGATGGAGGAGCTGTTTCAGGAACGGAAGATCAAACTAGAGCTTTTCCTCCAGCTCAGGATCTTTGAGCGAGATGCCATTGATGTGAGTCCACACTTTACACCATGTCAGACAGTATATTCCCAAATGACAACCGACTGATTTTGTTTGCAAACAATGGATCTAAACAGTCAAGACAAGTAGTTCTCAATTGATGTGTTGGAAGCAGTGGTGGAAAATTAGCAAGATTCATTAAGGGACATAATTATTATTATTTTCATCATCATTCTTCAAACTTTCAGATGTCTTGAGAATCTGAATGAATAGCAGAAGCTCAGATACATATTTCTAAATAGAATTATTGACCACAACAAAACAATTATCAAGATCAACGCTCAAGCACTGCAGAAGTCACCTTTTATTTATATAGCGTTTTATACAATACAGATTGTTTCAAAGCAGATTTATAGGGATAAACGGGAAAATAATGATGCAAACAATGCTCAATTCTACTGTAAAGCAGCTCTAAAAAGAAGATGGTGTCATTGTGGCAAGTTTAGTGTTGATTTAGTTCAGTTCAAAAACTGTGTAAAGATCATCAAATATGTTCATTATATATGTTCAAATATATACCAGCTAAAAAATGATGTCATTGTCCAGCTCAGCTCAGTTCTCATACAATAGCGGCAGTACAGTCAAATCAATTATATTGCTGAGTATTACGTGTCCCCCAACTCCCAAATCTTGGGAGAAACTAGGGGATCAGTTCTCCTCTGGCCAAATGAACCACCACAGTGTGGTTATGATTCCAGTCAGGTTGATCACAAGTCAGATTTTGAATGATATCATTCAGAATATTTTACTTAAAATCTACTTAAAGATTAGGATACATAATGCCAGCATATGGTGGAGTCGAAGCTGGCCAAATGGGCCTGTGCAGAGGACTTGTGTGGTCTTTGCTGAGGATCTTTACCAATGGCTATTGTTTTGACAAGGTCTTCACAGGGGATCTGTCTCTATGGCATGTCTAGTTGTCATGGTCTCCGGCTCTCAGCTGACAGTGACTCCACTGTGTTGGTCCACCATCTGATTTTGATATGGACTGGATCTGGCTTACTACATTAATCTCGGGATAAGGATGAAACAGAGAGACTTATATAAGAATAGAAACCATTCTTCTTAAGATGTAACAAGTACATTGGGTGTGAAGTTTCACTATCTGGTTGACCTAATTTGTGCAGCCTAATAATCTTTGAATTACAGAAATGTGATAATGTGTTATTTGTGTAGGTTAAAGAGATGGGTCTATAATCTAGATTTAAAATGACAGTATGTGTCTGCCTCCCAAACAACACTAGGAAGACTGTTAAATAGGAAAAGGATCTACCGCCTACAGTCAATTTTGATATTCCAGGTATTATCAGCTAGACAGAATTTTGACACCAAAATAAATGTAAAGGACTGTCGCCTTTGGCTTGGCTTGCTCAGTTGGGGACACTAAATTTTCAACTAAATATTCAACTAAATTACTGATCTGCCCGCATTGTCACTATATGATCATTTTAATGAGCTGGATAGCATCACCATTTTTTCCAGAGCGGCTGTACAGCCGAATCAAATTCTGTTGCATTATAAAGCCGCTTTGAAACAATCAGCATTGTAAAAAAGTATAAATAAAAGTGACTTGACTTTACTGTAAGGAGCTACCTAGGCTCAATTACCAAGAGGCTAAAACATTCACAGCTTTGTAAGTAATCAGCTTGATTTTAAAATGTATGCAATGTTTAATAGAGAGTCAATGCAGTGTTGACAAAACCAGGCTAATATGGTCATACTTTCTGGTACTAGTGAGAGCTCAAGCTGCTGCAGTTTGGACCAGCTGGAGTTTGTTTATTAAGCATACAGGGCAACCACCTAGCAAAGCATTACAATGATCTAGCCTTGAGGTCATAAACACATTTATTAACATGTATACACAAGACAAACTATATCTAATGTTTAACCACTACAGAGACATCAGAGTCAGCGGCAAACGTCAGAAGGTCTAGCCGAGGAATGGCTGCTCTCGCCGGGGTTAATGAGTGCTGAGCGCCCGGTGGTCGACTTTATCTCACAACTCTGAAAACGGCAGATCAAAATTTCAAACAGGCGCTGTCTTTATAAATAAACCACAGATTTGACAAGTACATTCTCGCCTGATTTTGGGACACAATAATAGTAGTAATATTAAATTACGTGGGTTTTCTTATCCAATACTGATGCTAATTGGTTGTTGCGAGATGCATTCTGTCTGTCTGTCTCCTCTCGATGCATCCTCGATAAAACAGGCGGATCAAGGACACATCCGGGGATTTGAACTGTACTTGGCTTGATGTGAACTTTGAATTGGAACAGTACTTGGGCAGTGACTGATGACGATTCACATGTCCATGAGAACACAAGTACAGACAAGAACACATATTGAGAAACGGCCTAGATGAGGATCTGAGATGGCACCACTCTGCTGCAGAATTTCAACACCATCAACATCAATTCCATGTGACAATATTAAGTCTAAAGTATGATTACCAATGACACATGTTGTCTAACTCCAACAGAGTTTAGGGTGTCTATAAATGGCAATCCCAATGCATTTTTTGCATTAGCTACATGGATATTAATATCACAAACAATTGAGACTTTATTTACAGCCAGTACTAACTCAGATAGAGTTACCTTTACCTTTTTGTAAATTATACTATTGCACTGGAATATTTTTTCTCCTCATATCCAACAGTCAGCCCTCCATGATTACATGAGTTTGAAGTTTCAGTACTGCATCAATTGTGAGGTAGAAGGCTACGATGTGTTGCCTCTTATATCTTTCTCGTCTGTTTTGATCTGATAAAAGGAACAGAGTGCTAAAAGACAAAGTCCATTGATCTTAGAGAATCTAATCAGAAGCCTTGAGCAAAGAATAAGCCATCATGGATGCTCTCCTCACAGCCTGCACCATGAGTCATTGAGGTTTATGCCTCTGGATGTGTGAAAATGAGTCACATTTTTGTCAAAAGGGTGTTTAGAAAACCCACAGCTTTATCTAATCAATATCACTTTCACAGTTGCTCTATATCAAATCTATTAAGTTCAACATGAAACAACCTATTAATAAATGTGGACCCACTTTATATTATCTTCATGTTTCTCCATTCACAAGCAAAAAAAGTTATTACTTTACAGTAGATGTTTTAACATTAACAGGTTTTGTAAAGGGATTTATATTTTTCCCTGCCCGTCAAGATTGTCACCCAAAAAGAACATCCTTTGAAACAATGTGCATTAAACAGTAATGCAGAAGAAGTTCAGAAACGTATTTAAAGTGTCATGAACTGACTTGTATTTTTTTTTAACTGTCGTCTGAGGTCAACTTATGACGTTTTCATGTTTTTTTATTTTCAAAAACATCATAATGAATAATTAATAGGCTATTTTCTACACTGGTTTTGAGGCTCTCTAAAGACACGCTTAGTTTTGATGGGCGTGCCGCACTGTAGACTTGGAAGTAAACGCCCCCGGCTAGGATTGGATAAGATTTGCATATTTAATGAGCTTCAGCTCCCCTGTCAGTGCATGTGGGAATTGCTTTGAAAGCGGCAACCGGAAAGATTCTCTCACATGTCTCGCAAACCGTATTTATCAAACAAACACAATGATTTATCCCTCATCCACCCTCGATTGATTTCTTTTGTTATTACTTTGCCGCCCAATTGGTAGATATAAGCACAAACCGCACACACACACGCCAGGACACGCGCTCTTCAAATATCAAGTCAAGAGAGTGAATAACGAAGAACAAGAAAGGAATGTTATTTCACTATTAAAAATTCACCGGCCTGCCAACGGGCTTACGTGCAAATGGGGGTAGCCCGCCTGGGAAACACATTACCTCGGGACATTGTGCTTTGCAAGCCCTGACCCATACATAGAGGCTGATTCCGAATCGGAATGAACCAACAAATAAAGGATTCTCCAGCTTGTGACAGCATATGTTCAGTTAGACACGTACACATAATCAATACAATCTGTAGCAAAGCAATTCTATCACATATAAAACATGTTTTACTGACATAAGTGTTTTGCACCATTCCTGTCGGATCCAATATAGAAGAAACAGCATTGTGTTTATATCTTAATATTTCTGCAAATCCAGTATCAACATGTGTCTTGTTTACAAACGATTATCTTGCTATCTTCGGCATGTTTATTGCTCGATTAGCTCCGTTTATCACAGTTTAGCTCCGCGAGTCGGTGGGCGGGGTTACAGGACCAGGCTACACATTTATCTGTAGAAGCGGTGTTTCCCCCTCCTATGACGTCATAGATTAGTATATATTTGACTAACAAGGAAGTTTTCAGCTCGGAAACTTACAGGATATTCTTATATTACCAAGACCTTTAATATATCAAAGGCTCAAGGGAAAGTTGATTTCTCAATTCATCACCCCTTTAATAAAGCAGAAAAGTCAGACTTTAAATGTCCTTCTCTAAGTTGCCATTATTATCATGACATGCAGAAGGTCACATTTATGTTATGTGGTGGTTTTCCTTTAGTTCCTATTTCCTTGCTTTGTATAGTTTCAGTTTCCTTAGTTACTGATAATGTCCTCATTTGTTTCTATAGGTACATATTAATCCCACCTGTGTCTCATTCTGTTCACCATGTATATATTCTTCCTGCTTTCATTGATTGTCTGAGAACTGCATGTTGGATTGCTATCACAGTGTGACAGAATAGCCGGCTCTCACAATGAGAAAATAAAAAATATATATGTGGACTTATCAGCAGTGCTCATCCCCCTCCTGGATCAGGAGGAAAATTTCCCTAGAGGACCACACACGAGATTTTCTCGTCCTGGCTCACTACTCACAACCTGGACCACTCCATCTGTGTGTTTTATAGTAGAAGCCTCAACGAGCAATCCAAGGCACACCTGCCTGTTGACTCCATCTCGGCCTGTCAGCCCGTTGTCTTCGCTTTGGCTCCACGCTCCCTCGGCTCCACTGTGGACCATCAGCCCTCAGTTCCACTGGGTTCATCCCTCCTGCTCCGTCTTGGTTAATCATCACCATGGTTCCGCAATAGATTTCCTCGCCTCTAGCTGCACCCTTCACCCGTTTGGCTCTACCAGGCTCCTCCTTCCCTCATGCTTTGCTTTAGTCCTCACTAGAGGTCGACTGATTCATCAGTTTTGCCGATTAATCGGCACCATTTGCGGATTGGTGGAACAATCGGTTATCTGCAAAAATCCATACCGATAGTTTTTCCGGGTTGTGTCCGTTGCTGGAGTGGCTGAGAAGAGTCCGCTGTCATTACACAGTACGAGAGCTCTGAGAAGGGTCTGCTGGCATTATATAGCACGAGAGTGGCCTCTAGAGGTGAACTCTCTAACTATTACTGACGTTGTTTACATTGACACGTGAGGCTGCGCGCTGCAGGGAATGCACACGATGCACAGAGCGTGCTGACACATCAAATGCGTGTTTAAAACACCAACAGGGAATCACTATGAATACAGAACACTTCAGTACATGTTGCCAAATCATTATAAAGTAATTAATTTGTAGACTAGATGCTGCATTAGCAGGACAGCAGTATGTATGTACTCTTTAGTCGAGGCTGAGAGGACACTAACTTTAGCAGTAATGTTACCTCAAACAGTTAAAACAATGTAACAACTAGTGACGTGAGAAAGCAAACCGTATCTTCATGCAGCCGACAGAAATATAAATAAATTTTGATTTCAATACGTATTTTGTTATTTTGATTAGATAATCGTCACGTGTTCTAAAAAAGCTAAGGTTCTAATTGACTATTAAATGCTGTAGAAGTATTGTATACATATTTAATTTTTATTTGATCTATTAAACTTAGTTAATGCACTATGAACTAACATGAATGATCAAGGTACAATTGTATGCTGTAAAATGTCTATTGCATAATGCATATCATTCATGTAAGATAGCAAATACATCCGTTAACAAATGGGAATTGCAAAGTGTTACCTATACAATTTGCATGTTTCTGTACGTTATAGCTAAAGAAACATTTATTTATAATATTATTTTAATGTTTAAATTATTTTCTGTAGAATTTTTGTTAGAATTTGTATATATTTATATTTACATATGTATTTCATTTAGCACATTTTCATGGTTTCAGCACTGTTTTACTTAGTGTTATGGTTTTATTTATTTCTTTTCATCCAGTATCCATTTTAAAAAGTGCAGTCCAACCTAGTTATCGGTATCGGTAAAATCCACTATCGACTGACCTCACTCCTTCCACTGTCAGCCCGGTCTGCCGAGCCCCTGTCTCCACCTAGCTCCCACAAGCTAGTGGCTCTACTTTGGGCTTCCGAGCCATCGATGTCACCCTGGTCTGACGTCCTCTCGGCTCCACCTGGGTCTCCACATCTTTCGACTCTGCCTCTGTCAGTCGGTCCCAAGGTTCTGCCACAACCATTAAGCAATGTTCCACCCTGGCTCCTCCCTCCATCAGATCCGCTGTGGTGTCTCCCTCTACCAGCTTCTCCAGGTCCCTCTCTGTCAACTGCTCCTTGCTTTCGAAAACTTTTCTTGCCCTCCACCGTTAAACTTTCAGTTACGGTGCGAGGACACGTCTTCTAGGAAGGGGGAGAGATGTCACATATATGAACTGTCATGTTTTTTCCTTAGTTCAGGTTCCCCCCACAGTTTAAATTCAGTTTCCTTGGTTATTTCCTCATTTGTTTCCATTAGTTCCACCTGTGTCTCGTTATGTTCATCATGTATATATTCTCCCTGTTTTGTTCTATTCCCTGCCGGTTATCATCTTTATTTATATGTGGTTGGCTGTGTCTCCTAAGGATTTCTGTTTGTTGGATTATAGACTATTTCCATTAATTATCTGAGTCGTGCATGTTGGATTGCTACCACAGCGTGGCACAGAAAGCCCATCATCCTTTGCGATTGACCTTTGGTGGCTGTGTTTTGAATGTTTTGTGAATAGGAAACCTTATATGATGTAATCAGAGCCCACAAAACGAGTTGGCTTTTGTAGTAAAAGTGATATCGCTCTCTGTAACATAATCTGATACAGATCAAGGAGTATCACATTCCCGGGGGAATTTGGAAGGTGCTCACGTTCCACTGATACTTTGCTGATAGATTAGGCAAAACCAAGAAGTGTATTGACAAAGATCATGTAAATATTGTTTTCTTCACAACCTGAAATCTGTAGACAGCGTAGGTGGATATCATGTATAACTTCCAGTATATATGGGATGGTAGTTGATGATTGTAGATGAACTCCTCCTTGTTACACTTATCATTGTTACTCAGAGTAGGGCGGGTTGGCACTGTCAGTCAAGGCGGCAGGGTGCCAGAAGGTACAGCAGTGGGCGTGTGATTTCCCAAACGCTGCTCCCACACGTTTAAGAACACATTTATTCCTTAAAGAAAATAGTTGGGTTCCCGCTCTAGTCGTCATCAACGCTTCACTCAGAACAGCTTGGAAAAATGCTCATGATAATTAAAGAAGGAGGAATTCTCAATCACGCAGCAGTGCAGAGTGAGTGCCTTTTGAGAGGAATGTCTTTAAACTACCAAACCGCTGTATCAATAACAAATGTTGTGTTTTTAGGAACTTAAGGACTGTTTTTTGACTTCTGTATTGTTGTTGAGGAATAATTTAATGAGCTGCATTGTAAAGTTTTGGCGTGATGTTAGAAGTGTGGATATTTGCTCATTTATTGGCTGAAGTGAACTGCTTGCCAAGCGCTTGTTCTCTGATTCATGTTGCTTCTGTTTTTACTCACCTGTTGTCAGGGCAAGTCTTTATAGCCTATTAAAGGTACACTATGTAGTATTTTTCCAGTCAAATATCTAAAAACCACCAGGCCAGTGTTATATATTTTGTTCAGTTGAGTTCTTTCAATATCCCAAATGTTTCCAACTATTTGTAAATTGTGAGAAAATCGCTATTTTTACCAATGAACCGGGATGTGTGAGCATAGCGTGTGAGGGAGTCGCCTGTCAATTGTGTCATATCTGCGTTACCCTCGTTTTATTTTGCAGAAAAGCTTTACTCTCACTGGAGTGTGAACAAGTGTCACAGCAGCCGCCGAGCGAACACACAGAGTAACATCATAACATCATTTTAAACACACTTAAATGTATCTAATATAATAAACAGAGCTGCGTTATCTCAAACTAATGACCGGAGAAGCAGAGATTGCGCCGGCGACTGTGTCCCGTCATAATAAAAGTCCCTCTACTCGCGAGCGGTGTGTTTTGCATCTCTCCAGCGGCCTTACTCAGCTCCCACAGCACTCGCCGCTGCTCTGCTTCATACTACAGTAAAGTTAATAATCGCATCCATGAACATGATTTCTGCCCGAGTCCTATCCCGATGTTTTCCACCGGCTGTGAGGTGAAGACCACATGTTCCAAGATTCTGCGCTCAAACTTGACATCATCAAACTACGCCTTTGTTTTGAACAGGCGCCCTCTAGTGGACGGAAAAGTTGCATAGTGTACCTTTAAGTTATTTATTTTCTCTTGCATGTTCAACATAATTTCTGGGAATATTTTTAATAGCCAATATGCTTTCACAGCAGATTACATAAAAATACAACCCATTGAACAAACTGTACATGTATCCTTCAGCCTTGTCTACATTATTAATTTGATCTTAAGGCTGGTTTATACTTCTGCGCCGGACCTGCGGTGTAGCCTCTACGCCGTGGGCTACGCGTTGATTTCCATTTAAACTTTTGCATCCTTGTCCGAGTCCATGTGCAGTTACACATGCAGAGGGAGCATGTGTACCCCTGAGGGAGGGGTTCTGGCAGACCAATCACAGCACGTAGAATTGACACGTTTTTGAAGAGGTTCACATCAGGGTACGTCGTAGTCTACGCGTGCAACACAGCCTACAACGTAGATATGGCGTACACTCGACGCAGAAGTATAAATTGGGCTTTAATCTTAATTCATTATAATATTGTATCTGCCTAAGGTCCATTTACAGTACAGTTATAATACATTTTAGAAAATTTTTGTTTATGTATTTTTAAATATTAAATTAAATACTACTTGAATTTAAAAACCTGTTTGTTCAATGATATGATCACTGATACATTATGCATGCTTCATTATGGTGTTGTTGTGTGGATGCGTTGTGTAGGTCATCTCAGACCTGGAGTCATGGAATGAGGAGCTGTCTCAGCAGATGAAGGAGTTTGACACTGAGGATCTGACGCTAGCTGAGCAGAGACTGCAGCATCACGCTGATAAAGCTCTCACCATGAACAACCTCACATTCCATGTCATTCACCAGGGACAGGAACTCCTGCAGTACGTCACAGAAGTTCAAGCCTCAGGTGAGCACACATAAGCACGCATAGAAATCTATAGTAGTCCCTAAATAATTCTAAAATAATGTATTTAGTCCAAAATACAGTAAAACAGTAATATTGTCAAATATTATTATAATTTATAGTAACTTTTTTATTTGAATATATGAAATGTTATTATTAAAATAAATTATTATTATTGGTGCTTAATTATTAATAATTGTTCTTAGTATTATACATTTTGAAAACATTTTTGAAAAAAAAAAATCTGTATTAGATTTTTCTGAAAAATATGATTTTGATTATGTTATGCTTATGTTTTTTTGTTTTGTTTTGTTTTTTGGTGATGATGATGATGATGATGATGATGATGATGATGATGATGATGATGATGATGATGATGATGATGATGAATAGAAAGTTCAAAAGAACAGTAATTTTAATTGAAATGACTGAACTTTGGGGCTTTGCCATCACAAGAATAAATTACATTATGAGTTATTTTAAATTGTAACAATATTTCACAATAATACTGTTTTCTGTATCTTTTTTATCAAATGAATGCAACATTGATCGAAATAAGAGATTTCTTTAAAAAAAAATAACACTTTACAATAAGGTTCCATTAGTTAAGGTTAGTTAATGCATTAACTTATATTAACTAACCATGAGCAATACATACAGTGCTTATTAATCTTTGTAAACATTAATAAAAATGCAACTGTTCATTGTTAGTTAATGTTAGTTCAGGTTCATTAACTAATGATAACAGATACAACTTTTGATTTTTGAATGTATTAGTAAATGTTGAGATTAACTAACTGAGATTAATAAATGCTTTAGAAATATTTTTCATTGTTTATGTTAACTAAGGTTAACACATTTTTGAGCCGTAGTTTATGCATTTGATATCTATCCATCAGCCATCTTTGTGTCTTTGTATAATGGGTTTGTAATCAAACCTTTGTGGTCACTGGATCACGTGAGGCATCAGAGATGTGAGTGTGTGTGTGTGTTAGTATGTCAGTCCAGTGCAGGCTTAAGGGGGAGGAGTGGATGCAGCTAAACGCTAAACTCTAAAGCCAAACACAGCAGGTCCAACCAGCAACCCTACCTCCCTCCCTCCCTTCCTCCCACCCGGCTCTTTAATCCTATAGACTCTCACTGCCTAGCAAAATCACTGGTCACACACGCACAAGATTTGACATCTGACATCACGCACAGATAGCAGAGAGCAAAACGAATCATCATTTTACTAGCATCCTTTTGTAAAGGCACATATACAAACGCAAAGCTGGAGTACTCTCAGAGTTTTAGCCCATTGCATCTCTGGGCTACGGGTGTAAAATGTGAGTATGTCTGTGTGTTTAATAAAGTGTGTGGTAAGAATGTTAAGATCCAGATATCTGCACTTTGTATGCTGATTGTGTTATAGGTCAGTTATCATTTTCCATGTTGATGTAGCTTTTCTCTATGTAGTTTGTTTTGCATTTGTTTTCCCTCATGGTATTCTAGTGGCAAATCTGGTTTTAAAGATAAAATCAAAACTGACCCCATTTCTTCCCTGCATACATGGGAATTGGTTGTATTGTGTGCGATTCATCAGTGCAGTAAACTACCATAGCTGAAACCCTATTCACATCCCTATATATAAAATCTAATATTCCAACTAAAATATTCACAAAATGTCACATTACAGAATTTAAATGCATTGCAAATGTCATTTTTTATGCCCTTGAAGCTGAAGTGTATAATTTCTGCATCCCCCCTCCCCAACCACAACTCCAAATTGACAGTTAGACAGACAGTCCCATCCCAAGATCACACCATTGGTCGCATTAATGTCACTGTGCCTGGCTTGTCTGGATTCTTAAACAAACTGAGCAGTTTCTTTTATCATTTACTCACCATCATGCTGTTCCAACCCTGTATGGGAACATAAAATAAGATATTTGAGAAATGTATCAGTGTTACAATGGAGGTCGATAACCAGAACTGTTTGGTTTTCAAGAAGATATCCAAAATATCTTTTTATGTTCTGTAGCAGAAAGTCATACATGTTTGAAACGATATGGTGAGTAAATGATGGCAGAAGTTTCATTTTTAGGTGAACCTTCACTTTAAGCTGGGATTGGAGAAAGAACAATTAGGGTAATAATTCAACTGATTCCTTGTGAAATTCCCATCATTTAGTTAAGTTCAAATAAATCAAATATGTGTGATCCTCCACCTCTGTCATCAATGTTTATTGTGGCCTCTCTAATGCCTGTGTTCTTTAATCGGGTCTTTGTCTTGTCCAATTGATGTCTTGGCCAAAAAGTACCGGCACTTGCAGGCTTGATAAAAGTCCTCACACTAAAGCCTTCTTATGGATTACTAACATATCCTGCCTTTGCATGTGGTGCTATTTCTTATTTATCCAGTTCCCTTGATCTGTGAAAGATCCCAGAATTTATCAGTCAAAATTTTAGGGTGAAACTCTGGAAACCTGTTTAAAATATGATTCTCTTTAGATCTTCTTCACAGTAACACAGTGAAAATCATCCTGTCTGGGCAAAAAGTTGATTTATTTCAATAATTCCATTCAAAAAGTGAAACTTGTATATTATATTAATTCTTTCATTATACACAGACTGATTTATTTCAAATATTTGTTTCTTTTCATTTTTGATTATAACTGATAACTAAGGAAAATCCCAAATTCAGTATCTCAGAAATTTAGAATATTACTTAAGACGAATTCAAAGAAAGGATTTTTAAAAATCTTGGCCAACTGAAAGTATGAACATGAAAAGTATGAGCATGTACAGCACTCAATATTTAGTTGGGGCTCCTTTTGCCTGAATTACTCCAGCAATGTGGCGTGGCATGGAGTCGATCAGTCTGTATCACTGCTTGGGCATTATGAGAGCAGATGACATGGCACCCCAAACCATCACTGACTGTGGAAACTTTACACTGGAGAACTTTAAACTTTACACTTTACACTGGAACGTGGATTGTGTGCCTCTCTTCTCTTCCTCCAGACTCAGGGACCCTGATTTCCAAAGGAAATGCAAAATTTACTTTCATCAAAGAACATAACTTTGGACCACTCAGCAGCAGTCCAGTCCTTTTTTACTTTAGCCCAGGCGAGACGCTTCTGACGCTGTCTATTGTTCAAGAGTGGCTTGACACAAGGAATGCGACAGCTGAAACCCATGTCTTGCATACGTCTGTGCGTAGGGGTTCTTGAAGCGCTGACCCCAGCTGCAGTCCACTCTTTGTGAATCTCCCCCACATTTTTGAATGGGTTTTGTTTCACAATCCTCTCCAGGGTGCGGTTATCCATATTGCTTGTACACTTTTTTCTACCACATCTTTTCCTTCCCTTCGCCTCTCTATTAATGTGCTTGGACACAGAGCTCTATGAACAGCCAGCCTCTTTTGCAATGCCCTTTTGTGTCTTGCCCTCCTTGTTCAAGGTGTCAATGGTCGTCTTTTGGACAACTGTCAAGTCAGCAGTCTTCCCCATGATTGTGTAGCCTACAGAACTAGACTGAGAGACCATTTAAAGGTCTTTGCAGGTGTTTTGAGTTAATTATCTGATTAGAGTGTGGCACCAGGTGTCTTCAATATTGAGCATTTTCACAATATTCAAATTTTCTGAGATACTGAATTTGGGATTTTCCTTAGTTGTCAGTTATAATCATCAAAATGAAAAGACATAAACATTTGAAATATATCAGTCTGTGTGTAATGAATTAATTTAATATACAAGTTTCAATTTTTGAATGGAATTATTGAAATAAATCAACTTTTTGATTATATTCTATTTATATGACCAGCACCTGTGTATCTAATATATTTTTTTACTGTATGAAATATGACCTAAATATGTTTTTGACAGGTTTTTGAAGGCGTCACATAAGGGAAACAACTAAATCAGTTTTTGACTAAAGCTAAATTTATTTGTGTCAGGGTAGATTATTTACACCTTGTTTTACACCTTTATCTCTCTCTCTCACTATGTCTCTTTTTCAATGTCAAGGTGTAGAGTTGTTGTGCGACCGTGATGTTGACATGGCGACGCGGGTGCAGGATCTGTTAGATTTCCTGCATGAGAAACAGCAGGAGCTGGACGCAGCCGCAGAGCAGCACAGGCGACACCTGGAGCAGTGCGTGCAGCTCCGCCACTTACAGGCTGAGGTCAAACAGGTAACATCTGTCTGTCTCTGTCCACCCACCCACCAACTCAAGAACTCATTCAGGCATTTACATTTCAGACCATGATACAGCTTTCTCACCAGATAACAAAACAGCCACTGTATGTTACGTTCCATCTAACTACACCATTTTTTATGTGTAATGATTAATTATGCAATAGAGATTTTATTTTAGAGGTGGGAATTTCCTCTGTCTGTACCTGAGAAGTGACTCATGAGTAGTGAATGTAGGCTAAACTGAGCATGAAAAACAGACATTACCTTGTACACTAATACCTCTGACGCCTTATTTCCTATCTTAGGTTTATAATATTGTCTAACAATGTAAGTTTTGTGTGTGTGTGTGTGTGTGTGTGTGTGTGTGTGTGTGTGTGTGTGTGTGTGTGTGTGTGTGTGTGTGTGTAAAACAATAATTATGCTTACAATATTTTAGGTTTTTATTTTATTTTACAAGCAAAGATACAGTGCATCTGGAAAGTATTCACAGCTCTTCACTTTTTACACATTTTGATATGTTACAGCCTTATTCCAAAATGGATTACATTCTTTTTTTTCCCTCTCAATTCTACAAACAATACCCCATAATGGCAAAGTTAAAAAAGTTTGCTTGAAATCTTTGGAAATGTATTAAAATAAGAAACGCAAAAAAATCATATGTACATACGTATTCACAGCCTTTGCTCGATACTTTGTTGAAGCACCTTTGGCACCATTTACAGCCTCAAGTCTTTTGGAGTATGATGCTACAAGCTTGGCACACCTATTTTTGGGCAGTTTTTCCCATCAGGTTGGATGGGGACCATCGGTGCACAGCCATTTTCAGATCTCTCCAGAGATGTTTAATCGGGTTCAAGTCTGGGCTCTGTCTGGGCCACTCTAGGCCATTCACAGAGTTGTCCCGTAGCCACTCCTTTGTTCTCTTGGCTGTGTGCTTAGGGTCATTGTCCTGTTGGAAGATGAACCTTTGCCCCATTCTGAGCACCAGAGCGCTCTGGAGCTCGTTTTCATCAAGGAAAACTGGGGAAACCTGTACATTCATCAAGGAAACATGTACATTGCTGCATTCATCTTTCACTTGATCCTGACTAGTCTCACAGTTCCTGCTGCTGAAAAACATCCCCACAGCATGATGCTGCCACCACCATGCTTCACTATAAGGATTGTATTGGCCAGGTGATGAGCAGTGCCTGGTTTCCTCCAGACATGACACTTGCCATTCAGACCAAAGAGTTCAATCTTTGTCTTATTTTATCTTTTACTTGATTACTTATAATTCTATGTTGAGTACTTTTTATTCTATTCTATTTTTAATTTCCTCCTTGTGTTTCTTATAACTGTTATTTGCACTGTCTATGGAGCGGACCTGTTTACATTTCACTGCCAGTTATATATTCTGTATATAATTGTGTATGTGACAAATAAAACTCTTGAATCTTGAATCTTGAATCTTGTTTTATCAGACTAGATCATTTTGTTTCTCATGGTCTGAGAGTCCTTCAGGTGCCTTTTGGCAAACTCCAGACGGGCTGACATGTGCCTTTTACTGAGGAGTGGCTTCCGTCTGACCACTCTACCATACAGGCCTGATTGGTGGAGTGCTGCAGAGATGGTTGTTCTTCTGGAAGGTTCTCCTCTCTGCAGAGAAACGCTGGAGTTCTGTCAGAGTGGCCATCGGGTTCTCGCTAACCTCCCTGACTAAGGCCCTTCTCCTTTGATCGCTCGCTTTGGCCGTGTGACCAGCTCCAGGAAGAGTCCTGGTGGTACCAAACTTCTTCCATTTATGGATGATGGAGGCCACTGTGGTTATTGGGACCTTTAATGCTGCAGAAATTTTTCTGTACCCTTCCTCAGATCTGTTCCTCGATACAATCCTGTCTCGGAGGTCTACAGACAATTCCTTGGACTTCATGGCTTGGTTTGTGCTCTGACATGCACTGTTAACTGTGGGATCATATAGACATGTGTGTGCCTTTCCAAATCATGTCAAATCAACTGAATTTACCAATCAAGTTGTAGAAACATCTCAAGAATGATCCGTGTAAACAGAATGCACCTGAGCTCAATTTTGAGTGTCAAAGGCTGTGAATACTTATGTACATGTGATTTCCGTTTTTTTTATTATTATTATTTGAAAAGATTTTAAACAAACTTTCATGTTGTCATTATGGGGTGTTGTTTGTAGAATTGAGGGCGAAAAAAATTATGCTTTTCACTACTCACATTTACTGCAGAATTTTTTTTTTTTTATTGAACTGATGGAGCAATTTTCTCTCACATTTTGAGAGAAAATAAATCGCACAGCCAATAGTTGTTAAAAACAATACATTTTGTTTATTTTGATAATTAAATTAAATAATTGAATATAGTTTTAAAAAATTCATTTTAAAACTACAGATTTATTTTTAATATTCTGAAAGATTCTTAGACTGCTTAAAAGCTACCACATAATATTTCAATATGGCATCACTGTACTAATAAATTGTATTTTATAGGATTAATGTCATATTTTTAAATATGATGGTTTTATTATAAATGTGATTATCTCTAAGGTGGACAGCTAACATAATAAAGGATATTGACAATTGAATGTATGTCATGCCAAGAAAGGAAAAAAGTCGGCAAGCTGTTTATTATCTTGTCAATTATTGTGCATTTAGCCTCAAAAATAGGGGTGCTTTTTACCCTAAATACATACTTTACATATAGCTAATAAAAATAAATAAATAAAAAACTATTTTATTTACTAAGTTTATTTAATTACTATGAACAAAACTAAAAATAGACCTTTGTCTCAAGGTATATTTGGTCATTTTAACAATTCTTGTTTGCTACATCAATTTATAACATTTTTAAAAGCATGACATATTGATCAATCTGCAGTAGCACAGAATCAACTGGTTTCTGCCTAAGATTGTGTCAAGGGTCAGTTGAATTTTCTGGTCCATAGTGAATCGTGGGTGTTTAGAAAAATGATGAGCTTTTTATGCATTTATTAGATTAGAGGAAAATAAAATGTCCCTTTTACCTCAGTGTGCCTATTAGCCCATATTGTATATTCATGTTTTTTCAACAGTGCAGAAATGTCTGAAGTTAAATACAACTGTTTTATTAAACCATCATTTCTTTTAAAATGTATTTAATTAGTTAATATTCAAATTGCTAGAAGCTTTCTTTTTAAATTTACATATGTATTAGTATTTAACTACTAACAACTACTGATCCTTTAAGTATTATATAATGTTTGATAACAACTTGTTAATGCTGCTATTTTAATATCGAATGAAGTGCAGTTTTAATAGTTGGTCAGTTTTGAGTGGCGGATCTGACTACATTCAGGAGCGGATGGGAAACAGGACAGTTTTATGGCGCTGGGCACGCTTAAAATGAGAAGGAAAAACTAGGCCAGGAGGAGCAGCTGGTAATCTCATTTCATCCTTTCATTTATTTATTTTATTATTTTTATATTTATTTTGTCTGGCCTACTCTAGAGGAAAGGAATGATTAGAGATGTCGAGGAGCTGGGACGCCCGTGTGGTTTAAGTCCTGACACGGCCACATTTGAGTGGGTGTGTGGTGGTTAGTAGACATGTAATCATGTTTTTTTGGCTTTATAGGGAAAAATGTTCGTCTGTGTGGCAGTTTTCAGTGTGTTTATTTACGTTTATGCAAGAAGCATAGTTGCATTATCTGTCACTGTGGGTGTATCAGCACTAAAGCAGGTGTGTAAAGTGTGAGTCAGTGAGTCAGCAGACAGCTTGAAATTTAGGCCTAAAGGTGGAGTCAGAGAACACATCTGTCAGTTTGAAATGTGCTCACTTTCCCCACTGATGCAACCCACCTGTTAACAGCACAGCAGAAGTTGTCTCAGCTCATTTAAAAAAAAACAGCACTTTTTGATTTACTGCAAAAGGCAGTATTGTTTGTACTGTTTTTCCCTCTTCAGTCCATGTAAACGAAATCAAGAATTTAGTTCTCCCTCTCTATGATGTTCACGATTAATCAAGCTGTTCTTTTTATAGTGCCAAAAAGGGTTAGTTCAAAACCCTTTGTTAGTTCAAAACCCAAAATGACAAATAGCCCATGATTTACTCGCCCTAAAGTCATCCTAGGTGTATGTGACATTCTTCTTTCAGATGAGTAAAATCAGAGTTATATAAAAAATGTCCTGGCTCTTCCAAGCTTTATAAAGGCAGTGACTGTCGGGTCATTTTTGAAGTCCATAAAAGTGCATATGTCCGTCATAAAACGGTTAATAAAAAGGCCATCTGAAGCGCAGCGATGCGTTTGTGTAAGAAACGTACATATTCAACAAAAAGTTTAGCGCCCGCACCTCTCGCAGTTCAAAATGCTTACTCTACGTCAGATGACATTGCTCACCAGTTACTCCTGTTTCACTCATACTCCATTTGCAGTGCGTATGCGGTGCGTATTTTTTTCCGTACCCATGTTAACGGAGTAAAGCTTTCACACTGAACGCGGATGCGGTCCGGCTGTCCGTTCCAGGAGGGGTGCGTATACAGCAGAGTCTATTTTTTGCTGTGCTGCATGCACTGAATTAAAGTGACATAGCATTGTTCGCATTAAAAAAAACATGTATTGATGTGACATCTTACACAAACACATCATTTCACTTCAGAAGGCCTTTATTAACCCCCCGGAGCCGTGAGGAGCACTTTTATGACGGACATTATGCACTTTTATGGACTGGAAAAATGACCCGACAGTCACTGCCATTATAAAGCTTGGAAGAGCCAGGACATTTTTAATATAACTCTGATTGTGTTCATCTGAAAGAAGAATGTCATTTACTCCTAGGATGGCTTGAGGGTGAGTAAATCATGGGCTAATTTTCATTATTGGTTTAACTAACCATTTAAGATCTGCATATAATTGACTCTATTTAGTTTGGCTAACATTTTTACAATTAAATGAGTACCAATGACTAAACTACTGAATACTGTCACCTAACAGGGGACAGCGGGGCACAACCTAACGCTTTTTGATTTTCTCAGTTTGTGTAAATCCACTTGGGGTTCAGAATATACATTTTTTTCCCACATTAATTGCACACATGTCTAGTACAATTATGTGGTTTTGTTTTATTAATACAGTGTATACTTTGTTCTTGATTTACCCCGAAAGAATGGAAGTGAAATGTGACAAACGTGCCCCGTAGGTGGGGGGCACATTGTAACATGACCAAATGACAGCTTAAAATGTTTCCTGATATAATAAAAAAATATCCAAAACAAACTAAAATATTTAGTCAATAAAATACAATTATTAACTTTTTGAAATAAAATAATGGCATTTTTTTATCATTAAAAATTTTTTTTTTATTTTGACAACAAATACATCGCTTAATACAGCTAAACAGCACAGTTAAAAACTGTGTTAAAAATAATAATGAATCATTTCTGAACATTGACACTCTTGTCATTTTTCTCATGGTTTCTCAAAAGAATTCATAAAAGTATAGAATATAATAGTGTATTTCTAATAGGGGCTCATTGTAACGCAGTGTTACAACACACCCCACCTGCACAACTGAGATTTAAACCGCGGCTCGAATCTTCTGCTGTTAGATCAGCATTAAAGGACAATCTCAACTGTTAAACAACAAATATAAGATTACAATAATACCAGATCTGTCTTATTTTAAATAAACACAAAAAAAACTGAGATGAAAAATAAACTTGAGTAAGAAATTTACTTTTGCTATGGTTAAATACATTTTCAGTGATATCACTGGCGCTATTTTTTCTCTATATAGTGTTGATATGGCAACTAGTAAATACACAAAGTTTCGTCATTCTGGCATGTGTGGAAAGTGTTAAACCATGTGTGTTACAATTAACCCCGCGTTAGGTTGTGCCCTGCGCTCCCCTATGAAATAGTCATTAATGATGTGTAGACTTCAAAATTTCTTTCATCTACCAAGTGTAGCACACTCATCTCCAGTTAACATACTTTATCATGTTACAAACCCATTCTGCAGTCTTCTGAAGTCTGCAGATTCTGTCTGGGCCTGGTCAAGTGTTAAAGGGGACCTATTATGCCATTTTTCAAAGTCTTGATTTTATTTACCTACTAGTATAGGTTTTCATGCTTGAATGTTCAAGAAAACACGTTATTTTCATATATTTTACATTATTGCAGCATATCTCTTCCCAGTCTGTCATTAACACTCTTTACGTTCCTATCTCTATGAAACCCCTCCTTCCAAAAAGTGCAGTATGCTCTGATTGGCTGGTTAAAACGAATAAAAAGATAAATAAAAATTTTGAACTGTGAATAAAATTAGACTATAATCGGAAATCTTGTTGCCCCCTTTAAATCCTTTGGTTGTGTTTCTTTCAGGTACTGGGTTGGATCCGTAATGGGGAGTCAATGCTCAATGCTGGTCTCATCACAGCCAGTTCCCTACAGGAGGCAGAACAGTTACAGCGGGAACATGAGCAATTTCAGCATGCTATCGAGGTACCAAAAGCTTTCATACACACATACTTAGCTGTAGAAATGTGGACATACACATAGACTTTTTTATTTTATTTTTTTATTTCAATGGTTTTTTTGTTTTGTTTTTGTATTGTATTGTAATTTGTTTTTTGTTTTGTTTTATCATTTGTTTTCTATTGTTTTGTTTGGTTTTGATGTGTTTTTGTCTTTTGGATTATTTTGTCTTTTGTTTTGTTTTTTGTTTTGTTTCAGGTTTTTTTGTATTGTTTTGTCTTTTCTTGTCTTTTGTTTTGTTCTGTTTTGTTTCATTTAGTTTTGTTTTTTGATGTGTTTTTTGTCTTTTGTTTTGTTTTGATGTGCTTTTTATCTTTTGTATTGTTTTTTCTTTTATTTTCCGTTTTTGTCTTGTATTGTTTTGTCTTTTCTTGTCTTTTGTTTTGTTCCGTTTTGTTTCATTTAGTTTTGTTTAGATGTGTTTTTTGTCTTTTGAATTGTGTTTTATTTCGCCTTTTATTTTGCTGTTTCTTAAAATAATTATAAATAATTGTCACTCTATAATTTTTTGGTAATTTTTGCTTTCTCTTCTTACTTTCACTTTCTCTTTCATTTTCCTTTTCTCTTCTTTCTTTGCAGAAAACCCATCAGAGTGCACTTCAGGTGCAGCAGAAGGCAGAGGCTCTGCTACAGTCCAATCACTACGACATGGACATGATCCGTGACTGTGCAGAGAAGGTGGCGTCCCACTGGCAGCAGCTCATGCTAAAGATGGAAGACCGCCTCAAACTGGTCAATGCCTCAGTGGCTTTCTACAAGACATCAGAGCAGGTCAGTGAGCTTGTCTTGATAGTGATCATGTAATGGTTTGACCTCAGTCTCTTATTTCTTTTTTATAGCTTAACTCTACATGTTTACTTATGTCATAATCATGATTTGCCAAATCAAATATATTTTTCTTATGTGGCAGAAATGTTATTTTGCTAATAATACTGTCTATTTTTGCTTGTATTTCAATATTTACCTACACGTGTGTGTTCTGTAGGTGTGTAGTGTGCTGGAAAGTTTAGAGCAGGAATACAAACGAGAGGAAGACTGGTGTGGAGGGAGTGATAAACTGGGACCAAACTCGGAGTCTGATCATGTGACTCCGATGATAAGTAAACACCTGGAACAGAAAGAGGCCTTCCTCAAGGTACTGAGAACATACACTCATGCACTCAGGATCTCAAGTAGCATTCTTAGCACTCTGACATTAAAGATTTTTTTGCAAATGTACTCATAACTGAGTCTCTCTCTCTCTCTCTCTCTCTCTCTCTCTCTCTCTGTCTCTCTCTCTCTCTCTCTCTCTCTGTCTCTCTCTCTCTCTCTCTCTCTCTCTCTCTCTCTCTCTCTCTCTCTCTCTCTCTCTCTCTCTCTCTCTCTCTCTCTCTCTCTCTCTCTCTGAAGGCATGCACACTAGCCAGACGCAACGCTGATGTCTTCCTCAAGTACTTACACAGAAACAGTGTGAATATGCCGGGAATGCTTGCACATGTCAAAGCCCCTGAACAACAAGTCAAGAGTAAGAATACATCCTTCTTTTAAATGATTGGTTTACAAGGCCAAATATTAAGCCACAATTAGGACCAAAGTTAACCATTATTTGCTCGTTGATTGCATGTTTTATTGTTATGAATCGAGGGTTTAGGTATGTTCTGTGGTTCTGATTCTGTCACTGTGTTTTACAGACATCCTAAATGAGCTGCTGCAGCGGGAGAACCGGGTTCTACACTTCTGGACCATGAGGAAGAGGAGGCTTGACCAGTGTCAGCAGTATGTGGTGTTTGAACGCAGTGCCAAACAGGTCAGTACCAGCCCAATCAAGAAGAGCCTGCCTTTTGTTTCTGCATATAGTCTGGTCCAAATTGCGGCCTGTTCTGGTCAAGAGGGCCGGCTTGTGAGGAGATACATCTTCAGACTACACAACATATTTTGTCTGTTACGATTTTAGATTATGTGACTCCTAAATTCTTGTGTCATTGACAAGAAACATGTCAGACTACATGTTGCTTCCTAACCAATCATTGCTTGCTGCGTGATGTTATTGAGAAGGTAGAACTAGTGACGGATTTCCTGAAACGAGAGAAAACAAACAATGGCTACTGAAGCAGCGTGTTTTGTACTGGCTGTCTTGACATCAGAAAAGCCCCAAAAAAGAAATAAAACCTGACAGTGGACACATTCCTGGATTACACGAAGAAGACAGTATGGCCTGTCAATACTCCAAAGAGAACTAGAACCTCCATTGCATAACAGGTCCAACATTATCGCCTCTCTTTCATTTCGCCATGTTTGCAAGTTGTGTATGGATGAGCTTCCTATTGGTTAATGTCACAAATGTGATGGAACCTATCATGGAGGACCAGAAAAAATAAAAATAAACAAGATGCTAGTCTTTCTGTTGTTACGTCTTGAAGTGTCTGTGATGGTTGTCATCCACAATCACACACTATATGATATAAAACAAGCGATTCTTACGTCCTGACTCTCATTGTCATTTACAATTCACCACACCACTCTACGTCAAACGGATTGTGCCAAAATCGAGCTGATATCATGTAGTCTGACCCTGGCATGAGATTGAAGCTACCACACTGACAGTGTGTGCCTTTCATCAGCATTTCTGTTCTGTTCTTCTGAAAGTAATAAGGGCTGACATACTGAGAATCATGGTGCTAGACACCAAGGTCATGGGTTCAATTCCCAGGAACCAAACATTATGATGTTTATTTTTAATCCACCATGCATCTTGTTAGTGTCTGCAAAATGTATAGAAGTAATTTCTCAAACCTGTGCACCCTGACTTCAGAATATTACAAAAATTTAGCCAAACGAAGTGGAGCTTGTTTATTTTTAAAAGCTTTTTTGCATCATAAATGTAACTAGCATTATGAAAATGTAATAGATTTAAAACTTCACTTTCTTCAAACGTCAGTTTCGCAGACAGAAATTCATTCTCACGAAATTCAGTTCAACCCTACCGTTAATTCAAGATCAAATTATTGTGTCATACACAATTGACTAGAAGCTCCCGCAGACCACAACACGTATTTCTGGAGTCTCAAATAACAGAAGCACGTCAGGTCAAGTGCTCAGTGGTTTGCGTGACTGCCATATAAACTTGACAGAAGTTAAACTGTCATGTATCACATACTTCAAAAAAGAGTACTTTATTTGTATTTAATATTTTGCCCTTTTATAGTGAAAAAGCATATGTCTAGAAAATAACTAAAAATGGTATCCTAATGCAAGGCCGTAATCATGTCTATAATGGTTACGGCCCTGTCCTAATGCATAATTACAATGTAGGGTTTTTGGAAGACTGTGGTACTGGATGGTGTTTCTCTCTTTGTTTGACATTTAAGCGTTTAGCAATTAAGAGGGAGGACTTTAGTTACACCACACTGTGCTCTGCTGTAGTAGTCAAACTGCAAGTCCTCACAGTCGTGTGTCCCAATGTTGTGGTTGATGAGAGGGGCACACAAAGTTTTATTTCTGTTAATATAAATGACCTTAAGGTTTCATACAATGCAACCCCAAACAATCCAACATGTTATGAAATCGGTTACTTTTAAAAACATAAATGAGCTAGAGCACTTTTAGAGATCTCACTCCCTCTTGTGGCCAAATACGAGTGTAACATAAACACCCCACACACTGGCTTATTTATATATCCATGTCCGGACTTCCCTTTTACATCTATTGTTAATAAAAGCTAATTATAAGTTCTATAAACTAAACCTAACCCTAAAATACAACTTGAAGACATTGTTTTGTTCCTTACTGGTACTGCTTTGAGGCCATTTTCACAAACACACATGCACATGTTCACATTCTGCCCTGTAAGTTTCTTTTTTGACTTTGTTCTGTAGGCTTTGGAGTGGATCCATGATACAGGAGAGTTTTACCTATCCACACACACCTCTACAGGCTCCACTATACACCACACACAGGAACTGCTGAAAGAACATGAGGAATTCCAGATTACAGCCAAGGTATGTGTCAATATAAAAGATAAGTTGGCGTGTACGGGCAATTTGCTTTCCTATTTTCCTAAACATAATCACAGTGCTTGCACATCAACAACAGAACATATTCTTTTATCCTTTTATTGTCATCCTTTACTCACAAAAACCGGAATGTCTTTCTTCATTGCAACTGAAAAGAAGATATATTCCTTAATGTCTAGGATGCTCTTTTACATAAAGAGTGAATCTTTTTTGTAAATATATTGAAAATGCCCAGTAATAATGCTAATAAAGCTTTTACTCTTTGACTCTATGGATCTATGCAAACATTTCCATTTGTCTTTTTATTTATATCAAAACAAATTTTGAGTCGGGATTCCGTGAAGCGTATTATTAAACAATAAAGGAATTAAATAATTAAAGGATTAAAAGAGATTTAATGGAATACATAAATAACAATGGTAAAAGACATTCTTGGTCTAATGATTTGTATGTCTAATATGTTGAAAATGCTAATTTTTCTTGTCTCGTAACATTCAGTTATGAATGACATGAATCATGATTACTTTTTATTTTCAGTTCAAAACAGCAAAATTTCATAAAAAGGACAAGTGGTTTGCATCATAAATCAGTTGTCCAATCTACTGTTGTGTTGTGACAGTGACAGTAAGACCCGCCTTCTTTAATTTGATTGGGCATCTCAATAATTTTGACATTGACGAGTACATTTAGACCACTGAGGCAAAGCAGTCTAAAAAAATGAATCAACAAACAGGTTTACTCATTCTACACTAAAATTGTAAGATAAGATTTTATTCATAGTGCAGACAAAAACATTGGCCCCCCAAACCCTGCCTATGCGAAGGCAAATGGCTTCTCGAACAAGGAAAAAACGTAGCGTGGGACTTTATTTTGTCCAGTTGATTGAATAGTGGGATCATTGTGGTTTGTTATTGGTCGATCTCATGTGAGTGACAGGTTGTCCCGCCCTCATGCCAGTAAACTAGATAATAGATAATACAGGTGGCATGTAGGTGAGTAAAAGATGACAATTTTGAGTGAACTATCCCTACAACTTCATCTAAAGTTGTTTTACAACTGTGGTTCTCAGCATGTCACAGGTTTATGAACTCACCAGCCCTCACAACGAATTACAATACACCTCCCAGATGATGTTTACACTCTGATCTGTGTCTCTGTAGAATCAGTGCCGGTCTCTCTCAAACTCTCTCTCTCATTCTTTCTCTCGCTCTCTCTCCCCAGCAAACCAAAGAGCGGGTAAAGTTGTTGATCCAGCTGGCTGATGGTTTTTGTGAGAAGGGCCACGCCCATGCGAGCGAGATTCAGAAATGGGTCGCCTCGGTGGACAAACGCTACCGTGACTTTTCCCTTCGCATGGACAAGTACCGTTCCTGCCTGGAGAAAGCACTCGGCCTGTCCACTGACTCCAACAAAGCGGTGAGAGGGCTGTGAGAGTGGGTGTGTTTATGTGGCCTGCATGGCTGGAGTGTGGATGAACAATATCTCAGCTGTAAGAGTCGTTAACCATGTTAGTTTATGAAAGAACGGTGATTTCTGACCATTAAGAAGTTTCTTTTGGGGTTTCAGAGTAAGGATCTGCAGTTGGACATCATTCCAGCCAGTGCTCCTGGTGCAGAGGTCAAACTCAGAGACGTCAACCATGAACTCAATGAAGAGAAACGCAAATCTGCCCGGAGAAAAGAGTACGTCTTTTAAACCTGATTGTATGATAACTAGCCAATGGCAGGAAGTGCTAAAAGGGAAGGGTTAATGCTTCATTTAAAGAAAGTCCAACTTTAGTTATTTTGTTTTGCGAGGAAACACCATTGAATATGCATACTAAAATAAACGACTAAATGTTTTCATTTTTGAGGGTTTTTTACCAGATTAAAACCCCTCCCAGAGGCATTGTGCTTTTAAACAAATGTTGACAATAGGTTTCTGTTGTCCCTCTTTCAGGTTTATAATGGCGGAGCTCATTCAGACCGAGAAGGCATATGTGAGAGACCTGCGGGAGTGTATGGATGTAAGTGTTGTTGTCACGATCCACTCCGTACGGACCGACATTTAGAGGGTGTGGTACACCAGTGTCCACTTTGGGCAGATCACAAAAGCCCTGTGCTATAAATGTATTCACTGCAGTACAGCCCAAAAACAATCGAGTTTATCCAGGAATAGCTACTGTTTGATCTCATGAAAAGATTTGAGCGTTATTAAAACACTGACCCATGTTTCATATGCATCATTTGTTTAATCCAAATTGGAATATGCATGCGTTTTGGAATACACATGTAATCAGATTCTGGAAATAATACATGTGCATTCTTTTTCCTCTATTTTTCTCTGGGAAAGACTGTCAGTGATTAATTTATTATGATGCATTTTAGTAATTTTGCACATTAATTTAATCAGCTCATTTATCCTCATTCACGTCCAGGACAGCAACATGCAAAAGAGCAAAATGAAGGTCATCTTCAAGGGTGCTTTAACCCATCTGTAAATTGATTTATATCTATTTTATGCGTTATTTATTTTTTATTTCTGCTTGTTCTACTGTTGCACCCAGAATTACTTTTATTATGCAAATATTCAGTTACAGTGCATGTTTTGGATAATATTGTGTTTATGACCCATAATTCGGATTAATACAGGTATATATAAGACTTTGTCTGTCATTAATTACACACCCTCATGTCGCTCCAAATCCTTAAGAAATTCTTTTATCTTCGGAACACAAATGAAGATCGTTTTAATGAAGTCTGAGAGCTTTCTGTCCCTCCATTGACAGCCTACATAACTACCACTTTCAAGCCCCAGAAAGGCAGTAAAGACATCATAAATGTAATTCATGTGACTCCAGTGGTTTAAGATCAGTTTTATGGAGCAACACAAGTGCATTCATGAGAGTGTTTTCATGAATGCACCACGACGCATAGATTTCTATTATGATGTCTTTACTATCGTGAAGAAAGCCCTCAGATTTCAATAAAAACGATTTTCATTTGTATTCTGAAGGTCTTACAGGTTTGGTCTTACAGGACTAGTAATAGTCTAGAAATTGAAAATCTAGACTACTACTAAAACTGTAAAAATCTTAATAAATGCCCTGTTTTAGTAATTTCAAGGACACAAAGACAAAATCATAATCATTGCTTTTTTTTCGTAATAATTTTTGTCAGATTACAGTAAATTTGATGACAATTATTATTCTGAGAGAACGGTCTCCACTTCAGAAATGACTTTTATTATCTGTTGACATTCAGATTAACAAAAGTCCATATTTCTCATTTCAGAACTATGTAAAGACTGAATTATGGAAGTTATTAGCATTAGTCTGCTATCACATTGTTGGAAAGAGTTCTAAGTGTGTGTGTGTGTGTGTGTTTCAGACTTATCTGTGGGAGATGACCAGTGGTGTGGAAGAGATTCCCCCAGGGATTGTTAACAAAGAGCACATCATCTTCGGCAACATGCAAGACCTATTAGAGTTCCATCACAAGTCAGTGAACCTAATGAGCTGCAGTTCTTAGAACTATTTCATTCTAACTTCCTTTACTTACCATTTCCATATGCCCTTCTTTGTCCATTTCTCAGCATTTTCCTTAAAGAATTGGAAAAATATGAGCAGCTTCCAGAGGATGTGGGTCACTGTTTCGTCACATGGGTGAGTCAGTGTGCTAGAGATAATCTGACCAAGACTAGGGTAACATTATGTTGACATTAAATCAGATCATTAGAACACATATCTGGGTTGCTCTGTATTTTACCGCACATACACTTACAGTTTACATACAAATAGTAATTACTATATTTATATACAATTATATATTTTTACTGTAACTGATTTCCTTATGGTCCAATGGTACAGTAGTTGAAGGGGAAATAACAGGTTCTTGTCAATAGAAGCAATTATTGATCACATATTCAAACTATTACAGCTATTTGCTTAACACATAATTATTTCACTACTCTTCTCTTTAAGTGTCTTTTAAATCAGTATATTTTTAATACTTTCTGATAACAGTTATTCTAAAAGAGACTCCAGTTATGTTTTGTATGTTTAAATGATTTGCTGTGTCTTCAGGCGGATAAGTTTCAGATGTACGTGAATTACTGTAAGAACAAGCCTGACTCCACTCAGCTGATTCTGGAACATGCAGGGCCCTATTTTGATGTGAGTATTAAGCAAACTAATCATACAATTCTTCACAAAAACATAATTAAAGGGCATATGATTATATGTAAGTATCCCTTTTATACACTTGAATCAAGGAAGTTCATTTGATTTATTCAGATTATACAACACTTTTTCTGTGTATTCCACAGAATGTGGGTGTTTATATGAATATGTATGTGACTGTGTATTTGCAGTAGTATTATTGTGTGTGTCCATTAATGTATATGCATCGGAATGTGTGTGTAAGGTTTCTGTGGTCTGTTGAGCAGTTCCGTTCTTGAGCTGGTAGGTGGAGGTCTTAGAGAGAGGGCACTTCCTGTGTGTCTGGGGGTGGGTGGGGGACTAGTGATGCCTCACTATTAAACTGTTGCCAGGCGATCAGAACAGACTGACTCTTCTTTCAGTGCTGAGCTATGATGAATGGCTGTAGCCTTGAGCTCTGCTTTTGCAAAATTGCTATCAAGAAGCTATTAAGAATAAAAAGACTAAAGATATATGGTTTCATCATGATTGTTTTCCAGCATGTTTAAGATGTTTGTGTGAAAGAAGTTTGTTGTTTTGATTAAAAGTTATAATTGTGTTTTAATGTGTGCAGGAAATCCAACAAAGGCACAGGCTGGCCAATTCCATCTCATCATACCTTATTAAACCAGTTCAGAGGATCACCAAGTATCAGCTACTACTAAAGGTGTGTGTCTAGCATACTTCAAACAATCTCAACAAAGATTCTACTCAAACAAAGCTTGAGCACAGACTTGAACCAAACTGCGTCCAAAACAACCAGACTAAACACAGAACCATCATAAACTCAGCACAGGCTAAATACAGAATTATCATAAACCCAGCACAGAGTTAACACATATCCATCAAAGACTAATCATAGAACCATCACAAACCCAGCAAAGACTACACACAGAATAACCATAAACCCAATGCCTAAACATAAAACCATCACAGACTAAACATAAAACTATCACAGACCCAGTACAGACTAAACACATAATCGGCATAGGCTAAACACATACTGTAATCAGCACAGTCTAAACACAGAATAAGCACAGACTAAACAGAATCGGCACAGACTAAACACATAATCAGCACAGTCTAAACATAGCCTCAGCACAGACTAAACACAGAATCAGCACAGTCTAAACACATAATCAGCACAGGTTAAACAGATACTGTAATCAGCACAGGTTAAACACATACTGTAATCAGCACAGACTAAACACATACTGTAATCAGCACAGACTAAGCACAGACCCAGTACAGACTTAACACATAATCGACACAGACTAAACACAGAATCAGCACACACTAAACACAGAATCAGCACAGACTAAACACAGAATCAGCACAGACTAAACATAAAACCATCACAGACCCAGCTCAGACTAAACACAGAATCAGCACAGGCTAAACACAGAATCAGCACAGGCTAAACGCAGAATCAGCAGACACTAAACACATACTTTAATCAGCACAGGCTAAACACAGAATCAGCACAGACTAAACATACTGTAATCAACACAGACTAAACACAGAATCAGCACAGATTTAACATACTGTAATCAGCACAGGCTAAACACAGAATCAGCAGAGACTAAACACATACTTTAATCAGCACAGGCTAAACACAGAATCAGCACAGACTAAACATACTGTAATCAGCACAGACTAAACACAGAATCAGCACAGATTTAACATACTGTAATCAGCACAGACTAAACACAGAATCAGCACAGATTTAACATACTGTAATCAGCACAGACTAAACACAGAATCAGCACAGACTAAACACAGAATCAGCAGAGACTAAACACATACTTTAATCAGCACAGGCTAAACACAGAATCAGCACAGATTTAACATACTGTAATCAGCACAGACTAAACACAGAATCAGCACAGATTTAACATACTGTAATCAGCACAGACTAAACACAAAATCAGCACAGATTTAACATACTGTAATCAGCACATACTAAACACAGAATCAGCACAGGCTAAACACAGAATCAGCTGAGAATAAACACATACTTTAATCAGCACAGGCTAAACACAGAATCAGCACAGATTTAACATACTGTAATCAGCACAGACTAAACACAGAATCAGCACAGATTTAATATACTGTAATCAGCACAGACTAAACACAGAATCAGCACAGATTTAATATACTGTAATCAGCACAGACTAAACACAGAATCAGCAGAGACTAAACACATACTTTAATCAGCACAGGCTAAACACAGAATCAGCACAGATTTAACATACTGTAATCAGCACAGACTAAACACAGAATCAGCACAGGCTAAACACAGAATCAGCAGAGACTAAACACATACTTTAATCAGCACAGGCTAAACACTTTAATAAATAAAAATGTATTTCTTCCCTGCTGGAAAATCCAGTGTTGATAGTCATCTGAAAAAGGTCTGTTTGGCACACTGTGACCAGCTGCTGGTTTGCTGGTCCCCAGCATGGGATGCTGGTGTGCTCGTAGATCAGCATATGCGGTATTTTGGGTGCTGGTATGATCCCAGCAACATTTGTGTACATGTTACTTATAATTTTCCTTAATGTGTGTTCATAGGTAAATAAAGAACAAGGCCATTTTCAAATAATTGTAATCAATTGTTTAATAAATAAAAATGCACAGTGCACAGTATTGGTATTATTGGTACACAGTAAAATCCTCAGTGTTAAACAAACCCTGCTCAGTTTTCATTTGGTCTTAATCTATAGAGAGTAAAAGTAACACTGAAGCAGTGTTGCAGTTAGTGACATAAAGTAGTGATGACCATTAGTAATGACACCTGTGGTGAATCACTGAATATATAAAAAACGAGAACAGAAAAAAGCAAGATACACAACAACTAAAACCAACTTGCAGCCACACAAATTTAAATAAAGGTTTTAGACAGTTGGCCTACTCAAACTCAACCCCTGCAAGACCATGCTGAAAAACCAGCTTTACCATCTCCGTTTTGCCTGAGAACAGCATGACTTTGCTGGTCCACCAGCTAGATCAGCACTATACCAGCACTAATCAGCCCGGGTCAGTTGGTTAATGCTGGATTTTTCAACAGGGTTATTACAAAATCCACATTAATACACAAATGTATATCTTTAAATGTGAAATTGTTATGTTTGTACATAGGAACTATTGACATGTTGTGAGGAAGGTAAAGGAGAAATTAAGGATGGTCTGGAGGTCATGCTTAGTGTGCCCAAGAGAGCTAATGATGCCATGCACCTCAGCATGCTGGAGGGTGAGTATCACACACATTCGCGCACACACACACACACACACACACACAGATTGTTAAACCAAACCTTCATATATCATTGTTCAACCACTCTCTCACCTCTGTCTCTCTCTCTTTGCATGTCCTCTCAGGTTTTGATGAGAACATTGAGTCTCAGGGTGAGTTAATTCTGCAGGAGTCATTCCAGGTTTGGGATCCAAAGACTCTGATCCGTAAGGGCAGAGAGCGCCACCTATTCCTCTTTGAGATGTCCCTCATCTTCAGCAAGGACGTCAAAGACTCAAACGGCAGAAGCAAGTACCTCTACAAGAGCAAGCTTATGGTATGGGTTTTCTTAAAAAAAAAAATTACCTAAAACATGCTTGCAATGTTATAGATTAAGGATGGCTATACTTAATAATTGTTTTGCTCTGCCTAGACCTCTGAACTAGGAGTTACTGAACATGTGGAAGGAGATCCATGTAAATTTGCACTCTGGGTTGGACGGACACCTACCTCAGACAACAAAATTGTCCTAAAGGTATGATTTGCATTCTTCAAGTTTTGACCTCTTCTAATAAATGGTTTATTTTTATCCAATTTGCTCAGTATATAAGCATGTTTTATTATTGAAAAAGTTGTACCAGATCTCAAATCCAATGGGACTTTCCATTAGCCTGGATGCTAGCCGAATTTAGCCCCGCCCACAACATTTTTTGCTTGGGCAATTCGGTCTGGAATCGCTCCATAGAGGAGTAATTATGCCCGAACAGAAACTGTTCGGACCAATGAAATTGTCAGGGCGGGCTTTAGACAGTGATGGACAGATGATAAACAGTAACGTAATCATCCACGTCATCAAAGGCGCTTTGGGTTGAATTTGCTCTTATCCTAAACGGAGAACTTGTTCGTATGCATTCACCTTCACTATTTCTCTCAGAAACGATGATCGTGTTGGTAAGTACTCTGTGTATCCTTAAATTCTTTTACACTCATCTTTTTCTTGTAACGTTACTTAATCCAGCGCGCGTGCAGACAGGGTTGCCACGTTTTTTTGCAATGTCGCGCACAATTGCTACTCAAAACTATAGCCCAAAACAATAACTTTCCGGGGGGTTCTCCGGAAAAAATGGCGTTTGGTTGGCAAAATATGTTATTTTGGCAAGGTTGCCTGCTAAAATTTGCATTCCTTGGTTTATATTATCACATAATTGGGGTCACTTCAACCCGCGGACATTGATAAAAACATGGACTTGGTTGAGTTGAAAAACAGTGCAGTTGAGTTCTGTTGACATTTGACAACTAACGTCACGCGTCGCTCCGTTGCTCTGATTGGTTGTGGGTCTATCCAATTGAGGTCTTTCCTGGCTCGGTTGAAACACGCCCCATAATCAAAGCTCAATGGAGCCGTACCAGACTCATATTCTGACTAGAATTGAGTATGGCCACGCCAGGCTAACTTTCCATTAGTCTTTGTTATAAAATAAAGAGTATCACTCACCTGAGGGTCCTTGAAAAAGATCGGATAAGTGGATATGTTTTCAAGTTTTGAATTTTCATGTACTGTAGCACTGGCTTGACTCACACCATTGTATACAATCATTTTGTTGGACTTTTAAGTACTTTAAGTAACCACTTATGTAACTTGTGTCTCTGAATGGTTGACCTTCATCTCTGCAGACATCACTGAATCATGTAATGAATCATGTGTCACCCCATGTGTTCTCACATGTAGATAAACACATGGATGCTCTCATGTTCACAATGTTAGCCTGGCTTACAGTTTAAAGCGTTAAACATTGTTCCCACCTATTTTACGTCTGTAATCTGACGTATTCCCAATTGAAATGTAGGACGGGAATTGATTTTATCCTTTGAGAACAGACTGAATCATGATTGAGCTTCTATGACAGGTGGTTGGAGGCGATGATCGGTTGAAAAATAGGGAATAAGAGGGATTTGTAATCTAAAAGGAAAGTACATTTAGAAGGAGATCAAGTTATTATATTTTGATAAAAGATTAGAACGAATTTAACAGAATTAGACAGGGTTTGAGAAGTCTGTTAATGTTTTGTTGTATTCAATTCACCCCCCAGGCTTCCTGCATTGAAAACAAACAGGATTGGATCAAACATGTACGTGAAGTTATCCAGGAGCGCACCATCCATTTACGGGGGGCACTCAAGGAGCCAATCCACATTCCCAAAGCCACTGCAACCAAACACAAGGGCAAACGGTATGTCAGCCAATCGCATAAATCCATAGCCTGATAAGCGTGTATGGATCTCTGGAACTTAGAATACGCTCCAGCTGAAGAAGCTCATTTTATGCATATTAAAGTGAAAAACCAGGATGGAAAAGCTTTTCTTTGGTCAATTTGCACTATTAACTGATGTGTATCGTATTGATAACAGGGATGGAGAGGACCTAGACAGTCAGGGTGATGCAAGCAGTCAGCCAGACACCATCTCCATCGCCTCCCGCACCTCCCAGAACACATTGGATAGTGACAAGGTGAGTGTGAAAATCTGTCGACCTTAGTCTAAAAGACCATGCTTTACCTGCTGTTCAGCTCTGGTGTTTTGGTGGCATGTTTAGACCTGCAGAATTTTCAGACAAGGAAAATGGTTTAATGTCTATACTGAATTGTTAGCCTCTTGGGTTTACCAACTTTAACTTGCCGATGTGCTACAAAAGCCTTTTTTGTCCCATCACATTCAAAGACCACGGTAATGAAACTTATAATAACGTCTAAATCAAGTTCTTAAAGGGGTAGTTCGCCCAAAAATGAAACTTTCATCATGATTTATGTTGTTCCAAATCCATAAGACGTCTGTTCATATTCTGTTCCTTTTTGTCCATTAATTGAAAGTCTATGCAACCCGAATTTTCAGAAAAAAGTAGTTTGGATAGACAAAAAAGGACTTTGAGTGGATGGACAAAAGTGGACAAAATTGGATAGACAAAATTGTGTTTTGAAGATGAATGGAAGACTTGGGTTTGTGCATTTTTGTGTATATAAACTAGCTCTTTAATTCATTTCTGAGTGCTTGTGGAACACTATGACCATTTATAAGCTTCATCTTTTGCCATCTTGAACAGATTTGCAAACCAATGCAGTGCCCACAAGGTTTATCTAATCTTCACCAAAGCTTGTTCTGATCATCTGCAGTCCAGTCTTTACAAAAAAAAAGTAATAGATTTCTGATGTTCAACACTATGAATGCTTTAGTGGTGATTCATAGTGTGCTTTATATCCCTGCAACCATTTGTAATACTGACACACACTTTTGCAGGTATCATTGCCACAATGTCAGCACCACATCGATTTTACAACAGCATCAACTTATGGTGAAAAGTTACTTTTACATATATGTGTAGCCGCTTATCCTACAATCACTGCCATGGATTCAATGACTAAACAAGTATGTTTATACAATTCATGTGGTTTGCCACATTATTCCAGCTTGCAGCTATAATCTATAAATGGTATTTCATATCAGATGGAAGAACATTCAGGTGAAGTTCTTCATTGCTACATCTTGATCTGATTAAAAGAGGTTTTTTTTTTCTTTTTCAGTTTTTGTTTTTGAATATATTCTTACTCAGAGATAATACTGAGCTGCTGGAAATTCAGTGAAACGTATCTTAGCAAAAACATTTGCTTCATTCATCTCTACCGAAGCTTTCTCAGAAAATAAGCTTTCACTCTTATTTTTAAATGTTAAAATCTTTCACATGCTCTAATTATCACCTTGATCAGGTGGATTTTGGAATGATGGTGATGGTGTGGATTTTTAATTAGATCATTTAAATGCTGGATTGTTTCTGAATAAAAATTCTCAAATTATAATATGCAGTATAATGACACTTACAGTGATAAAGTTTCTTATGATCATTATGTAAACATCTTAAAATGAATTGCATTTCTGTCACTTTGCAGTTCTGACAAAAATAACCCCCATAAGAAGCAAATCTAATCTTTTTCCCTTAAGAAAACAACACACTAAATTAACTGAAAACATCATTTGTAAACTTTTTAAGTGCAAAACATTTACGTAAAAACACGTTTTATATAAAAGGGGACAGAAATGTCTCCTAATTGAAGAATCAACCATATAAGTAGTTCGGACACAGTGGCGTCCAGTAGTTCCAACATATCTTTAACGTGATTATCAACCGACGTAATGAAGGTTCCTCACTGGGGAACGTTGCTTCAGTTGCTTTGGATTTAGCAGCACAGACGCTCATCTACCCACTCACAGTCAGAGCTCTCCTCTCACTCGCCCTCACACATGTGCATGTTTTTGTCACCGATATGTATTGCGAGCCTCCTACAACAACACACGTTATATGCTGATACTCTCTTGAATCTAAACACACTCGGATGCACCATCTTTGTCTTTCTCTGTCTCCATTTCCATGTCGGTCTCATCCATGTCTTTTAGTGACATACAAAAACACGTAAAGATCACCAATTTCACTCATGTACCCTGACGACCCCTCACAAAGGCTCACTGTTTTAACCGTCTTAACGCACACAGAGCCCTCTCAGTTCACCACGAGGTGAAAAGGTGAGGCTCCCAGAAACGGACGAGTTCCTGCACGTCACTTCTAATAAGCATTAATTTGCCTCCTGCTCCTTTAAATCTTGGCACATTGTGTCCGTCTCTGCCTCCTCTCTCTTCCTCCTGCCAGGCGTCACTCCTTCAGACTGATTCCATCTCCGTGGCAATGCGAGGATGTGTCAGCAGCCTTCAACCGCCTGCCACTTTACCTCAGTGGAGTCCTGAAGGCTTGAGCTGTAGATGAACTGTAGATGAGGTTCAGTTTGATGAGAAAAAAGGAAAGCAAGGTCATTCTGTCTTCCAGATTTAAGGATATGGCATTGTTGCATTTAGAGGTTTTTGGCTCAAAACATCATTGTGTGTGATGTTTAATGCATAAGGACGTGCTAGGAGGTATTGTTTTGATAGAAACATGGCGTGTAAAGGTTCGGGATCAGTGGCTCACCTTTTGAGCTCATTGGCGATGCCACATTACCAGTGGGTACGTTCGTTCTGACTTTAGACTTGTCTAGTTTCTTAGGTCACTTTGTGATTGTTTTTTTATTGTGATGCTTATGCTTTCCTCCACAGTTGTCCGGTGGCTCAGAGTTGACGGTGGTCATCCACGATTTCATGGCAAGTAATGGATCGGAGTTGACTGTACGTCGAGGTCAGACGGTGGAGCTGTTAGAACGGCCCCATGACAAGCCCGACTGGTGTCTGGTTCGCACCACTGACCGCTCACCTGCCCAGGAGGGCCTGGTTCCCAGTTCCATGCTTTGCATCGCCCATTCCCGCAGCAGTATGGAGATGGAGGGAATTTTCAATCATAAAGGTAAGATGGCTTTTCCTTTTTCTGCAGATTGGGTTGAGTTAGATTTGATTGGACTGTAAATGTGTATAAAATATGTTTTTTTTTTTTTTGCTAGCCCTGAGTTGCATTTCCTATACAACAACATAGCTCACTGCTTAAAGGGATAGTTCACCCATAAATAAGTATTTTAATCACTCTTACATTGTTCCAAACCTGTATGAGTTTCTTTCTTCTGTTGAACACAAAAGAAGATATTTTGAAGAATGTTGGTAACCAGACAGTTTTGATGGTAGCCATTGACTTCCATAGTATTTTTTTTTTCCTACTATGGAAGTCAATGGCTGCCGTTAATTGTCTGGTTACCAACATTCCTCAAAATATCTATAAGAAACTCATACAGATTTGGAACAACTTGTGGTTAAGTGATGACAAAATGTTAGTTTATCTCTTTAACTTTCATATTAAGATGCATCATTAAAGAAATTAACTAGTCACAGAAATGAACATCTTTTTTTTTTAAGGATTACTTCACAATTTTCTTTCCATGTCATTTGGCTTCATTTGATGTTTGATTCATTGCTCATACCCCTGGAATCCCTTACGCACATGCACATTGTTCAAAAACGGCACTGATTGTTTCTTGCTTATTGTTTCCTCGAGCATGATCTATTTAAGTCCACTTGTCATACGACTAACAAGAAGCTATGCTTATAAGCACAGGACAAAAGCTGTAGTTCCAACCACGTAAGTTTGCAATGCTGTTTGCGAATATTCGTTGGAACTATGGTTTCTGGAAACACTGAAACATTGAATTGTGTTGGTAACACCGGCGCTTGCAAACATTGTTGGCTAATGATGCTCTTGGGAAATGCACATCTGCTTTGATATGAGGTCAGATCAGCAGCAGATCAGGATTTAGATTGGGGCTTATTTAGGTTTACACTTCACAGTGGCTGCACAACTTGTGTTTGTCAGTGTTTCGAGGTAAATGTGCAAATGCTTAAGGGATTAATTAAAGACACATCAACACACGTGTCTGGGCTTTCCATCTGGGCCTTCGTGTACGAGTTGTTAGGTAACCACCTTTGACTCGATAGGAATCTCAGTTTTTGAATCTGTTTGGTAGTATGAAAGGATTCCGATTGTTAAAAAAAATATATATATATATATATATATATATATATATATATATATATATATATATATATATATATATATATATATATATATATATATTTACCTCATGGATCAATTGTATATTGGTGATTTGAAATTGTATCTTAAACTATTAAGGATACAGATTTCTAGCTGTGTACAGGATTAACAATTAAATATAACAAACCAAAATTGAATCCATTTATCCTAATGTGGGTGCCAGATATTGTGTGTTTTACCTCAGGAGGGATGGATCAAAGCTGTGTACAGGTGTGAGTGTCTGCTTTTGATTCACCCTCAACCCAAATAAAATTTTAATTGCAGTCCAGCTTTGCTCTTTCTTATTAGGGTTGAAGTGTGTTGTGCATGCAGTAACCATGGTGATGGGTTGTGTCAGGTGATGAGCAGGGTTGCCAGGCTGCAGGGGATTTCCCTGCTGGGAAGTAATCCATCTACACAGGACAGTTAATATGATCTTGTGATTTTGATTATGCCTTTAAAACCAGCCATTTTGTAAACAAAAATGCATATACTACCGTTCAAAAGTTTAAATGATTTTGTCCAGCAAGGACAAATTAATTTGATCAAAAGTGACATTAAAAGCATTTACAATATTATATATTTTTTTAATTCAAATAAATACTGTTTTCTGTTTATAAATAAATACTTTCTTTTTATCAAAGAATCCTGAAAAAATATGTAGCATATATTCCACAAAAATATTTTAAAAAATCTTACCAACCCCAACTTTTGAACATTGTATTGTATGCCATTGCTATGTGGTGTGGTGTCTTTATTTTTACCATAATTCATACTTTTAAAAAGACTTGATTTTATCTGTTGGAATTTGACTTGTGGCTGTTATATATTGAATTATATGTTTTGTTTTGTTTTTTGTTCCCGCCCATGTGGCCTTGGCTACATTGGAACTATAGAAACAGTGGAAAGGTTATTTTTCTCAGACTTTTTTTCTTACCCATAAGATCGAGAACATTTATTAAGAACATGTAAAGGATCCATTTTCATTTTTATGTTGTATTTAAAGTTATTCAGTACATCAGCTGCAGTTCGTCAGTTCCTCATGATCAAAGATGTGTAACATGGAATTCATGGTGGTTAGTCACTGCTTTTGAAAACTCTGAATGGGCCATGATTTGTGACAAAGAAATGATTACAAAGGAAGAGCATGTGGTAAAACTAAGAGGGTCACCAGGCAAAGATTTTTGAGGTCACCCACACAAGGATGACTGGGCAGCATTTGAGAGAAGATCATTAGTGTGTGCAGGGTGTGGTGCTCAGTTTGGAGAATTCTGGGAAGTTACTGAAATGGACTTATTTTTACCTCTTTATGTAGTTAGAATTCTGCTTAAATCTTCTCATCTATCTATCTATCTATCCTACCTGCCTGTCTGTCTGTCTGTCCGTCTCTGTCCACTTATATCCTTAAAAAGACCAGCAATGAATGTCAAGATTAGTCAATGAACGGCTTATAAAGTTTTATAACAATCATATTGAAACTAATAAGTTAGATGCAATTAATTTCTATCTTTTTACATTATAAGTTACGAGGTCTCATACCTGTCATACCTCAAAGTCCATTTTTATGACATCATTACAAGTAGACACGCACCTTTCCTTTGGCAGAGGTCATGGGAAATGTCAAACAGCCGGTTCTCTTACAGCAAGGACAAATAGTATTTATAGAATGGGAAATAGGAACCATCATAACTCATGATGACCACTGTATTCAACCTCTTCAAATTGCTGCCCTGACCATTTTGTTAGCCGAAATATTCAAGGTATATTTTAAGGCAGCTGGTGTGATGCAACGTGTCCGGAGGGGCAAAAAAAAAATGTAACTTTTACCATGAGACCAGAGCAGAATCCTCAGCAGAATTTTGATTAGTTCTGGCATAAGCAGCTACGGATCTGCATATGTGTAAGAGAGAGAGGGGGAGAGAGTGTGTGTGTGTGTGTTTGTAGCAAAGGAAGCAGTTCGACTGGCCACAGACCAGCTACTGTTAAGCAGCCAAAGACGCTTAAACAGGGAGATCTTTGTAGCTACCCGCTCCGGTGCAGCCTGTAAGAGAGGCTGCCATTTGTGTAGGTGATATAGAGGCAGTTGTTTGTATAGTTTACTCCATTTTCATGCTGTGACCTGAAATTGCGTCACTGTACTCCTTAAAACTGTCATTTACAGCTGGAATGTATTATTACTGTTCCCAATAAAAAAATCCTGAAAATGTTCGAACAGGTCAAAGCTTGACTGATGTTTTGCTGAATGCCCTCATCCACATGGCATTTTCGGGCAATCTTCACCTAAAAGACCTGTAACACCATTATTTAAAATTTTTTTTTTTTTGAGATTTTAGTCATCTAATTCTCTCACAAAGCCTGTCAAGAGAAATACTATATAAAAAATGACTTTCCATGACTTTTGAAAATCCTATAAAACCTTATGAAAAAGTATTATTACTTATTGGAACTAATCGTTTCGATTTAGCACTTTAGATAGCACTTAATTTCTATCTTTGTGTAACTACATTTATCATTATCAAGTATTTCTTAAGCTAAAACAGTACAATTACAAAACAAATCGTTACTTACAGTGTAATCTCTTTAAAACCGGAAAACTAATGAAAATTAATTAATCAAAAAGAGTTGGCGATATTGTTTAATTTAAGAAAATCACATTCTAACTAATGTGTTATTTAAACTGTAAAGTATTTATACATCATGGCAGAATTTATTCTGTGGTCCTAGGCCATGCATGATGTTAATACTATAAAAGTTAAATGTAATAAGAATCTGGACAAGAATTTGGGAACAAAAGTAAATAATTTCACAATGCAAAAAAACAAAACAAAACTTATGGTCAGAAAAAAAAAGAAATATGACCTGGATATGTTCTTTTTGAGATTCCCTCTATTAGAAAACGAGTGAATACGCTGAAACAGTCTCATTTTGAGTGTTTGAGGATCACATCTCTCATATTAAAGGATTGCAGGTTACACCTCTTTCCTCTCTTTGAGTCTTCTCATCCGGTTTTCCCTTCCTCCCTCTCTCTCATTCTGAGCATAACTTAGTCACAGCTGTGCATGGAACACCAAACCTCCCTCTTTCTCCATCCCCCTTCCTATCTCTCTCTCTCTCTCTCTCTCTCTCTCTCTCTCTCTCTCTCTCTCTCTCTCTCTCTCTCTCTCTCTCCCCCCCTCCCTTTCTTTCATAGTCCATCACTCTCTTCTCAGCAGTATGTGGTAAAATCCTTTCAGTTTAGAGGAGTTAGTGTAGTCTGCCTCCAGATCACCTCTTGGTATGGCACATGGAATACACTCATTTTTATCAGTCAGGCCACTCTGTCACATGGGTTCAGCTTCAGGACGCTCAGAGAACTGCAAGTATTGGCTGCTGGATTTGGGTACGTACCTCACAGGGCGACAACACTGTCAGAAATGAATGCAGTCGTCGAAAACGCAGCTTATTTAACTTATTTAGGAAGTTAAGCATAGGGTTTGTTGATATGCAGGTTTATGTATTCAAATGAAATGTGATTTAAACTGAATTTATTGATCAATAATGTACATTACGCGCATATGGTATTGATAAAGCTTGGTAATTGATTATTTATTTATTCATCTGAACTTTCTGTGTCTGTTTGGTGTTGAAGTCTGCTAGTTTTATAGATGTTCCTGTGTCTATAGAACGTTCTTCATATTAATTCAGTTACCACAATGTCACTTCATTGGAAATGTCCTGCATAGAGTTGATTTTAATATTCAAATTAATAAATTCTCATTCATTTTTAGAACGGTAATTTTTCATTTTTTTAAAGAAGTCTCTTCTGCTCAACAGGCTGCATTTATGTTATAATTTTTTTTTTTAAACTGTCATATTGTGAAATATTATTCAAATGTAAAATAACTTAATTTATTCCTGTAATGGCAACGCTCAATTTTGAGCATCACTATCCCAGTGTTCAGTGTCACATTATCCTTCAGAAATCATTCTAATATGATGATTTGCTGCTCAAGCAACATTTATGATTATTATCAATGTTGAAAGCAGTTTTATAAAAACATTTGTTTTAGGATTCTTTGATGAATAGGAATAGAAAGTTCAAAAGAACAGTATTTATCTGAAATAGAAAGCTTTTGTAACATTGTACTATACCGTTCAAAAGTTTTGGGTCAGAATTTGTATTTATTAATTTTTGGGAAAGAACTTAAAGAAATTAATACATTTATTCAGCAAGGATGCATTAAATTGATCAAGTGACAGTATAGACATTTATAACGCTCCTTTATAATAGGCTTTATAATTCAGATAAATGCTGTTCTTTTGAACTTTCTATTCATTAAATAATCCTGAAAAAAACATTTACACAACTGTTTTCAACATTGATAATAATAATAAATGTTTCTTGAGCAGCACATCATCATATTAGAATGATTTCTGAAGGATCATGTGACTCTGAAGACTGGAGTAATGATGCAGAAAATTCAGCTTTAAATCACATACATTTCATTTTAAAATATATTCAAATAGAAAAAAAGTTATTTTAAAGTGTAAATATAATTCACAATAATACTGTTTTTGCTGTATTTTGAATCAAATAAATGCAGCCTTGGTGAGCAGAAGAGACTTCTTTAAAAACATTTTAAAAATCTTACCGTTCTAAAACTTTTGACCCGTAGTGTATATATAGCGGACGCAAAGCTTCTCAGGGGAAAGCAAAACATTTGCGGGGGAACGTAAAAGAATTGCCAAATAATTTTATCTCCCATCTCATATTTTTCTTCTTTACCATGTCCCTTCAGGGGCTCTGTATAAAAGAATGTTTTCTAATTGATTGTTTATGTAAAAAGTGTAATAGTGTACGTATATTTTTTCTGCACAACAATAATTGAATCTAAATATTGTGCAATTCACCCTAAGGACAGGTGGCAAAGTCTGATACACAATGATGACATGACGTTTCACTCATATTTACAGCAGGCATAAAACAAAAGAACAAATAAGTATCATCAGCAAAACTTGAAATGTATCAGTGATTTGCTGCAGTGCAAATATTGCACGGGATAAAATAATAGTGTCAATGTAACTTGATGCTTGATCTGGTGAAGAAATCAAAAAAATTTGATTTTGAAAATGATAGTTTTGAGAATATGGTTGAGATTACGCAAATGAGCTAAATGCTAAATGTACTGGGGAAATGACAAGGACAGTGATTGAACCCTTCCAAATTTCAAAAGATAACGATATATGCTTTATTTTATTCTTTTGTAATTATTATTAAAATGTCAGGAGAGTTGAATGGCCCTATTTTAACAATCTGAGCGCATAGTCTGAAACGCATGGCGCAGGTGCACTTAGTGTGTGTCCGAATCCACTGATGCTAGTTTAAAGACTAAGGGTGTGAACCTACACTGGTCTCACGGTTCGGTTTGATTACGATTATCATGTCATCGATTCGGTTCAATTCGATATCATGATGCATTGACGTTGCACCGCATCCTCATGTACAATACATTTTGTCAATAAATACAAGCAGTCTATAAATCTGCATATAGTGCTGGAATAGAAGATCGGATTTATATCCGTTTTGTGGAGATACATTTATGTAAATAAAATTGTTGTCCGAAAAGTGCCCAGATGTCAGCTTTTAAAGTAGTTGGAATATTTTGAATAGCTCCCATTCGCGTCTCGCCTCTCTCTGCCATTGTATGCTACCGCGACAAAGCATGCGCGACAAATGACGTCAGAAAATAATCAGTACATTATTATCGGTTATGGTCTATTACTGAATCGATACCAAATCGTCCTTGTCTGCATCACGATGCATCGAAGAAACAATTAATTTTGATACAAAGGGTTGTACCAAATTAGTTATTGGTGTGTTTTGGGCATAACGTGCAAAAAAACAATCAGATTCTCATCTCCCATTCCTTTTAAAGCCAGTTGCCAATATTTAAAAATGTTTGTGTGCTGCTGCGCGTGTGTAATAAGCAGAGTTTAAACGCATTGTGCACCCGCATATAGGCACATATTACTAACATGTATTTAAGTAACACAGGTTTTTGTTGGTCAATGGCGCAGTCGTTTTCAGTTGCCCCAAAATAGCAACGCACCAACAATGCGTCTGAACACACCTCGTTTTCAGACCAGCACACTCATGGGCGAACAGATGGGCGCGAGTGCATTTGCTGTTTTAACAGCGTGGCGCTGGACATTGAAATGATAACTGCGTCGGGCTAAAACTACCAAAAAACACTTTCATTTACATTTAGTCATTTAGCAGACGCTTTTATCCAAAGCGAATTACAATTGAGAGAAATAGAAGCATCTAAAACAGTCAAGGGCAACAATATGTAAGTGCTGTAACAAGTCTCAGTTAAAGGGATAGTTCACCCAAAAATGAAAATTTGATGTTTATCTGCTTACCCCCAGGGCATCCAAGATGTATGTGTGTTTGTTTCTTCAGTAGAACACAAATGAAGATTTTTAACTCCAACCGTTGCTCGGATTATGCATGTCAATGGGGTGTATTTCTATGAGAGTAAAAAACACACAGACAGACGACTCCATATTAAACCCTGTTGCTCGTGGCGGCGACACATTGATGTCTTAAGACACGAAACGATCGGTTTCTGCGAGAAATCCATCAGTATTTGTGTTATTTTTTTACCTTATATCAGACGAACCTCGTCTAGAATTCCGAATGCATACTTCCGCCGGAGAAGGTCAAAACAGCGGCGAGTTCATAGATATGAATATATTTACATAGATTCCTCATTCGACCGATCTGCGCTATCCACGCAGGCACTAATGAGGCATCTATATGATTGTGCCGCTGTTTTGACCTTCTCCAGCAAGAAACAAACACACCTACATCTTGGATAAGCAGATAAACATAACATTTTCATTTTACGTAATGAATCCATAACAACCAAAAAATTTGAACTTTTCAGGAAAATAGAAAGACGTTTTTTAACCATATGAAACCAACATGTTTTTTTTCCTTTTTTTATTGTGGACTGTCATTTGTCATTGCCCAAAGTAGCATAGGAATAGAAATTCATGATAGTGTTTATATTTGTTTTTTGTTCATAGGCTGTTTGATTTAGATGTTATGCTGGTGTTTACATGCTCTGGGTCAGGGCTTTGGTTGAATACAGTCTGGGAATTCTCTTTACCCTTAAAAGGATAGTTCACCCAAAAATGAAAATGCTGTCATCATTTACTCACCCTCAAGTTGTTCAAAACCTGAATGAATTTCTTTCTTTCGCTAAACACACAAAAAAAAAGAATATAGGTAACCAACAGCTGATGGGAGCCCATTGACTACTTTTGTTCCATTGATGGAACGGAAAATACTATGGTCCCATCGATTGTTTAAAGTGTGTGTGTGTGTGTGTGTGTGTGTGTGTGTGTGTGTGTGTGTGTGTGTGTGTGTGTGTGTGTGTGTGTGTGTGTGTGTGTGTGTGGACTGGTAATCCCTACGGTATGGGGACAAAATGTCCCCACAAAGATGGCAATATCCAAATTTTTGTCCTTGTGGGGACATTTTTTGGTCCCCATGAGGAAAACATCTTATAAATCACACTAAGTGATGTTTTTGAAAATGTAAAATGCAGCATGTCTCCTGTGATGGGTAGGTTTAGGGGCAGGGGCAGTGTAGGGGATAGAAAATATGGTTTGTACAGTATAAAATGCATTACGCTATGGAATGTCCCACAAAACATGGAAACACAACATGTGTGTGTGTGTGTGTGTGTGTGTGTGTGTGTGTGTGTGTGTGTGTGTGTGTGTGTGTGTGTGTGTGTGTGTGTGTGTGTGTGTGTGTGTGTGTGTGTGTGGACTGGTAATCCCTACGGTATGGGGACAAAATGTCCCCACAAAGATGGCAATATCCAAATTTTTGTCCTTGTGGGGACATTTTTTGTCCCCATGAGGAAAACATCTTATAAATCACACTAAGTGATGTTTTTGAAAATGTAAAATGCAGCATGTCTCCTGTGATGGGTAGGTTTAGGGGCAGGGGCAGTGTAGGGGATAGAAAATATGGTTTGTACAGTATAAAATGCATTACGCCTATGGAATGTCCCCATAAAACATGGAAACACAACATGTGTGTGTGTGTGTGTGTGTGTGTGTGTGTGTGTGTGTGTGTGTGTGTGTGTGTGTGTGTGTGTGTGTGTGTGTGTGTGTGTGTGTGTGTGACAGAATAAAGAAATTCATACAGGTTTGGAACAACTTGAGGGTGAGTAAATGATGACAGAATTAAGAGTCAGGCATTTGCAGAAAAACTGTCCATATGTTTGTAGATGAGCCTTCATTATTAATTTAGACATAAGAGGCTCTCGGAGGAACAGACTTGATCTGTCTAAATATTACCCATCAGTCCTTGAAGTGAGAGGCTGCATGAGTATGAGAGAGCATCAATCTGTCATACCTCAAGCATGCAATATCACACCCTCGTTACCTCACCTGGGACAAAACTTTTCTTTAAAAATAGTTCTTCAAGAAGTTCAATGTATACAGTATATGATTTATATCTGGTATAATGAACAAATCACTGTAAAGTTCCTATGAGGACGAGAATACAGTCGGACAAATGCAAAGTTTCCTCTACAGGCTCATTTCTGTGGCACTGAAGGCTTGGTTTGTTCAGGTGTGAATTTAACGACAGTGCAGGAGGAATGAATTTATAACGGAACAGGAAACACACACCACATTCACCACTGACATACAGTATCTACTGCAGGAACAACACCCAAAAGCATATTCAATTATCATGCTATTATATACAGTTTTTCATAATTTGTCAGAAAATTTGGTTACACTTTATTTTAAGGTATCCATGTTACAGTGTAATTATATATTTAAGTACTGAGTAATAATAATGACCTACATGTACTTACTGTAGGGTTAGGGTTTGGTTGAGGCTTTGTTGCATGTAATTATGCATAATTTACTGTATGGTAAGTACATGTAACATATGTAACAAGGACACTGTAAAATAAACTGGTAAAATGACCAACATTTCTGTTGTGGACATGGGAAAAACATGTCTGTGTTATTTGACTTATTTCAAGGCACAATATGTAAGATTTTTGGATTAAAATATAGAACAAAGAACAGTGTTATATATTTTGTTGACATTATCCCAAATGTTTCCAAGGATGTTTAAATTTTAAATATTCCAGAGAAATAAGCTATTTTAACCAAGACACAGCCCGTGTCCGTGTCGCCTATCAATGACATCATTACCCTCGATTTCCGGTTTTATTTTGTAGAAACCATGGAAACACCAAAGACGTTTTAATATATTATGCGTTTTATTTGACAGGTGAGCAACTGTTTGGAAACATGTGACAGAAAACTAATCATTGTTATAAAGCTCAATACAGTTAGTCTTATTGTTTAAATCTCATTTTAAGTGTCTCATAGTAGCCCGAGTAACATTATGACATAACTTTCAACACACACTGTATCTATCTAATATGATAAAGAGCACATCATTACCCCACATACGCTTGAACAAAAGAAGCGTGAAATCCAAGTGTCATCAAGCTACACCTTTGTTTTGAATAAGCGACCTCTGGCAGCAAAAAAATTACATATTGTTTATTTAAGGTTTATATCCTGCTATGAAGGTTATAAATTAAGATGGTAACAAACACACACTCGCTAAATTGTGTGATTTGTGTCAGTGTAACACAAAATTCTGCTGTTAACAACCAGTTCAAAGTTCATTTTGTTTGTCCACACTTCTCATTTTTATATATTATATCTTTAAGATAAACCCGCCCAAAAACTGGTACATAAAGAAAACTAACTATGATTGGTCACTTTACATGTCAGTCAGACAGTTTAAAATGAGTCTAATTGGACAGTTCTTGGCCAGAGCCACATTGAGCGTTTAATCAAATAAACTCTCTATTCTTTGTGAATCAGTCAAAATGGGACATTACAATCAATCGGTTCACATGATTAATTTGCAGACATCAATAGAAATATGATTTCAGGGAAGTATTCATTGCTGACATAGAAGTGTTACGACTTTGTTTACCAGGTGTAGCTATGTGTGTGTGTGTGTGTGTGTGTGTGTGTGTGTGTGTGTGTGTGTGTGTGTGTGTGTGTGTGTGTGTGTGTGTGTGTGTGTGGACTGGTAATCCCTACGGTATGGGGACAAAATGTCCCCACAAAGATGGCAATATCCAAATTTTTGTCCTTGTGGGGACATTTTTTGGTCCCCATGAGGAAAACATCTTATAAATCACACTAAGTGATGTTTTTGAAAAGTAAAATGCAGCATGTCTCCTGTGATGGGTAGGTTTAGGGGCAGGGGCAGTGTAGGGGTAGAAAATACGGTTTGTACAGTATAAAATGCATTACGCCTATGGAATGTCCCCATAAAACATGGAAACACAACATGTGTGTGTGTGTGTGTGTGTGTGTGTGTGTGTGTGTGTATAAATACACAGAGTGTGAACTATGACAGAGTGGTCAGACAATGGTCAGCTACTTGAATATACTGTCCACAGCAAGAGGACAAATTACTGAGACAGACAGCTGAGAATTCAAATATACAACATGTGAACGAGTCAAGTCAGGTCATCTTTATTCATATAGCACTTTATACAATACAGATTGTGCAATAAACAGGGAAATAATCAATTATGAACATTTCATCAAGTCAAATGCTGCTGTAAAACAGCTCTACAAGTAGTGTCATTATTCAACTCAAGTCAGTTCAGTGTTGATTCAGTTCAGATCACTAACTGTGTAAAGTTGATAAATTATTAAAAGAATTCAATTCAGCAATAAGTAGCTCTAAAGAAGAAAATAGTTTCATTATTCAGCCCAAGTTACTGGAAAAAGTTATAGACTGTACATGTATTTTTATAGTGACAATCAAAGATTTATTTATTAGCTCTTGATTTTTCCACTCCTCCAATGAAGACCGTTCATCAGAGGCCTTCTGCACATCAATAGACTTAAAAAGAATATCTTATGCAAGCTTTATGTAATGACATACTCTCTGAGGAGCAGAGCAGGGTTTTTAAGAGGGTTTTGCAGTTTCAGTTTTGAAGAGGGCTGAAAACAGAAACCTCTCTGAAGCTATGATTTGCATCACCTTGTTGAGAAAAAAAACACTTCCACTCTTAAACCTTGTAATAAACCCTATAATATACTTGATATCATTTTAGTTATTATATAGTTATAATTCTATGGTATAATGAAATTGCAGTAGTTCCGTTTTGAGAAATTACTTTGTACAGTAGTACTGTGTATTTTGGTTGAAAATGGTGTCATGTAAATGGCCCAGAAGTAAATAACTGATGTTCTCTCTCTCTCTTTCTCTCTCTTTGAAGACACGCTCTCAGTCTCCAGTAATGAAGGAGGACTTTCGGGCAGTGCCACGCTGCAGCCGGGTCATTTGCAGAGCTCTCCTGGACCCAAACGGCCCGGAAATACTCTGCGCAAGTGGCTGACCAGTCCTGTCAGACGGCTCAGCAGCGGCAAAGCAGACGGCCACGTAAAGAAACTCGCACACAAGCACAAGAAGAGCCGAGATGTTCGCAAGAACGCAGAAGCCGGCTCACAGAAAGACTCGGATGACAGTGCCGCCACGCCACAAGATGAGACCATAGAGGAGGTTTGTGAGCAGAAAACCAATACAATAACACACACAAACACTTTTGTCAGATGTATTAGCCGAGTGCAATCAGCAACAAAAAAAAAACTGCATTAAATTGTGTATCAATTAATGTATTATATAATCGTATGTATGCATTAATGTATATCAATCGAAAGTTGGGGAGAGTAAGATTAGTTTTTTTTTTTTTTATTGAAGACATTAATACTTTTACTCAGCAAGGATGAAAAAAGTAATCACAAGTGACAGTCATTTTACATTGTTACAAAAATATTTCAAAAAGTGTATATTCTTTTGGTTTTTCTATTCAACAAAGAATCCTGTATCAGGAATTCCATAAGAAATGTAAATCAAGCACCAAATCAGCATATTCAAATGATTTTTGAAGGGTCAAGACACTGAAGACTGGAGTAATGGCTGCTAAAAAAAGTTTTATTATTAAAATGCAGTAAAATAGAAAACAGGGTAACACTTTAGTATGGGGAACACATATTCACTATTAACTATGACTTTTGCCTCAAAAATCTCCTAATTTACTGCTTATTAAAGGGTTACTTCAGCGATTAGTATTAAGCTTTGTATCAGTAGAAACCCGGGAGTATATTCAAATTATCGTACTTTCCCCCCTCATATGACCCTGAGACGAGAGAATTATGTATTTTATTTCTGAGGCTTCCTCCAATGACGCAAATATCGTCATTTTGCATCATCGGAGGAGTTTTTGGCCAGAGGCTGAATACTACAGCCAGCAGAGGGCGCTATTTCCACATGTTTTCAACATCACACTCACAGCACTCGGCTCGAGAAGCTGCGGAGATTCATGTAAACAGAGCGGCGGAGATTCATGTAAACGGAGCGGTGGAGACCAAAGTGAGTGTTTCAACTTTTTAAAATGAACTTCCTATGAAAGTTAAGCTTCCAAAGACATGAACTGAACACGCGCCAGACTGATCACGCGCTGTGAATGCATCCACAGCCACGAATCCCAGGCTCACCTCAGCTCATGCGATGAATGTAATCCGATCCTGCTGCGTTTGTGCCGTGACGCTCAATCGGCTCACGCATTATATCGAACAGACACGTTCAGTTTTTAATTGTAGTGTCTCTAACTGAACTGATTTTCTGAAAATGAACGTGGTAGGCAAGTGATCCAGTAATCCATTAGCCGACTAGCCGTGCCTAGAGTAGGGCAGTGAAGCAGTGCGTTCTGGGAATTGTTGTCTTTCATCCCCATGAGACAAAAATACATTTTCTGTGTTTTCTCAGTCTAGAAGGCACCAAATTCAAAAATAATTTCACCTTTCTACTACATTAATGACAAGTTTAAATACAGATTCATCTTCCCAGCGCTGAAGTACCCCTTTAATAGTTAGTAAGGTAGCTTTTGTAGCCTTTCAGTTTAGGAATTGGGTAGGATTAAGGGATGTAGAATAAGGTCACAAAGAATAAGGCATTAAAATGTGCTTTATAAGTGCTAATAAACAGCCAATATCCTAGTAATATGCATGCTAATAAGCAACTAGTTAATGGCGAGGACTAAACCCTAAAATAAAGTGTTACTGAAAACGGTTATTTTAAATTGTAATTATATTCCACAATATTACTGTTTTCACTGTATTTTTTATCATATAAATGCAGGGTTGATAAGCATAAGAGACTTTCAGAAACATAAAAATCTTATAGACCCCACAGTTTTGAATGGTATATTTAATTATATATATATATAATTATTTACTTTTTTTAAATAGAGCCCCATTGCAACAGTGAAATGGTTAAAACAGCTTGCAGACACATCAATGTCTATGGTAGTTTGTAAGTTGCCACTCCTATCCTGGTAAATGCATTTGAAATGTCAATGAAGGCAGAAGTAAGTGTAGCATACCGTCTGCTTTTAAGTGTTGCGCTGTATGATTTGTAACTGTCTAAGTGTTATTTATGTCTTGTGGTTTCCAGTGTAGAGCAGTTATAAATACAGTGCAGTGCTTCCGCTGGAGAATTTTGGTATGAAAATGTGCCACAGCTGTCGAGCTCTTTCATAGCTTAACAATGTTTATTTCTTTCTTTCTGTTTCTTTTTCTCTATTTCTTCTGTCCTCACAGAGGATGAGAAATGAGGGGTTGAGCAGTGGCACTCTGTCTAAGTCTTCCTCCTCAGGGATGCAGAGCTGTGGGGAGGAGGAAGGAGAGGAAGGCCCAGACTCTGTTCCCCTGCCGCCCCCTATGGCCATCCAACAGCATAGTCTTCTGCATCAGGACTCCCAGGAGGACAAGGTAACTGCCAAAGCTTCACCAAATCGACATGGATGGTTTTTAATATCCATCTTGATTTAGGATTATATTCATTTTTCAAACCTGCTGTTTTGGACTAAACTAAGTAAATCGTTTTTCATAAAGTCAACATGAAATTTGATTTGGCTCTTTTACATACTTAACTTAAAATACGTTCTTGATCTTATTGTGCAAGATTCATCAGTGCATATAAAAAAATAAAAAAACATGATCTTGCATCAAAATTAAATGTAAACGAAAATAACCGCACCATATCAATACGACATTGCGTTCCCCTGCACTGACACTATTAGATGAGGACTAAACTGAGCTGGACGATGACACCACTGATTTCTGCACAACGGCTTTATAGATTAACTAATTTATTAAATGATAATCTTTACAATGGAACTGAATAAACACAGACTGACTTAAACTGAATAATACCCAGGTTTCCATTTTTGGATTTTTGCAGAAAAAGGTTTACAGATATAGCTAATGGAAATGCCAGGTATCGACCATTTTTTGCAATGTCGGCACAATCTTTTTCCGTTTAACTTTAGCGCATAAATTCTGTTTCGATACTTCAAATGTTGCGTAAAAAATTGTTTGGAAACACTTTTTGCAGAGAAAAAGGGCTTTAACCCAAGTAAATGTGGTGTCACATGACAGAATTAGCCTATACAGCGTCCGCATTTGTGGCGTTGCTCCCGTTAAAGCACCATTTCTCTGTAGTTTAAAGCCACATTAAATCTATTATATTCATTTTATTCAATTGTATAGTAAAATATTGTATTACTCTTTGTAAGAATAAGACGTGTTACCTCTCAAACATCATTAGTTTTTACAATTAAATAAAAGTTAATCAGGAAAATAATAGCTAACTGCCCCTGTTTCTGTATTGAAATAGTCTTTTTAACGAAGCACAAAAAACATTGCACTTTTTAAAAACATAATTTTATAAAAACTATTTATTAATAATTTAATCTCAAACAAATTAGGAAAATAAAGTGGGTTGAATCCAAAAAGCTCTAAACTAATTTTAGAAATGTTAAGACGGCAGCTCAATAGACCTTTTAAAAATGGTAAATATCAGCCTACACAAATAAAAAGGTTTAGGTAAAGCTGCATCTGTCTCTGAAAAATAAATTTGAGGTTTTTGATCGATTTGATGTTATTGAACTCAAAAACCATAACAGATTATTTATTTATTTTTTGGTTTGAAGGATTTGAATGGATGCATTCCCGACCATGTCAAACCGTGACTGGCTTGACTGCATTTTCAAGCTAAATGACCAAACATTTTACTGTACCAATCTTTTTTATGGATGCAAAAAAATTTCATACAGGGCAAATGGGCTGCCCTGTGTACAAACCCATGAGCTTCGCCATATAAAATTCCATACAGTCCTGTCAGAAGATTTTTTTGCCGTCATCTTCTGTTTAATATTTCTTAAATTAGTAATAGGCCTATTGTTTGTGAAAATAGCAAGCAGTAAACTGACAAATTTCAATTGTCTCATCACTCTGCATTTTATAAATATTTGGGATGCGAAAGAGACAATATACGTTGAAATATACGCAAAATTATACACTATATTGTCAAAAGTATTGGGACTCCCCTTCTAAATCATTGAATTCAGGAGTTCCAATCACTTCCATGGCTAAAGGTGTATAAATCAAACACCTAGGCATGCAGACGCTTCTTCAAACATTTGTGAAAGAATGGGTCACTCTCAGGAGCTCAGTGAATTCAAGCGTGGTACCGTGATAGGTTGCCACCTGTGCAATAAGTCCATTCGTGAAATTTCCTCACTATTAAATATTCCACAGTCAACTGTTTGTGGTATTATAACAAAGTGGAAGCAATTGAGAACAACAGCAACTCAGCCAAAAAGTTGTAGGCCACTTAAAAATACAGAGTGGGGTCAGCGCATTTTATCGGTAAAATGGCAATTGGATGGAAACAGGCTGGAGACAGCGAATTTCGCAATCATTTTTTAAAACATATTCACTTTAACGATTACAAAACAGCGCAAAAAGTGGATGGAAACTTGGCTAATGACAATTTGCTTTTTAGAGCTGTTTTGCAGATGAAATTAACTCTTATTAATTAACTTAACTGTTTGCATCATTTAATCATTTTACTGTCATCACTGTAAAGCTGCTTTGGAAACAATCTGTATTGTATAAAGTGCTTTAAAATAAAGGTGACTTGACATCGGTTGTGCGGGCTATAAGTCAGTATTAACAGTCAAATAGGCTATCTTACAAGTAGTTAAGGCTGTAATTTAATGCAGATTCATGTAATAGTGCAGAGTTTAAAAATAATAATTACCATTGGGATACAGTGAGACGATCTTTAGGTTGAGGGGTAATTTCCTATTTCGCATATACATTTTTCACATTACGAAAGTAGAATGTGTTGCAAATGCCATTTCATATTGACTTTAACCTATGGTAATGATAGCTTAGAAGAAGACAAGTGTCAGGCATCTCTAACTGCTGTCTGTTTTCTCTTTGTTTCTTAATGTTCTCCAGCATTATGTTGATTTCTGTTCTGCCTCTGTTTTGTCTCAGTTTCCTTATCTCTCTATGTAGTCTTCTCTCCTCCAGCCTTCTCCTGTTCTTTCCTTCTATTCAGTCTTTTTTATACTTTTATACCTCATCAGCATATGTTCCTTCTCGTTCATTAATTCATTTGAATACTCCACATGTCCTCAGTTGTGCTTTGCCAGAACTTGAGGCACAGATTAAGTAGCATTCTGACTGTTAAAGCCTGTGAAAGTCCTTCTGTGAAGGGCCATGTGTGCACTTACTCTTTACCCAAAACAACCCAAATCTTCCAAACCAAAGTTCCTACTTCCGTTCCCCCCATATTAGTCCCTACCACTCTGAGATCAGCCCCTGATTGGCTGGCGAATCCAGAAACCACACTCAATACCATATTTGGACTGGAATGTTTCCGCCTTCAGTGTCAGAACACTACAATGGTGAGCATCGTTGAAGATTCACATAATAAATGAACATTGAAGTCTGGTCAATTATGTAACCATAACCCAAAAGGGAAGTCACTCCACTTAATAAACTAGTCCTCATGGGAAAAAAGACAGGTAGGGCATTTCATCAGTCCACTCAGGGAACCACCAATAAATAATCAATTGATGAGTTAGTGATATATCCCTGTTGAAACAATAAAACAGTGGAAACAAGCCTAAGGTGGTAGCCTTGCTAATTAAACCAAAATAGTTTGATCATTTTTGTTTTGTTTTTTGTTTTGTGAAAATCATAACAATTATGATAGTCCAACCTTTGTGAGATTCTAAATATTGTTACTTGTTTTCTTTTTTGCATAGGCTACCTCCCGTCTGTCTGGACGTCCCAGCAGTTCAGAGACACCGAGTGCCGCTGAACTGGTTAGCGCCATTGAGGAACTCGTCAAGAGCAAAATGGTAGATCACAGAGAGAAGTCCATCTTTTCACATTGAATATTTTTGTATTGTCGACTAAATCCTTTTTTCTCTTGCTCAGAGTCTGGAGGACAGGCCCAGTTCTCTCCCTGTTGAGAAAAGAGACAGCAGTAGTCCTTCCTGCATCCCATCGGATAACTCCTTCATGTCTTCCTCCTCTCCCATCGATGAGATGGACGAACGCAAGACTGGCTTCCTCAAGAGACGACAGTGCGCCCCACTCTTATTTTCCTCAAATATTTCATCTTTATAGTTATTGCTCTTGGTGTAAGCGGGCCTTAACACAGCAACAAAATCGAATCTCTTGTGTGTAACCTTTTAAGTGACTGACTTGGAATAAGAATCACATCAGGGCTTTATCTCTCAACAGAATTGTCGACACTTTGACCTCTGCACAAAAAGGTTTTTCAGATGGTAGCATAGAGGTTTCTTTTTTTCCCTTACATACATAAACAGCAAAAGAGCAAAAGAAGATGAAAGAGGTAACAAGTTTAGGACAGAAAAAGAGTCGTACCGACTTGATACATCATAGAAAGTAAAAATAACTCTTGAGGAATGACTTGTTTTATGACTCCTTACTGTCTTGGGATGCTCTTGTTGAGTTTAAATAATTAAATAATAGTTAAATATCTATTTTAGTCAATAGCTAATTTAAGATAGGTACAGGATAATTTATAATATTGGTTATACGTTATAATATATAATGCAAATTGTCTCTTAATTATTGTGTTTGCTTTAAAGGGTCAGCGGAAAACTGGTCAAAGCTATAGTCTGAACTTTGAGTATCACATTATAATGCTTTACGTTGGGTTGAGTTATACGTATACGGAATTATTCCATAGAGTTCAAAGCATTTGAAGAACACTGGTTATGTTTCAATAGCCTGGCTCCGCCCTCCTAAATATTTCCGCTCAATTAAAATTTTTCAGTACTTCAGTACTCCGTCTGGGTTTGCGGTATATTCTCCAGTTTTCCTCTGGTCGAACAGAGGGAGTGGCTGAGAATGATGAACGTTGATGCCGTGCGCTAGTTTGAGATGACATACGTCACGACCAAATGTTAGCGATTGGTTATGGCAGATCCTGAGTGGCTCTGGGCAGATCCAATAGATTTAAAATTAAGTTGACGCTTGTCAATGGAGAGTGACCAGACTCTTTGTACAAATTAAATGTATGAGAGTCTGGTAGGACCAGGCTAATGTTTCCATCCAAAGTTGCGAATTTAACTTCAGCGCAAAATTGGAATAATGCTTAAAACATTTTGGTTACACTTTATTTTATGGTACCTGTGAGTGTTATTTTATGTGTCCTGAGTAAATGTAACTACATGTACTTACTATAGGGTTAGGGTTAAGAATATGGGTTGGTTTAGGGCTAATTGCATGTAATAATGCATCATTTCTAGTTATTACTACAGTAACTATATGTAACGTGTAACAAGGACACAGTAAAATAAAATAAACATTTGTGAATAAAGCAGTATGGAAAGAGAGTATGTGCTCTCCGTACATAATAAAACTTTTGATCTTATTGTTTATTTTGCTTTCGGAGGTGGATGTTTGCTTTTTGGGAATGCAGTTGTGTTATACCGTTCTGGGAGGTAATAATTATATTTTTATGACAGACTTTACTCAGGCATTTTAGAATGACCAAAACAGCATTTCAGAAGCTGTGCAACAAGATCGGTCCGCTTGTTAATCCGGTTAAGCCTTCCCATCGCAAAGTCACACGTCTTTTTTAATGCGATTGAGTAATGTATTCAGTAAATGAGTTTCCATCAAAAATATCATTAAAAAAATAAATAAAACTCAATTGAGCGCATACGTTTTTTATGTCCATTTTAAGAATCTATAGACATCTTGCCATTTACATCCAGTGTTTTTTTATGCAATATCCCAAAATGATACTTAATACTTAATGATACAGATACTTAATGAAATATAATGTTTCTTTTCATTCCACCTCTCAGCTTGGAATTTTTTTTGGTTCGAATGTAAATGTCCTATATTTTTTGTTTTTTTCTCATTTTCAGTTATGTACTGCTGGAACTGGTTGAGACAGAGAGAGACTACGTGAGAGACCTTGGTGCAGTCGTGGAGGTTGGATTATATTCAGTTCTTTTAACAAAAACTGCAGTGTGATCACTATGGTGACCACTTGTAACCGAACACATTTATTCAAGTAAACATAATTGGCAGCTGCTGTCAGGGTTAAGTTCTGTTTGTTCAGTAGTCTATATCTATTGAGGGCTTACACAATTGTTGTGAATTGATCACATGTTTTAATTGTCACTTTCTACATGATAACCATACTCACGTGTTCCGGCACCTGCAGGGCTACATAAGCAGGATGAAGGAGGAGGGTGTACCCGACGACATGAAGGGCAAAGATAAGATAGTCTTTGGGAACATTCTCCAGATTTATGACTGGCATAGAGAGTATGTAAAAAATTATCTTCCATCTTCTCTAATATGGAGGACCAAATTACTCAAAATGAAATAATTAAATAAATAATGAATTCAATAAAACAACAATTAAATGTACCAGTTTATTATTAAATAATTAAATAATTACTTAAATAATTAATTTAATAATTAATTTAATTAAATATTAATTAAATAATTAAATAAATAAATGTATCTATTTATTTTGTAAAATTACATGAAATTATTTAATATATTTCACAATCACCTCTTCCACACACACTATTGTTATGTTTAAAAATCATTTTTTCATTATTAAATGTGCTTTTTCAAAAGCCGTTTTTCATAATAATATGCTGCATTTACTTAATGGGGTTTATTTGACTTAATCATGCATTTCCAAAGCACGATTTTCCCAAAGATTTTTTTCATAATAATAGAGGACATTTCACAAATGCCAATCAACAGGCAGTGGGCGGTGCTTGGCGCTGATTGGTTTGAAGTTAAAGAGTCGACAGACATGACAGATCGATCTGTGTGTGCTGTGGTGACATCACGGAACACCAAGGGTGATTCTCATTTCTTATTTGTGACTGAAAATGTATTTTGACTCTATTGAATTTTCTAAAAACCTGTAAATGATGAGAAATGTGGCTGTGTTTAAGTAAGTGTGTTTTTATCTTGATCAATTCCTACCGCCATATTAATTTACAATCAATTCCCTATTTCCCTTGCAACTTGCCAGACCTAGACAGGAAAAAGTAATCAATCTGAAAGGATTATCCAATCAGCACCAAGGCCTGCCAACTGCCTGTTGATTGGCATTTGTGAAATGTCCTCCATTATTATGAAAAAAATCTTTGGAAAAATGTTGCTTTGGAAATGCATGATTCCTCAAAATAGGCATCATTCGTAAATGCAGCATATTATTATGAAAAACATCTTTTTGAAAAAGCACATTAAATAATAAAACAATAGATTTGTATCTATTTGGAAGAGTGTGGTAATTGTGAAATATATTAAATAATTTCATGTAATTTTACAAAATAAATAGATACATTTATTTATTTAATTATTTAATTAATATTTAATCAAATAAATTATTTAATTATTAAATTAATAAATATTTTTTTTAATTAATTATTTAATTATTTCAGAATAAACTGGTACATTTAATTGTTGTTTAATTGAATTCATTATTTATTTAATTATTTAATTTTGAGTAATTTGGTCCTCCATACTCTAATACCATATTAAGACACCCTGCTTTAATTTACTGTCATTTATGTTAAAAATGTATGTAAATCATTAACGTGAACCTCTGATTTTTGTAGCTTCTTTCTTGGTGAACTGGAGAAGTGCTTGGAGGATCCTGATAGGCTTGCGCCCCTGTTTATCAGACAGGTATGATATGATTCGTTGTGGGGTTTAACTCTTACTGAAACATCTATTCGAATGGGACTAGTTTTCTAAACGTTTGAGTTACAAATCTAATCACTTGGTGTCTGTGATTTGCATCAGAGACTAACATCTCTGTGTTTATTTCCGAGATGGGGTGTGTTTTCTAGATGTGGGCATTACAGACAGTCATCTGCTGTGCTTGCATGCATCACATATATGTCTTTTATTTTATAATAATTTGTTGATTTAATTTTCATTTATTAGAAAAACCCAATTTAAGTAAACTTCATGAGTTTATAGCAGTGGCTGTTTATAATAAACTTGAATGAGTGAGCAGAGAAATCTAGATTAGTCTCTTATGTTTACCTGACAGTTTACCTATTGAAAAATGAATGCATGCCGAAGATGCACAAACGGTAGCTTAGTTAGGTCAAAAAATGCATGAGGAGAAGTGTTAGGATAATACAATATCAGCAGTAACAGACATTCGCATTCGGACGGGATTAGATTTCTCAGAGGGCTGTTGAATTTGCTGAAAAACAGTAGGTAATTTGCTCTGGAATTTTTACAGAGATTGTGTGAGGAAAAACACAGACTTGGCAGATTCAGAGGAGATTAAAATTGCAACGTTTATCTGTGAAACACACATTTCTCTACGCCGCCCTGGAAAACTAGTCCCATCCGAATAGGGCTTAAAGGGACGGTTCATCCAAAAATGAAAATCGTTTCATCATTTACTCACCCTCAAGTTTTTCGAAACCTGTATGAGTTTTTTCTCCTGTTGAACACAAAAGAAGATATTTTAAAGCATGTCAGATACCAAACATTTGATGAACCCAAACAGTTGATAGATTTTTGATAAAGTTGAGTTGATCTTTTTTTTACTACAATGGAAGTGAATGGGGTCCATCAACTATTTCGTTAACTACATTCTTCAAAATATCATCTTTTGTGTTCGGCAGAACAAAGAAATTCATTCTGCTTTGGAACACCTTGAAAGTGAGTAAATGATGACATAATTTTTGTTTTTGGGTGAACTGTCCCTTTAAGACAAATATCATAAAATCACAAGGTGCACCTGTGTTTAATTCAAAGGTGATTTTCTCAATCATTTCTTCCATCTATTATTGGTCAGCTAAACGGATAGTCCCGCCCCAAAATTACATAACTAGTTGAGCCAATGTTGCTGTGTCATTCTGGAGTGCGTTTCCCAAAAGCATTGTTAGCCAACTATGGTTGTAAGATTCATCCTTACTAACATAGTTTAACAATTCTGTGTTTCATGAAACTATAGTTACGCCAACTGTATTGCAAAATTACATGGTTGGAACTAAACCTCTCGACTTTTGGTTAGAAATGTTTCTTGTTATTACGACATGGACTTGTAGACCCTAACATGCAGTTCATTCTATATCTTTCATTCCATTGAAATATATATATACATTTCAATTGATATATTTTAACTGTCAACAATCATAACCTTTTTAATAGGTGCATATATGCATAAATAGACATTACGCATTATGTAAGGAGTAATTGACTCTGGGCCGTTGAATTATTAGAGAAATAATGCACACCTGAGGTGGTAATGCACAACGCAAAGCGGAGTCATCGGCATGGGGTGTGCATTATTTTTCTAATAATACCACGAGAGTTTGAAAAGAGATTATGAAAGGAGAGTATGAGTATGTGCTTTTCGTACATAATAAAAAATGTATCTTATTGTTTACTATATTTATTTGCTTGTTCATTGTCATTATGGGTTTTGGTTATTTTGCTGTTGTAGGCTGTTTGAAATAACTGAAATCATTTGGCGAAGTGATAAGGAACTACTGCCTGGAACTACTTTAGCCAGCTGTGCGTTTCCCTGAAAATAATTGCACACCTTAGAACGTCCGCCAACCAATCAGATTCAAGCATTCAACAGCCCCGTAGTATAAATACACAAAATGTGATTTATAAAATGAAGAGCTTTCTTTTGTTCATGAAAATTAACTCGAATATTCTATGTTGGTTTTAGTTTCTGTACTCTCAGTTATGTTCTTATTTCCTGTGTTTAGTTCCTGTTTCCTTTGTTCCTTTGGTTTCCATTGCTCCATTGTTTCTGTAGTTTCTAATAGTTGATTAAGTTCTGACTTCTGTGTGAAACATTTATTTGGCAACAGGAGCGAAGACTGCACATGTACATTGTGTACTGCCAAAACAAGCCCAAATCAGAGCACATTGTTTCAGAGTACATCGACACATATTTTGAGGTAAAAGACTCAAGTCACTGTCTACATCCTGCCTGACATTTAAACCTGAGTCATGAAAAGTGAGACAGACTCATAACCACACTCATCTTTTCTTTGTATCTTCATCAGGATTTAAAGCAGAGGTTGGGCCACAGGCTACAGATCACAGATCTACTGATTAAACCAGTGCAGCGGATCATGAAATACCAGCTTCTGCTGAAGGTCAGAAGCAATGTAGCCATTTCTTCCAGTATTACTGACCCATACAGTCTCATCATGCTTATGCAAAAAATAGATGATCTTTGAGAAAATATCTTTATATTGTTTTATTTTAACATCCTTGTTCTGACTGCATCATTTTAGGATTTCCTTAAGTTTTCCAAAAAGGCTGCTTTGGACACTGTTGAATTGGAGGTAAATGTATTTGTTAAGACATGGGTTCGTTTTCAACTTTGATTAACCATCTAGTAATACCTAGAAATTTGACATGACACATTAATAATATACTGGCAAATTTTACACAGGCAAGCACCAATCATGTTTTCTTCAGAAAAATTAAAAATCTAGTTGTTATCATTGCTGTAATTACATATGCTCTCTCACAGAAAGCGGTAGAGGTGATGTGTGTTGTTCCTAAACGCTGCAATGACATGATGAATGTTGGACGCCTCCAAGGATTTGATGTAAGATAAATTTCATTTTTTACAAAAAATTGTGAGTGTGCACTGTGTAGGTGGGAAGTTAAAAGCACAGCCATTAACAGTTATATGCACATAAATTAGCAGGAAGTCCGATTTAGCTAAAAGGCAACAAATTAAACCTAGAATGTCAGTGAATTTTCATTATTCCATGGAAATAGTTTAGATGCCTGGCAAAATACACATTCCAAGCAACTTAAACACTGACCTTGCCTCCACATAAAAAACATGGAACCAGCACACAATATTTCAAACTAGACTGCATAGAGAGTCTTGTGAATGTTTATTATGCTAAAAATTGTTTGACTTAATGTTCGGTCACATTTCGTAGAAATGTTGTGGGTATGTTTTTTTTACACTGTTGTTGCAATGTGAATCGATGTGTGAAGCACAGCTTACACAATAGTAATTTTCAAACCAAGCTGTTTTCTTGCAAATCTGGCAAGTCCACACGGCTAACTTGAACCTGTTGTGAAATCTGTAAAAGTGGCCGCATCTTAATGTGAATCATTAGCCTTTACCTTGTGATGGATTACTAACAATGTAATTTTCGTTTCAAATTTGTATTGGTTTTGTACTTTAGTTTGTACTTTTTTGTGGTATGTTTGCACATTCTGGAGAGTTTTAACTTTTAATGTTTGTGTTCAGGGTAAAATTGTAGCCCAGGGCCGACTGCTTCTCCAGGACACCTTTTTGGTGTCAGACCAGGACGGTGGTCTCCTTTCTCGCATGAAGGAGAGACGTGTCTTCCTCTTTGAGCAAATAGTTATCTTCAGTGAACCTCTGGATAAAAAGAAGGGCTTTTCTATGCCAGGTTATCTGTTTAAGAACAGCATAAAGGTATGTATATGGAACCACTGCAGTAGAAAACACTGTGCTCAAGACACACCATAGCAACTAAAAATGCATCATTCATCTCATTCTTCTTCTTTTCATCTTTCTCTACTCTGCAGGTCAGTTGGTTGGGTCTAGAGGAGAGTCCTGACAATGACCCTTGTAAGTTTATTTTGACCTCAAGGTCATCAACTGGCAGTACAGAGCACTATGTCCTCCATTCCTCAAACCGGATGGTTTGCCAGGCCTGGATTCAGCAGATCAGCAGCATCCTGGAAAACCAGAGAAACTTCCTCAATGGTAACGCAATTTTTGAGTTTCAAAATAAGTTATAAAATAGGAGGTTAGAGGTTAAATATCTGTTCACTGAAAGGTTGTTGGTGTTAAGCCCCACAAACTATCTTAACCTCAAGTTTGTCCAGTGGGATTGTTCCTGTAAAATGTGAACTATAGGTTGCTTTAGATGCTTTCAGGGTGTCCAATGATGCTCCTCGTGTGCAGAGTTAAGCTCAAACCTGCCCCAAAACACTTGTCTTGAAGTTTATTGTAATCCTGAAGACATGGAGCTAAATCCTGTAGCACTCATTCATTTAGACAATCAAGTGACTAAGTAGTTTTGAAAATATGTTGTTTCAAGACTCTTAATGTTCAAAGCTTTACTCTTTTACTTTACAACACTACATGCACCTAATAAAATGTATTTGATGATTGAGTTATATTATTTAACATAACTTGTCTCTTGTTGTCCACTCAGCACTGACTTCACCCATTGAATACCAACGGAACCATGTTGGGGCAAGCGGTCTTGGAGGACCCAGCAGCAGTGGACTTCCAGGAGGTAGCAGCAGCTCTTCCATGGGTCCCGGCTGTGGCTCCCGTTCCCGAGCTTCCCGAATCCCTCAACCTTCCTCTCGTCTCCCTCAGCCTGTGCAGCACCACCACGCCCCCGTCCCAGATGACCGCACTTCAGGTACGTGCCCTCTTCCTGACCAGGACCCTAACGGTGAGGTCCCTAGGATGCGGGTCCTGGAGAGCCCCTTGAAGGAGCTACGCGAGGAAGCCCAATCAGGGACACCTATTCCAAGAACTACAGTCGCACCCCTGTCTCTCACCCTAACGAAGCCTCGTCTAAGAGTCCCCTCACCTATTCTCTCCCCCTTGAACCCTCAGAACTTTACACCTTTCACACCAGGCATCCAAGCCCAGAAGGGCTCCCCGTTTTGGGCCTCAATGCCAGTTTCTCCCACTGGCAGGCCTGGCTCTTACACAGAGCAGAGTGACACATTGAGTCGCAACCAGTGTCAGACTCGCAGGCACTCAGCCCACAGTAAGGAGTTGGACCGCATCAGTACTTGCTCCTCCACCAGTGAGCAGTCCCTGCACTCCACTCACAGCAATGGGGTAAGAGCCAAACTCTAGCTCCTGGCTTCAGTGAGGCCTAGTCCTGCTTCACCTCCAGCTTCATACTAACCCACTGGGGTGTGCAATTGTGCGTTGTCCTGGAACTAAAAGAGGATTCTCACAGGCTGTTGTGGACATTAACTGGCCTGGTCTGACTGTGCTGAGCAACTAACAACGTACACTGTCAAACAGGATAACTTCTCAAGAGTTTCCCAGAAACTCTGTGCATCCATTGATTGATTCTCTGCTGATTCTATCTGCTTTAAACTGGCAGGATTTTTACCTTCTTAACAGCCTGTGAAGACCTAATATGCAAGCATTGGGAGCACGTAAACCAGCCAACTAACAATTACTAACACACTGTTTTCTTTTTAACCTGCTTACAGCTTTTTTTGACAGATTTTGAGATCATTAAAAAAAACACATCCCCATAAAGTCCCATGTAGACGTCCTATTGAAACAAAACATATCAAAGGGTTTGTCCCTTTTTAAAATAGCTTTAGTTACATCACAGCCATGAACAGTGATTTACAAGCAAGTCAGAAGCAGGCAGTATCAGCGGAAGGGATATGTTCTCATTCTATAGAGCATTTTTTGGACAAAAACTGCGGGTACACACAAAGTGCAGGATGAGTCATCAATATATTTTGTTTCCTGAAAGAGAAAGATTGTACTTTTAAATGTGTATATCTGTGAAAATATATCTTGTCAACTTTCAGCACTCTACTAGCATATAGATGGTTACTAAGTTAAAAGACATAGCTTTTCAGCCACAAAACTCCAATATTGATTTCATCGTGTCTCAAAGGGTGTTAGATTTCCTCTCCTAACCAACCAACCTTAAGGGGTAATCACACTGACAGTAATTTGCAGCAACGAAGAGGCCAGAAGTGATTAATTTTTAATGAATAGGCGATTAGAGGTAACATGAGTGAAAGAGATTGTTGGCGATGCAACAAAGTTCAACATGTTCCAACGACTATCAGTAGGAGCATAGACATTGTAACCAACAGTACAGCATCTGGGCAGCTATTTAAGTGTGAATGACTCTTTAGTGTAACTTGAAAGAGGATTTTGCTTTGTAAATCATCTTTTCCTTGAACTGCTCTCCCTTGCTTTATTCTTGCTCTCTTAAGTGTCCAGCTTGCTAAATGTCTTCAACATGCTTCACATATAAACATAGTAAATAAAATGTAAGTCATGTAAAATGTGTGGTGTTATGCTGACGGTTTGCTTATGTTTATGCTCTCAGAGTGAAAGCAGCAGCAGCAGCAGTGTGTCGACCATGTTGGTGACCCATGACTATATGGCTCTAAAGGAGGATGAGATCAGCGTATATCAAGGAGAGGTTGTGCAGATATTGGCCTCTAACCAGCAGAACATGTTTCTAGTTTTCCGTGCCGCCACAGAACAAGGCCCAGCAGCCGAGGGCTGGATCCGGCTACGTTCTGGGTCACACCTCCACCATCATTCCCGACTACCCCGATGGAACCCTCAAGTAAGGATTGGTTATTAATTGTTTATTTATTACAGATAGATTAACTAGTCAGATCTACAATGAAGAAGCACCATATGGTTTGAATTATTTCATTTTTTTATGATTTAGTATGCATAGTGTCAGCAATGTAATGTTTGCTAGCTCAATCGAGTGTCACATTGGCCTACAAGTACATGTCATGAAGTACTAATTGTGTCAGCTACTTTAAGAACTTTGACAGCAAACGCCTTATGCCTTAAACCAGGAGCAACCTTAGCCATGTGTGCTACTATTCATAATCACTGACACATGAGCAATACGAGCAAGAAATAATAATGTGTGCATCTTTGTATATTTTCTGTTTGTCTAGGCCTTAAAGGATTAGTTCACTTTTAAATAAACTTTTGCTGATAATTTACTCACCCCCATGTCATCCAAGATGTCCATGTCTTTCTTTCTTCAGTCGAAAAGAAATTAAGGTTTTTGATGAAAACATTCCAGGAATGTTTTCATCCAAAAATCCTGGAATGTTTTCATCAAAAACCTTAAATTTATTTTCGACTGAAGAAAGAAAGACATGGACATCTTGGATGACATGGGGGATTAAATTATCAGCAAAAGTTTATTTAAAAGTGAACTAATCCTTTAAGCCCCGGATAGACTGCATGATTTTAGCCATTCTATATGATAATTATTACAAATCACACTGTATAGTAATATATGTACACTGTACACTGTAATAGTTTTAGCGCCATATCGCATTGATTTCATGTCGCATTTTTTATTGGCTGGTCAGTAGACTGCAAAGATCATGTTGAATTTCTGACACTGTCAGAAAATTATCGCAGGCCATTTTTGGTCTCAAGACTGTGACGTCTTTGAACCTGTCTAGGACCAACGTTTAGGAGCCACGATCACAGAAATCGGCACGATTGTTTCACGATGGCAATCTTTCAGCCGAAAATCGTGCAGTGTATCCTGGGCTTTAGATCGGTTTTCCCTGGTGTCCTGCCAGTCTGTCTCCTTGGTCACTGATTAATTAGGTTCCTCAGTACAGGTGTGTTGTGTTCGTTTGCTTGTTAGCTCCTTTGTTTGCCCATGCATTTAAGCCCGGTCTTTCTTTCAGTTCACTGTCAGTGTAACATCTGTCAGCTGCGTTACCCTTAAGTACCAGCAGATGGCAGCCTCATTCCTCAATGTCTCCTGTGTTACTCCAGGACTCCACTTCCCAGAACCCACTGCTCATTATTGGTTTACTGTTTTTTTTTTATTTATTTTTTTTTTCAGCTGTTAATATACCCTGTCTATTTAAATTTTGTTTGCCCTACATTCATTATGAAGTCTTGTTTGTATGTATTGGTTTGCGTGTTATGTTCAGCATTCCTGAGCAGTCTCTTTTTTTGGTAATTAGTTCTCCCTGAGTCTTGGGTTCCTTGTTCCTGTCTGCCCTTTTTATGGTATTTGTACTGATATGTGCTTGACCCTCTGCCTGGCATGGACTATGACTTTTGGATTATACTTGTAAATAAACTGCATTTGGACCCTCCCTCCTTCTGCCGAATGCTGTTTACACCATCAAATCCTTACAGTCTGTCCTCATCGATGTCACGTTTGTGTAAAGTTAGCTGTTCCGTCCCTGGTTCATGTATGTTGTAAAGTTTTTGATAGGGTTAGGTTTAGGTTCATGTTCCTGAGTATTTTGCGAAGTTTTTGAGTTAGCTACTAAATTAAGACTGCTGTATCAAGATCCTGTTCTCCTCTGCTTCAACCAGCACTGTGACACTTTGTGGTTAGGTTTAGGGTTCCCTTCGGCTTCACAGCGTTTTGTCATATTGTTGCTCAATTGCTTGAATGTACTGCCGTTTTAGAGCTGTTTTCATTCATAAGGATGAAAAAAAAAGCACAGTTCTGGATATGTGCTAATTTATACTATACACTTTATTTTAAGTCGAAGTTGTTCAATGTAATTACACAAATGAGTAGTATTAGTTAACTACATGTACTTATTATAGGGTTAAGGTTAGGTTAGATTTGATTTAGGGTTAGTTACTTGTAATTATACATCATTTACTGTTATTACTATAGTAAATACATGTAACATGCAACTACAGCACTTTTATATAAAGTATTATTATACTATATTATATTATATTATATTATCAGTTGCATTTTAAAATATTGTTTCTTGTTACTACAAAACCTAAAAACCCATTATTCTTCCATAATATGTTTAAAAAGATACTCAACATACATTTTGGATGGGACTTGATTTTTATCCATAAGGAATTGATTGAGTTGTGAAAGCATTCAAAAAATATCGAGGTTATTTAACCACACTTCCACTCAAGTTCCACTTTGAAAGGGAATTTGATTACAATTATGAAACTTTTTTTCAGATAAGGTGCACTGATGAATTTTCACAATTATACAAAGTTTACAAACTTTTTAAGTTTGTAAAAAGTTTCACTTTGAATTCATGTTGACCTTTCGTTTCCCACAAAGTTTGTAAGTGCGAAAGCATCCACCTATGACTTACTTAGAAGAGACCACAGTCTAACTGTGAATTAGTTGTCTCAAAAATAGTGCTATATTTTTTTCATCCAGGAAGTCTTCGTCATGGCACACAGCTCTCCGCATCAGACGAAAGTCCGAAAAGAGAGACAAAGATGGCAGAAAAGAGAGCAAACCAGAGAATGGCTTTCGCAAGTCTAGAGATGGCTCCGCCAATAAGGTTTCTGTAAAGGTACAGAACAGTCGATTGATTCATTATGTAATCATTACTCGTTATATAATTTCATGGTCTTGTTCATATGAAACATTACATTCTTGCTTGGGTTTTTTTCAGCTTTTGAATCCCAACTACATTTATGATTGTAAGTCAGAATATTGTTCTTTCGTTCTTGGAAATCTCTCTGAATATATTATGTTTCATAATGAAACAGCCGAATGACTGTACGTTTCTGAATTGCTGGCAGCAGTTCCCCCAGAGTTCATGGTCCCCCTGAGTGAGGTGGTGTGTGACCGGGGAGACAGTGTTACTCTCCGCTGTAAGATCTGTGGGCAGCCCAAAGCCTCGGTCTGCTGGAGAGGGCCTGACCAGAGCACTCTCAGCAGTGGTGGAAGATACACACTCACACACAGGTACAACCGCTTGCAGTTGTACAGACTGCAGGTGGCGCTTTTGCATTATGTTTTCTGATTGAATGTATTGCGAGGGATGAACAGTCATTATGATACTTTCAGTATAACTCTTTACAGAAGGAAACATGCTAAATGTTAAATATTTCCATGCAATTGTCTTCACGTCATTCATTGACTGCATTTGGTAATTTGCACAAAAACTAATTCATTTACTCTTTTACATTTTGTCATTGATGTAATTTAGACTAAATTAATCTCTCACCTTGGCACACCCTTTGTGAGCAAAATTCCTGATTACATTTTTTAATTTTATAATCAAAATGTAGCAAATGTAGCAAAAATATTCAATATTTATCAGAATAGTTCACCTAAAAATGTAAATGATCCCATGATTTACTCACCCTCAAGCCATCCTAGGTGTGTATGACTTTCTTCTCTCAGTCGAACACAATCATAATTATATTAAATAATACAAGATATTATACAAGAAAGCTCTCAGCTTTGTAATGGCATTTAATAGAGCCTGAGTTTTTGATGCTTCAAAAAAACACATCCATTCATCATAAAAGTAATCCATACGAATCCAGTGAGGTAATAAATGCATTCTGAAGTGAAGCAATGCGTTTTTGTTAGAAAAATAACCATATTTAAAACTTTATAGTTCCTATGGAAGGGTGACCTCTGACTCAACATAGGATGTAGAGTAAAAACAAAGGTTGTAATGTAAAAAATATAATAATGTACAATAATATTTGACCAATGATTGAAGTGATTGACCAGTCAGAATCTAGTATTCAAGAGAAGCGTGTTTTGAATAGACAGAACAACACTAGTTTTGCAGTTAATTTTAGTCTCCTAATGGATTACTTTTTGTTCAGTGAGACAGGGGAAGTGACCCTCCGTATCGCACCTGTCACGCAGGACGACAGTGGCACCTACACCTGCATCGCCTCTAATGACGTGGGCTCAGTGACATCATCAGCCTACCTCAGAGTGTTTGGTCAGTTGATTTCTGTCCACTGTGCTCAGAACAAAAAGTGGAATTGTAGAGACACTGACGGTGCTGTTTTTTCTTGTAGGCAATTCCTGTGACGGTATCCTCTGGAAGGATAACTTTGAGTCCCTCTACACTGAAGTCATGGAACTGGGGAGGTACCGTACAAATTAAATATTCTCACATACCGAAGTAGCTAAATAAAGCTATAAAATAAAGCATCTGTGTTTATCTTTAACATTTGAAACCAACTAATGGTTGTTTCCTGTCCTTCTGTAGAGGCAGGTTTGCTGTCACTAAGTGGTGTGAGCAAAGAGGAAGCAGGCGATCAGTGGCCGCCAAGCTAGTAAATAAGAAGCTAATGCGTCGAGAGCAGGTGGTTCAAGAGCTGGGCGTCCTACAGTGTCTTCAGCATCCTCATCTGGTGGGCCTGCTGGACACCTACGAGACCCCAGCCAGTTACGTTCTCATCCTGGAGATGTACGTGGACTTCTTTTCTTTATCTGTAACAATATACTCTTCTCACACACAATGATAATACTAATGATAACACAATCTGTTCATTTAGGAAAGTGTGATTGTGTTTTTTTTACTCATATTGTTAAAACACATTTTCTCCTTTTTGCACATCAGCGCTGATCAAGGTCGTCTGCTGGACTATATCGTTAGCTGGGGGAACTTGACAGAAGAAAAGGTGTCTCTTTACCTACGGGATATTCTAGAAGCTTTACACTACCTTCACGCATGCAGGATTGCTCATCTTGACTTGAAGGTGCTCCTTCCCATTGAATTATTCTTAATAAATTTGCAGATCATTTGAGGAAGCACATTTCCAAGAGAGAGGGAAAATGGTGTAAATGAAGACACAACAACCTATAAAATCAGCTTAAACAGTTAAAGATGTGAATATTTGAAATATTAAATATGTTGTGATTTTCTAGACCTAAAAAAGTAATGGCAATTTCTATAATGAATAATATTTTGTTATGTTAAACTCTAATATATTTTATCAGGTAAAAATTACTAAGAAATTGCAATTCGTGGGCTGGGGGTGGGGGTGGAATGACTTGAAACGTCATGTAGATTCATTAGTCATAAAAAGTGTGAACCCTGAAGAACTTTCAGTACTTAAAGTTAACTACTGTAGTTCATTTTATTTTGACTTAACAATAATTTAATTACTAACAATAAAAAGCTTCATACATTGTCTTATTCGTTGTCTTGAATGAATACACACATTGTATTATTCATTGTCTATTGTGTTATTCATTATTCATTTTATTATTCATTGTCTTGAATAATACTGACTGAGACAGGGAGGAATTTAAGCAATAGTGAAAGCGGAATACGTTTAAAACATCGACAGGATGCAGAAAAGTACTTACAGAACTCAAAACAAAAGCCTAAAGTATGCAAATAAATGTCTCAAACTGAAACTACTACAGTACTTCAGTTTATCACTTAAGCACAACACATTTAACAAGCATTAAATCATTTCTTCCTGGTATATATTTAATAATTGAATAACTGATGACAGACAAAGAGAATCCCTGTAAAAGAGAAAAGTAACTTTATTCTACAATATGCCTTAAATACAGGAATATGAATATATACATATTTAATTGATAATATTTAGGTCTTAATGAAAAGCTTAGAATGATTTTCTGAAATAATTCATTACATTTTTGAATGATAACCCCATTCATTTTAAAATAATTCAATTAAAAAAATAATAGTAACTGCATGCCACTGTGGGCTTTTTGTGCCAATTTTTTGTTTATCTTACCCCAAGTGTCTAATTTGATATATTCACTTTGAAATAAATACCATATTTTTCACTCAATAAATCTAAGAAATATTAATGTGTCTACAAATCTTCTTAATATTAACAAACAGACCAAATTTTTTGGGATATTTAACAATGCAATGTCAGTCACAGATCACTATATACACGAGACACAAAATGAGTGGTGTCAAACGATTAATCGCATCCAAAATAAAAGATTGTGTTCGCATAATATATGTCTGCACTGTGTATAATTAGTATGTATATTTAAATACACACACATACATGTATATATTTAAGAATAATTTGTTACATTTATATTTAAAATATTTATATATAATATACATTTTACATAAATATATACATATACATGCATATTTTTCTTAAATGTATACATGTATGTGTGTGTATTTAAATATACATAATAATTATACACAGTACACATATACTATGAAAACACAACTTTTATTTTGGATGCGATTAACTGTGATTAATTATTTGACAGCTCTAGTTATTAGATTAATATCAACCAAAATGTTGATATTCAGATTAAAGAATTTAAGAAGAGCATAACTATTCATTAAATGTGTGGAGATGATATTTGTGCCATCTATGGTTAAAAAAAAAAAATGAATGAATGAATTTGAATGAATCAAATATCTAGTTACAAAGACTACTTTGATCTCTCAAATTTTTGACCACTCGATTACATTCTAAAGTCAAATGTTCTGTATAATCGATATGCTATATTATGTTTTGACCCTGTCAGGCATCTATTTTTCATCATTATCCTATACTTATCTGTGTTATGTGTCTTCCAGCCAGAGAACGTATTACTCGAGCAAACGTCAACCCAGCCTCTAGTCAAACTGACGGACTTCGGTGACGCGGCACATCTCTCCAACGCCCCTTACATCCACCCTCTGCTGGGCAGCCCAGAGTTCTCGGCCCCCGAGCTGGTGTTGGGTGAGCCAGCGGCTCTGGCGTCTGACCTCTGGAGTCTAGGCGTGCTGGCGTACGTAATGCTCAGCGGGGCGTCCCCGTTCCTGGACGAGAGTGTTGAGGAGACCTGCCTCAACATCTGCCGCCTCGACTTCAGCTTCCCGGAGGACTACTTCCGCGGCGTGAGTCAGGCGGCGCGGGACTTCGTATGCGTCTTACTCCAAGGCGAGCCTTGCAGACGTCCCTCCGCGCAGGTTTGTCTGTGCGAGGAGACCTGGCTGCAGCCGAACACAGTCTCCGGTGCAGCTCGCCTCGACACTTCCAGACTCATCTCTTTCATAGAGCGGAGGAAACATCAGAACGACCTGCGACCCGTTGCCAGCTTCCGAGCATTCCTGCGTAGTCGCCTACTCAGCCAGACCTGAGGGGGAATCCAGTAGTAATCATGTTCTCCTGCAGATCTGTGTAGGATATGGAGGAGGTCTTGAAAATGTAGATAAATAGGAAATATGCTGAAATCTCATCCTCGTTTTAGAGTCATTCTGAAATGGTTCTGGGTCTCTGTTACTGTAACTGCTGCTGACAAATCTCTGAAGTCCCCTTTCCAACCCTTCAAAAAATAATTTCAGCTACATGTTCGTTCTCTCTTTGTATGAACGACACTCACTAGAAAAAGAAAATGTGAATTAAGAAGGGGGCAAGATTTTTTTGAAGGTTGTTCCCTGAGCCAGAAAGGTTTATCCTTGTGTTCGGACAGTATTTCCATCAGGTTGTTTCAGTGGAGTACTGTCATTTGAATAGCTACATTCAGGAAAGATTACATTTTGTATAAACCATGTATAGAAGCACAGTAAAGATGATATCTTTATCCTAAACGTTTTGGAGGAAAAGATTTAAAGGGAAATCGAATCTGAGTTCATCTTGAGTTTCATGTTTGAAAAGCATACAGTCAGTTTGGAAGTCAATCGCAACAAATGAAACGCCTTTTAACAGCTGCAACTCTTTCAGACAAGGGGAGTAAAAGTTAAGCTTTCCGTTTCCATTTCGCATATGTCTATCAGCCTTATGTTGTAAATAACTGGACCTGCCTTCATTCATGTCCATCTGCAGTGTTTGAAATGCTTTCTCATTGGCTGATCATGACCGTCAACTGACCAGTTAGAATACAAGCTCAGAAGGCAGGAAACGCCAGTAACCAGAGCAAATGTGCACTCTCTGTAATTTGTTGAAATGTGCAATGTTGGGGCTTTTACATTTTGCAGCTATTTATAATGATTCGTGTCAAGTACATGTATCGGCCACTGCGAGTTGAGAAATGTGTCTGTGGCTCTTTTGCTGAGTTTTCTGTGTTCAGTATTATTTTGTATGCTTAAGCCTCATTAGTGAAAATCATTTGTGTCTTCGTCACACTTTTGTTATGAATGTCTTTATTTTTAATTGTTATACCAAAGTTAATTCTCATGTACTTAAATGCTTCTTCTCCCTGTTTGGTGGTTATAATTTGTAACAATAAGTTATGAATGCAATTCTGACTCCTTGAGCAGGAGTTTACATGTATTGATTGTTGATTTATTTATTGTGTCTTGTTCGTTTTTTTCTTTAATCGAATTTAAGCGAGTAGTGCATCATATTGTCAGATTATTAGGAATTTTTGTTCCATATCTGCTCATTGTAGCAGTAGTCTGTTAATGTAAGGTTGCATGACTAAATGACAATAATTATTATATGTTTTCAGTTCACTTTGTTTTAAACACAATGAGATGAACCGTTCCCGTGTACTGTATCTTTTGTACAGGGAGAAAATACCAAGTTAATTGCCTCCAAATCGTGGGTTAAAGTTTAAGAAGTTGCAGTGGACTAATAGCAACTGTGAACTCCTGTCATTAAAACCTTATAGTTATTTTATTGCTGGATATAAAGGAGGTAAATAATATGCTGGGTCAGTAATGTTAGTATGACTTCTCATGTTTTATTTAAGTTAGTTTCTCATAATGTATAGATGTACAGACAACATAAAAACCTGGACGTAGCGACACCCTGTTTTTTACATAATGTCAGTTTGAATGTTTTTGACTCGATGTTCATTTTGCATGTACATTTCTTTGTACAGAAACCATACATGTTTGCACAGTGTGTGCTGTACATACGTTACTTTACCCTCAGTTATTTTTGAGATTAAACATCTGAAACATTTTATTCGTACGACTAGTCTCCAGTGTCTTTGTGTTTATAATCAGGTTTTTCTTTGTGTGTGTGTGTGTGTGTGTGTGTGTGTGTGTGTGTGTGTGTGTGTGTGTGTGTGTGTGTGTGTGTGTGTGTGTGTGTGTGTGTGTGTGTGTGTGTGTGTGTGTGTGTGTTTTCTATCCCTGGGAGGACGTCAATGCACACTGACTCATGGGGACTCCAGTCAACTAAACTGAGGTCCCCATTAGGACCAATAGGTTTGTTTATGGGTAGGGTTAGTGTAAGGGCAGAGAATATACAGTTTGTACAGTATAAAAACCATTACGTCTATCGAGAGTACCCACAAAGATAGCTCTCTCTCTCTCTCTCTCTCTCTCTCTCTCTCTCTCTCTCTCTCTCTCTCTCTCTCTCTCTCTCTCTCTCTCTCTCTCTCTCTCTCTCTCTCTCTCTCTCTCTCTCTCTCTCTCTCTCTCTCTCTCTCTCTCTCTCTCTCTCTGTGTGGGTGTGTGTGTCGGTGTACATCTAAACAGTTCTAGGGATTCATATTTTTACACATTTCCTGTCTATGTCTCTTGAGGCCTCACCCAGACCATTTGAAAACCATCCGGAGCAGCTGAGGAAACATGCAGGTGTGAAAGTTGCATCTGCAGGAGCTGTGATCTTGGTAAGATCCCAAAACAGATAAGTGACTAATTAAACCTCCCCTGATCTTATCGCGGAGATCTCAGCGTGTGAAGGCAACTATAGAATAAACACATCAAATATAATAGCGTTCTAGCCTACTTTTTAAAGAATCCATGCACGCACATTAATATTATTACATTTAACCAGTCACCTATAAAATGTGTGGTAACACTTTATTTAAAAGTGTCATTGTTACATATGTTACATGTACTTACCATAGTAATAACAGTTGGATAGCATGCATCATTTCATGTAGCTAACTCTCAACCAAACACTAATCCTACCATAACCATAAAAATTAAATAAACAATTACACTGTAACAATGACAACGTAAAATAATGTCACTTTTTATCTTATTTGTTTATTTATTTTTATCTCAAGAGATAGAGACAGGAAATGTGTAAAAATATGAATCCCTCCATTTTGTTCAAAAAGTTTATAAGATTGTTTATAAGATAAAAAGTTTATAAGATTAATAAGATTGTTTCAAATTATAAATGTATACACATTAATAACACTTTAGTAACACTTTGTACGTATGCCTGTATTTAAAGAGAGAGAGGGAGGGAGAGAGAGAGAGAGAGAGAGAGAGAGAGAGAGAGAGAGAGAGAGAGAGAGAGAGAGAGAGAGAGAGTCTTTTCCAGAAAACTTCGTGGGTTCATTCACGGCTGTTTTTGACGCTTATTGCAGCTTCGGTTTTTGTTTGTCTGATTGTGTGAATATAAGAAGATTGTGCTTTAAAAAAAAAAGAGAAAAAAAAGGTGTGAGGCTGTGAGCAGAAGTTTATGTCGAGTATAAACTGTGGCTAATGCTACTCTGCAGGCACCCATGCACACACGGTCTGTTCCTCTCATGAAGCACAATGTGCTACGGACTGTTTTCAAGTTTCAAACCCTTGACTTTGATGTAAAATAGCTCCATGGTGACCTGTAGCCTGCTGGTTGAAGATAACCAGTACAATAAACTGAAATTGTCTTTATTTGTTGAAAAGACAACATCCATAACTTTCATAAAAGGCCTGAGCTAAATATATATATAAAAAAAAACTCTCACGCAGCTTTCTAAGAAATCATAAACATAGTTTCCGTGACTCATTTTTGTCTTTTGCTAATTGTCATTTAGGTTCGAAATAAGTAGTCTGTTGACACCAAAAGGGTTTTTTAGACTCGTGTCAGTTCAAAGAAGGGCTTTGAGTAAACCACCAGGAGGCGGCCTCCGACTACAAAGATCTGTAGATAATCTGTTTATCTGTAACCCATATGATATGGTGTCCCAGTGAACAAAAAATAAATCTATATTTGTGGTCTGTAACTTTGGTCGTGATTTGATCAGATAGCTTACTGAATCACTGATATATTATCTTAGATAATATTCAAAAAAAGTTATCGGTTCTTCTTTGTACCCGCAGGCATTGATGCCACATGGAAACATAACAAGGTCATATCGGTTAATTTTGTAGCGCAGAATTCTTTATATAGCCTACATATTCATTCGATGTTTAAAAGGTAGGCCTATGTGTTTTATTTATTTATTTATTTATTTTCTGCAAAATAAAAGGACAACAATGTATTTATGAAACGACTTTTTATTTTTTAAGTTTTTATTTAACAAACATAAACAAAATATATAATTTGTATTACCTTGGACTTCTAACCTAAAACATCAAGCAAACAGCTGGCTGTACATGGAAAATAAATGCATGTTTTTGCAATTTTTGGACTTTATTAAGTTTCATAATGTAACCAAGTATAGATAATTCTGGCCTGTCTGTGTCATTTAAATAAAATGGCAAATCACTCAAGCAAACTTCCTGATTTGTCATATACTTTCTGAAATAATCAAAAATCGTATTCCTCAAGAGAGTGTATTTGCAAAAGCATATGCATGTAAAATAATTGCAGAATTATAGCAAATGGAAAATTCGGTAACACTTTATTTTACTATGTTACATGTACTTTATGTAATAACAGTACATTATGCATAATTACATGAAACCAAACCCTAAACCAAACCTTACTCCTACCCTAAACCTATAGTAAGTACATGTAGTTAATTAATATTATTCAGTACTAAAATGAATAACTAATTACTCTGAACTGCCGAACTGACTGAAATCTTTTGAAACATATACAGTGTAGATATTGCATCTAATATATAGCTAGTCTTCTGAACCAAAACGTTAGATCAAAAATGCAAACATTTGAGGAACATAGATCAACTGATGATTGTTCATTGTGTTCATTGTCAACTAATATATTATTAAAATATTTTTATTATCAAAGTTCAGGAGGAGCACATTTCAAATTACCTATCCAAAACAATTTGTCATCAGCAATTACCACATCTATCCTATCAACATGATAGGAAGCCAATCTATATCTATATCTATCTATCTATATATATATATATATATATATATATATATATATATATATATATATATATATATATATATATATAAAATATGAATCTCACTTTTTTGTAAGTGTGAACTTGTGAAATATGAATGTTGGCGTCATCAGCTTTAACCTGCTTTTGCATAGAAGACCTAAAGGGGGCGCATTACAGAGCTTTGTGACTAAAATGAATTACAGTTCAACTGCAGAGAAAATCCCCTTTGTAGCAGCAAGATTTTAGTTGGACTGTTCAGAAAGCAAAACAACCATATAGTTCCTATAAAAAACTTAATATTTGTACACATAAATTTATTTATGAAATAATCATTTGTATAATAATTTAAATAAATTATAATAATACTGTATAATCCTAGTCCTGGGGTCTAATGCTATTTCATGCATTCTGACTTATTTAAAGAGTTGTTAAAGATACACTATGTAACTGTTCCGTCCACTAGAGGGCGCCTATTCAAAACAAAGGCGTAGTTTGATGACGCCAAGGTTGAGCGCAGAATCTTGGGACATGTGATTTTCACCTTACAGCCGGTGGAAAAGAATCGGGATAGGACTCTGGCAGAAATCATGTTCATGGATGCGTTTATTAACGCTACTGTATATGAAGCAGAGCAGGGGCGAGTGCTGTGGGAGCAGAGTAAGGCAGCCGGAGCGATTGTTACACAAAACACACTTCTCGCGAGCAACGGGACTTTTATTATGATGGTACACAGTCGCCGGCGCAATCTCCGCTTTTCCGGTCATGAGTATGAGGTAACGCAGCTCTGTTTATTATATTAGATACATTTAAGTGTGTTTAAAATGATGTTATGACGTTACTCTGTGCGTTCGCTCGGCGGCTGCTGTAACACTCGGAAACGAGGGTAACGCAGATATGACGCAATTGACAGGCGACTCCCTCACACGCTATGCTCACATGTCCCGGTTCATTGGTAAAAATAGCTATTTTCTCACAATTTACAAATAGTTGGAAACATTTCGGATATTGTAAGAACTCAACTGAGCAAAATATATAATACTGGCCTGGTGGTTTTTGGATATTTCTGTGCCAAATACACTCCTTCATGATTGGAATATGTTTCGGAAAGTTTTTTTCAAGTATTGCCCTGTATGACATCATAAAGGATTGAATTCCTTGTATGGGCACTTCTCACGGATGAACGCATGCACATCAACCAGAGCAAGAGCAAGTGCATGTCCATCAACAAGCTTCGTAAAGTCACTAAAGAAGTGTGTTTTAAGGAAACAGTGGATGCAGTTTGGTTTTCCGGAGCAGCAACAGAGATCTGCAAGTGTTTTTGTTTGTTACCGGTCATGAGTCGAAACCGCAGGCGATGAGTGAAAACGCATCACATGTCTGTGTTTTGTTGGCAATCGGTACGTGAGTGCATATAATGTAAACAACACGAACGTTATACCATAGGATATATATATATATATATATATATATATATATATATAGATAGATAGATAGATAGATATAGATATAGATATATATCCTATACATTAACCAGGGATAATGCCATGATGTATTGTGTGTGTGTGTGTCATAGGTATGTGTGTGTGCTTATGTCTCTTTAGCTCCGCCCACTGCACACCTCCAGAAGCTCGGCTGTTTTCGGAAAGAATCGGTACGGTGTATCTTTCTTTTATAAATATGATAAACACTAAAGATTCTTCTGAGATTTGAAGGATGCAATACTACTCGATATTGTATATTCGACTTCTACCAGATGTGTTTTTCCACAGTTTCCGAATGCAGATTATGCAGTGACTCTGTCTTTGTTTTTATGGGCAAATCATATAATTATCTATGATTCTCCATTTTAGTTCCCAAAACAAAAATAGACAAAATATCAAGCAATTTTGCATCTAAAACTTAGGTTTTTAGATGTGTTAGGTGTTTCAACTTCTGCAAGAGAATGTTAAACGGATTTCCATTTCTATAGATTGTCTGAATGAATAGCTGACAACCTAAGTCAGGTAAGGACCTGGGGGAAAGGCCTGGTGGCTTGGTGGTAGCACTGTTGCCTCACAGCATGAAGGTCCCTGGTTAGAACCCTAGCTAAGCCAGGAGTCCTTTCTGTGTGGGTTTCCTCTGGATGCTCTGGCTTCCCCCACAGTCCAAAATCATGCAGGTTAGGTTGGATTGGATATGATAAAATTGGCTGTGAGTGTGTCCCAGCACCAGGGCCATCGCCAGTGGGGTGAAAGGCGGTGACAATTTTAGGGTATTTTTGCACTATTACTGTATGTGGTTTATTGGTTTGTAGTCACAAGGATTACAGACTTGCCCGGTTGCTGCTGATGTGATATTTTTAACAATACTACCAAGAAAACGTGAATACAAGACATTGCTCTTGATGGATACATTTATTAGCTTTATTTAATTAAATAGCACATTATCCTCATAAAAAATGAAGACAGTGAGAAATTCGGCAGCCATTTCCCACTATGGTAGTCAATGGCTGCCAAGATCTACTTGGTTACAAACATTCTTCCAAATATCTTCTTTTGTGTTCAGTCACCCTTCAATCAAGTGCAGTCTGAAGGGAGTTTGAACAGATGCCTCCTAAATTTCTCGCCCACAAACATATAGAGAATTGGATTCAGGCAGCTGTGTGAGTAAGCCAAAGCTTCTGTGATCTGCAGACTCAGACTGATTGCCTTACTGCTGTCACAGGACTGTGTTATGAGTTCATTCAGTTCTAAGGCTTTCACAAAAGATGCAACATTGTATGGTACCCAACAGCAGAAGAAGACCACCATCACCAAAATGACAAGATTCATGGCCTGCCTCCTGGAAGTGCGAACTGTCCTGAGTCTCTTCAGAATCATTGAGTAACAAAATCCAATCACAATAACTGGGAGAATTAAACCCATGATATTCCTTTTAAAGATACCAATTATCCTTGCATATTGATAAGACTTTTTATCATGTGTTGGATAATGTGTACAATAAGTTTGATTGTTCACGTCTATGGTTTTGAGGTACATCAACTCAGGAAAGGATGCAAAAACAGCAATGATCCATATGACCAAACTGGCAAAGATCCCATATCTCCTTGTTCTGACTTTCAAGGCAAACACAGCATGAACTACAGCTAAGTATCGATCAACACTCATCAGTACAATAAAGAATATCCCACTGTAGAATCCAATGTAGTAGACACTGAGGACCATAGAGCACATAAAACCTCCAAAGACCCACTGATCTCTGGCATAGTGTGCCAGGAAGGGAAGAGAGGAGACCAGCAGCAGGTCAGCTATAGCCAGGTTCAGGAGACAGATGTCCGTCATGCTTCTCAGCTTTTCACCCATCAAGACCACCCAGACCACAAGTATGTTCCCCAGAAAGCCCACCACAAAAAACAGGGAGTATAACACAGGGAAGAAGCTAGCTCCATAACTTCCATAAACACAGGAATACGCAGATGGATCAATATATTCATCGTAGAACTCAGAATTGTCATATTGTGCTTTGGTATGTAGCTCATCAGCAAGTCGTCCATTCACGCTTTAACATGAAGGGGGGGAAAAACAAATCTATTAGCAAATCAGAGCTCCTCCTTGAATTGTGACTAATAAAAGTGATATAACCTCACCTGGATGATACATGATCATTTAGAACAATAGTGCTGTTGGTTACCATCCCAGTCCATGGAGGTTGTGCAGTGGTCCTGTTCATGACAAAAAAGCAAAGAAACCTATTATGCAGTGCAAATGGATCTTCAATGAACATATGTATCATCAACTCAACTGAATCAACACTGAACTGACTTTAGCTGAATAATGACACTCTTCTTTAGAGTTGCTTTACAGCAGAAAGTGTATTAATTTTCATAATTAAGGTACTTTGCAACTCAGTACTGTTTTTTTATTAAACAGTACTTTTTAATAAAAAACAATATCTTATATTTTATCTTCCGTCTTGTGCTGCCCGAAACTAAAAAGAAATTAATGATACGTATTATGTCTTGATTGTTTAATGTGAGCCTTTTGTAAAGAAATCTATAGGTTTGAAAACAGAATAACTTGTATTTACATAGACTGCTTTCAGTCTCAGTGTTTCATTTCTATTGTTTGAACTATCTGAAGATAATGTTTGGTCTTACCTCAGTAAGGCAGCTGTAGAATTCATAATCAGAGAACCAGAGGTGTTCCCATACTTTGTTAGGCAAACAGGGAAACAGAAGTTAGCATTGTAATGCTGAAAATAGATCATCTAAGGCATTGGTACAAAATGTGTTAGGGTAGCTTAAGCCCCTCCTTAGCACTAGTTAATTGTCATGAGTGGCAGCCAATGAGCATGGTACCTGATTGTTTAAGGCTTGTTTTGTGTCACTTTGGTAATGGGTATGTGTCATTGGTGTTGCAGCCCTTGTGTGTGTGCCTACATGTAAGATGGTTGTGTCAGATCCATATTGTTCAGTCCAGAAAGCAGGTTATACAACAGACCTGGGAAGAATAAAATAATGGCAGAAATGGAGCCCATTTTAAAATATTCCACTGAATTCCTGAAGAGGCTAAGGCCCGGGATACACTGCACGGAAACTTGCATCGTAGCCTATTAGTCAATAGGTGTCATCATCATACTAGTCTACATATATGTACCCAATAGTAGATCAATGTCGCGCACTTTGTGATTTGTAATGATCTTATAGGATTGCTAAAATTGTGCTATGTATCCCAAGCTTTGGGCAATCGGGTCCACAAATCCTTTGACTGAAAAAGATCTTTAGAAAAGAAGAGGTGACACGGATACCAACTAGGAAATGAGGATGTATATGTTACGCGTAGTCTGCATCACGCACGACATGACGAATGAGTTGTATAACAAACAGTATTTATTCAGAATTCTTAAACAAAGGAGAAATAGCAAACTACACTAAACTCAAATGAGAAAGGGGCTGAAATGAGCAAGGAGTATACATACGGTTAAAAGGGCACAAAATGAAAAGCAGGTGAACGTAATCAGTAACTAAGAAAACTAACAAGGGTCTAAAAAAACAGGCGACGACGTTGTCAAAATTAACCTGTCCACACGGATCCGTGAAAATGATTAAAAACGCTGTATTATGCTTCCAGGCCAATCCATAACAAGCAGTTGGCAAGGTCAGTTGGTAAAAAGCGCCTATTGACTGAACACATAATATGCTTGCACATGATGTCACCATTTTCACAGATTCAACATTTTGCACAAGACTGTGGTTAACAGAAGATTTAAACCTCACTAGTCCCCAATTGTTTGGATTTAGAAATAACCAAACCTAATTAGGCCTATCTAAAAAAAAAAATGGCCTTAAAGATCTAACCATGCTATACACTTTGTTTTCCAAATGCTGAACAACTTGTTGTGATGGAGGTGTTGTACGGGAGCGCGGGGCACAACCTAACACGGGGAGTTATTTGTAAAACGCATGGTTTAACACTTTCCACACATGCCAGGATGACGAAACTTTGTGTATTTACTAGTTGCCATATTAACATTATTTAGAGAAAAAATTGTGACAAAATTCACAAATCTTTGGAAGATATCACTGAACATTTATATAACCATAGCAAATGTAAATTTCTTACTTCTTATTTTTCATCTCAGTTTTTTGTGTTTATTTAAAATAAGACAAATCTGATATTATTTTAATCTAATATCTGTTATTTAACAGTTGAGATAGTTCTTTAATGCTGATCTAACAGCAGAAGACACGAGCCGCGGTTTAAATCCCAGTTGTGCAGGTGGGGTGTGTTGTAACACTGCGTTACAATGAGCCCCTATTAGAAATACACTATTATATTCTATACTTTTATGAATTATTTTGAGAAACCATGAGAAAAGGGTGAATAATGACTGAGAGTCAAGTTTCAGAAATTATTCATTATTATTATGTTTTTACTGTATAGTTGTATTTGTGTTTGTTGTCAAACTCAAAAATGTGTGTATTTTTATTGATAAAAAGTCTATTTTATTTAAAAAGTTAATAATTGCATTTATTCACAGAATATTTTAGTTTGTCATGGATATTTTTTTGCTGTCATATGGTGATGTTACAATGTGCCCCCTCACATGTTACAATTTACCCCACCTATGGGGCATGTTGTCACATTTCACTTCCATTCTTTCGGGGTAAATCAAGAAAAAAATATACACTGTATTAATAAAACAAAACCACATAATTGTACTAGATATGTGGGAAATTAATGTGGGGAAAAAACAAATACACTGAACCTCAAGTGGATTTACACATACTGAGAGAGTCAAAAAGCGTTAGGTTGTGCCCCGCTCTCCCCTACATCAGAGGCAATGTTCCATCCACAGAACAGGGGTATCAAAAGTCTATCCAGGAGGTCCACTGTCCTGCAGAGTTTAGCTCCACGTTTTGGAGCTAAACATTGCAGGACAGTGGCCTTCCAGAAGCAGGATTGGACATCCCTGGTATAGAATTTCTGTGGGTGAAGGTGAGACCTTTGAGACTTCCACGGCACATACTGTATCTGCTGTTACTGTGTGTGTGTTTGTGGTGTATTCACCGCCACAGTTACCACATCAGAATGTAGCTCATTGAACATCTAATTGCCTCATTTGTCTTGCTTTGTACTATGTATCAAGACACTGGACTTGTTATCCTTGGAGACTCAAAAAAACAAAGATGTCTTTTATCATACTATCTTGCCTAATATTGATAGATACTTCTCTATGAAAGAAAATGAAAAAAATGTATCCTTCAAACAAATTATGGATCTTTTTACTTTACATAGTTTGAGGAGATTTGGTCTTCAAGTCCCTGAATGAGAGGCTGCTCAAAGCCATGGGGTATACAGTTACCCCTCTTTAGATGTAATAAGGTCTAGACACACCCTAACCATAACCCTATCACTAAATTAAGTTTGAGAGGAGCACATTCAGGTAATCAACCAATCAGCGCGAGAGGAAGCCAGCATGTATAGCCATCTGTCACCTCTGTCCCGTGACAAGTTTCACAGCATCCCTTCACCACCCCAACGCCTCACTCTTGGTTGTTTTCTATCCCAGTTAAGGAGTTCAGAGTTCCTACTCTGGATTCGGGCCAAATTCTGAGCTCAGAGCCCTCCCCTGGACAGCATGTTAAATACAAAGAAATTACTACATTTGATTTCATGTACGTGTAAACTCATGAAATATAAACTAGGTCAAGCTCCACCAATTAGGTCCACATAGGTGGAGTTCAACTAGGTCAAGCTTCAGCCATCCACATAGGGGGAGCTGGACTTAATTTGGCTCTACAGTGAGCATAATTTACCCTGAACTGGTTTCAATCTACACAGGCTATGTTTGCCCAGAGTATGTAGTTCCTGTCTGGCACAGTTCTTTGAATGTAGACCAAGTTAAAAGTATGGAAAGTGTGCAGAAACATGCTGTTAAAATCATACTTGGTCATATCCGAAAACAGGAATCCCCTATATGTGTATGACTCCTAAATGATTGTGGAATTTTAGAATTTAGCTTTGTAATATGAAATGTTACATTAGTAATTTCTGTATTCATAACACATATTGTATATTCATAAATAAGAATATTCGTAATATATTTTTACTTATAGTCTACTTATTGGATATAGTCTACACCTGACCTTCCATGCATATGAACTTTGATGACATCCCATTCTCAATCCGTAGGGTTTAATAAGGAGTTGGCCCACCTTTTGCAGTTACTGAAGCTTCAACTCTTCTAGGAAAGCTTTCCACAAGGTTTAGGGGTGTGTTTATGGGAATTTTTTACCATTCTTCTAGAGAGCGTGTCAATTAAACTCTGCCCTGTAAATGCCGTATCAACACGACATCCGTAATAAACCCATCTCTGGCACGACGACTCCAATCTACTGAATAATTCTAAGAATATCTATTTATCTAATATGACTTCTGAACTGTAATGTTGCCAGAATTATAATCATACACTGTTTTTCGTCGGCCAGAAGAGAACTGGCACCCCAACTGAGCCTGGTTTAGCCCAAAGTTTTTTTTCTCCATTCTGGCCCTGAAGGAGTTTTGTTTCCTTGCCACTGTTGCCTTTGGCTGTTGGCTTGCTCAGTTGAGGAAACCTACATTTCAACTATATTACCGATCTGCCCGCATTGACACTATATGATAATTTAAATTAGCTGGATAACATCACCGTTTTCACCAGAGCTGTACAAATTCTGTTGCATTATTTTCCTGTTAACACCGTGAAGCTGCTTTGAAACAATTGGACTTGTTAAAAGCGCTATATCAATAAAGGTGACTTGACTTTACTTGATGTTGGACAAGAAGGCCTGTCTTGCAATCTCCACTCTAATTCATCCCAATAGCATAACCCCCCTTCCACCAAACTTTACACTTGGCACAATATTGTCTGGCAAGAATACCATTCTCCTGGCAACCCCCAAACCCAGACTCGTCCATCAGTTTGCTAGACAGAGAAGTGTGATTGGTCACTCCAGAGAACGTCTCCACTGCTCTAGAGTCCAGTGGCGGCAGCATTTAAATTTCTTAAAAAATTACAACATTTTAAAGTTGAGACTTTGATTCATATCAAAAGTAACCTGCTCTGTCCTGTCTGTCAGCATGTTGTCAGTGTTCACTTTGCTCCGTGATGTATTTTCACTACGTGAGAACGTGTGTGGTGTGAGAGCATCATGGCTTGTCAGACATAGCAAAAAAGGAGGCGGGTCTTTGTGAACAGTCAATTGCCCTCCACTTTGTTATAATACCATTAACAATTGGCTGTGGAAAATTTAGGTGGACTTATTGCACAGATGGCAACCTATCACAGACCCACGCTTGAATTCACTGAGCTCCTGAGAGTGACCCATTCTTTCACATATGTTTGTAGAAGTGTCTGCATGCCTAGGTGCTTGCTTTTATGCAAATTTGGCTATGGAAGTGATTGGAACACCTGAATTCAATGTGTGTGTGTGTTGTGTGTGTGTGTGTGTGTGTGTGTGTGTGTGTGTGTGTGGACTGGTAATCCCTACGGTATGGGGACAAAATGTCCCCACAAAGATGGCAATATCCAAAATCCTTGTCCTTGTGGGGACATTTTTTGGTCCCCATGAGGAAAACATCTTATAAATCACACTAAGTGATGTTTTTTTAATGTAAAATGCAGCAGTCTCCTGTGATGGGTAGGTTTAGGGGCAGGGGCAGTGTAGGGGATAGAAAATACGGTTTGTACAATATAAAAACCATTACGCCTATTGAATGTCCCCACATTTCACAAAAACAAACAAGTGTGTGTGTGTGTGTGTGTGTGTGTGTGTGTGTGTGGACTGGTAATCCCTACGGTATGGGGACAAAATGTCCCCACAAAGATGGCAATATCCAAATTTTTGTCCTTGTGGGGACATTTTTTGGTCCCCATGAGGAAAACATCTTATAAATCACACTAAGTGATGTTTTTGAAAAAGTAAAAATGCAGCATGTCTCCTGTGATGGGTAGGTTTAGGGGCAGGGGCAGTGTAGGGGGATAGAAAATACGGTTTGTACAGTATAAAATGCATTACGCCTATGGAATGTCCCCACAAAACATGGAAACACAACATGTGTGTGTGTGTGTGTGTGTGTGTGTGTGTGTGTGTGTGTGTGTGTGTGTGTGTGTGTGTGTGTGTGTGTGTGTGTGTGTGTGTGTGTGTGTGTGTGTGTGTGTGTGTGTGTGTGTGTAAATTGCATATATTGACATTCAAACTAATTGTGGGTTTTATTAGATGAACCTCAACCAATTTTTACTTAACAAAAGATAGAGGTGTATGTATTCATAAAAGCTAAATTAATCAGCTCAAGAGTTTTTAAATCTCTCTCATAGATACTACTTGTAATTTCCAATGTAAATGCCATAGCTGTTGTGTTTGAGCATTATATGTGTGTTCACTTTTACCTGTAGTGTCTGTAACTCTTGTGAGAAAACTTTCCAAACTTGCAGAGAGCAAAAACACTAAGTACAGGTTTCATTATGGTAGTGGGGATAGTCCCTCAAATGTTGCCAGTATGTTATGTCCTGTGAGTGAATGATGTCTATCACATGATGTTTTGACTGGATAGTGAGGACCTAATAACCCAAATTGGTCAGATATGAGAACGCTGCACATCATTTCATTAAAAGGGTCGCACTTGAGATATTCATAATGAAACTGAATCATAATGACCGCTGTAATGACAATCTTTGTATAGTCTACATTAAATCTGCTCATCATGGGAGAAACATAGCTGAGCACAATTTGAATCATGTGTTTGTGGAGGAGTAGTGGTTGGGGTCTGTGGTTGAGCCTATGACCCAGTTTCTATCGCCTTAGCTCTAGATGAGTTAAGGGCTGTTTTTTTCTGATGGGTTTTAATTTAGATATTATAACAATTTATCTTTTTTTTGTGAAGGGTGCAGGTACATTGAGTGCAGTTATTTTGTTTCGCAAAGTTGGCCATTGCATCATTACTCATCATATTATTTTTAATAATTCATCACAAAGCTTACATGTTTATTCTTGTGACTTTTGCCCGTTTATTGGTATAGTTCAAATCGTAGCATCCACTTTGAACATAAATGTCCCATAGCGATTTTTGACATTTACGCTAGCAAATACATTTACAGAAGCAGTCCCTGGGGATAATTATTATTGGACCAATCACATGCAAGTCTAGTGATTTTTAGGTAACACTTTACAATAAGGTTTTATTACTTAACATTAGTTAATGTATACTAACTAACATGAACTAATCATGAGCAATACATTTGTTACTGTATTTGTTGTCTCTGTTAATGTTAGTTAGCAGTTCATGGTTTGTTCATGTTAGTTCACAGTGCATTAACAAGATTTCAATCATGTATTAGTAAATGTTGAAATTAACATTAACAAAGATGAATAAATGCTTTATAAGTGCATTATTAGTTCATGTTAACTAAAGTAGTTTAACTGATGCTAACTAATTAAACCTTATTGTAAAGTGTTACCGATTTTGGCCTATTCATAATTAGAACATTTGCTTAAGTTACAGGTCTTTTGATGTCCCCTCACAGGCGAAATATATTATGCAAAATTCATATTGATAATTCCTTTTTTATGCTAATTAATGCTAATGAATTAAATTAAGGTTTCATTTGTTAACATTAGTTAACAACAAACATGAACTAACAATTAAAAATACTTTAAAAGCATTTGTTAATCTTACTTAATAGTCAGGTTACACTTTATTTTAAGGTGAAGTTACATTGTACTTAATCAAATAAGTACTGAGTAATATTAATAAACTACATATACTCACGGCTTTAGGGTTAGTTTCTTAATAATGCAGACTTTACTGTAAGTACACTTATTTTTTAACATTTACTAATGCATTATTAAAATCTGTTAATACAGATGTATCTGCTATACAGCATGAGCTAACATGAACTAACAATGAACAGATGTATTTTTATTAACTATCATTAACAAAGATGAATGAATAATGTAACAAATATATTGCTTGTTGTTAGTAGATATTATTAAATGCATTTACTGGCGTTAAGTAACTAGACCTCGTTTTGTAATGTGTTACTTACTGACCTTGTTTCTGTTCTCACCAGTGTAAAATCATCAGTCACACACTTATATACATCTTTATTGAAGGTATTTATTTTAACAAAATATAATTCATCTAATTACAGGATTAGTAAAGAAAAAAACAACAACAGTAAAATATATGTATGCATGTATACATGTAAAATATAAAATTCATGCAGTTGCTAGAAAATCACCAAAAATTCTGAATGAAAATAAAATATATATATATAAAAATAAATACAAACATTTACAAATATGTGCACAAATAACACTACGAGGCTTGTGTATGACATTGTATGACTATAACGTCAGCAGTTTTACGTTCAAAACTTAATCTATATAATTTTTTTTTTTAAAAGCAAAATTGTGACTCTATCTCAGAGATGTTCTGCCACTGAAAACTTTTTTCTCTCCATCCAAGTAAATCCTTATTTGATTTAATGATTCCATTCTCCAGTTAATGTTCCATTCACACTGCAACAGATCTCTCATCCACACTAGTGGTCTGTGAATAAACAGAACCTGTTGCCTGTGTAATATAGGCCTTCATGAACTGCATTCTACTGAATGGTGTCCTATATAGGAGTCTGAAAAGATGCCTCCTAAATTTCTCTCCCACAAACACATAGAGAATTGGATTCAGGCAGCTGTGTGAGTAAGCCAAAGCTTCTGTGATCTGCAGACTCAGACTGATTGCCTTACTGCTGTCACAGGACTGTGTTATGAGTTCATTCAGTTCTAAGGCTTTCACAAAAGATGCAACATTGTATGGAGCCCAACAGCAGAAAAAGACCACCATCACTACGATGACAAGACGTATGGCCTGCCTCCTGGAAGTGCGAACTGTCATGAGTTTGATTAGAATCATTGAGTAACAAAATCCAATCACAATAAATGGGATAATTAAACCCATGATATTCCTTTTAAAGATACCAATTATCTTTGAATATTGATAAGACTTTTTATCATGTGTTGGATAATGTGTACAATAAGTTTGATTGTTCACGTCTATGGTTTTGAGGTACATCAACTCAGGAAAGGATGCAAAAACAGCAATGATCCATATGACCAAACTGGCAAAGATCCCATATCTCCTTGTTCTGACTCTCAAGGCAAACACAGCATGAACTACAGCTAAGTATCGATCAACACTCATCAGTACAATAAAGAATATCCCACTGTAGAATCCAATGTAGTAGACACTGAGGACCATAGTGCACATAAAACCTCCAAAGACCCACTGATCTCTGGCATAGTGTGCCAGGAAGGGAAGAGAGGAGACCAGCAGCAGGTCAGCTATAGCCAGGTTCAGGAGACAGATGTCCGTCATGCTTCTCAGCTTGACACCCATCAAGACCACCCAGACCACAAGTATGTTCCCCAGAAAGCCCACCACAAAAAACAAGGAGTATAACACAGGAAGGAAGCTAGCTCCATAACTTCCAAAATCACAGGGAGGTGAATCAAACTGTCCACCATAGTAGTCAGAATAGTCATATGCTTCAGTGAATGTCTCATTAGCACGTTGTCCGGTCACACTTGAAAATGAAGGGGAAAAACACTAATTTATAAGCAAATCAGAGCTTATAAAGTAAAATAAAACTAATAAAAGTGATATGACCTCACCTGGATGATACATTATAATTTAGATCAAGGGTGCTGTTGGTTACCACCCCAGTCCATGAAGGCTGTGCAGTGGTCCTGTTCACAACAAGAGACAAAAAAAAAACACATTTTACGCAGTGCAAATGGATCTTCAATGACTGAATCATGTACTGACTTGAGCTGAATGATGACACTCCTATCTTCTTTAGAGTTGCGTTATCGTTGAACCGAGTTTGCTAATAAACTAATGAACTTTGCAACATTCACACTATTGAATCAACAGTGAACTAAACTGTGGATCTGCTTTGAAACCGTCTGTATTGTATAAAGTGCTGTATAAATAAATGTGACTTGACTTGAGCACTCATCAGGTATATATAACAAATGAATTGCTCTCAGTTATGGCTTCCGTCCTGTGCTGCCCCGCAACAATCATGAAATGGTGGCTAATTCGTATGCATTCGTAAAATTCTCCATTTACTGTATACCTTTTTGTATGATCTGCTTATGTCACGGTGACGGGTCTGTTTTTTCAAACAATCGTATATGTTTTTGTGTGATTGTATGATTGACAAATTCATGCAAAAATCAATAATAATAAAATAAATAAAACTAAATATGCGAGCCTTTCATAAAGAAATCAATGAAAACTGAATAACTTGTATATTCATAGACAGATTTGTGTTATTTCTTTTTATCCCCTGTACTTCCTCAGTGTTCTTTTTCTGTTGTCTGAACTATATTTGGAGATGAAGTTTGGTCTTACCTCAGTAAGGCATCTGTAGAATTCATAATCAGAGAACCAGAGACGTTCTTTGTCTGTGTTAGACAAACAGGGAAACAGAGTGTTAGCATAATTATGCTGCTAATAGATCATCTTTAAGACATTAGTACAAAAGTATTAGCAAACGGTGTATTGCTGCACTAGCTTTAGTAGACAAATTGGATATGATATATATTTATATGAGGCCTTATGTCACATTAGAATTAAATGTAAATAAGTAGTAAAGTACTTTACTGGGTACTTAACCCTCCTGTTACCCTCAAATCTGGTAACATTTTTCCCCACTGGGGTCAATTTGACCCCAGCAACTTAAACCTCCAGAATATATATATATATATATATATATATATATATATATATATATATATATATATATATATATATATATATATATATATATATTTTTTTTTTTTTTTTTTACAAAGGTTTATGTCTCAGGTCATTTATGGCTGACAGCATATCTGGTGGGCCCTGGAACCATTTTGATGACATTAGCGGCATTATGTCTACCCTTAAGTTTAAGTGGGGAGCGGGACCATAATAACTTAAACTACTAGTGCTTATCGCAATACTAGGTGTGGTTAGGTTAGGTTAGGTAAGGTTAGAGCCCTAAAACAGAGGGAAGTTGTTTGAATATAATACTAAATATATAAAAGTATGGCATGTTATAGTGACCACAGTAAAACAACCAAAACAAATGTGTGTAAAATTTAGATTGTTTACTGTTTTATACAGCTAAAAGAGCCTGGGGTCAAACTGACTCCAAAGAACACCAATGCTACAAAATGTGTACAGGACATGGAAAAATATCGTCATGTTAATTTTATGTTTACACAGTTGTCCCCATTAATTTAGGAAAAGTCATTCAATCTGAAGCAAAAAAAAAAAATGATGTCAATTGTGCTTTTACAGACTTTAAACATTGAATGAGGTCAAATTGACCCCAAAGGTAATAGGAGGGTTAATGAGCTTCTATATGGTAAAATTGGTTTTTATATACTGTATAATGCATATAATATAGCTAACATTAAATTATTTTTGTACTAGCTAATTTCTGTATATTAATAAAAAAAATGACATCACAAGTTATGTCCGAAATAAATCAACACAAACATAGCAATGAACAATAGTACATAAATTAACATTTTCATAAAAAACATTTTGAACATTTTACATATCAAAGTCATCCAACCATTTTAATAAATAAAGTCTATTAATAATTTATTATTGTAACAGAAAATGTTACATACCTATGAGCATTATGAGCATCGATCTGTGGTGCAAACCACTTGTGACATTCAGACTTGTTCTGTTACACTGAATGTTTCCAACAGCTGGTTTACCAGCCATAAAAAAGTGTGAAACCATAGCCCTTTCTTTCATTTTAAACTGATACGACAGGTGTTTGCAATGAAAGTGGGGTTTAGGACTCAAATTTAAAATGCTCTCTAGGCATATTCATAGCAAGAAATGAACACACAGCATATGTTTGTGCATTTAATTTTAAAAAGAGGTCAAATAAAAAATGTGCTTGCCAGGAATACTCACAAATGTAATAATTGGTGTTGCCCTCTGACCTTCCGAGCAAAGAAGGGAAGTTGAGATGAGAGATAAGATCGTATCATATGAGATCGGTCAAAAAAAGCCATGACCTATTATAGATTTTTTTTTCTCAGGTTATTGGTTTGTGACACTTCCTCTGTATAGGTAAACTGGGGTATAGGGGCTTTGCAGATTGCAGAACTAGTTTCATATTGACTGCAATAGCAATTACACGATTGGCTCCCACCGTGTTTCCACTACAGTCTAGCGGAAATTACATCACTATACATTTTTTATGCAAAAAGAACAAACAATGGTGAAGCACTACAATATAAATATTGTTTTAATGGCTCAAAAAAGAAAAAAAAAAAGGAAAAAAATCCTAAACCAATAAACAGCTGAGCAATAGTGTTAGCATGTGGTTTTACAGGTACGCTACACACCCAACCACTTAAAAGTGCTTTTAAAAGAGATACACAAATACTCTATATAAATTGATGAATCGTAACTTTTCTAATAAGATGGCCTCTGGTGTTCAAGTGTTTTATCATTACATAACATAAAGGATCTACACCATCTGAATTAGTAACGCACTAAAACAGAAAACATGAAACCAATGGAGGGAATGAAACTCTTTTGCGGGTTCTTGTTTGCCTTGCAAGAATTTAACTCACTTGACTTAGTTCACCCCACTTTTCTGCTTCAACTCTTATAATTTGCAAAATAAGAAAATGCACTTAAATTAGCTTTTTTCTTTTGTCCCCAGGAAACTGCATTTTTTTTATTGTGGAAATCTTTAAAAAATCTTTATATATTTTGACTGGAAATAACCAGAGGTGGACAAAGTACACAACTCTATTACTTGAGTAAAAGTAAAAATACTACTGGTCAAATATTACTCTAATCTGTTCTAAAAACAGATTTTTACTTGGGTAAAAGTACAGAAGTATTTGTTTTCAAAAGTACTTAAGTATCAAAAGTACATTTCATTTTTTCATGTCAATGCATTATTTTATTATTGTTGTATACATGTGGTTTAAATGTGGCTCGTAAATGTATAGTGGTTTAAACCAGTCAGTGATGCTCCATCCGACATGCTAGCATACGACTACCTTAAACTCATTTCAATACTTTTATAAAAGTAACAAAGCTCTTTATAAAGCTGCTGTCGCTTTAAGGGTGAATGCTCGGATCCAATACACTGACACACATCCCATATTCTCCCAACTGTTTACTCATCTCTTTCTCCCGGGCATTTACATTTTTGAACATTTTATGAGACATGCATCAAGTGTGTGCCAACTAAACTAATCTTTAATCTTTTCAGAGAACTGAAACATGCTTTCTAAGTATGGCCATGGGTGGACACACTGTCCAGAGGAACCGTATTCTTCCATTTTGCTATAAACTGATCAGTGTTGAGTGTTGGTAACTTTACATGACCCTACAAGAGTGATTACTGATAGGCTGTCTGCAAAAACTTTAACGTAAAGAAACTTTTAAAGAAGAAAAAAATCCTCCACTGACTTTCAAAGCTGCTACAGAAGCGTCTTTCGACTTTGAGGACCTCGATAGTAAAAAGATAGTAAAAAGTACAATATTTGTCTTTCAAATGTAGTGAAGTTAAAGTCAAAGTTTCCCCAAAAAATAATACTCCAGTAAAGTACAGATACTCAAAAAGTGTACTTAAGGACAGTACTCAAGTAAATTTACTTAATTACTGTCCACCTCTGGAAATTACAAGACAAAAGAAAAGCATTTTTTGCAGTGCAGGTACATTCATTCACTGTGAATATTTTTTCATTAAGAGGACACTGTCAAAATGACAAAACTAGCATCCTGTAGATGAGGATTATTTATTTTTTTCCTGTTGGATTTTAATATTCTTCCTTCATCTCCTCTTTTTCTTTCAGTGGTGGTAGTCCATCATTTTGTGAGCTTCTTCCTTCTTGCTGTTGGCTGAGTAGAAGTTAAATGTTAATTTCATTATCCCAATTCACAAATGTAACAGGTGGGATTAGAGAACATTATGTGAAAAGAGCATTAGACTATGAGGAAAAAGCTGCTGCACATTGAAATATACACTGAATGATATTTATTTAATATGTCAAATTTTTGTAAAGTCATATGAACCTTTTATGCTTAAAGGTTTACCTGATTAAATTATATTTTTATACTTCATTTTTAGCTGCTACCACTTTTTTTTTCTTTCTTTTTTCCCCCGTGGGATACCATGAAAATGAATATTAGTTCAATAACTTGCTGTTCTGCCAGTTTTTATCTCTGATATTATAACAATGATTAAGAACTAAACTTACGTTTTATCCGGAAGTATGCAGACGTCTTTTTGTTGGGAGCTGTTGCCATTGTGAATCGTAATTTCGGAGCTCCATTGATCGTGGCTTTTCATGGTGGTGCACGTAATCAGTCTACTAAGAGTTGATTGAACTACCTCAATTCAGCTGTTCTGAAACCCAAAACTCAGAGTTTCCCATCTCAGGGTAGGTCAACTCAGAGTTCAAGCTTAAACTCAGAGTTGGTTGAACCTCCTTATTGAAACGGGCTCCAGGAGTGCCGCTTCCAAGCCATCGTGCAGGCCCAACAGGAGGATCCTTGAGTGGACCAGCCAGAGCCTGACTTGAACCCAACTGAACATCTCTGGAGATATCTGAAAATGGCTGTGCACCAACGCTCCTCATCCAACCTGACGGAGCTTGTCATTATGGTGTATTGTTTGAAGAATTTTGAGGAAAATAATAAATCAATTTTGCAATAAGGCTGTAACATGTCAAAATGTGGAAAAAGTGAAGCGCAATAAAATGTGGAAAATGTGAATTGGTGCACTGTATACGCCAATCAGACATAACACTATGACCATTGAACATTATGAATATTGTGTCGGTCCCCCTTTTACTGCCAAAACAGCCCTGACCTGTCAAGGCTTGGACTCCACTAGACCTCTGAAGGTGTGCTGTGGTATCTGGCACCAAGATGTTAGCAGCAGATCCTTTAAGTCCTGCACATCAAAATCCCCAGTGTTAAATGTACACTGCGAGTGCATATATGAGTCCACTATGAGTCCACACTCAGAGTGTTAAAAGGTAATACCGAATCAGTGTTGAAGTTAATGAGATTATTAAGTGATGATTAAGCATTAATGATGAACACCTGCTGTAAATAAGCTGTTACCTGATGATAAGAGGACTGACTTTATTTCTGTTATACATCTAAATAAGCTCTTATTGAGAATTAATAGAGTTTGTTTTTTATTTCACCATTATGGTGATTAGTGTTTTCTTTAGTTGGGCAGTTTGAATACTTTTTAATGTAAGTGTTTCTCTGGTTGCTGTAACTGAGTTTGCTATGGCCAGAAAAGCAGCGAAAACACAACCAGATGCTGTCAGCTGCTTGATGATCAGAATATAATCATTGTGTAGTGGCATAATTCACTGACCTTATGACTGATTTAAATATGAGCATTCAGTAATGTATGAAGCTGGTAATGCTGTTTGTGGAGTTGTTTAATCCCCATACAAATGTATGGCCAACATGGTAGGAACAGTCACACCATTTGATAGTCAATCTCAGTCTTGGGAAGAATATTGTGAAATCTTGCAGCATTTCTTCGAGGCAAATGAAATTACAGAAGTAGCCAAGCAAAAGCTATATTGCTGAGCACTGTAGGAAGTCAAACATACAGTCTACTGAGGAATTTACTGAGCCCAGCTAAACCAGGAACAAAGACATTTGGTGAATTAGTAGAATTGCTGAAAGAGCATTTTGATCCAAAACCTAGTGAAATTGTACAACGGTTTAAATTCAATTCAAGATCAAGAGAAGAGGGGGAAACTGTACTTGAGTATGTGGCAGTATTAAGGAAATTGGCTCATGATTGCAATTTGACAAAAATTGACAGAAATGCTTCGGGGTAGACTGGTATGTGGCATAAAGGACGACCATATTCAACGTAGACTGTTGGCAGAAGCAGATCTAACCTTTGAAAAGGCTTTGAAAGTAGCTCAAGCAATGGAAACGGCCAATAAAGATGTAAGGGATTTGCAAGATAAACGCTCAGAAACATCCACGTCGATGAGAGTACAGAAAATGTCAGTAAAGCACGAGGAAAGTCAAAGCAGAGCTTGTTACAGATGTGGAAGTTTGCAACATTTGGCCAATGAGTGCAGATTTGCTTCTGAGAAATGTCACAAATGTGGTAAACAAGGTCACATAATGAAAGTATGCAAATCAAAAAGTGCCCTCCGAGAGACAACCTTTCAAGGGGGAGAAAGACGAAAAAGAGTTGGGACCAGAGGAGGACAGAGATCATATTATGTGAGCAGAGATGAAAAAAGTGCATCTGATGAAGAAAGTATTTTTACAGTTCACAGTTTGAAAGAAACTGAGATTCCAAAGGTTGCTCCACTGACTATCACCTTGGCGGTTAATGAGTCGATCGTACCTTTTGAAGTGGATACAGGTTGTGGTGTGACTGTGATGAATGGATCAAATTTTTCAAAATTATGGACAAAGCATAAAATTCCAGAGTTAAAGACCTGTTCGTTGAAGTTAAAAACCTATACTGGCCAACCTTTAACAGTGTTAGGTTCTGCGCAGGTGGAAGTTAGGCACAAAGGAACCATGAAGGAGTTACCGGTAGTGGTAGTACCCGGAGGAGGACCAAATCTATTGGGCAGAGGATGGATTAAGGAATTGGGCATGAAATGGGAGGCCATACATAAGATTCAAGGGGTGGAAAGTGTAACTTTGACTGAAGTGCTTAGCCAACATGCCGAGTTGTTTAAAGAAGAATTGGGTGAATTGAAAGGTCCACCAGCAAAGATTTATGTGGACAAGGAAGCGGTTCCCAGATTTTTCAAAGCCAGACCCGTTCCTTATGCAATGAAGACGAAGGTTGAAACTGAAATAGAACGCCTGTTAAGAGAAAAAAATCTAGAACCTGTTAAACACTCGGAATGGGCTGCCCCCGTAGTGCCTGTGCTAGTCGGATAATACTGTACGACTATGTGGTGACTACAAGCTAACAGTAAATCGAGTGTCAAACTTGGAACAGTATCCCGTTCCTCGAATAGACGATTTGAATATTTGAATATTTATTTAATATGTAAAATTAAATACAACAAACTCTATTCTCAATAAGAGCTTATGTAGATGTATACCAGAAATAAAGTCAGTCTGGTCAGTAATGTATGAAGCTGGTAATGCTGTTTGTGGAGTTGTTTAATCCTCCTCTGCTAAGATCTTCAGAGATTTAATGTCTTCTTTTATCTTCAGTTGATTTCATCTAAGGCTGTGGCTGAAGTCAGTTGTAGTTCTTGTGTTTCTCTTTCCTTTAGTGATTCTGCTTGTTATCATCAGGCAACAGCTTATTGACAGCAGGTGTTCATCATTAATGCTCAATCATCACATTAACTTCAACACTGATTCAGTGTTACCTTTTAACACTCTGAGTGTGGACTCATATATACACTCGCAGTGTACATTTAACACTGAGGATTTTGCTGTGTGTAAGTTGCGAGGTGGGGCCTCCATGGATATGACTTGTTTGTTCAGTACATCCCATATGCTCATGTGGATTGAGATCTGGGGAACTTGGAGGCCAAGTCAACACCTTAAACTAGTTGTTATGCTCCTCAAACCATTCTTGAACCATTTTTGCATTGTGGCAGGGTGCATTTTCCTGTTGAAGGAGGCCACAGCCACCAGGGAATGCTGTTTCCATGAAAGGATGTACATGGTCTGCAACAATGCTTAGGTAGGTGGTACATGTCAAAGTAACATGGTAGGAGCCAAGGTTTCCCAGCAGAAAGGTTTTCCCAGCCCAAAGCATCACACTGCCTCCAGTGGCTTGTCTTCTTCTCATAGTGCATCCTGGTGCCATGTGTTCCCCAGGTAAGCCACACACACCCATGTGGTGTAAAAGAAAATGTGATTCATCCGACCAGGCCACCTCATTCCTGTGCTCCGTGGTCCGGTTCTAATGCTCATGTGCCCACTGTTGGTGCTGTCGGCGGTAGACAAGGGTCAGCATGGGCACCCTGAATGGTCTGCGGCTATACAGCCCCCTAAGCAACAAACTGTGATGCACTGTGTATTCTTACACCTTTCTATCAGAACCAAAATTAACTTCTTGAGCAATTTGAGCTACAGTAGCTTGTTTGTTTGATCGGACCACATGGACCAGACTTCGCTCCTCACGTGCATCACTGAGCCATGGCCACCCATGACCCTGTCGCCGGTTCACCACTGTTCCTTACTTGGACCACTTTTGATAAATACTGACCATGCAGACCGGGAACACCCCACAAGAGCTGGAGATAAGGGCCCGTATTCATAAAGATTCTAAGAGTCCTCTCAGAAAACTCCTAATTTAGCTTAAAAACTTTTACGTAGGAGTCTTAGCTTAAGAGCTATTCAGGATCGATCTGAGAGCAACTCTGAGCAAGGAAAATACAAAAACATTTATCTTAGTGAAGAGGCGGTGCTGACCCCATTGCTACGTATGACACAGTCTTTTGAAGACTGTGATTGGTTGGTTGTCCAAAAAGGGGGAAAAAGGAGCGCTTTTAAGTATAGGGTCTATTCAAAGCCCTCACTTTGAAATTACAAGTGCAAATTGTCCTATTTTATCTTTCTCTCTCTCTCTCTCTCTCTCTCTCTCACACACACACACACACACACACACACACACACACACACACACACACACACACACATGTTGTGTTTCCATGTTTATAGGCGTAATGCATTTTATACTGTACAAACCGTATTTTCTATCCCCCTACACTGCCCCTGCCCCTAAACCTACCCATCACAGGAGACATGCTGCATTTTTACTTTTTCAAAAAACATCACTTAGTGTGATTTATAAGATGTTTTCCTCATGGGGACCAAAAAAATGTCCCCACAAGGACAAAAATTTGGATATTGCCATCTTTGTGGGGACATTTTGTCCCCATACCGTAGGGATTACCAGTCACACACACACACACACACACACACAATTTCCTATAAGGTATTTGATTGGCTTAGAATTATAAACATTGTTCTAATCTTTCCAATTACACTGATTGCTGGCAAATCTATTTAATTGGTGGTTTGAAAGTTGGGTTTAATACAACAAACATGATCCCTGCACAATTTAATCTATAGCATCTTATTAAGTCACTGTCATCCATTGTCTGCAACAAATTTCTTCTCCCTCTTCGTCTTTCTGCCATCTTCTCTGCTGCTAAAGAAACTCTTAAGCCTCTTAAAAGTCAATATAATGCCACATAGTTTTGCAAAATAATAAAGTATTGCAAAAGAAAAAAAAGTTTTGCAAACAAAAATAAAGAATTGCACAAGAAAAATTAAGTATTGGGAGAAAAAAAAAAGTTTTGCGAACAAAAATAAAGTATTGCAAAATAAAAATAAAGTATTGAGAGAGAAAAAAAGGAAAAGGAAAATGAAGTTGTTTCATTTGCAACACAACTTTTATTCTGCGCAGCGTTTCAGTGTGCTTTCAATACCGTTTCCCCTGTGCGCTTCATTTTTCTGTGCGTGTCTTAGGCCACGTTTACACATAGCCGGGTATTTAGAGAACCGAATATTTCCCCGCCTCCGTTTTCAAAAATAACATTGTGCACACAACATCGTTTTCAAAAAAGTTGTTGTTTACATCAACCCGCATAAATACGCCACAGAGCGCCATCATAACTATGCCAAACCTATGGGCAGTGTAGGGAGAAGGATAAAGCCATGCAAGCCAATCAGAATCCTCAAAATCGACAACAACGAATAGCACGAGCGACTTCCTGTTCCTTTCAAAACAATAGACATGGGTCAAGGTTCGTTCGTGTGGACAGATAGCGAAGTGGAGTTACTCCTAAATGTCGCGTTAGTACAGCAGTTGTGTTTGCAAATGCAAACAGGCCAAAAGCGTTTGCACAAAAGTAAAAATGAGCACCACCTTAACAGCATCCATGATCAAACAAACTGTAAACAAAGGGCGCTCACATGACGTAAGCATTTTCTGGCGCATAATGTGACATTTGAGAACCCTGTTTCTCCCCGTTGACACGGCAACACATAACCGGCGTTTTCAGAAATCTCCACTTTGGCCGGAGTTTTTAGAAATAATCGTTTTCTGGGATAAAAACGGCGTTTTCGTGTAAATGACAGGTCAAAACGCAGGGAAATATCTGCGTTTTCCCATCGTGTAAACGGGGCCTTTGTGGTGGAGTCAAGAAACTGGGGCGTGTTCAGCTGACATGGTCACGCCTCCCTCCGTGTGACATCATCTCCTCGAGACGCAGATCAGCACAGATGAAGGCACCATGGCTGAGCTCATGCGGGTGGAGCGTTTCCTTGTACTCACACTTTTACTAGCAATAAAACGGGCATGATTTTGTTTTGTTATGAATAAATGTGTATTAAATTGGCAGAGGCCGGAGCACACTGCCATCTGCCGGATCGGAGAGGAGCGGGGAGCGGGGAGCACGGGTCTCACTGCCGACTGCCTTCGAAAGGCCGAGTCATCGCCGACCGCCAGGGGGCGGAATAGTATCAAGCCATCCAAAGGGGAATGAACAGCGCCATTGCATGGCACCGTGAAGAAGAACTTGGTCGGATGAGGACTGAGCGGCAGTGTGTCTGGTAACCAGACCAGAATTTTTTTTTCTTCCTCTCTCCACCCTCTTGTCCTGTTGGGGGGTGTGGTTAGCAGAAAGTCTTTTAAACATTTGCCGGTTCCCGCCACCTTCCTTATAACGATCTTCATTACAGGCAGTGTTTATGTTTTTATCCTGCAATCTCCTGAGTATTCCTTGTGGATTTAATAAAGTTTTTGCTATCTACTACTTTCATTTAGCCTAGAAATCTAGACGCATCCCGGAAGTGTAGTCTAGCAACTCTCGGTAGACCTGAGAGCTGGAAAAACCAAACTCTGGTCAGGCCAATCACAGCGTGTGTAGAGTCGGTGGGCAGGCTTAACATAATGACGGTACGTCACGGCAGAGTTGCAGAGTTTCTGCGTGCTACTCGTAAACAAAGAAGCTGAGGAACAGTGGTCTTTTGAATCGGCTTTGGCCGCAACTCTGGAAGACTTGGAGTTAAGCTTTTCTTTGAGAATAGAAATAAGAACGGCACTGAAGTCATTCTTAAGAAAAGATGTGTTCGGAATTTTGCCGACCGGATACGGCGAAAGTCTATCAACTAGCGTTAGCTTGGCTTCACCTTCTTCGCTCTGGTTGGTTGTGGCGCTCATGGCGCTATCCAATTGCATGCAGAGGGAATTTGAAAGACAACCGTTTATCTCGCCCTCGGATTGAGCCCTGTCAATTGTGACTTTCCAGACCCAACATCCTGATGTGGGTCTGGCTTGTCAGGCTAACTTTCATTGTCTGTGACAATTAGAGTGCCATTTGTCCAGTCATATTCGAGGCCTGAAACAAACTTTAGTAACAATTTATTGGTAACACTTTACAATGAGGTTTCATTAGTTTACATGTATTAATTAACTAGCCTAACCATGACCTATACATTTGTTATTGTATTTGTTAATATTGTAAATGTTAGTTAATAAAAAATACATCTGTTTATGGTTTGTTCATGTTAGTTCACAGTGCATTAGCTAATGTTAACAAGATTTAATAAAGTATTAGTAAATGTTGAAATTGCCATTAACAAAAATAAACAAATGTTTTATAAGTGCAGTTCATTATTAGTTAATGTTAACTAATGTAAAATGTTACCAATTTATTTTAAGGTGACATAGTTACTTGTTACATGTACTTAATATAGTAAAAAACTGTAAATTATGCATACTGTAATTACAAGTTACTAATCCTAAACCAAACCCTAAATGTAACTGTACAGCAAGTACATGTAGTTAATTAGTATTACTCAGTACTTAATTAAGTAGTACAATGTAACTACGTCACCTAAAGTAAGTTGTAACCCAAACTTTTGATATATATTCTATTGGAATTGGTTTACCATGCATTTTGCATACTTTTTTTTTTTTTTGCACATTTCCTTTTGACTTCTAAGTATGCAGCATAGTTGTCATCCTGTTTTATTAAAAAAGGTTTTATTTTTATTTTTATTTTTTTTGAGTTAGTTGTTCCAGAATGTGGTCTTAACCATAACATTTGCATTTTGATAAAATCACATGTACCTCACAATGAGGAAGTGGTTGTGTGTCCTCACAAAGTCCAATCAAAAACATCAATGAATGAACGTCATATGTTTATCAGATGTTCAATGCTGCTGATAGATTTTGATAAATATAAAATTTTCATGGTTCTTGACCATGTTTTTAATCAATTTTTTGGACATGTCGGTTTTTGGACAGTTTTTATAAAAGTTACAGTCTACAGATTTTATAAAGGTTACTTTATGAATAAGGTTTTTTTTGCTTATGTATTTAGGTGCTACTTGAAGTAACTGTGTCATGTCAGCAGTCTGTGTTTGCATCAGAGCCAAAGAACACAGGAAATCCACCTTACTCTGCAGAGCATAGCTCTGTGGCTTTCCGCTGTAGCTTTTAAGGTAAAGGCAAAGGTTAGGGTGAAGTTACTTCCCTGAAGCATCACATTTATGTTCACAGTTTTACAATAAGCTATTTTCAATAACTATGTGAAGCTTTACACATAACAATGTCAACTAACAGGGAAATAAGTAAATAAACAATCCTAAAAAAGCTTTATAATCTCTCTCTCTCTCTCTCTCTCTCTCTCTCTCTCTCTCTCTCTCTCTCTCTCTCTCTCTCTCTCTCTATATATATATATATATATATATACAATTTAAAACATCAAAATTTGATTCAAATTTTATTAATAATAGTTTTTATTTAGTGGATTGGATTTTATGTTCAACTGTATATACAGTAGGTCTATATACAGTAATGACATCAGGTTAGAAAATATGCCCCCATAAAAGTAAGAAAATGCTAAGAAAATGAAATTCCATGGTGCAATTATATGAAAAGGTTCATTTCTGCTATGGACACTTGGTCAGTATTATATAATTCAGTATACTGTGAGGAAATAATATAGTTAGTTTTGAGGTAGTGTTGTTAAATGTTTTATGTTAATTATTTTCAAGCTGTTCAGTAAGTGTAGGCGTGTAGGTGTTTGCAGTAATGTGCCATATGTGAGGGAGGGCTCTTGTGGTAAGAGGTAGCATTACAATATACTTTTGAAACATTTTTATTTATTTGTTTATTGATGAACATCTTTATATATTTATCAGTGTGCTTGAAATAAGTAGATTAAGCATAAAATGTACATAGGAATATACAACATTTACAGACATCAATCCAGTACAGACTGCATTCAAAATAAAGTTCCTGTATTTATCAATACTGCTCTCACATATCCTCTTTTAGCCTGATTTGAGGGGACGTTTTTTATTGTTTGGTTTTGTCTTCGAAGGTGTTTGTGTGTGGTTGAGGATGTTGATTATTTTCCTGTGGTTATTGACTGCTGTACAGAACAAGTGATTCAAGGGTTAGTTCTCCCAACAATGAAAATTCTGTCATTTATTACTCTCAAACCCGAAAGACCTTTGCTCATCTTCAGGACAAAACAATAGCTCTCTGAGCTCTCTATAGACAGCAACGTAAGTGCAACTTTCAAGGCCCAGAAAGGTAGTGAGACATCTTTAAAATAGTCAGTGTGACTACAGTAATACTTTTTTTTGTGCGGATAAACAAGCAAAAATAACTGCTTTATTCAACAATCTCTTCTCTTCCCTGTCACTCTCTTACGCTATTCACTTTGTTGGGCTATTCACAAAGTAGGCTACAGCGCTTTTGGGTTGTATAACAAAAAAATTAAAATATAACATTTATGAACCACTGTAGTCATTGTCACGTGGAGCATTTTAACAATGTTTTAACTTCCTTTCTGGGCCTTGAAAGTGGTTATTACGTTGCAGTATATGGAGGGGTCATAGATCGTTTGGAAAGACATGAGGGTAAGTATAATTAATGACAAAAATGTCATTTTTGGGTTTCATTTTACTTTTTTTTTCCAGGTCATATGGTGAGAGATATTGAGGAACAGACATTAGTAGGTAACACATACTTTAGCCAACATGAAAACATTACATATTTAATACTCTACAGGCACTTGTTTACTCACAAACATTAGAATGCAGAAAGCATTACTTTCTCCACCAACCTATAGCAGGAATTACAATGTACTGGAATGATGATTCAGATAGAATAATGGATATCATATCTCCATCATTAAATCAACAAATGTTAAATTGCATAAAACTGAATGAAGATTAACATCTTTATATTTACAAAAATGAAGCAAGATTAAATGATGACCACAATATTTACAAAAACAAAGGAACAGAAGCAACATAGGTCCCACTTTATATTAGGTGCCTTATAGCTACTATGTACTTACATCAAAAAATAATTTTCAAATTGTATTGTTTTTGCTGATATTTTGGTGGGATACGGGTAAAGTTAGGGACAGGTGTGGTGGTATAGGTAAGTTTAAGGATAGGGTTAGGTGTAAGGGAAGTGTCAACAGTGTAATTATAAATGTAACTACAGAAATGAATTACAGATGTAATTACATACAGGTAATATTTAGAATGTAAGTACAACGTAAAAACATGTATGTACATAAGTGCATTGTAACAAATTATTAATTTAAATGTTAGTACATAGTAGTTAAGGCCACCTAATATAAAGTGGGTCTGTTTTTCTTTCTGCATAAAAAACAAACAAACAACACTTTAAACTTGTGTACTTTTGATAAAGGGGGATGTAAAAAAAAGACCCGTGTTGGAAGTTTCATTCTCTGAAACTTTTGATTGTGTGGATGTTGACTGGTAGGTCTTCACACATCGAAGATATTTAGAAAATGCACTTGTAAGGCATTTTCTGAACTTTTCTCCAACAAAAGCATAAATCACCGGATTTACAGAGCAATGTGTGAGTGCGATCAACTCTGTCCACTCCATGGCTGTGTTGATATTACTATCACAACTAGACTCAGATATAATTTCGAGTTGCTGCAAGGTTTTCAGAAATACCACCACATTGTAGGGCACCCAGAATACCACAAACACAATGACAATGCCTAAGATGAGTTTTATTGCCCGATCCTTTTTCGAGTTTTTTGTCTTCTTCACAACCATTAGGACCCTGATGTAGCAGTAGGCTATAATGGGCAGAGAGATGAACAGTCCTACTGCATTTTCAACAAAGTTACGGAAAAGCTTCCAATTCTGGGACGACCCTGCAGGATAAATTCGCTGACAACTGGTGATGTTTTCCTCTTTGACCATTGCTGCAAAGATGGCCTCTGGAAGGGCAGCACAGATCGAAACCATCCATATAACGAGGCTCGCCACAATCCCATAACGCAGCATCTTCGATCCCAGCACCGCAACGGCATGTACGATGACCAGATAGCGATCCACACTCATCAGGGTCACGAATAAGATCCCACTGTAAAATCCTACTTGGTATGTACCTGCCATAGCCATACATATTCCGTTGGCTTCTAAGTAGTGGCCCTGAGCATAGAGAGCCCAGAAGGGCAGAGAGAGGACCATTAGTAGGTCTGACAGGGCCAGATTTAGCAGGCAGAGATTTGTCATATTTTTCACGTGCATTATTTTCAAAAGGACCCATAAGACAGTGATGTTGCCAATAAGGCCAAACACAAAAAATATGTAGAAAATGGATGCTTTGAGATTTGAATTCAGGAGTGAAGTCTGAGTTTCGCATATTCCAGGTTCATCGTAATAGTATGATGTTGTATCCATCCTATAACAAACAGTACATTTTATTTAGTGAAAAAAAAGCTTAACATGCTGGCAAATTGCACATATCAATATTTGATGAGGAAAAAAATGGAAAACAAAAACAAACTGTCTATTGGCCTGTCTATTGTAATACAGTGGCAAGAAAAAGTATGTGAACCGCTTGTAGAATCTGTGAAAATGTGAATCATTTTAACTAAATAAGAGGGATCATGAAAATGCATGTAATTTTATTTCATTTAGTGCTGTCCTGAATAAGATATTTAACATTAAAAAAAAGATCATCCAGGGAACGACACACAGCACTGAGAATCAATGGTTCATAAACTTCTGAATGGGTCATTTTTAAATTCAGCCGTTTTGTCTTGTGGACTATATGTAAAAACATTTTATGTAAAATATCTTATTCAGGACAGTACTAAATAAAAAAATAACAAGCATTTTGCATGATCCCTCTTATTTAGTTAAAATTATTAAAATGTTCACAGATTCTACAAGCGGTTCACATACTTTTTCTTGGCACTGTATATTAATTAAATTATTTGTTTTGAATATATATTTTTTTATTATTATACTAGTAACTAGATAAAAAAGTTTGTCGAGACAAACTTTAAGTTGGCTTGAAAAAGCATAGACAAAAAGTTTGAAATGTTTTAAGTTTGAAATAGGGTATTTAGGTGGTTGCTAGGGTACTCGGATGGTTGCTAAGGTACTTTAGGTGGTTGCTAGGGTTGTTGCTATGGTATTCGGGTGGTTGCTAAGGTACTTGGGGTAGTTGCTAGGGTGTTGCTATGGTGGTTGCTAGGGTACTCGGGTGGTTGCTAAGACATTGCTAGGGTACTCTGTGGTTGCTAGGGTACTCTGGGTGGTTGCTATGGTGTTCTGGGTGGTTGCTATGCAGTTGCTAGGATGAAAATTATTAAGATTTTCACAGATTCTACAAGCGGTTCACATACTTTTTCTTGGCTCTGTATATTAATTTAATTATTTGTTTTGATTATATATTTTTTATAATTATACTAGTAATTATTAATGTTTTAATGCTGTTGTCCCTAATATAACTATATCAGTACCACATTTTTAATTAGTTAAAGGTAGTTTGAAAACAAAATGTCTATTGCACAATGAATAAATCCAGGAACACTTTTGAGGACCAAGACCTCTCTTTTGATTATCATGCAGTGGTTATGATACTGTTTTTTGAAACCACAGAGAACAATGTCATTGGGAGTGATACTGTCATGGTATGAAAGTAGATGTCAGCACGTTCTAATGCATACATTAGCAAATCTACACTATGGGGACTTCTAAAAATCTTGAAACTGAGTCAGAAAATACGTCCCAATTTCCATTCATGTACTTTTTCCATAAATCATGCATAATAATTTGTAGAGAGTAACTATATTCTGTTGCTTTATGATGAGCCGCTGAGCTACACTTTATTTTGATGGTCCACTTTAGATATTCTACTAAATATAAGTAACTAAATGTCAACTAACTCTCGTTAGTATTATAGACTGTTAGGTTAGGGTTCGGGTTAGTAGAATAAGTTGACATGTACAGTAGATGTAAAGGTACTTATAGTCAGTAGAATGTCTCTTGGGGACCATCAAAATAAAGTGTTAGCAGATATTAAGCAGACAGTCTAATAATACTCCAATGATCCGTAGTTGATATGTACAGTAGTTGTAAAGTTATAGCTACTAGAATGTTAAGTGGATAATCTAAATAAAGCATTACCGTGACTATCAAGCAAAGTTTCATCATGATGTAATTGCATTATAACGGCAGGCAGCGATACACTAACAGAGCAGTAACATTTAAATAAACCTGATCAAGCATACCACAAGTAAATCTTGTATTTCAGGAGGTAGGCATTTGAGAAATTCTTCTAATATTTAATACAAAATTTGATAGTGAAAACAATTTGAAGGTGCCACAACAAAACCTCAAATCTGTCTCACGCTGACCTCTTTTTTCTCTCAAATATTAGTACATAGAAACAGGAGGTCGCAGTATGGTGTTTAACCACATGCTTCTGAAACAACCCACCACAATCCCACTATCATACCATCAGTGTCTGTGATCTCGTCTACTATTTTTGTGAATTACTTGTACAATACAAAATAAAGAATTAACAAAACCTCCCAATACTGAGTAGAAATCACTTTTATGTAATGGAATAATTACATAAACAACATTGAATGTAATATATCGAAATGTTCATTCAAAAACAGGGATTACATTTTAGAGACAATCTCTGTTATTGATCAATTTATCCATTTTAATGATGGATCGAAATGTGATGGTTAATACATAAAATGATGAAAGTCCAATAAATTAAAGAGAAATCTAAATAATTTTACCTGTCGGTATAGGATTCAGTCATTATGACAAACTGCTGTCACTCTTGTTGTTGAGATGTTGAGAAGTTAATGGAAGTAAGTAAATTTCACCCTTTTTCTGTACATTTGCCTTCAGCAAATTTCCTGTAAAATGAAGCATGTGCATGTGTCAGTGTGCTTTTCTGCATAACTGTCTCTTGCAAGGCGAAGGTGACATCTGAACACGTTTCCTGTCACCGCACTGAGGTTGCAGGTTTGGATGCAAAAAGAAATTCCCGAGGAGGAGATAAAACAATAAATCTGAGTCATTTAAGTGTTTTTGTCGGCTACTGAATGAACGCTAATATCTGCCCCCACCCACAGTGAATCTCTTGAAAGGACATTTAGATAATATTAAAAACAATCCCACACCAATGAACAATATGATGTTAAGAACCATATCTGTACTTTTTTCACCTTCAACAGTGAGTCAGTTTTCAGGAATTGAACAAATAAAAAGCATGTGAAACTAATGCTTGTTAGAAAATGAATTATGGGTACGTCTCGAGAATTTGTCTCTTTTTCCTGCTTGTCATGGTATTGTAAGAGAATGTAAAAACTTGCAAAATGCCAGGATGTCTGATTGAGGAACAAAGACTATCTGAGAAAATTAAAAGCATTTAGCTTCTGAACTCATTCATACAATCAACGGCTCCGTCCGAGACGGCGTCACATTAAGAGAATCATCTACAAATCACCTTCATTTACATGTCTTTCCCTGCACTCCCACATGAAAAAATACTATAGTATATTACAGTAAAATGACTCTAGTAAATACTAGTGTTTTTGAACCGTATTATAGTAAATATACTACAGTTTATTTACAAAGTGTAGTAAATACTATAATATACTACAATTTACTGGGTAACACTTTAGAATAAGGTTGTATTGGTTAATGGATTAGTTAACATGAACTATAAATGAACTGCACTTATAAAGTATTTATTTATCTTTGTTAATGTTAATTTCAACATTTATTAATGCATTAATAAAATCTTGTTAACATTAGTTAATGCACTGTGAACTAGTGAACTAACGTTAACAAAAATTAACTAATGCTAATGGTTAGTTCATGTTAACTAATGCGTTAAATAATGTTAACTAATACAACCTTATTGTAAAGTGTTACCATTTACTGTAGTATCTTTACTATTGTATGGTTCAAAAACACTATAGTATAATACTATAGTATTTTTTCATGAGGGCTGTCTCTACCCCCATTTCTCCTCCAGAATTCCCCCAAAATCTAAATGATCTAAAGTGAACAAATACTATACAATATATATATATATATATATATATATATATATATATATATATATATATATATATATATATATATATATATATATATATATATATATACACTCACCTAAAGGATTATTAGGAACACCTGTTCAATTTCTCATTGATGCAATTAACTAATCAACCAATCACATGGCAGTTGCTTCAATGCATTTAGGGGTGTGGTCCTGGTCAAGATAATCTCCTGATGAATGTCAGAATCGGTAAGAAAGGTGATTTAAGCAATTTTGACCGTGGCATGATTATTGGTGCTATAGGCAGAGGTGTCAAAAGTACTCGCATTCACTCAAACCAATTCACAAGGTGGTCTGAAAACATTTCAGAAGAAACTGGACATGTGTAAATGCATCTGGTTGTTTAAACCACATATGTAAATTTCACTCCTGGCAAATTGTTAAGAAAATAAACGCGTAAGACCGTGTTATATGCTGTATGTTGTAGCCAGATCCGACGGCGCTAATGCAACACGCGTCACCGCAGATGAGTAGCCTACACTCAACATTCACTGATCAGGACACTTCTCATCCAACAAGTCAAAGGGCTGATCCCTGATCAGTGCCCTGACTATTGAACTAGGGAGCTGAGACGCACCCATAATAATCTTCAATAATATGAATGAGAGACTAAATGATCTTACCAGTGCTTAGCTCGCTTTTTCTCATATTGCGGTCTTTGATCTTGAAATGAGCTGATGATGAATAAATGCAGCTCATATGTGTTAAAAAAAAAAATATCCAAATATTTTTCTAAATTAACTTAATAAAGAAACGAAACAAAATATAACGTCTCAGTTACGGATGTAACCCTCGTTCCCTGAGGAGGGAACGGAGACGTAACGTTAGTGACTAACGAATGGCAGCTTCGCTTAGAAGCCTATCATCTTCGAGCTTAGAGAAAACGCCCAATGGCGTGCCAATGCCATGGGGCATGCGGAATTTGCATACGTAACTCCGCCTCACCTTCTCAGGGAACGAGGTTACATCCGTAACGAGGCGTTCCCTTCGTTCAGTCACTACGACGTAACGCGTTAGTGACTAACGAATGGGGGTCCAATCTAATCCCACCACTCAGCTGTCTTCCAGTGTCCTGCGTAAGTGCGAGTTCCCTGTCGTAAGACTAGTACGGATGAAGGATTCCCACTTATCACAGGAATACCAAGGTACACTGGGAAGCATATCCCAGTGAGGAAATGCCAAGATGCCTACCCGTAGGGAGGACTTAAGAGTACACATATGACCCGCAAGGGTTGCATATGGGAAACTCTAGGGTACCAGCCGAAGGTGGATTTTTAACCCTAGGGATGGCCGGGACATGCCAAAGGAAGAAACCCGCTCACTGCGGAGGCTTATGGTGAAATACACGTGTGGGGGTCGCGGGAGGAACCATGCACACGGGCACCTGGCCGGATACAAGGGTCTGGGCTCGCTAGAGGCAGACACACAGGCATCGGCATAAGCAGTGCTGGGGAACTCAGGGCTCTCGGAAGCTCACCTGAGGAAAATCGCACGTATCCAGTCCGAGGAGTGGAATGGCGAGCAAGCGAAGACACCTAAGCCTGGCCAATTACCGGCCCCTCGGGGGGGCGAGTACATAGTCGGACACTGGCTCCACTCAGAGATTGTAGAATCTGGCGAACGTGTTAGGTGTCGCCCAGCCTGCAGCTCTGTAGATGTCTGTTAGCGGCGCCATGCGCTAAAGCCCAAGAGGAGGCGACACTCCGAGTGGAGTGAGCGAACCCCAAGGGGACATGGTCGACCTTGCTGCTGGTAAGCCAAAACAATGGTGTCCACTATCCAGTGAGACAGCCGCTTTGAGAGAGCACTTCCCTTCCGCTCTCCATCATAACAGACAAAGAGCTGGTCTGAGGTCCTGAAACACTGCGTCACGTAGGCGCGGAGCGCACGTACTGGACAGAGCAGTGCCAAGGCTGGGTCTGCCCCCTCCACGGGCAGCGCTTGCAGGTTCACCACCTGGTCTCTGAACGGAGTGGTGGGAACCTTGGGCACATATCCAGGCCGGGGTCTCAGGATCACGTGAGAATTAGCCGGCCCGAACTCCAGGCACCGTCACAACCGAAAATGCCTGCAGGTCCCCGACCCTCTTGACAGAGGCCAATGCGGTCAGCAGAGCCGTCTTCATTGACAGGAACTTAATATCAACCGACCGCAAAGGCTCAAAGGGAGGCCTCTGCAGAGCACTTAAAACTACTGAGAGGTCCCAAGAGGGACGAGAGGAGAGCGAGGAGGATTCAGTCTCCTCACCCCCCTCAGGAACCTGATGATCAGGTCGTGCTGACTTACCTTTCTGTTCTCCAAGAGATCTTGGTGGGCAGATATTGCGGCCACATAAACTTTGAGGGTGGAGGGAGACAGCCTTCGCTCCAACCCTTCTTGGAGGAACGAGCACGGACCCGATCGGGCATTTCCAGGGTCTTCTTGGTGGGAAGAGCACCAGGTGACGAAGAGGTTCCACTTCATAGGCATGCCGAGTGGACTCTGCCCTAGCGGAAGTGATGGTGGCGACCACCAAAGGTGGCAGGCCACTCAAACCTGCCGCGTCCCATCCAGGAGCCACACGTGGAGGCTCCACAGATCGGGACGTGGGTGCCAAAGAGTGCCCCGTCTCTGAGTGAGGAGGTCTCAGAGGAATAGGCCAGGGAGGGGCTGTCGCAAGGAGTAAGAGTTCGGAGAACCAGGCCCGGCCGTGCCAGTACGGGGCGACCAAAAGGACCTGCTCCTTGTCCTCCCTGATCTTGCACAAGAGTTCTGCGAGTAGGCTCACTGGGGGAAACGCATACTTGCGTAGGCCCCTTGACCAGCTGTGCGCCAGAGCATCCGTGCAGCGTGCCCTCGGACAGGGAATAGAACAGGCTTCAGTGGGAAGAGTCGGGAGGCAACAGATCTACCTGCGCGTCCCCGAACTGTTCCCAAATCAGCTGGACCGACTGGGGATGGAGTCTCCATTCTCACGGGAGAGGCTGAAACCGCGAGCTCGTCGGCTGCGAGGTTCAGGACTCCCGAATATGGACAGCACGCGAAGGGACCTCAGGCGCTTCTGACTCCATAGAACGAGGCGGGCGAGTTGAGACATCTGGCGGGGCGTACACGCCCTGATGGTTGATGTGCGCTACTACGGCCGTGTTGTCTGTCGGACAAGCACATGTTGACCCTTCAGCAACGCCGGAAGCGGTGCAGGGTGAACCGTACTGCCAGCAACTCGAGGCAATTGACATGCAGGAGGCGCTGAGGTCCTGTCCAGGAGCCCGCGGCTGCTTGTCCATTGCACATGGCACTCCAACCCGTGGCAGAGGCATCCGTCGATCGACAACATGCCTGGAAACTCGTTCTAAGGGCACCCGGCCCGTAGAAACTGAGCCGACCACGGGTGAGCGTCTGTAAGTAGGCCCGAGTCACTTGGACCCGGAGCGCCAGACTGCCATGCCCATCTCGGGACCCGATCGCAAAGCCAATGCTGAAGCGGTCTCATATGAAGCAATCCGAGCGGCGTCACCGCGGCTGCAGATGCCCATATGCCCCAGGAGCCTCTGAAACACTTCAGTGGAACCGCACTCTTGCTTCGAATTAACGGAGGCAAGTCAGCATTGACAGCGTGTGCTCGCTGGTAAGCTGCACGCACATGGCGACCGAGTTGAAAACCATACCGGGAAAAGAGATCCCCTGCACGGAGCAGAGTTGCTCTTCTCCCAGTTGACCTGAAGGCCCAGACAGGCTACGTGCTGGAGCACTAGAACTCTGTGTTCGCACCCTGTCTCGAGAGTGACTCAGTCTGAGCCAGTCGCCGAGGCAGTTCAGGATGCGAACCCCGTGCTGCCTGAGTGGCGCAAGGGCTGCCTCGACAGACTTCGTGAAGTCACGAGGGGACAGAGCTAGCCGAATGGGAGGAACGCTGCGTACTGAATGTCCGCCCCTCGAAGCAGACCTGTAGGAACGGTCCACGTCGAGGTAGGAGACCAAGAAGTAGGCGTTCTTCAGGTCAATCGCTGCAACCAATCAACTGGACGAACGCATTCGAAAAGGCGTTCGCTGCCAACATCCTGAATGGAAGCCAGTAAGGATCGGCTCAGGATGGGCAGATCCAGGATTGGCCATAACCCACCGGTACTCTAGGGTACAATGAAGTAAAGGCCGAGGCCCGGACTTCATTTCGGCTGGAGAGACAGGCTCGATCGCACCCGTCGCGGTAGGGTGGCAACCTCCGCACGCATGACTGGGACATTGGGCCCCACCATGGTGAGCGGACTCCCCGAAGCGGGGAGGAGCCTGCGCAAATTGAATCGCGTAGCCGAGCCTGATGGTTTTCGCGGCCCGGCGGACAGTCCTGGAAGCTGAAGTCAGACTCCCAGGAACTGACCACGGGGGTCACTCGAACCACAGACGCGTACCCGGGTGGGGCAGCGAGGCAGCGTGACTGGCCCAGACGGGGAGGCGAAGGCCCCGGTTTGTGGGCACAGCCAGCAGCTGCGTCCTGACAGAGGAGACCAGGGAAGGACGCGCGTTCCACTGGGGTCTGCTCTGAGAGGCTGGCGAGAGAGGGACGAGAGCGGCGCGGAGCGGCCCGAGGGCGGTGCACACTGCCATCACCAGTCTCTGTGTCCTCAGGGATGGGGACACCAGTTCTCTCCAAGCGCCGCCAGCCCGGAGGCCGGCAGCGAAAGGATTTTCCACCGGCCCTGAGCGACTGAGCCGGCGGCTGGTGCAGCAGCTGGCCGCGGGGCAGTACGTGTTACAGCCTCAGTCTGCTCTAGGGCGGCCGAGAACCGTTGGGCGCAGTTCTCAGCCGCGCCCGAAGAGACAAGCCTGGGATACGGGCGAGTTGAGGAGGTGGGCTCACTCAACTACCTCCACACCACCAGGTAAGGCCAGGTGTTTCTCTCGGACCACAACTGTGGACATCGCCCGGCCCAGGAGCGTGTGCCACCTTCACGCCCAGAGGGCGGTATCAGTGGCGCACGCAGCTCATTGAAGAGCCCTGGGTCGGCTCCACCTCGTGCATGTGTAAAGGGGCGGCGGCCTGCACCGTAACTCTGCAGGACCACGCCACCGGCGCAGACGGGCGCTGAGGCTTCGGGAGGGTTCTTAGGATAGCCACGCCACGTCGAAGCACTCCGTGGACACCGTGGTGCGCAACAGAATGCCCAACAGTGGGGAACCCAGTGTACCCTAGGCCACGGCCCCATCGAGGGCAGAGAAGGCGGAGGAGGCCGAGCGGTCACAGGAACTCCCGGACCGCGTGACCTCCTCATGCACCTCGGGCGAAGGCATTGGGGGCGGGGCCCAACAGCTGACAGGTGCCGTCCCAAAAACCAATCGCGCAACGCGAGCACTCATGACAGGGCGGAGTTCCACACCAGCCAGAGGCTCGCAGCTGCCCGAGATAACATGGCTGTAAACTTTGGGTCAGATCAGGCGGCGCTGACACACCCGGAGGCGGAGCACAGCCTAATCGTCATCCCCAAAGGACTCTAGCCCACCTTGGGATGCGGCGATCTAAATCTCACTGCTATCTGGAGTGTGAACTGAACTAACCACGTCAGAGACGGGCGCTGTTCCAGTCCAGCACTCGCGGGAAGCGATGTGCGAGAGGGGGGTGTGGCCCGAGGAATGAACGTCGGGGGTCTTAATACCACAGCACAGCCCTCAGGTCACCCTGGCCACCAGCCAAAGTACCACCTCTCTCGGAGACGGTAGATTGGGGTGTGGCAGAGGGGACTCTCTCTCCTCACGGAGATCACTGAGTCTTCGACCACAACATCGCGATGGTCACATTCCCGCAGTGGGAACATGACATCCACAAATACTGCCCGAACGTGCTGAAGCCCAAACACATCGAGCAGTGAAAGTGCCCATAGACAGCAATGGATATCGATCGCACCGGAAGTGCGCGGCGAACCGTCTTGAAAAAGGCGTGCCACGCGCAAGCTCTTTTGTGAGAGGAAGCCTGCGCATCGATGCCGGCGCCAGAAACACACACCAGCTGTCAACAGACCACTGCGCAGATCAGCAGGCAGGAAGTATGCGATCACTGGAACGCGCCGTTACACCAACACCGACTGGAAAGCTGCTCGTCTCGAAGAAGCTGACAGAGTCTCAGAAGGCTGTAGGAGTGAAGAGGTCCTCTTGGCTCAGAAAGCAGAAACATAATGCGATGTTGCCACGTACCTCCTTATATACTCACACGGTGAGGCGGAGTTACGTATGCAAATTCCGCATGCCCCATGGCATTGGCACGCCATTGGGCGTTTTCTCTAAGCTCGAAGATGATAGGCTTCTAAGCGAAACCCCCATTTGTTAGTCACTAACGTTACGTCGTAGTGACTGAACGAAAGGCAACTATTTTGACATTAAAAACAAAGCTGAACTATTTTAATGGCTGCAGCAGTGTGTCATAAGGAGGATTAAAAAAAACTAAACAGGGACTAGGAGTCGGGCCGGGCTAGGGCCTAGAACTGAAGCCCGTTCAGGGCTCAAAGCTCACTCAAAAACAAAACAAAAAAAACAATACATTACAGTACATTCGTGAAGTAGAACACGCACTTAGCACAGTCAAAACTGATGAATTGTTGATTCAAACCACTTTCAGCAGCTGTTGGTGATGCTAGTTGCAGATGTCCTGAGTGTGTATATGATGATGGACACTTGGTTAGATTTATAAAGAGTCTTCGAGTCACAGGTGTAATCCTCGTTTGAGAGTTGGTTCACTCTCCAACTCTTTACTGTAGACGTGGGAGGCATAGCGTCCCGGTGTGTGGGCACAGCCAGCAGCTGCGTCCTGACAGAGGAGACCAGGGAAGGATGCGCGTTCCACTGGGGTCTGCTCTGAGAGGCTGGAGAGAGAGAGGGACGAGAGCGGCGCGGCCCGAGGGCGGTGCACACTGCCATCACCAGTCTCTGTGGAGACAGGTCAGGACTGCAGGCAGGCCAGTCAAGTACCCGTACCCTTTTCCTCCGCAGCCAGGACTTTGTAATGTGTGCAGAATGTGGTTTTGCATTGTCTTGTTGAAATATGCATGGACGTCCCTGGAAAAGATATTATGCATATCAGCATATTATGCTCCAAAATCTCTATGTACTTTTAAGCATTAATGGTGCCTTCACAGAAGTGCAAGTTACCTTTTCCAAGGGCACTGACACAACCCCATACCATGACAGACCCTGGCTTTTGGACTTGTTGCTGGTAACAGTCTGGATGATCCTTTTCTTCTTTTCTTCATTTTCTGATTCCTCCCAAAAAATGCCTGAAATACTGATTCATCTGACCACTATACACGTTTCCACTGTGTGATGGTCCATCCCAGATGCCTCCGAGCCCAGAGAAGTCGACGGCGCTTCTGGACACTGTTAACATAGGGCTTCCTTTTGGCACAGTACAGTTTTAACTGGCATTTGTGGATGTAACTACGTATTGTGGTACTTGACAAAGGCTTGCCAAAGTAGTCCTGAGCCCATGTGGTGATATCGCTTATAGATGAATGATGATTCTTGATGCAGTGCCGCCTGAGGGATCGGAGATAACGGTTGTTCAAGCTTAGGCTTGCTCCCTTGTCCTTTGCGCACTGAAATTCATCCAGATTCGTTGAATCTTTTAATTATGTTATGCACTGTTGAATGTGAAATATCCAAATCTCTTCCTATCTTTCTTTGAGGAACATTGTTTTTAAACATTTCAATAATTTTCTCATGTATTTGTTGGCAACTGGCGATCTTCGGCCCATCTTTGCTCCTAAAGGATTAGACCTTTCTTGGATGCTGCTTTTGTACCAAATCATAATTACAATCACCTGTTGACATCACCTGTTTCAAATCACATCATTATTTAACCATTTTACATCATCACTAGCCCTAAATTGCTCCTGTGTTGCAGGTCTGAAGGACAGGAAAGGATGCATATTTACAAATGACATGAAGTTGACCAGACAAAACATGAAATATTTTTTGTTAATATTGTCTGCAATTGATTGGATTGCTCCTGCCTGATCGATTGCTCCTGATCGATTGCTTCAGTCTCCTGTCTCCTGTCTGCCTCCTGCTCAGCTAGTGTTTGTAGCTCTATTTGATATATTTTCTTTGTTCTACTGCTAAATATAACTTACTCATCACCATATATTGTTTAAATATTGCCAATCACATTAAATTTGACATCACTAGCTTTTAATCTAAATCACCATCACACATTAGCATTTCGCTAGCCTGTTAGCTTGTCATCTCTGCACCCGGGTCTCCTGTTTTCTGAGTTCATTAAAAAACTGTGGTGAGTTGGAATAGTAAATAGTCTCCAACAAACCATTGTGGTAAGTTGGATTCATCAACAAACTATGTAAGCTATGTCATCTTCTCCTGTCATTGTCACTTGCACTGCTTGCTGCATGTTTAGTATAGGCTTCTCCGTCTGCGAACAGGGCTTCACATGTGATAAATGTAAAGAGATAATTAGGCTGTTGGAGAAGATTTCTGAATTAGAGACACGCATCCAGACTTTATTTGAGAGTAGTGAGGATGTTACAGCTTTAGACACTGATCTGGATGCGAGTAGCTTAGTGAACTCTGTACATTTTCCGGTTCCGGCTGCAGTGCCCCTCAGCAGGGAAACTGGGTAACGGTGAGGCGGCATAGTCGCGGATAAAAAAAACAATCTTCCATTCCGATTAGAATATCAAACAGGTTCTCCCCACTCAGTGACGCACCCACTGAGAATCCTGTTGAAAGTGCCTTAGTTATTGGTGATTCTATTACACGGAACGTGAAAATAGAGACACCAGCCACCATAGTCACATGTTTACCGGGAGCCAGAGCGCCTGACATCAAAGCAAATTTAAAAGTGCTGGCTAATGCTAATCGTAAATTCTCTAAGATTATTATTCACGTCGGCACTAATGATGTTCGATTTCGCCAGTCGGATATCACCAAAACTAACATTAAAGAGGTGTGTGAACTCGCTAGTACGATGGTAGGTGCAGTTTTTTGTTCTGGTCTGCTCCACGTTAAAAGGAGTGATGAGATAGTTAGCAGATTATCATCACTCAATGGCTGGTTGTCTAAGGGGTGTCCGCAAAATAGCATAGGGTTCAGAGACAATTGGAAAAGCTTTTGGGGCAGACCTGGCCTGTTAAAACACGGCATTCCATCCTTCTTGGAGTGGTGCCGCTTCTCTCTAGTAATTTGGCATATAGTCTTAGAGCTAAACCTTGACTCACTAGGGCCCAGGTCAGGAAGCAGATGGACTGGCTTACCCGACCGCCTGCTAGCTGCCTCCCGTTACAGAAGTCAGGTAAATCCCAACACATAGACACTCTTTTACCTAGATATTATCACATAGAGACTGTGTCTGTTCCGTGAATTAGTAATTACAAAAAAACATCAAAACCATTCAACGGTAATAATTTAATTGATGTCCAACAAATAAACAATATATATAATACGGATAATCAAATGATAAAGCTTGGGTTGCTGAATATTCGATCCCTTTCCCCAAAAGCGCTTATTGTTAATGATATCGTTACAGATAATAATCTAGATGTGCTGCGTTTGACAGAAACCTGGCTAAAACCTGACGACTACATTACTTTAAATGAGTCCACCCGCGTCTGAAAGGTAAAGGGGGAGGGGTTGCTGTAATTTATAATAATATCTTCAGTGTTACTCAGAAGTCTACTTTCAAATATAATTCCTTTGAAGTTTTGGTGCTTTATGTAACGTTATGTAGTGCAAATGATAAATCCTGTGTAACATTTGTGTTAGCTACTGTATACAGGTCACCAGGGCACAATACAGACTTTATCAAAGAATTTGCTGATTTTCTATCAGAGCTAGTTCTGGCCGTAGATAAACTACTAATTGTTGGTGATTTTAATATCCATGTAGACAATGAAAAAGACACATTGGGATTAGCATTTAAAGACATTCTATACTCTATTGGAGTTAGGCAACATGTGTCAGGACCTACTCATCGCCATAATCATACTTTAGACCTAATATTGTCACATGGAATAAATGTTGATACCGTTGAAATTCTGCAGCAGAGTGACGACATCTCAGATCATTATCTAGTATCATGTATACTTAATTTAGCTAAAGCTACAAAGCCGTCCACCCGTTTAAAAAATGGCAGGACTATCACCGCTGCGACTAAAGATTGCTTTTAAATAATCTTCCTAATCAGTATCATCACCTCAGCATTCCAGATAGCTTAGAGGAACTCGATGTTGCAACAGAAACTATTGACTCTCTCTTTTCCAGTACTTTAGACACAGTCGCTCCTGCGCTTAAAGAAGATTAAAGAAAATAGTCCAATGCCGTGGTACAACGAGCACACCCAGGCCCTTAAAACAGCAGCCAGAAAAATGGAGGCAGCTGGAAAAAACAAAACTAGAGGTCTTTCTTAATTCGTGGAAAGAACGTATGATCGCATACAGAAAGTAAAACTGCTAGATCTGCTTATTTCTCGACTCTCTTAGAAGAAAACAAACACAAACCTAGGTATTTATTCGATACAGTGGCTAAATTAACCAAGAATAAAGCTTCAACTTCTGATGTTTGTAAACAGCACAGCAGTAATGACTTTATGAACTTCTTTACATGTAAGATTGACAATATTAGGAAGAAAATTATAACCATGCAGCTGTCTACTACAGTATCACATCAGACAGAGCATCGTAGTGTCACTGAGGAAAAATTACACTCATTCACTGCTATAGGAGAGGAAGAATTGGCTTAACTCTTTAAATCATCAAAATCAACAACATGTATGCTTGACCCTATACCGACTAGGCTATTAAAAGAGATGCTACCAGAGGTCATGGATCCTCTTCTTAATATCATTAATTCATCTTTGTCATTAGGATATGTACCAAAACTTTTAAGTTGGCTATTATTAAACCACTTATTAAAAACCGCAACTTGATCCTACAGAATTAGTCAATTACAGGCCAATCTCAAATCTACCCTTTCTTTCAAAAATACTTGAAAAGGCCGTGTCCTTACAATTATGTTCCTTTTTAGAAAGAAATGGCATCTGTGAGGATTTTCAGTCAGGATTTAGACCGTATCATAGTACTGAGACTGCTCTCATCAGAGTTACAAATGATTTACTCTTATCATCCGATCGTGGTTGTATCTCTTTGTTAGTGTTACTCGATCTTAGCGCTGCATTCGACACTATCGACCACAACATTCTTTTGAATAGACTCGAAAATTATGTAGGCATTAGTGGACCTGCATTGGCATGGTTTAAATCATACCTATCTGACCGTTATCAATTTGTAGCAGTAAATGAAGAGACGTTACACCGATCACAAGTTCAGTATGGAGTACCGCAGGACTCAGTGCTAGGCCATTGCTCTTCACCCTGTACATGCTACCACTGGGAGATATTATAAAGAAGCATGGCGTTAGATTTCTTTGTTGTGCTGATGATACTCAGCTCTATATTTCTTCACACCCTGAAGAAACTAACCAATTCACAAGACTAACGGAATGTATAGATGACATAAAAATTGGATGATCAGTAATTTCCTGCAACTGAATTTTTAATAATTTGACAAAAAAGCTCCACAAGTTGTAACCTAGAATACTGTCTAACCCTCGATGGCTGCTCTGTCAAGTCCTCGTTGTCAGTTAGGAACCTGGGTGTGCTCTTTGATACCAATCTTTCGTTTGAAAGCCATGTTTCTAGCATCTGTAAAACTGCAATCTACCATCTTAAAAATATATCTAAATTACGGCACATGCTCTCAATGCAAAATGCTGAACAGTTAATAAATGCGTTCATGAGATCAAGGCTAGATTATTGTAATGCTCTACTGGGTGGTTGCCCTGCTCGCTTAATAAACAAACTCCAGCTGGTCCAAAACGCAGCAGCTCGAGTTCTTACTAGAACCAGGAAGTATGAACACATTAGCCCGGTTCTGTCAACACTGCACTGGCTCCCTATTAAACATCGCATACATTTTAAAATCTTGCTTATTACTTACAAAGCACTAAATGGTTTAGCTCCCCAGTACTTGAGTGAGCTCTTAACACATTATACTCCATCACGTCTACTGCGGTCTCTAAACTCTGACCTGCTGGTAATACCTAGAATATCAAAAACTGCAGGTGGTCGATCCTTTTCCTATTTAGCACCTAAACTCTGGAACAGTCTCCCTAGCATTGTTCGGGAAACAGACACACTCTGTCAGTTTAAATCTAGACTTAAAACACATTTCTTTTCTATGGCATACACATAAAACACTTTTTCAATTAAATGATTATTAGGCTGCATTATCTAGGTCAGCCGGAACCGGGAACACTTCCCATAACACCTGATGTGCTCGTTACATCATCAGAAGAATGGCATCTACGCTAATGCTAGTGTCTCTGTTTTATCCGAGGTCTACTGCAGTCAGCCGGATCCAGGCTGTATCCAGATCAGACGGTGGACCTGCACCCAGATGTGACCAACACATGACCCTGAAGTGTGTCATTTAGACTCCCCCTTAAGCTGCCTCATCGACACGGCATCCTCAATAAACCTGTCTCCGGCGTGATGACTCCGATTGTTTGAATAGTCCTAGTTAACAATTCTTTAAATCGATGTCATCCTCAAAACAACCCGTCTCCAGGGTGTTGCCGCCGATCTTTGGCATCCTCAATAAAAACCTGTCTCCGGCGTAATGACTCCGATATTTCAATTTTTTATTTTTAATAATTATTTAATCGATACATCATCCTCAATAAACCCGTCTCCGGCGTGTTGCCTCAGATCTTTCGAATATTCAGATCGATTATGACCTCTGACCTTTAAAATAATAACTTTAATAATAATATGCTGTTTGTTAAGTGGCAAGAGGAGAACTGGCACCCGACTGAGCCTGGTTTCTCCCAAGGTTTATTTTTCTCCATTAGGTCTCCTGATGGGATTTTGGTTTCCTTGCCACTGTCACCTCTGGCTTGGCTTGCTCAGTTGGGGAAAAAACTATTTTTCAAATATATTTCAAAATAAATCTAATTATTAAACTAAATTAACCATATAGACCAAATTACTTATCTAATTACTGATCTAAAGCCCACATTGTTACTGTATGATAATCAAAATATATTCTGTTGCATTATTTTTCTGTTTAACACTGTGAAGCTGCTTTGAAACAATCTGCATTGTTAAAAGCGCTATATAAATAAAGTTGACTTGACTTGACTTGACAATGAAATACAAGTCAAAGTAAATTTAGAAATCACTTGTTTGCGTTTTCCATATTGTTCAATTCAATTCAATTCAAATATATTTGTATAGCGCTTTTCACAATACACATTGTTTCAAAGCAGCTTTACAGAAAGTGCATTTCATAAATGTACATTGAAAAATGTTAGAAAAAGTTAATCAATCATGTATTAATTTAGGCCATAACTAGTGTCCCGAGATAATAACAGAAAAGCAGATGGGAAATAATTAGCATAGCTGCTGTTCAGAATATTAATGCTTTTGATCCGATTTAACTGTAGTACACAAAGGTAATTATAATGTGAATGCTTGGCTAAAGAGATGCGTCTTTAATCTAGTTTTAAACTGGGACAGCGAGTCTGAACCTCGAACAATATCAGGAAGACTATTCCAGAGTTTAGGAGCTAAATGTGAAAATGCCCTCCCTCCTTTAGTGGACTTAGATATCCCAGGAACGACCAGAAGCCTCCAGTTTAGTGATCTTAAAGAGCGTGATGGATTGTAGAGGCGATAGAAGATCCGTTAAATACACTGGAGCTAAACCATTTAGGGCTTTATAGGTCAGTAGCAATACTTTGTAATTGATACAGAACTTAATAGGTAACCAGTGTAGAGATGATAAAATTGGTGTTATATGATCATATTTTCTTGACCTAGTAAGAACTCTAGCAGCTGCGTTTTGGACTAACTGTAGCTTGTTTATTGAGGATTCAGGACAACCAGCTAATAAAGCATTACAGTAATCTAGTCTCGAGGTCATGAATGCATGAACTAACTTTTCTGCATCAGAAATAGATAGCATGTTACGTAGCTTAGCAATGTTTCTAAGGTGGTAAAATGCCGTTCTTGTAACATATGTAACTAACGTTACATTGATGCTTACCATTGAGAAATATCCTGCTCCAGTCGTGGTGTTTGCGATTGAGTTTGTTGATCATTCGCATCTCCAGACGTTTCCCCTTCATATTCAGGCTCGAATTGATAGGGTAAAATTGATGCCATGTTTGTTCATACACTTTATACGCGTTTACACTTGTTAAACCGAAAACCATTTATCTGAAAATATCCGAAAATATCTGCACAGACTATACCAATCACAACTGACTGGGTCATCGGACCAATCACCGCAGATTAGCGTCACGTAAAGGCGGGGTTTTGAAAAGTGAATCACTAAACGAATCATTTGAGAATCGCTGTCAAAACAGGTAAAAATAAATGCATATTATAAGAAAACTAAAGTCTTTTTTGTCATTGCATGCATGCAAAACTATTGTTGGGGACTTCTAAAACAATATTTGGAACATTTTAAATGCCATAATAGGTGCTCTTTAAAACATGCAAATCTTACAGTTTCATTCAAAAGCTATCCTTCAAATAAAATTTAATTTTTCATAATGATGGAAAGAGATACTCTCTGTCAGCACATGACACCAACAGCACACCTCTGTGCAGCAGTGCTTGTACACAGTATATTGTCATCGGAACTTTTCAAACCTGCATGGATCATTCTACCAACGAACGAAAGTATGCAGCATCATAGATCATTTTTCTTGCGAGATTTTTTTCAGAACACAAGTCCTGCAATTTAGTTTGCAGAGGAATTATTATGTATGTATTATATGATTAAAAGTGCAAGTCTAGAGTGTGCGGATGACACCAACATCTGTAATGTTCAAACCCCACAGGTCCCAAATCACACAGATGTTTAAAACTGAATTGCAGGTGCCTGGATATAGCATTTGTTTCCAGCATTGATGTAGGAGTGCCCAATCAAGTTCCTGAAGAAGATCTACCTACCTGCAGTGTTCAGTTCCAACTATGTGTGTGCGATCTATTAGAATTTCTCCACGATCTGTCTTTGAAAAGAGATTGTTTGTATCATGCTACAGTGCACATTCTTTCAGTTGCAATTCAGTTCTGATGCCCCTGTCCCAAAATTGACAACCTGACATACATTCACATTTCCTGTTTAGCAATAGTGTTATGGTTACGCTCACGTGATTCTTGTTTTTTTATTTTATTTTTATTTTTTTTAACGGATTTTTATTAGGATTTTTACATTTTTACAAAAAGCTATAGAAAATACACATTAAAATAATATATGCAAATCAATGAATAATAATATAATAGTAATAATAAATGATTCATAATTATTATCATCCTCATTGGGTGAGCATATAATGTAGTTATTCATGACACAAAACGACTACCAAACCCACATTCTTCCATAACTCTCACCATATTAGGCCATTTACCAGATAAAAAGCTTTTTCTGTCTAAGCACAGAGCAGCCATTTTAAAGTCTTTCTTATATTTATGGTACGTTATGTTAATCTTCTTTCATTAAAAAATGAAAATCTATTATGAACAAAACCAGTTTGGTCAATATGTATACTGGATGAAATGTATTTATTTAACCTATTAGATAATAATTTGGTAAAATGTTGAATGTCAGAGTTAAATAATGCGATAGACCAATAAGATAAAGGCTCAGTTTGATCCCTACCCTTTTTTGAGTATTAGTGAAATGTTAGCATTGTATAATGTGTCAGGGAATTTTTGAGTTTCAAGAGAATGAGTGAACATCCTCAGTAAAAGGGGAGCCAGCTTCCCAGAACATTTTTGTATAATTCAATACCAAATCCGTCTGGCCCGCCCGCTTAGCCATTAGGGAAAGATTTTATTGCATCAATAATCTCTGGAATAGTAATATCGCAGTTTAAAGCCTCACATGCAGCATCACTCAATTTAGGAAGATTCAAAAGTCCTAGCCAATTAGAGATGTCTCCTCTTGCTCCTATATATACAGGTCCTTCTAAAAAAATAGCATATTGTGATAAAAGTTCATTATTTTCCATAATGTAATGATACAAATTTAACTTTCATATATTTTAGATTCATTGCACACCAACTGAAATATTTCAGGTCTTTTATTGTTTTAATACTGATGATTTTGGCATACAGCTCATTAAAACCCAAAATTCCTAATCAAATTTTCAAAAAATTTAAAAAATAAGCATGTTTAATCCGACCAATAAAAGAAAAGTGTTTTTAATACAAAAAAAATTAAACCTTCAAATAATTATGTTCAGTTATGCACTCAGTACTTGGTCAGGAATCCTTTTGCAGAAATGACTGCTTCAATGCGGCGTGGCATGGAGGCAATCAGCCTGTGGCACTGCTGAGGTGTTATGGAGGCCCAGGATGCTTCGATAGCGGCCTTAAGCTCATCCAGAGTGTTGGGTCTAGCGTCTCTCAACTTTCTCTTCACAATATCCCACAGATTCTCTATGGGGTTCAGGTCAGGAGAGTTGGCAGACCAATTGAGCACAGTAATACCATGGTCAGTAAACCATTTACCAGTGGTTTTGGCACTGTGAGCAGGTGCCAGGTCGTGCTGAAAAACGAACTCTTCATCTCCATAAAGCTTTTCAGCAAATCTCCTGATAGCTAGCTGCATTGACCAACACCAGCAGCTGACATGGCACTCCAGACCATCACTGACTGTGGGTACTTGACACTGGACTTCAGGCATTTTGGCAGTCTTCCTCCAGACTCTGGCACCTTGATTTCCGAATGACATGCAAAATTTGAGCGACAGTCCAGTGCTGCTTCTCTGTAGCCCAGGTCAGGCGCTTCTGCTGCTGTTTTTGGTTCAAAAGCAGTCAGGTCGGCAGTCTTACCCATGATTGCGGTTTTGAGTAATGAACCAGGCTGGGAGTTTTTAAAAACCTCAGGAATCTTTTGCAGGTGTTTAGAGTTAATTAGTTGATTCAGATGATTAGGTTAATAGCTCGTTTAGAGAACTTTTTCATGATATGCTAATTTTTTGAGATAGGAATTTTGGGTTCCCTTTCAGTCGGTCACGTTCGGCGTCGTCGGCGTCACCGGCAATTGGAATTGGGATCACTTCAGGGAGCCCCTATCAGCTTCGAGATCTAGAGAACAGGCCAATGGGCCATTGGCGTGCGAGATTTGCATCTTGCGCTCCGCCCCGCACTGCGGGTACAAACAGGACGCGAGAGCAGCGCACTATTGTCATTCACTTCGGGCGAGCGGCGTTGATGAAGCAAGACTGCTTTTCTAAAGAGAGCCTATCTACAGAGAGATACTCTAGAGATCTAAAGGAACGCTTTGTGTTGGCGAAAAGGCACAGTCAGCGCGACGCGTGCTCACCGCTGCATCTGCATAACAAACTGCTGTTCTCACAGCAACTGTCGGTTCGGTGAGGGCGTTTGTCTCAGTGAGTGCAGACACAGGACTGCACTTATCTCCTGTGTGCTGCCGGTCTTCCCTGGGTGCTTCAGCACTGTTGCAGAGCGTTTCCTCACAAAGAGCAACACGGGTGTGACACTGCGTCTTTTTCAAGACGTCATTCCATCCGTGCGTTTCTGGATGCGGTCGTTTCCTGTCCTGACGGCCACGATCCCTCTCGCATAAACATGTGACATTGTGTTCGTGGGTGATCCATGTTCTCTCAGGGGAACGGGATCACGTCGGCCAGCGCTGTTCGTCTCACCTTCCTTGTGAGGGGTTGAGTGTTCAGCGCCGTGTGCCGTCTAGCTGCCGGGTAACAGCGCGGGTTGTCACGGCAACCCAGCGCGGCGTCGCTCGGCTGCTTCAGATCTGTGATCGAGACTATGAAACCTCAAATGGGGTTGAGTCCTCCGCTTATACCCCGATCTAGTTTCTTTTCTGGTGCACCAGAAAGGAGGCTACTTTGGCTGATAAGCCTGGGTGACCTGAGGATTACAGTGAGGCTTCCCCGCCGAGTACAACTCCGTGGGCCCCCCACTCCTCTAGCGCATCGCAAGCATGTTGAGACTGTGTTTGTGGGTGGTTTGTGCTCTCTCATGAGAGCACAACCACGTCGGCGCGTTGTTCATCTTGCCTCTTTCATAAGGGCTTGAGTGTTCAGCGCGCCGTGTGCCGTTTCACGGCCACACTCACTATCGCACATGCCTGCTGGTAGCTTACAGATGGAATTGCTGGTCCCTTAAAAAAAAAAAAAAAAAAAAGGGGGACCTAGCGTTTCATTTGGGGCTCTAGCAGAGGACAGATGTCAATCGCTACATCGGAGAGAGGGCTGTTATGTGTTGAAAATGAAGATGAGGCTGAGATTCCCACTGTAATAGTGGGTGCTCATGCTGAATTAGATTCATTCGTGACGGCCATGCTTCCCGGGGTGGCATAGAACCAGCGTAAATCGCCTTGCCCGCCCCTTGCGTTCGGATGTGCATTGGAAGGCTTTGGCATTGTGGAACTATTTGGTGCCAAAATATAGAGCAACCAAAAGGGCCATAATCTATATAGTTTTCCTCTCTCTCACTACTCTCATATGCGCCCGACGGGCAGTTCTGAGCCAAGGTTGAGCTGCGCACAGCGCTGGCCCTTGGCCAGACGATGTCCATCCTGGCCCAGAAACGCCATTGAAGTCGGCGCCAGAAGCAGATGGAGGCGATCAAACACATCCTGCCCCGGTCTGCTGCTGCCTCCACCTGCCACCGGCGCAGCACCTCCACCTGCTCGTCGCCGAGGACGTCTACCCACCGCCTCTCCGCTCTCGCCCCAGCCCAGCAGCAGCCTCCACCAGGGCGTCGGCGTGGAGCCGGCAGCGGGAAGAACGTCCAGCCCGCTCAGGCCGCTGCCAAGCCAGGAGGTAGCGTCATTGTAAGAGACCCTGAGACGGGCCACCCAGAGGTGGAGGAGACTGCTCTTTGGGAGATGGCTGCAGCACCACTCCCTCCCCCGGAGGAGGGCCGGGGGAGCTCGACATTAACATCTGTTCCGCCGCTGGCCCTAGTGCCAGCGTAACCCCAATTGTCAATAACAGAGCGGTTTCCTACATCTCTGGGTGCCAAGAGAGCGCGCTTGGCGGTGTCCGACGCTTCCATGCCTTGGCACCCTCAAGCGCCTCTCCAGTCGCCAGCGGGGGGTGCTGGGGACGCACACAGGCTGCCTCCCCACATTTCTGCACCCCAGCGGACGCGGGCCCCACAACAGGCGCTTTCATGTCGTCTGTGTCGGGTCCTTGCGTGCTGCTTCGCTGCCCGCTGCGGGTGCGTCTGTGGTGCCGTTGACCCGGCATGCGGTCGTTGGGGGCCTGGCTGGCGCTCCCCAGCCCGTCTCGCTGGCTCATCCGTGCCATCAGACTCGGCTCGCGATTCAGTTCGCCTGGCGTCCCCCCAAGTTCAGGGGTGTTCACTTCACGAAAAGGAGGAGAATGCCTCTGTGCTCCAGGGGGAGATCGCGGTCCTACTGGCGAAGGACGCGATAGAGTCCCTCCAGCCGATATGAAGTCTGGGTTCTACAGCCCATACTTCATTGTACCCAAGAAAGGCGGCGGGTAACAGCCGATCTTGGATCTGCGGTTCCTGAACCGGTCCCTTCACAGGCTGCCGTTCAGGATGCTGACGCAGAAACGCATCTTCAGGTGCATCCGTCCCCAAGATTGGTTTGCAGCGATCGACCTGAAGGACGTGTACTTTCATGCCTCGATTCTCCCTCGACACAGACCGTTCCTACTCTTTGCATTCGACTGACGAGCATATCAGTACAAGGTCCTACCCTTCGGGCTGGCCCTGTCGCCCCGCGTCTTTACGAAGGTCGCAGAGGCGGCCATTGCTCCCATGAGGGAGCATGGTGTTCGCATCCTCAACTACCTCGACGACTGGTTGATTCTTGCCCAGTCGTGAGAACAGCTGTGCGAATACAGGGACATGGTGCTCAGTCACCTCAGCCAGTTGGGACTTCGGGTCAACTGGGAAGAGAGCAAACTCTGCCCGACGCAGAGGATCTCTTTTCTCGGGATGGAGATAGATTCGGTCACTCTGACAGCGCCTCACGGAGGAGCGCGTCAGTCAGTGTTGAACTGCCTGAATTCGTTCAGGGGCAGAACAGCGGTTCCACTGAAACATTTTCAGAGGCTCCTGGGGCATATGGCATCCGCAGCAGTAACGCCGTTGGGATTGCTTCATATGAGACCGCTTCAACGCTGGCTACCGGACCGAGTCCGAGATGGGCGTGGCACAGCGGGTCCCTCCGGCGTCTCAGTGGCGTCGAGATGCCGCCAAACCTTCAGCCCGTGGTGGACCCTTCCTTTCTACGGGCAGGAGTGCCTCTAGAACAAGTGTCCAGGCATGCTGTTGTCTCCTCGGATGCCTCGGCCACCGGCTGGGGTGCCACGTACAACGGGCTTGCAGTTTCGGTCTGTGGGCGGGCCTCAACTGCATGGCATATCAATTGCCTGGAGTTGTTAGCAGTCGTCTTGCACTCAGCCGCTTCAAAACGCCGCTCAGAGGCAAGCGCGTTCTGGTCCGTCACGGACAACACTGCGGCCGTTGTGTACATCAACAAACAGGGTGGTCTACGCTCCGTCGCATGTCACAACTTCGCCCGCCATCTCCTGTTATGGAGTCAGAAGCATCTGAGGTCGCCGGGCCATTCACATTCGGGCCTGCTCAATCGTGCGGCCGGCGAGCTCTCCACGACAGCCAGTGCTTCCCGGAGAATGGAGACTCCATCCCCAGGTGGTCCAGCTGATTTGGAGGCGGTTCGGGACCGCACAGGTAGACCTGTTTGCCGCCCGGACACGACTCACTGCCAGTTGTTTTATTCCCTGACCGAGGGGACCCTCGGCACGGATGCGCTGGCACACAGCTGGCCCCGGGGCCTACGCATATGCGTTTCCCCAGTGAGCCTTCTTGCACAGGCGCTGTGCAAGGTCAGGAGGACGAGCAGGTCCTGTTGGTCGCTCCGTACTGGCCCAACAGGACATGGTTCCCGGAACTAGTGCTCCTCGCGACAGCACCTCCTTGGCCCATTCCTCTGAGGAAGGACCTCCTGACTCAGGGACGGGGCACCCTCTGGCACCCGCGTCCGGACCTCTGGAAACTCCATGTCTGGTCCCTGGGCGGGACGCGGAGGTTCTAGGTGGTCTACCACAGGCTGTGGTGGACACCATCACTTCCGCTAGAGCACCCTCTACAAGGCAGCTCTATGCGTTGAAGTGGAACCTGTTCGTCGGTTGGTGCGCTTCTCGCCGAGAAGACCCCGAAGATGCTCGATCAGTTCGGTGCTTTCCTACAAGACGGGTTGGAGAGAAGGCTGTCTCCCTCCACCCTCAAGGTCTATGTCGCCGCTATCGCTGCGAATCATGAGTTGGTAGGTGGTAAATCTTTGGGGAAGCACGATCTGATCGTCAGGTTCCTGAGGGGGGCGAGGAGACTAAATCCGCCTCGGCCTCCTCTTTACCCTCTTGGGACTTGACTCTGGTGTTAACCGCACTGCAGAGGCCACCCTTTGAGCCCTTGCAGTCAGCCGAGTTAAAAGTTCTGTCCCTTAAGACAGTACTCCTGGTTGCATTGGCCACAATTAAGAGGGTAGGGGACCTGCAGGCATTTTCGGTCGACGAATCGTGCCTGGAATTTGGGCCTGGTAACTCTCACGTAATCCTGAGACCCAGGCCCGGATATGTGCCCAAGGTTCCCACCACCCCTTCCGGGATCAGGTGGTGAACCTGCAAGCGCTGCCTTCGGAGGAGGCAGACCCAGCCCTAGCTTTTCTCTGTCCCGTCCGCGCGTTGCGGACATACTTGAACAGAGCATAAGCTTCAGGACCTCAGAGCAGCTCTTCGTCTGTTATGGAGGCCAGCAGAAGGGAAAGGCTGTCTCCAAGCAGAGGATGGCCCACTGGATAGTGGATGCCATCGTCTTGGCGTATGGAACCCAAGACGTGCCCTGCCCACTCGGGTTAAGAGCCCACTCCACTAGGGGTGTAGCTTCTTCCTGGGCGCTGGCTCGTGGCGCCTCGCTGACGGATATTTGTAGAGCTGCGGGCTGGGCGACACCTAACACGTTAGCTAGGTTCTATAGCTTACGTATAGAGCCGGTATCTTCCTGTGTGCTCACTTCCCATAGTCAGTAACACCGAAGTGCCCGTTCTAGTGTCGGCTTGCTGCGCCATTCCCTTCCCCGGGAACGGATACGTGCGCTCTTATGCTCCAGGTAATTCCCCAAGCGTGGCGAACCCTGGGAGTCCTCCGCACCCGCGGCTGTCGGACATGGCGGGCGTCCGGCGCCAGGTCTGACACTGAGGCATTGTGAATCTGGTGTCAGGCTGGGTCCATATGTTGTGACCCCTACGGTGGTCCCATATGTGTATTCTCCACGGTACAGCTCCCCTACGGCGAGCTCGTGTCTTTCCCTCGGCAGACTTCCTGCCGTCTCAGCATGGTGTTGCCCCCCGCAGATATAGGCTGGGGCCACCCCTGGGACTTCCATATGTTGTACTGCCAAGTCAGTCCATATGTGCATTTCCACATGGTAAGAACAGGATGTGGCTTCGCAGCTTGCCCCCGGGCACGCTTTCCCAGCGTTATCCAATAGTCTGCTGAGTGGGTCTCGCGGAACAGCAGTATGACTCTCCCTCGTGAATTCCCGCCCGTACAGGCGGGGTCTGAGGGGCTCTCACTGGGCGCTGGAAGTGGTAGTAACTGTGGCGTTTTCCAAAGGGATCCCAATTGCGTCGGTGGCGTCCGGCGTCGTCGAGCGTGACCGACTGAAAGGAGCGTCTCGGTTGCGTATGGTAACCCTCGTTCCCTGAAGGAGGAGCGGAGGCGTGCGTCCGTCGCCACAGTTGCTGTACCATCACTACGGGCCGAGTCACTAGTTCGGCTCCTCAGTGAAAAACAATAGTGCGCTGCTCTCGCGTCCTGTTTGTACCCGCAGTGCGGCGGGCGCGAGATGCAAATCTCACGCCAATGGCCCATTGGCCTGTTCTCTAGATCTCGAAGCTGATAGGGGCTCCCTGAAGTGATCCCAATTCCAATTCGTCGGTGACGTCCGACGTACGTCTCCGTTCCCTCCTTCAGGGAACGAGGGTTACCATACGTAACCGAGACGTTTTCATGAGCTGTGTGCCAATATCATCAGTATTAAAACAATAAAAGACCTGAAATATTTCAGTCGGTGTGCAATGAATCTAAAATATATGAAATTTTAATTTTATCATTACATTATGGAAAATAATGAACTTTTATCACAATATGCTAATTTTTTCAGAAGGACCTGTACATTAAGAAGTGTAACATGAAATTAATAAATGTAACCAGTTACCAAAATGTACCGACCTTTTAGATCACTCAAAATTGAAACATGTCTAAAAGGAATTACGGATTAAAGGATCACTCTACCGTTTTTAAAAATAGGGCTTATTCAACTTCTTTCCTGCATTTAGATATGTGGGCAAATGCATTTTTGTCTCAATGCATGCATTGTTTTAGTTTGGCAGGATCGCCGGTAGCTAGTCTTTGCCAGGTTGAGCTGCAGGTGATGTTCTTTAATCCATGCCGAGATGTCCACTAGACAGCTAGAGATTCGTACAGCTACTGTGAGATCATCAGGTTAAAATGAAAGGTAGAGCTGTGTGTCATCAGCATAGCAATGGTAGGAGAAGTCATGTGCCTGTATGATGGGTACCAGTGATGTAGTGTATATAGAGAAGAGGAGGGGTCCAAGCAGTGAACCCTGAGTGAACCACCGTGATCAGTTGATGTGCCTTGGATACCTCCCCTCTTCAGGCAACCATGAAAGAAGTGCCTCATTATTAATTTTAAAAACACCTTCATGCAGGTTGGCGCTGCACAACAACAGGAAGGATCAGGCCATTCCTAACAGAGCATTCATGCTGTTTTTTTAGTCCCGCGATTGGTTGAGTGACTGCAGTCAGGGCTTACCCGTCTGATGCTGAGCATTTCACTGAGGGCATAAATCTTTGAACTTGAACAATGCATACTGAGCTGCTCATAGCACCTTTAGCCCATTTTGAAGACATAAGGATTTTGTAGTAGAGGTGCTCTAACATAATTACAATTTTTAGCACTTTTCACTAAACCAATTGTTTTTAATGAACCATTAAACTTGCCATAAACTGAACCATATTTTCGTTGACCCATGAATGAGGTGTCAAATCGACCGGATGTTTTAATTCAAAAATCCTTAAATATCACCCAGGCCACTGTCTAGCCACTCCCTAGGCAATCATGTACAGCACCCGAGCAACCACATGGCAGAATGAATAAGCCATATCTCAGCACCAGAACATCAAAGAGACACAGATTTCGGGCAGGTATCCAGAATTTAAGTTTCACCATGCTGGCATTGTAAATATACCACGCCTAAGTAACAATTTGACATCATGAATAAGCCATATCTCACCACAACAACACCATAGCCTCTAGTATATGGATGGCCTATTTATTTGAGGCAGTGCACTAACACCATACCAGCTAACAACTATGTATAACACATATCAAGTGCTTAGTAACATCCTAGCAACCACCCAGAACACCCTAGCACATGGAACTACCCAGGAAAGCCACATAGACACAGAGAGAACATGCAAATTACTCACAGAAATGCCTGCTTGCTCAGCCTGGACTCAATCCAGGGACCTGTCTGATTTCAGGCAACAGTGCTAACCACTGAGAGGACATAGACTGTCAAAGCATTTCTTCTTTTATCTTCCTTTCTGTTCCACAGAATAGAGAAAGTCATGCAGGTTTGGAATTAAATGAAAGTGAGTTAATTATCATACTTCTGGGGGTGAACTATCCCTTTAAAGGTGCAGTATGTAATATTGACAGCTAGGCAAATTCAAAGAATTGGAGGTTTTTCCCCCCTTGCCCCTCCTCCTTAGGCTCGTCACTCACATGGGTTGCCAGATTGATGTTACCAACAGGAACGAACGCACTTGATGATGGAAAGCATCGAACCTGTAAGTTAAACAGCTAATGTGTATGTTATATTTGTATTGTTTGCAAATTATAAACCAGCTCATGTGGATTTTTATAACTCTGAATCTGCAGCTCATTTTGGAGGCTGTTGCTGCGTCCTCCGGAGGTCGCATTTGTACCTAGAAATCTAAAGTTAGCATACTTTTAACACATCCACTAATACAGTTTGTAAATTAGGTACATTTCTAAGTCAAACTCGTGGTTTATTTTTCTGTCACAGTTGTTACCGATGTAATAAACAGCTGATGCCCGCCTGCACCTTTGTACTAGTTGGACGCACTGTGTCTTGAATACATGCTGCCTTCATAACAAGGTGCCACGAACCACAGAGTGTAAACCCAATAGGCCTATCTTCATATTGAATTTACCTAATATATTCATTTCTACTAGTAGCCTGGATTCCTTAGCTAAGTAACTTAGCTAATTACTATAAAGGAAAAAATTAACCGACCCACATGAAAAAATACTATATATATATTATAGTAAAATTACAATAAATACAATAGTGTTTTGAACCATACTATACTACAGTAAATTGTAGTATATTATAGTATTTTTACTACACTTTGTTAATTTAATGTAGTATATTTACTATAGAATGGTCCAAAATCACTATAGTATTTACTAGAGTCTTTTTACTATAATATACTATAGTATTTTTTCATGTGGGAACTCAGCATACATTTTGAAACCTTGCTGGATTTTAATGTGTCTCTTAAGCACATCTCCAACATTTATACAGCTTTTATTATACTTTGATCATAGGTTTTTAGATGGATGCTAAGGCTTTTTAGGATGGGTAGAATGTTCGATCTGGACCCCTTTCGTTTGCCAGCTTCCATGACTGAAATACACTGTGTTTTCATCCAAAAGGCAACCCGGGTGCCAGAATACAAGTGAGTAAACTGGCAGTGGGTGGGACCACACATACCAAAACAAAGACAGACATTTTCAAATGAGAATAGTTGACTGTAGCAATGTTTTATAAGATGAAATATGTGAACTTAGCATGTTTCTTAAATATCTGCAAACATATTATGGTTTTTGTGTGCTTTAGTACAGTCAAAAAATAACATGCATCACCTTTAAGACCTATGGTTTCTCACTATTCTATATGGCTACTTTACTTTTCAACATGAAATAATCTATTTTGAATGTGTAAGACTTCAGTTTCATTAGCCCTTAGGTATAGGCCTAACTATAAGAATAACAATGTGCAATACAGAGTAAAACTATTTCTGCTTCAAACCATTGTATGAGTACGATAATTAAGTTAAAGTTAAAATAATATTAAAAAATACAGTTTGCGAAATCAAGCAGCATAATACGGTTCATGTACAAAAAACCGGAAACAGCTGACACCAAATCTTGCACATTCAAGTAAAAAAATGGCTGTCGCCTCTTTTGTTAAAAATAAGATGGATAAGGTGAGTAATAAAGTAATTGCAGAAGTGCTTGCTCTTGTTATTTTAACAAGTGTGCATATGATGTTGTCTCATTTATGTCTTCTTTTACCTCACTTCTTTGTACAATGTCTGCCTTCCACATGTTGTGATAGAGGATGTTGGACCATCATCTAGTGGTTGATCTCACAAACTTATCTTCGCTGCTCTAGTAGCAGAAGAAACCTTTCATCTTATTCAGTATAATCAAGCTGCAAACAGAGCCTGTGAAGCAACTTGCCACATTAACTCCCCACCCCCCTCCCCCAAGTGGTTGCCCACAGTGTTTTCCCTTTGAATCTAAAATGAATGACTAACCTCAAACACTTACTTTTGATGAAACCTATGAATATTAAATGTGGTTGTTTGTTTAGAGGACAACACAATAGGCAGTTTTAAAAAGAAGAGTCTAAGAAAGTGGGAGTATTATTAAACAAATAGCCATAAACTTAACAATCTTGAAAACTGCAGTTGTGTCCCAAATGATGCTCTATATACACTGTACTTATATGCACTATGTCCTCTCCCATCCTGTTTAAGAGTTTTATAAGGTTATTTTATAATAATGCATTGTCAATCCCTCTCCTTCTGCTATACGCAAATAAAGCTTCAAATGCTGAGTGCATGAACTTCTTTTTTTTTTCTCAGTGTACACACTACACACTAATTGTACTATTTCTACTACAAAATGGCTATAATGCACAAGTATGTGAATTGAGACGCACAATGTATTCAAGTGTATTGTAATAAACACTTAGGCAGACGTGGTTTACAGCTATCCATCAGACTTCCTTTGTGACGAATACAGACACCTCCCACCACCACCACCACCTCAGATAAGTACATCTGCACATAATGCTTCACAATAATTCCCATAATTTATTTTTGGAATAATTACTTTTGTTTTGTTTTTTTAAACATAAGAATGCATTATTTGTAACTGTGAAAGTTTTTCCCCTATACTCCTTTAAACACATAGTACAATCAGGAAAACCCATAAATAAAAAAATCCTTTATTTAAAAAAAAACAAACATAAAAAACATATAAGCAAAATTTGAAATACACTCTAAATATTTTTCTTCAAGAAAGATTTCAAAAAGTCATGAAAAATAACAGTTTTTAACCCCAGGTGCAAATTTAAAATTGCAGATGAATTATTCATATAAAAACTACTGTCTGTATCATTTGCAAATCTAAAAAAATATAAGCAATATACATGCACAGGGAAGAACATCTTACCAACAGCATCAAGTTCTGCATTCTCCTACTTAACATACACATAATTATTGTCAAACAAAATTGTCAAAAAACAGAACTTTCGAGATAAACTCGATATACATTCAATAAAAAAGGGAACTTAGGAATGGTAAAAATATAAGCTACTCAGAAAGAAAATAAATCTCTGGAGGAACAAATTGCTCTATGCAATTTGTGTGGATGAATATTCAGTAGATCTGGAGAAGACTGAGCTTCTGCGCTCAGATAACTGTTGAGAGAAATTTGTGCACTGGCTGAAGCACATTGGAAACTGCTCTTTTAAGACTTTAAGGACTGAATTTCTGAACTTCTGTCCAGCAAAGGCGTAGATGATAGGGTTGAGGCAACAGTGGCTTAAGGCGATAGTTTCCACCCATTGGATGGCAAGACCCAAATGATTTTGCCAGTCGCATGAAAGCAAGTAGCCTTTCCTCTGCAGGAACATGAGAAACATGACAATGTTGTATGGAGTCCAGAAGAGGAAATAAACTGCCACCACAGCCAGGATGAGTTTGATGACTTTGTGCCTTTTTTGGGATTTTATGCTGAGCAGAGTGGGGATGATACGGGAATAGCAAAAGCTCATAATAATCAAAGGGAAAATGAAGCTCAGAAAGTTCATCTGAAGGTAAGTAAATGACATCCAGGCTGTATCTGCAGGAAAATCGGTTCCACAGGATTTGGCAAAATCCTTTTTCTCTGGCAAAAATAATATTAGGGAGGGATGCAAACAGACTGAGCACCCATACAAATGAGGTCAGAATCAAACCCATTTTTGCAGACCGATTTCTGGAGAAGATACTGTGGGCATGGACAATGACGACATAGCGATCCAATGTCATTAGGACCATGAAGAATATGCTGCCATAAAGACCTATCATGAAGAGACCTGTTATGGTATGACACATGAATTTGCCGAAAATCCACTCATCTATGGCACTGTGAGCCCAAAAAGGGAGTGACACAAGAAAGAGCAGGTCAGATAGGGCTAGGTTGAAGAGGCACACGTCTGTCATATTGGATTTGTGACGGTATCTGATCAGGACCCACACCACCAGGCCATTTCCGATGAATCCACCGATGAAAACTAGGCTGTACAGGGTGGGAAGGAAAACCTCACTGAAGGCCTTTGTGTTTCCATTGTTGCATGGTGTACCAGTTATGCCATTATCGTCATAGTAGTCCTTATAGGCATCTGTCACTGTAGTAGAGGGCACACAAAGAACACAGTGATAAGTCATATAATATATTTAATTAGTATGTGTTTAATATGCTTATATCTCAACATTGGTTCAACTTTTCAGTAACGCTTTACAATAAGGTTTCATTAGTTAACATTAGTTAGCTACATTAGTTAACATGAACTAATAATGAACTGCACTTATAAAGCATTTATTTATCTTTGTTAATGTTAATTTCAAGATTTACTAATACATGATTCAAATCTTGTTAACATTAGTTAATGCACTGTGAACAAACATTAACAAACATGAACTGCTAACTAACATTAACAAAGATTAACTACTTGCTGAACAGAGGTGTTGTTCATGGTTAGTTCATGTTAACTAATGCATTAACTAATGTTAACTAATACAACCCTATTATAAAGTGTTAACAACTTTTCTTTAGGTTTGACGGCAGATAAAATAAAATGACACCACAAGCAGGAACTTGAAACAGATTTTTAGTTTGTGTTTTCATGACATCTACTGGTCAGAGTAGGTACAATCTACCATCAGCATCATACGTGTTGTAAACTTACGGCTTACCGGTAAGTCTAGAGATGTTGAAATTTTATATTTTTTATGTTTACATACGTATATCACAATCATGTTGTTTTAATTTTTAAATGGTTTACTTTAAAAAAAAATAATTTAACATTTTAATGAATGCTGTGACAAAAACAAAAGAAACAAAACAAAACAAAAAAACAAACAAACAAACAACAAAAAAAACAATAATAATAATAATAATAATAATAAAACAAATCTAATGTCCTAATTATAAGTAAGAACTTTTTTTAATGTAGCATAATTACATGACTAAATAGACTTAAAGACCTACCAGTCCCAGTCACTGGATCCTCTGTCATGTCTCTTGGTAATTACGGCTGAATCTGTGAAATTTGTATGATCCTGTCTGCCAAAAAGCTTTGCTAAGCACAGGAGGTGCTATTTCCTGAACCTCCCACAGGCGGGACTTTGTCTCACTAAAATCAAAACTATGTATAGAATGTAGTTACATTTGAATGACATAAAACACACGCACACACTGTACATTCTATCCCCCTACACTGCCCCTGCCCCTAAACCTACCCATCACAGGAAACAATCTGCATTTTTATTTTCTCAAAAAACTCATCCTGTGTGATTTATAAGCCTTCTGAAAAGTGGGGAGTAGGTGAGCTCAGGTTTTACTATCCTTATGGGGACATTTGGTCCCCACAATGTAACATAAACAAGGAAACACACACACACACACACACACACACACACACACACACACACGCACGCACGCACACACACACACACGCACACACAGTTTTAAAATTACTCGATGTAAAATTGGCACATTTCCAGTCTACAGATATTTCAAAGTGTTACAACGCCCTCTTAGTGTCACAGTGTCTACATTCTGAGAAGACAGTTGTAAACTGCTCGGAACCCAATTTTTCAGAGGCAGTGGTGGTTGAATCAGCAAACAAAAGGATGGTGCTGTCCTTTAATTTGTTATTCTAATAATTATCAAACTCCTTCATGCATACATCGAAAACTGTAATGCATCCTACATATAATAAGGTTTAACCTAACCTACGCATCCGAAGATCCTGCTTTAACGGACAGAGGGCCGGGCGGGGCGTATTAACGGCGAGTAGCCAATCAGGCAGACCGCAAAAAAATAACATACGCTAGGGACACTGGGAGTAAACACTATTTGAATATTAAGTGATGGCTTTTGTTGCCGTTTAACGGTTACTATAGTAAAATCCCATGTTTTCATTAGCAATCACGATATTTATTACGATATTACGAATTGATATTACAATTTTAGTTCAATTTTTTTTTCTTAAGACAATAAAATAGGTACAAATAACAACATATTGAGAGTCACGCTATTGCGAACTGTCCTTTAGAGAAACGTTTTAGCTGGTGAGACTGGTTTATTGACAGTCTCACACTGTATTTCTGCACTGTTCTCTCTGGCGCACTGTTTTCACTTTTCTCACTGTATCAATACTGTTCTCTCGGGCGCGCTCTCGCGCTCAGAATTCCAGGCTGCCGTTGAGCGCGGGCTCGAGAAGCCGCGGGAACGGCGCTGCCTGGTGGACGGATTAGAACAGAATTCTCCTGTGCCGTTGTTGTCTGCCTAGGAAGACAGGACAACGTAAGTATTTCACTGTTTTATATATTATAGAGATATTTCGTTGGCTATGTAGGTTTTGCGTTGGCAACTTTTAATGGCAATAGCTGCGATAAACTTTTACTGTAACGTTATATGTTCGTAGTATCTTTCGTGGCAAGTGACACATTTGAATGCCTTCATTTGTTTGTCCTCTTTTAAGAACATACGCGTGTAAACGTTAATGTACATCAAAAACACTTGTCCGCATCTATGACTGCGGTAAACGTATAACATTCTGCGACCGTGACACCATGATGCTGTTCAGCTGTGTTTTCTTGTAAAATAGTTTTATCCTGCTTCTGCTGAAGTGTATTTTATGTTTTTACTTTAAAGGTGACACTCTTATGAATGTTTTTGAGTTATATACCAATGTCCCCGCCTGTACGTACGAGTGAACTGCGTTGATACAAAAACGGATTTAGTTTATGACAGATGAATTTGGGAGACGCTACGATAAGACCTCCTGTAGGGTAAGTGTATTATTTTACTAAATGCTATCTATCTATCTATCTATCTATCTATCTATCTATCTATCTATCTATCTATCTATCTATCTATCTATCTATCTATCTATCTATCTATCTATCTATCTATCTATCTATCTATCTATCTATTATAATTATATCTATCTATCTATCTATCTATCTATCTATCTATCTATCTATCTATCTATCTATCTATAATATTTCTATCTACAATATTTCCATCTATCTATCTATCTATCTATCTATCTATCTATCTATCTATCTATCTATCTATCTATCTATCTATCTATCTATCTATCTATCTATCTATCTATTATAATTATATCTATCTATCTATCTATCTATTTATCAATAGATGGACAGTTAATGGTTCTTTCTAGTATGCCTATTTTATTTAATTTTTTTACAATTTCTCTTTTAAACTGTCTTGGTCACCTTATTAAGCCACACACACCACATTTCTTGTTAACCTTTTTTATTCAGTGTGAAAGAACCTGGAAATGAGTTAGGAGTTTAATTAAGTGGACATTTAGGCAGGGAATCCAGTACAGGAATGAGAAAATCAGAGTATACGCTTGCATAAATTAGCACCCAAAATTCTGATTTGGGAAATTCTGAAATGTTTGGTTTTACTTGCATTACAGATCTGACCTACTGGTCTATGACACCCCTAAACAAACAAACAAAATTGTTTTACACTTTTACCAACATTTGGCTTGTTGGTAAAAAAAAGCTCTATTCTAATAGCTACCTGAGAAGAGAGTAACCAGGAAAGGAAAACAAATAACAGCACGTTCATCTGCCAGTGGCGCTTTTGTGTGCCACCTCTCTCACCCTTTGTCACCTCTGCTTTTGACTCAAAAGCTCATTATTCCATTTTACTGAACAACATGTTTGCTTAGTTTTTCTACATCAAAATGAAGCACCTTAAACAGGTATTGTGCTGTACTGTATTTTTGGTTTTGTTAAAGTAAAGCATCTTGATAAGTAAATATAGGTGTAACTAATTCCTCTCCAGTGGAATTGCTTTCTGGTGATGGTAACATAACTCAGTAGCCATTTAAAAGTTAGCCAGTGGCTTCTCTCTGACAACACAACAACAGTCTGCTTTGTGGATCTTACCCACACAGCCCCCCTTTTTTATGTAATCAGACCCCATTACATAGCTAAAGCAATGGACGATTGTGGTTATTTAAAGCCTTAACAGTTGTTGAGCATTCCCAACGCTATCTTCTCATTACTGTAGTATTACTCTTACATAACAGACAGTATATGTTAGTGAGTATCCAATAAGATTGGAAAGGTCCCAGTTTTTTTCCCATTGAGGATACAAGGGTTCAGTCTTTTTAAGCACACCGTTCGCTCCAATTTAGGTCTTTAGCATTAATATGTGAGTTTGAGAAATGTCTTTTGCTATATTTTTCTTGTCTAAAAATGGCTCTTTGAGAGCTTTGCGATTTTTAGAGATGGTAGGACTCTAATTATTATCTCACAAATCACACAGGACAGTTTTATTTTCTAAGCTTTAGTGGAACATTGATTTGATCATATCTATAAACTTGTTGCCTTTCAACAAATTAGCTGTTCAGACATTGAAATAGACCATAGACCATAGAACACACCATAGACTGTTATGCACCTCTTCCATTGTAGAAAAAGCCGCAAATGCTTTGCGCTATCAAGGCCCCCCCCACACTCTAGCCGAATCAGTTTACTGTAGAACAACTCATTAAAAATTTCAGAAAAAAGTCATGTCACATTCCCGTTTTTATAGCATCAAATAACTAACTAAAACCAACTTATTTAAAAAAACCCTTTTTGTTGTTGTAATTTTATTGTTTAGTTTGTCTTACATCCCATTAGACTATATGGAGAGGGCGGTGTTTATGAACTATTCTGGGACCAACCACCTGGGGGTGATCAAGACGTTTTGGATTCACTTTTTTTAGGACGTGTGCAGCACACTTGGCAATAGTCGGTGCGTACACAATGGGGAAGCAGACAAGAGAGTTCAGCAGTCACCCGACGCGAACGTCAGCAAACTTGATTTCATACTGCGCTTTATCTAGTTGGCTGCTTTGTCTTTATTATGTCATATTCACTGTGTGCTGTAAAATTTAATTGAAAAAATATTATTCCCAGAACAGGTCTCAGGATTTTTCCCCATGCTTACTTTTTCGTTTCGCATGTGTGTGTTTCACTTTTAATTAGCAACTAATTGTTTTCTTGCTCCATGAGGAATTCCTACTCCTGCTGGATCTCATTGTACAATTAATTATTTTCCTCTAATATGTACAATACATCAGAATACAAGGTGCACAAAGTACACATAATTTGAAAAACTGTTCTCTCTGTTCTACTCAAGGTCAAAAGGCACATTTAGTTATTAGAGCATTTACATTTACAGTTTAGAGTTGCATGATAAAATCTTTTCGCATTGAATTTGCGACATGTGGAGCATGATCACAGTATGTGCAATGTCAACTATAGGGATCACAATTGATCTGTGATCAGTACGGACCAGGCACAATGGTTTGAAATGCACGTGATTCTTGAATTGCAAAGTTTAACCATCGTGGAGTGAAAGTTTATCATATGCATGTGTTTTAGGTCCTGTCAGTTTAAACATGCAAGTAATTTAACGCCATTAGAGCTCAAGAAGAATACTCTGTGCGCAGTAGAGCCGCACTCACACAAACATCAAATTCCATTCTCTTTCACCTCTATTTGTGCTTAAATAGACACATACACCAAAATAATGTTAAAATACCAATCTCGACACTATCCTCGTAAACACAGTCACATAGGCCTACCGAAACCATAAACAATTGAAAAAAGAAAACAGATGTGTATCATTATATTGGATCCATGTATTAGCCCTTAAAGTGACAGCAGCCTAATATACCTGATGCTGTCGGTCATTAATGTTAATCAAACAACAAAATACAATGAAAATAAAAAAAACTTTTAACAAATATTGATTATATTTCATTTATACAGTCATTAATTTATACAGTGTTATTTTACATTTGATTATTCAATTTCTGTACCTGAATACTGTTAGACCTAAATGAAAAACATAAAGCATTATTTATTTAATTTGTATTTTTGTTCTATCGTTCTATTTATCTAATGCTTGTAATGTATTATTTTCGATGCAGATTCACTTCCCTACAAAATCACCTCAATCATTCTAGAATGATTAATTATTTCCAAATAGAGCTATTCAAGTCATATATATTGCATACATTTCTGGTACTGTTATTTGTCCTGTAGTCAGTGGGAGTATGTCATACATTGCATTAGGGGTCGACAATTTGGATTAAATATTCTAAATGTTCCAATCCAATCTAACTTCTGACCTGTATTGCTGCCTGAATCATAATAATACATTGTTCGCGTTCATTGGCCAGAGAAGAACTGGTCCCCCAACTGAGCCTGGTTTCTCCCAAGGTTTTTCCTGTCGCCTTTGGCTTTTGGCTTTTTGCTTTTTCTTATTAGGGGTGTGAACCTACACTCGTCTCACGGTTCAGTTCGATGACATGATTCAGTTTTGATTCAGTTCAATTCGATATCACAATGCATTGACGATGCACCACATCCTCACGTATACAATTTTGTCAATAAATACAAGCAGTCAGATATATGAACTGAACCTTTAATTTTACCTGCTCATAGAAAACAAGCTTCTTAAGTGTATCAAACATCAAACAAAACTCAAGTCTGGGCACAGAAGACAACAGGAGCATTTAGAATAAATAAACAAAAGTAAATACTAAAAGACACTTTAAGAGGTGGTCGGGGGCACATTACAGTCAAAACTTATACCTAAATGCATCTGGTTGTTGAGACCACATATGTAAATTTTACTCCTACCAACAATGCTAAAAAAAATAAACATATCAGAGCGTGTTATAGGCTATATGTAATGTTATAGCCAGATATGACGGCACTAACGCAGCACGCATTGCCACAGTTCTTAACTCTTCATTAAGCCAACACACAAACTACTGCAAATTAAACCGAAAGTAAAGTCGCAGGTGCTCAACACACAATCATCTTCATTAAAAGTAAAGAAACTGAATGATCTTACCAGTGCTGTGGCCGCACACACTCATATTGCTATCACGACAAAGCACGTACGCGCAACAAATGACGTCAGAAAATAATCAGTACATTATAATCGATTATGGTCTATTACTGAACCGATACGGAATCGTCCTTGTCTGCATCGCGATGCATCGAAGAAACAATTAATTTCGACACCCCTATTGCTTAGTTGGGGACACTAAATATTCAACAATATTGCTGATCTTCTTGCATTGACACCATTGTATAAGAATTAAACTGAGCTGCATGATCAGAGTTGTCTCCAGAGCGGCTGTACAGCCAAAACAAAATTTGTTGCATTATTTTCCTGTTACCACTGTAAAGCTGATTTGAAACAATCTGCATTGTAAAGAGGGCTATATAAATAAAGGTGACTTGACAATATATTGGTTAAATGTATCAGTTAAAAGAAATTTGTCTGCCAAAATGTATATAATCGTATATATGCAAAATGGAAATAGGAAATGGCTGTTGCAATCATCTTACTTTTAGAGAGAACATGAGCAAAAACTTCTTAAGATATGTGATGTGGAAATGATCTTCTGCCAAGCCCCATTCTCCTCCCTATACAGATTTCTTTTCACTGGGATGACCCATTTGGGGCACAGGCTCATTCAAGCGTGAACATAATCTGACAATCTCTTCCCTTAAAAACCAAAAGTGTGTTATTAGTATATTTCTTTTAAATTTAAAATAAGATTACGTTCAGTCTACTTTTTATATACATCTCAGAAATATACTTAAATGGTACTTACAGTATGGTATAAGTATACTTGACATACTGACAGACAAGTCTAAGTATATTTGGCCTATACTTGTACTCAATCTTTTGATTGAGATAAACTTTAAAGTATAATTAAATGTTCTAAGTATACTTAGCTTGTAGTTGTGTTTACTCTTTTGAGTAGCCTATTAAAACTTTTTCTAATAGTTTTACATACTGTCTTAAACTTACATTTGACAATATACTACTGTACATAAAACAGATAGAAAACAGGAATTTACTTCAAATCTACTTAAAGTACATTTAAAGGTATATTTAAAGTATAAAAAATGAATAACTTAATAGGAACATTGTCACAGTGTGCTCGCAGTTTATAAAAAAAAACTTTTTTACACATTCCTAGTGTATTGGATAATATAAAATAAATATAAATTTAAGATTTACACTGGCAGCTCAGAGCTGTAAAGAAGCATTTAAGTATGAAATTGAATGTATAAATGTAAAAATAAAACACTACATAGACTTCACTATAAAATATACATTGATTCTTATTAAAGCTACTGTATTAGTTTTTCAGTCAAGAGCATTGGGTGATTTTCTCTTTGTCTTTTGTTTTTGTATTAACATTAAAGTGATATTTCACTCAAAAATGAAAATTCTGTCATCAAGAAATTAATACAGGTTTGAAACATTAGAGTGAGTAAATAATGACCTCATTTTAGAGGTGAACTGTCCCAGCGTGTTCACTTAGGCTGCCCTGTTGTCAATTTAAGACCTGCGTGCATTTAATATACAGACACAATTGCGATTTTACTTTCACTTTAGGCTGTGTTTATGTTAACCTTGTGTGTATTTGACAGTATTAGTGCAGTAAGACGACTTAGTCCAGTAATCACGTGTTTGACAGGCGTTTAGTGCTCGCGCTCTGAAAAGCGCATGTTAAAACAGTGCACGCGAATGAAACCGGCAAGGCTTTAAAACGCATGCATATGATGAACTTTGGTGATTGTGAATAACTATTAGGGTTGGGCGATGTCCCCTAAATTGGCAGTTGACGATGTTTACAGTAAAACATCGTGATGGACGATGATATCATCTTTTTTTTATTTATTATTTTTTTATTTACTTGCCTATATCTGTATTTTACTATCTCTTTACATGAATACTATTTTCTATTTCGTTATTTTGCTAACCCAAATAAGGACTCACCCGCGCTAGGTTGCACGTGAGGGGAAACAAAGTAAAGAGTTGTGCAGTTTTTATTTTAATATACCTCCTTACATAAATACTATTTTCTATTTAAAACTATAATTTCGTTTTTATCCCCGTGTTTTATATGTGAATGCTGTTGTACGTGAATATATTACCACAGGACAGAAGCACAAAGAATTGTTTTCAAAGGAAATAAATTTGCAGTTACATCGCAGCCATGAAAACATATGGATTCATGCCGAATGAGAGAGGTAGGCTGAGCCCAATTAAAGATTTGCCAGCTTTTCAAATATGTTTGTACCTGATTTTCCGATTTCCGCGAACTTTAATAGGCTTAACCAAAAGGCTAAAAGTTAGTCTATTTTATCGCACTGGACATCACGTTTCTTTTCATAAATCTTCACTCGCGTCACACTCATTTTCGCATGGGAATTGTAAACGTTTCTTCCTTTCCGTTTGCTTATAATTTAGTCTATTATAGCCTACCCATTCACATGCTTTACTGTGGTGAAGTAGAAAAAAACAATGTAGGACGAATACCTTTTTACTTCCAATTTTATTTAACACAGTTTGTTCTTATTAGACTTGGCGCGTCAAGTTTATTTGAAGAGCGCAATTCACGCACACACACACACATACACACCGCCGATTTTAATTTTGTTTTCTCTGACATAGCCTAAATGTCTTGACCCTGTGGAAGATAAAATTCGCTCTTCAGACGTTTTACAACACGTGTTGCTTTGCAACATCAGGAGAAAACATTAAGACGAAGATATTCGAGAAGGTGCCCACATTCATCTCAAGCATGATGCATCTTTGTGGGGAAATAAAACATTTTTTATTTAAACTAATATTTAATTGTCTTAATCTTTATGTTACCATTATTAACTGATAATCGTTTAAATGTTTTACAGGCTGTAGTGTGTTGTTATGATATCGTCCATCGGCACAACCCTAATAACTATAGTGTCCCGTGAGTATAACTCTACCACTAACCTGTGATGTGAATGTATGTTGCGTTGTTCAGTATGTTGGGATGGAGGCAAATTATAGAATGTGTGGAAAAATTATTTATTAAATGCGAAACCGAAAAAACACAATTCACAAGCGCATATTGAACCGTGAATGCGTCCCTAGTATGCACACATCAATCAATCAATCAATCAATCAATCAATCAATCAATCAATCAATCAATCAATCAATCAATCAATCAATCAATCAATCAATCAATTAATCAATCAATCAATCAACTTTATTTATATAGCGCTTTTACAATGACGATTGTTTCAAAGCAGCTTCACAGTGTTAAACAGGACAACATTGCAACAAAATTTGATTTGGCTAGTTTAATTTGGATAGTTTATAGAATTATATATGACCAAATTAATAAATTCTATTTGTATATTTAGTTGAGTAACTTGGATCATAATCCAAGTGTCCCCAACTGAGCAAGCCAAGCCAAAGGCGACAGTGGTAAGGAACCAAAACTCCATCAGGGCATGATGGAGAAAAATAAACCTTGGGAGAAACCAGACTCAGTCGGGCCAGTTCTCCCCTGGCCTATTATTAACAGTGTATAATTATTACTCTGGCAACCTTGCAGGTCATAAATCATATTAGATAGGAATATTCGAAATTTTGGGTATCACGCACGAGACGGGTTCATTTAGGATGGTGCGTCGATTACACAAGAATATGAATACTTGAAAGATCGGAGTTATTGCGCCGGAGACGGGTTAATTGAGGATGACGTGCGGTGAGGCAAATTCAGAGGAGACACTAATGGACACGGTCTCAGCAGACACTCCAGGATGAGCTGGTCATGTCCAGATGCAGGTCCACCATCCGATCCAAACACGGCCTGGATCCGGCCGACTGCAGTAAACCTCGGGATAAACAGAGAGACTAACTTTAGTGTGGATGCCACTCTTTTTATGATGTAACGAGTACATCAGGTGTAATGGGAAGTGTTCCCGGTTCCGGCTGACCTAGTTAATGCAGCCTAACAATCAGTCATTTGATTTGAATAAAGAAAGTTAAAAATGTTCTATGTGTATGCCATACTAAAGAGATGCGTTTTTAGTCTAGATTTAAACTGACAGAGTGTGTCTGCTTCCCGAACAATGCTAGGAAGACTGTTCCAGAGTTTAGGTGCTAAATAGGAAAAGGATCGACCGCCTGCAGTTGATTTAGATATTCTAGGTATTTTAAACTGGCCAGAGTTTAGAGACCGCAATGACGTGATGGAGTATACTGCGTTAAGAGCTCGCTTAAGTACTGGGGAGCTAAACCATTTATTGCTTTATAAGTAATAAGCAAGATTTTAAAATGTATGCGACGTTTAATAGGGAGCCAGTGCAGTGTTGACAGAACTGGACTAATATGATCGTACTTCCTGGTTCTAGTAAGAACTCGAGCTGCTGCGTTTTGGACCAGCTGGAGTTTTTTATTAGGCGAGCAGGGCAACCACCCAGTAGAGCATTACAATAATCTAGCCTTGTGCTCATGAGCATGTACTAATTGTTCAGCATTTTGCATTGAAAGCATGTGACGTAATTTAGATATATTTTTAAGATGGTAGAATGCAGTTTTACAGATGCTAGAAATGTGGCTTTCAAACGAAAGATTGGTATCAAAGAGCACACCCAGGTTCCTCACTGGCGAGGGCTTGACAGAGCAGTCATCGAGGGTTAGACAGTATTCTAGGGCACTACTTGTGGAGCTTTTCTGTCCAATAATTAAAAATTCAGTTTTATCTGAATTAAGTTGCAGGAAATTACTATTCATCCAATTTTTATATCAGCTATGCATTCCGTTAATCTTGTGAATTGGTAAGTTTCGTCAGGCGCGAAGAAATATAGAGCTGAGTATCATCAGCATAACAATGAAAACTAACGCCATGCTTCCTAATAATATCTCCCAGTGGTAGCATATACAGGGTGAAAAGCAACGGTCCTAACACTGAGCCTTGCGGTACTCCATACTGAACTTGTGATTTGTGTGACATCTCTTCATTTACTGCTACAAACTGATAACTAGGGTTGGGAACCGAGAACCGGTTCTTATGCAGAACCGATACTTATTTTTGAAAAATACCGGAATCGCGCAAAATTCCTGAGTTTCGGTTCAGCGGTTCTGGTGCAATGTGTGTGCGGCGCTGGGGCGTATCCTTTAATAGCGGCGACAGCTAACCTCATCATGAATATTAATTACGTTGCCTGCCGCTTCCAGAAGTGCAAACAATTAACTAGTGGTGGGCGTTATCTGCATTAACGTGCTGCGTTAACGTGAGACTCTTATCGGGCGATAAAAACATATCGCCGTTAATCTATTCTCAAAGTTGGGTTGGGAGCTGTGTCTATACTACACAAGCTATGATGACTTTCACAGTGATATTTTAGCGCGAATGTATAGCTACCTGGCCGAATTGCACTGTAGGGAGTGAGCGAGTTTTCGAACCTGCGTGTATTCTGTGAAATTACCACATCAAGCGTGAATGCTGTCTTTTGAACTCGGGCGCATCAGGAGTCCTGATGAGCGTGACTGACATACTGCAAGCAGAGAGCTGTACATATCATTTCTGCTCGTCAGCATTCTTTCGAGTATTTGCAGTACATCCGTGGCTGATAGACGCAAGTGCCATTACGTACTGAAGCTTTGGTAACAAAACTAACGGTTCAAAAACAAAAATATAAAAGTTAGGTGAACAACGCTATTCATTCTGCCACCTCCTCGCTCGACATCGTTACCAAAGTAGCAGGGTAAACAGCTGCTGCTTTGATGACGCAAAGCGCACCTCGGTTTCGGACCGAAAATATAATATGAACACGGTCCAGGAGCAATCGAACTCGGTTCGGTCCAGGCAATCGAACCAAGTGTGAAAGCACCAGTCATTATTTGGGTAGCACACATATTCTAAATGCCTTCGCAGAATTCAAATGAGCCATTTTAATCTAGATTTATGCTGAATTACCATTTATTATTTACAAGTTCACTGAATAACTGAATTTCTATTACATTAATATACAAATAACTAATAAATATAACTAACATAAATAATATAAATATATAATATTTTTGCAAGAATGCTTTTAATACTGTAAAATATGTACAGTACAGGACTTTTTGACATTGCCAACCTGTAAATGAATCAGAGATCATGTAATAAACACAAAAAGGATTGTTTGAGTTGCGTATTATGCCACTATTTGTTTAATAATTTTAATGGAACCGAATCGAACCGGAATCATTAGGGAATCGGAACCAGAACCGAACCGGAAAATTTCTCACGATTCCCAACCCTACTGATAACGGTCAGATAAGTAAGATTTAAACCATGCCAATGCAGTTCCACTAATGCCAACATTATTTTCGAGTCTATTCAAAAGAATATTGTGATCGATAGTATCGAATGCAGCGCTAAAATCGACTAACACTAATAGAGAGATACAACCACGATCAGATGATAAGAGTAAATCATTTGTAACTCTAATTAGAGCAGTCTCAGTACTATGATACGGTCTAAATCCTGACTGGAAATCCTCACATATACCATTTCTTTCTAAAAAGGAACATAATTGTGAAGACACGGCCTTTTCTAATATTTTTGATAGAAACGGTAGATTTGAGATTGGTCTGTAATTGACTAATTCTTAATTTAATTACAGCCAACTTAAAAGTTTTTGGTACATATCCTAATGTCAAGGATGAATTAATAATATTAAGCAGAGGATCTATGACCTCTGGAAGCATCTCTTTTAATAGCCTAGTCGGTATAGGGTCAAGCATACATGTTGTTGATTTTGATGATTTAACAAGTTTAGCCAATTCTTCTCCTCCTATAGCAGTGAATGAGTGTAATTTTTCCTCAGTAACACTACAATGTTCTGTCTGAAGTGATACTGGCTGCATGGTTATAATTTTATTCCTAATGTTATCAATCTTACTAGTAAAGAAGTTCATAAAGTCATTACTGCTGTGTTGTTTACAAACGTCAGAAGTTGAAGCTTTATCCTTTGTTAATTTAGCCACTGTATCGAATAAATACTTAGGGTTGTGTTTGTTTTCTTCTAAAAGAGTTGAGAAATAAGCAGATCTAGCAGTTTTTATGGCCTTTCTGTATGCAATCATGCTCTCTTTCCACAAATTGCGAAAAACCTCCAGTTTTGTTTTCTTCCAGCTGCGCTCCATTTTTCTGGCTGCTGTTTTAAGGGCCCGAGTGTGCTCGTTGTACCACAGCGTTGGATTATTTGCTTTAATCTTCTTTAAGCGCCGAGGAGCAACTATGTCTAAAGTGCTTGTAAAGAGAGAGCCAGTTGTTTCTGTTGCAACATCAAGTTCCTCTTGGCTATCTGTAATGCTGAGGAGATGGAACTGATGAGGAAGATTATGTACAAAGCAATCTTTAGTCGCAGCGTTTATAGTCCTGCCATATTTGAAGCGAGGATGGCTTTGCAGCTTTAGCTAAATTAAGTATACATGATATTAGGTAATGATCTGAGATGTCATTGCTCTGCTGCAGAATTTTAATGGTATCAACATTTAGTCCATGTGACAGTATTAGATCTAAAGTATGATTAAGGCGATGAGTGGGTCCCGATACGTGTTGTCTAACTCCAATAGAGTTTAGAATGTCTTTAAATGCCAATCCCAATGCATCTTTTTTATTGTCAACATGGATATTAAAATCACCAACAATTAGTACTTTATTTGCAGCCAGTACTAAATCTGATAGAAAACCAGCAAATTCTTTGATAAAGTCTGTATTGTGCCCTGAGGCCTGTTGCATAAAGCTAGCTGAACAAACTCTAAGTTTCAGAGTAGGTATAGAGTTGACAAATCCAGATAAATCCAACCTGGTTTAGATAAAGTTCAATTGTTTCTCAAAGCTTGGTATAAACTTTCTCTGTCAACTCAGGTTCAATCCAGAGTTTGCAATTAACACTGAAGCGCACCTGAAAGCGTGACACATGCGGCAAACAGCCAATCACAGTGTCTGTTCAATTGACTTCTCTTCTGAAGATTGAGAGATCGTTCTGAAAATTATCATGAAATTAAATGTGTTTAAAACAGGAATAAACACTTGTGCTGCAGCGTCAATTTAAGAAGGCAGCTGAAAGAATATCTGACTATATCAATGCATGATGTGAATCAAAGAAATATGCCTAATAATTATAGGTTCACAAAGAGCTCAAATAAATACACGTTGTTTAAAATAATTATGAATGCATGTTTTATATTTATATTAATATTTGGCTACTTGTCAATATAATATAATTATATGAATATATTATGTGAATTAAAAATGATTATAATTCATATATTATAAATATAATAAATAATTTGCACCAAAAGATGTGCAATTTTGTCTCTAAAGTTTTTTCACTATAAACTACTTTAATTTGAGAGATACAGGTGGTGTGAGTTTTACTTGCAGCTGATTGGTCCAGTTTGAGTTTGTGATCTCTAACCCAGAATAAAACCTGCTCCAGAGCAGGTTAGCTGTGTAGTGTAAGTTACCATGGTGATTAACACTGCTAAAACCAATCCACCTTCTTGAGCCGAAAAACCAGAGTTTGCTCAAACTAATCTCAAACTTACCTGGGTAGCAACTGAAACCAGCTTTGTGCAACAGGCCACTGGTGGCCTGTATACAGTAGCCAACACAAATGTAAAAAAAAAACAACAAAAAAAAACAACAAAAAAAAACATCAATATTGCTTCATTTAATTACTGTATATATTGTAAGGGTAGGCTTAGGGTTAAGGTAGTTGTAGGCGATAATAAAACAATCTGGTAAGTAGCACATTTATTTATTATTATTTTATTATGATATTTTGCCTCAATTCTGACCGTTGCAGTACCCCTTCTAACCACACACTGGTCTGGCATGTATACTACGTTTTGAGTCGGTTTCAGTGGTTTCGTGTGTACGCAGATATGTCTTGAGACAACGAAAAAAAAAGATCAGATAGGGAAAGCTCTGGCTTCGTGTGGATGTGGCCTAAGATTTTTGTGTCATCAGTGTCAGATTACCCCGATTTAAATTACATGTAAAAATAAAAATAATTGTTGTATGTCACTTTGCATGTTGGTCATACAGTCTCTTTGTGCCTAAGTGGGCAGTTCTTGGCCAGAATAATATGCTGCGTGCCAACAACCTTATGCCAATAGTGAAAAGTCTGGCTATGCAAGATTAGATTCCATGAGATCTGAATACTCATTGTTGAACCCATAGTCCAGAGTACTTCCACTGACACCACGGGCATACATCTCATTTGTTCGCTTCAGTGCACACTACAGCTCATATTTCTGCTTTCCTATGTCAGCCTCTCTGTCACAGGTGCTTTAAATAGAGCCCACAACAGATAATCCTGTCTATCAGATGTACTAACCACTACATCACTACACCCTTCTCCCTGTTCACACCCACCACAATCCTCACTGAAGCTCGTAGACACACCCAACATATAAAACATGTTCCATGTCTAATGTTCTGAAAAGTTATGTCTCCATTCTTTTGAATACTTTCAATGTTCAGAGTTAAAAATGCTTCACGCAACTCACAAATGAGCTGAAACGCAGTGTCTCATAGGCAGAAAGATAAGAGGCAAGATTTACATATCTGGCAGCAGCACATTGGCTCTTAATATTAGCTCAACAAATATACCAGCTCTCTTGGCACAAGCGTGTCTGTGTGGTCTGTAAATGCATCATCAAATGAGCTTGACCAACTTCATGTTTGTTCATGTGAACTTTCCACACTGAATCCTTCACTTTTGCAGTGGACTGGAGGCAATATAAGATCATAGTGGACAACCTGGATATTTTTAGTTAGGTATTGCAAGTGATCCTTACTCACTGAAGTTGAGCTAACTTATTTAACCCTGATGGGAATGAGATATTGTAGCATCTACGTCTTCTTTGGGCTGGGCTGACCGTCCTTGCGTTTTAGCTTATGCCATGACTATTTTGGGAATCTGCTGTCAGGCGGTGTTTTATGACAAACTGTTCAGAACGTAGTTCAACAGCCTTTATAGTGGAGGCCACAGAGCAACACGTCTACAAAAAAGTTGGTCCGTCCTTCAAGAATAGTTTCAAAGTCTATCTACTCCATAACTTGCTGTTATTCAGACAATGTTGTTTCTCATAGGATCAACGTTCAGTAACATTGGGCTAATTTCAGATGGCATTTTTGCACCCTTAAAGGGCACTGTGGAAGGGAGGCGCTAAATACAGTTTCTAAAAACAATTTCTCAAAAGAACTAAAATTAAAATAATGAAAAAAGTTGCTACGCTATCAAGGCAACAATCTGACAGTCATGCACTGCACCCTTAAGTGTACTCATTCAAGTGTTCTGCCCTCTGGAGTGAAAAGGGCATAGTTATGTTTGCTTTCGAATGGAATTAGATTAAATATCATTGTTGAACTTTACTGTTATTGATCATTGTAACTATAGCAACCACAGATAAACTACTTCCTTGTAACACATCTACAGTACATGACAAATAAAGTAATTTTTAGTAGTGCAAAATGTGTTAATAGGGCTAGTAATTAATGAAGAGCAGTAATTAAAGATCTGTTAAATATCAGAGACCTATTGCTAAACTGCAGTCAGTGGCTCAGGGTGTTTGGAACAAACTAATTATTATTTCTTGGCCTCTCCACCCATCCTCTTATCCCATTGGGGCTATTTTTCTCCCGAACTCAGCCTGAGCAAATGCTGTTTTCTGCAGTTTTCCTTGACACCTACTTTCCCCAACACCTGCGCCTGCTTGCCTTGAATTATGATCATTGTAAATTAAACTTTAGCATTCACTTAAGCAACGTTAGCCATTATAGACATACTTTTTCAAATCAACTGAATAAATAAGCGGTGCAGGACCAATAAGTTAAAAACGAATAGCCTATTTAAACAGATTTCCTCAAATAAAAGATATTGTTTTTCGTTACCACGGCAACCACCTGCATGTCTGTGTTTGAACGTGATTATCTGTAAACCTGACAGGCAGCAAAATTGTACTGACAACTATACATTATTTAACCTCTTAACCAGCCCCCCACTTTTGAAAATATTCTGAAAACGACATACCCAAATGAAAATGTCTGCAGCTCTTAAACCCTATGATCTATATTCATAAATCTGGTCTTATTTTAAACTAGACACTTCAAATAGTGTTACCCAAGAGTCATAATAGCTCAAAGTTGTATATGAACAGAGTAATATACATGTAAGTGACTCACTTTTTTTTTTATTATTCACTTAGGGAAAATCCAAAAGGGCTTTTATTTTAGAACATTTGTAATTGCAAAGAGTAGTTTTTTATTCAAATAAATCTGCAATGAACTGCTGATTATGAGTAATTTACAGTTACTGAAAAACTAAATTAACTATTTACAGAATTTTTAAAGTTTAAAAAACTCATTTAGTTGATAAAAACAGTCTGTCATAGAGTCTGCGTGCTCCACTGCAGTATTGCGCAATCTGACTGGCAGGCGCCCGGCTGCTATGGAGACGGTGACTAGAGGCATATTCACCAATAATGCTTACAAACACAACGTAAGATAATGCCTTGTGATTAGTTACTACGTCCGTCAATCAAACCTTTGCCGGCAAGGCATTGGCTAGGCATTGATTGCCTTTATCCAACGAAAACCATGCGCGCTTTGATTGACAGCTGGCGGAGCGAGTAATACGGCAACTCTGTGTAATGACTCCTGTGATTGAAGCAGAGAGACCTGGGAGGGTTTAACGTGACAGGAAGAGTCCACAGCACAGGGGAGATCGACAGAAACGGATTAGAATCGATATTTCATGGAAAATGGACACGATTGATTACTCTAACTCAAAACGCTCAAGCAAACTAAGTAGGATTTTTAGTTTTTTTTCCTTATTTTTTCGTTGTTTTGGATTAAAAAGTGGGATGCATTTTGAAGAGTGGACTCTTACACGGACATGTATGCGGTTGTTTTTTGGATTCGTCTGATCTGATCTGCACGATAGGAGATGAAAGATGAGTACTGCGTTTATTATGCTAATGCTTAAATAGCTAGTGCTTCAGCGTTTCATTTAACCCTTTCCTCTCTGGTGTATTATTGCAAAAACGAGTTCAGAACATGAATCTTGAGTGTTTTAGCTTTCAAAATGATGCATAGTTTGTGATGGTTGATTGAATAGTATGTATAAAACAAAAGTGAATAAAAGTAGAGACACGCCCACTTCCAACCCCGCCCACGAACCGGTGTGGGTTAAGTTAAGTGTATTCTCTTAGTTTGGATGATATAGCAACTGTTCAAGTGTCAAGTAAGTTTCATTCATGTTTCTTCTTTAATCCAACATAAAATTTCACACCAGATTGTCCCTGATAACCGGTAGTATAACAAGCTTATAAGCAAGCTTAATTGATAAATACTAGTTTGACATGACAGCAGAAAACGTCTCGGTTACGTATGTAACCCTAGTTCCCTGAGGAGCGAGGCGCTGCGTCGAACGCTGTGAGAACGCCTCTGCGTGATCGCGTCATGAAGCGCGTGTAGAACCAATCCAATCAGGAGATAGAACGTCATCGGCTGGGTGGCGTCATCGACGGAAACTATAAAACATCCGTGAAAACAAACAGGAACTAGCTTCTGCAAAAGCCTGAAGTAAGTGATCACGGGCATGCCGGGAGTATGGCGGGCGGCGCGGCGTCTCGTTCCCCTCAGGAACTAGGGTTACATACGTAACCGAGGCGTTCCCTATCTGGGAACTCGAGCTGCGTCGAAGCAGCTGTGAAGCGCTTATACCCACATCGCCATAGGACCAAGTGCTTCGTATGTGTGAAACCGTAGCGCACACAACTACGATAACACCTGTGCCCCAACTGTAGATGCTACATCAAGTTCGTAGAATCTTACAAGGTCAGCGGCGAGGACCAACCCGCGCGTTACAGATATCTTGGAGGAAGCCCCGACAGAAGTGCTTTAGAAGCAGCCATACCCTAGTAGAATGCGCCGGACAGCCAGGGGACGGCTGTCCGACCGCTTCATAGGCAAGAGAGATGGCCTCGACCAACCACTTGCTCATTCTCTGCTTAGACACTGGCGCCCCTTTCTTAGGGGCTCCGAAACAGACAAACAATTGATCCGTCTTTCTCCACAGGGCAGCTCTGTGGACATAGGCATCAAGCGCCCTAACCGGGCAAAGCAGATTTAATTTTTCCTGGTCTGACGTCACGAAAGGAGGAGGACAGAAGGCTTGCAGAGTAATAGGACCCCTCGGGCTCGTCTGAACCTTGGGGATATATCCTGGTCTGGAGTGAAGAAAAGCCTTCACCATGCCAGGCGCAAACTCTAGACATGAGGGCCCTACCGAAAGGGACTGCATGTCCCCTACTCTTTTAAGGGACGAAATGGCCAATAAAAAGATGGTCTTAAGTGTCAGAAATTTATCTGGCACTTCTTCCAATGGTTCAAAGGGAGCCTCAGACAGGCCCTGCAGAACAATAGCCAAATCCCAGGTCGGGACCCTCGAATGTACCCCCGGCCTCAACCTCAAAGTGCCACGGAGGAAACGTGTAACTAAAGGGTGTCTTCCCAAAGACACTCCACCCAAAGGAGTGTGGAAAGCAGCTAAGGCCGCCACGTACACCTTTATTGTGGAGGGTCAACCCTGCTGAGAATCTCGCCTGCAGGAACTCCAGCACTGTACCAACCGGGCAGTTAACTGGGTCCAACTGGCGTTCTCTACACCACACTGAGAACAATCTCCATTTTAGTGCGTACAGCTTCCTCGTGGACGGAGCTCTGGAGTGAAGAATGGTCTCCACGACCTCAGTCGAGAGACCCTCCTCTAGGAGCCTAGCCCCTCAGAGGCCAGGCCCACAGTTTCCACAACCCGGGCGGGAAGAAGGAATCTCCCGCCCGCTTGGGAAAGGAGGTCCCTCCTGGTCGGAATCTCCCTGGGAGAGCCTTCCAGGAGAGATATCAGGTCCGAAAACCAGATCCTGGTCGGCCAGCACGGAGCCACTAGTAGCACACGGACTCCGTCCGGCGCACCTCTCCAGAACTCCCGGAAGCAGAGCAATCAGGAAATGCGCACAGGGGCAGCCTCGGCCACTCCTGTACCATAGCGTCCAGCCCAGCGGGCTGAAAGTGACAGAAAACCACTGAGGACAGTGGGAATTCTCTGCCGAAGCAAACAGATCTACTTCTGCTCTCTCGAACTTTTGCCATAGGAGCTCGACCGCCTCGGGGTGAAGTCTCCATTCCCCGGGCCTCGGCCCCTGCCTCGACAGGATGTCTGCTTCCTGATTCAAGACCCCCGGGATGTAAACTGCCCTGATGGAACACAGTTTCCTTGGGCCCACAGGAGGATCTGACGTGCCAGCTTGTATAAGGGGCGAGACCTCAGACCCCCCTGATGATTTATATAGGCGACCACCGATGTGTTGTCTGTCCTGACTAACACATGGTGGCCCCTGAGGTCTGGCAGGAACTGTTTCAATGCAAGAAACACAGCCAGCATCTCTAGCCGATTTATGTGCCATAGCCGCTGATGTTCCTGCCATAGACCCTGGGATGAGCGACCACTCATGATCGCCCCACCCCGTGAGAAGCATCTGTCGTTAGCGTGCGCGGCGAACCAGAGCCCCCAACACCGGTCCCTGGGCCAGAAACCTGGGATCTTTCCACATGACCAAAGCACGAAGGCATCGCCACGTGACTTTGATCGTGCGGAGTGGATTTCCCCTCAGGGAGAACCCTCTTGTTCTGAGCCACCACTGGAACGGCCTCATGTTCAGCAGGCCAAAAGGTATCACGTTGGACGCAGCTGCCATGAGGCCTAACAGTTTCTGAAACTGCTTTACAGTGATAGCACGGTCTAGCTTCAGTTCTTTTACTGCTATGAGGATCGATGCTATGCGTGTCTGCGATAATTGCGCCCGCATAATTATCGAATCCCACTTCACGCCTAGAAAGGTGGTCCTCTGAGCCGGAGAAAGCACACTTTTCTTTGCGTTCAGTCTCAACCCCAACCTTGACATGTGCGCGAGAACAGCATCTCGATGCTGAACCGCCATCTGCTCGGAGTGAGCTAGAATCAACCAATTGTCGATATAATTGAGTATGCGGAAGCCCTGCAGGCGCTAGCGGCGCCAGAGCTGCATCCACACACTTGGTGAAGGTGCGGGGTTCTCTTTTGACTGTAAGCATCTTGAATCTGAGCTTTGCCACAGAGCGATTTAGTAGACGCCGATCTAATGTCGGCTTCTTTGGCACGATAAAGTAATGGCTGTAAAAGCCTGACTCCCTGCTGGGAGGAGGAACCCTTTCTATAGCCCCCTTTCGCAGGAGTGTCTCTACTTCCTGTGCCATTACCAGAGCCTGCTCCGGGCCCACCTCTGTGGGTAGGACACCGCTGAAAGGAGGTGGCCGCCTTTTGAACTGAATCGCGTACCCCCTCTCTATTATCTGCAGGACCCAACGAGATATATTCGATAGACGTTTCCACTCGCCTAGAAACTCTACTAAGGGAACCAGCCTCTCGAGGCTGGCCTCTGGTGTACTTTGAGCAACAAGTGCAGTGCCCTGAAACGGCGAACCGGCAGGGAACGCCTGACTTGACTGCTCGGGAACCTCCCGCGGAGGAAGCGGACCACCCTCGGGTGGCCTGCGAGGACCATCTGCGCCCGGCGTTGCGGCGGGGTTGGCAGCGTGGCCCCAGAGGGCACCGCAGGAGGCGGGTACCGTGTGCTGAGGTAAGCACCGTCTTCCTGCGGAGGGGACAACCTCAGCGTCCTGGCGCTTCTGGCGTCAGGAACGTCCTGAGGATGTGCACGCGTGCCCAAATTTAATACATTGCAGGACCCACCGAGATAATGCGGCAGATTCTCACTCCGACACAAAATCTGCTAAGGGTACCAGCCCCTCAGGACTGGCCTCTGATGTTCTCTGCACTGCGAGTGCAGCGCCCTGAAGCGGCAAACCGGCAGGGAACAACTGACTCAACAGCGGTTTCCCTCTGAGGAGGCGCAAGCCATCCTAAGGATGACCCGAGAGGGCCTCCACGCCCGGCACTCAGGCGGGGTTGGTGGATTGACCCTCTAAGGGTACCAGCCCCTCAGGGCTGGCCTCTGATGTGCTCTGCACTGCAGTGCAGCGCCCTGAAGAGGCAAACCGGCAGGGAACAACTGACTCAACAGCGCGATTTACCTCCGAGGAGGCGCAAGCCATCCCAGGATGACCCGCGAGGGCCCTCCACGCCCCGGCACTCGGGCGGGGTTGGTGGATTGACCCTCTAAGGGTACCAGCCCCTCAGGACTGGCCCCCGATATGCTCTGTACTGCGAGTGCATTGCCCTGAAGCGGCGAACCGGCAGGGAACAACTGACTCAACAGCGTGGTTTCCCTCCGAGGAGGGAGCAAGCCATCCTAGGATGACCCGCGAGGGCCCTCCACGCCCCGGCACTTGGGCGGGGTTGGTGGATTGCCCCTCTAGGGGTACCAGCCCCTCAGGACTGGCCCTCGGTTTCCTCCAGGACCTAGACACCTCGGTGTGCAGGTCAGGGAAGAACAGCAGGCCCCGGCGTTGAGGCTCTGCACGAGAGGGCAGGAATCGCTCATCTAATTTACTCTGTCTGATGCGATGGGATTCTGATCTCTCGGTTGACCAGTCGATATTTAATCTGGCCACCGCTCGTGAGCACCTCAACTAGCTCCTCGCCTGCTGGTGACTGAAGTGGCGAGTCTTCAGTCGCGATGCTCTCAACGTCCACCTCCTCAGAGCTGGATAGTTGGAGCACCGCGCCCGCCCAGGGGAAGAAACCGCAGGCGGGCTTCCAAACCCCGAGACGAGGCGCTGGGCGATGCAGGTGAGGGCTGAGATAAGGCTGGGCCCGTCTCACCCTCTGCAAGGTCCATTTGTGAACCCCACGACTGAAGCCGCCTCTGCCTCGGCAGCAGCGGGACCGAGCAGCGGGGAACACGCGCCGAGGCACCCTCCTCAAAGAGTGCCTGGCGGGAGCGCAGCGTTCTCAGCGGAAGCCGCTCGCAATGCTCGCAAGCAGCCCCCTCAAGGGCTGCCTGGGCATGCTGCGCTCCCAAACAGATCACACACAGAGAGTGTGTATCCCCAGCCATGATAAAACGAGGGCAGGGATAAACACACCTCATGAACTGTTCACTCGCCATTATTCTCCCTTTTTTTTTTTTTTTTTTTGTAATATATTTAACAAAAGGTGGAAAATTCTCTCTCATAGACAGACAAAAACACCAAATAGACAGAAAGGTTCACACAGATCGCTTACTGAAGGCACAGAAGCTAGTTCCTGTTTGTTTTCACGGATGTTTTATAGTTTCCGGTCGATGACGTCACCCAGCCGATGACGTTCTATCTCCTGATTGGATTGGTTCTACACGCGCTTCATGACGCGATCACGCAGAGGCGTTCTCACAGCGTTTCGACGCAGCTCGAGTTCCCAGATAGGGAACAGAAAAGTTTTGTGTAGACTTTCAAAATACTCCCACACCTTGCTCATCTTTGAGTGGACGTTTCTCTGAATCCGTCATGATCGCCACAGAGAAAAAGAATATGCTTGCAAAACCTGAGGTAAAATTAAAAAAAAATTCTGCTCCAGATATACATTTTTCAAAATAATATATACATTTTAAAATGTAACATTACCATGACAGTAATTTAAACATAAGCTTTGTAAAAAATATAAAGCAAAACATTAAATGTGCAAATAAATGTAAAACATTAGTATTTACAAGATAACTAGCACAGCAGTATTGTTCAGTCGACTAGTCTCTTACATCCCTAGTCTCTGCAAAATAATGACTCTCTTTATAGAACTGTCCAACCCGCATGAAAAAGAGGAATTGGTTGTGAAAAAGAGGAGGTATGTCTAGTTACTCATTAAACAAAATTGTAATCTCTTGGAGGCTGAATAAGACATTAGAGGCCAAAGGTGTCAGACATCTACTCTTGTGTAACTCATGATCAGGCCTATTAGATCTAGGCTGAAAAATATAACTAATATAAGAATCTAACACCATTGTGGCATCCGTAATTAAAGGGGTGATGAATTAAGAAATCAACTTTCCCTTTAGCTTTTGATATATAAAAGGTCTTGGAAATATATGAATATCCTTTAAGTTTCAGAGCTGAAAACTTCCTTGTTAGTCAAAGAAAATCTTTTATAAACACTAGGCCCAGAAAACGATAGAGTGCTTCTTCCTGACGTCATCGCGTGACAAAACACGCCTCTACAGAATAATAAGCACGTGTAATTCAGTAGCCCCGCCCACCGACTCATGGAGCTTTTCGGATTGCTAGCCAGCAGCAATAAACATGCCGAAGAAGATAGCAAGATATTGCGCTATTCCTGGTTGTGGAAGAACACAGTCGCTGCATAAGCTTCCTTGGGATCCTAATATTTGGAATGTGTGGTTGAGCTTTATTTTTAATGAAATTCCAGCTCACGTGGGGAAGACATTATACATGTGTTCGCTTCATTTCACTGAAGAATCGCTTGTAAACAAATCTCATGTCGATGCTGGATTTGCAGACATTTGAGATTAAAACACAATGCTGTTTCCTCTATATTGGATCCGCAGGAATGGTGCAGCACACTTATGTGAGTAAAACATGTTTTTTATATGTAATAGTATTGCATTGTTATAGATCGTTTTGATTATGTGTACGTGTCTAACAGCTTTGGCACACTGGACTCAGACATGTATGGGCCAGGGCTCGCAAATAGTGAAATAATATTCCTTTCTTGCTCTGCGCTGTTCACCCTCTCTTGACTTGACATTTGAAGGGCGCGCGATCACACGTGTGTGTGTGTGTGTCCGGGGTTCGCGCATATATCCACTGATCGGGCGGGCCATGTAATAAAAAAAATAATAGTCCAATCAATCGCGGGATAAATCATAGTGTTTGTTTGATAAAGACGTTTACGAGCCCTGTGATCGAGAGAATCATTCCGGTTGCCGCATTCTAAACAATCCCTCCCTCATGAACTGAACTGACAGGGGAGCTGAAGGTCATTAAATATGCAAATCTTATCCAATCCTAGCCGTGGGCGTTTACTTCCAAGTCTCCAGTGCGGCACACCCATCAAAACCCAGCGTTCAGGAAAGAGCCTCAAAACCAGTGTAGAAACTAGGCCATTTCTTATTCATTATGATCAGGGCTTGACATTAACACCCGCCAACCCGCCAAATGCGGTTAGTTTTCAGCTGTGGCGGGTAGGCAGCCGCTCCCACTAGCCACTTTGGCGGGCTGAATATAATTTCAGCCTACAGCCAAATTAAATGCCAAGACCGTTGTATCACAAAATTACAATTCAATTACAATTCTTTATCGATTTATCTTTATCTAACTTGCAGTTAGTGAAGGCGGGATAGGCGGAATCGCACTGAATGACACAACAGAAGCGTGCTCTCTCTCTCGCGCTCTCTCCCTGTCTCACTCGCGATCATTTGCGCCTGAATAGTCAAATACATGCACACACTGATGTCAAAATGTCCGTGGAGTATCTCGTGTGAACACAGTCGGTTATGACTTAAGTGTACATAACAGGGTTTTTCCTGGGTCAAAAATGGTCTTCGTGGTGGCTGACAGACATGGTCATCCATACACACATGCCATGCACAGTAAAAAAGTACCCTACCCAAGTGATCTGCAAGCGCAATACTAACAAAACATTTTGAATAAATTCAAAGAAAGTTTGTAATTTTTGCTTATCTTATTTTGATACCTTGATGTTTGTTTTGTTTCTCATTTTTATACTATTTATAGATAATTAAAGTTTTGGTATATAATCATATCAATATTAAAAAGTAGTGTAGGGCCTATACTGTATATATATATATATATATATATATATATATATATATATATATATAGCCTAATGTTTTGCCATATACAATTTCATAAAATTATCAGCTAGCTGATAACAACTTTGTTCTGGGTTCACCTCACTCCAGTCTAAACGGCTCGGGTTATGTATATAACCCTTGTTCCCTGAGAAAGGGAACGAGCACTGCGTCGGAACGACGAATTTAGGGACACTCCCTGAGCAACAGCGTGTCTGAAGTATGAATGAAACTATCCCAATCCTGATTGGTGTTGCGTCATGACGTAGCTGTGACGGCATACCCGGAAGATAAATAAGGGGAGCCGGCGCATAGTAAGTGCAATTATCGCGATGAAGCATGCGCTCCAGGCGTGCCGAGGTGTGGCGACGCAGTGCTCGTTCCCTTTTTCAGGGAACAAGGGTTATATACATAACCCGAGCCGTTCCCTTTCGAGGGAACTCACACTGAGTCGGAACGACGAATTTGGGGAACGAGTACCCACTAGGCCATACAGTGGGTAGCGCCTGCCCTAGTGTGAAGCCGGAGACCGGGCACAACTAGGACTGGAGAACCCTAGCGGCAGACGTCGCAGGGAGGTGCAAGCTATAGACAGCTGTACAGAACTCCTGTGCAGACTCCACTTCCATTCTTCCGCCGTCACGTGAGGCGGAGGATGAAATGCCTGAAGAACCAAAGACCTGACCACACTAGATGGTACCTAGGGCACGTAGCCCGCCCTAGGATGTAAGATGGCCTTTACTCCCTGTGGGCGGCAGTGGCTCAGTGGTTCATGTAGATTGTCTGCAAACCGGAAGGTTGGTGGTTCGATCCCCGGTTCCACGTGACCAAGTGTCGAGGTGTCCATGAGCAAGACACCTAACCCCAGCTGCTCCCGACGAGCTGGATGGTGCCTTGCATGGTTGACACCGCCGTCGGTGTATGAATGAGTGAGTGAATGGGTGAATGTGAGGCAATGTGTAAAGCGCTTTGGATGGCCATTGGTCTGTTAAAAAGCGCTATATAAATGCAGTCCATTTACCATTTACTCCGCCAGGGGCAAACTCCAGGCAAGTCGGCGTAAGCGCCAAGGCCTGAAGGTCCCCCACTCTCCTCAGAGAAGTGATAGCTAAGAGAAAGGCCAACTTAATGGTCAGGTTCTCTGCCTCAGCTGACTCTAGTGGCTCGAAGGGGGCCTCTGCCAAGCCTTCAAGTACCACTGCCAGATCCCTAGGTTGGAACTCTGGAGCAGGCAGGCCTCATCCTCCGAGCCCCACGGAGGAACCGTACAACCAGATGGTGCCCATCACTCACAGGAGCGTGGAAAGCACAAAGGCAGCAACGTACACCCTGAGTTTGGACGGGATAAGATTTTGGAGGAACGTCAGCACTGAAACCACTGGGCAGTTAACTGGGTCCACCTCACGCTCTCTACACTAAGTGGAAACACGTTCCACTTCGGGCTGTACACCCTCCTGGTGGAAGGAGCCCTGGAGCTAAGCAAGGTCTCGATAATATCTGCTGACAGTCCAGCCTCTAGGTACCGGGCCCCTGACCCAGAGATCCCAAAACTCTGGGCAGGGGTGAAATATTGTGCCCCGTGCCTCAGACAGCAGATCCCTCCTCGGCGGGACCTGCCACGGGAGACCGTCTAGCAGTGCTATAATGCAAACAGATCCACTTCCACTAGGCCGAACCTCTCACACATGGCCTCAACCACCTCTAGGTGCAGCCGCCACTCCCCAGGCCTCAGCCCCTGCCTCAACAGGATGTCTGCTCCCTGATCTTGGACCCCCAGGACGTAAATTGCCCTGATGGACAACAGTTTCCCTTGGGACCGCAGGAGGATCTGATGCGCCAGTCTACACAGAGGGCACGACCTCAGACCCCCCTGCCGATTGAGGTATGATATGACAGCTGTGTTGTTTGTTCGTACCAGGACATGGTGAACGCGGAGGTCCGGGAAAAAGCTCCTGAGAGCTTTGTAGACCGCCATCATCTCCAGGCAATCCAGGAGGAATGACGGCCCTCCCATGGGCCCCTCGAAAAGCGGCCGTCCATGACTACGCCCCAACCAGTGAAGGAGGCGTCTGTTGAAGCGGATTTCAGGCAACAGGACGCTCCCAACACTAGCCCCTGGGACAGATACCAAGGCTTCTTCCATATGACTAGGGAACGAAGGCCACTGCGCGTTACCCTGATCATACAGTACGGTTTTGCCCCTTGAGGAAAACCCCCTGATTCCCAGCCACCACTGTAAGGGTCTCGAGCAGCAGGCCAAGAGATATTCTGTTGGACGCAGCCGCAATGAGCCCCAGCAGTCCTTAAAACTGCTTCACAGTGATGCTGTGGCCTAGCTTAATTTTAGAGACCACCGCCCGTATGGACTCAATACGTGTGGGAGACAATTGTGCCCACAACGTAGAGAATCCCATACGACTCCCAGGAACACAGTTCTCTGAGAAGGCGTCAACACGCTACTGCGTGTAGAGTCTCAACCCCAAGCACTGAGAGCAGCCAAGGACGACACCTCAATGCCGAACTGCTGCTACCACCGATTGGAAGGGCTAGGCCCTATGGAAGAACCCGATATTGGTACGCTTTGCCCCCACAAGTCAAACACGCTTAGGTGACATAATTAAAGTATCCAACTTATTAAAGTCAGATAACATGACACTCAATTCCTCGGAATTAAATGCAATCATAATCAGCCAACCTGTGCAACCTGGTCTGAATGATAGGCTGAATAAAAAATACATCTAACTCCTCAAAGTCAGATAATATTTTAATTTAATTCCTTGGAATTAAATACAGCCACAATAAGGTGAAACATAGTCTGAATGATAGGCTGAATATCTAACTCCTCAAAGTCAGATCATATTTTATTTCATTCCTCAGAATTAAATGTAGCCATAATCATCAGACGACACTGTTTTATTGTATTTATACAGACTTATAAACCACGTGTTGCCTCAGCAACGTGGTTCAAACCGTCATAATACAATTGGCTTCCACTGCTCGAGAGAAAAGCCAAACAGTACCACGGTGAAACATGGTCTGAATGACAGGCTGAATATCTAACTCCTTAGAGTCAGATCATATTTCATTTAAATCCTCAGACTTAAATGCAGCCATAAGCATCAGGCAATACTGTTTTATCGTACTATACGGACTCGTAAACCACACGTTGCCTCAGCAACGTGGCTCAAGCCGTTAAGCCAACCAGTATCCCATGCACACCGATCGCGTGTGTTCACCTTAATAGCAGACCCATAACCTGCAATCGTGAGATTGAGTCTTGCATATAAGAAGTGGCAAGCTCTCGTTATAACTTCGACTGCCCCGTTGCTGAGCATGTCCAATTCCCCAGAATCAGACCGTTCAAGCATCGGGTCCTCCGCCCCAGGGGGAAGAAGCCGCAGCGCGGGCTTCCACGTGGGGAAGGAGACCATCTGAACTGACAGACAAAGACTGGGAAGATGCCTCAGCAGTCCCAAGTCTCGCTGACATGTCCATCTGTGAGCCCCATGACCGGCCTCGCCGCACCGCCTCGGCGAATGCGGGACCGATCCACGGGGCTCACGAGGCTGGCCGGCCTCATTGAACACGGCCAGCCGCAAGCGAAGCACCCTGAGCGGCAGCTTATCACAATTGCCGACTAGTGTGCTGCACGCTCAGGCACTGTACACAAAGCATATGTGCATCCGTGCCCGACCTATAACTGGGACACTGGTGCACACAACGCTAGTATTGCCCACCCGGAGTCGCCAACTTTATATATTTTTTTTTTTGTGACAAACAACACCAAATAGACAGACAGTTTGAAACACAGAGTGCTATGCTGAAGAGCGATAACTGCCGTTACTATGCGTCGGCTCCCCTTATGTATCTTCCGGGTATGCCGTCACAGCTACGTCATGACGCAACACCAATCAGGATTGGGATAGTTTCATTCATACTTCAGACACGCTGTTGCTTAGGGAGTGTCCGCAAATTCGTCGTTCCGACGCAGTGTGAGTTCCCTCGAAAGGGAACTCTTTATAGGCTCTTTATTTTAATACACAATGTGAACATAAATAAGCTGAAAGACTGTGGATGATTAAAACTAACTCTTACACCCACTCTTGCTAAATTGGGGAAGCACACTTGTGTTCTCAGAGTAAATGTTTAAACTGATAAGTTCAGTATTCGACAGATCAATTGTTCTAACCAGTCGTTAAAATGATTCGGTTCAAAGGAGTCATTAGGTCGCGAATCGGACATTAGTAGACGCGTTCTGTGCGAATCCCGTCTGTTAGAAGATCGCGAAAGATTTGTCAACACACAGAAAACACTTAATAACTGGATAGGATTTGTTTCCTGTTTATTGAAAGTATGGTTTATGTCAGCTGGTCAGAGGAAAAGTCAAAATTTTTAAGCGCAATTCACACCCAGCGATAATTAAAGGAAAACATCGTTTGATAGCGCCACGTGCACATGGATTCAGGTCTTTCCGACCTTTTGATTTTGATTAACATGTGAACGCAAGTGCAGCAGTCATCTACTACATCAATCACCACAATAACTGATCAAATAAGGCTTTGGTGGGACAAAAATTTGTTTTGGCAGCAGGGAAAAACCCTGCATAAACAGGTGGGTAATAACTGGATATGTGTCAGAATATTACGTCCATGCATTCAGCAGCCCAATTAAATACCTTGTTAAACAAACCTACTGTATCTGAAAAATGTACTATTGTTTTTGTAATTTGCTCATTTGCTTCTTTAGCCTAACAAAAATAACTCATATCATATTCAATTTCTCATATTAGCCTATGCTCTTATTGCCCACATGCTCATGCCAGCAGAGCTCATATACAATGTAGTCTTGATTTAGTGGTCACTCTACATTTGAAAGTTTGAAAGGGTTTTAAATCTTAAAAAGTAAAAAAACTCAAAGTCAAAGCCAAAGTCAACTAAAATCATATAAAATGTCATTTCCAAACAGCAAAATTGTGGCCAGTGAAAATGCTGAGTGGTTAGTAACTTTGGAAAACCACTAGCCACAGTTAATGTCAAGCCCTGATTATGATGTTTTTGAATGTAAAAACCACACAAACGTCATAAGTTGACCTCAGACAACAGTATATATATAAAAAAAGCCAGTTCATGACACCCTTAAGGCTCATGTATACTTAATATTCCTCGTTCCATGCTCAAATCACTTGCATATGCATATGGATGGTGTGCATCAACATCAGCGCAGTGTACTGATGACAAAATTAAATCATACATACATTTCCTAAACTCATAGACAAGTCAGTTAGCTGAACTGGTGGGTAAATTAACACTGGTTCCAGAGTTGTGCTTTGAACTGAACCACATGGGGCCACAGTTTTGTACAAAACTGCTGTACAAAAACGATAGTGAAATGGCTATTGAACCTCATGCAATATTTATTTTATGATAATATGTTTTTGAGCATTTTGCCTTTATTTGACAGGACAGTATGAGGAGGGATAGGATGCAATAGAAGTGGAGAGAGGAGTACAGGATGGGGGAAGAACCTCAAGCCGGGAGCTTAAACTTGATTGATAGTCAAAGTAAATTATTCTTTGTGAAGTGCTGCAGACATTGTGAGCCATCTACACACTCCTCTATTTCTCAGACCCTAATTAGAGCATAGGTGGACGGATCATCCTGTGACGTACAGCAGAGAGTGGGAGAGTGAGTGAAGCTCTGGCTAAATCCATTCAGGCATTGGATTAGGAGCTGGTTTAAGACAGAGCCTTAAAAAGACAGCTCGGGAATTGACCAATTCATTTTGCACAAGACCATTTGCTCAGAAGGCCTTACTGGATTTGTCTGATAAGTCAGACCAATGTCGTCTGCAAATTATGCAAGACCGTCGTCCCCACCAAGACTGGTAATACCACAAACTTGTTTAACAAGCTTAAGCCTTATTTATACTTTCGCCTGGCTAAAGCATCTAAACGGTACAAAGAAATGACGGAGACACTGCACATTAATGTTAAGAAATAATTGTTAAGTGTTCATAGTAATTTTAGACTTATGTTTACATTTAAATTATTTGAGTGTTTTCTGTAGTTGTGTTGATATTTCTGCCTTTATAACTGAGGGGATTACGTTTAAAATAAAAATGTAATATATTTTTCTCCTGGTCCTTACTTTAAAAAATATAAATAATTATCGAAATCGACCGATATGAAACACTTATATCGTGATACAGTTTTCAGCCATATCGCCAGTAGTCGGTACTAATACCAGTACAATTTCACAGTTCTTCGTATCAATTTCTGTACCAGAGCACAAATTTTAACTTAAAAAATGTTGTCCTGTTTTGTTTTGTCCATTGGTACTGTCACTATCAATCATAGACTGTAAACAAAGATGGGCTTCACTCTTCTTCTATTGTAGTAAGTGAAGCCGCCAGTGTCCAAATATGGTGCTGACATCTTGGAGCATGAGTCAGCGCATTAGTGAGCATGAAGTGGACCCATGATATCAAGGTCCCGCCCACACTCCTGCCTAATCAACAACTTTTTCTGAAATAAACAATTATGGAAAGATAGAAATTAATGTTAAAGCTCAAATCTTTTCCCGTAGTCCCCGGAAATGTCCGTTGGTGCCTCAGTGACTACTCAGCTGTCAATCTCAGCTGTCAATCATAACATCACACCCCCGTTTTTATAGCATCAAATAACAAAAAAAAAAAAAAACGTATTTAAAGAACGAACACTTGAACTAACATCAGCATGATAAAAACTGCCTAAAATGACAGAAACCTTGTGTGTAATTTGATTTTGTTTATGACCTATACTGCATCCAGCCATCTAGGGGCGATCGCGACACTTTGGCCTCACTTTTCAGGACTCATATGGCACACTTGCTGTCAATCATCGTAGTTTACGATTCAATCTTGCTTTTAAATATGACGGTAAATACAGCTCTGTATTATCAGTGTGCTGTAATAAGCTGAGTGCCTTGTATCATTTAAAAAAAATATTAGCGATAAAGTTTCTTCACTGTAGTTTACTATTAGTTTGTAAACTACGGTATCTGACTACTGAATCAAAAAGGTAGCTTAACTGTAGCTCAACTACTTAAAAGTATCAGCAACTTTGGCATGATACAATTTCATGCAGCTTCCTTAAAGATGCATTTGACTTTGAGGCACCTCAGGCTGGAAGATTTTACTTTTTTTTTTCTTCTTTTCGTATAAGACTTTTTTACCATTGACTATTTATCAGGATCTTGAGATGCTAGTGTTATATAAATTATAAATTCAGCTCCAATCCAATTCCTGCTGCACTTGTTCTTATGTTTGCCATTTTAAGACAGAATAGCAGCATTTCCCCATCAATTCTCTTACTCTCCTTCTTTCCATCACCTTTTTCTATTCTCTGGAGAGAGTTGGTAATTGGCCCCAGAACCCCAGTGTGTGTTTATACCACAGGGACAGGGCAAGAGTTTTCTGTCTCCCTGGAGAACGGACTGTGTTTGTTCCAGCATACATGGAACTTAAAGTCTGCCTGCTCTCTCTTTCCATCTGTGGGTGTTGGGATTGAGAAAGAATGGCATTGTGGAGTAGACTGAGGGCGTGAGGAGAGCCCTGTTATGTTATGTTGTGGAATACCCTGTTACCACAACAATTTTCTTCAGTGGAAAAACCTGATATTATTATGAAATAATTTTTGAAAGTTTGTGATAATTTTGGCACTTTTATTTCAGAGACTGTGAAAGATATAGCAAGGAGAAAAAGATTAAATTTGCCTGAATAAGCAGCATGTCTCAATTTGAACGAGCACTAGTGCTAGTGTGCTACACTAACTGATTAAATTAAGGGGTGAAATTGAAATTCTGTTAGTTTACTCATCCTCATGTCTTCTGTAGAACACAAAATATTTTTTTCCAGAAAATATAGTTTTTATATAGTGCATTCAATTAAACCAAAAATAACTAATTAATCACACATTTATTGTAATTAATAATGATCAATTGCACCTAACATTAAAGTTTGAAATCTATTTTTATATTATAATAATTTAAAAATTGTCACATCTACAAATTAATGGTGTTTTTTATGAAAGAAGGCATCACTGAGACCAGGACTGCTACTGATGTCTCTATCTATGAAATACATTTAATTTTTATTTTTTATTTTTTGACATTAATTATATCCATTCAGCACAAATTGAAAGGTAATTTTAACATTTATTAGGCTTTAAAAATATATAACAACTTTTAATTTAAGTGTACTTAAAAGAATATTCACATAAACCCATTATAATAAATGTCACATTTACATGACAGGGCTCGACAATAAGGACTGCCCGATAGCCCGGGGCCAGCATGAAAGACACTTGAGCCAGTTGACGGAACTGTCACTTGCCCGCTTGGGTCAGTGCTGCAACTTCACTGAAAGCGCACATAGACGAGAAAGTGTCTCTCAGTTTGGTTCTCGCGCGACGCTGCAACACTAGCTTAAGCGCACTTATGCGTCTCACTGCGCTCGAATATTCACACAAAATTATGTCAAAATGCCTTTCTTGTCGAGTAGAATCGTAAACATAGTCGGTTATGTCTTTTAAAATAACGTAAACATGAAATATGACAGTCACCGCCAGCGTTTGAGTCATTTTCACAAGTTTCATGGCCCGCAGAATATCAAGACATGCAAATATATATTAAAAGAAAGAAACAGACCATCTGCTATTCTAGTGACACGCATTCTTTTTTAATTAACACTTGTATTGTGGGTAAGTTTCATGAAAAAGCTGAGAAAAATTGTGTTTTTGTATATCCAGATCGGATTCAGAACGATGATCAAAACACAGATGGAGTAACTGTTCGATCGAGTCAATCAACACCTCAAAGCTTCAGTCTAGCTCGTCCTTGCTCGTCGTTTTTATTTAGATGCTGTTTATTGCTGATGATCGCATTATTTTTCTAGCTCATTTCTGTTTCTTTTTCGCCAGTGTTTTGATCAGGAGATTCTGTACTCGTTCAGGAGATGCGTAATAGCGCCTCCTAGTGTATAACAGTGAAAACGGAAATCCGGAAAATATTTGTCAATGGCTAGGAAGCATTTTCTCCTTTTATACAGTCTATGGTTCTCATAAAAGACGAGATGACAAAATAAATTTGATTGCTATTTCTGTAGCCTACCTGAAAATCTAGTTTAGCACTACATGAACTACAAAATAACTGTTTTTCATTTGTATGTTTTTTCTGTTGTATTTATTTGTGCGTTGCTCGTAATTCTATTCTATTATTTGTTCTTATTTCATTATAGACTGTGTCTTTAACAATATATACAAATTAAATAAAATAAAAATAATAAGAGTTAGGCTTTTAGGAGTCAACCTTATTTATTAAGGTTACATGGATCAAAAACAACAACAAAAATAACTAGGCCTATTTATTTCAGGTCTTTTTATTGTTTTAATACTGATGATTTTGGCATACAGCTCATGAAAACCCAAAATTCATATCTCAAAAAATTAGCATATCATGAAAAGGTTCTCTAAACGAGCTATTAACCTAATCATCTGAATCAACTAATTAACTCTAAACACCTGCAAAAGATTCCTGAGGCTTTTAAAAACTCCCAGCCTGTTTCATTACTCAAAACCGCAATCATGGGTAAGACTGCCGACCTTTGCTGTCCAGAAGGCCATCATTGACACCCTCAAGCGAGAGGGTAAGACACAGAAAGAAATTTCTGAACAAATAGGCTGTTCCCAGAGTGCTGTATCAAGGCACCTCAGTGGGAAGTCTGTGGGAAGGAGAAAGTGTGGCAAAAAAACACTGCACAACGAGAAGAGGTGACCGACCCCTGAGGAAGATTGTGGAGAAGGACCGATTCCAGACCTTGGGGGACCTGCGGAAGCAGTGGACTGAGTCTGGTGTAGAAACATCCAGAGCCACCGTGCACAGGCGTGTGCAGGAAATGGGCTACAGGTGCCGCATTCCCAGCTCAAGCCACTTTTGAACCAGAAACAGCGGCAGAAGCGCCTGACCTGGGCTACAGAGAAGCAGCACTGGACTGTCGCTCAAATTTTGCATGTCATTCGAAATCAAGGTGCCAGAGTCTGGAGGAAGACTGGGGAAAGGAAATGCCAAAATGCCTGAAGTCCAGTGTCAAGTACCCACAGTCAGTGATGGTCTGGGGTGCCATGTCAGCTGCTGGTGTTGGTCCACTGTGTTTTATCAAGGGCAGGGTCAATGCAGCTAGTTATCAGGAGATTTTGGAGCACTTCATGCTTCCATCTGCTGAAAAGCTTTATGGAGATGAAGATTTCGTTTTTCAGCACGACCTGGCACCCGCTCACAGTGCCAAAACCACTGGTAAATGGTTTACTGACCATGGTATTACTGTGCTCAATTGGCCTGCCAACTCTCCTGACTTGAACCCCATAAAGAGTCTGTGGGATATTGTGAAGAGAAAGTTGAGAGACGCAAGACCCAACACTCTGGATGAGCTTAAGGCCGCTATCGAAGCATCCTGGGCCTCCATAACACCTCAGCAGTGCCACAGGCTGATTGCCTCCATGCCACGCCGCATTGAAGCAGTCATTTCTGCAAAAGGATTCCTGACCAAGTATTGAGTGCATAACTGAACATAATTATTTGAAGGTTGACTTTTTTTGTATTAAAAATACTTTTCTTTCATTGGTCAGATTAAATATGCTAATTTTTTGAGAATTTTGGGTTTTCATGAGCTGTATTCCAAAATCATCAGTATTAAAACAATAAAAGACCTGAAATATTTCAGTTGGTGTGCAATGAATCTAAAATATATGAAAGTTTAATTTTATCATTACATTATGGAAAATAATGAACTTTTATCACAATATGCACAATTTTTTAGAAGGACCTGTATATATATATATATATATATATATATATATATATATATATATATATATATATATATATACTAATTATGTGCATGCATAATTTTTTGTGACAATTTCATATATTTAATAAACTGTTATTAGATTAAGAAGACACAATAGGACTGTTACCAATCAAATTAAATAAGTATCATCAAAATACATCTTTGCAGTGGAGAGGAAAGACAGAGGCTGCATTTGAAGTGTCATTTGGATGCATTTACATAGACTGTAATGCAGCTAAGAAGTAACGCATGAATAACCTGCAGTTACAAATGCAAATAATGTTTTGATGTTTTAAACATGAAACACTGAATATTGATATTTGAAATGATTTAAAACATAAAAATATACGTTAAATGCGAAATTAAAACTGCAAGTATGTGACAGCAAGTCACTGTTAATGAGTTTGTCATTGAGATTCAACCGATTCATACATGAACGAAGCATTGGGCTCAATCTATCTCAATCTATCTTAGTCATTGAATCATTGGTTTAACTGATTCATTCAAAATGCTGATTCATTTTATAAGGAAACACATCAGTGTATTGCTCAGAGACACAGTTACAGTGCTGTGGCTTTGTTTTGAACTATTTATGTTGGTGAAATAGAGCAAAAGCAGGCAATATGGTGTCTAAAATGTAAGTCACTTAATATTAACTTGTTTAGTAAACTTGTATAAAATCAATATCACATTTGTTAAAATAGGCCAGATACATACAATGTGCTTGCGTTGCATTACGATCATTGTATTAAACTTGAATGTTCACTTAAAGGTCCCCTTTTTCGCCTGTTTTCGAAGCTTTGATTATGTTTACAGTGTGCAATATAACATGAGTTCTTGTTTCGCGTGTAAAAAAACACAGTATTTTTCACACATTTTACCTATCTGCACACCGCTGTTTTCTCTGTCCTAAAAACGGCCTGCTGATTTCCTTGTTCTATGAAGTCCCTCCTTCAGAAATACGTAACGAGTTCTGATTGTGCCGGCGGTTCCCGTGTTGTGATTGGACAGCAGCTTAGCGCATGTTCCCCGGAAAGGTCCCACCTCTTACCATTACGGGGAGATACGCGTGCTCAATGTTATTGCAAAAATGTCTATGCGTATACTCACCCTAGGCATTCTGAACCGTGCCCGAGCGCGTTTGACCAGCAAAGCCTGATTCGTTTTGCAAGTGTGAGCGCTCCGTTTCGGCCCGCTTGAAAGAGGTGGGCCAGAGCTCGGTTCGGTTGGGCTCGAGGAAAGACTTTTGCAGGATGTTTCACAATGGTAAGTTGTCTATTCAGTAGTTGTCATGCTTTTATATTTGGCTGTTACAAACTGTTATAAAAGTTTAGCACAGTTACATTTTCGTATGACTACTGTAGCATAATAGCTTCGCAATACATAGGAAACAAACATGGCTTTACAACAGTAAGTTACGTCACAAAAACATAGAACAATGATTGGCGTGGCTGCAGCTGAACGAGCATGTGGTTAAACAGTAAACAACAGATATAATAAACAAATCATTTAAACTGACCATTACAGACACCAACAATCGATGGTGTCTGAATGAATTACTACACTTTTTAAAAAAGTTTTTCGGATTAGTTTCAATTACCATCTAACGTTAGTTAACAAAGCTAAACAGCGTTGCACTTTGTGTAATGAGTTACATGTTAAACGGACCAACTTAAATAATAAAATACACTTACGGTAGTAAACAACGCCTTCTCCAGACAAAGAGGGAACTGCGTCATCTTTTAAGAATAATCTTTCTGCGAATCCGGCATTAAACTGATTGAGATTGAGGAAGCAGTGCTAAGCAAAATGTGCTGCACATAGTTTTAAATTGTGATTATAATTTTCCGGAACCGAGTTAAACATAAATTGTAACCATTGATCTCTACGTACAGCGTCCGTGGGAAGGCCAAACAAAGGTGATTTGACTCCCGGATGAAAATAACAGCGTCTAGATGACATGGCGACAAACACACTCTACAAAAACACCGGGAGAGCAACAAGACCACGCCCCTAATTTGCGTGTTCTTGTGGGCGGAGGGTTAGTCAACAAACTGCTGTAGTGACATCATTAAAGCAGGAAGTGCAGGGGTGTAGTCCAAACTGCTGTAGGCTTTGAAAGGGAACTTCTGTTAAATAAAATATCTTGCTTGGCATTGAACTTTGAGCTTTATAATTGTACAGGTATTATTTATGCTCTAACAGCAACATTACACACTAACTAAAGTTTGACAGATGGAATCGCGAAGAACGGGACCTTTAAGCAACGTTAGCCATTATAGACATATTTATTCAAACTGAGCCAATAGACAGCGTAGGACCAATAAGTTCAAACCTAATTGCCTACTATAAAAAGATTTCCCCAAATAAAATGTTGTCTACAAAAGTCAGCATATTAAGGTATTGATGTTCGTTACCAGAGCCATCACTTGCGTGTCCAGGTTTAAACACGCTTCTTGTGTATGAAAAGTATCCGTACACATGATGGGTGAAAAAATCCCCAAAAAAGCTTGACGTGTTCATGCGTGACGACAACTTTACATTATTTAACTGTATTTTCTTATCGTTAGGATGTTGATATAGCAACTGTTCAAGTGTAAAGTAAGTTTCATTCATAATCTTTCTCCTTTAATCCGATATAACATTTCCTACCACATTGTCCCTCATAATCGGTAATATAACACACCTAAGCAAGTTTAATTGTTATACTAGTTTAACAGAAAAGTTTTGTGTAAGCTTTCAAAATCCTCCCTCACTTTGCTCATCTTCTGAGTGGAGATTTCCCTGAAGCCGCCATGTGCAAACGCCAGAGAAAAACAACGTATGCAGGTAAAAGGTAAGACTGAGGTAAAATTATATTATATGTTTTCCGCTGCAATCAGATATAAACTTTTCAAAAAAATATGTTGGTTTCAAGATGTACCATTAACATGAAAGTAATTTAAACATAGCCTTTATTAAAATATAAAGCAAAATATATATATATAAAAAAAAGCAAACAAATTGTAAACGACTAGTATTCAACTGGCAGCAGTGTTGAGTTGCATAAAGTTGCATCAAGGCATTTCCTGAAAGTGTGGAGTGATAGAGTTAGGCCGAAGGGAAGAACCTGATATTGGTATGCTTTGACGCCAAATGCAAACCTCAGGAATTTCCTGTGTTGCAAAAGGATTTATGCGTCTTTGAGATCTACAGTGACAAACCAGTTTTTAGATCTTATTTTAGTCACGATTTGTTTCAACGTTAGCATCTTAATCTTTGACTGAACAATTTAGTTGGCACAGATCTAAAATTGGACACAACCCATCCCTATCCTTCTTTGGAACAATAAAGTATCGGCTGGAGAACCTGGACTCGCTCTGGTGGAGGAACATGTTCTATGGCCTCTGTCTCCAAGAGAGTTAGTACTACTTGGGATGCAACGCTCTCCGTTCTTTATGACCCCTTTTCCACCAAGGCAGTTTGAGTGCTGGTTCAGATCCAGAGCCTAGTTTCAAATCAGTTCTTTGTCTTTCTACACCCAAAGCACCGGCTCTGAACCAGGAAAAGTGGTACTTTTATTAGCACCAAAACATTGCTGGTCTAGAAGTAAGAAATGCTTGCGTCAGGGGTTGGAGGCGGGGTTACCGTGACCAACAAGATGTACACAAACTTGTGACTAGGGGTGGGAATCTTTTACTATCTTACGATTCAATTCGATTCCGATTCTTGAGGCCACAATTCGATACGTAATCGATTTTCGAATTCAAGAAGATTTTCGATTCAAAACGATTCGATTTTTATCCATAATGATTTCTAATCGGGTTTCTGATCATGATCTACTCTCATCTGCTTTGCTATACAGAATGACAAACGAAGACATTAAAGTGTCTTTTTCACATTTATTAAGTTCAATTCTCAGGAAAGTGCCTTTTATCAAAAAAATTGTCTGGTTCTCAATTGTTACTCATTAGTAGCTAGCTATAAAATAAGTTGGAACAAAAATATAGTGCTTCTTCAAAATACATAATGGTTGAAAATAGATGCATTTCCCAGGAAAGTTGCAGTTTACCACAAATATCATGTAGAACTAGGGTTGGGTATCGTTTGGTTTTTATTCGATTGATACTTTTAAAACGGTCCCGGTGCCTAAACTGGTACTTTAAAAAAAAAAAAGCCACACAATAAGGTGGATGAGATTAAAGAATGGCTTTTTATTTAATTTTGATTTAGTTATTTAATTTGAATAATTTATTACAAGTTTAAAGTATACTTAAATATATAAATATATAATTAAATACAAAACACAATTTACTTAACAAATTCACAGTAAAACTAAAGCCACCTAACCCAACTACAATAGGCCTAATTTAACTCTAAATAACAGTTACAGTAATAACAGCAGTAGTCTGTATTCTTGGTCTGCTACAAACCAGCTTCAAGCTTCAGCTTTATTTTGCAGAAACATGACCATATTCTCTGGCTAAATATTTTAGAACACATGGCCTTATTGTTTCCATGGAGACGCGTCATGCTTCTCACGTGACACACAGCAGCCGCAACAGCGCTGTATGACAGCTCAGCTGTATCGGGTTTATTTCGTTTTTTCTTTTTTATTCAAAATATTCACAAACTTGCTTACAATGTCACAAACTATCTGATAATCTGATTTTCAAATATGTGCGAAAGTGTGTGTTAGTTGATCTATACTGCGCGATGGGCGGCGCCACGTTTGTTTGCGCCTCAGAGAATCGGATCTGTCGGATTTACATCACATAAGTTTACCTTCGTCTCATGAAATACATGGAAGCATGGGCGGCACTAGGGAGGGGCTAGCAGGTGCTTCAGCACCCTCAAGAAGGACCAAAGCACCCCAATAGCACCCCAAATATTTTTTGCTGGAAGTAATTATATACAGGCTGTATTCTAATTAATACAAAAGTAAATAATTTAAAACAACAAATAACTTTTTACTCAATAAGCGTGTGTAACATATGTTGTCACGTGGATTAGCTACGCTGTTGCGCATTTCATTCACAAAAATGGAGCGTTCCTTCTGCGAAGTAAGCGGTCTCGTGATTCAAATTTAGATTCTAGTAAAAACGAGAAAATAAATTTGTCTCAGCTAGAGGTTGAGAACGGTTCAGATGATTTTAAGGAGTCTTATACGGAGGAGTCCACTGACGTTTGCCGCTGAAACAGAGTTTCATGTATTTTCCCTCAGTCACAACAACCGTCGCATCGTCCTGATGTGAGACTGTAAATAGGCTAACGTCCGTTTCACACATACACCGCTTATGTGCCGGAGCCGCACGCCCTCTTTTACATATTTTACATACATTACTCTTTTTCCGTGCTTTTACATATGCTGCGTTTGCAGTGCGCAACTGATCTGCTGCTCTAGTCTATACCACAAACACAGCTTTTATTCATTATTTTTATTTAAAATCCAAAAGTTGTTACTGAATATGGCTCGTCAGAATTGCAATTCTCTTCATTTACACTTTCATAGATGTCAGGTTTAAACGCACTACATTTAAACAACGTTTTATTCAATCCATTAATTCATATTTATATAGCCTTCACTTTAGATTTAGCACACAAGTGGCAAAACATTTAAACATAGGTTAGGCTAGCCTAAAATCACAAACATTTTAAATTAGAAACTTAGGCTATTCAAAAACAGCTGACTCGTCTTTTCTTTCGTTTTAAACCCTTTTAAAAGAAATCCTGCAGGTCATGAAGAACTTTATTTTTCTACCTCCAAGAAAGGACGAGTGCTATCCATTATGTCACTTTTTTACATACATCCATTTTTTCACTTTTTAACCTAAATGCCAGGTAAGGTGTCGTTTCCATGCTTTACCGAAAAAGAAAAAAGCCATGTGTTGACTTTGAAACAAGAGTATATTTTAAATTATAGGCCCATATCTGTGTTGAAATTACTAGATTTTCACGTCAGTACATGTTTATTTTAATCGAATAATGTTCTGTCACTTTAATGCAGCAGTGCAGCACAGCAAAAAATAGACTCGGTACGGAAACGATCGCCGCACTGCTGTATACACACCGCACCTGGAACGGACTGACGGACAGCATCCGCGTGCAGTGTGAAAGCTGTAATCTGTTAACATGGGTACAAAATACGCACCGACATACGCACTGCAGACGGAGTATGTGTGAAACGGGCGTAAGTGTCGCCAATTTGGTGAATACTATACTGATATTTCCCCGGTGCTATGGGTGCTTTTGATGGCATAGCCTATTGTCCTCAACTGAATTTTTGTTAAATTAATTTTAAGAATATTTGATTTTATAATGAATTTTGTTCTTGTTCAATTTAATACCGTTAAAACTTAAACTGTGATAAATAAAATAATTGAATGTTAAAAATTGAGTGGCCAAGTTTTGCTCATATTTATTAATAGTATTTATAAATATATAATTGCGTATGCGTAGCTCCCTTGTCAATGATCTAGCGCCCCCTCAGCACCTGCGTTCAAAATTCTCTAGCGCCGCCCCTGCATGGAAGTGAGTGACCGCTGCTGAACTGGGAGAAGAATAGAGTAAACTATATAGTCACTATATAATGTGTATCTGATGTGAATAAAACACGTAGTCAAGTTATCTTAACTGTGTGAAAGGATTGTTTTTGCCGCTTCCATAGACATCAGTGTGTATTTTTTGCTAGTACTTTTTCAGACATGTAAATTTTACAGCATTTACATGTCTGAAACCTAAAATAAACATGATGTGGTTGAAAACACTGAATAGTTGTGATATGTGACGAGCGCTGAGCGTGTCTGTCTCTGGCTCGGCGCCAGCCAAAGCGCGAAAGCACGTTTGAATTTAAGTGGCACCGAAATCTGCGTTCTGATTCGGTCCGAGGTTATGAAAGTAACGTTACCGGTGCCATTTTGGAACCGGGTTTCGGTACCCAACCCTATGTAGAACACAGTCGTGAAACACTGCAGTGTGCGTTGCTCTGCAGCTGGCGACCGACTCTGCTCCGTGTTGCTGAGCTCCGGGTGATGCCTAGTAATATGAGCCCGCGCATTTGTTGTGCTGCCGAAGTACTTGATCTTCATTTTGCAAAGCTTGCACACTGTGTGTGTCATGTCCAGCACAGTACTTCCAGGCATTCGGTAAAAACCGAAATGATGCCAAACTTAAGCTTCAAGTGAAGATGGGGCTGGTTGAATCTCCTCTCATCAATCCGTGTATCATTCATTCTTTTCATAAGAATTCAAATTCAGAAAATCGAAAAAGGACTTGTTATTTCTTTATTCGTTTACAATATTGAGCTTTCAATTTGAGCATGTAATCGGAAATACAAAAAACGAGTCATTATTTGTTTTTTCAATATTGTATTTGTAAACGAAAGAAATAACAAGTCGTTTTTCGATTTTCCGAATTTGAATTCTTAATTGAATATGAAAAGAACAAATGATACACGGATTCCATCTATATTTGCTTCCTCTCTGTTTTAGTGATTTGCCGCTCGCGTTCAAAAACTGGCTGCGTGGTGATGTCCGGATGTCTCGTATAGGCTAGTTACAAAATGGAGGCGAACAGCCAGCTGATTTTATTAATTTATTAAATCGATTCTTGGACATTTCAGATTGATTCTGAATCGTTGCAAATGAGAATCTAGATTCTTCTGTGAATCGATTTTTTTGGCACACCCCTACTTGTTACCACCATTTTTGAAATAGCAGCTAATCAAGCTAATAGCTACTCGATTGTAATCTCTGTTTATACAAATTATGGCGACCTGCACAAATGCGTTGGATTCGCTGTGATTTGATGCTGAGGTTCGCAAAGCCATGTGCATCAAAAGTAACGCAACATTCGCCATTGTTGATGGAAGGTTTTTTCGAGGTGCATCGGCACTGCGCAGAATGATTGCCATAATTTTGAATTGCACAAATGAACTTTGATGTCATACACTAATCCGTCTTCATGGTGCCGATGCATCTCGAACAAGCCTAGTGTGTTTGTGTTTCCTGCTGCCTTGCCAGCGTTGCTGAGAAAGATGAGACGTATACAGTGACATAAGACCTGGCTCTGTGGTGGCTCTCTAGCCCATCAAAAAGCCAACCCGGTTCTTACAAGGCTTGTCAGGCGAACCAACTCTGAACCGGCACTAGCTCTGAACTAGCACCTGGTTCATGCTGGTAAAAAAAGGGGTATATGAGGAGCTGGTCGACAGCCGGGGCTGCCGTATAATTAAGCTTTACCCACCAAGTCTGAAGTTGTTCTGCATGGCCTAATGGGTAATGTTGGGGCATTAGGGACGATGCCGTGTTAGTGGCAAAAGGTTCTGTTCCACTTTAGGCATCCCTTAAGCATACCTGTGGTATACCCGTGCTCTTTCAGCCCCCAACATTTGAGTAGTTTATGACTTGAGGACTGTAAAGACAGGCTGAAAATGGTTTCTCCCACGATTGAGTTATGGAAAGCAGTTTTTTTATATCTTTCCCCATAATGAGGTCAAAAAAGAAACCTATATATGGATGAATCGTTCACAATAAGATTAATACAAATAGATAGGGTGAGATTTTCATTCATGTCTTCTTTAATGTTTATGTGGTGGAGCAGTCACAACAGATCACAACAGGACAGCTTTTACAAGTGTTAGTGTTGTCAGTACGGTAGCTTTTCTGTGAGCTGTTTATAACTCCTCAAAAGACTGGGAAGCTTTAACCTCAGCAGTAAAAGGGTGGGGCTTTCTTCCAGTGAAATGGCACTGTAACCAGAGATCAAGGGCAGATGCAGTGCCAGCAGGCTTCATGCTTAGCAACGGCAAACAAATGCTGGTAAGGAGTTGAATGTCCTTCCAGATTCACAGATCGTCTGGGTCATTCACTCTTTGCGTGAGACTTCAATCATAAATTTGCAGCTGCTTGGTACGGGCTCTCGATCTCTCTCTCTCTTCGTAGGTATAAAAATAGGTTGCTATGTGAACACCATGGCTCCCCAGAGGCATGTGCCTGTTGTTACAGCCCGCTGATCTGCTGAGGGTGAGGGAACTCGTTTCCTCAATGGAGCAATGCACACCAAAACTCAAGGGATAGGTGATGTGATATGGACCATGAATGTGAGAGATTTAAATCTGACAAAACTCTTCAGTCATTTCTAGAGCTTTTATTCCTCAAACTAATAGAAATTACTTGAAGCGTATTTTAAAAGGGCAACACATTTATATGTATATTTTTAAAGATCTTAACTAATTTGTGTTATTTATCTAGCATTATTCAAGCTAAATGATTGCCATTTCTTATGCTTACCTTTTAAAAGGCAGTGGTCAACATGTGTAGTCACTGATCTCTGGAAATAATGACTTAAATAGATCCACACTCACAATGGCCTATACTGAACAGCAAACAGCAAAAGAGAACAGCAAACACTCTGGATCCTTCAGGTTGAATCCCATTGTTTGCTCTGAGCTAAAACAGAAAAGCCCAAACAACAGCAGGATTATTGTGGCCTAATAAAGGTGCTATTGTTTGCTGTGCTGTTCAGTTCACTAAAGCATGTGCTCAGGTCAGATCTCATATCCCACTTACACATGCATCCATTTATTTAACACTAATTCATTCTTAGACATTTTATCAGATATCTTTTGCTGAATAATGTACTCTACTATTTAATTCTAACTTTATTCTGTTTAAATAATTATTCTGAATCTTTTGATTAAACACTTTTTTTTTTTTTACTTATATAGACTTATATGATTTTGGGGTTTCTGTGCTTTGTGTGAAAAGTCAAGATTAACATAAGGGAAAACTCAGAAGAGTTCTGTGAAATCTCATTTGAGGAAAAGGGTTGGTTTTGTTTTGTTTTCAAATTTGATAAATTATATTTTGTGTTAGCTTGCTTATTAGAATTTACCCAGAAATTGGTTAAAAAATGTGCCGAACAGTTTATAGCTTATCATTTTTAATGGATTTGAACATTAGTGAAATATGTCCATAGTTAATGTGATTAACTAATACAACTGTGATTAACTTATTTAGAATATTAAACCATAACTGCAAACCAATGATAATTTGTTTGCAGTTATGATTTGATGTTTTAACTAATTTAATTACATCAGTAATGTTTTTGGAATGATATGCAGTCCTGTGCCAATTTGTGCTGAAACCCTTAAAACCTTCAGCAGCCTACAGTCCCTACTGCCTGTGTTTTACCCATTTTTGGGGATACTTGGAAGCCTATAAATAATGTTTTGTGGTTTTCCTGTTTTGTTATGTTATCAGCACTCTTGAGTGGACAGAAATGGCATCAAAACACTTCCTTCTTTTTTGAGTAACAGTTGAAAGGTTGAATGAAATGTGCCACGAAAGCACTATTATGTGTTGTTTAGGGCTGTAACGGCTAAACAATTAAATATTCGGAAAAAACACATCGGATTGTCACAGCAACAGCAATAAATTGCACAACCCAAGACGCTCAATGCTTGAGTGCATTTCAATGAAATGCTACAAATAAGATCATAGAGTTTAAGCACAGAGTTTAAGATGGGCAGACTGTCAGGTGCTTTGATAGATTGCATGTGCTGTTTTTTACCCCAATGCATAAAACACTTTTTTTAATGTTATGTTTTTTATGTTTTACTAAAATTATTCTAAAGATTGACCAATATAGATATTTTTTTTATAACCGATACCAATTATTTGCATGTTTATGTCCTCGATAACCAATACATAGAACCAATATTTATGTATTGTTTTTTTGTTGTTGACAATTATAACAACAGCACTGAACTGAACAAACTGTTGTATTTAACACTTTGAAAAAAAAGCAATTTTTGCAATTTCACTTCCTCTTTACAAAACAAAACAAAACTTCTACATCAAGAGTGCAAAAAAACAGAAACGTTTTTTTTTTTTTTTTAACTGATCCGTTTATCGGGCTGTTGATCCAACAGTGATTTGAAATAGGCAGGTTAGTGAAGGGCTATTCTATGGAAGTAAATAAGAGACATAATTCTTTGAAATTTAACTGCCACTGAATACTTAGTTTTGAATTATTTTATTTTGAAAAACATTTATCTGAATTTATTTGCTCTGAATTCACCCATTTTAAATTATTTTACTTTGGAAACCATTCCAATTTACCTCTCAACCTGAATTTCAATTAATATTTTTCAATGCTCAAAAAATTCAGATACAAAAAAAAAATCAACTTACAGAATTTCAGATAAAATAGATTCAGGTTGATCAAATTTGATTGCTCAAATTCAGATCTCAAATTTCAAGTGAATATTTTTCAAATAAAACATCAGTCTAATTCGACTGCTCAAATTCAGATAAAAAATTCAAGTCAAATATTTACATGGTAACATTCGGGCTGCCCAGGATGGGAAAACGAGTTGAGCGCCTATTGTCGTGTTCATAGGGTGCGTCTCAATCAGCTCCCTAGTTCAGTAGTCATCCAATTACTGATTGTCTAATTAGAAGCAGGCAGCCCTTTCTTGAGTGAGCCAAAACACATCAACAGCTGGTCTGATTTCCTCCACTGCGCAGACTTCTCCAAATAGATCCTCAATGCCCTGACTGGACAGAGGCGGTGAAGTCTAGCTTCCTTGGACGTGACTTGAGGCAGAGGATAGAATGCCTGAAGAATCATTGACCACACCCCACTAGATGGCACCTTGGGCACATAGCCCACCCTGGGGTATAAGATGGCCTTTATCCCACCAGGGGCAAACTCCAGACAAGTTGGCGCCCCCGCCAGGGCCTGGAGATCCCCCACTCTCCTCAGAGAAGTGATGGCGAGGAGAAAGGCCAACTTAAGGGTCAGGTTCTTTGCCTCAGCCGACTCCAGTGGCTCAAAGGGGGCCTCAACCAATCCTTCAAGCACCACCGCCAGATCCCAGGCTGGGACTCTGGAACGAGCTGCAGGCCTCATCCTCTGAGCCCCACGGAGGAACCATACAACCAGACGATTTCTACCAAGTGGCCCATCATCTACTGGTGTGTAGAAAGCCCCAGTGGCCATGTCTGATTTATATCCTCTGCCTCAAGTCACGTCCAAGGAAGCTAGACTTCACCGCCTCTGTCCAGTCAGGGCATTGAGGATCTATTTGGAGAAGTCTGCGCAGTGGAGGAAATCAGACCAGCTGTTGATGTGTTTTGGCTCACTCAAGAAAGGGCTGCCTGCTTCTAATTAGACAATCAGTAATTGGATGACTACTGAACTAGGGAGCTGATTGAGACGCACCCTATGAACACGACAATAGGCGCTCAACTCGTTTTCCCATCCTGGATGTACACCTTCAGAGTGGAAGGGGTTAGACCGGCTGAGAAACGGTCCTTGAGGAACTCCAACACTGCTGACACAGGGCAAATGACTGGGTTCCACCACGCTCTCTACACAAAGTGGAAAAAAGATTCCACTTCAGGTTGTACAGCTTCCTCGTAGAGGGAGCTCTGGAGCTGAGTAAGGTCTCCACCACACCCGCTGACAAGCCATCCTCTAGGTACCGAGCCCTCTCAAGGGGCAGACCCAGAGGTTCCACAACTCCGGCCTTGGGGTGAAAGATCGAGACCCTGCCTGAGAGCAGATCCCTCCTTAGGAGGGGATGGAAGGTCGTCTAGGAGTGCTATGATGTCGGAGAACCATACTCTGGTCGGTCACCGGGTGCTACCAAGAGAAGGCGGATGCCCTCCCAGCGGACCCGCTCCAGAACTCCTGGGAGTAGAGCGATCGGGGGAAATGTGTAAAGACGCAGCCTAGGCCAAGTCTGGGTCATGGCGTCCAGCCCCAGCGGGTGCCTGAGGGAGAACCACAGAGGACAGTAGGAGGTCTCTCGAGACACGAACAGGTCCACTTCCACTGGGCCAAACCCCACGCACATGGCCTCCACAACCTTGGGGTGGAGTCGCCATTCCCCGGGCCTCAGCCCTTTCCTTAACAGGATGTCTGCTCCCTGATTCTGGTCCCCTGGGACGTATATTGCTCATGTATAGCAGGCCGAACGGGATCAAGCTAGACGCTGCTGCCATGAGACCCAGCAGTTTCTGGAACTGCTTCTCAGTGCGGCTGTGATCTAGCTTCATTGACTCATAGACCTGAGACTGCTGCCCTTATGGACTCGACCCGTGTGGGGGACATTTGGGCCCGCATCGTGGTTGAGTCCGATACGACCCCCAGGAACGTAGTCCTCTGGGATGGCGACAACATACTCTTTTTCATGTTCAGTCTCAGCCCCAAGCACCTTAGATGAGTTAGTATGCATGACATTCTTCATCAATCAATTGTAGGAAATGTAAGATGACTAAGAAGGTCTGGGATATGGCAAGTGCATTAAATGCGTTAATAATTTTAACGCGTTATTTTGTACCGTAACTAATTAATCTAATGAACGTGATAAATTGACAGCCATCAACAACCAACTGTTTTTTTATTATATCATTGTGTTTTGTTTTTTTTACACATTTTTCCCCAATGAACCTGTATTGCTTAAAAAATAATAATGATTGACAGCGCTTTCACTTACAAAAGACTATAAATAAGGCCTAGTCCACATGTCCATGAGTTTTTCTTCCTCCGTTTTAAAAAACAATTGCGTCCACACAAGCACAGTTTAAAAAAAATCTCTGTCCACATGAGAACGTAAAACTACGCTATGATTGGCTGCCTGATTTCCACATGGGTCCCATCCACGGCACCGATGCACATTGCACTGAGGAATGCCATGGGCTCAATGAAACTCTTCTACAAGTTCCTTTACTTTGGACTCAGTGACAGGTATATATACACAGGTGCAGGGCCGAAGTGTACTGTAATAGCTTCACACAATTGCCTTACTATTTTGTATTATTGCTAGTGGTGGGCATAGATTAATTTGTTTAATCTAGATTAATCAGGATGTGATTTTTCGGATTAATCCGAATTCGGATTTTCCGACCTGAAAATGTGACCTACGTGAATCATGCTGATCTGTAAAAAAAAATGATGGGGAAGGGATTGGCCGTCATCTCACAGCCGTCACCGTGGTAACCCGGGACGGAACCACAATCGCGGGATGCGCAACAAGGACTGTATGTGACAAGAACATCATCAGATCGGATGATCTGGGTATGATCTGATTTTCCACTATGGCAGGATGTTTAAGTTGCATTTAACATTAACTTAGTTAGCAGCTAACGTTACTTGTATTTGCTAGCACTAGCTATAGGGATGCAAATAGCTCGCCGCGCCCGCTTTTTCACGCCAGTTTGGGGACAAAGTCATCTGAAGCCATTCCATAGCTTAACCCTTAAATGCAGGACTGTTTCGCCAAACATTCTTACATATTGGGGTCGTTAGCGACCCAGATCTATATTTAACATGGATAGACCTCTACCTGTCGCGATAATATATAAAACTCCTGATGTTAGAGTAACAGCTACATGAGAATAAAATAAAACGTATTTCGTTACCTTTTGGAGCTTGGAAGGGTTCAGTTTGAGCAGATGTTTTATACCATCATCATATGTCCTCGTCAGAGCTCGTTTACCAGTACATTCAGCATCTGCCTCATATTCGCGATCTCACGCATATTCTCCAACTCATTTTCAACGTCTTCAAAATCAATATTTTGCTCACTGACAGCTTCTTGACCACATCCATAATCAGAGACAGTGATACTAATATTTGATTGTGTTCAGTACTTGCTCTCTGCAGTAAATCACTAAGCCATTTCAAGTTTTGCAGATTATAATTATTATTGTTTAGTTTTCTGTCAGAGGTAACTGAGTGAAACGTCACTTCATCATTGTGTATCAGACACCTTGTGGAATAAAGGTGAATTGCACCCTATTTAATTTATCATTGTGCAAAAAAATATACGTACAATCCTATACACATCCTATTTTTTCTTGTTATATTGTTTAAAATGGATTGATTGAGAAATACTAAGAAGGTTGATGTCTTTTAAAAAATGAATGAGGAGCAGGGTAGTGAATGACAGCGACCGAGGTATGCATTTAAGGGTTAATGTGAGGGACATAAGTCTATTTGGTGTTTTAGTTTAATCTCGCAGCACTTCTGTGCCTGTCTGTTCACTTGAGGAGCCCAGTGACCCGTGGATCCAATATGTTTAATGGCAGAGCAGACATGGAAAGTATTAACTTTCTAAGCTATAGCAAGTGTTATTCCATTCTGCGCTCACAAGACCTCTGCTCTACTTTTCAACCTTTCTGAAAAGCAGATAGACATTCAGTACATAGTCAAACATGTAAAAATGAATATATTTTCTGATATGGATTCTTACATTCTAATGAAAATTTTGCATTATTTTCCAACGGCCGGCAAGAAAATGGCAAAAGATGCCATCGTGGCATCAGCTGTGAGTGCCAGGCGCAAATTCCAAAAGAAACGTGTAGAGGCTCTAAAAAAGCTTGCTACAAAGGCTAAAGAATCATACAAAAATTGAGGCCTTCTTTTGGATGAAAATGTGCATGTTGCACATTTAGCTGTTAAAGTTGTGTAAAAATGCATCAACCAAATAATTTGTTATTTTTCATACTGTACCAAAAAATGTTGCACGTTGCACATCTAGCTATAAAATAAAATGTATTTGTTCAAATAAGTTGTTATGGGTCCTGCTTTACTGTCCATATTGATCCACCACAAGTTTGATCGGTGCCCTGGGGTATTCGGTCTCAGTATATTTTCCTGCTTTTTTGTCCTTAGCCAATCACATGCCTGATTAATCTCACTGTGATCTTGAAATTAATCTAGATTAATCTAGATTAAAATGGTTCATTTGAATTCTGCCGAAGGCATTCAGAAGGCATTACCTCACTTTATATTTTTGTTTTTGAACCGCTGATTTTGTTACCAAAGCTTCAGTACGTAATGGCACTTTCGTCTATCTGCCGCGAATGTAGCTGAAATGCTCTAAAGAACACTGACAACGAGCAGAAATTAGATTTACAGCTCTCTGCTTACAGTATGTCAGTCATGCTCGTCAGGACTCGAGTACGGTTCGTGGGGTACGCACCCGAGTTCGGAAGAGAGCGTTCGCTTGATGTGGTAATTTCACAGCATACACACAGGTTCGAAGACTCGTTCTCGCTCCCTACAGTGCAATTCGGCTAGGTAGCTATACATCCGCTCTAAAATATCAAGGTGAAAGTCATCATAGCTTGCGTAGTATAGACCCCGCTCCCAACCCAATTTTGAGAATAGATTAACGGCGATATTTTTTTTATCGCCCAATAAGAGTCTCACGTTAACGCAGCACGTTAACGCCGATAACGGCCCACCACTAATTATTGCATTCTGGCGCCTTTGTCCTGCAATATAATGAAATAATTGCACATGGATCTGTATGCTATATATATGATAAGCGTTGTTAGCAGAGTCCGCCGCATAGACTCGACTCATGTAAATCAAAAGAGATAACATGCTAAATCTGACGTCAAACAAAGGAGAGAACGGCACTTCGACTTTAAGGCTCTGTCCTCACAAACATGGGTATTTTCAAAACCGCAGCTCAAAGATTTTTGGAAACTCCGGTTACAGCATTGTCGTGTGGACAGGGAAACTGGAGATTTCAGCTTGTTAAGTGTGCGCTTTTCTTTCCTTTGTTTGATGTCAGATTGTGCGCCGTTATCTCTTTTGTTTAACGTACATGAGTCGAGTCTATGCAATGGCTAACATACTTTTGAATAACTCTGCTAACAGCGTTTAATACATGTATACAGATACATGGGCAGTTATCTCATTGTATTGCAGAACAGAGGCGCCAGAATGCAATAAAACAAGATATAATGCAAGAATGTGAGTCCACTTGGGCCCTGCCCCTGTGTAGTTACCTGTCAATGTGTCCAAAGTAAACTTGTAGAAGGGTTTCACTGAGTCCAAGGCATCCCTCAGTGCATGGACCCATGTGGAAATCAGGCAGCCAATCATAGCGTGCTTTTGCAATTTCATGTGGACAGAGATTTTTTTTAAACCGTGCTTGTATAGACGCGAATGTTTTTAAAAATGGATTAGGAAAAACTCTGGTTATAAAAAAACCCGTGTACGGGTTTGTAAAAATGGCACATAGTTGGCACAAAAAAAAAATTACACATAGTCTTTTGTAAGGACTATGTGTAAAAATCCGAAATCTCCGGTTTCACCATCTACACAACAACGCTGTTTCTAAAAATCTTCACCCTGGCTGGAGTTTTCAAAAAAGTCCGGTTTCAGTAACCGGATACTACGTTTGCATGTGGACGAACAGCCAAACCGCGTATAAAAAGCTACGGTTTTGAAAATACCCGTGTTCGTAGGGCCTAAAAATAACATTGAAGTCAAAAGTCAGTGTCGGTCCAGTGTTCACAAGAGTTTTTCCTCACACTTCTGTTCACTAGCTAATCAGAAATACTTGAAGATTTAAAGATATAATCTAATGTAATGTAGTTATGCAATGTTCTGAGCGCATTGCATTGTGGAGTACAGTGCCCACTTGTGGTTCAACGGATCACAAAACTCACCGTCGATCATATTATGGTTTTTGAGTCATGGATTAGATATTTTTTAAGATCAGCAAGACAAGAAAAATGTTGTGGGGTTAGGTGGGGTTCATGTATTTGTATAAACAAATACACTAATTACAAGCATAGATCAATACAATATAAAAAAGTTACAAATTAAGAGTCTAAATGTAGTATTCAGGCACAGAAAATGTAGCCTGATAATTAGACCTAAATGTAAAATAACACTATTATGTTATTTTTTTTACAGAGCTGTGGTTGCAACAGGGATGAATAAACAGGAAGACATAACTGAAAAAAAAAAAAAAACTAAGAAAACATGAACATAACCACCTAAACAATAGCTATGTTTCCATTCAAAGTTGCACATTTAACTTAACTCGAAATATTGCGTAAAACATTTGCGAATATAGCACCATTTCCAGCCCATGTGTTCAAGAGAACACAATTGTACCATTGGCACAAAATATCTGTAATAAAAATGGAAGTTGCTGCAAGCCACGGTGGTTCTTTCTGCATACATCAAAAATTACTTGCGTCTCAGAGCGTGCAGATGTAACGCAATACATGCTGTCATGTTATCTTGTGTTCGGAGGCCTTGTATTTGGGAATACAATCATTTTAGACACTTCTCAGAGGGAATTAAACCAAAGTGTTTTGATGACAGATGTTAGCTTATGCATTTCTTTCTTAAATGCATAAGCATATGCATTTTAAATGCATACAGGAAACATACATATTGTGCACACCATAAATACTATTACATTGCAGTAGTTGGAGTAGCAAGTTATAGAGGGAACAAGTCTGTATCAGTCAATGCAGTGAAAGCTAAGTCATCTCTAAAGGACAAAGTCAATCCATTAGTAACCCAGTCGCAGTGAAGGCTGTGTTTTTGGAGCTGCCAGCTGAGAAGCTGAGAGTTTCCTGCTCTCCCAGGGAAGCTGGCTCATGCCTAAAGGGCTCTTTGTTGGACAAGGTGTGTGATCTGAGCAACCACTGAGCTCAGTACAAAACCACACTTTCAAAACCTCCTGGTCCTGTCAGCACCGGAGGTGTGTTCTTTCACACTTAGAACACACATCCTACATAACTATCCCACTAAGAGCCACAGTTTCAAAGTCTGCCTTTCTTGAGCATAACCAAGCATATTTTGAAGAAGAATTTAAATGTCTTAAAGGGACAGTTCATCACGTCATCATTTGCACACTATCATGTTATTCCCAATTCCAATTCCAAACCCAAAATCCATCCGTCCTTCCATCCATCCATCCTATCCTTCACTCTTAACTTTTTCCACATTTTCTTATGTTACAGCCTTATTCCAAAATGGATTACATTATTTATTTTCCTCAAAATTCTACAAACAATACCCCATAAAAGTTAGTTTGAAATCTTTGCAAATGTATTACAAATAAAAAACTAAAAAAATCACATGTACATAAGTATTCACAGCCTTTGCTCAATACTTTGTCAAAGCATCTTTGGCACCAATTACAGCCTCAAGTCTTTTCGAGTATGATGCTACAAGATTAGCACACCTATTTTTGGGCAGTTTCTCGCATTCTTCTTTGCAGGACCTTCGGTGGACAGCCATTTTCAGACCTCTCCAGAGATATACAATTGGGTTCAAGTCTGGGCTCTGGCTGGGCCACTCACGGACATTCACAGAGTTGTCCCGTAGCCACTTGTTATCTTGGCTGTGTGCTTTGGGTCATTGTCCTGTTGGAAGATGAACCTTCGCCCCAGTCTGAGGTCCAGAGCGCTCTGGAGCAGGTTTTCATCAACAATGTCTCTATACATTGCTGCATTCATCTTTCTTTCGATCCTGACTAGTCTCCCAGTTCCTTGTACTGAAAAACATCCCCACAGCATGTTGCTGCCACCACCATGCTTCATTGTAGGGATAGTTTAGGCCAGTTGATGAGTGGTGCTTGGTTTCCTCCTGACATGACGCTTGCCATTCAGGCCAAAGAGTTGGCCAAATTTTGTTTCGCTTGCTCTGAGATTCCTTCAGGGTCCTTTTGGCAAACTCGAGGCTGGCTGTCATGTGCCGTTTACTGAGGAGTGGCTTCTGTCTGGCCACTCTACCGTACCGCAATTATAATACATTATAATATAATTTAATATCTCTTGAAGATTTAGACACTTCCTGTGTTGTCTCATTGAGATCATTGTGTTTTAACATTCATTTGGTCTGTTTTGGAGTAGTTGGTCATCAATTGACAGTTCCGGGGCAGAGGGCAGTCTTTGTTGCATAATCAGTGAATTACACAACAGTGTGTTGATAAGCAGGCATTTTGGCACAAGTCTTTATAAATTATTAACTGGACATGCTTGAGTAGTCAAGGTCCAAGCTTTTTGGCATTCTCACATGCTTTGCACCTCTCAGCTGCCCAGAAGTGTCTTCCAGGTCCGTAGAAGCTCCATGTTTCAGTAGCTCGTCTCCTTTGTACTTCCTGGATTTGGAATACAGACAGACTCTCTTTGACAGTAGGATGGTTTTATCTACTGCTAATATTTGCACTGCAGAAAGAGAAAAAGAGCGCTTATCAGTTTTCAGTATATTTGGGTGTTAATGTGGCATTGAAAGTGAGAGAGGTTTTGTGGTTTGATGTTTGAGGCCTAGTTTAAGAAGTATGAGTGAAGTATGAATTATTTTTACTTCAAAGTGTGTAAATGTTTTACAGTTTTCCCTCTTTACGGTCATGACAGAGATTAGACAGAGTTTTGAAACAAGATCTATATTGTATAGTTGTGTTACTGTTTGTGCTTACATTATGATCAATTATAATGTGAAGAAAATCACAGTGAATTGTGTTGCTTAGTTGCTAAGCAGTGTCAGAGCAAATACTTGTGGGTTACTTCGGTTCAATACATTACATTCTCATATGTCAATTGTTTTTTACAGTACTGAATATGTTGTGAACCTGTTAAGATGAGGTGGAGCACCAGTGACTAATTTCAGTTTTCTTTGTTTTAATTTTTATAAATAGTCTTTATTTAATCTGTAAAAACTACTGTGCAAATCAGTACATAGGTCAAAGGTTTCTTTGATCTCTGTTTATAAATATTTTACTATGAAGATAGTAATCCCTTTACTAAACAACGGCCATCTGGGCTTTTAGTCCGAAAGTGTTGTCATTTGGAGAAGAACCTATGGATATGTTTACTTCACATTCCATTAGAGAGCAGTATTATGACTTAAAATGTTTTCCATTCAGTTTATTCTTTTTTCTTAAAAAATGTAATCCCCAATTGTCATGACTTATTCATTACTGAGTAGTTTTTGAGTGACTATGGAATGTAACAAATTGACCAAGCAACACAATTCACTAAGCAACACAACTAAGCAACACAATTCACTGTGATTTTCTTCACATTATAATTGATCATAATGTAAGCACAAACAGTAACACAACTATACAATATAGATCTTGTTTCAAAAATTGACCAAGATGGCGGCGCGAGTACATCGCGAGGCTCGGGGTCTCTCCAGATTCTGCAATTTAGTGGTATTTTCCTTGCTCATCTCGGGTCTGTTCGTGCAGAACAGTTGTGCCTTTACATCGTACACCCGTGGTGAGATTTTGGATATTGGTTTGCGAATTTCCGATAGTTTTATGGACAATCTTCGACTCTTTCCTGACATCGCTAGGACACCCAAAGGCTATGCACTCTACCCGGCCGGGCGGAAGTGCTCGCAGGCGGCGTCGAGATCGTAAACAAAGGCGGGGGAAGCATGGAGGACTAAGAGCTAAGCTAAGGCAAACACCACACCGGCTCTCTTTACCCAGTATTTTCCTTGCCAATATACGGTCGCTAGTGAACAAAATGGAGGAGATTCGACTCTGCATCACACACAGCAAGAAAATTTTGACCTGTAACGTCCTAATCTTCACGGAAACCTGGTTAAACAGCGGAATACCGGACACCGCTATTGAGCTAGCGGGACGGCACACGCTCCGGGCGGATAGAACATTAGATGGCTCCGGTAAGACCAGAGGTGGTGGATTGTGCATTTTCATTAACAAAGCTTGGTGCACAAACTCTGCTATAGTTTGGAGTCATTGTTCAGCTAACCTTGAGTTTCTTATGGTTAAATGTAGACCGTTTTATCTACCGCGGGAGTTCACTTCCACCATTATAACTGCAGCCTATATTCCCCCGGATGCTGATGCCAAGCTTGCTATGAAAGAACTTCACGCAGCCATTAGTAAACAACAGACTGATCACCCGGAAGCTGCTTTTATTGTTGCAGGTGACTTTAATCACTCTAACTTAAAGTCAGTGCTACCAAAGTTTCAGCAGCATGTTTCTTGTCACACAAGAGTAAACAAAACCTTAGACCATGTTTACACAAACATGGCTGGAGCTTACATTGTGACACCCCTCCCCCACCTGGGACAGTCAGATCACCTTTCTTTGTTCCTCACCCCCAAATATGCACCCCTCATCAACCGTGTGAAGCCATCAGTGAAGACCATCAAGGTGTGGCCTGCGGCGGCAGATTCCACACTCCAGGAAAGGTTTCTAGACACTGACTGGAGTATGTTTGCACATCCAGAGCAAACCTGAAGAGGGGTATCAAAAAGGCCAAGCACTGCTACAAGCTAAAGATAGAGGGACATTTTTCCAACTCTGACCCTCGACGCATGTGGCAGGGCATTCAGGCCATCAGTGACTACAAACCCACCCACTCCACCCCCGCAGCCACTGATGTCAACTTCCTGAACGAGCTAAATTACTTTTATGCTCGCTTTGAAAGGGACAACAGAGAAACTGCCACCAAGCTCAAACCCTCTGATGACCACCCACCAATCATTCTCTCCTCCACAGATGTCTGCAAGGCACTGAGCCGGATAAGCGCGCACAAGGCTGCTGGACCAGACAACATCCCTGGACGTGTTCTCAGGGCATGTGCGGAGCAGCTCGCTGGGGTTTTTACAGACATTTTCAACCTGTCTCTTGCCCAAGCAGCTGTACCAACATGCTTTAAACGCACTTCCATTGTGCCAGTGCCAAAACACTCTAGCCCGATGTGCCTTAACGACTACCGCCCTGTAGCACTCACATCCATTGTTATGAAGTGCTTTGAGCGGCTGGTCCTGGAACACCTAAAAGACTCTCTACCATCCACATTGGACTCACACCAGTTTGCCTATCGCAGCAATAGGAGCACAGAGGATGCCGTTTCCATGGCACTACACTCTGTGCTCACACATCTGGACAATAAGAACACTTATGCGCGTATGCTGTTTGTTGACTTCAGCTCAGCATTCAACACTGTCATCCCAACCAAGTTAATAGCCAAACTTGGAGACCTGGGTATCAACACCTCAATGTGCATTTTGGACTTCCTAACTGACAGACCCCAGAATGTTCGATCAGGATTCACCTGCTCCACGTTCATCACACTTAACACTGGTGTACCACAGGGCTGTGTGCTAAGCCCGTTTCTCTACTCCCTCTTCACGTTATACATACAAAAGACAAACGGGTGCGAGGACTAAAGTGCAGATTAAAGGATTTATTGCAAAATAAAACATAAACTCAAAACAAAACCCACGAGGGGGAAAACAGAGACTAGAGTATATAAACTTGAACATACCAACAGGGGAACAGGAAACGGGAGACATAGACAATACAACGATCCGACAAGGACTGCAAACACACAGGAACTTATAAAGGGGAGAAATCAAGCAGGGAATGAGGCAAACACAGGTGGGGCAAATTAAACCAATAACGAGATAACAAGGGGGTGGGATCTGACAATGACAGAGGCACAGGGCCACACTAACAAAACCCACATGTGCACACAAGACAGGACAGGCATGTGACAGCCTGTGTATGGATCTAATTCCATCGTCAAGTTTGCGGACGACACTACGGTGATTGGTCTCATCAGTAACAACGATGAGACTGCCTATAGGGAGGAGATCCAGCACCTGGCCACATGGTGCACTGAAAACAACCTGCTCCTCAACACCACCAAAACGAAGGAGCTCATCGTGGACTTTAGGAAGGAGTTAAGAGGCCCATACGACTCCATCCACATCAACGGAATGGCTGTTGAGCGCGTCTCCAGTTTCAAGTTCCTGGGGATCCACATCTCGGCGGACATGTCGTGGACAACCAACACCTCCAGCCTGGTCAAGAAGGCTCACCAGCGCCTCTTCTTCCTGAGGACACTGAGGAAGAATCAGCTCTCCTCGGCTATCCTGGTGAACTTCTATCGCTGCGCGATAGAAAGCATCCTGACCAACTGTGTCGCAGTATGGTTTGGGAGCTGCTCTGTTGCGGAGCGCAAGGCACTGCAGCGGGTGGTGAAAACTGCCCAGCGCATCACAGGGACTCCACTACCTGCCATCGAGAACATCCAGAGGAAACGTTGTCTGCATCGAGCTCGTAGCATCCTTAAGGACTCCTCTCACCCAGCCCACAGACTGTTTTCTCTCCTGCCCTCCGGCAGGCGTTTCAGGTGCCTCCGGACCAGGACCAACAGACTAAAGAACAGTTTTTTCCCTAGAGCTGTCTCTTTACTGAACTCTAACCCTCGTTGACCCACTCCCCTCGTTGATCCACTCCCCTCTTAGACTGCTAACTTCCTCTCCCCCCTCACATCTGCCTGTACTTGTTATTTGCACTACCGACTGTTTATTACAGTCACAACTGTTTACTTATGCATCTTGCACTAAAATAACTAACTGGATTATGCTAATTTGCACAGACGACTGTTATTCACAGTACTAACTGTTTACATTTTCATTTTGCACCGTACTTTTAACTGTAATATGCAATCACTTTCCATTGCACTTTTACACTTTTCGGATAGCTTCTGACCATACTTTATTGCACTACCTTAATCCACTGCTATATTCCTCATCTTAGCCTAACATATCATTGTATACCTCTATCTGTAAAATTGTTTATTGTAATAGCCATCTGTATATTTATTCACTGTACATATTCACCTGTAAATTGTTTATTATAGTAATAACCATCTCTCTCTCTCTCTCTCTCTCTCTCTCTTTATATATATATATATATATATATATATATATATATATATATAAATATAAATATAAATATATATATATATATATATATATATATATATATATATATATATATATATATATATATATATATATATATATATATATATATAAAGAGAGACTTATTCAATATTATTGCACTTATTGCACTTATTCAACCATTGTATATCCTGCACTTGCTGCTATTGCACTTCTGGTTAGACCTAAACTGCATTTCGTTGCCTTGTACCTGTATTTGTGCAATGACAATAAAGTTGAATCTAATCTAATCTAATCTAACAAATATTTATCTGTTATTGAATTACATACAATTAAAAAAATAATAATAATCTGTGGATTGGTAGAACAACTCTTTTTACATTTTTCTTGTCCTCTACTTCATTATGGAATGTCAGCAGAGTTTTGTTTATGTTGTGTTTCGAAGGAAAACAGGATTTCAGTCTAATCCCTCAAATCAATCTTGAATCAGGTTTGAAAAAGATAGGCCTAGTATGTTTTATTACTGCAATATGACATAACATAGGGCTGGGGATATGGCCAACAAAATTACCACACTAACATTTGATTCATATCAGTCAATAACGATAATTATCACAATAAATGTCAAATCTTTGCCTGGTTTTGATGATGCGTATCGTATCTTCAGTCAAGTCAAGTCACCTTTATTTCCAGTGCTTTACTCAATATAGATGGTTTCAAACTTCAAAGCAGCTTTACAGTGATAACAGGCTGAAAAACAGGCTTTTATTGGCTGTACATCAGATGTAGAAAGTTATTGTTCAGCTAAAATAGGTTTTTAAAAGATTAATTTCTGTTGTAAATAATCATATTTACTTTGGGTCGACTTACACAACATCGGTTTTCAACAGAAAACAGAAAACTCATCGCGCTCCGGCTGCTTGTCCACACGGCAACAGCGCCTAACGGCCAGCACAGTTTTTATGGTTTCTATGGTATTTGTGTTGGTTTGCCGTTTCAGTGTTATATAGTGTGCAGAGCACCATTTTACTTGTTCTCTGTTTAAAAAAAATAATCACACACTTAAGATCAGGACAGATATTTTTGTAATAATGGCTGATTTTAAGCATGCCAATGAGCTGCCATCATTGGGGAACATAAAGCATTGTAAACAATCAACGTATTTCACGCAAATAGACGTAATCGATTACGTCAATGTGTTGTTCCAGCCCTAGAAACAAAACACACAATAGACAATATTCAGTGAAAATCCTAATAATAAAAATAAATCCTCATATCCGCATAAAAATAAAACAAAAATAGTTTCTTATGCATTGGAAAGTAACACTTCTATTAATTGTTCAGATGGACCCAGAGATCAAATGACAATGCTATATAAGATATATTAACTAATAAAAGATACATTTAAAGGATTAATCCCCCCCCTGCCGCCACCCAAAATAATAATCAATTACTCACCCTTATGTCACTCCAAAACCCGTAATACTTTCGTTCATCTGCAAAGCACAAATTTAGATATTTTAAATGGAATCTGAGAGCTTTCTGTCCCTCCATCGACAGTCCACGCAACTCCCATTTCTTTGCTTCTAAAAGTTCATAAAAAGACTGTAAAAGTAATCCATATGAATTATGTGGTTTAGTTAAAATTTTCTGAATAGACCAAATTGCTTTTTATGAACAGTTTGAATTTAGACTTTTATTCTCATATATCCCTATCACTATCCCTTTAACTGTATATTAAGAAATTATTAATTATTAATAATATTTTGAAACGCATTTCTAATGCTTTCAAGTACATTGTATAACTGTTTGTTGATGTATTGATATATCAGTCCATAGTACCACTTATTCAATTCAAATATATTTGTATAGCGCTTTTCCCAATACACATTGTTTCAAAGCAGCTTTATAGAAAGTGCATTTCATAAATGTACATTGAAAAATGTTAGAAAAAGTTAATCAATCATGTATTAATTTTGGCCATAACAGCGCTGACGTTGAGTCGTCTCTTCACAGGCGTCGAGTCGTCTCATCACAGGTGTTGGTGCATCTGAAGTCTCCATGAGAGGCTGGATACAAACTGGAGCTGACAAACTATTTACCTCGGGACTAGTGTCCCGAGATAATAACAGAAAAGCAGATGGGAAATAATTAGCATAGCTGCTGTTCCGATTTAACTGTAGTATAAAAGGTAATGTGAATGCTTGGCTAAAGAGATGCGTCTTTAATCTAGTTTTAAACTGGGACAGCGAGTCTGAACCTCGAACAATATCAGGAAGACTATTCCAGAGTTTAGGAGCTAAATGTGAAAATGCCCTCCCTCCTTTAGTGGACTTAGATATCCTAGGAACGACCAGAAGCCTCGAGTTTAGTGATCTTAAAGAGCGTGATGGATTGTAGGGAGATAGAAGATCCGTTAAATACACAGGAGCTAAACCATTTAGGGCTTTATAGGTCAGTAGCAATACTTTATAATTGATACGAACTTAATAGGTAACCAGTGTAGAGATGATAAAATTGGTGTTATATGATCATATTTTCTTGACCTAGTAAGAGCTGCGTTTTGGACTAACTGTAGCTTGTTTATTGAGGATTCAGGACAACCAGCTAATAAAGCATTACAGTAATCTAGTCTCGAGGTCATGAATGCATGAACTAACTTTTCTGCATCAGAAATAGATAGCATATTACGTAGCTTAGCAATGTTTCTAAGGTGGTAAAATGCCGTTCTTGTAAAATATGAAATATGATTTTCGAAAGACAAGTTGTGGTCTAATATAACACCCAGGTCTTTTACTGTAGTCGATAAAGTGACAGGACGTCCTTCCAAGTTAAAGTTGTATTGTGAGAGGTTCTGTGGGCCATTTTTTGGACCAATAAGTAATACCTCTGTTTTATCTTAATTTAATAGCAGAAAATTACACGTCATCCAGTATTTAATATCTTCAACACACTCTGTCAGTTTAGATAATTTAGCGTTTTCATCTGGTCGTGATGAAATATATAATTGAGTGTCATCAGCATAACAGTGGAAATTAATTCCATGTTTTCTTATAATATTACCAAGTGGCAGCATATATATTGAGAATAGCAGAGGGCCTAACACAGATCCTTGCGGCACCCCATAGTCTACTGATGTTATCTTTGATTTTTCCCCATTTAGACAGACAAAATGGTAGCGGTCTGATAAGTGATCTAAACCAGTTTAATGCCTGTCCCTGAACACCAGTGTAATTTTGAAGTCGATCTAAGAGTATTTTATGATCTATAGTATCGAGCAGCACTAAGATCGAGTAGAACTAGTATTGAGATACAGTCTTGGTCAGAAGCTAGAAGTAAATCATTTGTGATTTTAACGAGTGCAGTTTCTGTGCTATGATCCGGCCTGAATCCTGATTGAAATTTTTCATAGATATCATTTTCTTGCAAGAAAGAGCACAATTGAGCAGACACAACTTTTTCTAGTATTTTAGACATAAATGGAAGATTTGAAATGGGTCTGTAATTTGCTAGGTTATTATGATCTAATTGTGGCTTCTTAATGAGAGGTTTTATGACTGCCAACTTGAATATTCTTGGAACATGACCTAAAGATAAAGACGAGTTAATAATATTGAGAAGAGGCTCTTCCACTACAGGTAACAGCTCTTTCAGTAGTTTAGTGGGTATTGGATCTAATAAACATGTTGTTGGTTTAGATGCAATGATAAGTTTATTTAGCTCTTCCTGTCCTATAGTTGTAAAGCGGTGTAGTAGTTCTTGAGGGGCGATAATTGAGGTTGAATCATAAGACATCATTAAAGATTGTACATTTACAATTCTGTTTCTGATGCTTTCTATTTTCTCAGTGAAGAAATTCATAAAATCATTACTACTTAAATGTAACGGAATATTTTGCTCAGGCGATGCTTGTTTATTTGTTAATCTAGCCACGGTGTTAAATAAAAACCTTGGATTATTTTGGTTATTTTCTATTAGTTTGCGGAGATGCTCAGCCCTGGCTGCTTTTAGGGCCTTTTATAACGTGACATACTATCTATCCACGCGATTCTAAAGACCTCTAAATTAGTTTGTTTCCATTTACGCTCTAAGTTACGAGTTTCTCTCTTGATAACATGTGTAGCACTGTTGTACCATGGTGCTTTCGTTTTCTCTCTAACCTTTTTTAATCTAATTGGTGCAACAATTTCTAATGTACTAGAGAAAATGGTGCTCATACTGCCAGTCATTTCCTCTAGTTCATCTGTTTGTTTGGGTTCACTGAGCAGCTGAGATACATCAGGTAAGCTATTTGAGAATCTATCTATAGTGGTTGAAAGGATTGTTCTGCCTGGTCGATAACGTGGCGCAACATGACCGATTTCAGCAGTACGCAGTATGCAAGTTACCATGTAATGGTCAGTGACATCATCACGTTGTGGTATAATATCTATATCGGTTGGGTTGGTTCCATGTGATATAATTAAATCTAGTGTGTGATTAAGACGATGAGTGGGACCAGTGACGTTTTGCTTGACCCCAAAGGAGTTTAATAGATCTGTAAACGCAGCCCGTAACGCATCATTTGTGTTATCTACGTGGTATGTTAAAATCTCCAACAATTAATGCTTTATCGACGTTGACCAATAGATCTGAGAGAAAGTCTGAAAACTCTTTTAGAAAATCAGCATAGGGCCCTGGAGGTCTATATACAGTAGCCAAGGCCAGAGATAATACGGTTTTCTTTCTTACATCTAAGAGCGTAACATTTAGCACCAGTACTTCAAACGAATTAAACCTGTGACCTGTTTTCTGAGTAACATTTAGAATATCTATATAGATTGTTGCAACACCACCGCCACGACCAATCAGACGGGGCTCATGCTTATAACAATAACCTGGTGGAGTGGACTCATTAAGACCGAAATAATCATTTGGCTTAAGCCAGGTTTCAGTAAGGCAAAGTACATCGAAACTATTATCTGTGCCCATTTCATTTACAATAACCGATTCTGCTGGGTTGAAGGCCATCAGGACTTACCACATGTTCAATATATAAAGTTATGGTTTCTTGTTAGGGTAATTGATATGCTGCTTAACAAAACATGCAATCAAATTAATGCTAGAACTAGTGTTATGATACAACACATTCTCACTCCCAAGGTGTCAAATATTGTAGCTTGGCAGGAGCCCTGCACAGCACCCTGTTGATTCCAAAAGAACCCGCTGGTGTTGTTATACTGACACACTGCAGGGCTTCAATCATTGCTTTTCTAATCGCTCTGATGGATCATTTTATATTTACATAGCAAAACATCCTCCTGGTTTTATGCTTTCTACCATATGTATCTCCATAAGTGATGTTTTATTAACAAATTTCGGGAGGAGCACGTTCAGATAATTAAACCTAATTTAACATGAGTGGATCACGTTAAGCTAATGGTAAATGGACTGCATTTATATAGCGCTTTTAACAGACCCATGGCCATCCAAAGCGCTTTGCATGTTGCCTCACATTCACCCATTCACTCTCTCATTCATACACCGACGGCAGTGTCAGCCCTGCAAGGCGCCATCCAGCTCATCGGGAGCAGCTGGGGTTAGGTTAATTTAATCAACAATAAGAGGTGTATATAAACAACCACCCCATCTCCTCACTTCGATTTCATAAACTCTTAATAGACGTCAACACAATCCATAATACAATACAGTCTAGTTCTAATACTCTGGTTCTGGCCGAAATTCCAAGTCCGGAGCCCTCCCCCGGACATCGCGCAAAATAAGCATAATCTTTACATAATCTTTAATTTGATGTAAGTGAGAACTCGTGAACTTTTCTCATAAAACGCACTGTTACTATTTTCATTTGGGTGGGGTTTGTTTGTTAGGTTGTAGGTTTTTTAACAATCACTACATGACAAACTTTTCATGATCACTACTTTTTTATTTTTAAATACAATACAAATTGGACCATTATTATGGTACTAGTTATTTAGGAGTGCCTGAGTTTAGAATTAGCCTTCATTGCAAAACTTATATTACAAATATTTGGACCACTCATTTATCAAACGTAATCCTTAATTTTGCTCTTCTGAATTTATTCGACAGGAGGAGAATGAAGGCCAAGGCCCCTCCTCCACCTCGACCTCCCCAGCCTGCCCCCCGCAGGATCTTCCGAAATGCCGTTCCTGACGGAGGAGGATCTTCAGGGGGAGACAGCAAGGAAAACATGCTTCAATCCTCTGTGGATCTCCATATCAGTGTGCCTTCAGGGTACCAGACCACCGTCAATGTGGATGGCAGGTGAATATGCTCATTGCACTGACCTTAGCCTAAACATTTCATCAAAACATTTTATTTTTAGTATTGGTTGGTAGCCTAGTATCTAGTAATGGTGGTATGGTTGACTGAATATAGTTGGGACAGGAAGTGCTCACTGACATTGTACACAGTTAGGCCTGTCACAATAACAAATTTTGCTGGACAAGAAATTGGCCAAGAAATTATTGCGATAAAAAATAATATTGTCGTTCGGAGACCATTTTCATCTAAAATAATGATAATGGCATAATAATAAAGGCACACCTTTTCAAAGATCAATAAACTTTTATTTCTAAAGACTATTTAACACTGAAATGGAAAGTATTTTAATATCCTCAATAAATGAACAAAACAACTAAAAAGTAATGGACTCTCAGTCTGATGCACTTGAATAAACAGCTGGGAAAACTGCAATGGATGATTGTGTTTTAGGTAGGCTAATGCTGGGAATCGATTAATTTTTAAAACTAATTAATCACGATTAATACGTTTTTAATGTTTTTATATTGTAATAATTTCAGTTACTCTCCAAATTAATATGGAAACAATTTATTGAAAGTATATGTTAAAAATGTGTCGTATTGTCATGTTTTTATGAATGAAGGCCAGTATCACTGATATTGAGATGGGTTTTTACCAAGCGGCAACCGCCCGCTGTCCCTCTTGAAGCCAATACGGAAGTGACTTAAACTGCAGTTCATCGACTGGCCACTAGGGACAGGCTCCAGAAGGAGCAGAATCTCATTGAACCCCATGTTAAAATGCCCAACTTTACAGCAGAATAAAACATGTTTACAGCCTGGTACAAATTCTAGGTTTGGTCTAAACGGCTAGTTTTGCCCTTCATGACAACTGTGAGGGGGGTGAATTTTTTTATTACTCATTTGTTTACATTATATAAAGCCTTAAAGTTCTCCATAATTAAGGCCGTGGCCACTTTGAGTGGCAGGTGGGTATCCATTTATCTGTTGTTTGTTAGTCATCGCGTCACCTCAGCTCCGCCCACGTCCCGCCTCTTTGCCCATTTTCTGTTATCCAGGAGTGGCGGTTGATGACGCGCTGCTAAGATGGCAACAGCCAGCTCGTCCCTACTTAGGCTTCAAAACTGCTCTGCAGAATCCTATGGGTGACGTCATGGACACTACGTCCACATTTTTATACAGTCTATGGTTTTTACACACTATTTTTAATATGCATATTTATAAACATAATACAAGAACCAAAGATGTCCAAAGATGTCCGCGAGGGCCGTTGTTGTCATGGCACTGGGTTGAAATATGGATGCGGTCCTTAGGCTGCCTGCACTCACAGCAGCCCCACTTTTTTATTTATTAGCCTATTTTACCGCAGTCCAGTTCTATTGCCAAGGTTTGCATAGAAGGTTGTTGTAGGCTACTCATGTTTCATAATCAACATATGAAATTTAAAAAATAATAATAGGCCTATAATAGGCTAATAGTTCAACATAGCCTAACTATGAAACAATAGCCTATAGGCTACGTTTTCTATAACCCTCTGTCAGCGCGATGCGTTCTGATGGATTTTTTCCTTTATGACAGCGGAAACCTCACACAGTACTCCGTCATTTATATCCATACAGACAAAATAATAAACTACAAACTATCTACTTTTATTTGTGTGGGCCTAGACTCACAATAACAAGGGCTCTGGATTAAGGGAATGGATTATTTTGCATGCGCTGCACTCCGTCCAAACGCTGTCTTCATTTCAAAAATGCATTTTGTATATTAAACGTAAAGTTTTTCATGTAAAAAGCATTTCTAAATTCAGTTTATATTTTTAACAAACAAAATTTCAAGCCAAAATAACGAAATAGTAAAAAAAAAAAAAAAAAAAAAAAAAAAAAAAAATATATATATATATATATATATATATATATATATATATATATATATATATATATATATATATATATATATATAATATATATACTAGGCCTATATATATACCTATTTGAGTTACCACCATGCAAATTCATACATTTAGCTTTTTTAATTTTAGTTAATGCTTGAATAATACGCCTATGTCTCCTTCCATTAAATAATGGCTATATTTCGGTGGCTGGGATATAGCCTACATAAACCTACCAACTTACATGTGGCATAGCCTACTTTTTTGAATGACTTATCAAAAAAAAATAATAATAAATTCGCATAACATCGGTTAATGGAAACGCGATCATTTCGCAATAGTTTTTTATCGACATTTAGAAAATATCACAAAAGTTTTGCGCAAATATGTAATGGAAACGCAGCTAGTGAAGAGCAAAGCCCAGTAACTTTACCAAGCTCCAGTCATGAGCCCAACACACCAGAATGGGCAGGTAGGATTGTCATTCAGAAGAACTAATACCGGTAGTAGAAGAGCCCTGCTCAATGAAAAACGCCCTGAGATAATTAATGACATCTGATGTTTCAGCAATACATTAATGCAACTGACTTGACTTGATTTGAAAACTTTGTAAAAGGGTTATTTGTGGTGAGAAATAAATTTAACAAATTTAATTTAGTGTCAGAAAGAGAGCCAGGGTGAAGAGACTATAATGCTCTAAGACAGGTTAGCTGCTATTGTACCATAGTGTGTGAATAAGCAAAAATTATCACTGAAAAAAAAATGCCTTTCGTACTTAGTATCTTATTTGTTTCCTGTTCAAATATCTAAATATTCTTAATTCAATATACTAGACAAGTGAAATGGCTTAAGGAATTGTGTCTTGTTTTCTGGAGAGAAAAAAAAACACCCTAAAAATTAAGTGTTTTTTTGTTGTTGTTGTTGCTTAAAACAAACTAAATCTAAAACAATTATTTGTCTTACCCCATTTGCAGATAATATAGCTTGTTTTAAGCAAAAAATCACTTAATTTGGAGGTGTTTTTTCATACTTGTTTAGTAAATGCATCAAAAAATGATTTTTTTAAAAATATATTTGTACTGGAAACAAGACAAAAATACCAAGAAAGAGAAGCATTTTTTTGTTGCTTTTTTTTTTTGCAGTGATCACATTAGTTACAATATAACAACTTTCTATGCCCAGGTGTTACTAGTGACCCATTATGTTTTAATCAAAAGATAGTGAATATACAAAGCCCACGATTGAAAAAGAATAGGATAAAAGTAATATAAATAGAATAAAAAATGAATAAAAGTGGGCCGGTCTAAGGCATAAAACTCCAGGGCTGAAAATGAGTCCCAATCCGGCCCTGTATTAAGAGGTTTTAAATTTGGGGACAGAAAAACAATATTCATTATCTGACTTAATGTGAATAATAAACTTCACAAGGTGATGATGTTATGGTGATTGTTGCATATCAAGTACAAATGTTGCATTGCTGCTCATTCTACTGGTTTGTCTTTTCAGAGCAGTTCACAATCAATGCCAAACGATAGCTTATGATCTACTGTTGATGAATTGACATTGCTTATCTTACGGTGCATCTTGCTGAATAAATGCAGACATGGGGTTTACAGTAATGTTGAATTGTTAGGTCATTTAATTAATAATATTCAAAACTGCCCACAGATGCGGGGCACTTGCCGTAAAATGTATATACTCTGATGAATGTACTGTTGTCTAGCACTAGTCAAGTGATTTTTGTTTTAGTTTTGTTGCACTTGCAGCTAGCACTTGCAGGACTTGTTGAACTGTACTTTTACACAGCCACCTGTGCTTTGAGTGTAAATCCCTCACTCTTGTCTTTGAGTGACTGTATGATTATGGACATTTGACCCTTGACTTGATTTAATTAAACATACTGAGAGTATGGCTTGCATTTGATAGCACATATTGATTCTTTAAAGACATGAGCAAAACAACAGTAAAAAAGGAGGATACTTTTTTTTTGTGAATAAACAAGGTGTGTTCACAAAAGACAGTTTCCAAACCCCTATAAATAATGCCTTCTGATTTTTTGTATAACTCTACTGCTGTTAAAATACTGGCTTTATTCAGTTATAAGATTTCAATTTGTTATAGATAATATAACTTTGTTATAATACTGACTGTATTTTTTATCAAATAAATACAGCCTTGGTGAACATAAGAATCTTTCAAAAACATAAACATTTTGAAAGTACTTGAAAAGAGACTTGAAAGTAGGGCTGTTTAATTATCACATTATATATGAACATGACCTCAATCATTTTTGGTGACGATACACGATATACGGTGTTTACACAAATATGAATGTCACAATCATTTTGCCGACCGCGCTGCCTCTGTCATCTCATTTGCTCTCTGTGTCGGAGGCGAAACCGGGGCTCAGGCAGCTCCTTCATACACAGAGCGGACACCGACTGGTGAAAAGAAGGCATCAATCGAGCTGTTATAGTGCTTTCCTGACAACTACAGACAGTTTGGAAGAATAAGTCCAAATGCACTCGGTTTCTGCAATCCACTGTTCCAGTATAAACATGACAGCCTGAAATAGTACATGCTTCCTCACAGCTAGTGTTAAGGCCTTCAACTTTTAAAAGCACCCCTCTAAATAGATTTAGTTGCAGATACGGCCTGTTGTTGAGGCATCTGTGCCGTTGTCCATATGGACATCTGACTGCTAAAAAATTTAGGGTGTTTTCCACTTGTTATATTGCACTTTTTGTTAGCTAAGGTTTATTTATTATTTATTCAACATTATTAATATTTTTTGACACTTCCATTACAGTATCTAGTCTTTTGTAAGTGTGTAGGCCTACTTGCATTATTATGCTGTTATATTATGATTATATATTCAGTGGCATACATTTTTCTTAAAGTGACAATAATATTGTGACTCGCAATTATTTCTGGGCAGATGTATTTTTCAATATCTTGACAGGCAAATGGCTTTTTTTTGGCATGTTTATTTATTAGTTGTTCAGTTGCTACTGAAATTCAAGCAATGTGAAATATTCGTTAAAGTAGAAGTAATACAAAATAAATAAAGATAATGAAAGGAGAATGGGTGCACTAAAATCTCCAAAACTGGTATCATAATCATAACATTAACAATAAAACAATACATTTAGTGGTATCATAACATTTGCTGCTTTATCTCAAATCACTGTCGCTTTATGAAATAGACATAAAAGATCCTTTTGTGTTCACGAGAGACATGATTTTTTTTTTTTTACTAGTCTAAGGGCTAGATTTACTAAACGGGGCAAATCTTAGTAAATCACCTTGTGTGATTCATTTAAATACTCTTATCCCATACATTTTGCATCTGAAAGGCAAGCTGTAGTAAATCTGGCCCCGAAACTTGTAATTACAGAAATTACAAGATTTCAAAACAGAAAATGCTTTTTCTTCAATGATTAAACTTTGAGATGAAAATTAATTATCTTGATTTATTTATTTTGTTCTGAGACTAGATGGTAATGACGTGGAATTTAAACCAATTTTTTTTCATTGTTTAAAAACCCTTTAACAGTGCCTGAATAGCAATTTTTTGTAGACCGGGTGGATTACTGACAATTGGTTAGTGAAGCCAAACATTTAAGACCAGCATTCATGTAGCAATTTGCTGCTTTACGTAACACCTGTAATTCAAGCTGACTCTCTCTCTCTCTCTCTCTCTCTCTCTCTCTCTCTCTCGCTATCCTCTCCGTCATCCTATCACAGTCCTTTTTGCATCACATGATGTAATTACAAGTCTAAACCGTCAAGTAACTGTATCTCTCTCTGTCCTTATGTCTACTCTTGTCTCTTCAGAAAAGCTCTGATGGATTTGTTGGTGGATCTATGCAGTCAGTACCATCTGAATCCAGCATATCACACTCTGGAGCTGCTGTCACCCGATGCTCAGCCCATCAGTTTCAAGCCCAACACCCTGCTGGGTGCTCTGGACGTCTCCTGCGCCCTGATCAAAGAACGAGTCCTGGAGGACAAAGTGATCCGGAAACCTCCACCCAAAGTGCCAGAGGTGAGTATCTGAAATACAGTATGTTAAGGAGTTTTTGACCTCATGCCTTACGGTGTTAATGTCTGAACATTTGAAGATTTTTTAATTATAGACAGGCAGTAGCAACTATGATAACAATGTTTCCTAAACTGGATGCACTACTACTGACAAGACATCACTACTGTTGACAAGCTTTGTATTGAAAATAATTTGGTTTGCAGGTCAGTGGTGGGCATATGTCACGCTACACTCTACTTCTCATTCAACTGCATCAGCCATATTGAATGTGCTCATTGTACAAGCAAGTGTTGTGTTCATTGCAGTATTTTTAGGGTCAATAAGACCCCAATGCTTGATAGCAGGGACCTACAGTGTCACATGAAATGCCTATTGTAGAGTTATTATGTAGTTTTTATGATACCCTCTTAAATTAGTGAATACTTGGAATGTTTGCACCTGAAGACTACTGAAGTGAACTACAAATAATAATGATTACAAATAGTACAAATATAAATTATTTAAAATCAATTGTCCATGCTGATTGTCAGCTACTATCTTTCAAATAGATATCTTACAGTAAAACAGTATTAATCCTTCTCTTGTAATAATGTTGTTAAATGGTAATGTCTTGTTCTGACTAAATGCATCAGGAGGGTCGTGTGATCATAAAAAGGGTTCGAGCAAAGGTACAGTGAGTCTTTCACAGAATCTGCTCTGAGTGTGCATTCTCTCTCTCTTTCTCGAGTGTCTTTTTCTCCTCCCCCTTATGTGTGAATATTTGATGAGAGTCTTACCTTTAGTTACCATGCATTATTTCTTTCTCAGCCTGGCTGACTGGCCTCTCTCTTGCTCTCTCTCCCTCATGTCTGACCTTTGGGCAGAGTTAGAGGCTCTGACCTCTGATTCATCTAGCACAACAGTACAATCTGTCACTGAATAGAATGGAGACAATACAAAAAAAATGTATGTGCATAGAGATGGAATGGTAACACCATTTCTTTTTAGTGTTTGTAAGGTTAACAAACAGACCACATGGCCAGCTCAAATAGCTGACTATAGTAGAGATGGGTCAGGATGTTCAACCCTTTGGTTAAAGTGACAAAGTGAGCAGGCTGTTATAACTATTATAGTGGCTCAGCACACTAAACCCTCTACATTGTTGAAATAACATTAAAATCACATTTACATTAATTCAGTTTATTTTATGTACGGTAGCACTTTACAATAAGGTTTCATTACTTAACATTAGTTAATGTATTAACTAACATGAACTAACCATGAGCAGTACATTTGTTACTGTGTTTGTTCATCTCTGTTAACGTAATAAATATACAGCTGTTCATGGTTTGTTCATGTTAGTTCACTGTGCTTTAACTAATGTTAACAAGATTTTAATCATGTATTAGTAAATGTTGAAATTAACATTAAGAAAGATAAATAAACGCTTTATAAGTGTAGCTTATTATTAGTTCATGTTAACTAATGTAGTTTACTAATGTTAACTAATGAAACGTTATTGTAAAGTGTTACCTTATATACTGTATAATTTTACCCTAAAATAGTTTTAGGGTGTGTTCACATTTAGGTTTGGTTAGCTTAAAATTATTTAGTGTGATTCATTTGTATAAGGGTGTGTTCACATTTGGCATGTTTGGTTTGCTTAAAACAAGCGTGTGATTGCTCTGTTAGTGCCATTCATTTGAATAAGTGTCAACGCTGCCATCTGAACCAATCAAGTGGACTGAGACTGCTGAAAAATTGGGTCTCAGACTTTCAGTCCGCTTCGAAACGAACTCTGGTGGGCTTTGAATGAAATATGAATGCAACACGGACCAAAGACATGTAAACAAACCAAAAACTGGACATGATGTCTCAAGATGTGACAGAATGCTCAAGCATACCAGTTTTCAGCCCAGCACACAGCATTGTTTTGGATGTTCTGTAAGTTCCGTAAGTTGCGAAAATCCGAAATGTACTTAATAAAAGCAGACAAATCAGGTTGTTAACATATCACTTTGGTATCTTTAGGTTCGGTGTTAAAATGGCAATATGGACGCTAAGCAGACCAGGACTTTTTTTTTATAAATGTTTTTTTGTTGTTGGTCTGGACCAAACGAACCAAGCGAACAGACATTAAGTGTGACCACACCTTGCCATCTGAACCTTGGTGCACACCCAAGACCCACCTTTTCAGGGGGTTTCGGCCTGCTTCCAAACAAACTCTGGTGCGGTTCGATATGAATGCAACATGAACCAAAGACACCTAAACGGACCAAAAAACAAGATGACCCTAAAAAGGACAGAATGCTCAAGCATACCTGTTTTTTTTTGACAAAGGAGATATATTGCCCATTACAATTCGATACAGGCATCGGAACCACTTTTCTCAGCTAGTAAATATAACATTAAATGTACGCACATAGAACGAGCACATTTAGCCCAGCACACTGCGTTGTTTTGGAAACGTCATAAAAGCTTTTTTTATTTTAGGTTTTTATTACATTAAGTGAGCCAGGACTAAATGTACCATTTTCTTTTTGGTCCGGACCAAGCGTGCCTCACACGTCCTGACACTTCTTTTCTACAATGGAAGATAGTGAAGGGGGCGTCGTCCATCTATTTTTAAACAAAAATAAATAACAGTTTTTTCTTAGTCTTATTAAATGCAAACAATTTGTGATCGCACATGTCTCTGTGTATAGGAAGCGGCAGTGATGAGCACGCATTCTACAAGATTAGACATTTATCAGCCACTATCAGGCTGTGTTGTGCATGAATCTTCTGCCATGGTCCTGTCAATCATCTCACCTTACTCTCGTCACATGATCAGTGAACTGTGATTCCTGCTGCTCTGTGCACGACTGTGCTGCAGTCATGCTGGATGTGCAGAGCAGATGTTTACAATAGTTTTGCTTTTTCTTAATAGAAATAAAAAACATTTCATTCAGTTGGAAAACGGTCACTTCAATTGTAATGTAAACGTAGCGGTGGCATGTTCTATGGTAACTTCACCCTCATGCTTCGTCATGGCGATATTGCGAGATAGCTTTTCACTCAACGAGAAATCTCGTCACATTTTAATCTCAGGAGATCTCGTCACACCCCTAATATATATATATATATATATATATATATATATATATATATATATATATATATGCAGTAGGAGTGTGAACCTACACTGGTCTCACTGTTCGGTTCGATTACGATTATGTCATCGATTCGGTTCAATTCGATATCACGATGCAATAAATACAAGCAGTCAGATATATGAACTGAACTTTTAATTTTACCTGCTCAAAAAAAAAAATAGGAGGTGGTCGGGGGCACATTACAGTCAAAACTAAAGCCTAAATGCTGGTTGTTGAAACCACATATGTAAATTTTTTTATAAAAAATAAATGTATGAGAGCGTGTTATAGGCTATATGACGTTATAGCCAGATATGACAGCGCTATGCAGCAAGCATCGCCACAGACGAGTATCTCTTCATTAAGCCAACGCACAAACAACTGCACATTAAACCGAAAGTAATGTCGCAGGTGCTCAACACACAATCATCTTCATCAAAAGTAAAGAAACTGAATGATCTTACCAGTGCTGTGGCCGCACTCGCTCATAATGCTGTCTTTGAAATTAACTGCTGATCAATAAAACGCAGCTCATATCTGTTGTTTTCAATGACGTGAACTCCATTAAATCTCCATATAGTGAGGGAATTTATCAGATTTATATCCGTTTTGCAGAGATACATTTATGGGCCCAAGTGTAAATTAATCGTTTTGATAAATCAGATAACTTTGATTTACACACGTGTGTTCTCTAGGTCGTGCAGGTTGTTCATACAAGCTGAAATGTGCCCAGATGTCAGCTTTTAAAGTAGTTGGAGCATTTTTAATTACTCTCACTCGCGTCTTGGCTCCCTCTGCCATCGTATGCTACCGGGACAATACACGTGCATGACAAATGATGTCAGAAAAAAAATCAGTTCATTAAAACCGGTTATGGTCTATTACTGAACCGATACCGAATCATCCGCGTCTGCATCACGATGCATCGAAGAAGCGATAATTTCGACACCCCTAATATGCAGTACATGTGTCTAGAGATTGTGTTATAGTGCAATTGAGAAATTCTGCATTAACTGTCAAATCTGCCTTTATACTTATTTAGAACTTATGACAAAGTAAAGTAACAGTTTTTCTTCTAGTGGAATTACACTTGAATCGTTTCGTGACACTTCAGTCTCCTCTGGTGTGTTTTTGTTTGTCTGCATGGTAATATACAGGAAATGGCACACATCGAGTGTCTCCTGAGCTAACCTTGATTATCAGTAGCTTTTTTCTATTAGCTGGGATGAAAATGTAGCTACCTCTGAGATAAAGTTATTTGGATGTTGATGAGCAATATTAGTATTTGCATAATGTGATTTATTGGTCTTTGATGGAACCTATAATTCAGATCTCTGAAGAAGATTTTCTCTAAGCAGTTTATTGTGGTTGGTGTGACACTTCCTCTACAAGGCACTGCAAACATGCATATTCAGTTTAATTTAGCCCACTGCTCATGTGAAACTTCAGAGATCTGTGCTGCATCTTATCTTATCTTGATTATGCAAATGATAATAGCCACAGAAGTTTGCTACAACTCTGTCATCTACAGGAAGAGTTTTTGAATGTTAGGTACCATGTTGGTTTTGAATTTTCATTTCCCTTCATTAAAACAGTTTTCTAGATTGAATACAACAAAGCTGCTGGCAACATGCACTGATATGTTGTGACTTTTTTTTTATGTATATAAATGCGATTCCAGAGATGAATCACAATTCAGTTTAATTGCTGTGGTAATTGACAGCATAAAGCTAAGGTTGTATTTCACTTCTTTAATATACCTTTTTAATGCAAATCATTGCATTGTTCTTATTTGTTCGCATTGTCAAAGTTATTTCACCCAAAAATTACTTTCTCAAAAGAAAAGATATTTTGAAGAATTTTGGTAACCAAACAGTTTTGTTTGACCATTGACTGCCATTTGTACGGTCAAAGAACAAACAGACAAAAGATTTTGAAATTAAAATGTACAGAAAAAAGAGAATCATACAGGTTTGCTATGACATGAGGCTGTATAAATGCTGATTTTTTTGGGGGGTGAACTAATTTAATATATAATTTAATATACTCCCTTTAATATATATTAAATTACTTTCTAAATGAACCTCTCTCTATCTTCACATGTCTGTTTTTCTTTCTCTTATCACAGAAAACGGTGCGTTTGGTAGTGAACTATCACCACAGTCAGAAAGCCGTGGTTCGAGTAAATCCATTGGTCCCCCTGCATACCCTGCTGCCTGTGATCTGTCAGAAGTGCGAGTTTGACCCTGCCCATGTCCTGCTGTTCAGAGACAATATCAGCCACCAACAACTGGATTTGGACAAGTCCCTGAGCGAGTTGGGTGTCAGGGAACTCTATGTCCTGGATCAGATGCTAGGTATGGGATAAAAAATTCAGGACACCATTTATGGTCACTTAGGCCCTGTTTACACCTGGTATTAAGATAAGTTTTTGTCGATCGGGGTCACAAGTAGACGAGGTAAATGCATTTCCTTTTACACCTGGTGTTTTAATCCGTCTCCTTTGTCAACTTTCGACCACTTGTCCTGATTTCTTTGAGGGGAGGGTCTATGGTCAGGTAAATGTATGGGTATTTTCATATCTTTGATCTAATGGATGAACCAATCTTGCACAATTTACTTAACACTCCCGCAGACAATGGAAAAACATGGTGAGGAGCAGCTTTCGTTTCTGCTCTGATAGTCACAAGACTGTGTTAGAATTTAGAAATGGTGAGAGTATGGAGTGATTTTTGTGCCATAATTAAACAAATAAATCCAGCATTTTGCAAACAAACACAATCTGCTTTGCAAAGGAAAACACGACTTGCAAACAAACAGAAAGCGATGTGCAAATGCAGTTTGCACAGATTTTCTCACAAATGCAGTTCAGGCAGATTTTCTCACAAATGCAGTTTGCACAGATTTTCTCACAAATGCAGTTTACAGAGATTTTCTCACAAATGCAGTTCAGGCAGATTTTCTCACAAATGCAGTTTACACAGATTTTCTCACAAATGCAGTTCAGGCAGATTTTCTCAAAAATGCAGTTTGCACAGATTTTCTCACAAATGCAGTTCAGGCAAATTTCTGGTTTGTGTAACGCTTCACAATTACATTTTCAGACCATATAGTCCAAATGCAAAAATAAAACACTGATACCAAACGTCCATCTTTCCTTTTTTTCCAGTTCCTGCCTCAATGGATATTTGCCATTTTCTCTCCTTTTTTTTCAATTGTACTTTTGCTAAATTATGACTGAAGAAATTATATCTTAATTAAATTGAAATCTAACCGATTTTCTTTTCTTTCTTTTTTGTTTCTTTTTTTTTTGCAATTTGCGTGGACTGTAGGCTACCATAGCACTGAGGGTGGTCGCGGACTGTTTTACATCTTTTATAGGCTATAGCCTGCGTGGATGTTGATAAGTATATTTTTTAAAAGTGAACACAGTAGGGCTGAAACGATTCCTCGAGTAACTCGAGTTACTCGAATTGAAAAAATCCTCGAGGCAAAATCATCTGCCTCGATGCTTCGTTTAGTTCATTTAACTACACATAGATGTTGCAGAAATATTTTTTTTTGTGTATAAGGACTCGGAGTATGCGCGGATTGCGGTTAAATCCGCGATTCAGGTGGGTAAACATCCCAAAAATTGCGGGTGGATGAGAGAAATCATTGATATGTTGATTTTAATTAAGACGCGGAACTCATTTCACGGTAAAACACAATGAATTTGTCGCTCTTTAACTTTCGTTTTTAGCTCATGGCGAGATCAAAGACCGCAATGCGAGAGAGACTGGCATCAGCACTGCTAATATCATTTAGTCTCGCTATTTTTAAATGAAGACAACTGTGTGTTGAGCTTCATGATACGACACAGAACATTTAGGCTTCATTTGTGGCAGTTCGCGCGGCAGCTGAGGAGATACGAGCAATATTTATAGCTACTAACTTAATTAAACAAGCTGTGTTACAATGATGAATAGGATTAGCTCAAAATGTAGATCTGTATGTGCGATGTAGGCTACTTTATCTGAATTAAACACAAACTCATCTCTCGCGTTTGCGAGGTGATGCAGAGGTTGTCAACCCGTTTGGGTTAATTAAAACATGTAATTTCGCCAAAGAAGATTTGTTTTAAAGCAACCTACTTCAGTGTAGCTAAAATGTGGTGACGGTAGAATCGCGCTTACACTGAGGATTTGAGTTTATGACGATCGGGTGCGGATGGATGGTTTGTTTTTAACAGCGAATTCGGTGAAGTTATCCGCGCATCTCTAGTATGACCATCTGTACTCTTGTTTTTATTTCAAGTTACCTTCCTGTCCAATATTTTTTGCTTCTTACAAAAGCCTCACAGCCTTCAGAAGACAGTAAAGGCTTGACATACCTGAACTGAAGCTGAAACTTTAAAGTTAAGCTTTATACATACATGCAATGTTTAGGCATTATTGCTATTTATATTAATATTATTTTGGTTTATTGGTTGTAGGTTTTGTTTTAGACTGAACTTTTAAAACTAATTTGAAATAGATTTTTATAATGTGGCAATTGAATGCATTAAAATGGGTTATTTTCACAGTTATTATGTATGCAATTTCAGCAATAAAACTTTATTTTTCTAAAAAGAAAACAAATTAGATGTTCATTTTAAGATACCTGTCTTATTTTCTCTTATATATTTAGTATTGTTCTTTAATAAAGAAAAAAGTAATTATAATCCGATTACTCGATTAATCGATGGAATAAACGGTAGAATACTCTATTACTAAAAGAATCGATAGCTACAGCCCTAGAACACAGGGTGCCATAGTTTTTATTGGTATTAACTGTGCTAATGTAGAATTCAGGTCTGGCCAGGTGGCCTGGCTACTTTTTCGCCCGCTGCCCCGTTGGTTTGTATTTATCTACTTATTCGTTATTACTTTATTATATTGATGCATGGCTCGATGCACCCGAATGATTTAGGAACTCATATTTTAAAGAAAGAAAGAAAGAAAGAAAAGAAAATCGGTTTGATTTAAAATATAATTTCTTCAGTCATAATTTAGCAAAAGTACAATTGAAAAAAAGGAGAGAAAATGGCAATATCCATTGATGCAGGAACCCGGAAAAAAAGGAAAAATGGACATTTGGTTTCAATGTTTTTTTTGTGCATTTGGACTATATGGTCTGAAAATTTAATTGTGAAGCGTTACACGGACCATTTCTCCCCAATGCACAGGGAAAGGGTGACAGCAGAAAATAAATATTCATCATTCTGTTTATAATATATAGCCTACTCTGCTTAAAATATATTTAATTTTATCAGGATTTACCATATATAATGTGACATATATTATACAAAACTAAATCTGTCTAAACTTTAATCCACAATACATATTGTTGCATTTTTGTATTGCAATATATTGTGACACAGTACACGCTTACATTATTTTGAATGTTCTCATTTGAATTTTATCATCAAATGTAAACTTTTTTTTTTTTATGAAATAGGGTTGACATAGTGAAAATCTCAAAAAGATTAATAATAGATACAGTAAGACAAAAATACTGCATCCTGTTCACTGCTCATTTTCGTCAGCTGAAAACTTGTTTAAAAATCGTGAATTGACCCAAAGCGCCATCTGCTGTTCTGTTAGAGGAAGTTGCTCAACTGCATTTGTGAGAAAATCTCTGCACGAAATGCATTTGTGAGAAAATTAAGTTGAGAGACCGTAACAAGCATGTTGTATACATTTGTGTGGACTAGATTTGGGATTTGTTCAAAGGTTACATGCAATTTGTGGGATGGTTTGTATTTATTTGTGAAATATGACTCATTTATTTGCAAAACACAATACATACATTTGTTACTTCTCTGCGTTTTCACTCAAACTGACCTTTGTATTTGCACATCGCTTTCTGTTCGTTTGTGAGTCGTGTTTTCCTTTGCAAAGCAGATTGTGTTTGTTTGCAAAATGCTGGATTTGTTTGTTTAATTATGGCACAAAAATCACTCCATATGAGAGAACATTGTGCATGGTACTATGATCTTAGGTCTTCAGCCAGCAAAGTTTAAATCCTGTCTGGCTAGCGCACTTCCCATAATGTTTACGCATTAGGTCAGTAGGCCGGAGAGTAGGTGGTCTTTTGTGGCTGTTAGAACGCATTCGACCACATGAGCATGTACACTACAATAGCAATCCGGTCAAATGCGTTTTCAACTCGTACTGGAAGTGGTCGAATGTGGACAAACTCAAAATGTTAATTAAATGTTTAAATGAAAATATGGTCTGAGTCTCCTCCTTTTCTGTCTGCGCCAATAAAATGTTTGCACAACGAGGACATTCATTTGGCGAATTTGAATTAGCCTTGAATATAGTTGGTGTTGCAGATAGTAATGCCATAGCAATAACAGCATAGTGGCAACGATATGCCTCTGTTCACTTCAGTCATCTTTTCAAAGTTACCAGCCGAATTGACAACACGCTGACGTCAGACGCACGTCCGCTAACAAACCAATCAATGTCAAGATGCAGCCCACATAACTGATGACGACTGGACGCAAGTACGTCATGTAACGCAGCATTCACACGGGGCTTCGACGTTAACGCTTGACGGTGGGCGTGGCTGAAGCTTGGCCGTTATAGTGACATCAGCCAATCACACGTCTGCTCTAGGGTCACATGAACGCAATTGGCTAGCGCCTACTCTAGGTTATTTGCATACGGCGATCTGATTGGATGACACCTGCGTTGGCGCTTGAAAAGTTGAGAAATCTTCAACTTCTGCCGCTTGCAACGCAAGTGAAGCGAAGCGACGGAGCCCACAATTCAGTTCGGCAACGGATGATGTCACCCACTCAAAGTAAATGAGAAGCGTTAACGCCTACTCCCCGTGTTAATGGGGCGTAAAGGTCTTTAGTGCGCTCACGTAATTGGAGTGTATAACCAAACCAAAACCAACCGAATGGATAAAATGTATTGAAACATGAACTTTGCTTCGGACCTTGGTGCGGACTTTCAGGTGTGAAAACTCCCTTAGGGTGCGTTCACACTTGTCATGTTTGGTTCGATTAAAACAAACCCTGGTGCAATTGCTCGGTTAGTGCGATTCATTTGAACTTATGTGAATGCGAATGTGATTTTCTTTAAAATGTAAAGTGCTTAATAAATAAAATTTATTTGCACCAAACAAGCAAGATGGTTCTCGGTCCGCTTCCAAACGAACTCTGGTGATTGATATATGAACGCAACACGGACCAAAGATATGTAACAAACCAAAAACAGGACGTAATGTCACAAGACGCGACGCTACAAGTCAGCTGATTTGACGACGCGGAAAGATCGGTGTACCTGCTTCTTCTCATCAAAGGACATGTGTTGCCCATTAGTCGGTGCAGACGATGGAACTACCGTTTGAATGTTATGAACATTTTATTAGCTCTTCGTGAGTTCTCAGCTGGTAAAAAATAAAACCATATGTACACGCATAAAATGATCACGTTTAATACGTCATAAAAGCCGACCAATCAGATTGTGACCGCATCCCTATGCCTTTGGTTTGGTAACTTTAGGTTCGCTGTTAAAAATGCCAATGTGAACGCTAAGCGGACCAAGACTATATATTTTGCTTTTGTTTTTTGGTTGGGACCAATTAAACCGAACTACAAGTGTGAACTTGAAAAATCTTGGTTTGATCGCCTGGACCGAACCCGAGTTCGATTTCTCCCCCCTCCCCCTCTGGACTGTGTTCATATTATATCATTTGGGACGGAACCGAGGTGTGTTTGTGTCATCAAAGCAGCAGCTGTTTACCCCGTTGCTTGGTAACGACGGCGAGCGAGAAGGTGGCAAAATGAATAGCTTTGCTCACCTCACTTTTATATTTTTGTTTTTGAACCGTTGGTTTTGTTACCATAGCTTCAGTACATAATGGCACTTGCGTCTATCTGCCGCGAATGTACTGCAAATGCTCTAAAGAATGCTATAGATTTACAGCTCTCTACGTGCAGTGTTAGTCACGCTTGTTAGGAAAATGAGTGAAACACAAATTTTTATCAAATCATACGTCATTAATAGCGGTTCACTTCCGCGATTTAGTACAATTGCGTTCACATCAGTTCACGGATGCACATCTGAGTTCGTAAGACAGCGTTCACATCATCCAACCGAACTGAACTGTGACGTCAATCGTACCCGGGTGCGCACCAAAAGTGCTAGTGTGAAAGCACCCTTAGAATATCAAAATAAATAGGTTTTTCTGTCACTTAGTAATATGGCTAATAATAATACAGTTCCTAACATACTCATATAGCATATAAAGGCAGTAATATCCCGTGACATTTCACTATAGCTTTGAGTCCTTTACTGTCTAGCCAGCCAAGTGTAAAAATATTATCTAATTTCCTCTAAAATGTTCTACTGGTTTGATTTTTTTCAGTTCTCCAGCCTAAAATGGCTTCGACCCCTGCCCTGTACTACTCAGGTATTGATGTACATGACTTATGTTCATAGTGCCTTCAAACTGTCTTGAATGCGCTGAGAGTCTGCTTCCTGTCACAACCTAGAAGACAGAAACTAAACAAGACATGCAGTGCCTATGTTTTTGTATTAATCTTTTATGCTTATTGTTACTGTCATGCTTATGCTCTCAATGCATTTTTGTTGTTTTCTGAAAACCTGTCCTATGTTCTGGTGATTCTTTTGTAGTGTTAGTGTTCATTCATTTAAATGTGTTTGAGGTAGAGGCTTTGCAGAAGTTTAGCACCATCTAATGCCAGAATTGTGTACTGCTTTTAGTGCATTGCTGCTTATAACACTTCCTGTTCCATTAATACAGACCATATACGTGTTTAATAGTTCTTAAGTAATTATAATATCTTATAGTTTCTTCATTAATTCCACAAACATGAAATATCTATTTAAACTCATAAATACTTGATGTAACAAACATTCTTAAATGCCACAATGTTGGCAATTGAGTGAAGTGTTTGGGTGTCTTGTGATGCATGATGGGAAAACATTATTACAACGCTTGCAAATCAGCAACTTAACACACTATTTTACTATTATGTGTGTGTTTGTGTGAATTATTCCAATGATACGTGTGCTATTTATTGTCGGTTTAAACTACTATTAAAACGTTTGGGGTCAGTAAGATTTTTTTAAATGCTTTTATGTTCACCAAGCCTGCATATTTTGAAATGTAATTTACTCATATGATGGCAAAGCTGACAATGACAAAGTGTCACATGATTTTTGGTGCTCAATAATTTATTTTTATTATCAGTGTGCTGCATAATATTTTTGTGGAAACCGTGATATGTTCTTTTTAAGGATTCTTTGATGAATAGAAAGTTCAAAAGAACAGCATTTATTTGAAATGTGGCTTTGATGTGGCACTTCATTTGCAAAGAACCAAAGCCTAAATCCTAAACTAACGCTACTGTTTTGCTGACGTGCAAGCACAAGTATTTATTCTGCATATGCCAGCTCAAAATTAACCACTCAAATTAAACAAAAGTAACATTGCTTGACTCAATTCTTGATTAGAATATTAGCGTTGTGTTTGTGTACTATATTAACCCCATGTGTTTATCTTACAGCTGATTCTCTTCACTCCAGTCTGAGTGGATCAGATAAAAAGGGTCTGCTGGGCTTCCTCAAGTTTAATCGTAGGAAATCAAAGGTAGAACACAGACTCATGTGTGCACACACTTACATTCAGATTTTTTGTTTCTGGTTAAACCTTGATAGTGCTTTATGTTTGCATGATGCATAGAAACCCAAAATATTTAGATGTATAGCAAAAAACTGAACCAATGCATATTATGCTGGAGGAAACTAATACATGTAGCAAAAAAATATACTGAAAATGAAATGTTAAATTGATATCGTGGTGTTTATATCCTGCACTGCATGGTTTTCATGGATATTGTGAGTCTGCCTGCCATGCTAGTGTTACATTCCCATTTCAGACTGAAGATCAGTCCTCTGAGGACATGGACAGTCTTGATGATGATAGTGTTGTTGACAATGCAGACACTAACATTAATGTAAGTACTAACCCATGAACTCCACTGTCCCTTACTAATGCACTCTCATCTCTTCGTCTGTCGCAGTTTTCAAACTTTAACACAGTTAGTCTGAAGATTAATTCAAAATTTTTCTTAATTTGTTATTTTCAGAACTTTTTTGTTGTTCATTTGATTGGAAATCGACTTTTGCGTCAATGAATGATCTCTATTTTAATTATGAAAAAGAATAGTTGCTGATTATTCAATACTAAAATATATAATATTATTGTATTTTTAATATACATTTTAATAACAACCAATACCAAAAATAATAAAGATAATAAGAAATATTTCATTAATATTGTTTTATGTTATATTTTTTAAAATAAAATTTACAGAATAGTAATGGAATTTGTTTTAGAAAAAAAAAAAGTTCTGCTCCAGAACTTCTGGTCTTAATGCTGATTGGTTAGTATAAAAGACATACATAATATATTATTGAATATATATATATATATATATATATATATATATATATATATATATATATATATATATATATATATAATATTATAATAATGATAATGGTAATAATATACAGTAATAATATAATGTAATAAATCTACATTAATGAAAATGTGTGTCCTTTTCAATAAAAATTGCAAGTCAGGTTTGTTTCAGTAATCTCTACCATCCAAAGGTAGTTTTTTTTTTTTTCAGATATCACCAGTAGGTGTCAGTAATCACTTGGGCAAAAGTGTGATCTCCAGCAGCGCTTACACAGATTTGACCTAATGATATGGTTCAACTTGTATCTACATTTGATACAATTTTCTTAAGTTTTCCTTAAGTCACTATCACTATTCAAAATACATTTTCGATGGATCGTTTTGTCTTGGATTGCAGGCTATCAAAGATAGACTAGATCTCAGTTATCTGCTGATACTTTTCCTGCTTCTTGGATGACTCTTTTGTGATATTACCCCAATACACACACACACACTCTCTTTCTGCATTTTTTTAAATAAACAAAACCAAACAACTATTACTGTTAATATGTTTTTTAAGCCATTTACTTTACGAGGACAAATGAAATGTCTTCATAAACCATGTTTACGTTATAATACCCATGTCATTAAAAACATTTTCCCACAATGACAAGGATTTTGGATACTCAGGATGTCAGATTTATTTAATTTTATTAGATTTAGTTAACTTCAGGGTACAAGTGTATGTCCAATATTAAGTACACTTGATCTTTCAGAGATGTTATCTCTTTTCCCTTTTCTCTGAGAAACACACTCAAACACATGCGCTTAACAGCCCAGACGTCTATAATTCATCTTAAATATGTCAGTTATTTTATATTGATCACCCTTTTTATGAAGGGCTCTTCCCTGCTCTCAATGCTCACTCCTGTAATTACACGAGTTCAGGTGCATGCTATTTACAATATCACAGACAGCCAAAAGCCATTTTCAACACGTCGCAGTAACTGATTTCCGGTTATATAACCACTTTGAACATTCTGTTCTAAGGGCAGAGAGGGGTGAGGAAAAAAAAATATAAGAGAGAACATCAAACTTTTACAGCGAGGTTGTGGAGTCTAATGAAAGCATGTAGCCATGATAGGAGAGCTGTGATTATGTTGTCTTTGTGCTTTTTCCAGGTGTTAGTGTGTTTGTTTGTGTTGTGTGTGTTTGTGCCTAGTTTTATAGTTTGGATCATATGTCTGTTTGTTACTCTTTCTTCTCAACTCAAGCTGCAAGACTGCATACCATCTCTCTCTCTCGTTCCAACCAACAGCTGAGCACTCACTCAAACACTCATGCAAGGTTCTAGAAGATCCGGTGTTGTTCCTGTCAGTGTTTGCCAGATCTCTCTGCTCTCTCTTAAAGGAACATCCCCTCTGTCTTTATGTTAATGCATATCCCTTCTTTTCTACTTTTGTTTGTAAGGTGAAATGTAATTTTTGACATTAGCGGCAACAAACTAAATTGCAAAAATAATGTTTGCTTTTAAACAGATTTCCCAGACATTTCTACCACCCCTTCCAGTCCAAAATTGTTTGACTAAACAGGTAGTCACACCTCAGTTTCACTTGATTTAGCCTGTAGTTGAATGTTGGACCACTCAAACAAACAATAAATCTTGTGAAAGAACCACGGTGAGAATAGGCCTTAATTAGAATAGGCCTTTATCACATTTCCTATAAGTGAAGCAGTGTATTCCTAATTCTGTTACCATCGCAACACAATCAAAACTAATGGCTGAATCCTCTCACCTGAGTTACTGCAGCATACCCGGCTGCTCTAATTCTAAACAATGACATTCTTGCCTCATTTTTTAAGATTTCCTGACATTTCCAGATTTTTTTTATTATTTTATTTTTTATTAAATTGACTGACAAACATCCGTACAAAAATGAACCAATCTTTTTTATTTAGTAAAAAATAAAAAATAAATTTCTCTTTGATTGGTTACCATTTGTATCACCACAGTTTTGCTACAAATACCACGGTTATACTATGGTTAATGTAGCAAAACCATGGATAATTTGTGGTTACCATGGTTTAACTACAAAAAACATGGTTTTGGGGTTTTATTTGTAGTAATTCATTGTTAATTTTCATAAAAGCAGAATTGCTTGTGTGCTCTGGTGCTCTTATTCCAGTGTTTAAAATAGATTAATGAATGCGTGGTAACTGTCTTAAAGAAATGTAACAATGTTAAACATTTAATTAATCTTAAACAGTAATGTGTTGACAGCATGATTACTTTGAATATTAAGAATTTTGGCAAAAAAAGAAATGTGAAAAATGACTAAAATATTTAATACAAATAAATAAAGGTTGATTCTGATCTTATTCATCAGGTATCACACACTACAGTGTAATGCAGCTAGTTTAGATGAGCATTGACACCGTGTGGTGAAATAATCACACGTTTAAGAGCCACGGCTTTCTCAGATCGGCTTATATTGGATTTAAACTACAAGTTCCATTTAGTCAACTAGGTGATTACAGCACATTGAAAATATACATAAGCAGAAGAATCGGTACACTGCTTTGACGAGCACTCTCAGTAACCAATTCAGCTGTGATAAAGGCCTATGGCTTACTTGTAGCTATCTCTGCCAGGTTGGACAAAATTCTGAATGAAAAGGAAATTTTGTATTGTAAAGTATATGAAGAGTGTAATGGATTATCTGGAAAAAAAGGTAGGGCAGTGTTATGTTGAGCGTGTAGTAAATCCACCAGAGAAATATGTGACTCAGAATGAATGAAGAAATAAGACTTTTAATAAATGCAAAGGGCAATAGCTTTGCTCATCACACATGAACATCATGTGAACAAAGGTCTGAGGAAAACTGAGGGTTTAAATACACAAAGGGACTATTCAACATTACGTGGAACAGGTGCATAACTCAATTCAGAAACTGGCAACTAACAAGGATTGGGACCTCAGGCAAACAAGAACAGAACAAAACCTTACTAAAACTAAAACCATTTCATTACACCCCCCTCCCGGAAGACGTGTCCCAGTGGTGGGGGATGGGGGCTCTGGAGGAGGTCATGTAGCTGGAGTGAGCAAGGAGAGGCTGACAGAGGAGATGATGGGGGGAGGAGCCAGTGAGGAGATAATAGGGGGAGGAGCCAGATGAAGACCCAGAAGTGAGCCATTCTGGCAAAGGCCCACGGCAGAACCAATGGAGGGAGGAGCCATAGTGGAGTCAGGATGTTGGAAGACCCAGGTGAGACCAAATGGACCTGGCAGCTGAGGTGGAGCCAGGGTGCTGGAGGACTATGGTGGAGCAGGTGGGACTGAGGACCAAGGCAAAGCCGAAGGAACCCAACTGAGCCAGAAAGGTGGAAGGATGAGGTGCAGCCAAAGGCCCAGAAGTACGAGGCATAGGCAGATCAATGACTGACCAACTAAGGAGCCTTGGAACTGGAAAGGATTTTCATTTTTTTAGATTTATTTTTTAGAAATTATTAAATAATTATTATAACAAAAAAAAAAAAAGACTCTTTGTCAATGTTTCAAAACATTTATTTTATACTAAAGTAGAATTTTTGTTGCAGTTATATCACATTATTACAGAAAAAACATGCCTTTATTTGTTACATGTTTGTGTTATATGTGTTTTCATTTGTTCTCCATCATGGAAGTGTTAAAATGTCACTCTTTCATTTCTGTGTGTTCTGCATTATAGTTTTCATTATACTATTATTATTACTTGTGTAGAGTTCGGGGTGGCAGAAACTGTGGTTTGGAAAAAAAAACACTGGTCTGCAATGCTTTCAGAATTATTATTTTTTAAATAAAAAAACATTGTGTTTATCAAACATTGAACTTTTAATTATGTAATACAAGCTTAAACAAAAGAAATGTACTAATAGTAATATGTATATCAAAAAATGGGTAACACTTTACAATAAGGTACGTTAGTTAACATTAGTTAACTACATTAGTTAACATGAACTAATAATGAACTGCACTTCTAAAGCATTTATTTATCTTTGTTAATGTTAATTTAAACATTTACTAATGCATTATTAAAATCTTGTTAACATTAGTTAATGCACTGGGAAATAACATGAACAAACCATGAACAGCTATATTTTTATTATCAAACGTTGACAAAGATGAACTAATGCTGAACAGAGGTGTTGTTCATGGTTAGTTCATGTTAACTAATGCATTAACTAATGTTAACTAATACAACCTTATTGTAAAGTGTATTCTATTAAAAACTATGCTTGCAACAACTGACTTTTTTTGCAATTCAATCCATTTTAATTCTGCTTTCTTAAATTAAAATTAAAATTTCAGTTATGCATCCTCTTATTTACCATATTCTGGAATTGATTTGGAATTTAAATTGATTCTTATCTCAGTTCAGCAAACAGCATTTGTCACATGATGGAATAGGAGAATGAATTTCAACATCAAACTTGATGTTTGAAAACAAAAAATGTTTTGCTTCTATAAATTCACTAATGTAAAAATTAATACTTCTCTTTCAAAAAATCTACACAGTAAATGCACTTATAAATCTTGCTAATAAAATCTGTATAAAACACAGAGAGTACAGATTATTTATAATAATAACTAGATTATTTATTCAAATGCATTTAGTTCTGTTTTCCCCCTTATTTAATTTTATTTCTCTTCACCTATCCTCACTTTCAGTTCTGCTTCTCAAAAAATAAACAATTTATAACTATATTATGCTAAGTGTTGTACAGATTTATACATTTGGCAGAAGAGTCATTTCTTTAAGAGATCACTAAACTCGTAAACTTTTTTTTTAAAAAAGGTTTAGGAATCAGAAAAAGGTTTAGGAATCAGAAGATATCGGCAGCTGTTATAGTTCAGTTTATGTCTTGAGTCCCTCCCTTTTAACCGTCTTCTCGGGGCAGCTGTTATGGTGTGTAAACGTGGGGTCATGGCTAGGGTAAAGCCCTAAGAACACTGCCACTCTCCAGGAGCAGGTTGTGACATTTCCAACCCAAATGTTATTGATTTGCTGTCCTTTGTTAAACCTGCTGCCCTTTAAATTCATAATGCACTGATTACAACAAAAATCAGGATCCACTGCCTACAACAATACTTACTTTCTCTGTACAATGCACCTTGTCCTTTTCACTAAGCTAGTCTCTATTTTCTCTACTTTGCACTTATATTTATAGACATATTTCTATTTTTATGTATGCATTTTAAACATGTTCTTAAATGTGTATTTGTGTAGCTCTTAAAGTGCCTCTCTTTGTTTTATGCTCAGGGTATATCAGTGGTGGCAAGTGGCCCATGTGTGGAGACCCGCCCCAGCACTCTTGGTCAGTCTCAGTCCGTGATGAACATCTCCAAGATGTCCCCAAAAGTGGAATTAAAGAAACGCAGAGCTCCAGCACCCCCATCAGCTCCCACACAGACTTTACCACTGACATCACAGGTTTGAGCAATGACACACACACACCAATCATAACCACTGACAAATATTTACACAGTCTAAATAATAATTCCTTGGAGTAGCTGTCATTTTAAGTCTTAGGGTTTTTTGCATAAAAGCTCCTGTGCACTGTACGGACCTGTGAATGTATTCTCTGCTCTGTTAATATTGAAGCTAACAGGGATGTAACATTTACATAAGCAGTTTATGAATGCTATGAATGCAAAACCACATTGAAATTGAACCACAAAAAACAAACAAACCAGCTCTGAGATGAAACACAAAGAAAATGTCACATTTACTTTGAAATGCAGCAAATCATTTTAATGAAAATGAAAAATGTATAGGTGTAATGCTGGCTAACTCAGAGACAAGCGAGAGCAGGATCAAAAAAGTAACAAAGTAAGTAACAGATAAACGAAACAGATCTGAGCCAACATAAAACCTGGGAAAAGAACAAGACCTGACAATAAAAAACTGGGATTTATATACACACAGAGTATTAGACTAACAAGACACATCTGGCAGAAAATAATGACTACAAAATATGGCACAGGAAAAGAACAGGGCAGAATGCAACCTAAAAGTCAAAATAACAAAACACAAGAGACACAAAACCAGGAAACAATAGGACAGTTTTTAGTTTAACAACTTTTAGATTTACTTACCTTTTTTTGTATCCCCAATAATATGATTAAATTCCTCTAGAAATACATTAAAGGGATAGTTCACCCAAAAATGAAAATGATGTCATCATTTACTCACCCTCAAGTTGTTCCAAACTTGTATGATTTTTTTTCTTCTGCTGAACACAAAATAAGATATTTTGAAGAATGTTGGTATACAGTTGATGGGTTCCATTGACTTCCATGGCATGTTTCCCCATACTGTTCAACCAATGAACAGTTACAGACCATGCTTGTCATTCAGAAGTACATTTATTTTGTGTAACTAGACAGATATTGAAACTAAAACGCTTGTTTTTGCTTGTTAAAACGCTGATTATTGACATCACAGAGTTTACCAGTGTTTTAATACTGATGTGTGAATGGTATCTTACCAGTAAAAAGACAGAAAGCCATTGCTTGTTTGAACAGCACATTTGTGCATTTACCGGGAGAGTCATTCTGGTCATTTTATAATTGTATCCATGTTACCTGTGAGAGTGAGAGAAACATTGTCTCATCTTGATTGCCCTTCGCATCATTCATCTGTAAAGAGAATAGTGTTGATGTGTACTAGTGTACATTTAAATATGTTGTATTGATTCTTAGTCCCAGTTTACTGTAGTATGACAGTTTGAGGTTTGATCACATGAGTGCAGTCATCTAAGGTCTGCCTGGCTCCTGTGGATCTCTCACAGGTTTTAAGCTTAAACTTGGACCTGGTCAAATTGTAGAGAAACAACAGTGAATGAATAGTCCTTTTTGTATCTTTTCACCTGTTGAGTATAATTTATCAAGATTAACCTGTAGAATTAAATTAAATGTGTTAAGCATTTAAAACGTTTTTGGAGCCTGATGCAAATAATGAATGTTCATTGTGTGTTCTCCCTCTGTATACCTAAGATGAGGATTTTACAATGGGCTGCTTTAAGAGGCTAGAGAAGGTCATCTCACCCTTATCCTCTCATGACATCATCAGAGCCCTTTGTTAGCTCAGCTCATGAAAATACTCTGCACATGAGGCAGAGACCTTAAACTACTTCTCTGGCAAGATGTCGTTCTGAAAACCGATCGCTAGTGATTCGTAACCCTTAAAGGACTAACTCGTCCAACAATGGCGGTTCTTTTCATCACCCTCATGCTGTTCTAAATTCATATATCTTTCTGTCTTCCAGGGAAAACAAAATAAGACATTTTGTGCTGGTACAATTGTGCAATTACAACCTTTCCAAATAATAAACACAAAAGCACCATAAAGTTACCAAGTTATCATAAAAGTGGTACATACAGCTCTTGCACAAGTCTTTTGAAAACATGGCATGGCATAGTTTTGTTTCTTGGTGTGTTAACATGAGAAGTAGTGGCAAAATTTAAAAGAGCAGTTGATGCGGTTCACAAAATCAGTCTGAAATTGTGATTCAGACTCACAGACTTAAACAGTAACAGCAATTTCTGAATTAAGATAGCAGGATGTTACTTTGTGGCTGTTAAAGTGTTATTTTTAGCTCATTGCTGTGGGGTTGTTCTGGATGGTTGGTTAATAGGAAGAAAAAAAAGCAGTGACACAATGCTTTTACCAATTGACCTTATCGGTAAGGATTTTCTCAGGAGGGTTGTCATACTCCCATTAAGTTACGGTTAAAGTGAGTCCATGCTAGCGTACAAACCTAAATAGCTAACTGTTCTCACGTAACGTTAACAGTGTAGACCAAAAACACATAAAGAAAGGTCTACATTTCAGTGCCTCTCCATATTAAATGTAAATTAATTTAATCTTACCCTGAGGTACATGAAAAGTGTTGATCCTGGATGTTGTCATCTGCGATCGTGACAACCATAACATGAGGCTTCTCCCACTTGAATTGTGATCTGTAAACTCTGCTTCCAAATTAATCTTTTTACCCACCTTATTTTGAAATCTTGTATATATCCCTCCATGGCATATTTAAGTCCCACTTGAATGCTCCTGTAACTAAGGGGGGCAGGGCTTACTGATGTGGCCTATTTTCATTTGGTAATTCTTGAAAATCTTTACCATTACAGTGACTAGAACTTCTAGTGTGCCAAAATTTTGTATGTTAACCTGTAAAACAGTTATGCTATAATGGTCTACCGATTATAGTTTTTTTTCAATGGCCAATATCGACATCTAGAGAGAACAATAAGCGGGCAATATGCATTTGAACCGGGTAAATGCATTTTAAAATAATTTAAATTACATCATTTTAATTAGTTGCCATGGCAACACCGTTTGAGATATCCAATATCCCACAATTTAGTATTTTCAAAATATTGTCATCATGTTGAAAAAGTTTGGTGTAAATCAGTAGTAGTTTTAAATTCAGAGCCTGATTTAAAAAAACAAAAAAACAAATCTATATTCAAACCAGAATAGCCAACTTCCTTGGTCAGAGCTAATGACGGCCTGATGAGAACAATAAGCTAACAATAACAAGTTTGGCGACTGTAGGTACCCCCCAAATGTTTACTGGCTGAAAACTTTGATGTGTGTGTCGCGTTCCATGCACTTTGAGACATTCTAAGAGTCTCAAAAGCATCCAAAAAAAATATTAACGTTTGATGCATTGCCATGGCAACAGTATTTAAGATATCAAGAATCTCTTCAAAGGTCTACATCTGCTGTGTTTTGACATTATACTGATTATACTTTGAAGCAAATTGGGTAAAATAAAAGGGTGACTTCATAGCATTTTGAGAGTGACACACTTCCTGCTGCCAGTTGGTGGCACTGTAACTTTGACTCACAATAGTCACACCCATGTGATCAGCCTTGTACAATGAACACACAGCTGAAGTTTGATAAAAATTAATGAATGTATGCAGAAGTTGTAACACACCTAAGACTATTCCGATGTGTGCGCAAAGATTCAGTTGTTTTTGAACATGATAAGGGCCCCAAATTGTGCCTGGGGAATAAAAGTCATGGAAAATAAATAAATAATAATTCTTAAGAAAACAACGCGGCATTCGCCCTTTCAGGGTTTGGGCCCTAAATACTACTGGTATATGCTATACGTAACTTTTGAGCAAATTAAATTGCTTTTAAAAGTTAAATAGTTTTTTTGAATATTTTCTTTTTACCTAATTTTCTTTATACCAGTAAGACTGTGAAGAAGAGCCTGCATCTCTTTTTTAAATAGGACATAAATTAGTCATTGACCTTCCAATTTAAGTAGTCTTACAACATATTACATTTAATAATAATAATAATTAAGATTTAATTGTAAACAATATTTCACATATGTACATTTATTGGAATGTGTGCCTTTCGTAAGGTCTGTTTTACACAGTTTTTTCCCTCTTCACACACAAGAGTTTTTTCTCAAAATGACACAACTTATGACTGTAATAGTTTATGAAAGGTGATAGCAGTCATTGATACCTTCTGGCTATTGTCACCCTTTGGATTATTTTGCAAAGACTACTGTATGTAGCAGTTACACACTGGAAAAATCTAGAATGGCCACAAAGTGGTTTATTTTTCCCACATCCCTCATCCTTCCCAAACAGATCTGACTGTGGCCCTGTAAGGCTGACTGACACGCTGGTCTTTTAGATGTGTTTTCTGGGCTTTTCTCAGGGGTGGCTGGATTTATGACTGATTAGGCAACACTGTGGAGGTCGAAATGTGACCTGGAACAGGGTGATAAAAATAAAACGGTCACAACAAATCGAGACCACACTGTTTATAGCTCCTTTCTCCTAACTCCTTTCTCTATGTTTGTAAGTAGGGAGACAATGTTTTTTGTCTAAATTACTCCTTATGCCAAAGAAAAACTCTTTATGGATGTTTGTTTAGGTTTATTTTGAGGATTAAGTGTATGTTTAGTGTAAGAATACTTGTGATGCAAATAAGAACATTTTCCAATATTTGTGTTGCTTCTTGTGTGAGAGAAGAAATGTATTTAATGTCAAGAATTGTAATACTATTTTAAAAACCCACCTTGATTTTCACAAATGCTGACAATGGTAATCTTCGTCAAATAGTTTTTTTCTTTAATTAATGTAAAATTACCTCCTTAATGTTGATTGCCAAATGACGAATGTTTCTTTCTGTCCAAACTGAAAACTCATTGGTCCAAAATTACTCTTCTAAAAATGCTTACCATTGTAATATTTACAATACTTGCCCTTACATAAATATTATCCCCCCATGTTGCAATGCAATACGTTTTCAGCGTGGGCGTGGTTACCTGAAATGACTATCAAAATTAACATCAAAAATATGCAAATTCAAAATTCAAAAAGGTTTGTGTGAGAGAAAGGTTTATGAGTAAGAGATTAAAATATCATTAGCTCAGTATAAAAACAAAAAAGTCAGTAGAATGAAAACAAACATGTATGTGTGTGATGAACTGTGTGTGGTCCCACCATGAAAACGGGTTAAATTGAATATTCCAGCTCATGACCAGGGTACAGGCCAGAGTAATTAAATAGTTCAGGGTTTAGCGGGGGACCCCTCAAAATTCATCACAGGCCCAGCATTCCTCAAGATTAAATGGGGAGAGCCCTGGGGTTTGATATATCTCCATATATAACTTAATAATTAACATCTGTATGTGAGAGGCCATGGAAAGATGGAGAGAGAGATTACAGCAGACTTTGTGGAAAATCACCTCAGCTTTATTTGCAATAAAAGCAATAAGCAACAAAAAAAAGTGTTGATTTTTTAGAAGCTTATGGGTTATCCCAGTGGACTTGTCTGCTGAAAAGTGATTTCATTAGCTAAGATAACTTGTGATGTGTACTCAGTTCAGTGATCTGTTCAAAATCACTCACTGCTCTTGACTGAATAAGTTGTGTAGCTTTTATAAGGATTAATCTATATTACATTTACAGTTCCCTTTCGAGGGAACGAGTCTAATGACACTTTGGGAACGCCCTCTAGTGTAGCGCATCTGAAGCATGAATGAAATCTGTATCCAATTCTGATTGGTGCTGCGTCATGACGTGTGATTTGTTTGTCTATTTGGTGTTGTTTGTAAGTTATAACAAGCATGGCAAGCGAGCAGTTTAAAAGGTGTGTGCACCCGTGTGCGCGTTATATGACACTGAGATTCAGGTTCAAGATGCTCACAATTCTAGCCATCATGAGTCAGATCCACTTCAAGGACTGGTTCATCATGATAGATCTAAAAGGCACATACTTACATGTTTCCATCCTTCCATGTCACAGGAAGTTCCTGAGGTTTGCTTTCGGGGGCGAAGCGTTCCAATATCAGGTTCTTCCCTTCGGCCTAGCTCTTTCCCCTCTCTTCTTCACCAAGTGCATGGATGCAGCCCTGGTTTCTCTCAGACTCCAGGGCATCCATGTACTGAATTATATCAATGACTGGCTCATATTGGCCCAGTCACATGAGGCCCCTACAGTGGTGGCTGAAATCCAAGGTAACGTTCCATATGATCAGGGTAACGCGCAGATGCCTTCGTATATGGAAGAAACCTTGGTTTCTGTCCCTGGGGCCAGTGCTGGGAGCGTCATGTTTTCAAAACACTGTTTCAACAGACGCCTCCCTCACTGATTGGGGCGCTGTCATGGAAGGCTGATTTGCGAGAGATTTATGGGAGACCCAGCATTCTTCCTGGCATATAAATTGCCTGGAAATGCTGGCGGTCTACAAAGCTCTGAGTATACTGGATCAGTGCATTCTTCCTTAAAGTGACAGCAGCCTAATATAACTACTGCCATCTGTGTTAATAAAAAAAACAAAAAAGAGAAACCACTCACTGATCTTGACTGAATACCTTTTGTAACTTTAATTAGAATTGATTTTTGGGCATACGTTTCCCAAAAATGAAAATTCTGCTATCCTTTACCAACATTCCTCTATGACACCTGTTTAAGGTCTTTTTCTGAAAAAAAAAAAAAAACCCTGAATGTGTTATTGCATACATGCATGTGCACGTATGCATAAGAACAACCTAGAGCACGCTGTGTTCTGCTCCAAGCACTATGTAGGGGAAAGTTGAAGTAGTGTTCTGTGTTACAGAGCTAGGGAGCAGAAAGATGAATGACCAGCCAGTATGCTGTGAAATGTAACCCAACGTCTCTGTGTGAGTGTGGTGACTCTGGCCTTCATAGCCTGTAATTAAGCACTCCTTCCGTCCCTTCTCTCATCCGCTCAGCATTAAAACTTTAACGTGCCGGAGGAGTGAAATCATACATTGTGCTGCTCGGTTGTAGATTAAAGTTCAGAGGTTAAGTGTGTGGTGCACACACAGATTAAAAGCCCCATGAGGATCCTTGTATTATGTACATATATCATGAAACATGTGGCTTAGACATGGTTTTTAGAGGTCGACCGATAGTGGATTTGACCGATACCGATAACTAGGTTGGGCCGCACTTGCTGATAACCGATAGTTTTAAAAATGGATACTGGATAAAAATAAATAAATAAATAAAACCATAACACTAAGTAAAACAGTGCTGACAAATTTAAATATGAAAATAGCTTACAAATGTAAATATGAATATATTAAAATGAGAAGTTCTAACAGAACAAATTCTACAGAAAATAATTAAAACATTAAAATAATATTATAAATAAATGTTTCTTTAGCTATAACATAGAAACATGTACATTTTATTGGTAACACTTTGCAAGTCCCATTTGTTCATCAAAATGAACAAATCTTTTTTCAAGTAATTTCGTTAATTTCAGCAGAATATAATTTAAATTTCACATGTTAAATTCCCCAACACATAATACTTATGCAAACGTTGATCACATTTGGAATAACAAATAAATTATAAGCTAATGCAGCCAAGGCCAAACTTTAAGAAATTATTAATTAATTGCTTAGCTGGGTCTTCAGGCTATGCAGTCTGTTAACCTCACCTCCGAATCCGAGTCTTTCTTTTGTCAATTCACATTTAATCACATCTGTTCCCTGGAAAGATAAGTAACGTTACACCTCTTCTGTCTTCGGGTTTGAGTCGTTACTTCCGTCATCAGTGTCTGATCTGGGCCATAACAGCCCTATAAGCAATGCATTCAGTCCCAAAAAACTGAATTGATAACCTCTCGAGTCTTCGGGCTCATTCGTTCACCAACACAGCCCCAAAGGCTGAGTGTGGAAGATCCTGTACAGAACCGATGGCCTGTAGCGCATGCATGGTCAACACAAAATGAACAAACCGCTTTCTGAGACAACTTAATATTCCCGAATCATATTTAAGATTAGTTAAAAAAGAACTAATCGTTCATGAAAGACACAACACAACTCTACTGCACACACGCTGGAAGAAGTAGAAGAAGATGAGTGAAAACGATCTTTGCCGATGTTGTAAAAATTATTTAAGGATACACCGCATATTTACTAACACAATCATCATTTTTGAGAGAAATAGTAAAGGTGAATGCATTTACATGAACAAGTTCTCCATTTAGGATTAGAACGAATTCAACCCAAGCGCTCTTTGGTGACATGGATGATTACGTTGTGTTATCTGTCCATCATCATATAAAGCCCGCCCTGACAATTTGATTGGTCCGAACAGTTTCTGTTCAGGCATAATTACTCCACAACGGATTTCCTGTCTTTGTTTTAAATGCATGTGCTTTCCGTGCACCGCAGCCTCACGTGTCAATGTAAACAACGTCAGTGATAGTATTTATTTGGCCTCTAGAGGCCACTCTCGTGCTATATAATGCCAGCAAACCCTTCTCAGAGCTCTCGAACTGTTTAATGACAGTGTACCCTTCTCAGCCGCTCCAGCAACGGACGCAACCCGGAAAAACTATCGGTATGGATTTTTACCGATAATCACTTGTTCCACCAATCAGCAAACAGTGCCGATTAATCGGCAAAACCGATGAATCGGTCGACCTCTAATGGTTTTTGTTCAAGTACATGTGTACATGAGTGCACATGTAGCAAAATTAGTTATCTTTTGCTGCTTACTTCGCTTTCAATGGTTGAAAATCACTTGTTTTTAAACCACAATGCTTTAAAGCGCATGCAAATGATACACTGCAAATGATACACTGAGCAACGTCACATGAGCGTAACCGCGAGACAATAGTCCAAAATCTCTACCGCTTAATCGTGTACCGGAATATCGCCACCGCTAATATATTTAGACATGCGGAATCTGTTAGTGTTTTTAAATCTTCTCTTAAAACTCACTTTTTTAGACTTGCTTATATGTGATTTTTTCGTTTTTATTAGTATATTGTATTTTTGTACATCAAGTTTATGTTTGTAGTATGTTTAGTATTTTGTTTTTTATCTTTTTACACAAGTTGCATTTAAAGGCGCTATATAAAATAAAGTTTATTATATTATTATTTTATTATATTTGAATAAAAGTTTTATTTTTCATGCTGCTAAGAGGACCAATGGTCACGTAGCTTATACACTGCAGATATCTTGGAGAGGCCTCAATTGCCAAGTGATTCAAACTAACTTGTATCGCTTCACAATAAGGTTCCGTTTGCTAACATTAGTGAACTACATTAGTTAACTTAAACTAACAAATAATAATACATCTAAAGAATTTATTAATCTTAGTTCATGTTTTTCATTAACTACTGTTTTCTGTCACATAGCCTATGCTCCTGAAGGTTCACCAAAGCATAGGATTTAATGTGGGTGGCAGCGACCCATCAACTGATTGAAGTGTATGTTCGCCATTGTTGTGTTCACAGAAGGAGCATCAATTAAACTGCAACAATTGATTTCAAGTAATGGAACATGAATAGTTACAAAAGGGAGGCACTTGTTAAACAAATGCTATAACAGTCAATGTTGACCTATTTCTTTTGTTCTTAACATACAGAGTGTGAATATGTCATGTAGTTCAATGTTTTTCTCACCTCTGACCCACATTTGAGCATGCATGTACCCAGGAACATTCCTCCTAGGCTTGTTCATTTCCAACATACTGTAGCTTGTTTTTGATTTCATGGTTCATACATGGAATTGTACTGGAATTGAGACATTCAGGCTGGCTGATGGTGCCTCGACAAGCCAAAGCAAGCTGATTCATGTACAGTATAGTACTTTTTTGGTGGCTTAACCTTTTTAAACAGATAAACTATGATGTTTCCAGCTATTCAATTCTTAAATACTAATTTGAATTTGTATGTGTCCTTACCAACCTATAGCACTCTATAAAGCTGTATTTTCCTGTCAATACAATGCAAGCTGATACAAAAAAGGCCAGAAAATCGCCCCCTTTTAAAGGGAGAGGGGCTCCTTTTTTACTATCTGCAATGTTTTGTCTTTGAGTTATTACATTTGCTTGTCCCCTCTGACAAAGTTCTGAATTTGACAGAAATTTGATTACATCTGCGCTGTGATTCACCCCTTATGATGTGATTTACATCCTTCTATTATATCTCTTCCATATCTGGGCAAGTTGATTGTCTTTTGTTTACTTTCATTTACAACTCACGAAGCATTTTTGCCTTCTATATAAGTAATGCTTGTTAATGGAAGCTAGTGTTGTAGTCAAGACCACCTAAACCGAGACCAAGACAAATGTGTGTTGAGACCAAGAAAAGACCAAGGCAGGACGAGACCGAATCAAGACCAAGACCAGACCAGCACTCCTTAAATACATAGAGATCCACAATTTACCACCTGAGAAATGACTTTTAATAAATTACTTATCATAATTAGAATAAGACACTATATAGAGCTGTTACCAGTCAAATGAAATCATTAACAACTAAATTCATCTTTGTGCTACAGAAGTGGTACAGAAGATGCGTCTGAATTGGTAAATTACAAATCAATGCATAAATAATGTTGAGGATAAAGTTTTAAAAATGTATATATATTGAATGTATGTTAAAGCAATACAATGTTTGCAGTCATGCTCAAATTTGTGAAAACAGCTCTCTTGCTCTTGTGATATTGGTTAATTATATCACGTTACAAATCCAGATCTCATACAAGAACTTTTTGCACCATTATCTTGAATTTTGTGAGCATTTGTATAAATTTTTGGTGACATTTTTGCAAATCCCTAATTAATTTCTGAATCGGCACAATAAATAAATCAAATTAGAAAAAGTTATTGGTTGCATCTGAAGCAGTAAGTTTTACATCCAATCACATAAATGATGTTAATGAATAAATCAGGCGTTGCACTGGCAATTTAGTGAAATCCCAGCAGTTGTGGTCTTGACCGGTCTTGAAACAAGTCTTCTTAGTTTGACTTCTTAGACGAGTCTTCTTAGTTTGAGACCGAGACAAGACCGAGTACAAATTTGGACCGTCAAAAAATGACCAAGACCGGTCTCGAGTACTACAACACTAATGGAAGCATCACTGTTGCTATTGTCTATACTTATGGTTTGGGATTTTGTTGAAAAGTAGTGTTATTATTTTGAAGGAGGGACTCAAGTCATATACAGTGACCAGAATATTGTAGGATATTTTTACACCTGGAATTTACATGGTTTTCCTTTATGAATAGTATCTAGTTGTTTTTTTAGCCAGCTCTTGTTTACACCTTACACCAAAAGAAAATGAGATGTGAGAATTTTTTCATATTTTTTCTGTATTTTAAGAGAGAAGTGCTCTCTTTGAGGAGAAACCCCAAGTATAAGCCAGTAAAATAATTCCATAAATAATAGGCCTTTATCACACTTCCTATTTCCGGTAAGTGAAGCAGTGTATCGCTACTTCTGTTACCATCGCAATGCAATCAAAACTAATGGCTGAATCCTCTCACCAGAGTTACTGCAGCATACCCGGCTGCTCTAATTCTAAACAACGACATCCTTGCCTCAGTTTTCACATGGTATTTTCTGGTTTTATATATAAACCCATGGTTAAGTTTAATTAGAGCAGTATTAAAATAGATGAATGACTGTGCGGTAACTGCTTTAAAGAAATTGAATGATGTTAAACATTTAATTGATCTTAAACAGTAATGTGTTGACAGCGTGACTACTTTGAATATTAATTAAGAATTTTGGCATAAATGTGTGAATTACATACATTGAAATGAATGTCAATGAAAAATGACAGAATAATGACTAAAATATTTAATACAAATAAATAAAATATGTTCATTTTGATTTTATTCATCAGGACACCGCAGTGCTATCCGTGGTCACTATTTAGAAGAGCAATGGTGTTGTGAAATATCAGTGCATGTTTATGAGCAGCGGCTTTCTCAGAACGAGTTCCATTGAGTTTAGAAAAATCAATACACTGCCTCAACAAGCACTTCCAAACTTGGATGATGTTGTTAGAGAAACCACAACACATTGGATTACAGTAATTAGTCAGTCTATCAAAGTGATGTATACGATTATTTGTAAAGTATCATTATTTTGCATTTGCATTTAGACACTTTTTAAAAAAATGTTTTTGAAAGAAGGCTCATCAAGGCTGGATTTATTTGATCAAAAATACAGTAAAACAGTAAAATTGTTTATATATATTTACAATTTAAAGTAATTGTTTTCTATTTTAATTAGAGGTGGGCATAGATACATTTTTTTTAATCTAGATTAATCTAGATCAATTTTTGAATTAATCTAGATTAAAATGGCTCATTTGAATTCTGAGCCATGTACTGAAAATGCTCTAAAGAACGCTGAAGATGAGCAGAAATGAGATTTACAGCTCTCTGCTTGCAGTACGTCAGTCACGCTCGTCAGGACTCGAGTACGGTTCGCGGGAGCGCACCCAGTTCCGATGCCAGCGTTCATGCTTGATGTGGTAATTTCACAGTAGACATACACGCAGGTTCGAAGACTCATTCTCGCTCCCTACATTGCAAATCGGCTAGGAATACATCCGAGCTAGAATATCAAGGTGAAAGTCATCATATAGACCCAGCTCCCAACCCAATTTTGAGAATAGATTAACGGCGGTATTTTTTTTTATCGCCCGATAAGAGTCTCACGTTAACGCAGCACGTTAATGCCGATAACGGCCCACCACTAATTTTAATACATTTTAAAATGTAATTTATTCTTTTGATGCCAAGGTAAAATTTTTAGCAGCAAATACTCCTGTGTCTTCTGTGTCACACGATCCTTCAGAAATCATGCTAAAATGCAACATTTCTTATTATTATCAATGTTGAAAACAGTTGTGATGCAAGCAGTACCCTTGCACTCAAAATATTCTAGTAATGACATAGCAGTAAAAAACACTCAGTTCAACGTAACAACCAAATAGCAATACCCTGAACCACCCTGAAGTACCATACATTCAAACATTTACATTTGTTCACTGTCCCTCTCTATAGATAAACCTTGGCTCTCCGTCCTCACACAACCTGCTAAAGAAGCGGAAGGCTCCAGCACCTCCACCCACACCGTCCCCCAGTACACCCGAGCCAGTTATTTCCACCTCTGTGCCTACTGCACCTGTACAGGCCCCCTGCATCCCGGTGCCAGTTGAAAGGACCCTGCTGCCAGCTCCTAGAGCCTCAACTCCAGCTAATGACTCTGACCTAAGCCATAGTATTGAGGATTCAGAGCCAGCCAGGTCCATCTGGAGCAGCTCCAGCGGTGATGATGCAGCTGCAGGATCCAGCAGCAGCAGTCTTGCTGAAGAACCTATCACACATCAGGCTCATGTGATAGCTGCATACAGCACATCTATACCAGAACCTAAACCAGAACCTGAATACAAGGAAGAAGCAGCTCCTCTCACTATGCCAGAACAAGAACCAGGTCCAAGTTCAGTGGATCCAACACCCGAAGACCCAGAGCTACAGATGGAGCTAAAAATGGAAGAGATGGAGAATAACGTAATAGTGGAATAGGTAATGTACCAATGTCTGTTTCCTTTAAAAAAAACATTTTTTTATAAAATGCAGCACTGTAAACAGAAACTAGCCTAAGAATTAGCTGTAACTTTTCCAGCATTATTATAGTTCTTTAAGCTGGCAAATTGCAGATGCTGATTTGCTAACAATGAGTTCCTGTTCAACACATGACCTATAAATGGAAAGATAATGTTAAATTGGCGAGTTTTACATCACCATCTCCTTCACTCCTTCACTCACTCTACCACAATAAATCAGTTTAATATTGAATCTGGACTGTGAGAGAGGGGACAACAGGTAAACGAGACCAGTATATCGAGTTTTCATGTTCAGCTCCAGGCCAACTTTATAACACATCGCTGATTTCTGAGAGCACAACATACCACCCCTCAGCCAAAATGTTTCTGGTAAACCATTTCCAACGTACAAATAAAGGCCAAAGTATACTTTAGTTTTTAACGCATTTAGTAGGGTGTGCGGGACTTTATAAAAGTCTACAAAGTTTTTGTGTAAAAGCTTAAAGGAGTATAGAGAGGGTGTGTGATACCATTTATTGTTTCCTCCATTCCCATGTGTCTCCTAAGAAGCTGGCTATGGGAATAAGATTCATCTACACCTACAAAAGAGACTCAGTTATGAGGAAAAAAAACAGTGTAAATATAGAAATGTAATGTGACTAGACAAAACAGAGCAACTCTATGATGAATAATACAAATCTGGTAGACGTATACATGGTTTGACTCTTGAACTTTTTACCGCTTTTCACTGTCCTATGTTATATTGTTGTTTGTTTCAGACTGCTCATACTTTACCCTCAGTTAGTAATAAATCTTTCAGGTATTCATGTTTCAGATTTTTTACATTTATAACATATTTGTATATTCATGAGGTTATTAACATTGATTGGAAAACAGCATGCAACACAACCTATTTTAATAACAGCATGTCTATCTTTGAAAAAAAAAAACGAGTCAACTTGAACAGTAAATCCGCTGTCTTTTGAAAGATACTGCAAAAACCATAAAGCTCTAAGATTGTTTGCCATTATCAATGTTTGCAATTTTAAATGTCACAAACAGTACAAAGTGCATGAATATTTAATGAAATGATCATTGGTTAGTTTATGATTGCTTGTCTATTGCTAAACAAAATGGCTTAACATGTTAGCACTGCAATGTTTCACACGTTTTACATTTAAGTGCCATTTAAAAAAGCCTAACCAGGGACAGGGACTGCAAATTTGCCTTTGGGCCTATATGTGGAGCATTGGCTGCTTGAAATTGTAGCAATGTTTTTTCTGCATGGTCCCTGAGGTCACCTCTTCTCGTTGTGCAGCGTTTTTTGCCACAATTTTTCCTTCCCACAGACTTCCCACTGAGGTGCCTTGATACAGCACTCTGGGAACAGCCTATTCGTTCAGAAATTTCTTTCTGTGTCTTACCCACTCGCTTGAGAGTGTCAATGATGGCCTTCTGGACAGCAGTCAGGTCGGCAGTCTTACCCATGATTGCTGTTTTGAGTAATGAACCAGGCTGGGAGTTTTTAAAAGCCTCATGAATCTTTTGCAGGTGTTTAGAGTTAATTAGTTGATTCAGATGATTAGGTTAATAGCTCGTTTAGAGAACCTTTTCATGATATGCTAATTTTTTGAGATTTTGGGTTTTGATATACAGGTCCTTCTAAAAAAATTAGCATATTGTGATAAAAGTTCATTATTTTCCATAATGTAATGATAAAATTAAAATTTCATATATTTTAGATTCATTGCACACCAACTGAAATATTTCAGGTCTTTTATTGTTTTAATACTGATGATTTTGGCATACAGCTCATGAAAACCCAAAATTCCTATCTCAAAAAATTAGCATATTTCATCCGACCAATAAAAGAAAAGTGTTTTTAATACAAAAAAAGTCAACCTTCAAATAATGATGTTCAGTTATGCACTCAATACTTGGTCGGGAATCCTTTTGCAGAAATGACTGCTTCAATGCGGCGTGGCATGGAGGCAATCAGCTTGTGGCACTGCTGAGGTGTTATGGAGGCCCAGGATGCTTGATAGCGGCCTTAAGCTCATCCAGAGTGTTGGGTCTTGCGTCTCTCAACTTTCTCTTCACAATATCCCACAGATTCTCTATGAGGTTCAGGTCAGGAGAGTTGGCAGGCCAATTGAGCACAGTAATACCATGGTCAGTAAACCATTTACCAGTGGTTTTGGCACTGTGAGCAGGTGCCAGGTCGTGCTGAAAAACTTCTTCATCTCCATAAAGCTTTTCAGCAGATGGAAGCATGAAGTGCTCCAAAATCTCCTGATAGCTAGCTGCATTGACCCTGCCCTTGATAAAACACAGTGGACCAACACCAGCAGCTGACATGGCACTCCAGACCATCACTGACTGTGGGTACTTGACACTGGACTTCAGGCATTTTGGCATTTCCTTCTCCCCAGTCTTCCTCCAGACTCAGGTGCCTTGATTTCCGAATGACATGCAAAATTTGAGCGACAGTCCAGTGCTGCTTCTCTGTAGCCCAGGTCAGGCGCTTCTGCTGCTGTTTCTGGTTCAAAAGTGGCTTGACCTGGGGAATGCGGCACCTGTAGCCCATTTCCTGCACACGCCTGTGCACGGTGGCTCTGGATGTTTCTACTCCAGACTCAGTCCACTGCTTCCGCAGGACCCCCAAGGTCTGTAATCGGTCCTTCTCCACAATCTTCCTCAATCTTCCCACTGAGGTGCCTTGATACAGCACTCTGGGAACAGCCTACTCGTTCAGAAATTTCTTTCTGTGTCTTACCCTCTCGCTTGAGAGTGTCAATGATGGCCTTCTGGACAGCAGTCAGGTCGGCAGTCTTACCCATGATTGCTGTTTTGAGTAATGAACCAGGCTGGGAGTTTTTAAAAGCCTCAGGAATCTTTTGCAGGTGTTTAGAGTTAATTAGTTGATTCAGATGATTAGGTTAATAGCTCGTTTAGAGAACCTTTTCATGATATGCTAATTTTTTGAGATTTTGGGTTTTCATGAGCTGTATGCCAAAATCATCAGTATTAAAACAATAAAAGACCTGAAATATTTCAGTTGGTGTGCAATGAATCTAAAATATATTAAATAAAAATTGTATCATTACATTATGGAAAATAATGAACTTGTATCACAATATGCTATTTTTTTGAGAAGGACCTGTATGTTGTTTGCTTCAGTATTTAATCCCTACACCCTACTAAATGCATTTACATGCACTTTAAATATAATTTATGGACTAAAGCATTTTTTAACTGTCATGTAAACTGAAATGATCAGTCCAGATTTTTGAGCTCTTGCTCTAAAAGACAGAAGTGACGTGGATTTGATTCTTACACATTGTGTCATGTATAGACAAAGAGCTAATTCTGAACTACACAAAACCCTAATGTAGCTTGATTAAAACTGCATACATACTGTAATGTGGTAATGTCACTGTTTGCCGCAATGTCAGTACATAGAAGCTTTGCAGACTGATTTGGTGTAATTTTTTTTTGCCTAATTTGGGTATTCCTCCAGTTTGTTTAGGTTGGTCAGAAGGCATTTAGAAAGCCACAAATTCTAATTTGGATGAGGATCAAGGCTTTGACTGAGCCATTTCAGGACATTCACCTTTATGTTCGACACTACATTGATACTTTGATCTTGTGTTAGAGATCGTTGTCCTAGAGATGAATTTTCTACAAAGTCATTGTTCTATTTAACAACACGTCCACTCGCTGCTAATGAAAGCAGACCCACAACATGATGCTGTCACCACCATGCTTTACTCTTTGCAGTGTGGCCAGTGATTTGCACCACACACCCACCAAATTTAGCTAAACACTTGATGTTGGTACTTTGCAATCAGTTCACTAGTAAGCTGTTTGGACATGTTTTCAATCATTCTTCAGGAGTAATGGTTTCTTTTGTGGTACTTTCTTATGCAGGCCAATATTATGCTCTTGATAGGGTTGACTAGTGTACCTTTGTGCTCAGTTATTGAGCTCTGTAACTTCTTCAACGTGATCTTTGTCCTCTTTATGTCCTTTCCTTCCTGTTTAAACAGAGTGTATTAAGCATTCAGTCTTATGCAACACAGGAAATGAATGCTTAAGCAAACAGCATGTTTTAGTTTTTATACTTTGAAAGAATATTTGGGGGAATTAAGAGTGAACATGCATCTTTAAAGAGAGAATTATGGTTTAGGTTATGCATACTTCTCTGAGGAAATGCAAAGGTCCTTTGAATATCATAAAACCAGTACTGGATAGAGGCCCTTAACCTAGCTCAATCACTTTGCTTTCTACCCACAAACTAACCCAGTTTAATAATTCATTGAAGTGTTTGGTAATTAGCCCAGTATTCTAATTAGATTTGTTACTCAAATGGGTGATAATTCTGTCAAGACTGATCTGTAACTAATATCTAGGGCTGTCACTATTATTTTGGTAATCGGACAATTATATTGAATTTTTTTTTGTGGTAATAAAAAGAGTGTTTCAGATATGTCACTTTGTAGGCCAACCGGCAGTTAGCATCACACTGGATCCTTCTAGAAAAACTCAATATGATTTTCCTATACGCTTTTGGATTATCGCAAAAAAAAAAAAACAAGATCTGTGATCAACAAAAGTTTATGATACATACACATTTTGTCCATCAAGATAATTATCACAGATGAACAACATTTTTATGAATTCTGAAACCCTATATGCAGTCACCAGAAGTAAAAAGCGAAAGGTAAGCTATAAACGGACTACACCACTGTCCCGCAATTTCAACATCACCATCACTAAGCTTCCAACAATTCTTTCGGTTATCTAAAAACATTTTCCAGAATGTTTGAGTTAGAATAGTTTATAAGAGCACAATTATGAGAATAACGAGGCTGTAAAAGCAGACTGAGCTTACCTTTTCAGCGTGGTGACGTTTAATCTCCCCGACAGCTTAAAAAAAATCATGAGTGGTAATACTGATGTTTTTATTGTCATAGAATAAAAAGTAAGTGTCTTGAACTTGTTTTCACCACAGACCTTATTTAAGCCATTTAAGCAAAATCCCATTCAAAACACCCATTGACTTAGCTAAAATGCTAACTTGCTTCTGAGTTTTGGCCTACAAAGTGATGTCATACCTGCACCACTCCTAAGCAAACAATAGCCTTTAAAATTACTTCAAATGCATGTATAATAACAATGAGGCATTAATAATTGTTTCAAATAAAATAGCAAAATCAAGTAATCATATTATAGTTTTATAGAAAAACACACTCTTAAAGTGCATAACATAATATACTGTACATAATTATACCATGCCAATCGCCTGGTGTTGTTACACTTTACAGTAGATAAAATCTGGTTTAATATTGGCCAAACAATATTTAATTCAAATGTTAACTTTATCTTTAATATTTGGCGACTCCTTTTAAAATAGAAATGCTCCAGCCACTGTAATTTCTTGAATAAGTGCATGTGGACATCAAAATAGAGTAAGGGTTTAGATTTTTATCCTGAAATCGCGATGAACAGTTTGCATATTTAGAAACATATAATGATGTTTTATATATTGGTGTAGGTTTATAAATGATTCACCTTACAAATCTGATGAAATGCCGCACATTACGTTCCAGATGAACGTTATAAGCAACCCAAACTCACAGCATATGCAATGATTGAGTTTGAGATGCTCTACGCATGTAAATGTTCATGTGGAGCAGCATTCTGTGAACAGAGCCGCGGCAGCAGAGTCGTGACAGCTCTACTAATTTCCCATAAGTTCATGGTTCACACTGTCCTCGCTTTGACAGGTTGAGAAGGAAGTTCTCATTACAAAACATATAATTTCCCATTTACTCTGACTCTCTTTGACGAGAGATTGACATGACGGCAAACCACTTCATCCAGCTTGTGTTGTTAGAAGTCATTAAAACTTTTGGACTAGTGTGTTTGGATACAAATGAGTTATTCATTTTGAAGAGCAGAACTTTGGAATGGTTTGCAATGTTTTCACAAAACGCATATTTAATATTTGGCATAGCTGATTCATTTGGCATGCTTTTCTATTGCCAAGACTTGGTGTTCCGTACACTCCTGTAATTTCTTAGATTAGAAGAAGTAAAACCTTATAATGTACCGGTTAACTTAGAAGAGAATACCGGTTACATGATAAGAAAGACCTCACATTTAACAACAAATAAGACATTTTTAATTGAATTCTGTTCAATTTACACAAGGACATCTGATTCATGTTTGTGTGATTGTTGTCTAAATTAAAATGTGAATAGTTATAAAAACAGATAGTTCTGTCCAGTGTTGGGGGTACATTACAAGTAACGTCTCAGTTACGTATGTAACCCATAACGTCAGTGACTGACGAATGGGGGTTTGACTTAGAAGCCTATCAACTTCGAGATTTTAGAAAGCACCCAGTGGCAGTGCCAAAACCATGGAATTTGCATGCGTAACTCCGACCAACCACGTGGGTATATAGGAAAGTACCTGTTTTCCTATATTTCAACATCGCATTATGTTTACCTGCTGAGGAGCCAAGCCTGAACTCCCGGCCGTTTCAGAACGTCTCCGTTCCCTCCTCAGGGAACGAGGGTTACATACATAACCGAGACATTCCCTTTCGTTCAGTCACTCCGAGTAAAGTCAGTGACTGACGAATGGGGGTCCAAATATAATCACACCATTCAGCTGTCTTCCAGTGCCCTGCGTAAGCGCAAGTTCCCTTTTGTAAGACTAGTACTAGACAGTGCTGGAGGAGAAGCTCACCTGAGTAAGATATTGCACGTATCCAGTACATGGAGTGGAATGGCGAGCAAGCGAAGACACCTGAGCCTAATCCATTACCGGCCACTAGTAGAGGCGAGTACGCAGTCAGATACTGGCTCTATTCAGAGATTGTAGAATCTGGCAAATGTGTTTGGTGTCGCCCAGCGTGCAGCTTTGATGATGTCTGTTAGTGGAGTGCCATGCGCTAAAGCCCAAGAGGAGGCCACACTCCGGGTGGAGTGTGCCCTGACCCCAAAGGGGCATGGGCGCCCCTGCTGCTGGTCAGCCAAAGCAATGGTGTCCACTATCCAGTGAAACAACCTCTGCTTTGAAAGAGCCTTTCCCTTCAGCTTCCCACCATAACAGACAATAGCTGGTCTGAGGTCCTGAAACACTGCGTTCTGTCTACCTAAGCACGGTTGGCGCTTACTGGACAGAGCAGTGCCAAGGCTGGGTCTGACTCCTCCAAAGGCAGCGCTTGCAGGTTTTAGTCTCCTCGCTCCCCTCAGGAACCTGATGACCAGGTCGTGCTGACTTACCTTTTTGTTCTCCAAGAGGTCGTGTTGGGCAGATATTGCGGCCACATATACTTTAAGGGTGGAAGGACAGCCTTCATTCCATCCCTTCTTGGATAAATGAGAGCATGGACCTGATCGGGCATTTCCAGGGGTCTTCTTGGCGAGAAGAGCACCAGGTGGCGAAGAGGTTCCACTTCAACGCATAGGCGTGTCTGGTAGACTCTGCCCTAGCAGAAGTGATGGTAGCCACCACCGCAGGTGGTAGGGTATTCAAACTTGCCGCGGCCCATCCAGGAGCCACACGTGGAGGTTCTAAAGATCGGGACGCGGGTGCCAAAGGGTGCCCCTTCTCTGAGATAGGAGGTGCTTCTTCAGAGGAATAGGCCAGGGAGGGGCTGTCGTAAGGAGTAAGAGTTCCGGGAACCAGGTCCGGCTGTGTCAGTACGTGCGACCATAAGGACCTGCTCCTTGTCCTCCCTGATCTTGCACAATAGCTGTGCAAGAAGGCTCACTGGGGGGAGCGCATACTTGTGTAGGCCCCGTGGCCAGCTGTGCGCTAGTGCATCTGTGACGAGCGTGCCCTCGGTCAGGGAATAGAACAGGAGGCAGTAGGAAAAGTCATGGGAGGCAAACAGATCTACCTGTGCATCGCCTAAATGTTCCCAAATCAGCTGGACCATCTGGGGATGGAGTCTCCATTCTCCAGGAAGTGGCTGACACCGTGAGAGCTCGTCGGCTGTATGGCTTTAGTTGTCCCACGAAGGGACCTCAGATGCTTCTGACTCCATAGAACGAGATGGCAGGCGAGTTGAGACATCCGGCGGGAGCGCAGACCACCCTGATGGTTGATGTACGCTACTGTGGCCGTGTTGTCTTTCCTGACTAGTACACGTTGACCCCTGAGCAACGCTCGGAAGCGGTGTAGGGCGAACCGTACTGCCAGGAACTCTAAGCAGTTGACATGCAGGAGGTGCTGGGATCCTGTCCAGGAGCCCGCGGCAGCATGTCCATTGCACATGGCACCCCATCCCATGGAAGAGGCATCTGTTGACACAACAATATGCCTGGAAACTCGTTCTAAGGGCACATCGGCCGTAGAAAGCTGAGGTTCGACCGCGGGGTGAAGGTCTGTAGGCAGGCCCGAGTCACTTGGACCCGGAGCGTGCCTGTCTGCCATGCCCATCTCGGGACTCGATCCCAAAGCCAGTGCTGAAGCGGTCTCATATGAAGCAATCCGAGCTGCATTACCGTGGCTGCAGATGCCATATGCCCAATGAGCCTCTGAAATAGTTTCAGTGGAACCGCGCTCTTGCTCTCGATTTGACGGAGGCATATCAGCAGTGACTGAGGAGTTACGCATGCAAATTCTGCATGCCCATGGCATTGCCACTGCCATTGGGCGCTTTCTAAGATCTCGAAGTTGATAGGCTTCTAAATGAAACCCCCATTTGTCAGTCACTGACGTTACTGAGTGACAACGAAAGGGGACTCGAGTTAAGTAATCAGATTACTTTTTTCAAGTAACTAGTAAAGTAATGTGTTACTTTTAAATTTAGAACAATATATATGAGTAACTTTTTCAAATAAGTAATGCAAGTTACTTTGTTTTCCTATGTATTGACTGGCAGCTCTCTTGTCCCGATGCTGAAAGAAATCAGGAGTAAGTGAAGAGGCATTGTAAACATGATAGTTACTGTAAACTATAAGTAAAAATTACTTTAGATTTTTTTATTTTTTTTATTGTTGAAGTGTTAAACTGCAATCCATTCTTCTGCAATCCAGAACGGCAACACAGCTGAAAGGTTTGTTTGAGCTGCGCCATCTACTGTACATGCATGAATTTGCATTTCCTTCAGCCTTTTTATTTCATTTAATTTTATTTGGTGTGAAAAGGGCCTTTATATTTGCCCAAAAATATAAAGCAAAAAGCTAAAAAAAAACCCAGCCCAGGTGAGAAAAAGTAACGCAATACTGTAATGCATTACTTTTCAAAGTAACTTTCCCCAACACTGGTTCTGTCTCTAAAATTTGATTTGTTAAGTGACTTATGATGCCATTGAAAAGCATCTGACATGTGGCTATATCGAGTCACTCAAATATCTAAAATGAATCACAGCATGTGTTGTTACCACTATGCCGATCATTGCAATTTTTGGAGGAACTCCAATGATAATTTATCAGATTCACTCTTGCATTTAAATGTGATTGTCACTCCCAAAATTTGCATGTGTTTCTATGTTGTGTGTACGTATATGTGTCTGTGTGATTCACACACATTTAATTGTGCACACTTTTATGTCTGACCCAGTTGAATTCTATATTAATACACCAAGTTACTTGGTGAGTAAACAGTTAGGGGTGCTTGCAAAGACTTTTAGAGGCTTACTAAAATTCAGTATTAAATTATAATCAAGCAATATTTGCTTTTCCCTCTCTCTTTCCTTCTGCAGTCTACTGCTGTGCACCTGTTTCCCTGCGCTCTGGACGCCGGTGAACTGACGTTCATCCCCGTCACCTTTTCCCTTTCTCACCTTCCTCTGCCTGATGGGTTTCTATTCATTTGCATCTATCTCCTTCCACACTATTCTTGTTGCTTGCCTGCTTTGCTTAGTTCCCTTAAAGCTTACAGAAGTCCCAGATGTGAGACTTAAGCACTTTTTTATTTGTCTGTAAATATCTGCCTTTTTGTATTGCAACTGATTAGATTGAGAAGTCAGATAAAGGAATGGAACCATACAGCATGGTCAGAGTTACAGTCCTGGAGCACTGTTCTTTACATTTCTTTAAGCAGCTTAAATTGATATTTTAATTGAAAGCATGTGATGTAATGTTCACAACTCAATGACATTTTTCAAACCTCATGTGCACAGGTGATGTACAAGAAATGAGTCTTGTTTTACACTGTTGCATGCTGTTTGCTCTAGAAGGAAAGTTTCTGTTTTGTTTAAATCAACATTACTATCTCCTTTTTTACCACCATGTTTATCATTGTGTTCATGGGTAGTTTATAAATGTTCAACAAGAAACCAATCAAAAATAAGAATTTCTTTGTCTTTGTTTACTCTTGCTCAGCTTTAAATTAGCATGACTGGAGTGCTAAATGCTTTTTTGATTGATGGATTTGCTTCCAAGTATAATTGACAACTTTTTTTCAGATTGTGTGCACATTATGTTTGTCTTTAAGCGTCTGTGTGACATATTCTTATTAAATGATTTGAGATGTGTCTGCACTTCTAAGTTTTTATAATTTAGGTCACAATTATCTTGTGATGTCAGCTGTAAGATGATTGCACTTAGAGGTTGTCATCCCACTTCATACAGGATTAGTCAGGAGATTTATGGCATTACATGACGTCATTTTCTGTGAGGATTTGTAAGGAGTGGCCTTAGCTCAACAATTATACCGTGGTTCACTGAAGTAAAACCAGTACAGTAAATATAATATGGCTAGGTAAGTCTCCAGGAGATATGAGAACTGACATATTGAACTGACTTTTTTTTGCCGCTCTGTTATGTGACAGATCGCTGTAGCACTTGATCTCTTCCACTTTACTAGTTACAACACAAAATAAACATGAACATCAGAAATCGAAACCAATTGTGAATTTTTTCAATGGCCAGCCCTAGTGTCAATTAATTATTTTTTTTTTTTTACCTGAAACAAATGTTGTTGTTTTTTCCCTTTATTTTGTTGTCAGGGTGCACCAGGATGCTTCATTTACATGTTAAATTCACAAATCTTTTATACTGGGGACGATGCCCCCAGACTACCCTACAACCAGTTACATATAAGTATATACTCACCTAAAGGATTATTAGGAACACCATACTAATACTGTGTTTGACCCCCTTTTGACTTCAGAACTCCCTTAATTCAAGAAACCAATTTGAAATGATTCGAGCTTTGTGACATGGTGCATTATCCTGCTGGAAGTAGCCATCAGAGGATGGGTACATGGTGGTCATAAAGGGATGGACATGGTCAGAAACAATGCTCATGTAGGCCGTGGCATTTAAACGATGCCCAATTGGCACTAAGGGGCCTAAAGTGTGCCAAGAAAACATCCCCCACACCATTACACCACCACCACCAGCCTGCACAGTGGTAACAAGGCATGATGGATCCATGTTCTCATTCTGTTTACGCCAAATTCTGACTCTACCATCTGAATGTCTCAACAGAAATCGAGACTCATCAGACCAGGCAACATTTTTCCAGTCTTCAACTCTCCAATTTTGGTGAGCTCGGGCAAATTGTAGCCTCTTTTTCCCATTTGAAGAGGAGATGAGTGGTACCCGGTGGGGTCTTCTGCTGTTGTTGCCCATCCGCCTCAAGGTTGTGCATGTTGTGCCTTCACAAATGCTTTGCTGCATACCTCGGTTGTAACGAGTGGTTATTTCAGGCAAAGTTGCTCTTCTATCAGCTTGAATCAGTCGGCCCATTCTCCTCTGACCTCTAGCATCAGCAAGGCATTTTCGCCCACAGGACTGCTGCATACTGGATGTGTTTTCCTTTTCACACCATTCTTTGTAAACCCTAGAAATGGTTGTGCATGAAAATCCCAGTAACTGAGCAGATTGTGAAATACTCAGACCGGCCCGTCTAGCAACAACAACCATGCCATGCTCAAAATTGCTTAAATCACCTTTCTTTCCCATTCTGACATTCAGTTTGGAGTTCAGGAGATTGTCTTGACCAGGACCACACCCCTAAATGCATTTAAGCAACTGCCATGTGATTGGTTGATTAGATAATTTTATTAATGAGAAATTGAACAAGTGTTCCTAATAATCCTTTAGGTAAGTGTATATATATATATATATATATATATATATATATAGCCGACCCGTAATCTGCAAGATTACCTGCTCTGAAGAACCGCCGTCTTCAGCAGCGGATGGTAGGACTTCGCAATCTGGAGAGATAACTAGAGAAAGGGAAGGACCCATTTACCACCCCACAGCTAGATCAACTTGCAATATGCGAGATGAGCAGACACACTTTGGTGAAGAAAAACTCAGTGCTTGCACTCGCCATGCTCGAACGCAAGGACTCAAAGCAGAGCTCATGTGTATCAGAATCAGGGATGGGCTGGGAAGACGGAGGCATGCATCTCCTGATTGTGTGCTACATGATGTACTCTTTTTTATCTTTTCACACTGACAAATTTAACAAAGTGGACAGAATGTAGCACATACACACACACACACACACACACACACACACACACACACACACACACACACACACACACACACACACACACACACACAATATGTCTCTGAAGACAAAGAAACCTGAAAGTGCACCTGTTTCACATTTATTTATAACCTCTCACAAGCATGCATTCCAATGACTTCATTGCCAGAGGTTATTTAAAGCCAAGTTCTTGGCCTGTTTGCTACACATACTTCACAACCGGTCAAACAAGGATACGTTCCCATAGCGCTGTCAGCGCAGCATTGAGAGTAGCTTTTGATAGTGACATTTTGGTAATGTCATACATGCATGCATGTATTATAAGAAAGTACATGACATTTTATTTTATTTTATGTTATAACATTTAATATTTCAAAACAATGAGCAGAAATTTACGAACAAAAGCTTTATTGATGAGGCAGTAGTTTACAGCAAACACTTCATAAACTATCCAAAACAGGCCAAAGAAATCTTGTCTAAACATTCATATTACTTCATAAATAAATATTTATATTAAATATTTATGTTATAGACCATATAAATGTTCATCCTATAGTTCAATGTGTTGCTTATAACAAAGACACTTCATATTCAGCATATTTCACTCAATTTCACTCAAACTAGTCAATATGTACATGTTTATGTAAAAAAGTTATGTCCAGATAGAAATTGCTCGTCTAATCTGCCACAAGCAATTCCCTCCTTCTCGTGCCTCAAGGCAGATAAAGTCTGCCCGATGCACTTTCCATAACCTCCAATAACCCCTTGTACATGGGGCAGGCAGGGTGAGAAGGCTCAGTTATTTCTTCCTCTTTGCCTTCGTCAGATACAAAAACTATACCAACCTCAAAATGTATGGTATGAATGAATCAATGGTTGTTAGCTGATCACTAAATGTTGTAAATGCTCATTCTGAATATTGTAGATTTGTGATGGTTTTCTTCACAATGCAAACTCTGTGGTCAGTGTGAGTCCTCACTGCAGGACTTTATATAACTACAGTTTATTATAAGCCACTGCTTTGTGCTATTAATTTCTTAGGAATTAAGAAATTTAATTAAATGCTTCTTATGGCTCCTGTTGCAAGTATGCATCTAATGCCAGATTGCTCTGGAAATAAACCAGAGATTGAGCACAGAGGAACACCACTGTGATTGGTCACCTGGGAAGATTTCCTTGTGTGGTTTGCCACAACGTGAGTGTTTTTTTCTTTTTCTTTTTTTTGTATTATTATTTTGCACGTTGGTCTGTTGGTGAGATCATTGCATGGTTGTGTTTGTAATCAAGATGTCAACAATATCAGACTTGGTTATGTGGCTCTGATTTCAGGAAAATGTCTGATTTTGTGGATGTGACAGTGTTTACTCATGACACAAGATGCCATGTGCCTCTAATCGATAGTGAGTGTGTGTGTGTGTGTGTGTGTGTGTGTGTGTGTGTGTGTGTGTGTGTGTGTGTGTGTGTGTGTGTGTGTGTGTGTGTGTGTGTGTGTGTGTGTGTGTGTGTGTGTGTGTGTGTGTGTACGCATGCACATAAACTCTCTCTGTGGTTGCAGCTGGCGTATATTTGAGCTCTGCTGGGAAAGGGTTGGGAAAGAGCTTGTGAGTCACAATGAATCCAGGAACAGGCCTCTCTCTTCATCTTAACTACCAAACCTGAACACATACACACACTTTTTACAACACACCAAGTTCATCCTGAGGTTCCTCAATTAAAACCTCCCTTATATCTTCTGTTTGTTTTGAATATCCTGAAAACGGCATATTTATTGTAATAACAGATGATTATGTGAAAAATTTTAGGGTTTATAGAATGAGAGTGAAATCAATGAAGCAAAGACATAAAGGAACAGTATAAAGAAAGAGAGATTGCAGTTTGAAGAATAGGATGGTGTTGGGACACACATATATTTGCACAAGCCGTTTTTCGAGAACAAGTGATTTATGTTTGCTTTGTTATGTTTGGCATTAATCCATGACCCACATTCCATTTGATTTTATTCACCATCTCATTTTTCATATACAAGAAACAGAGAAATAAAGATCAGATCTGTTTAGGCCTAAAAAGAGCAGCTAAATTATTTTGGCTTTTTGTTTGTCTTTGCAAAATTTTAAGGCGCTAAGATGTTCTAAGTGGTTTTTCCATTTAGATGGCTACTTCAAAGTCTTTTTTTTTTGTCAATTTTATTCTTTTAGTAATGAAAAAAACAGTGCACTACTTTATTTGTACCCATGAAACTTTAATAAACTGCAACCTTTTGACCAAACAAGGGCTTCGTCAGGCAATAAGAACAACAAATATAAAACTATTTTTTATTCACAAAGCAATCCTCACACCCGATAAAAGATAATCAGCAAATCAGCAAACTAACCAATTATTAAATAAGCAAAAAGAAGACATCAAATAATCATTATAATGAAAGACATCCAAAAATGCACAAATGCAATTCAAACAACAACAACCCAACATTTTATTGTCTGCCAGCAACAAAAGTCCATCCACATAACTAATTGTACATATGTCAAGTCAAGTCACCTTTAATTATATAGCGCTTTTAACAAATCCAATTGTTTCAAAGCAGCTTCACGGTGTTAACAGGAAAATAATGCAACAGAATTTGTACATCCGCTCTGGTGAAAACGGTGATGTAATCCAGCTAATTTCAATTATCATATAGTGTCAATGCGGGCAGACTGGTAATATAGTTGATATTTAGGTGTCCCCAACTGAGGTGACTGAAGGTCTGAAGGTCCCCAAAGGCAACGGTGGCAAGGAAACAAAACTCCTTCAGGGCCAGAATGGAGACAAAAAACCTTGGGAGAACCCAGGCTCAGTCGGGGTGCCAATTTTACATACTACTATATGCACAAAGGTAAAGTAGGATGTACTATATATATCCAACTTTTTATATATCGCTGAGCCATGGCTTGTTAGACGGTACAATATGATTCCAGTGAGATCTTGGGTAGAAGCCATGGCATATTGTGCAACATCAGCTCTGACACACACGTAGCCAAGACTCGTCCCGTTTACACTTAGGAGTATTTAATCGGCAGATGGTAACACACCTAGTGATCAAAGATTTTACCCTACGATGAGAAATCTTTTACCAATCTCAGGTGGCAAAATGTTTTAATGGTAACACGAATGTAGGAGTTTGTTCAAAATTAATATTGAGGACTGAATCATGATGCAACAATTTTGATAGTAAGTAGTGCTCGACTGTCTAGAATCTTACGTGTGCCTGTAGATTTACCATATTTTTGCTTTTATCCTTTCCACATGCATTCCACAGAGAGTGTGTACAGGCACGTTTTGCACTAATTCTGTTCTTTTGCTTCTGGTGACTTTATGAAGCATGTTACATAATTAACCCTATCCGAAGTACTGACCCAGTACTGACCAAGTACTGAGTTCCTTCAATCCGGCCCTGGAGGCCCTCTGCCCTGCAACCCTGATCAACCCTGATCAAATTTCTTGTGGCTGTGTCTGAAAGCTTAGGCAGCTGACTTGTTCCCTTGCTGCCCTATCAGGCAATGACTTAGCGGGTGCCTTACAAAACTTATTTCGGACAGGCTTTGAAGGCAGCATAATGATCTAGAACAAAACAAAGTGAGCATTGGTGACAACTAAGCAAACATTTAATTACTCCAATATTTCTTGCTAGAAATGACTGTCTAGAAGTTGAAGTAGTTTAAATTTGGTCAAAAACATACATTTATACACAAACTAACCAACCAACCAACCAACCACAACTTTCAGACACCATGATCAGATGAAGGTATCTCAGTAGACAGGATGTCAGGATGTCTATCATTGGTTTCGGACATGCCTTGTTGCCTTCCTTCCTCCATATAATGCCTGTGGAGGCAGCATTTTTCAGCTTTTGGGCACAGCCAATAACTCTGGAGGTCTTGATTAGCTTGTTTAACTCTGCAGAGCAGTGGCCATTCAGGACCAGATTTGAAGAACTCTGCATTTTGGCATTAATGACAGTAACATTTTATCTCCCTTTCAGCCTGGCTGCATTCAGCTCACGAGTCTGTGTCAGAGAGGATGGCAGAGCAGGAGGTGGAAACAGTGTCCGTGGCCAGCAGTGAGAGTTTTGCAGACCAGGGCTATGCAGCATCAGAGGGCATGGCTGAAGAGTCTGGCCCAGTCTCTCCCTCTGAAAGGATACAATCTGTGTCACCTGTGGACATCATGTCTCTAAACAGTTGCTCAGCACTACCTGCAAAGTCCAAAGACTCTTCCAGTGACAGCGATGAGGGCTGTGCGACCTGGGATTCCAGAAAAAGGTATGCACACGTTTTACTCTAGTTATAGACCACCACAACAAACAAAAGCCTCTGGCACAGGCTTGTTCACACCAATACAAATGTTTAGTAAAAAAAAAAAATCAAAAATACCTACATTCTTGGCTAGTATCTTCGTAGTTTGATTGACAAGATATTAGAACACCTCTTCATGAATAAATTTGGTCTAAATAGACACATTAACAGTGGTTTTACAATTCCTATAGCACACCAAATATCACATCAGGTCTTTGTATGTGCATTTCGTTACCCTGAAAAATCACATCCATACATCCATTTTTTTGTTTTGTTACTCCAAGATGGTCTATCACTGCAGACATTCGGGGTGGGAGACCAAATTGATTCTATAATGCATCATGATTCTCTCTTCAATGATTCTTAAATTCAAAATGAAATTATATTCTGAGTTTCCTTTTCAACTGCAGATGCATGATGGCACTCTGTACGTTATGCTCTAGAAACAACCAAGTTCTACTTGCTTCCGATTTTGCATGGACACACAAACCCACAAACCTTCCATATAATAACAAAGTTTGAAAAGGGCAATCACGAGCTTCATTGCACAGGAGGGTGTTCAACTTTGCTTGATGTTACAGTGTGGTATTTCAGCATTTTCCCCTCACAATGCTCTACAAAGTTATTTATGCCATTTAGAATATAGCAAGTCTGTATGTTTAATACAAGAAGATTGCTCGCAGTTTGCGGCTGTTCGCGAATCCTGTGTAATTGGTTAAATGCACTTGCATCTCAAATTGCTTTTATGTCAGAATTATTGTAAACAGTCAATTATGTCTTAAGGGATTAAACAGACAGGACACAACATCTGATATGAACTGATTTGGAATCAGATTGTAACTCCAAGAATCTGAATCGGATCAGATCCACCCCTAGTCACTCTGCCTGCTGGTACTATAGTTTGGTTGGTCAAAACACAATTGAAAACAAAGAAGTAGAAGGCTCTGAAACATTTTACCCACATATTTGAGTCGGATTTTAAATGTTTTTTATTGCCGTTTCAGATATTTTAAATTTTAAACAACTAACAGTCATATTCACCACACCTGATATACCACACATTGTTTGAACTCCATAAGATCAATACATTTATTGGGCTTTTATTTCTCTGCTGGACAGGAAGCAAAAGCTCTCCCAGGCAGAGTGGAGACAGAGCAAAGGATTTATCTCTCTCATTCTCTCTGTTTACCACCATCAATTCATTCCCACAGTTCAGCCAGTCTCACGTTTATCCTTTTTCAGCCAGCCAGTGTTCCTCCAGGGCTGACAGAGGAGTCTCGCTTTTTAAAACTTTGCTTTATGAAGCTGAAAGTGCTGACTGTTCCAGATGTATGTGTACAGATTCTCCGCCAAAGCCTGCAGCCTCACCTCAAGATCCTCGTTCCGGCTCTGTCTCCACTTTGGGACTCCATACTGTCTTCTCACTCTTTTCTTTTTCCAGGAAAGGGCTATTCGTTTTTCCACTCGGTCATCTGTAAATCAGCCTTTTCCAACGGTGTTAAAACACACATTTTTCTAGGCTTGTGTTCTCAACTTCACACCTCACCCAGTTGGTTTGCGGTGCCTAGTGAATGTATTGAAATAATGGGATTTTTTTTGTTTTTGTTTGTTTTTTGTCTAGGTGCAAAGAGAGCTCAGGAGATGGGTTTGGAATAAAGAGTTGAGAAATAAACTGGTGGAATTCTTATTATTGATAAATAGTTATAGGGTCTAAACCTGAATGAGCGCAGGATGAAGAGTTCCACCTCCCATCTAATATTGTAGATCTTATACTGTAATGTAATTTATTTGACATTGTGTTATTTTCATCCAGTTGATATTGAACACTGACTCAAATATTGTATTGTGAGAATGTGTTGGTACACTGAAGGCACAAAATAACTTATTGTACTTGCTTGTTACAAATACACAACTAGCTGAAATGATTTATTGATTTTTCAGTAGTGGAAATGTTCAGCGAGGACAGCAGTCAATCAAGAGACAAAATGGATATGAAGAAGATCCAGAGATTACCACACAGATACACCTCACCCTGGCTGATCTAGATGCAAATCTGGCAGGTAAATTACTCATGAATAAACTGTGCTTCCTCATTAATACTTTAAAGGGTCATGAAACCCCCTGTTAGTTTCTCCATAGTTTTGAAAAATACTACAAAATTACAGGCAACACAATAGCGTCTTCTGATTCAAACAGTTTTATTACACTCTAAAAGAGTTAAGATTCCCACAAATGAATGCTACAATTCACCATTACATGCAACAAAATGAACAAATATACAGCCATAATTAATGCATAAAAAATGCACAGCTGTTTACATTTGTACTTTGCATTAAAGTCTCATGAATAATTATGAGATACTGGTCATTTATGTACTATAGGTGTAAGAAAACGTCACATCCTGTGATGTTGATACAATGAAGATTTTAAACCAAAACTAAAGCGAACCACTTTCCTCCTAGATGGATACTAAAGTTGACTTTGGATGTACTTTAGTGTTTCATGATCCTTTAAAATCATCCTATTTTCTTCTTCCAGTTATCCATTCTGTGAATTTCTAGGAAATATGTAAACACGTTTCCTGGCAGTTTAGCTGCCATACCATGAAAACTGTTATGAATGTCTAATTATTTATCAACTGTGTTTTCCCTGCATATTAGATATTAATCACTCAGGAGGAGCATCTGTGTTTTTGAATGATGAAATACCTGTGTCCATTGTTGACATGGACATTCCAGTTACAAGCATTGATGAAGTTCTTGATGATGACCAGTTCATCATGAACGAGTGTGAGGCAGAATTGTTGAGCAGCACGCAAACATCACCGGACAGTTGTGTACACCATGTGAAGCTATCCAAAACAAAAACAACAATGCCTGCCTGACAGAGGAAAAACGCAGAAGTCCATCTCCAGACATAGAGAAGCAGTCAGAAGAGACTAAACTTACAGTTACTGAGAAAACACCAAGTCCATCTCTAATCAACGAAAAGTTGTCACAAGACACTAAGCGCATTGCCAATATGGAACAGAAGGCAGTCTTCAGTTCAGAGACTAAGAGTAAAGCTAAAACTGAAGAACTAAAGAGTCAGAAAAGTGTTGTGCATCCTGCTGTTCAGACTGTTCAAAAGATTCCTGACGAGAGACTAAAATCTGCACCTACAGTCCAGAGGTCCAGTACAGAGACTGCTTATGAAGACAGGACACCTATTAACAGAGTCCTGACAACTCAGGGTAAGATCACCCAAAGTTCTCTCTCTCGATTTGGGATGAAAACCTTCACAGTCATCCCTCCAAAACCGTCTGTGTCCCAGACCAAGCCTACAGGCTCTCTAGTCCTAGGTGCCATTAAGATTGATGAACAGGGCAACATGGTTACAGGGAAACAGATTTCCAGTGGACCAGCAAAAAACAGTAATGCTGTTGTGGATTCTAGTGCAGAAAAATCCCCATTGGACAAAGCCAAAGCCTTTTGGAGCTCTGCAGAGAAGCAAGACCAATCAACTGCAACCAACCAAGGACCCATAGCAAACAATAGAGATACTGATGTGTTCAAACCCTTGATTGTGTCTGGAGTCTCTAAACTTTCACTGAAACCTCCTCCTGGGGAAACACACAAAGAGGTCATTATATTGGAAAGGAAGCCCATATCTGTAGTGGCAAGTAAGCCTTCATTCCCAGAACCTGCAGAGAATCATTCTTTCAAAGCTGAAAGGCGTGATCTCTCTTTTCTTATACCCCCCAGAAGAACCTCCAGCCAATACGTAGCTTCTGCCATTGCTAAAAACAATAGCATTCCCAATACTAAAGTAGTTATCATGCAGGCGCCATCAGAGCCCATTGTTGGTGTCAAAAAACCTGTCAATCAACTGTTTAATAATGAGGTTAGACCTGCAAACATACACAAACCTGCTACCACTTTCAAACCTACTGAAAATTCTGTGCCTTCTTTTGGACATCCTAAATGCCTGCAAAGTTACCCCAGTCATGTTGCAGAAAAGCCGACCAGTTCTGTGAGGATAAGCAGTATTGATAAAGGCACTCTGCATGGGGAAGACAGAAACAAATCTCTGGACTCACATCCCTTAAACAACAAAATCCCACCCTCAACACATGTGTCTGCTTACATTAAACACATGGAATCTTCCTCTGAAGAAGCCACATCAATCGATAAGTTCCCAGACACCTCCTCTTCTCGAAAGACGCCAACAGACACCACATGTCCACCACTTACAAAGAAGCCAGAATTATACAAATCTGAGATTCCGTCTGAACCAAACCAGGGTAACATGTTTGGATCAGTTAAGAAGTTCAAGCCTGTAATTTTTAAGCCTGTCCAAAAGGAAACTTCTATCCATAGCTCTCTAATGGAGGCCATTCAGTCTGGAGAGGGCATTGAACGCCTCAAAAAGGTAAACTATGAGTCACAGCATGAAAATATATTCATCAGCTTTCTGGACCATTCTCTTAAGCTGGGATTCTTAAATACAATTTCATTGTAGTAAAATAAAAATAAAAATTATATTGCTTTTCATATTGTCCAGGTATCTGACATGTCTACCAGCTGCACAGTTAAGAAGCCATCTTACAGTGATGCAGAGAATGAACATTCTGCGCTTCTTTCTGCAATAAGAGCCCCAAGCAACTCTGCCAGACTGAAGAAGGTAAGATAAATATTAGTGAGGCTTGAGGCATAGTCACACTTGCAAGATGTAAGGGTCCTTTGTCAATAGTATAGCCATGCACTAAATACTTTCAAACTAAAAAGATTTCTTTTGGTCAACATGGCAGATTTGGTGACCATCTTTATCCCAATTTAAAGTTGTGAGAAAATGTTCAGCATTACAAAATTCCTGACCGCACTGATTCCTATTGGAATGACTGCATCACCCTCTACATTTTTCTAAGCAACCGTAAATGCGACCATACCCTTACATGACTTACAGTGTTACACAATTAAAGATTGCGACACATCAGCAAAATTTCACTTTAAAACTAAGCAGCTTTCTGTTGGTCAACGGAGGGAATTTGCATGATCATCTTGAACCCGATGTGAAGTTATCTGTGTTCTCATATTAAGTAGGGCGGGACTCGATTAAAAAATTAATCTAATTAATTAGAGGCTTTGTAATTAATTAATCGAAATTAATCGCATTTTAATTGCATATAAATATTTGACCTGAGAACAGTGAGAAGTAATTTTTTCACATGGACTTTTAGTATACCATTGAATAATGACTGAATACATAAGCTTAATCAACTAAATTTTGTTTATTTATTTATGTCCAGCGTTTTGCGTTGAGGTGATATTTGAGGCTCGTCGCAAATTCCTTGTTGCATAGCTTCCACACAACCATGCTCTTGTCGACGCTTCCATCCTTTCGCTTTTTAAAACAAAATTTGCCAAGCAAAGCTGTCTCGGCCAGCTTCTTCGCTCATGTTCACTGTGGTTTGTTGTGTTCAGAAGTCAAGAACGCTAGTTGGTGTTCCAGTATAAACGGTCCGTCAAACTCATTCATTAAAAACGCTCGCTGTGCAAAAATAAGTTAAAATTGTTATCAATTTTTGCGTAATTAATCTTAATTAACGCGTTAAAGTCACGCAATTAATTAATCTTAATTAACGCAAGCGTAAAGTCCCGCCCTAATATTAAGATAAGATAAATATTTCCGCGCCTTTACACGACAATCTCAATATTCGCGTAGGGAATCTTTATTGTACATATTCATATTAAGATTACTATGTTTTTTCCCCACAATATTACGTGGAGCAAAGGTAAATGACCATGCCTTTACATGGTACACAGCTTCAGCTTCAAGTTGTTGGGGGTCGCCAATCTCTGTACTGCAACATTAGAACCAGTTGGGAGCTGGATGGAGTGTTTGTTTGGGAAACATGTTTGATAAAGAATGTTGTTTGTTAATTTTTCAACAACAAAAAAAATGTACATGCAGCCTGGTTGTGAATGTCAGTTAACTATAAATGCCACATCATTGTTGTGCTTCTAGACCAAATCAGGAGCAGCTAAGGAGTTGGAGCAGCTCAGGAAGGTTGAGGAGGACAGCAATGTCCAGAGAGATGTCATCTCACCTCCTCCCACTTCTCTTCTTGCTTTTGTGCCACCCCCACCTCCAGCTTTCTGTCCTCCACCACCTCCACCTCCCCCTTCAGCTCCAGCCAAGCCCCCTCTAGTGCTGCCTGCTGGAGGAAACCCAGAGGCGGCCCGAGAGGCTCTTCTGGATGCCATTCGCTCAGGCTCTGGGGCTCAACGACTGAGGAAGGTACACTCTAAAAACTATTACTATGATCTACTAAATTTTTTTTTTGGTGAAACATTTTTACCTTAAAAAAATTGTTGTACATTTTAAAGCAATGAAATCAATCATACACATACATATTTTACATATTTACAAAATTTAAACTCATGTTACTAAAGTAATTCAAGTGTAATTAGCGAGTCTATTATCCATTTCCACCGAATCAGCGCTGGTTCTCGAGCCTCAGATGATGGACTCGCGGTCTGCGGGTGGACTTTGAACTTAAGACCGCCGTCCTGCATTTCACCCGTAGGCTGAAAGTTGCTGTGACGCGCCTGACTCCATAACCTGCCCATAAACAAACAGTGCATAACTGTGAAAATATTTTATGATCCAAATTAATTATATTCGTTATCTTTAGTAATAAAGACGTGTGTTTTGAGGAAGGCACCAGGCGTTTCAAAGACAGATGCTACACTCGTTTAGGTGACAGACATTGCATCCCTATATGTGGTTTTGCATTAAATAAAATTATTTTAAGCAATTTAATAAATAAAGCACACAAACCTGAATTTCACAGAGGAAATGCACCAATTCTGCCACGCTGAAAAGAACTGCTCTGGAGTGGAGACTGAAGAGAATTCAAACAGCCCACGCTCACTCAACCGTCGAGCTTTCGTCACGTGAATTAATTAATATTTTTGGTTCTTGAAACAGATAAATAATTGGTTATTCGAAGACTAACTTCTTTTAGTGAAAAAAACTTAAATATAACTGCATTTTAGACTAAATTAACTGTTGGATTTTTAGTCAATTATTTTGGTATGTTCAACTCAAAACATGAAGTAAATGATATTCAGAGATTTTATTAAGTTAATAAAGGTAATTATTACTGTGATATTTACTAAGCCACTGAATTATTTTTTAGAGTGTAACAGGATTGTTGTTGCCCTCGCTTATCAGATTTGAGTTAGAATTATTAGATTTACTAGCCAGATTTACTAAAAGCTACCAGATTTACCAAAAAAAACACTTTTTTGGCGTTACAAAACTACTCTCAGGATATAGTATGCAATAGCAACAGTGCTAATGAATGGAAAAGAAGGGAGAGTCTCGAACGCACGACAGTGCAATGGTCAGATGTCCATCTAGTGCATGTTTACACAGAAATACAATTAAAAGCAGCAGAACTTACTGTAACAGCTCTGACAGAGCATTGTGATTGGCCCAAAGCAAACTCCTTACGTCAGCGATTTCTGACCTCATAAGTGTTCATACCGGTAACTCTATTCTTTCTTCACACATAGCATCATACCGGTAATTTACTGGTAATGTTATCACCTCTCATACTGGAAAAATGCTAGAACTGATTTATCTGTATTTTTGAAAAGGTCCTGTTAACATATGATCTCTAAATGACACAAATTAAGACCCTCAATTTTACAGGTCCCTGTCACACAGACAAGACGGCAAGTGAATGGGAGACTTGGCACCATTCAGGCAACGTCACTTTCTTATGGACACTGAATCACTTCACTGGATCACTGCTTGGGTTTCAGGAACAGCCAAATCCGGTGTTTTAGCATTATCTGCAATGACATTCACATACATGTTAACACAAACATCACAGCCTTCTTTATTTATAGTGATATGCTGCTTCACATCTGTGCCAATACTAATTTGCTTAGTTTCAGGCAGATTATGTCCTGCTACTGACGTGTAATGTTGAAATTTGAAGCTCTTTGTTAATGCTGCTTGGAATTTGATAATGTTTTTTTTTTTTTTCATACATGTCTGCCTGACTTCTATATTTCTATCAGTATTATACCTGAATATATTATACAGGTATTTGCTGTTGCAACATAAGGTGGTTGCTGCAATTGAATCCACCTGCCAATCAGAATAGTCTTTGGCAATATGCTTATTCTTTTTTAAAGGAACACTAGGTGGCCTAGTGTTTTTAAAGGAACACTAGGCTGCGGAGAGATTTTTATTTAATTGTTATTATAAAGGTGTTTCTTTAAACGTTTTATTGTTATTTTTTAAATACTTACAGAACGATCATTCTGGAATGACCATTCCACAATCTATTTCCGTTAGAAAAGTGGACTATTGGTAAAGGAACACTCTTGACAAGATACACATGCCGTATATTTGACGAATACTAATGCACTTTTTTTTTTTTAAACTGATTATTTTGAGAACACGTATAGATGCTGTATGATTGGACATAATGTAACCGATACTTTTTCACCTAGCTGCTGAACAACAGTTATGTAGAGCTGTCATGGTGCTTCAGCTTTAATTTATTTCATTGGGGAAATCTTACACTACTACATTTAGAGTAAATTGTTTAATATATTTACACATTTTTATGTTGTTCTTATTTACCATTATATGAGAGACCTGTACGGTTGTAAACTGATACTAATATAGTTAATGGGATAGTTCACCCAAAAATGGAAATTCTGTCATCATTTAGTCACGCTCAAGTTGTTCCAAACCTGTATGAATATCTTTCTCCTGCTGAACACATAGGAAGATATTTGGGAGAATGTTTGGAACCAAGCAGATTTCGGCAGCCATTGACTACCATAGTGGCCCCCCCACTATGGGGGGTAAAAAAAACTTAATAATTAATCAAAATAATTAAATGTTTAGGTGAACTATCCCTTTAATTTCAATTCTGACACTAAAGCATTAGTGTAATGACTGAGTTTTTTAAAGAATGCTTTTGTATTGCACTTTTTTTTTCTTTTTTTGATTGCAGCACAAACTGAATCAAAGTTGACATCAATAAACTGTTGATTCAATAATTCTTTCCTTTTACATTGCTTGCAGAGTTATTTTGAGCAAAAATGAATTGTATGCATACACTAAAGTAAGATGCTAGCAAGACTTTTTCATAAACGGATTATTAATGTTGTGTCTGGAACCTGTGAACTTCATGTTTTTGTTTAGTCTAGCTGCCATAGGCATTGCTTGCATTTTTGGAGTGTTTATCAGTTTTTAGGCGTAATACAATTAAACAAAGCACCAAGCTGCAAACTACAGAGGACTCAAAATAACAAGTTCAATAAGAAATTAATTTTAATTGTGTTTTACAGTGTGTTGTTACTTTTACATTTTGAAGCAAGTTGCCAGCATATAGGACAACATTTTAAAGCACTAATACATGTTTTTGAAGGTTCATGTCCTGTCAGGAAAAACTGGCTTGTCATGCAAGAATTTTTACCTCTTCCACCACATCTCTGTTTATTACTCAACTTGTTCATCTTGTTCTTCAGCTCTCTCTGACAACGGTTCTGGCATATGTTTGGACAATCAGCATGAAACCGTTGTATTGTTCATAAAATGAACAAAACTGTGACAAAATGACATTCTGAGACAGACCTCACTGGCTTGGTAGCTTAAGGACACAACCAATAATGGTGAGCAATTTTCCTTTGAGGCTGATTGAAATGATAAGCTTTAGCTACAAAACAGTTGGATGAGGACTTCACAGCTTCACTCAAGAATTTTCCTAACCCTTGAAATCACAGTGATTCCCACGATTAAGAAATTCACCTCTAAGAAAAGTCATGGAAATTTACTGGCTGGCAGGTTTGGAAATCCTGGGATCTCTAAAGGTGATTTGCAAGATACAATAATCTTTGTTTAATGGTATTATTGATTCAACATTTTTATTTTATTTTTTGTGCTCCGGATGCCTGTAAGTGAACACTTTGGCTAAAATCAAACAAATTTAATTAATTTCAGACCAGATAGCCAGATGTTTTATAGAAAGAAGAGTTTAATTAGCTTAGATCTGCTTAGGCTGAGGTCTGCTACCTGATTTGAGCCTGAGGGTACCCGAAACAGGTTTAGCAAGGTTTTGATAGGTTTTTTTTGTATGGTGTCTCAAAATTAGATAGCACATGTGTGAAGAGTTAACACAATCTTGCTAGGGCTTCAACTTAATGCCCAGATTGCCCACACAGGCCTCTATCAAAAGCCATTCCCAAACCAATGGCAATGAGGTTATACCAAAGGTAGAGATGCATTTACTGGCAATTATTAGATAAGTCTTCAGACAGATGACAACATCAGAACCCTCATGACTCACAAAAATATCCAAGTAAGTACACTATATTGCCAAAAGTATTGGGAAACCCCTCCACAATAATTGAATTCAGGTGTTCCAGTCACTTCCATGGCCAAAGGTGTATAAAATCAAGCACCTAGGCATGCAGACTGCTTCTACAAACATTTGTGAAAGAATGGGTCGCTCCCAGGAACTCCGTGAATTCTAGCATGGTAGCGAATAGGTTGCCACCTGTGCAATAAGGAAGCAGTTGAGTACAAAAGCAACTCAGCCACGAAGTGGTAGGCCACGTAAAATCACATGCTGAGGCGCACAGTGCGCAGAAGTCTCCAACTTTCTGTTGAGTCAGTAGCTACAGACCTCCAAACTTTGTGTGGCCTTCAGATTAGTTCACTAACAGTGCAGCCGAGCAGCTGCATCCAAGCCTTACATCACCAAGTGCAATGCAAAGCGTCAGATGCAGTGGTGTAAAGCACGCTGCCACTGGACTAGAGCAGTGGAGACGTGTTCTCTGAAGTGGCCAATCACGCTTCTTTGTCTGATGGACGAGTCTGGGTTTGGTGGTTGCCAGGAGAACAGTACTTGCCTGACTGCATTGTGCCAAGTGTAAAGTTTGTTGGAGGGTGATTATGGTGTGGGGTTTTTAAGGGGTTGGGCTTGGCCCCTTGGTTCCAGTGAAAGGAACTAAGACATTTAGTACCAAGACACTTTGGACAATTTCATGCTCCCAACTTTGTGGGAACAGTTTGGGATGACCCCTTCCTGTTCCAACCTGACTGCACACCAATGCACAAAGCAAGGTCCATAAAGACATGGATGAGCGAGTTTGGTGTGGAGGAACTTGACTGTCCTGCACAGAGTCCTGACCTCAAACCGATAGAACACCTTTGGGATGAATTAGATCGGAGACTGTGAGCCAGACCTTCTCTTCCAGCATCAGTGCCTGACCCAACAAATGCGTTTCTAGAAGAATGGTCAAAAATGTCCATAAACACACTCTTAAACCTTGTGGAAAGCCTTCCCAGAAGAGTTGACACTGTTATAGCTGCAAAGGGTGGGCCAACTCCATATTAAAACCTACAGGTGAAGAATGGGATGCCATTAAAGTTCATGTGCATGTAAAGGCAGGCATTCCAAAACTTTTGGCAATATAGTGAATGTTTCTTGTAGCTAGAATTAATTATGAACTCTAACAAGCTATTAATGGACAGCCAACTCATGACAGACTCCAGTATGATCATTTGCAGTTTAGCTCAATCCACATCATAAAAGTGTTATGTGTAATCCAGGCATTTTAAGATGTATGATTCAAATGTCTGACCAATTGTAATTTAGAGCCACTGATTTGTTGCTCTCTAAGTGCATATTTAATAGTCTATTTATGTTTGATGGATGCAAAAGTTTTCAAAAATATTCTATATATCCAAGAGAACCCTGTTGATATGCACAATGTGCCACATTCTGAATCATAAACCATCCTCTCTTTCCTATATTAATGTGTTATTACATATTTTGGCAGAGCCCATGTGCTCTGAGGGTTGTGGGCTGTCTGTCGCTGGGCAGGCTCCTCCTTGTCTTGATGGGGTAATCCCCTCTATGGCGGATGGCAGTAAATTCTTCCCCTCCCACAATCCCTCTGTTGGTCAGAATTCCGGCTCGTTTGTGGCCATTCTGATATGAGTTACGAAACTGCGAAATGACTGTTTGCTTCCAAACCAGGGCAGCCATTAGTAAAGGCAAACAAACTCTTGAGAAATTAGATCAAAGGTCAAAGTGATTGTATATAGAGAGGCATCATTATTGTACAATCATTTATGGAAGCGGATAAGCAGGTATTCAAATCTTTTGGCTCCAATGGCCTTCTGTGTACAAACCATGGAAATGGAGTTCATTTTACATTTTGAGAGATGGAAATGGTTGTAAGTATATTTGGTTAAGTAACTAAACATATTTGAGTTGATGTGGAATAGGGCACAGACTGACTTTTTATACAATCTTATACAAATGAGCCTTCACCCGTGATCGGTGTCTGGGCGCACTGGGAGGTCAAACAGATGCCCTAAAGAACAACTTAGTAATCAATGTGGTATGAAGAGAAGTGAGGTTAAAAATAAAGGCACACTATGTAACTTGTCCCTCTAGTAGTAAAAAGCAAAAAACATGCATTTTGTGCAGGAATATTGGTTGTGCTTTGGCTCTGCATGACTGTGCGGGTGACTATGACCCTTCATAATAGAAAATACTTTACAATGAAATGTGTTACAAAGTTACATATGACAATGTATCTGTTCCATAAAATAGCTTACTCACCTGTTGAGCAATAAAAACACCATCTTCGCATCTCTTTTTTATTGCAAGCTCTGTCATGTTTTCTTTTTGCCAGCAGACTCTGGCAAGGGCGAGTGTGTACGTGATTTCTAGTGAAAACCACCCAAACAGGTCTAAATTATAAATACTTATAAAAGGCTTACCGTAGTGAATCAGGGTAAGACAAAGGCATGTTATGGAAGAAGGATTAATGATGTATTGACTCATTATTTGAATGTTGTTAATTTTGAACAAAAAATGTTACATAGTGTACCTTTGAAAGAACAACTTCGTAAGAACTACAAAGAACCTTCGTAGTGTGTTTCCTCTACAAAGAACCTTCACGCTTAAAAATTCAAACATCTGTGATTTCCATCTGGTGTGTCAAGTCTTTGTATATGAGACTACTGAGTTCTCTTGAATTCTAGCATCCACACTTAAAAAAAATGCTTGGTTGGAATTTAAATCTGTGGTTCCATGAAGAACTTTTACAATCAGTGGATTTCTATTCCACAAAAGATTATTAATATGGTTCTTAAAAAACAAGAGCATTTTCTGAATGTGCCTCAAAAGACATTGCAGAACTGTTATGAGTGTATAACAATATCCAACTTGACTGAGAATCCTATGACTGAGAATGCAATGGCCTTTTGTGCTAGCCTTGCTTTCTGATAATTACCGTATACCCATCACATAGTCTGAACTATTAGCTTGATTTAATGGGGACTCTTATTCCTATGCCATCAGCCTTTTCAAAAACAACTATTTATGAACTCTTAACATGATAACAGAAAGAAAGTGATCAAGTCTGCAGGACAACATGTGTGCTTGAATGGGCAAAATACAATGGGGTGTGATTTTCTTTAAATACTCTTTTGTGGGTTTTTTTATTTCTTACTTTGTCTAAATTAACTGCTTTGATAATAACTGAGTATTAAAAAAATATCTTTAGCACTGAGGCTGTCCTTTATCAAGATTGCATGTAATGGCTGCGAGCTATTGTCATCATATTAACAATGTAAGTCACATGCAGCTCGGTCATCAGAACTGTATGAGTTTTAATGGCATAAATACAGGCACAAAGCCTTGCTAGTCAACACTATTTATGTTTCTTTGCTCACTGTCAGAAGGCTATTTACCTTTAAACTCAAAGGAAAAGCCCCAGTAACCTTTTGGACTGCATGGTTATCCCAGGGATGGACGCGAGACATGCAGCCTATAAGGAAATGCAAATATTTGTCTAATAGAAACTGGTGTTAAATGTATGTAAATTGTTTAAAATTTTATCCAATATATTAAAACATTACGTTGACATTACTGCATTTTAGGAGAGAATATTTTTGTAATTTTAATTGGGTTTAATTAAAACCTTAAGGTGACTATATTTTAGCATTTATTTTGTATTAATAACCTTACTTGTCGTTTCACAGTCGGAAAAACAGTCAAATAAAACGGTCTACTGAAGGGAAAGTTGCTCAATGACCTTTTGTACACAATTAAGTATCAAACAATATTCGGTACGATGAAACCCATGAGCACGTGGGGGGTATTTTAATCGCCAAGAACATAATATAACGTCAATGTTTAACGAGTAGAGGGCAAACCATTCGTGAAACGTGTTCGTGTGTGTGTACACAGCCATGTTGTCAGTAATGCTTTAACTGTGTGTGCTCAGAGAGCCGTGTCACGCGCTCAGCTTATTCAATGCACACATTGGTTCGCGCGGGGGTCTGGCCAGAACGCGAAACGCTAGTGGCTGATGACGGGGTGGTGTTGCCCTGGAGTGGGCGGGGTCTGGCTTGAGTGGGCGGAGACTGGATACTGACAACGTCCAGCGCACGCACACATACATACACACACACACACACACACACACACACATTTACAGTGAATAAGGCACTCTTCTTCTCCGCTATAGAAAGGTAAGCGATAGATTTTAATTCTCACTCCTATGCTTTTTCGAAACGAGCGTTCACTTTGTCTGTGTTTTGTCTGTGAGTGGTGCCCTGCGAGGAAAAACGGGTGTAGGTTGCCCTAAAGAAGAACTTGTGAGTAAATAAGACCAGTGGGCGAGAGAGGGCTGAGAGGTGTGGCTTCTGCCCTAGAATCCTAGAGAGTAAAGGGAACTTAAGCGTTGCAGGAGCAGAATCAATTGTGCATGGCAATAATACACAGTTTGTGCTATTTGCGCCGTAAAAAATATTTTAATCGTTAGATCGTGTTAAATATCACAGTGTAGAAATGTAACATGTAGAAAATAATACAATAGCCTAACGAAAGTAGAAGAGAAGTCTGGCATTTTGTAATGTGAAGTGATGAAACTAGTGTTTTTATAAAATAAAAAAAAACACCTTTGTAATCTTAACGGCAGGGATGTACATATATAATATATAATTTTATATTTATAATTCATGTATATAATGTATATATTTCCCAGACTATGTGAGTATGTTTATGGTGAAATATTACTAAACGTATGTTTAAAACGTATACAATTCGTGTAAATTCCTCCCTGTATGAAAAACACCACATGTTTTCATAATTACATTTTACAATGACAAAGATATTTTTAACAGCTTAAATATGTTGCCATTTTTAACCAAATATACAGTTAAAAAGTGTAAAATGTGCAGACTCCAAAATACCATTATGTAATACTTGATCACTGTATCTTTTTATTATTAGGGGCCAAGCACCGAACGTGCGTAGGTACCTAATTGTATCCATTGGTGTCCTTTTTCTTCTTCTTCTTCTTCTTCTTTTGCTCTTGAAGTCTTTGGCCCATAGAACCGTATGATTGTGAAATTTGGCACACAGAAAGAGGACAGTCCAAGCATTAACCATTGCAATTTTGCAGTCTCTGAATCAATCCATCTAGCGCCACCAACTCTCCAAAATTTAACTTACATTAATGGTAATATCTTTTGTACAGAAAGGACAAAAAACTTAATTGTGTGGCTATGATTACTTAGCACCCTATAACATCATGACAATTTTCTGAAAAACAACCTTTTTCAAACTTGTCCAAAACAGTTCATCCAATTTTCATCAAAACATTTTCTCAGATCATCTTCAGACTATGGCAACAACAACAACAAAAAAATGGATATCACATTGACTCATTGAACTGTTTCTGAAAAATGCGATAGCAAATTTGAAGTGAGGCTATGGCTGCGTCCGAAGCCTGTAAAATGCTGCCTTCGGAGGACACATTTTAAGGCAGGAAGGCATCAAGGCACATCCGAATCTAATGTTTGCTTCACTTCCTGTCTCCTGAGAGACCTTCATCTGATGGATTTTTGAAGGCAGCATACATATATCCTTCGATGCCTTTGATATCCCACAATACTGTGCTTTCCATTCTGTGACAGTTGAGTTAATATGGGAAAAAAAGATGGCGTCTGAAAGTTGCGTTTGCGGGTCAGTTTGTTGGTAAATGTATGTTTTTTTACCAACATATTAAACTTCTGATGTCATTTCTAGCGTGAAATTACTAATGTAGTAATTAAATATGTGTTTAATTCTCACCAAAGCTCTCTCTATTTAGCTGTAGATCATTAAACTGTTACACTGCCTTAGAAGCCTGAAATTAGTTTCTGAAATTAGCCATTGTCTGATAAGGCAGACGCAACGAGTCAGTTGCCTATAGGTTTTTGGATGCAGCCTATATCTCTGCAGGCTTGAGGGTACCTGCTCAATTACGGCACAGTGCCACTTAGTGGTTAGGAGATATGAAAAATTGCCATTTTTGCTTAGAACTTCCAAAAAATTTTTGGCCAAAAAATCACAAAATGTCACAAAAGGTCTCTGGTATAGATTTGGTATAGCATGCAGAGTCAAAAGTTACTGTTTTGACAACAAACATGTGCGGGGCTCCAAACAGTTTGACCAAAAAATCTCAATTGGTCAATAGTAATAAGCAATTATGTCACATTACAAGTAATTGTATTTGTGGGCTTTCAACCATTTTTTATAGAACTGTCTCCAAATGTCTTTACTAATTTTTGCAGCTGGTCTGATGCTCGTTGCCTTGATTTTTAGCTCCATTCAGACTCTGTGGTGCTTAGCCCCTTAATTGCATAAATGTAACAAAGAGACAGTAGTTGTATCTAAATAATGACGTTTTACATGCTTTGGCACTTTGGCACAGATATCATCTTTCAGAGGGCCAAACTGTAAATAAAGAGATAGTTCAGAATAAGTCAGTGATGACAATCTGTTCATTTTTGGGTGAACTATTCCCTTAAACATCTCTGATCATTTGACTATTTACATCAGTTAATGTTTGCTCATTCATTTATAGTGGACAACTGTGTAAAATAGTTAAACAATTTAAACTTGGATAACAAATGTTACCGGTGATATTAAGTGGGTTAAAAATACAGAGGTTTTGTAGTCTGTCTGCTGAGGAATACCACAAGGTACTGTTCTAGGTCCTAGTTCATTCTCAGGAGGTTCCTCCAATGACGGCAGAGACTGAAGACATGGTTCAGTTGGAGGGTGATGAATATTTTAAGGGTGGGGCTACTGGAAGAGGAGGAGTTGTTTGGTGTGTATTGGAGAGAGTCAGCTGAGATATAGATACATTGTGGATGCATGCATTGGGATATTAGAGATCCAGAAGAAAGAGCAGTTATGGTAAAGCAGTCTTGTAATAGTCTGTGTGCACTTAGCTCTCTGTGACCGGGCTGACGCAGGGCTTTACACACGCCAGACACCGGTGAGTTCTGGTTCATGAATGCTTTTAAATGGGTCCACAGTGATTTAAACCCTTGTTTAAAGAGCATGACAAAGTAAAAAGTAAAAAGCTTTGAGGGGTGATTCATGCATGGTTTAGTGCTGAAGGAGTGTGTAGATGAGGGTGGGGAAGGTTTGTGTTAAAGTTCTCTGCTTATTATTAATCCATTAATACAAAAGGGAAATGTAATGTAGAAACATTATGTTCTGAGTTCTTCCCATCCTCGTGGACATTCACATGTATTTAAATGTCTGGCAACCTTTATGAGGCAAGTTGTTCAGTAAGATTGAGCTGTATTCTTAGATGTAAAACCAAAATACCTCTAAAATATATTTGTTTCACTAAATATGACTTAAATCTTTGATCATTGCTACCACATATATATGCTCATTGTAGTTAATTGTCATACTGCAGCTTCTTGTAAGTGCTTATGGTAAGATATTGAACATAACTCTAAATATAATGGATTCTTGTTCTTATAGTCTATTTATTGATATATTATATGCATGTTTTCTGGGCTTTGGCTGACGCGATGTGATGGTTGTCTAGATCAATGCCTTTAACTGGACTGTTTTTGCTTTTGGGATGGAGTGACTACATTACTACTACAGTAGTAACACTTTACATTACACTGTTCATGTTACACATGTGTTAATAGAATGAATAGCAATAACAATGATATGTGCAATTGTATGCATGCTTTAAAAATGATTACACATCAAAAGATAATTCACCAAATCTGTCATCAATTACTCACACTCATTCATCTTTGAAACACAAATGAAGACATTTTTATCAAAACCTAATAGATTTCTCTCCCTGTTTAGGCTGTAATTTTGTTACGAGACTGCTCCGAGACTTTGGGTTGTAGATCCAAATGCAGCTTTATTAGAGGGACAATCCAGATACGTAATCCAAAGTACAGGCAACAGGTCTAAACACAGGCAGGCAGTCCAAACAAACAAGGCTGGGAACAAAGGCAAATAGGTTATCCAAAGACAGACAAGAAATCCAAAAAAACAAGTCCCAAGAACCAGGGAAAACCGCTCAGAGATGCAGTGTAACACATACAAGACTTCACAGTGAATGACAGAATGAACATGGTTTATATAGGCTGGGCTAATGAGGTTAATCAGACATAGCTGAAAACAATCATGGCTGATGAGTCCCGGCAAAGGATTATGGGAGATGTAGTGTGAGATGGAATGGCAATAGTCCGGGGTGCAGTGCCCTCTGGTGGTAAATCACGGGCAGTCTCACTGGTGATCGTGACAAATTTACATAGAAACATTGATAAACGCACATCAAACACATAAAATATGGTAAGATCAATCATAAATGTCTGATATGCGAAAACATTCCTCAATGGCTTGTGTGTTAAGCAAGTGCATTTGAGCTTCTTACTTCTCTAATGGATTTGATGTGCTCTAAATATGTGTTGCTCAATATTATATATGAATGAAAGCCTAAATTAAAACTGTTCATCATATAAAGTGATTGTTCATATAGATTGCTTTTAAAAGTCTGTATGAAGAGTCATTGTTTTGGTGGAATGCACTTTCAATGGAGGGACATAAATCTGTCAGGCAGAATATTCATTTACTTTACGGGTGAACTAACTTAAATGGTTACTTCAGCGATTAGTATTAAGCTTTGTATCAGTAGAAACCCGGGAGTATATTCAAATTATCGTACTTTCCCCCCTCATATGACCCTGAGACGAGAGAATTATGTATTTTATTTCTGGAAAAATTCCTCCGATGACGCAAATATCGTCATTTTGCATCATCGGAGGAGTATTTGTCCAGAGGCTAAAGACTACAGCCAGCAGAGGGCGCTATTTCCACATGTTTTCAACATCACACTCACAGCACTCGGCTCGCGAAGCTGTGGAGATTCATGTAAACGGAGCGGTGGAGAGCAAAGTGAGTGTTTTAACTTTTAAAATGAACTTCCTATGAAAGTTAAGCTTCTAAAGACATGAACTGAACACGCGCCAGACTGATCACGCGCTGTGAATGCAGCCGCAGCCACGAATCCCGCGATTACCTCAGTTCATGTGATGAATGTAATCCGATCCTGCTGCGTTTGTGCCATGACAGACACGTTCAGTTTTTAATTGTAGTGTCTCTAACTGAACTGATTTTCTGAAAATGAACGTGGTAGGCAAGTGATCCAGTAATCCATTAGCCGACTAGCCGTGCCTAGAGTAGGGCAGTGAAGCAGTGCGTTCTGGGAATTGTTGTCTTTCATCCCCATGAGACAAAAATACATTTTCTGTGTTTTCTCAGTCTAGAAGGCACCAAATTCAAAAACAATTTCACATTTCTACTACATTAATGACCCAGTTTAAATACAGATTCATCTTCCCAGCGCTGAAGTACCCCTTTAACATTACGCCTACGCCCTGCAGGACATCCCAATTATTTGATAATAGAAAATATTCCATTCAGCTTCTTTGGTAGCCTGGATGCCAGCCAAATTTAGCCCCGCCCACAAATGTTTTTGCTCGGGCAATTCGGTCTGGAATCGCTCCATAGAGGAGTAATTATGCCCGTACAGAAACTGTGGAATTGAAACAATGAAATTGTCAGGGCGGGCTTTAGACGATGATGGACAGATGATAAACAGTAACGTAATCATCCACGTCATCAAAGGCACTTTGGGTTGAATTTGCTCTTATCCTAAACGGAGAACTTGTTTGTATATGCATTCACCTTCACTATTTCTCTCAGAACGATGAAGTACTTTGTGTATCCTTAAATTCTTTTATTACTATACTGGCAAAGATCGTTTACACTCATCTTTTTCTTGTAACGTTACTTAATCCAGCGTGCGTGCAGACAGGGTTGCCACGTTTTTTTGCAATGTCGCGCACAATTGCTACTCAAAACTTTAGCCCAAAACAATAACTTTCCGGGGGGTTCTCCGAAAATAAAGTGGCGTTTGGTTGGCAAAATATGTTATTTTGGCAAGGTTGCCTGCAAAAATTCGCATTCCTGGGTTTATATAATCACATCACCGCGGACATGGAGAAAAACACGGACTTGGCAACACAGTGCAGTTGAGTTCTGTTGACATTTGACAACTAACGTTACTCGTCGCTCCGTTGCTCTGATTGGTTGTGGGTCTATCCAATTGAGGTCTTTCCTGGCTCGGTTGAAACACGCCCCATAATCAAAGCTCAATGGAGCGGTACCAGACTCATTCTGACTAGAACTGAGTATGGCCACGCCAGGCTACTTCTTTGGCATCTTGTTTTTATGATTCAGATCTATATATAAAGTGCCAATATGGTCAAATAGCATTTGAATGTGTATTCTAACTTTAGCTTTCTTTTTTTTTCCTGTTAATACTTTAAAAAGGTCATGAACTGCACTTTTTTATGTTCTTATGTTCTCTTAAGCTCACTCAATTTCAGTAAGATTTCTACATCCAACATTTTTGACCCTCTCTTTAAAACATTCAAGCCTTGGAAGTAAATACCCTTTGCTGTGAGTGGGTAACAGTTTTGTATATTAAAATACTCATGTGGAATTGTGTTTGTTTTTTTTCCCTTATATGTAGTAATTGCATTATTAGCATTTAACCTACAAAAAGAAGTTTATCATTACATGTATATGTATTAGTTATGCTTTATAGGTCTTGGTTGTGGCAAATAAAGTTTATGTAGCTTAGGTCTAAATGGAGATACCACAGTTAAAGTTGATAAAGGATAACTTACGGTGTTTTGTGTAAATAAATTATGAATGAATGTACCATCAAAAAACAGATAACTTTGTCAATTACACTGTTGTGTTTTAAATAAAATGAAAAATATAATCTAGATGGCTTGCTATCAATACTCTGCAGAGGCATCTGTGTTGTGATCTGGAACTTTAAAAATAAAGTTTTTTATTTGGCTCTGCACACTATATTGTAATCCGCAGAGACATCACTATCGATTTGTTCATCTCCTACTATGTACATGTGCAAATCGGTGGGCGGGGCTAATGAGTCAATGATGTAGAAGTAGTCATTGATTTTCCCCTGCAGATGCGATCTTTCGTTGCACTATGAGGTCATACTGAGACAAAATATGAAACAAACTGTTTTGGCAGCTTGATTTCAATAAACTAACAAATAAGTTTTGAGTACTGAAACTTACAGGATGTTTTAGTACAATTGTACAATGACCTCTCATATGTAAAAAAGATCATGACTCTTTTAACAAATTCCAATCATCTTTACTCTAACCAAAAGATACTTGCTGCAGAGCAAATTGATCATGAACCTCATGGCCGCCACTTTCAATGACCGGCCGACTTCATGGACGCATTCCATTCTATCTTGCGTCATTTTGCCATCATTCATAGTTTCCTATACAGTGTTAATACCCCCAGACTGAGGCGGGGTTGTGACACTATAGACCCAAGCCTGGACACCACAGTTCAGCCAGTGGAAATCCCTGCTGTTCATTCATTCAACTATTATGTACATTGAGTTAGTGACTCATAAGGGATGATTATGGGTATGTGGTCAGAGCGATCCATCCTAGTGCTTAATGATTCCACGTTTCGCTGGATCAGGCTGTCCGCTGCAGAGTGAACTAAAGTTTTATGCAACTCATCATTGGTGTGCTTACGTCTTTCTTCCTGGCTTGTGCTGCATTTTTTTTCTTACTTCAGTACTGGATGATATCCCCTTGTTTCTGTTTCTTTTATGTCCTGGAAGTTTAAGAGGATTGCATTTTTCCAACCCTACTCAAACTCAAATGTTTTTTTTCTTAGCTAGACTGAAATGTTCCCATCTTTAGTATCAACATTTAGTCATCTTACAGTTGTCATGGTGAGTTTGACCCAGAATTAGTATAGCTGTGATTATTATTCTGCTGCATGGAGCGTCACTTACTGTGTCTTATTTTGCAGTCATGTTGTGTTGAAATTACTATAATTACAAGATAGCAACTCAGCGATTCTACTTGTTACTATGGCGACGATCATAACACCAAAATGGATCCATGTGTCACTTGGTTGTTAATGACAACAAATTATTTAACCACTATGTTAATTCACTTCTATATGTGTGCACAAACTGTTTAAGAATAAAGCAAGTGCACAATTACCATTAACTGTAATCAAATGACGTATTGAAAAAAAAAAAAAAGACAACTGTGAAGGCCACTGCCATTTTGCTTCTGTTTACATCACGTTCTGGCAGTATGTCAATGAGAGAAATAGACAAGCTTTCATATAAGTTTCTAAGTTGTAATTACAAGTCCAATGAAGACCTGAATGGTTCTTAGTCGGAAACTCATAATTATAGTAATTCAGATGATGTGAAAACTGCTTCCTTATAATGTGGGTAGTTTTTTTTAATTTTTTTATTTTTTTTAGATATTTTAGACTTTTGCATCAAAATGTTATGGACTTGTTAGCTCATCAACAAAAACTGTTACATTTCAATTCAGTTCAATTCACATTTATTTGTATAGCACTTTTCACAATACATTTAGTTTCAAAGCAGCTTTACAGAAAATGCATGTGTCTACATTACAATTGAGGGGGATCTGTTATCAGAGGAGACTGTGTCCAAGTAATGGATTTCAGAAATGTACATATACAAATCACGCAGTAAGCTAACATCATGTATTCATTTTAGGCAGAATCAATGGGCTAATTTAAGTAATTATTTCAAGTTGTGAACATAATGACAACTATATTTAGCATTTTTGCATTTTTTATTAGAAAAATACATTTTAGCTAGAACATTTTTCATTGGTGCGTCATCTGAAGTCATCTGAGTTGGAGTACTCTTGAGTCATCTCTTCACATGTGTTGGGGTATCAAGTCTTCGTAAGCTGGAGCTGACATACTCTCTAGTTACCTCGGGATGGGCATCCCAAAATAAAACAGAAAAGCATATGGAAAGTAATTAGCGTAGCTGCTGTTAATAACATTTCAAGCATAAATATATGCATTTTATGGAATATAAGTGGATTGCAAGGTTATGAGATGCATTATGTGAATGCTTGGCTAAATAGATGTGTCTTTAGTCTAGATTTAAACTGGGAGAGTGTGTCTGAGCCCCGAACATCATCAGGAAGAGCCAAAAACCGAGGTACTGCCAAAAGTCCAGAGTTTTGTTACCTTAAAGAGTGTGATGGATTGTGGGGTGATAGAAGATCAATTAAAAACACAGGAGCTAAACCATTTAGGGCCTTAAAAGTCATTAGCAATACATTGCATTTTATATGAATATGAATAGGTAACCTAGCCTAGAAATCTAGACGCACACAGAGAATTTATTTTGCCGCGAGTGTCGTCTATCAACTCTCAATACCCTTTCAAAACTCTCAAAGCCTAACTCTGGACGGGCCAATCACATCGTGTATAGAGTCGGTGGGCGGGCTTCACGTAATGACGGCAGAGTTGCGGAGGCTCCGCGTACTACTCGTAAACAAAGAAGCTAACAAATAGCGGTCTTTTGAATCGGCTTTGGCCGCGACTCTGGAAGACTTGGAGTTAAGCTTTTCTTTGAGAAAAAAACAATGAACGGCACTGAAGTCATTCTTAAGAAAAGATGTGTTCGGAGTTTTGCAGACCGTAACAGCGAAAGTTTTTCAACTAACGTTAGCTCGGCTTCACCTTCTTCTTCGCTCTGGTTAGTTGTGGCGCTCATGGCGCTATCCAATTGCGTGCAGAATTTGAAAGACAACCATTTATCCCGCCCCTCGGATTGAGCCCTGTCAATGGTGAGTTTCCAGACCCAACATCTTGATGTGGGTCTGGCTTGTCAGGCTGTAGGTAACCAGTGTAGAGATGATAAATGTTATATGATCATATTTTCTCATATCATATTATGTTAAGAACTCTAGCAGCTGTATGTTGGACTAACTGTAGCTTGTTTATTGAGGATGCAGGTCAACCACCTAGTAATGAATTACAGTAATCCAGCCTAGAGGCCATGAATGCATGAGCTAACTTTTCTGCATCAGAAACATATAGAATGTTCCGTAGCTTAGCAATGTTTCAGGGGTGGAAGAAGGCTGTGTTTGTAACATAAGAAATATGATTTTCGAAAGACAGTCTAGTATAACACCCATGTCTTAATTGTAGAGGATTAAGTAACAGTACATTCTTCTAAATGCAACTTAGAATGCTTCTAAGAGATTCTGTGTACAGGTTTGTGGTACAATAAGTAATACCTCTGTCTTATCTGAATACCCTAAATACCGTCTCATTTCTGAAAAAAAAAAAAAAATCCTATATGCAGTACTGCATAGGAAGAGATTTTCTTGTCTAACCAGCATTCTTCTTAATGACATAAATTAAGCTGTAAGTTCAAACGGAAACACTTAACTCAATGTGAAACATGTTTTGGATGTGTTCATTGCTGGAATTAAAGAACAAACAAACTTAGCCCACCCATACAGCAAACATGTGCACAACTATAAGAGCTTCAGCCTCATTCTTCATTCAGATTGCATAAGAGCCTGTTCTTCATTGCCCAATGAATCTCTCATCCAATTAGTGATTGTCCATGTTTCCAAAAGCTTTTCTCCCTTGTTGCCCACTCAGCCATCCTGATGACATATAGCGTCCTCTGCGCAGTGGCTCCAAAATAATGGAGTTGCCCATTATAAAGGAAATCAGGATGAGCAACTGAGGTGTGACCGCTGTGCTATCGACCAGAGCCTCATTTAGAAGATTCACATGAAAATCATGGGCATATTAAATTACTTACCATTGACTTACTTCTTAACAATTTATGATTCAACACTGGTTCTGTCTTTGAGATTATGAAGTTAACACTGATAATGTAGTAATTGTTTTGCTATTTTATTTTTATTTTTTGTTATAACTGGTTATTAGCTGGTACTTGCTAATCTTTTGCTAAATCATATGCTATTGCTTGTCAACATTAATAAATCAAGTAAATGAATAGCTACATTCCCAAGATTAATGCCTAAGGAGGTGCAGGAACTTTCATTACTATGACTGGTGAACTCCACCCCCACTTGACCTTTATCAGGTCACTATGACTTGGATCCAATAATCATGACCCCTGCTACTTGTCTTGTGTTATTGTAAGGATTCAATATTATATTTTACAGTGAAGAGTATCTCCCTCGCTATCTTGTTCTCTCAAATTGTACAATAACACAGCAGCAGAAATTGGTTGTCAGTATTGTCTAATAGTGCTGATTATAGTTTCATTCAGATTTGTTCATTCATTTGTTCGTTCATTCATTCATTCATTCATTCATTCATTCATTCATTCATTCATTCGTTCATTCATTCATTCAATAAAAAAGATTCAGATTTAACGACTACATATTTTCCTTACACTTGTTTCTTAAATAATTGGTAAACATATTTGACATTTGGGTCAAGTACATGATGCAATTTTTTTTTTTTATTAGACCCTGCAGACTCTTATGATTTTGTCAATGTCAAAACTCTCTTAAAATATCTGATAATTTGATCTTTTCTTTGGCAAGGCAAATTTGGTTCAGGTTGAAAAACGTTCAGTTCAAGAGTCACATTAGTTGTAAATGTGGTTGTCAATCCCAAACACTGAATGTGAGGGTGAAATAAAGCCATACATCACCGCTCTGTTGCTATAGCAAATGGTGTTTGTTTGGAGAGATAAAGTTGGCAAATGGCCCAAATTTTGTTCTCTTAGTATTTCTTGTCTTAAATAACCTACATGTATGTACAAGCATCATGACACAGAGCTCATTCTTGTTTAATAAAACATTTGATTGGGACAGTAGTGATCTGATATCTAGGGCTGTCAATTTTTCTTTTTTCTTTTAGAACATTTCAGCTTCTCCTCTAAGATAAATATGAAAGGTGTTTGGGTGAGTCCAGGAAAGCTACCCTACATCTGCAGCCTTAAATAATGTCTCCTGTATGTGTCTTTAAAAAAAGTGCATCTGAAGCATGAATGAAACTAAGATCAATCCTGATTGGTGCTACGTCATGACGTAGTAAGTGATGGCATACCTGGCAGTATAAAGCGACGCCGAGTCACAAGTGCGCTAACTTTTTGGCGATGAAGCAAATCACTCCCAGGCATGGAGAGGCGTGGCAAGGCGACGCAGTGTCTTGTTCCCTTCTCAGGGAAAAGCACCACCTCCAGATCCCAAGTTGGAACCCTGGAACGAGTCGCAGGCCTCATCCTTCAAGTACCACAGAGGAAACGTATGACTAATGGGTGCCTCCCCAGAGGCCCATCACTTACAGGAGGTTGGAAAGCCGTAATGGCAGCCACGTACACCTTAAGTGTGGACGGGGTAAGCCCCCCAGTGAAGCGACCTTGGAGGAACTCCAGCACTGAAGCCACTGGGCAGTTGACTGGGTCCACCTCACGCTCCCTGCACCAAGTGGAAAATATATTCCACTTGTACAACCTTCTCGTGGAAGGAGCCCTGGAACTGAGTATGGTCTCCACTACACCTGCCGACAGGCCAGCCTCTAAGTACTGAGCCCCCTCAGGGGCCAGACCCACAGCATCCACAGCTCTGGCTGGGGGTGAAATATTGTGCCCCCTGCCTAAGACAGCAGGTCCCTCCTCAGAGGGATCTGCCATGGAGGACCTGTGATGTCTGAGAACCATACTCGGGCCGGCCAGTACAGGGCTACTAGGAGTAGACTGATCCCGTCCTGCCGGACCCTCTCCAGAACTCCCGGGAGCCAAGCTATTGGGGGAAACGCATACAGACACAGCCTCAGCCACGTCTGCACCATGGCATCCAAACCCAGCGGGGCTGGATGCGTGAGGGAGAACCACAGAGGACAATGGGACGTCTCTCGAGACGCAAACAGATCCATTTCCACTGGGCTGAACCTCTCGCATATGGACTTAACCACCTCTGGGTGAAGGCTCCATTCCCCGGACCTCAGCCCCTGCCTCGACAGGATGTCTGCTCCCTGATTCTGGTCCCCGGGGATGTACATCGCTCTAATAGACGATAGTTTCCCCTGGGACTATAGGAGGATCTGATGTGCCAGTCTGCATAGAGGGCGAGACCTCAGACCCCCCTGATGGTTCAGGTCATGACTACTGACATATTGTCAGAGAGCACCAGAACAAGATAACCCCTGAGATCTGTGAAGAAGCTCCTCAGAGCCCTGAACACAGCCAACATCTCCAGGCAATGGTTGAAACTAAACTCTGAAGGTAAGGCAGAAGTCCAGCAGCAGGATTGTCATAAGATAAACTGTTTCCGGCAGCAGACTAGTACGATTATTGCCCAACACGCTGTTTCTCTGTCACTATCTGTACTGTTTTCTCGGTTCCAGCGATCTTGTGGAACAGAACATGTTTTTTTTCTACAATGTGAATCTTCTTTACCATCTTTTCCTAGCTTGTTATGGGTTTTCCAGTCCATGACACAAGGAAGCATCCCTAAAACACTTCACTGTGGGAAAGTTTGATGTGCTGGGTTAGGTTTGGCTAGGTTCAATCAAACACTTCTTAGAAGTTTTCATCCTAAGAAAGATTTATGAAATGAGTGTCATCCGTGATTGATGCTCCTATGTCTCCTGTCATGGATAACTGTTCTATTCAACTCATAGATGCCTCTTTGTGGCCTTTCTTTCAATGACTATTCTTTCTTGGACACACAGCTTTGGACTATTGCGAGTTTTAGCACATTAGTCATTGCATATTAGTCACAATGAACTTTACTTTCCTTGTATATAATTGTACTAGTATTGCTGATGGATATTGATATAGGACTGCTTGTGGACTACTTTAGGCATTCTTACAGTCGAGACCAGTTCATTTGAGTCCACACTGAGACTTGAGTAGGTTGAGTCCATGACAAAACCAAGACCATAAAAATATACTGTTGGTCTCAGGCTCAAGACTAAATATGGTCTTGGTCTCCAACTATATCACTGGTTTTAGGTGTCTTAAAGGAGAAAAACTTATATGTGGTCATACATATTTTTGTTTTTCATTTATAACATTTCTAAATGTTTTCACTTTAGGTTTATACAGCACTTTTAAGTTAGCACATTACAATATTCTTTTATATGTCTAATACATCACATTCACATCATATTACATATTCCAAGTCCAAAATTCACATGTATAATCAGGGTCCAAAATACACAATCATTAAAGGGGTTCTTCAGCGCTGGGAAGATGCATCTTTATTTAAACTGGGTCATTTATGTGGTAGAAATGTGAAATTATTTTTTAATTCAGTGCCTTCTAGACTAGGAAAAACACAGAAAATGTATTTTTGTCTCATGGGGATGAAAGACAACAATTCCCAGAATGCACTTCGCTGCCCTGCTCTAAGCACGGCTACTGGATTACTGGATCACTTGTCCACCGCGTTCATTTTCATAAAATCAGTTCAGTTAGAGACACTAGACACTACAATTAAAAACTGAACGTGTCTGTTCGAGATAATGTGAGTGAGAAGATTGAGTTTCAGGGCACAAATGCAGCAGGAGTCAGATTATATTTATCACATGAGCTGAGGTAAGCACGGGATTCGCGACTGCATTCACAGCGTGTGTTCAGTCTGGCACATTTTCATTTCATGTCTTTGGAAGCTTAACCTTCATAGGAATTAATTTAAAACACTCACTGTGCTCTCCACCGCTCCCTTTACATGAATCTCTGCAGCTCCCGAGCTGAGTGCTGTGAGTGCAATGTTGAAAACATGCGGAAATAGTGCCTACTGCTGGCTGTAGTCTTTAGCCTCTGGCCAAAAGATGACGCAAAATGACGATATTTGCGTCATCGGAGGGTTTTTTCCAGATATAAAATACATAATTCTCTCGTCTCAGGGGGATATGAGGGGGGAAAGTACGATAATTTGAATATACTCCCGGGTTTCTACTAATACAAAGCTTAATGCTAATCGCTATAGTAACCCTTTTAAGCACCAAATGTACAGGTAAGTACAAAACGTTTTTGAACAAATGTTTTTTGAAGTTCATGTAGCGATGTAAAATATTCCATGTATTAAGCCAGAATAAAAATAAATAAATGAATACAAGCAATAAAATCTTTTTTTGACAGGCACAGTTCCCTTTACCATAGGAACTTTAGATGGAATGCTGCATCATGACGTTGATGCTAAGGGAACCCTTTTGCTTGACACAGTGTCAGCTTCTTTGTCTTCAGGAGCCAAATGTCTGTTGAGTGTGTGTTTGGAAAACAATTGTTAAATGTGTGTGTGAAGTTAAGAATAGAAGTTAATCTGTAATATCAGGAACTCAACATAGGAGATCTGTGATACTGTATTGGAGAGGAGCACTCGCAGTTAGTCCTTGTGGAGGTTGACTGCGTGCATTGCGAGAAGTTCAAATCCCACTTGGCTCTCTTCTCGAGGGATGAGCAAAGTCATTGCACCCCATTGCTTGGCCCACGCATCTGTTGAGGCATCGGCATGGCTTCTTCGGTCATGTGTATTTGGCGGAAGCAGCGCTTGAGGCGGGTGATGGAGCCCTATCTCTTGCTTTTTCTTTTCAAGCTTGACGACAGCTTTCACAGAGGTGTCGAGAATGTGGAAGAATCCGTACTCCACTCATGTCCATACCCATGTGACATTACATAATCTATGGTCAATGATATTCGCGGCAAGGGTATGGGCGATGCCGTGTGTAAAATGTGTAAAAGTCGCTTGCGTGCTATCTCTCCCGTTTATCCAACCTGGATTGTGGCGAGGGATTGGGGCAGGTGGTGGTTCAAGAGCTCCGCAGAGCCACAGATTTAGGCCTCTGTACCACTAAATGGCCTAGTTCCAGAAGGGAGAAGCAGAAGGCTAGTATAGCTTCCTCACAGGGATAGGAGGGCTGGGTTGTGTGTGCAAACACAACCGTCTAAGGGGTGGTTCGATCTTAGGACTGTGATCTCTTCTTCTTGAGAGAAACCTGAAGAAGACCTGACTCTTTTGGAACCAGGTCCCTGCATCACAAAAAAAGCATCAGGCTAGATCAGGGGTCTCCTAAATTCAAAGACTGTTAGGTATTTTGGCAGCAGCAGCCATTGCATTCCACTGGGTCTACAACACATGAGGTCATTCCAGTTCTGGCTCAAGTTTTTCACCATCTGAACCATCCTTCCAGAGTCATAAGGATTACGTGCAGAGGGATTCGCATCCTTCAGCTTTGGAGAAGACCTTTCTGAACCAGTGTCCTACTCTCGGAGCGTTGCTGCAAGTCTCAAGACACTCATGACAGATGAGTGCACCCACTCTCACATGGGTTAGCATGCGTTTTTTGATGGCTGTCCAGCTCATGGCCTATGAAAGGAGTAGGACCCTCATCTTTCTTTACAAATAAATTGCCTTGAGATGAGTCCAGTATTTCTTGCATTGAAAAATGTCCTCCCACAATTAAGGGTTGGTCCACACAGACAGAACTATGGTAATCTCTTAAATCAATCACCAAGGCGAGCTGCGTTTGCGCCAACCTTTTCATGCAGGTACAGCAGATACTGCTCTGGGCAGAGACCAAACTTCTCTCTCTGAGGGCATTCCAGGGCATGTCAGTTTGGGGGCAGACATCCTGTCGAGGAAGGGGCTGAATCCTGGGAAATGGCGACTACCCACAAGTGGTGGAGTCAGTATGGCAAAGGTATAACAGAAGTGGATCTGTTCACCTATGAGGAGGCTACCCACTGTCCCCTCTGGCTCACCCTCACACCTCCTCTGTTGGGGCTGGAAGCCATGTGTGGCGAGGTGGACAAACGAGTGACATTGGAGGAGCGAGTGGAGACCGGTGCATGACTGAATATGAGCGTCACCTGCAGCGAGGCACACCGGTCTCGAAGTCCTCTCATGAGGGAGCTCGGAGGCATATAAGGACGGGCGATACCAGTGAAGGACGAGAGAGGACCAGGCCTGGATTTACTTTGTGTTTTGTGATGTGTGTGTGTGGGCAGTCGCCCGTGAGTGGCTGCCCGTGGTTTACTTTCGTTTTGTTTATTAATTTGATTAAAGTTGGTGAATATTCGCCGGTTCCCACCTCCTTCCTTCCCACAACAACGAACTTCATTACACCATGATACAGACGTAGACATAGCTCTGCTCCTGGGAGTTCTAGCGAGGGTTCGCCAAGAATGAGTTCACCTGCTTCTAGTGGTTCTGTTCGGTTCTGGCCAGCCGGTTTGATTCTTGGATCTGATATCTCTCCTGGACAGCACTCAGTGGGAGTTTCATTTCCTATTATCCTCACCTATAGAATCAGCACCATGACACAGAGTTGAAGTTCCTATTTGAAAGGGAATGTCTCAGGTTACGAATGTAACCTGGTTCCCTGAGAAGGGAACGAAATGCTGTGTTTTGTTGCCATGGCTCAATTTTGCCTGTTCGTCTTCTTCAGACAATTAGAATCTAATGACATGCATTTCAGGCATCTACTTATGGTCTTATCTGTGCCACGTAATCACACATTGCGCTCAGCCAATTAGCAGCATTTCCATAGCATCAACACAATGACGCAGTGTCTCGTTCCCTTTTCAGGGTACCGGCTTACATATGTATGCTGAGATGTTTCACAGAGACACAAGCTCAGTTTCAAAGATTTATTCATTTATTTTGTTTTATTGTTGTTGTTGTTAAGGTAGATTATACACTATCATTCAAAAGTTTGGGGTTGGTAAAATTAGTTTCATGTTTTTATTCCAGGATTATTCCTCACCATGTCTCAAAACGATGTAAAGGACTTGCGTGGATCGCGTCAGTACTTGACTTTCAAAAGAACCCATGCTCCGTGGGCATGGCTGCATTAGTGGATAATGAGACACTCGCAAACGACTGACATCTCTCTCTTTTCAAACAGATTACGTAAACAGATTTTCTGATTTGATTTACATAATTTAAAACGTGACATTTCAACGATTCTTTAGACATATGTCTCCTGTTTGTGTGGCAAGTATTCACTAAGTTTCTGAAGAGTATCAGAATTGACTTCATTGACAGAGAGGCTGCAGATTGCGCATCATGTTAGTTTTTGTTATTTTATTTTGCACAACATTTTTATTTTATTGTGAGTATACACAAATAAAAGAAGAAATTTAACAGATTATAATGATGTATAACACTTGCCTGAATGACCAAAAACTTCAGAGTATACTGAATCTCTTTCGCTTTTCTCTTTCACACTGATAAGAAAAAGAAAAAAAACGAGGTTAAGGTGCTGGTCAGTTTTTGAACCTACTGAAATCCCTCTCAGCTTACAGTTCAACATTTTAATTCTTGTCCAATCAGAAGCTAAACAGTTCAAAACCCTGAGATTAGTGTCGGTAAGGGTTCTCTTGTTCCTGACCCCTGCTTATTTAATCTGCAGTGGGCGGAGTCCAAAAAGGAAGGGGTGTAGGAAACAGCTTATAAATATTCATGTCTTGCTGCGTTTGGAAGGCCCCTTTGCTTCTGGGCACACAGCTGGACAGAGCAGCTTACATTCCAGAGTTCCTCCCAACCAGGCACTTTCTCTCTCACCCTTGCAATCTCTCTCTTTCTCACTTTTTATTGCTGTCCTATTTTCAGCTTGTCTCTCTCATCGCTGCACTTTGCCCTACAAATCAATGCATGCCATTTTGCGGCTCTCCTCCCAGTACCCTATGTGGAAAGAATGTGCTCCCAGCATTCCTGCATTTTCGCTAATGGTCTCTAGAGTATTCCTAGGATGTTGCATGGGAATGTTGGAGTGGGCCAGAACAGAAATTCTTTCTCAATGATGTTTATATATTTAAAATGATCACAGCATGTAGAGTTGATCAAGTTTTCAATTTGCATGTCTTCAAACAAAGGTAAAATATTTATGTTACAGTCAAAAAGTACCACCGGTAACCAATTTTTAAAATGTGTTTATTAATTACAATTGTATTATAATAAGGTAATCTTACATTAATGTTCAAAAGTTTGTTTTTAATTTGTATTTTTAATGAATGTTTAATTTAGAAGTCTCTTATGCTCTTATACCATTTGATCAAAAATAAAACAGTAATAGAGGAAAATTATTAAAATGTAAAAAAAAAAAAAAAGTTAATATAATATTGTAAAATATTATTTATTCCTGTATTGGGGAATATAAAATTTCAGCATTATTCCTTTCTTCAGTGTCCATCAGAAATCATTCATATGCTGATTTGTTACTCAAGAAACATTTCTTCTTATTATTGCAGTTGAAAATGTTGTGCTGCTTAATATGTTTTTGTGAAATTCATGATACATATTTGTCAGGGTTATTTGATGAATAGAAAGGTATGAACAAGGTTTATTTTAAATAGATATATTTAGTAACATCTTTAAAATAAAATCTTACTGACCTCAAACCTTTTCACTTTGTAAAAATCTTTTTGTCCAAAGATTCAACTCTTATGATGTTACCATATCAAACTTTTGAACAGTACTGAATGTCTTAGCTGTTTTGAAAAATGATAAGTAATTTTATGGTTGTGTGTGGGTTTGGGATCATTTTTAGATTGAACAGCTAAGTAAAAACCACACTATGCTTGCTAACTTCAATGAGGTGCGTGTGGTTGTACCCCATGGCTAGCTGTTTTTATAATGGAGAGACTATAAATATTCAAAATATTTTCATGTGTGCCCCATTTAGAAAGACAGAGTTTTTTTTAGCCTGCAGAATGCAGGGAATTTTGTAGGGGTGCCAAAGCACTAAATAGTATGTTTGAAAGTCAACATTCAGTGTATCCCAATAGGTTATTGCAGTGAGCCCTATTTACACCTTTCTCTTTATCAGTATTCCCTATAACGGTTATTTTTTCCCATGCATTTTGGCCTAATTTCTGAAAAGGATATCTTTACACAGGTCATCACATGTCAAGTGGCTGTGTGTATTTAAAAACTGCCTTTGTGGCGTTCAAGTGCCACATTCCTTTTCACTGTGTGTTTTCTCCCTAGTGCGATGATTCTCTGTGCATATTTTAGGGCATAGTTGTGATGTTTTCTGAATTAAAGGATTTAGTGTTCCATTTCTGCTCCATGTCGTGGATGAATACAAGCGATGAGATTTATTTTATTGTGTGAGAACTGAGTATTACTGAGAGACATGCTGTGAATGTGCAGATGTGTTTGGGAAGAGTTGAGCTGAGCCGCAGCCAGGTTCTTTTGATTGCGTAATATGGCACGCTGCCTCTCTCCCTCCCTTCACGCTGACAGCCTTGCATTACGCAGTGGTTTTATGGACTCTGACAACCACACAAAGAAGCTAAAACTCTTTCTGGAGCTGAAGAGAGCCCTTGTGGAACTGTGTTACCAATCTGAAGGTAGATCTACTACACTCTCCCCCCCAAAAAAAGAGTACAAAATTGTACCTTTTAAGGTACAAATGGCCGTCACTGGGGTGGTACCCTTGAGGGTACATTTTTGTACCTCTGTGTGAGGGGTAGGCAAGTTCTGTCTTAGAGAGCTGGTGTCTTAGAGAGCTAGAGAGTTTAGCTCCAACCCTACCAAAGCTACCACAGTATAAAACTGCAATGCAGCATTAAGTATGTAACCATTGTTGAGATTCATATGCTGATTCTTGATATCTGTGTGCGTCTAAACTTTTTCCCCAAGAATGTATTTAAAAATCTAAATTCTGAATGTCTGATCTGTGGCAAGAAAGTATTGTTGTTGAATATTATTTATTAGCATTTTCAGTCAGTGATGAGTTTAGTCAAACATTTTTCTTCATGACAATTTTTGTTTATGATTGATTTTTTATATGAACAGATTATGTGTTTTACATTAATACTGTAACAAAAACCACAAACTCACATAAAATGCCCAACTAAAGGAAACACTGATCACCATAATGGTGACCAAACATTTTAAATAAAGCATCAACATCCAAACCTGTTAATTCTCAATAAAAGCTTCTATAGATGTCTTTCAGGGTTGGAGCCAAACTCTCCAGGACTGTGACTCATTAGGACCGAACTTGCCTATCCCTGCTCTAAGTAGAGAAAAACAATGTTATAATTGAACCCTAATGACCAGTTGTGTACCTTTTTAAAGGTACAGTTATAAATTTTGTTCCCCAAGGAATAAAACTGTACCTCTGCTGTACCTTTTTTTTCTGAGAGTATTGGCGGATGATATTTCACCAAATAATATAGCGATCAGTCATGAAAGCAGATTCAACTCTCTGCCATATTATTCCTTAAAACATGGTTTTACATGGATATTTCTCAAATGAAGTATTACAGAAATATTTGCTTTAAATATTAGTTCAAACAAAAACAAGTCGTGCTGTAAAAAAATGTATGCTTAGTCAGCACAAACTGTCAAAACTAGTTTAAAATAGTTTTCTTGAAGACTGACGGATAGATAGATAGATAGATAGATAGATAGATAGATAGATAGATAGATAGATAGATAGATAGATAGATAGATAGATAGATAGATAGATAGATAGATAGATGGATAGATGGATAGATGGATAGATAGATAGATAGATAGATAGATAGATAGATAGATAGATAGATAGATAGATAGATAGATAGATTTGTATTGAAGTGTTGAGGTTGAGGTTGTCAAAATATTTTTTTTTCTTCCATCCTCAAGACTAAAGACGAGATCTCCTTAGAGAACTATTGGTACAGTTTCAATACAGATTTACTTTAAATAGCTGGTGGCTGGTGGAGATCCCAAAGGCTTGGCCTTTGCCTTTGCTTCAGGGCTAATCACTGCTAGACATTAAAGCTCTCCTTTTACTGTGTAAGCACACATGAACTTCTTGCCACAATGCCCAACAAACCTATCATGCCGTCATAGCTCACAGTACAATTCAGCTTTTGTGCTAGGACAATCTAGAGAACAAACAAACAAGCCACACACAGAGCGTCATAGGGGTCAAGGCGGGTTTTATATCCCTCTTTACTCTCTATTTCTATGTCTTTACTTTTCTATTTCTCTATTTCTTCCACGCTCTATAATGCCTAAAGTCATTTCATACAACTGAAATTGAACACAAGTGGCAGTAAAACACCTGCAACTTCTATTCCTTTTCACACAAATTCTGATAACAAAAAAAAGCAAAACAAAAAATGTTTTATAAGTTTGCATAACATAACCAGCTCCATTCTGTATATATGGCTTTTCAGACATGCTCACCTAAAGCTATGGATCTCTCTTCCTGAAAACCTACGAGCAATCGACTCACTATACACTTTTGAAAAGTATCTCAAAACACATTTGTTCACTAGGGTCTTTTCTTGATTTGTTTGATTGTTGTGTTTTATTATCTTATTTCTATTATGTTATTTTATTTTTGGTTATTTTATTATAAATAAACCTTGACTCACTTACCTGGTACAGTTCTACACTTACTCAGGTACGAGTCATGTGAAATGCGAGTCAAGACACTTGGTGATGGAGCTCAAAGACTTGTACAAGCAAGCTAAAATCTCATGGTTGCTTTAGCAATGCGTTATCTCACATTTGCTTTTGTTAACACTGTTTGTTAAGGTTTAGGATAGGATTAAGTTTAGATGGTACCTTATTTTCAAACAATAGCATTTACCTTTAAGCGCCATTCACTAGACATTTCATTATGATCAGACTTGAAAATGTAAAAAATACCACAAAGATTATCATCCAAAAAGTGAGAATGGTATCTGTTGAAATATCTGCAAGGTGAACACAGCTTAAGAGCTTTGACCTTTGACATTTTAAACAGGATTCCCTGAAGACACCAACAAACAAAGCAGCTTAATTCCACCAACCCCCATGGTTATTTACTCACACTCATGTTGTTCCAAACACAAATTATATTCGCCACCTCATTTTGGTCCACCCATTGAAAGTCCATGCAACCAAAATCGTCATGCTTCAGAAAGTTCATAAAGACATTACAGTCTTCTGAAGAGGCGTGATCACTTTATATGAAGAACAGATTTCATGAACAGTCTGTTCATCATATTTAAAGCGATCGTGTCTCTTGGAAGACTTGGATTAAACCACATTTTTTACACAGATTACTCATTATGGACATTTTAAAGCATTAAAAAAAAATTATAATAATGTCTTTTGAATAAAAATCCTATGGTTTTGGAACAACATGTGGGTGTGTAATTAATAACATTTGGTGAACTATCCCTTTAAGGCTTCCAAATATAAGTGGTGACTGCACCAATGTACTTAATTTTATATGACATTTAGGGTCAATATTCCCTCATTCATAATTTCAGATTTTTTTTAATTTGTAGTTTCTACCTCAAACCTTAAAAAGATTTTTCTCTGTTTGTATGGAAATCAAAAGTCAGTTGCAGACTGATTGTACCTGTGTCCCTCAACTTTCGTCTCTCTTTCACATTTAAAAAAAAAAAAAACTAAAAACTAAAGGGGCCCTCACTATTCCCTCAGAGACAGATCCCTGCTGAGGTGTTGCTGGCTCCCCACTTCTCCTTGTTAGCTCCATGGCTGACTGAACCAGAGGCATTGAGAGATTGAGGAGTGCAATTCAGTGCTCAGCAAGCTTCTGAATACTGATTCTGAGTCAGACACATTGAATGAATTTAGATACCAAAAGAGGAGCTGTCGGACCTGCGTGGCCCAGAGGTCAATCACATGATTAACGGTGATGACATCATCCGTTGGGGCTGCCCACTCTTTTGTTCCAGGATTGGAAACAGTGAAACGTGCAGACCTGACTCCATTATGTAATCCCAGGGGCTGAGAATAGGGCCTCTAAAATCAGACCAAGCCGATGGGAACCTTAAAGTTCCACTATGTAACTTTTTTTGTTCGTTTGTAATTAACAAACTTTAAATAATGGGAAAGTACATCATAAATCCATCTTCTAAACCACATTTTTGCCTTACCCTGAATAACTATGGTAAGCCTATAATAACAATATATATTTTAAAGGGATCAGTACGGATTTTATGAGAAACTGCATATATCTGTCATTTAACGCGTTCATGTCCTATCCGTAAATAAATGAAAGAAGGTCAGGCTACTTCCATATGCAGTGAAAGGTCTAATTATGAATGCAGATCACCACCCACAACACTGGAGCAACCTCATAACGGTAACCTGGCAAGCATTACTTGAGACATTTTATCTTAATTTCAATTCTATTTTTTTAATAGTAAATTAGCGTTAGAGGATAACTTTGTTTATTTTAAGCGCATGCTGCAGTTATGTTGTCTGACATATAAATACTTGAGATCTTCAAAGCCAGGTCAAATAAGGCATTCAATCAATCAGTCAATCAACTAATCAAATCAAGCAAACAATCAATCAATCAACCAACCAACCAACCAACCAACCAACCAACCAACCAACCAACCAACCAACCAACCAACCAACCAACCAACCAACCAACCAACAACCAACCAAACAATCAATCAATCAACCAACCAACCAACCAACCAACCAACCAACCAACCAACCAACCAACCAACCAATCAATCAATCAATCAATCAATCAATCAATCAATCAATCAATCAATCAGATGTATTTATAGAGCACTTTAAAAACTGAAAATGCATATCAAATTGCTGTACAAAGATGAATCATTAAATATAAAAACAATAAAATATAAGCATATTAAAAAAGAACATAAGCAAAAGAACACATACATGCACAGTGCTTGACATTAACACCCGCCAAATGCTGGGGGATTTCAGCTGTGGCATGTAATGTAGTCACTCCACTAGACACTTTGGCAGGTTGAATTTTTTATATAATATCTACATTTTTCAATTGTAGTCTTTTAAAAAGGCATCTGAAGTTGTAAAAAAACATAGATTTTCTATACATATCAATACTGAAATAACTGAAATGCTTCCAATACTCATTTTCAGCAGAATAGATACACAATACCAGCTGCACTTTCTCACTCTCTAATCTCTCTGACAGCGAGTTGACATACAAACCCGCTTCCCCTCACTCACTAGTTTGATTTGTTCTAGATGAATATTGTTCAAGTGAATGTTGAGAAAAAAAGTTCACCTTAAGGGTGGAACCATAAGCACAATCTGAGAGTTTGATCTTAATGATCTTGTGGATGATTGCATGTTTAAGAGATCCCCGATATACTCTGGAGGAGTATCTTTAAAAGTAAACAACAATATTTTGAACTTAATTAATTGCTTAATCAGGGGCCAATGAAGAGATGTAGTTGGAGTTATATGGTGCGTAAGGGTCAAGGCCGGAAAACCATACTGGATGCCCGTGATCTTCGGGCCCTTAGATGACACTGCATCATATACAGGAATGCAACTGTAGTGGAAATCACAACATGGGCTCAGGAATACTTCCAGAAAACATTGTCGGTGAACACAATCCACTGTGCCATTCGCTGTTGCCGGCTAAATCTTTATAGGTCAAAAAGAGGCCATATCTAAACATGATCCAGAAGCGCAGGCAATTTCTCTGGGCCAAGGCTCATTTAAAATGGACAGTGGAAAAGCGGAAAACTGTTCTGTGGTCAGACGAATCAAAATTTGGAGTTCTTTTTGGAAAACTGGGACGCCATGTCATCCGGACTAAAGAGGACATGGACAACCTGAGTTATTATTAGCGCTCAGTTCAGAAGCCTGCCTCTCTGATGGTATGGGGTTGCATGAGTGTGTGTGGAATGGGCAGCTTACACATCTGGAAAGGCACCATCAATGCTGAAAGGTATATCCAAGTTCTAGAACAACATCTGCTCCCATCCAGACGTCGTCTCTTTCAAGGAAGACCTTGCATTTTCCAACATGACAATGCCAGACCATATACTGCATCAATTACAACATCATGGCTGCGTAGAAAAAGGATCCGGGTACTAAAATGGCCAGCCTGCAGTCCAGATCTTTCACCCATTGAAAACATTTGGCGCATCATAAAGAGGAAGATAGTTGAGCAACTATAAGCCTGTATTAGACAAGAATGGGACAACATTCCTATTCCTAAACTTGAGCAGCTTGTCTCCTCAGTTCCCAGACGTTTGCAGAAGAAGGGATGCCACACAGTGGTAAACATGGCCTTGTCTCAACTTTTTTGAGATGTGTTGATGCCATGAAATTTAAAATCCCTTAAAATTATAAATGTCATCTATGCTGTATTATGAATAAAATATTAAAATTTGAAACTTCCACATCATTGCATTCTGTAATTATTATATTTAAGACCATAAATCACTACAGTCTTTACTGTGAGTGTTCGGCCCTCCAGGTAAGAGTGGGACCAACATAAGGCTAATTCATTTACTCTGACATGCCACTCAAGGCACAGAATGACATGATCCAGCGTGTCAAAAGCTGCACTCAAGTCTAAAAAGACAAGGCCGAAACAGTTTCCATGGTCAGCTTTTAATAAAATGTCATACTGCTCCCTGAAGAGGACCAGTTCTGAAACCCGACTGAAACTGATCAAGGATGTTTTTTCTCATAGAATTAGAACAATTATTTAAACTTTATAGTTATACAGTAGTAATAATTATTGTCCTTGGGGTGAACAGGCCTTAGAACTGTAAAATTGTTTGCAAACTTCAGTTCATGTGTCTTCTAATGTTTCTATGACTTTTAAAGTTTCAAAATGGTGAAGCAGCAAAATAAATACATACATTTTAAGTTTGGTAGACTACATAATCTTACCCTTTGAAAATAAGGTATTATTATATGAGTGAAAATATATAATTTTGGTCTCAGTGGAAATGTTCACCATTTGGAGCTGCATATGATCTGTTTGTTTAATATGTTCCTTTTCTCCTCACATTGCAAGTCAAGTTGCTTTCCCAGTGCCTTGCGTTTAAAGAGGATAATCTTGAGATTGTTTTTACATACTGTAATTGCGTGGCTGTTGGTCAGATCAGATTCTGTATTTCCCTCCTCTCATTCTTATGTTGTTTACTGACCCTGTGGAACTATTTGGGTTAAGAAGCGCTCTGTGCTATATTGGTAGTAGCCACTTAGACTCAACTAAGATAAAAAACATTTTTTACCTTGAAGAAACATTTGATGTAAAATTTTTGTTTTGGTTTAATTTCAGACTCTTTCCTCATCTATCTGAGGTGGATGTGATATCCGAGAGAGACATTACAGAACGTGTATCATGGCTGTGGCCGGATGTCCGGATTATTTTCTACACCATCCAAATTACCAGGTAAAAGATTGTTTGTGCTTTTACTATTACAGTTTACTCAGCCTCTACATTACTCTTGTCATTGTAACAAATTTTGTTTAAAACCCACTAGATAATCTGCCATTGCCTTTAAGCATAAACTGGAAAACGCAGCCAGATTACAGCTATACTAAAATGTTCATGCAGTATCAGGCAACTTTCCTTTAGTACCCTTTTGGTGTTTACATAGTAATTACTACTTACACTAAAAGTGCTAGTCAAATTTATATGCCAACACTGGCCAAATTTCATTGATGTCATGTTGTAAGTATTATTATTTACTAAAGAAGAAAATAATATCTAATGCTAATATCATTGGACTGTTTGGGGCATTTTGTTTAAAGCTGCCCTTTCCTGGGGTATATATCCAAGCAGGAATTTAAATGAATGCATAACCTAAACATCAAGCTAGCCTGTACTGTATTGTGAATTTTGTCACAGCTTATCTTAGAACAGTTTATATATGGTATATATATATGGTATATATATGGTATATACCATATATTTATGAATTGCTTATTTATTTAGGTATTTATTTATTTATTTATCATATGTATACTGCACAGTGATATACCCAGGAGTTTAGTGAACATGTTTTCACCATAACTACTGATATACCATTTTTTTATCATGCTTTGAATACTGTAATGATCAGCAGACATATTCTATGAAAGCTAATAGTTGACTTGCTCAATGAAGTTTTGTACAGGTCCTTCTAAAAAAATTTGCATATTGAGATAAAAGGTCATTATTTTCGATAATGTAATGATAAAATTAAAATTGGCACCTTGATTTCCGAATGACATGCAAAATTTGAGCGACAGTCCAGTGCTGCTTCTCTGTAGCCCAGGTCAGGCGCTTCTGCCGCTGTTTCTGGTTCAAAAGTGGCTTGACCTGGGGAATGCGGCACCTGTAGCCCATTTCCTGCACACGCCTGTGCACGGTGGCTCTGGATGTTTCTACACCAGACTCAGTCCACTGCTTCCGCAGGTCCCCCAAGGTCTGGAATCGGTCCTTCTCCACAATCTTCCTCAGGGGCCGGTCACCTCTTCTCGTTGTGCAGTGTTTTTTGCCACACTTTTTCCTTCCCACAGACTTCCCACTGAGGTGCCTTGATACAGCACTCTTGGAACAGCCTATTCGTTCAGAAATTTCTTTCTGTGTCTTACCCTCTCGCTTGAGGGTGTCAATGATGGCCTTCTGGACAGCAGTCAGGTCGGCAGTCTTACCCATGATTGCGGTTTTGAGTAATGAACCAGGCTGGGAGTTTTTAAAAGCCTCATGAATCTTTTGCAGGTGTTTAGAGTTAATTAGTTGATTCAGATGATTAGTTTAATAGCTCGTTTAGAGAACCTTTTCATGATATGCTAATTTTTTGATAGGAATTTTGGGTTTTCATGAGCTGTATGCCAAAATCATCAGTATTAAAACAATAAAAGACCTGAAATATTTCAGTTGGTGTGCAATGAATCTAAAATATATGAAATTTTAATTTATTATGGAAAATAATGAACTTTTATCACAATATGCTAATTTTTTTAGAATGACCTGTATAGTTTCTGAGAGTATGTGGGAGGAGGATAAAGTGGAGGGCTTCTGTGTATTTTGAATGTACCTGTCATGAAGAGTAGATTCAGAGTCTGAGCATGAATGAAAATGGGGTTGCAGTGAATGGCCATTGCATCAGTATGCATTCCTTTGGGCTGAGCGCATTGGATTCACATGGTGTAACCTGACGTAAGAGCGTCCAAATTCTAGCTTCACTCAGTGGAGTAACTAGCCAGTTTTGAAGGGCTCTCCTAAGTCTGCATCCACATGCAGCAGTTTGAAACCAACTGGGAAATATCAATCAGGCAAATCACCCCATGGAGATCTGGCATTAGTACAGCTTGATTATAAGATCTTCCTGGGACACCCACTGTCTTGAAAAATACCTAGACAGTCTAATGACATTAGCTTGTCCTTTCAGTTATGCAAGAATGTGTATTTTAATTGTATGTATGTGTTATGTTTCATGGGTACATTTTTTAATGAAGGTTACTTTAAAAACGTTCTGCCATTTTAATTTTATTTTTTGCCCATTTTAACTTGCATAAATAGCCTTTATTATTGTACCATTATTGGACCTGTTAATATTTAATGCAAAGTAAAAAAAAAAAACAAATTCCTTATATATTGTGAGAAAATTGCAACCCAGGCTCACTGGAAATACAAAATTTCTGCAAATGATATTAACATTGCTTCTTTAATGTTTTGCAACACTTTCCAGTGAGTGGCGCTAAAAGCATGTACAGTTTTATCCAGATGAAAGTGAATCTAGCAATGATTTATGTTGGTTGTTGTAAGTATCGCTGAAGTTCAGAAAAGTTTTCACTGAGTTAATGATTTATCTAGTTTAAATATAATGTAGCACCTACACTAAACCATACCGATATTGTTTGCTTCTACTAATCTTTGTCCTCGTTCTTCTGTCGCACTGGGGTTGTATATAGGCAAAAGTGCTGGATCTATTTGCAAGCAGTTTATATATATATATATATATATATATATATATATATATATATATATATATATATATATATATTATATATATATTTTTTTTTTTATTATTATTATTATTGTTTTTTTATTCAATCAAAATAAACTCAGGAACACACTTAGGCTATACAGGAAAAAGAGCCACCACAATAGAGACAAGATCTGACAAAGAACAACTGAAAATATGTGCTATATATACACACAGAAAAACACTAGGGATTAAACAAGATAATTAACAAGACACAGGTGAAAACATTAGGGCTAATCAAATATTATGGCAACGGATGAACAAAGCTACGGGACAGGCAGAAAGTTCAAAACTCCAGGATGAACTTCCGGGCCTTGGGAGTATGCTCCTTGATGTAAATGATGGCCGGCTTATGCATTTGGTCACACTTGGCGTTCAATAGCTCTGGGTCTGTGCTGGGTATTAGCTTCATGTCCGCATAGGGCTTTAACTTCAACTGTTTGTGGCGGGCTCGAGTGTTGAGTCTGTGGTGGGCTCTGCATGTGCTCCTCGAGGGACAGATACCCTTGGTAGAGGAGAAGGATCTGAACTGCTGCTAGATCCATGTGTTGGTCAGATCCTCTGTCACACTGGGGTTGAATAAAGGCAGAAATAAAAGTGCTGGATCTATTTGCAAGCATTTTTTGAATGAAAATAAACTCAGGAACACACTTTTTGGGCTATACAGGAAACAAAAACACAGGAAACAGAACAACCACAACGTAGAAACACTAGGAACTAAACAAGGTAATTAACAAGACACAGGTGAAACACATGAGGTAAAATCAAAAACTATGCAGTGTGAAAGTACGCCCCATCCTGGAAGGTGCGACCCTGCGCTGGTAGATGGATGGAGGAGGCTTTGTTGAAATATGGGGACCCAGGAGAAGGCTCAACAGAAAATTCCATTGTGGAGTAGGTGGAGGAGTGATCCAGGGAATGGCCTTGAACAGATGAAGGTGGTAACTAATCCAGGCCACAGCTGAGACTGTGCTCCCCGACGTAGCGAGCTACCAAAGTAGCCGAGAGGAGGCTGAGGTGAAACTGAAGGGCTGATGGGAGGCGGCTGTGTGGCTGGGTGGCAGGCATGGCTGGTGACTGGAGAGGGGCTTAGAGAGCAATACAAAATCCAACAAAAAATAAAGCAGTCTCAAAAACATTCTGGAGAGGTGGTGGGAGAGAGGGGCTGGGCGGGTCCAGAGAATGAGAGACGTAACAGACAGATTTAGATGGCAGCAAAAGGGGCAGAAAATTAACCTCTCCAAAATCAAAACAGTTCTCCAATGTGCTTGCCAAAAACTCTCAGTGGCAGGAGGGTGGTAAGAGGCAACTCACTTCCATACCCTCGTTTTCCACTAGCACTGTCTTGGTGATAGATGGTGCAGCCGGCTTGCACACCTGGTCAGAGCCATGCTGGCTCGAACGTCACGACGAAGTCCCTATCACGGCCTGCTGTGGGCTCATGCTGCCGATCCTTGCAGTCAGAATGGTTTTGGCTGGGCACTGGATAATCACCCACTCAACATAGTTCATGAAGCTCACTCGAGGTGCTTCCCTGGACAGCTGTGCTCTGATAGCAGTGTTCAAGCTGACGAGAGAAAGAGGCAGAGGCAGAAACAGTCATCCAGGAAAGATGTTTCATTGCCAATTCTACGAAATTCCTCAATATATGCCTCGAGTGAACTGTCCTCCTGTTTAAGGCACAACAGCTGTACTGTATATTCAATCTAAAGGGAGCAAACATGTTCAGTTCGAAGGGTACTGTGAATGGTGTAGGGAAGAAGGGAACATCGATACATCTCTTTACCGGAAGTGGAGATTGAAAAACATCCAACTGTTATTGTGCGCCGCATCACCAGTCTGAACTAACGATGGAGCAGAGCCGTTGGAAGAGTTTTTAAACGGCTCTGCGATGGTGGAGTTTATGTATGCATTTGCATATTCATAGTTATTATTATACAAACTAGATTTATGGATGGTTATGTTAAAGACTGTTACATTTGCATATTCTATTGAAAGAATATGTAAATCAATTAAAAGTGTTGAGAAGCAGCTGAGGCCTGTCATTTTTTTATATTTTACTTTATTTACATCAGGAATGTTTACTATGCAGCTGCGTCTGGGAAAGTAAGCGTAAAAGATGAAACCTCTACAAAGACCATTGATTAAGAACACATTTATAGTTAACAAAATCAAAATGTATTTTCATATTGAATGACAGGTACAGCTTAAAATCTGTTAATAGTCAATTAAATATATATAAGTATATGTAAACTAAAATAACTAATAGACAAGGTTTGAATATATGTTTCAGATACATACTGTGTTTTGTAAATGTATATGCCTATGATGTGGTTTTAATTTGAAAGTAAATTAAATTACAATATTAATGTGTTATATCATAATCTATGCAACCCCATCATTGCCTTTCTTTGATGGCATTGCAGGGAGATCCAAATGAGCAATTATTGTCAGCAAAGTCCACTTCAATTGATATACCATGCTCAGGAAGTAGGGAGCAGTGAACACTTTGTAGGGACCCTGTTGAATTGCACGCAAATTGAGAGAACTGAAGTATTTGTGGTAATTAGTTTAAAGGAATATGCAAACTTTTTGGGACTTTAGCTTATTCACCATATCCCCCAAAGTTAGATAAGTCCATGCATACCATTCTCATCTCCATGCGTGCCATAACTCTGTCTGATGCACCCACCCATAGCCCAGCTTAGCACAAAGACTAAGTAAATGGCTCCATCTAGCCTACTCTCATTCCTGCTTAATAACCATGGGTGCAGCAGGCGCAATTATATTATGCAGCGCCTGAAAATAGTTCCCAGCACACTCTCTGTGCAAGCAGGTTGTCACGTTGGTTATGTTGACGGAAGTTAGCCTATTTTCAGGTACTGTGTTATATCACTATGCCTGCTGCATATATGGTATGGCATCAAAGTTTCCTGATTATTACTCAGGAATGAGAGTATAGTTCCTAGCCATATCGCTCTAAAAAAAATCGCAACTTTTCATTTTCCGTCGGTCTTATTACACAATATAACTATACACATCACAACATGTAAATAGGAAAATGTTGGCGTTATTTTGTCACTTATTGAGCAGTAGGCTAGATGGAGCCGTTTACCTCCAGTCTTTGTGCTAAGCTAGGTTAGTGGTGGGAGCGTCAGACAGAGTTATGGCACGCACAGAGATGAGAATGGTATGTATGGACTTACCTAACTCTGAGGGATATGGTGAATAAGCTAAAGTCCCAAAAAGTCAGCGTGTTCCTTTAACACAGCTGAACCAAATGACAAATAAATTAATAACCATGACAACAACTAAGGGAAACGGTGTGTGGGAGTAACAATAGTATTGTGCAAGGAACCATGCAAATATAAGTATTCTTCATTAATAAATAATCTAATTATTATAATCTAATTACTTGTAATCATAATTAGTTTGAAAAGGAATTAAAGTTGTTTGTGTTTTACTGTCACTAGTGTTCATTTCAACTGGAAGCTTGTATGTGTATGTGTACATCTTTGGAGTTGCAGAAATGTAGGTAGAGGCATGTTTTCCCAATTAGCCAATGGTTGGAAATGCAAATTACAACTGCCCCAGTAATTGCACCACAACCAACAATTTAGTTTAACAACAGTGTCAGTGAAGATCAAAAAAAAAAAAAGTGTATAAGCAATAGGGATAACTGCACACTGGAGAGGATTTTGAAACAAAACCGATTAAAAAATGTGGGGGAGATTCACAAAGAGTGGACTGCAGCTGGGGTCAGCGCTTCAAGAACCCCTATGCACAGACGAATGCAAGACATGGGTTTCAGCTGTTGCATTCCTTGTGTCAAGCTACTCTTGAACAACAGACAGCGTCAGAAGCGTCTCGCCTGGGCTAAAAACAAAAAGGACTGGACTGCTTCTGAGTGGTCCAAAGTTATGTTCTCTATGAAAGTAAATTTTGCAATTCCGTTTGAAATCAGGGTCCCAGAGTCTGGAGGAAGAGAAGAGAGGCACACAATCCACGTTGCTTGAGCTCCAGTGTAAAGTTTCCACAGTCAGTGATGGTTTGGGGTGCCATGTCATCTGCTGGTGTTGGTCCACTGTGTTTTCTGAGGTCCAAGGTCAACACAGCCGTATACCAGGAAGTTTTAGAGCACTTCATGCTTCCTGCTGCTGACCAACTTTTTGGAGATGCAGATTTCATTTTCCAACAGGACTTGGCACCTGCACACTTAGTTGTCAGTTATTATCATCAAAATTAAAAGACATAAACATTTGAAATATCAGTCTGTGTATAATGAAAGAATGAAGATAATATACAAGTTAAATTTTTTGAATGAAATTAGTGAAATAAATCAACTTTTTGATGATATTCTAATTATATGACCAGCACCTGTAGAGCCGATTTACCTCTGTTTCACTAAGACAGTTATTCCAGCATCCCTCCTCCACTCCAACTCCTCACTCTCGATTATTACTATCCGAGCCAGGGATGTGGGGGATGGGGGTGCTCTGGGTACAGGCCAAATTCCGATCTTGGTGCTCTCTCCCTGGACAGCATACCAAATATGCATATTTTATACTATATCTGATTGTATGTAAGTGTGAACTTGTGAAAGAGGGTTCGGCATACTAAACCACTAAGAATGTTTTTATATATTTGGGAGGAAGAGGAATAGTAGATGCTTTTAGATACTGGTGAATAAAATGAAGCTGCCCTCAGCATCTGTCTGTGCCTGTGTAAGTCTGGTAAGTAAGTGGGATTCTGGGCCGGGCTCCAGGCTTGGCTAATACAGGGGAACTGGAGGCCTGCCACAGCACTTCGAGGAGAGCTCCCTAACTACTGTTTTAAAGGAACTGCTGAACTGGCTTTTATTGAGCTGTGCCTCTCGCCTTTGTGCTCTCAATTAAGATGAAGAGCTAATGTTTGAATTACTCTGAAAGTGTAGCCCCTACTTTCAGGATCTTCATTAAAAGTGCTTGGACATGAATTGAATAAAAATGTACAGCTAAAGGGAGCGTTATGCTAATGTACAGTTTTCCTGAGCATCCATAATTAAAGAGGTCTTGATATAATAACCTAATAAATCAAGTAGGGTTGGTAAATTAAACTGATATGCAGAATATCAAGCAAATTGTGGTGGCAGCTTTTGAATATCATATATGATCTGTTCCATATTTTGTAAATGTTACAAGTATGCAAGTTTGGTGTGTTTTTTGAAACTGTGTTTTCTTAGCTTAGTCTAAGAGGATGTTATTGGTCAGAGCATGACTTTTGCCAATTGAAGATGAACCGATCCAGAAATGTGGGATTGTCATTAGCCTACCAGCCATATTGTCTTTTTCCTCATGCTGCTGTAGCCATTAAAGTTCCTGTTGTTGGAGCGCATTAGTATTTTCAGGGCTGTAAATTTTGTTGCTCAGAGTTTTATAGCTGTTTTTTAGAGTGAATTAAGATGACATATGGTTCCTTGTTCCTGGAAGTCAATATTTCTGTTCTTGGTATTTCTAAGAGTTCGAGGATTCAGTATCAAGGTCTTTTATGTTGTTCTCTTCCAGACGCTTTCTCTGAATTGAAGTAGAATACGTGAACACCTGGTATTGTAATATTGCTTAAAAAAAAAAATTAAAAAAATATATATATTAAATATATATATTAAAACATTAAATGTACCATTCAAAATTTTTGGCGCAGTAAGATTTTTAAAAACAAATGAATACTTTTATTAAGCAAGGTTGCGTACAATCAAAGGTGTCAGTAAATACCTTTACATTGTTACAAAACACTTCTATTTCAACCAAAAAAATGTTATTTTAAACATTCTAATTATCAAAGTATTTTGAAAAAAGTATGTATCAGAGTTTATACAAACATATTAACCATATTAGAATGCATGTAACACTGAAGACTTGAGTAATAGCTGCTGAAAATTGAGCTTTGCTATCACAAGAATAAATGACTTAATAAAAAAATAAATTAGAAAACAGGTATTTTAAAATGTAGTGAGATTTCACACCATTATGTGCCTGTTCCTTTTGTATTAAATAGTTATGCCACAACCTATACACCTAACAGACCAACGTACAGTTGCTGTGAGTAAAGAGTAAAGTACTTTATAAATTAGGGTCTGTTTTCACAGTGTAATCCGCCCTGTCAGAGGAATTCACAGTAGCCTGACTGTATAAGGGATAAGCAGGGCTGAAATATCAACTTTTGTACCTTAAGCGTTATATTAATACCGTGGGTTTGAAGGATAACCAAGTCAATACATTAAATGCTTGACATAGCCATGTTAATTGACTATGTTATGAACCTTATGGTTTAGAATATACAGAACACAAGCAGGAAAAGCCAAGTCAGGTTCGTATTGTAGGAGATTTATGAACCCTTAATAAACACCTCATGGATATATATTGCATCCACTTGTTAGCAGAAACTTGATATACGTACTACAGCATGTGGGGTTATTACTTTACATCACGTGTGTTTGGGGATAAATTAACCATATAGCACCCTTGAATAGTTTACTTAAAACATAAAAATATGTTTTTCATACATCACAAAGTAGCCAAACTAATTAATGAAGGAATTGTAAAAAAATGTTAGAAGTTTTATTTCACCTTCATATTATAAAATGGTTAAAAAAAAAAAATGTGTGTATGATATCTACCATTACTCAGCTTTTCATTTCTTGTTTGAACTGATCAATTTTCTCGAAGCGTCTGAGAAAGTTCTGTAAAGTCAGCAAAGAGGCAACGCAGACCTATAGATTATGGTCCCAGACAAACTTAAAGAGTGATATTAGAGGTCTTAGTTCTGTCTGGGTCTTCTGCTGAGTTCAGTCAGGCAGAACCACTGTGTCATCCCTCAGTACGAGTATGGGTGGAACTTAGAATGGATCGGTCTCACTCGGCTAGCTAGAACCCCTACACATGCTCACTTACACAAAAATATACACAGCCCCTAAGACCACTTCAGTCTTTTAATGTCCAGGCGCATTGCTTAAGACCGTCAGACTGCAGGAGATCAAAGAAGAGACTAGAATTTCTTGTATGTTCAAAGACTCCATCTAATCAAATGAAACTGTGAAACTGTGAAAATTCTCACAGAACACAAGATGGATTGCTCACTCCAAGCCGATCTGATGAATCAGTGCTGAAATAAAAAAGAAACGATTTTATGTGCATTATATTAAAGTATAAGGAACTGAAAAGTGTATAAAGACTTTTGGAGAATAAATTGGAGAAACAAAGACCTTAGACAACTGTGGTGTATATGAGCATGCGTACAAAAATAACTATTTTGGATGGTGATACTTCTTGTATCTTTTGGATTCCATGTTAAACCTGTAATGTGAATGTTGGTACTGGTAATGTATTCTTTATATATGGGATTTCCATGATGAGTGCTAAAATAAGGGAACTGTTTCCACTCATTCAGTGAGCAGGTATTTTACATCATTTTGTAATTCTCAAGTTCTAGTTTTTATTGTATTGTATTTTATACTTGATGTTTTCATCAACATTTGTTTAAAGAACACTGTCAAGATTAAAAATTCCTAATGATTGACAGTATTTAGTATAAACTATGTTATGATAGACAGATTCAGTATTATTGCAAATCTCCACAATGTCACTTGGCTGCAGTTCATATGAAGTGACCAATTACACAAGGGGCCCTATCATAATCTAGGCGCAGTTATTATTTTCACGTCCAGCGCTGCGTTGTTTAAATAGCAAATGCACTCGTGCCCATCTGTTGCCATGGGTGTGTTGGTCTGAAAACGAGGTGTGTTCAGGCTCATTGTTGGCGTGTTGCTATTTTGAGGCAACTGAAAACGACTGCACCATTGACGAACAAAAACCTGGTCAATAGCGCAATATTTTTTTGTGTTATTTAAAGGGCTCATTAGTATGCGCCTATAGGCATGGTGCACAACGCACATACACTCTGCTTATTACACACACAGGGACACCCAGCAGCACACAAACATTGTTACATTTTAAAAATAAAAGATTTCTCTCTGGAGAAGCTTTCAGTCTTTCCACTCAGACATTCCACTATGTAAATACTGTATCTGATAAAAGGGAACGGGAGATGAGACTCTGATTGGTTTATTGCACGTTACGGCCAAAACACACCCATGATTCATTAGGAGACTATAGGTACAACCCTTTTGGACCATGCACCTAGTGCGACCATTTTTATCAAAAGTGGATTCAGACATGCCTTTAGTGCACCTGGCTTTAGACCATGCGCTGAGATCGTTAAAATAGGGTCCAAGATGTGTTCTGAGATTAAAAGACAAAAAGTTGCTTGGCAAGCATCACAATTTTCCACATAACTCATCCTACACTGTGCTATGGACATGAATGATACCTCAAATCATGTGGTTATTTGAGGACAGAGAATATTTTATTGTCCTAAGCAATTAAACGATTTTCATGAAGAAAAATGTGAGAAAAAAATCCCATAGATTTGCATTGAAGGTGGGACCTGAGCCATATCCTATCCAAAACTCTTTTATTGTTTTGGCATGAAAAATGCTCACAATAAATGATATCAGCATCAAGATATTGATCAAATGTATATGACAAAAAATGTCAACAACAACAGTGATGAGCAGCACAGCTGTTTGTGTGCGGTATCCATAAACACTTAAACACATTTACATAAGAAAACAAAACAATTTTGCTCTGGTTCTGGAACATTGTACGTAGCATTCAGAAGCCATAAAACTACTGACGCTTTACAGCCACATCACAGCCAGATTCTGGGTTTTGTGGTCTCGCTCTGAGAACCATCTTTAAATACGAGATTGCCACAGGACATTCTGTTCCCAGCTCGTGCTGTGAAAGCTCCAATCAGCACTGAAAGAGATATCCCACAATCCTTGATCCTACTGTGCTCAAGCTAAGCTTTTTTTCAAGAGTTCAAAGTGTTCCCCTCTGGTGAGACAGCAGAGAGGCTGTTATGGAAAGGAATACATTTTTGAATCGAGTCACCACCTGTAGTTTACACACGGAGAACGTGGTTCCCAGCTGCCAGTTGCTTTAGATCTCGTTCCGTGAATACAATGACACAGTTTCAGCTGATCACATGGCATGGCCGCGTCTGAACGATGCTGTTTTTCTCATAGCCTGTAAACACGCCAGTGACCCTCCCCAGATACGGCAGGGGGGCATCTGAGGACAAGGAGAGGGCCTCCTCTTGTTTCTTTCATCACATATTGGGCAATTGCATCATGGAAGTTCCCTGAAAGAGGGAGGGAGAATTTTATGCATTTAAATACATGTGAACACGCATTGCCCCTTAAGACACATCTGACATGGTGTACATGAGTACATTGATAGTATATGTGCACTGTAAATATCATTTAATAAATCAATATTCATGTCTTGTTTTCTAGTAAACAAATGTATTTATTTATTAAAAATAGTGTTTTTCAGACTATACTGAATTACATTTCTTTTCCTTACCCCATTAGAGAGAAGATAAGAAAACCATATTTAATTTAAGAAATAAATAACAGCTAAATGTACCTTGTTTTGATGTTTTACTGGGGAAAAGACCAACATACTGTTAACAAAAAAGTTTTTTACTGCATGATGAGATTCCTAGACAACATTATTGAGGGAATGCATTTTTTCCAGTCATGTTCTGTCAAATTTACAAAACTAAAGTGATATATTCCAATAAAAATAGTTTCAAAAGTGTGCATGTGAGTGAGTGGTTTGACTAATGTGAAGAAATGGTTTTAGCATGACAACTTTATTGGCTTCTTTCTCAGCAGGATAATGTAGAACGAGCTGCCAATCACAGACAGGCAGATCTGATTGGACCACGTTTTCAGCAGCCCACCAGTCGGAATTCACCCAGCCATCAAGGTCAGTGAATTAATAATTTGCATGTGCATACATTTCTTAAAATAAGATTCTCTAGCTCTGATATTTGTAATTACCATATTTTTTTTTTTTTGTGTGGAATTGCTCATTGTTTTAAACTCTCCCAAATTAACAAGTGTGTATGTGTGTATACTTGATTATGGGCGGGGGCCGTCTGTCTCACACACTTGGACTTGGGTGGGGGCTGTCTGTCGTAGATGCCTTTTTTGGTTGGAGACTTGCTCATTAAGTTCAAACTGGGATCTATATTCAGGCCTCTTCCGCTGTAAACACTCCAGCAGTTCAAAGGCTTGATTTGTAAAGACACAGGGTGCCACTCATTAAGCCGCCAACCTAATTGTGCCATACAAAAATACAGAGGCATGATATTTGGAGCATGAGATTTAAGTACAATATCGCCTCAGCATGGGAGGTAGAAGTTTTTTGTTGTTGTTGTTGTTTTTTTTCTTCTGAAAGTCTGATGCTGTCATTGAAGTAAATGGAGCAGAAATTCTCATTTAGGACTTCTCAGAGTACGCCGCAAATCCTCACAGCTGTGACTACACTAAACTCTTGGTTGTAATAATTTAATATCCCTTAATATTTCTTTTGTCGAGTGGTTTATGGTTTATGGATTTTTAAAAACATTTCTGTAAACATTTATTCATACTTCTGACCACTATTATCACACACCTACATGAATGAATGTATGAAAAACTAGACCAAAATAGCAAAGCATGTTCCCATGCCTGTTCTTTGACCCTGCCGTTCTCATACTGCATTGAAACAACAAACTGTGCCAACAAAGGTCTTGTTTTGGGATGCTGGAATGCAGCTAAGAATAGATGAGAAGCATTTGTTTGTAAGATTGAGGCCAGAAATATGCTGTTGCATCAAAATCCTGCATGACGTTTACAGCTAAAATCTCGGCCATGCTTATAGTCTTTTAATAGAGTAAAATACCACACATTGTAAGTTAGTTGGCTTATAAAACTTACTGAAACTGAGGTGCTTGGTAGAAATGTGACATTGTAGGTTTTCAGCACAAATGGTTTACATTTGATGGGTCTAATTAAATGTTTTGCTTTCTAGAATCATGTGGAGGCTGTTGTTCTAATGAAAGGAGCATTCAAAACTGAATTGCTGAAGTTACATTATACGTTTTATACAACTTGCATTTGAAATAAGAATGCATAATTTGTATGTTACTGGACTAATGGTTCATGGTTATTTTTTGTTGAATATTTTGGGTGGGTATAATCACCATTGTCAGATTATAATTATCAGTAATATTTCACTGGGGCACAGCTGTATTTAACTGCTACAAAATCTAGATGATCTAGCAACACCCTGTATTATTTAAAATAATCAAAATATTTATATGTACTTTCTGCTGTCATATGAATTTAAATCCTGTCCATATGAATATGATTAGTACTTCATAGTACTAAACAGAGATTGTGATTTATCATTATATAAATATTGAAAAGACAAACCAAACATGTGTCCGTGGGCTGCTCTTGCCTGTATAAGCTGCGATATTTAACAAGAGTTCATGCTTCATGCTAGTAATCAAAAATCTGACTTCGCATGTCTACACCAAAAGTGACTGTCCTTTCCTGCTTTAAAGATAAGATAAATGACAAATTAGTAAAAAACAGTACACAATATTGACTTTAACATTCTGTAAAATGTCACATTGATTTTCACGTCAACTTTGCTGTTAAGTAGTTTATCTAATTATATAAAAGACAAATAAGTAAGAATATACCTGTCAGGTTTTCTAGAAGGAAAGACCCAAAAGCAAATAGCTGCTTAAATGGGGCCAACTCAAAGAGAGGCAAATAGGAAGAGGTCAAACTTGCGTGGATCAGGCCAGAGACACATTTTGTATGGGAATCAGATCCAGACAGGGGTCGAGAGAAGAGTCAGAAAGACATAAAAGTCATTACTACCCGAAACTCTGGAATTCCCTCCATCTATCTCTGCGCGATACTGCTCCTATATCCTGTTTCAAATCTCAACTAAAAACATATATTTTCTTAAAGTCCCTGTAAAGTCAAAATTAAACATGTGTTCTGAGTTTCTCACACCCCAGATACATGTGTTATTAACCACCCAGCCAAATTTGAATCATAAAAAAATCAGCTAAAAATAGCTTATCAAAATCTTGAAAAAATAAGCAGCATTCTCTGCGCTCAAACGCTGGGTGCGTGTCCGCTGTCGGCGGCGAAACCACGCCTACTCGCGGAAAAGCTGCCATAAGCACACAAGACAACTACAGCTCACGACGGCACCAGACGGGAGGATGAAGGCCAGGGCAGGAGATAGTCGGTTCGGCCCCATTCTGCAGAAGATTATCAGTGAATCCCAGCTGTCGCCGATTTGGTCTAAGTTTGTAAAACTATCAATCAATCAATCAACTTTATTTATATAGCGCTTTTACAATGACAATTGTTTCAAAGCAGCTTCACAGTGTTAAACAGGACAACATTGCAACAAAATTTGATTTGGCTAGTTTATTTTGGATAGTTTATAGAATTATATATGACCAAATTAATAAATTCTATTTGTATATTTAGTTGAGTAACTTGGATCATAATTTGAGTGTCCCCAACTGAGCAAGCCAAGCCAAAGGCAACAGTGGCAAGGAACCAAAACTCCATCAGGGCATGATGGAGAAAAATAAACCTTGGGAGAAACCAGACTCAGTCGGGGTGCCAGTTCTCCTCTGGCCTATTATTAACAGTGTATAATTATTACTCTGGCAACCTTGCAGGTCATAAATCATATTAGATAGGAATATTCGAAATTTTGGGTATGACGACGAGGCGGGCTCATTTAGGATGGCGCGTCGATTACACAAGAATATGAATACTTGAAAGATCGGAGTTATTGCGCCGGAGACGGGTTAATTGAGGATGACGTTCCGGTGAGGCAAATTCAGAGGAGACACTAATGGACACGGTCTCAGCAGACACTCCAGGATGAGCTGGTCATGTCCAGATGCAGGTCCACCATCCGATCCGGACACGGCCTGGATCCGGCCGACTGCAGTAAACCTCGGGATAAACAGAGAGACTAACATTAGTGTGGATGCCACTCTTTTTATGATGTAACGAGTACATCAGGTGTTATGGGAAGTGTTCCCGGTTCCGCTGACCTAGTTAATGCAGGCTAACAATCAGTCATTTGATTTGAATAAAGAAAGTTAAAAATGTTCTATGTGTATGCCATAGTAAAGAGATGTGTTTTTAGTCTAGATTTAAACTGACAGAGTGTGTCTGCTTCCCGAACAATGCTAGGAAGACTGTTCCAGAGTTTAGGTGCTAAATAGGAAAAGGATCGACCGCCTGCAGTTGATTTAGATATTCTAGGTATTTTCAACTGGCCAGAGTTTAGAGACCGCAATTGACGTGATGGAGTATAATGCGTTAAGAGCTCACTCAAGTACTGGGAGCTAAACCATTTATTGCTTTATAAGTAATAAGCAAGATTTTAAAATGTATGCAATGTTTAATAGGAGCCAGTGCAGTGTTGACAGAACTGGACTAATATGATCGTGCACTTCTGGTTCTAGTAAGAACTCGAGCTGCTGCGTTTTGGACCAGCTGGAGTTTATTTATTAGGCGAGCAGGGCAACCACCCAGTAGAGCAGTACAATAATCTAGCCTTGAGCTCATGAACGCATGTACTAATTGTTCAGCATTTTGCATTGAAAGCATGTGATGTAATTTAGATATATTTTTAAGATGGTAGAATGCAGTTTTACAGATGCTAGAAACGTGGCTTTCAAACGAAAGATTGGTATCAAAGAGCACACCCAGGTTCCTCACTGACGACGAGGACTTGACAGAGCAGCCATCGAGGTTAGACCAGTGGTTTTCAAACCTGTCCTGGAGGACCCCTAGTACTGCACATTTTGCATGTCTCCTCATCTAACACACCTGATTCAACTCATAAGCTCATTAGCAGAGACTGCCAGACCTGAAGTGGGTGTGTCAAATATGTGAGACATACAAAATGTGCAGGGCTGGGGTCCTCCAGGACAGGTTTGAAAACCCCTGGGTTAGACAGTATTCTAGGGCACTACTTGTGGAGCTTTTCTGTCCAATAATTAAAAATTCAGTTTTATCTGAATTAAGTTGCAGGAAATTACTATTCATCCAATTTTTAATATCAGCTATGCATTCCGTTAATCTTGTGAATTGGTAAGTTTCGTCAGGGTGTGAAGAAATATAGAGCTGAGTATCATCAGCATAACAATGAAAACTAACGCCATGCTTCCTAATGATATCTCCCAGTGGTAGCATATACAGGGTGAAAAGCAACGGTCCTAACACTGAGCCTTGCGGTACTCCATACTGAACTTGTGATCGGTGTGACATCTCTTCATTTACTGCTACAAACTGATAACGGTCAGATAAGTAAGATTTAAACCATGCCAATGCAGTTCCACTAATGCCAACATAATTTTCGAGTCTATTCAAAAGAATATTGTGATCGATAGTATCGAATGCAGCGCTAAGATCGAGTAACACTAATAGAGAGATACAACCACGATCAGATGATAAGAGTAAATCATTTGTAACTCTAATTAGAGCAGTCTCAGTACTGTGATATGGTCTAAATCCTGACTGGAAATCCTCACATATACCATTTCTTTCTAAAAAGGAACATAATTGTGAAGACACTGCCTTTTCTAATATTTTTGATAGAAACGGTAGATTCGAGATTGGTCTGTAATTGACTAATTCTTTAGGATCAAGTTGCGGTTTTTGATAAGTGGTTTAATTACAGCCAACTTAAAAGTTTTTGGTACATATCCTAATGTCAAGGATGAATTAATAATATTAAGCAGAGGATCTATGACCTCTGGAAGCATCTCTTTTAATAGCCTAGTCAGTATAGGGTCAAGCATACATGTTGTTGATTTTGATGATTTAACAAGTTTAGCCAATTCTTCTCCTCCTATAGCAGTGAATGAGTGTAATTTTTCCTCAGTGAGACTACAATGTTCTGTCTGAAGTGATACTGTAGTAGACGGCTGCATGGTTATAATTTTATTCCTAATGTTATCAATCTTACTAGTAAAGAAGTTCATAAAGTCATTACTGCTGTGTTGTTTACAAACGTCAGAAGTTGAAGCTTTATCCTTTGTTAATTTAGCCACTGTATCGAATAAATACCTAGGGTTGTGTTTGTTTTCTTCTAAAAGAGTTGAGAAATAAGCAGATCTAGCAGTTTTTATGGCCTTTCTGTATGCAATCATGCTCTCTTTCCACAAATTAAAAACCTCCAGTTTTGTTTTCTTCCAGCTCCATTTTTCTGGCTGCTATTTTAAGGGCCTGAGTGTGCTCGTTGTACCACGGCGTTTGATTATTTGCTTTAATCTTCTTTAAGCGCCGAGGAGCAACTATGTCTAAAGTGCTAGTAAAGAGAGAGTCAGTAGTTTCTGTTGCAACATCAAGTTCCTCTTGGCTATCTGTAATTCTGAGGAGATGGAACTGATGAGGAAGATTATGTATAAAGCAATCTTTAGTCGCAGCGGTTATAGTCCTGCCATATTTGCAGCGAGGGGATGGCTTTGCAGCTTTAGCTAAATTAAGTATACATGATATTAGGTAATGATCTGAGATGTCATCGCTCTGCTGCAGAATTTTAATGGTATCAACATTTAGTCCATGTGACAGTATTAGATCTAAAGTATGATTAAGGCGATGAGTGGGTCCAGTGGACTCATTTAAAGTAATGTAGTCGTCAGGTTTTAGCCAGGTTTCTGTCAAACACAGCACATCTAGGTTATGATCTATAATCATATCATTAACAATAAGCGTTTTTGGCGAAAGGGATCGAATATTCAGCAACCCGAGATTTATCAATTGTTCATCCGTATTATATCTGTTGTTTATTTTTTGGACATCAATTAAATTTTTACTGTTGAATGGTTTTGATGGTTTTTTGTATTTACTGATTCGGGGAACAGACACAGTCTCTATGTGATAATATCTAGGTGAAAGCGTCTCTATGTGCTGGGATTTAGCAGACTCTGGTGACGTGAGACAGCTAGCAGACGGTTGGTTTAGCCAGTTTGTCTGCTTCCTGACCTGGGAGTGAGTCAAGGTTTAGCTCAAGATTATGTGCCAAATTACTAGAGAGAAGAGCAGCACCAGCCCGGGTAGGATGAATACCTTCTATCTTCAACAGGTCGGGTCTGCCCCAAAAACTTTTCCAATTGTCTATGAACCCTATGTTATTTTGCGGACACCACTTAGACAACCAGCCATTGAGTGATGATAATCTGCTAACTATTTCATCACTCCTTTTAACAGGGAGGGGGCCAGATAAACAGACTGCCGGTGACATCGTACTTGCGAGTTTACACACTCTTTAATGTTAATTTTGGTGATCTCCGACTGACGGTCGAACATCATTAGTGCCGACGTGAATAATAATCTTAGAGAATTTACGATTAGCTTTAGCAAGCACTTTTAAATTTGCTTTCATGTCAGGCGCTCTGGCTCCCGGTAAACATGTGACTATGGTGGCTGGTGTCTCTATTTTCACGTTCCATGTAATAGAATCGCCAATAACTAGGGCACTTTCAACAGGATCCTCAGTGGGGGCATCACTGAGTGGGAGAACCTGTTTGATGTTCTAATCGAACGGCAGAGTGGTTTTTAGATCCGAATATGCTGTCTCACAGTCACCCAATTGCCCTGCTGCAAGGGCTCAGCCGAACCAAACAATGAGTATTCACTAGCTAGTCGCATCCAAAACAGTATCTAAAGCTGTAACATTCTCACTACTCACATAAAGTCTGGATGCGTGTCTCTAAATCTAAAATCTTCTCCGTCAGCCTGATTAATTCCTTACATTTAACACATGTGAAGCCCTGTTCGCCAACGGAGATAGATATGCTAAACATGTAGCATGCAGTGCAAGTGACAATGACAGGAGAAGAAGACATGGCTTACCGTATTTGTTGATGAATCCAAAACTTACCACACAACTTACTCCACTTACTTTGTTTGATGGAGTCTATTTAATAATCCAACTCACCACAGTTGTCTAATGAACTCAGAAAACAGGAGACCCGGGTGCCGGGATGGAAAGCTACCAGGCTAGCGAAAAGCTAACACGTGGTAGTGATTTAGATTAAAAGCTAGTGATGTCAAATTTAACTTGATAGGCTATATTAAACAATATATGGTGATGAGTAAGTTATATTTAGCAGTATAGATAACAAAGAAAATATATCAAATAGAGATTCAAACGCAGCTATACAGAGCTACAAACACTGACGCATGCAGCAGCAGCAGTAGGTAGACTGGAGCAATCGATCAGGGAGCCTGTCCTATCCAGTGTAAAGTCACTGCAGAGGCAGGTGTTGGTGGTGATCCTCTGCACTCCATCAAGGTAGCTGTTCACAAAATGTATCCACCTTTTCTTGATATCGTCTTTTTCGTTTTGTAGGCTGTGTTGTAAGTTGTGTTTTCCTGTACCTTGAGCTTGAGCTTGGGAAAGGCGCTATATAAATAAAACATATTAATATTAAAACGTATTATTACATGGTGGACAACAGCATAGGTACATGGGTAGACAGTCCAACAATGTAATCAGCACCAAGGATAAACCATTGACCAGAGCCAATGACGGGAGCAAGAGTTGGCGCTGGGATGGGCAGTCCATTGTGTTCTGGTGAGACTCAGATTCAGATCAGATTTACTTTATTTGGCACACAACCAGATACACAAGTGCAACAGTAGGTGCAATGCTTTCTTAGGTGCTATTCCAAGCAACATAGTAACATGACACAAGACATATGACAACAAAAACACAACTGTATACACAAGTGCAACAGTAGGTATTCTTACTCCGTTCCAACAGCAAAGTGACAAGACATGGGACATACGATGACCAAGACAACATAATCAGCTAAGGGGTTCACACCAAGGCAGCCTTCAATTGCGCCATCTTTGAACCAGAATATAGAAAGCAGATTCACAAGCATACATATGCAACAAAACATAACATAGCATGAAACAGTACACGTGGTCACGTGCTGGGATTTTGTGTGGGAGTATGAAGGCAAGGGGAGAGAAGAGAGAGAGATTGTGAGAGGCAGACGGATGGAGGGGGGCTGGGATGGGGAGGGTTATGTATGGTGTGAATAAGAGTCAGTGATGTGTGGTGTGAGAATGTCAGCCAAAACTTCAGATGTTTTCAGAGTTCAGTTCAATGGCTTGTCCTTGAAGAGAGATAAGGCAGTGCACAGGAGTGATAGCAAGAAACCGTCTGACAGGCTGACCTCCCAACCGAGAGAGCTAGGAGAAGGAGAAGTTACTTTTAATTTGTATTAATCCATTTTTCTGATCTTCGTAATTTGTCCGGATCATAATTAATCAAACCATTCTGATCCTCAGCGTTCCTGGCGAACCGGTTCATGCAGTGACTTAGACATTTCATCCAGCTTCGCAGTCAGACCGGTCAGAGTCCGTAAAGTTCACCAGCCTGACCCCGATGGAGCCCACTCTTGCCTGCGCATCCGCAGTCCTGACTGAGATGTTACGGTTCAGTTCATCAATCATTATCACTCTCTGATCTAATACCTTCAGTCGGTCACACACATCCCGAAGTGCCCGTTAATTTCCGCAGACAGCGGCTGGGTGAATTTACTGGCAGCTGTCTTACCAATCTTCCGATAGGTCAGGGCAATCCCAAGGCCGAGGAATAGGGACCCCACTATCACAATTCCAATTATGAATAAATCTTCCACGCGTCCTCCACGGACAGAGCCTCCAGACACACGGTTTGCCAGGAGACTGGAAACAACAGCACTACTGGGCAGAGGACAAGGATGTAAGCGAACCAACAGACAAGACCGATAAACTTGACAAGACTAACAGAGAGAATATAAAGCCGATAAATCAAGCAGAGAGTAGAAATAGCTTTGAAACATTGAACAGAAGAGGCATGGGGAGAACACAAGACAGGTTTAACATGGGGGACATGAAAGACAGGTTGGACACAGTAGAAGGGTAGCCGAAGCTGCACCGCTGCCAGACTGATGACTTTAACAATGGGGTATGGCCTGATGAAGCTGGGTGCCAGCTTACTGTCCGGAACCCTCAGTGGCAGGTCCTTGATGGAAAGCCACAACTTCTGGCCACGGATGTAGCTGGGCGCCAACCTCAGACTGGACCAGCAGCACTGGATGAAAGCCTGAACCAATAAATTTCAAGATGAATTTGACTACCATAGTAAAGATAGCAATCTTTAGTGAGACGCCATTATTTTTCCTCCATGGTGAGATGAAGATGAATGATGAATGATTGATTACAGCCAATGGAGGGAATTTGGCCACAGGACAACGGGTATACACCTCTACTCTTTACAAGAAGTTTTAATAACCACATAGAGTCAGGACTTTGGTTTACGTCTCATCCGAAGAGTTTTATTGGACACACAGCCACATAAGCAACAACATATGAAAGGTGTTTTCGCTTTGTTTTAAATGTTAATAAGTCTGTTTTTCTGTGCTAACTATGCTTTTTTATTTGGTTATTTGCATTTTATTATTTGCGTTAAAATCCTCATCCATGAGACCAGTGATCTTAAAGGGACACATGAATATTATGTCATTATTTACTCCCTTCTCGTGTAATTCTAAAACTGTATGATTTTATTTCTTCTTCAGAAAATAAAATTAAATATTTTGAGTAATGTCTCAGTACTTGTCCACCAAAAATCTTTAGTTACCAGTATTCTTCAATAGCTTATTTTGTGAAGAAGGAAAGTCATACAGTTTAGGGTAAGTGATGACAGACTTTTGAGGAACTATAATGTTAATTCATTGTAAGTTGAGATTTTTACTAGTTCTAGGCTTGAAACTTGAAGGCTGGATCAGACCACTGCAGTGTTATTCAAGGTATTCATTTGTTGAGGTCAGTGCCTCTTCTACACGGCATGGTTCTGATGGACCCTTGGGCAACAATATCCAGGGCATTGCATTCTTTAGAAGAAAGAACAGTTTTTAGTGTGGTGGGCGAATGCGGCTTATAAGATTATGGAATGTGAGGTATATGAAACACACTGATTAGATTGATGTTTTTCCAGATTTACCCTCTCTATTTATGCTCTGCTGCTTGACTGCCAGGGGCATTTTTACCTATCATTTTCTTCTGTGTGTGTGTTTTTTTCCCTCTGTATCTTGACAGATCACCATGCACCATGCACTTTATTGAATATTGGATATATTGTATAATATATAATCAGCTCTGAATCTACATTAACTATCAAAAATACAACTCAGGCTCATATTTTCTCTTCTTCAACCACTCCTTCTCTGTATGAATCTCCCACCCTATATACCAACCCCCTTCTCTCCTGTCCGCCCCTCCTGTTTGGTGCCTATATGAAAGCACGGTATTGTTTAGCCAACTTGGGAACCCTTTAGAGTGCTGTCTATATCTGTGAAAAGAATAGCTCCTCTGCCTCCTTTCACATGTATACATCCGTGTGTGTGTGTGTGTGTGTGTGTGTGTGTGTGTGTGTGTCTGAGGCACATACCCCCCTCCCCGGGTCTTCTACAGGACGTTCCTGCCAAGTGACTCCTCCTTTCCCCTTTTAGTGCTCTCGTCTCTTTGTTCACTCACAATTTGCATGCTAATTGTCACCAGCTGGATGGTCTAATGGACTCAGTCAAAAACATGGTGCTATAAAACATTGTGCTTTTTAAACTTTGTCTTTAACAGTCTTTGGCATAAGTGAACCAATTGAATAATTTTGGCCAAATAATCAGCAGCCTCAAATGTAGATTAACTTAAATGTATTTTGTCATTGTGCCACTAATGGAACCAGATACACTGTGGTAAATTAGCTCATGCACACCACTGCTAAAGTGGACTAATATGTAAATCAGTTTCGTATCAGGGTGTGTTGGGTACCACCCTTTACTAATCATTGGAAACTTCCATTTTTCATACAAATTACTTTAAAAACATGGTCCATTATTTTATTAGTCAAATATCTAATGCCGGGTATACACTACACAATTTTAGCCCCGATTTTCACTAGCTGACAGTTTTTTTGGTAATCAACAAATGCCCGCAGTCAGAGGCAAGTTGGTGCTCATTCACATGAATGACAATTGCATAATATGTATTATCAAATATGCGAGAGAAGAGAGAAGAGGTGATGCTGATTTCATTAAGGATTACTGTGTGCTCTAACCAGCTATGCTTAAAGCCCTTGTTTTGGTGCTGTTGTCTAGGACACATCTGTGACTCCTTCCTAATGTGACGCAAAAATTATATTCTAAGGCACACTTCAGATTTACTAAATTATTAAAAGTTTGGTCCCACTTTATATTAGGTGGCCTTAACTACAGTGTACTTAAATAAATAAAAAATAAGTACAATGTACTTTTGCTGATGTTGAGGTGGGATAAGGGTAAAGTTAGGGACAGGTGTGGTGGTATGAGTAAGTTTAAGTAGGGTTAGGTGTAAGGGAAGTGTCAACAGTGTAATTATAAATGTAACTACAGAAGTTAATTACAGATGTAATTACAAGCAAGTACTTTTTTTAATGTAAGTACAATGTAAAAACATGTATGTACACAATAAGTGCATTGTATCAAATTAGTCATATATATGTTAGTCAATAGTAGTTAAGGCCACCTAATAGTCCAAATGCTTTTATTCAACTAGCTAATTCATATAGAAAAATACATATGATGGGGTTTCAGGAACTAATGCCTTCTTTAAAGTGCAACCTCTAAACATATCAGTGCCTCTGAAAAGGGCAGCCAAATTGGACACACCCGCTCAAATGAAGTAGCACACAGATAATTAATATCAGAAAACGCCTCAGGTTGCATATGCAACCAGGTTCCCTTAGAAGGCCATCAGTGTGATCGGTGTCTGAGGCAAATGTAAACAAACACCAATAATCAATGTCAGACTGCAGTCCATTACTTCACACATGGAGCGCCTATGAGTATAAAAGGGTGCCTTAGTTACATGATGTTAACTCTTTCGTCTGAAGGAGCAAACATACCTAACATTATGGCAAACAAGAAGACATACTGCAGTTTTCACAATAACTCATAAACTAGGCTCTATACCCTAAGGGAGCAGCAGGGGAGCTTAGGCCTTAGTTAAAGGGCTTTGTGGCACGGATGCCCCAACCCATCCCCGGCCGTTTGGACTGCCACAGTGGATAGTACCCCTCCATAGGCGGGCTTGGAATTGGGTGGATTTCATGGTGTGCAGGGCCCCACAGACATGTCTTGCATCCGCATATGCCTTGCTATGAGCCGCAAGGTGGTAAACAGGAGGTGGACTTATTTGATAACATCTTCCTCTACTCTGCTCTCCTGCGACCCCACGATCAAAGCTATACCATGCTGCTTTAGCAGACACGGGGCCTGAACATAAGGTGCAAATGCTTGACTTTCATCCCAAAAGAAAAGTCAAGCAAGAGGGGAGCTCCCTCACCACAGCTTATCATAGTGAGTGCATTCAGTTTCCTGGAGAGCTGAACAGAGGGTGCAGAAACAAGGGAGAGATAGCTTGCAAGTACCTCTTTAACTGGGGCATCCTCACATATCCCTGCTCACACAGCCTCTCCACACGGGCACAGTTTGAGTACATGGGAGAGACTATATGGGCCGAATACAAATTCCTCAATTATCTTGACTCCTCAATTTGGAGATCTAGGAGGAATAAAAGACTCACAAACACCAGCACAGCAGAGGAGGCATCTAATTCCTCAGAATTAGACTCGTCACATTAATCAGTCAGGTCAGAAGCGGTCACCGCTGACTGAATTGTCATGAAAGCAACAGAGCTAGCATCAGAAATCCCCCAAAAAAAGCTCCTGTCAGACTACTCCATATGCTCGTTCTACAATCCCCACTATCTGTCCCAACCTGCCATGGCGGTGGCCGTGGGACCCAAACCAGATGTTCGAGTCTCATCTTTCTATAAAGAATCAAGCAATAACAGAGCCTACTGCAAATGCATTGACATGAGAGCCTCCAACTGCTCCTAAAGCAGAAAGCGCTCCATGCAAATGCTAGATTGTTATCCCTCTGGGGAAAATAAAACAAGAACAGAGCTTCTTACCACAAATGCAACGTAATGAGCACATCCATCTCCTTTGAGAGTCAAACGTGCTCCAACAGACTCTTATCTTACACACGCATACAAACGAGCGGCTCCTGAAGAGAAAAAAAGCTGATGATGTCAACCTCAGGCGCCCCATATATACTCACAGGTGCTCCGCGCATGACATCTTTGACTGCTGTCTGCCAATGATTATTCCCAATTGTTTTCACATGCCTCAGACAGCGGTCAACACCAAGACACAGCGTCAAAGTTCCACTTCGAAAGGGAACCACTAGGTGGAGTAGCCTACATCAAATGGACTACATCCATCTCCAAGGACACCACTAGAAAAAAGATACCCAACACAACAAACAAACACACAACAACAACAAAAAAAGTATTATCCACATAGAAATTAAGAATAAACTATTTCCTACTCCTAATGTGGTTTGAGTAATCAGATTGCAAAATGTTTGGACCCTGTTGCCTATGTCTTTTTAGCATAAGTGAGGCAAATGTAAAAAGGGCCTACATGTGCAACATCTGTATAGCGGTAACAGATATACGGTATGACAGATCAGTATCAGGCACAACAACAACTTAAAACACAAACAATTTAGATGGCACAAAACTCCCATTATAATCAACAAACCTCTCTACACTTCAACACATGCCTCAGTTGACAAATACCCCATTGATATTTGGTCACGTTGCACAGCTGTGCAAGCACAGAATTTATTTGAAATAGAAAGTTTGTATTATACATTATGAATGTACTGTCACTTTTCATTAATTTAATGTGCCCTTGCCAAATTAAATATTAATTAAAAAACTTGCAAACCCTAGTCTATGACTTGTATCAAAAAGTAATGTGAAAACCATTTGACTCTCAATTCTTTGGAATTGATTGGTTCCCTACCAGCCAAGCACCAGCTATACTGTAATTCTGATGTGAAGTGGCAAAAAAGGTTCACCTCAGCCTGGAATTTAAACAGCTCTTTTGGCTATAACCAGATTATGGCGCTGCAGTCTGTACTTTCAGAACTATTATTAGCAATAGTGTAATCAGCTAATTTCCCACCGCCTAATAAAACAAAGTACATTTGATGCAGTGTTCCCATGGCTGCTGAGTGAGTTTGCATTGCGGTCTGCACTCTCTGAATGCTGAGTACTGACTGCAGCCGGCGGGGCTGGAGGAGCTGTTCACCTGAATCATTCATGTCTGAGAGACGTCTGGGATGAGTCCCAGGCCCTCCTCATGGGCTCAAACCTGAGAAACATATCAGATTTATATTTTAATGCTTTCTGTCAAACAAGCTTGTAGAATTCAGAGACACTTCAGTGTTTTCTGTTTAGAACTGTTGACACAAAGGCTTGCCTCATTTCCTGAGGAAAGGTTGAAGGATGGGTTCATGCTTTTGCGGTCTCCAGGATGTCTCTAAATAATTAACAGTTAAATTTTATTAAGTCTAATAATTATGTCTTTTGTCTCATCCCTAACAGACCCAAACTTTTTAAAGAATATCCCGCTCATTCTTTTTAATTTAATGAAAGTGATGGAACTGTCAGAATAGTAATACAAATATGGTCCATATAACTAATTATGTGGCTCATTCATGAGAGTAGCCTATATGAGAGATATAGCAATGTCTGAATCATGGACAAATCATTCTTTTGAGCATGTGACTAAATGTCAGTTGTTGTTTCATCATTGAATTTTTATTTTATTTTGTATTTTTTAATTGACACTACTGTCAGGATTTACAAAAATGAAAACACTGGGTTTAAATAGGGTGAATGAAACAAAAACTGTTGTGACACATAACCAAATCAATGAGAAACCATAGCAATGAACTGAAAACTAGGGAACAGAACTAAAACACTTTAATAAAAATAAATCCCCCTCACAATTGCAGCAACATCTCTTCTCTTTTGAAGTGTTGACTGGTGTGAGGACGGGACAACCTGTCACTCACATGAGATTGCAGCAATGGCAAACCACAACCATCCAATCAATTCCTGATGGACAAAATCTAGGCCCGCCCCACTTTTTTTTACTTGCTTCGAGAAGCTATTTCACTCAGATATACGTCACAATAGCGAAGAAAAGTTTTTAATGAATTTAATGATTCGTCACAATTTTGTTGATTATCTGTGAGTAACAATTAGTTTGTAACCTAAAGCTATAGTATGACTTCAGAAGGAGAAGAATATAGCAAAAGTGCTGCACAGATATTTCATGAAACGTGAAACTCCACTGCATGGAAAATAGCGACCAGTACATTGTTTTAGTACAAACAAAAAAAAAAAGAATTTTTTCTTGGAAGAAAGGTTTGAAATGACATTAAGGTAAATAAATGATGACATGGTTTACAATTTTGGAATGTACTTTGGATGACCAAGGCTCACTGATGCACGTGGGGAGTGAAGGCTGCTTTGGGCAATGTTCTGCTGGAAACCTTGGGTCCTGCTATCCATGTGGATGATACACGTACCATCTACCTAAGCATTGATGCAGACCATGTACACCCTTTCATGGAAACAGTATTCCCTGGTGGCTGTGGCCTCTTTCAGCAGGATAATGCACCCTGCCACAAAGCAAAAATGGTTGAGTAAATGTTTGAGGAGCACAACAAGTGTTGAGGTGTTGCCTTGGCCTCCAAATTCCCAGATCTCAATCTAATCGTGCATCTTTGGGATGTGCTGAACAAACAAGTCCAATCCATGGGTTTCCTACCTTGCAACTTACAGGACTTAAAGGATCTGTTGCTAATATCTTGGTGCCATATACCACAGCACACCTTCAGGGGTCTAGTGGAGTCCATGCCTCGATGGGTCAGGCCTGTTTTGGCAGCAAAAGGGGGACCAACACAATATTAGGTCATAATGTTATGCCTGATCGGTATGTATAAATAGTTAAAAATACAGTTGTTCATTGTTTGTTCATGTTAGTTCACAGTGCATTCAGTTCACAACTTAATGTTATGAAATACAACGTTTTATTTTATTGTACATTCATACATTAAGTATTGTACATTCTTAGCTCATTTTAACTAATGTATCTTGTGAAGCCTATTGTAAAGTGTTACCGGAACTACTGTATGCTTTAGTGAATTGCTTTTGTATTTGATATTCTAACACAGGTTAATTTATGTCTGTAATAGTAATTTATGTCTTCTGGAGTGCCTGCATAACCCCATCTGTAACGATTATTTTCTGAAATGTAATACATCTACAAGTCACATTGCCTAAATTTGTAGCTATGCTTCAGTGAGGCTGGTTGAGAATGGACAGTGGATTTGCAAAGTCCATAAAAAGTATCAAATTGGCTCTTTTGGTCAAAAAAAGGATGCCAAGTTTGCCAACTATATATTAGAATGTGTCCTGTGTAATTTGTTTAGGTTTTTATCTACTTGTTTTAGCACCCTCTGCTGGACAAACACAAATATGCCTCCTTAAATAAGCATTTCCATTTCAGAAGGAATCTTGTTAAAGGAATAGTTACACAAAAATGTAAATGATTTACTTATCTCCACATAATTAATTTCATTGGAATGCAAAAGGAGAATTTAAAAAAAAAATCCTATATATATCTCCACTATTTTAAATTAAAAGAAAATGTATCCAATGTAAGTATCAGCTACTTATTTATTACTTATGTATAGATATTTGTATGAGATATCATAAAAGTAGTTCATATTTTATTCCAAGTCATTGGAAGCTATACAATAGTCTTAAGAATTAACTAGTTAACTAGTTAGGATATTTGATTTGTCAACAAATAAATTGATGCAGTTCACAAAACCAGTCTGAATGATTCATTCACGGCCCATATATCAGTTTTTGGACTCAATGGATACAGTAAGCTGTAAATGAATTAATTTCAGGGTGTTCATTACTCACATCTATCATATAGCTTCAGACAACTCTGAATATAACACAAATGTTTGATATTTTTATTATACTTTTATGGTGCTTAATTCCATTTTGAATTTTAAACATTTTGTTACCATTCATTGTAATTTCATATGTGAACTTGTGCCTGATGTTACTGAGTTATGAAGTTAGATTTAGATTTACAATTCAAATTAACGTGCACATATTTAAATAGACTTTAAATTCAATGCTAGGACATGCATCTCTATAGTCTAGAGCATAGACCTGATTGTCTGGTTTCAACAGAGTTTGGGTTCAGACTGGGGACTGAGTGAGTACATCCCAAACACTCATTCTTAAAGTCAAAAAAAAAAAAAAATAATAATAAAAAAAAATAAAAAAAATTCTTTCTCTTAAAGACCCCCTCGCCCTGTGGTGAAAATCAAGTTTTTAATGTTGTTTATATGTCTATGTGGTGTTGACAAACCATGTGCAAAGTCATAAGTCAACACCATTGCTGAGTATTTTCGGTGGAAAAATGTTATATTTAGCAACATAGCGGTTGAATTATGTATATGATGTATATTACGATTTTATGGTGAACTATATGCCTTGCGTGGTCCAACATGGTTTGTGTAACATTAGATGTTTGATGACTATAGTCAAGCATAAGGTTAATCATATTAATTACCGAGCGATACCATTGTGCAGTGTTTACAACAGTAAAGTTGACCCAGCCAAGTGAGTTGTTGTGATGCGGGGTGGGAATCCACATATACTAAATGAAGCAAGGGTGTAGAGTTACATTCAAGCTATTTTAAGGCATGAAGAAATTATGTTCACAGGAAAAGAACAAAATAAAAAAACAAAACAAAAAAAACAACAACAACATTTAAATATGTATTTTTGGTGATCAAAGATGAGTTTTAAGGGATACAATTTATTGACTACAGGTGGAATTTAAATGCATTTTTTTATTATTTTTTTATCAGTTAATATTACCAAGCCCTCTTATTTTATCTATTTATTTTACACAAGCCCAAGAACTTTGTCTCTTTTACCTCATGGCGTGACTTCACTCTCAAACCTCCCCTCCGTGCTAAAGCCTCAGTGTGTGAATGTATCTTATAGCTCTCCAGGATCTCTAAGTAGAGAAGGGGCTTACCTGTCTCTATTAATACATAGGGATCAGCTGATTATCTGATGGGTTTTCAGAAAAAGGTCTTGCAGAGGGCACAGGTAACCCAGCCGTTTGGTCAGGAGAGGAAATGTGTGCAATTTTAATCAGTTAAGATAAGGTGTTGTAAAAAGGACAGTTTTGACCAAAACAGTTTTACCATTTGTACCCAGGTCCACATGGCCAAAAATTCAAGTACTGCTAAAATAACTACTAAGTATTTTTTTTTTAAGTTTGTTGGTCTTGTTGTCTGTGTCTTGCCTCACATAGGTAAAGCAAATAATTAGAAAATGAAATAAAAATAGGTAAAGCAGAATGATCCTTGCATCATTATAAAGATTCAGCTCATTATAAATAATAGGGGTGGGAATCACAAGGTATCTCACGATATGATACACGAAACATGGCTCACGATACTGATAGTATTACGTTACAGCAATTCTGCGATTAGTCAATATATTGGTAGACAATCCTATAATGATACATCACGATATCTGTTTATCTAAGAAGAAAAAAAAATTGGGTGTTAAAAGCCCATAACCTTTGGTCAAGGTTAAGTGCAGGTTTTCCAGACTTTGGACTTAAATGTGGCTGGGGCATCTATTATTTTACTTACACTGCAGTCCGCCATCCCGCTAAAAGCCTTTTATTTTTGGCTAGTTAACTTTTGTTCACGTTTCCCTCATTCATGTGTTGAGCGCCACCTCAAGGAGCCATGAAGTAGCGACACTGGAAGCAGGGAAATCTATTTAAAGTGCCTTATTTTATTGATTAAAACATTGGTATTTGGTGACAGCGTATATCAATTCTCATATCGCACGGAGAAGGACAACGATATATTGACATATCGATATTTTGTCTCAACCTTAATAAATACATTTTTGAAACTTTGTGTTAAGAGATATAATGAGCATGTGGCTAGATGCACACCGAATACACACACACACACACACACACACACACACACACACACACACACACACACACACACACACACACACACACACACACACACACACACACACACACACACACACACATGTTGTGTTTCCATGTTTTATGGGGACATTCCATAGGCGTAATGCATTTTATACTGTACAAACCGTATTTTCTATTCCCCTACACTGCCCCTGCCCCTAAACCTACCCATCACAGGAGACATGCTGCATTTTACATTTTCAAAAACATCACTTAGTGTGATTTATAAGATGTTTTCCTCATGGGGACCAAAAAATGTCCCCACAAGGACAAGGATTTTGTATATTTCCATCTTTGTGGCGATATTTTGTCCCCATACCGTGAGGGATTACCAGTCCACACACACACACACACACACACACACACACACACACACACACACACACACACACACACACACACACACACACACACACACACACACACACACACACACACACACACACACACACACACACACACACACACACACACACACACACACACACACACACATATATATATATATATATGATTTTTAGCTGATCTGATTAAAATAATCAAATTTTCAGATTTTTCTCATTTCAAGGTATATATATTGAAAAAAAATTGAAAGACCACTTAACATTGAGAAATTATACCTTTATATAGGTATAAACTATCATTATAGTGCCTACAAGCAGTATTATTAATATACTCTAGGTCTGCACATCCCTGAAACACATTGTGAAAGTTTATTAAATTGTAGATTGCCCTCTAGTGTTGTGATTATGAAACACATCTTGGTGTTTCATAGGTTAACAACTTGTGTCCTTCCAAAATGCTTTTTGCTTAATACAATAATCCATCCATGAAACACCTGTTCATATGTATGTATGTGTGTATGTATGTATGTATCAAGAGCTCCTGAAAACCACAACAAATTCCTTTTTGGTTTGCACACACTTGGTGAATAAAGCTAATTCTGATTCTGATTTTGATTCTCCTGCTCAGCAACTGCAGAGGACAGATATATACATGACAATATCTTCTTTATGATTTTGCTTGATAAAATAACCCTTTTAATGAACATTTTAACCAATTAACTAATAGACATGATGTTTTGATCTGATCTTCTTCCTATTTCTCTCCCTACCAGAGGATGACGTGGATCTAGAAGCTCTGGTGAATGACATGAACTCTTCCTTTGAGAGTCTGTACACTTCTTGCAGTGTGCAGACTGAATCCACTCCACTGCTGCACAACGGCCAGCCACACCGACCCGCCGCCTATCATACACATGCTCAGTCCACCTCCCCACACCAGAGACTGCGACGGTCCCAGCCTGTGCACATCCTCGCTGTCAGGTAAAAACTCTGAATATACACTGCTCAAAAAAAATGAAAGGAACACTTTGAAAACACATCAGATCTCAATGGGGAAAATATCATGCCTGATATCTATACTAATATAGACTAGGTAATGTGTTATGAACGAAAGGATGCCACATCGTTTGATGGAAATGAAAATGATCAACCTAGAGAAGACTGAATTCAAAGACACCCTGAAAATCAAAGTGAAAAAATTATGCAGCAGGCTAGTCCATTTTGCTGAAATTGCAGCAACTCAAAATGGTACTCAGTAGTTTGTATGCCCTGTCGGGGGACGCTCCTAATGAGACAACGGATGGTGTCCTGGGGTATTTCCTCCCAGATCTGGACCAGGGCATCACTGAGCTCCTGGACAGTTAGAGGTACAACCTAGTGCCGTTGGATGGACAGGAACACAATGTCCCAGAGGTGTTCTTTTGGATTTAGGTCAGGTAAGCGTGGAGGCCATTCAATGTTATCAATTCCTTCATCCTCTAGGAACTGCTTGCATACTCTCGCCACATGAGGCCATGCATTGTTGTGCACCAGGAGGAACCCAGGACACACTGCACCAGCATAGGGTCTGACAATGGGTCCAAGGATTTCATCCCGATACCTAATGGCTGTCAGGGTGCCTTTGTCTAGCCTTTAGAGGTCTGTGCATCCCTCAATGGATATGCCTCCCCAGACCATCACTGACCCACCAGTCATTCTGAACGATAGAACAGGCAGCATAACTTCACGGCTTCTCAAGACCCTTTCACAACTGTCACGTGTGCTCAGGGTGAACCTGCTCTCATCTGTGAAAAGCACAGGGCACTAGTGGCAGACCTGTCAAATTTGGTGTTCAATGGCAAATGCCAATCAAGCTCCACGGTGCCAGGCAGTGAGCACAGGGCCCACTAGAGGATGTCGGGCCCTCAGGCCACCAGCCTGAAGTCTGTTTCTGATTGTTTGGTCAGAGATATTCACACAGTGGCCTGCTGGAAGTCATGTTGTAGGGCTCTGGCAGTACTCATCCTGTTCCTCCTTGCACAAAGGAGCAGATACCGGTCCTGCTGATGGGCTAAGGACCTTCTACGGCCCTGTCCAGCTCTCCTAGAGTAACTGTCTGTCTCCTGGAAACTCCTCCTTGCTCTTGAGACTGTGCTGGGAGACACAGCAAACCTTGGCACGTATTGATGTGCCATCCTGGAGGAGTTGGACTGCCTGTGCAACCTCTGTACCTCTGCCTGGTGAAAAACAGTCAGAAAAGATGAGTAAGGAAAGAAAATGTCAGTGGCCTCCACCTATAAAACATTCCTGTTTTGGGGGTCGTCTCATTGTTGCCCATCTAGTGCACCTGTTGTTAGTTTCATTAACACCAAAGCAGCTGAAACTGATTAACAACCCCCTCTGCTACTTAACTGACCAGATCAATATCCCGGGAGTGTAACTGACTTGATGCTATTCTCTGATTAAAAAGTGTTCCTTTAATTTTTTTGAGCAGTGTATATGAAACACACGTACTGTTTCCCCAAAATGTATTTGAACTCTGAAGCCACACTTCAAAATGTTTGCATGTCAAATTGCATTAACAAACAAAGTGGTGTTTATTTTAAAGAAAGACATAGTTTATAGGTCCGAAATGATAAAACAATTAAAACAGAGTTCACAATATACCTGACACTTTATGGTTGTTAAACATTGGGAGAATATTTACGCATATTGACATTGCGTAAAAGTCATAGTAAAAATTTATCAGAAAAGTAGTTAATTAGTGAAGAATTTAGTTTGCAGATGATACCTACTTTGAAATTGTGTTATTTAAAGCAACGACATTTAGACATTCGTTACAAATACTGTATAGTGTACAGTAAGTGTGCCAACACTTACACACACAGCACATTCTGCCCTAAGAAATAACTAAAGCAGAGCAAATTAAAGTGAAAGTTCACCCAAAAACAAAAATTCAGTCATTAATTACTCACCCTCATGTCATTCCTGTAAGACCTTCGTCCACAGAACAAAAAATTAAGTTATTTTTGATGAAATCCGAGAGCTCTCTCACCTCTCCATAGACTGCATTATAATTAACACTTTCAAGGCACAGAAAGTAAAAAACATAATTAAAATAGTCTGTTACTACAGTGGTTCTCCAGTGGTTCCAATTTTATGAAGGGACAAGAATACTTCTTGTGCGCAAAAACAAACAAAAATAACAAATGTATTCAAAAATTCATTCCAGCCTGTGTCAGTCTCCTATGCAGTTTACGTTGTAAATAAAGTGCAGTTGTATCATGCATGCATCATGGTGCTCACGTGAACAGCATCGGCTTCTGTAGAACTTGAAAGTGCTGCAGTGCTTAAAACTGAAACTGCATAGGAGATTGACACAGACTAGAACAAAATTGTTGAATAAAGTCATTATTTTTGTTTCTTTTTGCGCACAAAAAGTATTCTCGTTGCTTCATAAAATTAAGGTTGAACCACTGGAGTCACATGGACTATTTTGACGATGTCTTTACTACCTTTTTGGGCCTTGAAAGTGTTAATTATATCAGGGGTCAGAGAGCTATCGGATTTCATCGAAAATATCTTAATTTGTGTTCCAAAAATGAACGAAGGTCTTACGGGTTTGGAATGACATGAGGGTGAGTAAATGATGAACTTTCATTATTGGGTGAACTAACCCTTTAAAACTTTTAAGATTTTCCCAAAACAGTATCTTGAATGAAGCACACAACATGCTAGCTTGGCTTTATTTATCACCGTCAAGAGTGGCACTATTGTTATTCCATTGCTCGGTTGTACTGAAACCTCTGAGAATAAATGGTTTCCATTTGGTGAGCGTGTTTTTGCCTCTCAGCTGCGGATCAGAGCAGGAAGTTGAGCATAATGAGCTCGTGAACGAGGGTTCACTCAAGCAAAGGTTCACTCAGAGGTTACCGTTCAGACTTCAGCTCTGAATTCCATATTACACACTCCCTCATGCTCTCAAACCTACGGCACAAATGTCTCTGTGTGTCTGTTTCAGCTTTTCTCTGAAGTCCCCACTTCAAAAGGACTCCCTGTCTATTGGCAACTTCAAAAAATGGCCCAAAATGCTAATGTTGCCCGAAGCCGCTGACAATTCTAGGCTGGCAGTAATACTTTTGGTTTAGAGACAAAGTTTCATGTTCATAATATAACCCTAAATCAGATTTTTGCTTTATTCATCCAGAAGACTTCAGGAAGAGGAGCAACAATATCGAACGTCCTCTCTACCTGCCATCCCCAACCCCTTTCCTGAACTCTGCAGCCCTGCGAGTTCCCCTACGCTCAGCTCTGGCTCCTTACCTCAGTGTCAACCCTCAGGCAAATATGTAAGAGACCTTTTGTTCTCATTTCTCTCTCACTGCAAGGACTACCGAAAAAAAAGGGAAATTCTGACATTATGTACTCATCGCCATACCACAAACCCACAATATTTTCTCTCTTCCATCGAACCCAAAGTTGAAATTCTAAAGAATCTTTGCGCAACATTTTCAAACACACACACACACACACACACACACACATGTTGTGTTTCCATGTTTTATGGGGACATTCCATAGGCGTAATGCATTTTATACTGTACAAACCGTATTTTCTATCCCCCTACACTGCCCCTGCCCCTAAACCTACCCATCACAGGAGACATGCTGCATTTTTACATTTTCAAAAAACATCACTTAGTGTGATTTATAAGATGTTTTCTCATGGGGACCAAAAATGTCCCCACAAGGACAAGGATTTTGGATATTGCCATCTTTGTGGGGACATTTTGTCCCCATAACGTAGGGATTACCAGTCCACACACACACACACACACACACACACACACACACACACACACACACACACACACACACACACACACACACACACACACACATTTTTACTTTCTCCAAAAAAAGTTTTTTGCTGGCTGGTCCCCACAATGTAGGTGATCTCAGGTTTTACTATCCTTATGGGGACATTTGGACCCCACAATGTAATATAAACAAGGAAACACACACACACAGTCCAAAATTAAATCTGAATCATATAGCTTTATGTGAGGAACATACTGAAATTTAATTGTGCCCATGCTCAGGAACCCAGATGTCAATGTCTAAATTACATAAATGTATTTTTGTTTTTGTTGTTTTGGTTATTCTTTATTTTAAGGTGTCCTTGTTAGAGTGTAATTATACATCTAAGTACTGAGTAATATTAAGTAACTTCATGTACTTACTATAGGGTTAGGATTTGAGTTTGGTTTAGGGTTACTTGCATGTTTGCATGCATAAATTATAGTTATTACTATACTACAGTACATATAGCATTTGTAACAAGCACACAGTAAAACTAAATGCTACTTTTTTGTGAATTATACCATTAATCACATTGGGCTGTAGATTTTAGATATTAAATACTGTTAGTACAACATTGGTGTTGAAACATGCTGAATGGAGTTCAGTGTGGTGTATTTCTTTAACATTTGTCCAGACTCTGGTTTCCTAAGAATCAGGTCACTTCCTGTATGGTGTGACTCATGTGCTCTTACAGTAAGACTTAAATCTCACTTACAGTAGTAATAAAAAAGTTATATCCACACGAATGTCGCCTAAAACGTAATCATATCTTCATCCAAAACAAAATAAAGTCCTTTCCTGATTTTTTTATGGGATTTTAGTCATTAACGGATGACAGATGGGAAATGGCAAAAAAAAAAAATGAGAAAAGAGAAGATGTGCGATCGGGAAATGATGAAAGACAGATTTGAACTCAAGCTGCATACAAGGACCAACATGCAACGTATCTGAAAAAGTGCCACATGCACTCGCATTTATGATAGTCTTATGTGTGCATTGTGTGTCTGTGATGATTTGCCGGCACCTGTATTTATTTGTATACATCGTGCATGCATTGTTTGGATCTCTGTGTGTGCATGGGGGAGAGCATCTGTTGTGTGCGTGTGTGTATATATAGCTATCTCTGGACCCCTGGCTGTCATGTGTGATCTTACTGAGGCCCTGATATTTTCCTGGAAAGCCCTGTCATTGCTCCAGGCTAACCTCCTCCATATGGGGCCACAGTCTGTTACCGTAACATGGTCCCCATGTTACCGTAAAAATCGCTACAGACATTAATCAATTACCCTAATCCCTCTCTCTTTACTTTTATTGTTCTGTGGATGAAACCCAGTAGGGCTCGAAGTGCTAGAGAGGGCTTTTAGTCTGTCCAAAAGAGAAAACAACCTGGAAGAACGCCTGGAAGTCATTTAAAACAGCTGACAAATCGTCAGTGACTGATGATGTCCATAAATATAATCAAGACATCAAGCAAATTGCCTGTTGTTTGTATGTGAAGTGCATGTGATTAGCAGACATTATTTTGGAATATGGCAAATTAGAACGGATTTGTTGCAGGGCACTGTGACAACACTGTGTTTAACAAAGGATAAGGTGCATCTCAATGCATCAAAGCTAAATCATCCACATCTCAACCCTGCAAAGACTGATATATGAAATAATAATCAGAAAAATATATATATTTTTTTTAAATAATGGAACAGCTTATTGAGCCTTTAGACAAAATATTTTTTTAAATCACAGTTTAATCAGCCTTTTGAAAAACACTTTATATTAGTTGGCCTTAACTACTATGTACTTACATAAAAAAATAAGTACAATCTACTTATTGTGTTAATATTGTATTGCAAAACACTTTTGCTGATATAGAGGTGGGATATGGGTAAAGCTAGGGACAGGTGTGATGATATGGGTAAGTTTAGGGTAGGCTTAGGTCTGTCAACAGTGTAATTATAAATGTTATTACATAAATTAATTACAGATGAAATTACATGCAGGTAATTTAAAAAATATAAGTACACTATAAAAACATGTATGTACACAATAAGTGGATTGTATCAAAATATTGACTAAAATGTTAGTACATAGTAGTTAAAGGGGTATTTCAGCGCTGGGAAGATGAATCTGTATTTAAACTGGGTCATTAATGTAGTAGAAATGTGAAATAATTTTTGAATTTTGTGCCTTCTAGACTGAGAAAACACAGAAAATGTATTTTTGTCTCATGGGGATGAAAGACAACAATTCCCAGAATGCACTTCGCTGCCCTACGAGGCCACTCTAGGCATGGCTACTGGATTACTGGATCACTTGCCCACCACATTCATTTTCATAAAATTAGTTCAGTTAGAGACACTACAATTAAAAATGGAATGTTTCTGTTCAATATATTGTGAGTGTCACGGCACAAACGCAGCAGGATCGGATTACATTCATCGCATGAGCAGAGGTAGTCGTGGGATTCGTGGCTGCGGCTGCATTCACAGCGCGTGATCAGTCTGCCGCATTTTCAGTTCATGTCTTTGGAAGCTTAACTTTCATAGGAAGTTCATTTGAAAAGTTGAAACTCTCACTTTGCTCTCCACCGCTCCGTTTACATGAATCCCCGCAGCTCCCCGAGCCAAATGCTGTGAGTGCGATGTTGAAAACATGTGGAAATAGCGCCCACTGCTGACTGTAGTCTTTAGCCTCAAAATGACGATATTTGCGTCATCTGAGGAATTTTTCCAGAAATAAAATACATAATTATCTCGTCTCAGGGTCATATGAGGGGGCAAAGTATAATCATTTGAATATACTTTAAAAGGCAGCTATTATGCAAAATTCACTTTTACATTGTGTTTGAACATAAATGTGTGTTGGCAGTGTGTGTGTACACAATCACCCTAATGGTAAAAATCCATTCCTTTTTTTTAATCCCCATAAATCGTAAGTACCATCTCAGAACAAGCCGTTTGCAGATTCTGGGCAATGTGACGTCACATTATACTGGCCATGCCCACAAGTGTTGATGGACACTGCCACATTAGTATAGACCCCTCCCTCAGAGAGCCTCCCACAGTGTGCCATGTTTAACTCCTCGCCAGAGCATTCAACAGCAGCATTCAAGAAAGAAATGTGTTCTTAATAAAGCTACTAAAGTTCATTCAGTCAAGAGCAGTGCGTTATTTTTCTTTTGTTGTTTGATTCATATTAAAGGGATAGTTAACCCTGAAATGAAATTAGAGCCATACTTTACTCACCCTGCTGTTGATTCAATGCCCTATGTCTTTCTATCCCTTTCAGACCTCAAAAACAGAAATTTTAAAAATAGTCCTGCACACGCTCCTTCCTATAATGGCAGTGGATAGTGACCAGGTTAAAACATTACAAAAATTATACAAAAGTATCACGCAATGATACAGTGAGACGTGCGGCATATATGGAAAGTGTTCAGGAGGCATACTATAAGGTTTTGCGAGAAATAAACTATTATTCAGACAAAACACTGAGTTCGGCCGTTACTCTGTGTGCGTTCCTGTAATGACTAGTACGAGCCATCAGTCGTACTTTAAGACAATTCAAGTTGTATTGGAATTGGTGACTTGTAACTTGTAATGGAGTCATTTTCGCTGTAAGGAATATGTACTTTTACTCAAGTATGGTTTTCAGGTACTCGTTACACCTATGCTTAGTTATCAAGGCATATAATGAAATGCATGCAATGCAATGATGATTGAGAGATGTATGAATAAATGTTCCCTTAAAAGACTGATGCATGGATAATCATGTTGAGTATACATGTCAAAGTTACTAATATAAAAGTTATACTAACGTTTACTTACTGTGTGTGTGTGACAAAAGGAGGACATTTTTAGAATTATATCATACAGTAGGCTTTATATGGTTAATTAAGTTGTGCACACTTGAAGCACTGATTGTGGCGCTTTGTTAAACCCATTTATATGTTTGACGTCTTATAGAACGATTTGACGTCTACATAAAATGATTTTGTCTGTCAGAACTGTGGTGTAAACCCAGATTATTTTCTGTCTTCCATGGAAATCAAAAGTAGAAATGTCATAGTTCATAGTGACCATAGTGACCATGGTGACCACACACACACACACACACACACACACAAACACACAAACACACACACACACACACACACACACACACACACACACACACACACACACACACACACACACACACACACACACACACACACACACACACACACACACACACACACACACACACACACAGTCCAAAATTAAATCTGAATCATATAGCTTTATGTGAGGAACATGCTGAAATTTAACTGTGCACATGCTCAGGAACCCAGATTGTCAATGTCTACTCCAATATAAAATAAAGGTAAAAAGTCAGAAAAATAATAAAATAAAAAATGTTTCGGTTTTAGCTTGCTTGTGATCTACTAATAAAAAATATATACATACATATAAATAATGTAGATATATGTAGTCAATTTCCATTGCAGTTAAATTTAATCAAATGGATTTATTGGGAAAAAAGTAGTATTTTCATAGCTCCATATCAGCTATGAAAACCTCCACCTCAGTGGTCTTCTACGTTCTACAGTAGTGTACAGCTTGTCACTTCCATTGTATCAAGCCATTGCATCTTGACACAACACTGGTCGGTTTCAATGTAGACTCAAAGTTACGGCACAGTCACTGTAGGTGACTGTAGAGAAGCGCATGATGAAGGAGTCAACTGAAATAGTCTTTAATTCTAACTTCAAACGAGAATGTCTGGGAGATAACACAACCACATACATGTGAAAATCAATGGTTGCTGTGGTAACGAACAATGCCTGCTTGTAAAAGCAAATGAACATATCCTGTTTCTGAGGCTATAAGGGGCAGTTTACATTACACCATTTTCTACTAAAAACTTTAAAAAGTTTGGGGGCCTGGAAACGTTTTAAGGGTTTCAAAGTTTTCAAAATCAATACTCTTATTGTCTCTGTGTAAACTAAATTTGTGAAAACGATAACGTCATACACATTTGTATTATATTTTCAGTCAGCAAGTAGGCTGTGTCTGAAATCACCCCCATACCCTTAAATAGGGCACTTTTTGATGTAAAACCATAGTGGACATTATCGAGTTAACTCATTCAATCCCATAATGCACTGCAATAACAAGTGTAGAACCGCTGTCTCAACGGCTAGAAAATACCCATAACGCAGAGAGTAGCGCCGCATGTCGAACAAAAGTCCTGCGTCTGACCAGAAGATGGCGCCCACAGCTGAATCATCCATCCATTCATTTTACAAACCGCTGGTCCAATGTGGCCACAGCATAAAATCATACAGGTATATATTTATTTTGAATTGATTAAATTGTTTAATTAAGGGTAATACATGCTAGTCTAGATTAAATCTTCTCATTACAAACTTTGTTACTTTTTAAATGATTATGAAACGGCAAGCAGAAACTATGCAAAAGCGGCAGCCCTACTGGCGCATTCAGTGTCCGAATTCATGCACACGTTTTCATTCACTCCTTCAAGTAAACAATATTAGTGGAGTAAAGTACGGAATAGTGAATAAGATTTCAAACACAGAAGTAGTTCCCTTTCAGTCTGTCACTCTTGACGTACGTCAAAGGAGACCAATGCAAAGGAGACCAATCCTCTTTGAGTGTAACTAAATGAGCCAATGAACATTGGCATGCGGTATTTGCATCACGCAACCCTGCTCACAAGGTGTGGGTATAACTACGGAAGCAGATACCGCATCAGATTGCTATTCGCTTCAGAGCTGAGTGGTTGTCAGCTCTATTCTTCTGACGAGTGTTTTCTATATACAAGTCATCAGCCTTTTGGAGGAAGCCTGCTTCTCTTCGTGTTGGTGTGATTACACTGGCAGAGGCGGCCACGACCCAGCTGATCAAAGGCTGTTCTCACAGTTGGTGTGTGCACTATGAGAGAACGTGCAATAGTTGTTTTTACAGCTGGTGTGTGCGCTGTCGAGAGTGCTCAAGGGCTGTTCTGACAGCCGGTAAGAGAAGTGCCTTCTTTTAGTGTGAGTGCGCACGGCAGGCTTGGACTGTCCCTGTCTGTGTGCGGTGGTCATCCCCCTGTGTTCTTCGGCACATAAAAGAGAGCAGATTCTATAAAAGAGCAACACGGGTGTGTGCTTGCGTCTTTTGCAAGATGACATTATGCCCATGTGTTTCTGGATTAGGTTGTTTCCTGTCCTCATTTGAAGGCCACGATCACTCTCATAGGCTCATGTTCTGGGGGGGCTCATGTCCCCTGCAGTAAGATGAGGCCACTAGTCAGCCCACTAGAGTGACACTCGTGGGCTGCCTCTCTCAGTCTGCTCGTCGCCAAAGGCGTTGGTCCCTGCGGGGAGAAAACAAAACTCCACCACAGCCAGCTCTACTGTGACGTCGAGCCCCCTGCAGTAAGATGAGGACACCTGTCTCAGACATTACAAAGGAGACGGCCCCTTCTATTGGCCACTCCATGTCAGCACTGGTTACTACAGAGAGACAACATCTAAGGTTAAATCTGTCGGGGATCAAGGAGAAGGACAAGTCATTTCTTCTTGATGCCCCGATTTTGCCTTCTTGCCTATTCGGCAGTGCTGTTGATTGATCGACAAGAAGATCGATTTTGAGAACTGTTCTTCAAGAAAAAGCGAGAAAGGCTTCAGGAAAGAGGTCCTAGCCATGGTATGACCTCTGAGAGCCGTCCCCTCCGCGGAGGAGCGATCAAGGTTGTTTCTTGCACAGAGGCCTCTGGAATCGATGTGGTAATCAAACTTGTGGCTGGCCAGCAATCGTGTCCGCTCACCGAAAATAGTTTTCGACCTCTCCCTGCCGGTCAGCTGCTTCAGGGGGTCAAGAACAATACTCTAAAATTCCCTTAGTAGAATATTTTCCGGCATGGCATGACCGGTCAAATATATCTCAATGGGTCCTGTGGACTGTAGAAAAGGGGTTCACAACAGACTGCAGTTCGGTCAGCGCCCCCCAACGTTCAACGGGGTGGTCTGGACTGCAGTGGTCCCAGAGCAGGCTCGGGTAATGGAACAAGAGGTTCACTCACTGCTGGTAAAGGAGGCCATAGAATGAGTTCCTCCGCCAGACAGGAAGTCTGGGTTCTACAGCCAGTACTTTATTAAGTACAGTTACCAAAAAGGATGGATGGCTGCGTGCAATTCTAGATCTAAGGCATTTGAATTGTTTTTTGAGGAAATTCAGGTTCAAGATGCTGACCATTTCTATTATCGTGAGTCAGATCAGGTCAGAGGAACAGTTTGTCATGATAGATCTAATAGACGCATACTTCCACGTGTCCTTCCATGTCATAGGGAGTTCCTGAGGTTCCAATATCATGTGCTTCTGTTCGGCTTAGCTCTCTCCCTTCGTATTTTGTATGACCAGAGTCACGCGCAGATGCTCTGGCCATATGGAAGAAACCTTGGTTTTTGTCCCAAGGACCAGTGTTGGGAGCTTCCTGTCGCAAAGAAATCGTTTCAACGATTTGTGGCGCGGTAATGGACGGCCGCTTTTCGAGAGATCTGTGGAAGGCCCAGCATGCCTCTTGGCACATAAATTGTCTAGAAATGCTGACGGTCTTCAAGGCTCTGAGGAGCTTTCAACCAGACCTCAAGGATCACCATGTCCTGATACATACAGACAATACGTCAGTGGTCGCCTATTTGAATCATCAAGGGGGACTAAGATCGTGCCCTCTAAGCAAATTGGCGTATCAGATCTTCCTGTGGTCCCAGGAGAAACAGTCATCTCTGAGAGCGATGCATGTCCCAGGCGACCAGAATCAGGGAGACTTCACCCAAAGGTGGTGGAGTCGAAATGTGAGAGGTTTCGCCAAGTGGAAATAGATCTACTTGCGTCTTGAGAGACATCTCACTGTCCACTGTGGTTTTCTCTTTTATGTATCCAGCCCCACTGGGTTTGGATGCTATGGTGCAGACGAGGCCGGGGCTGCGTCTGTATGCATTTCCCCCGATCGCTCTGCTCCTTGGGAGTTCTGGAGAGGGTCTGTCGAGATGGAGTCAGTCTACTGCAAGTGGCCCCATTCTGGCTGGCCCGAGTATGGTTCTCAGACGTCATAGCACTCCTAGAAAATCCTCCTTGGTAGATTCCTCTAAGGAAGGATCTGCTGTCTCAGGTGGGAGGCACAATATTTCACCCCCGGCCAGAGTTGTGGAAGCTGTGTGTAGAGGCTGGCCTGTCAGCTGGAGTGGTGGAGACCATACTCCTTCCACAAGGAGACTGTATGGCCTAAAGTGGAATGTGTTTTCCTATTGGTGTAGAGAACGTGAATTAGACCCTGTGGCTTCATTGCTGGAGTTTCTCCAAGATCGCTTATCTGCTAGTCTTACCCGTCCACACTTAAGGTGTACGGTGCTGCCATTGTGGCTTTCCACGCTCCTTTAAGTGATGGGCCTCTGGGGAGGCACCAGCTAGTTCTAAGGTTCCTCCGTGGTACTTGGATGATGAGGTCTGCGACTTGTACCAGAGTCCCAACCTGGGATATGGCAGTGGTTCTCTAAAGGGCTGGCAGAGGCTCCTTTCAAACCTCTTGAGTCTGCGACAGTGAAGAACTTGACTTTTAAAATGGTGTAACATGTATTACATATATGATATGTAACAAGGGGACTCTGTATAAGGGAACAGGTATATTTAGCTCAAAGTAATGAATTAATTAATTCATAGGGAATTTTGCAGGAGTCTATTTTACGACCGAGCAAATGACTCGTCTAGCGTTAATTTGAACAGGCCGTAACTATCAACTCTGCAGCGGATATTAATATCCACAGAATAGTGAAACACTATTTAATAGCCAGGTAATTTAGATCGGCAGATCAAGACATTAAAATTCGTAAGCACATAACACAAGAACACTTATCTTTAATTTATAAACACAGCTTTATTGATTACTCTAACACGTAAAACTAGAATCTAACAAAAACAAACATACACACATTCACACGCGTTGCAGAAAGGAGGAAAGTCATGAAAGAATGAGTTTTAAGAGAGAGAGAGAGAGATGAAGTCCCAAGTTTCTAGCAGTATCTGCATTTATAACACATGACCTGAATGAACCACCGGTTTTGACTTAAACCTCCTATCGTTGTTAGGCGGGGTTATTCAATTTGATATCAATGCACCAGTTCAGTTTAGAATCTGTAGGTTACTTGCATTTGTCGCGCGTGTCATCATTGAACAGGGATTCCCTCTCGATCCTGGCTGGAAAGGGGTTTCCCGGTTCTTTGTGATTCGCGGAAGGTCTTGTCGTGTCTCTGATGGGCGTCTTGGGAGTCTTGGGGAGCCAACCACGTGGCGTGTTGGCTGCTGGATGAGGGGGTCTCGTGGCTGTTTGAGGTTGAAGCGCGCTCGCTGGAGATTCGTTGAGAATCTTTGCGGCGAAACTTAACTTAGAACACGAGACTCGCAGAAAGAAAATAAACTTAAGTAAAAGAAAGGAAAGTGAGAGTTCTAGATGGCTTGAATGAAATTCAACCCATTCTGGTCTGCCACCTTTGGAGTTCTCCAACTCCTTCTTCGAGGTGGACTACGAAATCAAGAACAGCAGGAAGGACAGCAAAAGAACAGCAGGCTCAACATCAGGTTCATGCAGAAAGGGGGTCTCTGCTCTTATAGATAAGATTCGAGCGGCGCCCACTTTCGGGTTGACCCAATCGTGTCTGTCAGTTTTTTGGCGTGCAAAAGTTCTTTGTTCAGTTCGGTTACGCCTCCTGGCTGACATCCAGATGGAGCAGTTTATCCGTACAAAGCTGGTATTCTAAAAATAAAGCTTTTCCTGTAAATTATTTGACAAGATTCGGTACTATTGAGTTTTTCTGACTGAGGCGGTACTAAACACTATAATATTAAGAGTTGAGAGTACAGAGATACAAGAATTCCACAGTAACTAGAATACATAGTTTGATTTACATAAAGTACACTCCCTAGACATTTTAATACATCGTATAAAGACATTAAATCAACAAAATATATATTTTTAATACGTTGAAAAGGCAGTCCGCATGTCTTGGGACTGTGGGGATGATTCAGAGGTCACCACATGGGTCGTGTGGGTGTAAAGTGTCTTTGGGCATTCGACAGATGCTGGTTACCGTCGCTCGACAATCACTGGTTTAGTGATTTGATGCAGTTTATACGTATCAAGGTTTCTGTGGGTTTCCTTGATTTTGCTGGGATCTTAAGGAATTTATGGTGTCACAGAGCCGGACTTAGAAGTTACTTTGTCGATGGGGGAAGGGAAGAAACTGCCTGTGGACCAATGAGAAGTCCCTTACTTCCTGGCTTGGTACCACAGGTGTCGTAAATCTTTGTCCGCTTGTTGTGGAGAGAGGGGGATCCAGGCCGTAACTGGCCCTGGAATGTTGAGTTAATTTTGTGTGGACTCATGTTTGAATGAATCATCTGTAAGATTCATTTGTGTCTGTTGCGGCCACAATTGCTACAATGGTCTTTCTCTTGGCAATTACTTCTCTTAAAAGAGTAGGGGACCTCCAGGCTTTGGCTATAACAGGGTCACCCAAAAAGGGGCTACCTCCATCTAAGCAGACGATAAATAATTGGATCATCCAGACGATTGCCTTGGCCTATCAGGTGCGAGGTTTGCATTCACCTGTGGCATTGAGGGGCATATTCTACTAGAAGCATGGCATCTTCTAGAGCCCTCCTCTCAGGGCACACATTCATAAGATTTTAGTGGTCTTGTTGTGAACCTAAAGTTGTGCCTGAAAAAGCTTCACACTAGGACAGGCATGTTTTGTTGACATAATGGGTATTCATTCCCCAAAGTGTCGTTCCGACGCAGTGCGAGTCTGTAACCCTTGTTCCCTGAGAAGTGAACAAGACATTGCATCACGTTGCCACGCCTCTTCATGCCTGGGAGCGACTTGCTTCATTGCGAAAGCTAACTATGTTGTGTGCCCTTTGTAGCTTTCAGTTATGCGGTCACATATTACGTCATGACACAACACCAATAAAGACTGGAAGTTTCATTCATACTTCAGATGTGCTATGCTAAGGGAGCGTCCCCAAAGTGTCGTTCAGACAAAGTGTCTCATTCCCTTCTCAGGGAACAAGGGTTACAGAAGTAACCTGAGATGTTTTCAGCCTCCCAAAGCCCAGTTGTCGTGTAAATGAACGGCCAAAATGCATACAAAGTTTTCAGTTTTTAGCTTAAAATGGTGTCATGTAAACGGCCCCTTAGCCTCAGGATATGTTTATTTGCTTTTGCTAGAAGGTATTGTTCGCTGATGTATTATGTATGCATTATTTAATTATCATAGGCTATTTTCTATTCTATTTGTTAAGATATTGATATACAGGTCCTTCTAAAAAAATTTTGTGATAAAAGTTCATTATTTTCCATAATGTAATGATAAAATTAAAATTTCATATATTTTAGATTCATTGCACACCAACTGAAATATTTCAGGTCTTTTATTGTTTTAATACTGATGATTTTGGCATTCAGCTCATGAAAACCCAAAATTCCTATCTCAAAAAATAAAAAACACCTGCAAAAGATTCCTGAGGCTTTTAAAAACTCCCAGCCTGGTTCATTACTCAAAACCGCAATCATGGGTAAGACTGCCGACCTGACTGCTGTCCAGAAGGCCATCATTGACACCCTCAAGCGAGAGGGTAAGACACAGAAAGAAATTTCTGGAAAATGTTAAATGGCTGAAATTTACTGCCGAATGTACTGACAAGCATTTATGGTAAACTTTAATATAATTTCTATTGAAACTTGTATTTCCAACTGCACATTTGTAATGATATTGCAATTTGATACTTTTAAGTCACCAGGAATTCAAAATGAACAAATCTTATTTTTTATGGAATATTGCAGTAATTATTATAAATGGCTTATCTGTGCATATCATCATCTTTTATTTTAATTCATGTGCCCTCATCTCCTCTCTTTTCTCTTCTCTGATGACATATTTACTGACACAAGGGCGAGACAACCTGTCATATGAGATTACAGAAATAGCAAACCACAATGATCCAATCAATTCCCAGTGGACAAAATCATGTCCCGCTCTAAAAAAAATGTATCTATCGCATGTCGACTTTAAATGTCATATCATATAACACACTAAAGTTAAAATGATAATCAGGGGCCGTATTCACAAAACATTTTATCTTACCACCAAGAGTTCTCCTAAATGGCAGTAAAAGTTATTTGTTAAGAGTTTTATCTTAAAACCTATTCACAAAGCTGCTGTGAGTAACTTTTACAAAGAAATAGAGAAAGTCTTAAGCTAAAAGTAAGGGCAGAGTTGACCTCGTTGCTATGGGTGATGTCAACACGCTTACTAACTATGACCACAGTGATTAGCTGATAGGGGAGAGGTCTCTGTCAATGATTTATATATAGAAATATTTTGTTCCATGTTGTCTTATTCAAATAAAATGTTTAAAATTAGAATGATGCCATATTTAAATAAATATTTTAAAAAGTAGGCCAAGTGTCACAAATTAAACTAGTATATGTTCAGCTAATTGGCAGCCTCTTACATGTCTGCATCTCGAGATATTGCAGAATTCAAGCGAAAATTATGTTTTATAAACAAAGTTTGTGAAGAGCACGTTCAAACTGTCTATCTAATCAGTGCGAGAGGAGGTATATACACAGATGAGAGCTGACTCACCTAGTTACCTCCATAGTTTTCTCCATCCCTCCGCCACCCTGTTCCTCACTCACGGTCTGCAGTGCGGAGCAGAACTCTGGGTTTGCTTTAAAACAACTCGGAGCCCTCGATCCCCTTGGACAGTGCGCCTAATATGCTTATATTTTTTTACTCTTTTCGATCATTTGTACATATTAACTGTTAAAAACAACTGCCACAGGTAATCTGACATTATTATTATTATTTTTATTTTTATTATTAACGATTCATTTACTATCACTATTCCCTCAACGTTGTACAGTGTCTTTGTGTGGATTGGGGCAACATTCATTAGGATTGTTTAGTGATTTGGTCTTAGTGACTTAGGAGTTCTCTTGACTACTCATAGCATTTCATGGATTTAGTAGCTAGTTTTAGTGCTAAAATGCTTTGTGAAACACTCTTAGAGCAAAAATGTAGGAGTCCTAAAATTAGGACTGACATGCCCATTATTTTTAAGAGTTTCTCCTAAATCGGCAAGTTAGGAGCTATACTTTTAGCCTTAGGATGTTTTGTGAATATGGCCCCAGGTACTTTATATATGTTTGTCAGCACATCAAATTAATTGTACTTCTTTAAAGCACTACAAAAGATTATGAAAAAATAATGATTTAAAATGTACTTTAAATGAAAAGTTTTCGTTTGGCATTATTACAAAGTGCACTTTTTAAATGTGTACTTAAGTGTGTTAAGAAACATTCACAGTGTGCGCTCATTAAGTACACTTAAAGGGTTACTTCCGCGATTTAGCAATAAGCTTTGTATCAGTAGAAACCCGGTAGTATATTCAAATTATCGTACTTTCCCCCCTAATGTCCCCCTGAGACAAGAGAATTATGCATTTTATTTCTGGAAAAAATCCTCCAATGACCCAAATATCATCATTTTGCGTCATCTAGAATTTTTCACCAGAGGCTAAAGACTACAGCCAGTAGCAGGCGCTAGTTCCGCATGTTATCAACCCGCCCACAGGGGTGGGATCTCACTCACAGAATGTGTATGCGCATGGCCGCTCGGCTCGGACATTCATAACGGAGCGGTCCGGAGAAAGTGAGTGTTTCAACTTTTCAAATTAATACCTATTAAAGTTAAGTTTCCATAGGTATGATCTGAAAACGCGCCAGACTGAACACTCGCTGTGAATGTATTCCGCGCTTACCTCAGCTTATCTGCTCAGCTCTCCGCTCTTTAATGATTAATGTAATCTGACTCCTGCTGCGTTTGTGCCGTGATTTTCGTTCGGCTCACTCACACTTTATTTTTAATTGTAGTGTCTATTCTCTAACTGAACAAAATTATTTTATTACTATGAAAATCAAATTGGGAGTGGCCTTGTTGGGCAGCGAAGCAAGTGCATTCTGGGAGTTGTTGTCTAGAAGGCACCATATTAAAAAATAATTTCTACTACATAAATGACCCAGTTTAAATACACATTCATCTTCCCAGTGCTGAAGTACCCCTTTAACTGGCCTTTTATTTGATTAATATTACACTATCTGCAAGTACAGGCTACACTACTAAGTGGACCTTCAATACAGCTAAGCACACTTCTTTTTTTACAAGGGTGTGCTTAATTTCTCTACTATAAATGCTATTTATATATAAACTATTAATTACTATTTATACTGTTAGATTCCAACCATCATATTTAAGTTTGGCATGTGTATACACTTTTGGCTACATAGTGCATTCTGAGTCATGTGTGATATAAAGCTGGTTTCTGGACTCTTTTACATGTTACCTTCCCACAGCTGCCTCTGGTTTGCACCCCCCGGATAGTTTTTTCTGAAATGCACGCTCAAAGAAGTGCAGATGTCTGTCGGACTGCTCGCCTGGTAAGAAACAAGACGTTTTGTGTTTACAGAATTTTCCGAGCTGCGGGCGCTTTCTGACAGGCCCTTATTGCTCTCCCAGGTCCCACGCGGAAGGCACGCGAACCAGAGCACTTCCATAAGCCAGCATGCCATTTGATGGCACGGCATGGCTCTGCATATTCAGAAATCACAGGAATTTCATGTGTGTCCTATACATGTGTAAAGTTTTAAGTTTATTCATAACAGACTTAATAGGGTTCATTCCATCCCATCTTCCAACCTTATCAGAGACCCAGCAGCACAGCAAGAGAGAGAGAGAGAGAGAGAGAGAGAGAGAGAGAGAGAGAGAGAGAGAGAGAGAGAGAGAGAGAGAGAGAGAGAGAGAGAGAGGAGAGAGAGAGAGAGAGAGAGAGAGAGAGAGAGAGAGAGAGAGAGAGAGAGAGAGAGAGAGAGAGAGAGAGAGAGAGAGAGAGAGGTTACACGTAGGCTTTAATCCATTTAAAGCACTCACTGACATCAGGTTCTGGCACCCACTGAGAATGCCTGGAACTGAAATAAGGGGATGAGCAATATGCTTAATACTATCTTACCTCACTTTAATGTGTTGATGCATTTTTACATAGGGTGAGGTAAGCGGCTGGAAATAACCCAGAACTGGGAAGGGCTTGCAGGCTCATCAAGCCCACACAATATGGCACAACTTGAGATAGAATGAGGAGAAGTGCTTACTGTGTTGGGTTTGCTCTAGACGCTGAGGTGTGGTATGGGCAGAGGTTGTCAATTGGTCTGAGGTCATTGTGTCTTTTTCTGTCATAGCTGGAGGTGATATTTAAACAAAAACAGACAAGCAAGAGGGCATTGTTGTAAATATCAGAACAGGTAATCACAGCTGTGCTAATATTCAGACCAACAGCATGACTGGAAGTGTGATATTGCTTTTATACAAGCTGTAGCTGTATTATACCATGACCTAAATGTTACACATACACAATATTTTTAGGTCTATTTTTGCTCCGCCACTGGACACAAAGCGCATTTCGAGGGCACATTCTACTAGAAGCATGGCGTCTTCTAGAGCCCTTCTCACAGGGTTCCCTAGGAGATTTGTGATGTGGCTGGCTGGGCCACTTCGCACACATTCATAAGATTTTACAGTCTGCATATTCCTTCCACGCCAGGTACACAAGTGCTCTCGTCCTATGTTGTGCCTAAAATAGCTTCATACTAGGACAGGCATATTATGTTGTCGCATTGTGGGTATTCGTTCCCCCAAGTGTTGTTCTGGGGCAGTGCGAGTACCCTAGAAAAGGAATGTCTCGGGTTACATCTGTAACCCATGTTCCTGTGAAGGGACCGAGACACTACGTCCTGTTGCCACGCCTCTTCATGCCTGGGAGTGACTTGCTTCATCGCGAAAGTTAAATCTGTTGTGTGCAATACTACTTAAAAACTCATGTTGGCCACATACAGACAACAACATTGTCAAAATGTTCCCTGTTCACATGGATTCGCAAAAAACTATTAATAACTCTGTATTATGCATGGCACGCCAGTAGTTGGTGATGTAAAGTAATGACAATGTAAAGTTGACTTTGTAAAGAAAAACTATGTGCATGTATACTGAAAATGTAATACACGTGTATGATGTTACCATTTTCACACATTTTTGTAGTTTACACAGAGACAATACCAGAGTACAAAACAACTTTGGACCCCAACTCACTTTTTTATTGTATGGCCAAAAATCACTGCAGAAGTTTTCAAAATGCTTTATTTTGTGTTCTACATTAAAAAGAAAGTCAAAGAGGTTTAAAAGGATATGAGGGTGAGTAAATAATTAGAGAAAACACATTTTTGGCTGAACTATTCCTTTAATAATGCTTGGCAATACTACTTAAAAACGCATTTTGGTCAAAACTCATGCTCTAATGGCCAGTCATAAAGACTTTTTTTATTTATTTATTATTACTTTATGTATTTGTATTGGCAAAGTTTAAAATTCTTGTTTTGGTGCAATGATTACATGGTACATTAGTAGGCAATAATTCGATGCTGTCACGCATCAACATTTACACAACACATGCAGTGCAGTCGTATGCATCCCTGACTGAATGTGATTACAGTGATCTGATCATAATGAATTTTCCAAGACACATTGCGCCTTGTTTTCATTGTAGCTATTCCAGGGGTTGCGTGTCTTGCTCAAGGACACAATAGTGGTAACTCAAACCTTGCAGGGTTTGAATCTTTAAACTTTTGCCACCTCATTAAGGTTGTAGTTATACCACCATGCACGCCATGTTATGTGTATGCTTGTTACCTCACCATTCACCCAGACATGTCCCCCATGATGCTAACACAGTTTGGATCTTGATTACAGGGAAGTGCTGTAATCCATTTCTTGATCCTCCAGCTTTGTCCACTAAACTCACAACTGGTTCAGCTGAAGATAAAGAGGGTTCATCTCATGGTCTTAAAGGGGTAAATAAAACCTCTGGTATTCCGAGGTGCCCCAGGCATCTGTTTGTTCAGAACAGAGTTCCATGTGTCTCATATTGTGACAGATAAAAGTAGTAGTGTAGGAAATATGTTTGCTGTTTCTGAGACATTTTACCATAGTAGATAAAAAAAAAAAACAACAACAACACATGATATAACCATAGTGTCATGTCCATAATACCAAGTTAATACTCCTTACAAAAAAGTATTGTGTCAGTACCATGGTACAATGATGTTATCGTATGGTAATACTATTGTACATTGAAATATAACATTGTACTGAAATTTGTGTTTTATGGTAATGCATTTATATGGTACACCTTGTAATATCTATATGTATATATGGTACTTCAAAGAATACCAAAGCACTACCATGGCAAAAGAAAGTGCAATACCATGGAACTTTTTTTGTAAATTGCAGTACAATCCATGGTCTAACAATACATAATTACTGTTTATACCATGCCTTTTAAATTTAGCTACAACATTGTTCAAGGAACTGGTATGTGGCATGTTACTTAGAAGATCAAGCCAAAATTATAAGCTCCGATCGGAGCTGTGTGTAAGATCCTCAAAGGTTATTTTGTGTGTCAGGTAGCTAAAATATACAGCAAGAAAGTACTGTAACTAGGGATGCACCGAATCCAGGATTCGGCCAAAAATTGGGCTTTTTGACGGGTTCGGTTTCTGCCGAATCTCAGAATTATTTTCCACCGAACCCGAACCCTAGGCTTGCACTATGTGCGCCCCACTGGTCGAACGTAATGACGCCGTTGAAAGTGAAAATGGAACTCATGAACAGAAAACATGGCAGTAGGCTACTTTAAGTAAAAAAAAGGTGATTCAAGTCAAGCTATATGTTCAATTTGCAATGCCGATTTGTCTCGTGATGACAAGGACCGTAAACAATTAGCCGCTGTTAAATCATTTGTGCATGAAACATCTGAGAGAATATGAGTTGTGCAGCCTTGGGAAGCACCTTTCATTTGCTTTCCAGCAGTCAGGAGCTTGTACTACTGCTGTATTCTTCTGTCGAAACGGTCCCACATAGTAAGCTTTTCCATTGCTTCATTTTGCGATATATATCTGGTTTGTGGTTGCACATGTCGGCGCACTCCGTGAGTGAACAAATAACGCTATACAGCATATTTTTAAAATTTTTACCATATTTCGGTGCATCTATAGCTGTAACACCATTACAGATAGCTTTTCAGCCTCCCAATCACCTGTGTCATGATGCAGTATGTGCCGGTTTAAGCCGCCGATGTGTGTGTACGTGTCACATCACACATGCAGGTGAGCTCCTGGCATAAAGTCTGCAGAGTGGATTTAGTTCTCTCTGCTGGGCTGATACCAGTCACAACAGAGCTGTTGACAGATGTTGGCTTGGAGACTTGCCAAGCTGTGGTTTAGTCTAAGGCTTCTCCAGAGTCAAAGAGCCAATTTTATCCTTTAGCCCACTAAGCAAGTCACTGCCTGCCTGGATTACTGGCTGCTAAGTACAGTTGTGACCGAGAACAGTGATTTAAACGGTTCCTTTTGAAGGGACACCAATTAAAACAAGCTGTGGAGGACACACTGCCAAGATACTAATGCTGTCTTTCTGAGGTGCACAGCCATAAACCCCTGTGCTAAAGGTCTCTGGACTCTAGTGAACCTGAAAAAAGCGCAACCTGATTCCCTGACCTGGAGAACACAAGGGCTCTTTCGGAGCATGGACTGTTTTCATGGTGTCTTAATATCATGTGTATATTTTATTAAAATTTTATATATTAAAGTAAATATAAACCTAGATCTAGATGCGTAATTTCTGTGCCAATTGAGACAGCATTTTTCCTATTGCTTGCCATTATCCACCACCTGAATCAGTGGTCTGTTAGTATTTTCTTAATCATCAATATATAATATTCATACAATGTAAAATGTCATATTATCAATCATTCTGCTTATTCTGTATGTTAATTATTTTACAAATTATGTTGAAAAAAAGAAAGAAGAGAAGTTAAGCCATGGTTAAGTTATATTCTGATTAATGATTATGTTGACATATTTTTCTTCAAAATAAGATTATATATATCATTTCTCCTGTCTCTGAAAATGTCCAGATTTTTTGTTCTAAATCCAAATGCAATGATACAATGTCCTACCTGCCTGTAAACATGTCAACATGTGTTTCCATACCTACGCACAGCCTACTTACGCAGACATATCATGTCATCAGTGCATTCTGGCGAGTTGGACAGACAGTCACAAAGTGCCACAAACAAACAGCACCCGCCTTTTACAATTCCTGCTGAACAAAAACAACAAGCTTATGCTGCATTCACGTCATCATTCGTTTATGAGATGTGACATACCTGTGATGTACCATGAGCTGTTCACGTCCTTAGACTTGGATTTTTGCATTTCTAAGTCAGCGATGCTGAAATGAGTCTGCAGCAGTCAGGTGTTCTCTGTAAGCTCGGTTCATTATTATTGTAATGTTATGTGCTTTGAGACATAAGGTAATTTAACAGCATCTCTTGTGATGCTTTGCAGACTTTTCTGTATGTGCGTCCATGTCCTTTGGAGGAGGCGTGGCTTTGGGGAGTGCTCTGAAGAGAGGGTGGGATCTCATGCTTTTAAAGCTAGCTTGCTATTGCTAGCCTCTCCAAAATTGCCTATCCTACCTTTAAGAAGGCAAAATATGTCCATTTTGATTTCATGTTAACTTTAAACTATAAGTAACTAGAGAAATGTATGTTTGCAGGGCCAAATTTAATACATCTAGACTGAAAGAGACATACTGTAGAGATACAACATTTGTAACAATTAATATCTGCATATGACTCTTAGCTCCTCGCTATGTTCCTTCCCTGCTCACCGTGATTCTCCCCTGAACTGCTTTGTCAGCATTTTGAAGACTTATAGCTGAAGAGCTCAGAGTTGTCAGCATAGAGCAGCTGGATTAATGTAGGTCATACATACGGTACGTAGCTGTCAGGCTTTGGGCTCTCATCTGGAGTGCAGGAATGCATGTCTTTCAGAGGGGGAAAAAATAGAACAGAGAGGGAAATAAAAAGATTCGGCAGGGGGGGAAATACTCTATCCTCCTTTGTCTGGATGCAAACATTTATAATAAAAACATTCAAGTTATTTGTGTAGTAATTATGTCCAGTAAATTAAATAAATAAAATATAGCGAAAGGGAGTGTATAAAGGTCCTAGATGACATGGAATTTTTATAAAATTTGTTTAAAAAAATGAAAGAAATCGTTCAATTTAAAGATGTTAAATATTTCATTAATCTTAAACAGTGCTGACAGTGCTACTACTTTCAGTATTTATTAATCATTTTGGCCTAAACATGTAAATTACATACATGATTGACTATGAGAAACGACACAGAAGTGAATAAAATATTTAATGCGAATAAATAAATGTTCGTATTCATCAGGTCTCACACACTTCAGCATTGTGGTCACTCGTTTAAACAAGCACTGACACCCTGTGGTGAAATAGCCATTTATATATTTAGCAGCCGCTGCTTTCTCGGATCGGCTTCAGGTTGGAATAAAACGTAATGTTACGTAAAGTTTTTTTTTTTTTTCAGACAGTAATCATCTGAATATATCTTCTCCTGTCTCTGAAAATATCCAGATTTTTTAAACTTCTTGTGGACACTAATTTAAGTATTAGTCATTAAGTCAACTAGGTGCCTAGAGCACACTGAAAATATACATAACCGGAAATAAATTAGTCATGAAGCTTAGTGCAAGTAGTCAGTTGAATTGCCATTCTTTTTTCCCATCAGCAAACATGATATTTGACAAGTTGGAAAATGAAATATATGACCCTTTAAAGCAATGTGATTGATGTGGTGCCTGAGCAAGACAAGCCAGTCTTTTGAAATGTTTTATAGCTTTGTCCCACTTCACCATCTGTTCATAAAAGAATCCCATCGCCTGTGCTTTTGACCATTTTTCATTCCTAATGCATAACATTTGTTTTTAGTAGTTCCTTTAAAAATGAAAATTCTGTCATAATTTTTAATCAATCTTGTGTCGTACCAAACTCATTATAGCTTTATTTTATCAGTCACAGTGGAATACAAAAGAAGATATTTCAAAAAGGTTTCAGCTGTTTTGGTGAATATTATTAAAATCTATTATTTCTTTCTCTAAGTCTCTATTTAAGTGAACAAATCTATGGAGCACTCTAAGGGGACATGAGGATGTAAAAATAAGAGATGAGAGGAAAAATTATATTTAAATTGTAATACTATTATACACTGAAATACACTCACCTAAAGGATTATTAGGGACACCATACTAATACTGTGTTTTGACCCCCTTTCACCTTCAGAACTGCCTTAATTCTACGTGGCATTGATTCAACAAGATGCTGAAAGCATTCTTTAGAAATGTTGGCCCATATTGATAGGATAGCATCTTGCAGTTGATGGAGATTTGTGGGATGCACATCCAGGGCACGAAGCTCCTGTTCTACCACATCCCAAAGATGCTCTATTGGGTTGAGATCTGGTGACTGTGGGGGCCATTTTAGTACAGTGAACTCATTGTCATGTTCAAGAAACCAATTTGAAATGATTCGAGCTTTGTGACATGGTGCATTATCCTGCTGGAAGTAGCCATCAGAGGATGGGTACATGGTGGTCATAAAGGGATGGACATGGTCAGAAACAATGCTCAGGTAGGCCATGGCATTTAAACGATGCCCAATTGGCACTAAGGGGCCTAAAGTGTGCCAAGAAAACTTCCCCCACCCCATTACACCACCACCACCAGCCTGCACAGTGGTAACAAGGCAAAATTCTGACACTACCATATGAATGTCTCAACAGAAATCGAGATTCATCAGACCAGGCAACATTTTTCCAGTCTTCAACTGTCCAATTTTGCTGAGTTTGTGCAAATTGTAGCCTCTTTTTCCTATTTGTAGTGGAGATGAGTGATACCCGGTGGGGTCTTCTGCTGTTGTAGCCCATCCGCCTCAAGGTTGTGCGTGTTGTGGCTTCACAAATGCTTTGCTGCATACCTCGGTTGTAACGAGTGGTTATTTCAGGCAAAGTTGCTCTTCTATCAGCTTAACTCAGTCGGCCCATAATCCTCTGACCTCTAGCATCAACAAGGCATTTTCGCCCACAGGACTGCCGCATACTGGATGTTTTTCCCTTTTCTCACCATTCTTTGTAAACCCCAGAAATGGTTGCCATGCTCAAAATTGCTTAAATCACCTTTCTTTCCCATTCTGACATTCAGTTTGGAGTTCAGGAGATTGTCTTGACCATGACCACACCCCTAAATGCATTGAAGCAACTGCCATGTGATTGGTTGATCCATGACCACATCCCTAAATGCATTGAAGCAACTGCCATGTGATTGGTTGATTAGATAATTGCATTAATGAGAAATTGAACAGGTGTTCCTAATAATCCTTTAGGTGAGTGTATAACATGGTACTGAAATGTGTGTACCATGGTACTATATTTATATCGTAAACCATAGTACTTCCAAGAATACTAAAGTACTATGATACATGTCAAAAATACTATGTCCAGAAAAGCAATACCATGGAACTTTTTTGTAAATTACTGTACATTTCATGTTCTAACAAGGCATATTCATATACCATCTCATTTAAATTGAGCTCCAACATCATTCAAGGAATAATATTGTACCATGAGTTTGCAGGGTTGTTATGTGACATTATGAGCACCGGTCTGAGCTGTGTAGGATCTTGAAAATTTATTTTGAGAAATGTGTGTCAGGTGTTCCTATTATATTCCAGCTAGCTAAATTACATAGCAAGAAAGTACTGTAACACCTAAGGGTGTTACAGATAGCTTTTCACCCACCCAGTCATCTGGGTCATGATGCAGTATTTGCCTTTTTACAAAAAATCATGATGATTGAAAAAAATAGAGATGGGAAATAATATAAGGTTGGAGAAGCTCACAGAGCTTTTGCGAGTGAATGCAGAGTTCCCTTTCAGTCAGTCACTCTCAACGTCAGTCCACTTTGAATGTAACTAAACAAGCCAATGGATATTGGCTCGGCATGGCATGCAATGGGAAGACCACCGAAGATGCCCGATCAGGACCTTGCTTTCCTTCCTGCAGCATGGAAGGGCCAGCACCAGTGCCATTTTATTAGGGATCCCCAATTCGTCGGTTTACCTTCTGACGGGGCGTAGAGAATGACGGACTGAAAGGGAACTTCTAGGTTCAATATGTAACCCTCGTTCCCTGAAGGAGGAACCACAGTTGCTGTACCACCGCTGTGTGGCCAGGTCACAAGCTCGGCTACTTAGCGAAAACCAAATATGCGATGCATCCGCTTCTGTACTTATACCCACGCTATGAGACGGAGCGTCAGATGCAAAGGTTGCATGTCAATGTCCATTGGCTCATGGCAGTGAATTGGTCTCTCAAAGCTATTCCCAGTTTGTCAGTTCACTTCCAATGTGACGTCTCCATTGCCTCCTTCAAGCAATAAGTGTTACATATGTAATGTGTCAGTTACATATGTAACCCTCGTTCCCTGAAGGAGGAGACAGACGAATAGGAATCCCGCTGGCGAGAGCAAATCTACTTTGAGTGTAAGCACCAGCTGCTCATGCCATAAATGAGCCACAGGTGCTTGCATCAAATCAGTTTTTGCTGAGGAGCTGAGTAGGTGAACTGGCACCCCTGCAGGGCACAGAGGACATGGCGACGGGACATGACGTCTCCGTTCCCTCCTTCAGGTTTACATATGTAACCGAGATGTTCCTATGCAGTTGGTCACTTCCGACGGCACATTGGAGACCGACAAATAGGAATCCCTACCAAAGCACCATGGCCCCTGTCCCCTTCCAGTGCCCTCCTGAGCTTACCTGATGAGACGGGACTCACACAGAGAAGTCCATCACCGCTGTTCCACATGACCCGCTCAGTGACTTATTGGATAACATTGGGAAAGCATGCCCTAGTAGAAGGGAACACAGTGGATGCCCACATTGCATCCCAAAGGAGTTATGTGGGGTGTAACTGCTGAGCCGTAGCCCACAAGCAAGAGGGGGCTCCAGCACCCCTGAATGGGGGCTCTCCGAAGGGACATACACAGGCTTTCGTAAGGAGAGACTGTGGAAAAACATATGGGATTGCCCACAGCCGACTGCAAATGCTCAAATGGGCATTCTAAAGTGCTTTGAGTACCAGCGCAAGATCCCAAATGGGTATAGAGGGAGGACAATGAGGATTCAACCATCTCACCCCCCTGAGGAACCTGACGACCAGGTTGTGGTTCCCAACCAATTTTCCTTCCACATTGTGATAAGCAGATATTGCAGCGACATAGACTTTGAGGGTGGAGGGAGACAGCCTTCGCTCCAACTCTTGCTGCAGAAAGGAAAGCACAGATGTGATCAAACATCTTCAGGGGGTCTTCTCGGTGAGATCACCACTCGACGAACAAGTTCCACTTCAAGGCATAGGCTTGTCTCATAGACGGTGCCCATGCCGAAGTGATGGTGTTAACTACCTCTTGGGGTAAGTCACCTAGAACCTCTGTGTCCCGTCCAGGTACCAGACAGTTTTCAGAGGTCTGGACACGGGTGCCACAGGGTGCCCCGTCTCTGAGTAAGAGGTCCTTCATCAGAAGAATCTGCTAGGGAGGGGCTGTCGCGAGGATCATTAGTTCTGGGAACCAGGTCCGGTTGGACCACCATAGCAGACATTGCATGACCCACCGACCGCGCCGTGACTTTCGACGCACAAAGCTTGAGGTCCATCGCAATCTTCAGTTCGTGCAGAACTGCAGGATTGTAACCACCCTTGTGCAAGCTCTTCAGTGCCTAGGCCTGATAAACTTGCAACAACAACTATTGGTTCTCCCACATCATGTTTTTCAGAAGAGAGAAATATGAATTTGCAATAAATGCAGCAATAAAACTAGTTTTAGCTTTCAGGAAGTGTTTGAAACCTGTTGCATATGCAATTCCATTTGGTGTAAATACTGATACAGAAACTTTACATTTTACCTTTAAAGTAATAAAAGATGAATAAAGTTGGAAAAGATTAAGTTTACTGGAAAGTACTCAGCAATTTATTTACATTAAATGTTTTTTTTTTTTTAATGGAAAATATATGAGACATCCAGATGGGGTCAAAGCCAAAAGTCTGACCATGTTTAAGTTAAAATTTACAAATGATACTGGAGCTCTTGTGTAAGACTTTGTCAAGACAATTTCTTGAAGGAGACTCACAAAGGACAACGGATATCCACTTTAAGCTCCCACATGTAACAATCCATGTGACAGATAAAGGTTAAGCTAGTGGAAGTCAACCCAGCTCGCATCAAACATATCTAGATTTCATCACACATCAATCGAAGTATCTTTGTGTGAATCCTTTATCTGTGAAATGGGTCTCTGCCATGTGAGAGAATGGCCTTTAGTTCTTCTGGTTATGGAGAGGAGGAGTTAGTGTCTGGGTGGGATGAATGGGAAGAATCGGTACAGTGCTGCTTGCCCTGAAACGACTGTTAAATCAAAAGTAATGATGTCATTCTTTTTGTGTGCTGGGATTTCGTCCCCAAAAAGACAATGATCTGCTGTTGAGCGGCCCAAGGACACAATTAAACTCCCTGCTTCTATTGGGGAAATATTTGGCTCTTCTTTAGTTTGATCTCAGTTGGATGCCACAGGCAAAAGAGGCTGTCTATTCAGGACTGGATTATTAGTGCCTACGTGTGTGTGGGCTTAGCGCGAGATGAGGGGCCAAAGGATCGGACAGCAGGGATTCATTCACACTGATAGTATCCATGTGATCTATATTTGCCCTTCTGTTCCTAAACTTTCTGGCCCAGATGAAAAAGAGAGCTTTTTTTCAAAGAAATACTGTTTAACCCTTTCCCTGCCATTGACAGAATTTTCCATTATTTATGAGACAGCGCTTCCCCCTCTAATTGACAGGGTTTTCCAGTTTTCCATGTTTTCACTGGTATATGGTAGGGGGGCGCTATTACGCATTTTCTGGAAGAGTACATAATCTCCTGACCAAACCAGGCAAAAAAAAGAGCAGAACCAAGCTAATAAAACCATTGTAGTCTTTAAGGAAAAAAATAAAATACAATTGGTTTGTTCTTTCTTTTGACATATTGCATGTTCAGATATTCATGCATATTCTGGGGGCAATGACATTTTTGTGAAAATGATAAAAAAATGCCGGCAGTGGCTGGCAACTAAAATGTTTAAAAGATTATTAGTTAAAGTATCCAATATGCATACTTGAGTTCAAAAGTGAGTGGAGTTAAAAAAAGTGTTTAACATTTTTATATATATATATAATGTTAAACATTTTGCCACAATTCTGTCTCTGAGCTCTTCAGGCAGTTCCTTTGACCTCATGATTATTATTTGCTCTGACATGAACTGTGAGCTGTAAGGTCGTATATAGACAGGTGTGTGGCTTTCATAATCAAGTCCAATCTGTATAATCAAACACAGCTGGACTCAAATGAAGGTGTTGAACCATCTCAAGGATGATCAGAAGAAATGGACAGCACCTGAGTGTCACAGCAAACTGAATACTTAGGATCATGTGATATTTCAGTTTTTCTTTTTTAATACATCTGCAAAAGTGTCAATAATTCTGTGTTTTTCTGTCAATATGGGGTGTTGTGTGTACATTAATAAGAGGGGGAAAAAAACTTAAATGATTGTAGCAAATAGCTGCAATATAACAAAGAGTGACAAATTTAAGGGGGTCTGAATACCCACTGTGTGTATATATATATATATATATATATATATATACAAACATATATATATATATATATATATATATATATATATATATATATATATAAATTCTGCATAAAAAAAATTGACCAGAATTTTTTAATTTTGGTATTTGGCCATTGGAGGCAAGGAAATCTTTTGTAGAAAGATGATCATGATCAATGTCATAAATGTACTTAAAGTGGTGGTTACTTGTTTTTTTTCTCGGCTTCATTGTGTTTTTGGGGCAGAGTTTAACATGTCTTAATGCTTCGTTTTTTTGAAAACGCTGCATTTTTCATATAGTTTATCTTAATTCTACACCTGTTTCCACTCTCATATGACTTCCTGCTTCTATTAAGCCACTCCCTCCGAAATACGCAGTGTGCTCAGATTGTTTGGCAGGTTGGTAGCTTTCCCAGTGTATCGTGATTCGCTGAAGTGTCCGGAAACGCCCTTACCATCCGTTACGCGCTTAGGTGGAAAGTACATAATTGCATCAAATTGAACCAAATCAGACCCAGATGAAGAGGGTCATGCAGAACTTCTCCAATCGTGGCTTTTAAATGCTGTTTGACTAAACGAGGTTCGGGAGGAACATGTCAGATAATTGACACAGGTGGAAAGTACTCAGCTAATCAACAAAGGAGGTGTATATAGACACGCAGCCTTCTTACCTCCATTGCATTGATAGTTTTTCAGCATCCCTCCACCACCCCTGCTCCACAATTTGCTCTTTTTCCTTTTTAAGTTCAAAACCACTTACATACGGGGGGTACTCTGGGTTCGGGCCGTAGTCCGAGCTCGAAGTCCTCCCCCCGGACAGCACGCCAAATACGCAATTAAATGTACTCTATAAATTATATGTAAGTGTGAACTCGTGAAAGGACGTTTATGAATGGTATTTCATTTAGTATTTGTGTCAAAGTGTTTAGATATGCTGTCAATGCTGTTTGTTAGCTTTCAATAAACAGTTGTATCCTGATTAAAGCTTTACTGTAGCCAAATACATGACTGAGGAGTCGCATTTTTGTAAAGGTATCGTTTAATTTATAGCATGAATAACTGTTTGTCTATGAACATAGACGTTTGTTGGTGTTTGTTGCAGTAGAACGTAGCTAACTGACTAGCTAAAATTAGTTGCTCTTTGTATATGTCCTTGATGCATTAAAAATAGCAACAGAACTATAACATTACATTTAAAAGACATGTACAAACAATAAAACGTACTTACAGTTTGAAGCCAATCAACAGCAGCTTCTGCTTTTAAAGTGGGAACTGCTTCATCTTTCAGTAAAAGGCTTTGTGCAAATCCAGCATTGAACTCGTGTAGATTCTGGAAGCTGTCTTCAGCGCCGCATCCAGTGTAGAAAATATCACAGATTATAATGGGTTCTATATCTTTTAATGCACCGCATCACGCAGCTCGTGTTCGGTGTAAACAACTCTTCCGCTTCCATTATACTGTTCCACATGGCCTCGCCCACTTTGTTGGGTGCAGTGTTATGCTAATAGCCAGGGCGCAACTACCCAGTGCCAGAGGGTATGCAGCAACAATTTTGGCGCCCCAATATTAATATTAAGAAATTAATCTGTTGGTATCAAGTGGTCCCCTACACTTCCACCTAATGTTAGACCTACCTGTTTCCTTCCCTGTCTTTCCTGATCCACCATCCTCACACCTGACTGAAATGAACTCACTGAATATAGCATATTATATATATATATATATATATATATATATATATATATATATATATATATATATATATATATATATATATATATATATATATATTAAATATAGCAGCCTAAATTCAATTCTTAAATCAGCCTAGTGATGGCATCAGATAAGACAACTATTATGCAGTAAGGTTGTGGTGCTGTTGAAATTACATTCACATTTTGGATTTTAAAAGTACAAATATGGCAGACACACATACACACAAAGACATAAATACACACACACACACACACACACACACACACACACACACACACACACACACACATATATATATATATATATATATATATATATATATATATATATATAAAATCTATTAATGATTCAATGGTAAACCAGACATATTGCATAAGTTATGTTTTCCAGCTTCTAGTCATTTATTGTGCATGCTTCCTTATATTTACCAGTTATTATTTTGCATTAGTTGTTTTCCAAACTTATGTAATTTATTGTACATGGCCTGCTACCTTATATTTTCCAGTTTTCAGCTCAGCAACCTCGTTTTTGCATATAAACTAGCCTTAATTTAATCCCCATTTGGCTGCTACATTCCTAATGTTAGCAAACGCTAGCTGGTCTGTTAACATGAATATGTGCAAGCCTCCAAGCACAGGCGCCACACTTTAAATCCTACCTGTTGCCTTTCTCTATCCACTTGTTAAGCTGCTGTCGCATCCCTTGACATGCCATCTCCTTTTCCCTCTTTCTTTTCTATTTTTAGCCCCGACAGCTTTTTGCTTTATCGATCTTTCAACAACTTTGCGTATAGTACTATGACAACTGTACTCCTGCTCGCTTAGCGCTCACGGGTGCCGCGCCCACTCGCGATATTCCATTATTATCCCAAATTATTTTATGGAATCTTATGAGGGCGCCTACTCTAGCCTGTTAGTCCTCTAAAATATTATATAATATTGAGGAAATACAGAAATGATTTAGAAACGCACAACAGCATCTACATTTAGAGAATTAAGAAAAAAAAGAAAAAATTATACCATCGCTTTGGCGCCCCAAGGTGCTGCGCCCTATGCGCGCATATAGCGTATACCCACTTTTTGCGCCACTGCTAATAGCAAGGGTTTATGATGTCACCAACCCAGGAAGAAGCTCATTGTAGACCAAACTGCCCGTTTTTGTAAGCAATAAACTGCCATAACTTTAAAAGACAATATCTCCATTTGCACTGAACTTTCAGCGCTGTAACTTTGCAGATACTGTTTATGCTCAAGCAGCAACATTACACACTAACTAAAGTTTAAAAAAGTGAAATCGCATTGAACCACCCCTTTAAAGGTTCATAAGCCATTATATTAAAGTCATTACATTATATGACCTAATTATGTCAATATTAGAATTTATATATTATATATATTTAATCATTTAATTATATCCTCTCTTTCTTTTGTGTGGGGGTGTTTTGATGATGATCATTTGTTTATGTGGTTCATGGAAACCTCAGTGTTTTGAAGACGACAGTCAGAGCTGTAAAGCAAGCTCAGCACTTTTTGGCCCACCAGAGACTGCGCTGTAACCAAAAGGCAGTGATGGGTTATTTTAGCTCTAGGTTAATCATATGGTCGCAGTTATAGTTTTGGAGTCATCTGATAGGAGTGTCCAAGTCAAAAACGCTGTTTTTGTCACAATAGATAGAAGACATCATTAAGGCCCAATCCCAATTCTACCCCTTAGCCCTTCACTTTCCCCTACCCCTTCGATTTGCGCGTTCACGTGAAGGGGTAGGGGTGTCTCTGCTTCTCTTTAGCTGGAGTGGTAGGGGTAAGGGGAAGGGCCAGATAGCCCTTCAAACGGAGATTTTTCAGGACCACACTTCGAACGAAGGGGTATGAGGATTTTCCCTGCATACACGACTACCGCGCTGCTAGAATGCGTGTAGTGATGTTGACATTCAGAATCGAACACACGTTGTTTGAGTGATGTGAACACAAACTAATAACAGTTTAAAAAATATATCTGACCATCCTTCATAACGCAGTCGCTATTTAACATAACGTGTATTGTCTGTAAACTCGCGTACTACGCGCAGCACCTGACTCATTTATATTACATTGCAAGGAGAGCCGTTATCGCAATCGCAGCACCACAGTAACGTAGAAAACGAAACCATATCCGCATCAGCCGGGCGGATCAGCATGGAATGGAAACAACATGAACAGTTTGGCCCGATGGAAAAGCGGCTCCACAAGTCTTGTATATTCTGTATCGTCCTTAGGAAACTCGAAGGCTCATACGTGTTTGAATTGAAAACAAGTGCCGTTTTATTAAGTCCAAATACAGCGCAAAACTATGCTGGGAGTGAGTAATTTGTTAATTACTAATTCGTGCCTGATTTCTGTTAGATATAGCCTATGCACTTTATTGCTTTTCATACTGGTTAAATGTTACAGGACTCTATTTAAAGAACGTGTATGATGACGTGTAATGGTGTAGTAGTGGTGTCCCATTTCTTAGGGGAATATTTTCACCCCTACACCTTACCACTCTGTTTCAAGGGGCAAGGGGAATGGGTAGGGGTAGGCGAAGGGGAAGGGGTATAAAATAGAATTGGGATTGGGCCTTAGTCTGTTTGATATTTGTTAGTTCTTCCCAAAATTAATTGCTGATAAATATGGTGAAAATATTAATAATCTAAACAAAATAAGTTTAATTTTGCATATCTTAGCTTATTTTTAAAGAATCCTGTAGATAAATGAAAGTAGTAGTCTAAAATTATGTGGCAAAATCACCCATTTAAATCAGTTCTGAATTTGGCCAGCCCAATTGAGCCACACTGTTATCATCCACCCACTCTTTTTTTTAATTTAACTACAAAAGGAGCATTAATTAATATTAAGACAGGATTTGTTAAACCCATTTTTACAGTATAATTAGACAACAATGCACATTTGATGCTTGACTCATGAATCAGCAGTTACCCAGGCAGGCAGCCAGGAGTGATAAAGGGCCTAGCTAGAGTCCCATGGTCGCCTGGCAGTATTGTTTAGAAAATGAAAGTTCTCTGATTGCTTTTTCTCTGGTTTTGTCTTACCGTCTCATTAGAGGTAAAGTCAAGCCTTAGCCCTCAACACACAACAACTCGGAGGAGGAGTCTGGTCATTAAAAAGGCACTTGTAAACCTGAGGGGAGGAGGGAGGGGAACCTGTCATGCTCATCAATGGGTGACATACAGTAAATCATTTTCTAGGCCAGAGGAGGATTATAAAGTCGCAGGACCAATGATGACAATAGCATTTTCCAAAGCATTTTGAGGTCATCCTGTTGGACTCGCTATTTTTTCACAAATTCTTCAATGGATAATTGACAACAAGCATCTTGTAAATTACATGGTAAAATGGTACAACGGGGCTAAAGGTACACCTCAAAGAAAAATAGCATTTTCACTATTACCTTAGTATATAATTGCAGAAAAATATCTCATCTGGTACAAATACTGAAGAGCCAAAAGTTTTGGGACGGCCGCCTTTATGCACATGAACTTTAATGACATCCCATTCTTAATCTATAGGGTTTAATATGGGGTTGGTCTTCCCTTTGCAGTTAAAACAGCTTCAAGTCTTCTGGGAAGTTCCTTTCACTGGAACAAAGAGTCCAAACCCAACCCCTGAAAAACCTCACACCATAATCCCCCCTCCACGAAACAGTACAATTGGCACAATGCATCTGGCAAGTACCGTTCTTCTGGCAACTGCCAAATCCAGACTCATCCATCGGATTGCTAGACAGAGGAGCCTGATTTGTCACTCCAGAGAATATGTTTCCACTGCTCTGGAGTGCAGTGGCAGCGTGCTTTACACCACTGCATCCGACACTTTGCATTGCACTTGGTGATGTAAGGCTTGGATGCAGCTGCTCGGCCATGGAAACCCATTCCATGAAGCTCTCTACACACTGTTCTTGAGCTAATCTGAAGGCCACACGAAGTTTGGAGGTCTGTAGCTATTGACTCTGCAAAAAGTTGGCGACTTCTTTGCACTGTGTGCCTCTCTATGCGGTCTGTGGAAAGTTGACTGTGGAATATTTAGTAGTGAGAAGATTTCACAAATGGACTTATCAGGGTACGACCTATCACAGTATGACACTTAAATTCACTGAGCTCCTGAGATCGACTCATTCTTTCACAAATGTTTGTAGAAGCGTCTGCATGCCTAGGTGCTTGATTTTATACACCTTTGGCCACGGAAGTGACTGGAACACCTAAATTCAATGATTTGGAGGTGTGCCCAAATACTTTTGGCAATATAGTGTTTTTATTGAACAGCGATGGAGCGATACATTTTGTGAGCAAAAAATAACTTTTATTTAATAAATACATTGTCATTTATTTTTATTTTTTTTCATTTAAAAAATACAGAAGAAATTGCTTGAAAGACCCTAAATACAAATACAAAATACCCAAATACAAATTACAGTTATTGAAAAACTGTTGATTTAAATACTTTTAACAAAACTGAAAATCATAAACAAGATCTTTGTCTCAAAATATATTTGGTAACTTTAACAATTCTCATTTGCAACATAAATATTTAACAAAGTTAAAAGTTAAAGTTAAATATTAGATAAATTTTTTTGTCAAAATTGACCAAAAAAAAAGTTTAAAATAAAATAAAATGAAATGCTCCTTTTGCTGTGTATTGCCCCGTTGTACTGTATAAAGTACCTTGGCACTGTAAGCGTTGTGAACTTTTAGATAGCAAAGTTCACATATAGTACAGTGTACATGTGTCACAGAAGAATTATTAGGTGTCCAAGTACTGGAACCAAATTTTCGGTAGTATTTTCTTCTTCCTTTTTTCTTCCTTAAAAAGTAGCCAAAAAAAATTTGTCACAAAAATGGACAAATCTTCACAAAAATGTACAACAGGATACTGAATACTGAGGATGCACACCAAGTTTTGTAAAATTCCACCAATAGGGGGTGCTAAAAAAGACGAAAAGAGCTAGGTAGGTAGCTCTTAAATACATAATATAATACAAATGGAGAGTAAATCTGAAAAATATACTGTGCAGTGGAACTGGAAATTAATTCCCTTAAACTCCTCATGTCTGTTTTTTTTTTGTTTTTTTTGTAACAAGGAACAAGACATGATCTTTCCACCCTTTGTAACCATGTCCACGGTAGAATCACCAGACGGTATCTCTGCTTCCCTTACACAGAGACCTATAAATGCACATAATTATGGCCGATATAACAAAATGATGACGGAAAACTTATCGTCATAATGCTAAGCCAGTCTGTTGCTGATTTTTACTTAGATCTTGCATTTTACATAGCATTCACCCATTTGACCAATTCAAAACAGTTGTCTATTCAGCCTGTGTGAATCAGAAACATGAGCGTACTGGAAAACAGGAAAGAGGAAAGACAGGAAGTGTGGGTCTTAGCCTGGAACTAAATGTTAACACCATTCCTTTCCTGTAATCACTGACTGGAAAACTAGGTGTGGTAATATTTGTTGATTTCGGTAATTCCAATTCTGTTGTAATATGGTATCATCACTTACTTGTGACTTACTAATGAATGAACAACCTGAAGACATTCATTTTTTTCATGACACTGTCAGGAAAAAGGCTGCTGCGTGACAATAATAATTCTGTTATGTAACTTAATATGTCTATTTTGGGAGAGACTGGGAACATATTAAGACTACTGCATTCATTTGCTCATAGCAATCTGACTGCTAACTAATCGTTGTTTTTCTTAGTAAATAAGCTATGTTTGGAGGCTTTTCTGGGCTCTGAAAGATACCAATGACTTCCAGATTTGCAATGGAAAAAGTTCCTATGTTGTTTTAGACCATTTTGGAAATAAACACTTGTCAGAGCTGTAGTCTAAGATGTGCTGAGACACATAAATAAATAGTTTACTGAGGGAAAAAAATTACAATTTGGTCATTATTAATTAATCTGCATGTAATCCCAATCCCTATTTGACATTTGTACTTTTTTTTTTCTTTTCTAATGTTCAAGCTGTTCTTTTCCCAAACAACAAAAGTGTATTGTGTCAAGTCACACAAAGGTATCATAGAAGTAGTCCATATGTTGTTATCCACAGATATCAATGTCCTTTGCTTTAGCTCTCAAATCCTGCTTCTATCAGGGGCAGGATCATCATTACGGCGAGGGATAGGCCTCTGTGGTTTAGTGGACTCATTGGGCGGAGGGGGCCAACTCACAAAAATGTAAGGACTGCCTTGATCAGGGGTGTAGGGAAAAGTGTAAAAAGGATCAGCTTGACCTTTGCACGTTGGTTTCTTAGTCCCAATGATACAGTTTAAAATAAAACTCTTAAAATATAATGATGTCTCAAAATGTGGGGGGGGATGAATGCAGACAGTTCTGAAAGTCATAGGCAGTTATAAAGTTAAGTCTTAATGGTATGCCCCTGACATTTTGAGAAGATGATGGAAACATCTACTGACAAACTATTATATCAATATGGGTGGCAATATGGGTCAGTAGGGTAATGATGGACCAACCTGGTCTTACAGAATTCCGTGAAATGAACACGGACCCTTAACTCAAAATTTGTGGTAGTTTCACAGAATTTATGAAAATTCCATGATGGGTCCACGGAAGTGATGCCTATGTAAGTCAATGACAGGCAGCATCCGTGGTCCACACACGGATTCCCAACACACTTTTAATTCTTTGCATTTGTAAAAGGAGACATGATTTTATTAATATGTATAGCCTACTTTTATATTTTGGAGCATCTAACTCCACTCCTACCCTAAACCTATACCCACTCCCAACAAAATAAAGCATGTAACAGGCAAATAAATGTACATTTATTGCAGTATTTATTGCAAAAACAGACCAAACACATTATAAAAGTATTAACTCATGTTGCATTCCAAGTCTTCTGAAGTCATACGATATCTTCTTGTGAATAACAGAGTTGATCTTAATGTTTTAGTCATTGAAATGAAGATCGCGCCCCTTTGTGAACAGAACACACGCACTCATTCATATTTCTCATTCAAATGATACACAAGACTCTTTAGCATGACGCGATCGGTCACGAGACACACGAGAGCCAATGGCATTTTACAATCAAAGCTGACGTAATGACGCAATTGGTCACGAGACATTCGACAGCCAATGCTGTCAAAGCTGACAAGACGTTTCTTCCGGCGGCAATATTTGAAATGTATTACTCTTCGGCAGATGGACACACGCTGCTGATCGCTTTTGGGGATTTTCTTCACACAAATCAATCGTTTGGCCTCAGGATACTTGGAATATTTGTACTTTCTGAATGAATTGTGCCTGCAGTCGTATCTTTCCTGTTAAATCCTGTTTTTTTTATAATACAAAAATTGGTAGGTTTAGGGTAGGGTTTGAGTTACGCGTTCAAAACATGTCTGAATAAAAAGAAAATAAATGTAAATAAAATCATGCTGACTGAATCAAACTGACAAAAAAGGTCATACCTTAAAGGTGTTGGAACAGGGAATCCGTGTGTGGACCACGGATGCTGCCTGTCATTGACATACATTGGCATCACTTATGTGGACCCATCACGGAATTTTCGTCGATTCCGTGCAATTACCACAGATTTTGAGTTAGGGGTCCGTGTTCATTTCATGGAATTCTGTGAGATCAGGTTGGATGGACACACTGTACATTGCATGACATGGCTGCAGCTTATGACGCTATGAGACAGTGTGCGGGCATATGTGACCCAGTCTTGTCCCCGCTGACTGCCTAAATGGTAGAGTGATGAGGGAAAGAGAGGAGAAGGAGGAGGAGAAGAGGAGGAGCAGCCAAGCCAGCTGGAGCACTGTAGAGTTTGCATACCTTTTATGTTACCACCCCTACTGACTCTTTCTTCTGGACTGCTTCCAGTACTCCCTCCAGCCCTCTATCCCCGACTTCCTCTCGCTCTCTCCCTTCCTCCCAACCCCCATAACTGAAATAGTCTCCTAAGGGATTGAAAAGGATTGAGTCATCCTTTCTGTCCGGTTTCCTGTGGTCACATAAAGTTAATTTTAGCTGGGGCCGCCAAACAGATATGCATGCAAGTGTCAAAACCGAGAGAGATGAAGCCTTGAGATGAAACTTCGGGTTCATTAAAGAAAAAAAAACTCAGTTCATTTCCAAAGAAATGGGTGGGGCGTAGTCTCTTTGTATCCGTCTTCTGTTGAATTAGCTGTCTGAAAGTTTGCGTCTGACTTCTTTCCTTGTTTGCGCGTGTGTTTAGGTGTGTGTGTGTGTGTGGATTCAGGGGTCACCAATGAAACCGCTGGGGTTTGCTTTTCGTTTTTTTCCCCTCGGCTTTAGCGGAGGAATGTTGGCATAAAGTTTGGCTGGGGGGAAGGCAGTGAGCGGCGTCTCAAGTGCTGGCATTTGTTTCATTTCAGCTGTAATGAGTCTTGCCCTGTCGTGAGAGAAATTTCTGGCTTCAAACTAACAACTTCAAAGCAGGGCTTTTGAAAGTAAGAAACACTTTCAACAAGTCCTCACATGAAACTCGTTCAAGACTCTAGAAAGTTAAGGTTTAGACAGCCGAGAAGCTTTGCTCTGTCCGGTCCTATCGTCATCTCCACTTCAGAGGATACAAACTAGCTGCTAAAAATGAGCTGCTCTCCTTTCAAGAGCAAAAAGAAACTGAAGCTATGCAGAAGAGGGTGGGGGGGGGAAGAAAAGTTAAGGCTGTACGTGCGTATGACTGCGCGTCTGTGTATGTGCGCCTGTTGGTGTGTGTGAGGGGTGTGTGAGTGTGTGTGTGCGTCTGTGTCTGTGTGGGAATGATTACATCAGCTTGAGCTAGCTCTATGATTGGTTAGGGAAGTGTGGTTTGATTCACTACCTAAAAGCCTGTGGCTGTAACCCTTTGTGAAGGGAACAGAGGCAAGTTGTCTGCCAAGCTGGAAACAGTGCCATCTGCATGCTCTGTCCTGCGCCAAAGCTAGACAGAGAGAGAGAAAGAGAAGGAGGGAGATTGTGACAGGTAGGATACGCTGAGCCTCTGACAGGAAGAAGCATCTGCGAAGCATCGGAACTGCTTTTCCCTCTTTTTTTGGTCCTTTTTTCTCTCTTGTGGAGTTGTGGAGACATTCGGGGAGCGGGTTCGTCTCTCAGTGTGTGGAGGAGGACACAGGCTGCTGGGGAAAATGCCATCGTGTTCTCCAGACTGTTGCCTGCTCAGGCCTGGGGAGGTAAGATTTCTCCTCAGCCCCAAACGCGCAGCTCCTCTTGAGTACTTCAGAATCCCTCTCCCCCTAGGCGACTGAAAGAGTCTGGGGAGTTGGTGTCCATCTGTAGTGGGGTGAAAAATAGAACCTGTAGAATGAAATGGAAAATCTAAAATAGACTGTGACGGGAACTGTTACATCCACAGTTTAAGTGAATTATGGAATTCGCCAGAGTAAATCTGGTGAAAAAGCTGTAAAGGTTGGCGTAACGGATTTATGCTGGGTGAGAGAATGTACGAAAGATCTCAGAATGGATGAGTGATGTTGCAAATAGGAATAGGGAATTTTCGAGAAAAGCTAGTATGTGAGCGATGAAGGGGAAACAATGACACGGGGCTCATTCAGTGTCGAGCGCCAAACTATTTCAAATTAAACATTTCTCTTCAGCTTTTCCTATACGTATTAGCAAGGATGTAGTCTAGACATGGAATTTGGATGTGAAAAGACCTAGATTTACGCTGGGTCAAAGCCTTAGAAGAGTTTCAGATATTCTCTTTTTTTGTGTGTGAAGATACAGTATCCTAATGTCTCCTAAAATGTTGTTGTGTCGCACTATGTAATGTTTGTTTTATTTCCGTTGGGGCCCTGAAGATAAAATTATCCTGTGACGCAGTAAAATTTACCCATATGTAGCTGTGTTTAACCAAACTTGAAATTGGTTTTGTTCTTTCTCAACTTCATATCTAAGTAATATTTGATTTTTTCATCTATTTCAGATCATAAAAATCTTCAGCGAGGACGGGATGGGAAAGGTGGTGGAGATCCCAGCCGACATGACGGCGCGAGACCTGTGCCAGTTTCTCGTCTATAAAAACCATTGTGTGGACGATAACAGTTGGGCGCTTGTGGAGCATCATCCATCCCTGGGACTCGGTAACTGGCTTGCTAGTTTTCTAGGCTACAGGGGAGCGAGTGAATTTATAGAGCCGTTTTAATGTGTCTGTGTGTGTGTCAACCACTTTAGATGCAGTAATTACAGGGTCTTTTGTGCTGGAGTTGAAATCAGTGATGACCATGTAAGAGAAGAAGACAGACTTCCTTGATTCATCCTTTTATGTCCTTGGGCTGAGAGTAATTGATTAACGGTCGCCGGGGGGAAATCCCATCTCACAGAGAGACATAACAGGAAGTTAGGTTGCCCAAGAGTAGAGCTGGTACTGGTTTTGGTACTTTAGTCGATCACGGCATTGTCATGTGTAGTTTTGTCTTATGTTTTATGCTTTTTTTATGTTTACCGAAGCTGTTTATCATACAAGATGGTTTCATTCTATCACTAGTAAATATTCACAGCACGGAATGCATAATGGTCAACACAAACCATGTTTGTTTGCATTTTAAACCATATGGAAAGTAGTTTGAATCATATTTTCTATTACCTTGCATAGATAGTTCTGTTCTTTTTTTCAGAATGAGGGCATGTCAGCCTATTCATGTTGGCTTCTAGCAAGTGACTGATGAATTTGTGCCTAAATACCATAGACTTTGATGGGACACACAGCCTTGGGAAGTGTTTCCTCTCACTAAAAGTTGTTAAGCCTACTGATTTTGCCGTTCTAGTAATTGCATTCTATTATTTGTAGCATTGTTTTTTCCTTGCTATCTACGACCATTTCAGAACAGACCTGTGACCCAACAGTTGTGAACTATTGCTTTTGCTCTAAGATCTTTAAACTCAAACATGCTCAGTGGGTTTTTGACGATGAAGGTTGCTGTCAGAGTGGACGGTGTGGCCAAATCTCTAGGCTAACTCATGCTGTGTGTTAATTGGTTACCTCGAATAACCTGTGGCTTGAACGTAAGGGCTTGCTAGTAGAACTAAAGTCAGCCCAGGGCAACGAGTCATACAGAAAGTTCAGCCACCCGAGTACGTGGTCTGGACAGGATTTCGTTTTCATCCCAACTATTTGTTTTGTTTGGCAAACAAATGGTTTTATTTTTAATGGACATCCTGCTCCCCTTCGCTGTATCATCATTCTTCCGTCGTTCTTTCAGTGTTGTATTTTACTTTCAGTTTCCCAATGAGTGTGAGGATACAACAGATGATTAGGGAATCGGGGGAAATGTTGGGGAATTTTGAAACTGTAGCTTACAAAAAGATGTCGGCTACTCATAATTTGAAGTGGTTTAAACTAAAGTCTGGGAATAGTAGGCAGCTACATTACGAGATGTTAATAAAAAGTAGATAACTACATTTCAGCTATTAAATGGGGTAATAAATGTATGTTTTACCTATATAACTATCAGATATTTTTGAATTTATCTGGCACAAAAGCAATGGGACAGCTTTCAATTGTTAAGATAATATACTCAAAATAATATCTAATAGAAATATATAATAAAATAAATGTTCATATCTAAGTTGAAAAAATGGTGAACAGCATCATGCACTAAACAAACAAAAAAAACCTCACAAAGATTACTTTGCAGATAAATAATTCTGGATATGTCAAAATGAACCAATTCACTAAAATGAATCAATTCTACACATTTCAATTCTACACATAAGCTACTTGTTTAATAATTACCTTAACACGCTCAGTTTTGTGCAATACAGTATTTCGAATAACAATGTAGTTTTGTCGTACTACATCGCTACATACATTGGAAAAATAGTTTGTTACTGTAAAAGCTAAATATTTTGTTTTTAAATAATTTTTTATGTCAAGTTAGTATTATTAAACTTGTTTAAGGTAAAGCCAAACCTTGAAAGTAGCCCTTGTTGTTGTATTACACATTTTGCTAAATGTTTGTTAATTCTAGATGCTTTTTTATGCTTACCAAAGCTGTTTATCATAAAAGATGGTTTCATTCTATCACTAGTAAAAATAATTCACAGCACAGAATGCATCATGGTCAGCACAAACCATGTTTATTTGCATTTTAAACCATATGGAAAGTAGTTAACAATTCTGGTCAGTCTGTGAATTTTTTTTTCATGTGCATGGGGGTGGATGTGTATGTTTTGTGTATTTTGGTCAATATTAGGTATCCCAGAAACATTTATATAAAATTTAAAAAATTATAATTCAAATTAATGTCTGATTCACTTGTTCAACATTGTACAACAGTATCGACACATATGCTAATTTTAAAACAAAGTTGAATGTCTCTCAGTTTAGACAAACGCTTATATACGAAACACAGGCTGCATTTAAAATGTTAAAGCAGGTCCGTTCCTCATTTGTTATGGATCCACTCTGCTAGAATAGTGTGAAGTGCGGTTGAGCGAAAGCATGACATCATCTCTCTGCAATGCCCGACTCTCTTCTTACTAAGCCAAATATTGAACGGCGGAATGATGGAAAAGCTTGTCACTCCTGAGTACTTCTGTATCTCAAAGTGTCATTTCAAGATGGATATGTTGTGAGGAAAAGTCATAAACAAGATTTGCCGTGAAGTGGATTAAAGTGTGCATAAATTGATACGCATACAGAACTGTTGTGATTGGGTGTTATAATCGCTAAATAATAGCTTTCTAGATACAGTGACTGTAGAAAAAAAAAATTGGAAAAAGAAGTGTATACTTTTTTATGCACTTTAACAAGTGAAAATGTGTGGTTCTTACCATAAAAGAATAGTTCACTTACCCTCATTTTGTTTCAAACCATAAAACACATCCTTTCATGGCACATTAAACTATTTTATATTGTTTTCAAGCTTCAAACAATACACAAATGCACTATAAAAACATAAAAATGTTCACATGACTTGTGCACAATATTATTGGGAAAATGTACATTTGCTGTGTGTGAAGAATAAACCAAATTTAAATAATTATAGCTCAATTGGATTTTACCACATTTTTAGGTTAATTAAAATACAAATGTGTCAAAAAATAATAGAATTGCTTCAGTTTGGTTAATACAAAAAACGTTTTGTTTTTCAATTAGAAATTGTAGTCCCACTTTATATTAAAGTGGGACTTAACTTCTATGTACTTACATAAATAATAAGTACAATGTACTTATTGTGTTCAAATTGTACTGTATTTTGCTGATGTTGAGGTGGGATATGGGTAAAGTTAGGGACAGGTGTGATGGTATGAGTAAGTTTAAGGGTAGGGTTAGGTGTAAGGGAAGTGTCAACAGTGTAATTATAAATGTAACTACAGAAGTTAATTACAGATGTAATTACAAGCAGGTAATTTTTTTAATGTAAGTACAATGTAAAAACATGTATGTTAGTGCATTGTATCGAATAATTTAAATGTGATTACAGTAGTTAAGGCCACCTAATATAACATGGGTCTGAAATTGCTTTTTTAGAAGCGCTTCTTTTCTGGTTTTACCTTATATAAAACATCATAGTTTCTTCTGCTTTTTTACCAAACTTTAATTATGTTATTTTCTCTCATCATTCATCTCTTACACTTCTCACTCTGTGTATTGGTAAGGATGTTTGTGGGGTGGGTGGAACTGATCCCGCCATAGCTTCCTGTCGCCAAACAAGCTCTCTGACCGTCTCCACAGTTGGATAAAGAACATATGTCCATACGAGGGTTCGGTTCAGGGTCAATTTTTTGAGTGGTCATAGGCAGCATTAGCTCTACAACATCATTGAAACTAAGAGAGATTTTTAGAAAGGCAGAGAAACAGATCTAAATAGACAATGATATGTGCATAGATCAAATGGAGGGTTTTTTAGTCAGTAAGCTGAACGGGGGGTGGGGAGAGAGAGGTGGTGTTTGGGGGGAGTTCTCTCCTCCAGACAAACTCTCTTTTCATCAAGCAGGGATCGCTCACCCTGTTTATTTTTTGTCTGCCTGGATGAATGCTAACAGAAAATGATGTCATTCAAGATGCAAATATTACACCACATTTGAGTCTTTGGTTACAATGATGCATTTTTTGTTAAATGTCTTTACACACAGACCTTTTCATAAGATTTTCAAGTGAATGCAGTGTTGAACCTAATTATGCCTTTTCCCCCCTCCATCAATCCACAGAACGATGTTTAGAAGACCATGAACTGGTTGTCCAAGTGCAGACGTCAATGACCAGTGAAAGTAAATTTCTCTTCAGGAAGAACTATGCCAAATATGAATTCTTTAAAAATCCTTTGGTAAGTTAATCCAAGACCTCACATGAACTATTTCACGATTAGGTTAAGATGATTGTAGATTATTTTTATTTCCTTCTCTTAGAGCAGGTGTCAGCAGGTACATAAGTAACATGACACGGATTATCGCTGAAGGAAAGTTCCTCACATTAATGGACTGTTTTCAGTCTTACTTGGTAGATGCAGATATCAAGTGACATGCTTCCAGTTCAGTGAGCTGCTCTCACACTCTCTCTCACACAATCCAAAAGAAACCCATGCCTCTTACTATTTGGGCTGGAAATCAAACACTTTCACGAACATTCAGTCCTCTTGTAAATTCAGCTGGAGACAGAGAGTGGAGGGAAATCTGTGCTTTATATGGAAGATTTTTTAGGCCCTTGACACTTTTAAATTGCAGTAACAGGCTCTCAACTATATAATCTTTGGTAACATTTTCTTTGGGCCTATTCACGTAGTCTGTGTTCGCACCTTGACCGATCAAATCGCATTCCATTTACACCCCATAAAACAAATATATACCAAATTATATCAGATAAATATCAGATATAGCGTTGACTTCTGTAAAGATTCTCATGCTAGGCTGTAAAAAAAATGTGTTATTAGTTTCACAGTTTCTTCATCCATTTGTCTCATCCATGATTGTTCGCTCACTAGCATAGCATTTGAATTCTGACACATTTAACTTCAAAATCATGGAATTAAGTCATTTTAAGAGAGTCTCAGAGTTTCGTATGGCTCACTGACATGATTCAGGCATTCATTTTCATTATATTCATTCATCCAATTTAATGTAATATATTTTAATGTCATAACACTGCACTAGCTATAGTTAAAAACTAGCAATAGCTAGCAATAACACATATTAGCATCTTAAATGCTAAGCATGAAAAGCTCCTTTAGCAAAGGTGTTGTGACATGAACTGCATGATGTATCAGTACACAGCCTATAAGCAAATGCTCCACTCTTCTCCACAATGGTAACCCACTGTAATTGAAATTGTTTTAATAATTCTAACATAATTGAACATTAAACACTATTGTACACTAAGTCTCCCATTTTCTCATCTTGTTTATAAAAACATAAAATAACACATTTACATATAAAATAACAACATTTCTTCTCTCTTGATTTAGCATTATGCAACGCATGCTGGAGACTAGTTATACCTGCCCAGTTTCAGTTACAAATCATTCATGTAATCTCAATTCTAACTGATTAAGTAAACTTCAATTTTACATTTGCAATTGTGTTGCTTTCACTCATTTTAATTAAGCAATTTGAGCAAGCAGCAAAAACCGTTTTAGTAAACACCTCTGCTAGTTTTATATTTCTCCACAGGCTTTCTTCTCACATAATAAAATGATTTCAACTCACATCCATATTTCATTTATTATTTATTTGAGAAGTAACATTGTAAAAAGACAGACAATGTAACAAGAAAACAAAACCCTTGAGGGTGATGCAACACACAAAACCCTGTTGGCAGTTATTTTGCAATAATAAAAGACAGACTGTATATTACCCCTTACATATGAACAATGACACTTTTTTGTCAGAGCTGCTTTACAGCTGAAACGAAATGTTCACATCATTAAATCCTTGTCCTGTTCACTGTAAAGCTGCTTTGAAACAATCTAATCAAAGGAGACTTGACTAGACATAACAGATCATTGATGTAAGCTACAAACAGTTGTTTAGAAATGCCATGAAAACTTAATTTATGTTAGCTAATCATTTATTATGGCTCTACGCTGACATTAATATTAGCTAATAATTATTTTCTAAGTTATATAGCACGTTGGCCCGAATTTCCCGAAATGACTTATGCTAGTAGAAAATCATTAGAAGAAAGTCAATGGGTGGCAGGCTTATGTTTTTAAAAGATTATATAATACTCTATCGTTTCGTGGGTTTTTGGAACAAGGAGCTTTTAGAATAATTTCAAATAATTGCTATTTTCTTTCATCCAACTTAACCACAAAAGACAGGCCTTTTTAAGCAGTCATTACGAAACCTTTCCCTTTGTTTTCTATGTGTAGAAGCAACATGTCACAAGCAGATGAATGTCTTTAATCATAGAGACTTTCTTATTGTTATTTGGCATTATTATGAGGCTTTTTATTAAATAAGCAGTCACTATTTAACTTTGCGTGATACTAATATTAATCTTATTTAACATTGAATTCGTATGGCTCAAATGGCTATGTATTTTAGACTAAATGGCAGAGGCAGACAGTAGTGAATTATTTTTTACTTTCTACTGAAGTCAGTTTTTTTTGTATATGTACTTTATCAGTGTTTTTTGTTGGAAAACTTTTGTGAGTGGCGTTTTATTATGGCTAGCCTACGGCACACCTGTGCAATAATCATGCTGTCTAATCAGCATCTTAATATGCCACACCTGTGAGGTGGATGGCTTATCTCAGCAAAAGAGAAGTGCTCACTAACACAGATTTAGACAGATTTGTGAACAATATTTGAGAGAAATATGCCTTTTGTGTATATAGAAAAACTCTTAGATCTTTGAATTCAGCTCATGAAAAATGGAGGCAAAAACAAAAGTGTTGCGTTTATAATTTTGTTCAGTGTTTAATGTCGTACTTTTACTGCACTACATTTCATATAAATAAAAAGATTGTTTACCTTTAATACTTAATTACATTAAATATGTACTGTCTTACTTGTACTTAAGTAAAACTTTGAATTACTTTTACTTGAGTAAACATATACAATACTACATTTTTTATGTAATTAAGTATTAAATTATATTCAATATGGAACAAAGTGCACTAAAAGGTATGACATTATGCTTTGGAATGTCTTGAAGTAAAAGTTTTCCAGTATAGACACTTATAGTATAGACAATTGACAAATGTACTTAAGCAGAGAAAAATACTTAACTAATGTCGGCCTCTGCTAAATGGTCGTTGTTTTTAGTTTCATTATAAATTATAAGGATTTAGTTTGGAATGACTGTTCTGAAAATGTACAAAGACATTAATTTCAATATACTACCTTGATATGCATGTAGTGAGTTAAAACTCAACATGTTTTTTCGACAGAACTTCTTCCCAGAGCAAATGGTTGCCTGGTGTCAGGAAGCCAATGGGACCATCCCCCCATCTCAGCTCCTGCAGGTACAACATGGGCATGTGTTCTCTTTCCCATCACCCACTGATCCAACATCAGCTCATACATTTTTTACTTTTTACAAGATAAGTCCCTCTCTTATAAACTAGCTGATTCAAATGAAGTAAGATATGCCAGACACTTTTACAGTACATGCACTATGGATTTATTTTTACACAATTGCCAGGTTATTTACATAATTCTATTTACAGTATGAATATTTTTTTGTTTTTTTGTTACAGAAATAGTTTTCCCCCAAATATACATGTTTAGTCAGATTAAACTGTTTTTCTGGGAATTAGTTTGTCCTCAAAAGTGTATCTAAGTACCCCACAACCTTCCTAGGTCTCCAATTTTGAAAATATTACTTTTGATTTATTGGCAATTTTAGAATATTTTTGTTGTTGTTGTAGTAAATAGTTTACACTGAAAAAAAAAAACATCCTCTACCTAAAATCTTAGCTGACTGTTTGTTTTACTGAATTTTCAAGTATCTCTTCTTTTATCTCCAGAACTTCTTAAACTCCAGCAGTTGTCCTGAGATCCAGGGATATTTGTATGTGAAAGAGATGGGCAGGAAATCATGGAAGAAACTGTATGTGTTTTTAAGACGTTCAGGATTGTACTTCTCAACAAAAGGAACATCAAAGGTGAAATGGCAACACCAATTTTAAGTTTTGAATCCTTTCTAGAAAATTAACTACTTATAACCACCTATTTTGTATAAAAGTGCTCTGTTTTACTAGTCTACATCGTGTACAAGCCTCTGTTAATGCCATCAGGTGCTGGCTAGATCCGACCCCTCCCCCGTTTCTGAGTGCTCTTTTAGTGCCCTCTCCCCTCCTTATCCATTAAATGACATGAGCTGTTGGCTGATCTTTCACAGGAGCCCAGGCATTTACAGCTACTAGCAGACCTAGATGACAGCAATGTCTTTACAGTTATAACTGGGAGAAAGCTGCACAATGCACCGACTGACTTTGAATTCTGCATAAAAGTAAGTTTATGTGGTCTGTTATGAGAACTCTTGATAAGCGAAAGTCGATAAATGTTAACAAGTCAAATGTTAAACATTCAACACAAATTGATCATTTGATTGATCATTTGATTCTGTCTAATGCAGAAAAGCATAATTGAACATTTCACAAAGTTAATATTTGTTTAGCAGAGGAGCTAATGTTTTGCATTATTTTAATTTCCAGCCTAACAAAGTACGAAATGAAGTGAAAGAACTGAGGATGTTGTGTGCAGAGGATGAGCAGAGCAGAACATGCTGGATGACGGCCTTCAGACTCTTTAAGGTTGGTAGTGGAACCCCTTTTGACTGGGTGATGAACCTTTGCCTTTTCCCTGGCTGATCTAGAACCTGCACCCTTTACGTGGCTGATCTAGAACCCACACACTTTCCTTGACTGATCTAAAACCTGCAAAATTTCCATGACTATTCTGGAACCCATACCCTTTCATTGACTGATCTATAACCTGCGCAATTACCTTACTGATCTGGAACATCTTTCTAACCTCCGTGGTTCATTTGGAACCTGAGTTTGTGACTAGAACCAACAATTTTTCCTGACTGATTTAGAACCTGCACCCTTTCCTTGTCTGATCTAAAACATGCAATCTAGAACCCTCACCCTTAATTTAGAACCTGCCCAATTTCTCTGACTGATCTGTTTTTTCCCTGATATAGAAACTACTCTGTTTCACCGACTAATCTACAACCCCTAACTTTCTCTGGATATTCTAAAATATATACCTTGTCTAGAACAGGCACACATTCCATTGCTGATCTTGAACCAGAGCCTTTTCCCTTATCTAGAACCCATAACCTTTTATAGGCTGACCTTTACCCACATCCTTTCCCTGACTGATCTACCTTTCCCTAACTGATCTAACCTGCACTCTTTCCTTAAAGGAACACTCCACTGTTTTTAGAAATATGGCTTATTCAACTTCTTTTCTACATTTAGATATGTGGGCAAATGCATTTTTGTCTCAGTGCATGCATTGTTTTAGTTTGGCAGGGTCGCCGCTAGCAGCTTAGCATAATGAATAGAATCCTATGTTGAAAGCAAGCATGTCCCGAGTAAAAGTGATAAATAAAAAATTAAAAAACACATAATTACTTCTTGTGGCCTGTGTATTCACAACGAATATATCTTGATATCTGCCTAGGAAATCACTTAGTCTTAATCTGCATGGCTATGTATATTCATTGTGAATACGCAGGCCATAAGAAATAATTAGGTTTTTTTTTCTTGTTTTTTTTTCTTCACTTTTGCTCGGGAAATGCTAGCTGGCAACATAGGATTCCATTCATTATGCATTATACCTATTTCTAAAAATGGTGGAGTGTTCCTTTAAGGCCTTTCCAGGCTGATCTAGAATCTGCACAGTTCCTCTGGCTAATCTAGAACCTTTCTTTGACTGATCTAGAGCATGTATAACTTGCATGCAGTGATGTTCTGTGCATCATACATATATGTTGTATTTTATTACATTGTCTGCTGAAAGGAAAAATACAAATTGATTTAAAATAACAGTCATGACGATGTATACTAAACACTTATACTAATGCTGCTCTCATTAAAGTATATTTGAGGAGAAATTCTTTGAATATTGAATTCACTTTGTGTGTGTAATGAATCATTTTTAAAGCAATAAACTGTTCTTTACATTAGCATTATGTTTTATTTTGGTGTTTTGTTCAAAAGTATCATTGTCTTTTCAACTTTTTAACACTTTTTTCTTCCTTATAGTATGGAATTTTACTCTATCAAAATTACAAGATCCCCCAGCAACGAAAAACGATGCTTTCACACTTCTCAGCGCCTGTGGTAAGACTCCCGCTCCCTTTAACCTACTCCTGCATTCCCTCTCTCTTCCTCTTTACCTCACAGATGGAGCATTAATCACACATGTGTCAGTATGTGGGCCATGATGTCACATTATGGAATGATTGTTCAAGTCTTGGCAGCGAAGTTATTTTTTCCAGCTTGTCCTATGGATATTATGCAATTCTGACAATTTTAGAACAAATGAACACAGAGATGCAAAACGATTCTGATTTAGAAACACATTTTTTTTTGTTAGCATACAAACCAACAATCCATCCTTGTTTATTTTATGTTTAAATGTTTTATATTATTACGTTACTTACTGGTTTAGGACATGAAGACTAGGTAATGACCAAGTAATTATCAAAAGGTAATACATCTGTAATATGGCAAACAAAGTCATTGTTGCTTCTGTTCTTTTTTTTTTCAGAGGAGTGTATCAGAGAACTCTCTGGTTGCCATGGATTTTTCAGGGACGATAGGCAGAGTGATTGACAATCCCGTGGAGGCTCAGAGTGCTGCCATGGAGGAGGGACATGCCTGGAGAGTCAGTTCAAATCCTTTCTGTTTTGATTATTAAGATATTAATTTGTGTTTATACACTCACTTTAGATGCAGCTTGCTAGTACCCCCTTTTGCCTTCAGAACTGCCTTAATCTGTGGCATAGATTCAACAAGGTGCTAGAAACATTCCTCAGAGATTTTGGTCCATATCGACATGATAGCATCACACAGTTGCTGCAGATTTTTTGACTGCTTATCCATGATGTGAATCTCCCGTTCTACCACATCCCAAAGGTGCACTGTCAGAGATAGATTGAGATCTGGTGACTGTGGAGGCTGTTTGAGTTTATTGAACTCATTGTCATTTTCAAAAGTTTGAGATCATTTGAACTTTGTGACATGGCAAGTTATCCTGATGGAAGTAGCCATCAGAAAATGGGTACACTGGTTATAAAGGGATGGACATGGTCAGTAAAAACACTCAGGTAGGCTGTGGCATTTAAACAATGCATAATTGGTACTAAGGGGGCCTAAGTGTGCCAAGAAACTATCCTCCACACCATTACACCACCACCACCAGCCTGGACTGTTGATACAAGGCAGGATGGATCTATGCTTATGTGTTGTTTACCCCAAATACCATCTGAATGTCACAGCACAAATCAAAACTCATCAGACCTGGCAATGTTTTTTCCAATCTTCTATTGTCCAATTTTGGTGAGCTCGTGTGAATTGTATCCTCAGTTTTGTGTTCTTAGCTGACTTGAGTGGCACCCGGTGTGGTCTTCTGCAGATCTTGATTGTAATGAGTGGTTATTTGAGTTAGTGTTGCCTTTCTATTAGCTCGAAACAGTCTGGCCATTATCCTCTGACCTCAGACCAGCCATCCTGGCACCAACCACATTCTGCCACATTCAAAGTCACTTAAATTACCTTTCTTACCCTTAAGCTCATTTTTTTAACTTCAGCAGATGTTCTTGACCATGTCTACATGCCTAAATGCAATGAGTTGCTGCCATGTGATTGGCTGATTAATTATTTGCATTAACAAGCAGTTGAGCAGATGTAACTAATAAAGTGGCCAGTAAGTGTACGTATGTACAGTACATGACATTCTATGATTATCTGGATGGATAACAGAATATATCATTAATGTATCTAAACGTTGTTTACCAGTACAACACAAATTACATTATTTACTGAAACATTTTCCATCAATAATAAAATTGTTAAATTTGTCAATAGCATAGTTGAAATACCGTTTCAACTTGTAATCAAATTTCACTGTGTAGACAAAAGTATTGGGATACACCTCTTAATTATTCAATTTTGAGAGTTTTAATCAGATCCACAGGTCTATAAAATCAAGCACCTAACCATGCAGTTGCATATACACACATTCTCAGACTCAGTGAACTCTGCCATGAAGTGAAAGATAACGTAAAGTCACAGAGTGGGGTCACCGAGTGTTGAGACACTTGGTGCGTTAAAGTCGCCAATGCTCTGCTGATTCCATAGCTAAAGAAACTTCCAAACTTCCACTGGCATTAATATCAGCACAAGAACTGTGCGGCGGGAGCTTCATGGAATGGGTTTCCATGGCCTCACATCTGCATGCAAGCCTCACATCACCAAGTACAATGCCAAGCGTCAGATGGATTGATGTAAAACATTCTGTCTTTGGACTCTGGAGTATTGGGAACCTGTTCTGTGGAGTGACAAATCACTCTTCTCTGGCAGTCTGATGGACGAGTCTGGGTTTTGCGGATGCCAGAAGAATGTTACCTGCCTGACTATGTTGTGCCAACTGTAAAGTTTGGTGGAGAAGGGATAAAGGTATTTGGCTGTTTTTCAGGGGTTGGGCTAGACCCCTTACTTCAAGTAAAGGTGCTATGCTTCCAACTTTTGGGGAAGGTCCTTTTCTACTCCATCATGACTGTGCACCAGTGCACAAAGCAAGGTCCATAAAGACATGATTGAATGAGTTTGGTGTGGAGGAACTTGACTGGCCTGCACAGAGTCCTGATCTCTACTGTATGAATGGGCACAAAATTCCCACAGATCCATTCCACAATCTGGTGAAAAGCCTTCCCAGAATAGTGAAAGCTGTTATAGCTGCAAAGGGGGTGGGTCATCATCATAGAATGCAGTGTCATTGCACTCCCTGTTGGTGTAATGGTTAGGTGTCCTGATACTTTTGTCCATATAGTGTAGCACGATGTAGAAAGTTGATTGATTGTATGGTTTTTGTGTGTCTGTCTTTTTTTCAGAAGAGAAGTCAGCGAATGAATATCCTAGGAAGCCCCAGCCCATTACACCCCTCATCATTAAGTGGAGGTACTTTCCCAGAGCATTTTGACATCCATACTGAATAAAATAATTTATTTCTTTAATTAAAGTTGAAAAACTAAATCTAAAACACACAGATAAAAATCATTACTATCAAACATCGTCTAAATAAGAAAAGTGAATTATGTCAGATTATGTAGATTAAATCCTTGCAATATATAAGGATGTGAATAAAATAAAAAATACATGCTTTTGAAGGAAAGATACCATCAAACGTGCACAGCATTCAATAGAGAATTGCTCACCATCGTTCTTGTCTTAAAGGCATTTGTATCTCCTCTGATCCAGTTATCCACAGAACTCAGCTGTGGTTTCATGGTCGTATTTCACGAGAGGAGTCCCACAAGATGATCCATCAGCAGGGCAGAGTGGATGGGTACATATCATAGCTCATTAATTATTCTCAAAGACATGCTGGATGCTTCTCTGTTCTAACTATGCCAAAGATACTTACACTTAATTGTTTTTTTTTGTGTGTGCAACAGAATGTTTCTTTTGAGGGACAGCCAGAGCAATCCCAAGGCGTTTGTGCTTACACTGTGTCACCACCAGAAAATCAAACATTTCCAGATTTTACCGGTGAGATTTTATAGTTTCCTGCATTCAGAACTTGTAGCATATTAACTTTCTGTGCTGATGCACATATATACATTTTTAAAAAAATATCTAGTATTCCTTGAAACAAAAAGAAAATGCATTAGATTTACTGAAAACCCCTTTTAACTTTCTGAGAATGAATGTGACAGGCAAAAATAACTCTTCTCCAGATACAAATACTTGGTCATTACATTGAAAGCGCACAGCCCGCTGCACATAACATGCATTCTTGCTTTGCTGTGCCTGTAACAACCCTCAATACTCCAGGAGGGCGATTGAGTTAAACTTCAAAAGGTTGTGCCTTTACACTGTGTTATTAATCAGGTATCTGGCTGTAAAGATGTCAGCATGACTTCAATTAACATGCTCAGCAAGAATCTTTTCAAGCTGTAGCTCTGCCAGTAGAGAAAACTGCAGAATCCAATGGTTTAGAGTATTTTGTGCATTTCAATTTTATTAACAGAATGCATGAAACAGCATCTGTACATAAAAAATGGTATGGTAACTCTTTATAATAACTGCATGCTATGAAGCATTAGTTCAGGTCTACAGTATTTCAAAACCTATTTCAAAGCTTGTGTTCTGTAGCCACCAAACACTGTCGCTATGCAAATGAATGGCCAGAACGCATTAAAAGTTTTCTATTTTAGTTGCAAATGGTCTCATTTAACTAGCCCCGAAGTAAATAACTAATTCTTTTTTTACAACGCAAATCAATCAGAAACTTACTTTAGCTGGGCAATAACTTTTTTCTAGAGCTGATGTACAGCCAAAACAATCTCTCTTCCATTAGTTTCCTATTATCACTGTGAAGGTGCTTTGAAACAATCTGTATTGTAAAAAGTGCTGTATAAATGAAGGTGACTTGACTTGATTTAATTCATCATTTATAAATTGTTTATAAATACGGATATAAATGCTTGATTTATAAGCATATCTATAATGTGTTTAATATTGTATTTTCATACTTTATTAATGATCAATTTATCATTTCTAAATTAAATATTACATTATTTACAAACCAATTATTTAGAAGTTGTCAGTAGTTCATTAGATCATTTAGAAATTGTAAGTAAATTATTAATAAACTATTTAAATACACATTTATGCATTTTATTATTTAGACATATAGTAACAGTTACTTAGTGTGTAAATAAATGCTTTATTAACATGTATTTCTACTGTAATTCATGATTAATTCAGGTAGTTATTAAACATTTAGTAGTAGTCAGTTAACTTTTTTGTGAGCTCATCTAAAGTGAGGACTATATGCCTCGTAAACAAGGGCATAGCCAGCGGGCGGGCCTGACGGGCACAGTTTTGATCATGTAAATCAAAACTATCTACATAACATGTTTTTTAAAGAAGAGGGTCTGCTCTTTATTTTGATATATTGCATGCTCAGATATAAAGTTCATAAAACAAAACATTCTATGGGCTATTACATTTTGGTGAAAATGGTCAAAAACCCTGGAGGTGGCTAGCAACTTTTTTTTTTAAATGCTGGCGGATAAGGAGTTATGCAGATAAAAGGGAAAATGCTTTAAAATAAAAGTGTCCTGTTGTCAATAGGAGCACAACTTTGAAAACACTCCTATGGGTCATATTTCATGTATTAAAATATTGTAGATAGGGGCGCAACTTAAGTAAACGCTCCAATGGGTTGTATTTCAAGTAAGTGACAAACAACCTATATAGGCGTATTGGTTGGAGGACATGAAGTTGAAGAAAACCCATCCATCAGCCCGCAAGTAACATAAAGACTTTTCAATACCAAGCGTGGTTTCATTCTGTAAAGCCGGGAACACACCGCAAGGAACTATCTGTAGTGATAGTAGATGGGTAAGGTGTGTGGCCAAAGTTTTGACGCAACACGGCCCGAGGCTCGAATCCCCCTTTTGACGAATTCGCTTCCTTTTCCCATCACATATCAGATCAACAAGGCATTTATTCTCGATAAAAATGAAGAACGTGGAAATAAAGGGTCAAAAGTGTGATGTAACCGCTGCTTGTATGTGGACAGGTTGTAGCTACAGTTTTGGGTTAGGTTGACAGTGACACTGACTGGAGTGACCCCTAACCCCCCCGGGGGGAAAGTGCCCACTCACTTTTTCCCAGGCCCGACCAGAAATAAAATTCTGCCTACACCACTGCTTGTAAAGCTTTTACAAAGGAGATTTAAAGGCTTGGTTATCTTCTAAACAGAAAAAGGAAACAAACACAGTACAGAGTGATACAGAACATAGAAATATTTATTGCAAGATACAAAAAATTCAACTGTACAACTAGTAACGTGATATAAAATTAAAAATAAACCCCTCCAATGTCATAGAAAAAAAAATGCCAGTACACCTCCAGACTCTGCAGTAAAGTATCTGTCCAATCTGATATAAAAATACATTTCTGTAAAGTGTAAACATTGCTGAATAAAAATGTACCGACACTGGATTACAGGAGTGCCAAAATACAACAAATATTATTTTTTATAAACAATATTAATATAATAAAATATTTCAGTGTCAAAACTACCTCAGTACTAACTTTAAAACATCAGAGAACATCAGTGCAGATGAAAACTGAGCCTTTAAGTCTCCTTTGTAAAAGCTTTACGAGGCATAAATAGTCCTCACTTTAGATGAGCTCACAAAAATAGTTAACTGACAACTATTAATAATGAATTACAGTAGGAATACATGTTAATAAAGCATTTAATAACACACTGAGTAACTATTACTATATGTCTAAATAATAAGATGTATAAATGTCCATTTAAATAGTTTATTAATCATTTACTTACATTTTCATAATGATCTTATGAACCACTGAAAACTTAAAACTAACTGGTTTGTAAATAATGTAATACTTAATTAAGAAATGATAAATTGACCATAAATAAAGTATGAAAATACAATTATTAAACATTATAGATATGCTTATAAATTAAGAATAAGCTGTATTTATAAACTGCTTATTACTGTGTATTAATGATTAAACTAACTAATGCTTCATAGCATGCAGTTGTTATAAAATGTTACGAATGGTTTTATAAATTACTGACTAATCATCTCTTTTCCAGTGTGAAGAAGACGGTCAAATGTTTTTGAGCCTCGACGATGGCGCCACCAAATTCACAGACCTGATCCAGTTGGTGGAGTTCTACACGCTGAACAGAGGAGTTCTGCCTTGCAAACTTAAACACCCTTGCACCACTGTGGCCTTATGACCTCCATATGCCTGATTCCGCCTAAAGATATACTAAAACACTAAGACGGCGTGTGCTGTTGTGTAATGCTGTGCTTCTAGGCTGGAGAAAAGCACACTGCGAGATCCCCTCTCTGTCAAGAACAGAGAAAATCAAAACAACAAACACAAACAGGACCAGCAAGAAATAAAGGAAATTAAGCTTGTGTGTTAGCTGGTGATGAACCTCTCAGCCACCTGCACACTCGACCGTGGCCAGAGCAGGTTCTCAGGACAATCACCCGGAGGGAGTTTTCAGGATCCGCGGTCTGATTTGTGCAGATGCGATAGTGGATTGGGAAGACCAGCAGAATACTCTTAAATCACATATTTGATTTTATTTTGCACTCATGAACCAGGAACAACCAAGCTATGGCAAGTGTTGCTTTCATAAATTAAGCAGGTTTGATTCTACAATGTCCTGTGAGATGTAGACAGATGTAGGTGGTTTCAGTACTGTGAAAAGACTTTTCCGTTAAAATTGTGCTTTCTATCCTTTTCACCTGTAATCATTAGAATATTTAGACGTATTTTTTTATGCGCTCATCGTCTTGAGCACAGAACTCTCAAGCATAAATGCATTTGGTCTTTTTTTCCTAGTGTTAAATTCTAGTTTAGTTCTTCCCCGTCACAAAACATAACCTGCAGCACTCTCTACTGGCCATACTAAGAAGTAACGAGTCAGTCCTTCAAGGAATAGTTAACCTCAGAAAATTAAATTGGGTTATATGCTTATTCTATTATTGTACCAAAACCATATGACTGTCTTTTTCCATAAAATGCAGTAGTAGACTGTATTTCATAGACAGTTCATATATAGAGACCACAGCTGTCAGTTTACAAAAAGGACAAAAAAAACAACAACAACTTGAAGATATTAAATAGGACTCATCTACTATATATCAAGATACTACATATATTTTGAAGCCGTACGACTATATCAGATTCAAGAAAAGCTCATTTAAGTTCAGACCGAGACTTGAGTCAAGACAAAGACCTGAGGAGGGTCGAGTCTGAGTCAAGACAGAGACCAGAAGAGAGTTGAGTCTGTGTCGAGACAAAGTCCAAATGCCCCCAAGACTAAGACCATGAAAATATTCTGGTCTTGATTTTGACATTCCTCACCTCCGGCCAAGCGTGTGTCTAGCTTGAATTCACTTCCAGAGTAGGACATAAAGGTGAAAAAAAAATAATGCCCAAATTTTGCTTTTGAGTGAACTATTCCTTTAAACATGAGTAAACATGGCCTGCCATCACCACCACATCCTTTAGGAACGGTGCCTTGATTTTTAAAATGGAGTCTGTTGAGTTCAGTGAAAAATAACCACTAAACCCTCTGCTGGGAACTTCACCGTGTGTTGCAGTCTATCAGGAGCTAGATCAACAAACTGGAATCTTTATAACTGCTGTCATCTTCGGTCCCAGCTCCAGTCCGTTTTGTTGTTTCTATTTTTCTCTCCATGTTTCGAAAGATTGTTTCGAGGACAGCACACTGTGAAGCCCGTGCTAAGAACACCCTCAGAACGGCGGGGTTCAAATTTATAATCTGCCTTGTCCATGGTACAACATATGTGTTAAGATTTGTTTTTGTACTTATGACGCAATGTAAAGAAAGAGCCATGCATTTAGTATGTACCTATATTGTATTAAACTAGATTGAGAGGGCATAGCCACCATGTCTCCAAGTTCACCCAGAGACCAGTACGTAGATAAATGCAAATGACGCAATCATTGTTAAGTATTGCGTCAACAAATGTATTTATTTATCTGGATTTGATTACTTGAAATTTAGTTTCGTAGTATTTTCTCAGCGCTGTTCGATACTATTCTTCCACATTTTGTGAGATTTTCAGACCTCAGTTAACAGGACCCCCTTTCTTGAACCTTTCAACACTAATTCGTCATCAGTATCCAACTCTGGAACACCATCTTCATGGATCTTATGGTAGACATACAGTACAGTCTGTTCTGTGGGTTGTACTGTTGTGCACCTTGCTTTCGATTGTTAATCCGACACTATCAAAAAGTTTCCAGTAAACAAAACTGAAAAAACACGATATAGGATATTAGGACAGTACAACCCATTGAACAGAATATTGTACATATATCCTTGACAGTTTTATTTCCATTCAGGTTAATTTAACTATGGTATCTACGTGATTAAGGTCCATTTCTAACAAACTTTAATTTTTTTATTTTGTCACAAAGTAACATTAAGCTGTTTGTGTTTTTTCATCCAGTTGATACATATATTCTAAGATAGATATAATTCATGTCGGTTCAGTTAAGTAAGGGATAATGTACAATCAGCCGGCCTTTATCACAAAAAAAGGCAGATCCTGAAACAAAGGGGTTTAATTTGCGATATAACCGGCTGACTGTGCATCACAGCGCTTATTACACGGCTACTTTCCAATAAAAATATTGATCTGATTACGTAACAAAGGAAGAGATTGACCAATCAGAATCAAGTTTTTTTAGAGCACCGTGTAATAAGGATATGATATCAGTCTATCAGGTAGTACTTAGACTTTATTGGATGACTTAACCAGAGAAATAGACTGCAGGGCTTAAGTCAGCGCTATTATTTTTCACTTGAATGTCTTTCTCAGTGTCAGTTAAGTTAATGCAAGCCTTGTTTGAGGTTGAGTGTGTGTCAGTGTTGACTTAGCTGCAGTTTGGGTGGGTCTTACGTTCACCAAAAGACACAAGCACATAAATGCACACACACACAAGCTTTGACATTATTGTCTTTATTTTTCAGGGTTTGATAAGTAAAGCTATACAATCAGCCAGCCAAGGACTAAACTAACTTTCAGTTACAATGTTTCGATATACTCTCTTTCTAGTATATCAAGATTTTTTCTGCCTGGTTCAGACAGATGGATTGAGAGTTGAGAAGGTATAGGGTTTTTTTCTGAAATCATTTAACAAGTGAAAACATGATTTTTGGATTTTGCCAGAGAGGAAGTTGTAGGTTACCTAAAGACTAATTCACTATATGTTACTGGTAAATCACCTGTGTGATAAAATTGATCTGTAGGTAGAGTACCATTAGCGCTTAACGTACTTGTCAATCAGTTGGCGTTCAGTCTTCAGTTCAGTCTGTTCACAATCCAAATACTCGGGGCGTCATTTCTGCGTTAACACAGTAATACATTACAATCATGTTGTCCATACAAGTTTATTTCATTTGCAGCATAATTATGTCATGTAACTCAACAGGACACTAGTTACACTCCATTCATGTACAACTGTTCAAGTTTGTAGATACCACACTGAATTTTTGGATGCAGATTTTTCTTTTCCACAATGGCATACAATGAAGAAACTTGACTTATTTTAGTGCATTTTTTATTATTTGGTTAAGTGTGTAAATACTGAATCTATTCTATTTTATGTTGCTTTGTCATGCTAATTGACCTTAAAGAATATGTTATGTTTGCATTGAGCTGACAGAAAACTGGACTTTGAACTCTTTGAGTCATTGAAGGTCATTATTAAGCTAAATTGCTGTTTTAAAAACTCACCTATTCTCACAAATACTCGTATTATGAAAACGCTAACAAATTTATGCCTTGTAGATATTGTAGAAATGTTTCTTTAATATGAATCAAAGACGGAATTTCTTTGCATTTTCCCCAGTGTTGTTGAAAGGAGCTGGTAGCAGCATTTGCGAAGTGTGTGATCTGTTGAGAGTTTATCAATGAAAGAAATAAATGTCATTTTTATATTTAAAAGAAATGAATGTAACTGGGTTGCTCAGGGTTGAAGTGGAGGCTGTTTAAAAATGGTCCTGTGGACCAGCAAGACTTCTCTGTATTTTTCTTTTTATTAAACTAACGGTGTACTTCTTTTTATTGAGTCATTGACCACACCAGACCTCTGTTGTTGTTTTTCCCCCCTTTTTTTCTCTCTTGACTAATCTCTGGCCTTCGAGATATTCTAGTTTATTCTGGAATGACTGTTGTACCATATAGCTTTCATAGTGAATTTTTGGATAAACTATCACTTTAAGAAAGGGTGGGCGTGCCATCTTTTCTTAAAGGGATAGTTCACCCCCCAAAAAATATTTTGTCATCATTTACTCACCCTCAAATCAAGCTGCTTTGAGAATGGTATTGAACAGTGAATGGTTGGAACAGAGCAGCTTGGATATAACTCCCTTGTGTTCCATGCAATATGACATGGAATATCACAAAAGGTGAAAAAATAATGACATACTTTTAATATTTGAGCAAACTATTGTTTTAAAGCATATGTATATCAGGTGCCTCAAAACCCCACGGCCCATCCTCTCTCTCTTCACTAATGTCGACCTGAGAGGGTTCTCAGGTTATGGTTACTGATCGAGGATTTGTGACCATTTGTCTCTAGTATTAGTTCTGATGAAAGAGGAGGTCCAGCTTTTTATTACAGTGTTTATGTTACTGCATTATTCATAAGAAGTAATTTCTAATGAACAACATATAGGCTACTTAATATGTCATTTTGTGTATCTGATTTTAATTATTGCTTTTGTCATGAATCATAGCAATATATAATGTATGTAACGTGTGCACTGTAATACATAGCAGAACTTCTGTGACTTATTCCACTGCATAATTGATCTGAATTTTTCCCCAACGATCAGTAATATTTCCTGACCTTTGAGTGTTTTCTCAATGTATATATATATATATATATATATATATATATATATATATATATATATATATATATATATATATATATATATATATATATATATATATATATATATATATATATATATATATATATATATATATATATATATATATATATATACCTATGTATTTCAGGGAATGAAACAAACAAACAAACGGAAATTTGAATAAAAATAAAAGGCTTCTTCTTTTCCGATTCTGTGCTGATAATGTGTTCTGTTTGGTTCTGTAAATAGCTGAATTGCTTACAAATTCTAACTGTAACCTTTTCAGGTATTTTTGTATAAATAAGGGACTGATTTATTCTGTTTAGAATAAAACATTAATTCATTGCTATATCTCAAGGTGTGTTGATATTATATTAGCAAGTAAACATCACACTCTTACATTCATGATTAAGTCACTGCCACCGGTAATGGCCTAATTAGCACATTAGCACATCTGTTTTTTAGGGCTTTGTAAGATGCATACTGTTTAGGGACTATATGGATGAGTGTGCACATCTGAAATATCTTAGATTTTTTTTTTTTTAATTCCTAAATAATATTACAGTAATTTTAGTTTAAGGCAGGGTCGGTTTATAGTAAATTTTATGCATATAATAGCACAGTGGGTGGATGGATTCATGGATGGGTTGGTGGATGGATGGATGGATGGATGGATGGATGGATGGATGGATGGGTGGGTTTATGGATGGATGGGTTGGTTGGGTTTATAGATGGATGGATGGATGGATGAGTTGGTGGGTGGGTTTATGGATGATGGATGGGTGGGAAGGTTGATGGATGGATGGATGGATGGATGGATTTTTTTTATCTTGTCAGAAGTATAGATAATTTTGAAGGCCCTGTTAGAATTTAAAATGTGCATTACATTGACAAAATTAATTTGAATAATTCCTACCTTCTGTTACAAAAAAATCTGATGCAGAAATATTTGAATCAGTTTTGCTGCATCTCAAACACATACACAACAGTGAGCACTTCTCATAAAGTTTCTAGATGAGAGTTGTGATCAGCAGATATTACACAACATTATACAATAAGACTGTATTAAGCTGCATTATTTTGTTCAATCACCTGTTACAAAGTAATGCAAGCCAAGTTCATGTCCACCAGAGGGCAGGCAATCTCATTAACAGTAAACCATTTCAGTCATCCTCACATGATGGAAGAATGGTTTATTCCTCTGTTTTAAATGAACTAAACTTGTGTATATCCCAACAATGTGAGTTATTCATGCTAGCTCTGTCAATATACAGGACCTACAGACTGATTTAAAAAACCATGTTTTGTTCTGAACTGAAATACCAATAGGCTAGGATGCAATGGAAATAAATGCATGAAAGTGTAGTGAGAAGATAGCATGGAATTGTAGACTTAAAAATTAAAGGGTTACTTCAGCGATTAGCATTAAGCTATGTATCAGTAGAAACCCGGGAGTATATTCAAATTATCGTACTTTCCCCCCTCATATGACACTGAGACAAGAGAATTATGTATTTTATTTCTGGAAAAATTCCTCCGATGGCACAAAGATCGTCATTTTGCGTCATCGGAGGAGTTTTTGGCCAGAGGCTGAAGACTACAGCCAGCAGAGGGCGCTATTTCCACATGTTTTCAACATCACACTCACAGCACTCGGCTCGCGGAGAGCAAAGTGAGTGTTTTAACTTTTAAAATGAACTTCCTATGAAAGTCAAGCTTCTAAAGACATGAACTGAACAGCCAGACTGATCACGCGCTGTGAATGCAGCCGCAGCCACGAATCCCGCGATTACCTCAGCTCATGTGATGAATGTAATCCGATCCTGCTGCGTTTGTGCCGTGACAGACACGTTCAGTTTTTAATTGTAGTGTCTCTAACTGAACTGATTTTCTGAAAATGAACGTGGTAGGCAAGTGATCCAGTAATCCATTAGCCGACTAGCCGTGCCTAGAGTAGGGCAGTGAAGCAGTGCGTTCTGGGAATTGTTGTCTTTCATCCCCATGAGACAAAAATACATTTTCTGTGTTTTCTCAGTCTAGAAGGCACCAAATTCAAAAATAATTTCACATTTCTACTACATTAATGACAAGTTTAAATACAGATTCATCTTCCCAGCGCTGAAGTACCCCTTTAAGCTTTCTCCCCGTTGTTGTTTAATTAACTGGACCGGGCACCAGTTAATTTGCCAAGAGATCTCTTATTATTTTATATGTCAGCATAGGAGAGAAAGACAATTTTCTTGGAGATGGTCTTCATTCCTGCTTTCTCTGTGCTTTCACATGGGACAATATACCCTTAGTCATATACATAGAGAAACTTGTTGTCCATTGTTCAAGTTCATTGGTCATGCTACAAAATTCTTCCTTACAGACAATTTCTGTCACCTGTGTGTAATTGGAAAACTCATGCTACATATTCCTGTGTTCAAAATGATCTCCTCTTCGTTTCTCTCCATGTAACCCCTCCTGTGTTCAGGTTCACACTGACCATATACAAATTAATTATTATGAATGTTGATAAATAATAATATAAATAAAAATAAAATAATATTAAATAATACAATCTTTGTCACAAGCACGCCAGGCTCCACCCACTCACAAGCACCTTGCACTGATTCCCCAGAGTACTGATCACACGCACCTGCAAGTCATCTTCACCTCATCACTGCCTGCACTTACTTCAGCACTGGGAAGATGAATCTGTATTTAAACTGGGTCATTTATGTAGTAGAAATGTGAAAATATTTTTTATTTATGCCTTCTAGACAGAAAAGACAGAAAATGTATTTTTGTCAGTTCAGTTAGAGACACTACAATTTAAAACTGAACGTGTCTGTTCAATATAATGTGAGTGAGCCGATTGAGTGTTTCAGAACAAACGCAGCAGGAGTCAGATTAAATTCATCACATGAGCTGAGGTAAGCGTGGCCGTGGCATAACATCACAGCACGTGTTCAGTCTGGCGAGTTTTCAGTTCATGTCTTTGGAAGCTTAACTTTCATAGGAATTCATTTGAAAAGTTGAAACACTCACTTTGCTCCCCACTGCTCCGTTTACATGAATCTCCGCAGCTCCCTGAGCCGAGTGCTGTGAGTGCGATGTTGAAAACATGCGGAAATAGTGCCTACTGCTGGCTGTAGTCTTTAGCCTCTGGCCAAAAAATCCTCCGATGACGCAAATTTTGCGTCATCTGAGGATTTTTTCCTGAAATAAAATACATAATTATCTCAGCTAGAATTTTTTTGTTATAAGAATGTTCTTTTAAAAGTTAGGATAACATTCTTTAAAAACATTCTAAAAATGTTTAGTGGTAACATTCTAATAACATACCCACTAAGCAAAGTTTCAACGTCTTTGACCCTAGAGGCGAACGTTGAAAAGACGTCCACTGAGGAGCCAGAATAAACGTTTTTATGACGTCTGTTTTGGACGTGATCTGCACGTCCGATATAGATGTTCATGGAACCTCAAGGTTAAACAGTTCAAATGTGCTCATTGTGGACATATATTCCTTTTGTAATTGCAAAACAACTCACAGACAGTGTGTGTTTGTCCAAAATCTTGAAAATAAAAGAAACTTAGCTCACACCTTTAGACACTTAAGGCAACTTAGCATCTGTAATTCACACATCTTTGGATCATGAGAGAAACCAGACCTGAAGGAAAGACTCTCTGGCACAGGACTCAATCCAGGATCTTCTTGCTGTGAGGAGCCAGGGTTTCCCACTCATACACTGGTGCTGCCCTTAATCACAGATATAAGAGACACTTTGGGTGCGTCGAAATCGCGTACTATGTGAGTATGTACTACATTTGAATTAGAGCGTACTTCACGACCGTTAAAAAAGTACGTTCTATATAGTATGAATACGGGTAGTATGAATGAAGTCCGGACGTACATGCGTCATGATGGAATTGTCACGTGTCATAACAGCGAATGTCACGTGACAGACGCTGTCATAACAGCGCGAAAATTTAAAGAGCCCATTCCACTGACTGCACCAACTTCGAGCGATGTTTTTAGTTCTGCTTTCCGCTTTAATCGGCGTTTTAACGTCGTTGGAGATCACAATCCAGAGGAGGCGTCGGTCAGCTACTGCGCAGATCACGCCTACGTCGAGAGATTTTGAGGAATTTCTCAAATAACGTAAGTATTATAATTTATTTAGCTATTAAATTTTACCTCAGAAAAAACAACAAAAAAACAAACAAACATGTGAACAATGACAATGTTGATTGTTGGCAAGGAAAACGTGTTTTATTTGCTTGTGATATCATCGATGATTTAACATGAATTAATCAATAGAGATAAATATGTGTGCGTGTCTCTATTGATTCATTAAGCCTGTCAGATACAATACACATGTGTACATATGAAGACTTAAGATGTAAAAGCCTCTAAATGCCGTCTGAAATGTTCTTCTAAAATGAAGATTTTATCAAGCATGTATGTTTAGGTTCAGTAACGTTAATTTAATTTGAATGGCAATAAGTTAGATCCTTTTCATTGCCATTAAGTTACATGATATGGACATGATATCTTCAGGTAAAGTGAGTCCTCATAACTCTTATTATATACCAGTTTTTTTATTTAGAGGACGAAGTTAGAAATTTATACTTGTCATTACAGTGAAATAAGTGAACGGAAATATACAAGCTCGATAAAAATGATAATTCTAGAAAATTTCAGATGGCACTTCAGAAAACATCTAAAGTCTTCATTTTCTATATATATATATATATATATATATATATATATATATATATATATATATATATATATATATATATATATATATATATATATATAAATATAAATAAAATACAAAAATATACAAATACACATTTATACATAAGAAATTTTATCATATACATATAAATATTATAAATTATATTTATAAATAAGCCAACACAGGAAACAAGTGAATTAAAACTGTATTCTAAAATAAAACTATATCCACGTTTACAGATTGTGTGCCCTACAACCTGCTGCCACCTGAACGCTGCTGTGCCAGTTCTTCGGCTGTATTTTGAAGATGGAGCTGACCTCCGCCCCAACCTCCGACTTTCACGGCAGTCCATCCAGTCCCTGAGTGCGGCGGTGAAACCTGACTGTGACCACGGGTGGGAAAAGGACATTGAGGTTTTGGTGTTCCTTTACTGGCTGGCCCATGCAGCATCATACCGGGTAGTGTCACTTGCCTTTGACATCCCAAAGTCTACTGTGCACGACATTGTGCACAGAATGAGCAAGGCAGTCATCGGCATCTTGAGGCAGCTCATCGCTTTCCCAGCGCAGATGACCTGGATGAAGTGGGAGCAGGTTTTGCCCAGCTGGCGGGTCTCCAGCATTCAGTGTTGTAGCTGGTGCCATAGATGGCTGTCATATTCGAATCAAACCACCAGCAAGTGACGTCCAGTGCTACTTCAACCGAAAGCTATTTAATTCTGTCCAGCTGCAGGCCATCACTGACCACAAGGGGAAGTTCCTCGACATTTTTGTTGGGTATCCTGGGTCTGTGCACGATGCCAGGGTGCTGAAGAACAGCCCTGTGTACGCTGGCCGCCTGTATCCACCTGCAGGAAAGTGCATCCTTGGAGATGGTGGGTATCCTTGCCTGAGTGCGCCCATCTGCCTCATGACCCCATACAGAGAGCCTGTGCAGAATGCTGTACAGGCTCGCTACAACAGGAAGCATTCTAGAGCACGGAGCATCGTTGAGAGGGCCTTCGGGATGCTGAAAACACGCTGGCGGTCCATTTTTTTCAAGGCCCTGGAAGTCAGCCCTGCTTTTGTGCCAGATGTCGTTGCATGCTGCACGGTGCTCCACAACCTCTGTCTTCTTAATGGGGACATTGTTGATCCTGAAGTTGCGGAGGATGATGATGGGCCACCTGAACCCCGCAACATAGAAGCCAGCGGAGAGCACGTGGGACAATCTGCAGCGGTGTCTGCACCAGGCAACTGTGTGCCTGCTCTTCATGAGCACGATTACCTGTAAGACACTTTTTAACAGGTTATGTTTTTTTTTCTAATCAGTTCTTGTTCTCAGATTGACATTGTTCCAGCTTGTCTATGTTAGTTATTATGTAAATAGTTAGGTGTGTGTGTGGGCACAGCCCCACAGGGTGCTGTGATGCGTACAGTGCAGTAGTAGTAGTTAGAGAGGTGCATGGCTATCTGTGTGCATCTCTCTGGATCTTACAGCTCACTGCGCTGGACAAAGCCTCTCAGCACCAAGACTCCTTCGGGCCTCCTCGCGGCTGCACATGGTAACTGGGGATATTGCAGACCCAGGCTAATCGACAGGGGATCTCGGAGCTACAGTGGTCCCTAGAGGTGACACCCACCAACCACTGATAATTTAATAATAATAATTCATTACATTTATCTAGCGCTTTTCTAGGCACTCAAAGCGCTTTACATATAGAAGGGGAATCTCTCAACCACCACTAACGTGCAGCTCCACCTGGATGGCTATGGAGGACCAAATTACTCAAAATGAAATAAATAAATAATGAATTCAATAAAACAACAATTAAATGTACCAGTTTATTATGAAATAATTAAATAATTACTTAAATAATTAATTTATAAAATGTAATAATTAATTTAATTAAATATTAATTAAATAATTAAATAAATAAATGTATCTATTTATTTTGTAAAATTACATGAAATTATTTAATATATTTCACAATCACCTCTTCCACACACACTACTGTTATGTTTAAAAATCATTTTTTCATTATTAAATGTGCTTTTTCAAAAGCCGTTTTCATAATAATATGCTGCATTTACGAATGGGGCCTATTTGGCGAATCATGCATTTCCAAAGCACGATTTTCCCAAAGATTTTTCATAATAATAGGAAATTTCACAAATGCCAATCAACAGGCAGTGGGCGGTGCTTGGCGCTGATTGGTTTGAAGTTAAAGAGTCGACAGACATGACAGATCGATCTGTGTGTGCTGTGGTGACATCACGGAACACCAAGGGTGCTTCTCATTTCTTATTTGTGACTGAAAATGTATTTTTACTCTATTTAATAATTTCGAATTTTCTAAAAACCTGTAAATGATGAGAAATGTGGCTGTGTTTAAGTAAGTGTGTTTTTATCTTGATCAATCCCTACCGCCATATTAATTTACAATCAATTCCCCTATTTCCCCTTGCAACTTGCCAGACCCAGACAGGAAAAAGTAATCAATCTGAAAGGATTATCCAATCAGCGCCAAGCCCCGCCAACTGCCTGTTGATTGGCATTTGTGAAATGTCCTCCATTATTATGAAAAAAATCTTTGGAAAAATGTTGCTTTGGAAATGCATGATTCCTCAAAATAGGCATCATTCGTAAATGCAGCATATTATTATGAAAAACATCTTTTGAAAAAGCACATTAAATAATAATAAAAAGATTTGTATCTATTTTGGAAGAGTGTGGTAATTGTGAAATATATTAAATAATTTCATGTAATTTTACAAAATAAATAGATACATTTATTTATTTAATTATTTAATTAATATTTAATCAAATAAATTATTTAATTATTTAATTAATAAATAAATTAATTAATTATTTAATTATTTCAGAATAAACTGGTACATTTAATTGTTGTTTAATTGAATTCATTATTTATTTAATTATTTAATTTTGAGTAATTTGGTCCTCCATAGATGGCAGCCATATTGTGCCAGAATGCTCACCACACACCGGTGATTGGTCTTTCATCCAGGTACTGACCAGGCTCAGCCCTGCTTAGCTTCATTGGGAAACCAGTCTTGGGCTACAGGTTGATATGGCTATGGATTTGAGTACCAATTCTTTGAAATTCTAGCTACATATCACATATTTGAGGTTAATGTTTTACAAATTATTTATTTTAAGTGGAAATCCAAAAATTACCCAAGGCGTAAAGTCCTTAGCTTGTACAAATGCTTTGAAAGAAATGTATTGAATTATTTTAAAGTGATGCCCTATAAATAAGATTGCTTGTATCAAAGTGTTTAGATCTTTTGAAACCTGTGAAAGTTACCTTACTGAAACTGCTGGAGTTCATTTTCTTTCCTCATGATGACACTATAATAAAAGTTTTCTTTTGGTGGTGTTGTAAGCTTTATTATACTACTTTATGCCAAAATTATGTGATTTTGTTTTAAGCTTTGTATCCTGTATCCATTTGAAAGTTAAATACACAAAAATAAAGCAAATAGATTTGAATGGTGTCTGAATTTTTCTCTACAGTGCAGCACTCATATTCAGAGTCAGACATTATATTTTCAGAAATACCTGCAGTTTGCTTGTTTCAAAAAACATCTGGAATCTGCTACAAAAGAAGGACATACACAAATCACTTTAAAAATCTTAATTAGTCAATGCCACATATTAAGCTCTTTGCAACTGACAATCTAGATGCTATAAATCCTGGGAATTAAGTGTTTTGTAATATAACTTGCTAAAACAGCATGACAGTGAACTTACAAACAAATAAATAAAAGAGTATATATATTATTTGATTTCTTTATTAACATTATTTTTTGCAATTATTTCTAGAAGCTGAAGAAATCTTTCCTCTCTGTCTTTTGTCTCCTTTCTCTCTCTCTCACTTCCCGGTCTCTTCTTTCATCTCTTTCTCTGGCCTCCTGTTCTAGTCTCTTCTCATGCTCACGTCGCTCTCTTTCTTTCTTTCCTCCTTCTCCTCCATCTCTTTCCAACGCCTCTCTTCCCTTTCAATGGCATCTCTTTCTCTTTCAGCTTCCCTCTCCTCCATCCCTCAAAATCTTTTCTTTTCCTCCCTACTCTCTCATGCTCTGACCTCACTGAGGATGGAGAGGTAACAGCACATCCGGGCCAGATGAGGCAATAAGGGTGGGTGGTGTGATGGAGGGTCTGCCCCTATTGCCTCATCTATGGCAGAATACCATTTCCAGGATGCTGCTGTAACACCCCATCCTCAGTGCTCACCCCAGTCTGTGGACATTTCAGATCCTACAAATATTTGAAAACAGATTATCAAGACAATCGAATATATTGTAAAACATATGATTTATTTAATTATTGCATTACAGGGCCAAACATAGGCATGATTAAATCATGACAGAATGCTAATTTTGGGGTGAACTACAATAATAATAAAACAAATCTTACTTTGTATTTTTGTTTAAGGTTTTCCGTTTTTTTATCTGAACAGCAGACATTATGCCCTCTAGCCTCTGCTCTGTGATAAAAACTCTGCAATAAATGCACAGAAATCAAACATAAAATGAATGCAGTAATAAGAGCTAGAGTAAAAATGTTTACATCTAATGTTACAACTAACTTACCATTGAATCTACAGCACTTGAATAAAATTACATTTGTCTTGTATACTTACCCAAAACCTTTTTTTGCCGCATTTCTTTTCCCAGTGAAGAGGGCTTCATTTGCCACTCTCCACTCAATTAAAATGCGGGTGTGTTCATCATCCTGCGAAATCAACACAGATTTTAACACGTGATGAACCATGGTCAATCTATTAATGTTACATGGACAAGCTGAGGTAACGTTAACGTTACACTTGTTAACAGTAACGTTAGCTAGCTTGCTATGTAGCCAACAAAAATTGGTAAAGGAGAAAATCAAATCGTTTTAATTTACTGAAGTTTTAATTTACTGAAGTTGTGTTATTATCTCATTAAACTGATAAACAACGAACGTCGTTGTTTAATGAAAACAGTGTTAGTTAAGTTAGCTGATTTACATGATCTCGGTCTAATAATGATAAAACTATATTTTTCTGAATTGTCTGGAAAAGGACACCCTCAATTTACATTATTTAAACTTTTAACAATCAATCGTGTACTTATATGATGTTAAACAACTACAATTTAACCACATATAAACAAAAATGTTTCTAATGCTGGGTACACACCAAAAGATTTTTTACATCTTATAAGATTTTCAAAATGTGATAGACCACACACATGAGGACAAATAATCCTAGATTTAACCGTTTTGCTCCTATAGTGTGTGGTGTGCCATGATGTGACAAAGACAGCACACCACACACGAACAGATTTTCAACCAGAGTCCCGAGTGTAAACACAGGAAATCACGCAAAATCTCACGAGACTGGTTTTTATAAAGTAATGAAAATTTCCTGGTCTTTCCATTGGGCCATTACATTGACCCGCACCGCTGCAAAATCTTCACATGATTAGAATATCACGACATATTAAAAGCACAACAGCCAACGTCATCTTGGAATAAACACACATTTAGTCTGCTTACACTTTAGGGCTGTGATAATTATCTTATTTTATTTTCGCTTCCAATGATTATACAAAGAAGATATGAGGTAAAACTATTATAAACTATATCCGCGTTCCGTCTAGAGCGAATTCCTTCCCTCCTCAGCGCGCTGTCATTTCTCCTGAACATAAACTTAACGTCAGACTCAGCACAATGTGTGATTGTTGTCAAATGCAGTCTCTACTTTGGCTAAATTGCAGGACGTGTTTGATCAAATTAAAAGAACTATAATCCGCGGAATAGACGCTGTTTCCAAGGTGTGTGTATGTGTGTGTGCGCGCGCGTGCACATATGCTTCGTGTGCGCGATTAAACCATCAAATCTACCAAACAGCCTATATGTCAAAATGACTGGATTGGAGAGTATTCTCTTAAACACAGTTTATATCTTAAAGGTGCGTATAGTTTGGAGAAATCAATGGGAGAATAATTAGAGCTGCATTCGGTCTTAAGGGGCAGCATCTAATAAACCTGCCATTAATGTCAATCAAACAACTAAAGGAAATTACTCGCAGCTCTTGCATGAATAACTTTACTTTTAAAAAGCATTAATCTATCATAAGTGAAAACTATGCAATGTTATTTTACATTTCATTACTTTATTAAACTTAAGTTTCTTTATTATTATTATTATTTTAGATTTTTAAAGATTCTTTGATTAGCCTAATAAAAGTTAAAATGATATTTAACAATGTAATATTTAACAATATAAGGCTATTGTTTTGTTCTGTATTTTTTTATTAAATAAATGCAGGCTTGATAAGCATAAGAGAATTCTTGCAAAAACACAAAATATTATCCAAACTTTATACAAACACACATACACACACACACACACACACACACACACACACACACACACACACACACACACACACACACACACACACACAGGCCTACTACATATATATGACGGCATATGGAGACGGCGGAACATGGTCTGTACATGTCACACTTTATGCTGCGCCGACCGCGCTTCTGTATTCCCTCAGTGTGCTTTCTGATTGGATATTATTGCGTTTCACGTGAGTGTGCGCGTTTGTCCTCGGGTTCCCCACACATCAGGATTTCTGATCGTAAATATTCAACATGTTGAATATTTACGATTCGCGACTCGACGGCTCCGAGGTTCTTCCGAGCAGGTTCGGACACTCTTAACACACTTCACACCACAGGAAAATCTGATAAGATAATCTTTAGAACCATCAAGATAATCGGGACCGAGCTAAGATTGTCGGAAGGAAATCGGCCCAAAATAAGCCCGATTATCTTTTGGTGTGTACCCAGCATAAAGTACTTACACTTGAAAACAGCCGCATCTCCGTTTTCCGCCATTTTCAAATATAACGAAATCTCTCCCGTGGCATCATGGGATAGTAAAGTGTCCATCGTATCGCACTTCAGAATATCACCGGAAGTAGTAGGCCATCCGGTACTTTTCGCATACTGTTTTGAATTCTATGAATTCGGACATACTACTCTGCTCGCGTACTGTTTTTCGCATACTATTTAGTATGGAAGTACGCGATTCGTTCCTTTGACTATTTCTGTCAGGCGTCTACAGAAAATTAACAGAGGTTTAGATGTTGATGATTTATGGTTCATTTGAAGTCACCATTGTGGTGGGAAGCGTTTGCTTTAGTTGGACTCTTGGTCCTTGTAGTTGTGTTAGCTTTTCTTTGGCTGCTGTAACTGTGTTTGTGAAACACAATAGTTGTGGCTGAGCAAGCTAAGATAAAGTGACATCAGGTGTTGTCAGCTCCTCGTTGATGATCACTAAATCATCACAAAGCGAGCATTTGATGTTGTGTTTTAAGTTTTGTCTTCTTGTTTGGTACAAAAAATAATTTGTATATATATCCACAATAACCTTGTGATACTGTGGTATTTGCACCAATAAAATTAAAATGATCAAGTATCTCGAAGGATGACCAAAAAAAATATATGCACCCAACATTTTGAGCAAATACTTCACAAAGTCACACACCGACATCAAGATTTGGCCTATGATTCACAACAATGGTGACAATCAAATCAAAAAAGCTTGGGAATCAAGCATGAGTTTTGCACTATGAAGCCACCCATCATGCATTGCCGCATGAAACTTGTCACCGTTGTTGTGAATCATTGGCCAAATGTTGATGTGTGTGACTTTGTGAGTCATTTGCTCAAAATGTTGGGTGTGCAAATTTTTTTCTTCAGGATAATTGATCAGTTAAACGCTATTGGTGCCAATTCTGCAGTTTCACAAAGGTGTAGTAGCTATAAGCAAATTACAATTGAAAACAACTTGCCAAAAAATTTAAAAAAATTAAATGCTCACTTTGTGATGATTTAGTGATCATCAACAAGGAGCTGACAACACCTGATGTCACTTTATCTTAGCTTACTCAGCCACAACTATTGTGTTTAACAGACACAGTTACAGCAGCCAAAGAAAAGCTAACACAACTACAGGGACCAAGAGTCCAACTAAAGCAAACGCTTCCCACCACAATGGTGACTTCAAATGAACCATAAATCATCAACATCTAAACCTCTGTTAATTTTCTGTAGACGTCTGACAGAAATAGTCAAAGTGTCTCTTATATCTGTGATTAAGGGCAGCACCAGTGTATGAGTGGGAAACACTGGCTCCTCACAGCAAGAAGATCCTGGATTGAGTCCTGTGCCAGAGAGTCTTTCCTTCAGGTCTGGTTTCTCTCATGATCCAAAGATGTGTGAATTACAGATGCTAAGTTGGCTTAAGTGTCTAAAGGTGTGAGCTAAGTTTCTTTTATTTTCAAGATTTTGGACAAACACACACTGTCTGTGAGTTGATTTGCAATTACAAAAGGAATATATGTCCACAATGAGCACATTTGAACTGTTTAACCTTGAGGTTCCATGAACGTCTATATCAGACGTGCAGATCATGTCCAAAACAGACGTCATAAAAACGTTTATTCTGGCTCCTCAGTGGACGTCTTTTCAACGTTCGCCTCTAGGGTCAAAGACGTTGAAACTTTGCTTAGTGGGATGTTATTAGAATGTTACCACTAAACATTTTTAGAATGTTTTTAAAGAATGTTATCCTAACTTTTAAAAGAACATTCTGGGAACAAAAATAAAACTACCCGCTGAAAACATTTATAGAACAATGTAGGTAATGTTCTAAAATTCTAGCTGGGTATGAGGGGTGAAAGTACGATAATTTGAATATACTCCCGGGTTTCTACTGATACAAAGCTTAATGCTAATCTCTGAAGTAACCTTTTAAGTCCCATGCACACAGTCTGTCACTGTCTGGTCTCGTTGGTATAAGGACTTACCTGTCTACCTACCTCTAAGGACTTCCACGTGATACTTACCTGTTCCCTCGTCTCAAGTGTGTTTCCTCGTTCTCCAGTGTGTGTCTCCTCGTCCTCGTCTCCTGACTTACTCGTCTCCCTGTTTCCAGCGATCCTTCATCCTGATTCTCCTACAAAGACAAACTGAGTATTACCATCCCGTTAACGATGATGGTCCTGCCACTGGCCCTGGGTCACTCATGGTCGCCCCCCAAACCGTAAGGGATGCATCCATTGTCAGTATGACTCGACGACACAGAGCTCCCAAAACTGGGCCTAGGGCCAGAAACCAAAGCTCCTTCCACATCACCAAGGCACAAAGGCATCGCCAATTTCCCCTCTGGGAAAATCCCTTGGTCTTGAGCCATCACTGCAACGGTCTCATGAACAACAGGCCACAAGGTATAACATTGGACGCTGCTGCCATCAGACCTAACAGTCTCTGATACTGTTTGATAGTGAGTGACTGGCCTAGCTTCAACCCTTGCACTGCTGAGAGAATCGACCCTATACAAGGCTCTGATAGACAAGCCTGCATAGTGACTGAATCCCAACTCACACCCAGATATGTAACTTTCTGTGCCGGAGAAAGAACGCTCTTCCTTTAGTTTAGTCTCAGCCCCAGCTTTTTCATGTGTGCGAGAACAACATCTCAATGTTGAACCGCCATCTGAGCTTACTGTATTAAGATCAGCCAGTCATTGATGTAATTGAGAACACGGATTCCCTGCATGTGCATGGGAACCAAAGCTGCATCAACACATTTCGTAAATGTGCAGGGTGACAATGCTAGACCGAATGGAAGAACCCGATATTGGTACGCTTCTCCCCCGAAAGTGAATGTCAAGAACTTCCTGTGCTGAGGAAGGATGGAAACATGGAAGTATGCGTCTTTTAGATCTATCGTGACAAACCAGTCATCGGACCTGACCTGTGACACAATCTGTTTGAGTGTAAGCATCTTGAACTTGAGCTTTGCTACAGCGTGATTGAGAACTTGCAGAGCTAAAATGGGACGCAACCTCCTATCCTTTTTTGGCAGAATGAAGTACCGGCTGTAAAACCCTGACTTCCTGCTGGGAAGAGGGACCCTTTCTATAGCTTATTTTCGCAGAAGAGTCTGTACTTCTTGAGTCATAACCAGAGCCTGCTCGGGGCCCACCACTGTTGGCAGAACCCCGTTGAAACTGGGTGAATGACATCTGAACTGAATGGTGAACCCCTTTTCTACAGTCTGCAGAATCCTCTGAGATATTTGAAAGATTCTCCCACTCTGCCAAAAAATCTAGTAAGGGTACCAGTCGGATGACTCGCAAGGGCACTGAAGGGAGGTGGGCACAGTATACTGAGGTGGACACTGCCTGTCTTTGGAGGGGACTACCCTCACAACCCTGACACTGCTGGCATCAGGGTCTTTTCGACGCAGCCTTCTAAGAGATAATAGCTATCCTCAGATTCGTCTTACTCTTCGATAAGATGAAGGGTCTCAGGCTGCGCCTTCTGTGGGGGAGCATGAGTGGCAATGCTCTGCTTTTGCTGCAGTTAATATGAGGAGCTTGTCCTCAGCTTCTACTGCTCCCACCCAGCAGCAAATGAAGCCTGGGGTTTCCGAGGGAGAAACTGCTGGAGCGCCGCCGCTTGCTTTTTTAGCCTCTTGAAACCTGTCGGTGACTGCACTGACAGCATCACCAAACAGGCCGTCAGAAGACAGCGGGGCATCCAACAGAAAGCTCTTATCTCTCTCTTTTATTTCAGTGAGGTTCAGCCACAGGTGCCTCTCTGTGGCCACCAGGGCTGCCATAGAACAGCCGACTGATCTGGCTGTATCTTTGGTGGCACGGAGAGCTGAATCAGCTGACAATCGGAGTTCGCACATAACATCAGCCCCAATCTCCTCACTTTCCCCCAGGTCTTTTAGCAGGTCAGCCTGGTGGGCTTGCACGATAGCCATCGTGTGCAAGCATGCCGCAGCCTGACTTGCTGCCGAGTAAGGTTTGCCCACCAGCGCTAAAGTGGCTCTTAATGGCTTGGTTGGCAATTTCTGGGCTTTAATGGATGATGCCGATTCGCAAGTGTCTCCTCTACCCTCGGCGTCGGACCATATGCATGTTTTTTCAGTCCCACGATATTGCTAAATGTGGATGTTTGTGGACTGAAAATTCTGGATGATACCGGACGCTTCCATGACCTCGACAACTTGGTGTGGAGGTCGGGAAAGAACGGCAAGCCCCGACTTGGAGGCTTAGCAGAGTGCTAGGATAGGAAGCTCCTGTCTTCTTTGTGGCCAGTCCAGACTGAACCTTGCCAACACTTTGCTCAACACCTCCACAAGCTCCTCACTGGTAGGGGAAGAAAGTGGCGAGTCTTCACTTCCACCTGCCTCAATACTGACAACATCCAGCTCCTCAAAACTGGATATTTGCAGTATCGATTCCTCCCCCGGGGCGGAAAAAAACGCAGTATGGGCTTCCAAACCCTGGATGGAGGCACTAGATCTGACAGGTGAGGGCAGAGATAAGCAAGAGCCTGTCAGTATAATGTTTTTTTGTTTGTTTGTTTTTTGTGTGTGTGGTGAAACTCCTGCCTAGTCTCAACTAAGATGGACAAAACACCAAACTGACAGACAATGATTACACAGAGCGCTTGCTGAAGACACAGAAGCTGTTTGGTGCAGGTGTGCTGTATAATTTCCTGGTGGATGACGTCAATCCATTGGACTGAATACATCGCGACGCAATCACGCAGAGGCATTCCCATAGCGGTGACGCAGCGCGAGAAATTGAACCCCACACCATTTAGTTTCAAAATCATAATTTGTTGTACTAATATTTCAAGAATATTTCATTTAAAAAATACAATTAAAAAATAAAATAAATCACTCTTTGGAATTACATCTGTTAGAAGAAAAAAAAGATGAAGAGTTTTGGCAGAGATTTGGCAGACATGCAATTATCTATGTTTCATCACTAATCTTTATATTATGGTTTTATTGACCACATACATTGATTAATGGGTGGCTATATATGTCTTCAATATATTGCTTTTTTGGATAGCTTTTCAAACAGTGTTTCTGTTCTATAGACTTTGGTTCCAGTGCTAATTCACTCAAGATGTGAGAGGGAAACCTGTGATCTAATGCAGATCTAATGACTAACTTTACAAGAAAACACATTTATTCCATCATACAATATATTATTGGCATATTGTTGAGTCATTTTAAAGTGAACAGTGTTGTGCCAGTTCATACCTAAAAAGAACTAGCTCAAAGTTCAGTTCACACAGATGATAATGAACTAGTTCATGTTCATTTGTTAAATTCGTTTTAAGATAGGCCACTATCTTACTCAATAGAACCTCTTTACCATCCATTACCAGCTGCAAATCACTGCCACTCCAAAACTAATCAAAATTATTGTACCAATAAACAAGAGACAATTATTATAGCCAGGAGAAAAATAATATTGGTAACACGTTACAATAATGGTGCACTAATATGCATTAATTCATGCTTAACTTATGCACAGATAATGATGAGTTAATGTGTTCCTAATGGTTAACTAACCCATTTATTAATGATTACTGCATCAGCAACTAATGAAGATTCGACATGATTAATAGATTAAGTAATCATTACATTGTTATTAGTTAAATGTGTAATAATGCATTAATTCCTTAATAACATATTATATTAACTAATAATGTAAATGAACATGTTAATTACCACAACGGGTCAAAGCCATGCATTTGAACTTCCAGTTGTCTGCTTTAATTAATCATTAGCTAATGATTTACAAAGGTCTCATTATGGTATGACTTTACTTGTTGGGGACTATTAACTAATTGATTAAGTAATATCTAATTGTGGTTATGAGTTTTGAATTAATTTTTAATTAGTTAATAGCCATGTCACCCTTATTGTAAAGTGTTACCATAATATTTACCCCTTAAATAATGTGTAATCATATGTAGAAATTGGAAAAAACAAGGTGCAGCCAAGGTATACTGTATGTTCAGTGAAACTTTTATTTAGCCAGCATGAACCAAATTACAGGACTTAAAAATAAGGTGAAAGGGGAAAAGATCAGTCTACTGACAAAAGTAGTCATGTTCTGTAATGTCAAATTAGCTTCGTTAATGATTTCTTGCGTTCATCATTCAGTCGCTGATATTTGCCAAGATAGCTCGGATGGCGTAACTCGATGTGGCGTTTGGACGTACGTACTTGTTTGTTTAGTCCCGGTGGGCACAGTTTGCACAAAAACGTAAGGTTTTTTCCGTCTGAGTGAATTCCTTTGTTTGTACATAAAACTCTGCTAAGTGCTCTTCAAAACTGGCTTCAGCAGTAGCTAAGTTTGAATCACGTGAACTAGTACTAGCACTAGTCATGATGCTGGACCATCAAGGTGTTTGCTGTAAACAGTCGTGTCGTAAATCCTGACTTTTCAAATGAGCGTGAACGTGAACTGCGCATGCTGCTCATTCCTGCCAGAGTGAGCGCCGATTTCGTTCACGTTCATTGAATGAAAAGTGATTCGTTCAGTTCAGTGTTCGGCGAAAATATTCCGCGTTCAGTGAACGTCGTTCATTGAACGCGTTCATGCACAACACTGAAAGTGAAATAGCTTTAAAAAGTACAGAGGCACTTCAGATGCCCCATAACTGCAAAATAACAGTTCCATAACATATTGACCAGGATAATTTACGTGAGATCTCGTACGTCAACCTTTTTTTTCAATTGCTATATGCTTTTATTGTGATAAAGTGATTATTCAGAGTGATTTGTACTTGTATTGGTCTGTATGTCTGTAATTGTATTAGTGTTTGTGGAAAGTGAACAGGTTCTCATTAACTCCTTATGAATCAGCTCCTTTTGCCCTGCCTGTGCGCACTGATCTGAATGAGAGCCTCGTTCTGATTGGCTGTCTGAACGGTGGCAAGGCTGATAAACCCCCAGGCTTCCCTGCTGTTCCACATCACTCTGCTTTGCTCTGTGTGTATGTGTTTACATATGTGTGATTGAAACAAACAGAGAGCGTGTGAGGATCGACGAGAGGGACAACTCTTCTTCTTTTTTGCCTGACACTGTAAGTACATTTAAAGCTATTAGAAGAAAAAAGAGAGAGTTATTATGAGAATAACACTTGTTGAGCATTCAGAACACAGTCCAGGTACAAGGTCCAAATACAGGACTAACTATTATAGGATTTTGTCAGGTTGATGACATGCATAACTACTGAGGTGGATTGTCTTTACTTTTTCTTTCTACATTTTGTTTTATAATGTTTGATATTGCTTATTAAAAAACATGTTGAGTTTAATATTTTTTTTTGAATATCACCATGCCAGGTAAATGTAATCAGCAGACTTTAGATTTTACTCCATTTTTACAACAGCTTCAGTGCAGTGTTACATGCCATAAAGATATATCCACTTGACAAACCATAAAGTGTTTTTGAGATGCCTGTGGCTTTACAAATCAAAATCAGATTGATTATTAATTCAAGCTCTTATATGCAATTGCTCATTCCTTAAAATTGATTTAGGAACATTAGGATAATGATCCTAATGCATTGATCATAAATGCTTCTTTGCATTTGCTGGTTTGTTTGTATCCAGAAGTTTAATTAGCTTTAATGTTCATTTAGGACATACATGAATGTATAGTAAATATGGTTAAAAAATACAAATAGAAATTAAAACAAATATTTATTTTAGGGATAGGGGTTTGTCCATGTAAGTCCATGAAATGTCCTCAAACTGCAAATTTAAGTTTGTACACGTGTGCAAAGATGTACAACTTTAATAGTACTTTAGTATGTGATCAAAACGACCAGCCACCTTCTGGGTGAGTCATTACTTGAACGCACACACACACACACACACACACACACACACACACACACACACACACACACACACACACACACACACACACACACACACACACACACACACACACACACACACACACAAACACACAAACACACAAACACAATCCATTTGTATTATGTGGATTAGGGTGGAGAGACAACAGGCATTCAAATAGTAGTCGCTGTCATCAACCCTGCGGATAGAACTTTCTGTTATATGTACTCTATTTAAATCCAATTTAAGGCCACATTTAACCAATGGACTACATGTGATTGTGTGAGGAAAATCAGGGTAAGAAATTTGTTAAATTAGTGCAAATTAGCTGTGCCAGCATACTGTTAAAACTTTGGGTTGGAAAGTTCACATCATTGTTCATTTTTTATAGTATGTGTTTGGCAACCTGTGATCATGTGCAGGGATAATGATTGATCAATGTTTTAACACTTCTTTTTTTTTCATATTCACAAAAAATAGAACATTTACTAACACTTAAACTATTACAAACACTTTTGTTCATTTAAATAAAAGCAATAATTAATTTAAATAAAGAAATGGCAGCTAACCAAAATAATTGAAAAATATTTTTAAATAAAACCGAAATAATAATAAAGTTTAATCAATAAAATTAATATATTAACAAATATTAATATTTCAAAAACTGAACTAAAAATAAAAGTAAAAAAAAAAACCATAGCAAAATTAAATAAATATTAAATTAATTAATTAATTTAAATAAATGAAAATATAAAAAAGCTATGTGGCAACACTTTATTTTACAGTGTCTTTGTTACACGTTAAATGTTTAGTAATATAATAATAATAATCAAATTGGCAATAAAAATAATAATAGTGCACTATAGATAACCCTATCCTACCCTACCTAATCCTAACCCTAACCCTAACCCTATAGTAAGTACATGTTGTTAATTATTATTAGTACTTAGAGGTATAATTACACTGTAACACAGACACCTTAAAATAAAGTGTATAAACAAAGACTTTAAGAATAATACAACTAAAACATAACACTGATTTGCTGATCTACTGATTGTAATTCTTAAAATAAAAATACCCCTCGAAACTAATGTATTATTGAGGATTTGCTATAATTATTGAACATGTGGCCTTTGGCTCTATTTTTTCTGTCAAGACACTGAGTCATGTTGTCATACTTACAGCTCTCCTCATTTGAGGACAATGAGAATAACCTATATATCAGATTGACTTTTATTCTTCCTACTGAAATACTCTACTCCTCTTTCAGCCAAAACGATGGACCCTGCAGAGTTCCGGAGACGCGGGAAGGAGATGGTAGACTATGTGGCAGATTATATAGAGAACATTGAGAAGAGGCAGGTTTACCCTGATGTGGAACCTGGATATCTGAGGCCACTGATTCCTGAGGAGGCCCCGGAGGAGGCAGAGAACTATGAGGATGTGGTCAAAGACATAGAGAGGGTGATCATGCCAGGGGTGAGTCAGTGCTAACCAGCTCTGACAGCGTTTTACTGAATTAAGTTAAACTTTATTTTCAACTGGTAAGATTTGTTTAGGCATCATATTTTATAGGATTCATCTCTAGCTTTAAAGGGCAGCTATTATGCCCCTTTTTACAAGATGTAATATAAGTCCCAGGTGTCCCCATAGTGTGCCTGTGAAGTTCCAGATCAAAATTCCTATCAGATAATTTAATATACCATTTTGAAAATGGCAATTTTGGGGTTAAAGAAAAATGAGCTGTTTTGTGTGTGGCTCCTTTAATGCAAATGAGCTGCTGCTCCCCACCCGAGAGGGCGGAGCCTACACATCTCATTCACAGCTCATTCACAGCAGTGAACATGCGAATGAAAACTAGACTAGTTGTCTATCAAACAACAGAAGATAAACAGGAATTCACTCACTGCTCTTGACTGAACTTTGAACTTTAGTAGCTTTAATAAGAACACATTCGTACTTGAATGCTGCTGTTAATGCTCTGGAGGAGATAAACATGGCGGACTGTGTGAACAGCTCAGCTACAGCTCTCTGAGGGAGGGGTCTGCAGTGTGACATCACACTGCAGGAATCTGGAAACGGCTTGTTCTGAGACAAATAGAAAACTTTCAATGCAGTGCGGCCGCTCATCCGGCACGGCAAAAGTGGCCGGCTGCTAGAGAAATAGGTTTTGAAATAGTTTTGAAACGTTAACGTTATCATCTTAGTGTAAACAAAAAAACTTGTATCTGTGAGAACGGTGGCGGCATGCACGTAAGCATTACATGTTTAGTCTATAGGCGAGCGTGTCTGATACGTATGTGCGTAAGTTATTCTTTACAAAATGACTGCCAAATTACTTGTCTGCATTGCATAATGCAATGTTTTTAGTCGTTTCCGATCATTTTGATAACGTTTTCATTTGTACAGAGGGAAAGTGAAGTGAAGTGAAGGAGGCCTTCACAGGGGAGAGTCTAGTTGACACGTCTCTGCTGACACTTCAGGGCTGTATTGTTGTCGTGTCTAGGGGCAGGTCCACCATCTGATCTGGATACAGCCTGGTTCCGGCAGACTACTGTAAACATAAACTGACAACGGGATAAACAGAGAGACAAATATTAGCGTAGATGTCATTCTTCTTATGATTTTGCGAGTACATCAGGTGTTATGGGAATTGTTCCATTCCCGCCAGACCTAATTAATGCAGCCTAACAATCATTTAAATGATTTGAATTATATAAATTGTTAATGTTCTATGTGTATGCCAGGTTAAAGAGATTACCAGAATTTTGAGATCGCAATAGATGAGAAAGATTATAATGCGTTAAGAGCTTGTTCAAGTCGTGGGGAGCTAAACCATTTAGAGCAAGATTTTAAAATGTATGCAATGTTTAATAGGGAGCCAATGCAGTGTTGACAGAACCGGGCTAATATGGTCATACTTCTTGGTTCTAGTAAGAACTCTAGCTGCTGTGTTTTGGACCAGCTGGAGTTTGTTTATTAAGCGTGCAGGGCAACCACCCAGTAGAGAATTACAATAATCTAGCCTTGAGGTCATCAATGCACAAACTAACTGTTCAGCATTTTGCATTGAGAGCATATGTCGTAATTTAGATATATTTTTAAGATAGCAATAACAGGTTCCTAACTGAGGACAAAGACTTGTTAGAGCAGCCATTAAGTGTTAGACGTTATTCTAGGTTACCACGTGCAAAGTTTTTTGGTCCAATAATTAGAATCTGAAATTTTTTTTCAGAGCTAATAAGCTATTGATCATTTCCACCAAATGTACAACTTACTGAACATGTTAACATTCTGTGGCAACTACTGTTTATAGACACTGATAATATAAATAGGTAAATATGCAACAGATTTGAAAATGTGTCTACATTAAAAAATAAAAATAAAAAAGTGTATCTATTTAATCGAAAATTGTTCAAGTAGGACAATTACGAAACAAAAATGTATTAAACACATAATACACAAAAATCAACCCATTATTTTGGTCATTGTAAGTAATCAGTCATTTAAATTTATTTTGTAACCCTTTATTTCATAGTGTCCTTGTTACGTTACATGTAACATTACTGTGTTCAGTATAGTCTACCCTTTTATGAATGTATGTTAGTGTGGTTTTGTGTTCATTTGCTTGTCCAACAGCTATAGCAAAAAATATAATCATTGGAATTTTATTTTATTTTATTTTATTTTATTACACACACTCAAAAATAATTTTGAACTAGGAATTCAAAAGGAAAAATTGTTGCTAGAAAAAAACGCATTGTCTAGTTATGGTCATTGAGCGCTTGTAACATCTAGTTGAATCTGTCTTTTTTATATTTATATTTTATATTCTTTATGATTTTATATATATGTGTGCAAATATTTATAAATCAGTGTGATTTATCTTGTGCAGGTAAAGATACACTGTATTTTGTTTTAAAATGCCACATCGAGCGATCCTCAAAGTTTTCTTTCATTAAACATGCCCTTTTTTTGTGGCTGGAATCTGATAGTTAGGAAATGAATCATTATTCACAATCTGACCTGGGGTCAGAGCAAAGCCACCTCACCCCTTTATTTCATAGCTCAGAGGAAAAAACAAACATTTTAATTCAGTTAAAGGTGTTATCCTTCCCAATGTGTCCAATTAGACCAATTTTCCTTTTCAGAAGTCCTGTTTAATGCTTGTTTAAAAGTGTTTGCTGGAGCTAATGAATGACTCACAATAGTAAAATCCTGCAAGAGAGAGACAGACGCACAGTGCCTCAAGCTCTCTCCTCCGCTAAAAACACATGGAATAATTTCATCTAGCATTCATAATTTCATCTAACCTTTAACTTCCTGAGAGAAAAACCCTGATGTCACTATTTCTGAAGTCAAAACCCCTGTTCAAAAGAGCAAAGGTGAACAGCAACAGAACAACCAAACTAAATCTGACAGAGCCCCTTACTCTTTAGCTTGGTAAAATGTAAAATTGATCTCTTATATGTTTTTTTAATGAACATTTAATATACATTTTAAACTATGTTTACTGCACTGTTTCAGGTGACTCACTGGCACAGCCCGTACTTCTATGCATACTTCCCTACAGCCCACTCTTTTCCTGCAATGCTAGCAGACATGCTATGTGGAGCCATTGGTTGCATTGGATTCTCTTGGGTATGTTTTTTCTCTCTATCCATCTATCCATGGAACCAATATAGGAACCTAAACCTGTCCATCCATCCATCCATCCATCCATCCATACATACATACATACATACATACATACATACATACATACATACATACATACATACACTTACATGCATACATACATAAATACCCACACCCATAATCGAATCCATTTGTTTAGCCTCCTGTCTGTGCATCAATCCATCCATTCATCCAGTTAGCCATCTTTATATCCATCCATCCATCCACCCACCCATCCATCCATCCGGTTAGCCATCTGTATATCCCTCCATCTTTCCATCTGTCCGTTTAGCCACCTGTCTGTTCTTGTATGCTGATACAAGATTTTTTGTTTTGTAGGCAGCGAGTCCCGCCTGTACAGAGCTGGAGACAGTGATGCTGGACTGGCTGGGAAAGATGCTGAAGCTACCAGAAGATTTTCTTGCTGGTACAGAGGGCAAAGGGGGAGGGGTCATCCAGGTGAGATAATTAAGAAAATATTGTTGCTGATTATTTTACTTTCATCTTGGATTACAGAACTGAATACTTTTTTTTTAATGAAGTAATTTGTAACTGTAACGGAATGCATTTTTAAAGTAACCCTCCCAACCCTGGTAGCTACAGACCTCCAAACTTCACGTGGCTTTCAGATTAGCTCAAGAACAGTGCATCGAGAGCTTCATGGAATGGGTTTCCATGGCTGAGCAGCTGCATCCAAGCCTTACATCACCAAGTGCAATGCAAAGTGTCAGATGCAGTGGTGTAAGAGCAGTGGAAACGCTTCTCTTGATGGACGAGTCTGGGTTGCCAGGAGAGTATACTTGCCTAAACCTTGTGGAAAGACTTCCCAGAATCTATTATAGCTGCAAAGTGTGGGCCAACTCTAAATTAAACACTACGGATTAATAATGGGATGTCATTAAAATTCATGTGCATGTAAAGGCAGGTGTCCCAAAACTTTTGGCAATATAATGTAAATAACTATGTGAATGAACATAAAATTTTAAGCATCTGTAAGTCTGCAAAGGTTGATTTATATAATAAAAATGTGTTTTGAAACAGACAACTCACATTGATATATAGAAAATTTGCTTTAAAAATAATTACATATCTGAATTGGCAACAGGATCTTGTGTCAGGTGTCAACATAGATGTTTCAAACTATTTAAATGCCACATGCTCAATCCGTGTTTACGGGTAATTTCTTCTGAACAACAACAAATATCAAATGTCCCACACAACAATTTGTTTGTCATTGATTTTCTTCTCTAGGCCCTGACAATTGTTTCGTCTAGTAGAAATGGCCTTTTAAGACGTCAGCTACACATGAGAGGAGACAGTCAGGCAGGCGTGTGTTGAGAGCAGTCTGTGTTCATTTCATCACTATTGATGCAGCAGTTGAGCAGCTGTGACCATTTAGAAAGAGACACAGGAAGCACAGTGTATGGAAAGCCCACTGATGACAGTCGGTTTGATGCTCTGTCATTAGGGCCGCTTTGGAGTGTGTCCTTCCCCTGGATGGTTTTGTCTCTGGGCTTTTCAGAGAGCTCACTATGGCAACAGGCATTATTTTCACCGATAGCATGCACTAATGAGGGAGTTTGTGGGTTTTGTAAGCAATGCCTCTCAACAAAGGTGGGCGTAGTAGAGAGGGGAGGAGAACAGGTGTTAGTATAAGTAAATTATGCAAGTAAAACTTAGCATGTAGCATTTGACATTGCAAGTAGTGAAGTGCATCATTCTCATCACAATATTATATTTGTCTTAAGTCTTAACCTTGTGAAGCCTGACATGAAATATGAAATAAGTCAGAAAATATATATATATTTTCAAACCGAACAGTTTATCAGAACAGTTTATCTTAATGTTTTTGTTTTTGTTTTTTAACATTTTGCCCTTAAAGTTGATGTGTTAGAAGCAGGAAAAATGGGCGAGCATAAGGATTTGAGCGAGTTTGTGAAATTTTGGACCAAATTGTGAAAGCTAGATGAATGGGTCAGAGCATCTCCAAAACTGCAGCTCTTGTGGGATGTTTCCGGTCTGCAGGCTTACCAGCGACAGGTTCATGGGCGGCCAAGGCTTATTGATACACATGGGGAGTGAAGACTGGCCCGTGTGGTCCGATCAAACAGACAAGCTACTGTAGCTCAGATTGCTCAAGAAGTTAATTATTTTTCTGATAGAAAGGTGTCAGAATACACAGTGTATCACAGTTAGTTGTGTATGGTGCTGCATAGCTGCAGACCAGTCAGGGTGCCCATGCTGACCCCTGTTCACAGCCGAAAGCACCAACAGTGGGTATAAGAACTGGACCACGGAGCAATAGAAGAAGGTGGGCTTGTCTGATGAATCAGGTTTTTTTTTTTTTTCAGGTAGCCAGGTGGCCTGGTCTAATGAATCACGCAAATTTGCGTCTGGTTTAAGACATGCTTTTTGGGGGGGATAAATAATGGCACAAATACCAATAAATTGTCAACCGCAAACACCTTGCACGATCCATTTAAATACTCTCCTCCCATAAGTTTTGCATCTGAAAGGGGAACTCCTACAAATACATATGCAATAAGGTCAGCCACAAAAATAACTGTCCACACTATGGCGCTTTTTTTGTGTCTTTAGTAAATCCTGACAGTAGTTTTTTAATGGCAAAGATGGTTTGCGCTGACGTAAACTGTTAGTAAATATGGCCCTTATGCTGCATTCACATGGGGCATCAGCATTAACGCTTCTCATTTACTTTGAATGGGTGACATCATGCGTTACCGAACTGAATTGTAGATTCCGTTCCATCTCATCACTGGTGTTGCTCATTACATGACATGAGTTGGCAGTGACCTGGGAGGAGCCGGCAGAGCAGGAGACCTCCAAGGCAGAGCTGAAGAACACCAAGGCAGAGCTGAAGGTGCAGAAGACCACCAGGGAGGAGCAGAAAACAACAACTACAGAGCAGAATAACCACACGGTGGTGCAGAAGACACCAGCAGATGGGATTGAAGACCTCCATGGTGGAGCAGAAGACCATAACGGCAGAGCAGAATACCCCCACAGGGGTCCTGAAGACCGCGTTGGAGCCTCGACCCATGACAGTACTGTTGGTGCTGGATACTATGGCAGCACTGCAACGTGGAGCACAGAGAGATTATTGATGGCCTCAATGGTCATAACAGGGAGCTCAAAGAGTTCAAAATCAGTTTCTGTGACATTATCATGACTGGGAAGACAAAGGGTTCATATTTGGCTTCTTTGGTCATGACAGGGCAGACAGATAATTCATTTTCTGCCTCATTGGCTGTGCCAGAGAAGACTGCAGAGAAGAAGGTAAAATAGAGAGTTCACAAGCTGACGTTGCTGCCTTGGGAGGAGCCGTAGAAGTTTGTGCAGCCCAAACACACAAGATAACGGTAGCCATGACGACAGTTCAGACGACAGTGGCAGTACCTCTGGAAACACCTGACTCGTGTGCACTGATACCTCCAGACATGAGGGCACTGAGACCACCAGACATGAGGGAGCTGGGACTTGGAAGTGCTGAGACCACCGGACTTGAGGAGCTGAAACCACCAGACTTGGCATGCCAGCTGTTTGCACTGACCTCAGTTGTGCATCTATCACACTAGCGGTCAGGCTCCTTCATCCCTGGGTTGATCCAGTGATCAATGAGATCCATGGTGAACCAAGCTCCACAACCTATGGAGCTCTTTACGTATAGCCCCCCAAAAGCTCAGCAAAAGGAACCAAGCAGATATACCAGCACAAAACGTTAACACAAGACACAGAGCAGATGAAGACTGAAGCCCCATTTACAACGCCAGCGACAAAGCTGCATGATCCCATGCATTTCCAATGGAGACCTGGTGACTTCCAGCGACATGAACTACAGTGTCCGTTAGTGAAAGAATTTAGGCATGTCAAGCAATGCGAGGCACGCAACAAAATAATTTAGAATTTAAAATCCTTTTTTTTTCATTTAAACAAAAGTTGCTTTGTGATAACTAACATTTCATTGACATTTTCACTCCAAATTTAAATATTGTATTATTCTTGAGTTGCCAAACAAATGTGGCAATAGTTTTCCAGGTTATCTAATAAACTAAACTGAATCATTAGTAATCAGGTTGTGGGTGTGCGCTGTCAGGCTGACAAAGGGAAATCAAAGACAGCTCGTGCCTCTCAATGATCTGAGGTAATCTGATTGAGGGGTTTCAAGTGGAAGTCTTCTCATTCACTCTTTGAGAACATACAAAACAGAACTGGAGAGCTGATGAAAATTCATCACTGCTGCATCGCCAGAGCATATTGATTGAGCTTGTTTCGCTCAATGCAATTTTCAAGATGAGAGAACAGTTGTCTCAAATAATATTGAACATAGCAATTATGAGCAATTATGAGAACTGCTCAATAAATGCAGCAAATGTTGGTGAACTTGTGTAGACATGTTCAAATAAATAAATAAATAAATATTCTGTTTGTTCATACAGGGCACAGCCAGTGAAGCCACTCTCATGGCTCTTCTTGCTGCTCGTTCCAAAATCGTCAAACTGATCCAGGCTGACCATCCTGACCAATCGGAGTCAGATATTACATCCAAACTAGTCGCCTACTCATCTGATCAGGTGAGACAACAAGCCAAGATGAAAGACTGCTGCGAGGGTATATTTAACCTACAGTACATTTAAACTGGTCTGCAAAATAATACACATCATTTAACAGGCACTGTGACAACAGCGTCCTTTTCTTCTGTATGGATGAGCATCTGGGGGTGAGTTGGGATAATTAGCAAGGATTCTCATTTAATGGAAATGTCAAACAATGCAAAAGGGCAATACAACAGTTCTCTCAAGTATCAGGATAACAGTGAATTGCCACTTGTGTGTCTGAAAAAGTCTGATTGGAAACCATGAACATTTTGTCATAACAGTAATGGTCTGATGTTTTTAAAACCATCATTAATTGAGAAATAACATTGCCGTGTTTTGTTGATATTTCAGGCGCACTCATCGGTGGAGAGGGCAGGGTTGATAGGTGGAGTGAGGATGAAGAAAATTCCCTCCGACAACAAGTTTTCTGTGCGAGGAGATGCGCTGGAGAGAGTTCTAGAGGAGGATAGAGCCGCAGGACTCATACCATTTTTTGTATGTATATCACTTCATGCTTCTTTTAAACAGCACATCACTACTAAAAACAATAAATAAATCAAAGTATTTTTATTACTTACTATTTTTATTACTCAACATATTTTGAACCTGGAACAACATTTCTGTCTGAACATTTTGTTATAATCCTATCCCTACCCCTAAACCTATCCCTACCCATAAGTTATCCCTAAAATCAGAGGGAAATGTAGGCGAATAACACTGATGTAGAAGCCCCTAACCCTGGTTGTAAGCCTAAACTTGACATAATCTGTTAACATGTCCCTTAAATCTGATTGGTTGTTTGTAATGTTGTCCCAGGATCTACAAAGACATGGATCCAGGAACATTTTGTACTTGGTGAAATCATGTTCACCATATAAATATATAGTAGTTGTATTACTATAAGTATTATAACTTTCAACCACTATGCTGTATATTAAAAGTGCAAAATTATAGAATCAGTCAAACATCGTGGTAGAAAGATAGCAGCCACTCAGACCGTTAGAGAGCATGAAACGAGAACAAATTGGACATTTGTTTCTGCTCTTTCTCCGAACCTGTCCCCCACCGTCTGCATGAGGGCTAATGCTGTTTGGAGAGCCTGTTTTCTGAATCACATTAGTCAAATTAGCCCCAGGCTCAGCCAGCAGATCTGTGTTAGAACAATGACAAAACGAGCAGGAACAAATCTTTTTGTCATCAAAACGTAGGAATCAAATGAATTTTTCATTGAACATTGTAGGTTAGGATAAGGTTGACTTATTTGTTTGAGCAGTACATAAAATATTAAAATCAACACATAATAATCCATCCATTTGTTTTTCTGGATGTTTCTCTTAGCTATGTGCAACACTGGGAACAACTCCATCCTGTGCATTCGACTGCATCACTGAGCTCGGCCCTATTTGTAAGACCAAATAGCATTTATTGTTCTTTTCAATTATAGCTTATTTGTGCAATGAAATTAATGAATATTTTGATTTGTCAATATTTCTATGTCAGGTAATGCAGAGAAAATCTGGATGCATATTGATGCCGCATATGCTGGGAGTGCATTTATCTGTCCAGAGTTCAGACCCCTCCTGAATGGCGTGGAGGTGAGATAACGTTCGAATCACACATTGTGTTCTTAAGCACACTTCACACAGGCTGCTCTTAAAGCCCTGAAAGGTGTGGGTGATAACAGAAGAGCAATTTGTGCATGGGCTCAACTATTGATCCTGTTACTGTGGGAGCGGCGTGTGGAGGACGGAATCGTGTGTGCGCGATTAAGAATATTTAAATGTCACAAATGATGCGAGCTGGCATGAGCGATGTCTTGTGAAATGGGCTGGAAATTAGAGATCCCTGATCGTCCTTTGAGTTGTCGTGGCACCCAGCTGGGTGTCGCAATGATAAGGGTAAAGTAATTTCCTGAGGCAAAGAAAGACCTTTAGATAAGTTCCTTTTTTCCCTCTCTAAAGAAATATCACTGTTTATTAGCATCACGAGTTCAAACAATAGTGAAGACAGTGCTCCCCTGCTTAGACCATGGTTTTTATTATTGACCGGAATGACAGCAGGCTGCTGTTTCCTGTGTGCAGTCCGTTGCCAGGAAGTGAAAGACAGGCAGGACTCAGCATGGCAACAATCAGACCGCCATGACAGTGTCTGCCTTCTTTATTGCAGCAGATGGAAAGGATATTGGAAACGGGAGAGTGAGCAAAAAGATTAGACTTTGAGATAGTGGCTCTGTTTGAATGCTCATTGGACAGATGCTGCAGTTGATTGTGAGTTCGATGCATAATATGCCATGATTCAAGAGTGGTTCATATCAGACAAAGCCAACACGAAGGTGACAGATGACTCATCTTTAATTTTATTTTCATATTTCAAAATGACAGTCTTTATTTTAAGACAGATTCTTGAGTATTGTGATAAAAGAGGCTCCAAAACTGAAGTATAGTGTATGCAAGGAATTATTTTGGATTCAATTATTCAAAGTTATTCACCTACTGTATGTGTGGGTGCAATCTCCATCCATGCTTTCACAAATTGTTTTTTCTTGCCCAAATACAAACATATTGTCCAATATTTATTATAAATGTAGCACTTAATAAATAAATGAATTGAGCAGAATTGAGACTAGGATTTAGGCTCCATCAACTGAATTGGAACCTCTATTATTGGTGTTGCTATACTGTTAGGACCTATTTAATATGAATATGAAAATGATCTTAAAATCCCAAACAATTTTGGACAAAGTTCGGATGTCATGGTTGTAATAAGAAGATCTAAGCAAAATGTTAAACTATACAACTCTGTTATACCTTCCCCATGTCTTGTTTGGACTTTTTTATTACTTCCTGTTTCTGTGCCATGTTTGTAGTCCCTTATAATTTTTCGTGTTGATTAGCTCCCTGATTGTTCCCATCTGTGTCTTGTTAGCTTGTTTGTGGATAGCCCTTAGGTGTGTCCCATATATCCTCATTCACTATTCCTTACATTATTCCACTTATATAGTTCACTTGAAGGAGTAAATGAAAACAAGCGAGCAAATTTGTACAATGAGTGTGCAAAATGGGCTGCCACTTTTGCATAGCTTGTGCTTGCTGTTTAATGATTATTTGAAATTTAGCAAAAATTTTTGAAAACTGGAAGCTTAAGTAGTAAGATGAAACGATTTATCTTGAACTCTGTCATGGAAACTAACATGCATAAACCTTAATTAAAAATGAATGTATGCATGATATTACGCTGTACCCACTTTGGACCAGCAATTTGGAAAATGGATCACGATTCAACTGTAGGCGCCATCTTCTGGTAGGACACGGGAAGTAATTCAGCACGACCCTCACAGTGCATTATGGGTATTCTCTAGCCATTGAGCCAACATCAGTTGTACACTCGTCATTGCGATATATTGAGCGGTTGAATGAGTGCACTCGATAAAGTCCATGGTTTTTGTTCCCTCAAATAGTGCCCTATTTAATGGTATAGGGGGCATTTTTGTGTTTCCCTTTTTCCTTTTTCAGTTGATGTTTGCAGTAGTTGTAGATGGTGCGTGTCCCTGCTTTTTGGTTCTCTGTGTTTCTTTTGTTGGCTGCATGGTTTCTTGAATATGTGTGTTTTTTTTAATAAAACCCCTGTATCTCTTCAGCCCCTGCATGCTTTATTATGCGAACAATCAGGGAACTAATCAACATTAAAAACTACAAGGGACTATAAACAAGACATGGTGAACATATAACACATCTGATGTAATGTGTCTGATATTACTGAACACAGCAGGTGAAATATTAAAAGGATCTTCAGGATGAAAACTCACTTTGAAATAACCTCTTTTATTATTTTATTAATCTGATGGTATTTACATTTATTATAGTGATCATCCCAGATTTATTTCAAAGTGAAAATTATTATTAGTTATTGCTTATTATTATTATTATTATTATTATTATTATTATTATTATTATTATTATTATTATAGTTTTGTGGTGTTTTGCCCGCTGTCTCAAGAAGAATAAGTGTTAGAAACATCACAATTTGCTTCTCTTTTAGTTTGCAGACTCTTTCAATTTCAATCCTCATAAATGGCTCCTGGTCAACTTCGATTGCTCAACATTGTGGTAAGTGTCAAAAAGCTTACTTATTTTATCCTCTGACCACATCTATTGTGTCCCAACATACTATGGGTTTTGTCAGTCAACAGAGGAAACGGTTCCTGCTGCCCTTCATTTCAGCACCAGACAAACAGACGCGGTCATGGTTATATAGAAAGAAATAAAAAGACACAAATTGACCTTGATATACACTACCATTCGAATGACTGGGGGCAGTAAGATTTATTTAGGCATTTGGGCAAGTTTATTTATTTATTTATTTATTTATTATAATAATAATGATATTTCTTAAACACCAAATCAGCATATTAGACTGATTTCTGAAAGAACATGGGACACGGAAGACTGTGTAATGGCTGCTGAAAATTCATCTTTGCCATCACTGGAATAATTTTAAAATACATAAAATTAGAAAACAGTTATTGTAATAAAATTGTTCACTATTACAGTTTCTTCGCTGATCAAATAATTGCAGCATTGGTGAGCATAAAAAACATATAAGAAAATAAAATAATAATCTTACCAACCCCCAAGCTTTTAAAAACACATTTTTAAATGTATGCAATTCATCACTCTGTAAAAGTGCTGAATGGCAATAAAGGGAACCGTAAACCTTGAACCTTAAAACAAATGTTCTCTTTTCTAAGAACTAACTGGACTTTTCTTAGCCAAGGACCATTAATGTAGTGTGTATACTGTTCAAATACATAGAAAGAAAGATATGCACATATTATATACTACATATATAAAGAAGTTACTTAGGAGAAAAATATGATGGCTCTTTAACAGAACTTGATTGGCTCTGTCTTGATTCAACTCTAAGGTGTGTCCAGTTAAACACTGAGTCATTCTGGGCTCACACTAGAACAAAATTACATGGCTAAACACTTATTCTTAATATTTAAAGGGAACAACACTTCAGACTTTACATACTAGACACACTGTGAATTATATAGCTTATTTTTCAGTGTCTCTTCTGTCTCTTCTAACTTTGTTTAAAAATGCAGATAAATAATTTTAAATAATTTTAAATAAAGTACACCCAATGATGTACAGTAATTGACTGTTGACTCCTCCACTCTGTGATGATTGTGAATGTCTCTGTGCAGGGTGAAGAAAAGATCAGACATTATTGGAGCATTTAAAATGGAGCCACTTTATCTGAAGCATGATCACCAACAGTCAGGTAACCAATCAGTTGTATCACTGCATCACTTGCACCATATAGACATTTCAGTTGCTGACACAGTCTTTCAAATTTCGATTGGTGGTCAGTTAGGCACTGTAAACTTAAGTCATTATTGTAAAGAATAAGAATAATAACACTAATAAAAGATTGTAGTGCATTAGCATGAGGTGTAAAGAGGATGACTGTGATCCTCATTAATGAGACATGACGTTTTGTGCTGACATCCACTTTACGTCACACTGAAGGCTCGATCAGATTATTCCCCTTAGCGCTCTGCTGTATTCTGTAAGCCTCTCTGTGCTAGTAAACAACAGCTTTCTAACCTCCTACACTGACCTCAAGTAGATTTAGTGTTTTTGCATGTGTTGTGCATTTGTGTTTGTGCTTAAGATACACTTAAAAACAGACAACATAAAAATTATAATATAATTCAAGAAGAGATGCTGTTGCAAGGGGGAGGGGAGTTATTTTAATATAAGATTACGAGGGCAGAAGAATTAAAAAAAAAATTATGATGTGCACTTATCACTTATCATTCAGTGTTGGGGATAATGCATTACTTTTAAATTTACAACAACATATATGAGTTTTTTTTTTTTCAAATAAGTAATGCTTTGTTTCCCATGTATTGAATTTATTAACCAGTATCTTTGCTGATGATCCATATAAAAAGTAAATAACCACAATGGGCATAGCATTAATGAATGTATGGACTTTTAGCTGGAGTCAATAAATCATATGGAGCTGTAAATCATATGGGTGCATCTTAAGACTGATAGACCATCAAGTGGTAACAGTCCCTTCAACTATTACCCAAGAGCATATGCCCCATGAGAAGGAAAGGCGCAGCCTTTTTCAACATTCCTCCCTTCCCTGTGGGCCCAACCTTAGCCACCTGCGGCCCAGGAGCAGTGCTCTAAGGTTTAGCTGTTTCAGCTTCTTTAGCTTGACACATCCATTTGGAAATATTGGCCAAGGGAGATACCACTAGAAGGAGAAAACAATGGGGTTTTCATTTAGAATAACTATTCACCCTCCTTGCTACATAGAACTCTAACCTCAAGGAGGCCACAGAGGAGCTTCAGCTCTACTACCCCAGAACAATCGCAGAAGAAAGCACTCACTACCTGCCTGGACTAGTCCCATGACTCTCAGCACCTAAAAAAGGTGCCTGATAACAAGAAGAGCTGCCAGAAATCAAAGTAACCTCTACTTGCCAGGTTCTAAGTTTAGGCTCCAATTTGATAATGAAGGATCCTACTTAAAAAAAAAAAACACAGTAGGGAAGGGTTCTACAAAACACTGCCGGGACCTGTCCAGGGTCCTAAGACTCCCAGCAAATGTGCACTCGCAGAATTTTTTTAGAAATTGTACCCTTTGGGATACCGCAGCTTGTCACTGGACAGTACCCTTAAAATGCGCATATTAGTACTTTCGAGTAGCAATATATACCTTAAGGTACTACTATGAACCTTTTAGGGGTAAAAAGGCACAAAGATGTCCTATTAAGGGTACTGTCCCAGTGACAAGCTGTTGTATCCCTAAAGGTAATATTTTCACAATTTTTTGAGAGCTGCTTAATGGCAAATTAACCTCTACTTGTTATGTTTTCCGGGACCATTTGAGCTCTAACAAAGGTGCCTGATAACAAGATGAGTTTCTAAAAGGCAGTTTACCTTCAGCTAGTAGAACTAGGTTCTACAGGACTGGTTGAGGTTCCAGAGTGGAGGGCTCTACTTTAAAACCCAGACAGTAAGGGAGAGTTCTACTTGAAGAACAGCTTGCCAGAGGGAGCCTGATAAGTGCTAGCTACAACCTCTAATACTGCTATCCTTCTAAGGAGGAGGAATCTTACTTCTCAGCAATTCAGTCTTGTTTACCAAATCACTTCCTTTGCCCTGCCTCCTCTACTCTACTCCTCTCTGAAGGAGAAACACAAGTGGCCAAGCTTAGCCTCTGTCCCTGCCACTAGTCCTAAGTTTGTGATGGATCAGGAACCCAGAGGTATTAGGTGAAGACTTAGACTGGCGTGGGTTCCCCTGAAAGCTGCTGACAGCACCCTCGCCTCTCTAAACCTTCCAACTACCGTCTCCGCAGACATGCCAAAAGTTCAGAGGGCAAGACTGGTTCATCAAGGAGATTTTTTTTCGTTCTCAATGGCTACCAAGTTCAACCACAGATGCCTCTCTGTGGCCATTATTGCTTCCCTTGAACAACCAATGGCAGCGGGAGTTTTTTTTTTGGTAGCCAAAACAGTCCCTGCCCCTGGTCCTAGTTTTTAACCAGATCCGCCTGGTATGCATAGAACACTGTCATCATGTGCAAGGAACTACTGGCCTGACCTGCTGCCGCATACGTCCTGCCGTTCAAACGTGAGGTAGTCCGCAACGCAGAACCTGTTTCCACCAAGTGCAGCATCTTTGTTGATCCTGAAACAACATTCCATTCAACCAATCAGTTTTGAGGGACAAGTTTACAGTTAATGTCAAGTTTAGGCTTACAACCAGGGTTACCTATAATTTCCCTCTGATTTTAGGGATAGCTTATTGGTAAAGTTAGGTTAAGGGGTAGGGATAGGGTTTTGATAACATTTTCGGATTGAAATGTTATTGCAAGATCAACAAAATTTGTTGACCCAGGAATGCATCTAACTCTGCAAAATCAAGACGTGAGCTTTCAATGCAAGTGGGCAGTTAAGTCCTGACAGGAATCGCTTGTCAAAAATGCTACAAGCAACTTCCTGTCTCTTGCACTACCAAACCAAATGTAGTCTAGTCGTTGCGTAAGCCATCACCTCCAGAAACTCCTTGTAGGCGGAGCTGGCAGGCTGAGAAAGCTCACTATAGGCAATATCCTCGTCCTCATCAAACCACCTAAACTTCTCTGGACGGTGCCAGCAACATTTGCTATCTGCTTGTGGACAGCAGAGGCGGCGGAATTATTAATAACATCCGCCTCAACTCTCTCTGCATCTAATCCCTCAGAATTAAACATTCCACATTAATCAGTATGTTTTCTTTTTTTTTTGAGAATAGAAACTGCATGAAAGTATTTGAGCTAGCAGAGCAGAAGAGTCCTGAAAGGAAAATAATTTCCTGTCAGACTCCTCCCATGCTCCACCCACAATTCACGTCATTGATCTAACCTTGCAGCTATGGCGGCCGCAGGACCCAAACCACAGGGTGTAGGTCTCATCCCTCAAGAGAGAGTCAATCATAGGTGGTGCTTCTCACCGCGAATGCATCACAAAACTTGAATTCATCTCCCTTGAGAGACAGATTTTTATCACCAGAGTCTGCTACCACAAATGCATCATTATGAGTGCCTTGGACTCCATTGAGAGCACTTGTGCAAACTACTATACTATATGCTGACTACTATCCTTCGGGTGAGAATCAAGGAAGAACAAAGCTTTTTACCAGTCTCTTTCATTCAGTCTTGTGAATGCATCATAATGTCCACATCCAGCTTCCCCAAGAAGTTGTACATGCTCCATCCATAATGTTTGTTTTACACGCACATATAACAAGCATCTCCTGATAACAAAAATAGTCTATTTCAGACGCCTTTTTATATACGTGTGACCATTCTGCTAGTGACAACATGAACTGTTGTCGACCAATGAAATTGCGTTGTGTGTACACATGCTTCAGACACAAGTCGTGCAGATGGCGTCGATCCATGATACGCAGTGCTGAGTTTCACTTCGAAAGGGAACTTCATGATTCATACATTCACTAAGAATCCTCTTGATACCATGGCTACAAGTAATTGTAAAAATCTAAATTTGTTGCAGATGCCACTTTTTGATATTTTGATATCTAAGTATCTTTAATATGATTTCCTACTATTTCTGTAGTTTTCTCAAACCCGTCAACCAATGAGCTGCCTGTTGCTTGTTGGCCATTTAAACATGGCTAAACAAAGACAGTTTCTCTGGTCATGTGTCTGTAGGCAGTGTGCAGCTGTGCAGACAATTGTAATTGTGTTGACAGCAAAACAAAAGAGCAGCCCCGTCTATCAACCCCCCACCCCAACACACACACACACACACACACACACACACACACACACACACACACACACACACACACACACACACACACACACACACACGTGCAAATATGCATACACACCTTAAAGCCATTTCTATCATGAACAACTTCCTGATTAAATTATCAACAGGCTTGGCCAGATGGAAAAAGAACTGTGTTATTCTTGAGCATTTTATTGCTCGCTATCTGTAAAGAATCATTGTTGTGCTGTGTACTGTATATTATTTACACCTGAGCTTTCTTGTTTGTGTGATTTGACTAAATATATATTTTTTTATATTTATAGGACTTGTCACTGATTATAGAGTAAGTATACTGCATTGTGTGTGTGTGTGTGTGTGCGTGTGCGTGTGTGCGTGTGCGTGTGCGTGTGCGTGTGTGTGTGTGTGTGTGTGTGTGTGTGTGTGTGTGTGTGTGTGTGTGAGAGAGATAATGTTTGTTTAGTTTTCCGCTTATCTGTATTATTAGCTTGTAAAGAGGTTACAATGTGAAAATGTGACCTATTAACTGATTATCTATAGGGGTTATGATGAGTTGTGACCAAAAGTAGGTTGCAGGTTTTCTCTGATAGGGTCGTTATCAGCAGTGAAATGACAAAGATATATATTTAGGATAGACAAATATAACTTTTTTAAAATAAGAAAACTCTTTCCATATGGGGTTTGGAGCTAAATAAATATTATTTGGTTATCTGGCTAAATTAGAAAGAATATAGGCTAGTGTTTGTTTCATGTGTTAGACCAGTAAATCCTGCTGTCGTTTGTGCATTTATGATAAGCATTTTGATGACTTATGATAAGCATTTTTAAAATATGACAAATATTGGTAACACTTTACAATAAGGTGTTACAGGTATTTGTTAACATTAGTTAATGAATTAACAAACATGAAATAACGAGCAATTCCTTTTTTTACAGCATTCATTAATCTTTGTTAAAGTGGTCCAATTGTGCCTTTTACAAAGTCTTGATTTTGTTTTTGGGGTGTTCTAGAATATGGTTTCATGCTTTTAGTACCTCTCTCTCCAGACTGGCTCGAACGCACCATTCAGTTCCTGTTTTGATGAAACCCTTCCTTCCAAAATACGAAATGTGTCGTGATTGGCACCACTTATAGAGCACGTTCGGGAAATGTCATTTTAGACCATTTCAAGCCGGATTCAGAAGGGTTGGTTCACCCAAAAAATTAAAATTATGTTATTATTTACTCACCTTCATGTCGTTTCAAACCTGTAAGACCTTTGCTGATCTTTGGAACACAATTGAAGTTCCCTTTCAGTCGGTCACTTTCGACGTACGTCTGAACTGACCGACAAATTGGAATCTGCTTTCAGAGACCAATCTGCTTCGAGTGTTTCTAAACGAGCCAATTGGCATTGGCATGCGGTCCACGCTCCGCCCGCAACGCGGGTATAAATACGTAAGTGAAAAACTGCATACTCGCTTTCTACTTCGGAGCCAAACATTGAGTTTTTCCAGTGTTCCTGCGAAGAGTGTAAACGACTACGAGTCTACAAGAAGGAGCTCTTTCTGGCTGGAGTTACGGCACAGTGCAGCGGCGGTCGCGAGTCTGTGGAAGAAGACAGCTGTTCTGAACAGCTCGCTGGGCGCTGTGTGCTAATGTCGGTTGCTGCATCGGGGGACGAGCTAATGGACTCCGGAGATGAGGACTCGGCTGCGTTGCCCCCTTCGGGTGTGGTAGCGTTGCCCGAGCCTGATCCAGAGCTCACGGCTATGCTTTCCCGGGCCGCAGTGAGTGTCGGGCTCGAGTGGAACCCTCCACCGTGTCCCGAGCCCTCACGGACTTCGGGACGGCCCGTGCTGGTTTTCAGCGCCCCGCCCCGCCTTTCTTTCCGGAAGTGCATCAGGAGCTCACAAAATCGTGGATGGCGCCCTACAGCGCCAGACATCAAGGAAGTGGCTCCTCCGTCCTCACCACCCTTGCGGTGGTGCAGCTAAGGGGTACGTGCTGAATCCTCCTCGCCCAAACTCGGTACCCTCTTGTGACTGCAAGAGCACTCCCTTTGAGCCTTTGCAGTCTGTAGAGATAAAGATCCTGTCCATAAAGACAGTACTCCTGGTTGCTTTGGCCTCTATCAAGAGGGTAGGGGACCTGCACGCACTTTCGGTCATCGAGTCGTGCCTAGAGTTCGGACCGGGTAATTCTCATGTCATCCTGAGACCCCGGCCCGGATATGTGCCCAAGGTTCCCACTACTCCCTTTCGGGACCAGGTGGTGAACCTGCAAGTGCTGCCTTCGGAGGAGGCAGACCCAGCCCTGGCTTTGTTATGTCCTGTCCACGCCCTGCGGGCCCACATTGACCGGACTCAAAACTTCAGGACCTCAGAACAGCTCTTCGTCTGTTACGGAGGCCAGCAGAAGGGAAAGGCTGTCTCCAAGCAGAGGTTAGCCCACTGGATAGTGGATGCTATCGTCTTGGCTTACCAGTCCCAAGACGTGCCTTGCCCGTTTGGGTTGCGAGCACACTCCACAAGGGGTGTTGCCTCCTCCTGGGCGCTGGCTCAAGGCGCCTCGCTGACAAATATATGTAGAGCTGCGGGCTGGGCGACACCTAACACGTTCGCTAGGTTCTATAGCCTCCGTGTGGAGCCGGTATCTTCCCGTGTACTCGCCCCCAGTGGCCAGTAGTGCGAAGTGCCCGTTCTAGTGTCGGCACACGCCACTCCCGCCCCAGGGGCTGGATACGTGCGTCTATACTCTCCAGTTGTTTTCCCCAGAAATGGCTAACCCTGTGAGCTCCTCCGCTACCCCTCGGGGTCAGACATAGTGGCCGTCTGACGCCAGGCCTGCACCCGTATGCTTGTGGAACGTGTGTGTAGGCTGGGTATCCATATGTAGCGGTTCCCTAACCGCAACCCCATATGTGTATTCTCCACGGTACCAGCTACCCTATTTGGCTAGCCCCATGTCTTTCCCTAGACAGAGCTCCCTCTGTCATTCCTGGAGGTGCTCTTCCCCCCCTGGAACCAGGCTGGAACGACCTCAGGGACTGCCATATGTTGCACTACCCGCTAGGCTAGTCCTTATGTGTATTCACCACCTCTCCTTCCATTGAAGGACGTGGCTCCGCAGCGTGCCATCTCCTCGAGACGGGCATGCTTTCCCAGCGTTATCCAATAGTCACGCTGAGTGGGTCTTGCAGGAACAGCAGTGACTGTCCTTCCCTGCCGGGAGCCCTGACTCCCACTCCAACTTAGGAGTGATCCAGCGAGCTCAGGCAGGGCACTGGAAAGGCCAGCATCCCAGGCGAGTTGGTAGGGATCCCAATTCGTCGGTCAGTTCCGACGTACGTCGAACGTGACCGACTGAAAGGGAATGTCTCGGTTACGTATGTAACCCTCGTTCCCTGAAGGAGGGAACGGAGACGTACGTCCCATCGCTAGGTGCTGTTCTTCCGCTGAAGGACCTGCCACTAGTTTGGCTCCTCAGCAGAAAACGAGTATGCAGTGTTTCACTTCCACATTTATACCCGCGTTGCGGGCGAAGCGTGGACCGCATGCCAATGCCAATTTGCTCGTTTAGAAACACTCGAAGCAGATTGGTCTCTGAAAGCAGATCCCAATTCGTCGGTCAGTTCCGACGTACGTCTCCGTTCCCTCCTTCAGGGAATGAGGGTTACATACAGTACGTAACCGAGACGATATTTTTGATGAAATCGAAGAGCACTCTGACCTCTTCAGCAAAGTAATGAACACTTTCAAGACCCAGAAAGGTAGTTCAAATATTGTTAAAATCGTCCAACGATTCCAGTGGTTCAACCTTAATGTTATAAAGCGACGAGAATACTTTTTGTGCACAAAAATAATTACTTTATTCAACAATTTCTTCACGTCTGTGCCAGTCTCCTATGCAGTTTACGTTGTAAATACAGTGCAGCTACACTCTTAGAAAAAAAAGGTTCCAATGTTTCTATATAGAACCCTAGGGTTCTTGACTCAACCCTTTATGGCAAAAAAACCTATGTAAGGAGAAATGTTTAATATAATGCACAATACTTTTATTTATGTTTGTTTGTTTTTTTTTTTCTAGTGATAAAATAGGTTTACTAGCTGTTAAATGCATGGAATTTATAAGTGAATTAAATCTAAATCCATAAAATGACCCCATGATAGACTTGGGAATACCTAAATAGTTCTATGTTGCACCTGACAGAACTCCTCATCATCACACGCCTGTGTCGTGGAGCTCACGTGAACAGCATCGGCTGCTGTTGAACTCGAAACTGCTCGAAAAGTTGCGTGAACTGCATAGGAGACTGACACAGACTAGATGAAATTGTTGAATAAACTCATTCTTTTAATTTTTTTTTATTTTTTTTTGTTTGACATAAAGTATTCTCTGCACTTCTTGAAATTAAGGTTGAACCACTGGAGTCACATGGACTATTTTATCAATGTTTTTACTACCTTTCTGGGCCTTGAAAGTGTTTGGCCTTTGTGTTCCGAAGATGAACTAAGGTCTTTTTGGAACGACATGAGGGTGAGTAATTAATGACAGAATTTTCATTTTTGGGTGAGCTAATCTTTAAACTTTACGAACTATCCTTTAAGAATGTTAAAAAACAAGAGGATCATGGAGAATGATTGTCCTGAGGAACAGAATATCCCGTGAAATCATGCATGGACTTTGCACGCACATATTTCACAGGACATTTTAGAGTCGTATTCTTTTTTTCTTTTTTTTACAAAGATACAAAGTTATACACCATTTAATCATGATACTTGTCAGAAAAAACTATGGTAAAAACAGACAAACAGATGGTACAAACAGTAATCAATAACAAAACCATGGTTAATTTCCTAAGGGGCAGTGAAAAGTCTTACAAAAGCTACAGTAAACACTATATCAACGAGCCCGATCTCACGAAAATGCGTATCAATATTACGAGTGTGCAATCTCGTAGAATGTATAAACTCATTTTGGCGTGCATATTATGCGCCGTTTTTGGCGATGCATATGATCGCACTTTATGGCGTATTATATGTGCGAACCCCCACCCCACCCTCACCTACCCAAAAGCGTGTCATATACACGCCATAAAGTCGTATCATATATGCGCCAAAAGCGGCGTACCATATGCGCCAAAACTCATTTTGGCGTATACATTCTACGAGATTGCACACGCGTACTATTTATACGCATTGTCATGAGATCGTGTTGATATCAACACTAATGTTGGCTAGCGGAGGCTAAGCTTTGCCCTTTTTTACATCATATAAAACTACATAAAATGTATAATTGTAACTATTAATTGAAAACCCAACTAAAAATAATAAGACATACTTACAAGTTGTGATCCAAAAACAACAAATTGTCCCAACAAAGTGGGAACTGCTCCATTTCAGGAGAAGCTTTTGTGCGTAGCCTGCATTGTACTCTCTATAGGTACTGGAAGCAGTTCTCCATAAGATGTGCAGCACACAGATAAACATTGGAGTTATACAGTAATGTTCAGAAAGAGTGTTTAAAATAAATGTAAACCACTCTAATTTCTTCAGCCTTAGGAAGGTCAAACAAATGAGTTTTGGAAACGGGGTGGAAAAAATATTGTGTCTCTGAAGCAGCTACAACACTGTCTTCTCCAATGCAGCTCGACCATCATCTCATCTCCTTTTTTGCGTATTCCAGTGGAGATTATTTAAATGAGGAACATTTTCACTTTAAAAGATCCAGAAAAAACGCATTGTCATCCAAACAATCATTGTAGTTCTTGGAAAGTGGATAAATAAACAAAATATCTCCCTTCGGAGTGGACTTTGAGCTTTGTAACCTTGCAGATATTTATGCTAAAATAGCAACATCACACACTGACTAAAGTTAAAAAAGTGAAAAAGCATAATAGGACCTATTTAACCAATGTTAACTTTTGACTTTAATAATGCATTAGTAAATGTTGAAATGATAACTAATGAAACCTTATTATTAAGTGTTACCAAACATATGTAATGCATGATCTCAATTTTAATTTGCTTGCTAATATTATTGCTGTTAATGTAGTTTAGTTTTTAAACAATGTCACATTTTGGTCCAGGAGAAATTTTTTAGAAAACCCTATCTAAGAACCACTAAGACCCCATTTAAATGGCAATTAACTGTATAATGTATGTATCTCTGTATTCAGTTATTTTTATAGGAAGAAACAAATATTTAAGTATAGGTGATGAGAGGAGAGAGCAGTACAAACTTTTGTGTAAGCATTGTATGTATTGTTTGTATGTGGACTGGTCTGTGTCTGTGTGATTCATGTGTACTTCATGTATTTATGTGTGCACAGTTCATATGTCACATCTTATCTCATCTCCCTTCAGCACTGGCAAATTCCATTGGGACGTAGGTTCCGCTCTCTCAAGATGTGGTTTGTGTTCCGCATGTACGGACTCAAAGGTCTCCAAGCCTACATCCGCAAGGTAACTGCCTTTATGACATGCTGTCAATCAGATTAGCCCTGCCAATCACATCTGATTTGGCTCCACAGTCGATTTGGAATGACGCAAATCAGTGCACTCTTTTTTTTTTTTTTAAGACATTATGAGTTCTGGTCTGCACATGTACTATAGGAAGCCTGATCCAGATTCTATATTTGTTAAGACATATAGTGATATATTATATTTTATTCTCTTTGGGACAGATTTTCTAAATCAGTAAATTGACCAATGCAAACCCTGTAAGTATATCACCCTGCATGATTCATTTTTGACATTCTCCTCCCATAAATTTTGCATCTGAAAGGGGAACTCCTACAAGTGCACATAAAATAAGGTCAGCCACAAAAATAATTGTGCCCATGCCTTTTCAGTTCACATTTTTCACTGTGTCTTTAGTAAATCATTTTCTAAGGTCAAAAGAGGGTTTGTGTTGAACTTGGAGCAAGCTGTTAGTAAATCTGTCCCTTTGTATTCTTAAAAATAAACAAATATATTTTTGTTCTTATTAGTTTGCAAAGTTACACTTTCAGTAGAAAAGGTTCTATATAGGAACCTTAAGGAGTCCTGGCAGGTACATTTACATAGAACCATTTAGGGATTCCCAAGTCTATCATGGGGTCATTTTATGGATTTAGTTTTAATTAACTTATACATTTCATGCATTAAACAGCTGGTAAACACACTTTTATCACTAGAAAAAAAAAAGAAAAAAAAAACCTTATACATAAAAGTACTGTGCATTATATTAAACTAGGTAGCTGCTGGGAGAGGTGTCAGTGAGGCCAGCAGGGGGTGCTAACCCTGTGGTCTGTGTGGGTGATGGGGACAATATACTGTCAGTAACTCCGTCTTTCGGATGAGATGTTAAACCGAGGTCCTGACTCTCTATGGTCATTAAAAATCCCTGGATGTCCTTCGATAAAGAGTAGGGGTGTAACCCCAGAATCCTGGCCAAATTTGCTCATTGGCCTCTGTCCATCAAGTCCTCCTAATTATCCCCATATATAAATACGATTGGCTTAATCACTCTGTCTCCTCTCCACCAATCAGCTGGTGTGTGGTGGGCGTTCTGGCGCAATATGGCTGCCATCGCATCATCCAGGTGGATGCTGCACATTGGTGGTGGTTGAGGAGATTCCCCCCTTCTATATGTAAAGTGCTTTGAGTGCCTAGAAAAGCACAATATAAATGTAACAAATTATTGTTATTATTTTTTTATTTATTATTTATTTAAATTGTATTCCAGGTTAATAAAAGATCAAAGAACATTTACCCCCATTTGCACTTCTCTTTTCTTTATTCAGTACTTCAATGATTCTAAATGACTCAGATTTAATTGTCAGCTCTCAACTGCTGGACAGTAGCCATAAGGAATAACTGTCTGAGAATGAGGTAATTGTGTGGTCAGATTTGATTCCTGTAATCAGCAATGAAATAAAGATTACTGATAAATGTAATCTAGAACTATTTGCTCTAATGATTTGGACAAGATGTTTTACTTTTAATATATTTTGGTTGTTTATTTTAATATACAGACTTCTGCCCTCTGCTGGTATGCTTAAAAGAGCATTTCACCCAAAGAACAATGAAAATTCTGCTACTCTGCATTGTTCTACAATGTTGTTGTAAGTTTTCAAAAAAAAAAGAAAAAAAAAAGCTGCATCTCATGTCTAAAATGCATTGTTTATCTTGTCTCAGCATGTAGGGTTGGCTAAAGAGTTTGAGTCTTTGGTGAGAGCTGATCAACGCTTTGAGATCTCAGCTGATGTTGTGCTGGGCCTCGTCTGCTTTAGAATCAAGGTCAGAGAAAACACTCTCTCTACAGAAACACAAAATATCCCTTCTTGTGGTTATAATAGATTGAGACAGGGAGGTGGTTAACTATGGGAAATTGCAGTATGAATTATTTTAATTTCTGAAGATGTGCAAAGAGAGCAACACAAATTATACAAAATGATGTTGTTACAAACAGTAACATGTAAAAAAAAAAAAATTGTCTCTGCTACCACAAAACATTTCAAAACACTCATTTGATAAAGAGATTCTGTTAATTTGCATAGGCCTATTAGACACAAACTTGCATGAAATGATTTAAACTTTCTTTAGGCAAAGGTAAATTATATATATATATATATATATATATATATATATATATATATATATATATATATATATATATATATATATATATATATATATATATATCACTGATATAATTATCTATTTGTTCTATTTGTTAATTCAATTTGTTAGAATTTTGAAATACAATTTTAATTAAAGTTTTAAAAATGTGTGTTTTTGTCATTTTTATTATTATTTTTAAAATATGTTGGTAACACTTGATAATAAGGTACCATTGGATATTAATTTTTGTTAATAATTTCAACATTTACTAATACTTTATTAAAATCAAAAGTTGCGTATGTTCATATAATTAAATGGAACTAAGCTAACATGAAAAAACAATGACATTTTTATTTTTATTGACTAACATAAACAAAAAATACTGTAAACAAATGTATTGCTTGATGTTAGTCATTAAATAATCTTAACTATTGGAACCTTATTTTAAATCTTACCAATACTGTATGTTTATATAGTTTTTATGAAGTTAAAAATAGTTTTAGATATTTTAGTACTTTAACGAAAACTAAATGAAAATGAGAAATATTGCCTTATAAGTTTTTATTTATTTATTTATAAATTATATTTATTTTTAGTTCAAGATAATATCCTTCCAATCTTGGATAAAGTTGCTTTTATCAAATCAAATGGAATATCAAATTCCACCCCCTATGAGACTATATTGTTCCATCTCCTTCCCTTCAAATACATTGTATCTCCAGGAACAATCCTGGATAACTTTTATCTGATAAAGATCTCACCAAACTGGTTTGCTCTGTGAAAACCTCTTCTAGTCCTCTTGGTGTGGTACCCACTGAATTTTTTAAAAATGTTATCGACACCATTGGTCCGTGTGTGATTTCTATAATTAATTAATAACTCACTGGCATCTGGCTATGTTCCATTTCAAACGTCTCGGTTACTTATGTAACCCTTGTTCCCTGAAGGAGGGAATGGAGATGCCACGTCAGAGTACCGACGAATAGGAATCTCGCACGCGAGAGCCAATCTAGTGTAACTAAACGAGCCAATGCATATCGGCATGCAATGAGGCGGCGGGGCGTGGTGCCTCCGTTCCCTCCTTCAGGGAACGAGGGTTACATACGTAAACAAAACGTTCACATTCAGTCGGTCACTCTCGACACCACATCGGAGTACCAACAGATAGGAATCCCTAGCAAAGTGCCATGGCCTCTGCCCCCCTCCAGTGCCCTGTGTAAGCCACCCGAGCTCTCTTACCTGATGAGACGGGGCTCACACCAGGAAGTCCATCACTGCTGCTCTGCATGACCCGCTTAGTGATTTTTGGATAACACTGGGAAAGCCCTAGAGATGGGAACACTGCGGAGCCCACATCGAACCTGAAGGAGTTAAGTGGGGAATAATGATGAGCCGTAGCCTGCAACGTCCCCACCAACAAGACCTGCTTCTCGTCCTCCCTGACCTTGCACAGTGTCTGTGCAAGTAGGCTCACTGGGGGAAAGTAAAAAACAAATAAAAATAAAATGTGGATAAATAGATCCCTATTTGCCTGATTCTCTAAATGCGGTCACCCCTATCTGAGATGTAAGAGATGGAGCAGGTTCGTGGAAACAGTGGAAAGCAGCATGATTTTGGCCTTGCGGCTCAAGGCACAGCTCGTTGTTAGCCCTGGCTTGCACTGGCTCAACAGTGGAGAAGCGGCTAAAGAGATCACGTAACACCAATTTTAATTTCTTTACATTGGCTTCTAGTTTACAATTTAAATAAAAATTCTTATGATGGTGTCTTATGATGCATTACATGGTTAAGCTCATGTTCATACTGTATAAAGAATTGTTGCAACCGTATAATTTCAACAAGAATCTAGGATCTTCTGAAAAACTTTTGTTACATGTCCCTCGCTCTAGACTAAAGATTAAAGGTGACTGTGCCTTTGAAGTTGTTGCTTCCAAATTGTGGAATGCTCTCCCATTGGATTTAAGATATGTGGACATATTTAAAAAGCAGCTAAACCCTCTTCTTTAAACTTACTTTTGTCTAAATAATTCTCTATTACTCAGTTTTCTGTCTGATTGTCTGTTTTTAATATCTGTAAGTCTTTATATCTGTTTTATATTTGGATGTAAAGCACTTTTTGTGAAGTTTTGCTCTAGAAATAAAAATTACTTACTTACTTACTGAGCTTTGTACCCTGCAGGGCTCCAATGAATTAAATGAAACTCTGTTGAAGAGGATCAACAGTGCACGTAAGATTCATCTGGTTCCATGCCAACTGGCAGGCAAGTTTGTTCTGCGTTTTGCCGTGTGTGCCCGTACTACTGAGTCACGGCATGTTCAGGAGGCTTGGTGCCACATTAGCCACCTGGCATCTGAGCTGCTTCAGGAACTGCCCCACTGACCACTATGGTGACCATCACATGCTAAGTCAAAAAGGGTGATTTGTACCACACCTGCTTTCCACACTGTCTTACCTTCACTCTCCTGCTGTAATTCTTTATATGCTACTATTGTCAAAATGTGCATATGTGTGTGCATGTTTGTCACAAAGGTGTCCACCAAGAGTGAAGAGTGTATGTGTTTGTGAGCTTGATCGTATGTGTTGTCTGCTGAGAGCAATGTTTTGTTTTGTTTTTCTAAGAAATAAATACATTTACCTTTGTGTACAGTAGTGGCCAAAAATTATGCCCGGAGGGAATATTTGTTTTCTCTGACCCAAGAAGTTTGATTAAATTATCAAAGTATTTTTAGGTACACTATATAGCTTTTGGCCCTATAGGGATAAAAAATAAATAAAAACGCATGCATTTTTCAGTTGTGCTTCGGCTCTGGGTGACTGTGCTGATGAATATGACTATCCTACTGCTTCTTAAGCAGTCACTACTAGGCTTAAGAGATATAACCAGTTCAGATGGAAAGGATGACAAACTGACTAGCTGAAGAAGTTACTGTAGCTATACCCATTAATATACACAGTACTTCCTTGAAAATAAATTACAGCACAGCACTACAAAAACCATAATGAAATAACCCAAAACAGATAATGCTTTACATTGAACTCTGTTAGTGTTCTTTCATGTTCTTCTTTCACCCGCAGACTCTCCCCTGTTCTGCTTCTTTTTCTTTTTTTTTTTAAATGAGTGATTCCCATGTCCCACGTCAATCTTTCTTGCTTGTTGTGACAAATAACCTATGCCACTCCCACACCATACACGTATCAAAATGAGCATGCTTTTCTGTGTTTACGGATATGACAAGACGCACAGGTGACATATGTGCGTAATTTCCCACAAAAACCCTCCCAACAGTTCTAAAATATAAACACTTGTAATGGGCTTACCATATGAATCAAGGTAAGACAAAAACACATAATTTTGAAAAAACATTGTATACATGTACATTGTATTTTTACATTGTATACCTTTAAATGTGAAGAATCAAAACACTAAACTTGGTTTATGTATTTATCTGACAAAATAATTTGGCAAAAAAAGGCAATCTACAGCAACAGGTTTGATTTTATTATGAAAACCAAAACAAAAAATAGCATACACTGACTACAACATAATCAGTTATTAAAATTACGTTGGTTCTATCTTGTTTTTTTTGCATGTGTTCATAATTTCTTTGTATGACAGTCTGTCCAAAAACATATATATATATTTATTTATTTATTTTATTTTTTATTTTTTTTTCATTGCTTTATCACAAATAATACAACTGACTCCAACCCAACTACATACTATGAGTACAAAATTGTTAAATACATCATTAATAATATTTAAATGAATGGTCAATATATCAATTTTCCAAAGCAGGACATCACTTTTGGCCACTACTGTGCTTTAGTATTTGAAAATGTGTCTATATTAAAAATTAAAAATATTTTGTAAGCTATTCAGAGAATGTTTACTCTTGAATAAGAGTATAGAGAAAGTTTTCAGACTGCTTTTAACAGAGCATTGGCCTTTATTGTTTCTCACTATGGCTTTGCTCACTTTTATGCCTTTTCAAATATTTTTCAAATATTCCTAATCATAGCTTAATTCCTCCTTCCTTTTTCTAAAAGCATTGTTCTTGACTCAGCTCAGCTTCTGTGATGCAGTACCTCACCAACCTTCTTTGACACTGTTGTGCCCAAAAATATTTGACTGGTACATATTAAATAGTAGTGTATATGTATTAACATTCACAATAAAGTGCATTTCTCCAAAAATGTTGCATGTGAATGGTATACTGTTACATTCCTCAGAGAGAAGGTTTATTACATAATGATCTGTTAATTCACTATGAGCTTTCATAATATTGTACACTCTAAGTAAACGGGTTTCTAGAATATATGTACACCAGCTGAATTTACACAACCTGCAGTATTTGTGCTGAGGACCACTGCCACCCTGCCAGTCTGCTGTATTTGACCCACAGTAACCTAAAGAACATGATCTTTAATAACAATATACAGTATAGTAAAAAAATATAAAAATACAAGGCCTTCATAGACTATAAATACTAGACTTGTACATATTTATATATCTCCTATGTTTAAAATAATGATATATAATAAATGTTTTATAAATAAAAATAAGAGATGGTTTATTCTTACTCTTATTTTTAGTTAATTAGCTGACGTGAACATACAATTGTAACGCTGGGGTCTGAGGAAGATGAAGACGAGGATAAGGTAAATACAAGGTTTATTAACAACGAAGAAGGCAAGGTATGCAACAGTGTGCACTTAAGCATAGACAATACCAGACAACTGAACTGAAAACAAGCAGGAACTTAAATACACAGATGATTAACTAAAATGATGAACAGCTGAGATTAATGTGATCAGTGTCCATGGCGGGAAAATAGAACAAAGGAAGACATGTGACCAATGAAAACAACTGATAGTTAATGAAAACTAACAAACAGACCGTGGTTGTGACATAACGCCCCCTCCGAGTATGCGCATCCTCGCGCCGTAAAAAGAACAAGAACAGAGGAGGGAGGGCTTTTGGAGGTGGGCGCGGAGATGGAGAAGGGTTGGAGAAGAGGAGCAGGCAGAGGGCTGGGAGAAACAGGCAGGTAGGCAGACAGGTAAATTTGTAGGCAGATCAGCAGACAGGCAGAGCTTCCATGGAGGAACTGGAGGGAGTGTCCTGACGCACTGACAGGAACGCTGACGGGAGGAGTGGCCTGACGAAGACGAAACTGTTGTTGGTGGATCCTCAGGCGAAGATTTCATTTAATTAAATAATTTCATTAAAACTATCCAAATTATTAGTTATTTAAAAAAAAAAAAGCGAACTCTGCCTTGATTCTGGTTGCTATGAGAGCCTTTAACACCACCTCAGGACCTACTTCCCTCTCCTTTTAACTTCCCGTTCCATGTTAACCATATTGCCATCTTTGCTGCTCCTAGCACAAAATTTATTGACAAGATTTTTTTCCTTTCTGAGGCAACCTATTTCAGTCCAAAAATGAAAAACTCATTATTAAAAACTGCCCCAAAATCTCGAAGCCATTCGTCCAGAATCACAAACAATTCTCTTAACCTTGAACAATTTAAAAACAAATGATCTACTGACTCTTCCATGCCACAAAAAGGACATTCTTTTCCTACAGTGGGGTCAATGTGTGCCACATGTCTGTTTGTATCTACCGCCCAGTGTACAACCCTCCACTGGAGAGCCGCAGTGCGTTTCTCTGTAGGAGGTTTGTATAGGGACCTCCAACATCCTGTAGAGGACGAGCCTGGCCCAAACACATCTGACCACTTTGTCTCTTTGCAGTCTTTGAGTACATCATAATGAGACACTTTTACACAAAAATTATATACTGCCTTTTTTGAAACAGTGTCAAAGCCTTCTAGCATAGGAGTCCTGAAATTAAAACATCTGTATCACTTCTTATAAAAACAGTTATATCATCAGCATAAGCCGAAAGAGTGATCGGTCTGTTTTCACAACCCGTAATTAAAAACCCTGTAATTTCTCCCTAAGGTTATACAGTAAAGGCTCAAATGCTAAAGAGTACAACTGTCCTGATAAAAGGACAACCTTGCCTTATGCCTCTATGAACTGGTACTGGATAACTTAGCCCACCTCCGACCTTTAACAATGCAGAAGCTCCAGTGTATAACATGTATCCAAGAGATACATTTTAAGAGTTTCAAACAAATACAGATGATCAACTTTGTTGAAAGCTTTCTCTTGATCAATTGACAGAAAACCAACATCCTCATTACTAGTATTTGCTAAATTAATTACATCATGTACAAGAAAGATATTGTCCACTATGTTCTTTTGGGCACACAATACCTTTGAAATTCATTAATAACAAACTCCAAAAAGTTTTTTAATCTATTTGAAAGACACTTTCCAAGGATTTTTATAGTCAGTACACAGTAAGGCTTCTGGTCTCCAGTTCTTTAACAGTCCAAGATCACCTTTTTTAGGAAGTAAAGTCAGAACCGCTCATCTACAACTAGTCGGCAATTCATTTTTCCTATGAGAAATTCTAAATTCTAAATCAATGCCCGGAGATCAACCATTCAAGAGTTTGTTACAGCCTCTGATAGTTCATCCAATTGGGTATCTGCATCAAGCCACTGTCTCTGATCATCAGTAATTTTTGGTAAGTCTCTTAGTATGTTGTCCATGCAGTCAATCTCACAGTGTCTTGCCTTGAATAAATCAGTATAGAAGTCCTTTGCATGATTTCTCATTTCTTGTGGATTAGATATTAATTCAAATCTGGTAATTTCAAATATAACATACTTTTTCTTTCTTCTTCATTCCTTTCCAAGTTAAAAAAATATGAACTCGGAGCATCAATTTCTCTTACTGAAGAAGCGAGCACTTATCAAAGCTCATTTTGCTCTTTCGTTGAACAGAGATGCTAAAGCATTCTTTTTTTCTCTTATTTGTTCAACTTCTTCTGAATTCTGTTTAATAATTCCTTCTTCAATTTCAATAATTTCTCTCTAAAGTATTTTAATTGTGTTCTTTACAAGTCTATTTGATTGGGTTGTATAGTTCTGGCAAAACATTCTTATTTGTGATTTCCCAACCTCCCATCATTGCACTAAATCTTCATAATCACTTTTTTGTTCCTTCCATTTAGACCAAAATAATCCAAACTTTTCACAGAATACAGAGTTTGCAATAGTTTCACATTAAAATGCTAATAACATCTGGACCTCTGTGACTTTTTTTAAGCTCAGTTCAATCATACACAAATGATGATCAGTAAACCCGATTGGAAGAATATCAGCTTTTAAAACTCTATTGGAATTATTTTTACTTACATAAAATCTATCCAATCTCGCAGCACTAATATGATCATGAGAGGCTTTAACCCATGTATATTGCTTCACCGTTGGGTGTTTCTCCCTCCACACGTCAGATAAATCGAACTGTCTAATAATGCTGCTTAATGAAATAGCAGACTGGGGATAAGGTTCCTCACTATTTCGATCTAGTGTAAAATCTAAAGTGCAATTCCAATCACCCCCAAGAACCGTAAATGCATTATCAATTTCTTTTAATTCACTAGATATATAATTTTTTTTTAATTCTACTCTCTCTGCTCCATTATTTGGTGAATAAACATTAATGAAAAGAAAGGGTAACCCATTTAATTCTACCTGTACAACCAATATTCTGCCCTTATCTTTTTCATAAGAAGATATATTAGTTTCTTTGAAAACAAGATTGCAACACCTCCACTTAGATTAGAGCCATGACTTATAAAAATCTTCCCCTCCCACCACATTTTCCATTCTACTTCATTACTTAAATCACTATGGGTTTCTTGCAAGAAAATTACATCCATATGTTTTTTTTTTATTAATTCATGTAAAGCGGCTCTTTTCTATAATTCCTTCCTCCATTAATGTTAATTGTCCTCACTTTTATGCTCTCCATGAAAAGAGAAAAATAGAAAGACAAACAATCAGAAGAGAGCTGAAAGAAAAAAAAACACCCTTTGTGAATTAACCATTTCACTATTACTTTTTTCCTTTCCTTAATTTTGTCACAATTTTCTTCAGTCTAAATCTTTTCTGTCGACTCAATTCTTCATATCCTACACTCTTCTGTATTTTAGCTACCGATTTCAAGAATCTTTCAACATCAGGAAAAAAAACTCTTGACATCAACAGTCTTTCTAAAAGTTCCATCCAAGAAGTCATTAATTTCCTTTACTGAATATATCTGATCATCACCACTCTGAGAAAAAATGTCAGACATTTCTGAAAGACTATCATCATCATCAACCATCTCCTCCATTTGATCATTTCTATCAACAGCCTCAGCATACTCATTTTGTCCAATTTCATCTTCACATTGCGCAACATTAACCTCAGCTCTCTCAACTCTCTTACCACCCATACCACTCCTTTTGCCATCTTTTTCTTCGCAGCTTACATCCTGATTACTACGAGTTTCATTTTTTTTTACAATTCATCTCCTTTATTTCCAGTCTCATCTGAACACTTTCCTACCACGTCTTTCTCACCATCATTCTCTTTTGACAGACTCAGCTCTACCATTTCATTTAAACCACTCGGCCCTGCCTTGTCAATTTAGGCACTCAGCCCTGCTGTTTCATTGTTCAACACATTATTTGCATCGATTATTTTATGAGGGCACGCATATTTTTTTGTGACCTATTTAACCACATTCAAAACATTTTAAACTTCCAGTACTTGCATAAAGCATGTAAGACTTGCCTTCGTACAAGACTCTAAAAGAAATATCCAGAGCTGTTGAATCTAAAAGCATAAACACTTGGCGTCTAAAAGACATTACATGTTTTAGTGACTCATTTTTACATCCCAGTGTTAATTCCACAAGTAATCTTCCCAAATCTCAACAATTCCTTTTCAATATCACTATTGGGTATGAAAGGAGAGCAGTTCGATATTGTTATACGACTCGATTGAGAAACCAGCGGAGAATAGAAAGACAAACAATCAGAAGAATTGGGCAGAGAAACCCAAATACCGCTCTCGACCAACCGACTGGTTAAATTCCATTCTTTAAGAAAGATCTCGACGGCTTTATTCATACTTGAAGCTGAAACAATGCTACCATATCCCACCTGTTCGCCTATTGCCACAAGCACTTGCTCCTTGGAAATGCCGGCCTCAGGTACACATCTAACTCCATGACGGAGTAAGAGAGAGGAACCACACCCGCTCGGGTGAGCCTCCATCTCAAACACCACGCCACAAGGTTGAACAAAGAACAAACACTCACCTAATACAAACTTTTTAGATAAAAAAGGAGAAGAAGAGAAAAAAAAATGAACATAAAAAAAAATAAAATTAAAATGAAACAAATCTAGAAAAGATAATAAGAAAAAAAGAGAGAAAACTTATAAAACGCTCCTCTCACCTGTGATTCACTCACACACCCCAAACTCCTGAGAGAGAGAGAGAGAGAGAGAGAGAGAGAGAGAGAGAGAGAGAGAGAGAGAGAGAGAGAGAGACTCAAATCAGGGTGGGAGGCAGTGTCCAACTACACCAAAATTCCCTCCGGGACAGCTGTTGCTCACCTGAGGAAAAATCACACGTATCCAGTCCGTGGAGTGGAATGGCGAGCAAGCGAAGACACCTGAGCCTAGTCCATTACCGGCTACTTGTAGAAACGAGTACAGACAAAGAGCTGGTCTTGGGCACATATCCAGGTCGGGGTCTCAGGATCACGTAAAAATTATCCGGCCTGAATTCCAGGCACGCTTCGTCAACCAAAAATACCTGCATGTCCCCTACCCTCTTGATGGAGGCCAAAGCGGTCAGGAGCGCCGTCTTTAATGACAAGAACTTAAGGTCCACTGACCACAATGGCTCAAAGGGAGGCCATCAAATACTGAAGAGCATCAAAACCCATATTTGCGCAGGACTCCACGGCCAGCTGTGCACCAGTGTGCACCACTCTCACTCCGGCGGTTGCTATGCAAATTATGCATGGTCATGGCATTACCACTGCCATTGGGTGTTTTCTAGATCTTCTAGTTGATAGGCTTCTAAGCGAAACCCCCATTCGTCAGTCACTGACTTTATTCGGAGTGACTGAATGAAAGGGAACATGTTTTATATAATTACTGTAAAACATTTGAGTCATCAATTATTAAAAAAAAAAAAATAAATTAATAGGAAACCTACATTTGTTTTTTAAGAATTTTTTTAAAGTTTATGCATTCTGTGATTAAATAAGATTAATAAATAATGTAGTATTGTTAGCCCTATTCCCATATTCCATACCCAAAAATGTGTTACAAGTTTAAAAACGCCATGACACCTTTGGTTTGCTTAGTTGGGGACACAACTATTCAGCAATATTATTGATTTTACTGAACTGACACTATTGGATGAGAACTGAACTGAGCTAGATGATCATGACATCACTGTTTTCTGCAGAAGTGCGTTATAGATTAATTCAACTTATTCCATAATTGATGAACTTACACAATAATTGAATGGAACTGAATCAACACTGAACTTACCTAAGCTGGACAATGACGCCATTGTCTTTTAGAGCTGCATGAATTGAATAAATTTGTAGGCAAATTATTAGAACACTTGGCATCCGGGAGTCATCTTATTGGGTCTGGATTTATTTTTCAAGAGGACAATCTGCTGGAACATTGAAAATGATGGACTGGCCCCCTCAGACCTTAACCCCATCAAGCAAGTTGGAAAATAATCTGGACAGATCTATTATACAATCTAAGGAAAGCCTTTGCTTCAGTTGCAGAAGGCATGGGATTACATTAGTGTTAAAGTTCTCAGAGGAAATATACTGATACTATGCCAGAGAGATGTGCTGCTGTAGGCTAATTGCTGCAAACGTGAACATACCAAATATTAAAGTTAAAAGTGAATAAAAACAATAAGACTCACTTCATCTGATATTTGATGGTCAGAGCAACCATTTGCAAGTTTCATAAACATTATGAAATGATATCATGTTTTTCAAGTAAAAAAGGTAAATATTTTCAATAATTCTAATAATTTTGGCCACCACTGTAGACCTATGTTTGCATCATTGATAATTACGTTCCTGTTTATTTCTGTAAAGCTGCTTGGAAACAATCATTGTTGTATAAAGTGCTATATAAATACAAAAAGAAAACGAATGAATGAACCACTTTTTTATTGACTTGTTGCAGTGACTATTCAAACCCAGCAGATGGCAATATGGCTTCAAAAACAATATCATTGTGACTTTCTTGCTGCAGCTTGACACTTCCTCCTATCTATCTATCTATCTATCTATCTATCTATCTATCTATCTATCTATCTATCTATCTATCTATCTATCTATCTATCTATCTATCTATCTATCTATCTATCTATCTATCTATCTATCTATCTAATCTTATCTTATCTTATCTTATCTTATCTTATCTTATCTTATCTTATCTTATCTTATCTATCTATCTATCTATCTATCTATCTATCTATCTATCTATCTATCTATCTATCTATCTATCTATCTATCTATCTATCTATCTATCTATCTATCTATCTATCTATCTATCTATCTATCTATCTATCTATCTATCTATCTATCTATCTATCTATCTATCTATCTATCTATCTATCTATCTATCTATCTATCTATCTATCTATCTATCTATCTATCTATCTATCTATCTATCTATCTATCTATCCATAACAGAAGACGAACAAGGACATAAAGAAAAAAAAACATCCATCCATCCACTGGTTGTGTGATCGCTTTGTTTATGCATGTGTGCTTTTGAGTGTGTTCGCGTATATGACACTTATATGAATGTTTTATTAGGTGTGCGTATATTGTCTGTTTATCTCAAGTGTTGATTGACTAGACAATGGGCTGAATGAAGAGCTGTCAGAAAGTGCTAATGAACTCTGTTATGAAACAGAGATACTGTTGAAACATGTTGATTCCGATATGAACTACTTTCTCCTGTCATCATCATAATTCATGTTTAATTTGATATCACTCAGTAGATGCATATTCTAAATGGGTTACATTTACACACTGTTAAAAAAGGGTGGTGTTGTAGATTGTACATTGTACATCACTCTTTACATGTGACAGTTCCACTGAGATATTTGTTGGAATTTCTTTTCAATCCCATCTTGTGGATTAAAGGAATCATTCACCCAAAATGAAACATTTTAAATCGTATTATTTTATTGAAAATAAGAGATACGGCCTGGTTTCAAAGAAAGATCTTAGATTAAGCCAGTATTAGGCCTTAGTTTAATATAGGACATTTACTACATTTAATAAACATTTCCTTAAAAAAACAAAAACAAAAAAACAAACAAAAAAAACATTACTGGTGTGCATCTTGAGACAAAATAATGGCAGTGACATATTTTAAAATATGTCAGTGCAAGTTGCTTTCAGTTAAAACAACTCAAACATGCATTTTAGTCTGGGACTAGATTTATTATGCCATTACATTCCACCTAAACCGAATCTTCCCTAAACTAAAGCTGGGCGGTTTGACCAAAAACGTATAACACAGGGTTTTTAAAGATTCGGTATATCACATGTTTTTTTTTTTTTTTCACTGGGCCTTTATTATGACTTAATTTACTGTCACGAGTTAACATTGTAAAGGCAAATAAAATTCATAAATAAAAAATTAAAAAATCAGTTCATAAAGCTAGAAATAATTTAAAATATAATCAAATTAAATTTGTATGTTTTAATTAAATTAATAATAATATTATTAATATAAATAACAGGGAAGGATACACCTTAGGTGCCAAAACAACGTAGGATACACCCCATTACTGGACACACAACTGAACCTTGTGTGTCCAGTGAGAACGGATGCTTATGTCTACAGGAGGAAAATCGATCAGCTATGTGTCTGCTTTGGTTCGCCTAAGAAGGGGCTACCGGCATCTAAACAGACAGTCAGCTAGTAGGTTGTTGAGGCTATTTCTCTTCCTTATGACCTCTCAGAGTTCATTCTACAAGGTGTATGGCTGCCTCAAATAAATTATATATATATATATATATATATATATATATATATATATATATATATTGCTTTTGCCTCAATAAACAACTAATTTACTACTTATTAATAGTTAGAAAGTTGTTAAAGGGATAGTTCACAAAAAATGAAAAATAGCCCATGATTTACTCATCCTCAAGACATCCTAGGATTAAATTACATTCTTATTTCAGACAAATACAGTCAGAGTTATATTAAAAATGTCCATAAAAGTGCATCTATCCATCATAAAACTGCTCCACGAGGCTATCATAAAACTGATCCACTTCCGCTAACTGTCGTACACGGGAGACTGGTGTTCCAGCGTATGATATAGGACACTCCGGTAATAGTTCTCGCTCTATCCTCTGAGCTTCCACGTTCATTATCGGAACTTCCGTTATACGCTGGAAAGCGTCTCGGTTACGTATTTAACCCTCGTTCCCTGAAGGAGGGAGCGGAGACATCGTCGGAACGGCCGACTAATTGGGATCTGCCTTCAGAGACCTATCTGCTTGAGTGTTTCTAGCCAATTGGCATTGGCATGCGGTTCACGCTCCGCCCGCAGCGGTATAAATCTGAAGTGAAACACTGCATACTCGTTTTCTGCTGAGGAGCCAAACTAGTGGCAGGTCCTTCAGCGGAAGCACAGCACCTGGCGGCCGGGGCGTCGTCTCCGTTCCCTTCTTCAGGGAGCGAGGTTACATACTTAACCGAGACGTTCCCTTTCAGTCGGTCACGTTCGACATACGTAGGGGAGTGCAACATATGGCAGTCCCTGGGGTGGTTCCAGCCTGGTTCCAGGGGTGCAGGCCTGGCGTCAGACGGCCGCTACGTCTGACCCCGAGGGGTAGCGGAGGAGCTCACAGGGTTAAACATTTCTGGGGAACACGACTGGAGAATATAGTTGTGATGAGTGAGCTCGCAACCCAAATGGGCAAGGGACGTCTTGGGACTGGTAGGCCAAGAGGATAGCCTCCACTATCCAGTGGGATCAGGAGAACTGTCTTCATGGACAGAATATTCAACTCCACGGACTGCAAATGCTCGAATGGAGGACCCTGAAGTGCTCTGAGCACCAGGGCTAAATCCCAAGAGGGTATCGAGGTAGGACGAGGAGGATTTAGTCTCCTCGCACCTTTGAGGAACCTGACGATTAAGTTGTGCTTACCTAAGGATTTGCCATCTACTGCATCGTGATACGCCGCTGTTGTTGCGACGTATACTTTGAGGGTGGATGGAGACAGCTTTCGATCCAACCCATCCTGCAGGAAGGAAAGCACAACGTTAATCGAACACCTTCGGGGGTCTTCCCTGCGGGAAGAACACCACTCGACGAACAGGTTCCACTTCAGAGAGTAGAGGCGCCTTGTAGAGTGATGGTGTCTACCACCGCTTGTGGTAGGCCACCTAGAACCTCCGCGTCCCGTCCAGGGACCAGACATGGAGTTTCCAGAGATCTGAACGCGGGTGCCATAGAGTGCCCCGGCCCTGAGAAAGAAGGTCCCTCCTCAGGGAATCAGCCAAGGAGGGGCTGTCGCGAGTGAGAGTTCTGGGAACCAGGTCCGGTTGGGCCAGTAGGGCGCAACTAACAAGACCTGCTCCTCGTCCTCTCTTACCTTGCACAGTGTCTGTGCGAGAAGGCTCACTGGGGGAAACGCTTACTTGCGTAGGTCCCGGGGCCAGCTGTGTGCCAGTGCATCTATGCCTAAGGTACCTCCGTTCAGGGAGTAGTACCACTGGCAATGGGTCGAGTCTGGGGAGGCGAACAGGTCTACCTGTGCCTCCCTGAAGTGGTCCCATATCAGCTAGACGCTCCGGGGGTGGAGTCGCCATTCGCCCGGAGGTGTCGACTGGCGAGAGAGCTTGTCGGCTGTCTGGTTCAGCATGCAACTGGGCGTAGACCACCTTGTCGGTTGATGTGCGCCAGCGGCGCAGTGCTGTCGAGCGGACCAGTGCGTGCTTGCCCGCGGCTTCTTGAACCGGGCCAGGGCAAGATGTACTGCCAGTAACTCCAGGCAATTGATATGCCAATGCAGTTGGGGCCCCGTCCACAGACATGAAACTGCGTGCCCGTTGTACGTGGCCCCCCAACCCGTGGACGAGGCATCCGTGAAGACCACCGCATGCCTGGACACCTGTTCTAAAGTACTCCGCCCGTAGAAGCGAAGGTCAACCACGGGCTGAAGGTTTGGCGGCAGTACGGGGTGACTGGGACCCGGTACCTGCCGCTCTGCCACGCCCATCTCGGGACACGGCCATGAAGCCAGTGCTGAAGCGGTCTCATATGTAGCAATCCGAGCGGCGTTACCATGGCTGCAGATGCCATATGCCCCAGGAGCCTCTGAAAAAATTTCAGCAGTTCAACACAGCCTGGACTCGCTTTTCCGTGAGGCGAGCAGTTTGGTTGACCGAATCCAACTCCATACCGAGATAAGAGATCCTCTGTGTGGGACAGAGTTTGCTCTTCTCTCGGTTGACCAGAAGGCCCAACAGGCTGAGGTGACGGAGCACCATGTCCCTGTGTTCGCACAACTGTTCCCGCGACTAGGCCAGTATCAGCCAGTCGTCGAGGTAGTTGAGGATTCGAACGCCGCGTTTCTCTGAGCGGAACAATGGCTGCCTCCGCGACCTTCGTGAAGGCAGCGGGCGACAGGGACAGCCGAAGGGCAGGACTTTGTACTGATATGCCCTCCCCTCGAAAGCAAAGCGTAGGAACGGTCTGTGTCTCGGGAGAATGGAAACATGAAAGTACGCATTCTTCAGGTCGATCGCTGCGAACCAATCTTTGGGACGGATGCACTCGAAGATGCGTTTCTGCGTCAACATCCTGAACGGGAGCTTGTGTACGGCCCATTCAGAACACGCAGGTCCAAGATTGGTCTTAACCCACCACCTTTCTTGGGCACAATGAAGTAAGGGCTGCAGAACCCTGCCTTCATATCGGCTGGAGGAACCGGCTCGACCGCGTCCTTCGCCAGTAGGACATCGATCTCTGACCGCAAGACATGGGCATCGCTGTTCCGCACGGAGGTGAAGAGGATGCCCCTGAACCTGGGAGGCGGCGATCGGGTGAATCGCGTGGCGAGTCTGATGGTGCGGATGAGCCAGCGAGGCGGCCTGGGGAGACCTAGCCAGGCCCCAGGGACCGTACAAAGCGGGACCACGGCACCACAGATGTGCCCGGGGTGGGGCAGCGAGGCGGAGTGCTCTGGCCCGACTCGGGAGGCCCTAGGGCGGCCCGGAGTGTTGCCTGAGCACTCCTGGTTTGGACAGAGGGTGGGTGGGAAGGCCTGGTGGCGTCCCCAGTGCCCTCTGCTGCCCACTGGCCGGAAGCAGAGAGGTGGAATATTCAGCCCCGACTCGGGAGGCCCGGTGGCTCCTGCGCCCGGGTGGAGGCTGCTGCTTGGGCTTCGCAGGGGCGGAGGCGGACGCAGGAGAGCGCCCTCGGCAATGAGCTGGCGGGCGCTGCTACCGGCGGCTGGGTGGAAGCAGCGGGCCGCGGGGCAGGATGCTTCTGATCGCCTCCGTCTGGTTCTGGGCCACCGAGAACTGCTGGGCGAAGCTCTCGATGGCGTCGCTGAAGAGGCCGGCCAGAAACACCGGTTTGAATGACATCTTGAAAAGACGCGAGGTCAAACCGTGTAGCTCTTTTAAGAGGAGGAAACGCTCTTTACGTGCCGAGGCACACAGGGGAGATGGCCGCCGCTCACAGTGGTTTAGAGGGTGCAAGCCCACTGCAAGCACACAGCGCCCAGCGAGCTGTCAGAACAGCTGTTTTCCTCTTCACAGACTCGCGACCGCCACTGCACTGTGCCGTAACTCCAGCCGGAAAGAGCTCCTCTTGATTCGTAGACTCGTAGTCGTTACACTCTTCCCAGGAACACTGAAGACTCAATGTTTGGCTCCGAAGTAGAAAGCGAGTATGCGGTGTTTCACTTCCGTATTTATACCCGCGTTGCGGGCAGAGCGTGAACCGCATGCCAATGCCAATTGGCTCGTTTAGAAACACTCGAAGCAGATTGGTCTCTGAAGGCAGATCCCAATTCGTCGGTCAGTTCCGACGTACGTCGAACGTGACCGACTGAAAGGGAACCAGTCTCTCGTGAATGTTTGCAAGACAGTTAGTGGAAGTTAGAGATTACAGTTTGTAGAGTTTTAAAATATGTATATTTTTCTTACACAAACACATCACTTCGCTTCAGAAGAGCTGTGTGGATTAATTTTATGATGAATAGATGCACTTTTAAGGACTTCAAAACAGAAACAGCCATCGACTGCCATTATGAAGCTCAGCACAGCCAGGACGTTTTAATATAACTCTGATTGTATTCGTCTGAAAGAAGAATGTGGGTTTCTAAATCACACGTTTAAATAAAAGCCTTACATTTTTGGAATTTTGCAAAAATGTAGGTAGAGGCATATTTTTCAAATGAGCCTAAGGTTGTAAAATACTGTAGCATTTGATAAGATATGAAAAGCACTCCTGTCTTTTAACCTCCCACCGTTTAATGATAAGCCTATCTATTTTGCTATCCTAATTGTGAACAATTATGTGGTTTGGTTATATGGATTATTTTATAAGGATACAGGGGAATGTTCTAATGGGAAGATATCACAATAGTTGTGATATGTGCTAATGCACTTTGCCACAAGCCTATATCATTACACACTTAACAGCTACACTTTGATTAATGGACCAGAAAACAGCTACAATTATATTAGAGGATGTACAGACATGGTACAACACTAATGAGTTTAGTCTGCTTGTCTGGCTCTGCTTTTATTTCACACTAATCTATTGATTTCTACATTATATCCTGTTTAATTATTTATATTGATATTTGCTGATTTCCTTTCATTGACGATTCAAATTATTCTAAACACTTCTGGTTATCTGCAGGACTGGGACATTTCACCCCAAAGCACAATCAATTCAAACAATAAATCTCCAGGTTCCCCTCACATGTATGTCTTGATTTTAATGTCTTCATTTGTAAAATAAAACCCCAGATGAACAACAACACATGATATATCCCCTCACATGTACGTCTTTATTTTACGCCTCAACTTTCTGTCTTCCGTAGAACACAAGTTAAATTAATTAGAAAAATGTGTAAATGTAGCATGCTCCCAAATTTGTGGGAACAGTTTGAGGATGACCCCTTCCTGTTCCAACATGACTGCGCACCAGTGCACAAATCAAGGTTCATAAAGACATGGATGAGTGAGTTTGGTGTGGAGGAACTTGACTGGCCTGCACAGAGTCCCAACCTCAACCCGATCTTACACCTCTGGGATGAAAGAAGATGGTGAGCCAGGTCTTCTCGTCCAACATGTGCTTGACCTCACAAATGTGCTTCTAGAAGAATCATTAAAAATTCCCATAAACACACTCCTAAACCTTGTAGTAAGCCTTCCCAGAAGAGTTGAAGCTGTTATAGCTGCAGAGTGTGGGCCAACTCCATATTAAACCCTACGGATTAAGAATGGGATATCATATAAGTTAATGTGCATGTAAAGGCAGGTGTCCCAAAACTTTTGGCAATATAGTGAATTTTTCATGTTACATAGAGATAAGATGAATTGCTTTATTATTATTTTACATTTAACTCATCAAATTCGCCTAATGATAGTTGCATGCAACACTCTCCAAAGTTGGGTGGCCAGACAGTCTCCCTGTCAGATGATTATAGTGAATCACACACAAAGGTTCAGTTGTGCAAATGGCATATTGAAATCTACTTTTTGACTCTGAGGGTCTCCAGAAAGACTATTCATCTTCCAGTCTAAAAAGAAAAAGTACAAGTGCCCAATTGTGATGTCACACTTGAAATATGGACACAAAAAGCACAATTAGAAGATGGGAAGTCTGTCCAAAGGGCATCTCAAAATCGTACATTCTTTCTATTGATCACCCCTTTATATACATGGCATCTGACATTTTTGCATAAATGTGTAATATCACAATAGTCTTGATATGTTCCATTGGCATGTTTGTTTGTCTGGTCCTCTTACATTATATCTCTAGAAAATGACAGGATATTGCCTTGCACTCATATAAACGCCTTTAGCAAATATAAGTCCCAGCTGACTTCGGTCTTTAATTGTTAAGAGTTTGAGGAAATGCACTCTTGGTAATGAAGAGTACACCACAAACATGATATGATAACTCTTTAGACATAAAAAAAGGAATGATTTGTGTACAGTTATGTCAACATTGCCCCCTCTTCCTGAAACTGTGCTATGTGATTAACTGCTGTGGATGTAAAAAAGACAGTATTTCTACTTTCGTGGTCAGTGTCTGTTAGCTGTAAATCCTAAGAACACTTGCTCTACTGCCTAAAGAGGAAACACACATCACAACTTCTACATTTCAGATGGAAGCGTTAATATTTTATACACAATATACACATAGGAATTTATTATCTCTGAGTGCTATAGCTGTCTGCATTAATGTTTTTCTTTTTTTTAATATATATATATATATATATAACTAATTGAGATAATCTTTGTGTAGATTATATTTGTGGTCATTTATGCTGGATTATGATTGCTATTCACCACTTAATTGATTCAAATGACCAAAGGTTATTTAGCGGATATTTTTTTTTTTTTTTGCTGTCTTCTAAACACCTCAACTATCAAAACATCAGGGTTATTATGATGAATGAGTTAATTGTTCTTATCTCTTCACACTTAAACTTTGCATTGACTCCCTATATAATGATGGATGCTAATGTGATAAGCCGGTATTGAGTTTCACTGAGAAGTGAATTGAATCAAGTGCTACTATTTTGTTCAGCGGTTGTAGGATATTTTAATAGAATTAAGGGAAAACCTTTCTTCTCTCTTCTGGACACCCTATTGAATTCCATAGTTTTCTGTTAAGGGCAAAATAAAATAAATCATCTGCTGATTTCCTTTCATTGACGATTCAAATTATTCTTAACACTTCTGGTAATCTGCAGGACTGGGACATTTCACCCCCAAACAAAATCAATTCAAGCAATAAATCTCCAGGTTCCCCTCACATGTATGTCTTGATTTTAATGTCTTCATTTGTAAAATAAAACCTCACACACATGATATATCACACTGTGTCATTATTTATTTAGCAAAACTGGAAAAGCCATGGGTGACAAAGTTAGGACACCCTTACTGTTAAGGTAAGTAATGGTCAGGCACTGCTAATCAAATGCCTTTGATTAACTGATCACCAGCGAAATGTGATCACCTCTATTAAAGCTGAAGTTCTGGCAGTTTGCTGGTCAGGAGCATTCAGGTGTGTCAAGGAGACAAGGAGGAAAGACATCAGCAATTATCTTAGAGAAGTCCATGATTCTACAGTGAGGAAGATTATTCACAAGTGGAAGACATTCAAAACAGACTCCAGTCTTCCCATGATTGGACGTCCCAGTAAATTCATCCCAAGATCAGACTGTGTAGCTAATGCTCAGAAAAATTGCAGACAACCCAAGAACTACACCTCAGACTCTACAGGCCTCAGTTAACATGTTAAATGTTTAAATTCATGACAGTACAATTAGAAAAAGACGGTTCTAGTATGGCATGTTTGGAACGGTTGCCAGGAGAAAGCCTCTTCTCTCTAAAAAAAAAAAGAAAACATGGCAGCACGACTTAGGTTTGCAAAGTTGCAGCTGAACAAACCATAAGACTTCTAGAACAATGTCCTTTGGACAGACGAGACCAAAGTGGCAATGTTTGGCAATAATGCACAGCACCATGATTGGTGAAAACCAAAAGAGCATAACAGCACAAACACCTCATTCAAAAAGTCAAGCATGCTGGTGGAGGGGTGATGATTTTGGGCTTGTTTTGGGCACCTCAGTCATTGAGTCGACCATGAACTCCTCTGTATACTAAAGTATTCTAGAGTCAAATGTGAGACCATCTGTCCGGCAGCTAAAGCTTGGCCAAAATTGGGTCAGGCAAGCGGACAATGATCCGAAGACCACCAGCAATCTACAACAGAATGGCTGAAAAAGAAAAGAATTAAGATGTCGCAGTGGCCCAGTCGAAGCCCAGACCTCATCCTGTCAAAGAGTGGACCACAATTCCTCAAGAATGATGCGAGAGACTGAAAAATCATCCAGAAAATATTTACTTCAAGTTATTGCTGCTAAAAGTGGATCTACAGGCAATTGAATGATAGGGTGTCCTAAATTTGTCACCCATGGTTTTTCCATCTTGACTTTATTTTTGCTGAATAAATAATGGCACAGTGTAATATGTCATGTGTTGTTGTTCAACTGAGGTTTTATTTTCCAAATTTTAAGACCTGCCAAGCACTAGATGATTTTATATTGTCCTGATACAGAAAACCATGGACTTCATTAGAGTGTCCTAACATTTTCACATGACTGTATTTGTAAAGGAGATTGTATACACAAATGGAGAGTTTTATGCTGAACATGAATTTGAAAGATTTCGAACAGAAGTGGCAGAATGCATTGGGAAAAAATATTTGCGTATTATATATTAAGTAAAATATTATATAAATTTTTTACATGGCATGTAGCCGTGTAATAAGCGGGATAATGTACATCCAGCCAGTTGTTATCGCAGAATAAACCCAGACAGGGTCTTACATCACACTGAAGGGGTTTATTCTGCAATAATGTACATTATCCCGTTTACACGGCTACTTGCCACATAAGTAAATAATTAGACATGAAAACTGTCTAAATATATGCTATTTTAAATAGCTATTTAAACGCAAAGCTTCCATGGAGAGAGCAGCGGCAAGTTTAAACTAGATGGACATTAAATGGATACGGTACAGTTATACCACTTATTCCACTATATTTTACCACATAAATAATTATGGGGATAAGAGATATGATTTGAGGTTAAACTGTTTTCACAAAGTCGTTTACACTGCACTTTCGTCTCATCTTGTATGTTGTTTTGGTGCATTCATCTATTTAATTATTCCAAGAATACAGCTGTGATCCACTCTCAAAATTATTTTAGGCACGTAGGCCCATATTATAGATTAAACTGTTTTAAAATCATACCTGTTTGTCATCTTATAATACATTCCAGTGTACAAAACAATTGTCGCAAAATGGTAGCAGCTGCGTTTGTATGAGACAAGAGAGAGCGCGGTACAAGGTGAAAAACAGTCCTAGAAAGAGTAGCTAAAGCGCAGACTTTAGTGACGGTTACCCAGAGATGGGGACTCGAGTTTGAGACTCGGACTTGAGTTGACTTAAGTCACACACACAGTGACTTCAGACTCGACTTGGACTCGAGCTGCGGGACTCGAAAACAATGTTTATTTTTAGGAAACATCTTATGAGCTCGCTGATTCCTCTCCGGTACCTATAACCTGCCACGCGTAACATGTGACGTACTACGTATCTGCTCGTAAACCATTCTTGGTGTTTTTGTCATGTTGCAATAGTCTGTTCAAAATCAAAGCTGATACAGTATGTTAATAGAGAAAGGTGTCAAAATAACATATTACATGCTTTGAATTCCATATAGCTTTGCAGTTTTCTACACAGCCTGGATGGGTCGCCATACGTAATGCAACACTTATTTTAACCAGAGACTTATTATAATAAAGAGACTTAAGACTTGACTTGGACTCTAGCCCAGAGACTTGAGACTTGACTTGGACTCTAGCCCAGAGACTTGAGACTTGACTTGGACTCGAGCTCATGGACTTGAGACTTGACTTGGACTCACGCCCAGAGACTTGAGACTTGAACTTGGACTCTAGCTCAGAGACTTGAGACTTGACTTGGACTCAAGCCCAGAGACTTGAGACTTGAACTTGGACTCTAGCTCAGAGACTTGTGAGCATCTCCTCAGTTAACCAGATGAGCCTGTGTTATCAGTGTTTGCTGGTTGTTATTGGAGGATAACATACTGCTGGATGACACAAATGACCAATCAGAATTGATTATTCCACAGCGCCGTGTAATAATATATGTAATGCACAGTATATCCTGAACTAACAATGAACAACTATTTTACATTTGTTGATCTTGGTCATTATTAATGTCTCATTTACTATTGTTTATTGTTATTTTCTGTGAAAATGCCATTGGCTACTGCATTAACTTTTGTTCACAAAGTCAACCAAATAAAAGTGTTATCTTTTTTAAACTAAAAGGGTTTTTTACACTGTGAATTAGCCTACATACCTACTTAAAGTACATACCCCTCAAATCAACAAATATTGAAAGATTTTTTATTTATTTATTGTTTTGCCACAAAAAACAATATAGGAAAAAAAATCGCAGTAAACCATGCTGTCAACACAGTGGATCACGCTATTGATATTAAACACCATTGACAAGCAAAGGTATTTATATACAAGGCCTGTGTGCGTGGCAATGAACCCAAGAACTGCAAACCATGTTATAGCATAGTGAGAAAGGCTTTAATATGCCTGTTTTCCCTCCCTTCTCTATCCTAATCCAATTGCGAAGAACTGACTTTCCGGCTTCTTCTGGCTAATGGAGTGTCAAATCACACTTCCAGCAGCTAAAAATACATGTATTCAGCACACCCTATGACGAAGAGAACAATCTAATTCAGTTTGGCTGTCTTCATATCCAGTCAGTGTTAAGGTATGATTCATCTTCTCAGGCTATAGCAGCTCTGGCTAGATGTGTGAGGCGTCAGCGTGGCGAGGATGCCCAGCTTTTCTTTGAACCGCAGTGGAGGACAGATGAACCTCAAGAGAGAGAATTCAAAACAACAAATATAATTATTATCCAGTAAACTTGGTAAAGTAATAAGATATATATACACATTTTCTTTGCTTATTATTTCCTGTTTTTCCTTGCACTCTAAAAAAATAAAAATAATACTAATAATAATAATTAAAAAAAAAAAAACCTTTGAGTGAATTTACATTCAACCAAAAAGCTATATTGAGTTAGAGGAACTTAATAATTTGTAGCATAAACACAAATATTTTAGTTTTTTTTATTTATTATTATTAAGGGACTCCAACTCCCAGAGTTGTAGCCCTGGAACCAATTAATCTTTAGCCTGGATGCCAGCTGAATTTAGCCCCACCCACAACATTTTTTGCTCGGGCAATTCGGTCTGGACTCGATCCATAGAGGAGTAATTATGCCCGAACAGAAACAGTCATCGTCTAAAACAGTGGGCTTTGACGATGATGGACAGATGATAAACAGTAACGTAATCATCCACGTCATCAAAGGCGCTTGAATTTGCTCTTATCCTAAGCGGAGAACTTGTTCGTATATGCATTCACCTTCACTATTTCTCTCAGAAACGATGATCGTGTTGGTAAGTACTCTGTGTATCCTTAAATTATTTTATTACAATACTGGCAAAGATCGTTTACACTCATCTTTTTCTTGTAACGTTACTTAATCCAGCGTGCAGACAGGGTTGCCAAGTTTTTTTTGCAATGTCGCGCACAATTGCTACTCAAAACTATAGCCCAAAACAATAACTTTCCGGGGGGTTCTCTGGAAAAAAATGGCATTTGGTTTGCAAAATATGTTATTTTGGCAAGGTTGCCTGCTAAAATTCACATTCCTGGGTTTATAAAGTCACATAATTGGGGTCGCTTCAACCTGCGGACATGGAGAAAAACACGGACTTGGCAACACAGTGCAGTTGAGTTCTGTTGACATTTGACAACTAACGTTACGCGTCGCCCCGTTGCTCTGATTGGTTGTGGGTCTATCCAATTGAGGTCTTTCCTGGCTCGGTTGAAACACCCCCAATAATCACAGCCCAATATCAGACTCATATTCTGACTAGAATTGAGTATGACCACATCAGGCTAATTAATCTTATCTATTTCAGTTCAAATCAACAGCTATCATAGCACATTGTAACATAACTTATTTAACAGGTATATTTAATTAAATAATATATTACTTGTCACTGGCATTAGCGCAGTCATTGCTGTAGTTTACCTTCATGTATCTCTTCAGCACAATGGTAACCACAAAAAACATTACAGAAACTCTTTTAAATGTCAAACATTACAGCATTAAACACCAACAGGGATTTCCCTTCACTAAAAACAAATAAATTAACACTTAATTTCAACATTTATTCTTCTAATCCAGTCCTATGTAAATCATGCTGGGAACTAGAAAACCACTGCAGAAGTTATCGAGACAGTTTCATTATGTAGCAACAATGAGTCTTGGGGAATAATTCATTCAAATGGGGTAAATATTCATGAGTCTATGAATATGATTCGCTTGTCGTACACAAAAATATTAACTTATAACGGAAAATTTAATCATTTAAAAGTAACCTTTATCCAAATTGATTTCAGTTATATAATTTGAAATTCAGATTCCTTTACCAAATATCAATCTTAAAAACTTTAAGAAACATTAATTTGCTGATCAGGACAAATATTTCCTTTGTTTGTACAATTTGTATTACTTAAATAGTAACAAGAAAATCAAGCTTTATTGGTAGCTACGATCTTACGTCTCATTGACTTCGAAATCTGTGAGCAAGATGATACGGATTCAATTTCATGTAATTATTGGGTTTTAATAAAACAACTAAGTATACAGAACTACGCTTCACACAAGGGAAATATGCATATATGAGAGAGAGAGAGCTTTATCACGCAGTACTTCACAAGAAACCTCAAGTAATTACTCCCGCAAATAGGAATAAATGGACAACCTTTAGACGCAGTTTGATTGGGAAATAAAATACTTGCTTTGATCTGGCTTCTCGTGTGTGTGTGTCTGAGTTCAATTGTCCTCTGAGTCTTTCAGGGCAGCGAGGCGCGGATCTAGTTCTTGGAGGAGTTCTCTGGTGAAGTGGAAGCTGTGAGCCTTTAGTGGGTCGTGGAAGGCAGGGGTCTCTCTCTCTCTCTCTCTAGATTCTGGGGTCTCCTTCTGCTGGCTGAATGCCCGTCTTCTCGGGTTTGGCAGAATGCCGGGGTCTCTCTGGCAGGATGCCAAGAGTTATTGGTCATTCTTTGCACTTACAGCTGAGATGGGTTGAGCTCGATTTTGAGATGACCCAATCACGTACGGGAGGTCAAAGGCGCGAAGCATGCTTTGTCCTGTCGAATTCCCGCCTTCTTGACTCATCACGAGGAGTGATACGTTTGAGCATCTATTCTCAGAAAGTTGGCACTTTTGTAATAATGCATCTTGTTGTAATTTGCCAACAAGATTCGGTACCGTCAGGTTTCTGCGATTCTGGAGATACCATGAATCATAATTCTGAGAGTTCAAAGTACAAAGATCCATAAACTTTCCACAGCTACTAGTATACAGAGTTTGATTTACATACAGTAAACAATCTAGTCATTTTAAGACATTGTTTAAGGACGTTAAATCAACCAAATTTCAACCAGGTAATTTGTCCAATGTCCCTGTAAGCTGATGTGTGTGTCACGGGACGGCTCGCATGTATTTAGGAGTGCGTGCACGTGAGCGGAGGTCACAAAAGGGGGGAGCGGGTTGCTGATGTAAAGTGCCTGTGAATAAAGTGAATAAAATTCAACGCTCACAATCTTTTCTCACAGAGTCTTCGGGAGACACTATTTGAGCGGTTCAGGCTTTTGGTCATTCGGCAGATGGCTAACCTATTACCAGTCAATTGTGCTACAATTAAGTTACTAGAACCTAATTAAAAATATAACAAAAAGCCAATTAAAGTAGTAATTTGAGTTTAAATTACAGATGATATTAAGTTGATGTAACGATCAACATTATTATGTCAACATAACTCTACAAAATAATGTTTGCAACTTAAAAGGTTTAATTAAAACAATAAATTATATTTTGTTAACGTGCTTTTTTTTATTGCTAAATAAAAGGACTGTTCCTGTCTCTTCCTGCTTATTTCTTGCTGCAACCAACCATGTTTTCTTTACAAAGTGACATAACCAACTACTGTCCTGGTCTTGCACAATGCAGCATTTTTAGCCATTTTTGTGAACGGGGATCGTTTTGACAACGTTGTTGTCTGTATGTGAAAAACACAAAGGAAAACTTTTCAATTTTTGTACATTGTTGATGTGTAATCGTATACCCTAAGTAAAGCCGGTTGACAGAGAAAGTCTTTAGGTGGAACCTGGCACACCATCTTCTCATATTGGGAACAAGCATCCAAAACGCAACTCTGAATAGTTGGCTGATTTGTCTTCAAAGCTATGCTTTAGCAAGTTTTTTTTCCCAGCAGTTTGCATTAAAAAGTCACTGAGGATTTCATGTTGAGAATTTTTTCCCCCTGAAGGATTCATCCCTCATCCTAAACCACACTGCAAAATGGTTCTGTTTTGAAAATGGATCCTGTTCTAGCAAAGAGATAATGTAATGTCAGTATGTCTCTCATGCGGTCCATGACTTTCCAATAAAGGGATCTCCATGAACGCTGATCACCACAGAGCTCTTTCGTTCATTCTCAGGTTGCTGTAAAGTGCCCCATTAGGACCAGGGATAAACATATCCAGCTGACCAAGCAAACAAAATAACCCATTAAAAGGGGGATTTTCAAATTATATTACAAGCTTTTAAAAACACATAATGTACAGTGGGCAGAAAGAGAATTATGAAGTATTTTACAAGTCAAATGCTACCAAACTGTCTTTACATTGTATTTCCCACAAATCTAGTCCTTATCTAACATTATTGAATGAAATATTTTTTATCAAATTTCTTTATTTACAATGGGAACTGCTATATTCATAAGAATATATAACAGCACATCCAGAAAGGAATCTAAAGTTGTCTCTACAGCATTGTGAGAATGTTAAATGTGTTTAAATGCTATCATATGTATATATATATATATAAAAACACTTGGGTTGGGTGGCCATGGCGGGTAAGGAGCCTTGGGCGGCCGTGGGAGTTCAGAAGTCTCGGGCAGCCATGGCGGGTCAGGATGAAGCCCCACCCACAGGTACACATAGTGTTCTCATCCCAGCCCATCAGAAAACATGCATTAAGTGGTGAATCTGGCCAGTTCACTAAACAAGACAGCTCAGTGAATTCCTCCACGTACCTCTCCAGTGGGCGACCGTCCTGTCTAAGCCCCTACAGGTGATCCACCACTGATACGTACGTCTCCTTTAGGGAGCACAGGAGGGATTGGGACTAGGAAAGATTCATCCTTTTGTAGAAGTCCTCCAGTTTTAGGTCCGTTCTTCTGTTACAGGTTGGTGCGGTGCAGCAGGGATGAGTAGATTCGGACTTCCAACAAAAGACATGTTTATTAAGAAAGAGAGTCAAACCGTAACAAAACACACAAAACCAACCAGAGGAAACATAACATTATCAAGATTATCAGGAGAGCGGGAGAGATAATGATGGAGTGAGTTCAGGTATGAGACAGGAAGGATTATGGTAAATGGAGTCTGGGATAGGCGTGGATTGTAACAGTGCTGCCCTGAATAAGATATTTTACATTAAATATGTTTACATAGTCCACAAGCCAAAAAAAAAAAAAAACCTGTATGATTTTGAGATCCATTTTTTCACAACTGAGGGACTCAAACACAAAAAGTTTCAAACATTCACTGATGCTCCAGAAGGAAACATGATGCATTAAATGGTTAGCTCACCCCAAAATTAAATGACATTCTTCTTTCAAACGAACACAATCAGAGTTATATATTAAAAATGTCCTGGCTCTTCCAAGCTTCATAATGGCAGTGACTGTTGGGCCATTTTTGAAGTCCGTAAAAGTACATCTATCTATCATAAAACTGCTCCACACATCTCAAGAGGGGTTAATAAAGACCTTCTGGAGTGAAGTGATGCGTTTGTGTAATTTTTAAAACAATGGTACTATGGTAGTCAATGGCAGCAGAGATCTGCTTGGTTACAAACATACTTCCAAATATCTTACTTTCTTTTCAGCAGAAGAAAGAAATTCATCTTGAGGGTGAGAACAATGTTAATTTTTGGTTGAACTGTCCCTTTAATGTGTTTACATGTTTCAGTTTCGTGTTTCCTTCTGGAGCATCAGTGAATGTTTGAACCTTTTTTAATAGTTGTGTTTCAGTCCCTGTAGTTCAAATATGCAAAATATACTGGGACACTGAAGAATGTGCAGGACCTGGAGGATTTCTCTGAAGAACAAACAAGAGACTCATGAACAACCATCACAAAACCAAAAAAAAAAACAGTCATGGATCATCCAGGGATCGACACATAGTACCGAGAATCAATGGTTCATAAACTTTTGAACGGGTCATTTTTATAAATTCAGCTATTGTTTTGTCTTGTGGACTTTATGTAAACATCTTTTATGTCAAATATCTTATTCAGGACAGCATAAATAAAAAATGTCATGCATTTTGTATGATCCCTTTTTTTGTGTGAAAATTATTCACATTTTCAGATTCTGCAAGGGGTTCCCACACTTTCAAGCACCACTGGATTTTTCATAGCAAAAATTTAATGAATTAAAAAAAAAAATTACAAAAAAATAAAAAGTAAAAATATCCTCTACAAACAAATTGCACAAATAGCCAAATATCACATTTGATTACATTCAGAAATGTTAACAATGGCTTTTTGCGAACAACATCCATCTGAATAGGTGGAGTTTCCAATTAACCTGCTTATCAAGAGTGACAGCCAAACCACTCCCATTTAGTCTCTTCGGCAGTTAATAAGCATCTCTTGCTTATTAACATCGCTCTGAATGGGTGGATTTTTTTAATGAACTTTAATAGAAGGGTCCTGCTTATTGGGAGTGACAGCTAAACCCCTCCCATCCAGCACGCTTTCTCACACACAAACATATGCACACGCTCTCACACACATCCAAACACAGTTACACATTCAGAGTCTTGCACGTCTGGACAGAATGATCAATAAGGAGTCCAAATCTTCTGACCACCTTACAGCAGCCTCGCGAAGAGGGGTAAGCAAAATGTATTTCTGTATCAATGCCTTGATTGTTACAAGCATGAATGTATTTTGCATTTGTGCTTTCTTATCAAATCATATAGCATGGAACAAATGTGGGTTCAGATGCATTGATTTTATTCAAAAATGTAATGATTTGTGTTGCTGCAATCGGCCATGTGTCTAAAAAAGAGCAATTAAATAATTAATAAAATAAATAATATATAATAGTATAATATATTATATTACAATAATATATAATAAATACATACTTTAAAAAGCAATGGCATGGTAAGCTGTTTTGTATCATTCTTATTCAGCTTCTGTGCTGTTATGCATACTGTATATGCATCAGTCTGAGTTTAAACCGCTAACCACTTTCTTTGATCAAATTAGAAAGTGAAACCATAATATGGGTTATGGTAAACGTCTCAGTATGATTTGTGTGCATTCTGTTTGAGTAAGGTACAAAACTGGGTGTGCATCAGATCATTGTCACATGAACTCATAAATCAACAATTGATAGAGTGCCAGTGGGTTTGACAGTGTGCGAAAGATTCCTAAATATTACAACATGGCCAAATAGATATGTCTGAACTTGCACATTTATCTTGATTCAAGCAAATGCTGAGAAGTGTTTGATGTTATTAGGCTCAGAATATAACCCTCTTTCTATCAAAAACAATCAAATTAAGTTGCCAGGTAAAGTTAAAAATAAATAAATAAATGCTTCTAAACGTTAAAATTAAATATTACAGTTAATATGAAGCAACTTGAAAGTTACAACTGCAAATGTGAACCTTTTACGATGAGAACAACATTTTTTTATTTTTTGTTCTGTGTTAGAAACATGATTCTTTGAAAAAAAAAAAAAAAAAAAAACACTGGAAAACCTTCAGAATATTGCATGTATGAAGTAATGCAGGATAAATGAGTACTACTGCATAAACGTAAAGTCTGTGGACTGAGGAAGTCTCTGGGTGGAACACAGCACACTCATTTTGGGAACAAGCATCCAAAATGCATTATCATTATGTAGGATTATTTGGCGGAATCGCCTTCAGAACTGTTCTATTCTTTTGCAGATTTTTTTCCCCCAGTAGTTTGCATTAAAAAGTAATGCAGGACAAAATGATTAGTACTTCATTAACACTTCAGCTAGTACTATTAACTAATATGGAAACAAAATTAACTAATCAATTATCTCTGAATCAGAATAGCCTCATTGAGAAATACTATGACAAATTATAAAGAATAGGCAATTAATTACTAATCACAACGTTAACATGTGTCAGAGACACTTTAAAATAATGGTCCATTTAGTAGGTCTTAAATATTGTGGGTCGGGGGGTTTGTGGTTGTTTTTTTCTCTATGCATCCCTAATTACTTAAGTGTTGCCTATAAGAATTAGGGGAGAGCAGGGCACAACCTAATGTTTTTTTCTTTCTCAGTTTGTGTAAATCCACTTGTGTAAATCATACATATAATTATAAAGAGTTTTTCTTTCACATTAATTTCACTCATCTAATACAATTATGTGTATACTTTTTTTCTTGATTTACCCCGAAGAATGGAAGTGAAATGTGACAACATGCCCCATAGGTGGGGCACATTGTAACATCACCATGACAGCTTAAAATGTTATCTGATATAATCAAAGCAATGTCCAAGACAAACTAAAGTATTTTGTCAATAAAATACAATTATCAACTTTTTCAAATAAAAATAAACACATTTTTGAGTTTGATAACACATACACCTCAAAACACAAAAAAATATAATAATTAAGCATTTCTGAACATAGACTCACAGTCTTTATTCACATTTTTCTCATGGTTTCTAATAGAATTCATAAAAGTATAGAACATAATAGCGTAGTTCTAATAGGGACTCACAGTTTTTCAGTTTAAAAGGATGGTCCACATCACCAGTAGTTCCTGCCAGTGCTATATAAATAAAGGTGACTTGACTTGACTTGACTAGATAATATTTTAGTAATTATGATGCATTTTATGACCATGTTTAGAGTAAAAAAAGACAATTACTCATGTCTCAGACACATGTTATGAAGATTATTAAGGGTGTTCAGCGTGATGGGAATGAAGCTTTGCAATAAGCTGGGAATTTGATTTGTTCATGTTTTTTGTCTGTAGGTAAGGATGGCAAAAGTGGCAGTAGCTTTGGCCGCCGCATTTATGCTGGCCAGCATAGCGGTCATCATTTCTATTGCAGTTGTACAAACTCATAAGAAGACTTATATATCCCGTGGACTCAAGGTAAAATTCTGAAATTTGAGCATGCATGATACAAACCGTATTAGTAAGATCCTATTAAACAGACCTATAAATTGAGTGCCTTTCTGAGCATGTAAAATGATGGGACATAAAAGCATAATTGGTGTTTACCAGTCACATGTGGGAATAAATGTGTTCAAGAATGACTTCATTCCTATTGTTTAATGATAGTCATTTTCCTTCTAATTATACGGAAAGAGTAATGTTTGTGTTTCCCACTGTAATATTTCTATTATGTGTAGAAAAACAAACATCTCTCATCTCACATATGTTATGACAGTATGGGCCACTATTCATTTGCAGATGAATGGCAGGTAAAATGTGGTGAAAGAATGACCTATGGATTATGCTTTTTTCATAATGCTTCATTCAGTTTCCATGATAACAAATACTGTTTTTGTAATGCAGAAAGGAACCCCATTTTTATAAAGAACAAAAACATTTTCAACGGATAATCACCATTCATGGAGTTACAGTATTTAATTCCAATGCTGCATCCTTAATCTTGAGATTCATGATCCTTTTGATGACTCATAAAGTCAGTCCTTGAAAATGTTCCTAACGGAAAAAAATGCTTTTGTTTAGTTTCTTAGAGCTTGAGGCAATTAGACATGTCTGTTCTTGAGCGCTCCACTCAGTCATGATTTATTCCATCGCAAATCTATTCATCAAAAGAGCAAAAGAATGAGCTCTTTATGGCCTTGTTAGATCTTTAGAATTTGGTCTTTGGTTACAGTCATAATGTCCTTCTTTACTTCTTTTGATCTCTCTTTCTCTAGTATGGCATTGTTTTGGATGCAGGCTCGTCTAGGACTACCGTTTATCTCTATGAGTGGCCTGCCGAGAAAGAAAACAACACTGGGGTTGTGAGCCAGACAACAAAGTGTCAGGTTGAAGGTACAAATCAACTGACATAAAACCTTGGATGGTTTACATAAAGAGATGGGGGTTTATTCTTTATATAGTGGCCAAAAGCGAAACTAGATGTTGGTAGCACTTCACAAGAATACTGTATATTTTGGTTGACAAATCTCACATTTCTATTTCAAATGATACTTCATAATTATTATTCATAATTCTATTCAAATTATTGTTCTGAAATTCAACTTGGCACGAAAAAGCACAAGGTTTAAACACAACGAATGTCTATGCTGAGGTCATGACCTTCTCATTCGTTTTTTAACCAATTCAACCTCCTCATAATTTGGTGTGTTGAATTCATATTAAGTTAATTGTAAAAAAAAAAAAAAAACAACAACATGTTTTTAGTCAAACTAATTTTAATTACCATTATCGTAATACAAAATATCTCACATTTTGTGTTTAACCCTGTTACCATTACATTATTTAACTGATTTGACTGATTGATTGATTGATTGATTGATTGATTGATTGATTGATTGATTGATTGATTGATTGATTGATTGATTGATTGATTGATTGATTGATTGATTGATTGACTGATTGATTGAAAATACAAATTCCTCATGGAGGAATGGAAAATCTGCTCATTCATTTTAGTTTAAATAAACAGTATTACTGGCAACCCTGTTACCAAATTCATACACATTTTACATTGTACACAAATTGATCTTAACCTTTTGTTTTTCAGTTGGTCTGCCTCAGACATTCTACTTACTATAAGTAACTTTTTGCAGTCACATGTCAACAAACACTTTATTTTGATGGTTCCCCAACAGACTTTCTACTGACTATGTGTAACTTGCAACTTATAGTAGTTGCATAGCTAACTTTTATAGTTACTAAAACTTTAAGTTAAATTAAATATTTTTAAACAAAACTTTTTGTCTGTTTAATACAATTTTGGGTGTTGCAAAAAATATTTAGGTTGACCTACGAGATTGACAGCCAACATTTTTCACTGAACATTGAAAAAGTCCCCCTTTGTGGATATTTTACGTCTTAAGAACAATAGATGAATGGATGAAATCTTTTATCTTATTAACCTTTATGGTGTATCATCTTTTATAAATGACAGAGAAAATCGCATTTCAAATACAATAATATATATATATATATATATATATATATATATATATATATATATATACACTCACCTTAAGGATTATTAGGAACACCTGTTCAATTTCTCATTAGTGCAATTATCTAATCAACCAATCACATGGCAGTTGCTTCAATGCATTGCCCCATGCAGTGTGGTCCAGGTCAAGACAATCTCCTGAACTCCAAACTGAATGTCAGAATGGGAAAGAAAGGTGATTTAAGCAATTTTGAGTGTGGCATGGTTGTTGGTGCCAGATGGGATGGTCAGAGTATTTCACATCTGCTCAGTTACTGGGATTTTAATGCACAACCATTTCTAGGGTTTACAAAGAATGGTGTGAAAAGGGAAAAACATCCAGTATGCGGCAGTCCTGAGGGCAAAAATGCCTTGTTGATGCTAGAGGTCAGAGGAGAATGGGCCGACTGATTCAAGCTGATAGAAGAGCAACTTTGACTGAAATAAACACTTGTTACAACCGAGGTATGCAGCAAAGCATTTGTGAAGCCACAACACACACAACCTTGAGGCGGATGGGCTACAACAGCAAAAGACCCCACCAGGTACCACTCATCTCCACTACAAATAGGAAAAAGAGGCTACAATTTGCCCGAGCTCACCAAAATTGGACAGTTGAAGACTGGGAAAATGTTGCCTGGTCTGATGAGTCTCGATTTCTGTTTAGACATTCAGATGGTAGATTCAGAATTTGGAGTAAACAGAATGAGAACATGGATCCATCTTGCCTTGTTACCACTGTGCAGGCTGGTGGTGGTGGTGTAATGGTGTGGGGGATGTTTTCTTGGCACACTTTAGGTCCCTAAGTGCCAATTGGGCATTGCATGTCCATCCCTTTATGACCACCATGTACCCATCATCTGATGGCTACTTCCAGTTGGATAATGCACCATGTCACAAAGCTTGAATTATTTCAAATTGGTTTCTTGAACATGACAATCAGTTCACTGTACTAAAATGGCCCCCACAGTCACCAGATCTCAACCCAACAGAGCATCTATGGGATGTGGTGGAACGGGAGCATCGTGCCCTGGATGTGCATCCCACAAATCTCCATCAACTGCAAGATGCTATCCTATCAATATGGGCCAACATTTCTAAAGAATGCTTTCAGCACCTTGTTGAACCAATGCCACGTAGAATTAAGGGAGTTCTGAAGGCGAAAGGGGGTCAAACACAGTCTTAGTATGGTGTTCCTAATAATATATATATATATATATTTGCCCGTAGGCAAAAAGAGCGCGGACGGGACATAACAAAGCTAGGGCTGGGTCTGCCTCCTCCGAAGGCAGCGCTTGCACGTTCACCACCTGGTCCCGAAAGGGAGTGGTGAGAACCTTGGGCACGTAATCGTGGCGTGAGAATCACCCGGGCCGAACTCTATGCACAATTCGTTGACCAAAAGTGCATCCAGGTCACCTACCCTCTTGATGGATGATAATGCAGTCAGGAATGCTGTCTTCATAGACAGAATTTTAGGTAACACTTTATTTTGATGGTCCCTTTTGAACATTCTGTTGACTATAAGTAACGTTGCAACTACATGTCAACTAACTCTCATTAGAGAATTAGTAGACTGTCTGTTTAACATCTGCTAACACTTTATTCTAATGGTCTTTCAACAGACATGACTATTGACTATTAGTAACTTTGCAACTAAACTTATTCTAACCCTAACCCTACTAACATTCTACTAATACTCTAATTATATTTAGTGGAAATGTAGGTGCAACGCTACATATAGTTAACAGAATATGTTAAAGGTACCATCAAAATAAAGTGTAACCGAATTTTCAACTCTGTCGACTGCAGTGGCTCGAAAGGAGGACCCTGGAGTGCTTTGAGCACCAGAGTTAAGTCCCAAGAGGGTATGGAGTTCAGGCGAGGACGATTTAGCCTCTAAGGAACCTGATGATTAGGTTGTGCTTTCCGACGGACTTGCCTTCAACTGCGACGTGAAACGCCGCTATAGCTGCGACGCACACTTTGAGGGTGGAGGGAGACAGCCTTCGCTCCAACCCATCCTGCAGGAAGAAAAGCACAACACTAATCGAACACTTATGGGGGTCTTCTTGGCGGGAAGAACACAAGTCAACGAACAGCTTCCACTTCAGAGCATAGAGGCGCCTTGTAGAGGGGGCTCTAGCAGAAGTGATGGTGTCTGCCACTGCTTGTGGTAGGCCACCTAGAACCTTCTGGGCGAAGTTCTCGATGGCGTCGCCAGAGAGGCCGACAGAGGCATCGAGGAACTGAACCTTGTCGGACTCGCACATGTCAGCCTGGTTCAGCCACAGGTGGCGTTTCTGGACCACAGGTGTGGACATCGCCCGGCCCAGGGAGCGAGCAGTGACTTTCATCCCCCTGAGGGCGAGGTCCGTCGCTGTGCGAAGTTCCTGCATCATCCCTGGGTCATCATCCCACAGGCTGTGTAAGCCTTGCCCGTGAGAGCGGACGAGAACTTACATGCCTGGTAGGGGAGACGGGGATTAGCCCGCCAGTCTGCAGTGGACCTTGGACACAACTGCATTGCCATGGACCGCTCGACTGGGGGAATCCCCTTATAACCCTTAGACGCGCCACCGTCGAGGGTATTGAGGATGGAGGAGTCAGTCGAACAGTGTCTGGCGCTATAAGGCGCTGTCCACGACTTTGTGAGCTCCTGATGCACTTCCGGGAAGAAAGACACCAGGGCGGGGAACTGAGAACCAGCACGGGCCGCCCCAAGAAACCAACCAACTGCGACGGTTCGGGACACGGTGGAGGGTTCCACTCGAGCCCGGCGCTAGCGGCAGCCCGGGAAAGCACAGTCCATTAGCTCGTCCCACCATGCAGCTGTCAAAATCATATCCACTGCCGGAGCCCCGAAAGAGTCGGCCGGCCCACAATGGGCCCAATGCAGTTATGAGGGCATATACATAAAGAGTGTCTTTGTGCCTCTTAACAGACACAAAATGCAATTAAAATGTCTGTCCAACATGAACAGGGCCCTTACATGACAACGAGATGCGTTAGCCACTTAAAATTCACCTAAATAGTGTTTTAGATGGCTAGCTTTAGTCTCATGCTGAAGTCCCACGGGAACTCAGTTGTAGCCGGAAAAGGTAAATAGTCCAGGTGGGAGGAGCGTTGTGTGTGTGATGAGTGATGATCGGCTCGCAAGTGTCCCCTCTGTGTTGTGTCTGTGTAGTCATCCTTGTCAAAGTGTTCGATATAAATGCATTAATCTTTATCGTGTAGTATTTGCCAAAAATAATATACACTAATAGGAATAAGTCAGTAATAAATGACAGCACCCTAAAAAAACAAGGAGGTCAAAGGTCAAATGTAGAAAAATAATTTTTGAAAATAAGTTTTGCCTTAAATATATGTAAAATGTAAAGTCATTTATTTTTTCTAGCTGTGATTTCATCATTAGTATTTGGTTTGTGAGTATAATTCTTTACTACACCTTTAGAGCAATATACAATAGGTTGATAATGTGATTTTAAAATATACATATAGGCCTACAGTAATGGAATGTGTCTTTTCAAGGACCTGGAATTTCAGATCTTGGTGTGAACAAGGAACAGGACAAAAAGACATGGGAAAGTTTAAAATTTTGCATGGCAGAGATAACCAAGCCAATTCCCTCCCATCAGCATAAAGCCACCCCAGTCTTCCTTGGCGCAACAGCAGGGATGAGGCTCCTACAGTAAGAATGATTTTTCATTCCTCTTTTTGATCATATTTTCTGCATAACAGTACATTTATGTATCAGTAGAGCCATTTGCTATGATGCTGAGACCTCAAGGGAACATACAGTGTTAGACAATAGAATAGTATATATATATATATATATATATATATATATATATATATATATATATATATATATATATATATATATATATATATATATATATATATTGCCACAGAGTTAACGTGACACTGGTGCCATGTGTGCTGCATCTTTGCAAATCTTCGTTTACACAGTATGAAAAATGAAGACACATCCAACGCTATCCTGAAAGACCTGAGGAACTACCTTAGCTCTCTTCCTTTCAATTTCCAAAATGCTTCCATCATCTCTGGACAGGAAGAAGGCCTTTATGGTTGGATCACTGTCAACTACCTGATGGGAAACTTCCTGGAGGTCAGTTCATGGGCTGATTTGCTGAACTTTTTTTTTTTTGGTCTTTGAAGCTAAATGATTATCTCAGAATTTGTTTGGTTACAGTTTCATCTTAAATGCATGTATTCAAATAGCATAAATGTTTAACCCTTTCAAAACAAGATTTTGAGTTTAGTCTCGTATTAGCCCAGTTATGCTTCATTTAGTCTTGGTAAGATGAAGTCATCCTATGACACAATATTGAAGTGGACAACAGAGTTTAATTGAACTTTTAAAAATTTAAACTTTAGTCTGTTTTATAGAAAAATCTTTGGAATGCATGGGTACATCCTCATGGGGCTAAGACAGTTGGTTCATTGGACTTGGGCGGAGCCTCGACACAAATTGCCTTTGCTACTTCTGAGGATGCCAAAGGAGATGATGTCATTAAGGTTTCGCTCTATGGCTATGAATATAATATCTACACACACAGTTTCCTCTGCTATGGGAAAAATGAAGCGGAGAAAAGAGTTTTGGCCAAACTTTCAAAGGTACAGTATATGCTCATTTCATTTAAGTACATTTTTAAATGTTCTTATTTCTAAATGTTTCTAAATGTTCCCACCATAATATGTGTTTTATTTAGGATACAGTAAGTAAAACATTTTAGATCATATTGTACTTTTAGATTGAGTATTATGTTATATTTATTCCTGCTTTGCCACCATCAGTAATTATATACTAAGATATTGATCCCAGAAATGTAAAAAAAAAAAAAAAAAAAACCTTCTTAGAAAATCCATTAGTGCAGAGCGATGCCATTATACCATAGCTAATGCGTAACATTTCCCCAAACAAGCCAAGTCAATACTTTAGTCATTTAATAGAGGGATGAATAACGTTACATTCATGATTTGCTCTTAGGTGAAATATTCCAGGAGATTTTATCTTAATTGGTTACTGGACTTTTCTTACTTTTTTTTATAGATGCATTATTATCTAACATACATTTATCATAGCATTAAAAGTGACTATTTTTTCCAACAAATGCAAATAGCGTTAAAAGCTATTTACACTAAGTTCAATGCATAATTTTCTTTACACTAAGAGGAAATTGTAGTCAGAAGCTATTTGCATTAGTGTTAAATTATTTGTATGCTTAGTGCACATAGAGGCAGATTCTGTTTGCACTCCAGTTTATTAAAACATTATGCACTAATAGCAACATATTCAGTGAATATCATATTATGTTGTAATCATTAATGGATGCTGCCTTATGGGACCTTGCTTGTCACTACTGCTAAAGTCCTCCCCTACACCTACCCATAATCCGAACAATATTAAACTTTCTGATTAATAAAGGTCCAATAAGGGGGTTTTGAGTGTTTTTACAATATGATCACTACAATAATGTTATTTTGTCTAGCTCAACCAAACAATACTGGGCGGAACTAGTGTAAATAGCCTTTGCCAGAAGTTGGCGTAAACAGAATGAGAACATGGATCCATCATGCCTTGTTACCACTGTGCAGGCTAGTGGTGGTGGTGTAATGGTATGGGGGATGTTTTCTTGGCCCCTTAGTGCCAATTGGGCATCGTTTAAATGCCACGCCCTACCTGAGCATTGTTTCTGACCATGTCCATTCCTTTATGACCACCATCTACCCATCCTCTGATGGCTACTTCCAGCAGGATAATGCACCATGTCACAAAGCTTGAATCATTTCAAATTGGTTTCTTGAACATGACAATGAGTTCACTGTACTAAAATGGCCCCCAACAGTCACCAGATCTCAACCCAATAGAGCATCTTTGGGATGTGGTGGAATGGGAAACTATGCATCCCACAAATCTCCATCAACTGCAAGATGCTATCCAATCAATATGGGCCAACATTTCTAAAGAATGCTTTCAGCATCTTGTTGAATCAATTCCACATAGAATTAAGGCAGTTCTGAAGGCGAAAGAGGGTCAAACACAGTTTTAGTATGGTGTTCCTAATAATCCTTTAGGTGAGTGTATATATATATATATATATATATATATATATATATATATATATATATATATATATATATATATATATATATATATATATATATATATATATATATATATATATATATATATATATATATACACTCACCTAAAGGATTATTAGGAACACCATACTAAAACTGTGTTTGATATATATATATTAGACATTACGATTTGATGTTAAATCCACTATTGTTTTATATAGAATTGTTCTATACATGCAATACTATTTATATTTCATCTGAGTTGTCTAAAAATCTGCAACATGCATTTTCGCAATCACCCTTTAAAGTGTTTTCCTTCTCAGGAATCCACCAACTGGGCTATTGTGAAGCACCCCTGCTATCCTTCTGGCTATAATATCTCCATGCTTGCAGAAGAGGTTTTTGGAAGTGAATGTACAAATACTGACGTTCCTTCGACGTATAGCCCAAAGCAATATATTACTTTTGTTGGACAGAGTAACCCTGAGCAGTGCAAAGTCTTGGTCAGGAGTATCTTTGACCTGACGTCCTGCCAGGGAGCTGAAAACTGCTCCTTTGATGGAGTTTATCAACCAACACTCAGTGGAGACTTCATGGTAGGTGTTTCTCTTTAGGCTAAAACTAGAAACAGTTTATCCAAAAATGTAAATTCTGTCATTATTTACTCAACTTTATGTTATTCAAAACCTCATTGCAATACGGGAACGGGAATGGGAATGGGATCCCAATACATTATGGGATTGAATGACTGGACTCGATAATGTTCACTATGGTTTTGGACACCAATACAAATGCCCTATTGAAGGGTATGGGGAGGCGATTTCAGACACAGCCTAGTAATCTTGGAGACCTTGATTAACTGTGTTTAATTAGGGCTGGAGTAAAACTTTGGCACCCCTGGAGCAGATGAACATCGATAACATCAAATGTCATTGTTTCTTGCATGTTATTGTGACCAAATGTTATGACATCTAACCTATGCTATGTTGCATACATTTTTGATGAACTATTTCTTTCAGCTGGATCTATTAAAGCACTTATTTTTCTGTACTAGGCATATGCAGGGTTCTACTGGACTGCTTGGGCTCTTAAAGTAAATGGTTCCAAAAGTATGGAGTTGTTCAACATGAACATGAAGGTGTTCTGCTCAAATGACTGGAAAAGTGTGAGTACCAGCCAAATGCATAATCACGACTACCAGGAAAAGATAGATTGGAAGGAATGAGTGTTGTGGCTCTTTGTGTTGCATTTATGATTGATGTGTATAATCAATAAACTTACCTTTTAATGCCCCCATTCCCTTCTTTAGCTCAAGCAAAACTACCACATCAAAGACATCCATCTGAAGTCCTACTGCTACTCTGCAAATTATGTGCATACCATTCTTGCAGATGGTTACAAGTTCAACACGGACAACTGGAAAAATCTAAATTTTCAGAAAGAGGTACGTTGCATTTCATGTTAATCATGTCATAGGTTACAGTTCATGATAATATTTTCTTTTTCTAAGAGAATCCAGAAAAAAGATCAAATGTTTTTTTCTTCCCTTAAATTCTGACACATTAATACTGCTTTAATGAACAGTATCAGTGGACCGTACAATAGACCCCTATTAAAGGAATATTCCGGTTTCAATACAAGTTAAGCTTAGTCGACAGCATTTGTGGCATGATGTTGATGACCACAACAAGTGTTCGTTTTTGTTTGTTTTTAAAGCAAGGCAAAAATCTGGCTTAGAGTAAGGCATTTACAATAGAGGTGAATGTGCCAATTCATAAATGTTAAAATACTGTTTCAAAAGTAAAGCCACAAAATGTAAACATTTAAGTATATATACACAATGATCAGGCATAACTTTATGACAGGTGGTAACATAACTGATTATCTCTTCATCATGGCACCTGTTAGTGGGTGGGATATATTAGGCAGCAAGTGAACATTTTGTCCTCAAAGTTGATGTATTAGAAGGAGGAAAAATGGGCAAGTGTGAGTACTTGAGCAAGACTGACAAGGGCCAAATTGTGATGGCTAGACGACTGGGTCAGAGCATGTCCAAAACTGCAGCTCTTGTGGGGTGTTCCTGGTGGCCTGGTCTGATGAATCATGTTTTCATTTACATGGATGGCCGGGTGCGTTGCTTACCTGGGGAGCACATGGCACCAGGATGCACTATGGAAAGGAGGCAATCCGGCGGAGGCAGTATGATGCTTTGGGAATGTGGGTCTAATGGATTCCATGCCTCGATGGGTCAGGGCTGTTTTGGCAGAAAAAAGGGGACCAACACATTATTATAGGTCATAATGTTATGCCTGATTGGTGAATATACCATGATAATATTGCACATAAAACTCTGAAACCACTGTAAAATTATTTGAAATTTATACAAAAGTATAACATAAGACTGAATGTACGTACGTTTTTTATAAAAATGTTAAGCTTTATATGTAAGCTTCTAAATTCTCAACAACAAAAAAATTGCTCCCATTTACATCCATTGTAAGTAGCTCACCATAAACTTTTGTTGTGATAACCATTGCATTGTAGTCACTGATTTCAATGGATCATACACCTCAATTCTAAACGCATGGTTGTAATGTTTAATATCTGCCAATTATATTCTCTCTCCCCCTCCAGCAAATTAGCTCTGTCTATCCAAAATGCTGCAGTGAACTGGACCTCTTTATTTGTCTCTTTGTGTTTCATAGGTAAATAAGACCAGTATAGCATGGTCCCTCGGCTACATGCTTACACTTTCCAACATGATCCCAGCAGAAGGGAAAATCATCAAGTTCCCCATAGACAACGTTCTTTTCACTGGACTCCTCCTCCTGTTCTCTGCTTTGACTATTATCACCCTCACGTACCTCGTCATTGCTCTTGTGCGCTTCTGTTATTGAGGTTTTTGTACTGAGTTTCTAAATTGTACTGAGTTCTCATCTGTAGAACTAGTTTCCCACTTAGGGAGGTTTTGGAAACCAGGAGAGGCACTGATGTGTCAATGCAGATGTACCTGCTAGAGGAGGATTTTAATTTTGGAAAATGAAGGTCTTAAATGTCTAGCGGTGCTAAGGTTAAAAAAAGACATCTGATGTGAACTCCAAATGTGTTAAAAGCCTGAATTAAGTGTCATTCTATCAAATAAAAGGGGTGTACAGGTCTTTATAGTCCAGGAATACAGTGGCAAGCTTTGACTGTGGATTTGAATGAAGACACCAAAGACAAAGTAAAGGTTTTAGCTTATATATAGTAAAAAGTATCTACTATGGTCATGACAATGTTTTGATTGTGTATTGCATCTAATGTTTGTGTCATCCCTAGCATCTTGCCTTATGTATCTCACACATATTTCTGCATGTGCTCTTCAGCACATATTGTGTTTGGATGAAATGTCATATCTAAATAAATGTTATGGTTGTTAATGACGACGGCAATGAAGACTGGTGATTTTATTACTCTAAAAATTAGGTATTTTGACAGGTGGTCTGGGCATTGGGCATTATATAATGTTAATGCTATTAAAGATATTAAAAATGAAGGACACAAAAAAGTGATGCAAGGGAGACTAGGAATGATTGTAAGTTAATTAAGGTAATTTGTGTCTGTTAATGGTTCTGCATGTGTTCTGTCTGTTAACAAACAAGACATTAAGAAGAGCAACCATAAAATGTATAATGTAAATATTTTTTTCAAGACATTCTACATGAAATACTGTGTGTATATATAGTCCATTTGGCCCCAAAATACTTTTCCTTGTGTTACTTTAACTGGGGTGTTTTTGAAACCCTTCTGTCATCCAAGTTTAACGTCTAGAAACTATCAATTCAATTTGTATAGTGAATTTATTAAAACATATGGTTCCAAAGCAGTTTTACAAAGAATAGTGCCTTACAACACTCCAGAAAGTAAGTTAAAGAAAACCGTAGAATTTTTTTTAACAAATGTATACAGAGCAGAGTCTTATACTTACCTGTAAAGTTAATCTGACCGGATATAATTCACCATAATATTATTAGGTTAAAAGAACTAAAAACTCCCTTTTTTTGTCCAAAGTGTTTTATTGTTGATTTAAATATTACGTAATTACTGAAAAATCTATGAGAGCCCAGTTGCACTGGTTTTCATTGAAATACTATTATAGTTTATATTAATATTTTTAAAATATTGGTGACATTGGAAGGTCGCTTTTGGGCCATTCATGTCCCTGGTGTGCTCAACCATGTGGCCAATGCGATGTATTCCCGGGAGAGTGGCGACAACACCACCAGGCGGTTCAGCTGATCTGGAGACAGTTCGGAGATGCTCAGGTAAACCAGTTTGTCTCTCCAAAACCTCCCACTGCTAGTTGTTTTATTTGCTGACCGAGGGAACACTCGGCATATATGCACTAGCACACAGCTGGCCCCGGGATCTATGCAAATACTGTATGTGTTCCCCTCAGTGAGCCTACTTGCACAAACCCTGTGCAAAGTCAGGGAGGACGAGGAGCAGGTCTTGCTATAGGTTCAGCTGTACTGGCCCAACTGGACCTGGTTCCCCGATCAAATGCTCCTTGTGACAGCCCCCCTTTGGCAGATTCCTCTGAGAAAGGACCTTTTTACTCTGAGACGGGGCACCCTGTGGTACCCGCGTCGAGAAACTCCATGTCATGGATGGGACATGGAGGTTCTAGGTGACTTACCCCAAGAGGTAGTCAACACCATCACATTTGGCATGAGCACATCTACAAGACAGGCTTATGCCTTGAAGTGGAGGAGACCCGAGGAGACCCCCGAAGATGTTTGATTGTGTCTGTGCTTTCCTTCCTGCAGCAGGGATTGGAGCGAAAGCTGTCTACCACCACCCTCAAGTCAAGTCAAGTCACCTTTATTTAAATAACGCTTTTTACAATGCTGATTGTTTCAAAGCAGGAAAATACTGCAACGGAATTTGATTCGGCTTAACAGCCGCTCTGGAGAAAACGGTGATGTTATCCAGCTAATTTCAATTATCATATAGTGTCAATGCGGGCAGATCAGTAATATAGTTGAAATATTAGTGTCCCCAACTCAGCAAGCCAAAAGCCAAAGGGGACGGTGGCAAGGAACTAAAACTTCTTAAGAACCTTGGGAGAAACCAGGCTCAGTCGGGGTGCCAGTTCTCCTCTGGCTGTTGAACAAATAGTGTATGATTATGATTCTGGCAACATTACAGGTCAGAAGTCATATTAGGTCGAAAGATATTCTTAAGATTATTCAAAAGATTGGTCTCGTCATGCCGGAGACGGGTTTAATGAGGATGTTGTGTCGATGTGGCATTTACAGTGGGGAGTTTAATTGACACAGTCTCTGCAGACATTTCAGGGATGCATTGGTCATGTCTAAGCGCAGGTCCACCATCTTGGATACGGCCCGGATCTGGCTGACTGCAGTGAACCTTGGGATAAACAGAGAGACTAACATTAGCGTAGATGCCATTCTTCTTATGATGTAACGAGTACATCAGGTATTATGGGAAGTGTTCCCGGTTCCAGCTGACCTAGTTAATGCAGCCTAAAACAATAATTTAACTGATTTGAATAATATAAATTGATAATGTTCTATGTGTATGCCATAGTAAAGAGATGTGTTTTTAGTCTAGATTTAAACTGACAGAGTGTTTGTGCTTCCTGAACAATGCTAGGAAGACTGTTCCAGAGTTTAGGTGCTAAATAGGAAAAGGATTGACCGCCTGCAGTTAATTTAGATATTCTAGGTATTACCATCTGGTATTATCAACAAGCTCGCTCAAGTACTGGGGAGCTAAGCCATTTAGAGCTTTGTAAGTAATTAAAGATTTTAAAATGTATATGATGTTTAATATGGAGCCAGTGCAGTATTGACAGAACCGTTGTAAAGTTCCTTAAGGGGATGAGATGGTTAAATCTTCCTCAACCTCCCTCTATAACCTTTTGGGATCTTGCTCTGGTGCTCCGAGCACTTCAGAATGCTCATTTGAGCTAAAGATTCTTTGAAGACTTTGCTGCTGGCTGGCCTGGTCTCTATCAAGATGGTAGGAGACCGATTTTCGGTCTGTGAATCTTGCCTAGAGTTTGGGCCGAGTAATACCCATGTGGTACTGAGACCCTGGCCTACCACTTCCTTCCGGAACCAGGTAGTGAACCTGCAAAAGCTTCCCCCGGAGGAGGCAGACCCAACCCTGGCTTTGCTCTGTCCCGTTCGCACTCTGCACTGTACGTGGAAAGAACGCAAAGCTTCAGGAACTCAGATCAGCTCTTTGTCTGTCACAGAGGCCAACAGAAGGGAAAGGCTGTCTCCAAGCAGTGGATGGCCCATTGGATAGTGGATGCCATTACCTTGGCTTACCAAGCACAAGATGTGCCCTGTCCACTCTGGGTGCGAGCACACCCTACTAGAAGTGTTGCTGGCACATTACACATCGCTGTCAGATATCTGTAGAGCTGCAGGCTGGGTGTTCGCTAGATTCTATAGCCTGCGTGTAGAGCCGGTTTCCTCCTGTGTTCTCACCTCAAACGGGTAGAAGCACTGAGAGGCCCAGGCACTTGTCGGCTTGCTGTGCTCTGAACTGTGGCACTTATATTCTCCAGAAGCAAACTCTGTCGAGTCCTCCATCACCCTCTATGCTGGACGTAACGCATCAGGCCTTTTGCCACTGAATCCGTTAGAACTGGTACTGGGCTGGGTATATATGAGTGACCCTTCGGGGATCCCATATGTTTTTCCACAGTCCCTCCTAAATGGAAGCCTGTGTCTTTCCCTTTGGGAGAACCCCCTCTTGCTTGTGGGCTACAGCTCAGCAGTTATACCCCACATATCTCCTTCGGGGTACGATGTGGGCTCTGCAGTGTTCCTTCCTACTAGAAGGCATGCTTCCCCAGTGTTATCTAATAAGTCACTGAGCGGGTCATGCGGAACAGCAGTGATGGACGTGTGAGCCCTGTCTCATCAGGTAAGAGAGCTCAGGAAGCTCACACAGGGCACTGGAAGGGGGGCAGAGGACATGGCTCTTTGGTAGGGATTCCTATTCGTTGGTCTCAAATGTGGTGTCAGAAGTGACCGACTGAATTGGAACGTCTCGGTTGGGAAGGAGGGAACGGTGATGTCACGTCCCATCAACATGTCCTCTGTGCCCCGCTGGGGTGTCAGTTCACCTACTCGGCTCCTCTGCGAAAAACTGATTTAATGCAAGCACCTGTGGCTCATTTATACCCACACTGCGTGGCATGAGCAGTTGGTGCAATCATTGCATGCCAATGTGCATTGGTTAGTTTAGTGTCAAGTCAAGTCACCTTTATTTTTATAGCGCTTTTTACAAACCCAAATCAGAAAAAGTTGGGACTATATGGAAAACGCAAATGAAAAAAGAGAGAAGTGATTTCTAAATTTACTTTGACTTGTATTTCATTGCAGACAATATGAACACAAAATATTTCATGTTTTGTCTGGTCAATTTCATGTCATTTGTAAATATGCATCCTTTCCTGTCATTCCGACCTGCAACACATTTCAAAAAAAGTTAGGACAGGAGCAATTTAGGGCTAGTAATGAGGTAAAATGGTTAAATAATGATGTGATTTGAAGCAGGTGATGTCAACAGGTTATTGTAATTATGATTTGGGACAAAAGCAGCATCCAAGAAAGGTCTAATCCTTTAGGAGCAAAGATGGGCAGAGGATCACCAGTCTGCAAACAAATATGTGAGAAAATTATTGAAATGTTTAAAAACAATGTTCCTCAAAGAAAGATAGGAAGAGATTTGGATATTTCACATTCAACAGTGCATAACATAATTAAAAGATTCAAGGAATCTGGAGGAATTTCAGTGCGTAAAGGACGAGGGCACAAGCCTAAGCTGAACAACCTTGATCTCCGATCCCTCAGGCGGCACTGCATCAAGAATCATCATTCATCTATAAGCGATATCACCACATGGGCTCAGGACTACTTTGGCAAACCTTTGTCAAGTACCACAATACATAGTTACATCCACAAATGCCAGTTAAAACTGTACTGTGCCAAAAGGAAGCCCTATGTTAACAGTGTCCAGAAACGCCGTCGACTTCTGGTCTCCGAGGCATCTGGGATGGACTGTCACACAGTGGAAACGTGTACTGTGGTCAGATGAATCAGTATTCAAGGTATTTTTTGGGAGGAATGGACGCCGTGCGCTCATCCAGACTGTTACCAGCAACAAGTCCAAAAGCCAGGGTCTGTCATGGTATGGGGTTGTGTCAGTGCCCTTGGCAAAGGTAACTTGCACTTCTGTGAAGGCACCATTAATGCTGAAAAGTACATAGAGATTTTGGAGCATAATATGCTGCCTTCAAGAAGACATCCATGGACGTCCATGCATATTTCAACAAGACAATGCAAAACCACATTCTGCACACATTACAAAGTCCTGGCTGCAGAGGAAGAGGGTACGGGTACTTGACTGGCATGCCTGCAGTCCCGACCTGTCTCCAATAGAGAATGTGTGGCTCATTTTGAAGCGCAAAATGCAACAACGAAGACCCCGTACTGTTGCCCACCCTAAGACTTGTTTGCAGGAAGAATGGGACAAAATTAGACCTGAAACACTTCATAACTTGGTGTCTTCAGTCCCTAAATGTCTTTTAAGTGTTGTGAAAAGGAATGGCAACATTACAAAGTGGTAAATGCTTTACTGTCCCAACTTTTTTTTTAAATGTGTTGCAGCTCTGAATGACAGGAAAGGATGCATATTTACAAATGACATGAAGTTGACCAAACAAAACATGAACTATTTTTTGTTCATATTGTCTGCAATGAAATACAAGTCAAAGTAAATTTAGAAATCACTTTTTTTTTTTATTTGCGTTTTCCATTCTTTCCTAACTTTTTCTGATTTGGGGTTGTACAATGCATATTGTTTCAAAGCAGCTTCACAGTGTTAACAGGAAAATAATGCAACAGAATTTAATAGAAAGTAAATATTTAGTAATATTTTAGTTACACTTGAAGTAGATTGGCTCTCACTAGCGAGATTCCTATTCGTCGGTCTCCTTTCCCACCTTCAGGGAACGAGGGTTACATACGTAACCGAGACGAATTCCAGGGTGAAGAATTTCCATTATCATTTTAGTTAAAGTTCCAGTAAATTAGTTGCACATTTAATTTTTTATATCTATAGTTTTTATTTCAGTTTTAAGTTATTATATATATATATATATATATATATATATATATATATATATATATATATATATATATATATATATATAGTTTTTATGGTTTTAGTAAACTAAAAACCTATTTTGTACAAACTTCACAACTTATCCATTCTCTTGCAATTATAGAAAGCAACATGCATATATTGCATCTTTCTACTCTGCCAACCTTAGTGTTTGGTTTTTCAATGAGGCCCATCACGTTCCTCAACAAGAGGGCTTTTTACTCCAAACAGATGAAATCTTTCCTTATACTGTAAATCACCATTCTACCAGAAGAGGACAGTATAATCCCAAAATAAGTTCTCAAGGTCCAATAAATAATTTCTAGACATACTCTTTGACATCCATAAAACAAAATGTGAAATAATGAATAATATACTTGATATAAACCATTTTCTTTGTATAATTAAAGTGAAACAGTTTTCTAAAGCCTTACATTTCTTCCTCTAATTCCCTAGTTTAAGGACAATTATTGTTATTTCAGTGAAATTATAATTTATTAATATTGGATCTCCTTCAAACAATGTTTTGAAATATTTCATCATTTTGTTCTTTTTTCAATGACAGTGGAGGCTAACACCAAGTTGCCACAGAGATGTAACATTACCTCAAGTTGTAATTACTTTGGTGGAAATTACAACAGTAAATTTAATGAGATCTGTTAAAATTTGTTTAAACATGTTGAAATTGAATTAAATGAAGATCACATACAACATTTGTGCATTAGCAATATGGTGTAAACTCTGGAAGTGCCCAGCCCAGGACAATAAATCTCCTCAGTATGTTTTTTTTTTTTTTTAAGTCTCTTCTCATGTTACACAGCACATTCCTCTCCAAACCTCCACTCTGCTTTCCCTTCTCAAGTCTACCATCCTCCTGCAACGTGTTGCTAGAGATCAGAGCTTTGTTCTGAGACTTTGGAGACTGCATTGGAAACTGAAGAATAAACCAAGGGAAAGTCACTACACAATCTGACTTTGGATGCATCTCAAATATGGTCCAGTTAAGATGAGAGTAACTTGCGTGCTGGAATAACAGTGGGTTTGAATGAGGAGCTCTGGAATTAAGATGATGTGGCGCTGATGCTGTGAGTGAACAGTCAAAGCACATTAGGCTGCTGACGTTAGTGTTTATAATGGTAAGTGTCCAATTGAGAACTGTTCATTTTATACATTTTAAAGTTACTAGAGTTTATCATGCAAGTCATGTTCATTGGTGAATTATCAAATACCTGAAAGCATGAAGTGTCTGAATGCAAACTCTGGATTGCATGTTATATGTCTGAATTCACTGGAAAATAATAGTTCTGAGACAGATCAAAAGAATTAGTTCCAAGTGCTCTTTGCAGGACATGGCACTGAAGCACATTGTGTGTATTGATATCAGACTATACTCTGCAGAAAAGCCTCCGTCAGTTTTGCAAGATGCATCCAAAAGTCATACAACAACAATGCCTAATGTTTTTCAGCATTGAGAATTCTTTTAATCATTCATTCCAGCTCCAGCCCTCCCCAGCAGACCCTGTTAAACTCCCTGACTCAGCAGACACAAAGTTCACTGCGTTCTGCTGTGAGGGTTTAGTTGCAGTTACCGTGCATTGAATTGCAATTGTTTGCCGAGAAGGTGAAGAAAATGTTTGTGTGCTTTATCTGCCGATCACTGAATCTGGTCTTTTATGAGGTAAAATTATTTAAGGTTATCTTTGATGTGGCTCACTTTAGACACTCGTGCATTTAGAATAGTGTTCCCTCTTTGCTGTTTTGGAACTGAGTCCTGTAGTTCAGGGATTTCCTTACTTTTTACATGCAGGTAAAAAAATGAAATATTTTAGTGTTTTATTTTGATTGTTTTTATTCGAAGCCAAGTCTTTTGTTTTACACATATTGCCTAGAGATTTATACAACACAGATTGTTTCAAAGCAGCCTCAAAGTAAATATCAGGGAACTAATCATCTTCAAATATAAGACGTTCAAATTCTGTTGTAAAGATTATGCTAATCAATGCCTTGAAGATAGTTAACTTTACATCAGCTACATGAATTCATCAACTAACCATTTAGAAATGTCCTATTGCATACATTTGTCACTTACTCTTGAGTCTCTCCATCACTCTCCGACTCCAAACATAAAAGGCTGAGCAGTTTATGACATTCTCAGAAAGGTAATCGGAGCTGAACAATCTTCAAATATCTGCTGTAAAGCAGTTGTAGAAAGACAATAGTGCCATTGTTATAGTTATAATGGCACTATTGTCTTTCTAGAGCTTCTTTTATTGCCTCAAGGCACCATTATACCACAACGGACAAATTGAAACATTTGACATTTTCATGTAGAAAAAAGAAATATATTTATTGAAAACATTAATTTCGTTAACCAAACACTTGAACAAACACATTTATCCAGTGTGTAATGCTTTACAAATTTAATAATTAAGAAAATGTAACATTTCAAATTCAGCTGTTTCTCTCAGGCAACATTGTAGCACTGTGAAAGTATTATCATCATATCAAGTTATCATATCCATGTTCATCCTCATCCCCAACTCCGACCTCACTCTCTCCCTGCAGGATTGTCACTATGACCTCATCTTCCTCATTACAGTATGGCACCTCATCCTCAACCTCATCAACTGGCAGTTTTATACATTTTTTAAGTGCTAGAAAATGTGCAGATCATAATGTGCAATTATAGTATGTGAATTACTATTCTGTAAAATCATGTGCAAAATCATGCAAAAAACTGCATACTCTAATTCTAACTCTTTTCCTTACAAATATAATATGTTTGTATCCAAACTAGTATGTCTGGTATGGCCTTATGCGATTCCATTACAATGTTGTCTTAAGGCAACACAGTTTTTTTGTTATTTACTCTAAAACATTTGATGATATATAAATGTAAAGTTCTTGAAAATACTTCTTTACTTACCAGTGAAGGTGACTCATCTTTTTTGTGGGTGATTAACTGGACGCAAATTAGTGAAAAATGTGCTTTTTATTGGAGAAAATATGGAGCCATGTGACCTGTGCAGGACACAAAATGGACCCGTGTGGGTCAAGTGACCACTTTTTTGCACTTTTTGCACTTCATTGATTAAAGTTCTTCTCCCATGAATTGGTGTTTCATTTGATTAAAAATGAACTAAAATAGACTATGTTGCCTGGAGGCAACACCATACCATAGAGGGTTAAGGACTACAACAAATGGCTGGTAGGAACTACGACAAGCGTATCCACAGGTTAGTGACATCACTAACCCTGGAAACACACAACAAAGGGAGTGAGGCCATGTTGGGCTGCTTTAGAGAAGAGGAAGAGTTGTTGTAGTAGAGCACATTTGGGAGTCTCAGGCTGTTGCATCTGTCTTTTCACATTTATTGCAATTGTAAGGTCCATCCGTTAGCCCAAGGAAAGGAATCTAACGGCCTGGTTGAAGGACTTCTGCGTGTAAGCCTTTTCAGCATTTCTGTTAAATTCACTTAATTTATTGTTATCGAATTTTAAATCTGACTCCATTTTTAATTTTGATCTGACTCTAATTGAATGTGGTTTTGTTAAATGTGTTACGTTTGTAACTTAACAGCTGATCATAATTTGAGTTGTGATTTCATTTAGATCTTTGATTTCTCTTAGTATCTCTTATTTTCAAATATTCGTTCATCAAGAGACCCGATATCGCACAGAGACGTAGCGTCCGGTTCCGCCCGCTCACGATCACAACCTGTCCAGTTCTGATATTAGTCAGAGGATTGCAGAGTGAATATTTTACCTTTAAGTGGTCACCTGCTTACTCAACAAAAAGTGTAATTTTAATAATAATCACGAGAACCTGCAACTTGCTAATACAGCGATAGTCCGAAATCAGATTATTTCAAAATGCTGTGCTCCCTGCTCCAGTCATTGAGTCATCGGTTTGATCTATCCTGGTCCAAAGATTTGCGGTAACAAAGGACTCTACTTTGATCCATACTAGAAATAATGATTTCAGAATAATAAAAGATAAATCAAGGTTAACATTTATTTTGGCCAGACATAACTTAAGTAAACATAATTAAACAGGAATCCATGGTACACAACTTTCAGCATAAAAATATAAAATATAATTACAAAGTAATATGAAAATAGTTTCAAAGAGTCATTGTGTCTGGCATAGTACATGCAGTGTGTGTGTGAGTGCCTCACACAACACGGCATGGGGGTTCTGGCTACAGAATGTTCCCCACTGGTAGTTCTGCTACCCTTGCTTAAATACCCATACAGAACAAAGGGTGGTAAATATTGGTAACACAACACCTGGTTTCGGGGGAGAGGTTTTAGATATCTTTCAGAGACCACTCAAAAAGGATAACCAAATTCTCATATCTCATCCTACTAGTGACTACAGTGAAGTTGAGACCAATTTAGCAATTGCACTGAGACCTTTAAAAAGACATCAAACATGAAAAGGAAAAACAATAGATTCACAAAATACATCATCTGTAGTATATTTGCATCTGTGACTTGAATCAGGGGGAGGGGGGTATGGGAAGAGGAAGAGGGGAGAAGGTTTTGGGCAGGGCAGTGAGATCTTCTTTCCAGATTTATTGCTTTATGCATAGTGTTGGATCTCAGCTTTTGTCTTAGCAGTAAAACCAATCCTTACTCAATACAGTACGTAACACAGATGCAATAGCAACAACATGTCATAAAAGTAAGATGACAACATAAGTTATAACTGTAATTCATCTAAACTATACCCAATGGGGCTGTACAGTGCGACATATATATATATATATATATATATATATATATATATATATATATATATATATATATATATATATATATATATATATATATATATACTCACCTAAAGGATTATTAGGAACACCTGTTCAATTTCTCATTAATGCAATTATGCAATTAAGAGGCCACAATTTGCATGAGCTCACCAAAATTTGACAGTTGAGGACTGGAAAAATGTTGCCTGGTCTGATGAATCTCGATTTCTGTTGAGACATTCAGATGGTAGAGTCAGAATTTGGCGTAAACAGAATGAGAACATGGATCCATCATGCCTTGTTACCACTGTGCAGGCTGGTGGTGGTGGTGTAATGGTGTGGGGATGGTGTGGGGCACACTTTAGGCCCCTTAGTGCCAATTGGGCATCGTTTAAATGCCACGGCCTACCTGAGCATTGTTTCTGACCATGTCCATCCCTTTATGACCACCATGTACCCATCTTCTGATGGCTACTTCCAGCAGGATAATGCACCATGTCACAAAGCTCGAATAATTTCAAATTGCGAAAGGGGGTCAAACACAGTATTACTGTAGTATGGTGTTCCTAATACTCCTTTAGGTGAGTGTATATATGTCCAGGTGAAGCAGCACTGTTCAGAGTGGATCGATCGGTTCGTAAATCTCTGCAAGCAGTGTGAGATTGAGTCATTGCCAGTTTAGTTCGAAACTGTCATGTGGAGCTCGGTGCGCACTGAGGTACCTAACCCGACACTACCTGGAGGAGGTGGTCTGGAACTGAAGAATAAACCAAGGCATAGTCAACAATCCTACTTTGGATGCATCTCACTTATGGTCCAGTTAAGATGAGAGTAACTTGCATGCTGGAATAACAGTGTGTTTGAATGAGGAGCGCAGGAATTAAAATGATGTGGCGCTGGTGCTCTGAGTGAAAGCATGAATACGAGAATGAGCCTGAAGTGTATTTGCGCACAGTGAGTGCAATTAGGGCAGAAAATGAATGTAAATCTGCTTTCTCCTCTAAAGAGTCCGTTTGCAAACAGCGGAAAGCCACCATCATGCGACGCACATACAGTAAACCCAAATATGTTTACTCTGCTGTGCATAATAGCACCAAATTAATGAAAAACACAATATATTTACCCCGGCCTGTTTTCTATCATGCGCCGTGCACGTTTGTGATGAGATGAACGCAAATGCACCAGGGTTCGATAGAATGAGAATCGTTTACAAACCTGTTGTCCAACAAAAGAGAACATTTAAAGGTGCACTATATACATTTTTTTAAGTTAAATATCCAACTATTTGTAAATCGTGAGAAATTTGCTTTTTTAACCAATGAACCAGCACGTGTGAGGGAGTCGCCTGTCAATTACGTCTTATCTGTGTTACCCTCAGTCTCCGGTTTTATTTTGCAGAAAGTCTTTACTCTTACTGCAGTGTGCAACAAGTGACATAGCAGCAGCCGAGCGAACGCACAGAGTAACGTCATTGATAGGTTCTTAGTCCTTTATATAATGCCTCATCCCAATCCTGAATTGGCAGTTGAATAAACAAGTCTCCGCGCTGAGGGAGAGTATCTCAAAGAATCTCATTTTTTTAAGACCAGGGATGCAAAATATATACATAGGATGAAAAAGGGGGGTAGAAAAGTTTTAACCAATCAAAAGAGAGAAATCTAGCTCATGGTAAAGGAATGCGAGATCTATACAATAACAAGGCTAATATGGTTGCCATCTGGTCAGCTATCCATTTGACCTAGAGGCCCTGCAAGACTTCTTCATACGTTTAACAGAAAAACCAGGGATCTTTTCTCCATCCAATCCCAGCAGAACCTGTTTCTATAGGTGGGAGTGCTTCCATAATGAAAACCATATGTTGGACTGCATGGACTGCAGCCTCACAGAGAACAAAAGCTACCTATGTCCATATTTTACTCTATGCTGAGATCAACACAAAATCTATCAGTCATGACATCAAAATGCACACCACCTGACCCGTGGTGGCAGTGGCGAAGGCAGAATTTTATTTTTGGTTGGGCCTGGGCAAAAGTGAGCGGGCACTTTCACATGGGGGAGTCACTCCAGTCAGTGTCACTGTCAACCGAACCCAAAACTGTAAAACATATGAGTAGCGGTTACAACACACTTTTGACCCTTTATTTCCACTATTTCCAAAATTTTTACTGAAAATAAATGCCTTTGTGATCTGATATGTGATGAGAAAAGGAAGTAGAGCGAGTTCGGTAAAAGGCGCATTCGAACCGCGTCAAAACTTCGGCCACACACCATACCCATGTACTATCACTACAGATAGTTCCTTGTGGTGTGTTCTTTACAGAATGAACCCGCGCTTGGAATTGAAAAGTCTTACCGTTACTTGCTGGCTGATGGATGGGTTCTCTCCCACGTCATTGCAAGTTTTTAAAAGTACTTTTTATAGAATGTTGCATCGCTGCAGTTTATCTATCACACAACTGCAAATTATAGGCTAAATGAATAGGCAAACACACTTCATGAACTCACAGGTGCAAGCCGCGCGACATGCATGAGACAGCCTGACACCAAAATGCCTAACACAGATGTCAATCAAACTCAAACTGTAAAAAAAAAAAACTACAAAACACATTTTTAGAATTTGAGATGTTATAATTTTTTTGTAATTACGTTAAAATAATTTAAACACCTGTTATTTAACAAATATTATATTTGTATAATAAACTAGGGGGGCCTACTCATCAAAGTGGGCGGGCCTGTGCCCATCAGGCCCATGCCCCTGCGTGGTGGTAATGCGGCCACGGCACGAAGAGGTTAAGTGTGTGTGAGTCTGTGCATCTCTCAACAGTGTTCGGCAGCATCGTCTCTACTAACAGTGAAACTGTATGAACAGCACTGTAATTACAAAGAATGTATTTATTTATTTATTTTAAAGTAAACTAAATGATCAGACCTCACATAGAGATTTGGTTGCAGACAGCATGACACAACACTTTTTACACCAAAAGGAAACCTGTGACAGAAAGCTGTGTTTTTGTTATATTTCAATTGTACTAGCCGATTTCCCGCCAGGAAACCCTGGGCACTTACAATTTTAATTTGGCAAGAGCTAAGACTTTTTTCTTCTGGTGAACCTTCCGACTGTTTTGTTGGAATGGAGATGGTGTTTAATTACAGGTTGCATGGTTGTTGAAACCAGGATGCTAAAAGCACCCGCAATTGTCCATCTGTGGTCCTTGCTGTGTGTACAATACACTATTTTAATGAACTGTCTGGTTTATAAATGTCTAAAGCCTTTTCTCTCATTAGTTTGTGTTCTCTGATCTTACATGAGCATGGCATCTCTGATTTTTGGCCAGCTTGAATAGCCAGATGTTTTCAAAGCAAAAAAAAAATTCTAATGCACATCTATTAATGTTTCCAATGATTCTGGAAGGTCCTGTTTGTATGTCTGCTTGTTTTTATGTTTGTGCTTTATGATAGCTGTCATTGCTTCTACAAGATTAGAAAAACAAAACTGTGTTTTTTCAGATATTCCCAAATAATATTACTATCCCTAAAACTAACTGTCAAAGCTGAAACTTTAAAGTAAAAAATAGCCTACATCATTAGCAAAGTCTGTTTCATAGCTGAAGCATTTGCAGGTGCGGTTGAAACGTTCAGCTATTAGTCAAAACTTATGTTACATCTGCGAAATGTGACTCATTGCTGAACATCTTGAATTGAATTGTAAGAAGGGAACTATTTTTGAAAATATTCTATGCCATCTGTTTGCCAGTTACTGCTTGGCTGACTTAGTCATTCCTGAGAGAGCAGTATTTCCTACTGATCACTTTAAGTATTGCTGTCCCAGATTCCCAAGCAATAGTTAGGAACATCAGGATTATAGCCTTTTTTCAGTTTAGATGTACAAATTGCATTCTGGAAAGGATTTAGTACTAACAACAACAAACTAATTAAACAAATTTGTAGTTAGTAAGGAAGAAAACGTCTCGATTACGTATGTAACCCTAGTTCCCTGAGGAGCGAGGCGCTGCGTCGAAGCAGCTGTGAGAACGCCTCTGCGTGATCGTCATGAAGCGCGTGTAGAACCAATCCAATCAGGAGATAGCGTCATCGGCTGGGTGGCGTCATTGACCGGAAACTATAAAACATCCGTGAAAACAAACAGGAACTAGCTTCTGCAAAAGCCTGAAGTAAGTGATCACGGGCATGCGGGAGTATGGCGGGCGGCGCAGCGTCGTTCCCCTCAGGGAACTAGGGTTACATACGTAACCGAGGCGTTCCCTATCTGGGAACTCGAGCTGCGTCGAACGCTGTGAACGCTTATACCCACATCGCCATAGGACCAAGTGCTTCGTATGTGTGAAACCGTAGCGCACACGACTACGATAACACCTGTGCCCCAACTGTAGATGCTACATCAAGTTCGTAGAATCTTACAAAGGTCAGCGAGGACCAACCCGCGCGTTACAGATATCTTGGAGAAGCCCCGACAGAAGTGCTTTAGAAGCAGCCATACCCTAGTAGAATGCGCCGGACAGCCAGAGGAGACGGCTGTCCGACCGCTTCATAGGCAAGAGCGATGGCCTCGACCAACCACTTGCTCATTCTCTGCTTAGACACTGGCGCCCCTTTCTTAGGGGCTCTGAAACAGACAAACAATTGATCCGTCTTTCTCCACAGGGCAGCTCTGTGGACATAGGCATCAAGCGCCCTAACCGGGCAAAGCAGATTTAATTTTTCCTGGTCTGACGTCACGAAGGAGGAGGACAGAAGGCTTGCAGAGTAATAGGACCCCTCGGGCTCGTCTGAACCTTGGGGATATATCCTGGTCTGGAGTGAAGAAAAGCCTTCACCATGCCAGGCGCAAACTCTAGACATGAGGCCCTACCGACAGGGACTGCATGTCCCCTACTCTTTAAGGGACGAAATGGCCAATAAAAGATGGTCTTAAGTATCAGAAATTTATCTGGCACTTCTTCCAATGGTTCAAAGGGAGCCTCAGACAGGCCCTGCAGAACAATAGCCAAATCCCAGGTCGGGACCCTCGAATGTACCACCGGCCTCAACCTCAAAGTGCCACGGAGCGTGTAACTAAAGGGTGTCTTCCCAAAGACACTCCACCCAAAGGACTGTGGAAAGCAGCTAAGGCCGCCATGTACACCTTTATTGTGGAGGGTCAACCCTGCTGAGAATCTCGCCTGCAGGAACTCCAGCACTGTACCAACCGGGCAGTTAACTGGGTCCAACTGGCGTTCTCTACACCACACTGAGAACAATCTCCATTTTAGTGCGTACAGCTTCCTCGTGGGCGGAGCTCTGGAGTGAAGAATGGTCTCCACGACCTCAGTCGAGAGACCCTCTTCTAGGAGCCTAGCCCCTCAGAGGCCAGGCCCACAGTTTCCACAACTCCGGGCGGGGATGAAGGAATCTCCCGCCCGCTTGGGAAAGGAGGTCCCTCCTGGTCGGAATCTCCATGGGAGAGCCTTCCAGGAGAGATATCAGGTCCGAAAACCAGATCCTGGTCGGCCAGCACGGAGCCACTAGTAGCACACGGACTCCGTCCCGGCGCACCTCTCCAGAACTCCGGAAGCAGAGCAATCGGAAATGCGTGCAGGGGCAGCCTCGGCCACTCCTGTACCATGGCGTCCAGCCCCAGCGGGCGCCTGAGGTCCAGGAACTGTTTCAATGCAAGAAACACAGCCAGCATCTCTAGCCGATTTATGTGCCATAGCCGCTGATGTTCCTGCCATAGACCCTGGGATGAGCGACCACTCATGATCGCCCCCCACCCCGTGAGGGAAGCATCTGTCGTTAGCGTTACGCGACGAACCTGAGCCCCCAACACCGGTCCCTGGGCCAGAAACCCGGGATTCTTCCACATGACCAGAGCACGAAGGCATCGCCGCGTGACTTTGATCGTGCGGAGTGGATTTCCCCTCGGGGAAAACCCTCTTGTTCTGAGCCACCACTGTAACGGCCTCATGTTCAGCAGGCCAAAAGGTATCACGTTGGGCGCGGCTGCCATGAGGCCTAACAGTTTCTGAAACTGCTTTACAGTGATAGCACGGTCTAGCTTCAGTTCTTTTACTGCTGTGCGGATCGATGTTATGCGTGTCGGCGATAATTGCGCCGCATAATTACGAATCCCACTTCACGCCTAGAAAGGTGGTCCTCTGAGCCGGAGAAAGCACACTTTTCTTTGCGTTCAGTCTCAACCCCAACCTTGACATGCGCGAGAACAGCATCTCGATGCTGAACCGCCATATGCTCGGAGTGAGCTAGGATCAACCAATCGTCGATATAATTGAGTATGCGGATGCCCTGCAGACGCAACGGCGCCAGAGCTGCATCCACACACTTGGTGAAGGTGCGGGGTGACAGTGCTAGACCGAAGGGAAGTACTCGATATTGGTATGCCTCTCCCCCGAAGGCAAACCTCAGAAACTTCCTGTGATGTGGAAGGATGGAGACGTGAAAGTATGCATCTTTGAGGTCTATGGTCACAAACCAATCCTCGGATCTGATCTGAGACACGATCTGTCTGAGTGTAAGCATCTTGAATCTGAGCTTCGCCACAGAGCGATTTAGTAGACGCAGATCCAATATCGGGCGCAACCCCCATCCTTCTTTGGCACGATAAAGTAACGGCTGTAAAGCCTGACTCCTGCTGGGAGGAGGAACCCTTTCTATAGCCCCCTTTGCAGGAGTGTCTCTACTTCCTGTGCCATTACCAGAGCCTGCTCCGGGCCCACCTCTGTGGGTAGGACACCGCTGAAAGGAGGTGGCCGCCTTTTGAACTGAATCGCGTACCCCCTCTCTATTATCTGCAGGACCCAACGAGATATATTCGATAGACGTTTCCACTCGCCTAGAAACTCTACTAAGGGAACCAGCCTCTCGAGGCTGGCCTCTGTGTACTTTGAGCAACAAGTGCAGTGCCCTGAAAGCAGCGGACCGGCAGGGAACGCCTGACTTGACTGCTCGGGAACCTCCCGAGGAGGAAGCGGACCACCCTCGGGTGGCCCGCGAGGACCATCTGCGCCCCGGCGTTGCGGCGGGGTTGGCAGCGTGGCCCCAGAGGCGCGCGGGAAGGCGGGTACCGTGTGCTGAGGTAAACACCGTCTTCCTGCGGAGGACAACCCTCAGCGTCCTGGCGTTCCTGGCGTCAGGACGGCTTTGACGAGGCCTTCTTGGCGATAAGGACTGTCCTCAGATCAGCCCTACCCCTCGAAGGCCTCGTCTGAGAGCGCCGCCCCGCCTCCCAATCCCGCTGCGGAGGAGTGCAGGTGGCGGCGCTCTGTTTCTGTTGCGCCCTGTGCGAGGAGCTCGTACTCGGCTTCTCCTTGGGCTGCTGCCCCGGGACTTGGATCCGGAGAGGGAGAAACTGTTTAGCGCCGCTGCCTGTTTTCGACTCCTGGAACCTCTCGGTGACCGATTGTACAGCGTCACCGAAGAGGCCCTCAGGGGACAGCGGCGCATCGAGCAGAAAGCTCTTCTCCCTCTCCTTGATCTCAGTGGGGTTTAGCCACAAATGCCTCTCCGTGGCCACCAAGGCTGCCATGGCGGCCACACATCTAGCCGTCTCCTTGGTGGCCCGGAGGCGAGATCGGCAGACTGCCTGAGCTCAGTTATTATATCTGAGCCCACCTCATCTCTGCCATCCAAGTCCCTAAGCAGGTCGGCCTGGTATGCCTGCATGATAGCCATCGTGTGCAGGCATGCGCGGCCTGACCTGCCGCCCGGTCGCTTTACCCACCAGCGCCCGGCGTTGTTTTTAGCGGCTTGGTGGGTAAAGTCGAGCAGGGGCGATACCGATGAAGCGAGAGATGGCTGCATAGCGTCTCTTCGACCTTCGGCATCGCCCCATAACCATGCTGTTTCAGCCCTATGATGTTACTATAAGTCGATGTTTGAGGGCTGAAAACTCTAAATGATGCCGGTTTCCTCCAGGACCTAGACACCTCGGTGTGCAGGTCAGGAAGAAGCGGCAGGCCCGGCGTTGAGGCTCTGCTGCGAGAGGGCAGGAATCGCTCATCTAATTTACTCTTTCTAGTTCGATGGGATTCTGATCTCTCGGTTGGCCAGTCGATATTTAATCTGGCCACCGCTCTCGTGAGCACCTCAATTAGCTCCTCGCCTGCTGGTGACTGAAGTGGCGAGTCTTCAGTCGCGATGCTCTCAACGTCCAACTCCTCAGAGCTGGATAGTTGGAGCATCGGCGCCACCCGGGGAAGAAACCGCAGGCGGGCTTCCAAACCCGAGATGAAGCGCTGGGCGATGCAGGTGAGGGCTGAGATAAGGCTGGGCCCGTCTCACACCCCTCTGCAAGGTCCATTTGTGAACCCCACGACTGAAGCCCACGCGCCGAGGCACCCTCCTCAAAGAGTGCCTGGCGGGGCGCAGCGTTCTCAGCAAAGCTGCTCGCAATGCTACAAGCAGCCCCTCAAGGGCTGCCTGGGCATGCTGCGCTCCTAAACAGAACACACACAGAGAGTGTGTATCCCCAGCCGTGATAAAGCGAGGGCAGGGATGAACACACCTCGTGAACTGTTCACTCGCCATTTTTCTCCTTTTTCTCTTTTTGTAATATAATTTAACAAAGGTGGAAAATTCTCTCTCATAGACAGACAAAAACACCAAATAGACAGACAGGTTCACACAGATCGCTTACTGAAGGCACAGAAGCTAGTTCCTGTTTGTTTTCACGGATGTTTTATAGTTTCCGATCGATGGCGTCACCCAGCCGATGACGTTCTATCTCCTGATTGGATTGGTTCTACCGCGCTTCATGACGCGATCACGCAGAGGCGTTCTCACAGCGTTTCGACGCAGCTCGAGTTCCCAGATAGGGAACATTAGTGTTACTTGTGTTATGGTAATACAATATGTTCTTTGAAGGACATTGAAGTATCTTGTAAGTGCCATAGTAGCTACAAACCCCTAACGTCCAAAGGTTTGGGGTCATTAAGATTTTTTTTTTTTGAAAGAAAGAAAGAAAGAAAGAAAGAGCATTTATGCTGTAATCATTTTAACATTTAAGCAGAGAATCCTGAAAAAAAAAAAAAAAAAACATGGTTTCACTGTTTCCACAAAGATATTAAGCAGCACAACCATTTTTAACTGTGACTTTGAGCACCAAATTAGCATATAATATATAAGAATATAAAAAGCAAGATTTCTGAAGGATAAGCTTCAAACCTATGCCAGTGTTTCTATATTCGGTGGCCATCATCCACTAGTGATGTTGTGACATAGTAAGACTGAAGGACCTGAACAGTAGATTACAGTTTTTTTTTTTGTTCACCATAAATTGAGATATAACTCAGACCCACACAACATTATCTAGAAGTCATGTCTGCAATGTTATTGGCCTGCCTGTTAATCAGAGGCAGCCAACGAGCTGTGCACGAACATGGCAGAGTGAGATAGCCACCAAGGGAATTAGAATTGATTGTTCGAGCAAGTTGTGACATTATAATAATAGCTTTTCAAATTGCCATGGAGTAACAGCACCTGCACACAATTTTGTTGAGCTTTTGAAGCAAATCAGTGTCAGGGAGAGACTAAATGTAAATAATCAAGAAATGTGATGATATTTTTGTTTAGCTATATCTGGAGGCACTACAAGAAGGTAATCTATAGCCTGTTACGGAATCCATTTTGGTTCATCCAGCAAACAGAAATGTAGGTTTTTCTATACCCTATTTAAGAGGACTTTAGCTTTGTTTTAAAAAAAAGTCTTTCTTCTACATACACATTAATCCGGAAAAATTTGCAAACTTTATTTTTTTTCGATACTATGAGGTATGAATTAGTTATGGAAGCTGGTTTCTGCCACAGAATAAAAACCTAATTGCGTAATTGCACTTATCTCACAAGTCTGACTTTTTTTCGCGATATAAAGTCAGAACTGCGAGATCTAAACTCGCAATTGCGAGAAAAAAGTCTGATTTGCGAGTTTATATCTTACAATTCTATATCTTACTTTATAACTCGCAATTCTGACTTTTTTCTCCGAATTGCGAGTTTAAATCTCACTGTTCTGACTTCATATTTCAGAACTGCGACTTTATATCACGCAATTCTGATGTACACTCACAATTGTGAGATAAAAAACAATTAAATGTTTTATTCTGTGGCAGAAACAAACTTCCATAATTAGTTGTACCTTTAGACTGTACCCATTGATATCTATTGTTCCTGCATTGTTGTGCAGTCATATTAAAGATACAAGTTTCTTTGTGCAATCTTCATATTACATTTCTAAAAATAGAACAGAAAATTTACTCGAAATTGCTTTCCTGTGGCGTTATGGTCTAATTGCGTATTAGACCATAAATGGAATGGTAATTTTAATTGTGTGACTTGGATGCACCAGAGTGGTGGAATATCTTTCTACTAAAATGATTGTGCCAAAAGAATGGCATGAGAACTTTATTATATCAGGTCTCTCATACCTCACTGAGCTGTTATTACATTTTCTTCAGGAGCTTGTAAGGTAATTTAAGCATTTTCGGATGTTTTAGTGTGGACAAGCAACTTTAAGAAAACGCTTGAAAACGCTAGTGTGGATGGATGTCGTCCTCCTAAAATTCTGTGATTAACTCAGTTGTCAGCACTGTTCTGTGATTATGAGATCTCTTTTTATGGCAACTGCAACTGTTTGCGATTATTTCACTCAGAATCCTCTCAATTGTAAAAAAAAAAACTCATCTTAGTTACATTAAGTATTATTCTTCCCTTTAGGCAGTGGCAGACACAGTCAGAGGTGACATAGGGCATGAAAGTCCCCACACACAGCTCTTAGGGCGTTTTCACACCTGAAGGTTTGCACCAAGGTCCGAACCAAAGATCATGTTTTGATACATTTTATACATTTGGTTCGTTTTGGTTTCACACTGCAATTATGCGAGCGCACTAAAGACCTTTGCATGACGTACTTGCGTCCAGTCGTCATCAGTTATGTGGGCTGCATCTTGACATTGATTGGTTTGTTAGCGGACGTGCGTCTGACGTCAGCGTGTTGTTAATTCGGCTGGAAACTTTGACAAGATGAATGAAGTGAACAGACGCATATCGTTGCCACTATGCTGTTATTGCTATGGCATTACTATCTGCAGCACCAACTATATTCAAGGCTAGTTCAAATTCGCCAAATGAACGTCCTCGTTCTGCGAACATTTTATCGGCGCCGACAGGAAAGGAGAAGACTCAGACCATATTTTAATTAAAAACCTTGTCTTCTCCTCTCCCCATGTGCTACCACGGCTCATTTTTCCTGTTATCTTCTGTGACAGTTCTGTAGTTCTGTCTTCTTCTGTTGTTTTTGGTATGCGGGAACCATCAGAACTTCCTGTAAATGGTCTGAAAGTCCGAACCATACAGACAATGCTTTCACATTAGCAACGAACCAAACCTTTGTTAATTTTGATCCGGACCGAGACTACCTCTTTTCGTCGGCCCAAATTTCATCTGTTTGGTCCGTGGTCCGAGGGAGGTTTCACACCTGTAATTTTGATTCGGACCAAACTGAAAAGTCCAAAAATCCAGACCAAACAAGGTAGGTGTGAAAATTCCCTTAGTCACAGTCAGACTCAACTTCTCTATTCCTCATCCAAAAACTCTCTGTTCCAGTGAAATTACAAACATTAAATGCAATCATATATGCCACCATTACTGACATCAAGACATTTTCCTCTGAGACAAATCAGCTCATGCCAGGTAAGGTGCAAGCTCACCTATAAGACTAAAATTCAATAAACCACCCCATTGCTCAATGAGGGTAGCAGATTTAATATTTCATGTTGTAACAATTTGTTTCGATAGTCTTCTATAGACATTCTACTAACAATAAGTATCTTGGCAACTACATGTCCAACTACCTGTCATTAGACCATAAGTAAACTATCTGCTTGATATCTGCTAACACTTTATTTTGATGGTCCCACGACAGACATTCTACTGACCATAAGTAACTAGTACATCAACTTATTCTATTTACCCTAACCCTAACCTAACAGTCTACTAATATCTAAAGTGGACTTTCGAAATAAAGTGTAACCTTTCAGGTTGACATGTTTATCTCCACTTAAAATATAGGACACAAATATATACAAATATAGGAAACGTCTCAGGTCCCATAGAAGGGGAACGAGATACTGCGTCGTGATGTTGAAACTATGCCATCAGTGTGACCAGTGTCTGAGGCAATATTTATTGGCGGACGACAATCCATGACATCTCAAGCAGAGAGCGCCCATGAGTACAAAATGGCTCCTGTTATGCACATCATCAACTCTTTCGTCTGAAGGAGATATGCAGACAAGCCTGAGACATGGCAACAAGATGCAGTGCTTGTTTTCCTTCTCAGGGAACTGGGTTGCAAACACAACATAAAACATTCCTTTTCGAAATTAAACTTTGACGCTGCATCTTGGTGTTGATGCTGAAGGGGTGCCTGGCTCACTTAGTTTTGAGTATGCACAAACATAATGGATAGAGCACTTCATGACTCTACAGAGATTAGTCAAAAGAACGTCAACCTCAGGGCACATCCTATGTGACCTGCAAAATTTATATTGTAGAACTACTCCGAAGCTTTTATGCTTCATAGCAAGGGAAGTCCGGCAAGTACAACTTTCCCTACAAGTTCTCCCTACATAGCAACATCCCTACTTCAAGACGCAACAGTAGTTGGGGAGGTAAATTATATAGAGGGACTCTCCATTGCCCACATAATTTAATTATGGCAACATCAGCCCCTGAGGCAGCACTTGTCTAGAGAAAGCAGGTGAGGAAGCAGAATGTTATTCTGCGTGATTCTTTTTTAAATCTACTCAATCCCTGCGCAAATTCAGCAAGGATGCTATAATTACCACAAGCTAAAGAAGAGGTGAAATTATTCCAAACCTCCTCAAGAGGGGCCATTAATAACTATATAGGGTCTGTATACTGTGGAATCCTACATTCCATTCGACTGCCCACTCGCACCATAACCTCACAGCAATATGCTAGAACTGAAATGATGAGAAATCATTCTTTCCGAGGTCTTGCTTTTTTTCTCTTGGCGTCATGCCTTTTCTGTCCCCTACTCCTTTGAGACTTCTGGCCCTGTTAGCTAACTGTTGATGGGCCAGGAAAATCAGAGGGGAATTAGATCAGCCCTTGTCTCCCCAATCTATTCCACAGCTGTCTCAATGGAGGTGTGGAAAAGTCCAGAGGGCAAGACTGGAGCATCAAGAAAGGACATTTTTCTCCTTCTCCCTGATGTCTGATATATTCAACCACAGATGCCTCCCCGTAACCTGCCATCGGCTGTTTGTTTGGTGCCACAGAGGGCCAAATCTGTTGTGCAGCGCAGCTAAGGGACCACTTCAGCAGACAATCCCTGCCTCTGATCTACATCCTCCAGCAGGGATATACTATACTCCTCGTATACTCCTTTGCGATCATCTTCTGCAGACTTATTGGGTCCTATTTTAAAGGGGTGATGAACTGAGAAATCAACTTTCCCTTGAGCCTTTGAGCCACTTTTGTCAGTTTAACCACGGAAAAAACGGTCTGCGAAACGGTCAGTCGTCGAACGGTCTGTCCAAAAGGTCATAGGACCTAGTCTCTAAATGAGTCATGGGTGTATTTTGGGTGTAACGTGCATTAAACCAATCATTCTCAACTCCCATTTCCTTTAAAACCAGTTGTGCTTGCACCATGGCAGATTCGCTATTTACATGGCATAATTTACGAGCAGAAAGACTGTTTAATCAACATTTAAACAACATGGCGCTGGACGTAAAAATGATAACTGTGTCAGGCTGAAACTAGCAAAAGACACTTGCGTTGCGCCTGGCGTCACATTGCACTGGGTGTATGATAGGGCCCATAGTCTGTTCCAAACTTCAAGATTAGTTTCTTTGGTGGTAGGGCTTTTAGTTGTGTAGCACCTTATGGAATTCTTTACCATTGCACATTAGCCAGCTGGATTCAAGTTCCCATTTTAAAGTTCAGAGAAACACATATCTGTTTAGCACGGTGTCCTTAAGAGCCTTGAAAGTTGCCTATAAATAAAACGTATTATTATTATTATATATATTACTGTAATGACATTAATTTTGTAATGCAATGCTCCAACACTGGTGACCACATCCAGCACCGTTCAGTGTAAGATGTGGGTGTGCCGCTCTAAAGCAAACATCGCAAAGAATGTGGGTATCCTCAGGTGTCATAATGTGGACACAGAGTGGACACACTTTCTAAAGCACATGATACTTGGTTTATCCATAGGTTGTTTTTGATTATCCCATGCTACAAGCAAAACTGCTCCTGAAAAAAAGCTGATTTGTATTACAGGCACCTTTTTGAATTTGCCAGAACTCTGCTTGTGACATCATGGACTGTGGTCCGCCAATGGATATTGGCATGAGGTTACACATGCCTCAGACAATGATCACGCTAATGGTATTCCCTAAAACATCAGCATCAAGACACATTGTCGAATTCCACTTCGAAAGGAACTACAGATAATCACCAAGGCAACATAAAAGCAAAATACATTATTTGCTTTCTTAAAGGTGTCATGAACTGGCTTTTTTATTTTTTTATACTGTTGTCTGAGGTCAACTTATGACGTTTGCGTAGTTTTTACATTCAAAAACATCATAATGAATAAGTAATAGGCTATTTTCTACCCTGGCTTTCTAGACTTGGAAGTAAACGCCCTTGGCTAGGATTGGATAATATTTAATGAGCTTCTGCTCCCCTGTCAGTTCACGTGAGGATTGTTTTGAAAGCGGCAAGTGCTCATAGGGATCGCAAAACGTGTTTATCAAACAAACACAATGATTTATCTCTCATCTACCTGATTGATTGGAATGTTATTTTTTTATTACTTGGCCTGCCCGATCGGTGCATATAACTGTGAACCGTACACACACATGCGCGCCCCTTCAATTATCAAGTCAAGAGATTGAACAACGCATGTCAAGAAAGGAATGTTATTTCAGTATTTAAGATTCACGGCCTGCCAAAGGGCTTATGTTTTGGTAGCCCAGCTGGAAAACACACGAGCCCTGGCCCATGCATGTACAAGTCTGATCCCGAATCGCAATGACCCAACAACACCACAAATAAAGGATTCTTCAGCCTTTGACAGCATATGTTCATTTAGACACGTACAAATAATCAGTCAAACGATCTGTAACAATGCAATACTATCACATATAAAAAAACATGTTTTACTCACATAAGTGTGTTGCACCATTCCTGTCAGATCCACTATAGAAGGCACAGCACTGTGTTTTAATCTCAATATGTCTGCAAATTCAGTCTTGACCTGTGTCTTGTTTACAAACGATTCTGCGTTGAAATGAAGCAAACAAATGTGTCTTATGCACGTGAGCTGGAATTAAAGTTCAACCACTCATTTCTAATATTAGAATCCAAAGGAAGCTTTCGCAGGGACTGTTTTCTTCCGCAACCAGGCACAGCACAATATCTTGGTATATTCGGCATGTTTATTGCTCAGTAGCGCGATCCGTTTAGCTCCACGAGTCGGTGGGCGGGACTACAGAATCAGGCGTACACATTTTTCTGTTGAGGCGGCGTTTCTGCATTCTATGACATCAATGGTCGACATATTCTGAGATCTCTCATTTTCTAGGCTCTTTTCTTTGACTAACAAGGACGTTTTCAGCTCTGAAACTTACAGGATATTCTTAAATCACGATGAACTTTTATATATCAAAGGCTCAAGGGAAAGTTGATTTCTCAATTCATCACCCCTTTAAGTTTTTTGTTTGTTTGTTTGTCTGTTTGTTTGTTTTTTGGTTAGAGGATAGTCCTTGAACTGCTTTTCTGCTTTCTTTGAAACATCTGAGCTAAGTACAATTAATTAACTAAATTATAGCATTTTTTTCATAGATGTTATTAATCATCACATTTTTCAAAACAGAACAACACGTGAACAGTGTTTGTTTTTGTTTATGCAATGATTTGTGAATGTACGCTGCATGGCATCTGTTTGTGGTATTTAAATTAGCATGAGTAGGCCTACATGTGCACAGATACTGGCATGTTTGGTTGTGTATTTATAATATTACCGAAGCATGGGACACAAGAGCCTGTTTCTGTATTTTTTTAATGTTGCTGTGTGTTTCTCTGTTGCTTTTCTCTGTGTGAATATAAATGACTGCAGCAGACTGTCAGTGACACATTTTCATCCTACACACAGAGACCTGCACATTATATATTTCAGGATGACACTAGTGTCAAAATCATCTGCTCCGTAATAAAAAAGACACTTCACTGATGACAGTCTGGGGTACGACAGACAAGACAGCAGATGGCTGATCTCTCTTTCTTCCTCTCTCTCTCTTTTCTCTCTCACTTTTTCCTTTCATTGTACCTTTCTCCACCCCTAAACCATGTGCCTCCTGCATGCAATGGTATAGCTGATCCTCCTATACGGATAAAGGGTATTGCTGACCTTTGCACAATGCATGAAAGATCATACATCAAAAAGAGTTTTCCTACAGCCGGTCATGGTATGGAAGATCTTGGTATGCTGACATTACACTTTTTTTTTAGTCTTATGGGGCTACAGAGTTTCTCAATGTAAGCATTATGATATCTGTTTTGTTGTTTGTTTAATTTTTAAAGGAAAACAATTATTTTTATAAAGATATTTTTAAGTGCCTAATCTCACCCTACACTAAACATAAATGGCATAATAGGTAGATAAATGCACAATGACCATTTTAATTAGTTTTATTTCTTAACCAATTTAACAAACCAATTCTTGACATAAAAATGTGATAGGCAGATAAATGTGTATTTCTTCTAGACATCTTAGAATCGAGTGAGTCTTTGTTCTCTTTTGTCAGATCTCTAACGCAGTTGTCATAAATAATCACTCAGACGCTCAGAGTTTGTTTGTTTTCTTTGTCTTGCTCTTGACAGAGATAGATGTTGAAAAGTAGTTTGCCATTTCTATAGTCTGTTCATTCAATCAGAAAGTCGGCAACACCTCCTTTCTGGACAGTGTTAGGAGCATTATGTAATGTTTTCCAATTTTAAGATGTATAGAAATCTGATAGAACTGGCTGTATTTATTTAATCAAATCTTTTGTGTCAATACATGTTAAAAGTGGAATGTTTCATTTTAGTGGTACTTAAAGCAACAAATGGATTTACAAAAATGTATGACTGTTTTAAAAACTGTATTCCCGAACACTCCCCTGATCTGTCATTGGTCATCCAAACAGTTTACACTGCCCCAAAGTCATGCCATTGGTTGAGAAAATGTTGCTATGTTGGGCTGGTCAGAGTGTTCAAATGAACAGAGCAATGTTGCAAACAGAGCAGATGGCTTTATTTGGCTTTAATTATTTATCTCTGCATATTAAACTTGCATATGAAAAGGTGTTTTAACTTTGACAAACCTTTAAGATCCATTGACAGCAACTTTTTGGCTTCTAGCACAAGAGATTTTCATGGACAAACCACTTATCCTATTTCTATGATGTACTGTAGACACATAGCAGCTTAAGTGAGAAAGTGCAGCAAATGAAAGCACAGGGAGCTCCTCAGAAAGAGTTACTTGAATGATTACAATTTATTTTCAATGAGAAGGGCCAGTGAGCAGGTGAGTGGGAGCTAGAAATTTCACAGAGCACAGTAGGTTTTGGTCTATTTTCTTCCTCCTGGACTAGCCCTTAAAAGTGAGAGTGTGACAGTTAGGCCATGTGTCCACCAAAGCATTTTTTTCACGTTGCTGACTGGCGTATCCAATTGCTTTCAATGGGAGCGTCAATGTTTTCAATTGTTCGCATGGCGTTTTTAGAACGGCATGAGCGTAACGAGGTGCTGAGCAAGTATTTCACGCTCAAATGCTGAACGCTCAGCGTTATTTACAGATCGCCGACAGTTCAACTTTGAGTAAAATGCCGCGCTCAAGACTGTCACTTTTCACCCAGCTGTCCAATAAGAGTAGAGGAGTGGCGGGACAAATACAACACAGACCAACCACCACATTCTGCTTGTGCAACGTCAACAGATGAAAACAACAAACATTATAACGGAACAAAATAATTTAAAACAAGAGCCAGAGCAAATACTTTACATTGTATCAGCATTTTTATATAGAATCAATACAGAAAATAACTATCTATGAAATTAGATACTAGAAACACTTCAGCGGATATTCCATTTCATAACAAGCAAAGAAGTCTCAACTGAAAAAAATGCTATGTTGCCAAAACGCTCTCAAGCGCCACAGCAAGACGTTTTCAGCAGAGCGCCTAGCGTTTTCAGCTGGCTAAAAACACATTGGTGGACACACGACTTCTTTTGCTGTCCCCTGCATGTTCAGGAATAGTTGATCAACTGCTATTTCAGAAAGAACAAACTCTCATTCAGATGTCTGCATTGTGTTTTTTAGGGAAAACAAGTAACCTATTTTTTATTAAAATAGGGCTAATTTCAGTTTACCCTTAAATTCAATATACTCTCATGGCAAATCCTAATTATTTTACATTTTGGTGAATTGGTGGCTAATTCGTATGAATTAATTTTCTGTTTTTTCGTACAATCTGCTTACTCCCCAGGGACAATTGGGTTTAGGGATAGTCTCTTACGCTCACCAATGCACAATTATTTGATACAAAAAAAATTATTTTTTTTTATATTACAATCTCAAATATCTTTTCTATTTTAATATATTTTAAAGTTATTCCTGTGATGGCATAGCAGAATTTTCAGCTTTCTGGATTAATAAAAAAGTTTAAATGAACAGCATTTATGTGAAATAGAAAACTTTTGTAACATCATAAATGTCTTTACTGTCAATTTGCTTATTTGCTGAATAAAAGTATTGATTTCTTTTTTTAATCTTTATTACCCCAATCATACCCCTAATCTTACTTTACTTTGGGATTATAACGGTTTCCACAAAAATATTAATGATGTGCAAAACTGAAATTAGAAATGTTTCTTAAGCACCAAATAAGCATATTAGAATGATTTCTGAAGGATTATGTGACACTGAAGACTGGAGTAATGGCTTTTGAAAATTCAGCTTTGCCATCCCAGGCATTTGAAATGTTAAATTTAAATATATTAAAATAGAAAACAGTTTGTAACAGAAAGCAGGGCGTGTTTCCTGTCTCGTTCTCCCATTGCCAACCACACCACCCTTGCCACATACCCCCACCGCTCGACTCAGACCAGGTAGCAAGGCTGGACTGCAGCTGCCCCCTTACCCCCATCCCCATTTCTGGAAAGGAAATCAGCTACAGCCATCTGTGCCCCAGCCTGTGGACTACCCTGAATTTAAAGGGCTGTAATGCCAGATACCAATCCACATTTTGGTATCCTTCATTGGAGCTACTGCAGAGGTGTGTGATCCAAACAGAGGGTGAATTTCTGTCTCAGGAGGTAATAGCGCAACAATAGCCAAACACTCCAATGGTGTTTCAATGGTGCTGTGGTGTTTCTTTGAGAGCTTCCGCCTAAGGTACCACACTGGCCGCATTCTCTCCCTCGACTTCCTGGAACAGGACTGCCCCTGTCCGATGCATCAGTCTGCAACACAAAAGGGAGATTGAAATCAGGAGACTGTAGAAGCAGTCCACCACACAGAGCAGCCTTCACCTGAGGTAAAGCCTGTTGACACAGCTTCGTCCACTAGACAGCATCTTGTGCTTCCTTTTTAGTAAGCTAAGCGGGCTGGTGAGGTCTAAATAGCTAGGCACAAACTGCCTGTAACATCCTGCCAGCCCCAGGAACTGCCTCATATCCTTTTTGGTCTTAGGTCTCGGGCAGACTTTAATGCTGCTGTCTTGTTAATTTTGGGATGCACCTGCCAATGACCCAGATACCTTACCTCCACATGCCCAATTGCACACTTCTTCGGGTTGGCCGTTAGCCCGGCCGCTCTCAGCTATCTCAGAATTGCCCGCAGATGTTCCATATGCTGTCAGTCATTACTTTAGATGATAATATCATCCAAATAAGCAGCGGCATATGCTGAATGTGTCTGGAGGATTCTGTCCATGAGATGGAGGATTCTGTCCTGAAAGGAATGGTCATAAATTGGTATAATCCAGCATTGTAAAGGTTGTCTTTTCTTTGGATAGAGGAGTTAAGGGGATCTGCTAATATCCTTTTGTTAAATCCAGTGTTGAATAAAAGTGAACTGTGTCTAACTGATCAAGCAATTGGTTAGGGTCAGTCATGGCCAAATGGTTAGAGAGTCAGACTGGTAACCTGAAGGTTACGGGTTGGATTCTCATTAGCAGCAGAAAATGACTGAGGTGCCCTTCAGCAAGCCACCTAACCCCTAACTGCTCCCCAGGCTGCCCACTGTTCCAGGTGTGTGTCCACAGTTTGACAAATCCCAGGTATGGGTTACCATACTTTACATGTCACTTTCAACCCGCGGCATTGCATCGAATTTTGACATTAACATGTCATTAACTTTGTCGTAGTCCTCACTGAATCTGACTGAGTCGTCTGTTTTTGGCACTAAAACTATCGGGCTCACCCAGTTGCTGTGGGGCTCTTCTATTACTCCCATCTCCAGCATTGCCTTTAACCAATTTCTGTTTGTGTTCAAATAACCTGCATGATCGGCTGTGTACTACCATGTCTAGCTTGGTCTAATGCCTAATTGGGCTAATTTGACCGGAAAGGCGAAAACATGTCTGTCCTGGGCCTGTAGCATGGCAGGGGTAGCAAATTGCTACAGGACCTATGGACAGGAACAGGTTGAGCGAGAGACACAAGGGACAGGGTTATAGAGAGACACTGAGGGTGGGGGTTCGCCAACCCCCGGTGTTGTTCTGTACTGCGACTTTCTTGAGTCTGTGCAGGATAGCCCGTTTGAGGTCATCATAGACCAGGAGGTTCTGCACTTGCATGTTGGGCAGCCACTTGCACCTCCCGAAAGCAGTGGAATGGGGCGCACTGGCCAGTGGGTCCATGGCCAATGACATGCCTCACAGTCTTTTCGAGTAGATCCACGAATGGGTCGTCTGACCCATTTTAGTGAGAGGCATGTGAGCAGTGGTAGGATGGGGTTTCTCAGAGTGAACCTCCTGGTTCATCCAGCTCCAGAACAGCTTCCTGGAAGAGGGCACGGAAGCACTGGTCCTGGTCTTCCCTCATATCCAGGAGCGCCTAATGGTGCTCTTGGTGGAGGCCCGTGGACAACAAGGAGGCAACAACCTTCTCCTCCCGGGTTTTGGCGCTACTGTAACACAGGTTCAAGTAAATGAGGAGAAGGCAGGGTCTGAAATGGGGCTGAGGTGGACTATTGAGGTGGATATTTTATTCACAAAATAATACCAAAGAAAAGAAACTTTAATTGACCTACTTATGGACCTCTCTTCTCCTGTCTTAATATCCCATTGCTCTCGACATATAGTTGTTTTAAATTGTAATCAAATTTCCCAACATAACTTTTTGTTTATGAAGGCATAGTCTGTGATGTGAAGATGTGAACATGTTTTCCCCAAAACATTGTACTTGTCTGAGTAATTCCACTTCATGTTCTCAGTCTGTCTCCCTGTGTTTGTTGTGCTTGGATTGCTGCCTTGTTTAACAGTGGGATGTCTTTGTCATACTTGTTTGTGCCGTCTGCATTTGCCAGTTTAACACCATGTTGTCAATATGCTTAGTTGTTAAAAACAACCCAGAGAGTTTAACGCAAGGCACTTCATTTGCAAGGGTCGTCCAAACCACATACACAACAACTTTCAAGTACAAAGTTCATTCTATTTTAAGTTTCACACCAGCTAAACAGTACCTTCAACCCTTTCCTTTAACCATCTGAACGTCTAGTCACACATTAAGAGGTCTAAGATCTGTTAATGGATGTGAAGGTTTGTTTTTGTATTTGTTTTGGCAGATGTTCGGTGTCTCTGGATCAGTGCTTCAGTGTGTTGTGTGATTTCCTTGCAGTTTGTTTAGATATTGTGAATTGCTAAGGGGTTTAGGTTCTGACTCGCTGTTAACACACTGATCTGGAATAAAAGATTTTCACTTTGTGAAACTTTGTGAATGTGTGAGAGAGAGACAAATCTTTTTGAAAATAACTTATATCTACATACAGTCAAACCAAACATTATTCAGACACCAGATATATATTTTTTACTGGTGCAGGACACTATAGTTAATTTATGTAAGTGATGATAGCAAAATAAAGTAAATACTATTTATTATACCCAAAAATTACATACAGTGGACTACTAGTAAAATGTATTAAAATTTAGGACCAAAATTATTCAGACTTGACTTGACCATGTTTTGCTTAAGTGTTTTATCTTTAATTGCTAATGCAACTGTTTCACCACAGACTGAACAAAATGAAGCATTGCATGGTAATTGGCTGACCTAAATTTGTATTATCTAATTGTGTACTTAAATTTAACAGCTGACAGCTGATTGGTTGATTGTAATTCATTACGTACCTTTCTATCAAAGTTATCTGACATCAAGATGAATTTGTTCAGAAACAGTTCTGAGGTCTTGCCATATTTTATTACCATTTTCTTAATTATAGCGAATATGTGATAATGTGAGAAAATGTAGAAGGTGTCTGAATCGGGTTGACTGTATATACATATATTTGGAAAGTGCTATCTTTAGACCACTTGCTTTGGTATTGTGCTGTATGATGCATCTATTTGATATTTGACCCCTTTACCACGCCAAATATAGCAAAAACCTTCTGATCCTGGCAACCTACTAAACCGGCAAGAAATCTGCAGTTTCCCTCCAGCGTAATTATGACCTATCCACTTGCCTTCAAACTGACTTTTTTTTTGTTAGCAGTCAAACATGCCCTAACCTGTCCAGACTGTGTCTTAACTGATGCTCCCCTCAGCCTTGTGAAACTGCACAAGGCATTCTTTAAACTGAAGCATAATGGAAGTCTTTCACAGGTGCTATCTGCTATAAGTCATAAAAATGTCAGCCAGGAAACGGGAGATCTCGCAGTATTGAGATTTTTTGTTTCCCTGTTTAGCATCCACTCCAGATATGGAAAAATGAGTGCCATGCACATGTTTATGCATTACATTTAACTTTTTTAATGTCCGCAAATGACTAATATCAAACATACTAAGCAATTTATTAGTATGCTTTATTATATAGGCTAAATATGAAATTCATATTTTCTAAGGTTTTGTATATTTCATTTGGTAAAACTTTAGGGTCCAATTCTCACTACTAACTAGTTGCTTATTAGCATGGATATGACTAGGATATGTCTGCAATATCCTGCTCACAATATATGGCTGTTTGTTAATACTTATATTAATGCTATATTCTGCATGACCTTATTCTACATCCCTTATCCTACCCAATACCTAAACTTAACAACTACCTTACTAACTATTAATAAGTAATTAGGAGTTTATTGAATAAAACGTCAAGTAATTAGTTAATAATGAGAATTGGACCCTTACCTAAAATGTTGGTGAGTAGCTGTTCTATAACACTTTATAATAAGGTCTCATTTGTTAACATTAGTTAATGTATTAACTAAAATGGACAAACAATGAGCAATACATTTGTCACAGTATTTATACATTTTTGTTAATATCAGTTAATAAAAATACAGCTGTTAGTTGTTTGTTAATGTTAGTTCACAGTGCATTAACTAATGTTAATAAATACAACTTTTGATTGTATTAGTACATTTTGATATTAACGTTAACTAAGATTAATAAATGCTGTCAAAGTATTGTTCATTCTTAGTTTATTTCAACTGATGTTAACTAATGAAACCTTATCGTAAAGTATTACAAACTATTCTACATTTGTCAGTATCAAGACAGAGTATAGCTTTTTCAGAAAAAAAACCCTACTTTTTCTAATGACTAGCATTATTAAATTATAAATTATATCATAGTATGGCTATATATAGATATTTAAATATCTTTAGTTATTGCATTTTTATTAGTAGCTTGTAAATGAACAACTTTTTCAAAAGAGCTTCACTTTAGTTGGACTATATAGCTGGTTGCTTGTTGTTGCCAAGTTTACCTAACACTTTTTACAGTAAAAAAAAAAAAGGATTTTAGCAAAATGGTGTGATTTTTTTTTCCAAGCTTTATTTGACTTTTTACAGTTGTGTGTACAGTTTTGGAAGGATTGGCACCTCTTCTAAACCTTAAATGACAGGCTTTGCCCAGTTTAGAATGGGTCATGGCTAGGGCAGGAAAATTAGAGACTGCGACTTTAAAAACAAGCCAAATATAGTGACATTTACCAGGCATTGATTATTCTGTCACTACTGTTTGTTATTAGATGCTAAAGTCGGCATGGAAGTTGCTATATCTTTTCTTTCATATTGTGAAGCATATCCAAGTGAAATTACTCAAAAAAAAATTACTCAATTTTGTCCATCAAAAATATATTGCATTGCTGTCTTTTGTTATTGCTGTGATCTCATGTGATCACAGGTTGCCCCGCCTTCACAGTTCACACCAGTAAAAACAACATCAGACCAGAGAAGACATGCCATTGCAAGAGGGAGGAGAAGTTATTTTGATTCAGGATTACGAGGGCATGTGATTTTAAAAAAACTAATTGATGTGCAGTTTGTGCACAGAAAAATCCTTTATAAAACAAATACTGCAATATTCCATAAAAATAATAAAGAATAAGAATGATTCATTTTGATTGCATGGTGAACCAAGCATTCCATATTCTGTTTTATTAATTCTCCAGCATAGGCCTATCTCTGTAAAATAACAGCTTTGAAAGATGCAATCTACATTCCAGTCTGACACCGTAGAATCTGGGGTGTACAATGGAATGGACACATATGGAAAATATCTCTAGGCATAATGTCAATCTTAACCACATATGGAAAAGAGTGAAATGAATCTCATTCATCATCAAGACCTCTGAATGGAATTCCCTCCAAAAGTACCTTCTATACCTTCCCTGAAATCCAAACAGCTTTTCCTGTTATAGAGTTAACAAAACCCTTTCTCCTTGATATTTACGACTTGCTTGCTGACTTTATTGTACCATTTGTCTTTACCACTACCTTCTCTGCTGTGTCTTTCAGGCTCTAAGAGTGTGGTTGAAGTTCAGACTAAAATGTCGGTTTGTGCTGGCCTTCCTTTTTTTCTTCAGCCTGTCAGTGGTGATGATATACACCCTTCCTCCCTTCCGATCTGAGCAGAGCAGGGTGAATGTACGGGGGCCCCGCAATAACAAACCCAGCAAGCTGGTCGAGAAGTGGTCTCTGAGACCTTACCTTCCAGTGTCTTTATACGGACAGAACAGCAGAACCGGGAAGAACCCTGAAATTAAAGATTCCACTAAGCATCTCCTAATGGTCAACCATCATCAGCTATCGTTTTCCTCTGGAAAACAAGTTGCGGAAAAAGCGTTGAACAAAAGGCCTCCAAAAAATGAAGCACACAATAAAGAACGATATCTGCAGAACACAAACAAGCGTCCCGCCAAGCTATTTGCAGCCAGTGCCAAAAGAGGGCGAGCCAATAGACTAGGAACTAGCAGCTCTAAAACAACCATCCATCTTCTTCGCTCCAGACATGACCCAGCTTTCCCTCAGCCTGCCAGCATCCAAAGCCCCCACTCAAATAGCAAGACATGCAGGCACAAATGCACTCCAGATGGGGACAAATTAAAGAGGCTTGTGGGGCAGTTCTCTGATACACAGCAGGTGGTAAAACTGAAACAGGCCCCAGGAGAAGCAGGAACACATGAAAGACAAGCAGGGCCCTCAGAGAGGAAGAGGCCCAAATCTGGGGCAGAAAACAACGATTGGATTCCAGCAGAGACTGGCATCAAGGAGTCAGCCATTGACTGGTGTAAAACTTTTATTGAAAACCGGAACCAGACCAAAGCAGAGTCTCTACCCTGGCTCAGTGAGGATGATATGAAAAAGATTGCGCTTCTCTCCAAGGGCACCATATTGAGTAAGGCCAGGCTTCCGGGCCATGGTCAAGTGCTTCAGGTTGGACTCAATGATAGATATGACATTTCCGCTTCTGCAGAGGACAATCATATCAAACGCTGCCAGACAGGAAGCTGTGCTCTCATAAAACGCCCCAATGACTGGTTTGAGGTGTTCGCCTTTCACCTGGACAGAGTTCTAGGTCTGAACCGGAGCTTGCCCACAGTGTTGAGAACATTCCACAGTGATATTCTTCCATACAGGTACACAACTGGATCTCCCAGACCGGTGGTATGGTGGGATCCCAGCATCCAGCATCTGTCTGATGCTGAGAATGACCAGAACTCTTTTTCACTTACTTGGCCACAATATCAGACTCTGCTTAAGAGCAGGTGTGGTACTCGGGTACCCTTGAACTTTACAACATGTGTGGGAGTTCATCATTCAGAGTGGGGGCGGCTGGCCTTGTTTGACTTCCTGCTGCAGGTAAGAGGCACTGTGAAAACAGATAATATTTTGAATATTTGGTATCCACAAACTCTAAGTCTAATGTGTGGAAATATATTTTATGAGAGTAAAAATAAAATATATATGTAACTGCATATGTAAAGTGCAAATTACACAAGAAATAAAGATTATTTTATAATATAAATCCCAAAAAGATTGGAATATGTAGACGATAAAATAGAAATGGTCAGTTTAAAAGGTTACTGGGTTATATGACTCTAGTTTATATGCATTTAAATTATGTCTTTGACCGTTGTGGTTAGAAATTACTTTATGAGTCACAAAATGTAGGCCTGCCAAGTACATAATGGCCAACCTGCCAGCCTGGTATTTAAAGTAATTCATGTTTTCCATTTTTAGCACAGGCATTTGTCCTGTTCAAAACAGACTCTTGTAAAGGTGGAATGTGTTTCGAACATGTTTTCTGAACACTTGTCATATCTGACATTGGTTGAGCCATGATTGTTATGTTGTGTTGGTCGGGATGCTCAGTCAGGTAGAGGCCTGTTGCACAAAAGTAGTTGAATAGGTCTGGAGTTGATAAACCAAACAAATCCAAATATTTGAGGTAATCAGTTACAGAAACATTTTTAAGTTAAGGAATTCAATGTTAGTGTATTTTTCGTGGACAGATTTTTATTTTTTACTCATTTTTGTATCTACATTTTAAGTAAACACAATTCATACATTTAATTTAAAATGATCATGTAATCTCAATTTAAATATATTTTTGTAGTGGAAACTTGGCTAGCTTTATAACTAATTTGATAAATACTAACTTTCTAATTGGTAACACAATGCTTTGATAGCCATAGCAATTGCTTAATGAGTATGACAGTTTAACATATATCTGTTCTCAAACTAACTCATGCTCCACTCGTCACCATGATGTTAACCCTACAAAAAACATTACAGAAACTCTTCTAAATTAGCATAGCTGAACATTAAACACTACTGAATATCCCATTTAACATTAATCTTGCACAAAAAAACAAACAAAAAAAACATATAACACGTTTAGCATTTACTCTCCCTTTTGAGTCTCATGGCAATCCCAGCCAGGTTTCAGTTATATTTAATGCTGGGTACACACCAAAAGATTTTTACATCTTATAAGATTTTCAAAATGTGATAGACCACAAACATGAGGACAAATAATTAGATTTAACCGTGTTGCTCCTATAGTGTGGTGTGCCATATGATGTGACAAAGACAGCACACCACACACAAACAGATTTTCAACCAGAGTCCCGACTGTAAACACAGGAAATCACGCAAAATCTCACGAGAAGAGTTTTTATAAAGTAATGAAAATTATGGTTATGGACACTTTCAGATGACCATTTTTGCTTAAGTGTTTTTATATTAACGTAGTCATGCGCCCTCTAGCTGGCATAAAAATAATGGCAGTGACGCTTTATGTCTGCTGTCATGAATTGACATATGACTGTCATTACCAATCAAAATGCCTGTTCATTTTAATGCAATGTGTGGACTTTTTACCACCATTTGTCATATTTCCATTTAGCAAAAATATTTTTATTTATTTATAACTACACCCACCCCATCCCTAAACCTACCCAGTGATTTATAGTGCATTCACACTTTATGAGCACATGTGTTCCCTGGGCTCGAACTAATGATTGCACGATCACATGTTGTTGTACTTTATTGCAATTGAGCTATGCAAAACCTGAAATATTATGCAGATAAAAGGGAAAAATGCTTTAAAATGAAAGAGTCCTGTTGTCAATAGGAGAACAACTTTACGAAACGCTCTATGTGTCGTATTTCATTAATTAAAATATTGCCGATAAGGCGCGACTTTACTGGACGCTCCTATGGGTCGTATTTCAAAGAAGTGACAAACGACCTATATAGGGTTACTGGTTGGAGGACATGTTGAACTTAACCGAGGAGTGTATTCTCAGAAATCATTGATGTGCCTTGCATATTGCTATGACGTAATACAGAGGAGCGCAAACCTTAGTAAATCCCCTTGCATGATTCATTTAAATGCTGTCCTTCCATAAATTTTGCGTCAAAAAAAAGAAAACTTCTACAAATGCATGTGCAATAACTCTGTCCACGTCTTTTCAGCGCTAATATTTTCACTGATATGCTTTACACTGCACTTCTGGAAATAATTTTTTAACATCAAAATTGGGTTTACGCAATTAGTTACTTTTTAAGGGGATTAACACACTGTTGCAATACATTACTTTGAAAAGTAACTTTCCCCAACACTGACTACATGGTTCAAACAGATCTTTTGTAGGATTGGGGGTAATGCTTTAAGAATCAGTCACTGAAAAACTTGTATTTGTTAACAATATTGGGGGTCCCCAAATATCTATGAAGATTATTGCCTTTGGGCTTAGGATGGAACTATATGATTTCTTGAAAGCCCAGTGTAACTTTTTCAGGCTAAATGATAAAAGTCACAAAAAAGTCAAACAAACAAAATTAAATGAATTAATAATTATTTCATAATAATTTCCAGAGCATCCTCCAAGCACACTTACAGGATGTTGACAAAGTTAGAAGAGACTTTCATTCACTGTGAATGATCTAATCTTGATCACATGATCACATTGATTGTGCGTCGGTATCACCTCATTAGCAGGTTTAGAAAGTGTCTTTTACACTTTTCTTCCTTTTCCACACGTTTGCTCCACATAGCAGCAAATTGTCATCATGGTGACGCTTAATTACGTTTTTGAACATAGGTAATAAATGCATGCTTTCTAGCGAACAGGTTGAAAGGGACTGGTTGAAACTTTCTTTGCTGTTTTGTAATTTTATGATAATCTTTACAAGTACAATCGCTGCTCTCTTTTACTAATTTTGCATGATGAGCATCTGTTAACACAGAAGGAAACATTTTTAAAAAAGACATTCTATGCAATTTACAGCACCAAAATATCATTAAAAAACGTACAAGGTACGAAAATATGTGTGAATGTGCGTGTGTAATTGCATGCCATGTGCTCATGAATTGATGGATTTGTGAGCATAATCTGTGTGTGTGAAAACTGTGTGTACTGTGAAAACGTGGGTGTATAGATGTCAATGAATAATACATTAGATCTTAGGAAGATAAGTCAATAGCTGTAACATGGCCAACAGATAATAGCTTTGTATTGATTTGGTGAAATTGCTGACTGGGACCCTTGAACACTTGTTCCTCTCTATTCATTTAGCACCTCTGATGGCACTGATGTGAAACCTCACACCCTTAAGCACAGAACAGTGTGAAGGACACACTCACTGTCACCACAAGACCTTCTGTGTGCTGTTCTGAAATCTAGATCAATGGTTATCAGCTAGTGGGCCGCAGATCTGGTCCGATAGGATCATAGACAATATAATGCATAAAATACAATGCATCTTACCATAAAATCATACTTTCTTATGTAGCGAATTAAGCAACTTTTGGTGTTGATGTCAAATTTTGACATTTTTACCATATTATTTGTTCCATGTGTTAACATTTACCTTAATATACAGTGAAATTCCATGGATGAAACAAAGTCATCTCAATATGGAATCCATATGATTTGGAATTTTGTGAGAGAGACAGATGAGGTGGACATTTTCTGAATATGGATTTCACATCACAATCAAGGGGGGCGGGGACTGCTTGGTTTGGAAGTAACCTCTAAATAAGAGGTGCTTCATGCATCGCTAAACTATTGACATAAATAATGAACAGCAACCATTTTTTTATATATATAATTTTAGTATTCCATTATTTTTCCTTAGCTTTTAAGAACATTATCCTTTTCCCTGACTTTACAAGTAAATCATAAATAAATAAATATATATATATATATATTTATTTATGATTTACTTGCAAAATCAGAAAAAGAATAATATACTATATATATATATATATATATATATATATATATATATATATATATATATATATATATATATATATATATAGTATAATATACTACATATATATGTATACTGTATATATATAACAAACATCTGTGGTACCTGGAGTAGAAAAATCTCTTGAACGAAAAGCATTTGAGAACCATTGATACAAATAAAGATGTGTCATAGCTTCTGTTTTCTCCTTTTTAAGATGTTTTTTTTTTTTTTTCACACAGTTTCTATTCAACACAGGATTATATAACACCGGAACTGGATACTTATTCCAATATTCCAATATTTTGTTACTTTTTTACTTATTTGTTTTTTAAGTGGTTAAAAGGCTGAGTACAATGAAGTCCAAATCTGCAATTTTAAATAAGGAACATTTTGATATTTAACATCCTGGATTACTTCACGGTCAAATACAAGACGAAGTGAACTCCTATGTGAAAAACATTTTAATAATCTATTTTGATTTCAATAATCTGACCGCATGGCCCAGGTGCACTTAGGGCGTGTCTGAATCCACTTTTGCTAGTTTAAATACGGAAAAAACTATCGGCACACCAGGCACATGCATGGTCCAAAAGGGTTACACCGTCTCTTAATGAGTAATGGGTGTGTTTTGGGCGTAATGTGCAATAAACCAATCAGAGTCTCATCTCCAATTCCCTTTAAAAGCCAGTTGCGCTTGCACCATGGACTTTGCAAGCGAAAAGACTGAACGCTTGAGGAATCCTTTTATTTTTAATATTTTATCATTTTTGTGTGCTGCTGCGTCCCTGTGTGTGAACGCAGCGTTGTGCATTACTACGCGCCCTTTAAATAACACAAAAAATACTGTGCTATTGACCAGGTTTTTGTTGGTCAATGGCGCAGTCTTTTCAGTTGGCTCAAAATAGCAACCCACCAACAATCAGTGGTGGAATGTAACAAAGTACAAATACTTTGTTACTTTACTTATGTACATTTTTCACATATCTGTACTTTACTTTAGTAGAATCAATAGTGCATACTTTTGACTTTTACTTCATTACATTTTGCAGCTATTATTATACTTTCTACTTTATTTTAATTTATTGATCAAAGTTGCAAGTTACTTATAGTCAGTAGAATGTCTTTTGGTGGAGTATCAAAATAAAGCTTTCTACTAATGAGAGTTTGTTGACATGTAGTTGCAAATTACTTATAGTTAGATAAACTATAATTGACTAAAGTGGACCATCGAAATAAATAGTTTCCAGTATAATTAGTAAATACAATATTTTCGTTATTTTTGTTTCGCTAAAAACTGCTTTCACTAATAGTGTGGAATGTATATAAATCTTAAGTATAAATAATATAAAAATCTGTATATATAAACCAAACATCACTCAAACCAATGGCAAAAAATGATTGTCTTGGTTCCTGAGCACAAGGTTACATGATTCAGAATTTGAGGGGCTGTGACAAGGAAATGTCTTCCACAGAAATGCTCTGTGGCATTCACTATGGTTCAGTGGCAGCACTGGGCTAGAACATTACGTAAGCGAGCCCTAAGGTTATAACAGTGTCGGCTGTGTGAGGATAGAGAGCATAGATTTGAGTATGATGTGCAGAAAGAACACAATGAATGTTGACGAATGTCTGCTTCTGATACTGCCAACTGACAGCAGCTGTCACAGACACTGAGCTGATGTTGAAAAATCATTATTCTTATAATGTCAACATGTAGACAAGTGACAAGCATCTTTTTCAATCTATGTTTTAGGTATAAATCATTTTCTACATCAGATACTAACAATTTTTTTTGTTATATATATTATAATTTTCATATATATTTATAAAAATGGTAAATGACCATTTTATTATATATATATATATATATATATATATATATATATATATATATATATATATATATATATATATATATATATATATATATATATATATATATAATAAAAATTGTCATTTACTCATGTCATTCCAAACCTTTATAGATCTTATGTATTAATTTGTATATATTTTGTAATTGCTGTATTCCAAGACTTCTGACACTAGTTTTGTGTGATAAAGTTTAAATTGTTATTGATCATCTTTCCTTCCATCCTAGTCTCAAATCACTTTTGAACTTGCATCAATACGGAGCCCCACACATAAAACAAAAGTAGGCCTATATATGTAGGCCTATATCTAGGCCATGAATTAAAAATTTGTTGCCATGACTTACTATATCAGCACATTTTATCAATTTGTTCCCTAGTTTTAAGAAAATTGTGTGCACAATATAATAAGTGCCTTGAATTACTAAATCATGGCCACATTGTAATAATTCATTCCCTTTGTTTTAGTTCAATTAAATTGGGAACAAATGAATTCAATGTTCGATTTACTACTGATTTACTAAAACGAGGGAACAAATTAATAGATCATGGGAATGAATTCTTAACAAGAAAAGCTCTTTGAAATTAAAAACATAACTGATTACAACATTTAATAGCAAGATTATTACCCACCTATTAAAATGATATCCATTTTCAGCATAAACAGAGTTGTTCTGAGATCTTCACTTTACAATGTGAAATATAGCAGTGATGTGTCAGTATGGCCTGTGGAAAATGAGAGGGAAGAAAGGTGTTCTATCCAGGAATGAGCTGGTTAAACACACTTTCTGCACCACAGGGCCACATCTCACCTTAACTCCACACTCACAGTGTGGTATCACGACATACAGGAACCAGGAGTAATGTTGTTAAATCGGTTACACTTTTATTTTGATGGTCCCTTTAACACATTCTGTTGACTATAAGTAGCATTGCACCTACATGTCCACTAAATATCATTTGAGTGTTAGTAGAGTTTCAGTAGACTGGTAGGGTTAGGGTTAGAATAAGTTGACATGTAGTTGCAAAGTTATTAATAGTCAGTAGAATGTTTGTTGAAAGATCATTAGAATAAAGTGTTAGCAGATATTAAGCAGACAGTCTACTAATACTCTAATGAGAGTTAGTTGACTTGTAGGTGCAATGTTACTTATAGTCAACAGAATGTTCAAAAGGGACCATCAAAATAAAGTGTTACCGTTAAATCTAGTAAGAAAAGATAAACCACATTATAACCACTGGAATATCTTAATATTATCTGCCTTGCAAGTTTTTGCTTGCAGAGTTTAAGGAAGAATGAATCTGATAATTGTTTATACTATAGAAAAATATCCTGAGTAGTCAGGTTTTTATATATATATACAATATCCTGTGTTAACTTTCTTATTTGAATATGTGTGAGGTTAATAACACTGATGTGGGAATCTATGGTTCCACAAAGATTTTTTAACATCCATGGAACCTTTCCTCTGCACAAATGTACAAGAAAAAAATGTTATTGAGAATATTAAAATGTTCTCTGCACTAGAAAAAATAAAATTCCTGGCTATGTTCACAGTCAGTTCAAATCTGATTATTTGTGTATCCAATTTGTCTGGCTATCACCAGACCAAGCTCATTCTTTTAAGACATTGGGCTGCTCTGTATTTTCTACTGCACAAGAGGCGTGATCAATGGGCATAGTTCAAATGACACTGTACACAACTGGATAGTCCTTAAACTAATCAGACCAACAATCCATCGCTCCGTCATTGTGTTAAACCCGCCAATAGTGGATATGCTGGTTTTGATTGGTCCATAAATTTGTAATAGAAGCAGAATAGAAATATGTGCAGGTATCCAGCCTGAGCTGCAGAGCGAAATCACATCGTCGGCAGACTGGGCTGGGTTTACCCAGTCTAGTATCCAATTGAAATCTGATCTAAATGATTAATTATCCAGACTGTGTATCACAACCGTATCTGTTCTTGTTTGTCTTCCCAATCTTTGTTTATTTCTATGGTTTCTGGTTATGTTACACACCTGTCTCCAGTTCCGTTGATTAGCCTCCTTGTGTATTTAAGCCCTGAGTTCCCTTTTGTTCAGTCACTCCGAGTAATGTCAGTGACAGACGAATGGGGGTTTCACCTAGAAGCCTATCATCTTCGAGATCTAGAAAATGGCCAATGGCAGTGCCAATGCCATAGGCATGCAGAATTTGCATGCGTAACTCCGCCCCACCATGTGGGTATATAAGGAAGTACACTGGCAACATCACATTATGTTTCTGCTTCGGAGCCAAGAGCATCTCTTCACTCCTACAAGCCTGAATTCTGAGGTCTCTTTCAGTTCTTGAGACGGCGTTTCTCCAGGGTGTTAGTGTGACAGCGCGTTCCAGCGATCTCGCATTGCCTGCCTGCTGATCTGTGCAGTGATCTGCAACAGCTGTGTGTGTTTTTCCTGGGTGCTTCGACACTCTGCAGAGCTTTTCTCTTTTAAAGACAGTCTGCCTGTGCACTTCTGGGTGTGATCGATCTCCGTTGCTGTTGGATGGGCCCAATCACTGTGTAATGTATGTTCGTGTAGATGCGGGAGGAAGAAGACGGGGTCGGCGTAACTGGGACTGCACTTTATTTGATCTCACGATCCTCAAAACTGTCAGGCACAGCGCATTCAGAACTCAAACTTTTCACTCAAAACATATAACGTTGCACTTCAAACTCAATCTCTGTCTCCGTTCTCTCTCTCAGCCGGTGGTTGCAGTCCCAGTTGTAATCTCTCTCTCTCTCTCTCCCGACAGCGGCTTTACGGTCTCTCCACGCCAATGCCTTTCGCCCGAGATGCATGAGGAGCTTGCGTGGTCCTGGAAGTCCTCGTGTATTTCCGTGACCGGGCTGTGGCTTAGGGTACACTGGGGTCCCCATGTTGGATACTCTGTTGCACACTATGGTGTCCACGGAGTGTTTCGATGTGGCGTGGCTATCCTAAGCACCCTAGCCTGTGAGCTCGTCTACTGGCAAAGTCCTGCTGAGCTACCCAGGCCACTGCCCCTTTGCACATGCACAAGGGTAGAGCCGACCCAGGGCTCTTCAATGAACTTTGTGCCGCCACCGACAGGCGAAGGTGACCACAAACTCCCGGGTCAGGCGATGTCCACACTTGGCCTTTACCTGGTTGATGTGGGAGAGCTGAGTTGGCCCGTCTCCTCAATTCTCCCATATCCTAGGCTGGCCTCTTCGGCGGCGTGGTCGAGGACTGCGCCCAACAGTTCTCGACCGCCCAGAAGCAGACTGAGTCCCTTAAACATGTATTGCCCAAGTGGCCAGCTGCTGCCACCCAGCCTCCGGCACAGTTGCCTCAGTCTGCTCGCTGCCGAAGGCCCCCTCCAGTGGCTCCTGTCCCTCTCGCGCCACCCCAGCAGCAGCCTTCAGTGGGGCTGCGCAGAAGAGGCCACAGTAAGGCGCCACAGTCCGCTCCAGCCCCGCAGCCAGTGTAAAAAAAACGGCAGGCTAGCGGCGCTGATGCGGACAGCTCAGGGATGGGCAGTTCTTTCCAGGAGACGGTAGCAGGGCCTCTCCTTCCTCCGGTGGAGGGCCAGAGGAGAATCTTTTGAAAGAAAGAACTGATACTCCCATCCCTGAGCACACAGAGACCGGTGACGACAGTGTGCGCCACTCATGCAGCACGGGGGTTCGCATCCTGAACTACCTCGATCTACTCGAGAGCAGGTGTGCGAACACAGAGATCTTGTTCTCCATCATCTAGCCCGTCTGGGCCTTCAGGTCAACTGGGAGAAGAGCAAACTCTGCTCAGTGCAGAGGATCTCTTTTCTCTGTATGGAGATCGACTCGGTCAACTTGCAAACTATTTCAGTGGTTCCTGGGGCATATGGCATCTGCAGCCACGGTAACGCCGCTCGGATTGCTTCATATGAGACCGCTTCAGCACTGGCTTCGCGATCGAGGCCTTCGCCCCTCCTGGCCTATTCCTCTGAGGAAGGACTTCCTATTTCAGAGACGGGGAACCCTATGGCACCCGCGTCACAATCTTTGAAACCTCGACGTGTGGTTCCTGGATGGGACGCGGCAGGTTTGAGTACTCTACTTCCGCTAGGGCAGAGTCCACCAGAGTCTGCCCTCTTCTGATTGCTTTGGCCTCCATCAAGAGGGTAGGGGACCTGCAGGCATTTTTGGTTGACGAAGCGTGCCTGGAATTCGGGCCGGCTAACTCTCAAGTGATAATGAGACCCCGGCCTGGATATGTGCCCAAGGTTCCCACCACACCATTTAGCCAAGTGGTGAACCTGCAAGCACTGCCTTTGGAGGAGGCAGACCCAGCCTTGGCACTGCTCTGTCCAGTACGCTCCCTCTGTGCTTACGTAGACAGAACGCAGTGTTTCAGGACCATAGACCAGCTCTTTGTCTGTTATGTTGTGAAGCTGAAGGGAAAGGCTCTCATAAAGCAAAGGTTGTCACATTGGATAATGGACGCCATTGTTTTGGCTTACCAGCAGCAGGGGCGCCCATGCCCCCTTGGGGTCAGGGCACACTCCACCTGGAGTGTGGCCTCCTCTTGGCCTTTAGCGCATTGAGCTCCGCTAACAGACATCTGCAGAGCTGCAGGCTGGGCAACACTGAACACATTCACCAGATTCTACAATCTCTGAGTGGAGCCTGTATCCGACTATGTACTTGCCTCTACAAGTGGCCGGTAAGGGATTAGGATCAGGTGTCACCATTCCACACTCCACGGACTGGATACGTGTGATTTTTTTCCTCAGGTGAGCTTCCCGGAAGCCCTGACCTTCTCCAGCACTGTCGACGCCGACACCAGTAAGTCTGCCCTCTCGAGCCCAGACACTCGTGTCAGGCCAGGTGCCTCCGTGTGCATGGTTCCCTCTCCGGTTGACCCCCACACGAGTATTTCCACCGTAAGCCTCCTTGAGCAGGTGTATTTCCCTTGGCAAGCCTTGCCCCCCCGGGGTTAAAAATCCACCTTTCGGCTGGTACCCCAGAGTTTCTCCATATGCAGCCCACTGTGGGTCATATGTGTATTCTTAAAGGGCACCTATTATGCCCCTTTTTACAAGATGTAATATAAGTCTCAGGTGTCCCCAGAGTGTGCCTGTGATGTTTCAGATCAAAATTCCTAACAGATCATTTAATATACCATTTTGAAAATTGGCAATTTTGAGGCTGAAGAAAAATTAGCTGTTCTGTGCGTGGCTCCTTTAATGCAAATGAGCTGCTGCTCCCCAACCGAGAGGGCGGAGCACAGCAGTGAACATGCAAATGAAAACTGAAACATGATATCTGTTTGTTTTAATGATCATCTCTATCACAGACACGTTCATGTGACATTGCAGTTCTTCATCATCATGAAATATTATCACCTGTATGCGTTTTAAAGCCTTATCGCTCTCAACTTAAACACACACACATGCTCCTGTCGCATGCGCACAGAGCTGGATGTCAGCACATACGTGAGTAGTCTATTAAACTAGACTAGTTCTATCTCAAACAACAGAAGATAAACAGAAATTCACTCACGTCTCTTGACTGACTGAACTTTAGTAGCTTTAATAAGAAAACATTTCTTACTTGAATGCTGCTGTTAATGCTCTGGAGGAGATAAACATGGCAGAACATACTTTCTGAAACATACTTTCAAAGTATGGCCATCGGTGCACACACTGTGCCAAGGAACCATATTCTTCTATTTTGCTATAAACCGATCGGTGTTCAAAAAATGTTGGGAAACTTCACATGACCCTACAAGAGTGATTACTGATAGGCTGTCTGCAAAAAAAAAAAAAAAAAAACTTTTAAAGAAGAAAAAATAATCCATTGAAGTTCAAAGCTGCTACAGAAACGACTTTCGACTTTGAGGCCCTAGATAGAATGTAGTGGAGTAAATAGTACAATATTTGTCTTTCAAATGTAGTGAAGTTAAAGTAAAAGTGTCATGAAAAAAATACTACTAAAGTAAAGTACAGATACTCAAAAATTGTGCTTAAGTACAGTACTCAAGTAAATTTACATAGTTACTGTCCACCTCTGGTGGGCGGGGCCTCTGCAGTGCGACGTCATACTGCAGGAATCTGGAAACGGCTTGTTCTGAGACACTGCTTATGATTTATGGGGATTAAAAAAAAGGAGTGGGTGGATTTTTACCATTATAGGGTGGTTGTGTACACACACTGGCAACACACATTTATGTTCAAACACCTTATAAAAGTGAATTTTGCATAATAGGTGCCCTTTAAGTCCTCCCTATGGGTAGGCGTCTTGGTGCATTTTCCTCCGGGAATATGCTTCCCAGTGTACCTTGGTACTCCTGTGTTAAGTGGGACATTACTCGGAGTGACTGAACGAAAGGGAACGTCTCGGTTACGTATGTAACCCTCGTTCCCTGAGGAGGAAGCGGAGGCGTGTCCCTCTGCCACATCCGCTGTACTGCTGAAACGGCCAGGAGTTCAGTCTTGGCTCCTCAGCAGGTAAACATAATGCGATGCTGCCAGCATACTTCCTTTTATACCCACATGGTGGGGCGGAGTTACGCATTCAAATTCCGCATGCCCATTACATTGGCATTGCCATTGGGCGTTTTCTGGATCTCGAAGATGATAGGCTTCTAGGCGAAACCCCCATTCGTCAGTCACTGACGTTACGTCTCCGTTCCCTCCTCAGGGAACAAGGGTTACATACGTAACCGAGATGTTTTCCTAAGCCCCTTGTCTAGTGTTAACGTATAGCCTATGTTATAGAGTGTAGAGTGCCTTGTTTTACCCGGCCTTCAAAAAGTCAGTTTGATCATCTTCTTGCGTATATCTTGGATTACTACAGCTCACCATAATGCTTTATTTTTAAGCTGCAAGTGGTTTAAAATTATGTAGTTTGAAAGCTTATATTTGTGAATGTCTATTGACATGTAACAGAGATTAACAGAATGTCACAATTTAGTTTGGAGAGCACATATTCACTATTAACTATCACTTTTGCCACAATAAACTCCTAATTTACTGCTTATTAATAGTTAGTAAGGTAGTTTTTGTAGTGGTTAAATTTAGATATGGGGTAGGATTTAGGGATGTAGAATATGGTCATGCAGAATAGGGCATTAATATGTGCTAAACAGCCAAATCTGGTAACACAACATTCTCATTCTAGTTTGTCCATCATTCAGAGTCAGAGTCTGTCTCACATTGTCTCCCAGTTTTCACTTATTTTATAGAAGTGAAATGGTTTATTAAAAATCTGGTAGTGAGAATTGATCCCCAAACTAAAGTGTTACTGTCTATTTTTCATATAACAGAGATTATAGATTTCATTTCTTTTAACATTTGATTTATTTGTGGTTTTCTCCAGGTAAATGACAGACTGGACCGGTCTTGCTGTGGTTTCAGACCAGACCCATCAGAACTGTGTGTAGAAAACCTGCTGCATATCAAATGTGAAAACCCAAAGGACTTAAATCTGGTGCACATTCTGGTAAATGAAATATTTGGTGATACTTGTCTGATAATAACATATCAAAACAGAGCACACAACATTCTCATTCTAGTTTGTCCATCATTCAGAGTCAGAGTCTGTCTCACATTGTCTCCCAGTTTTCACTTATTTTATAGAAGTGAAAGGGTTTATTAAAAAGCAAAAAGAATAGTGCTTCAGGGGCATAAGATCAGTGCACTTTTAATTAATTGTATTATTATATTTGGTCATGCAGATTAAGGCATTAATATGTGCTTTATAAGTACAAATAAACAGTCAATATCCTAGTAATATGCATACTAATAAGCAACTATAGTTAATAGTGAAAATTGGACCCTAAACTATATATATTTTTATAAATAAATTTAAAACAAAACAAAAAATTATCCTTGAGCTGATGCAAGTGTCCCTAAACTCTTCAGGAGTTCATTTGACTTTGAAGAGAGTAAACATGCATAAATAATGACACAATGTCTTCAGTGAAACTTGAAACAGTTCCTTTTTTTTATCTAGTTTTATTGACTCACATCTCACAGCAAGGTTACATAGAAGGTACGTATTAGTTTTTCTACCAGGAGAGTGTAGTACTTGTTTTTCTTTCATTCTGCTTTCCAATATCAAAAGTAATAACTTTCCAGCAGCTCTTGAGATCTGCGTGAAGTTTGAGCTCCCACTCAAACTGTGAGTTAGATACCCAACTATATTAAGTGGGGCAGCTAAAATGAGTCAAGGCAATCAGTTTCCATGGGAGCCTTTAGATTGGTTCTGTAGTCATTATCTGATAGTGTTCGGAGAGCTGGAGAGCAGGAGAAATGGAGCTCCGGTGTGGTTGTGGTTTAGGTTTTTGGAGCCAGTCTGCAAAAGTCATCTGTTTTAATATTGCTTGCCCACAAAATCATTCCACAATTTTAGAAATATCTCCCTGTCATACAGAGCTCACAGCAACCAGTATAATTCATAAAATATCTCCCTTTTGTTAAATTAAATGTGCATGTGAAGTAAAAAAAGTCATATTTTGTGCCAGTCTGATTTTTTTTTGGCAGACAGGATATTTCAGTGTAACTACTTCTGCATTTATTTTTGTACACACTGAATATACTTTTGGCACAATTATGTTATTAGAAATGTAATTCAACAAAATAAAAAATAAATAGGTCTACATGCATTTGGTATTAGGTGCCACTTGTTTTGATATTTTACATCTAATTCAATGCAATTCTAACATTTTTGAGTGTGACAAATGATTACACACACACACACACACACACATGTTGTGTTTCCATGTTTTATGGGGACATTCCATAGGCGTAATGCATTTTATACTGTACAAACCGTATTTTCTATCCCCCTACACTGCCCCTGCCCCTAAACCTACCCATCACAGGAGACATGCTGCATTTTTACATTTTCAAAAAACATCACTTAGTGTGATTTATAAGATGTTTTCCTCATGGGGACCAAAAAATGTCCCCACAAGGACAAGGATTTCGGATATTGCCATCTTTGTGGGGACATTTTGTCCCCATACCGTAGGGATTACCAGTCCACACACACACACACACACACACACACACACACACACACACACACACACACACACACACACACACTCACACACACACACACACACACACACACACACACACACACACACACCTATACTTGTTTTTGTGGTATAGAAGGACTTTGATGGCCAAACCAGTAGGGTGGTGGTATAAGGGACACCCCTTTCCCAATGTCCTACAGTGATGATAAAACTATCAAAAAAATTTTTTTACTCTGCAGATCACACATCTGACTTCAAATAGTCTATACACTCAACATAACAGAAAATATGACAATATGATATTTTGGTGGTACACAAGGACATTCCGCCCATCCTGAAATGTTCCGCCTATGACATAATTGTGATTTTTGGGGCCCGACCGGATTATGAGGACTCTGATTTTACAATACACAATATATGTCATTTTAGTGGATTACAGGGACCATTGTGTCTTACAGGCACATAACCACACACAACACACAAACGTGACAACAGGGTGTATTACCAAGACTAAGGTGATTTAAGAGGACTGGCTCTTAAACACAACACACAACTGCACAATCCAACATTACAGGGACCAGTGTGTCTTACAGGCACATAACCACACACACACACACACACACACACACAAACATGACAACAGGGTGTATTACCAAGACTAAGGTGATTTAAGAGGACTGGATCTTAAACACAACACACAACTGCACAATCCAACATTACAGGGACCAGTGTGTCTTACAGGCACATAAACACACACACACACACACACAAACATGACAACAGGGTGTATTACCAAGACTAAGGTGATTTAAGAGGACTGGATCTTAAACACAACACACAACTGCACAATCCAACATTACAGGGACCAGTGTGTTTAATGGTACATGCCCATACACACACACACACACACCTGACGATATGGTTAACTACCAAGACTAAGGTGATTAAAGAGTACCGGATCTCAGTACATTACACACACAAAAAAAACTTAGAAGATTACATGGGACCAAAGTGTTTTAGCAGTGCTTTAATTATGACTTAAAATATGAACATAAGAAGCCTCATGTCATGCCATTTTAAGAGGAAAGTGACATCCACAAACTTAAAAATATGTTTCAGAAAGCATCATTACTGTTTGTCAAGCGGATGAAACATTCACAGCTTCGAAGAAATTGACAAAACAGCCCGTTTGGAAACAGGCCCAGTTTAAATAAGGCATTAAACAGGCTTTGAGATCTATAAAATGAACTCCTCAATATGCAATAAATGTAGAGATACCGACATATAAGGGACACTTTAACCAAAAATACAAAGTCAAGTTTCAAAGCAGCTTTACAGTGATAACAGGAAATTGTTTATTATATTTATTAAAATGATATTTTATTATGAAGTGAGTTTGGGCTGTAGAGCAGATAAGAGTATAGTGTTGGTTCAGTTACGGTGTAAAGATCATCAGATCATCTCTACAGCAGCTCTGGGGCAAACGCTCATGGCATCGTCCAGCTCAGTTCACTTCTCATATAACAGTGTCAATGCAGTCAGATCAATAATAACTTTGAATATTAAGTTAAGACAAATTAAGACAAACTAGTTCTTTAAAGAACAGTTAAACAACTAGATGTAGAGTGAGGTCTTCGTATGTGCTGCTGCCCTACAGAAGTTTTACAGCATTTGACAAGCACACTTTTGTCCTTTCCGTAAGGATTTCAATCTCTGCCTCGCTGGCATTGTCTGTACAGAAGAACACATGCTTTAGTAAGCTCTAACTATATGACCGCTCACGTGCCCACAGTGATGGTGGTGCTCTGATTTAAACCTCAGGTACCTTGAGAAACTTCAGTGGGCATCTTCTGAACACCTGGAAGAAATCAGAGATCAGACATAACTCAAACCTCTATCTACAACATACAACTGGTTATGTGCCTGATATCTAAAAAAATACATTTCAAATGACATTCAAAATATTATTCTGGAGATGAAATGTTATATTAAACACCTCCTTTTTAAGTGTTTGACCAACTGAACATGATCAGCTTATTGCTATCTGCCAGAAATGCAATGTTGGTGCAACACTGATTCCATTAATGCTCTTCTAGAAAAGCTTCACTATAAGTGCAAAAATCTGATTATTGATAACTGATCATTACAATTAATGGCAAAATGAATGTTTAGAAATGTAAACTGATACACATTATATACATAATTACACACTACAGCATTATATATAAAAGGCTTAAACCCATTTTTCTTTGGTGAAAATACTAAAGTAAAATTGCACTACAATATTTTATGGAAATTATCTAATATAGTATAAATTATTTAATATAATAATGGGCTAAAATAATGATAAACATGTCCATAAACACATACTAACATTACTGCAGCTCCAGCAGGAACATCCCCTTCAGATCCGTCAGACTGATCTCATCTTAAAGAAAGAGACACATTTAAAACAAGAACCTGTATTCAGATGGCACTAATCAAACATGGCAAATTACGCTGTATAATAATAACGCTAACACTTTACAATAAGCTTGTATTAGTTAACATTAGTTAACATGAACAAACCATGAACAGCACCTCTGTTGAATTCACATATATTAATGCATTTATCCACGTTAACAGTGAGTTAATATAGTTAATGCATTAGTCAACAGTGCCTGTAGCTTTACTGTTTTTAATAAGGTTATCTTACTGTACATATTTACATTAGTTTACGCAGCAGGTGACACAAACTAAGGATGAACATACTCTAAAGGTAAAAGTGCTGTTGTGTACCTTATCAACATTATTTAATAAGTCCTTGATTTGAGCTGTTGGTAAACATAATTCTACAGTGGAAAGCATCTGAACATCAGCGGATAGACTGTTCATGTTTATATGCACTTTACTATCATTACTGACATTCAACAGAGCATTTATTCATGGATTGTATGACTCTTATTGTTAAGTGTACACTATTTCAACATTACCTGATGTGTTATTTGAACTCTTTATCAACATGACTTACCATTAACGAAGCATTTATTATTATTTACTGCTTTGTAATGAACCTACAAATGTTAACACATCAGTTAATGTTGAAATAGTGTACATGTGATAAGGTTCTCAAAACCATTAAAACATACTTTGTGTAATAATGTTGATAAGGTACACAGCAGCATTTTTAGTGAGATGGTGAGTTAGAAATGTTTTAGTGTGTGTGTGTCAACTGCTACGCAAACTAATATGTACAGTAAGATAACCTCACAAAAACAGTAAAGATATGTTCATGTTAACTAATGCATTAACAATATTAACTAATTGCACTGAAATTATGCATTAATAAATGTGAGTTAAGATTAATGCTGATCAGAGGTGTTGTTCATGGTTAGTTTATGTTAACTAATGTGAACTAATACAACCTTATTGTAAAGTGTTGCCATTATGGGTGTAATACTTTTATATCAATATTATAAGAATTGTTGCTAAATTTATTTTTAATGCAAAGTGAAAATAGAGTGTAACTGGTGCTGGTTGGTGTTAAACTCAAGGCACATGCAGAGATGGAGTCCATGCATTCATTCCCTGTGGAAGATGCCAGATCATGAGCCGATCGAGTGAGAAAAGTGTGCGGTTCAGTTTGAAACAGCAGCACAACAGACTGTAGACTTACCGTACTTCTTCAAATAAAGCCTTCTTCAAATAAATTTGCCTTTATTTACCTGAACTGCAGAAGGGACCAGGCTTTTATTTGAAGAAGGCTTTTATTAGGCGCAGGCCTGTATTTCTAATTCCATCTGTTTGAAAAATAATTGCTTTAAATAAACTGTTTTAAATTAAAAGCGACAGCGTTCCAGTCGACAGATACATCGTATTTTTTTTACATTTGCAAATATATCCCCATTTACAACAACAGCCAGAATGGCGGCGAAGCAATTTGGGTCAGAATTACGGTAGCCACCATTGTCCATTTGAAAAATATTAAATGTTTATTCCGCTTAATTTCTATATAGGTTGCATGTGAGGTTATTTTAGCTTGCTAACCCAGCTTATAACTCTTCTAATAAGCTTCCTTCCACTTAAGTAGAGTTGTGTACTTTTAAGCACTTTTTATTTTAATATATCTCTTTACATAAATATTATTTTCTACTTTAAAAAATATATAATTTCGTTAATTTACTAAGCCAACTAATGATCCGCTTTCTATATCGGTAACGTGAGGAAAAAGCTTCCTTCCACTTGAGAAGAATTGTGTACTTTTAAGCACTTTTTATTTTAATAGCCTATGTCTCTTGACATATTTTTTTTATACTTAAAAACTATAATTTTGTTATTTTTCTGACCCAACTAATTAGGCATCTGTGCTTCTAGGTTGCACGCACTTCTCTCAATAAGGAGATATTAGGTGTAGTTCATAATGACCAAGTTACAATATTTCAACAACATTTATTTTGAAGCCTATGCTGTTTTCTTGTACAAAATAAAATATTTTAAGTTAAATGCAGAGTAAGACATAAAAAAGAGGAGAGGCTAATATTGTGAAGATCAATATCTGTGTAGCCTGCCTGACACAGTATTTTCTGAGCGTCACATCTCTCATGGACTACAGTAGCCTATTTAAAATGGCATATATGCATCAGTTATATTATCAATTTAACTTACAGAGCAATCCCTGCAAAGTCTTTATGTTAACTATAGAAGAGACCAGGAGTGTGTCGCACTCGCTAGACTCACAACGTGCGCGTGGCATCAGGATGGTTGCGCTCTATCATGATGTCGGTCAGCCGTCACGGCACAGCCCTACTGTACGTTACCATATACTTCAATGCACATTAAATTAAAGGCATTTAGGAGATTATCCACACATTTTTCCCTGGCCTCAATTTGAGACCGGCCTTTATTTGTTCGTGCTGACCACGCCTCCAGCCACTATCAGAGGCCCGTGTTTAATTGAATACAGGCTTTTATTTGAGGAATTACAGTACTTCATTATCGTCTTTTGTGATTTGATAAGGGCACTAAGCCATATCGTGCTTTTGAATTTAGTTTGTTTCAGAGAAGCGTATGGCACAAAATACAAAGACAATTTATGTTATTACACAACGCAGCTGGAGACGGATTTGACTCAAGTCACTCAAACCACTTCAGGAGGTGGTCTAAGGGGACTTCAGATCAAACTGGACATGTGTAAATGCATACGGTTGATGAAACCACATATGTAAACTTTATTCCTCACAAAAATGTCAAATAAGAAATAAGTGAGAGCGTGTTTTAGGCTAATATGTCATGTTAAAGTCAGATATGACAGCGGTCAACACAGTCATCTTTAAATGTAGTGAAAATAAATGATTTTACCAGTGCTGATGCTACTCTCTCTCCTGTTGATCTGAAATTAGCTGATGATAAATCAAATGCTGCTCATAGCAGTAGCTTTGGATGATGTGAACACTGTTAAATCAGCGTATAGCGTGCAAATTAAAGATCGGCTTTATATCCATTTTGCAAAGACTCATTTATGTGGCCAAGTGTAAATGGAATCGTTCTGATAAATCAGAAGACAATGACCAGGTGTAAACAGGCCTAAAGATGATGAGTTCTTCCTACACTAGCATTTTCTAAAATGATGCAATGCTCTTTGTATTACCATCTCAACACAGTCTTGATCATCCAATGATGATTGGTCCTCCTCAGGGCTCACCTGGAAAAAGGTAAAGAAAGAAGAGATAAACATACAGACAAAGGATTCAGAGATGATCCAAATGAAGCAGCACAGATACTAGACTCCATTAACACAGATTAACCACTGTCAACTCTCAACTGAACATCAAATACTTGAGCAAAAGAAGACTGATGATGCCAAGACACATTCAGGTATGGTGGTACATTTCAAACCACTCAGTATTCATTTTGATCAAATTAATGAGATTAATAGTGATTTAAGATTTAAAACAGGGTGACATAAGTCCCGTATATAGTAATAAAAGTATGGTCATAACCAATCAGGTATGCATAATATCGGACACCATATCGAATTGAAAAATAAAAGCTCATTTTTAATTTTACCGTTGCCCATCTGATAATGAACATGAGGCCGGTATAATAATAATGGATTATTTCCTTCAGCTTCAGATGTGCGATGTTCATCTGTGAAATTAGTGCGGTGTTACAGGGAGAGTTTGCTTGGGTAGTCGCAGCATTTTGTGGAATTGTAAGTTGTAATATTTTTGAATTGCGTGTGTATATCTGATTTATCTGAGATAGTATGAGTTTCTGAACGCTGCAGTAAAGTTCTTCACTGTAGGCCAACCGGTGATCATCTCTTCCGCACAGCTCATATGACTATAATGTACATAACATTATAATGAGGAAACTATTGTAATATGACGTTGTGAATTCTTTGGTTGCCGTGTTTCAGCGCTGTTGTGGGAAGAGCACGTGCACAACAGGAGTTCCACATTTCGACAAACACAGTCAAGTTCACTAGTGCATTTGCATCAGTTTGTGCTGATATACGACGTGATAGTAAAGTTAAATAGTATAAACATTAGATTTCTCTCAAATAGGATGCATTTCGTTTCGTTAAATAACATTCAAGCAAAGCACTTCATTGCATCCACAACAGTTTCTCTTTGGAACTTAGTTCAAGTTCATCTATGCATGATTTTGTGCAAGTATTAGTTGAAATTTTGTGTTTATTTTCTATAAATATGTAATTTATCATATATAGGTTGAGTTCCATTGAGCTAAAGCTCTTTAACAAAGCGCTTGGGTTTATGTGTGTTCATTCAGCTCTTTAGCGTGCGCAGCTCAAACACCATGTTATCTGAAACCCTCATATTAAAGATGCTTAATATGCTCCTATCATATAAAAATGTTGATATGTTTTCAAAAACATTGATGCATTATTTATCAGAACTAGTACTTTTATTGTTCTTGTATTATTTTCATCAACAATATGGTTTGAGTAATATAATTCTCTTATTGTCCATTTCATTTGATTTACCCATGCTACATGCATTATGATTCTTTATATGTAGCCTCAGTAATGTTGCCCATGACTTGTTTGCATTTTTATTTGATTTATAATTATACATTTGTAAGGCAGTAGATGTTTTGGGTAAAACCTTACAATTCATTTGTTATTGCATTAACTAACATGAACTAACAGAGAGCCAAACTTGTGTTAATGTGAGTAATAAAATATGAGTTCATGTTCGTTCACAGTGCACTAAATCAACAGATACAGCACTGGATCCTAAACATGCTGAGATTAACCTAAACTAAGATGAATATCTCCTATAGAAGTATTGTTCATCATGTTAACTAACACTAACAACATCAAACCTTATTGTAAAGTGTTGCCATTTATTATAAAGAAAGCTAATTCAAATGTCACAGTCATAAGGCAGCCATTGGAATGAATGTATACTGTACAGTATATGTTTGATTTATGCTCAAGTGTTTGAGTCATGGCTTTTAATGATGAGCCTTTTGTTTTTGTAAACAAGCTCAAAGTATATCAATATTTGGATTTATATATATCAGCCAGTATATCAGTTATTGTCTTTCAAATATAAAGAACAATCAGTTATCAAACTCTGCCCACATTTTCATATTGGTGCATCCATTATTTGATTTCCAAAAGAAAAAACAAAACAATACCTTCTGTCCATCTCTGACTTCTGACTGGGACAGTGTTCATTTCACGAGTGGAAGGATTGACCTCACGGAGAGTCTACAAAACATCAAATCAGACATGAAACACTGGTCTAAACATGTGAACAGCCTAGGTCTCACACGCGTGTTTGCTGCGTGTGTTCCTTCTCTTACAGCACGACTCTCACTTACCTAACTTACAGTAAGAGCCGCTCAATCATCCCTGCCTGATGCCAGCTGGGTCAGACGGCTTCTCTGAACATATAAAATAAAGCATTACATACAGAAACACTTCACCTAAAAACATAATGTATGGAATATATAAGAGGGATAGTGTACAGTCAGCCAGTAATACAGAATAAACATGGACAGGATAATCATGCAAAACTACCCATCAATAAATATTTGCACATTAAATATTGATTTGAGATAATATACAAGATTACAAAATAGTTTCATAATAATTTCAAGGTAATGTTAATGGATTTTATGCATCACATTACATGCGTGTTCATTATAGTATGTCATGTTGTGTGTTTTACACCGGTTTTATGAGGACACTGGTTTATGAGGACATCATAAGAACACGTTCATGATGTTTAACTGGACTGAAGAATCTCAGTGTGTTGTATTAGTTTGACAGAAGTCTGGTCTATGAGGACACCGGTTTATAAGGACATCATAAGCACATGCTCCTGATGTTTGACTTTGACTAAGTGTGTTGTGTTAATTTGACAGAAGTCTGATCTATGAGGACACTGGTTTTACCGGGACACTGGTAACTAGATCCATTAGGATGGCTCCCTGAGTTCCAGTATTGTATGTATGAGTGTGATACGAGACCTTAGGTCTGTGCTAGTTGTACAGTAATGGCGCTTTTCAGTACACAGTACCAGCCCGGCTCGGCTCGACTCGACTCGACTTTGTTTGGTTTTCCACTGTGTAAAAGTTGTACCTGTACCTGCTTCCAGGTACTTTTTTACGTACCACCTCCGGCGAGGTTCTGAGCGAGCTGAGGTGAGCTGAGGCGATACTAAAATGTGAGGTGAAAACACAGCAGACTGCTGATTGGTCAGAGAGAATCGTCACTGTTCGTTGCGTCATCATTGCATATAACCGTGCCATTTTTAAATAGTTTGTCCAGAGATTGCGTATTATTTACTATTATGGCAACTCTGAAGAATATGCCTTGGTCAACGAGGAGGTGCAGACTTTCCTTTGTTTGGTTGCCGAAGAGGATCCAGTGAGAGAAAATTACATCATGGCAGTTTCCTGCGGCGTCTCTATGACGACCAGGTACTATTGTGGAGGTACTATCTGCAATGGAAAAGCGGAGTGAAATGCGAGCCGAGCTGAGCCGAGCCGAGCCGAGGCGAGTCGAACTGGTACTGGTAATGGAAAAGCGCCATAAGTGATCATGACACCACACATTTTTCCCTGGCCTCAATTTGAGACCGGCCTTTATTTGTTCGTGCTGACCACGCTCCAGCCACTATCAGAGGCCCGTGTTTAATTGAATACAGGCTTTTATTTGAGGAATTACAGTACTTCATTATCGTCTTTTGTGATTTGATAAGGGCACTAAGCCATATCGTGCTTTTGAATTTAGTTTGTTTCAGAGAAGCGTATGGCACAAAATACAAAGACAATTTATGTTATTACACAACGCAGCTGGAGACGGATTTGACTCAAGTCACTCAAACCACTTCAGGAGGTGGTCTAAGGGGACTTCAGATCAAACTGGACATGTGTAAATGCATACGGTTGATGAAACCACATATGTAAACTTTATTCCTCACAAAAATGTCAAATAAGAAATAAGTGAGAGCGTGTTTTAGGCTAATATGTCATGTTAAAGTCAGATATGACAGCGGTCAACACAGTCATCTTTAAATGTAGTGAAAATAAATGATTTTACCAGTGCTGATGCTACTCTCTCTCCTGTTGATCTGAAATTAGCTGATGATAAATCAAATGCTGCTCATAGCAGTAGCTTTGGATGATGTGAACACTGTTAAATCAGCGTATAGCGTGCGAATTAAAGATCGGCTTTATATCCATTTTGCAAAGACTCATTTATGTGGCCAAGTGAAAATGGAATCGTTCTGATAAATCAGAAGACAATGACCAGGTGTAAACAGGCCTAAAGATGATGAGTTCTTCCTAGACTAGCATTTTCTAAAATGATGCAATGCTCTTTGTATTACCATCTCAACACAGTCTTGATCATCCAATGATGATTGGTCCTCCTCAGGGCTCACCTGGAAAAAGGTAAAGAAAGAAGAGATAAACATACAGACAAAGGATTCAGAGATGATCCAAATGAAGCAGCACAGATACTAGACTCCATTAACACAGATTAACCACTGTCAACTCTCAACTGAACATCAAATACTTGAGCAAAAGAAGACTGATGATGCCAAGACACATTCAGGTATGGTGGTACATTTCAAACCACTCAGTATTCATTTTGATCAAATTAATGAGATTAATAGTGATTTAAGATTTAAAACAGGGTGACATAAGTCCCGTATATAGTAATAAAAGTATGGTCATAACCAATCAGGTATGCATAATATCGGACACCATATCGGAATTGAAAAATAAAAGCTCATTTTTAATTTTACCGTTGCCCATCTGATAATGAACATGAGGCCGGTATAATAATAATGGATTATTTCCTTCAGCTTCAGATGTGCGATGTTCATCTGTGAAATTAGTGCGGTGTTACAGGAGAGTTTGCTTGGGTAGTCGCAGCATTTTGTGGAATTGTAAGTTGTAATATTTTTGAATTGCGTGTGTATATCTGATTTATCTGAGATAGTATGAGTTTCTGAACGCTGCAGTAAAGTTCTTCACTGTAGGCCAACCGGTGATCATCTCTTCCACGCAGCTCATATGACTATAATGTACATAACATTATAATGAGGAAACTATTGTAATATGACGTTGTGAATTCTTTGGTTGCCGTGTTTCAGCGCTGTTGTGGGAAGAGCACGTGCACAACAGGAGTTCCACATTTCGACAAACACAGTCAAGTTCACTAGTGCATTTGCATCAGTTTGTGCTGATATACGACGTGATAGTAAAGTTAAATAGTATAAACATTAGATTTCTCTCAAATAGGATGCATTTAGTTTCGTTAAATAACATTCAAGCAAAGCACTTCATTGCATCCACAACAGTTTCTCTTTGGAACTTAGTTCAAGTTCATCTATGCATGATTTTGTGCAAGTATTAGTTGAAATTTTGTGTTTATTTTCTATAAATATGTAATTTATCATATATAGGTTGAGTTCCATTGAGCTAAAGCTCTTTAACAAAGCGCTTGGGTTTATGTGTGTTCATTCAGCTCTTTAGCGTCGCAGCTCAAACACCATGTTATCTGAAACCCTCATATTAAAGATGCTTAATATGCTCCTATCATATAAAAAATGTTGATATGTTTTCAAAAACATTGATGCATTATTTATCAGAACTAGTACTTTTATTGTTCTTGTATTATTTTCATCAACAATATGGTTTGAGTAATATAATTCTCTTATTGTCCATTTCATTTGATTTACCCATGCTACATGCATTATGATTCTTTATATGTAGCCTCAGTAATGTTGCCCATGACTTGTTTGCATTTTTATTTGATTTATAATTATACATTTGTAAGGCAGTAGATGTTTTGGGTAAAACCTTACAATTCATTTGTTATTGCATTAACTAACATGAACTAACAGAGAGCCAAACTTGTGTTAATGTGAGTAATAAAATATGAGTTCATGTTCGTTCACAGTGCACTAAATCAACAGATACAGCACTGGATCCTAAACATGCTGAGATTAACCTAAACTAAGATGAATATCTCCTATAGAAGTATTGTTCATCATGTTAACTAACACTAACAACATCAAACCTTATTGTAAAGTGTTGCCATTTATTATAAAGAAAGCTAATTCAAATGTCACAGTCATAAGGCAGCCATTGGAATGAATGTATACTGTACAGTATATGTTTGATTTATGCTCAAGTGTTTGAGTCATGGCTTTTAATGATGAGCCTTTTGTTTTTGTAAACAAGCTCAAAGTATATCAATATTTGGATTTATATATATCAGCCAGTATATCAGTTATTGTCTTTCAAATATAAAGAACAATCAGTTATCAAACTCTGCCCACATTTTCATATTGGTGCATCCATTATTTGATTTCCAAAAAGAAAAAAACAAAACAATACCTTCTGTCCATCTCTGACTTCTGACTGGGACAGTGTTCATTTCACGAGTGGAAGGATTGACCTCACGGAGAGTCTACAAAACATCAAATCAGACATGAAACACTGGTCTAAACATGTGAACAGCCTAGGTCTCACACGCGTGTTTGCTGCGTGTGTTCCTTCTCTTACAGCACGACTCTCACTTACCTAACTTACAGTAAGAGCCGCTCAATCATCCCTGCCTGATGCCAGCTGGGTCAGACGGCTTCTCTGAACATATAAAATAAAGCATTACATACAGAAACACTTCACCTAAAAACATAATGTATGGAATATATAAGAGGGATAGTGTACAGTCAGCCAGTAATACAGAATGAACATGGACAGGATAATCATGCAAAACTACCCATCAATAAATATTTGCACATTAAATATTGATTTGAGATAATATACAAGATTACAAAATAGTTTCATAATAATTTCAAGGTAATGTTAATGGATTTTATGCATCACATTACATGCGTGTTCATTATAGTATGTCATGTTGTGTGTTTTACACCGGTTTTATGAGGACACTGGTTTATGAGGACATCATAAGAACACGTTCATGATGTTTAACTGGACTGAAGAATCTCAGTGTGTTGTATTTGTTTGACAGAAGTCTGGTCTATGAGGACACCGGTTTATAAGGACATCATAAGCACATGCTCCTGATGTTTGACTTTGACTAAGTGTGTTGTGTTAATTTGAAAGAAGTCTGATCTATGAGGACACTGGTTTTACCGGGACACTGGTAACTAGATCCATTAGGATGGCTCCTGAGTTCCAGTATTGTATGTATGAGTGTGACTTCTCTTTACGTTCTGATGACGTTCCGCCCAGTTGGTCACATGTCTTAGCGATCTCTATTGAAAGCGCGAGTAATGCGTGAGGGAAAAAATTAAGTTCACAGAGTTTCAGTGTCATTATTACATTAATAATGTTATTACATAGAATCATACAACGACTATACATAATGTTGAATATAATATAAAAATGCATAGGAGAATATTTGCTGGATCTGATAATAATGCACAAATAATAAAATTATTATTTTAATCATAATACAAATATATATATATATATATATATATATATATATATATATATATATATATATATATATATATATATATATATATTTCTTATATATATATATATACAAACTTCCCTATATATATATATATATTAGTAAAACACAACAACTTTATTTTGGCTTAAAATATTGAGATATCGAATCGTGACACAAGTGTATCGTTACGCTCTACTGATAACTGTGGCGATCTGTTTCTGAGGAACACTTAAATCTATACTTTAAGGAAGAACTCAATTATTACATGAACTTCTTGGATACCTTTAGAGTTGCTGTTTCTTGTTGGTTTAATCTGATTATTCTCAGTTAAAATCTGAAAAGAAGAAGAGCGAATAAAAATCAAAACAAAATAAAGACAATTAAATACTCATTTTAGTATTACTTATTAAAAGCCAATTTCAACCAAGACTGACATTTTTTTTGACCAACTTATTCAATGATTATATTTATACTAACAAGCATACATTTTTTTTAGACTTTGGTATTAGCTGAAATGAGCTGTGAATTATGGGTTATCAGTTTAGATCCTAATATTCCATATATGAGCACCACAGTGTCTCTGTAAAACCAGTGTTCTCATAGACCAGACTTCTGCCAAACTAACACAACACACTGAGATTCATCAGTCCAACATCAGGAACATGTGCTTATGATGTCCTCATAGAGCCGGTGTAAAGCTACACACAGCCTGGCTGACATACAACACACATGCAATGTGATGTGAAGCATTAAAGTTTTGTAGCTTTAAACAGGATTAATTATATTTGATGTATACAGTAAAGACTATGCAGTGTTATTTTACAGTTGATTACTCAATTTCTGGTCCTAAATGCTGTTAAACTTACTTGGAAAACATGAGGCAGTGTTTATTTAATATTTTTGTTAATTTTTATATCTATGCTCGCAATGTATTATTATTATTATTATTATTAATAAACAAAATTACAGCAATCATTCTAGAATGATTCATCCTTCCAAATATAGCTATTTAAGTCATCTGGTTAAATTGTTTTTCATAGTGCATTATATATTGAGAAAAAGAAAAGAAGATAAAACAAATAATATATATATATATATATATATATATGTATGTATATATATATATATATATATATATATATATATATATATATATATATATATATATATATATATATATATATATATATATATATATATATATATTGCAATATCAGTTTTATTGTGCAGCTCTAATAATCTGGGTAACATTTAACCTTTAATATTACCTTTAATAATAATACAATAAGAAAAAATCATCACGTAAATAACAATGTACCAGACACAGCTTTATTAACAGATTTATTGATATTAGGAATATGTTAAGGATAACTATTCATTCACACATTTAATTCACAATTGATGAATTATAGACAATAGTGACAGTATTAAAATGCTGATTAAGGCTGACAGTTGTATTGGTATTCAGAGTGTATTTTATTATAGCCAGGAGTAATAAGAGCACATCTTTGTTTCTTAATGTCTTTAAAGCAAGCAGAACTGTAGTAATATTTACCAGTAGCATGTCAGGATATACTGTACTGGCGTTATGGAGCCATGATAACGCATTATTATGATAATGACTGTTGTATCTGATCAGAAATGGTAGCAGTAACAACTATAGCGCGATCTTAAACGAGTTTAAATGAGCCTCGCTGATTCTCTGTAAACAGATCGAGCTACTGAGCTAGCGCCGTTAGCATCGCGCTAGCTGCTTTCTAACTGTAAAATGAGCGCGATGAGCTTACAGGACATGCACAAACAAGCCAAACAGACCCACCAGCTATTAGAGAAGCATTATAACATGAATAAACAGCATTATAACTTACCTTTCAAATAACAGTTGCCTTCATTAGGTCCACAGGTGTCTTCTCCGGTCCAAACAGGAAATAACTTGACAAATGACTACACCTCACTTACTACACCTCACCTCACTTATCATAATATAAATGCGATTTTATCATATTTTTAATTCACAAATAATAAATTATCTGCAAAAATACTTAAATAATGAGTATTTTGCATTAAGTTGCTTATTATACAGACTTATGCTCATGCTGTGGCTGAATGAAGCTCCGCCCACCGGCGCCATCTTGTTTTCGCGATCTCCGCCTACCGGTAGCGATCTGTCCAATCAGAAGCCTGAAACTTACACTTGTGTGTATTATGCAAATATTTTATGACGCAGGTGTTATACCGGGACCTGGCTCCAGGGGCACACTCTCGAAATCAGGAATACACTGTGTATAGTATAATTTCAGGTTTTGTGGTATATTAGGACATTGCGCCAAAATTGGAGAGAGTGCTTCTAGGACTTAGTAGATGACATCTACACTGTCGGAATTACAAGGACATGGTCCCTGTCCTCATAAACCCAAATGTCCCGTAATGCTGGTGCGTATTCAGGTCAAAAGTCCTCATAAACCACAAAAACACACACACACACACACACACACACACACACACACACACACACACACACACTCACACACACACACACACACACACATGTTGTGTTTCCATGTTTTATGGGGACATTCCATAGGCGTAATGCATTTTATACTGTACAAACCGTATTTTCTATCCCCTACACTGCCCCTGCCCCTAAACCTACACATCACAGGAGACATGCTGCATTTTTACTTTTTCAAAAACATCACTTAGTGTGATTTATAAGATGTTTTCCTCATGGGGACCAAAAAATGTCCCCACAAGGACAAAAATTTGATATTGCCATCTTTGTGGGGACATTTTGTCCCCATACCGTAGCGATTACCAGTCCACACACACACACACACACACACACACACACACACACACTCACACACACACACACACACACACACACACACTCACACACACACACACACACACTCACACACACACACACACATGTTGTGTTTCCATGTTTTATGGGGACATTCCATAGGCGTAATGCATTTTATACTGTACAAACCGTATTTTCTATCCCCTACACTGCCCCTGCCCCTAAACCTACCCATCACAGGAGACATGCTGCATTTTTACATTTTCAAAAACATCACTTAGTGTGATTTATAAGATGTTTTCCTCATGGGGACTAAAAAAATGTCCCCACAAGGACAAAAATTTGATATTGCCATCTTTGTGGGGACATTTTGTCCCCATACCGTAGGGATTACCAGTCCACACACACACACACACACACACACACACACACACACACACACACACACACACACACACACACACACACACAAAGATAATTATGTCATCAATTTCCCTCATGTAGTTCCAAACCCATCTGAGAAACAGCAAAACACAAATGATAGATATTAAACCCTGCGTGACTTCTGTCCCTCCAATGAAAGTCCACGCAACCAAAACTTTGACACTTCAAAATGTTCGAAAAAGACATAACCCAAGTCTTCTGAAGAGACATGCTGGCTTCATATGATAACATAATTTAGTCTTTTAATCACAAATAAACATTGATTAACGTTCATCAAATATGGGAAGAGGAAGCTGAAATGTACTTGCTTGACGCACAAAAACCAATGAGGTTTATTTTCACATGCCGAGCAAGTTCAGTTGAGCTTTTATTTACCACATTTAATGTACTCTATGTATGAGCATTGATCAAAGTTTATATGTGGATAAAAGCATTAAATCTGTTGAAGTCATATGAAGTGATAGAAGAGTTAAACTGCTTGACTATTACAAACTCTATGGGCAATCAATAAATTGGAAAATTGCATATGCTTCATTAAAAATATAATTTGTGTTAAAAAATTAACAGAAGTCTTATGTTTTTTTACATGACATGAGGGTGAGTAATGTACAGTTTTTGGTTAAATATATATTTTTAAGTGTCCATAAGTTTCCAAACAATGTTGGGCCTCTGTACGTAATATAAATAAGTGCAACTCTATTTAAATATGGCATATGTAAACCTCTATTTATAGGTTCGGAAGACAGAACCGTCCAGACTGGTTTTTATTGACAATGCAGGAAGACATCATCAACCACAGGACAATCTCAACTTCAGACTTGTTGAAGGTATTGATGAGTAAGTATTAATATTTGTGAATATTTATACTATCCATACAGTCTCCAACCCTAATCCTGGAAAGATAACTTCCCTGACTTCAGTTCCAACCCTTCTCCAACACGCCTGTCTGTAATGTTCAAGTAACCCTAAACACTTTAGGGCTTTTCAAACTGCGCTTAACCCCGGTTTATCATCATTCTAAACACTGCTTTTAACCCCGGGTAAAGGAGCGTTTCACACTTGTAATTTAGATGCAGGGTTAGCACCACTTTTTTACCCATGGTTATAAAACCCTTCTTTGGAGCAGAGTTAGCACCGCTTTTGCGTTCGTGTAAAAAGATCACATGCTGCGTTTGTCCAGTTAGTAACACTGACACTGTGAATATGCAAATAAGGGCTTTAACCTGAGGTTTAGGAATGTGCAGTGTGAAACAGCAAATTATGAATACCCAGGATTAACTGTTAACCCCAGGTATAAGCAGTGTGAAACGTGAATAAAGATAACCCGGATTCTGTTTACCCGGGGTTTAGAACAAAATGTGAAAAGCCCTTTTGATTAGCTGGTTCATGTGTGTTTAATTGGATTTAGGGTGGCCATTTCCATAACACCAAAAAGGAGGACACTTTGCGGCATTTAGTGCGGCAAGAATAATTGCATAGGACTACTCGCAACTACAATACAATTTTGTCCATATCAATGCTATCGTGATACAGGGATTCTGAAATAGCTTATTCTATTCATTGCCAGACCATTTGATCTACGATACCTTGATGTAAACCTATGTGTAACAGAAGAGACAAAAAAGTGTTTGTTCACAGTTTTTGTATTTATTCAAAACATTGTGATGTCTGTTTCAAAAACTGACCACTGAGATGAACCTGTCTCGCAAAGTGCACAGTGCCTGAAAACATTTCTTGACGTCTGGAAATAACAGAAATACCTAAATAAACAAATAATGATTGCAAAAAATAAATAAATACACATTTCAGTTCTTAACAAAGAATTTCTCCCTCTGCAGCAGCCCAGACAGCTTTATTTTATGTCTATGAGCTGGGCCTCTCATAGGGCAAACCCACAGGTTCCATATTTCTGGGCAAGGGTGAAGGATCATCCCTCCCGTCTGAGACAGAAGGTCCCTCCCGACCGGAATCTCAAGGGGAGAGCCATCAAAAAGGGACACTATAGGTCCGTGAACCATATTCGTCGTTTCCTTTTATGTTTTTCCGTGCAGGCATGTCTTTCAGTGGCGGCTTTCCCTTGACTACTAACATCCACTTCTCAGCGACACAGTGTGCTTTTTTATATAAATTTGTGCTCTTTTGTCCATTCCGGATTAAATGAGCTCTGACGTTTCGGCATGTAACTTTATATGACATAGCCAGCACATCGTGCTTGTTTACGTTTTTAACCAATGATATATCAGAAATGTATTTGATTGACACCGCTTTCATCCAATCATTTGTTTGACCAGAGATCTTACGGGATTAGACGCTATGCTCCTGCGTCCCAATAAAGATTCTAGTGCGGGGTTTTTTATGCCGATTCAGCGATTCCAAAAAGTAGGACAAATGAGTGTCCAGTTTGAGACTGCGCCGGACTGTCCGGCCAAAATTCAGACATATGGCCACCCTAATTGTATTTGGAGCAGAGTTTAGCTTTTAGCAAAGTTTAGAGTTTAGCAGGATAGTAGCTAGGGTAGGAGAGGATAGCCCAGCTAGAATTTTAGAACATTACCTACATTGTTCTATAAATGTTTTCAGCGGGTAGTTTTATTTTTGTTCCCAGAATGTTCTTTTAAAAGTTAGGATAACATTCTTTAAAAACATTCTAAAAATGTTTAGTGGTAACATTCTAATAACATACCCACTAAGCAAAGTTTCAACGTCTTTGACCCTAGAGGCGACGTTGAAAGACGTCCACTGAGGAGCCAGAATAAACGCGTTTTTATGGCGTCTGTTTTGGGCGTGATCTGCACGTCCGATATAGACGTTCATGGAACCTCAAGGTTAAACAGTTCAAATGTGCTCATTGTGACATATATTCCTTTTGTAATTGCAAATCAACTCACAGACAGTGTGTGTTTGTCCAAAATCTTGAAAATAAAAGAAACTTAGCTCACACCTTTAGACACTTTAGGCAACTTAGCATCTGTAATTCACACATCTTTGGATCATGAGAGAAACCAGACCTGAAGGAAAGACTCTCTGGCACAGGACTCAATCCAGGATCTTCTTGCTGTGAGGAGCCAGTGTTTCCCACTCATACACTGGTGCTGCCCTTAATCACAGATATAAGAGACACTTTGACTATTTCTGTCAGACGTCTACAGAAAATTAACAGAGGTTTAGATGTTGATGATTTATGGTTCATTTGAAGTCACCATTGTGGTGGGAAGCGTTTGCTTTAGTTGGACTCTTGGTCCCTGTAGTTGTGTTAGCTTTTCTTTGGCTGCTGTAACTGTGTCTGTGAAACACAATAGTTGTGGCTGAGCAAGCAAAGATAAAGTGCCATCAGGTGTTGTCAGCTCCTCGTTGATGATCACTAAATCATTACAAAGTGAGCATTTAAATTTTTTTAATTTTTGGTAGGTTGTTTTCAATTGTAATTTGCTTATAGCTACTACGCCTTTGTGAAACTGCAGAATTGGCACCAATAGCATTTAATTGATCAATTATCCTGAAGAAAAAAAAGTATGCACACCCAACATTTTGAGCAAATTTTTCACAAAGTCACACACACATCAACATTTGGCCAATGATTCACAACAACGGTGACAAGTTTCATGCCTTCATAGTGCAAAACTCATGCTTTATTCCCAAGCTTTTTTGATTTGATTGTCACCGTTGTTGTGAATCATAGGCCAAATCTTGATGTCGGTGTGTGACTTTGTGGAATATTTGCTCAAAATGTTGGGTGCATATATTTTTTTTGGTCATCCTTCCAGATAATTGATGCTTTTAATTTTATTGGCGCAAATACCACAGAATCACAAGGTTATTGTGGATATATACAAATTACTTTTGTACCAAACAAGAACACAAAACTTAAAACACAACATCAAATGCTTTGTGATGACTTAGTGATCATCAACGAGGAGCTGACAACACCTGATGTCACTTTGCTTTGCTTGCTCAGCCACAACTATTGTGTTTCACAGACACAGTTACAGCAGCCAAAGAAAAGCTATCACAACTACAGGGACCAAGAGCCCAACTAAAGCAAACGCTTCCCGCCACAATGGTGACTTCAAATGAACCATAAATCATCAACATCTAAACCTCTGTTAATTTTCTGTAGACGTCTGACAGAAATAGTCAAAGTGTCTCTCATATCTGTGATTAAGGGCAGCACCAGTGCATGAGTGGGAAACACTGGCTCCTCACAGCAAGAAGATCCTGGATTGAGTCCTGTGCCAGAGAGTCTTTCCTTCAGGTCTGGTTTCTCTCATGATCCAAAGATGTGTGAATTAGATGCTAAGTTGCCTTAAGTGTCTAAAGGTGTGAGCTAAGTTTCTTTTATTTTCAAGATTTTGGACAAACACACACTGTCTGTGAGTTGATTTGCAATTACAAAAGGAATATATGTCCACAATGAGCACATTTGAACAGTTTAACCTTGAGGTTCCATGAACGTCTATATCGGACGTGCAGATCACGTCCAAAACAGACGTCATAAAAACGTTTATTACTAGCTCCTCAGTGGACGCCTTTTCAACGCTCACTTCTAGGTCAAAGACGGTGAAACTTTGCTTAGTGGGTATGTTATTAGAATGTTACCACTAAACATTTTTAGAATGTTTTTAAAGAATGTTATCCTAACTTTTAAAAGAACATTCTGGGAACAAAAATAAAACTACCCGCTGAAAACATTTATAGAACAATGTAGGTAATGTTCTCAGAACATTCTTATAACAAAAAATTCTAGCTGGGAGTCCAGGCAGGGTTGCACCAGCTGTTCATAAGTTCTTACTTAAATAGGAGCTTAAAGTAAACACTAGAGGCTTATAGAACCTACTAGCAAGTTTGTAACTCTGCACTTTATATGGTTGCATCATTTGTTCGAAAGGTAGAATGTAGCAAGTAGCTCTCTAAAGTATTCTGTAGTCGCATAATACAATGTTTACTCTGAATAATCCAATAGCTGGCTGCATATGAGCAGAAGTTGTGTTGAAATGCCTTGAATTTCAGTTTGTCCATGATTCTAACTTAAAGGGATAGTTCACTTTGAAATTAAATTTTGATATGTTTGAGCTTACCTCATGGGCATCCGAGATGTAGGAGTATTTGTTACCCCAGTAGTTTCAATTTTGATCATTTTAGGTCAAACCGTTCTTGTCTGTGCCTCACATAATGCAGGTCTATGGTCACCACCTCGAAGAGCATACACAGAGAAGTCCAAATTAAACAATCCCCCATCGTAAGTACACACTGATGGCCTAAGACACGAAACGAGCGGTTTGTGTGAGAAAACGAGCAAACTAAAGCCAGAACGCGCGAATGTCACAACAGGAAACGCACTCTCGGATCAGTCGGACGTAGTGGTGTACAAGAGGTAAAAACGATATAAATACTGTTCGTTTTCTCACACAAACCGCTCGTTTCGTGTCTTAGGCCATCAGTGTGTACTTACGATGGGGGATTGTTTAATTTGGACTTCTCTGTGTATGCTATTTGAGGTGGTGACCATAGACCTGCATTATGTGAGGCACAGACAAGAACGGTTTGACCTAAAATGATCAAAATTGAAACTACTGGGGAAACAAATATGCCTACATCTCGGATGCCCATGAGGTAAGCTAAAAAATATCAAAATTTTATTTCAAAGTGAACTATCCCTTTAATTTGCATTTAGAAATTGTATTTGAAACTAATAAGAATCAATAAATAATAAATACTAAAACAAAAAAGGATAAATTATATTTATTTATTATAATTAATTTTATTTGTCATGCACAACATGGACCAATTCACACAGAGGCATGCTGTTTTGGTTCGTGTTGAAGAGCCACTAACAAAGTATATTCACATAATGTTCTCTCTTTTAAAATGTTGAAAATAACTCTCCAATACATGCCATAACCATCTCAAATCAGCTCAAAATATCTCTAATTGACCCGTGAGGGAAGGATTTGTTACTTTTTTAATTTCAACCACATAAACTACTAAAATCCAGTCAATTGTTTGTGTATACGTGGTTCAACAAAAGCCCAGAGGTCTTGGACCACTCCAATGAACATTGAATTTTGAGTTTCAGTGGCAGATGACAAAACTATTCGCTTAGAATAAAAAGAACTATACTGTGTGTTGGTGTGGACACTAGTATAGTTAGTTATAGTTATCTTTCTAGTTATCGTTCTTGGTGTGAATGGGCTTTAACAGAGTATATGTTGATTGGCAGGTTTCCGGAACGGGCTGTTTCAGTGATGCAGTCAGGATGTCTGGAGAGGATGCTCCTTCGCTCCCTATCTGTGGATCAGGAATTCTGGGTGAGCAGAGGAGAGGCGTCCGGACTCAAACCTCTCATCCGGCACATAGAACAGAGAGCCAAGGCTCTCCTCCAGCATATAAAAGAGAAGAAACTGAGACTTAACAGAGATCTATAACTCTCCCATGAAGAGATTCTCATATTTTGTAAATAACCAATTACTGAATTCTCTGAAGACACAAAAGGTTTATGGAAATTGTTTGCTTTGGTTTGAATTGCCCCGATCCATTTATGTGCATGTCTCGAAGTGTGTTTGTTGAGCTGTTTAGAAACTCATGTAAACTGTGAAAGACAGCTTAAATGGGAGGAGGCAGTGCGTTTGCATGGATTTTTGAGTGGTTTCTCTAATCCGTGTTGACAGTCCTTGAACTGTGATTAACTGATGCTCTCAGTATCTGAGAGAAGAGATTCCAGATGGTCATTTGCAAAGCAGGACTCATGCAGAGGCCCATCACTGTGAATAGACGTACACTATGTCCTAACTAGACGTGATGCAATAAGATTTCAGCAACAAACTATTTGTCTTTCTATGCTGAATGTGAAAGTGTTGCCCGATGGCACACAGTTACAGCCAGTTAGAAGATATTTAATATTTAATGTACATTTATGAGGAGTGGGATTTCATAGTGGAAGGGGTTACCCAGTCTGATTGTGCAGTAACAATTTTCACTCAGAAATTGCTAGTAAATATCACAGAAATTTCAAGAAATATAATGAATTAAATGTGAAATGTTGTAAAATGTACTCCAATAATCTTTGGCGTATATGGCCAACAATGTAGACACCAAATAATCGACAAATCTTTTGCTCATCTGCATTGCACAAAGCCAGGATTTACATGGAAGAAAAGGAGCTTGCAAGTCTTTCTGTGGTGCATTCATCCGATAACTTCATCTGTAAATGATAAATGAAGCTGGTTCCAAAATAATTTTCTTGTATGTGAAACTTCAAAAAACAATGGAATTATGTTGTACAAGCTAAATTTTTAATGAAGGCTGCTATACAGTCTAGAATAGGTGCTGAGGACTGTGAAACTGTGGTGTGGTGTGAAACTGAGCCTTATCCAGTTATCTCCTGCCGGCCTAAAGGCACAGTTGTGCACAAAACTGCTGAGTCTAAATATGTGCTGTCGTATGCAGAGTTATCATACATAGTTCTAGGTATTTGACTTGGTCTTATAAGCCACATATGGTACGCACACTGCAGTTAAATATGGTTGTCACTCTTTTTCTGAGCATTAATAATTTAGACCAGTGGTTCTCAAACTTTTTGACTCCTTTTTTGGCCTCATGGCCCCATGATTTATCCAGTTTCTGATTTACTGGATAAGGATTAAGAATATTTCTAGATTTTCTACTTGATAACCCAATTTCTACTCAATAATCTTTTGTTTTAAATCTTGATGTAACTGGGAAAATGTACATTGATAGTTGAGTTTTTGCTTATTTTAATGCTTGCTTTCTCTTATTTTAAATAATTTTAAGTCATCTTGAGGCCCCCTTGGAAGTTTGCTGAGACACCCTGAATTAGATGATATTGATATTCAATTATTGGACGAAATGTTCTTTTAAGTGGGTAACCGCTCAAGCTGATTCACAGAATCATCATCTGATTTGAACTTTAGCTTTGGATTGATGACTCAAAACGGATATCCGAAGTAGCATGCATTCTTGTGGGGCACCAATTGTGGAGTGCCTGTAATGGGAGCAGTGGTGGCCTAATGGTTAGAGTCAGACTGGTAACTCAAAGGTTGTGGATTTGATTCTCAATTCTAGCAGGAAATGAATGATGTGCCCTTGAGCAAGAAACCTAAGCCCTAATCGCTCCCTGGGTGCCACAGCAAAATGGCTGCCCAATGCTCTGGGTGTGTGTGCATGAGATAAATTGCAGCCATATCACCCTGTAACCCAAGCCTGGTCAGTACCTAGATGGGAGACAAAATGGGAAAACCTGCTCACCCTGTGGTCTGTGTGGGTCCTAACACCCCAGTATAGCTATGGGGACACTATACTGACAAAGAGAGACGTTAAAGCGAGTTCCTGACTCTGGTCATTAAAAATCCCAGGATGTCCATCGGAAAGAGAGTAGGGGTGTAACCCCGGCATCCTGGCCAAATTTTCCAAGTGGCCTCTGTCCATCATGGCTTCCTAATCATCCCCATATACTGATTGGCTTACTCACTCTGTCTCCTCTCCACCAATCAGCTGGTGTGTGGTGGGCGTTCTGGCCCAATATGGCTGCCGTCGCCTCATCCAGGTGGATGCTGCACATTGGTGGTGGTTGAGGAGATTCCCCCCTTCTATATGTAAAGCGTTTTGAGTACCCAGAAAAGCGCTATATAAATGTGACAAATTATTATTATTATTATAATTAATCAAACCTACAGGCAGGATTGAAAGTCAGCTTTTGATACATGTCTGACTAAAAAAGGACTGATTTAGCTGATTCCAACTGTCAAAGTTTGCCAAGAAACCTTAGAAAACTTTGATAGTTGGAACTGGCTCATTCGGCTGTTTTTGAGTCGGTTCTCTTAACTTCAAACCAGTTCTTTGGTTCAATAACCTGTTTGGACATGCTTATTGGCTCATCTGGTGCTGCGCAAGGAGCGTGCTACTTCAGAGGTGCAATGTGATTCAGATCAATTCTGTGAACCGGCTCGATTGGTTACCTACATAAAAGAATAATTTGTTTGAGAACAGAACATCATCATTAGAGGATTCACCAATATTTGCATGTGTGTGTATGTGGACTTTATGTTAAATGAACTGCATTTTGCATAATTTATTTTATGCATAATTAAAACACCTTTTTATTTATTTTTTGAAATTTCATTATAAATGACTGGAACTTTGGAATGTTGATTGTTCTGCTTATAATTGAATTGTATTTCAAGACAGGTCAAAACCTCAATCATAAGAAGAAGTATCTGACAGCACATTTATTATGCACACACATCAATGATCAAATCACATTTTTGGAGTTTGCACTATTGAGTTCGTCTTTCTTTGTTCTAACACAACTGAAAGCTTCAAAATATTCCAAAGATATTCAGCAGATATCAGTTCAATCAGAGACAGAGACTGAAGCAGAGTTTAGTGTGGCTATATCGAGACCATCTGTTCATGAGCTGATCTTGTCACTTCCTATAAGCCTCATACTGATCACACATTTGCAGATTAGGAGTTTGCAGAGGGAGAAAAATAAATGATATCAGCGAAACATTAAATTTCCCTTTCATCCAGCTGAAATTCCCACAGGTCTCATTTGCATTTGCCTAATGTGGGCCAGAGATTCCTGCCTGTGTTCTGCTTCCAATTTCACTTCAAAGTACTTTGACTGCTTCTTTTTAAACTTAGGAATAGAGTTCACCAAACAGCAAGGTTCGTAAAAAAATGTAACCCCAGAGAACATCAGACTTATTTAGCATAAATGCTGAATGCAGAGATATTTTATATTCTTGATGAGGCGATATTATATTTAAAACGATAAGGAAAGTGTTATTGTGTTATTAGCGTGGTAAAGCATAAGCACTCATATAAGGTGGGTAAAGCATAAGTACTCATAGGTCTCAACCAGTGGGGCGTTCCCCCTTGGTTGCCCTTTTAGGGGGTTATGAAGGGATTGGATGTTTGGAAGGGCATAATTTAGGTTAGAACATCGGGGGATTGAAATGTGAACCATTTAACGGGCTCCCAAGGCACACTCCTCATAAGATTTATTTAATTATTTGTTTGTTTGTTTTGTTTATTTTTGTAAAATGGTCCACACATACAAAGTTGGTTGATAGCATAACTGCAATAAAGTAGACTATAGTTAACAATCACTTTTTAGTTAAACTATCTTTACTCAAATGCCTTTACATGCACATGACCTTTATTTACATTCCTTATTTACATTCTTAATCTGGACAGTTTAATATGGAGTTGGCCCACCCTTTGCAGCTATAACAGCTTCAACTCTTTTGGTAAGGCTTTCCACAAAGTTTAGGGGTGTGTTTATGAAAAAAAAATGCATTTGTGAGGTCCAACGCTTTGTATTGCACTTGGTGATGTAAGGCTTGGATGCAGCTGCTCGGCCATGGAAACCCATTCCATGAACCTCTCTACACACTGTTCTTGAGCTCATCTGAAGGTCATACGAAGTTTGGAGGTCTGTAACTAAATTCAATAGAAATATTGGAGATACTAAATCTAGAACAGACTTGACAAGACAAGCAAGCAAGCTATCACTGAAATCATACATACACACACAACGAACCAGCAAGAACTTGAGGGAAAGTGGCACAATATAAAGGGGCTAGAGCACATGAGGATCAGGTGAGCACAATCAGTGAAACGTCTCGGGTTATGTATATAACCCTTGTTCCCTGAGAGGGAACGAGCACCGCGCCGAACGAAATTTGGGGATGCTCCCTAAGCATCAACGCATCTGAAGTATGAATGAAACTAGTCCAATCCTGATTGGTGCTACGTCATGACGTAGATGTGACGGCATACCCGGAAGCTATAAAGGGGAGCCCGGCGCATTGTAGCGTCAATTATCGCGATGAAGCAAAACGCTCTCAGGCGATATGCGGTGTGGCGACGAGACGCAGTGCTCGTTCCCTCTCAGGAAACAAGGGTTATATACATAACCCGAGACGCCCCTATATCGAGGAACTTCGTGACCGCGCCGAACGACAATTTGGGGAACGAGTACCCACTAGGCCACACCAAGGATACGCCTGCCCAGGGACGTCACTAGGATTGGAAGACAGGGGGGGCTTAGCCCCCAGGGTATGCCTATTATAGAGATAGGTTGTATTATTGGCAAAGAATACAGAGTTTTGATTAGCTTGCTAAGTTAACCATTTCTTGTATTTTGCTTGTTCACTCTAGCTAGACTAGTTCACTCTAGCTAGACTAGACAGGTTATTATAGTTTTGCATTTTTCATTATTTTTTATTTTTATTTCGTTTTTTGTTTTCAAATTCAGTTTAGTTTTAATTCGCTTTTAAAGTGGGTTTGCCAGTTTAGTTTAGTTTTTTTTAATGCTTAGTTTTAGTTTAGTTTTTATTAGTTTTAGTCTTTTTTTTGTAATTTGGGTTATTTGTCAGGGGCAAGATTCACAAAGGTCAGAAAAAGTATTGTGTAATAATAACTCAACAAAAAAATCATACAATTTTAGAAAATATTCATTAAAAAATAAAACCAGTAACTTACATAAAATGTACATGGGCACAAATATGTAAACAGTCACACTTGTAAGTGCAAAATGTGCAAGTGTGCCAGTAAAAAACCTAAAGAGCCAACAGACTAAAGAAGACATACATGAACCGCATGTATTCAACCCATCTTTGAGCTAAAATACAAATAGCTTAACCTAAACCTAAATTGAGCTAAACCTATACAAATACCACAGCTGTACAATTTTAACACCCTATACTAAATTTACCCTATACAATAGCCCACTCATCTAGACTGAAGCAGCAAAAATTAAGTGTAAGAGTAAACTAATGACATTACATTATTTATTATTTGAATCACAGCTTATATCGTGTTTTGACATCGACAACCCAAGTGCATTTTACCTCAAATTTGCGACTAATAAACTTTCTAAAGTAGCCATCGCTTCTCAGGTCGACATTAACACACTGACAAAACTATATTCAGAATTAAAAATATTTTTATACCACTTTTTAATGTGTGATTGTGTAAAGGTGTTCACAAGATACCAACCTTTCGCGAACTTGCTTTCTACGTCGAACGTCGAACACTCGTTCTCATGGAGATGGCGGGCGGTGTGCAGGGAGGGGAGGGGCTGTGTGTGTGTGTGTGTGTGTTTGTGTGTGTGGGGCGCGCGTGTATGTGAGAGAGACTCGTGAGTGAGAGACGCAGGGAAAGGAAATGCAGGTGAACGTTATTTGCTCTATGAAATACATTGACAAAGACGAAAACTAAGGACATTTAATCTTCATTTAAACTTCCGACTTCTCGGCTATTTTTTGTACCTGGATATTGTTGCGTCTAAATATGAATGAGGATACGGTTATTGATAAATCGAATTATGTTGTTCTTATTATCATTTAGGGGGCTTAGGAACATTTTGGGGTAGCTTCAGCCCCCCTAAAATAGGCCTAACGACGTCCCTGCGCCTGCCCTAACGTGAAACTGGAGACCAGGCACAATTAGGACTCGAGTACCCTGGCACCGGGTGTCGCTGGGAGGTGTAAGCTATAAAACCTTATAAAAGTGTGCTGAGTGGCCCAACCAGCTGCTTCACAGATGTCCTGCATAGGGACTCCGGACAGAAGGGCCACCGAGGAGGCCATGCCCCTGGTGGAATGGGTGAAGGCAGATTGCGCACCTGACATGCCAAAGCTATAGCCTGCACAATCCAACTACTAATAGTAGGGGTTGATGCAGGCAACCCTTTCTTGGGTGCGCCAAAACACACTAACAACTGGTCTGATTTCTTCCACTAAGCTGACCTTTCCAGATAGACCCTCAAGGCCCGAACCGGGCATAAGAGGAACAGTCTCCCTTCTTCCGCCGTCATATGGGGCGGGGGATGAAACGCCTGAAGAACCAAGGACCTGACCACCCCGGAAGGGACCTTGGGCACGTAGCCAGGTCTAGGGTGCAGTACCGCTTTAACTCCTCCGGGGGCAAACTCCAGGCAGGTTGGCGTAATTGCCAAGGCCTGAAGATCCCCCACTCTCCAAAGAGAGGTGATAGCTAGGAGGAAAGCCACTTTCAGTGTCAGATACTTGGGCTCTGCCGACTCCAGTGGTTCAAGGGGCCTCAGCCAACCCTCGAGCACCACTGCCAGATCCCATGTTGGTATTCTGGTACGGACTACAGGCCTCATCCTTCGTGTCCCACGGAGGAAACGTACAACCAAATGGTGCCTACCCAAAGGCCCATCACCTAATGGAGCGTGGAAAGCTCCAATAGCTGCCACGTACACCTTAAGTGTGGACGGGGTAAGCCCTGCAGAGAATCGGTTTTGGAGGAACTCCAACACTGAAGCCACTGGGCAGTTAATTGGGTCAACCTCACGCTCTCTACACCAAGTGGCAAAGACATTCCACTTGAGGCTGTACAATCTCCTTGTAGACGGGGCCCTAGAGCTAAGTAGGGTCTCTATAACGTCTGCTTGCAGCCCTCCCAGAGGTTCCATATCTCGGGGCGGGGGTGAAATATTGTGCCCCCTGCCTGCGATAGGAGGTCCCTCCTCCAGCAGAGCTATTATATCCGAGAACCATACTCGAGTCGGCCAACGAGGCGCCACCAGAAGGAGACTGACTCCCTGTTGCCGAACTCTTTCCAGAACCCCCGGGAGCAGAGCGATCGGGGGAAATGCGTACAGACGCAGCCTCGGCCACGTCTGAACCATGGCATCCAGCCCCAGAGGGACATCCAACCACAGCGGACAGTGGGACGTCTCTCGAGACGCGAACAAATCCACTTCCACTGGGCCGAACCTCCTGCATATTGACTCCACCACCTCTGGGTGGAGCCGCCATTCCCCGGGCCTCAGCCCCTGCCTCGACAGAATGTCTGCCCCCTGATTCTGTATCCCCGGGATATACATCGCCCTGAGGGATAACAGTTTCTCCTGTGACCAACGGAGAATGAGATGCGCCAATTTGCATAGGGGGCGCGATCTCAACCCCCCCTGGCGGTCCAGGTATGCCACGACTGCCATATTGTCCGTACGGACCAGAACGTGGTGCCCGCGAAGTTCTCCTCAGAAACTCCTCAGAGCTCTGTAGACCGCCATCATTCCTAGGCAATTTAAGTGCCAAGTGGAATGACGGTCCTCCCATGGACCCCTCGCAAAGCGGCCTTCCATGACCGCGCCCCAACCAGTGAGGGAGGCATCCGTTGAAACGGTCTTCCGGCAACGTGATGCTCCCAACACTGGCCCCTGGGACAGAAACCAAGGTTTCTTCCATATGACTAGGGAACGAAGGCCACTGCGCGTTACCCTGATCATACAGAATGGATTTACCCTCAAGGAAAGTCACCTGGTTTACTTCCGTATCAGGACATGGTGGCCGCGGAGGTCCGGGAAAAAGCCCCTCAGAGCTTTGTAGACCGCCAGCATTTCCAGGCAGTAAATGTGCCAGGAGAAATGCCGGGTCTCCCACAGACCTACCCTGATCATACAGAACGGTTTTCCCCTCAAGGACAACCCCCTGATTCCCAGCCACCACTGTAAGGGTCTCGTGCAGCAGGCCAAGAGATATTCTGTTGGACGCAGCCGCAATGAGCCCCAGCAGTCCTTAAAACTGCTTCACAGTGATGCTGTGGCCTAGCTTCACTTTAGAGACCACCGCCTGTATGGACTCGATACGTGCGGAAGACAATTGTGCCCACAACGTAGAGAATCCCATACGACTCCTAGGAACACTGTTCTCTGAGAAGGCGTCAACACGCTACTGCGTGTAGAGTCTCAAACCCAAGCACTGAGAGCAGCCAAGGACGACACCTCAATGCCGAACTGCTGCTACCACAGAGGGGAAGGGCTAGGCCGTATGGACGAACCCGATATTGGTATGCTTTGCCCCCAAAAGCGAACCTCAGGAACTTCCTGTGACACCGAAGGATGGATACAGGGAAGCATGCATCCTCTTTAGACCCGTCGTGACAGACCAGTCCTCAGACTGGATCTGAATCACAACGGAGGAACTGTAAGCATCTTGAATCTGAATCTCCTCAGAGAACGATTCAAGTACCTCATATCTAAAGTTGGACGCAACTCGCCATCCTTCTTAGGAACTATGAAGTACCGGCTGTAGAACCCGGACTCCCTGTCTGGCGGAGGAGCACCTTCTGTGGCCTCCTTACCAACGGGGAGTGGACTTCCTGTTCCATTACCCGAACCTGCCCAGGGACCACTGCCGTCCAGACCACCCCACTGAACTTCGGGGGAAGGTAACTGAACTGCAGTCTGTATCCCCTTTTCTACAGTATGCAGGGCCCACACAGATATATTCGGAGGCATAACCAATCGCCAAGATAATCGGCTAAGGGAACCAGCCTCTCGAGGCCGGCCTCGGGTGTCGACCGAGCCTCCTCCCCGACCCCCTGAAGTGGCTAACCGGCAGTGTGAAATCGAGGAAGATTTTCGGTGTGCGTACGCGTTTGCTGGACTGCCGCAGGTCTTGCTAGAGGTGGCTGGTACAGCACGCGTGCGCGGGGAACCGATGTGGCCCGAAGCATACTTGATGGCGGGAGCACAGCATCGATTCCCGAAAACTCCACAGGGGAGGCGACCTTGATCGCTCCTACCCGGGAGAGGGGGCTGGCCAGCAGGGGCCTCATCTAAGGGAGCAGCTCTACAGGGCCGCAACACTAGGGCGGATACTGGGAATAGCAATTGCCTGAAACTGATGTGTCCCGCAGGCCACAAGGCGGCGAGAACGACATCAACTTCAGGAGGGCTCCACCTTAGATGAATATCCAGACAAGTCAAACATGCTTAGGTGACATAATTAAAGTATCCAACTTATTAAAGTCTGATAACATGACACTCAATTCCTCTGAATTAAATGTCATCATAATCAGCCAACCCGTGCAACCTGGTCTGAATGATAGGCTGAATAAAAAATACGTCTAACTCCTCAACGTCAGATAATATTTTAATTTAATTCCTTGGAATTAAATACAGCCACAATAAGGTGAAACATGGTCTGAATGATAGGGTGAATATCTAACTCCTCAAAGTCAGATAATATTTTATTTAATTCCTCAGAATTAAATGTAGCCATAATCATCAGACGACACTGTTTTATTGTATTTATACGGACTCATAAACCACGCGTTGCCTCAGCAACGTGGTTCAACCCGTCATAATACAATTGGCTTTCATCGCTCGAGAAAAAAATCCAAACAGTATCACGGTGAAACATGGTCTGAATGACAGGCTGAATATCTAACTCCTTAGAGTCAGATCATATTTCATTTAAATCCTCGGACTTAAATGCAGCCATAATCATCAGGCAATACTGTTTTATCGTAATATTCGGACTCGTAAACCACACGTTGCCTCAGCAACGTAGCTCAAGCCGTTAAGCCAACCAGTATTGCATGCACACCGATCGCGTGTGTTCACCTTAATAGCAGACCCATAACCTGCCTTGGCAATCGTGAGATTGAGTCTTGCATATAAGAAGTGGCGAGCTCTCGTTATAACTTCGACTGCCCCGATGCTGAGCACGTCTAATTCCCCAATCAGACCGTTCAAGCATCGGGTCCTCCGCCCCGGGGGAAGAGGCCGCATCGCTGGCTTCCACGCGGGGAAGGAGAACATCTGAACTGACAGACAAAGACTGGGAGTACCCGAGACCCAAGTACGAGACCCAAGTCTCGCTGACATGTCCATCCGTGAGCCCGATGACCGGCCTCGCAGCACCGCCTCGGCGAATGCGGGACCGATCCTCATTGAACACGGCCAGCCGCAAGCGAAGCACCCTGAGCGGCAGCTTATCACAATCGCCGCGGGCGGCTTCCTCGAAAGCCGCCCTAGCCTGCTGCACGCCCAGGCACTGTACACTAAGCATATGTGTGTCCGTGCCCGACCTATAACTGGGACACTGGTGCACACAACGCTAGTATTGCCCGCCCGGAGTCGCCAACTTTATACATATTCTTTTTTGTGACAAACAACACCAAATAGACAGACAGTTTGAAACACAGAGCGCTATGCTGAAGAGCGATAACTGACGCTACAATGCGCCAGGCTCCCCTTTATAGCTTCCGGGTATGCCGTCACATCTACGTCATGACGTAGCACCAATCAGGATTGGACTAGTTTCATTCATACTTCAGATGCGTTGATGATTAGGGAGCATCCCCCAAATTTGTCGTTCCGACGCAGTGCAAAGTTCCCTCGATATAGGGAACAAGGACTCGGCTGACTAAACAAGGGGGCGTGGTAACAGCAAACAAGGAAGTAGGACAAGAGGAGCACATGGCAGACACAAAGAAAGACAGAACCATGTGCTAAGACAAACATAGAAACAATAAACAAAGACAACACAGACAAGGCTGCCAGGGCAGAACCCTGACAACCAGACAGTTAATAGCCATATACTTCTACAGTATTATGGAAGTCAAAATTACCAACATTCTTCAAAATATCTTCTTTTGTGTTCAACAGAAGAAAGAAACTCATAAAGGTTTGGAACAAATTAAGGGTGCATAAATGATGCCCGAATTAAAATTTTTGGGTGAACTTTCTCTTTAAGGGGGAAACATTTTAACCACGTAATAACAAAACATCACTCTAAAATACAAAATTAATATTTTGGTGTGAAGGATGAAAGTATAACCTTTCCCTTCCTGCAATTAGAAGAAATAATTTCCTTGAATAGCATTCGCTTTATTGCTTCATCAGAATTACTGTACAATACTGTGTTATTTAAAATAATAATATCCTACCATAATAATTAAAGCCTGTCTGTTAAGTATTCCAAAATATAATTGCTTTTCTATGTTTTATAATCATCTTAATTTTCCCTAAGACTTTAAGTGTTTAATTTCCTTCCAAGTCCATGGTTTTGCAATTTATAAATAAGTGCAACTCGATCGCAGTTGTCTTACAAGGTCAGGATAAAAAAAGGATGAAATATGAAACTATACTCTCATCTTTAGGCAAGAGATGAGTGGACCAGGCCATTATTGCTGAACCATGTAAGAGGGTTTCTCAGAAGACTGTGAGTGTGTTACCTTGTAGACTGGGAGTGATTAAACTTAGTGTAATTAGAGAGAAAGAAAGAGAATGAGACAGAAAAGCAAAACAAAGAGTGAGTGAGCGAACAAGGATGCAATTCTCCAGATGAAAGTGAGTTCTTTTCTAACCTCTGTTTTATAAATGTTTCTGTTGACAAGCGAGCACATAATGTATTCTTCCCCTTGAGCATAGATAAAAGCATCATCCATGCCTCATACAATACAACAAACCCTTAAAGGGATAGCTCACCCAAAAATGACAATTATTTTACTTACTCTCATGTTGTTCTAAACCTGTATGACATTCCTTCTTCTTATTAACATATAAAAAGTATATTTTTAGAAATATTTTTTTTCTTCTTTTAAATATGTCACCGAAACTGTTTGGCTACCAACATTCTTTCAAAAATCTTCTTTTGTGTTCCACAGAAGAAAGAACATGACATTAGGGTATATGACAGTTTTCCTTTTTTTGTGAACTATCCCTTTAAGTATACATTTTAGCACTCAACTACTCAAGTTCTACAGGCATGAATGACTACTCAAATTGTGTGCCTTAATGTTAAGAAGTGTTTTTATATATAGCAGCTTTCATTGGCCAAGGACCCTCTGAGCGACATGTACAGCAACCAATCACAGTTTTTTTTTTTTTTTAGCGTTATGTTTAATGGCATAAAAATGTAAAGTCGATGTCCCAACAAAAACATCCGTCTATATAACTACCAAAATATTATAGACCTGAGAGGTTTTTATTTTTATTTATTTTTATTTTTTTACTTGGGCTATTAAGTAACTTCCTAACCCACAACACTATATAGCAATGTGGCATCCACCAACAACAATCCTATAGTTTTACATGGAAATGCACCACACATATTTTCTTCTGAAAATGTACACGTCTAGTTGGAACATTATATTTACAGTGGGTACGGAAAGTATTCAGATGCCCTTAAATTGTTCACTCTTTGTTATATTGCAGCCATTCGCTCTGGCGTCTGAGTATAGGCTTTCTGTGTGCACACAGAAAAACGGACTGAATTGAGCTCTCTTTCGCGCCATCATGCTTTTTCCCCAGACGTTTACATTTTTTAATGTTTTATGAGACTTGCATCAAGCGCTTACTCATGTCCCACCGGGTAGATCAGCACATTACAATTTAAAATGTTGGTATCTATAGTGCTGGATATCATTCTGACTGAATCTCTTCTCAAATCGTCCCTCCCTAACGTTTTCATCTCGTATTTTTTCCTTGACGAAAATGTTAATAGATTTAAACATTAGTTGTTTTCGGTTTCATCAATACATTTTTTTTTTTTATTATGACGGAAATTATTAATCAACAAAATGAACACTGCTTCATACTGAAACTTTAGCTCTAAAAGCACAGCAAATTTCCGTTTCAAGCTTTCACCAGAAATGAATAGTTTACATACCTCAATATGCTTCTGCAATATGCTTTAAAAACAGGTGAGTTTTTAAAGGCTGTGATATGGTTCATTTTAGGCAAACAAAGTAAACATTCAAAACTAATCTAATACAAAATATAGTATTCATGTAAAGTACTGATGCTCAAAAAGTGTACTTAAGCACAGTACTCAAGTAAATGTACTTTCACGTCAAGTCTTTGGAAACATAAAATAAAATAATCTATGCTAAAACTGCATCTGCTTTGAGAGTGTGTATCCCATTGGAAAGTACTGGGGAACAATGTTTTATTTTCACAAGCAGTACAGCTCTCATTGCTCTCTGGAAAGCATTAACTAACTCTCTTTCATTTGCCAGCTTCAAAATTAAGCACTGCACTGGCAAAGCAGCAACTTTCCTACAACTCTTTGTAAGATTTCTGTTTAGATAATATTCATATTTATACTTTCCATTTATCAGAGCCATGAAAGGTTTTTATTACAGTTTCCACAAAAAACAGTAAGCAGTTTTCAACATTAGTAATAAGACATATTTATTGAGCACAAAATAAGCATAGAATGATTTCTGTGACCGGAGTAATGAAGGCTGCTGAAATTATATTTTAAATAAAATTCATTAAAAAATATATTAGGAAATATATATAAATTCCAAAATATTGTACTGCAGCTTTAGTGAGCATTTACTGACTTTATGTGATTTATGAACATTATGTGATCAATTTGGTTTCAGAACACTGAGAGCTCAGTGAGTAGGCTGTTTTCTATGCTTTCTCTTCTTTCTATGTTGCTTGTGATTTATTTAAGACACTGTTATCCTATTAACCCTCGTCTGGAGAGATCTACCGCAGACAGCAATAGAAAGACTGTCATGATCAGGGTCACGCTACCTTCAAAATGTTTCAGAAGACAGCGTGAAAAAAGCATGTCCTTGGAAAAATACTGGTTTTAATTGGTTTGAGACGACTAAATATATTATTGAACAACCTGTCCCTGTCTGACATGCTTTATTATGGATGTCTTTTACATTAACAGTCTTTCGTGTCTCATGTTAAGATCGTTTTTGCCAGAATTACATACTAATTTTTAGGAATTAAATTTTTAGGAGTTCAACAAAGAGTAAGACCACCACATGCTTCCAGTTCATAGTTTTAGTTTCAGATATAGCACTTATATACACCGATCAGGCATAACATGACACTTACAGGTGAAGTGAATAACACTGATTATCTCTTCATCACAGGACCTGTTCGTGGGTGGGATATATTAGGCAGCAAGTGAAAGTTTTGTCCATTTAAAAGCAGGAAAAATGGGCAAGTGTAAGGATTTGAGTGAGTGACAAGGGCCAAATTGTGATGGCTAGATGACTGGGTCAGAGCATCTCCAAACATGTAGCTCTTGTGGGGTGTTCCCGGTCTGCAGTGGTCAGTATCTATCAAAAATGGTCCAAGAAAGGAACAGTGGTGAACCAGCGACAGGGCCAAGGCTCACTTATGCATGTGGGGAGCGAAGGCTGGCCCGTGTGGTCCAATCAAACAGATGAGCTACTTTAGCTAAAATTGCTTAAGAAGTTAATGCTGGTTCTGATAAAAAGGTGTAGGAATACACAGTGCATCGCAGTTTGTTGAGTATGGGGCTGCAAAGCCGCAGACCAGTCAGGATGCCCATGCTGACCCCTGTCTACTGCCGGAAGTACCAACAGTGGACACGTGAGCATCAGAACTGGACCACAAAGCAATGGAAGAAGGTGGCTTTGGTCTTATAAATAACTTGTTCTTATAAAACATGTGGATGGCGGGGTGCATGTACTTCGCTTGCCAGAGGAACACATGGCACCAGGATGCACAATGGGAAGAAGACAAGCCGGTGGAGGCAGTGTGATGCTTTCAACGCTATCTCACGACCAATTCGTACATATTTTACGAGGTGGCTATTTCGTACAAATTTGTACGACCTCACTCGTCTGGTCGTGCGTTTTGCCTAAACCCCAGTGATGGGTAGGTTTAGGGGCGGGGTTGAGGTAGGTCATTAAATGCGAATTCATACGAATTTGCCAACTTGTCAAATATGCGATTTAGTAAAAATCGTATGAATTAAATCTGAGTGAGGTCGTACATAAATTGCATTCTGAATTAGCCACCTCGTAAAATATGTACGAATTGCCGTGAGATCGGTTTGGATGCTTTGGGCAATGTTGTGCTGGGAAACCTTGGGTCCTGCCATCCAAGTGGATGTTACTTTGAAACCACCTAAGCATTTTTGCAGACCATGCACACCCTTTCATGGAAACGGTATTCCCTGGTGGCTGTGGCCTCTTTCACCAGGATAATGCACCCTGCCACAAAACAAAAATGGTTCAGGAATGGTTTGAGGAGCACAACAACGAGTTTGAGGTGTTGACTTTCTCTCCAAATTCCCCTGATCTCAATCCAATCGAGCATCTGTGGGATGTGCTGAACCAACAAGCCCGATCCATGAGGCCCCACCTTGCAACTTACAGGATTTAAAGGATCTGCTGCCAACATCTTGTTGCCAGATACCACAGCACACCTTCAGGGGTCTAGTGGAGTCCATGCCTCAATGGGTCAGGGCTGTTTTGGCAGCAAAAGGGTAGGATATGGAATATGCGTATTTGGCATGCTGTCTGAAAAGAGGGCTCCGAGCTCAGAATTTGGCTAGAACCCAGAGTACTCCCCCCATCCCTGACTGGGATAGGAATATTGAGAGTGAGGAGTTAGGGGGAAGGAGGGAAGCTAGAAAACGTGGAAAAGAGGTAAGTCGCCTTATATGCCTCCTCTTGCGCTGATTGGCTAGATTATCTAAACGTACTCCTCCCGATAAAACATAATTTTTGGAAGCTATTTAGAGGATGCACTCTTAAAGCGTTAAAAAGATGTTCCTATATTTCTTACCGGTTCAGGAACTATTGTTTGTTGTATAATTGTATAAGAGTGTGTCTCTCTCCCTCTAGTGAGTCTTTCTGACGCAAATGAGAGTCCTTAAGGTCCTCACCTTAGAGTGTTGCCATGACAATAAGCAGTCAGCTCCGGGCACCCTCTCAGGTTCATTGTGACGACGTGATTGACAGATCCCACTCGAGGTTGTTGTCTCAGGTGTAAAGATGTGACAGGAGAGAGTGTAATTTGGCTGCCTTCTCTCTTTTGTTCCACAGCTTTAATGAGAGTTTACACAGCTAGCAAATACTCACTTTAAACCTGGATCTCAGACTGAGATAATTATGGAGAATATGAGAGGAAATCTGCCAATGTCACATTTGTTAAATTCAAGAATACTAATTGGTGGTAAATTGTTTGTGTTGAGTGTTGTAGCATATTTGTCAGCATACTGCACAAATATGATAGCCTGGCGTGGCCATTCTCAATTCTAGTCAGAATGAGTCTGGTACCGCTCCATTGGGCTTTGATTATGGGGCGTGTTTCAACCGAGCCAGGAAAGACCTCAATTGGATAGACCCACAACCAATCAGAGCAACGGAGCGACGCGTGACGTTAGTTGTCAAATGTCAACAGAACTCAACTGCACTGTGTTGCCAACTCCGTGTTTTTCTCCATGTCCGCGGGTTGAAGCGACCCCAATTATGTGATTTTATAAACCCAGGAATGTGAATTTTAGCAGGCAACCTTGCCAAAATAACATATTTTGCCAACCAAACGCCATTTTTTTTCGGAGAACCCCCCGGAAAGTTATTGTTTTGGGCTATAGTTTTGAGTAGCAATTGTGCGCGACATTGCACAAAAACGTGGCAACCCTGTCTGCACGCACGCTGGATTAAGTAACGTTACAAGAAAAAGATGAGTGTAAAAGAATTTAAGGATACACAGAGAGTACTTACCAACATGATCATCGTTTCTGAGAGAAATAGTGAAGGCGAATGCATATACGAACAAGTTCTCAGTTTAGGATAAGAGCAAATTCAACCCAAAGTGCCTTTGATGACGTGGATGATTACGTTACTGTTTATCATCTGTCCATCATCGTTTAAAGCCGCCCTGACAATTTCATTGGTCCGAAAAGTTTCTGTTCGGGCATAATTACTCCTCTATGGAGCGAGGCCAGATCGAATTGCCCGAGCAAAAAATGTTGTGGGCGGGGCTAAATTTGGCTGTCTTCCAGGCTACAAATATGAAGTAATTATGCTGAATGAAGGGAAATGTGCCAGAAATCAATTCCGGTAATACTGATGTTTTTCCAAATCCATATTTTTGCATTTCTATTTGCTCAAAAGGCCAAACAAAAAATCCAAACAAAGAAAAAAAAAAAATAATAATAAATAAATAAATAAATAAATAAATAATAATAATAATAAAAATAAAAATAAAAAAATAAAAAAATATATATATATATATATATATATATATATATATATATATATATATATATATATATATATATATATATATATATATATATATATATATATATATATATATATTGCTTGATTACTTTGGTCAGAGAAAGAAAGATGTCAAATTTGCGCCATTCCCTCAGCACTTGTATTTGAATCAAGGTACAATAACACAAAGTATTGTGTTATACAACCCCAAATCAGAAAAAGTTGGGACAGTATGGAAAAGCAAAAATAAAATAAAGAAGTGATTTCTAAATTTACTTTGACTTGTATTTCATTGCAGACAATATGAACAAAAAATATTTCATGTTTTGTCTGCTCAACTTCATGTCATTTGTAAATAGGCATCCTTTCCTGTCATTCAGACATGCAAAACACTTTTTTCCTTTATATATATATATATATATATATATATATATATATATATATATATATACTGTATATATAACATCAAAGAGTGAACAAAAGCTGTTAACCATATCCCTATCTTTACTCAAATGGGTTACTTTTGAAAATAAAGTCCAATTAACAAGTCACATTTGTTTTGAAAAGAAGGACGGCTAATGAATGCCAATTTCTGGTCTTAAACATTATTTAGCTTGTTTTCCCTGTGGAGGTTAAGTACATTTTTGTTTCAAATAAACTGTGATTTCAATACCATCTAAAACAAATTACTGTATTTGGTTATGACTCACATAACCTCTGTATAATGATGTAGCAAATTATCAACTGTACTGTCTGTTTTTTTTTACGGGGGTAGCTAAGAGGTCCTATGAGAAATCTAATCCAGTCCATGCAGGAATCCCTGTGATTGAGATAAAGTGTTATCGCTTCTCATTTATTATGACCATGGGTTCCCTGAGGAATTCTTATGGAGGTTTTTGATTTAAGACTAATAAGGTCTGTTGTTAACATTACATGAAGAGATTCATTTCACAATATACATTTCATACAGTCATAGATTGAATTTTGTAACAGGTTTTTTTATATATATATATCTTTTTTTTTGGTAACACTTTACAATAAGGGTGCACTAATATGCATTAATTAATGCTTAACTAATGCACAGATAATGATGAGTTAATGTGTTACTAATGGTTAACTAACCCATTTATTAATGATTACTGCAGCAGCTACTAATGAAGATTCGACATGATTAATGGATTAAGTAATCATTACATTGTTATTAGTTAAATGTGTAATAATGCATTAATTCCTTAATAACATATTTTATGAACTAATAATGTAAATGAATGTGTTAATTACCACAACGGGTCAAAGCCATGCATTTCAACTTCCAGTTGTCTGCTTTAATTAATCATTAGCTAATGATTTACAAAGGTCTCATTATGGTATGACTTTACTTGTTGGGGCACATGACTATTAACTTATTGATTAAGTAATATGTAATTGTGGTTATGAGTTTTGAATTAATTTTGAATTAGTTAATAGTCATGTGCCCCAACAAGTAAAGTCATAACATAATGACAATAAGTGTTACCATTTTTTTTTTAATGTAAATTGCTAAGAAGTTGTCAAGAAACTTCCAGGAGAGTGTTTTGAAGCTGCACTCTGCAGGACATTGACCCAGGAGCGAAGTATGACACGTGGATTAAATACTTCTGGCATTCCATTCATTTAAAAAAAAGAAAAGAGGGAAAGTCAGATTAAGGACACTGTCAGCTACAGTTTAGTCTCTTATGCACAGGCCTACATATTATATTCGCATCCGACTTGAGCACATGACCTTCCATAGCGGCCATGTCCAAAAAAATCCACCTTAAAAATATCAGCAGGGTTCCTCAAATCCAGCCTTGGAGCGGTCACTGCCCTGCATAGTTTCACTCAAACCCTGATCAAACTTACAAGTAACTCTGAAAACCTGCCTTCGGAGGATGCATTCCAAGGTAGGAAGGCATCAAGGCCTGTCTGAATCCAATGTTAGCTTCACTTCCTGTCTCTTGAGATAGATACCTGATATCTGATCAATTTTTCAAGGCAGCATAGATGTATCCTTTGATATACCACAATCCTGTGCTTTCCATTCTGTGAAAGTTAAGCTAAAAATAAAATAAAGATGGTGCCTAAAAGTTGCGGTGACTGGTCATTTTGTGTGTAAATGCATGTTTTTGACCAACATTTTCCACTTCTGGTGTCATTTCTAGCGCGAAATTATGTTTTCACCAAAGCTTGCTCTATTTTGCTGTAGATTATTAAACCATTACAAAGCCTCAGATGTCTGTCAGAAATCAGTTTTGTGAAGGGCATTTGTGTGAAAACAAGCGCAGAGACTGTCTTATTGTATTGAAATAAGAGGGTCTGTACCTCTTACCATTGGAAAAAGTGTAAAGACTCACTTGGTTCACACAAGGCACCTCTCATGGAATAATGGCAGTTCAAAGTTTTATGACAGTCAGTTACAGTTTAAGTTAATCAATTTGATGTGGATTTTTAGCCTGTTGGTCTTGTGAATAAATGTTCTATATTTGGAGTTATATCGCTAGTAAAGGTACAGTAGGACTGCATTGTTTGTGGAATGTGCTTTACATGTGGAAAAAAAGTGCAAATATCTCTATTAGCTGCCAAATAGTCACAGCACGGAGCATAAAACTTCATTTAAGACTATAAGCTAAAAACTTAACTGTAATTTATTACAGGACAGTTATGTATTTTTTTCCATCACTCATCAAAAAGCATTATATCATCAATTGTGCACACAGCAGAGTCATAAATCATTACAATGCATGACAGCGATAGAAAGAGCGATAGAGATTTTTTTATTTACATTAAACAACATACAATATATATATAAATATTTATAATTCAATTATTCATTTTCTCTTTATTCATTCAAATGAATAATATCAGCGTCATATGCATACATGCAGTTATAATAGTTATTACAATAAATTAAAAAATAAAAATGTTATCATAACCGGTAAAACCTGAAAGCCAAAGAAAGACAATATACAATATCACTCAATATTATTAAATATGTTAATGTCGTAAATGAGTCATACCTGTCACGACATTCCCTTCTCTTAAAATAACCCTTTTATCATAGCAAAAAATAGCATATATTATTCCCAACCAAAGTGTTGTTTAGCGTAAAACATATTGAAGATTAGCAGACAGGTAGCCGATTCAAGCTATTTCCTCACAAAAGCGGTTTATTCAGCTCGGTGAAGCATTTTCTCCATTGACATCCATTAAAAAGAGGCCTCTGGTCTCCTTCCCTGCCTACCGCCACAGCTGCAGTGTTAGCATTAGCCGTTACGCTTTTTTGGCTAAAGGTTGCAGGCTTGCTCGCCAGTAGCTTCGACAGTTCAGCTGCCTAAGTGTTCGAAAACAACCCTTGATTAGCTTGTTCAGGTGTCTTTGATTAGGGTTGGAGCTGAACTCTGCGAGGCAGTGGCCCTCCAGGCCCAGATTTGAGGATCCCTGATCTACAGTGATGCCAATCCTATTTGTAAAGCTCTTTTGAACCCCTTGAAAATGATAAGTTCCAATAGAGAAGGCAGATTTCTAACTATTCCTTTTCAAACGATACCATGCCAATTTGTGTTTAGGTTAATGAGAGTTCAAAGCAAGCTGATGTAATTTGTGCTTTGTACTTGAAACCTTGTACCTCTCAACATGTTAAGCACAACAGTCGCAGTCTCTCTCTTTCATCGTCTCGTTGCAGTTCCCCTTCGGCTATACATAACACCTTGAACCGACACTGCCCTACATCGAGACGCTCAGCATATTATCAGATTCGCTATTCATTCATGTTCCATTCTGTAGGCAGATGCAGCATCCATAAACAAATCTGTCTCTGGAGGGTCACAGTGATTTTGATCTCAGAAATAAAATGGCAACAAATAGCAAGCAGAGGAAAAGATGGGTTACTACAAAGAGGCGAGGGTTATTCAACTGTCCTCCAAGACAGCAGTAGCAATATAAATGCTTTCACAATAACAGTATCAAACATTTCCTTACATTATCTGAATAATTATCTGTACAGTAGCCTAACTTGATAGGCATGGTGTATGCCGGAAAGTAGTGATTGACGTCATTCTCGTGAGAAGAAGAAAGCAACACAGAAAACAACAATAGTGGACATACAGCAGATCTTGTTCTTGCTTCTTGGCATGTGGCTGTTTGTCACGAGACAAAAAAACAACAACCGTGTATTAAAAAATGGTGCCTCTAGTGTTGTTATCCCCTTGCAGCATGCGCAAGTGATGATTCTCTGTCAATCAATCAACGTTCGACAGTGAGTCTAGCTTCACCCTTTAGGTACCGGACTACTGTGCTAGGAACCCCAACAGAAGGGTCCCAAAAAAAAGGGGTAGAGTAAGGTTGGTAATTCTGATACCATTCACATCTTCTGACAATCGAAACGAGCCATGAGGTATGATGTTACTTTACAACCACTTGCTTAACCAAAATCTAGAAGCTTGGCTTTACATAGGGAATATGATCATCAATTAACGAGTGATTTTAAATTTGCAGTGCTCTATTTTCATAGCATGAAAAAGTGATATGTTATGTCATTGTACATAACAGATTTTTTGACACAGACTTGTCACATATCGTCGAAAAGGTCTCAACTAGCAGAATACAGCAAGCATATTTGTTTCAGTTAGAGACCAAACTATACCAAGTATTTGTATGAAAAAAAGCCGCAGAGGCACTTGTAAACCATATACACAGAAGGTTTTGTGCCACATTTTGGTTTGTAACTTTGATCCCAAACAAAACATAAGACAATACGTAGATCATGGAGTGACATTACATGCTGTTTGGCTAAAGCAATGGAAACTGGATCTCGGTATGGTTGGTGGTGGGTATAGTGGGTAGGGACGATGTGTCTAGACACTTGGATAATTATATTTCGAAACAAACGGCTAGCCCATTGCTTGGCTTGAAGACATTAATACATTTGCGAACCCAAGGCGTGCTCGCTTAACGTGTTGTGCATGAGCCGTACACACCTACAAATTACGTACTCTAATGATGACATTGCTTAATCGACCATCGACAATTAATCATCAATTGTCAATTAAAAGTTAGCATCTCTAGTTCAAACAGTCTAATCTAGTCTAGTTTGAGGAGACGGCCATTTGTAGTAGTGTTCGAAACCATAGTGGACATTATAGAGTCCCATAATGCACCACAATAGAGAGTATACAACGGATGTACACTCAACGCCTGGAGAATTCTCGATGTACTGTGAGAGTCATGCCGAACGAATTCCCGCATCTTGCCAGAAGATGGTGCCGCAGCTGAATCATCAATCAATCCATTTTCCAAACCGCTGGTCCAATGTGTAATAATCACATATAAATTCCTTTTGAATTGATTATTAAATTGTTTAATTAAGGTTTATACATGCTAGATTCCATGATAAATTCCCATTATCACCGGAGCTGCAAGTTTACCAAGTTTTAAATTATTGTTAAACGGCATGCATAAACTATGCAAAAGCGGGGGCTCGTCCGGCACGCTCAGTGTCCGAATTCGCTCACTCGTTTTCATTAACTCCTTCAAGTGGAGTAATGTAGGGAATAGTGAATGAGGGTATAGGGGGAGATTTCAAACACAGCTCTAGACAATCTGACCAACAAAAAAAAAAAGGGTGGGACCAAAGTCCATGATTCTCCTAATCATGACTGCTGGATCGAAGTCCATCTGTTACACATTTCAGTTTAATAACCCAGCACTTCTTAAAGGTTTAGAAAATGTTTACAAAAATCAAAAGGTATTGAATTGACAATAAATTAATCAATATTAAATAATAATATGATGAATGATACAGACGTGTTAAATAACGACAAGACACCACAAAGGCATTTGAGAAATTGTACATTTAATAAAACTGACAAAAAAGATGTATGGCATTCCAGTGGCACATAATGGTAAATCTCATGAACTGGCACAGGGAACGGGACAGTTTACAGGACCCAAGCCTGCAATCCTATATATATCTGTTTCTATGTTTACAAAAAAACATCTAATGATTGAAATGAGAAAATGTGAAATCTGAAAAGTTTCCAATCATGGACAACTGTTTCTTAACTCAGAGTGGAGGCAGGGTAGTTAAAGATTTACATGCTAGGTTGCTTTTCTCTCTGATTATATGCAAAGGACATTTCTGCTATTTTGTAAAACAAACATAATTCATTTATTACCCTCATACTTGAATAAAATTACCATCAAAACACAGAGTTATGCTAATAAACTGCATGGCTGAAGTTTGCCATTTCTGAATTTCAATTAGAAATGTTCTTGTTTTAATCTGTTTTAGCATCATTTAAATCCAATTCCATGTGATGCAGAATGTCCTCAAAGCGAAGGGCAGAATAAAACCTTTCTGAGAAAGAAAAAAAGTACAGATACCTTGACAGGCCACTTGACAGTTTGGTTGTTGATTTTCATTTGTTCCATTCATTGATCAGTGATCACAGTAGTGGAGAAAAAAAAATCTAACCATGCAACCTTTAACAAAACTAGGCTACAGTATGTATGGTTTTCCAGAGTCTTCTTCAATAAATAATTGGCAGAGATAAAGTACATGTTTCTATCTTCTCAATAATCCATAAGCCAGTACAACACAGCCTGTCTGTGCAGACATGTAGATGAGACATATATAGGATGTGCACAACATCATCTAAAAATAAATAAATAAATAAAAAACAGACACTGGCATCATCCTTCTCTAAAGCAGATATAGATGCTGTTTATGCTTGTTTGTTGAATGACAGGAAGCACATCTAAACAGTGGTTTCTTTATATATGAATAGTAATCTTCAGATCTTTAATATTGCATTCTGTAAGGCTTATGCAGTCATAAAGGTTTTTTTTACTTCTTTAGTGGACATTTAGCAAATGCTTTTAGCCAGTTACTTGGTAACTATACTCTTGGTAACTTCATAAATTGGCCTTTCCAAGGTTTCAACCTAATTTATTTGTCCACTATGCTGCTACTACCAAATATACTACCCCTCTCATTATAGAGGTACCAAATTACTCAACATAGAGGTAATTACTGAGATGCCACCAGCAAAGAAGAGACTTTTGAATTTCAGGACACTATAGATGCTTTAGCATAAGGAACTTAGTTATAGGAACTAACCACCAGGGTTGTTCCCAGAGAACTAAAAGTTCCCATAGGGCCATTTTCCTGGTTGCATTCGCAACACCAGTAGGAACTCTTAAGTGATTTAAGCCGCACTTGTTGTGACTTTTATTTTGAAAGCACTGAGAACACCAGAGCTCTCACATTCTCCGCCTTCAGTAGTTTACAACTGTTATACAAAAAAGTAGTTTTTGCTTTGAGGATGATGTTCAATGTCGCTAGCTGAGCAAAAAATACATAATCATGTTTTGCTTGGACCCCTCAAAGTTGCGTTGGATTTTCTCTTTTCTCAAGCATAAAGGTTGAGAGGTCCATCTATCACTGTTTTCCATGTTCGTAGAGTTAGGTTCTGGGGTAAATATATAGGCCATAATCTGTCTGTATAGACAGCTTTTTTTAAATGGCAAATTCTGGTGTCTCGCGTGTGTTTTCGGCTAATCAGCGTACACTTATGTAGGTTGGATCCCAAAGGGCACCCTAAATCCTCAAAGTCTTCCTCTGAGTCCACACTTTCGTAATGCCTCTTTGACTGCTGGGTTAAGTCCTCTGCAAAGTTTGCAAACTTGCGGGCTCAGCTGAAGTGTGTATCGAGGGTGCATAACGGCCGCAAAGGGCGGTGCTCGCGAGGACCCTTCTGAAACCTAAAATGATGAATGGGACACCCTACGGTCTCGGGGACTTCATGGACACGCACGCATAGCAGACATTCGGTCCACAAGACCGAAAGTGCATAGAAGTGTGCCATTTGGGATTTGGCCCTACTCTGATGTAGAAGCTAAATTTGTTCCTCCAAAAGGAGTTCTTAGAACTAAAATTCCTAGTTCCTGCGATGCGAACACGCCAAAATCTGGGCACCCACGCCAATAGTTCTAGGAAATATGAAAAGGTTCCTCTGGTGTGAAAAAACCCCATATCTCAAACTATTTCACCCTAATCACCAGGTACTACCTACTGAAAACTTCTGTCGGTGATGTGATTCCATAAACCTTAAATACATGAGCGGAATCTGATATATCTCACTGGCAAACAAATTCAAATATTTCCTACTGAACGTGTAAATAATAATCAATGGTTTTGAGGCTGGTTGAAAAAAATGGGAACATCAACACTGCAAAAAAACAAAAAACAAAAACAAACAAACTAGTCAATCCCAGTTAGAAAACAGCAGCCTATTTTTAAAATAGTACAATGTATAGTACAACGCTTACTTTATTTTTTCTTGTATTTTCTTGCAGTTACTTCAAACTATATTTTTTATCCCCCCAAAATGCATCATTATAACTAAAAGCAATGAAAAACACAACGCAAAACCTTGGGCAAAAGAGGGCACACTCACAAAGTCAAATACAATTCAGATCAGTTCACTCAAGCCACAAAAATGTGTGCAGTATTTCAGTTAACAAAAGCAGGTGTCAGACAAAACCAGTGTCTTGAACTTATAAATATGAATTTCAATTATGTAATACATTTCTGATAAATAAAGTCATTGAGAACTTTGCTTAGATGGTGATATGAAATCTAAAAGGACTGGCAGTTCTTTAAACTGCATTCCCTTCTAACCTTAATTGGAGTCAGGGCTTTCATTCTCCGTCACTTCATGACACTCCAAAAGGACCATGAAGAACAGTCAAGTCACAAGGATGACTACCAAGGTCAAAAACAATTCACCCGTGTCACACCATTTCATTTTCAGGGTAGCTGCTGGGAATTAATCTTCAAATTAATTCTTGGCTAGCTGACAGTGACAGTGTTACGTTCAAACTGATTCCTGAATCAAGTTTTACATATAAGAACATCTGCAAACGGGCCCAAGAGGTTCTTGTTAAAGATACAGCGCACCCATACTAAATATGTGGTAAAGGGTTTGATGTTCTCCGAGAAGGTGTAATTCTGATGGGGGAGAATGTAAGGCATATATGTGTTCTCTCCTTGCTCCTGGATCCACACCTCATATTTCACCTCTTTAACCTTCAAGTACTTCAGGTTCCACGGGATCTGCCATGACACTGAGAGCTTTGCTTCATTGGTGGCCTGTACTGACGTCTGACACTTGGGCTCTCTGACTCGACCAGGATGTACAGTGCTAGCCACCTTTGCCTTTTTGAGATTAGGCTTTTTTAGAGCTTCTCTGAGTACGTCCAGAAAAGAGGCGATGTCTACAATAGTGTCCTGGTAAATGCGAAAAAGCCACTCTGGATTACGACAACAAAGATGTCTTGGCACCTCCTTGCTGGCAAGGATACGTTCTTTTTCTTCTTTGTCCAAGTGGACGATGCCACCCTGATCCCAGGGGCGGTCGGGATATGTAACAGTGTTCTTTTCCAAGGTATTTCTCCATGCGGCATACTGAAGGTCCATGCCAGGTAAGGAGGCCAATGTTTTATAGGGAGTGTACTGCTCTGGGTTTACAGCATAAGGGAACAGTTCAACCACAGCTGCACCACGGGGCAAGAACATGGAGGAGATCATCTGGGCTCCGTGCATGCTGACCAACATATTCGCCCCGCTTATAATTTGGATAATGCTATCAAACGACTGTTCCTCCAAAGACACAGTGACAGTCCTCATCTGAAACTCTTGGGCTAAAGCCAGAAGAAGTTCCGCCTCATTGAGGATGAGTCTGTTAGTGGTACGTTTAAAAACTACAATGTAGTCATCCCCCTCCTCTCGTGTGATGTTGAGCCTCTCCTTCAAAAATGAAGCAAACTGGCGGATCTCATTACCCGATATCAGAATGTTGGCTTTGGGTCCTTGTGGTTGCACAAAGCCATATTGGTACCATGTTGTCATCTTTGACAGTCCCACGTAGGACTTGGTGAAGCACATGAGTTTACCAAAGGTCTTCAACTGCTCCTTGAGAAGTGGCTGCTTACTGCTGAGCAAACGATAGAGATCGAAGTGAGCACCTTCTCCCCAACCCTCCATGAAGACAAGCCTGGCCTCGTCATCCAAGTCTGAATACTGCTGCATTGTGTAGTAGATAGGCAAAAGATCATCGTGGAAAATGTGCATGAGGTTGTCTGGGTTAAATCGGTTCAGAATTAGAGTGACATCCGGCACAAACACAGGTTTCGGCATGAATTTTAGAGCCGCTGCCGGGAGCTCGAGAAAGTTAAAGTATTGAGTGTTGTGGTCTTCTACGGAAGAGAGGTCCAGCAGGGCGGGCTGGAAACGCCGAGGGCCAAGGTTTGGCAGCATCACAGAGGCATTACTGTGGAAAAATACAAACTCCTCAGCCTCTGTGCAGTAGCAGAGGTAGTCAAAGCGGCAGATGCGATCTGTGTGCATCTTGCCAGTGCAGACCATTCTGGTGCCATGTTCTTGGAGTGCTAACAGGGCACCGTGGTAGTCTATACGCACTTGTGAGAACTCCTGTGATTGGCGTGTAAGCTGTAGCTCTTCTTCCAACTGTGATGTGTGTTCAATCAGGCGAACGTATTTCCAAAGCAAGGCTGCCACCACTGACACCAGCAGGCCATTTAGCACAGCCGGCAGGTTCATCCTACACCCAATAGCACGCATCGCAGCAGAACTCCGACCCCACACTCATGCTCCTCCACCTGCAACGATCAGAATACCATGTTTGAATAAGGAACTTTGTGAGTTACTAACAACAAAATATCTTAAAAAAGAGGTCTTCAACCCTGCACATGGATACTTACTGTCCAGCAAAGTGCATTCCCAACCTGCTTCAGAATGCCTGTCTGTGATTTTCAAGTGATCCTGAAGAGCTTAATAAGCTGTTTAAGGTGTGTTTAATTAGAGTTGGAGCTAAACTCTACAGGACAGTTGGTCTCCAGGAGGGTTGAAGACCTCTGTCTTAATACATAATAAACATACAGTACATAATAAAAACAGGGATAAAAAAAGAGTAGGGTATCGAGAGAGGGCAGGGTACTAGGGATGTGACCGTGAGAAAATGTTCCCACTGGTTAGTTGACGTGTGACAGTACCGGTATCACCACGGACCACCTTGCATTGCTTATGAATGCCCGTGAGGCAGTGCACATTTTACTTTTGCCCTTGAATTAGTGGCAATTGCTTGAATTGTGGGTTCATTATTATTCTTAATAAAAAGCACAACAACAAAACAGTACAATGACAAACTTGCTTATATTAAACATAGAACTTTTATTAACAAAACAAAAAAGACAGCTTTATTAACAAAACGAATAAGCATGGCAGCCTCATTCTTGTGGTGCGCTTGAAGGTGTGTGTGTGTGTGTGTGTGTGTGTGTGTGTGTGTGTAAATTAGAAGTGTAACCTCCAGATGCTGCCAGCTTCATCAGGCAAAGTTTACAGATTGCCTCAATGTTTGCACATTGCCTCAATGTTTGCAGATTCCCTATTAGCATTGGGATTACATCTGAAATATTGCCAAATTGGTACTTTTACTTTTCGCTTTGAAACCAGATCTTCCGCCATAGGTCTTATTCACAGCAGCGCCATATTTGATTTTTAACGAGAATGAAAGTGAGGCTGTGAGGGATAGACATACATCTCTTCAGTGGGTTGTACTGTTGTTTAATGCATTTTTGGATTGTTCTGCTGATGAAATACTGCAAAAATATCTTTCCAAGAAGTTTTAGTAGACAAAAAACTCCAGATAACATGAGCTGTGGAAAATGATAAAAAATGTATGAGCTTTATACAGCTTTTTACAGTGGAAGCCATTCAAAACACGGTAGGTCTTACTCTCACAGCCTCACTTTCATACCTGTCATGGCGCTGCTCTGATTAAGGCCTATTGTCTTGTCTATCAACTTGCCTCACACTCTGGACGTGATAAATGAAATCTGACTCCTGCTGCTGATCTGTGCTGCGACTCTCGTTCGGCTCATTTAATTGTAGCGTTTGTTCTCTAAACACTTCACTGAAGTTAAACGACCGCGGTGGGCAAGTGATGTAATCGGCGTGCAGCTGAACACCATATAACACCGGTAACACAGACTATCGCAGCAAGCCTAAACGGTACCAAATATTGTGAACTCCTTAAGGGTGATATAAGACTTTTATGTCAAGCTTTAAATATAAATGGGTAGTAGACACACAAGGTGTTTTTTGTAAAACACCACTTTTGAAGAAGAAATGCATACTATGTAGTAGCATATGAAGTTATAAAGTCTGACGTTTGAGAAAATATAAGGGGTTACTAACTTTGTCAATTCTTTCCCTGTTCTTTGAACATTTTTACTGAAATGTGTCCTATGGTATGCCATAGAAAAAAAAAGAATATAGGGGTGTCACACCAAAGGACAACAGAAATTAACACTTTTATAGTGGTTCCAAAAAGTTACATATTTGAGCAATTTTGAGACAAAATCTTACCATGTGCACGTCATGGGCTTCACAGTAACATGACCTTGAATGAGGTCCTTTGACTAATTACACTTGTAAGTGGAGTTGCCCGATTTAAAATCAGGATATGGTGTCACACTGGAGGACATGGTTTTCAGTGAAAAAATGTATCAAGTTCCTATACTTTTAGAAATATATGATGAAAAAAAAAATGTGTAAAATTATGCCTGATTATTATGCTTGTAAAATTATGCCTGATGTATTTATTAAAATTTGTATGCTTTTCTTTTTAATTTATAAAAGTTGTAATTTATTGAACCATGCTTGATCAACAGACAGTCACACCATAGGACACTTTTTGAGATTTGGCTCAAACATGTAAAAAAATAAAAAAAGACAAAGCAGTTTTTATATGAATAGGTCTATGTAAAACAAATAAATGTTTACCATTTACTGCATATTTACTGCATTTTAAATGATGACAATACTAATTATTTTCATCTTTATCTTGTGCGACAGTGAAAATGCCATGTCATGTAAACAACCCATAAGTTTTACACTGTGTATGTGTTTAAATATCTCAAGCCTCCAAATCTGACTGGCAGAAAATAAATCAGATTTCTACAGCAGGAAGTTTGTTTCAATAATCATTTAAAGTTAAAGCATTCAACTCAATTCATTACCTCCTGTCATTCTTGTGACTTTATTGCATTTGCCTGTATTCCCTCTCAATAATGAGCTTTAATATAAGAACAAAGAAAAAACCTTGACAATCTCAACCTTTGAGCTGCTGGCATTCTAGCTTAACCAGCAGAGCCATGGAGAACACAGAGTGGCTAAAGATGCCCACCCGCATCCACACATTCACAGAATCTGGCACTAAAAATATATGTGTGTTCTCAGTGCATCATATGCAACAGCCTACAGCCTAATGCTTTAACTGCGCCTGTAAACTGTCTTTAGAAGGAGAAAATAAATGTTTGCATTAAGACATAAAGAGCCTGCTTCAGTAATCTAAAATAGTGACAGCTCTTCTTATTGTTCACAACAACTGCATCAAATTGAGGGAGACGACATTCTAGCTATGTTAAAAGCTTTATTAGGAGGAGGCTGGCAGAGCTTCTTGCTGTCACATCTCGTGGATGAAAAATGCAAATTTTTCAGAATGTGAAGGATGATCTTCCTTGTTTGTTTTCATCCGTTGTATTTCATGTTTTGAGAATTAAGTAGCATAAACGTCCAATCCACAAGGATAAAAACAGCAGGAATGGCAGCGTCGCCAGTTGTGCATTTAATTTCCTTCACTGCATATACAACCCAGAGGGAAACATGAAAAGGCTTTGCCAACTAACAAATGCCTGCAAAATGTCAGCTATGTATTTAAACTACTGAGCAAACCCTTAGTGGCACCATCTCAGCTAACATAAGACTGAAATGTCTTTGATGTCTGCTTGGAAATTAGGCATAAACTGAAGAATTAATGGTTATAAACCCCTTATTGCTTGGGCTCCCCTGCTTAAAAAATTCACTTGATCTCCTAAAAGAAAAACAATTAGCTTTTACTAATTCATAATTTTCATAATACTAATTTATAATCATTCATTCTGGCTATATTATCAAATGAAAGAAGAAAGAACAAAACAAATAATTTAAGACAAACCTAAATTTAGCTTAAACAGTAGGTGATAATCAAATCAACATTGCACTTCTTCTCACACATTTATTATTTATCTGAAAAAAAACAAAAAAAAACATATATATAATAAAACCAGCAAGGAGGGGTGTAAAAAAGAAGACATTTTTAATAAAGAACTGTCGTAAGCTCCAAGCAAGTCCACTTTTAATCGAGTATATTTTGGTTTCAGGTAACATTTACATCCGTTTCAGTGTTCAGTCTTTCTCTCTCATGGGACTTAACACCCACAACGCTGTTTCGCCTACACAATTCTGCCAGTGATTATTTCAAATAACTTCACTCCACTCAATGACTCTGCACCATAATCGCTCAAAGAAAGCATAGCCTTGATGAAACAAACCAACAAAATGATTTTCAGTAAGAAAATGCAGCACTCTCATAAAAAAGGCTGTTTTCAAAATAACACTACTCTTTCTGCAATTTCAATTTCTGCAGAACTATAGGTACACTGTGCACAACATGCACATTTTCTGTGTGCATGGAATACCCAGATGACCTATTATGCCTGGCTCACACTACAGGAGTTTTAAAATCCTATCCGATTGTAAAATCTGGTTGCAGCACACACTTCAGGAGAATCTTTGCAGATTTTCTTCCCTCAAATCTTAAACATGCTCACACTACAAGATTTGAAATTTGCGAAGCATCACACACTACAAAATGTTATTAAGATTATCGTGCCAGAGGAAGCACGTCACGTGAGCTACAACAGATTGGAATCGGGGAAAATGGATACTGTAAACCGAAAACTTGCTCTATCAATAATTATCGTTTGTTGTGAAAAAAAAAAACAAAAGTGGAAAAATAAACGAGTGTGGATGAGAAAATGTTTGGGGAGACAGGATAAACATGGACTGTCAGTTCTTCAGCGAGAAATGGAGGTAAAATGTACCTTATATTAGTATCATAGTGTGCTAGAATGTTTACCGTTATAATATTGCCTGCCTAGTTCAAAAGCGATAGTGTCACCTTTTCCAGTGTAGATTTGTGCTGTAATATGAAAATACAATTGATGCTAGTATAGTATGTATGATGAAATGTGTCTACTTATAAGAAACAAGGGTTTGCAGCTTTCTCTCTCTCTCACACTCACACACACATACACACACATAGCGCGTGTGTGTATGTATGTGCGGTTTCACACACATATATACACACACGCACATACATACACACACGCACAAACAATCCCCTCTCTATCTATCTATATAATTATTGTTATCCGTGTTGTCGGTTTCGCGGTCGCCATTTCGAAATGTCCGTCACTTCCGTATAATCGTAGACTTCTTGTTTCCTATTGGCTATTGTGACAGTACTGACGTTATTACCATCTTGCACATCCCGATAAATATCAAACATGTTTGATATGATCGGGGAGAGCCCGATTTATGTGAGAGCAGATCGGAAGGGGCAAGATTTTATCTGTGAATGTCTCACATTACCAGATAATCAGCGCCAAACATCGGACCCGATCGAGGTCGTGGACAAGATTTTTTCTCCGATTCTCGGGAGGGGGAAATCGGGTATAAATCGGTCTAAAACTCCTGTAGTGTGAGCCAGGCATTACATGGGACACTGTAATGCAATATGTTTGACTTGGTCTTGGTTGGACAAATGAACTGGGAATTAAATCAGCAAAAACGGTTTGACACATTTTTTTGACAGTTTATTTTTAAATAACCATATTTATTTCTCAGAATCATAACTGGATGCGACATGTGGTCATGTGGCAGCAATGCAGCATACAGTATGCAAAACAGTTGGTAATTAAGACTATGGTCACTGTGAGCCTTAATGCTCAATTCTGATTTATTGCTCAGATATGTTTTTTTTTTTTGTATAGCTGTTCACATTGTTGTTTTAAATGTGGACAATATCAGATTCATTTATTATACGAGCCCTCATGTTTTGCTTTTGCATATCTGTCAGTGTAATACTTAAAAGTTCTGACACTTCACTGTACTTCCACTGACTGCCTTCTGCAATTGTCTTGATAACTTCTTGTATGTAAAATCTTTTAAATGACTCCTATGAGAGCTGAATTGTGACGAATGTTGATCTAGAGTGACGTAAAAGTCATGCATGAATTCTGATATGACTGTTCAGACTGAGGTTGCTATCTGACCTGTATCAGATTTAGGACCACATATAGAGAGGCCCAAATCAGAATGGAAAAGATCAGATTCAAAAACAATCACATAATATGAGCAAAAAAGAAAAAATTAGGCCACATTTACCCTGCAGCCTGAACGTAGCCTTATATAGTTAAATAGTAGCTTATTAAAAACACAAACAAACCAACAAAAAACTATGTATTTTTACAGAATTATCTAAGAGCATACTGTGTTATTAAGAGTTTATAGAACTGAATTGTTGATGTTGATTTTTCCTCATATTTTGAATGCTGCATTGTGGGTTAGGGTAAAAGAAAATGTCTGTAAACTTAATCGATAATGTCCTGGCAGAAAATTACCTTGAAGAGTAATGCAGGTATAATAATCATTTTCTTGATATCGTCAAAAGCATCAGCCATCGGCGATATCTCTGAGTCAGACTATCATCGATACATGAGATCACCCATCGGCCCAATCCAGCGTTTAAATGTTCTACATATTTTATTCTTACTATGTACACTCATGCTCGGTTCTACGGGGGGCGCTAGAGGGTGTTAAGCACCCTCAAACGAAAGCACCCTCAGTTGAAACTGTAATATTATATTGGCGAAACAGATTGTGTTTGCGCTAAGGAGAATGTCAAATGCATCTATTACAATGGGTTTTTGTGTGTTTGAGTAATGTAGCAAATCACAAATATAACGTTAGATGTGATCTCTCGAACGAGATGTCTAATCATAGGTGTTTAACAAAGCAACAGCATTTTATTGAGCAATCTTGGTTAACTTTTGAGACTACAGTCTATAAAATTCTTTGAATAAAACTATTGATTGACCGACGGCCAATTGCATGTTCGGCAGCCTTTATCTTAAAGTCACAGCAGCGACTAATGATGTCTGTCATTATTGTTCTTTAAAGAATAAAGGGAATAGAGAAAAGTGTAGCTTTAATAAAGATTAATCTATATTTGATTTTTTTTTTATGCAGTTAATAAAGGTGTTTGTTAACTATTACATTTCTGTATATATCTAACAGGGAAGTTTTTATAAAAGGTAAATATTACATTTATTATAATGTGTTTATGTAAAGATTGTTTTAAGTAAATGTTGAAATTGGTAGTTTTCATTTATACTGTAATTTAATGTGGTTAATGTTTCATAGAGTCATTAATGTTTTGTAAAATATGCTGTCTTCAAATTTGGAGAGTAACTGAAATTAATAAAATGTCAAAATATTAAAAACTCACGATTAATTACAGAATTCTTTTTATGAATTTGTAAAAAAATTCCCAGCACTAATATATACATACATATATTTTTTGCTCCAAACAATGCAATGGCCAAAAAATATATATAAATTCACAAAATATATATATATATATTTTCTTTTTTTCTGCTTCTCGTGAGGATGACATGTTAAAATACTAGTAACGCATTAAAGCAATTTAAAGGCAGACTAACAGATTAATAAACAAACATTTGTAGCAAAATATTTTTGAAATTCCACTTATTGGTAAAAGTGCAGTAATACTTGCAGTAATAAAACGTTCCTACTCAATTCCAAACTATTTAAAATTTAAACAATTTCTATAAACATTACATCAATTTAATATTAGCATTCCATTACTGGATATTCTAGTTCCCAATACCAAATGACATAGGCTACCCAACCATTTAACTCTGCAAAGTGGTTGATGCTTGTAGTAGAATCTGATATGCTAGCTGAGCATGATGTTGTGGATCTGATTTTAAGATTACGTGCAAGCTCATGTGCTTCACATGCTCGGCTGCTTTGCTATTATTCAGATCTGGCATGGGTTTGTTGATGCTATGAGCAAAACTGATGATAAAACCCAGAGGGATGATGTTAAACTGCTTGCATGTAATGCACTGTGATATGGATCAGATTATGGAAGATTCATTCACTGCTACAACGAAAAAATCCACGCTAAATCCAGACCATTGACGCATATTAACATTTCATAGCTCTTATCATGGGGGAAAGGGTTTTAAAATGATTTGTTTGGTGAAGCGATATGCAAACACATTAAAGAGACACACAGGCGAGTAATATGCTAAAGAGCATAAAGACTTTGGGAGCGCATGGCACTAAGGAGCGTCGGTCTATCTGAGCTGTCCAGATCTAAATCCCTCTGCAAGAGCAGGCAGACCTCACGTCCTTGAAACGCTGTCCTTTCCATGCATATGAAGAAAGCAAGCAGGGGTCACATCATGCAAGAGAGGGGGTTTTTAGGAGGAGCCGTGTCCATGTGTTTATGACTGTGTGTGAGAGAATAGGAATATATGGGCCTGGCTGACAGGGCTTGCCCAGCTCCCTTGTGTACAGCTGGGCTGTTTGCTATGTGGATGATAAGCACCACAATGATGGGGGAAGGCAGCCTAGTGCTTCTAATGCATTTTAATAAGGCTCCTGGAAAGACACGGCTCTCAGTCTTTCAGTGGCTTTCTTCTCCGACAAGTCCCTTTAGGATAGCCAAGGAGATTCCCTACTCGGCTCCCTGCCCATGACAGAAAACTCGGGTTAAAGAGACACAATCATTATGCCTCTTTGAATCTCCTGCTGAATTTTTAATTACCTTGTGACCTTGTGATTTTTGTCATTTTGTGCTCATTTCGGTGCCGAATTTCGCTGATGTACAAATACTTCAGACGAACTTTGCATTGCAGTGTTTTTTTTTTCAGCACCTTGCGACATATGAACTTCGCGTTTAAAGGGATAGTTCACTCAAAAATTTCATAATTTACTCTCCCTCATGTTGTTTCTAAACCTGTATGAATTTCATTCATCCGTTGAACACAAAAGATATTTTAAAGAATGCTGGTAACCAGACAGTTGGCGATAGCCGTGGACTTTTTTTCCTACTATGGAAATCAATGGCCACCGTCAACTGTTTGATTACCAGCATTCTTTAAAATATCTTCTTTTATATTCAATAGAAGAAATAAACTATTACAGGGTTGAAAAATTTGAGGGTAAGTAATGACAAAACGTAAATAATTTTGAAAACTATCCCTCTAACAATTTCATACAATGCACTTCTCGTACATTTTTTTGTACCTAACAGTTAGTTATGTGTTGTAATACATCATTGTATTTTAGCACTTTCTTATCATCCATAAATTATAATAGGTAGGTGAAGCAGATTCCAGAATTCACCTATTGTTATTATCCATAATAAGCTGCATGCTGATTGATATAGCAAGCACTGAAGAAGGCAAATGTCTTCAGCGTCCCTCTGTTCCTCAGGGACAGATAAAGAATGGGTCTGAAAGAGCTTTTCAGTGGGGGTTACAGGAAACAATGTCACTCTGCCTCCTGGGAGAAGGACTCTACGTAACACTGCAGAGCTGGGATGAGGACAGCAAAATGACAAAATACTGGAGCACGCAAAAGACAGTGCAAATCAGAAAAAAAGAAGAAAAATACGTAAGAATATGTTTAATTATAGAAATTGAGACTATAGCGTTTTCAAAAATAGGGAGGAACGTTCCAAATCGAAAAATACTTTCGCTGATGCTTCTGATGATAATATCAACCCCTAAATGTTGTGGCTGTTGGACACAATGCAGGCATAGAGTTCAATGTGAAATGTTATTCGCTATTGATTATAATTTGAAATGCATCTTTCTTTACCTACAGTGTTTTCGGGAGATCAAAAAAGCATGAAATAGACTTGTACATAACAGTTCAGCACAAGATAGTCGCTAGAGAAGGGCTTGGGATTGAGCATGATCTTGAGGTACCATCAACATTATCATAACTCTAATTCTTCTACTTGTCTTCATTACCCAGTTCCCATCATGGGGTCATGCGTCAACCTAGCAACTGCCATTGAGATGAATGGAAATGGTAACTAATAGCTTTCTCCATGTATTATAGACCTCCTATAAACCATAAAGAAAAGTCCTTTTGAAGACAGATGAAGTTAAACAGATAAATTAGACAGACTTTGGCTTCATATTTTCCATATAACAAGCAGGAAACCCTGTCTCTGCCAGTTTTAGAGTTAGGATGTCTCAGAGGATTCAGACAGGTCTGCGTAGCTTTGAGAGTGACATCTGGCAGGCATTCCTGTCCTTGACAGAAATTAAAGTTGATCCAATGTAACAGTCAGTAAGAAAGCATGTACATCAGAACGAATGCTTTTAAAAAAGGATAGCTTTTGTTTATATACTGTATGTCAAATGCTGGTGGCATCACATCTAGTGCTGTCCTTCCAGTTGTGCCTTTTGCATCCCGTTTTATCTCTAATATCACCCTGTGCTTTTAAAATGGTCAGTTTTCCAGAAATTATTATTTAAATCATCAGGTCAAGATAATTTGTATCAAGCAGATAATTTGTATCTTGTACAATTAAATTGTACAAGTCATCCATTATTGCATTGCAAGCACTCTTAAATTATCAAATATACTTTGATTGAATAATTACAAAACTATAGGCTATACACCCCCCCGTGAAACACAACAGGTAGCCGTTTAATACAACTACTGGTCTTATGCAATGATTTATATATATATTACATTAGAGTCTAGAAATCATGACGTGAGGTATGATTGGAAATATCTAGAATAGAAATTGTGTGTGGGAGATCGACCGATAGGCTAATAATCGAGAAGAAGCATCTACTTTATGACGACAGCTGGTGGAAAAAAAACTTTTTGCATTAAGTTTTCCAAAACAGACAGATACTAATACATAACAAACCATATGGAAAAGCAAATGCATATCATACCTGTAGGAAAGGTGAGCCAGGACGAAGTGATGTGAATTCACTGCGGATACACTGTTTCAACAGCAGCTCCAGCAAACCAGTGCCAATGATTATTTACAACTTTACAACGGACAAACGCGGCATTTTCGGGGTTATTGTGTTAAATACATGATGTGTTCATTCACCACAGCGACTAACTGATGGCTTCTCGGCAATTTTATCGCTACGTCGCGCAAAATCGACTCTGTCGCGCGTATTCTGTGAGCATTAACCCAGCTGCTGGAGAAGTCTCCACCCACAGTAATGACCGAGCTCAGATGAGAAAACCTCGCGAGATCTTATCGCCGCTAATCAGTCTGACGTTCGTATTCGTGTGTTATCGCGAGAGCATCGCAGCACAATTGAAAGTCCCTTATGAGAGCGCACAACGAAAGTAGGCTACATATTAATATCAAATTCATCTCATAGTTATCTTAATTTATGATTAATAATGTTTGTTACGTTTTAAATGGTAAATTGAGATTAGGCATAACACTGCCATCTTTCCACCAATTTACCTACCTAGCCTATATATTTAATTATTTATTTACTTATAGATTGCCTTATGGCGTACTAAGACATACTAATTCACTTAAACTTTCAACTGTTTTTTTAGTATAGGTGACTTTTGAGATAATGGAAAGTGTTTGAATATTATAGGTGATTAAGTAAATATTATTGATTATTAAACTCTTGGTTGTGAAATTCAATAACATTTCACATTTATTTTAGCAAACCATCAAAAAGCAATAGGCTAATACCAATAGATTTCACAATGCAACCGAGATTGTGATAAATAGCTGTTATACATTTTTCTTTGTCATGAACGCACTAACCAGACTACTGACCTTTTTAACGACTTGCAACTTACCTAAGGGAGAAATTATTAATGCTGTTATTTAAGCGTCTCGTGTTTTGAAAACGAATAATTTGTCTTTCTAAGGTGATCTCACAGTGAGTTGTCAGTTCTCGTCGATTCTCAGCGGTAACACAACGCTCTCTAGAGCCAATCTGAGGTACAACAACACTTTATTAAAATTCGTCCATAGAAGATTGGCAAACTAGTAAATCGTATCTTTTATTCACTAAACTGATCAGTGCCCATGTGTCTCAATATGCTAATTGTTCCTCTCATACGTTTAATTAGCATGTATTCTGTTGTATACCGTTATTGCAGAGCTCTTAAATACAAAGAGTACCACCAGTGACCGGTAGATGGCAGACGATAGCTTTAAAAAGCCATTTGTGCTATTAAGTTGCTTCTTGGAATGTGAAAATAACACTGAATTATATATTCAGTGTTAAGGCAGTGTTTGTTGTACAAGAAGCTTAATGGTAATCTCACTGCTTATGCTCTTTGCATTAATGTGGAATTGACCTGTATCTAGTGAACTGCAGCTTTATAACATCTTTGATAAGAGCCATTGCAAATCTGTTTCTCCTGGGTCAAGAACCAAGCTATATGGCTGTTCTGCAACTGTAATCAATAGCTAACTATATCATATGTGTCACATTGCTGATTGCAAAGGCTGTGCAATGTTTATTCTATCATGGTATCATGCATTATACATAACAATAAAGATTCCATATGCATACCTGTTTACTACTTTAATGGATGTTTTACACTGAAATAAGATGTTGTCTCAAATAGGCCTATGACACAATTTCATTATGTGAAAGCAGTGTGAGGAAGGTGCAGTGCCCTATATATATATCAGGTGAATAACACTGATTATCTCTTCATCACGGCACCTGTTAGTGGGTGGGATGTATTAAGTAGCAAGTGAACATTTTGTCCTCAAAGTTGATGTGTTAGAAGCAGGGAAAATGGGCAAGCACAAGGATTTGAGTGAGTTTGACAAGGGCCAAATTGTGATGGCTAGACGACTGGCTCAGAGCATCTCCAAAACTGCAGCTCTTGTGGAGTGTTCCTAGCCTGCAGTGGTCAGTATCAAAAGTGGACCAAGAAAGGAACAGTGGTGAACTGGCGACAGGCTCATGGCTCATGATGCATCTGGAGAGTGAAGGCTGGCCCGTGTGGTCCGATTAAACAGACAAGCTACTGTAGATGAAATTGTTAAAAAAGTGCGAAAGCACCAACAGTGATTGCATGTGAGCATCAGAACTGGACCACAGAGCAATGGAAGAAGGAGGCCTGGTCTGATGTCTTTTCTTTTATATCATGTGGATGGCCGGGTGAATGTGCATCGCTTACCTGGGGAACACATGGCACCAGGATACACTATGGGAAGAAGGCAAGTCGGCGGAGGCAGTGTGATGCTTTGGTCAATGTTCTGTTGGCAAACCTTGGGTCCTACCATCCATGTGGATGTTACTTTGACACACACCACCTACCTAAGCATTGATGCACCTTTCATGGAAAAGGTATTCCCTGGTGGCCGTGGCCTCTTTCGGCAGGATAATACTCCTGTCACAAAGCAAAAATGGTTTAGGAATGGTTTGAGGAGCACAACAATGAGTTTGAGGTGTTGGCTTGTCCTCCAAATTCCCCAAATTTCAATCCAATCGAGCATCTGCTGAATAAACAAGTCTGATCCATGGAGGTCCCACCTTACAACTTACAGGATTTTAAGTATCTGCTGCTAACATCTTGATGCCAGATACCACAGCACACCTTCAGGGGTCTAGTGGAGTCCATGCCTCGACTGGTCAGGCCTGTTTTGCCTAATGCCTAATGGTCATAATGTTATAAAATATAAATATAAAAACAAAAATAATTATAAAAAAATCTATTTAACCCTGGATTCATTTGTCTGCAATTTAAGCCAAAGTTTCATAATCTTCTGTTTAGAAAGCATGGGAAGCTATGCTGTGAAAAATATCTTTCAAATGGCACAAAATAGCTTCACTTTGAGAATGTTTGGTTAAACTTTATTTTAAGGTGTCATTGTTACAGTGTAATTATATATTTAAATACTGAGTAATATTATTTAACTACATGTACTTGCTATAGGGTTAGGGTAGGATTAGGGTTTGGTTGCATTTAATTATGCTTAATTTACTGTTATTACTGTGGTCACAGTACATGTAACATGTAACACAGTAAAATAAAGTGTAACCAGTTTTGTTTTTATTAATGTTAAAAAAAATGCAAAACCCTCCACAATACTACAAACGCGTCCAGTGACGTGCAAAAATGGGGATGTTTTATTATAGACGTACACAGGGGCGCTGCTAGCAATTTTGGGCCCTATGAAATAATATGAAGTTGGGCCCCCCTATCGTACCATTTAGGGGGGTAATTTTGCCAGAAATGCAGAAATAAGACCTCATTTTCTTTTATTTGTTACTCTGGTAGATTATACATTTATAATTTATATTACATTACTGCTAGTACTGTTACTACTAATAAAACCAATCTCTGGGGGCCCCCAAAAGTGCATGGGCCCTTAGAATCGTCCTAACTTTCCCCCCCTTAGCGGCACCCCTGGACGTACATTTAAAACCTAGAAAAGACAACACGTTTCAAACGAATTACTATTTCCGCACCGTTAAAGTTACCACTGATTGGTCAGATATATCACGTGACATAAAAACGACCATAATCTCTCATAAACAAACCTAATCTTGTTTTTTTTTTTTTTTTTATTGAATTGAATATTTTATAACGATTAATGTATTCATCAATATTCTTCCGTCGAACATGTGCTGATGTAAGTTAGGCATTTGATGTTTCAGCTTTTTTTCTTTCTTTCATGAAAGCGAAAGATGACTAATGCTGGTGAAGAATGCGGTCTGGAGCACCATGACGGTGAGTGAATTATGACAAGGTTTCTATAAGACATTCTGGTCACTCTTTATATTAGGTGGAATTAACTATGAACATACCATGTATTTATGAATTTACTGTGTTACTACTATTCTGGAAAATTCCCACATTTATTGTGTTTGTTGCGTTGTATCAGTGACTGTATAACTTACTTTAAAACCATATAGGAATATATTTAGCATATTAATTGTCATTTATCAGGTTTCTGCAAATGTCCCCCTTATCTTCAGGACCTAAAACAAATATTTTCTATTCTAACTGTTCTTTGTCTGACTGGCTTGGAAGTCAATGAAACGTATGAAATACACACAGCAATTAGTTTACTAGCATACAGTTAGCAATGTAATTTACTATTTGCGAAGATATACCATTTGGTTGGGTCATTTAGTACCGTCGCAAATAGTAAATTACATATGTAATTACTTAGTATTTCAGGCACTTTTGTGATTATTCGTCTCTTCGTTGCGGTTCGGTTCCTGTATTCCTTTAGTATTCCAACTGATTCTGTGATTGTGAAGTGCGATCTAAAAACTAATATTCTCCCCGGATACATTAACGAACAACCATGATTTTGACACAATTTGGTTCAGCTTCACCAAACACAAAATGTCCTCCACATTGTGCGAACAAATTGTAAGCAACCAGACTGGGATGCTATTTTACAGCACACAGTATAAACCAGATAATGATAGTCCGAGTCGTGTGGGTAAACTTTTAATGTTCTGTGTGAAAAGTTTACGCCTCTTATTTAAAGGGCCCAGTTATTGCACATCATCGTTTATTTTCATTCATAAACTATACTAAAAGACAAAGTACGCGCTTGTTTTGACCATAGACTGTATAAAAATGACAAATCTCTGATTTAAAAATGGCGCCACCGGAAATGCTTCAAGAGCAGACATGCGCAGTAGCATTCCAACGCGTTTGTTATTGTTTACGTCCTTACAAAAACGCGGTTTTTGTTCGAATAAAGATTATTTTATTTTACAGAAAAGCTGTTTTAAATTCTGTTTTAGGCTTCCGATAATTAAACATGTTTATTGTACTTGTTAGAGCCCATTTCAACATCATTTGAAAGACTGGAGGCTCCATCATGCTGAATGAATTTGAAAACCGTGTGCAATGCAATCTACACTAGAGCTTAAGAAGTCACGGCCACATAGCGCTCTCTGTTGGTGGGATTTTTCAGTGCAGGCCGCCACAATTTGACTCATTCAATGTTTCTGTGCAGTTCCATGGTTCAGGGCGGAGAGCGAGAAGCGCTGAGAATCGCACTTCCACCAGCAGCCGTTCACACACATACACACACACTGATCAGCAGTACTAACCTCACACACACACACACACACACACACACGGGGCTGGACTCACACTCAACCGGGCTTCACCCGTCTTCGGATCTACAGCCGCCGGGACATTTAGGAGTTTTAAGTGGTTTTAATGTTCGCCAGAGCGAGCGGTAAGTCAAAGCTTTGTGTGATAATGCGTTAGAATGCTAACACTGTTAGCCGGTTAGCATCTCTATAAGACACAACAAACGTGCGTTAAACAACATCCATTAATCTGGATGTGATTTGACAGCTGCATGCATGCTCTATGGGGGCACATGATGCTGGATCGGCCTTGTTCCAATTTATCTGATCATCACGGGCTGTGTTAGAAGCTTGTAGCCAGTTAGCTATAATTTATATCCTCTTCCTCTCAATGGATGTATGGAGTTCATAAGGAGCTTATGGGCCAGATCAGGCCTGACATGCATTGGCATATCAGGTCTGCTTTCACATGATGTGTCCTGTGTCCATGATCATCAGCAGACATGGATGCTTTTCTCACCTTGCACATGTGGTTTTGCTAGCACTGATGCTAGAAGAATGTTTAATAATGATGCACTTTAACTAGTCTGTTTTTAAAGGATCGTATCAAGAAGATGGATGTGGGTTTGCATGCTTCTGATGTGAGTGTGTGGTCTGATGCTCTCAGTAGATTGTATATCCGTCTGTTGTGATCACATTACTGGTCCATTGCTACTTGTCTATTTTTTGTTGTTGCAATTTTCCTTTTTTTCTAACAGCTTTGTGAACATAAAACACTCACATTTACTGGGTATCACAATGCTGTGGGCAACTTGAAGCTTTAAAGTCTTCCCTCAGAGTTTTAGTTCTTCATCAGTCCTTTCGTACTCAGTTGTAGAGGCGTGTAACTAAGAGTTCAGAAGATCAGGTTCAGTTCACTGCTGTACTCTGATCAATATGTCTCATGTCACGCAGGAATGTGGAAGGTGTGGAACATGTTCCTTCAGCTTAGTGTACTGTAATCATGTTATGCAACCTGAAGGTAAAACTGGGCATGTAGCTGCTGGCCATATGATTGTGTTGATTTGGAAGGGTTGTCTTATAATTGGTTAGAATGTGAAGCTAATATGTAGGAAATAACCATAACTGAGGTTAAGAATGGCCAACTTATATGACTTTAGAAGCCTACTGTAGACCATAAAGCCTACTGTATCATATTTGACATGCATGCAAGGCCTCTAAATGATCAGCATAATCAGAACTGCTGAAAAACCTGTTTTACACAATCTACTTCATGCCTTCTGTCGTCTGATTGATAGTTCACACTTCTTTAGTTTGTAAAAGGCCTATTCCGGTTGTGGTACACATGTCTTTCTGCTCATTTTTAAAGTAAACGTCAGAAAAACTTTTATATTGGAGGTAGGTATTTTTTTAAAGAACATTGCCTGAAGTAACCTAGATTTAATTGATAGGGTTGTAACAATATATCACGTCACAATATATCACAATAAAAAATGCACAAATGTGTATCGTGGATGGTGGCAATCTGTATTTTGTACAGTTCACCCAAAATAAAAATTAAATTAGTATAAGAAAAAAATGACAGTACAGAGATTTAGTGTCAGTAGTACTACATTAAACTACTATATATAATGGAATAATGCAATGGGGGAACATTTGTGGCTCCTGATAATGCCAAATGTCTTATGTTACCTCTAAAAAGTGGCCTACATTATTTTAAATCTATCTAGTCAGTGACCAAGTGTAAGCATATTTGGCTAAAACTACAATAATTCTGTATTTCCAGCTTCAGAATCATTGATATTTTTATTCTGTTGGTGCTACCATTGTACTGTGCTTTACCAACACCAGGTCCAAGCCTATTCATTTAAACCCCCCAATACCAAATATTGAATTTATATCAACAGTAATTTTTTTGTTAACCTTTATTGCAATAATATTGTATTAAAAATATATATATATTTTTTTTTTTTGCAGGAATGTTTATGTATATCCCTCAATCATCATTGTATTGCATTGCATTATAAGTTTGGCCTCTCACAATAAAAACTATAGAGCTTTGATCATAAAACTAAGCATTTATTAAACATCTAAAGACATATTATACATAGTGAGCGACAACTGATATTTGCATGCATTTTGTGTAAGCACTCTGCCGTACTACAGTCTGCTATATAAATTGCATATTTTTCCCTCTGAATAAAATTGAGCTGTTTTTTCCCCTCAAGTTTGTTCTCCATATATTCCCAATATATCATAATATATGGGACATAAAACTAAAAGCCTGATGTATCAAATATAATACAAACCGTAAACCAGATTTTGTTTAAAAGGTTTAATAAACTTCCCTAAAACATATATTTTTATGACTATTATTTCATATGTCAGGCTTTACAGGGTTAACTCTGATCTCACCTGTGTAATAAGAGAGACTGTGCAATATTACACAACAGTTACAGTACATTCCTGCCAATGAACAGTCATTCACCCGACAGATTGTTGGCTGATATGCTTGTATATCAGGAATTCTCCAAAAAGGTGGAGCTGTTGCTGTATAATTGTGAAAGGACTGTAAATGTATTCTGGTTTTAGTGTTTCATATTGGAACATTCAAGGAAGCGGTTGACTGTTCGGCTGAGGTCATTTGAATCCATTACGACTTCATGGTAATTGGTAGCTGGCCAGTATTAGGCATTACAGCGGGATTTGATTTATTTAAGCTTTGCTGTAGGCTGTTCAATAGGCAAACTGAAGTCTGAAATGCTATTTGTGTTAATCTCCCACTTTTGTTGTGTACAAAACGATTTGGAGCATCTGGGCCGCCTTGTTTGGAAGAAGTCCAGATTTGATAAATGCATACTAATATTATCCTTAGAAACTCTCACCACTTCAATCAATGTGGGTTTTGGTATCGATATCAGCTGTTTATGATGACAACATAATCACTGGTGCAGGGGGCAGAACAATGGTCCAAATCCTTGAACAATTGCTCCTCTTACACCACAACAAGGTCTGTTTTATGAAAAGAGAAGGACATTTCCTTTGGTTGAACAAAAGATGGTGAAGTGGCCTATAGTGTTCATTGTTAATGAAACAAGCTATTATTCGTGTACTATGAAACCACTATGTAAAATTAATGGATTTTGCTGACTAATTTATGGTGTTTGCCAAGGCAAATATGCTGCTGCTTCTAATATTTTTAACTTTAGGAACTTTATTAAAAGTGTAGTTTACCCAAAACTAAAACAATCTGTCATTATATACTAGTGTTGTCAAACATATTAATATTTTGATGTGCATTGATACTGAAATATCTGAAATGGTTCCATTAAACATTTCTACAGTACAGTATCAATACACCGATACCAGATGCCACACTTTTCTCACTCACTCGTCTCATTCACTCAGGTTGAATGTGCTTGTATTGCGCATAATTTTACTAATTCCCGCAGGTTTCATGCTCACACCAGTGCTATCTATATAAGTGGCTCGCTCATAAAGCCGCCTCTCAAACAGCTTGAGTCGCAAGTACCCAAATTGAGTTACTTACTGCACTTAACCCGTTTAATTCCAAATTTTTTCTTGCAATTCGAGTACATGCAATTTACTCATTAGACCTCCCTAACACACAAACTTTATGCCTTCTTTGATTTTATGTTGGTTAAGTTAGTGAAATATTAGGTTTTATACTCGGTCACAATAGTCACTGGTGGGAAACTCATACAAATTCTTCAATTATACCTATTTACACATTCAAAACTTAAAATAACAGTAACATATCCAACATATAAGAATGAGATATGATTAGAATTTACTTCAAAACTTCATTTCTATTGTTCATGTTACACAATGTTTAAAAGGTCAAACACATATAAATGTATGTCAAAATGTCAAGACGGGTGTTGGTGTGTGTAAGCTATTGCAACAAAATGACTCAAATTTTCAAAAAAATCTGAGATAATACAAATAGTATATGGCAGGATATATGTATATATTGAATATCAATATTTTTCAAGGTACCGTATCAAAATTCCAGTATCATGACAACAATATTTTAGCCTAATTATCTGGATGTTGTTGCAAAACTTTGTCTTTCATTCTTCTGTAGAACATAAAATAAGTTTTTTTTTAGTTTTTTTTTTTTGTCTAAGGCCCTGTTTACACCTGGTATTAAGATTCATCACGTATTAAAAAACACTGTGTGCTACAGTCAACTTAAGGCTTTTACAAATCACCATAATTTACCATGGATTTACTGTAGTAACAATAACTGCACCAGTATTATTTATTGGTATTGTGGCAGAAATGTGAATTTTATTATATTATTAATGTATAATACAATAATGCAAGTAATGGAATATAATACTGGTATTTTTGTGATTTTTAAACTAGGCTATAGCATTTGTGCATTTATAATAAACAGTTTTTTTTTTACTGTTTTTCATATAAATACCATAGGAACCATTAAGTTAACCATGGTAGTGAGGTGCTATATGCGTGGTTTTAACTGTGGTTATGAGCTAATTTATGATACTATGGAAGACCAATGGTCCATTTGAATAAAATGGCTGAATATTGACTGTATATGTTATACTGTATAACAACTATAATATTTTTACAGATGTTAGTTTTTTTAATGAACATAAAAATACGTCTGCATCCTAACTCAAGTTACTACTACAGCCACCTCCACTGCCAAATGTGTATTTCTAAGTAACAAAACATGTCATATTATTAATATTGCAGTCTGCACTTCAAACTGTGATGATGATACTTGTAGTCAAAGTCAGGCAACACAAACTTGTTTCATGATTTGAAACACTATCACCCGTTAGATCATGCAGAAACTAATACATTTTTCTATTAAGATATATATATTTGATAAGGAAAATTCAAAAACATTAACTGCTTGTCTTGTTCTAACAATAAAGAGTAGTTTAAAACCACAATTAAAGGTCTGCTTTCTACAACTTTTATTAGCAGCAAAAATCTACCTTTAAACATGAAATAAAGATTTGACATTTATTGTGATAGTTATCGATATTGACTGATATGACACATTTTTTTATAGTGATAATACACTGCCCGGCAAAAAAAAGTCGCTGTTTGGGTTTAAATTGGCAAATTCTTAAGAGTCAATTATGCAGTGCAGTGATTATTATGTTTCTAGCATGTTATATGTTTGCCAACAGTTCTTCTAATCCTAATTGATGGAGTGTGTAGCTTTTCATTTCTTAAACAACCATGTCAAGATTCATAAGGCTAAAACTGTGAAAGAATGGTTGGGAGGGAGCATGAAGAATCATTTGCACACGTGAATTGGCACCTCTGAGTCCAGATTCATTGTAAGGCTTTGGGATGTGCTGGAGGAGACTTCACAGTGCTTGACACTTGCAATAACATGACAGCATTTATTTTCATCAAAAAGTGCATTAATTTTTGGTCCAGATCGTGTATTGACAATGCAGGTGTCAAGCACTCTGTGAAGTCTCCTCCAGCACATCCCAAAGCCTTACAATGAATCTGGACTCAGAGGTGCCAATTCACGTGTGCAAATGATTCCTCATGCTCCCTCCCAACCATTCTTTCACAGTTTAAGCCTACTCCTAAAATGTAAAAACATGCTAGAAACATAATAATCATAATAAATGTGTTTACAATCTGAACTATGAACTATCACAGTACTTCTGTCTGTGATCAGTTGATTTATTTCTCTGTAATGATGACCTTGCTTAATCGGCCATCGATACGTTTTATCGATTAAATTATTATCAACATCATTAATCGGTCGTCAATTAATCATTAGCATCACGTTTTGCACAGGCAATCACCACTCAAATGTCCTTCAGAAAATATACAATATAGTGCTAAATAAAAATCTTGTTACTTTTATGTATGTGTTTTAGCACCCTTTCATTTCTTCCTGATGAGTGACATGATTTTTGGAGATAAGGAGAATATATAGGATGCTGTGAACATGTGAAAGTCATGGCCACTCTCATGGAAGTCATCTCCGGCACTGGCCTGAGGTTAATGCCACTAAAATTGAATCAGCCCTTTTAGGAGGCAGCCTCTCTTCTGGAGCACCAGCTTACTTGCCAGACATGCGGCTTTTTTTTTTCACTAACGAGAGGAAATCAATACAAATCTATGATGGTCCATGTTGAAGGCCTGTGGCAGTGGAACCACTCTGTATAGCTTGGCATGATGGGATTACTCTGATTTTCAGTAAAATCTGCTGCTGGACTATATAAACATGTGAATTCTTTATATATTTTAAACTACAATAAAGAGTTAAGATCGACTCTTAAACCTAAGTTAAAATAGTTTATTATATGGCTCTTTGAAATGCTCGATTCTGATTGGACAAACTGGAATTTTGACCTTTTATAGAGTTTAACTAGCATGACTAGTAGACTGTACATTCCTTACATATCATATCATCTTAGCAAAGCCTTTACTTGACTTTTAATGTTGTATTCTATTTCATTATTAATCATTTCTCTTTTTGATGTGTATTAAGGGTGCTATAAATTTCATTCTTGTCTTTTTCTTTTTCATCATTGTTTTTTTGCCCTCTCTTGTAAAGTGCCATGAGCAGCTTATATAGACCTTTAAAAAGGTCTATATAAAATGATACCTTTAAAGGTCTTTTTATATTCCATTTGTTTAAAAAAAAAAAAATCTGTTCACCGCAATATTTATAGATGGAAAACTGTGGTAAAACCTTCAGCAAATTTGTTTACCCATGGGCTAAAACTGGTTAATGCAATGGCCCTCGAAAAAGCCATTGGCCCCCATAGAGCTTTAAGGTCTTCAATGTGACATCAACATGCAAGATTACAAACATTATAAAATGATAATTGTAACTGTTATCAATTTATGAATGTTTGCCTTCTTATAACTAATTTTTGTTCTGGTATATCTCTGATTAACAGGAACCTACCATCATGGTATTGACGTTACCAGCCAATGTGCTAAAGTGAGCTGGATTTTCCCTCCGGTTTAACCTGCCCCTCCCCAAGGGGCCACACCCCCCTCCATCCCACCGGAGGACCAGCAATCATGGCGGGAATCAAGCGCGGGTACGACGGAAAGATCGCTGGACTGTATGACCTGGACAAGACGCTCGGCCGCGGCCATTTCGCCGTGGTCAAACTGGCGCGTCACGTCTTCACCGGCGAAAAAGTGGCAGTCAAGGTAATCGACAAGACCAAGCTTGATACGGTCGCGACCGGTCACCTCTTCCAGGAGGTCCGCTGTATGAAACTAGTCCAGCACCCCAACATCGTTCGGCTCTATGAGGTTATCGACACACAAACCAAGCTCTACCTGATATTGGAGCTCGGCGATGGCGGTGACATGTTTGATTACATCATGAAGCACGAGGAGGGATTGAATGAGGAGCTGGCAAAGAAATATTTTGCCCAGATAGTGCATGCCATCTCGTACTGTCACCGGTTGCATGTGGTTCACCGTGACCTGAAGCCAGAGAATGTGGTGTTCTTTGAGAAACAGGGCCTGGTCAAGCTCACCGACTTTGGCTTCAGTAATAAGTTTCAGCCGGGAAAGAAGCTGACCACCAGCTGTGGCTCGCTGGCTTATTCTGCCCCTGAGATCTTGCTAGGAGATGAGTATGATGCACCTGCTGTGGGTAAGTGCCTGTTTAACTCAGCTCAGTAATTCACAGTCCAAAGTACAAAACAAAGATTCAGTTTGCCATGGGCATTTATTCAAGCACTGTTTATTTCCTCATTGTTATTTTAGTGTCTTGAAAAACAGTGATTTGTTCAGCACGTTTTTGGATGGTTGAGAGAACTTTCTTTACCCCCATAATAAAATGTAATTGTAATCAGGCTCATTATCATTAACTAAAAATGTATAGCTTGTTGCCAAGACAAAATTTCTCATTTGCATTGGTTTCATTAAGTATGTGAAAATCAGGTTGTCAGAGCAGACATAAAGTTTGACTTGACTTTTACCTGAGATCTCATTGAGGCACTCAGGCTGTCACATGACTTTCATGTGACAGCCTGAGTAAATTAGAGAGTAAATTAGCTTTTTCAATCATGATGTCTGTTGTATGCGAAAGTGTTTCTAACATGCATGCATTTGCCATATGATAAACTGTCCCAGTGTGAGCTGCACTGATCAGCATCATATTCCATTGATTTTATTATCTGTCGCTGTAAGGCATCTCCATACTGCTGTCAAAAACATGGCTTAACCTCTTTATTATAAAACATGTCGGAACAAACCCCTAAACCCTAGATACTCCAAATGTGGTTCTTCTCATCAGTTATTAAGAGAAACTGTCATTTGAAGCGTCAATATCTGGATTATTAGGCCATGGATTCCTGAAGTGCTTTGGCGGAATCCTTTCAGCATTGTCCTGTTAGCTCCTTGAGATAATGAACAAGAGCATGCAAGTTGCTGCAGGTTGAGACCTAACCTTTCCTAAGTGGTGGTAGAGGCCATAGGCATGTCAGGGCATGCAAAACTCCAATCTATCCACTGGCCAGTACAGCGAGGCAAAGGAGAAAGTCCTTTCTAAGTACACAAAAACATCCCGTGCCTTTTTTGCACTTGATATGAAATATTGAAATCCGATAATGCCTTATTTAATGAATTACTGTAGCCATGATCGTTAGAAACTGCATGAAACAATTTTTAACAAAATGCTACAAGTTACAAAAATGTAGCACTGATATGATTAGTACCATATCATTTATTGGCAGCTATTAGATATTTTGTTTTTATGTCTCTATATATTTAATTGCATGCTCCTTTCTCCTATTTTTAAATTGATAATATCCTCAACATTCACAATCTGTTTAATCTTTTAACTAATCCATTAATACAACATACAAATGCTAACATCAATTAACTACATGTACTTAATATAGGATTAGGTTACTTGCATGTAATTATGCATAATTTATAGTTATTACTATAGTAATAATGCAACATGTGTAACAAGGACGTGTTACTGTATTTTGTATTGTTGGGGTGCCTAATTTCACATGAAGCATAGGTTTTATGTTTTATTTTTAATTTATTTTTGCCAAAATGTCAAATTGTAGGCCATTTAAAGACATTTGTTGGTTAAAAACATGAAAGAAAACCTAAAACAATATACGTATCGATATGTCTGTATAAATCAGAATTATAATATTGTTGTATCTCTATATAATAAACCTAATATAGATAGAAAAGAGGTGTGTTGGTGCTAAAAAAGCTTTAGTTTAAACATTCAGTGTTATTCCATTGCAGATAGCACTTGGTTAAGCTCTGTACATATTTGTACTGTGACTGTCACAACACTGCAATCATAGAGACATCGTCTTTGGTTAATTGTATTTCCTGCCCTTATACAGGCAGGTGGTGGGACAGTTAATCCGCTCTGTTTGAGCTGAGCTTCCCAGCCGGAGTCCTGATTAAACACTCCTTATTGACACTGTCAGTGTGATCAAATAGACATTGTGCTATGATGCCGGTGGCTTACCTGCTGAGGCGATTTCTGGTTTCGCTTCCTAATCGATAATAATTTGTCTAGTGTTTGGCTGGGAAACCTGTTTAATACCTCATTGTGCTCCTGGAAATATCCACCTCTGTGAAACAGAGACAGATCCTGGAGCAGGGTATATTTAGTAGGGCTGGGTATCGTTAACATTTTTTCAATAACAATACCTTGACTTTGATTCCGGTCCCTGAACGATACTTTTTTCGATACCAAATGTATTGTTGTTTATTAGTTTTAAATGTAAGTTTGCGTAGCTTTATTTGTAACAAGATCCCTTGTCATTTGTCTGAGAAACTAAAATAAGCTTTAAAACAAATAATAAAAACATTTAGAAAATCAACCTCATGGGACAAAAAAAAATGGACATTAGGTGTAATGTTCTTCATTAATTCAAGTTGAAATCATCGAATTGGTGTACTGGCATTGACAAAGTACTAATTGCCTGGAATTATGACCTTCAGTGTTGAATTGCTCATTGTAAAACCACTTTTAAAAGGAGAAATATGGAACATACCCAGTTTTAATAGATGCAGAGCTCTTTGCAGTAATGGAAATGCATGCCAAGATGCCCAAAGTCCCTTGGTCTCTCCATCTTCATAAAATAATTTTCAGTGTTTATTTGGAGACTCTAGAAAGGGGCCCAACTTAATATATTTTCTGTTAGAACTTAATATTGTATAGATATGCTTTATAATGTTGGTACTGTAGACGAGTCTAAACAATAATTGTAGCAGCTCTGTCTGTAATCCTGTTTGTTCATGGATAGATATTTATTGGAATACTTTTTACACTCCTCCTGTATCTCTCGCTCTCTCTCCCATTTGTCCTTGAATCAGTCTGCAAGTAGTTAGTTTCACCATGCTCGACTGAGCGTGATCCTGACGCATCCCTAATTTATTTTTTATTACATTTTTACCTTAGCATTGATGTTTTCAAGCCATCTACTGTAATAAAAATGAATGAACTCTTAAACTAAAGAGAAGAACTGGCTTGCGAAAGCTTTCATCATTTGAAACAATTGCAACTTCTAAAAGGAATTTGACTTTTCACTTCAGTGAATTGATTGATAGTGTAATGCTTATCTGATTAAAAAGACTGATGAAACTGTTGAATCGTACACTCTTCAAAATAAAGGTTCCAAAAGGGTTTTTTCAAAGCGATGACACTGAAGAACAATTCTGGGATACCTAAAGAACCTTTTATGGGAACTGTTCTAAAAATAACCTTTTTCAACTATAAAGAACCTTTTGGGCAGTGGAAAAGTTCCATGTATGTTAAAGGTTCTTCATGGAACTATAGATGCCATTTAAGAACCTTTATTTTGAAGAGTGTAGTATGAAATGTTTGTTGTTGTTGGTTTCCTCCACTTCTCAATTCTTAACTCACAGTCAAGCCAAAGTTAGCTTAAGCTAGTGTTGTCACGATACCAAAATTATGACTTCGATACGATACCAGACTAAAATACCTTGATACCGATACTAAATCGATACCACGGTCAAAATACCACCCAGTAAAAGTAATTGAATAATATGACAACAGAACTTATTAATCATAGTCTTATTTATTTTTGAACTAAAAACTCACTTGGCCAGCATGTTCCTGCCCTGGTTTTTGACCATTTCTTCTAATTGCAATTTTTTTATTTTATCTTGTTTTTAAAAATAAGCTAAAAATGCAAATTACAAACAATATGACAAAAACAGTGCTTTATTTTTCAGCTATAGGTCTATTTAACAGTATAGCAAGTCAAGAAATAAATAAAAAAAACTGCTTAGTCTTCACTCAATAAATTAACCATACACTGATTCTTAATGTATATATTAAAATGATTTAGCCAATCATGGGGTGGTTTTCTATTTTTCATTGTAGTTTGATTAACATTAATCACACAGAATATTAGATCCGGCTTAACACCGATCCAGTTACCTCAACTGTACACGTTCACTAAAGACACCCCCGACTGTGTTTACCTGAATACTCACAGGATGTGCATTTTTACATATTTTTGACCATTGAAATCCCAACACGATCTCATGACGACGCGTATCAATAGTACGAGTGTGCAATCTCGTAGAATGTATACGCCAAAATTAGTTTTCATCCATAATCCGAAAGAACTGAATCGCGATCGCATGTTGTCTGAAAGGCGTGTGCGCGCGCTTCAGGTCAGAGCACGTCCCACACTGCGCTGTTATTTCTCTCATGCGCGCATGTTTGTGTTGCTTTCTTTGTCATGCGCTGCTTGTGTATATTTAACTCTTCTGCTTCCAATGTTTAGTGAACGGTGGAGAGATCTGCACACACATCCTGACTCCTGCTGTCAGACATCGACACAAATAAATACAGCTCTTATTAACGCACTGTCCTTCTTAAAGTACCGGTACTAATAAAATTCCATATCGTACTGTTTTTAATTGCAGTGTATCGCAATACTTTTCTAGTACCGGTATATCGTGCAACACTAACTTAAGCCATGTTTCCACTGTAGGAATGTTCCCCAGGAACTAGGGACTTTTGGGCGGTGCTCGGTGTGTTTTGACCGCAGAAACTGGGGTCTAAATTACGTTCTGGGTAAAAATTTCCCCATCAAAACATCCCTGCTTGTGAGGTAGTACTTTTTCAAAGTTCAGGAACTTTCGGGGGGTGGGACTTGGGCACTGAACATGCTGATTGGTTGAGTTCATGCAGCATTTTATTTCAACCTAAAAGTCGTGCAGTAAAAGTCGTTTGCTATTCGAATCAACAATGGAGTTAAAAAAAGAAAAAAAGAAAGACAGACGACGAAGTTCAGGCTTTATTAATCTTATATGCGGAGGACAAAGTTCAGTGGGAACCAGAAAGTCGCGCGCAGTCTTACGTCACCCGACTAATCTTCACGGTAGGCGTGAAAAAGTTCCTGGGATAGATTTTTGAGGGTAATTTCAGTGGAAACAGGGCTTTAATCTTTTGTTAGTGAAACCAATTGAACATTTATTATTTATTTATTTTATTGTTATTTCCAGTCATGGAAGTTTTTTTTTGTGCATTCCAAACTAATGGAAATACTACAAATCAAATTATTTTATTGTGTTTTAAGTCCTTGATGCTTGATCTGCAATGATTTGACATTTGAGACTAATTTGTTTGACGTTAAGTTTAGAGTGTAACATTTGTCTGGCACTGTCTGTGTTTAGCCAGTTTTTAAATCAGAAGCCTCAGGCACAGACTATATGATTATTAGACTAGCATGCATTTATTCTTATATGATTTCATGTAATAACAGGGATTTTATACAGGACACATGATGACATACCTTCCTCTGACAAAGGAATCAGAGCTTCTGTCTTAAATACTGGCCCTTTTTGAGATGACAAAAGTAACAAGCACCACATGGAAAATTGTGTCCTTAGATGTTCATTAAATAAATGTCCTCATCATGTTATGGCGAACTAGGAGCTTCTTTGCATCAACATTATGTCCTTGTAATCTTAAATATTTATAATTTTTTGCAGCAATCAAATTTTCCATGTTTTTCTTAGGCTCTGGAGTGTTGATGTTTGTTCGAATTGTTGTATGATAATCTAAACACCGGAAGCACAAGCTGAATTCCAGGACTATGAACACTGATGTCTGATGTTGGTTGGTTTATTGGCATAAATACAGTAGAATTCGTAAGGCTTTTGGTTTGTTTTTGAAGGATTAGTTCACTTCAAAATGAACATTTCCTGATAATATACTCACCCCCATCTCATCCAAGATGTTTGTGTCTTTCTTTCTTCATTCGAAAATAAATTAAGTTTTTGAGGGAAACATTCCAGGATGTTTCTTCACATTATGGACTTCAATGGCAAACAAAATGTTGAAGGTCCAAATCAATGCAGTTTCAAAGGGCTTTGAAGGGTTTTATCTAGCAAAACCATCTGTCATTTTCAAGAAAAAATAAAATTTTGTATACTTTTTAACCTAAATTGCTCAATCGCGTAGGAAAGGTCATGCTAGACATAGGTGGAAGTCCTGAAATGTTTTCCTGAAAAAACTTAATTTCTTTTCCACTGAAAAAACAAAGACATGAACATCTTGGATGGCATGGGGGTGAGTAAATTATCAAGACATTTTCATTTTGAAGTGAACTAATCCTTTAACGTAACTTTCCTTAAAAAACAGGATATATCAACAGGACTAAACTGCAAATTCCTGCAAAGCATTTAAAAAAAGGGTGCATCAGCATTTGTTCACCTTGTCTCCATTTTGCACTTTCAGAAAGTCACATCTGAACACCTTTGCAGTGGCCTTGATAATGTGTAGCCACATCCATCTAGAACCCTGTCCATTTAGTCATCTGAAACCATCACCAAAGGCAAGCTTGTATACACTGTGGTGCACGCACAAACGCAAACACTGGTGGCTGAAGTGCAGCTAGTGTGTGAATGTTCTCAGCTTTCTTCCACACTTCCAGCAGAGTCCCTCAGCTCAAGTCGACAGCTCAGGTTCACCTCCTAGAGCGTCTCACGCCTGCTATAAATGATCTGAAGTTAACTTTCATCAGAGCATAAATATGGCACATATACACTATAGTTATTGCATTGTGTTAATGCTTTCAGGGTTCAATGCTAGGGGCTGGCGGTATGACTGTATAAGAGTAGTCAATTTGAAGAGGATTCCCACTGGCTCTGGGCCATCTGCAGTCGTTATTGTTGAACCCTGCAGTTTATATCCGCAAGTTTAACATAAATACAATATTTAGTGAAATGTAATCACATTTAGATATAAAGCTAAACTTATATGTCCCACAATATAAGAAAAAATAAGTACATCAAATGTATACAGTTTAGAAAGTTCAAAGTACTGACATTTGAACTGCTGTCTGACAGATGCCTCTATTCGAACAACCAACATGGGCTCTATGGAGACTGCACATCTTTTGGTGTGCGTGTGAACAGTCTAATGCAAATTCCTGTCTTGGTGAGATATTAACAACAGTCAAAACGGATCAATGCATTAAGCCTTGGCAGTGCATTAGGCTAATAGACCTGCCACTGTATATTATGTCATAAATATTAATAAAGCAACAATGTTCGCAAAAAAACCTCACTGCATTTAATTTATTACTTTATTACTGACTGTTTGTTCGAATAGCAATTTGAAAAACCTTGGAACTTTGTTTACTTGAGCAATACTTTATGGCAATGCACCATTGTTTTATTTTGATTTGTTTATAGTAATATTAAACTATTTAAATGTGCATTTAGTAGTGCTTTATTTTTTTGTTGTAGTACTGACATTAATATCTAGAAAATGACAATTTCACTATTATTATGGATTATATTTGTATCATCAAGATATCTTTAACCATTAGACTGAAACTGCCAAAAGTGAAGAGTGGATAGACAGTGCAGTGGGTAATCCCTTTGGCCTTGGCTGTTGATGGTAGCCTAGACTCAGCAAAATGTCACTTAAAAATTTTCAGAAATGATTTCCCACAATTTTGTCAGAAAACCCTGAGGCCAGCTGACAGCTCATAGTACCATCGGCTTTAACCCATGTAGATTTGTTTATACCTCTACTGGTTAAAAAACAAAACGTGCATTTTGCGGAAGAACATTGGGTCTTCATTCAATAATAATTGCCTGCATTATTCGTATTTATATGCACATTTGAACTTCTCATGGAAACCTTTCGCCTAATTCATAACACGTGCGTACGCACATTAATTTGTTCTCATCCCTGGCTCATCAACATCAGAACAAGGTTAAGTAATTTGCATAAAACACCCAAACCATGTCCCTATAAAGGCATTCCGCACACCCTTTTCTATCGTCTATCTCAGCAAACGGGACACTTTCTTGCCTGACAGCAAGATCCTCGAGTAATGCCAAGTGTGCCATCCTCAAAACAAGTTAAAACGCAATAAACACTTTTTATACAGACACTACAGACCTCTGATTAGCCAGCTGTACATGTATCTGCATCTTTATGCAGATGTACCTCGCAGCTTGAGCTGTTATACATTTTCTGATATTTTACTCTTTTACCAATGTTTTAGTTGTGCTTCAGCTCTGCGTGACTGTGTATATGAATATGACCTTTCACAATAGATAATGCTTTACAATGAACTCCGTAAGAGAGCAACATATGGCAATTTATCTGTTCAATAAAATACCTTTCTCACCTTTTTGAGTTAAAAAAATGCCATATCCTTGTCGTTTTCACATCCCTCAGTTCTCGCCATCTCCAACAAAAGCCAAGCCAATGTTGATTCTTGTTTTATTACGAGCTCTGTCGTGTTCTCTTTTTGCCAGCAGACTCTTATCTGTTCAGCGGTCAACAGGTGATTTCCCCAGAGGTTGGAGAGTTAGCTGCTCCATGTCAACCTTTCTTGCTTGTTGTGACAACTAACCTATGCCACTTTTACAACATGTATGCGGCAAAGTAGCCGGAGCAACTTTTCTCTATTTACGGATATGATTTGACACGCGTGCATAGGAAAGTGAAAGGTGCACCCAATTTCTCACAAAAAACATCTTGACAAGTCTAAAATAAAAAAACACTATAACAGGCTTACTAGGGATGTGACGAGACAGCTCACAAGGTGAGGCGAGATTCAAGATTGGGTTCACAAGAACAAGATGAGGTGAGATTTTTGTACAGTATTTGTAAGAAATATTCCATGACAAAATTCATGACTGGAAAAATAGTCTGCATGTGTGCATTTCGAAATGTTTTAACCAATCATCATTTCAGTTCTACTTTCTGAGTATGAATTATCATATGCATTGAGTATTCTACTGAGTATTCAATGCATTAATCAAGTAATTGGATAAGAAGTACTTTTTCTTTACTAAAGGGCAATACTAAATATACAAGAGAAAATAAGACGGGTCTCTTAAAATTATCTCTCAGGTCTCAACTAATTTGTTTCCTTTTTAGAAATATATTTAAAAAAATGTATTGCTGAAATTGCATACATTAATGTCTGTGAAAACTAAACCCATTTAGTACATTCAATTGCCATATTGCATTCAATTGCCATATTGCATTCAAAATGCAAATACAAATATATAAATACATTTCAAATTACTTTAAAAAATCAGCTGATAAAAACAAACCATCCACCCTCACCTATGATTTTCTCTGATTTCTCAGTGTTAAGCGTGATGCTAATGTAACATATTACACGTAGGTTGCTTTAAAAAAATCTTTGGCGAAATTACATTTCTTAAATAACCTAATCCAGGGGTCGACAACCTTTATAGCACATGGAGGAGTGGCCTGATTGCTGGAACGTGAGCAAAAGTGAAAGATGTGTACAGATCTATATTTTGAGGTAATCATTCATCATGGTTACACAGCTTGTTTTATTAAGTTAGGAGTATACATATGATTAAAGTGTGAAATTTAAATTATGCAATGAATCAATGAAAGTACACAGCTCTGAAAGCAGTAGCGCTGTGCATCACACGCACTCTAAATGTACAGTACTCTCTCAATATCCAAAGTTCAAACAGAGACCAGAGCTAAGAGGTGGTTACAACTACACAGCCCAGCCTAAGATAGGTTTGATACTGGGAGACTTGTCTATTGTATGCTGCCTAATTTGAGCACATCAGGGAGAACGCACTTTCACTTTCGATTCGCGATCGCACGTACTCTGTGTAGGAAGCTGTGGTGCTGAGCGTGCATTCTACAAGATTTATCAGATGCTTAGGCCTTGTTGTGCAACGAATCCTCCGCCATGGTCTTTCTTGTCAGTCATCTAGCCTTATTCTCGTCATGTGATCAGTGAACTGTGATTCCTGCTTCACTTTGTGCGACTCCGCAGCTCATGCTGGATGAGCAGTGCAGATGTTTACAATAGTTTACAGTTGTAGCGACCGCTATCCAACTGAATTAAATGTTTTTTATTTCTATAAAAAAAGCAAAACAACAGTGGAGGATGTAATGTAAATGTAGCGGTGCCATATTCTATGCTAATTTCACCATCGCCCTCCGTCATAGCAATATCACAAAACAGCTTTTCACGCAACGAGAAAACTCGTCACATTTTAATATCGCAAGACTTTGTTGCGTGAGATCTCATCACACCCTAAGGCACTTACCATAGAATGATTTTTGAAGGATCGTGTGACACTGGAGTAATGGTTGCAGAAAATTTTTGCTTTGCCATCACATTAATAAAAAATTACACTGTAAAAAAAATTTGTTCACTCAACTTACATTTTCTAGTTATCTTTTTGCTTTGACTCAGTTAAGTTTTAATTACTTAATCTACTAAGTATTTTCAACTTAAAATGTTTAGTTGGTATAGTTAAATAGTTGACTCAACAACTTATTTCAAGTAACCTGGACTTGCAAAGTTTAGTTGAAATATGGTAACTTATATTTTCAAGTTATCTGTACTTACCAAAGTTTAGTTAAAATACGATTACTTACATTTTCATGTTATCTGTACTAAAATTTTTGTTTTGGCATATTTTCTCAACTTGCATTAGCACATTCAACCAAATAAATAAACACATTTTTCCATATAAACGATTTTATTGTCAATAAATCAATATATGTTAAGGACAACATTAACACATTCCAAAAAAAAAAAAATACAGCTAACACTTCTCTTTGTAGAAATGCCATTCACAATTCTGAATATTTGTAAATACAAACTAAAAACTAAATCATATAGAATATAGATTACAGAAATAATTACAGAAAAATAATTTCTCAAATAAAACTGCAATGAACCTCTCAAATAAAATGGTATTGTAATTGCATAATGTTTAAAGGTGAACATTTATTTGAATGCATGGGAAATTTATTCATGTGAGAAAAAACGTAGTGTCAGTTCCCATAAAAATGAAAATACCATTATTAATTGGTCACCCTCATGCCATTCAATAATGGTTAAAGGATTAGTTCACTTTAAAATGAAAATTTCCCGATAATTTCTTATCTCATCCGAGATTCTCCATCTTCAGTGGAAACCAATGGTTGAAGGTCCAAATCAAAGGAAGGGCTTCAGAGGCTCTGCACGATCCCAGACGAGGAATAAGGTCTGATCTAGACAAACCATCGGTTATTTAAAAAACAAAAACAACACATACATTTTAAAATAGAAAAGTTTTTTCAAATTGTAATATTTCACCATATTACAGATTTTACTGTATTTTTGATCAAATAAATGGAGTCTTAGTGAACATAAGAATCTTCTTTCAAGAGAATGTCTTTCGGTGTGGTGTGACTCTATGCATGTGTTAGAGGAAATGATGCATACTTTCTTTCAGAGCACCACGCTAGGGCCGCTCTGAAGTTGGTTACTAGAGAGGAGAACTGGTGCGGTGAGCTCACTAGAGAAAGTTGCCAAGTGACTAATCCCCAATCACTAATTAAAGCACCAGCGAGTCACATATGCTGCCTGCACGCTTACGCGAGTCCCGTCACTTCTGCTGCACTGGCACCACAACGAGGGGACGGCAGTGGGGTGTATCTTCTACCCTCCTCCTTTTCTCCTCCTATGTCTCCTCCTTCTGTGATGCGCAGCACTGAAGCTCTGGATTGGAAAGGGTGGGAGCAGAACATGAATGTACAATGAGATGGATGGTGCAGGCTATTAAAGGAAATGGAGGAACTATGTTTAGAGTGGCGTATTTTCGTGATTTTGCCTGATACAGGTGTACAATGTGAAATCCACCCAAAGGGCCATTAATCGAGGCCGCTGGTTGCTATGGTAACACCCCCTGCCTTGTTGAACCAGGTGTGTCCAGCACATGTGAGGTTTTCCAGAGACGTGTGGCCCCTGTTCAGATCACTCATCAGACCTGACACAAGCACACAGGAACAAGACTCCAGGTGCAGGGGTATTGATGGTCTCCACTCTTTTAGGGCTCAACAATAATTTGTTTTGTTGCCAGGCCCAGTCAGACAAGTAATTCAGTGTGTACTTGCCCAGCTAATATTTTCACTGGCTCCATCACCACACACCACACATTAACTTTTTATATGCATCAGAAAAAGCTGTTTATTTTTCTTTTTAGAAATTGCATATACATGTATTAGCCAGTTAAATAACAGCTAGAGACCTATTATTTTTGGGGTAGAGCAAAAATGCACCGTTTTTGTCTGTGTCCCTTTAAATGTAAATGAGCTGGTGGTCCTGGCCCCCTTTTAAGAAGGGGGTGAAGTTTCAAGAGCTCATGCAACAACAAAACAGAACAATCTCACGCACTGAAAATGTCAGAAACTGATAGGTCGAACCGGAGTCGGACAATGATGCCTACAGAGCCAGAGAATATATGCCGCGTTGAGATGAAACAGGTATAGTTTAATTACGGTTATAGCTTATGTTGTCATCTCTTATCCACTATTAGTACAACCCTGTTGTAGCAGACCCGTCCGAACGATGGGCAAAACTTTACTGATGAGTTTCATTAAGTTTATTGTATATCACACAAAAGATGAAGCATCCAGCAAATCACAGTAAGAGCTGAATAAAAACACAATACAAGTGCGCATCAAAGTCTATTCCATAAACACCCTCTCTACCTTTCATTATCATCAACATACACAGTGAATTACACAAAAACACTTGATACAACTAACAGTAAACAAATAGTTGCACACCGTATGCGTTTTTGCGGGGTGCTCAATAAACTGGTAAACTTTATAGCCGTATACAAACTCCAATGAACCAGTATCACTCCGGACACTATAAGCTGGATCTCGAACAGTTGGTACAGATCCACCCTTTACTCGAGTAACAACTTTTTTTAGCAAAACCTGTGTTTTGTATTGTCCCTTTGTATTGACCCTCATTCACAAAGCAGTCTGGTGTAAAATGATTCACGCAGACATAAACAAATTTAGGTATATGGGGGCGCATTCCCTTCAAAAATAAAACCAATCCACTGCGTCTTCAGCGGCTCTGACATGACATGAAGACTGTTATGTTCACTCTCACATCAAACAACAAAACATCAGAGTTGCTTCCCTGGAAAAAATGCCAGACAGTTGTACAGAGAGTGTACAACTCGATCAGGGCGGGGTCTATGCTAATACGTCAGAGTCCGTCAGCAGTCGTGGACGGGGCCTTTGCCCAGAATCTGTGAACGGCTTGTTCTGAGACATTGCTTATGATTTATGGGGATTAAAAAAAGGAGTGGGTGGATTTGTATCATTATAGGGTGGTAGTGCACACACTGCAATACACATTTATGTTCAAACACCATGTAAAAGTAAATTTTGCATAATAGGTCCCACCTTTCTCCTTAGACAGCGAGTCTTTTCAATAGCTGTCTGACCTTTGATTCAATAGGATTCTTTATTTTGTGTAAACACACAGAAGGTGTGCACACAGTGGTCAGAGGTGATGGAGCAAATTAAGGCAAAGCTTTTTTCTTCCTCATGGACCTATTGACCTCACAAAAGGATGTGCTACAAATCTTTCCCTTTCATTTCCTGATGGAGCATCAGTTGGAGCACACAGATGCCTCAGACATACTAAAACCCTTGAGTCCTGCTCTGAAACGTAAATAGTCCTTATTGTTTTGGTTCCCTTGGATTCAGGTCAGCAGTCGCAGGATGTTATTAGACCATTGAATGGGTTTGCTGTGGATGTTATATATTCGGAAAAACTGGGAAAACACAAGACCTTTGTTAAAACACCACATGTGGCATCCTGGTCAGCAGTGTTCTTGCATGTAAGGCTGCATACCTTAAAGGGTTAGTTCACCCAAAAATGAAAATTACCCCATGATTTACCCTCAAGTCATCCTAGATGTGTATGACATTCTTCTTTCAGACGAATTAAGTTATATTAAAAAATGTCCTGGCTAATCCAAGCTTTATAATTGTTGCTCTGTCGGCTGGAACAGAGCAACACTCGGCAGGAACTTAACTTTATAAAGTTTTAAATATGGATATTTTTATAGAGATATGTATATATACACGCCCTAAAGTCACACCACTCACAATTTAGACTGTGTTGCACCTGTGTTATCTAATAATAGCTCACCTGTTGCATTCAACATGAGAGCATGACTCTCACTCCTAAAATCTCCCATAGCGGATGTAGGCCTACTGAACTGGATCTTCTGCTTTAACTTTCAAATTAGTTTTTCTTTTCTTTTTTTTCAGACTGTAAAGCCTTCTTCTAGTTATCAGATTCATTGTTGAGAATATTAGGCCACTGCAGTTGTCAGTGTGAGCTTTTTTCATCTGAATTATAGAGAGCTCTAGTTTACGACAAACCCCAGAGGTCTAACATGCTGATTTTCACTCACATTATGCATGTATGGAGCAGTCGAGAGAGCAGTATGCGAAGACTGTGGAGACATGAAGGATGTGCATGAGGGATTCGGGCTTGTGCTTTCACACAGATGCAGGATAGTTTTATATATTTTGTTAGAAATTCTAGAGTGATTGATTGCTGGAGTGGCATTATTATTTTGAGTTTATCATATCATAAGTAGTGTATGTTTTCAATCACAGAAATATATATTTATATATATTTTTGTCAAAATTAACACGTTAACACCTGGGTTCATGAGGTTTTTTCGCCATTCTTTGGCTAGCATTACATTGTATGATCGCACTCTTATTCATGCAAATGCTTTTAAACCATCAAAGCGTGATAAGGCACAGAAGAGAACGCAGTCTGTGACTCTTCTGGCTGTGTGATTTATAAGGGCTTGCTTAGTTGGGGACACTTAATGTTCTGTAATATTATTGACATGACTGCATTGACATGTGCAACAGTCTGATTACAGAAGTAAAATGTCCATAGAGAAATTGATTTTTATCAATAACTTGAAACCTTTAAAGACAGCCCTACTGTGAGCTACGAGGTTGTTAATCAATGGCCCACATTATTTCAAATTAGTTTCAAAATATTTGTGTTTAACAGCCGAATTTCTGGTGAAAGACTATATATCCCATGATGCTGTACAGAAAATTCCACCAATCAGAGCCGAAACACGCAAAACATGCTCTCAGAATACTTAAATATTTGAAAATATATGCATATTTTGCAATAAACTTGAAGCTGCAGTCTGTAAGTTTTACCTCTTTGTCGCCATCTCTGTTTGAACGCTGCAATTGCATTTATTTGCAGAATTTTAATCTTTATGTGGCTTGTGCATTGACCCGGCTACTCATTACGGATGAATCTAATGTTTTGAGGAGTATGTGTGTCTGTCAGCCACTGTACTTCAGAATCACAGATTCTACGTCTTGAAAGTATGTCATCTGAACAAGCAAGTAACACATCTGCCACTTTTGTTTAGACCAACTGAGAAAAAAAAGCATTACAATAAATTACTCTACCAACAGTAATTTAAATCTAATGATCGTTTCGCTCACATCCCATCAAACCGTGCATATTATTATTAGTAGTAGTTGTAGAAGTAATATTGTTATAGTTTGTTCTCAAATTGTTAATGTTAACAACATCAGCATTGGGTCAAGCATTACCTGTAGATTTCAATTTCTGCACAGTCTAATCAGTGTGAATCTCCTTTCTGGTTTACAATCCGCCATCAGAATGATGTTTAATTATTCCAGCTGCTTTGAGAAAAGTCTATAAATGATCTGCCACCTGCAGCATCCTTACAAGCGAGCCAGACTCCTTCTTTATGCATACAGACATGACCTAATGACGCAAAGACAAACATGCTCAAATTTCCCACAGAAAGCTACCAGTACCACTCAAGTTGGAACACATTTTTATTACAAGCCTACCATTGCAAATCGTCTAAGCTAAAGAGATAATTTTGGACACTGGTTGGTTATGTACCTTCCCAAATTGATTTAGGATCTATTTTACCCCAAAAAGTTACAAGCTGCAGCTTTATATACGTGCTGCGTTAATGTGAGACTCTTATCGGGCGATAAAAAAAAATATTGCCGTTAATCTATTCTCAAAGTTGGGTTGGGAGCTGGGTCTATACTACGCAAGCTATGACGACTTTCACATTTATATTTTAGCGCGGATGTATAACTACCTAGCCGAATTGCACTGTAGGGAGCGAGAACGACTCTTCGAACTTGCGTGTAACCGTGTATGCTGTGAAATTACCACATCAAGCGTGAACGCTGTCTTCTGAACTCGGGTGCGCACCCGCGAACCGTACTCGAGTCCTGATGAGCGTGACTGACATACTGTAATCAGAGAGCTGTAAATCACATTGCTGCTCGTCTTCAGCCTTCTTTAGAGCATTGCAGTACATTCGCGGCAGATAGATGCAAGTGCCATTACCTACTGAAGCTTTGGTAACTAAATCAACTAAAATATAAAGGTGAGGTAAACAACGCTATTCATTTTGCCACCTTCTCGCTTGACGTCGTTACCAAGTATTGTTTTTTATATAAACAACATTTGTAAATGAGTAGTTTTATGCAATGCTTCTTGGGATTGTAGTTCTTGGGACTGTAGCCATTAAGTAGCCTACACAGATCTGTACCTTTGTGTTTTTGTACGACTTTCAAATACTTTTTTGCTTCAAATCAAAGTTTTTTGATGTTATGATTCACCTCGTAGATGGTTGGCTTGGTTCGTTTCATGGCTTCTGACGCTTTAAAAGACTTATTTAAAAATGTTTATCACTTTAAAGCTGCTTTGAAATAATCTGTATTGTATAAAACGCTATATAAATAAAGGTGACTTGACTTGAAGCCCTGACGTCAAGGGCACTGTGACAACGACCCATTGATAGTGCTGCATCTGATGGCTTGTCACAAAGAAAGGACTTCAGTCACCGAGGGGCGCAGTGGTGGTGGCATCTGTTGATGACTTGCTACAGTTCTACTGCAGACTTTACAGACTGTGCCATTGTTTCTTTATAAGGGAACTATATTTGAAGTTCATCCACAGCTGACAGACAGAGTGCCACAGATGGACTCATGCACTAAAGCAGCCCTTTGTTTGGCCACAACCCATTAGTCTTTGTCTAGAGCTGGAGAGAGTGTGTTAGAGGCATTGTCCTGTGGCCAATGCATTTATATTTGAAATACACAGATGGTGAAATGAGTTGTTTGATTTATTTTGCCAAAGAGCTGTGAATATCCTGAGATTTCATCTCTGAATGTCTTTGTATTGTTATGATGCCAGTATCTCGATGAGAGTCTAAATGTCTTTGTTTGGTGTGCCTTTTGTTGCAATTTCTTGCAAATTGGCAAAGGCATGATCTATCAATAACCTGATTATGATTGTTATAATACTGTGCTGAATGATATTCCCCTGTGTTGCTGAATGGCTGAAAGAAGCCATCAAGTAAATAAAGGTGCTTTCACATGATACGTGTCTATGTTCTCCAGCAAGCTTAATTATGGCGCTTTTCCACTACACAGTATCGGCTCGGCTCTGCTCGACTCGCCTTTGTTTGGTTTTCCACTGAGTAAAAGTTGTACCTGTACCTGCTTCCAGGTACTTTTTTTCATACCACCTCCGGCGAGGTTCTGAGCGAGCTGAGGCGATACTAAAATGTGACGTTAGGGCTGGGACGGTTACCGCATTACCGCAATACCGCGATCATGTGACGCCTACCGCAGGTCTGAGATCGTCACCGCAATCACCGAAAAAAAAAAAATTGTTTTACATTCCAGCCTTCATATATTTAGCTAGATTAACTAGCATGTTCACTTTATTGTGATGGATGATGATATCGTTGTTTTTTTATTTGTATAAAAAGATAATTTATAGCCTACTCTGTATTTGATCTTTTTACATAAATACTATTTTCTACTTAAAAACGATAATTTCGTTATTTTACTAAATCAAATAATGACTCATACCACAGGAGTGAAGCACAAAGCTTTGTTTACAAGGGAAATAAATTTGCAGATGTTACATCGCAGCCATGAAAACATAGGCTATGGATTCATGCCGAATGAGAGAGGGAGGCTGAGCCCAATTTAAGATTTGCTAGCTTTTTAATTCTGTTTTTCGATCTGGTCACCCAATATTCCGATTTCCGTGAATTTTAACAATAGGCCTAACGTTAGTCCATTTTATTCCACTGGACATCTCGTTTCTTTTCCCAAATCTTCACTCGCGTCGCACTCATTTTCGCAGGGAATTATAAACGTTTCTTCCTTTCGTTTGCTTTAGTCTATTATACCCATTCAAATCTTTTACTATGGTAAAGTAGAAAAACACTGAAGACGAAATTTTATATAACATAGTTTGTGATTGTTATTAGACTTGAGGCGCGTCAAGTTTATTTGACACCCACCGATGTTGCTTTCGTTTTCTCTAGCAGTGCATAGCCTAATCAAACATATGTAGCCTAAATGTCTTGACCCTGTGGACGATAAAATTCGCTCTTCAGACGTTTTACAACAAGTGTTGCTTTGCAACATCAGGAGAAAACATGAAGACGAAGATATTCGAGAAGGTGTCTATCCAGCTCGTGTCCCACATCATCTCAAAGCGCAGAGCGGCATATGACGCATCTTTGCGGGGAAATAGGCTATGAAACAAATCTTTTTTAAACAAATATTAAATTTTCTTGTATTCTTAAAATTACCATTATTTACTTTTAATCATTTAAATGATTTACAGGCTGTAGTGTGTTGTTTCACCGACGGAAAATAAACATGCGTGCTTATGAAATGGATGTTTGAGCATTTATTATTTCAAATTGTAGGCTAGACTACAGTATTTAAAATAGCATATATGCATAGTTATAATCTCAATTTAATCTACAGAGCCAAGTTTTTAGTTTAACTATAGAAGAGGATTAGTGTGTGTCGCACTCACAACAAGACTCGCAACAGGGGGCGTGGCATCACGATGGTTGCGCTCCATCGTGATGGATCAGGTCTGTTTGGGGGTTTCAACGGTTTACCGCTGAACCGTGGGAATTTTTTGCTTTTCAACCGCGGTAAGAAAAAATCCATACCGTCCCAGCCCTATGTGACTTGAAAACACCGCAGACTGCTGATTGGTCAGAGAGAATCGTAACTGTTCATTGAGTCATCGCATGTGCCAGGCCGAGTATCCTGAATAACCGCGCCATTTTTATATAGTTTGTCCAGAGATTGCGTGTTATTTACTATTATGGCAACTCGGAAGAATACGCTGTGGTGAAACGAGGAGGTGCAGACTTTCCTTTGTTTGGTTGCCGAAGAGGATCCAGCGAGAGAAGATTACATCATGGCAGTTTCCTGCAGCGTCGCTATGACGACCAGGTACTATTGTGGAGTTACTATCTGTAATGGAAAACGGAGCGAAAAGCGAGCCGAGTCGAGTCGCGTCGAGTTGAGCTGGTACTGGTAATGGAAAAACTTCAAAAATGAAAATTAGAACTATCCCTTTAAGTGTCAAGCATTGAAACAATGATCAAACTATTTAAACTTTGCCCCATGCTGCAGATTTTTCAATGCACAATCTGAGAATTTGGATAAATGTTTTCATAACAAATAGAGTGCCACTTAAAAATAAACTGCAGAAATTAATTATCAGCATATAAAAAGTAAATATTTGAAACTTTCATTCTTGTTTAAAATGTAATTAAAGAAACATTACATTAACATTGATAAATCACATTTCAATTAGCAAATTCATTTACATTTATTACGTTTACATTTAATTCTCATTAACAATAAAATGAAGTATTAAAAGCATTAATAACATTGTCATTGAATTACTTACCCTCATGCCGCTCCAAACTCATAAGACAGTCATCTTGGAAACCACACAAGGGAAGATATTTTAATAACAAATTATTATTACAAACTACTTTCTGCATGATAAAGTCCACCCTCCCCCAGCCCCTCAAAATAAATTAATTTTTAACTAAATTTTTATTCAGAATTTTAAAAAAATATGCTTACATTCAAACCATTTTGTTTATAAATTGCATTTTTAGTGCATATTTGAAATAATGAATAGCTAGATCCGGGGCATGGAGAAAAAGAGACCCATTACTTAGTCAGCCCTGTGTTTAAAGGTCCACTGACACCAAAGATTATAACTATAACAGTAACTATGACTATTTTAATACTTCCTAGTGCCACTATAAATTACCTGTTCTGTTTAATACAAATTTAAGAATCAGAAATGACAAAGCCCATACATTCACATCGGATGATTTAACATCACTCTCATGTAAATAGTAGAGTTTGACATACTTCAGGATCTCTGGCTATACAATGACCTCTTGCTGGGCCAGATTTGTTTCTGATCCTTCTATCTGTCAGTGGTCACGGCAAAACCCGTGGCCTATGGGTGTACAGGTCATTACAGCTGAACAGTCCCAGCAGGGACAGAAACGGTTCAATGCCACAGGCATGGTGCATAACCACGTCTGCTCTGTGCCTCAGGTGTACTGCTGCACACTCCACAGCAGATTGGAGCTCTCCAAGGGGCCATTATCAGATAAAACATCACCCATTACTTCGTAGTAATGCACCCCTGTGCCATCTGTGCAAGGTAGAGCAAGAAATCATGGCTCTTCCATTTTCTTGAATGTGTTCTCAATTTCATAAAATGGGCCTGTTATAGTGGTTTGCTTCTTGCCACTGCAAGCTGTTGCTGAAGTTGTGATGATATCCTCTGAGAGTGAAGGGCAAATGGAAGTTTTACTTAAACTTCTCTTTCATTAAAGTTACAACAGTACTTAGAATTTCTGATTTAAGATGAAGTTGTGTATGCCACTGCAGACTGTTCATGCAGTGGGTTTTTATGCTGTTTAGTTAATTACTTCCCATGTGTTTTGACAGTGTGGACTCATGGGGTAGATTTTGGCTGCGACAAAACAATTTTTCTTATTCTGTGTCCCACCCACACTGCTAAATTGATTTAGTGTCTGCTAATGGGCTCGACCACTTCTGCCAAACTCTGTTCACTTCTGCTGCTCACCACTAGAGTGCAAAGTGCACATTAGTGCTGCACGATTACAGAAAAACTGTAATCAATGAAAGTAATCACACACCTTTAAAGCTGCAGAGTTTTACTCTGGGAACTCGAAACATCCAGGGATATATTACTGTGCCAGGCTAAAGTCATTTAAACAAACGCCCCCTCACGATGTTTGACAAAACTGCATACATATGCCCACAAGAGTTTTCCCAGCTGTAACCAGTGGCGGTTAGATTTTAATTAATTGTCACAAAGGTTTTTTTTTTTTTCGCATTTGTGACTATTCAGTCTAAAACCCTATATTCCAGCTCTACGGTTTTTCTGGTTCTTGTTCACCCAAAAATAAACAACACGTCCATTTATTTGAAATTGTCTTCTTTAGCATGAACGGAAGAAATAACAGTTTGGAGATTATATGAGTGTGACAATGGTGACAGAATTAAAATTTTGGTGTGAACTAATTCAAAATAGTGTTCACATTTGGTACATTTGATTGGCTTTGAAACCCAATACAGTTTGTTTCCCTTTTCTTCAAAACACTTTTTTTTCTTCTATTCGAATAGTGTGATTATTTTGTGTGCCATGATGATAGTTTTAACTTTGAGGCAGTGTTAATTTGGTTGACGAATAATTTTCGTCATCATTTTCGTCAACAACCTTTTTTCACTGAGTAAAACAAGACGATAATTAAATAAAAACAGTTTTTGATGACAAAAACTAGGACGAAAATATTGTATAAAAATGATACGAAAAAAGTTAGGGAGAGTCAAAATAAGACTTAATGTGTATTTCGAGCTTGTTTATAATTAAAAGCCACACATTATACGTTTTTGGTTACACAATAAACAGTATTTAATTTAATTCACATTTAATTCATAGTCAGGAGGAAAGACTACGAACAGTATTTGACACACATTATTCAGTAAAGTATCAGGGTTAACTAAAACCATTAAAAAATATAAATGACTTGAAGTTAATGTTAACTGATATAAAAATAAATAAATGTAAACTTATTTGAAGCTTTAGCTTAACCTGAAATACTAACTAAAACAGAAATACAGAATTATAAAAACTATAAAATGTCAGTTTTGTATTCAAGTAACAGTCGGTTATGTAATGCTTAAAGGGTTAGTTCACCCAAAAATGAAAATTCTGTCATTAATTACTTACCCTCATGTCGTTCGACACACGTAAGAACTCTGTTCGTCTTTGGAACACAAATAAAGATATTTTTGCTGAAATCCGATGGCTCAGAAAGGCCTCCATTGGCAGCAATGGCATTTCCTCTGTCAAGACCCATAAAAGGTACTAAAGACGTCGTTACAAAGCCCATCTCACTACAGTGGTTCTACAACTAAATAAGATGGCCGATTTCAAAACACTGCTTCTTGAAGCTTTGGAGCATTATGAATCAGCGTATTGAATTAGCGGTTCGGAGCGCCAAAGTTAAGTGATTTCAGGAGTTTGCAGGTTTGACATGCGATAGAATCATGAATCGATATGCTGATTCATAACGCTTCAAAGCTTCAGGAAGCAGTGTTTTGAAATCAGCCATCACTATGTAAGTCGTTTTTTGTTTTTTTTGCACACAAAATCTATTCTCGTCGCTTCATAAAATGATTGTTGAACCACTGTAGTGAGATGGGCTTTGTAACAATGACTTTAGTACCATTTATGGGTCTTGAGAGAGGAAATGTCATTGCTGCCAATGGAGGCCATTCTGAGCCATCTGATTTCAACAAAAATATCTTAATTTGTGTTCCAAAGATGAACAGAGTTCTTACGGGTGTCGAATGGCATGCGGGTGAGGAATTAATGACATTATTTTTTTATTTTTGGGAGAACTAACCATTTAAATGCTCAATGAATGCATTACAATTTAACTAAACTCTTAGATTTTAGTCGACTAAATCTAAATCAATTCAGGTGACTAAAATATGACTAAAACTAAATGGCATTTTATTCAAAAGACTATGACTAAAACTGAATCAAAATTTGTTGTCAAAATTAGCACTGCTTTGCAGCGAACTGTTTCTTTAAAACTTTGACCAGTCTTCGTAAATTGGAGTTAGAAACCAAAACCAGTTCTTCAGATTGAATCATACAGTTCTGTTGTGTGCAACCATGTTTAGATGACAGCTTTAAGGCTAATCAAAATAGACAAAAGTTACGGTTGATTAAAATTGGGTCTACAGACACCACCACTGAACGTGTCCTACCACCATTGGAAAAATGAGTAGACACCGCTGATTTATTGAGAAACATAAATCGATTCTGAACTTAAATGCAAATAATGTGCCAGATGTTACTCTGTGCCAAAATCTTGCTTGTCATTGAAGGTGTGTAGACCTTGACATGCAATCATACTTAGTCGTGCTTATCTTGAACCAGTTAAAGGTGTCGCCCACAAAAATGTGTGTTATGCATTACATTTGGTGTTTCATTCTGCCTTCTTAAAGCAAAGAATACTCAATGATGATTTTCTTTACAATTTTAATGTATGAAGCAATCTGTTAAAAAAGGCTGATGACATTTTAACCCTCTTCCCTGTAGATATCTGGAGTCTAGGGGTCATCCTCTTCATGCTAGTGTGTGGTCAGCCTCCCTTCCAGGAGGCCAATGACAGCGAGACCCTCACTATGATCATGGACTGCAAATACACTGTACCTGCCCACGTCTCCAACGCCTGCAAAGAGTAAGTCACTGCCTTAACCTCTGTCTCAGCCCCAGTCGGATCATCTCTGGCATTTCCTGCATCTTGAATGTAGACTTTTTTTCCTTAGGCTATTGAGACACAATAGTTTTATGGAGCATTTCACTACACATTCATTATTTAGAAAGCCAGACATGGATGTTAATAAGCTACCTCAGACAGAATGACCTTCCCAGAATCAAAATATCTGTAAGGCTTTTCCTTCTATGACTGGATTTGAAAATGTCTTAAGTGGAGCTGTCACGATTATTTTGCTGTAAGGAGTTTTGTTTCATGCATGCAAATAATTGCAATTAAAGGGGTTCTTCAGCGCTGGGAAGATGAATCTGTATTTAAACTGGGTCATTAATGTAGTAGACATGTGAAATTATTTTTGAATTTGGTGCCTTCTAGACTGAGAAAACACAGAAAATGTATTTTTGTCTCATGGGTATGAAAGACAACAATTCCCAGAACGCACTGCTTCACTGCCCTACTCTAGGCGCGGCTAGTCAGCTAATGGATTACTGGATCACTTGCCTACCACGTTCATTTTCAGAAAATCAGTTCAGTTAGAGACACTACAATTAAAAACTGAACGTGTCTGTTCGATATAATGCGAGTGAGCCGATTGAGCGTCACGGCACAAACGCAGCAGGATCGGATTACATTCATCACATGAACTGAGGTAATCACGGGATTCGCGGCTGCATTCACAGCGCGTGATCAGTCTGGCGCGTGTTCAGATCATGTCTTTGGAAGCTTAACTGTCATAGGAAGTTCATTTTAAAAGTTAAAACACTCACTTTGCTCTCCGCTCCGTTTACATGAATCTCCAGCCCGTGGGCGAGTGCTGTGAGTGCTGTGAGTGTGATGTTGAAAACATGTGGAAATAGCGCCCTCTGCTGGCTGTAGTCTTCAGCCTCTGGCCAAAAACTCCTCCGATGATGCAAAATGACGATATTTGCGTCATTGGAGGAATTTTTCCAGAAATAAAATACATAATTCTCTTGTCTCATGGGTCATATGAGGGGGGAAAGTACGATAATTTGAATATACTCCCGGATTTCTACTGATACAAAGCTTAATGCTAATCGCTGAAGTAACCCTTGATGATTTAATTTAAGTGTGTCACCACTACTCCAAAAGTGGTAGGGCAAAATTGTATGCTTTTAAGGTGAATAACGGGGATAATGATTTTTGGGGTGTAATGGGAATAGGATCTTTTTATAAAATACCGTTGTCGAATGCCCTTTAAAGGTAAATGGAGCCCTTTGATTTCCGCAATGCAGAAAACGTGGATATTATTTTGGAATCGAGTCATAAAAATCGAATGAATCGTGAATGAATGGTTTCATTTACCACACACACTGAAGCACACGTGATGCTCACGGTTTTTCAGCCTCTCTAAGGCCATGAATGCATGAACTTCATCTCCAGAGCTGTTTTGAGAGTCAACTATCGTCATATCATAAACACACAGAAACATAAAGGTCTTCATGGCAACATGTCAAAATAAAAGTTTGATTTAACTCGAAGAAATTGTGACTGTTGTACAGTACAATTTAGCTATGTCTCAGTGTAATAATATGTATATTTTTTTATTAATTAAATTAATTAGACATGCTTTTTTTATTATTAAAATTGAATTAAACCATTTAAAATGGAATCTAGAAAACACAGAATTTGGTAAAAAAATAAAATAAACCAGATTTTGAGATGGAATTTTTTTTATTTCATAGGGCCCTAAACATGTAACTTTTGTTAAACTTTTATTAAATTGTTGTTAGATTGTATACGTTTCATGATTTGACTTAATTAGACATGCTTTTAAATTAATAAAATTTTAATTAACCACTAAAATGGAGTCCAAAAATAAAATTTAAATTAACAGAATTTGGAAGAATTTTTTTGGAATTTGGGAAAAAATAAAACGGATGTAATAGGGCCCTAGCTAAACGCACACATTTATGGGATAAAGTAGGGATGTTAATGATTAATCGATGATCGATAAGATATTTCATCGATCAGCAGGGTAATGCGCGTGCGTGCAGCTCAACCGCGAAACACTGGAGGAAAAATTAAGCGAGCGTGTCGGAGTTCTCTTTGGGACCATTTTACAGCTGGAGTTACACCTTCATCATGACTGCGAGTTTGCGTGTGCATTCGCAGCTATTTGTTTTGTGCAAATCTAAGTTGTAATATTGTGTTTATTTTGTGCAGGCCTATCTATAGCTGATTTATCTCATATAGGATGCATTTGGTTAAGAATTAGAGCGGTAGTAAAGCGTGGCGGTACGTGATCAGCGTCAGCGTGCAGCTCCAACAGCAATGCACAGCTAATAATGACTATGATTGGGACTGTCATATTACATAACATTATTGATAAAACTATTGTATTAAAACATTGTGATTGTGAATTATTTGGGTTTAGTTCCGGTGTTTCATTGCGTTGCTCTAGGAAGCGCGCGTGCACAACATGAGTCACGCATTCTGACTGGCACGTAACTTAGTTCAAGTTCACTTGTACATTCGCATCAGTTTGTGCAGATGTAATTTGTAATATTACATTTATTTTGTGATCAATTTCAAATAGGATGCGTTTCTTTTAGATAAATAAAAGATAGCCCTATGCGTTTACCGGTTTTCATTCAGCGCATGCAGCTCAAACAGCTATACACAATTAATAATAACTATGATTAGGACTGTCATATTACTTAACATTAATGAGAACAATATTTTAATAAATGTTTGTAAATGCTTTGGGTTTAGTTGCCGTGTTCAGCGCGTTGTTTCAGGAAGAGCACGTCCACACATTCTGATTAACAGATCTGAGGCGGCGATGGTGACATGTTGTATTAGAGGTTATTTTTGATTATGAAATAAGTAATTTAATTAAATTATCAATCATATCGACTAATTTTACAATCCTATAGCCCTTTATTTAGATTAACAGTCATTCATTTGGTGAGGAACATGGTGTTTTGAGCAGCATTTGCACACCCTGTCATGCTGTCGTCTATATGCCACTGCTGTAGACGCATATTGCAGTATTAAGGTTATCGATTAACTGATCATTAATTTAAACGACCATCGATCATGGGAATTTGTGTAAATTGACATCCCTAGTTGCAAGCCGTTAAATGGATTGGATAAAGCATGAATTTGATAAAGCATAATATTCATCTACATAATATTCACATACACAGATTATAGAGAGAATAATGTATTAGTCCTACAGTTACAGCATGACAGTATTTAAACATATAACATTTTAGATAGACTAGATAGTAGTAGCAGTAGTTCTAGTGTTTTATCCTGAAAAATAGTTATAGCCTTCTAATCCAGACATGCAAGTGAAGTTCGGCAAAAGTTTATAGATGTATGTCTTGTTTAGAATATCACTCGTCTTGTATAGCTGCGTTTTGTGTCCTTTACACTTTCTAGGCAGTACCTTGGTCCATAGGGTTGAAGACCCAAGGTAAAAAGAGGTCTGATGTGTCAGGGAGCTTGTGATTGGTTTTCCAGGAGTCAGAGTTTGTGTTGTGATGACAGGCTGTTGGAGCCAGACTGATCGTATTGTCAAACTGCACGGTTATGTAACTGATAAGCTCCAGGCATCTTTACAGAAGCCAGAACTAACCTCTCTCACTCACCATATTTTTCCCCTTCCACTCCAAACTGTGTCGTTTAGCTCACACGACTAGCCATCTCTTGCGGTTAGTCCTCGGGAAGTCAGGCCAGGGTGTGTGTGTATTTTTGTTTCTTCAATTCTTTGTCCGGGCTTTGTGAGCACACATGTTTAGTGTTAACATCTCTCAGAACTACTGCCAACAGCTAAAATTAGACTGCGCTTATATCATAGCTTAAATAGAAAGTCTGTTCACAGAGAAACAGAACACACACATGCACACATCCAGCTGGTGGACACGCTACAATCTGTTCCAAAATGGTTTGTGTGTTTCACATGCCCTGCCACCATTTGAGCAGAAATTTATCTTGGAACGTCTTTCAAACAGTCTTCTACCACTGTAACTGACTTTGTTTTTGCAATGTATGCAAATTAACATACATGACATGCCGATTGATTTAAATTAACTGCATGAATTAGTATTTGCGGCTGATTTTTAAAAAAAAAAAACATTACATTGTGTGTGTGTGTTTTTATATATATATATATATATATATATATATATATATATATATATATATATATATATATATATACACACATTATATTGCCAAAAGTGCAGTGGTGTAAAGAGAGTCCACCACTAGACTGGAGATGTTTTCTCTGGAGTGTTGCCACCAGAACGGTACTTGCCTGACTGCATTGTGCCAAGTGTAAAGTTTGGTGGAGGTGGGATTTATGGTGTGGAGTTCTTAAGGGGTTGGGCTTGGCCCCTTAGTTCCTGTGAAATTAACTCTTAATGCTTCAGCATAACAAGACATTTTTGACAATTTAATTCTCCCAAATGTGTGGAAACTAGACATGTGCCGATATTCGGTAATGCGATATATCACGATAATGAATATGCACAATATTGTTATCGTGGGCACTTCGAAATACCGTAAATAATAATTTATTAACAAATAAATTATTTTATAATGCATTAAAGAATACTTTGCCCATCAACCGTTTAAAATGCTCAACACCGCTGTATTCTGCGTCAAAGGGACACGCGCTCAGATGTAAATAAGCCCTAAGTGCATGAGAAGCACGTGGCTGAACGAGTGAAGGAGACGCACACGCTGAATGAAGTGCACTTTCAATGACAGCTGAGGGCGCTGATGGAACTGCAGAATGCAGCGGTTACCCCGGAAACCCCACAAACAAAGCGATTGCGCTAGTGAAGTTTTTCAAATGCTCCAAACAGCCATTCATTTTTAGTAATTTCAATGTTGTTCATCACAGCACCAAATACTTAATACTTAAAGACTTAACAGGCTATTTATTTTCAAACTTAAACATTTTTATATTTTAAATTTGGACAACAGCATGCCCTAATGATTAGACATTTTCTGATTATTTGTTATTGTTTAGTAAAACTTTGAGACATAAGGCTTTATTAGTTAACATGTTAATTCATTATTACCAAACAGTTGTATTTCTTAACTAACTTTAAAAAAAAATTTCTGTAACAAATGTAGCTATTGCTCAATCTTAGTTAATGTTACCTGTTGTTCTTTATAGCCTAATTCTTTTGCACTTAAAATTTAACTTTTTATATATTTTTGGTGCATTGTATTATTGTATTTAAAAATTCAGAGTTATTTTTGTTATTACAAAAAGAGTTCTTAAACCTGTTATACTATTACAACAGTTTTTTTGCAACTTATTTCAATATCGTGATAATACCGTATACCGTGATAAAAGCTTCAGCAATTAATCGCAACATGAAAAATTGATACCGGCACATGCCTAGTGGGAACAGTTTTGGGATGGCCCTTCCTGTTCCAACATGACTGCGCACCAGTGCACAAATCAAGGTCCATAAAGACATGGATGAGCGAGTTTGGTGTGGAGGAATTTGACTGGCCTTCACAGAGTCCTGACCTCAACCCATTTGAACACCTTTGGGATGAATCAGAGTGGAGACTGCGAGCCAGGCCTTCTCATCCAACATCAGTGCCTGACCTCACAAATGTGCTTCTAGAAGAATGGTCAAAAATAACCATAAACACACTCTTAAACCTTGTGCAAAGCCTTCCCAGAAGAGTTGAAGAGGGTGGGCCAACTCCATATTAAACCCTACGGATTAATAATGCAATGCCATTAAAGTTCACGTGCATGAAAAGGCAGGCGTCCCAAAACTTTTGGCAATATAGTGTATATACACAATTTATATTGCAGTCAAGTTTATCAGCCGATTACGTTTTTTGCACATCCTCAATGCCTTTTGTGCCTACTTTAGCTGGAATAGTGTTTTCTGATTATCACAGTCTCTGTTTATCATAAATTCACATTCAAACACTTCAGAAAAGTTAGCATGTGTTATGATAATGCTGCAGACTTCATCCTGTCATTATCACTTCAGGGAGAATAAGGTGGAAACTGTGCGGCGGGGTAAGGAAATGTGTTGTGTCTTGACGTTGTTTCTCAGCGGGATGCAATTGTTAGGCTGTTAAAAGCATCACACAATGCTCGGGTCGGAATTTACATGAACAGTTGGGCCAGTTTAGCACAGAAACAAAACCTTTTTCACCGGCGGTAAATATTTGAGTACATATCTGCGTAAAGATCAATTACTCTTTGATAAATGCAAACTACTCTTGGAATGAAAGGAATTTTAGGTTTTGTTTTTGTAAAGGTGACAGATTGTGACCTATTACAAAGACGTTGAGGTGGTTATTCATAGCTGTTTCAGAATGACTTCAGAGTAACATAGCTTAGCCAGCTTCTCAAATGACTTGTATGACATGTTTACACTACAATGTTTCCACTGTCATTTACACGACAACGGCATTTTGGGAGCCTGAAAATTGGTTTCAAAGTGCAAGGTTTTGAAAACGATGCCTTTACCGTCTCCATGTAAACGACAAAAACGTGAATTTGTGAAAAAAGGTGACGTCATGCGCACAAATGGTATCACGTGTTTGCGGGATGTTTATTGTGGGTTTGCAACTAATAATTATTTTGAACAATTAGTTTCCTTTTTTCAATTAATTGGATCATTTTTTTAATTTACAGAACACACTATTCCACATCCTGCCCAATGCTGTCCTTCAAACAAAGATGTCAGCTGAGTGCAATGAAAACTTACATAGTGAATTATTAAAATTACAAAAATTAACCATGGTTTTACAACGAATAAAACAAAAATAAATCAATAAATGAAACCGGTTTATTGTAGTTATTCGATGGTAACCACAAATTAACTATGGTTTTGCTTTAAATCCATAGTTTATATGGTATTTTTGTGGTTATACAAATGGTAATCATTATGCCAAAAACATGGTTTTACTATAATAAAACCATGGTTATTTTTCATGAGGGTATATCTGTGCTATATCTGCAAAAAAGTTAATAAGCAAGAGAACAGTTTAAATCCCTTAAATGAACTTTGCCGTCTGTTCACGTCGCGTTAACCAATCAGGAGCCTGCTTGCTGCTGTCACGTGAAGTGACGGATGAGAAACCCTGAGTAATTAAAAAATACTACTGTTATTGTGTCGCAAAATGTAGTTGTTTAAAGATCAAATCTATGGTTTATTTATAAAGAGAGCACCTATTTGCAAATGTTATCTGGCGTTTTCGGAGTTGTGAGATCCAGGCAATCACCGGGCGATCATCGCTCGTTAACACCGGCGAGAGCAGCCTTTCCTGGGCTAGTCCTTCTGACGTCTGCCGCTGGCTCTGATGTCTCTGTAGTGGTTAAACATGAGATATAACGTGTCTTGTGTTGATCTAATGGGCCATCTTTGGTCTCATGAATCTATAATTTGTTGCCTGCCAAATCGTTTTGACTGAGAGCATAGTGAAGTTCAGCATAGTGAAGGCTATTTAAAGGGTTAGTTCACCCAAAAATGAAAATTCTGTCATTAATGACTCACCCTAATGTCGTTCCAAACCCATAAGACCTCCGTTCATCTCTGGAACACAGTTTAAGATATTTTAGATTTAGTCCGAGAGCCTTCCATTGAAAGTGTATGCACACTCTACAGTCCGTGTCCATAAAGGTAGGAAGTAAGGTATGAAAAACATCATCAAAGTAGTCCATGTGACATCAGTGGGTTAGTTAGACTCTTTTGAAGCATCGACAATACATTTTGGTCCAAAAATAACAAAAACTACGACTTTATCCAGCATTGTATTTTCTTCCGCGTTTGTTTGAATCCCGCTGCTGACGTAAGACGCTGCTGCTGCGTTATCTGGCTTCCATGTAGTCTGAGGAGACGACGCTTATGCCTTGCGTCCAGCAGCGTCACTGTGGACTCGTGAATGCAGATTCAAACAAACGCGGAAGAGAATACAATGCTGAATAAAGTCGTAGTTTTTGTTATTTTTGGACCAAAATGTATTGTTGATGCTTCAAAAGAGTCTAACTAACCCACTGACTACTTTGAGGATGTTTTTCATACATTTCTTCCAACCTTTCTGGACACGGACTGTAGAGTGTGCATACACTTTCAATGGAAGGACAGAAGGCTCTCGGACTAAATCTAAAATATCTTAAACTGTGTTCCAGAGATGAACGGAGGTCTTATGGGTTTGGAACGACATTAGGGTGAGTCATTAATGACAGAATTTTGATTTTTGGGTGAACAAACCCTTTAACATTACCATTGTACTAGCGCTGACTTTATATGTTTAACTGAATTGTTTGCTTTATTTCTTGTATAGCTTCTTATACCTTTTACTTATACTTTTATAATTACCATTTATTGATCACTCCTAGAGTCCCTTGTTTACTTTTAGCTTCAAAAGCTTGATTTATACGCACGTCCAACTCGCAGTAGATGTGCGAATGGATTCAAAATGTTCAAGAGTCCAACTAGACGCGATAGACACAAATTTGAGGCTCTATTCGCGTTTGGTGTGAACACAGCATCAGGATGTGCTTTTATGCAAAACGGAAAAAGCTGCATTAATTAGCAACATTTACAGACAAGGATATAACCTGTAAAATAAACCTTTTGTGCAGGATGCAGATGCGCACACTTGTCAAAGCACATGACAGGAAATGTTAAACGCTAATGCATTCACTTGAAGCTTGAAATAAAGAGTTCCCATGTTCTGAGCAGCTTAGATCGTGTACCTTTCCCCGCAGCATCTCACTGTTTCCACTCCACTATTTTTAGATGCATTTTGTCCATAGAAACACGTTATTCAGTGCTGTAATTTGGCGCGACTGGTGGAAGTTTTGCACCTCAGGGCAGACCCGACTAATCGATAATGAAAATCGTTGTCAATGATTTTCATTATTGATTTTATCAATTCGTTGTTGCAGCCTTAGTTTTTGAACAGTGACATCGCCAACTACTGGCCTGGCATGCATAGTACAGCCTTTTTAGTCATTTTCGCAGGTCTGTGTGAACGGGATCTTTGTCGTCTGTTTTTTGTACACCGTTGTTTCTCTGACACTTGGTTTCCACTTCACATCGGAGTAAAAACTCTCAGGTCCACAATGCTATTTTTCATAACTGTATAAGATGTTGTTGTTGGCTGTGATCATGTGGCATCGCAAAGCATTTTCACTGTCACTACGGACAGACAAAACTACATGTCGTGTCGCATCTGGTTAGGACATGGTGTAAAAGCATACATGTTTTTGTTTATGCATACGCCGTTAGAAGCATCTACACAGCGTAGACCTGTAGAGCCAACATTTGCACGTTAATAAGGTTAACACAGTAAGCAGTGGAAATGTTCATGTGGATATGGAGAGCACTGGGCTAATTGGCTGTTGGCATGTGAGTGAAGTTTCTGTGGGGATCCAGTCAGCTCCAAATGTTCACTGAGCTGAATCTCCTTCATTCAGCAAAGAACACCCAACCTGTTTTTTGATATCCCTGTCAAGATTTTTATTTATTTTCTTATTTATTGTCTTAAATGATGAATTCTTTTTGTGTATTCATATTTTTGCAGTTTTTGCCTTTCATAGTCCCTAAATTCCTGTTGTTATTGTTCTCCAGGAGTTTAATAAATATGGTAATATTGGAGGATTATCATTTAATGTGCGGCTCTCTCAGCATGTTCAAATGCAAACAAGTGACGCATGAAAAAATTCAAAACATTCCATTAGTCGTTTTATTTGTTCAGTTTCATTTTTCCCTCAATTAGTTTTCTATTTTTGTCCTGTGCTTTCACCCTTCTCATTTTATTTATTCTTTTTTTCCCTCCGTGTTTTTGGACGGTCATTTTGATATCACTATGGATCTGCATCTGCTGCACAAATATTCTCTGTTACAGTGCAGTGTGGTAAATGTGATTTATGGCTTTATCAGCAAACTGTCTCCTAAAACCAATATTATAGAAAATTATGGTTTTCTCAGAAAGGATTGTCTTCAGCTTCATCTTTTCAGCACTTATGTTATACATTCCATTACTTAAAGCAAGCTTTTAAGCTCATGCAATTCTAAGTAGATGATGAGACTAAACAATAAAGAGGTTTTTTTGTTTTGTTATTATGTTAAAAATACTTTTACCTTGAAAAAAGGTTTGAAATACCTTGAAATTTTTTTTAAAAACATTTTATTAAACTTGATATATCATAAACATTTCAATTCAATTTAGTGTCACTAATAATTATTATTATTACTGTTGTCTAAAACTAAAACCATAAAATAATGTAATTAAGGTTTGTTATATGAGACAGGTATGTGGTATGATAAGAGAAATAATTTCTAAATAGTTTCAGGGAATATGTAAAAAAGTGTAACATCTTGACTAAATCTTACCCTGGGTTCCATTAATGACAGTCGTCATTTGAACTTTTTGTATTTATTTCTCTCTCTCTCTCTCTCTCTCTCTCTCTCTCTCTCTCTCTCTCTCTCTCTCTCTCTCTCTCGCTCTCTCGCTCTCTCGCTCTCTCTCTCTTCTTCCGCTTTTATTTAATTTAAGTTCTAAAATAATATAATAATATATGTAAAACTATATATATAAATTATTAAAATGAAAGCAGAACATATAAAAATAAAACCTAATACGAACTAGTAACAACAACTAAAATCTTAATATAAAATAAATTATAATATAATATATAAATATAAATGATACAAAAATAACACTGCTAATGGCAAAAAAATGAAAAAGGAACCCTGACCCATGTCAACACAAGGAAAGATTGTTCAGAAACTAGGACTTGTTGCACTATCTGTCATTTTGTCTTAATATCTCCACTCATCAGGGTGTGCCCTGCTCTACGTCCAACCCTGCGAAGCACTTCTGCAAATTCCTTCTGTGACTTTATTTTTTCCCTTTTCTGTGTTTAGTTTGGCTCATGCAGCATAAACTTACAGTGTTCAAGACTGGCATACACTATCAGGGTGTATTTTGGCCGTAAAAAGAGCCAGCTGTCTGATTTTAGCCCTCTCTATACCCTTGTGACTGCTGTCAGGTTGCTTCCTCAGCGTTGCAGAATCACAGATGAATTTGATAGGCATTGCAGCACACCATGTGGCTAATGCATGTACAAGCAGTGGTTGGCTCATCAACACCACTGTGCTTCCATCTGCCACCATTTTCATGTCAGTCATCATTAACATGAATAATTCATCATTATTTGGTCACTTTTTTTAACCCTACATTCCTACATTCTTTGAGGAAGAAGAGGGTGTTGAATCTCATGTGGATCTCATGCACGTTCTTGGTGCAACACAAAAAGAAAGCATAACTTGGATTGTACAGCCTACATTTGTGTGCTGAATGTTGTGTCTTCTGTTGATTTTACACGCAGTGATATCTGCTTTTGTTATCCTCGGAAACCTCAGGAAGAGCGTAAACATTCCAAAACAGATTTCCACGGTTGTTCCTGCGATGGCCTTTCCGCTTGCAGAGATACTGGAGATAAATTTAGACTAAACAATCAAACTGCCCATTTCTCAGCTTGGGGGGAGGACATCCTTGACAAATCTCTGCATATGCTCACGGCAAAGTTCTTTTTCTTTCTTTTGCTTAGAAAAGAGATTTTAGATGATTGTTACTATGTGCTGCGTGGTTTCCTCTCAGTAACAAAATCAACACATGATGAGAAAGCGGTGAGAAAACAGCAATTAAGAAAGTATTTAATCATAGCTATATGGAAATGTTTGTACAAGCTCTGGAGTCAAGTCATGTTCATGTATAACTTTTTACAATACATTGCTTTAAAGAAGTGTTTCTCAACTGGTGTGTCGCCATAATTGGGTCATTTTGAGTGAGTCGAGGAGTGTGCGGTCATATAAACAAGAACAAACGTAATTCTGTTTTTTATGATGCAAGGCTTTTATTTTGAAAGACGTGCGTGAAAGCTGCCTGAGAAAAACGTGCTGTCTTGATTCAGTATCTGCGGTCAGATGAGATGTTGTCAGGCTTTGTCAGTGTACTTATTTAAAAATTATTTTCTTAACTTGTTACAATATAAAAAAGCACTCCAATCCCTCAACTGAATGTTCAGCCGGTGCCGTTACACTGTGTTCATAGCATGCACTCTTCAATTGCACGCACAAATGCGAAGGCGCGTGTTGTATATCATGTCACTATAAATAAAGCACAAAATAAATTTCGACAATGCAACTTCGGAGTAAAGTTGTCAATAAGCAAGTCATGAAATTACTAAAAAGTACCAATTGTTTAACTGGTTAGTCTTGTTTTAGCTGGGAAGGACAAATTGTGTCATCATTTACTCACCCTCAAGTCATTCCAAACCTGCATGAGTTTCTTTCTTCTGTTGAACATAAAAAAATAATGTTGATAATCAGAAAGTTGATCTTAGCCATTGACTTCCATATAGTTGGAAAAAAATGTCAGTGGCAGTCAATGGCCACCATCTGTCTGGTTACCAACATTCTTCAATATATCTTTTGTGTTCAACAGAAGAAAGAAACTCATACAGGTTTGGAACAACTTGAGGGTGAGTAGATGACAACATTTTCATTTTTGAATGAACTGACCCGTTAATGACCATGGAAAATGTGGGTCCCATGGCCAAACCACTGCTTTAAAGCAAGCAGCTTTCTACAGTATTTAACATGAAAAAGCAGTATGAGTGTCACTTTCAGTAAGAATTACAACTTCAATTTCTTCTGTAAAGCAGCTCTCCAGTGTGTTTGTTTTTGCTCATGTCTTACCTTGACCTACCCAGACTGAAAAGAAGAAATTAACTGAAGAATATTAACACGTCAAAGGCAGTGCCGCAGAACACACATACCTATTAAGTGATTGCTATGGTAGTTTTCGCAAAAGTTTGCTTTGGCAAGCTGTCTTCAAAGAACTTCAAACCATCTTAGTTTTGGTCAGATTTTGTTTGAAATGCCATTACTGGTTCATTGTTTTTCTTTTTCTTTTAATAGAAATTGTGGCCTTACATTTATGCTTCACTTTTATACATCTTTTCCCCCTGGACAGAATAGACATTCACTTTTACATTGCGAGGAAAAACCTTCACTTGTGTCCCAAATATGAGTGCGGTAGGTAAGCAGCAGTGATCTGCTACAGGGTTTTGGACCGTTCAGCAGCGATGGAGTGATTATTAGGCTTGAGTAGCAGTCTTATCAGGGCTGCCTGCCATGCTGGAGATCCGTGAAGTGTGTGGACACTCTGGTTGCTGACAGAAGTCTGGCATCATAGAGAGATAGAGTCAGTCCATAGAGTCCAACGCTGAACCCACTGCAGAAAAGTTGACATCACAATGTGACGTATTGCCTTTTTATTTCAAATTAAAGCTTTGATATCATTAAAAATTAGCCTGGATGCCAGCCGAATTTAGCCCCACCCACAACATTTTTGCTCGGGGAATTCAGTCTGGACTCGATCCATAGAAGAGTTATTATGCCCGAACAGAAACTCTTCGGACCAATGAAATTGCCAGGGCGGGCTTTAGACGATGATGGTCAGATGATAAACAGTAACTTAATCATCAAAGGCGCTTGGGTTGAATTTGCTCTTATCCTAAAAAGAGAACTTGTTCGTATATGCATTCACCTTCACTATTTCTCTCAGAAATGATGATCGTGCTGGTAAGTACTCTGTGTATCTTAAAATCTTTTTTTGCAACACTGGCAAAGATCGTTTACACTCATCTTTTTCTAACGTTACTTAATCCAGCGCGTGTGCAGACAGGGTTGGCAAGTTTTTTTGCAATGTCGCGCACAATTGCTACTCAAAACTATAGCCCAAAACAATAGCTTTCCAGGGGGGTTATCTGAAAAAAAATGGCGTTTGGTTGGCAAAATGTGTTATTTTGGCAAGGTTGCCTGCTAAAATTCGCATTCCTGGGTTTATATAATCACATAATTGGGGTCGCTTCAACCCGCAGACATGGTGAACAACCTGCTGGAAAAACACAGACTTGGCAACACAGTGCAGTTGAGTTCTGTTGACATTTGACAACTAACGCTACGCGTCGCTCCGTTGCTCTGATTGGTTGTAGGTCTATCCAATTGAGGTCTTTCCTGGTTCGGTTGAAACACGCCCCATAATCACAGCCCAATATCAGACTCATATTCTGACTAGAATTGAGTATGACCACGTCATGCTAATTAAAAATAGCAGTCCGAACAAATCTGAATCGTTTCAGACTGTTATTCAAGAGCGTTTGGCCAATTCATGGAAAAGATAGAATCGAGCCAATAGAATTATTACAAAATATTGGTATCGCTGGTTCAGGAGACAGAAATACGGGACACACATAATAATTGCTCAGAAAAGTGTTTCTCAGGACAGTCCGAGGGTGCATGGTACGCAGGCACCACTGTGGCCACGTATCTAACCAAATTTAGCCACACCACCAGGAAAAGAGAAGGGAGGCTGGGGTGCCCTCAGGCCGGATGGTGATGATTGACGGGCCGGATTTAAATTAATGTCTTAATCCCTTTTATTGTTGATATCAAATTTAATTTAAATTTGCATTAAACTTTTCTCTCTTGCTATGTTGACAGCATTTTAGTTCATATTTTGAGGATATGATTTGATTCATTCTTAATTTTAACTTGTCAGAGTCCTTCTGATTTCCGTTTTAAGCTCTTTTGTTTAGATTTGGTTTTATCTCCAGGGCTTTTCAGACTGGGTATTTTAAGGCAACCACGTCAAACAGATTATTTTAGTCACAGCCTGCTTGCATAATATTCTCACTCTCATTAAACTACTACCTCTATTTTCACACATTTGATTTGCATGTGAAATTCAAGCTATTGAGCTATTGAAATCTCAACTTGTCTTTAGCTGATAAGAACAGTTAAAGTAGTCAAATGACCTTCACAGAGCCCGTGGACAGTTGGCAACTTGGCGCAATTGTCATTTCCAGATTGTGACAAGTGTAAATCCTCACAGAAAAGGAATAACTGTTTTAGATAAAGCCCAGAAGCATTTTCTTTCTACAGAAAGAGCTGTTTTCTGGAGTGCAGAATTGGAAAGCTCTACTGTGGCATGAATATTTCATAGGCAAACGTGTTAAAAACAACGGCAGCTTAAAAATATATAGTTGGCTATGAATCTAAGGTGTCCTTTTTCCTGGTGACAGATTCTGTTTGGATGAAGTAGATTGCTTCCTTTGCCGTAAGGAAAGGAATGTGACTGTAAAACGTAACAGTGGTGCGGCATTAGCAGAACAGAATTGCAGATTGGCTTTGGACAGCTGTGCACTTTACAACAGTGGTGCCATGTTTTACTTGAGTTGTGAATGTTTACTGTCTGTATTAAATGGCATGCAATAAAAAGACTATGTACCATGGAGTAATAGCAAGAAACATCTTGCTTTTGAGTTGTCCGGATGGAGCAACATTGACTGTGACCAGTATAGTCAAATGAATGAAGACAGTTACTGATTCACAAACACTCTTATGAACTAGTTGTTTTTAGTTAATCAAACACATACAATGTGGCTAGGGATGCAATATATCCACCACCATATTGGTATGTTCATTTTTAATGCTATCATTATCCGCCTGATTAGAAAAATTGGCTGATTTATATTAAAGCCGATAAAAAGCTGAGACACTTCAGGTGCGCCATAATGGTTTGAATTGCTTGAAATATGATTGAAATCACTTCAAAAAGGAAAACACGGTTAAATGCAGCGCAAGGGCTACATACAATTGTGTGCATGGCTTTTAATGGTGAGACTTTTGTTTTTGTAATCTCATAAATTACTGTAAATTGGTGCAACTGTAAATAAAAATTGATTTCGATTTATCTGCCAATATATCAGCTTCCAAATACAAAGAATTATCGGTTATCGCCGGTATCGGCCAAAATGTTCATATCGGTGCATCACTAAATGTGACTGGTGTCATCTGATTCGTAAACAAATGACTCCTATGAGCCTGTTCCTTTAATGAACTGTTAAAAAAAGGTAAGAATCAGTTTGACACATCATTTAGAGGGGTTACTGAATCAGTGTTAGATATTAAACTGCAAGTTATCATTATTTTCAAGGATATCAAAATTTAATTCTGCACTTTACTTTTAAATGTTTGAACAGCATATAAATAAACTCAAGCAGCCTTGATGGAAGGAATATTGAGACATCATTTAGTCCCAGCCTAAATGTCAAACACGGTTCATAGTTTGTCCTTTTGGACTTTTTAATGTTGACATTGAAAGGTTACATCTGGATCCCATTACTTTGTCCCACAGCCTTTGATAACTACACTCTTATTACGTTACACTAATGACAGCTGTTGTTGCCAGAATGCCCAATGACTATGGTTATTTCTGAGACCCTGGAGAGGAAACGTCATCATGACAGCTTGCAGTCTCGTCCCCTATCATGTTGTGACAGGGAGAAATTGTGGCTTTAATCACTTCGGTTCTGTTCTAAAAGTGTCCTGTTGTTCCGAATCCCATTTTTGGCACTATAATGGACATTTCGGATGTAATGTTGGTTGATAAGAGCCTGGCAGCATATTCAAGTGAAGACAAACAGGCAGATTCTCTCGCCAGTTCTCATATCTATTTATTCGCTCTCTGTCTTAACAAATTTCTCGTGTGCAGATAATGACTAGAGCAAGCTGGCTGCTTCTGCAGCTCAGTGCTGATGATTTTCAGTCTGCCGCTGTAAGCCTGCTGAATCTCCCCGGCTCCTTTCATGGTGGTTGGGCTGTAATTTTGCCACGTACGTGTGCTGAATGCTGATGCACCCCGGTCGAACTTTGCCTCAGCAGTTGCTCACAACAACAGCAACTAGAGTCATTTTCAGTCAGCTAATACAAGTGTTATTGGCTTCTCTTCAGTTAATGATAGAAAAGACCCTCTGTGGCAGGCAGCTACATCTTAAGCATGTTCCCTATTTGCTTTCAGTGTAAATGTAACCATGTAAGATGCCTAGCTAAACTTTCAGCGAGTTAAAGATTTTGACCATTGAAACATAATAACTTAATAGTGACATGAATATCATGGACCATTTTCCCCCAGATAAATATTTGGACTAGCCCTGAATTAATCCTGGGTTTCCAGCAAAGAACAACCCAGTCCTAGGTTGAGGCATGGACATTGTCTACAATTAGGCTCACATGATCAAGGAACTTTTGATGTGCATCCTCATCTTCTCTTTCTGTTCGTTCACAGCCTGATAAACCGAATGCTTCAAAGGGATCCGAAGAGGCGAGCATCACTGGAGGAGATCGAGAGCCACGCGTGGCTTCAAGGAGTGGACCCATCTCCAGCCACCAAATTCAACACCCCACTGGTGTCTCACAAGAATCTGTCAGAAGAGGAACACAACAGCATCATCCAACGCATGGTGCTGGGAGACATCGCAGATAGAGAAGCCATCATTGAGTAAGGCTCGTTATACAGATTTTAAGAAGAGATGTTCGACTTTTTCCAAAGAAGTGTTTCTCTGTCATTCGTTCATTTTCCTTAAGCAGGATTGAAGAGTGTGTTAAAAAGAGCCTCCAGGTTTATGTGTAATCTGCTTTAAGAATTTTGTATAAAGGGTTTTAAAGCTCTTTGCTTGAAGATCAGTTAGCAGGACAGGGAATAGATAGCATTAAACATAATGAGTGTTCAATCCAGTTTTCAATGACACCTGTCAAGTAATGTCTTGGCCAACATCTTTGGCCCAAAAAGTACTCAACACAATTCAAGAAAACAACTAACTACACAAGCTAGATTTAAAAAAATTGCATTCTGAAATGTGTCAGTATAATGTATATTAGAGCTGTCACTAGCGATTATTTTGGTAATCAAGTAATCTCTTGATTATTTTGGCGATTAATCGAGTAATCCGATATTTTGGGTGGTGATAAAAATAGACCTAAGCAAATAGCCTTAAAAATGACATAAAATACTTACAACAATGAGGCAATCATTTTTGGTTCAAATTAAAATCAAGTAATCCTAAAGTTTTATAGAAAAAGTTAAAATGCATATATAATATACATGATATAGACAACAAAAGCGCAAACGGCCTGGTGTTCTTACACTTTACAGCAGATTAAATTCATGTGGGAAAAAAAAAACATGCAAACTCAAAGCAAGGGTTTTAACTTTTATTTAAAATTTGTGATGAACAGTTTGCATATTTAGAAACATATTGATGTATTCTCCTGTGTTGGCATAGGTTTCTTATAGCCTGGCTCTGCCCTCCTATGTACTTTCGCTCAATTTTAATTTTCCTTCATTACTCCGTCTGGGATTGCGGTATATTCTCTGGTCAAATTTTACCCGGTCAAATTATGGAACAGAGGGAGTGGCTGAGAACGATGACGTTGATGTCGTGCGCTAGTTTGAGATGACATATGTCACGATCAAATGTTAGCGATTGGTTATGGCAGATCCAGAGTTGCTCTGGGAAGATCCAATAGTTTTAAACTTCAACAGAGTGCCCGCCTTCAAGGAAGTTAACGCTTGTCAATGAAGAGTGGTCAGACTCTCTGTACAAATGAAATGTACGAGAGTCTGGTAGGACCAGGTTAGGTTGATAAATTATTTACTTTACAAATCTGGTGAAATGGTGCACATTGTGTTCCCAGATGAACGTTATAAGCAACCCAACCCAAACCCAGGCGCGCTCCACGCATGTAAATGATAACAGTTCATGTGGAGCAGCATCTGGGAATGTAGCCGAGACACACGAAACCTACAAGCATGTAAATAATTAAAGTGCTCTATAACATTAGCTATGCTGTACAGCTGTGGTATGGTTTTAAAATGGTTTTAATACGTCGTGCAGCCTTACAAAACGGTCTAATAATGCTGTTCATGGATTCCTGACCGTGGAATGCGTCACTTCCGGTATTCCTGACACTGGTAAATTGCAATCAAGGATTTTTTTTTTAAATCCAGTATTCAAATTTAATCGAGAAATCGTGATATCCCTAATGTATATCATAAATTTTTATCATTGCTGCCACAATAGGCACTGTAGCATAGAGTTAGTCGTCTTCTGTATAAAGTGTTTTTTTTTTTTTTATATCGTCAACATTATTAATCAGGGTTTTTTAAGGTTTTTCACTTCCCTGCATAGTTTAGAAAATGACAGGTAGGTGAGTTTGATCAGGGTTTGAGATAAACTTAGGGATTTGAGGAACCTTGCTGTTACAGTAATTGTAATCTGCAAATCTTAAAATGAATATCCATGTTTCACACTGTTGCGCTGTCTAAGCTGTTGTAAAAGAACATGCTTTTATTATTAGTAGGGTACCATTTTTCATAAGTGTTAAAAAATAAGTTCATCACCCTGTCAGTGGAGCATAAAACGAACATAGTTGCAGAAGACTCCTGCTGTACAGTCTTGTAGAAAGATGCATGCTGGGTGACAGTTCAAAGCACCCATCAGTCTTTCCTTTGTCTTCGATCCTACTCCCTGGCAGCTGGGGAGCCCCACTATGACAAACAGAAGTCAATCTGCCTTAAAGGAGATGTTTTAAAGAGAATGTGTACTGAATGATTGCATTAAAATCCCATGTACAAGTCATTCTTCCTTTTCCAAAATGTTCTTGTTTAACACACACACAAAATATAAGTTAGATCAAAACATAAGTGGCACTTGCTCCTTTAGTCATGTTAAAAGCTCAGTGCATTTAAACATTCGATCTCAACTGAGCCATGACGTGGACTCAAGCCTTGCCAAAAGATTGTCGCTGCATGATTCAAACTCATTTGTTTAATTGGTGGTATGTAATCCCAGAAGAAGCGGTGTAATCTTTTTCTAACATGCCTAGACTCAACATCTTGAAAAGCTGGATGCAGCATGTCCCATTTGTATTGGGACAGTGCTATCTGGGATTCTTCATATTTATTTTAGTCTCGGGTGTTCCAAATGTAGGCCATACAAGACCTTTTGAACTGATAGAAGCCACATGGGTCTCTAGCTGTTAGAGCCGTGGAGTTTTACTAGTTACTGACATGTCAAATTGCATTGTCTAATCTGGTGTTTCTCTCTCACACACTGTCTGTATCTCCTCCTCACTTGTCCATTCTCTTTGCTCTGCCTCCAGAGCCCTGGAGACAAACAAGTACAACCACATCACTGCTACTTACTTCTTGTTGGCTGAACGGATCTTGAGGGAAAAGCAGGAGAAGGAGGTGCAACCTCGTTCTTCCAGCCCGAGTAACATCAAGGCCCAATTCAGGTACTTCATGGGGGTAACTCCATCTCTGCTGTCTGTTATTTATACACGTTTTGTCAAGAGAATGCTACTTAGTTACGGACTATATCTTTAGGTTTCTTAGTTTTAGTACAAGAGGCAACATGCACAACATGCAATTATTTGAGATATGTATTCATTCTCGTAACTTTGCTTTCCATTTATTACTTACTCGATACCACAGCAAAAACTACTAGCCTAACTAATACAATTAAAATATTATTAAAGGCAAGTGAACCCCAGTAAAATGAACAAATACACTGATTACAAGCATAGATAAATTCATACACTCTAACAGAGTAACAAATAAAGTAAGGTCTAAGTGTTGTATTCATTTCAGGTACAGAAATGTAATTACATTTAAAGTAGCAATGATCACTGTATACATCATAGATGAATCTTTGCTAAAGCTGTGTTTTGTTGTTTGATTAACATCAATGACAAACAACAGCAAGCATTTATAAGCTACTGTCACTTTAAGACCTGACGCACAGATCCAATTTAATGATACACATTTCTTTCTCAACTCTCCACGTTCACTTAAGACATAACCATCTGTGTGTATGAGAATACTTTCAGAGACGGGTATTTTGAAAACTTTTTCTGTGCATGTCTATCCAAGTGCATGGAGAAGCAGACGAGGAATCAATTAAGAGTTTGCGCGCTATCTGAAACTCGCCTCTCTCTCTGTGTGTGCGCATTGGTGTGTGTGGCTGTGCTCACAGATAACAGCGCACAAGTACCAAATTAAATTCTCCTCTGCCTCTTCCAGCACTGGAATGGTTAAAAATCTATTGAAGGTGTAAACTAACAAGACAAATCACATGCTAATGATAAACTTGCAATTAATCAGCGATTCACATGTGTGCTGAACCATGGAGCCTGGTCCGTACGGATCACGGATCAACTATGATCCATTTAACCCCTAAAAGGTACCATGTCATGATGTACACAGGCCAGGCTAACTGCAAGTTTTTTGGCTTTTGGGTGTAGGTGTCTGTGCTCAGAGAGGGGCAGGATTCATTATAAGAGGTTGTGAGAGGTCAGCTCTGCTGGATGTCAGTATCCCTGTCTGTTCTCTGTGCTGTGTGTGGACAGCCAGCACATCCTGTGAGTGCTGCACCGGGTGACAAATGTGTTTAAAAGATGAGGCTGAAATTGGTTTGGACTGACCTAGAAAAGCAGTGAGGCTGCGGATGCTTTTTGAAAGTGGCAGGGAGTGGAAGAAATGAGAGGATGTGGTGTGGGAAAGAAGTAAGAGAGGAAGATGTCAGAGGGGGGAAGAGAGGAAAGAGTCCTCAGGATGCAGGAGGGATCATGAGAGGGTGCCACATGACTTCTTTTTTTTGTGGGAATCTACGTAGAAATATCAACAGAATGGAAAAGCAAACTAAGCCTCCCAGATTATTCCCAGAATCATATAATTTTGTTGTAGCCATTGGTTACCCGGATCACGATTGCAGTGTTCCCGTTCATCAGTGTGCCCTTGGTAGACAGAAAGACTTTATAGCCTGTATGTACTCAGAATTGTAATTCCTCATCCTAGTGGAGAATATAGATGAGGAGTAGAGGATAAATTCTGACTGGAACATTATTTCACTGTACAAGGTTGACTCTTGATGTTATGCAGGAATTTCCACATGCATAGACTGATAGCATCATTTGAAAGAGCCTTATTGGGCCATTGCAGAAATTATCTAATTCTTTTCTTGATGATGAACAAATATGGAAATGCTTACAATCCTTTCTCATCTGACCTGTAAACACAGCTATAAGCCACGGTTCCATTGAAATTTGTCCAAGGAAGTTCCCCCCCAGACCTGTTGCTGTCTGCGTTTCCATCGTGGTGTAAAGGCCCGTGAAGATTAGGCAAATTAGTCTGATGACGTAGGACTGTGCGTGACTTTCCAGTTCCTACTGGATTTCGTCCTCCACATATAAGCTTAAAAGCCTGAATTTCGTCGTTGGTCCATTGGTCGTATTTTTTAAACACCGTTGTCGAATAGCAAGCAACTTTCACTGCAGGCACTGCCACAGACTTTTATAAATGGTGGTTGAAATAAAATGCTGCGCAAACTCAATCAGCATGTTCACCGCCCAAGTCCCTCGCAAGCAGGGATTTTTGTGGCAAGCAAAATTTTTACCCAGAACTTTATTTAGACCCTGGTCCCTGCAGTCGATACACCACCCCAAAGTCCCTAGTTCCTGGGAAAAGTGCCTGCGGTGGAAATGTTGTTGTAGTTTCATAAATCTTGGTCTGAGTCCACTTATTAATTGCATCCTTGTTAACAGATTTTCTTTACTGTTCTCTCTGGGCAGAAATGTGCTTGTAAACATTTCTTTAATTAAAGCATTTGTGTTTGCATTGTTTGGTTTGTCATCATACCAGCATAAGGTTTATGGAGTGTTAACGTTGTTATGAAAAACCAGGGAGGACATTGTGGAGCTCTGTCCCACTGTTTCATTTTGTTTCAGAAGCCTCAAGAATCACCTTAGCAAAGTATATCTTTCCATAGCGGCTTGCATAAGTGCACATACTGTACTGTGTAAATGCTACTCCAACAGGAAGGTATGGATATAATAAAAGCAAGTTGCAGCATCAAGTCAGAGGTATATTTCTGAATTGGCTTGTTTCTTGCTTGAGTGTTTGGCACAAGAAGTCTGTCTTTTTTGTCAAGGACTGTCATTAACATTTGGGTTGTTTTCCTAAGGCACTCTCCAGAGATTTTGTCTTTTAAAAGTTGTTTTTGGCAATGTCCACCTGTACTTAATATTATCCTGCTTTTAGTTACAACCTCATGCTGTTTTTTTACTTTAAGGGAGACTGCTCGATTTAAACCAAGGTTATTTATAACAGGAACTATGTTCTTTTCTTTTTTGCAGGCAGTCGTGGCCAACTAAAATCGACATGCATCAGGACATCGAGGACAGCTTAGCCTCTTCGTCCATCTCTCATGCTGGGGGTCCACAGTCTCCGGCTCGCAGTACAGAGAACCTGCTAAATGGTCACCGCAATAAAGGGCTTCTGGAAGTGAGCCGTAGAGAGGAGATCAGCGAAGCCTCCAGCAGCTCTGCTGTACCTGCTGCTCTGCCCCCAAACCCCCTTAAGCCTGGGGTCATGGCCCCTTTTGCACCCACTTCAGGCAAGCAACGAACTTGCCTCTTTCGATTGGAGGAAGATGAGGAGGAGGAGGAAGAGCCTTCACCGTTGCCGACCCAGGTGGTAATGCGTCGCAAACCACTGTCCATCACCAACCGACTTACGTCTCGAAAAAGTGCCCCAGTTCTCAATCAGATCTTCGAGGAGGAAGGCGAGTCAGATGATGACTTTGACATGGATGAGAGTCTTCCGCCCAAGCTCAGCCGGTTGAAGATGAACATGGCATCTCCTGGTACAGCCCAGAAGCGCTACCACCGCCGTAAAAGTCAGGGCCGTGGTTCAAGCTGCTCTAGCTCCGAGACCAGCGATGATGATTCAGAGAGCCATCGCCGACGACTAGACAAAGACACAGGGTTCACCTACAGCAGGAACCGCAGGGACAGTAGTGAGGGTCCACCTGGAAACTCTGGGGGTAATGGGGGCGGTAGTAGTGGAGGGCAGAGCAAACCACCTGGGGAAGGTAACTCAGGACCAGACAAGGGCAGCCCTCCAGGAGGAGGAAATGGTGGTAGTACAGGAGGGAGCAGTGGTGGGGGTGGAAGTACAAAAGGACAGGGAGGCCCTTCCAGCTGTTCACGTAGCAACAACAACAATGCTTCATCTGGCTCAACACGTAGCGCAGCTCGGAGTGCAGGGGAACTGGTAGAAAGTCTAAAACTCATGAGTCTTTGCTTAAGTTCTCAGTTTCAGCATCGCAGCTCTGGAGGAGGTGGTGGTGGACGGTTTATCCTTGATCCTCAGAGCCTGTCCAGCGTTAAAGTCCAGGAGAAGTCCTCCTGGAAGATGTGCATTGGCTCCAACAACAGTCTAGACAAAGTGATCAGCCCTGCCTTGAATGGTGGCGTTGGGGCAATGGAGCATTATCAAGACCAAACAGCAGTCATGTTAAATGAACTTGGCCTGGTCAAGGAGAACAATCTGAACTTGAAAAATAATGTTCTCCAGCTACCTCTGTGTGAAAAGACCATCTCCGTGAACATCCAGCGAAGCCCTAGGGATGGGCTACTCTGTGCCTCAGCCCAGGCCAGCTGCTGTCAGGTCATATGATGGCACAGCACACGGCTGGTTCTCAGAGTGGATTGTTCCAATTGCCACATTTGTAGCATACGATGACTTGAGTTCTCCACCAGTAGCTGTATATGACCTCTCTTGATCCCAACTTGACCTTTAAACCTGCCTTCTATGTTGTCTTAATCATTCTCACAACTTATTTATTAAGTTTCTTCTCTTGGACCCATTTGTTTTTAATGAAGTGCACGCTGCTATCCTTTCCTTTTTCGTGTGTCTTTATTTGTTTTGCCCAGTTAGACTTTAATAGAATTCAATATTTGTTTTTAAGTCCTGTTTATTTTGCTTTTATTGCCCTTGAAATGAAACTCTCTTAATTTGAATTCCATGGTTCCAACACCACCCAGTCAATCAAGAGTTGTGGAAACTGTATGTATGAATAAAATGACCTTTAATAAAGTGAGGTATTTAAATTAAGACCAACAGTATGATAGAGCAGAACATGGCGATTCATAAAGCAAGCACTTAAAGAAGCTCAACGTATAAATGCCATAACATTTGTAAATGCAAGCCCCAATATGATTGTAATGAGATGGTAATACAGTAAAAGCAATAGTGAGAGTAAATAACAAACGGTTTTAATTCATAGTGCTGTCTGACGAGTCTTAAACTGAATTACCATTTTGCACGTTTTTTTTTTCCTCCCCCATATTTTTTTTAAAGTGTTTCCACGTCACCGTTTAGAAATCTAAATTTTTGAGGTTAGTGACAATCAGTTGCAATAAGGGAAATTATTTAAAAAGGATACGGATAATCCACATTACATTGTCACATTCACCATGTTCTTCATTTACGTCACACGTCACAAGTTCTCTTTTCTTTTTTTGTGTATATTTGAGGGATCATTTGGGATTTAAGTGCAATTTATACGCTCAAGCTGGTAAATGTTGTAATTCCATCTGCGAAATGCTCTCTTAAGTAATAATGTTTGCCAAATTTGCATCCCAGACAGCACTGTGGATACACCCACACATTAATGTGCGCATCCTAGTTTTTATCAAATTATCAAATTAAAATTGCACTACGGTATAAGTAGAGTCTACAATTAGGATACTCCGAACACCACACAAATCACAACAGGGATAATTAGCCTTTACAATGCTGTTTCTGCCAGAGCAAAATCAACCTCGCAGACAGCAACAATATTCAGCTTGTGTTGTACTGAATATTTTAATGAGAACCATTGAGCCGGTACCCCTCTTTTTCAATGTCATTATTACAATGGAGAAATGATTTTATCATTAAGCAATCATTTTCGGTTGCAGATCCTGATCTCTCTTTCAACCCTGTTGTTCTTGTACCATTCAGCTTTGAGTTACTGTATATACCAGTCTCAGAATTGACTGGCCTTAGGGGCTGTTTATAAGTATGTACATATATTTTTTTTAAAGTTTATTTTTTGAAAGGACTGCTGTTTTAAAATGCTGTGGATGTGAGCCTTAAACTGGCTTCTAGTTGGGATAAAATGGGGCTTTTTGTCACCTGGCCACCTGATAACAGATAATTAAATGGTATGTCATCTATTCAGTGGATGGCCACTCTTTCAGGAAATGTGGCTCAAGAGTTGGCCATTGGCTGACCAGCATATGGTATAGAAATAAGTGTGAAAGAGAATCGGTTGCGAGATTTAAAGGGCATTTGCAATAAGCTAAGCTATAAGTTGCAGCTATATGTAAATATAACTTCTTTTTTCTGGGTTTTGTTTTTATATTTCAAACCTGAACATCCTTCAAATGGCTCACTTGACCCAAATTTATCTTAATATTTCTATTTGTTTTGTCTTTTTGTTTAAAAAAAAAAAATTAAGTCTGTAAATATTGGTGTAAATATGGTGCTCTACACATAGAAATGCAGTGTTGGACTTCGTGTTCATAGCTGTAATATAGCCTTATTAGATATGAGTGTCAAAAACAGAGCAAGGGAGGTTGAAAAGAAAACAGTGCTATATGCATAATGTCAGTCTCTGACTGTGTCCTACCCTTATGTAAACAGCTAAACGACATGTGCATGTGTTGTGCGTTTGACATTATTGATCCCCGTTCATTCAGAGGAGAAGAACCACCACAAAATGTTACAGGACCAAACCATGTACTGACGTTAAAAGAAAAAGAAAAAAAAAACAACTTTGATGAAGCGAAATGATTAAATGTTCTGTTGCTGAAACTTGTCCTTAAAAGTTACATATAGCTATGGTGATGTCCAAAATTAAATGTGAAATATGTTGTCTTTAAACCTGGACTTCTTTTGTCCTTTTTTGGGAGTGTGTGTGTGTGTGTGGGGGGGGGGCTACTTTTTTTCCTCATATCTTGTTTTCCTTCAAAATTCATCACATTATAAGAGTAAAATGATTCAAGATATATATCTGTGGGCTTTCTGTACAATAGAAAAGGTCTTGGTTCAGTTTCACTGGACACTATGTGAAAAGAAGAGCACCGCTGCCCACAAGCCCCTGGTGATGAGAGGTATTTGCTCCTAATTTACTGCCCGCTTGTGCTGCCAAGGAGTTTCCAATAACCAAGAGCTTTTACAGGGGTGTCTCAAGTACAGACTTCTCATCCAAGTGCATGTCCAGCATCAACTTAATGGTCAAACCCACTCTGAGTGCTCATGAGGCGCTCTACTGACAACACAAAGACATGTTCTGCATACTGTCACTGGTGCTCATGGAAACTGCTGAGACGGCATCAGTCTCAGAAAGCGTGACAAGCTGTTCCTTAATTAGACTGAGTTATAAGTTGGCTAGTCACTCTGCCCTCAGTCCTCACCTTTAGAAAACATCAAGTGTGAAGTCACAAAGAGTTATTTGGCTCCCAAAACCTGTCTTTTTTTAAATACATTTCTGAAATAGCAGTCACGATCAAGACAAGATGATAAATGACTGTTTTTTCATGCAAAACACAATTCCATGTAATCATATACACACACACATTGGCAAAAGTATTAGGACTCCCCTCCAAATCATTGAATTCAGGAGTTCCAATCACTTCCATGGCCAAAGGTGTATAAAATCAAGCACCTAGGCATGCAGACGCTTCTACAAACATTTGTGAAAGAATGGGTCACTCTCAGGAGCTCAGTGAATTCAAGCGTGGGACCGTGATAGGTTGCTACCTGTGCAATAAGTCCATCTGTTAGTGGTATTATAAAGTGGAAGCAATTTGGAACAACAGCAACTCAGCCGTTAAGTGGCAGGCCATGTAAAATCACAGAGAGGGGTCAGCGCATGCTGAGGTGCACAGTGCGCAGACTCACCAACTTTTTGCAGAGTAAATAACTACAGACCTCCAAACTTCATGTGGCCTTCAGATTAGCTCAATAACAGTACATAGAGAGCTTCATGGAATGGGTTTCCATGGCCGAGCAGTTGCATCCAAGCCTTACATCATCAAGTGCAATGCAAAGTGTCGGATGCAGTGGTGTAAAGCACGCTGCCACTGCACTCCAGAGCAGTGGAGATGTGTTCTCTGGAGTGATGAATCATGCTTCTCGGTCCGGAAATCCGATGGACGAGTCTGGGTTTGGCGGTTGCCAGGAGAACGGTACTTGCCTGAGGGGAATTATGGTGTGGGGTTGTTTTTCAGGGGTTGGGCTTGGCCCCTTAGTTCCAGTGAATAGAACTCAAAATGCTTCAGCATACCAAGACATTTTGGACAATTTCATGCTCCCAACTTTGAGGGAACAAGTTGGGAATGGCCCCTTCCTGTTCCAACATGACTGCGCATAAGAGTTTGGTATCGAGGAAAATGACTGGTCTGCGCAGAGTCCTGACCTCAACCCGATAGAACACCTTTGGGATGAATTAGAGTGAGCCAGACCTTCTCATCCAACATCAGTGCGCTTCTAGAAGAATGGTCAAAAATTCCCATAAACACACTCTTAAATCTTGTGCCTTCCCAGAAGAGTTAAAACTGTTATAGGTGCAAAGGGTGGGCCAACTCCATAACAAACCCTACGGATTAAGAATGGGATGTCATAAAAGTTGTAAAGTTGCATGTAAAGACAGGCGTCCCAAAACTTTTGGCAACTCTAGTGTACATGTGCACATTAAGTGGAAAAAAGGGAATAATCCAGGAATAAATGTTTTTTCTAACTCATTTTATGAAACCGTACTTCATAACAACCAGTTTAATCAAGCTTTTTTTGATCAAACAACTGAAATTAGCATAACTCAATATACAGATGGGAAAGGAATTTCAGGCCCTACATTGTATGCTGTTGTGTGCAATTGTCAAGGACTGAATGAAAGTAGTAAAATGTTGTGTGATGGCAAGTATGAGCATTACAGGAAAACAGCAAGAAAAGAACATCATGCAGCTAATCATTTACACACTGCAACAGCTGTTAAACATATGAACCTGTTTCAGACTTAACCTGGATATGGACCCTAAAATCATAAAATTATGTGCTGAAATGACATTAAGGATAAAAGGACAAGCAACACAAATTCGAATTCCCACAATATCTTAGTGTTTTTGGTAAGGCAGCTTTTGGGTTTATGACTGAGGACTGATCTTCTAAACACAAACATCTCACCCCACGCTCTAAAGGATGTGTCAAGGACGAAGAACATGTTATCTCAATATTTAAAATGTTTATTTTCAGGCAGAGAATATTGAATATGCTTATTTCAAGTACAGTACAGGGTGAAGTGGCCTGACTCTGTAAACAAAAGCCATAACAGGTAAAGCAAATGTGATAGTGATGTTTAAAGGCACTGCTTTATCTTTGGTAGAACTCTGAGACAATGAAACCAGACAATTTCAGTTCCTCAGGAAATTAAAATACATCTTGATGTTTGGGATTTTTATGCCCAAGGTCTGAAAATAACCTCTAACCACTTCTTTACAACATATTTTTTTACAGACTCAGACATTCAAATCAAATAGAAATGACTAACTAACCAAATCAACCTGGTCATTTGACCTCATCATACATTGATTGGATTCCCCTTTCCACCTGTCTCATTATATCAGTAACCGTTTTATTGACAAAGAGTAATTATAATACAATACGTGCAACTGCAATACCTAGAAAATATAATAAAAACCCTGTCATATTCAATAAACCGTTTTGTTTATATCATGGTAAGGAGTGCATATTTAAATTCAGTGAAATATATAATACTAGATAGTTTACAGCATGTGTACACCTTGAGTACTTCCATTGTGTTGTTGTCACATGTCACTTATTCCATGTATTTCAGGTCTCCGCAACTTCCAGTATTTTCTGAAAAGACAAACAAAATCAAAAAATTAACGGTGGAACTTATTTGGAAACCAGAGCAATATAAAAAAATGTAAAGAGTTTACACCTTTCCATTCTACAAAAGAAATAGGTTCTTTAGATTTTTAAATGTTCTTCACACTGAGAGAAAAACAGTTCTTTGTGGAACAAAAAATATGTTTTGGAACCTTTATTTTTAAGAGTGCAGGGGTGAAAATAAAATCTAGGATGTTGTCTCAGAATATGATGGGAAAATCTGGGGAATTTTCCCCTTTATCCATATAATCTCTTCTGAGAGATTCCACACAAATAACCAAGGCTTATATTCATAATCTTTCAGGTTTCATAATGTGAGGGAACTGATTTAGGCTGATTTAGCATCAGTTCTCCCTGGTCTAAACAAGTCTTACATGTTGGGATATAAAAGGCAAAAGCTGATCTTAGTTCAGCATACATACAGCCTCAGGCAGGACTGCGCTTCAAATGAGTCACGCTGGGTTTTCAGCGACAGAGAGAAGCAGGGATGTTGCTATGGGACTATATTAAAAGCTTTTTAACAATAAACATTACAGAAAGCTACTAAATCTTCTTAAAAAGATGATTAAAATGAACCCGTCTACCCATACCCATCTCTCTCTCTCTCTCTCTCTGCAGCATACACACCTCCCAGACTATGGCCTACACGGAGTTTCATTTAATCAATTAATTTCACTGCCTGCAGCAAACCAGAGCAAATTACATTCTCAGTGAAAAAGTGTTAGGTGCAATTAACTTTTCAATCCAAAAGAGAGATCAATAGGGCTGGAGCTGCTGACGCTGTGCTTCTGTGTACATTTAGGTTCAGTGAGTCCAAGATCTGGTCTCCTCTGAGGAAACTGCACAATGGCTAGGCACCAGATATAGTCCCTCTGAATTTCAATAATTAAAGAGGTCTACAAAAAGGTTTTCATTCTGTGGCCTCCACTGGAATCTTCCAAGTCATATTTCACCGGACACAAAAATTAAATGGCAATTAAATACATAATGTGAAAAACTATATACACAATGCCATCAAAACTCCTTGCTAAACAGATGGATGGATGGATGGATGGATGATTGGATAGACAAGTGGCAAAAAAATGGATGGATGGATGGATGGATAATGGATGGATGTTAAACAATTGGATGGTTGGACAATTGGCTAAACAATTGGATGGATGGATGGATGGATGGATGGATGGATGGAAAAGTGGCTAAACAAATGGATGGATGGATGAGTGGATGGATGGACAAGTGGCTAAACAAATGGATGGATGGACGGATGGATGGATAAGTGGCTAAACAAATGGATGGATGGATGGATGGATGGATGGATGGATGGATGGATGGATGGATGGATGGATAAGTGGGTAAACAAATGGATGGATGGACAAGTGGCTAAACAAATGGATGGATGGATGGATGGACAAGTGGCTAAACAAATGTATGGATGGATGGATGGATGGATGGACAAGTGGCTAAACATGGATGGATGGATGGACAAGTGGCTAAACAGATGTATGGATGTATGGATGGATGAACAAGTGGCTAAACAAATGGATGGATGGACAAGTGGCTAAACAGATGTATGTATGGATGGATGGATGGATGGACAAGTGGCTAAACATGGATGGATGGATGGACAAGTGGCTAAACAAATGGATGGATGGATTGATGGATGACAAGTGGCTAAACAAATGGATGGATGGATGGACAAGTGGCTAAACAGATGGATGGATGGATGGATGGATGGATGGATGGATGGATGGATGGATGGATGGATGGATGGATGGATGGATGGATGGATGGATGGATGGATGGATGGATGGATGGATGGATGGATGGAAAGACGGATGGATGGAAAGACGGATGGATGGACAAGTGGCTAAACATGGATGGATGGACAAGTGGCTAAACAAATGGATGGATGGATTGATGGATGGAGAAGTGGCTAAACAAATGGATGGATGGATGGATTGATGGATGAAGAAGTGGCTAAACAAATGGATGGATGGATGGATTGATGGATGAAGAAGTGGCTAAACAAATGGATGGATGGATGGTTAAACAAATGGATAGATGATGGGTGGACAAGTGGCAAAACAAATGGATGATGGATGGATGGATGGATGGATGGATGGATGGATGGACAAGTGGCTAAACAGATGGATGGACAAGTGGCTAAACAAATAAATGGATGGATGGATGTTAAACAATTGGATGTATGGACAAGTGGCTAAACAGATGTTTTAAGTATATGTTTTAAGCCTGGGTATACAAATTTTCTATGTTCCACTCTGTCTTGCATGCTGAAAATTATGCCACATGGACAGTGCGTGGACCCTTGAGAAAAGGTTTGGTATTATGTTAAAAGCAAGCAAAATCCATAACTCAGGTTATTCACGATTAATTATGAGTGCACGGGATATCAATCCAATGAATGTTTTCCTCCACAAGGGTAGTGTTTCTTCTAAAACAGTCTAATACTCAAAGTGAGCACTGCCTCTTTATAAAATTTCCTCTTTCTCTCAGACACCGTATCTGTTCACACAGTGAGTCAATCTTTCTCGGATGCTCACGGAGGCTGGATTTTCAGGAGCTCATCTCAGGAGACACTTTCCTTCCTGCGGGCTGGATTAGCATTAGCAGTAGTCAGAACTGAAGTTCAAATAAAGGTAGTTGACATACACCTAAATGGAGCAAATATTCTGGATTTCAAGGGAGGTCCTGATGAGCGTACTGGGATAATTGACGGGACATGTCAGTATTGATTATGTTAGAAGGAGGCAGGGTGGGTTAAAAGCTTTAACGCTTCTACAACACCAACATTCAATCACTCATGTTAACAACTGAACTCAAATTCAAGTGCAAACTCAGGCTCAATGAATCATTAGAGGTTGAACAGCTGTGAAGAATCCCATCGCAGTGATAAGATATTGTCTATATGGCCTAATCATTTATGAAAGACTGTCAAAGTGCTTTCAGTTCAATCTCTGATTTGCATTTTGTGAATTCCCTCAGTTCTAACGTCTGGCTATATTGAAAGTGTTATATTGAATCCCCCAACACCATTGAAGGTTAACACGGGACATGTCACATTCTCACAGACTTAGGCAAGTTGACAGATTCCCTCGGATGACTGGCTTATTCCACTCCCTGTGACGGCGGTCATCAGGCAATGATGTGAAAACAGACTGAATCTGACGAGATCCATCAAGCAACTAACATTCTTTGACACCAGGGCTGGACTATGAACTGGGCCAGAGGGGCCAGTGCCCTCAGACTATCAAGGGCCTCCAAAACCAGTCCGAGACTTCTAAAAGAAGCTCAGCCATTAGTCTACAAAGAGTGAGAGGACAATTGTAGTTCCCGTGCCAATTGAATGTACGAAGCGGCCCAGGGCCCTGGCTACCAAAATATGAATTTTCTATTAATTTAAGAAAGGGGTCTGTCACTAAGGAATGCATGGGGTGGGGGTGCCCAATTACACATTCCCAGAGCCCTCACTTGACAATGATCAGACCCTTTTTGGTGCTATTTTCTGAGAAAAATCAGTTTGTTTTTTCTAAAAAGTTTGAACATCTTCCAGAATCAAAATTATGGTTATTACCTTCTGCAGGGGTGTTCAATCCTGCTCCTGTAGAGAGTCCTGGAGAGTTTAGCTCCAACCCAATTAAACAAATCTGAACCAAGATAATCAAGATTACTAAAATCTTCCAGGCTGGGACAAGCTGGAGGTAAACTCTGCAGGATGTGTGTTAGAGTATGGTGTGATGTGTTGCTTGTATTAGCCAGTCCCTCCAGGGGACTTTGTTTTTCTGATTTCACGGCCTAAAATGACTGAATTTGTTGCGCCTTTTCTCATAGAAATACTCATAATTCCCCTTTGCTGAAAATACAGAATTGTGTTACCTTACACATTGTACTGAATCAGTATCAGTGACACTGATTATACTATACATTTTAAATGTTATGAATTAGTATTTCATGTTTTAACAACTATTGTAGTATTTTTTCTATGAATAAGAGTATTGCCAGTGATTGCATTCACTAGACATATTTTTCAAATCTACTGGTGAAATCAGGCATTATGGGGATTTGCATATATTCGCCCAAACATTATTTTCAGTATTACATAAAGTAGTTTAATTGTATCATTTACCCATTTGACATGTTAATATAAACACTTGCGCTGCTGTGTCTCACACGTTTTGAAAGCAAACAAGTTGAAAAGATATTAGACAAGTATAGGTCTTAATGATTTGGAAATATGTAACATTACCCTGTCCGTCGCTCAAATGGGCCTCATGTCGGAAATGTTCTTTTCTTTTAAAATACTTGTATATAACCAGATGTCCAGGGGTCCATTTTTTGAACCTCGCTTAATACACCTGAGATGATTTGACAGATGCGGGATCTTCTCATCGTGATAACGGATTTCTGGCAAATTATTATTATTTATTTTTTTCAAATAAATCTTTATGGATTTGATTAGAATATCTGGATTAAGTTGTCTGAGATTACTGTGTGTTCTTGTGTTCATTGGAAAGACAAAGTATTCTTGTCGCTTCATAACATTACAGTTGAACTACTGTAGTCACATGGACTATTTTAACGACATTATACCTTTCTGGGTCTTGAAAGTGGTTATAACGGTGCAGTCTATGCCATAGTCAGAAAGCTCTCGGATTTCATCAAAAATACCTTAATTTGTGCTCCGAAGATGAACTGTCTTACAGGTTTGAAATTACATGAGGGTGAGTAATTAATGACAGAATTTTCATTTTTGGCTGAACAAACCCGTTAAATTTTGCTATCGCATAATCACGAAATCCTGGAGAAGCAGCCGGACTGCACTGAATACGGATTCACAAAAGGTGGTCATTGAAGTTTGAGTTGCTCCAAAGGTAGGAAAATTCCTTATTGTGGAATTTACATAAGGGTCAGGAGGCATGATTAATTGCATTAATTTGTATCACATTATTTATTTTTATAATTACTCACACTAAATTAATGTGTTAAACTGACAGCCCTGTTTCTAAGATAAATGGCCTCCAGGATTTAACAAATTGACATCGGTTGGAAAAAAAACAAACCATTAATTCTCAGCAAATCAAAACCCGGGACACAACGTGCATGCATAATACAAGTTGCCTTTTAAAGGGAGAAATGGATCTTATGCTTTGAGCTTTTTGATTATGGATTATAACTGTATGGATAACTGAAGACACCAGCATCTTTTCAAGATGACCGTATCTCTCCACTGCCACCTTGTCTAACCCACTTCCATGGGAATGCTTCAATCAACCACAAGTATGCAAAGTGAGATAATCTACAAATGTGAATCACCACAGATGTTTCCCACCCATTTCCCTTTGTCTTCTTTTGAGATAGTGGCATGTTTGCCATTGCTGTTTAGTAGGAAAAGCAGACATCGCCCATGTTTCACTTATCAAATCACCTCTGATCTAACACTTATCACAGTCCATTCCTGCTCCTGGAGGACCAATGTCTCCGTCTCTGTCTTTGTTTTCTATTCCTATCAGCCACTCATACAGCTGTTAAGGGTTCTCATTCAACAGAGCAGGAAGACCAAAAATCCCCAGTTTCCGTAATGGTTCCATGCTAGTGTTGGCAGCTTGGCCTTTTCCTGGAGTTCACCCCGGATCCTTTCCAAACACTGGCCACTAACAGGGGGTTTCCATTGCTGCCGCAAGTACCGGCTATTTTCAGAGTCCCTTTGCCCTAGAGCAGAGGGAGCTTTTCTCCTGACAGCTGTCTTCACCCTGTCAAGCTGCTGAACACATGGAAATACAGCTAAATGGCGTCATGTGCTGCTTGCTCGACACTAGCGCTCTCAAACCACTGGACCAAGTACCTCCCTTAAGTCCTGTAGTCTTATATCACCAACCAAATGCACCGTTTAACTGCAGTCGGCACTTTTGAACTCTAACAGATCAGGACGAGGCCACTGAAACGATTAGCTACCGTCCATCATCCTGATGGAGAGACTCTGGTGAAGACGCAGCGCCAGCACTGGCAGAGGGATGAGCTGGTGTCAGGTGAAGTTTGTGAGAGAGAATCGGAGGGGCAGAAGCCCAGAAACATCACGTCTTCAGTCATCCTGAAACATAATCAATATGTGTTTTACGACCTGCGTCTCTCTGCTAAATTAAAAGAAATGTTAGACGGATGAAACTTCGATGGAGTCCTGCCTTCATCGCAGCTCGTCAGCCAAGTGCTCCATCATATCATTAAATGTGCTGTCTTGATCTTGCTGTGAGAAGTACCTCCATTCCCACAGATCCTTGACTGCACATTCTTCAGGAAACTTGAGGCCATCAAGATGCTTTCATGGCTTCCTCAAATAAATCTCTAGGTAAATTGATGATTATAAATAACAAATTATTTTTTACAGCGGAAATTAATAAATAAAAAAAACTTTAGCTGGACAATAGGAAAAGTGTGATTTATTAGTTTTTTTTTTTAAATCGACTGACAGCACTAATATATGGAGAGAGAGAGAGAGAGAGAGAGAGAGAGAGAGAGAGAGAGAGAGAGAGAGAGAGAGAGAGAGAGAGAGAGAGAGAGCAGGGAATAACATTTCCATGAAATGGTGTACATGGTCTGCAGCAATGCTTAGTTCTGATGCTCATATGCCCACTGTTGGAGCATTCAGCGGTGGACAGGGGTCAGTATGGGTATACCCTGACTGGTCTGCGGCTATGCAGCCCCATACGCAACAAACTGTGATACACTGTGTATTCTGACACCTTTCTATCACAACAAGCATAATCTTCTTGAGCAATTTGAGCTACAGTAGCTCGTCTGTTTGATCGGACCACACGGGCCAGCCTTTGCTCCCCACGTGCATCAATGAGCCATGTTTAGTTTCTTCTTTGGACCACTTTTGATAGATACTGACCATGCAGACCAGGAACACCCCACAAGAGTTTTGGAGATGCTCTGACCCGGTCGTCTAGCCATCACAATTTGGCCCTTGTCAAACTTGCTCAAATACTTACGCTTGCCCATGTTTACTGCTTCTAACACATCAACTTTGAGGACAAAATGTTCACTTGCTGTCGAATATACCCCACTAACAGGAGCCATGATGAAGAGATAATCAGAGTGATTCACTTACATGTACATTACATTTACATTTAGGCATTTTGCAGACGCTTTTATCCAAAGCGACTTACAACATAGGAGTACAGGCGATCGGTCATGAATAGGCGCAAAACCCAAAAGTGCCTTAAATACCAAGCTTTGGATATTACATAGAATAAGCTTAAGCTAGAATAAGGAAGGAATAAAGAGAAGAGTTTTTTTTTTTTTTTTTTTTTTTTATGATAAGTGTTCACGGAAGAGATGAGTTTTTAGCTGTCTTTTGAATGATGACAGTGATTCTGCCATCCGGATGGAGGTAGGAAGATTGTTCCACCAGCCAGGAACGGTGAATGAAAAGTTCTGGAGAGGGATTTCATGCCTCTCTGTGATGGTACCATAAGCCTCGCTCCTTACCTGAGCGAAGGCTTCTGGTAGGGTGTAGACTCGTAGGGCGAGTCGAAATAAGCTGGTGCCGAGCCTGTGGTGGATCCATAAGCGAGTGTCAAGGCCTTGAACTTGATGCGGGCAACAAGTGGCAGCCAGTGCAGAGAGATGAAGAGAGGTGTGACATGGGCCCTTTTGGGCTCATTGAATACAAGACGTGCTGCAGCATTCTGAATCAATTGAAGAGTTTTGATTGCACGATGGAAGACCAGCCAGAAGCGCATTGCAGTAGTCAAGCCTAGAAATGACAAGGGCCTGGGAAGTTGTGTTGCATGCTCTGTAAGGAACGGTCTGATCTTCCTGATGTTGTGCAGAGCAAACCTGCATGATCGAGCTGTCTTTGAAATGTGGTCTTTGAAGGACAGCTGGTCGTCAAAGATTACTCCAAGATTTCTGACCGACCCTGAGGGGGTAATCAGAGACGAACCTTGCTGGATGGTGAAGTTGTGTTGTAGAGTGGGATTGGCAGGGAAGACAAGAAGCTCAGTCTTTGCCAGGTTGAGCTGAAGGTGGTGTTCTTTCATCCATGCCGAGATGTCTGCCAGACAGCTTGAGATGCGTCCATTTACTGTGAGATCATCAGGTTTAAATGAAAGATAGAGTTGAGTGTCATCAGCATAGCAATGGTATGAGAAGCCATGTGCCTGTATGATGGGTCCCAGTGACGTAGTGTAAATGGAGAAGAGTAGAGGTCCCAGCACTGAGCCCTGAGGAACCCCCGTGGTCAGTCGATGTGCTTTGGATACCTCACCTCTCCAGGCAACCTTGAAAGACCTACCTGTGAGGTAAGACTCAAACCAGTGGAGTGGAGTCCCTGTGATGCCCAGTGATGAGAGGGTGGACAGAAGAATCTGGTGATTCACTGTGTCAAATGCAGCAGATAGATCGAGGAGGATTAGGACTGATGATCTGGAAGCAGCTTTTGCCATCCGCAGGGCTTCAGTGACTGACAGTAATGCAGTCTCTGTTGAGTGGGCCTTTTGAAACCTGACTGGTTAACGTCCCAGCTGATTTGACTGTGAGAGGAAAAATGAAACCTGGTTGAGAACAACCCGCTCAAGTGTTTTTGCTATGTAAGGCAGGAGAGAAATAGGTCTGTAGTTCTCTAGAAGTGATGTGTCTAGAGTGGGTTTCTTAAGCAGTGGGGTGACCGGGCCTGCTTGAATGTGGTAGGGAAAAAGCCAGTGCTGAGAGATGTGTTGATGATGTGTGTGAGTGCTGGTAGAAGTGTGGGAGAGATGGCTTGTAGAAGGTGTGAGGGGATAGGATCTAGAGGGCAGGTGGTGGGATGGCTGGAGAGGAGAAGTTTAGATACTTCTGCCTCAGTGAGTGTAGAGAAGGAGGAGAGAAGATGTTTGGCTGTGGGTGTGGCTGATCTAAAATCCTGTGTGCGCGGGGGTGGGAACTGACTGCTGATGGTTGTAGTTTTATTTGTGAAGAAGTGGGCAAAGTCGTCTGCAGATAAGGAGGTGGTGGGAGGTGGTGGAGGTGGACAGATTATGACACTGACACTTCACCTGTCAGTGTGATAATGTTATGCCTGATTGGTGTATATGTATCAAAAAAACTAAATATATATATCTTATATATATATCTTTTTTCCTGTAATTACTCACAAATAATCTTTATTTATTCTCATTAGTTTTGTACCAAATAAAATGTGATTTGAAATCTGGAAGCAATAACACATTTTTCCGCTTGGGCAAGCGATTTGCGTTAAGTTTCCCTTGCGTATTGCGCAGCAAACCAATGAGAAAGCGGGACAGTGATTACGATACATAACAGAGCGCAGGCACCAAAGCACTTACCCGAAACACTTCGTAACTGGCAGATTTAAAGAAGATTACCGTTGTTTGGCAAATAAATGACAGTTGCATACAAATTAACATGTTATCATGTTAAGCTTTATAGTAAACCTCAAACAAGGGAATTTATAGTAGTTTGTAGTGATACTAATCACAGAGTCCTAGAATGGCTTGGGTGTGCAGAGCATTCGCAGCTTATATGGACTGCATAAGATCTTGATAAAAAATGTATGCACCTCCTGATGGAAATGTTGTGATGTTATTTCCATCAAGGGGTGAATCAATTGTTTTCCGGGCAGTATATTTCCTATAGAATGTTTGGGTAAGACAGATCTAAGAGCTTGTCCCCTCTTTTTAAATAGCCAAAAGGGCTTTATGTCACAGCATTAAACCATGATTTGTTACTTCCTAGTCAAAGGTGGTATAAGGGGGAGGGATATTTTTATATAGAGGACATTTAATTGGACAAAAATCTGTATTGTACAGGCTGAGTCATCAGTATCTTTTGGTATGTTGTCTTGGAATAAAAAGTTGTAATAGATAATACATATGAAGTCATAAAACCTTATTTTTCTATTGCATGGTGTTATTAAAAGTGTACAGTAAAACTTGTCTTGTATTGCAACCTCTCATTTCACATTATGCAATTATAGATATTGAAGGGTTTTCACCTTCAGCTTGTCAGGATGTCCCTTTTCATCGGCTAAAGATTAACTAGTCACATGGCATTTACAGCTTAGTCGATTGCCTTAAAAAAATCTGGAACTGAGTGTATATGAGCGAAATGGCATAATTCAATTCACATGCTTGCGAGGGGTCCTGCACGAGCCGAGCAACTGCCATTGAGATAAATGAGAATGCTAACAAATAGCACACACCAGGTATTATGAACCTCCTTGGCTTGCACATATTTATCAGTGTCTGATTTTCAGCAAATAAAGTAGAACCGATTGATATTCATAAGCCAGCTGATTTTATAATCTGCCCCCCGCTATGTTTGTCCCTATGCCTGTGCACACCAGTGTTACGATTTGCTAAAACCAACACATAAAAATGCAGAACTATTAGAGTAGTGCTCATAATGTACCTAAATTAATTGGAAACATTATAATCCACAGCATTAAGAGGCAAAGGGGGGTCATATCGCACACATCTTATCTGCTGTTAGTGAAGGGTGGAAACACAAGGCCACATTAAGGATAACGCTAGATGCCAACATCACACTCCAGCTCATTGTCATTCACAATCCAACTGTGCCATATCACTAGAGCCATGGCAACGGACTTACCGACCGAGGGCTCGTCTCTGCAGAAATAAAGCCATTGAATCCTGTTAGAGCGTGTCAATGCTTTTGCTTTGACAGACATTGTATGGAACATTTGTGGTAATGAATTCAGACCACTGTCCCTCTTCTACAGTGGGTACGGAAAGTATTCAGACAACCTTCAATTTTTCACTCTGTTATATTGTTTGAGTTTTTCTCATTAATGTATACACACACAGCACAGAAAAACACAGAATTGTTGACATTTTTGCAGATTTATTAAAAAAGAAAAACTGAAATATCACATGGGCCTAAGTATTCAGGCCCTTTGCTGTGACACTCATATATTTAACTCAGGTGCTTTTCATTTCTTCTGATCATCCTTGAGATGGTTCTACACCTTCATTTGAGTCCAGCTGTGTTTGATTATACAGATTGGACTTGATTAGGAAAGCCACACACCTGACTATATAAGACCTTACAGCTCACAGTGCATGTCAGAGCAAATGAGAATCATGAGGTCAAAGGAACTGCATGAAGAGCTTAGAGACAGAATTGTGGCAAGGCACAGATCTGGCCATGGTTACAAAACAATTTCTGCTGCCCTAAAGGTTCCTAAAAGCACAGTGGCCTCCAAAATCCTTAAATGGAAGACGTTTGGGACGACCAGAACCCTTCCTAGAGCTGGCTGTCCGGCCAAACTGAGCTATCGGGGGAGAAGAGCCTTGGTGAGAGAGGTAAAGAAGAACCCAAAGATCACTGTGGCTGAGCTCCAGAGATGCAGTCGGGAGATAAGAGAAAGTTGTAGAAAGTCAACCATCACTGCAGTCTTCCACCAGCAGGGCTTTATGGCAGAGTGGCCTCTCCTCAGTGCATGACACATGAAAGCCTGTATGGAGTTTGCTAAAAAAAAAGCTAAAAAAGTACTCAAAGATGGTGAGAGACCAAGATAGAACTTTTTGAAGAAAACCAGGCACTGCTCATCCCCTGTCCAATACAGTCCCAACAGTGAAGCATAGTGGTGGCAGCATCATGCTGTGGGGGTGTTTTTCAGCTGCAGGGACAGGACGACTGGTTGCAATCGAGGGAAAGATGAATGTGGCCAAGTACAGGGATATCCTGGAAGAAAACCTTCTCCAGAGTGCTCAAGACCTCAGACCAGGGCCGTGCACAGACATTTGGAGGGGCAGTGGCCCAAACCAAAAAAACAGGGGCACTTTAACATAACGTTGAGTATCATCTTAATCTAGAGAAAAAAATCACAAAACTTTTACAGTCATATTGTAAATACAATAGGCTTTAGTGTTAATTCAATTTATGTTTTTGTAATAATGCTTCTAAAAGGTTGATTTTGCGCAAATTTGATGATCTTATATTTAATGCTATTTAAAATGTAGATAAGTATCGCTTAAATTATTGAATATATTTTGTAGACAAAGGTCTTGTTAATGATTGTCAGTTTTGTTCAAAATAAATAAAGCAACAGTTTTTCAATAACGGAAGAATATGTAAAAGTATGGTGTTTGGGGTAAAAGGCATCATATTTAACATGATCATAAACAGCGGCTGACTTTCAAATGTGTTGACATGACATGGTCAGACTCAGATTGTAATATATTAAGTTGGGTTTCCACCTTAGAGATAATCACCATATTTATAATGAAACCATCAGATTTTAAAATATGATAATAATCATCATATAATAAAAAATATTTTTAGCCTACTGTAAAGCTTTATTAAATTATTATGGTATCTCATTCAATGCTTTCAGAATCTTTACTTTAAAACAATAGTTTCTGTATTTTTGAAATATATTTTTATATTAACATATTTTAATATTTATTGAAAAATAATTGTTTTATTTATCAAAATAAACAGCATAGTACAAACTTTGTTGTAACTGTTGGATATCAAATGCTTAATATTTTTGTTGAAATCACAATACATTTTCTTCAGGATTCTTTGATGAAAAGTTAGATGGAAAGTTCAAAAGAACTGCATTTATTAGAATTTTTGTAAGAGTCATTAACAATGTCAAATTTAATGTGTCCTCGCTGAATAAAAGTATTAATTTCTTTAAAAAAACAAACAAACAAACAAAAAAACAATACTGATCTCAATCTTTTGAACGGTAGTGTACATAATATGATGTTGTTAGCACTATTAGAAGACTAGAGCAAAACATTACAGACAGAAATACAAAAACGAATACCAAATTACTAATTCCACGGATAAATCACTGTCTGTAATGTGGATTGTGGTTTGTAATTTACCTGTTAATGGGACGACATTACGGAACTGAGAGCGGCCACTGAGTGTGAGCGATGCTTCTGAGCGAGCAGGAAAACACGGAGCGGATTAGCGGATTAGTGGATTTTTAGCCGAACAGAACACATTTATGGGAATCCTCTGAGGGTAAGTGAGGGAAGGGGGCAAGAGGGGCACCTCAGCCGATGAGAGCAGAGGGGCAGTGGCTCGAGCCACCGGGCCACCCCCCTGTGCACGGCCCTGCCTCAGACTGTGCCGAAGGTTCACCTTCCAACAAGACAATAACTCTAAGCACACAGCTAAAATAATGAAGGAGTGGCTTCACAACAACTCTGTGACTGTTCTTGAATGGCCCAGCCAGAGCCCTGACTTAAACCCAATTGAGCATCTCTGGAGAGACCTGGAAATGGCTGTCCACCAACAATTACCATCAAACCTGACAGAACTGGAGAGGATCTGCGAGGAGGAATGGCAGAAGATCCCCAAATCCAGGTGTGAAAAATTTGTTGCATCTTTCCCAAAAATACTCATGGCTGTATTAGATCAAAAGGGTGATTACTAAATACTGAGCAAAGGGTCTGAATACTTAGGACCATGTGATATTTCAGTTTTTCTTTTTTAACAAATCTGCAAAAATGTCAACAATTCTGTGTTTTTCTGTGAATATGGGGTGCTGTGTGTACATTAATGAGAAAAAAAAATAACAAATGATTTTAGCAAATGGCTGCAATATAACAGAGTGAAAAATTGAAGGTTGTCTGAATACTTTCCATACCCACTGTAGAAGAGGGACAGTGGTCTGAATTCATTACCACAAATGTTCCAAATGTGAATCACTCTTTCAATATAATTGAGACTAAGGTTCATATCCATAAACAATAAATTACTGGCACCACCCACCGTGACCTTTGAATAACAGTAAAAATCCATTCACGGATATGCACAGACAGGATAGTTGGAGGGATAGTTAACCCAAAAATGAAAATTATTTACCCTCATCCTTATGTCATTCCAAACCTTTATCATTTCCGTTCTTGTGCGAAGCATTAAATTAGGTATTTCGAAGAACATTCCAGCTGTTTGTGTCCACTGAGATGATTTTTTTTTTTTATTTGGATTCCACAAAATAAATCCATGCAGGTTTTAAAAGACATGTGGGTGTGTAAATGATCTGAATGATAATTTTAAATAATTTTCATTTTTGGAACAATCCTTTTAAGGCTTTTTTCAGAATTGTATACTTCCATACTACTTGTACTGAGGTTTTTTTATATAAATTCATATTATGTACACTACCGTTCAAAAGATTGAGATATTGTTTTTAGTATTGTTTGCAGTATTGTTTTTTGTTTGTTTGTTTGTTTGTTTGTTTTTTTAAAGAAATTAATACTTTTATTCAGCGAGGACACATTAAATTTGACATTGTTAATGACTCTTACAAAAATTCTAATAAATGCAGTTCTTTTGAACTTTCCATCTAACTTTTCATCAAAGAATCCTGAAGAAAATGTATTGTGATTTCAACAAAAATATTAAGCATTTGATATCCAACATTGAAAATAATATGAAAAGTTTCCTGGGCGGGCACCAAGTCAGCACATTGGAATGTAGAATTAGAATGACTGCAGATAATTCAGCTTTGCCATGACAGGAATAAATTACATTTTAAAATAGAAAACATGTATTTTCAATTGTAAAAATATTTCACAATATTACTGTTTTTACTGTATTGTTGATCAAATAAATGCTGCATAAGCATAAGAGACTTCTGAAGAAACTCAACCTCAAATGGAAAACAATTTACCTACATTATCAACAAGCAACAAATACTTTAATATTATTACTATTATTATGTGTATATTAAACTGAGTCTCATAATTTATGCATTAATACACATTTTCATATTGTTATTGCAGGGACATCAACGTTACATTTTACAAGGCTACTTTATGCAAATATGAGAGCATTTCTGAGTGCTGAATCGCAGGTGTTTCATTTATAGGAGGACGTGGCTGCAGCTGGTGATGAGGCTGAAACCAGCATGTCCAGTGCTTTGACTAATTTCATTTTGCTTAACATTTTTATTTATCTGTTATATTGAAGAGACCATTTTGAAGGATATTGGTTGCCATTTCTGAGCACTTGAGCTTAACTGAGACTTGAGTGTTTGTTGACGTTTAAGAGGCTGTTGTGTTGACTGTGATTTATTGTAATTTGGAGGTGTGCAGTTTTATTTTGGTTTTAGAAAATAAATGCAGTTGCTGTCCTCAAAAACCAACCGTTTCTTGTTTTTCACTTGCATGTCTCTTAGTTGTTGACAAGTGAGACTTTGAGACAACATTCAGTAAAGTACTGTTAAAATCGATTCTCTAGACTTCTACTCAAGCTATATTGGAATTGGAGACTTGTAACTTGTAATGGAGTCATTTTCACTGTAAAGTATGTGTACTTGTACTCAAGTATAGTTTTCAGGTACTCATTACACCTCTGGTCATCAATGTCTGTGTCAAATTTTCTACAATTATGTGTGTGAGCTCCTCTCCTTGTTGCATTCTACTGTTTGAAATATTTATCACTGCATAATACATTCTCTCTCAATGTTATTTTAAAAAATAGAAGGCAGTTTGCAGTATGTTAGTATTTCATTCCAAACATAGCCTTTGTCTTTAAAGGAAAGTTTTTTCCCCTCATTATTAATTCTGCTTGACTGCTAAAGGCAGACTGCAGTGTGTGTTTCTTTGTGAGTGACCTACTTCTTATGCCGCATACAAGGTGATAAACATCTGCCCAAATAGCTAAACCTCATTAGCAAACACTACCTGAACACACTCTATATGTCAGCAGAGCATCTCAGCATGAACAAAGGTCTCTCTGGATCATTTAATGATCCGAAAGCATGTTAATGCTGCTCTCGGAGCAGAGAAATAATGGTTGCCGCATAACCACTTACGTTGATGCGGACTTGTGTTGTTGACTCTGTAAAGGCCACAGAGGCATCTACGCATGTCACTGTTTGCACTGAAGTACTTCCTGATGGGGACTGTCATACGGACGGTCACATTTCCTGTTACACATGTAAAAATGTACTCACCCTTTTCTTAAGAGCTTCTAGGGAGTCAAACTCCAGCTTGGCTAGTTTGACTTGGATGTGTTTAGGAACATCTGGAATGACGAATGCCAGGATGAACTTGAAGGCCAGGAGAACATGCTGCAATAAACAGAAAAAAGTTTAAAACACAGCTTTCATTTCATATCTATGAATCATTTTTTATTTAGCAATTCACACTTGAAAAAGTGCAATCTAACGTTTCACACATTCCAGACAGATCAATGGCATTTAACGGAAAGTCTTTTTCATTTTGTGAACCGCTCTTGACAAACAGAGACATGTGAAATCAAAATGGAACATATTTCTGTCATACTGAATGGCTGGATGATTTTTATGGCTCTCTATGTGTTCAATGGCCACATTAGTGAGATGAATGCTGCTGGCAGAGTGTCAACTGTCATTGCAGCTCCGGTGTATTAAATGAATCACCACATGCTCAGTGCTTCTGAAACTGGCTCACTATTCACCTTTGAGTGATTTAAGGGGATCTGAAGAACTACTGACAGCTTAAGTAAATGTATAAATAAGAATTGCATATTTTAACCTCTTTTAATACAAGGATGTCCTGGTTGTTTTAAAACTATGACCTTGAAGTTAACATGAAATTTAGATATTGTAGTGCACTGAATACATACAATTAAGGAAGTAAATATGTTGCAAAAAGGGTTTCCTGTTGACTTACAAAAAAAAAACAGGGCTATTTAATGTTGCCGTTAAAGGGATATTTCACCCAACAATGATTCTGTCACTATTTACTCATATCCATAGGATGTTCATTCATCTTCAAAACACATTCCTCCAAAACTTTGATGCTTCAAAAAATCTTCTAGAGACATGATAGCTTTATAATATGATGAACACATTTTATTTTGGCTTTTACTCGTATATAAAGATTGATCAATGCACATACAGATAGCAAAATAAATATTGTAAACAGAAGCACAACCGTGTTTGTTTGATGCAAGAGAACAATCCTCATTGGTTCTTGCAGAAGATCAAACGTGCTCATTGGTTCTCGTATGTCAAGCAAGCATGTTTGCAGCAAATGACCTGAAGGACGTGTACATGTCTCCATTCTTCCTCGACACAGACCGTTTCTACAGTGTGCCTTTGAGGGGCAGGCATACCAGTACATGGTTCTTCCATTGGGGTTAGCCCTGTCTCCTCACATCTTCAGGAAAGTCGTTGAGGCAGCCCTTGTGTCACTCAGGCAACACGGGGTTCGCATCCTGAATTATTTCGACGACTAATTGATACTAGCTCACCCTCAAGACCAGGTTTGCGAACACAAGGACCTGGTGCTCCGGCACCTCGCCCGTCTGTGCCTTTGGGTCAACTGGGAAAAGAGCAAACTCTCCCCCGTGCAGAGGATGTCTTTTCTCTGTATGGAAATCGACTTGTACGCATGCAGCTTACGAGCGAGCGCGTGCAGTCACTGCTGACTTGTCTTCGTCAATTTGAGGGCAAGAGTGCGGTTCCACTATAGTTATTCCAGAGGCTCCTGGGGCATATGGTATCCGCAGAAGTGGTCATGCCGCTCGGATTGCTTCATATGAGACTGCTTCAGCACTGGCTTTGCGATCGAGTCCTGTGATGGGAATGGCTACAAGGCACGCTCCGGATCCCAGTCAATTGGGCCTGCCGTCAAACCTTCACCCCGTGGTTGAACCTCACCTTTCTATGGGCCGGAGTGTATCAACAGATGCCTCTGCCACGGCCTGGGGTGCCATGTGCAATGGGCATGCTGCTGCGGGCTCCTGGAAAGGACCCCAGCGCCAATGTCATGTAATTTGCTTCGAGTTGCTGGCCATACGTCTAGCCATGCACTGCTTTCGAGCCCTGCTGAAGGACAGACACGTACTGGTCCGTTCAGACAACACAGCGACAGTAGCGTACATCAACCAACAAGGTGGTCTACGCTCCCGCCGGATGTCGCAAATCGCCTGCCATCTCTTCCTATGGAGTCAGAAGCATCTGAGGTCGCTTCCTGCCGCTCATATCCCGGGAAATCTGAATCGTACAGCCGACGAGCTCTCACAGTTTCAGCCACTTCCGGCGGAATGGAGACTCCATCCCTGGTTCAGCTGATTTGGGAACAGTTTGGCAATGCACAAGTAGATCTGTTTGCCTCCCACGACTCATCCCATTGCTGCTTGTTTTACTCCCTGACCAAGGGAACCTTTGGCACATATGCACTAGTGCACAGCTGGCTGCAGGGCCTACGCAAGTATGTGTTTCCCCCAATGAGCCTTCTCACACAGGTCCTGTGCAAGTTCAGGGAGGACGAGGAGCGGATCCTTTTGGTCGCCCCATATTGGCCCGGCCAGACCTGGTTCTCCGAACTTGAACTCCTCGAGACAGCCCCTCCCAGGCCTATCTCTCTTAGGAAGGACCTCCTTTCTTAGAGACGGGCCACCCCGACCTGTGGAACCTGCACGTATGGGTCCTGAATGGGACGCGAAAGGTTTGAGTACCCTACCCTACCAACAAGTGGAACCTCTTCATCACCTGGTGCTCTTCTCGCCAAAAAGACACCAGGACATGCCTGATCGGGTCCGTGCTCTCCTTACTTAAAGAAGGGTTGGATAGAAGGCTGTCTCCTTCCACCCTTAAGGTTTACATGGCCACAATATCTGCATACCACTACCTCGTGGACTCAAAAATGGTAGGAAAGCATGACCTGGTCAGCAGGTTCCTTAGAGAAGCAAAGGGGGATAAACCCACTTCGCCCTCTACAGACACCCTCTTGGGAGCGTGCAGTGGTCATATCTGCCCTGCAGGGAGCTCCCTTTGAGCCACTGCAGTCCATTGAGCTTAAGTTCCTTTCTATGAAGGCTGCACTCTTGATTACTTTGGCTTCCATCAAGAGGGAAAGGGACCTGCAGGCATTTTCAGTTGGCGAAGCGTTACTGGAATTCGGACCGGCTAACTCTCACGTGATCCTGAGACCCCGGCCTAGATGTGCTATTTCACTCAGGTGAGTTTCTCAGTAAGACCTGGTTTCCTCCAGCACTGTTGATGCAGACACCAGAGTGCATGCCCGCTCTGTCAGCCCTCATGTTAGGCTAGGTGCCTCCATGTTGGGGAACCCCCACATGTGTATTCCACAGTAAGTCTCTCCGAGCACATGTCTTCCCTTGGCAAGACACCTTGCCACGCCTGGGGTTGAGACAATTCACCCTGGATACCTCAGGGTGCTCCATATGCAGCCTGTACTCTGGTCATATTTATTCTAAGTCCTCTCTGCGGGCAGGCATTGTTTTGCATATTTCCACGTGGGATATGCTTCCCAGTTTACCTTGGTTTTTGTGTTGAGCCTAGCACCATGTTTGTGCTAATCTCACAGCAGGGAGCTCAGTTCAGTGGAGAACCCTAGAAGACAGCCATTGTGGCGAGATTGGATTGGGGACCCCCATTCCGTCAGTCACGGACATACCGCATAGGGACTAACTGATAGGGAATGTCTCAGTTACTTATGGAACCCGCTTTCCCTGGAGGAGGAAATGGAGACGTTACGTCCTCCTGCCACAACTGCTGGTACAGCCGGGGCGCTCAGCAGGTAACATAATGCAAGAGTGCACGCACAGCTCCTTATATATCCATGAGGTGGGGCGGAGTTGCGCTATGCAAATTCTGCAGACCCATGACATTGTCATGCCATTGGCTCGTTTTGAAGAACTCCCCATTGCGACAGTCACAGATGTAACTTCTCTCCACAGGTAAAACATGTTGAATATTTAATTTCTATACTCTAGACTTCATGAAATATACAAGTAATCACAGCATCATTAAACAAAACATATTTCATAGAATGTAAAATTATATACAGACTAACTGAAAAACTCAACAAATCTTGCCTCAATCCTGTGCTAGACAAAAGTATGGTAATTATTTAAGAACAGGGTAACACAGATACAGAAATGGCTCTCTAAGAACTGAGAATACAGTCAAGGGCATCAGGTTCAGTGTTACTGCTATGGTGGCAGAGGAAACCTCAGGACAACTGACCACAAGTGACTTGTCCTGGAAAAGTCTAAATTGAGGTAAATCTTAAGGAGTCATGGCAACTGTCTAACACTAAGAAACAAATAAACAAGAAAATAATAATGGTGACATAAAACAAATTATGTAGGCCAAGATGAAAGAAAAAACTAACAAAAATGTTTCACTTGTTGGCAAATATCTTTGCATACTAATTTGCCTGAATTAAATAATTATTATCAAATTAAAAATGATTTGAACGTCAATTAATAACAAAAAACCTGCTGTTCCAAAACCTAGCGAGTTTGGCTTTCTGCCTACATAAGCCTTCTAAAGCAGCATCATAACTGAACCTCATAAAACCTCATTATTGCCACTGTAATTAGAGCAATTAATAATTTGAAATGCTCAACATAAGCAGCAATTCATATGCGTACCACAAATACATAATTCCTAATGTAAGGCACACATAAGTCTTAATTTACACAAAAGCTTCCAGTCTGAAGTTGGCATATTGCTAAGCTAATAATGGGATACGATACGCTACTAAAAAAACAACAAAAAAACAACAAATACACAGCATATGCAAATATTGGGTGAAGTTGTCAGCGTTAATAGACCTTTAATGTTTCTGTACTTCAGTTTTGGAATTAAATTGATTTATAGTAAAAAAAAAAAATCCTTTACCTGTCATATTGAGTAAAAAAGATTGACTGAAAGACTATGCTTTTGGCAATTTTTTTCTGGCAAATTTGCATGACCAACTTGAACCCGATGCAAAATCTGCTTGTGTAAATATTTCACCCTCACAAGAAATTCCAGATTCCAAATTCCAGTGTAGATTGCTATTTGAAAAGACTGGATTTTGCCTGAGAAAATTCACTGAACATCAGTAAATGTTACCACACCTTTAGAATTTGGTTAAATCAGTAATATAACTGCCATGCTTATATAAAATGTAAATCAGCAAGCCTAAAGAAGCACTTTACACGCAGTACTGCAGTCAGAGGTTTAAGAGCGCTGACTGAATGATTCATCAGAAAAAGTACACAAGTACACATTTATCACAAAACTACATCAGTAACAGACAAGCACAGTCTCCTGCAGGGCACTGCCTAAAACAAGCTGATAGCATGTGCAGAAGTGTGACTCAAAATGATGTTGCATTTGAGCATGATGAACTGTGGAAAATGCCACCCTCTCTTCAGTATGATTGCTGTCTGAGAGAGAGGGGTATGGGGGTGCAGAGACTGAGAATATCAGATCTGATATAATGAGAGAACAAAGCTCAGACTATTTTTGTAGTCAAATTTTTCTCCAAGGTCTTTAACAAACAAACGTATCATGACTGCAGATATACTTCAAAGGACAGCAACACTACAAATACAGACAAATATGAAATTGTTTGAATAGGTAAACAGAACCCTAATAATACAATCCTATCAAATGAGCTATAATATCACAAGCAATCAGAGAATCATAAAAAGTACACTGGAATAGAATAGAATAGAATAGAATAGAATAGAATAGAATAGAATAGAATAGAATAGAATAGAATAGAATAGAATAGAATTGAATAGAATTGAATAGAATAGAATACTAATAATACAATCCTATCAAAGGAGCTAAAATATCACAGGCAACCAGAGAATCATAAATAGTACACTGGAATAGAATAGAATAGAATAGAATAGAATAGAATAGAATAGAATAGAATAGAATAGAATAGAATAGAATAGAATAGAATAGAATAGAATAGGTAAACACAACCCTAATAATACAATCCTATCAAATGAGCTATAATATCACAAGCAATCAGAGAATCATAAAAAGTACACTGGAATAGAATAGAATAGAATAGAATAGAATAGAATAGAATAGAATAGAATAGAATAGAATAGAATAGAATAGAATAGAATAGAAGAATAGAATAGAATAGAATAGAATAGAATAGAATAGAATAGAATAGAATGGAATAGAATAGAATAGAATAAAATAACAATCCTATCAAAGGAGCTAAAATATCACAGGCAACCAGATAATCATAAAAAGTACACTGGAATAGAAACAAATAGAAACAAACAGAATAGAAATTAATAGACTGGAATAGAATAGAATAGAATAGAACCCTAATAATAAAATAATATTATTAAAGAAGTTATACTATCAAAAGCAACTAGATATTCATTAGAAGTACACTGGAATAGAATATAATTAAATAGAATAGAATATAATTGAATAGAATGGATAAACAGAACCCTAATAATAAAATCATATTATTGAAGGAGCAATACTAGCAAAAGCAACCAGAGACTCATAAAAAGTACACTGGACTAGAATAGAATAGAATAGAATAGAATAGAATAGAATAGAATAGAATAGAATAGAATAGAATAGAATAGAATAGGTAAACACAACCCTAATAATACAATTATATTATTATTAAAGGAGCAATACTATCAAAAACAACCAGAGAATCATAAAAAAGTACACTGGAATAGAATAGAATAGAATAGAATAGAATAGAATAGAATAGAATAGAATAGAATAGAATAGAATAGAATAGAATAGGTAAACACAACCCTAATAATACAATTATATTATTATTAAAGGAGCAATACTATCAAAAACAACCAGAGAATCATAAAAAAGTACACTGGAATAGAATATAATTAAATATAATATAATATAATTGAATAGAATGGATAAACAGAACCCTAATAATAAAATAATATTATTGAAGGAGCAATACTAGCAAAAGCAACCAGAGACTCATAAAAAAGTACACTGGAATAGAATAGAATAGAATAGAATAGAATAGAATAGAATAGAATAGAATAGAATAGAATAGAATAGAACCCTAATAATAAAATAATATTATTAAAGAAGTTATAGAATAGAATAGAATAGAATAGAATAGGTAAACTATACACTGGAATAGAATAGAATAGAATAGAACCCTAATAATAAAATAATATTATTAAAGAAGTTATAGAATAGAATAGAATAGAATAGAATAGAATAGAAATTAATAGAATGGAATAGAATAGAATAGAACCCTAATAATAAAAAAATATTATTAAAGAAGTTATACTATCAAAAACAACTAGAGATTCATTATAAGTACACTGGAATAGAATATAATTAAATATAATATAATATAATTGAATAGAATGGATAAACAGAACCCTAATAATAAAATAATATTATTGAAGGAGCAATACTAGCAAAAGCAACCAGAGACTCATAAAAAAGTACACTGGAATAGAATAGAATAGAATAGAATAGAATAGAATAGAATAATAAAATCATATTATTAAAGGAATTATATTATCAAAAGCAACTAGAGAATCATTATAAGTACACTGGAATAGAATAGAATTAAATAGAATAAAATAGAATAGAATAGATAAACAGAACCCTAATAATACAATCATATTATTAAAGGAGCTATACTTTCAAAAGCAACCAGAGATTCATAAAAAAATTTGAATAGAATAGAATAGAACCCTAATAAAAAAATCATATTATTAAAGGATTTAAACTATCAAAAGCAACTAGAGAATCATTATAAGTACCAGACTGGAATAGAATAGAACAGAAAACAATAGAATAGAATCATGATTGTAGATGTACTTCAAAGTGGAGCCAGCCACACCACAAATACAGACAAATATGGAATACTTTGAATAGGTAAACACTAAACAGAATTTTAATAATAAAACCTTACTATTAAAAAAGCAAAAACGTGAGACACGGGCAGTTGAATGGGGAAAAACGCAAGGTCTCGAGATACGTTTTTTTAAAAGTTGAACTGATTTTGACTTGAGAGCCGCGTTTCTAGAACGCCATTTCATTCGTGAGATGCTGAAAAAGTCACAAGACGTGAGTGTAACGGTCATACTGCAAGTCCGTTTAGCACGTTTTACATGGAAATGGAATGGAAAATACAAATGGAAAAGAAAATAAAAGAAAAGAGAAAGTAATAGACTAAAGGTGTGGTCACATTTATCACTGTTGCAAATTTCCACAGGCCAAATTTCAATTGGAATCACAAATTTCACACGATTCAAGTTGTTCTCACGTATTCAGCGCATTGACCAACAGAAAGCTGCTTGGCTTCTGTGCGAGCTGTGCTTCATGCATCGCTACACTAGTGACAACGGACACTGGACCATGCCAGTGGACCCATAAAAATTCACCAACATTTTGCTAATGTCAAGACGACACAACATTATATTACAATGTAGTATATAACTAAAGTATTGTGAGAAAGGAAAGGGTAAAGACAATGATTTGTTCAGACTGTTGGTGACCAATCTCATGTGTGACCAGTGAACTGGAGGAAAATGCGTGTCGGAGAGGTGTCAGAGTGTTTCCAGGCTAGCCGTCATCCTCTTTAGGACATGAGTGGAACGGAGCGCGCGCGCGAGAGAGAGAGAGAGAGAGAGAGAGACAGAGAGACAGAGAGAGACAAGAGAGAGAGAGAGAGAGAGAATGAATGCCAGCCACATCTGATCTTGCAGCATGTCAGACATGGTTAGCGAGTCATGGGACAGAACAGTCTTCAGTTTAACAGCCCTGGAAGAGTCTGTCTGCCTGTTAACACGAACGCTCGCTGGGTGGGGTGTACACAAATACACATGCTCTCATTTTGACTGATTGCTAATTTAGCCACTGACATCTAGACAGTCGCAGTCAAATCTGATTATATGAGAACCGCATTTGCTCTTTAAAATAGTCCTGTAGAAAGCCATGCTGCAGATAAAGTTATGAATGGGAGATTCTTAGCTATAGTACAGTACGACAATAACGTCGGAGCGTCAGGGATGATGTATTTTTGTAGGCCAAAATCTCAGAAACGACTTCCGGTTCCATCATCCTTAAGCTAATGCTGTTTTGTTTGTTTGTTTGTTTTTTTAATGGGTTTTTGGTCAAATGCCTGAAATGGTGAACACAAGCAAAATATATTTTACATGTTTTATTATATAGCATAAAATACATTAGTAATAGTTTGTTTTTAAGCTTTTACCTGTCTTGAAAAAGGTGGTTGCTATCAAGTCAATTAGAGTGCTGCAACATCCTGATTCCCATTGACAAAATATTTAGCAAGAGCGCGTTTATAAATAGGCTGTGAAAGCGGACTAGAGAGTTTTTCTGTTTGGTTTGATGACGTTAATGTCTCTGACAATCTCTTTAATCTCACCATTTGTCACTTGCTAGCAACCACCTTTTTCAAGAAAGGTAAAAGCTTAAAAACAAACTATTACTAATGTATTTTATGTAATAGAATAAAACATGTAAAATGGCTTATCCTTATATTTAATCAATCAGAGCTCCAAAGGTATTTGTCTAATTTAACACACTCTCACAAACAAACAAACAAACACACACACACACACACACACACACACACACACACACACACACACACACACACACACACACACACACACACACACACACAAATAATTTAACCCTTTTTTGAATGGAAGCCAGCATTGAGTTGATCCAAAATACAGTAAAAACAGTAATATTGTGAAATATTATAACAATGTATTGCTATAAATTGTTTCCACCACAGAATAAGTAAATGATAACTGCTACTTCATCTCATGATTGCACGTTTATATGACTTTATAAAAAGTAAAAATTGCGAGAAAAAAAGTCAGAATTGCGAGATATAAACTTGCAATTTTTACCTTTTTCTCACAATTTTGACCTTTTTTTAGCAATTGTGAATTTATATCTCGCAGTTTTAACTTTTTTTCCTGCAATTCTGACTTTTTCAAGCAATTGTGTTCCCTTTCGTTCAGTCACTACGACGTAACGTTAGTGACTAACGAATGGGGTTTCGCAAAGCCTATCATCTTGAGCTTAGAAAACGCCCAATGGCGTGCCACTGCCATGGGCATGCGGAATTTGCATACGTAACTCCGCCTCACCGTGTGAGTATATAAGGAGGTACGTAGCAACATCGCATTATGTTTCTGCTTTCGGAGCCAAGAGGACCTACCTCTTCACTCCTACAGCCTTCTGAGACTCTGTCAGCTTCTTCGAGACGAGCAGCTTTCCGGTCGGTGTTGGTGTAACAGCGCGTTCCAGTGATCGCATACTTCCTGCCTGCTGATCTCTGCAGTGGTCTGTTGACAGCTGGTGTGTGTTTCCTGGGCGCCGGCATCGACTACGAGGCTTCCTCTCACAAAAGAGCTTGCGCGTGGCACGTCTTTTTCAAGGCGGTTCGCCGTGCACTTCGGGTGCGATCGATATCCATTGCTGTCTATGGGCACTTTCACTGCTCGATGTGTTTGGGCTTCAGCACGTTCGGGCAGTGTTTGTGGATGTGTCATGTTCCCACTGCGGGAATGTGACCATCGCGATGTTGTGGTCGAGACTCAGTGATCTCCGTGAGGAGAGAGAGTCCCTTCTGCCACACCCCAATCTACCGTCTCCGAGAGAGGTGGTACTTTGGCTGGTGGCCAGGGTGACCTGAGGGCTGTGCTGTGGTTTAAGACCCCGACGCTCATTCCTCGGGCAACACCCCCTCTCGCACATCGCTTCCCGCGAGTGCTGGACTGAAACAGCGGCCCGTCTCTGACGCCTCGTTCGTTCAGTTCACACTCCAGATAGCAGTGAGATTTAGATCGCCGCATCCCAAGGTGGGCTAGAGTCCTTTGGGGATGACGATTAGGCAGTGCTCCGCCTCCGGGTGTGTCAGCGCAGCCTGATCTGACCCAGAGTTGACAGCCATGTTATCTCGGGCAGCCGCGAGCCTCGGGCTGGTGTGGAACTCCGCCCTGTCACGAGTGCTCGTGGTTGCGCGATTGGTTTTTGGGACGGCACCCCAGCAGTTGGGCCCGCCCCAATGCCTTTCGTCCCCGAGGTGCATGAGGAGGTCACGTGGTCCGGGAGTCCACGTGCTTCCCGTGGCCGCCGGCCTCCTCCGCCTTCTCTGCCCTCGATGGGGCCGTGGCCTAGGGTACACTGGGGTCCCCACTGTTGAGCACTCTGTTGCGCACTCACGGTGTCCACAGAGTGCTTCGACGTGGCGTGGCTATCCTAAGCACCCTCCCAGAGCCTCAGGGCCCGTCTACGGTGGCGTGGTCCTGCAGAGCAACGGGCAGGCCGCCGCCCCTTTGCACATGCACGAGGGTGGAGCCGACCCAGGGCTCTTCAATGAGCTGCGTGCCGCCACTGATCCCGCCCTCTGGGCGGTGAAGGTGGCCACACGCTCCTGGGCGGGCGATGTCCACAGTTGTGGTCCGGGAGAAACACCTGGCCTTACCTGGTGATGTGGAGGTAGTTGAGTGAGCCACCTCCTCAACTTGCCCATATCCCAGGCTGGCCTCTTCGGCAGCGCTGAGAACTGCGCCCAACAGTTCTCGGCCGCCCGAGCAGACTGAGGCTGTAACACGTACTGCCCGGCGGCCAGCTGCTGCACCAGCCGCCGGCTCAGTCGCCTCAGTCCGCTCACCGCCGAGGGCGCCCTCCCCCCTCCTACCCGGCCCCAGCAGCAGCCTTCACCGGGCCGTGTCATGGAGGAGGTTGCAGGATGACGCCTTGATCCGCTGCACAGCCTGACTAAACGCCAGGCTGGAGGTGGACAACTCAGAGATGGGTTCCTGTTCTTTCCAGGAGATGGTAGCAGGGCTCTCCTTCCCCGGTGGAGGGCCGGGGAAAATCCTTCGCTGCCGGCCTCCGGGCTGGCGGCGCTTGGAGAACTGGTGTCCCCATCCCTGAGGACACAGAGACTGGTGATGGCAGTGTGCACCGCCCTCGGGCCGCGCCGCCTCGTCCCTCTCTCTCGCCAGCCTCTCAGAGCAGACCCCAGTGGAGCAGCGCGTCCTTCCCTGGTCTCCTCTGTCAGGGCGCAGCTGCTGGCTGTGCCCCACACCGGGCGCTCGCCTCCCACGTCTGGGCCAGTCACGCTGCCTCGCTGCCCCACCGGGAGTGCGTCTGTGGTTCGAGTGACCCCGTGGTCAGTTCCTGGGAGTCTGACTACAGCTTCCAGGACTGTTCGCAGGGCCGCAAAAACCATCAGGCTCGACTCACGCGATTCAATTCGCGCAGGCTCCTCCTCACTTTCGGGAGTCCGCTCACCATGGTGGGGCCCAATGTCCCAGTCATGCGCGCGGAGGTTGCCACCCTACTGGCGAAGGGTGCGATCGAGCCTGTCCCTCCAGCCGAAATGAAGTCCGGGCCTCGGCCTTTACTTCATTGTACCCTAGAGAACCGGTGGGTTATGGCCAATCCTGGATCTGCCCGTCCTGAGCCGATCCTTACAGGCTTCCGTTCAGGATGTTGGCAGCGACGCCTTCTCGAATGCGTTCGTCCAGTTGATTGGTTGCAGCGATTGACCTGAAGAACGCCTACTTCTTTGTCTCCTACCTCGGCGGACCGTTCCTGCAGGTCTGCTTCGAGGCGGACATTCAGTCTGCGCCCCTCCCATTCGGGCTAGCTCTGTCCCCTCGTGACTTCACGAAGTCTGTCGAGGCAGCCCTTGCGCCACTCAGGCAGCACGGGTTCGCATCCTGAACTGCCTCGGCGACTGGCTCACACTGAGTCACTCTCAGAACAGGGTGCGAACACAGAGTTCTAGTGCTCCAGCACGTAGCCTGTCTGGGCCTTCAGGTCAACTGGGAGAAGAGCAACTCTGCTCCGTGCAGGGATCTCTTTTCCGGTATGGTTTTCAACTCGGTGCGCCATGTGCGTGCAGCTTACCAGCGAGCACGCAGCGCGTCAATGCTGACTTGCCTCCGTTAATTCAAGCAAGAGTGCGGTTCCACTGAAGTGTTTCAGAGGCTCCTGGGGCATATGGGCATCTGCGGCGCGGTGGCGCCGCTCGGATTGCTTCATATGAGACCGCTTCAGCATTGGCTTCGCGATCGGGTCCCGAGATGGGCATGGCAGTCTGGCGCTCGGGTCCAAGTGACTCAGGCATGCTTACAGACGCCACCCGTGGTCGAACCTCAGTTTCTACGGGCCGGGGTGCCCGCCACGAGTTTCCAGGCATGTTGTCGTATCGACGGATGCCTCTGCCACGGGTTGGGGTGCCATGTGCAATGGACAAGCAGCGCGGGCTCCTGGACAGGACCCCACCGCCTCCTGCATGTCAATTTCCTTGAGTTGCTGGCAGTGCAGTTCGCCCTGCACCGCTTCGGCGTTGCTGAAGGGTCAACATGTGCTTGTCCGGACAGACAACACGGCCGTAGTAGCGTGCATCAACCACCAGGGCGGTCTACGCTCCGCCGTATGTCTCAACTCGCCCGCCATCTCGGTTTATGGAGTCAGAAGCGCCTGAGGTCCCGTGCTGTCAATATTCTGGGAGTCCTGAACCTCGCGGCCGGCGAGCTCTCGCGGTTTCAGCCTCTCCCGGGAGAATGGAGACTCCATCCCCAGTCGGTCCAGCTGATTTGGGAACAGTTCGGGATGTGCAGGTAGATCTGTTGCCTCCACGACTCTTCCCACTGCAGCCTGTTCTTTCCCTGTCCGAGGCACGCTGCACGGATGCACTGGCGCACAGCTGGCGCGGGGCCTACGCGGGTATCACGTTTCCCCAGTGAGCCTACTCGCACAACTTTTGTGCAAGATCAGGAGGACAAGGAGCAGGTCCTTGGTCGCCCGTACTGCTGCACGGCCGGACCTGGGTCCCGAACTCGTACTCCTTGCGACAGCCCCCTCCTGGCCTATTCCTCTGAGACCTCCTCACTCAGAGACGGGCACCATTTGGCACCTGCGTCCCGATCGGTGGAGCCTCCACGTGTGGCTCCTGGATGAGACGCGGCAGGTTTGAGTGGCCTGCCACCTTCGGTGGTCGCCACCATCACTTCCGCTAGGGCAGAGTCCACTCGGCATGCCTGTGCGTTGAAGTGGAACCTCTTCGTCACCTGGTGCTCTTCCCGCCAAGAAGACCCTGGAAATGCCCGATCGGGTCTGTGCTCGTTCCTCCAAGAAGGGTTGGAGCGAAGGCTGTCTCCCTCCACCCTCAAAGTTCATGTGGCCGCTATATCTGCCCACCACGATCTCTTGGAGAACAGAAAGGTAAGTCAGCACGACCTGATCATCAGGTTCCTGAGGGGGGCGAGGAGACTGAATCCTCCTCGCTCTCCTCTCGTTCCCTCTTGGGACCTCTCAGTAGTTTTAAGATGCTCTGCAGAGGCCTCCCTTTGAGCCTTTGCGGTCGGCTGATATTAAGTTCCTGTCGATGAAGACGGCTCTGCTGACCGCATTGGCCTCCGTCAAGAGGGTCGGGACCTGCAGGCATTTTCGGTTGACGGCGTGCCTGGAGTTCGGGCCGGCTAACTCTAACGTGATCCTGAGACCCCGGCCTGGATATGTGCCCAAGGTTCCCACCACTCCGTTCAGAGACCAGGTGGTGAACCTGCAAGCGCTGCCCGTGGAGGGGGCAGACCCAGCCTTGGCACTGCTCTGTCCAGTACGCACGCTCCGCGCCTACGTAGATGTGACACAGTGTTTCAGGACCTCAGACCAGCTCTTTGTCTGTTATGGTGGAGAGCGGAAGGAAGTGCTCTCTCAAAGCAAAGGCTGTCTCACTGGATAGTGGACACCATTGTTTTGGCTTACCAGCAGCAAGGTCGACCATGTCCCCTTGGGGTGCGGGCTCACTCCACTCGGAGTGTCGCCTCCTCTTGGGCTTTAGCGCATGGCGCCTCGCTAACAGACATCTGCAGAGCTGCAGGCTGGGCGACACCTAACACATTCGCCAGATTCTACAATCTCCGAGTGGAGCCAGTGTCCGACTATGTACTCGCCCCCCCGAGGGCCGGTAATGGGCCAGGCTCAGGTGTCTTCGCTTGCTCGCCATTCCACTCCTCGGACTGGATACGTGCGATATTCCTCAGGTGAGCTCCCCGAGAGCCCTGAGTTCATCCAGCACTGCTTACGCCGATGCCTGTGTGTCTGCCCTCTAGCGAGCCCAGACCCTCGTGTCCGGCCAGGTGCCCCGTGTGCATGGTTCCCCTCCGGCGACCCCCACACGTGTATTTCACCGTAAGCCTCCGCAGTGAGCGGGTTTCTTCCCTTGGCATGTCCCGGCCATCCCTAGGGTTAAAAATCCACCTTCGGCTGGTACCCTAGAGTTTTCCATATGCAACCCTTGCGGGTCATATGTGTACTCTTAAGTCCTCCCTACGGGTAGGCATCTTGGCATTTCCTCACTGGGATATGCTTCCCAGTGTACCTTGGTATTCCTGTGATAAGTGGGAGTCCTTCGTCCGTACTAGTCTTACGACAGGAACTCGCGCTTACGCAGGGCACTGGAAGACAGCTGAGTGGCGGGATTAGATTGGACCCCATTCGTTAGTCACTAACGTTACGTCGTAGTGACTGAGCGAAGGGAGCGTCTCGATTACGGATGTAACCCTCGTTAGCTGAGGAGGGAACGGAGACGTAACGTCCCGTTGCCACATCAGCTGTGCTACCTGGAACGCAGGAGTTCAGTCTTGGCTCCTCAAGCAGGTAACATAATGCGATGTTGCTACGTACCTCCTTATATACTCACACGGTGAGGCGGAGTTACGTATGCAAATTCCGCATGCCCATGGCAGTGGCACGCCATTGGGCGTTTTCTCTAAGCTCGAAGATGATAGGCTTCTAAGCGAAACCCCCATTCGTTAGTCACTAACGTTACGTCTCCGTTCCCTCCTCAGGGAACGAGGGTTACATCCGTAACCGAGACGTTTTTTTCTCTCTCACCATTCTCAATTTTTTTCTCACAGTTTTGACTTTTTTTTAGCAATTGTGAATTTATATCTCACAATTTTAAATTTCTTTTAACAATTCTAACATTTCTTGCAATTTTGACTGTTTTTTTTTGTTAGCAATTATGAGTTTATATCTCACAATTCTTTTTTTTACAGTTTTTTTACAGTTTTGACTTTTTTCTATCAATTATGAGTTTATATTTCGCACAGTTCAGATTTTTTCAGTTGTGAGTTTATATCGTGCAATTCTGACTTTTTTCTTACAATTGTGAGTTTCTCTCACCATTCTCACTTTTTTCTCACAATTTTGACTTTTTTAGCAATTTAGAATTTTCTAGCAATTTTGCGTTTTTCTCTCACCATTCTCAATTTTTTTCTCACAATTGTGACCTTTTTTTAGCAATTGTGAGTTTATATCTCACAATTTTTACTTATTTTCTCGCAATTCTAACATTTCTTGCAATTTTGACTGTTTCTTAGAGTTTATATCTCACAATTCTGATTTTTTTCTTGCAGTTTTGACTTTTTTTCTATCAATTATGAGTTTATATTTCGCAATTCTGACTTATTTCTGTGCAGTTCTGAGTTGTGAGTTTAAATCGTGCAATTCTGACTTTTTTTCTCACAATTGTGAGTTTATGTCTTGCCAATCTGATTTATTTTTCCACAATTGCGAGTTACAAAGTCCATTTCTGAGGAAAAACGACAATTAATTGTTTATATCTTGCAATTCTGACTTTATAACTAGCAATTGTGAGTTTATATCACGTACTGTTACTGTGAGAAAAAAAGTCAGGATTGTGAAATGTAAACTCGCAATTACGAGAAAAAACGTCAGAATTGTGATATAAAAAGTTACAATTAATTTTTTTTTATTCAGTGGTGGAAACAAGCATAACAGATACATTTAAACAAGTAAAAAAGCTACAGTAAGCTACAGTATATATATATATAATTTATATATATAAGTATATATCATTTTGAGTTAGTTAGTTAAAGCATTACATTGCATTTAAGCATTGGTTCAAATGCAAGCTAGTGGTGCTGTGAAGCAGTATATTTACCCCTAAATGTTTAAAAAACCTTTGTTTTGCTTTATTATGTGTGTGCACGTGCTTGTAGACAAATCTCTCTCTCTCTCCCTCTCTCTGAGGTCACAGTCAGCCTCCCTACCATCAAGCTTTTCAGTTCTTCCTGATCCTCAGCCATCTCCTGTCACCGTGGCTACACTGTTGCCTAGTTACTGCTCTCTGAGGCATGTCATCGTGTAATTACCTGAGTATCGAATGGCCCAAAAATAGGCAGCAGTCATGGCTCTGAGAAATACCAGCAATGACACACACACACACACTCGCTCACAAACCTCTCTGATTCATTCCGCCGTGAGACAGTGACAATGCACACAAAAGCCAAGTAAAGAAGAGATAAAGCGAGGGAACATTTGCATTATCCATCATTCAAATATGACCTTTGAGGGCACAGAGATTATTTCTGCATTAATCTTTATTGGATGATTTTCTCATTTATGTGACAAAACAAACAAATCCACGTTTTCCTATATTTAAATACCATCAGATCTACAGCATATCTGTTACAATCGTTCATACGGTTGAAGAAACACTGAATCCCAAGTATTCAACTTTTAAAGGTAAAACTAATCCTGCCCCGTTTGTGCCACAGGAATGAATGACACCTCAAACCAGGTGGCTTTTTTAGGAGAGATGCACTAATATTTTTCTAAATAAACACACTTATGATTTTTGCTTAGTAGATGATAAAAAGGGTGAAGAAAAAAAATCATAAAAATTAAGCCATACTATATCTGAGGTCCTGAATATGACAGAAATTTGGGAGCCGGATTTTTTAGCTTGGCCAATAAGCAAGCTATAGAAGTCTTTTTATCTCAATATTCTGACTTCTTTTTCAGATATAAACTTGCAATTCTGTCTTTTTTTCTTGCAATTGCAAGTTTATATCTCGCAATTCTGACTTTTTTTCTCAATTGCGAATTAACATCTCACAATTATTTTTTTACGCGAAATCGCGAGTTTATATCTCGCAATTCTGACTTTTTGCTCGTAATTCTGTCTTTTTTTCTTGCAAATGCAAGTTTATATCTCGTGATTCTGTCTTTTTTTCTTGCAATTGCAAGTTTATATCTAGTAATTCTGTCTTTTTTTCTTGCAATTGCAAGTTTATATCTCGCAATTCTGACTTTTTTTCTCAATTGCGAAAGAATATCTTGCAAAGTCAGGATTGTGAGTTTATATCATAATTTTGAGACAAAAATCAGAATTAGGAGATATAAAACTTGCAATTGTGAGAAGAAAAAGAAAGTCAGAATTGTTAAGTGGCAGAAACACGCTTTTTCAACAGACATTTTTCAACAGTTATTATGAAACATCCTGTTTGATGATGTAATGCCATAATGATAATTTAATGCTATACTATTGTCATGGTTTGCCTGTGTTTTTCTGCCCGAATGAGGCTATTCACACAGAACATGTTTTTGAAGTAAAAAATGTGAGACGCAGGTTAGTGGAATGAAAACAATTGGTCTAGAGACGCATTTTTAAAAAACGATTTTAACTCAAGCGCTGCATTTTAAGAAAGCAGTGTCATCAGCGAGACACTGCTAAAGACACGAGACGCAAGAGCAACGGAAAAACACGTCCATCTAGCATGTATTTACACAGAAAAACAACAGAAAATATGTTCTGTGTGAACAGACCCGAGACTCTTATTTTGAAGTTTTTTGTTTCTGTGTTCACAGTTCCTGTGTCTATGCTGCGTTCACGCCATGACGTAATTACCAAAAGCTCTGTATGCTTTCAAATCACTCTCGCGCCACTTAGACGTCATGCACATTGTAATTACAAGTTCTACAAGCATATGAAGGCTTTTTACAGTTCAGAATCGTTATAGTAATTACGACATGGTGTGAACCTATAGTTCCTCAGTTGCCTAGGTTACTAAGTATCCCTTTGTTTGCAATGGTTACTTATTTAGCCCACCTGTGTCTTGTGAAGTTCCTCATTCACCCCAGTATATATCTAGCCCTGTGGTTCTCTTTAGTTTGTCGGTAATTGACTTTATTTTACTAAAACTGTTTTGGGGCTGTTCCCCTTGGATAATAATCTTCTTCTTCTAGGATTATCTTCTTGTTTTGTTTATTTAATACAAGTTTTGCAGATCCTCGACTCAACTCTTCCCTGCTGCACCATGACAACTACAGTATGCCGTGATTTATATATGAATGATTTAATCGTTTGTCCTGTCCTCCTCTGTTGGTATACTGTATGATATCGTGTCACTATTTCTGAAAGAATCTATACATCACACAGTACTCTGCAGTCCATAAGAACCAGACCCTCCCCCATCCACATATGCTGATCCAACGCCAATCCCTGTTCACTCCACTAAATGAACTAACAGAGTCAATAAAATAAATAAAGACAGCCTTGAGAAGCGGCCTGCATAATAGACAGAGAATGTGATTTGCTTGCTACGTATTGTGTGAGCTGTATGCACCAGACATAAAAACGTGCGCATACACACAGTACAGTTAATAAAAGAGAATCTTTATAGATATTAAGGAGTGGAATCTTAAGGGATTTATAGGCTCTGGTTCCTTAACATTTCCATTAACAATTGATTTATCCATTTAGAGGAAGCACCTTCCCTGCAATATTTGTCCTTGCTAAATAATAGTAACAGTTTCACTGATTTAAGTTAAATTAATTTATTAATGATTTGAAATAATTCAAATTGAAGTATTATTGAGATACTATCATAGTTTATATCTTCATATTTCTGTTATTTTAATTTTAGTTTTAGTATTTTTTAATGAAAAATATTAGTTTTTTTTAAAGATATAGTTTTTATTCATCTTCAATTCAGTTTTAGTTATTTTATTACATCTAGTTAAAGTCCCCGTAAAGTCAAAATTAAACATGTGTTCTGAGTTTCTCACACCACAGATACATGTGTTATAAACCACCCAGCCAAATTTGAATCATAAAAAAATCCGCTAAGTACATAAAATAGCTTATCAAAAGCTTGAATAAATAAGTAGCATTCTCTGCACTCAAACGCTGGGGGCGTGTCCGCTGTCAGCACCGAAACCACGCCCACTCGCGGGAAAGCTGCAGTAAACACACAAGACAACACTCATGTACAGCTCACGAGTCACGACGGCACCAGATGTCGGCGGGACGGGAGGATGAAGGCCGGGGCGGGAGATAGTCGGTTCAGCCCCGTTCTGCAGTGGATTATCAGTGAATCCCAGCTGTAGCCGATTTGGTCGAAGTTTGTAAAACTATCCGGTGTAAAGACACTGCCGAGGCAGGCGTTGGTGGTGATCCTCAGCTCTCCATCAAGGTAGCTGTTCACAAAATTAATCCACCTCTTCTTAATATTGTCTTTTTTTTTTTGTAAGTTGTAGGCTCTAGTAACTAATGGTACTGACAGTAACTCGTGGGTGAACTGATGCGAAATTGCGAATGTGCTCTAGTTATGGGGGAGGGGCCATGTGCTCAGTGGCTCCAGTGCATCATCGAGCCACCATTTTAGCCCCGCCCAAAAAATCCAGAACACAGCAATGGTGAAAAACTGTTTAACGGTCTAACTTCTGAATTCAGTACTACACAGTTCACAGTCTTTGTAATGTGTTTCAACAATACATTTCTAACATTTATAATGTGCTTAGAAACAAATCTCAGATTTGCCTTTACAGGGACTTTAAACTACAGGGAATGCAGAATTATTAGGCAAGTTGTATTTTTGAGGATTAATTTTATTATTGAACAACAACCATGTTCTCAATGAACACAAAAAAACTCATTAATATCAAAGCTGAATATTTTTGTAGTTTATTAGGAAGTAGTTTTTAGTTTTAGCTATTTTAGGGGGATATATGTGTGTGCAGGTGACTATTACTGTGCATAATTATTACGCAACTTAACAAAAAACAAATTTATATCCATTTCAATTATTTATTTTTACCAGTGAAACCAATATAACATCTCAACATTCACAAATATACATTTCTGACATTCAAAAACCAAACAAAAACAAATCAGTGACCAATATAGCCACCTTTCTTTGCAAGGACACTCAAAAGCCTGCCATCCATGGATTCTGTCAGTGTTTTGATCTGTTCACCATCAACATTGCGTGCAGCAAACCACAGCCTCCCAGACACTGTTCAGAGAGGTGTACTGTTTTCCCTCCTTGTAAATCGCACATTTGATGATGGACCACAGGTTCTCAATGGGGTTCAGATCAGTTGAACAAGGAGGCCATATCATTAGATTTTCTTCTTTTATACCCTTTCTTGCCATCCACGCTGTGGAGTACTTGGGCGTGTGATGGAGCATTGTCCTGCATGAAAATCATGTTTTTCTTGAAGGATGCAGACTTCTTCCTGTACCACTGCTTGAAGAAGGTGTCTTCCAGACTCTGGCAGTAGGACTGGGAGTTGAGCTTGACTCCATCCTCAACCCGAAAAGGCCCCACAAGCTCATCTTTGATGATACCAGCCCAAACCAGTACTCCACCTCCACCTTGCTGGCGTCTGAGTCGGACTGGAGCTCTCTGCCCTTTACCAATCCAGCCACAGGCCCATCCATCTGGCCCATCAAGACTCACTCTCATTTCATCAGTCCATAAAACCTTAGAAAAATCAGTCTTGAGATATTTCTTGGCCCAGTCTTGACGTTTCAGCTTGTGTGTCTTGTTCAGTGGTGGTCGACTTTCTGCCTTTCTTACCTTGGCCATGTCTCTGAGTATTGCGCACCTTGTGCTTTTGGGCAATCCAGTGATGTTGCAGCTCTGAAATATGGCCAAACTGGTGGCAAGTGGCATCTTGGCAGCTGCACGCTTGACTTTTCTCAGTTCACGGGCAGTTATTTTGTGCCTTGGTTTTTCCACACGCTTCTTGCGACCCTGTTGACTATTTTGAATGAAACGCTTGATTGTTCGATGATCACGCTTCAGAAGCTTGGCTATTTTAAGACTGCTGCATCCCTCTGCAATATATCTCACTATTTTTGACTTTTCTGAGCCTTTCAAGTCCTTCTTTTGACCCATTTTGCCAAAGGAAAGGAAGTTGCCTAATAATTATGCACACCTGATATAGGGTGTTGATGTCATTAGACCACACCCCTTCTCATTACAGAGATGCACATCACCTAATATGCTTAATTGGTAGTAGGCTTTCCAGCCTATACAGCTTGGAGTAAGACAACATGCATAACGAGGATGATGTGGTCAAAATACTCATTTGCCTAATAATTCTGCACTCCCTGTAAATGAAAACAAGAAATGTTTGTCATGAAGGGCATTAGCCGTTTAGACCAAAACTAGAAATTGTACCAGGCTGTAAACATGTTTTTTTTTTCTGCTGTAAAGTTGGGCATTTTAACATCGGGCTCAATGAGATTCTGCTCCCTTCTGGAGCCTGTGAGCCCTAGTGGCCAGTCGATGAACTGCCATTTAAGTCACTTCCGTATTGGCTTCAAGAGAGACCGCGGGATGTTGCTGCTTGGTTTCGTCACGTCGCTGAAGATTTCTCAACTTTTCACGCACCAACGCAGGGGTCATCCAATCAGATCGCCCTATGCAAATACCCTAGAGCAGACGGTAGCCAATCCGGTTGTTAAAGGGTTACTTCAGCGATTAGCATTAAGCTTTGTATCAGTAGAAACCCAGGAGTATATTCAAATTATCGTACTTTCCCCCCTCATATGACCCTGAGACGAGAGAATTATGTATTTTATTTCTGGAAAAATTCCTCCGATGACGTAAATATTGTCATTTTGCGTCATCGGAGGAGTTTTTGGCCAGAGGCTAAAGACTACAGCCAGCAGAGGGCGCTATTTCCACATGTTTTCAACACACACAGCACTCGGCTCGCGGAGCTGCGGAGATTCATGTAAACGGAGTGGTGGAGAGCAAAGTGAGTGTTTTAACTTTTAAAATGAACTTCCTATGACAGTTAAGCTTCCAAAGACATGATCTGAAAACGCCAGACTGATCACGCTGTGAATGCAGCCGCGAATCCCGTGATTACCTCAGTTCATGTGATGAATGTAATCCGATCCTGCTGCGTTTGTGCCATGAAGCTCAATCGCTCACTCGCATTATATCGAACAGACACGTTCAGTTTTTAATTGTAGTGTCTCTAACTGAACTGATTTTCTGAAAATGAACGTGGTGGGCAAGTGATCCAGTAATCCATTAGCCGACTAGCCGCGCCTAGAGTAGGGCAGTGAAGCAGTGCGTCCTGGGAATTGTTGTCTTTCATCCCCATAAGACAAAAATACATTTTCTGTGTTTTCTCAGTCTAGAAGGCACCAAATTCAAAAATAATTTCAAATTTCTACTACATTAATGACCAAGTTTAAATACAGATTCATCTTCCCAGCGCTGAAGTACCCCTTTAAGTCTGACGTCACGCGGCAGCGCTTCCGGGTACAAACGCTCCATCTCATACCACAAGAAAAACAACAAATGGTGCTAATATACACACACTGTATGTAATACTGCAAAAAAATTATAATCAGAACCTTTATCTTCATACCAAAATTCTAAATGGACAGTGATTCATCTTTTATAAATCGTTAAAATATTAAAGTCTGTGACACTGTGAGCACAGAGACTGTTGTGTAGACTGTAAGTATTTAAAATGTTTAACTTTTTTTATATGTTTGATGTTTAATATGAATAAATAGCGCTCATAAAAAAGAGTGAAACGTGTTGAGGCTTGGACCCAGAATCGGCGTTCCTAATGTCACGACTTAAGCTGTGTCAAGTACACGCTGTAGCTACGTTGTAGGCTGTGTGTTGCACGCGTGGCCTACGAAGTACCTTGACGTGCACCTTTCCAAAAATGTAACAACACGCTGATTCTATGCGGACGCAAGGGCTGTGATTGGTCTACCAGAACCCCTCCCTAAGGTGTACACATGCTCCCTCTGCATGTGTAACTGCACGCCGACACAGACAAGGACGCAGAAATATAAATGAATATCGACGCGTAGCCCACGCCGTAGAGGCTACGGTGCAGGTCCGACACAGAAGTATAAATCAGCCTTAAACAAGCGGATTACGTTCATGCAACCCTACAGCAGACGTGTGATTGGCTGTTGTCACTATGATGATTGCATCAGAACTAAGCTTAAGCCACGCCCTCAGTCAAGCGTTACCGCCGACGCCCGTGTGAATGCAGCGTGATTTCCATGTCAAGTCAATGTAAAGATGCATTGACGCTTGTCAGGAGGTCCTACGTGTTTAGCATTCCACCTCATTCACGCGGGCAAATTAGCGCTAAACCTGCAAATTGTGTCTTGTGCGAGTGATTTTATTTGGTGCTTTTTGTGCATTCACATGCTTGAAGTGAATTCGCGCCTGACGTCCGAGGTGAAAATTCTGAAATTTGACGTCTGTTCACACCGCGTTAACCAATCAGGAGCCTGCTTGCTGCTGTCACGTGGTGAAGTGACGTGATAAACTAATATATTGATAAAAATAAACTGACATTTAACAAAAGAGACTGGGTTGTGTTTTATGTCATATTTAATTTTATTACAGTGATAATCATATATATGCACACTAATTGTGTGAACTTTAATGTGTTTATAATTTTTTTAATGTAAATGAAAAGAGGCATGGTTATGCGTTTTATATTTAATTTGTTATAATTATAAATGCAGTGAAGATAATAATGTGTGTGTGTGTGTGTGTGTGTGTGTGTGTGTGTGTGTGTGTGTGTGTGTGTGTGTGTGTGTGTGTGTGTGTGTGTGTGTGTGTGTGTGTGTGTGTGTGTGTGTGGACTGGTAATCCCTGGTATCCCCACAAAGATGCCAATATCCAAATCCTTGTCCTTGTGGGGACATTTTTGGGTCCCCATGTGGAAAACATCTTATAAATCACACTAAGTGATATTTTTGAAAATGTAAAAATGCAGCATGTCTCCTGTGATGGGTAGGTTTAGGGGCAGGGGCAGTGTAGGGGATAGAAAATACGGTTTGTACAGTATAAAATGCATTACGCCTATGGAATGTCCCCATAAAACATGGAAACACAACATGTGTGTGTGTGTGTGTGTGTGTGTGTGTGTGTGTGTGTGTGTGTGTGTGTGTGTGTGTGTGTGTGTGTGTGTGTGATGTAACATCTACCGTCTGTAGTATCCGCCATGGAAGGTTGAAAGCGACATGTCCCTCACATGAAATGAATACGTCAGAGATACAATGTAGCCACACCTTCACCCACAAATACAGTTGACTAAGAGCAGTGCGCCCTGTGTACCACTATCCAGCATACCCGTATTCCAGCTGCACCAGCCCTAAACAAATCAATTCACACCAACCGGCAGGAACGGCCAAACTCAATCCAATCAATCTGAATTAGACTTCTGAACAACACTACTATTTGCTTTTGATTTGACATGCATATCCTCTCCGACTTCAGTCAATTTGGATAAAGTTTACTTGATTTAATGTTGCAGAACGAAACAACAAAGCCACACACAGACTTGAATGACTTCAGCATTTGCTTTTGAGGTTTGTAAAGACTTTTCTATTCCCTAAACACTCCTGGTTTCGAGTTTTATTTAAAATTCTGTCATGGTACGCTGATGCCGTGTGCGAATCAGTATGGCCTAATTACAACTCCAGTGATTACTGCGAAGTTTAATTAGCGGAAAACAAGACATGGCACAATGAATTCCTCCCCAGATCCCCACCAGGTTCTCACAGAATATCAGGAGTTCTATTTTTCTCTCCCAAAAACACAAGTCTCTAGTGTGTTTGTGTGCAAGTGTGTGTTTCTCTCCATGCTTTGGGTCAGTTATTTTGAGTGGGTCTCCTGAGGCCGGCAGCAAAGCTTATCCTTTACTGAACTTCCTGTTTAATTCTGACGTTAACCCATATGAACTGGAGCTCCACAGTAGTTCTGGATTCTTCTGTTACACAAACTGACACGGTTTAACACACTATGTTTCCTGCATTATCCAAACCACCAGGATGGCGGTTAAGGAAAGAAGGACTACAGCCAAGTTTAGCACCCTTTAACACTCATACACACACGGAAGGAAAACAGCTCACTTATGCCACCTTATGGACCATTTGGGTCATTGCAAAAGGGGGTTATGGGTTACCATGGTGTGAGGAAAGGAGAGAATGTTACCTCTATGGCCACCACAACGAGGATCAGCTGAGTCTCTGATTCAGGGAAGTAGGTATTCACTTGTGGAGACAAACCAATCAAGGCACAGTTGGTCACCACGGCGATAATACTCATTGTCTCAAATGCCAACTGGAAGAATAAAAAGCACAGATGTTATTTTGTGTGTGTGCGTAACAGTGCTCTTACTGTTAACTAAAACTTTTAAAAAATATTTAAGTATTTAAAAAAAAAAAAACTGAAATAAAATCAAATATAAACATCAGATGAAAATCTTAAAGTTAATAAAGAATGTTTGTAACCAAGCAGATCCGGGCAGCCTTTGACTACCATTGTATTTTTTTCCTCACTATGGTAGTCAATGGCTGCCGAGATCTGCTTGGTTACAAACATTCTTCCAAATATCGTTCTCTGTGTTCAGCAAAACAAAAAGATTTATACAGGTTTGGAACAACTTGAGCATGACTAAATTATGACAGAATTTTCATTTTTGGTTGAACTATCCCTTTAAGTTGCAGTTAGAACTAAAATTACTAAAATGGAAAAATAATTTGTTTTATTAGAAACAGAAATAGAAAAAAATAATTTAGGTACATAACAAAAAGTCCCTAAAATTAAAGAGAAAAGTGAAAATATAAAAATGAAAGCTAATTCAAAATATGAATTAATACTCTCATAGTTTATAAATAATACTGCAATAATACTGGTGTGTAAAACACAAGACTGTTTAAATTGTAACAAACTTGTCTGCATGTTTATCGTGATCATAAAATCATTTCAATCTAATATCTTCAAATTCTTCAAATTATTTTCCATAGGTTTAGGGGTTTGTAATGTATAATGTGTGAAATTTGTGTTATTGTAAATTGTATTCTGTATGTTGACGTTTATTGGATGTTGATTGTAGTAAACAGATACTATCATGCAAAAATAATTAGATGTATAAGTACGTTTTGTTTGGTTTGATGATTTTTGGTCACTAACAAGGACATTATTATCTTTTTACAGCTGTTTTACAGCAGAATTATTATAATTTTTTCCTTTTTTTATTATAATGATTACCATTTGTGATCCACACTTGTTCAATTTATCTGTCATTTCAACTGATAGTGAAAATTAAATTTTTGATAACGTTTGCTTACTTCAATATTATGCATATTCAATGTCTTTTTTCCACTACTCTTCCTTATTGTCTAGTTCTGGCTAGTTCTAGCTTGTATGTTTTTTGATCAGTAGGATGGAGCATATCAAATTTCAAATAAATAAATAAATAATGGAGTTTTACATTTGACACTTCAGTACATTAATACATTCAGTACTTTTTACTCGAGTAAAATTGTATAGTACTTATATATTTATAGTAGTAGGGCATTTGTGCTTTAACTCAAGTACATTATTTGTGTACTTTGCCCACCACTGTGTGATATCAATTTCATAACTCTTTTTCTATGAATATGAGCATAACTGAGTCAAATCTGCGTTTCACATGGTAGATCATGGGCCTCTGAACACAATATAGTTCACCAAACAATTAAAAATATTTAATCACGTAATGCTATTGTATGACTTCAGATATCTGTGAACACTACCAGTCAAAAGTTGTTGTTGTTGTTGTTTTTTAAGAAATGACAACTTTTTATTCAGCAAGGATGCATTAAATTGATAATTGTTACAAAACATTTTAAATAAGCACTGTTCAATTGATTCAGTATTCATCAAAGACTCCTGAAAAAGGGTATCACAGTTTCCACAAAAATACTAGGCAACAGAACACTGATACTAAACGGAAATGTTACTTGAGCAGCAAATCAGCATATCAGAATGATTTCTGAAGGATCATGTGACACTGAAGACTGGAGTAATGATGCTGAAAATTTAGCTTTGATCACAGGAATATAAAAATATTAGCATTATCATTTAAAATAGAAAACAGTTAGTTATATATTATAATAATTCACAATTTTTTTACTATTTTTACTGTATTTTTGGTTAAATAAATGCAGCCTTGAGCATAAAAAAAATATTTTAAAAAAATCATACAGACCCCAAACTTTTGAACAGAAATGTATAGAAACTTTTTTGGTGTCCTTTGGCCTTTTTGGACCGTGTCAGACAAAGCCAGTATTTCCTGATGTTGTATGGAGAAAAGACTTGCAGGAAGATATTCTACATTTGTTTGTGTTCCAAATAAAAACAAAAGCATATGGAATTTTCATTTTTGGATGAGCTTTTTTCCATTACTATTAAAGGTACACTATGTAACTTTTGTCCCTCTAGAAGTTAAAAAACAAAACTGCGTGTATTTTGTGGAAGACAATTGTTTTGGTTGTGCTCTGTGTGGATTAATAAGCTTATCCTACTCCTCATAAAATATTCCCTTCTAGGCTTGGAGATATAACTAGTTTAGATGTAAGGGATGTCAAGCTGACTAGCTGAAGACATACTGTAACTATACCCATTATTAGACACAGTACTTGAAAATAAATTACAGCACAGCAAAAACATTATCTTCACAATAGATAATGCTTTACAAGGAACTCTGTTAGAGAGCAATTTATCTGTTCAATAAAATACCTTACTCACCACTGAGTAATAAAAATGCCATCTCTGTGTGACTTTTACAACATTTAAAGGGATAGTTCACCCTGAAATGAAATTAAAGCCATCTTTTACTCACCCTGCTGTTGATTCAATGCCCTATGTCTTTCTATCCCTTTCAGACCTCAAAAGCAGAAATTTAAAAAAATAGTCCTGCACACGCTCCTTCCTATAATGGCAGTGGATAGTGACCAGGTTAAAACATTACAAAAATTATACAAAAAGTATCACACAATGATACAGTGAGACGCACGCCATATATGGAAAGTGTTCAGGAGGCATACTATAAGGTTTTGCGAGAAATAAACTATTATTCAGTCAAAACACTGAGCTCGGCCGTTACTCTGTGCGCGGCTAGTACAGTGACTCCTGTAATGACTAGTACAAGCCGTCAGCAGGCGTGGCGCTCATGATCTGTTGTCATGACAACAGGTTCACAATATTCACTTCAGGAGGTTTTATTATTAGTATTGTATTATTTCTTATCATATACCTTATAGAAAAGACGAGAGTCGTGTTTGTTTCAATTGAGCCTGATTTCTCAAAATGTTGCATGTGTGTGCTTATCTTGGGTGCCATGACAAAAGTGCGCAAGTTATAGTAAGCATGAGCGCTGCGCCTGCTGATGGCTCGTACTAGTCATTACAGGAGCGCGCATAGAGTAACGGCCGAGCTCAGTGTTTTGACTGAATAATTTTTCATTTCTAGCAAAACCTTATAAAATGCCTCCTGAACACTTTCCATATATGGCATGCGTCTCACTGTATCATTGCGTGATACTTTTGTAAAATGTTTGTAATATTTTAACCACTGCCATTATAGGAAGGAGCGTGTGCAGGACTATTTTTACAATTTCTGCTTTTGAGGTCCGAAAGCCATAGAAGGACATAGGGCATTGAATCAACAGCTGGGTGAGTAAAATATGGCTTTAATTTCATTTCACGGTGAACTATCCCTTTAACATCCCTCAAGTTATCGGCAGCTCCAAAAGCCAAACCAATGTTGATTCTAGTTTTATTACAAGCTCTGTCGTGTTCTCTTTGTGCCAGCAGACACTCCACTGTTATGCATTTTTTTTAAACGGTTGATTCCCCGGAGGTTTTATATTTAGCTGCTCTATGTCAAACTTTCTCGCTCATTGTGACAACTAATCTATTCCACTTCCATTCCATATATGCGTCAAAGTAGCCGGAGGAACTTTTCACTATTTACGAGACATGCAAGGGTGAGTGACGCATGTACACAATTTCCCATCCCGACAGGTCTAAAATATAAACACTCAGGGATGCAAACACATGTATGGTCAAAAAAGAGGGAGGCCCTATAGTCACATATTAAAAGGAAATTCAGAAAATCAAAATATACCGAAACTAATTTGGAATATTCAATTTAATTTTTTATTCCGAAACGTAAACTCTTATTGAACTATCTAGCACTTCTTCTTGCTTTACTCCTTCTTCTTTATATGTATATATGAATGTAAAAAAATACTATATATATATATATATATATATATATATATATATATATATATATATATATATATATATATATATATATATATATATATATATATATATATATATATATATATATATATATATATATATATATAGGCCTACACAAATAATAAACATTTACAATATGTTTATTGTAAACGTAATGTGCAGCTTTTTAATGGGACAACAAAGATATGATCGATACGAGAGAACAAGATAGGCTTGTCACAAACCGCTTATGCGCATCCCGGGTGCAGAATGATGCGCTTAAAGCAACATGGAGTCAGAGTGCACGCTGTGCGAGTGCGCATTGAAAAGTTCACAGCACAAAGAGAAGAGATGTTGAGGGCAAAAATCCTAGTCAATTTGTATATCTGTCCAAGGGTTTACCGATCATTTGTTTCTTCACAGTTATTGTGTGTGTGATGCTAACTAAAAGTCCTTGTGTTGTCACCCGATAGCGAGTACAACATTGTTCAAAAACAGCTATAAACTCCAGCAAGATAAAGTCCTTATATGCAAATCTACAGCCTTTTATCTACAATAATGTGAATATATCATCTTGGAGTGAGCTTTACCTTGCTGCTGACTGTCGTAACCGGACGAGGCGCGCCGCGCGCTGTTTGAATGTGACTGATCTGCCTAATCTAAGAAAGTGAATGCCTGTCTGAGTTTTGTCGACAGACGGTGGCGAAAAATCTGCACGATTCACACAAGTCACCCAAACTGACGTGAAAAAAGCGGGAGGCGCCGAAAAGCGCGCTGTTTGCATCCCTGAACACTTATAATAGGCTAACCATAGTAAATCAGGGTAAGACAAAAACGTGTTTGGGGGAAAAAAAAGTTACATAGTGTACCTTTAAAGAATGATTAGCACTTTTTTCTGTATTCGTTTTTTAAAACATACATCCAGGTGACAAATCCCATTATTATTACGGAGTGTCTATTTACACCAAGTGCAAATAGTCTGCCTTGTTGGCAAGTGCTAGTTGCACTAGCTCCGCCTAACAATCCCTGGTTGGGACAAACAAGATAAAAAAAAGACATTCATATTTTAACGTCTTCAGTGGTGTAGTCAGTAGAGCACAAGGCTCACAGAACAAGGTTTTGACACGATTGACCCAGGTTCGAATCCGCCTTTTGCCAAACTTTTATAAAATGTTCTAAAAGTGGAAAGAGTGTGAAATGTTTATTTTCAATTAAAAAAAAAAAAAAAGCATTAACCTTGAATTAAGAGCTTAAAAAAAAGAAAGCAATTTAAATGCAATTATGTTTAATAAAAAGCATTTATTGGGTAGGGTTAAGGGTAGGTGTAGGCTTTTATTAACCCATTAAGGCGGCCATTTCATAAATTTCATTTTAATAAATATAATAATTTACACTCTACGTTATTATTGCATCCTGTTAATATACAACAATACTGAGGTGCAAATAGTATGTATCTGTCAAAATACAGTATAAATAGCATCTAGTTATTATTTACGCATATTGCAAATAACTGCTACTTTTACATGGTGTAAATAGAATCACTATTTTCACTTAGTATGCTATTTCACTTATTAAATAGCATCTACAGCTATTTGCACAGTGTAAATATCAGCTATCGCTAAGAAAATGTTATTTTCACTGAGTGTAACTAAGAAAATATTCTATTCTAAGCAGCTGACTTATTATTATGTCTAATATGGGCTATTATTGACTATTATAATTATGCTATTATTGAAGTTTATCAGACTGTACTCTGCTTTTTATAGCACTACATTAGTTCTGTCACTTAAGCCTTCTTTAAAGAACAGAAATGATCAGCTCTTCAGGTTGTGAGAGTTTCTCATGAGGTTCTCTCACCTGCCACACCCCGATGTCCGCGGCTGGTTCTGAGAAGGGACGCTTGAAAACATGGCACATCTTGAAGGCGTCAGAATAAACCTCAGTGATGTTGTTCAGCACCACCAGCACAGCAGCCAGCGGGTACACACAGGAGAACAGACTCACATAACCGAACAACAGGAACTGCTCAAGGTAGTCGTCAAATGTGCCCTGGCGATCAAAGACATTTCAGAGAGATTGATTTCTAAAGGTCAAAAAGGGACAGAAAATGGTCGTGGAAAACTAAATTATCAATGTTTTTGATGCAAGAAACCAGTAATGGACAGCAACAAAGTAAAACCTTTTACTTCACTAAATTCAAAGCATTATATCGTAACTTGAAAACCTCTAAGCTTGAGCATGCGTGCAACTTATAGCACAAAAATAAGTTACGAATTTTAGGATTTATAAATCATATTTAGGTCACAACTATAAATCCCTGATGCTGCAGCAGTTTCAAATGATGTGAAACTAGTATGTTTTAAAGTGGTAACACATTTGCCTTATGAGGTGTTTTTATATTAGATGTTCATATTTTTCACACATCTATCTATCTATCTATCTATCTATCTATCTATCTATCTATCTATCTATCTATCTATCTATCTATCTATCTATCTATCTATCTATCTATCTATCCATCTATCCATCCATCCATCCATCCATCCATCCATCCATCCATCTATCTATCTATCTATCTTTTAATCCATCTACTTTTTAATCCATCCATCCATCCACCCACTAACCCACACATCCATCCATCCATCCATCCATCCATCCATCCATCCATCCATCCATCCATCCATCCATCCATCCATCCATCTATCTATCTATCTATCTTTTAATCCATCCATCCATCCATCCATCCTCCATCATCCACCTATCTATCTATCTATCTATCTATCTATCTATCTATCTATCTATCTATCTATCTATCTATCTATCTATCTATCTATCTATCTATCTATCTATCTATCTATCTATCTATCTATCTATCTATCTATCTATCTATCTATCTATCTATCTATCTATCTCTTTTAATCCATCCATCCATCTACCTTTTAATACATCTATCTTCCATCCATCTAGATCTATCTGTTTGCTCACAAAATCCGGTCCATAATTGTAATTGTTTTGTAATATTGCCAATTATCAAAACTTACTCAAAACTTTATTTTAAACTCAAGCCATCCAAATGATAATGGTTACTAGGGCCTACCAGATAGGTGTTCATTTCAGTTTCCAGTTGAACTTGTTCCAGCAGGGGGAGCTCTTTATCGCCCATCAGCCGCCTCATCCTCTTATGTACCTTCTTGTTTCTCCTCCTCTGAAGCCAGTATGGCAGAAAGGCCTCCATCACTTGATTCAGGATTTGAGAGGTGATGAGCAGGGTGGCCAAACTCTGATGATCCACACACACACACACACACACACACACACACACACACACACACACACACACACACACACACACACACACACACACACACACACACACAGGAAAGAGGCAAAGTTGCTTAAATTTAAAACTCTAATGCACCTTGTAAATTTATAGGTTGTTATTAAGTCATTCAACTTCATTTGATGTATTGTTTGTCAGTGCATCTGAGCTCTGAAATACTCACCTGTCTAAGAAGCACCATATCTTGCATGACAAAGGCAATATAGAAGAGAGAGGCAAAGCAGTTTACGAAGTTAAACTGAAAACAAACAACAACAACAAAAATCATTTTAAGATCTAATTAATAATTAAAACTAAATTTGCACTTCATAAATTTGCTTAATTTTAATATTGCATAAATACACACCTTTATCCCAAAGCATTTCCACTACTATTCCTTTCGTTCATGATTACTGAATAAAGATTTTTAAATGTAATGATATAGAGATTACTTTTGTATAGAGATGACTTTTTAATATTTTCAGGCCTGAAAATCATAATTTTAAAATTAGTGGGAACCCTATATTTGCAGGCAGAAATCTATTTAAAAAAGGTAAAATATCAATGAAATAGTAAAACATGAAGTAATAAGACTACAGTAAGTATAAAAACACAAGAAAACTTGAAAGCATACCACCAAAACCTTGAGCACGAGGTGATTTTGAAATGATGACTCCAATCTGTGGTTTTCTGAACAACAAAATACATGGAATGAAAATAAAAACAATTAGAGCGAGGCATAAATAGCATTTACATGAAATTTTGGATAAGTCACACAGAAATATAATTTAGACAAGTGGTTCTCAACCAGGGGGCCCTTAGCAAACATCCAAGGAGGCAGCAGGATGATTTAAAAGTGTTTAAATTAATAAATAATGAATTAAAATTCATTTATTAATATATAGACTAGCTATATAACCTCTTACATATTAAAATAAACTCTAATCTAAATTAAAATGCTAAAAATAAACATAAAATTAAAGATGTAAAAGGAAATTGTATATATATTTACGATTTCCGTTTACATCTTGATTTTTATGTAAAATAAATAATAAATAAAATAAAAATCATATATATATATATATATATATATATATATATATATATATACAAAACTGGAATACAAAACATAACACGGGGAATCACAAAACAAATGGTATTTACAGTAAAATATTAAATAAAAATGTTTGAAAACAAACAGCTTTGTCATAATTACAGCAGAAATTCTAGAAATATCTTAACATAAATGGAGGGGAGGGGGGGTTAAAATATTGTGTTGGAACACAGGGGGACTTTGAGTCAGAAATGTTGAGAACCACTGATTTTAAGTACATTTTGGTGATGTTCCTGGTAAAGACAGTTGTGATGCTTGTTCCTGCTTCAGAGTTCTAATTAAAACGCAAATTGTTACTTTATTGATCACAATATATATTTTATTTCTTGTAATTTTGAATTTATTTTTCATAATTCCTACTTTAAATCTCGCAATGTGACTTTATATCTTGCAATGTGATTTTATATCTTATAATAGTGACTTTATATCTCACAATGTGACTTCATATCTTGTAATAGCAAATATGAATTTTTTTCATATTTTAAATTGTCACTTTTTTTTTACTTTGAAGCAGAAACAGGCTTCCATAAGATCAAGATTTTTGCCAAGAGCCGTAAGAGCCAAGATAAAAAAAAACACTGAAAAGAAGATAAGACTGTATGTCAATGGTCCACTTTAGACATTCTACTAACTATAAGCAACTACATGTCAACTACGACAGTCTGCTTAATATCTGATAACACTTTAATTTGATGTTTCCCCAAAAGACATTCTACTGATTTTAAGTAACTTGGCAACTACGTCAACTTATTCTGCTAACCTGAACTCTAAAGGCTCTGATATACTCACAGCGAAGTTATTTTTTGTTTTTCACTTTGGGGTAAAAAGAAGTTTGAAATACGTTTGAAGTGATAGAGTGTAAGTGAATATCCTGACGCTGCCCACGCTGCTGGAAACGGCGTTTAGGTGAATATGTTAATATGTGCTGTGCGGTTTCCCTTTCAATAACAAAATAAACACACAACAAAAAGCAGTGAGAAAACAGTAGTTAAGAAAACATCTGATCATAGCGATGTGGATGTTTGCACAAGCTCTGCAATTCGCCACTCCAGTAAAGTCTCGTCACGTTTATTTATATACCACTTTATACAATAGATTTTAAAAGCAAACACACTGTTTAAAAAAATTTTACGCCCTTAAAATTTTAACTACAATTAACTTGGCTATTTAAGTTAGTTCAACTTAAATTGCATTAAACTGACTTAAAAACAAGTTGAATATTGAATATATAAAGTTGTCTCATTTTTTACAGTGCAGCTTTAGAGTAGTAAACATGAAAAAACTGTGTCAGTATCTCTTTCGATTAGAATACAACTTAATTTTCTACTATAAAGCGACTCTCCAGTGTGTTCATGTTTTTATTCACGGATATCCAACTTCGACGGATTGAACATAAGAAATAAAGTGGCGAAGATTTCCACGTCAATGAAGGCAGTTACCTATTACCTAATCGGCAAAGACCAATAGTAGAAAGTTTCCCGGAAGGTTCGTTTTTGCAAGCAGTTTCAAACATCCGAAACAAACACAAAACAAACTTAGTTTTGGCCTAATGTCACCAGTTTTTTCTTCGATTTTGCTTGAAGTACACTATATTGCCAAAAGTTTTGGGATGCCTGCTTTTATATGCACATGAACTTTAATGACATCCCATTCTTAATCCATAGGGTTTAATATGGATTTGGCTTTATAGCTATAACAGCTTCAACTCTTAGGAGTGTGTTTATGGGAATTTTTGACCTTTCTTCTAGAAGCGCATTTGTGAGGTCAGGCGATGAGAAAGCCTGTCTCGCAGTCTCCGCTCTAATTCATTCCAAAGGTGTTCTGTCGGGTTGAGGTCAGGACTCTGTGCAGGCCAGTCATGTTCCTCCACACCAAACTCGCTCATCCATGTCTTTATGGACCTTGCTTTGTGCCCTGGTGCGCAGTCATGTTGGAACAGGAAGGGGCCATCCCCAAAATGTTTCCACAAAGTAGGGCGCATGAAATTGTCCAAAATGTCTTGGTATGCTGAAGCATTAAGTGTTAATTTCACTGCAACTAAGGGGCCAAGCCCAACCTCTGAAAAACAACCCCACACCATAATCCCCCCTCCACCAAACATTACACTCGGCACAATGCAGTCAGTCAAGTGCCGTTCTCCTGGCAACCGCCAAACCCAGACTCAACCTTCAGATTGCCAGACAGACATGCTTGAATTCACTGAGCTCCTGAGAGCGACCCATTCTTTCACAAATGTTTGTAGAAGCGTCTGCATGCCTAGGTGCTTGATTTTATACACCTGTGGCCATGGAAGTGATTGGAACACCTGAATTAAATTATTTGAGGGTTGTCCCAATAATTTTGGCAATATAGTGTATATCAGGGCCTTAATACTTAACCCTAACCTAATAGCCTACTACAGTCTAATACCAATTGACATGTAGTTGCAAAGTTACATATAGTTAGTAGAATGTCTAAAGGGGACCAAAGATAATAAAATAAATAAATAAAAGAGAAATAATTTCAGGCTCACCCCAGTCTGTGAGAAACTCTGCAGCATAGCGATATAATAAGTTCATGAACTCGATGACCACAGCGTAGATGATACTGGGAACAAACAGCATAATGCTGGTTCCAAAGTTTGGATTTTCATGGTATATACTTAAGGCCCAGTTCTCCATGTCAAAGTAAACCATCATCACGTAAAAGGACAGATAGAGGCACAGCAGAACGAAAGGAACCGACACCAAATATATCCTCAACTGCCTCCTGTAATGAGAAAACAAACACTGTCAAAACAAATTGAGCATCTAGAACACTTTCCATATTTATCATGCTTATATTTTTTTGATTCAGAATATGCAGTTGCATGTATTGTTATTACATTTGCATTTGCATGCAGTTGCATGTATTGTTATTACATTGTTTAACAGTTTTGGTGCTAACCAAAGTATAAAAGATGTGCTTAATGTGCATTTTTGTCAGCCAAAACAAAACAATATTTCAAAAATGTGTACTTGGAGCTAGGGTAGACTGGTTCCTCTCGTCCCGTGACTGGATTAAAACCCAGAGCTCCATGGAATCCAGGCCTCGGTTCTTCAAATGCTTTTTTGCGGCTCAGTGTTCCCCACCCGTACGCTAATGTAGCGCTGCATCTCTTCCACACTTCCAGGAAAACTGTAGACCAAACCAGGTTGAAGACAGCAAACAGCACGTACTTGTCATAGTCCTCCCAGTCAAAGAGGTAGTAAGGGATACCAATGAGGGCCATGGGTACCAAGGCAAATGTGAAATACTCCAGAAATCCAAAGTAGAGTGCCAAACCCTCACCAAAGTAACATCTGATGTCGTCTACATCATGAAGGACACAAAGAGAACATCTTCAATGAATAAAGCATGGTGCATTGTGGTTTCAATGCATGTGTTTAATGATCTAAATCACCAGTTCTTAAGATGGAGCACTTTTTTTAAGATGGAGCAGGTACAATTTTGCTTCACTTTACATTTGCATTAAACAAGCAATCAACATTATCCTTTGAATTTCCACAATAATTCAAGAGAAGCAAAAGTATGAGTAACAGCTATAAAAATCACACACACCCATCGAATATGACATGCAGCTGTACTTGTCTTATATAACCAAAATTCTTGTGAATTTCCTTGGGTTTAAAGTTCATGCTGCCAGCGCGCACAGACAGAGTGACTCACCGAGTGGCTGGAAGGACAGTTTGATCTTTTTGTACCATGAGAATGAGAGTCTCTTAAGGTCTTCTTTGCTATGGAGAGGGAAACACTGGACTAGGACACCTTTGGATTGCAATCTCCGCACTGAAAAAGAGTCAAAATGTAATATATATATATATTAAAAGTGTTGTATGTGGGAATGACAGCTAGTGGGTGAAATGGGTACTGCAGTCCAAATTAAAAATATAGTTTGGCCTCCCCTTCCTCCTCAGACTCAATGCTCATGTGGGTTGCCAGTTTGAGGACAAGCAACAGGAACGAGCGCAATTGACAATTAATGGGGAGGAGATTTACAGCCACACACTTAAAAGGTACACTATGTAGGATTTTTGCAGTCAAATATCCAAAAACCACCAGGCTAGTGTTATATATTTTGTTCTGTTGAGTTCTTACAATATTCCAAATGTTTCCAACTATTTGTGAACTGTGAGAAAATCGCTATTTTTACCAGTGAACCGGGACGTGTGAGCATAGCGTGTGAGGGAGTCGCCGGTCAATTGCGTCATATCTGCGTTACCCTCGTTTCCGGTTTTATTTTGCAGAAACGCTTTACTCTTACTGGAGTGTGAACAAGTGTCACAGCAGCCGCCGAGTGAACACACAGAGTAACGTCATAACATCATTTTAAACACACTTAAATGTACCAATATGATAAACAGAGCTGCGTTACCTCATACTCATGACCGGAAAAGCGGAGATTGCGCCGGCGACTGTGTCCCGTCATAATAAAAGTCCCGTTACTCGCGAGCGGTGTGTTTTGTGTTACAATCGCTCCGGCGGCCTTGCTCAGCTCACACAACACTCGCGGTCCTGCTCTGCTTCATACTACAGTAACGTTAATAATCGCATCCATGAACATGATTTCTGCCGAAGTCCTATCCCGATTCTTTTCCACCGGCTGTGATGTGAAGAACACATGTCCCAAAATTCTGCGCTCAAACTTGACGTTCCCAACCATGATGGCATGTTTTATTGTCTTTTTTTTCGCTTGGCCATGGAAATGGCTGCTTGCAGCTATATTTATTATTATTACTATTATTATCATTATTATTATATTTTATAGTCACATTGATACTGTATATAATAACAACATTTTGGCAAAATTGTGCATCCCTACAAATGAGCATAGCAAACCTGGATTTTTTTTTGTTGCGATAATTAACTCTTTGCCCGCCAGGGTTTTTGACCATTTTCACCTAAATTTAATAGCTCATAGAATATTTTGTTTTATGAATATCGGAGCATGCAATGTATCAAAAGAAAGAGCTGACCCTCTTCTTTTAAACAAACAAAAACAAGTCGATCGTCCCCAAATCGTGCAGCCCAAAGTTTTTATTTTTCTAGTGCAGTTGGTAATACAAAGAAATACACTTACCAATTGATTTTCCAGGGTAGAGCTTAAGCTTAGGGTATCCTGGAACATGTTCTTCATTCTTAGCCCTAAGTGTGTCCAACTCATGTTTGATAATGTATTGACACTCCGCATCACTGAGAAATGCTTGACCATCTCCTATTAGCACAACACAACAGTGTTATAGAACAACCAGCACCACATCTACGTAAAGCCTATATGCGGAAATAATGCAGTCAAAATCCCCAAAATAGTCTCAACATACTGTGAAAAAAACAATACAACAACACACTATCATATTTCTCATATTCGTTTATAACTGAAGCTCACCCTCAAAGTCTTTAAAGCTTTCTCTGTTGGCATAAGTGAACCCTCGCATTGTGCCATCTTGAAACTCCTTAAACAACCCAACATCCTCAGCTCCATTTAAAAGCCTCTGTAACGTGGAACCCACCACAAAGACATTTGGATTAGACTTCTCACCATCCTGAGCTGGAAACAATACTTGATCCACCAACAACTCTGCTCCTATAAAAAAAAAAAAAAAAATCAGTTTTAGAAACTGGGTATTTCCCAAGGTCAATGTCCTGATAAATGACACGGGTAAAAAGTATCGTTTTCTGAACTACATTTTATAAACAAAAGACAGATCATAATATGAAATATGTATATTAGGATCACTGACATGTAAGAGTGGCAAAGTCTTAAAAATATAGTTATACCAAAATCTTACAAAATGTACATTCTCTGGATTCATGTTGGTTTCATATGGTTTTGAAATATTTGTAATCCATTTTCAAGAAAAGTTTCAATTGACTTAATCTGTTCATCATATAAAGCGATCGAGTCTCTTCAGAAAATTTGGACTAAACTGCTCAATTCATATGGATTAGTTTGATCTCTTTATGAACTTTTTGAAGTGTCAAAATGTCAGTTTCAATCGAGGGACAGAAATCTCTGATTCATTAAAAATATCTTCATTAGTGTTCAAAAGTCTTACGAGTTTGGAACGACATGAGGGTGCGTAAATGATGACAGAATTTTCATTTTTGGGTGAACAAACCCTTTAAATATACACTGTAAAACTAAATCTGTTCAACTTATGCTAAAACAGCAGCTGTAGTTGCCAGAAATATATCGTAAAAAATACAGTAGCAACACGTTAGGTTTTACAGATTTAACTTAAAATTTACAGTAAAAAAAAACGAATATAATGTTATTTTACCAACCTATTGAAGTACTAATATCTGTGTTGTACCTTTGTAATACACTGACAACCACCAAGCATAGCGGAGATGATGAGAGTCACATGATGAATCAAAGCTCATGGTGCACAGTGTCATTCACAGACACTGAACACTAAACACCATCATGGTAACACACATGATATTAAAATAAAATAAAAATGCAATAAACATCCATTTTAACAACGTTAGATGTAACATAAAACCCTAATGTACATAACTGATTAGAAAAAATGAATTCTGAGAATGTCCATTTACGGTTTTTCACTGCAAATTATACAATGACTTCTTTTTCACTTCCAAAAACAGATTGCATTACATTAAATGTACAGTTAGGTCTATTACAGTTATTAATTCACCGTACACCGTATGAAAACTTTCTGTAAACCAATTAACTCTTTTTCACCGTAGCATTTTACAATCTTTCACCGTTAACATCACAATATTTTTTTACAGTGTATTTTCCTTAGACCTTTGCTTGAATACATATGAATGTACACATTTCTAATTTTTAAATAGATTTTTCAAGGAAAAATCATATTATATTCTTAATAATATAAACAATTTTGGGGGACTCGCACCACATTACATCTTACAACCTGAACTAGCCCTGCCTTGTCATAAATAGAACAATTGTCTGATATTTTGAGAATTATTGACCTCGATACAAATTAACATTTATTTATTTACCCATTCAAAAAAGGAAGATCACAAGCAATTTTTCATAGCCAGCAATTTTCATTGCACACACTGACAGGTGTAGTAAAAATCTAATTTAGTAAACAAGATAGAGCAGAGGTGAAATGCAGAAAGGAAAAGAAAGATGATGGAAAGATGGTCTCAGCAAATTGGGTCGAGGTAGGCAGCTCATTCCACCAGAGAACAAAATCATTTCCTGTTTTATGTTTTTCTGCATGTTGGCTGCACCACATGACTTTAATGTTGCATGTGAAAGGTTGTGAAATATTATAGGTAGTAAAGCAGTTTTGATTAAATGTATTATACATATTAAATTATGCAAAACGACTTATTTCTTTTTTAGGAATTAATTATCAGTTGCAAAACTCTTTTTTTTTTTTTTTACTTTAGGCTCAAAATGGATTTCAATACAGAAATGTAATTGCAATATTGGTCATCAAAGAGGAGGTATATAAAAAAATGTATAAATTAAACTTGTATGATCTTCATACAAGCAATATGTATGAAGTAACTTTAAAAAAGAAGCATGTGTTTTTTCCCTCTACAGGCAGAATCTGATATTCTATTTCTGTGACCTCAGTGAAGGGCAGGGTTCACATTTGGTAGGCCACAGTGGTTGAGTAACACTGACAGAGTCCCAAAGGGCAAAGAATGGACTTCAAACACAGACAACCTCAGAAGGCAAGCAGATATTTCAGAAAATGTTCGGTTCCTGTCAACCTCTATCCCTAGATGTAACATGCCAGGGGTCTCACCTCCATTTTGCTGCTTGTCTCTGATCCTGTTTAGTAACCATGTGATGGCCTCTGCTTTAGTGTCATAAGCAAGCTCCAGGACCACCAGAGGGGTGAACGAAGAGACATCACTGTCAGAAACCGACAAGCCAAGATGCATTTTTCCTGATCCCTGTGTTACACACAGACGAAGAGAGGCAAGGGGCAAAACATTTATAAATAAAACATATCGCTCTCCTCAAGATTCAGATACAGAATATACGCCACTAGAAACTCCACACATTTCACTCGGTGAAGATCGAGCCTTATTTGCATCCATAACTGTTTATGGAAATATTGTCCTGTTACTCAGGAGACTCCAATGCAAAATAGGTCATTCTAACAATTAGAGGCCGCAATAAAAGCCATGCGGCAAAAATGTCACACACTGTATTTCTTGATGATGAAGACATATCACATACAATTCACGGAATGATATGACTCACTATTCCAATATTCCATAAACACTTTCATCAAGGATGCATTCAATAAATAAAAAGTGACAGTAAAGATTAAAAAAATTGCTCCTTTTAACTTTCTATTCATTAAAGTATCTTTTAAAAAAATGACCTCGGTTTCCACAAAAATATTAAGCAGCATAACTGCCTAAAGGGTTAGTTCACCCAAAAATGAAAATTCTGTCATTAATTATTCACCCTCATGTCGTTCCAAACCCGTAAGACTTTCATTCATCTTCAGAACACAAATGAACAATTGTTTATTTGAAATCTGAGCGATTTCTGTCCCTCCATTGGCAGCTATGCAAATTACACTTTGACGCTTCAAAACGTTCATAAAAAGATTGTAATTCTATTTGAATCAAGCGATTTAGTCCAACGTTTTCTGAAGAGACTCGATCGCTTTATATGATGAACATATTGAATTTAGGCTTTAATTCACATAAACATTCATCACCTCACACATTAGTTGTGGTAAACCGAAGCTCATGCACATTCATTTGACATGCGACAACCAATGAGGTTCATTCTCGTGTTACGCAGCACGTTTAAGTTTCCGCAAGAACCAATGAGGTTCATTCTCGTGTTACGCAGCACGTTTAAGTTTCCGCAAGAACCAATGAGGTTCATTCTCGTGTTACGCAGCACGCTTAAGTTTCTGCAAGAACCAATGAGGTTCATTCTCGTGTTACGCAGCACGTTTAAGTTTCCGCAAGAACCAATGAGGTTCATTCTCGTGTTACGCAGCACGTTTAAGTTTCAAAGAACCAATGAGGTTCATTCTCGTGTTACGCAGCACGTTTGAGCTTCCACAAGAACTTGAATAAAAGCCTAAGTTCGTTGATCATATGAAGCGATCAAGTCTCTTCAAGAAAATTAGATTAAACTTCTCAATTCATATGCATTCGTTTTTACGATCTCTTTATAACTTTTTGAAGCGTCAAAGTGTGTCAGTGTTAATTTGTGTTACGAAGATGAATGAAAGTCTTACAGGTTTGGAATGACATGAGTGTTAGTAATTAATGACAGAATTTACATTTTGGGTGAACTATCCCTTTAAATTTAAATGTTTCTTAAGCACCAAATCAGCATATTAGAATGATTTCTGAAGGCTTATGTGACACTGAAGAATGGAGTAATGATGCTAAAAATGATAAATAAATACAACAATAACTACATTTAATAACATAAATAAATTACATTTTAAATACATTAAAATAGAAAACATTTATTTTTTTGTAATTATAATCATAATAATATTTCACAATATTACTGTATTTTTGATCAAATAAATGCAGCCCTGGTCAGCATAGGAGATCTACATCCATTTGTATAGTCTAAATAAAAAGAAAAGAAAAGAAGAAGCAATAACAAAACTGATGACAGAATAGATGCTCTAAAGGAGCTGGTGTTTGTAAGTATTGCACTAATTTGAATACTTATTTCTGTTCAATACAATACACTGTTGATTCCGCACTCTAGAAAATGTTATTCTGACTGATCAATCATGGCATTGAGCAGTCAAAAAAATACTATGGAAGCTTGTCAATGGGAACCAAAGAAAGAAGGTTTGGAACGACATGAGGGTGAGTAAATGACTATTTTCACTTTTGTGGACTGTAACAAATAGTAGAACATTAATTAATAAAGAGCAAAACCAGAGGAAGGCCTCATTTATAACTCAATAAACTGGTCTGGTTTGGACATAATCAATTACTTGAAATCCTTCACATCTGGAAAGATACTTAAAGTAGATAGCAGATAGCTAGCCTTTCCAAGCTATCAATTATTGCACTGCACTCCAAGAGAAGAGATCAAGAAGCTTTGGGAAGTTGATTTGCAGGACCTGGCAAACCTGAATCAATGAATGATCAGTAAAAATGTTGATGCTGAAACTATAAAAGGAGTTTTGAACATAATAATTACCCAAAACATGCAAGCAAATCCACAAAAGAATGGCTCTGAAGTAAGAAATTGAGGGGTTTGGAATGGCCAAGTCAAAATCCAGACGTCAATCCAGTTGAGTGTTGTGGTGAGGTGTACATGAGAAAACCCTCAAATAGCACACAGATAAAAATTATAAGAAAGACCTACAGGAAGCTATTGATTTAAGGGAGTAGGCTACTTATTCTCTTCACAGTAAAACATTTATTGTTATTATTCAATTATATTACACACATATTTAGAATATGTTTGAGTATGCTTTAATTATCTAAAAGGCAAAAAGCTTTCTATAAAGGTTAGGTTTGGGTGTAAGGTTAGGGTTAGAAGATTAAAATTGCATTGGTTCAATATAAAACAACTTAATATGAAAATGAAGGCAGTCTGAAAGAAGCTAGATATTTATTTTATTTTATCAAGTTCTAAATATGGATATTTTTCTCACACAAACCCATCAACTCACTTCAGAAGGACTTTATTAACCACCCAGAGCCGTGTGGATTACTTTATAATGGATGGATCATGGATGAACTTTTTTGGGCTTCAAATTTTGGGCTGCCATTCACTGGATTTTTAAAGCTTGGATTAGCCAGGGCATTGTGTAATATAACTCTGTTATATATATATATATATATATATATATATATATATATATATATATATATATATATATATATATATATATATATATATATATATATATATATATAATGTATATTGCCTGATGTGATTAATAATGCATGAACCATGCCAGTCCCTGCCTCTTCTAAAACGTAGAACAAACTATTTAATAATTAACTCCTAATATTTTCTACACATCATCACCCATTTGATGACGCATGCATCCTTAAACATGCTATATGCAATTCAGATAAAACCTGAAAAGTAACATTGGACGAAAAGGTGTAGCAAGAAAACTGAAAAACTGAAAACAAAACAAAACTAAACAAAAAAACTAAACCGGGAGGACTATCCCGTAGTTTTTGGACATGTCTCTGGAAAAACAGCATGTGATTCTTTTTACAGTAAACACAATCTCTTTTCTTTGGACGTCTTGACAGATCACTGGGCGGAGCTAAACACGCATGCCCGACCAGGAAACATACAAAGACAGGCTATTGTGTCCCAGTCACAGTTATACGGATAGCCTACAAATGCCCCTTTTATTACCACTTTGCAATGCTTAAATGCTGGTAAAATAATGAAACAAGCCGTATAACAGGCCTGATACACCATTGACATGTAAACTGTCTACTCACAGTGTTGCACGCGCGATCAGCTGTCCGGAACGCGAAACAGACGTCAGTCCTGCACTTCAGACGCCCATTTAAGATATTTGATTTAAAAACCTTGATTTGGTTTGTGTGTAATTCAAGTGTATGAGCCGGAGAGGTTTAAAGTTAAGGCTGACTTGTGTGCCTCCACGTCATCGAGATGACACAGCCCTAATTCTAGCTCACACCCGCCCACCGGCGTTTAAACCTGTTTTACAAACACATTCAACTGTGAGTGATTTATCAACGCCGATATAATAACGCCGACAGTAAATGCGCTTGAAATAGACTCGCTTAGTTATTCGTCTACGCCATTTTATATGCGTTATAAATGCGTTTTGACATAAAAGAAAGTACAAATATTTGTGGTTTCAAACAATACGTGTTCAGAGGAAACGAATTCTGAACTGTACATTTAACGCTGATTTTATCACTAGACCGCTGGCCTGGACAGATTAGATCAAAGTTCACGTTGACGCTTTGTCACGTGATCATTGTTAGTGATACGAGTTGTGAGTGAATCACTCTTTTGGACCGGTTGTTTGAAATGAAAGAGTCTGAATTGATTCGCAAACCAGACACATACAAATCGCGAGATCCTTCTCGTTTTTCAAAGGCATCGTGAGCTTCGCCGATCGTAGAGACTATAATTTGTGCCATTGGTTCTTCTATGATCTAATTTTGAGAGACGCAGCGCCTGAAGTGATTCGCGAATCAGTCAGTGACAACTGACTCTCTGGGTATTAAATGGGGCGCTTCACTATTTCTGTCTTCAAGTTAAATTACTAGTTTATGTGTAAACAGTTTATGAATCTATAAAAAATGAATATTTTATGAATATAAAAGTAGTATTTGTTTTGCGAAGAATATAGAAGTCATAACGTTAATGATTGTCAGAAATAGCTAGTAGAGAATTTATCAAACAATTTGTTTAAATATCTGGCTAAAACAAATAAATAATTCAGTGGTTATTTTACTCCACGACGTAATTACGTCCTCACGCGAACCCTTCCACACTTTATTTTATTTCTATCATTCCTTTGTATCTGACAACTTACTTTTTTCCTCCCAGTTCATCACTACCCTGCAAATGCTACTTCTATCATTTCACTCGGTTTCCCCCATAGTTGGACATGTACGAAGGAGACATTTCACGGTTCATTCAGTTTTTTGAACTTGCATTAGAAATATGGATTTATATTTTTTATATATATATAATATTTATATATATATATATATATATATATATATATATATATATATATATATATATATATATATATATATATTCTTTGAATTATCATTATATTTCATTTATTTTTTTCACTGATTTTCTTGCTGTAATTATTAATGTTATTTTGTACTAAATTGTTACTGAATAAAGCTTTAATTAAAAAAAGTTTTTGAACTTGTTCAACTGATTCGATGAAAGATTCGACTCATAAGAACAACATGTTCACAATTCTCTGTCTGACTGAACACGGCACACTGTGTTGAAAACATGGCTGAGGAAACAATGTTAGCGGACACGGGGTAAGTGACCCTCTAAACGCACATTTGCATACAGAAAAAAAGTAAATGTTGTGAATTACATATGCGTTGCTATTGTCGTTTTAGTTAAATTATTTGTATTCGTTTTCGTTTGCACGCTGTAAGCGAACTGTTTGTGTACTGTCAGTGTTGACAGGTGAACTAAGCTTGTTTTGTTATGTACGTTAGGCTATTTTTGGTTACTTCCTAAAATTCTTTCTTAATGGTCTGTCAATTATTCTTTTAAACTCTTTAAATTAATGCAAAACTGATATCTAACTAAATTATTAATTGCCTGTATTAACCCTAAAACAATTATTACAGTATGTCTTTGATTGACAGCTCTTTCACATTCTCTTGACTTTAGACTGACTCAGCGTGTACTGATGTTACTTGGTATTCGTAGTCTCTTCTACAGTGTTTTCTGTTTCTTGGACAAGACAGTGAGGTAAAATGTGTCTAAATGCAAACTAACTCTACTAAGTACCACTAAGTTTTGGTCACTTTACAGTGTTCATGTTATTACATAAGTCATTGCTCTTGATGACCTCATGGTAAATTAGAGCAATTTCAGGTGTATATGAAAATACTGATTGTATTGTACCTTACTTAATATGTGATTATTTTGTCAGAATGTGCACAATTACATATACAGTATACATATACAATATATCATTAACACAATATGTGTAATATGGACACTGTAATGTACAGTTGTTTTTACAATGACAATGCTACTTTGATTTTGCAAAGTGAGTTATATGAAGTTATTTCTCAAGGTCTGAGGCTTGTGCCCTCAGAAAGCAGATTTGAAAGTCTACATATTTCCTAGGGGGTGTAACGATAGTCAAACCGAACTGAAAAACCGCAATACACCACCCACGGTTCGAACCGCGATACTCTCATGTTGAACTGAACGTGCCCCACCCCCTGCTTCCCTGGCTCAGCTCTCAGGTCACTTTACCTTATGCCACAAACTTATTTTTTTCTTCCTTGACATTAGATTAAATAGTAATTAGTACACTTTTAACAACTACTGAGCTGTATTTTACTAAATATTATTATAATAATATTATTTACTAAATATACAGTAACTTTTGTCTTCCAAGTGCATATTACGTGACTTAAAGGTACACTATGCAACTTTTCTGTCCGCTGTTCAAAACAAAGGCGTAGTTTTGATGACGCCACGTTTCAGCACAGAATCTTGGGGCGTGTCCTTCACCTCACAGCCGGTGGAAAAGAATCGGAACAGGACTCTTACTGTTGTATGAAGCAGAGCAGGACCGCGAGTGTTGTGTGAGCTGAGCAAGGCCGCTGGAGAGATTGTTACATAACACACGGCTCACGAACAGCGGGACTTTTATTATGCCACAGTCGCCGGCACCATTTCCGCTTTTCCAGTCATGAGTATGAGGTAACACAGCTCTGTTTATCATATTAGATACATTTGAGTGTGTTTAAAATGATGTTATGACGTTACTCCGTGTTCGCTCGGCGGCTGCTGTGACACTTGTTCACACTCCAGTAAGAGTAAAGCGTTTCTGCCAAATAAAACCGGAAACCGAGGGTAACGCAAATATGACGCAATTGACAGGCGACTCCCTCACACATCCCGATTCCTTGGTTAAAATAGCAATTTTCTCACGATTTACAAATAGTTGGCAACATTTGGGATATTGCAAGTACTCAACTGAACAAAATATACAACACTGGCCTGGTTTTTTTGGATATTTTGATGCAAAAATCCTACATAGTGCACCTTTAAGTGATCGCTAAAATTGCATGGTGGAAGGAAGAAATTAAGCCAGTTTCTCCATTTAGCCAGGTAGGCAAAATACTACCTTGAAGTCCCAGGAACATCGCCATTTTCATAGCTTGTTACGAAATAAAAAATCTCTCACCTCAGAAAACCGCTTTCTTGTCCTGTCAGCTGTTATACTGTGCTCATACTCGTACACTCTTTAGTTATACGCGCACTGTATATCACACCGTAGCGCAAAAGAACACTATGAGCAACCTTTCAAGTTTTCAAGTTTCGTTAATAGTTCATGATGTTTTGTGTATTCCCCATGGTAATTGTTGTTTCCATAACCACAAAATGCCACTTGGTTTTCAATTTATGTTATTTTGTTTATTTTCAAATTAGTATGGTGACTACTTTATAGTATTAAGAAAAACTGCTATTTAATAGCTTTACCTTATAGGCTTATTTATTCAAAAGTATTAGTCATATTCATACAATTTATGTGTTTAAGTAGGCTAAAGTGGGACATATACTTGTGTGTCATCGATTTTTATGAAATATATGTGCTTGTTTTTTTTGTTTTACATTGGTAAATGGTCAAATTAGTTGATTATTTCTGACTAGTCTACAGTGCAGACATTTCATTTTAGTTTATCAGGTATGCTAACTGCTCTAAAGGAAACGTGAAGCCAATGTATAAAGTTAATAAGTAAAATTATTGCTGTTGTTATTAAGTTAAAAGTGATTATTTTTGCTGGTGCCCTGTCATGAACCTTGCCTCCACAGCAAACAGAACCAAACCGAACCGTGGTTCCAAAACCGTGACATGAACCGAACTGTGGCATAGGTGTATCGTTACACCCCTAATATTTCCTATATTAATGCTGTCAAATCAATTAATCGCATCCAAAATAAAAGTTTGTGCTTACATAATATATGTGTGTGTACTGTGTATAATTATTAGTATATATACACATGCATGCATTTATATATTTAAGAACATAAAATATTTATATTTCTAAACAATATAAATTCTATAAACATATGTATAAGTATATGCAAATATATACATGAATATGTGTGTATTTATATAATATTTATATTTTGGATGTGATAAATTGTTTGACAGCCCTTTTTTGAACTGAAAGCAGATTTTAACCTTTGTCAACTTCATATTTTATAAATAACCTGTATTTATATTGTTGTTGTAATGAACAAACATTTTCAGCCATCTTATTTTAGTTTCTTACGAACACGGTGTTTACACCGGACACAAGCGGCGACATGCGACACGACAAAAGACAATATAATCCATTATAGTCAGTGATTGTTGTCTACACTGGATGAGGCGCAACACGACAAATCCCTGACAGTAAACTGATGCCTCGTTCTATTTATAACGTACTGACATGAAGGACAAATGCTTTGCAACGGTCGCTTTGTCGCATCCAGTCAATGGTCATGTCCGGTGTAGAGACGGTGTAAGTGAAATAAGAATGAGAAGCTCACATTTAATTTTACTGTAGGTCATGGCGGATTACCGACTGGCTACCCTCCTGGTGCCCGACATCTCAGAGCCAACTGAAGGAGGCCGAGGAGAGGATGCTGCAGTGTAAGTAACCGCCATTAAAATTCAGGCTGGCCTTTCAAAATGTACATTTTTTGTTAGGTATTGCAAATTGTCTCTAGTTATATTATCAGCATAATTAGCAGAGTTATCAATATACAGCAATTATAAGTTTGAGCCCTTTGTAAAAAAAAAAACATCTGGAGTGTCTATTTACACCAAGTGCAAATAGCCCACCTTGTTGGCAAAAGCTTTTAAACTAGCTCAACCCTCCATTGTCTGGTTGACTGAGAAGGAACTACAAAAGAAACCCATCTGATTACAGGATTAGTGGTGTAGTTACCGCTATCATCTCCATGTAAACTACAAAAATGCAAATTTGTGAAAATGGTGACATCATGCACATGCGTATTATGTGTTCAGTCTACAGATAGGAACATCGTTTTTTTCTTCATCAACTAGTAGCCTGGCATGCACAATAAAGCTTTTTTAATCATTTTTGCGGCTCTGTGTGAATGAGTATCGTTCTGATAACATTGTCATCTATACGCAAAAAAACGCGAAGGACATTTTTTTCCCCGTTTTTAGTTCATTGTTAAGGTTAGGGAAAGGTGCAAATATTCTCTTCCAAAAAGATCTGGATTTCTGCATTGATTACTCAAAAAGTGGTCTGATCTTAATTTAAATCACAATCTGACTAAAAAACTAATAATGCACCAGCAGTTGTACTTTTCACATTTTTATTCAATACATTAAGTAATCATTCACAGTGCACTGTGCAGGGCTCCAGACTGCGACCTTTTTTACCTACTGGTGCAACAAAATTTTGTTAGAGGTCCATGGTGCCCAACTGATAAAGCCGCGGTCACACTAGACTTTGAACATGCAAAAATTCTTCGGACACTGCAGCAGTCGTGATATGGCGAAATTTCTTCGGACACTGCAGCGGTCGTGATATGCAGCTTTTTTTAAAATTTTTGTAAACATGAATTAAAGAGATATACAAATAGTAATACACTTAAAATGTAAAAAATATGCAATCTTCTTGACTCTACTGCCGAAATATCGTTATTTTAATTCAGCCAAGAGGTTAAGTCCTGACATAAGGATCTTCTACTGGAATCTTCTGATGCGGATTCACAGCTCAGAGTTCACTAAGCTTGAACTTTGGAGCAAAGAGAAATGCTAAACTTTTCTGGTCTGCGTTCCACTTTCCGGTCTGTCGCATTCGGATGCGTTTGAATGGAAGTCAAGGAATCGAAAAGTGCAGTATGACCGCCCCTTAAAGGAATAGTTCACTTCAAACTGAAAATTTCCTGATATTTCGAGACACTCCTCGCTGCAGCCTGTAGCACGATGACGTAGCTGGATCAGATCCAATACGTACTGGATGGTGGTTCGTTATGGCTAGTGCATAGTTATAATGCGAGTGCGAGTCTTGTTATAATGCGTGTCACTTAAGACCAGCATATACGCATTATAACTACACGAGTCAGAACATTATAACTACATAGGTTAGAACATCATCTATGTACAATATTGACCATGGTCAATATTGTATATGTGATTTTCTAACCTGTGTAGTAGTAGTAGCCTGCTGATAAATAATACGTAATTATTGATGAATAAGTAATCGTGATGCTGAAGTTATCCTAGTTTCTCTCTACATACATGCAAAACAGTTAAAATTGTAACATATTCTGGTCATACTTGCAGTTGAGTGGAAGCAAAAATGAATCAAGTAGCCTATTGTCTGTAATTTTAATCCTCAAGGTAAAACCGGTACACATTCAAGGGGAAATGCAAACGTGTGTCCTGATTTTGTGAGCATGTTATTAATAAATTGTTTTTGCGCGAGCGGTTTGAGTATTTATCCAGTTCACAAATCTCTCAACTGCGCGTGCGCATGTGACGTCATCAAAATGTGAACGAAACCACCGCGCATGAGCGTCCAGTACGTGTTGGATCTGATCCAGCTACGTCATCGTGCTTCAGGCTGCAGCGACGACTTCTTGGATATTTCACTCACCCCCATCTCATCCAAGATGTTCATGTCTTTCTTTGTTCAGTCGAAAAGAAATTATGTTTTTTGAGTAAAACATTCCAAGATTTTTCTCCACACCATTGACTTCCATGGCAACCAAAATGGGTCCAAATCAATGTAGTTTCAAAGGGCTTTGAAGGGCTTCAGAGGCTCTGCGCGATCCCAGCTGAGGATTAGGGTCTTATCTAGCGAAACGATTGCTCATATAGAAAAAAACATTTATATAATTTTTAACCTAAATTGCACATCTTGCACTGCTCTGCAACTTGCCGCTGATTGCGCAGTCACGTCGAAAACGTCACACTAGACGTAGGCAAAAAACCATAAATATTGATATAATAATAATAATAAAATAATTATTTCTGTCATTATTATTTATAACTGCCATTTTACAGAAATAGTGTTAACAGAATAACATTAAAGTGTTAAAATATTGGTCATGCTAACTTCACGCTCATAGTTTTCATTAGAATACATCACTTCCGGTCGGTGGGTCGCATACGGTCTAGCCGCAGAAGTTCAAATATTTCAGCGGATCCGAAGCGGATCCGATTTGAGCTGCCAATGTATTTCATTCAAATCGGAGTGAGAATTAATATTAATACTTTTTGTTGAACTCAGAAAGTTAAACTTAATCTTAATCACTTGATAAATTTAAAAACGGATATATAAAATACATGGTTATTGATAACTAATCAATTATTAATTTAATATATATTTTTGCTTTGTTCTGTATGCATAGCTGTTTATTGTTTGCAAACATTTATTTAACATGGTGATTATTCTGCCCTCACACTCTTTCCAACACTAGGTTTGTGGGAGGATGCTGCTTTATTCCACATCACAATGAATATGTTGAAACAGAGTGAAACTATAGAAAGGAGAACTACTTAGTTATCTCCAACAACATTACACTAATATGAATTCATTGTAGTTCTTGAAATGTCTAAAATTCTACATTACACAGCTTTCTAAATAGTACATTTAACAAATTGAATACAAATGAATCATAAAACTGCGAGATGAATGGCTGCTTCAAGTTTCTTGTGTTGAACTAACGTTTGGCATGTAAACCAGCTATCAGATCAAACAGCGCTGACGTGGAAACCAGTTTTCAGTCCACAAATTTAACATGGATTTAATGTAATAACACCATATGGCATTGTGGCTGAAATAGTCAAATGTTGTTGTTGATTTTTTTTTTACTTTATTCATCCCAAGTTTTGTAGGCTACAACTTTTTGAGAGTAATATTCAAGCTTTTTTTAAGAGTTTCACACTGTTTCCAGCACTTCAAAGCTCTAAATATTATCCAATTTTGATGTTATTTATTTTTTATGTGATGATTTGTAAAACTAAAAGTTTAAAAGTGTAGGCTACTTTGTGGAAAACTAGCACTTCTATTTAAAAAAATGACTAAATTACCCCTATAACCAGTAGTTGGCTGCAGAGGAGCACTTATTTGACTTATAAGCCATTTACACTCCCCTTTCCTAATATATGAAAAAAGTAAGAAGTCACAAAGTCTCATGGAAAATTGGCTTAAGGTCAGGACTCAGGAAAATACATATTTCCATCTTTTTCAGCCATTCTTTAATTGGTCTTACTTGTGTGATTTGGGTTGTTATATTGTTGCATCACCCAACCTTTTCCAAACCTTGAAGTCTGTCCTGATGAATGAACTGCTTCCCCTGTAAAATGCCTTGATATGTTTTGAGTTCATTGTTCCTACAATAACTGCAAAGTGTCCAGACCCTGAGGCAGTACACCTGTGCTCTGTGACCAACCCTTCAAATTACATTTCCTTAACTGACTCCCATTTAGCGTTTGGAGAAGTAGTAAAACACAGAGGTTCACTTACTTTATTCAGCCTGCTCTGTCAGTGATCACTCAGAGTCTTCAATAAAATGTTGCCAATACAACTGTTTGTCTGTAATTCGTTAAAATAAATACATCAGACTGTGTCTATAACTGGGAATTAGATAAAAATCTAATGCAGAAATCCAGTTATTTTCAAAGGGTTCACAAACATATTCTTGCCGCTGTTTAGTGATATTTCAGTCTCATTGTAATATACAGTTTACACTTCGGTTTTGGGTCTTATATGTTCACCAAGGCTTTATTTGATCAAAAATACAGCAAAAAGTAATATTATTACAATTTAGTTTTCTAATTTTATTTATTTTAAAATATAATTTATTCCTGTAATGACGATGCTGAATTTTCAGCAGCCATTACTCCAGTCTTCAGTGCCGATCCTTCAGAAATCAATCTAATATGCTGATTTGCTGCTCAATAAACATATCATCAATGTTGAAAGCAGTTGTGCTACATTAATATCTTTATGGAAACAATGATAGATTTCTTTTGATTATTCTTTGATGAATAGAAAGTTCAAAATAACAGCATTAATTTGACATAGAATCATTTTGTAACATTATACAGTATGTTTTTACAGTCAATTTATCAATTTGATTAAACTTTTTAACAGTAGTGTATATGTATTTGCATTTTCTTAAACTGCATTCAGACTGCATTGTCTTATAATTGTACTATTAATAAAATAATGTATTCAAATAGGTAACATATATATATAAAGAGAGAAGATAATAAATTAATTAGTACTAACTTCTTATTTATGTATTACTTCTAAGTTGGTGTGTGTTTGTGTGTGTGTGTGTGTGTGTGTGTGTGTGTGTGTGTGTGTGTGTGTGTGTGTGTGTGTGTGTGTGTGTGTGTGTGTGTGTGTGTGTGTGTGTGTGTGTGTGTGTGTGTGTGTGTGTGTGTGTGTGTGTAACCTTTGCAGATACATTTTCTGTGCCCTTTATAATAGAGAAACCTTTTCTTTTTATTTCTTTCAGACATCACAAGCAAGTTCTGCAGGCAGTTTGTCCACATATCTGACAAAAACACAGTGTGGACATTGGTATTTAAGAGGCCAGTGGAAAATAAAACCCCTCTGGTGCTGCTGCATGGATTTGGGAGTGGTGTGGGATTTTGGGCCTTGAACCTGGACTCTCTCTATCAGCAGAGGCCCATTTATGCCTTCGACCTGCTGGGCTTTGGCCAGAGCAGCAGACCTCACTTCAGCACGGATGCCCAGGAGGCTGAGCTCCAGTTTGTGGAGTCCATCGAACAGTGGAGGGAGAAACTTGGCCTGGAAAGTATGATTATGTTGGGCCATAACCTTGGTGGATATCTGGCTGCCTCCTACGCAATCGCATACCCAACCAGGTTTGTAACAAAAAAAGGAAAAGAGTTAAGATTTAGCGAATATATAAGCTTTATTGTGTATATATATATATATATATACAGTCCCTGACAAAAGTCGTGTCATTTATCTATTTTGTAGAAACACCTGCTATTAACCTGATTTTTAATTCATCAATTGGTGTTAGAAATGTATGAAAAGCTAAAACCCTCCAAAATGATGTTTAATGCACTGAAATAAATTAGCTTCACTGAAAAAAGATTTATCATTTAATTAAGACAGAAAGGTCAAATTTTGGCAAGACAAAAGCCTATACAGAAATTGAACAAATTTACTGCAAATACAAAAATATGTCAGCAAATTAAGTAGTGGTGCTGTGAGATCCAAATTTTATATCTTGTATGACTTCCATGAGCTTGAAGGACTGCATCCATGCGGTTTGGATGAAGTCCAATTTATTGATGAAGTCATCAGGAATAGCAAAGAAAGCAGTCTTGCATGCCTCCCAGAGTTCATCAATATTCTTTGGTTTCGTCTTCCATGCTTCCTCTTTCATCCTACCCCACATTTGCTCAATGATGTTCATGTCTGGTGACTGGGCTGGCCAATCCTGGAGCATCTTGATCTTCTTCGCCTTGAGGAACTTTGATGTGGAGATGGAAGAATGCGATGGAGCACCATCCTGCTGCAGAATTTGGCCTCTTTTATGGTTGGGAATATAAGAGGTAGCTAAGACGTCTTGGTATTTTAGATTATTGAAGTTGCCTTCCAAACTGCAGATCTCTCGCACACCCCCATACTGGATGTAACCCCAGACCATGATTTTTCTTCACTGTTTTCTGGGTGAATCTTGGATCCATGCGGGCTCCAGTAGTTCTCCTGCAATATTTGCGGCGACTGTGGTGTAATTCAACAGAAGATTCATCTGAAAAATCCACCTTCTGCCACTTTTCCAGCATCCATCCTTTTAGCAGGCTGTGGGCTTTGGCAAATGCCACACGGTTTTTCAATTGTCTTTTGTTTAGTGCTGGCTTCTGGGCACTGATTCGACCATGGAGGCCATTTCGAGACAGAATCCGACAAACTGTTCTGGTTGACACAGGGACTTCAGGTGACCAGGTCTCGTGGAGCTCTGCTGCAGTGGAAAATGGGCTGGCCTTGGATTTTCGAGCCAACAAACGGTTCTTTCGAGCAGTTGTCTTGCAGGGTCTGCCTGACCTGGGCTTGTCAAAAACGCTCCACTCTCTTCAAATCTTTTTTTTATCCTCTGTACTTGACACTGAGACACTTTGAAGGTGTCTGCCACATCAGCAGTGGATCTGGTCTTCAGCCTCTTGATAATCAAAACTTTAGTCTCAGGGTGAATCTTAGGCATGTTTTCAGAGGTCTAGTTGCAGTTGATGTGAAGGTCTAGTACACTGGGGTTCTTTTTATACACACCTGAGATCTAATGGATCCATTATTAGTCACAGGTGAAGCTCATATAACAAGGCGACAACACTTATGTCTTTGCAAAAATTCACTCAATGGGCTTTACCAAGCTGTGAATATTAGAATATATTCCACTGAAACATTATTACAAAAGCTGTTGGGATTAAAATGAGCCATTTCTTGTAAAAAAATCTTGATAAGAAATATATTTCATCGGCACTTCAGTTCAATTTGTACACAAGCGACAAGACGTTTGTCAGGGACTGTATATATATATATATATATATATATATATATATACTAGTGGTAGGCATAGATATATTTTTAAATCTAGATTAATCTCGCTGTGATCTTGGAATTAAAGATTAAAATGGCTTATTTGAATTCTGCTGAAGGCATTCAGAATATGTGTGCTACCCAAATAATGACTGGTGCTTTAACACTTGGTTCGATAGCTTGGACCGAACCAGAGTTCGATTGCTCCCCCTCCCCTTCCCCTGCCCCCGCTATAATATTTTCATATTATATTATTTGGGTCCGAACCATACAGTCTATGGTCCGGACCGGGGTTGACCGTTTGAGTCATCAAAGCAGCAGCTGTTTACCCCTTTACTTGGTAACGACATCAAGCGAGAAGGTGGCAAAATTAATTAGCGTTGTTCATCTAACTTTTATATATTTTTTGAACCGTTGATTTTGTTACCAAAGCTTCAGTAGGTTATGGCACTTGCGTCTATCTGCCGCGAATGTACTGCAAATGCTCTAAAGAACGCTGATGACGAGCAGAAATGAGATTTACAGCTCTCTGCTTATAGTATGTCAGTCACGCTCGTCAGGACTCGAGTATGGTTCATGGGTGCGCACCCGAGTTTTGGAAGACAGCGTTCACACTTGATGTGGTACTTTCACAGTTGGCATACATGCAGGTTCGAAGACTCGTTCTCGCTCCCTACAGTGCAATTCGGCTAGGTATACATCTGCGCTAAAATATCAAGGTGAAAGTCATCATAGCTTGCGTAGTATAGACCCAGCTCCCAACCCAACTTTGAGAATAGATTAACGGCAATATTTTTTTATCGCCCGATAAGAGTGTCACGTTAACGCAGCACGTTAATGCCGATACCGGCCCACCACTAATATATACACTATATTGCTAAAAGTATTGGGACACCTTTCCAAGTCATTGAATTCAGGTCTTCCAGTCTCTTCCATGGCCACAGGTGTATTGCCTGTTCGATTGCCTGGACCCAACCCGAGTTCGATTGCTCCCCCTGCCCTGTTCATATTATATTATTTAGGTCCGAACCAGGGTGCGTTTGTGCCATCAAAGCAGCAGCTGTTTACCCCGGTGCTTGGTAATGACGGCGAGCGAGAAGGTGACAAAATGAATAGCGTTGCTCACCTCACTTTTATATTTTTGTTTTTGAACCTTTGGTTTTGTTACCATAGCTTCAGTACATAATAGGTCTTGTCTATCTGCCGCAGATGTACTGCAGATGCTCTAAAGAACGCTGAAGACGAGCAGAAATTAGATCTACAGCTCTCTGCTTGCAGTATGTCAGTCATGCTTGTCAGGAAAATCGTGAAACACACACAAAACACACGTTATTATCAAATCATATGTCATTAATAGCGGTTCACTTCCGCGATTTAGTATGATTGAGTTTCTGCAGAATCAATAACTACAGACCTCCAAACTTTGTTTGGCCTTCAGATTAGCTCAAGAACAGTGCGTTGAGAGCTTCATGGAATGGTTTTCCATGGCTAAAAGGCTGCATCCAAGCCTTACATCACCAAGTGCAATACGAAGCGTCAGTAGCAGTAGTGTAAAGCACGTCACCACTGGACTCCAGAGCAGTGAAGACATGTTCTCTGGAGTAACAAATCACGCTTCTCTGTCTGGCAATCCGATGGAGGAGTCTGGGTTTGGCGGTTGCCAGGAGAATGGTACTTGCTTGACTGCATTGTGCCACGTGTAAAGTTTGGTGGAGGGGGGATTATGGTGTTTTAGGGATTGTTTTTCAGGGGATGGGCTTGGCCCCTTAGTTCCAGTGAAATGATTGCTTAATGCTTCAGCATACCAAGACCTATTGGACAATATCATGCTCCCAACTTTGTGGGAACAGTTTGGGGATGGCCCCTTCCTGTTCCAACATGACTGCACACCAGTGCACAACTCAAGGTCCATAAAAACATTAATGAGTAAATTTCGTGTGGAAAAACTTGACTGGCCTGCACAGAGTCCTGACCTCAACCCGACTGAACACCTTTGGGATGAATTAGAGCGGAGACTGCGAGCCAGGCCTTCTCGTCCAACATCAGTGCCTGACCTCACAAATGGTCAAAATTTCCCATAAACACACTCTTAAACCTTTTGAAAGCCTTCCCAGAAGAGTTGAAGACATTATAGCTGCAAAAGGTGGGATTAAGAATCCCTACAGATAAAGAATGGGATGTCATGTGCATGTAAAGGCAGGCATCCCAAAACTTTTGGCAAAATAGTGTATATTATGATCGTTTAATTGAGTGTTGAGTATTAAATACAAATCTTCATTGTAAATATCTATAGTATTTTTTAAAGGTAATTTTTCATAATCATAAACATTATAATGATACTCCTGTTAGAGTTGATCAAAGTCAGAAGTTGAGAATTGTCTGACTTCCAATTCATAAATTTGAATTTGAAATTCAACACAGACACAAAAGAGAATTACATTAATTTTAAGACAAAACATAACTTATCACATTGGCTAAATTCTAATTCTAATTCTGCCTATTTATTCCCTTATATGTAGAATACATTTATCTCATCTAACGTGAATGCTTATTACTTATTACTGCTAAAACAAATAACACAGCAAACAAATATCAAAGCAAATTTTTCTTTTATAAAATAAATATTGACATATTATGTAAATTAGAGCATTGTGTAAGCAAAGTGTTGTTTCCTCCATGGTCCATAACAATTATTAATGTTATCTAATGTTTCTGGAAATACCCCATGTGATGTCAATGAGATATTATATTTCTGCATAATTCATACATAATTCTGCAACATACGTTTCTTTGATTATAATTTTCCGTTCCGTATCGTGTCTTTTATTTCACATTTAAATCTGATTTCCAAACAGTCCCTTGATCTCACTTATGTTTCCTGTTGTGTTGTAACTGTGGACTCTGGATACAGAACACTGTTTTTCACATCCTTCCTGTTTCTCCATTTCCCTCAACCTTATGTCTGTCAGCAGTTTGACCTCAGAATTTGATTCGAAACTATTTTTGTTGGCATCCGATTTCAACAGCATTTTCCCTGAGTATAGTTTCACTTCTATCCTGCCCACGAAGATTTCGTTTTTATATTATTTTCATTGTTTGTCTCTGTGTATCAGGATGCACAGATTACTTTAAAAAAAATACATTTGGTCAGTGTAACTAGGTGATTAAATTGAAAATATGCTACTCTATATGCTTCTCTTTACCCACTGCCCAGAGTAAGGCACCTGATTCTGGTGGAACCGTGGGGTTTTCCAGAGCGCCCTGACCCAGGAGACCAAGATAGGCCTATTCCTGTGTGGATCAAAGCTATAGGGGCAATGCTGAGCCCATTCAACCCCCTCGCTGGTCTCAGATTGGCTGGACCTTTAGGTAAGGATGTACTCTAATCTGAGTGCAAATCAAACGTAATAAAAGTATTAATGAGAGAAAGAGAAATGACAGCTTAAGGCTCAAGATGTGCTTGTATATCTTAAATTATGTGGAACACCATTTGATAAAGATTGTCATTAATGAAACTCAGGGACAGATTTAGCCAAGCCGCCACACTTGCAATTTCTCTGAAATGATTCACTCAGTAATTGGAGCATGTCTCTTATCATAAGTAATACTTGTCTCATATCGCATGCCTCAATCGCATTGCCTTCTGTGTATATGCTGCAGTAAAATTATTTTGCAAGAACAAATTGGCTTTGGCAAATATCCTAGAATTATCAAGATCGGAAAATTTATGTTTTGAATTTCATAGATTAATATTAATCATGATGTTCCAATCATATTTTACCAAGCTAGCTTTTTAATATCTTTTCTGGGATAATATTTCATATCTCTGTCTCTTTTTTCCTATTTTCTACACTGATAATGTTTGTTCTTGTATATGGATTTCAGATTGATCCAAAAATGATGTGTCAGACATTTAGTAAAAAGTACCCAGTATTTTAGGAGTGGCGAAACATCATACCCAGAAACCATCTGACTCAGGATAGTTCTAGCATTATACACAAGCCCAGATGGAATCTTTTGACTTTTTCACATTTTATGGGCTGATTTCTTAGGGAATTAGACAGAATTCTGTGGAATAGATATTAACATAGTGAAAAGTGTTCAATGGAGCTGGGAGTACTATACTATTATTAATAGCTAAACGATACCAAAAAATCTAATCAGCCAGAATATTTCATAAGCACAATAGTGATGTGCAGTGGTGGCTGGTGTTTTTTTAGTAAAGGAAGCACACTAAAGCCTTTGAACATGTGAAATGTCTTCAGACACTGCAACAGTTGTGATATAGTCACGCTCTGCAGCATCTTTTAATAAACATGAATTCAACATATAACAAATAGTAATACACTCAAAATGTAAAAATATATACACTATCTACTCGACTTGACTGCAAAAATATCATTCTTTTAATTCAGCCAAGAGATCGCGCCTTTGCACATCGAGCTTCTACTGGTCACACTGATGCGAATTTGCAGGTCAGAGTTCACCAAACTTGAACTTTGGAACGCAGCGTAATGCGAAACCTTTGTACGTAACGCGTACATGTGTGACCGCCCCTTTATTTTCTTTAATTAACTACTTGACATTACAAATGACATTACACATACTCTTGTCTGGCTGTCACCAGACCAAGCTCAATTTAAGATTGAGCATTGGTCTGGGGAGTCTGCTCTGTATTTTCTACTGCACAAGAGGCGTGATCAACAAGCATCGTTCAAATGACTCTATGCAATTGGATAGTCCTTCAACCAATCAGACCACAGGATACGTGAAAAACGAGCATAATTCAAATGACTCTGTATGCAATTGGATAGTCCTTCAACCAATCAGACCACAAGAGGCGTGATCAACATCGCTTCTCTATCCGTCATTGTTTTAAACCCGCCAACAGAGTCAGTCTGTGATTGGTTCCCGCAAAAGTGTAACAGAAGCAGTCGAAATGAATGTACAGGTTTCCAGACTGAGTTGCAGGGGGAAATCAAATCGCCAGCTGATCAGGCTGGGTTTACCCAGTCTACACATACTCAGTAAAACAATATAAATATAATTTCACTCTCCTATCATGAAATCCATCCTAGAGTACTGTTCTATTTGGCACGTTCTGCTGTTTGATGAAAATGATTGCTGTATGTCAAGCTTAGGGTGGGTCTTCCCAATTTTAATTGATAGTTTTTGCATGAATGGTAGCTGGATACATTTTTGGCAAATGTTCAATATTTCTATCGTTCATAATTCAACATATAACAAATATTAATACACTCAAAATGTAAGATATATACACTATCTACTCGGCTCATCAATGGAATGAAAAGTGCAGTGTGACCGCCCCCTTTAATCTGAGAACTTTTTTTTATGAACTGCTTAAAATGTCTTTTAAATGTAATAAAATTGCATTACACATACTCAGCAAGACAATATAAATATAATTACACTCTCCTATTATAAATAGGGTGTTTGGCACACTCTGCTGTTTGATGAAAATGATTGCTGTATGTCAAGCTTAGGCGTGGGTCTTCCCAATTTTAATTGATAGATTTTGCATTAAAGGTAGCTTGATACATTTTTGGCAAATATTCAAAATTTCTGTCATTCATAGTTAGGTGGTTGCTTAGATTATCAGCTGGAGCAGGTCAAACTATCACATGTTTTCTACAATGATTGGTTGATATACCAAGAGAGGCTAGCCACCTCTGTGAATCTGAGAAAGACAAATACTCACTGGTGAATGGCTAATTTTCTTTAACCAATGAAGGCAAAAGTCTGGATGTGGATTGTCCCTCCCCCTCCCCTGCTCTGTCTCATCAGATTTGCCTTTAGCACTGAATGATTGTAATCACATCGGCAGATGTTCATGGGGAAAAGCAACAGAAAAGCAAACAACCGGTCGCTCCAAATTTGAGTCATATTTTATGGTTTATAGTGGTGAAATTACAAACAAGAAATACACATTCTGAAGACAAAACAACTCAACGAGTTGTATGGACCCACTTTATATTAGGTGGCCTTAACTACTATGTACTAACATTTTAATTAATCATTTGATACAATGCACTTATTGTGTACATACATGTTTTTTTTTACATTGTACTTAAAAAAATGTAAATTACCTGTATGTAATTACATCTGTAATTAATTATATTTGTAATTACACTGTTGACCCTTCCCTTACACCTAACCCTACCGTTAAACTTACCTATATCATCACACATGCACCACAATATCAGCAAAAGTGTTTTGCAATGCAATAAGTACTCTGTACTTATGTTTTGATGTAAGTACATAGTAGCTAAGGCCACCTAATATAAAGTGGGGCCAGTTTTATTAACATTAAATTATTCTTTCCTTTAGTTTTGTTTGTAGAACTTTGTGAGTGTAAACATTCCAAAACATTCTAAAATCTCCAGAGCTTTCTGCCACGTTTTGTAGGATTCTGAAGGGGGCTGGACATTAGTCACTGACCATGGGAAGATGTGACACATGAACTGAAGAATTAATGATAAGATGAAAATGTTATGGGTGATCCATCATTTTTAGATAGATCAATTTCAGGTGAATTTTCACTTTTAGGTTTTTTCAGATGTGTGTTTGCATTTCCCTGTAGGTCCCACTCTTGTGCAGACTCTGAGACCAGACTTCAAAAAGAAATTTGCGGCTGTGTTTAATGACAATAGAGTCACAGAATATATCTACCATCTTAATGTCCAAAGTCCAAGGTAACAAACCTCTCCCTTATGCTTTTGTTGTGAATGACCATGATATATGTCTGAATGTTGAAATTCTCATAACGGTATGCTGTTTTTTTTTTTTTATGATGTTGACATTTTAGCGGTGAAACAGCCTTTAAAAACATGACCATTCCGTATGGCTGGGCAAAGAGGCCCATGCTGCAAAGAATTGGCCTGATTCACAGCGACATCCCCATTACGGTGATCTATGGCTCACGCTCCAGCATAGATGGCCACTCCGGCAATTCAATCAAAGAAATGAGGCCAAACTCCCATGTAGAGATCATTGTGAGTTCTCCATTCACTGCTCAGCACACACTGCCACTCATAGAGACTTTTCTTGATCTTTTTAGATAACAGCTTGCCGTACTGTGAAAACATACTGCAAATTTGCAACATCACACAGATGAATGCATGGTTGCCCACATTTACACATCAGCAATGTCTATTGGGCATTCAGAAACCTGGCCCACGTAGTCACGGTGAGGTAATGAGAAAGCCAGACTGTGCTGTTCTTGTCTGTGTGTAGCACCTACAACTCTGCATATCCTTTTGAAGGATCCCAGTGTTCCAAATGAGTGACTGATTTTTTTTTTTTTTTAAGTGCAAATAGCCCGCCTTGTTGATAATCTGACATCTGGTTGGGCCAGACAAAATTACAAAATATGTTTCATTTTCAACAGCAGCAAAAGTGTAGGGGTAAGGCGCATTACAAGTTTTGATGCAAATCGACCAGTGTTCGAATCCGCCTTTTGCCGAACTCGCTCTACTCCCTTTTCCCATCACATATCAGATCGGAGAATTAAGAAAAAAATTCGAAAAGTGGATAAAGTGTCTAACGTGTGTTTAATAATAAAGTGTTTAGGGCTAGGGGTAAGGAGGGCTTTATTGTCCCAAGGTGACATCCATTTAATAATTTTTAATAAATATAATGATTTACATCATTATGGTTAATGCATACCATATTATGTACAACACTGAGGTGCAAATATCTGCCACTATTCATAAGTATAAATGTCATTTAACTTCTATTTACACTAATTGCAAAGAAAATACTATTTTTACATAGTGTAAATAGCATATCGCTAAGAAAATGTTGCTATTTTTTCACTTAGTGTAAATAGAATCTAGTCTTAATTTTGTATTTGAGGTACATTAGAATAGATTTTCATGTTTGATTGTTTCAAAAAGCTCTCTTTTGTCCTGTCTCTGTGAAGCCTGTCCTTCCAAAAAGTGAAGTGTGTTCTTATTGGTCAACTGCTTCAAGTGTGTTTCATAAATGTAATTTCCGTAACGGCATTAGATAGGAAAAAAATAGCACCTCTTGGACATGGCGACAACACACAACAGGTTTTGTAGCATATTGCTTTGTGATTCTTTAATAATGCATGTAGGATTTTCAAAGAGGCTATTATCGAACACCACAGCACATCTCAAGCGGGTATGCAAGGGGATGGTTCTTATAGGCAACTTGACATTATGACTATTTTTAGCACAAAAAAAAGTACTACAAGTGGACCTTAGGAAAAAAAAAAGATGCATGATATGATCTCTTTGGGCATGGTGATAGGCAAAGTATCCATTATGGGATTTCACAGACATTTGGAGCTTTGTCTGGATGACAGAACTTCCACAATTAACATCTTGCTTCCAGTGGGAGTGCTTTTGCATAAATTCTATTAGATTAAAATTTTGGGAGCAAGCAGTCTTGAAAAAGTACAATTTGTAATTGCGTGAATTGGCAGGCAGTCCAAAAACTAAAGTCTTTGTACAATGAATGGGCTTGTGTTCCAGACAGACTCCTCTCACCACTACAAACCTGAGCTAATTATTCTAGTTCTGCAATGCCATTGTGTAATCTTTGAGTTATTAGGGATGTTCGTTTTACACAAAGAGTGAAAATATTGCAACATTTTATATCATAATCTGTGGCACTGGTTCAAAATAAACACCTACATTTTATTATTGCACTTCTGATACACACTGATTGTTTTCTTGGTATTCTTAGTCAATGTCTGTCTGCTTTTAACTAATGTTGAACTTCTTATTGGCATGCATTGGTTTTAGGCCATACGAGGTGCAGGACACTATGTGTATGCTGACCAGCCAGATGATTTCAACCAGAAGATACTTCATGTCTGTGAAACAATAAACTGAAGAGTGATGATGAAGGTACTTTTCTTCTGGAACTATCCAAACATGGCTTCCTGCAGAGCTGTGCTTCTCCACATGCACATGCTCTCATGCATGTCAGCAAATTGGGAATGGAGAGTTTGGAAGCCACTTGGTTTGAAAACCAGATGTTTGATTTGCATCATTACTTAAATCCCACACACACACACATCAGTATTGATTATGACGTGAAAAATGAAACAAAAAGCGAATCGATAACATTTTGTGATACATTAAATAAATGTGAATTTTAGTTTTATTTAAATAAAACTATTTAGATATAAATCTAAACCGTAGGCATGTAACTGAGAGCTATTAGGCACTTTAATTAACGTCAATTTCCAAATATGCGTAACCATACAGTTTTCATTTAAAAAAGAAAAAAAAGGACAATAACTTTTTCTTTTTTCTATGTTCATAAAATTTCACGAACCTTTATCAGAATCTGAGACAGAAGTGATTGTGTTTTATAGCTTTTGAAGCCTTTTTGTTGTTTTCTACCTCATGAAACTGAAAAAGTTTCTTTGCTAGGATCAGAAGGGAAGCAGACAGGTGGATCAACAGAAAGCATGTATATCCTCCGGTCATGCAGTTCACATGTAGCTCTTCACTTATTTTAACCTGTTATGAGAAGATTTCCTCAATCATTTAAAATCCATCCTGCCCTCATCTTCACCTGTAGGCTTGTATTTTCATGAAATGTATGTAGATTTTACTGAGCCCCAGGTCACAGTCTCTTAAAGGTGCAGTGAGTGATTTCTGGTAAACACTGTTGAAATTTGAAATCACCGAAACAAACGCGTCCCTACCAAAAATAATTCAACCCCTATCTTGATGCCTCCGCCCCAACATTCATATACACGCTATGCAACGAATATGGCGGAATCTTCTGTGCCTGCCTCAGGAAGGTATAGTGTCATCAATAAGTGAAAGCAATTTTTGTTACTATGATAATTCAGGTCAATGACTAATTATTATTTAGCTCCTCCACTCCTTCCATGGCAAAGTCATCCATTCCAGCCCAACCCCACCCACCATCCCTTCCAGCCCACCCCACCATTTTCAGTAATAGCTCATATAGTCCAAGTAACTAAAATATTACAAATGTGACCAGATTAAGAGGTTACAGCGCTCACTAAAAGGGAATCCAAAGTAAAATTATGAGCATGTTATCTCTTATCTTTCGGATACACTTTGGGAGCCGATGCTTGAAACAGGTGGTAGACGAGGTTTAGACAGTCCAGGCTTATAATAATAATAATGCAAATGAACATGTTGAGCGCATGAATGCAGCGATCTCGTCATTGCAACTCGATTTCTGCACACTAACGAATGCTTTCATCATAACTAACAGTGCAAACACAATGTAAATAAGAGTTTTTTTTTATTATTACAGCTTTGGCGAGAGTCCAGAGCTCAGTTACTGATAAACTTGCACTGTTTGATTGACAGCTACAGCGATTTCGAAGGTAGCATTTATATATATTTTAATCACAGTTTAAATTATTCAAAAATAACTTTAATAAATTAAGTTTAATCATTTTCATCCTACTAAGAGAAACGATGTGAAGTTGACCGTTTAGTCACTGGTTTGATTTACTGATACATAGACAACATCTGACTGTACATGAATCATTACATATCAGAAATCCCTGGTCTCAGATCAGGCATTAGAATTAACACGGTTACTTAGCTACATGTTGTCGCATTACTGTCGAGTCATATCTTAAAAATCTGTTTGCAATGTCTGCGCCGAAATTGCGACTGATTTACCAAAGAATCCACATCGAAATGTACCGAATACAATTAAATACTGCTCAACTGAGACATTCACATTGTTGGAAAAAAAAGCACATTCCTAGCATTATGATCCTTTAGAAGGTTTTTGTAGTCCATCCTGTATTGCTCTTCTCTCCTGGTCATCTCACTAACACCCCAGTGGGCCGGGCCAAAGTGGCAATGATGAAGTAGGCGTTGATTTTCTTCTGCTGAGGCGGTCTTTGGCACTTTTTCCGTTCTGAAACTTGCAGGATATTCTTCTGATGACCTCTCATATGTCAAAAGCTCAAGGAAAATTAGATATCTCAGTTCATGGCCCCTTTAAGCAAAAGACAGCATATCTTAGTTCTGTGAAACACAGCAAAACTAACATTACTCACATATTGAGAAGAAATAAAGCAACCCCTGTGTCCTTATTCAGGTCTCCAGCGCTGGAAAGCTTCTCCGATATTAACACGGGTACTACCTCTTGCCTGATCGTAACCCTTCTTTTTAAAGTTATATTCCCCTGGCCTTTTTCCTCTTTTGTGTTTTCTCTGCCATCTCCCTCGTTCTGCTAATGTCTTAACATTAATAATGTCTTAATGTCTTGTGCACTGAGCTTTCGCTCCTCCCCCATAGTAACTGGATACCCTCGTCACTGCTGATTGGCTACAAGTGTGTTTTGGTGCTCGGTCTGATCCACTTTTCAACAGCGTTTTTCAAAAATCTTTTACTGCATCTTTAAGTCTTCAGGCAAAAGAAATGCAACATGTCTCAGTCAATATTGTGTAAAAGCATTCATTGCTAAAAAGGCATTTTTGTGTGAGTGTGTTTGTGAAAGGAACTGTTATTTTAGGATCATTATTATTATTTTTATTACAATTGAGGCTGTCATAAATATTTTGTAAATAATAATAATTTATATTTTTCCAGGTTTGACAAATCTATTTTTCATGTCAACTCAGATGTCTATAGTTAATTTTAATAATAATAATAATAAACTTATTTTATGAGTCTGAATACAGCTGCACCCTGTCCTGAAGCCCATTTACAGTAAAACACCCTCGTCACATGACTCACTGTGGCCAGACCGTTTTCTGGAAACCGTTATGACACAGCAGGTGGAAAACACTCTCCTGATCATTTATATTATACATTAAATGTCTTTTTACCTCACTTATGTCATTGATAAATAGTATTTTTTGCACATTTGTAACCTACATTTTTGTAGACTCTGCTTTTGCATAAATATTTCCTGTACTGTCACTACTGATTCAATATGTTCTTAGTGAGACATGGCCGCCATTCTGAAGGTCTGCACAAAATGTCTTTTCATATCCACAAGAGGGCACAATATAACACTGCAGGGATGTTACCGCCCTGCACCACCCCCACCAACACACACACACACACACACACACTCAGTATACTGTCCATGCAGTTAAATCACACACACTTACTGACACTGACTATAGAGTCAATGCAGTTAAGCATCAAGGGCAATGTTAAGCTATTATAACATCCGCTACATCAATAATATGACCCTCCAGCTCAACCCACAGGAAGCACTTTACAACTCCACTTCCTGTGCATGTGGTAACACTGAATGAGCAAGAGTGATTTACTGAATTAAAGTAAAAAGCGCATTTTAGCCCTGTACTTACTTGATAGTTTTGAAGTGCATTGAGTGTTAGGTGCCAGATTCTCAAATTGTGCTTCAAAAATATTTGCTGATAAAGGATGTTCAGGGAAACCTACGTTCCTAACATAATGGAACAGACTGTGTGTTAGTCTGGTCGATGACAACAACACAATACATAATACACAATACATAATATTGTCTGTGTAATAATATTACAGTTTTACAGTAGAACCGTTCTATTTTAATTGTAATTATTCCTGTAATTGCAAAGCTGAATTTTACTTCAGTCACATGATCCTTCAGAAATCATTCTAATATAGTGATTTGATGCTCAAGAAACATTTCTTATGATTATTAGCATCAATGTTTTGCTGTTTAATATTTTTTTGTGGAAACTGATACTTTTTTCAGGATTCTTTGTTGACTAGAAAAAGAAATTTGAAATAAAAATATTTGAAACATTATACATATCTGTACTGTCACTTTTGATTAATTTATTGTGTCTTTGCTGAATAAATGATATAAGTTCTGTAAAACATCAATATTCATCATCATTTGTATTCATTTTATTTCTCCTACACTCAAAATACAGGTTGTTTATTGGAATTTATGTTTCATTTAAGAACCTTTAACATCTATTGCACAGACGGTTCTTTATAGTGACACAAGGTCCTTTAGATTATTCAATTATTCTTCCCACTAAGAAAAAATAAATAAATATGGTTATTTAAAAAAATGTTAATTGAAATTGTTCTTCTATGGTATGACTGTTAAAGAAAAAAACATAACTTTTTTAAGAACCTTTATTTTTAAGAGTGTAAGGGATTTTACACAGACAAATTTAGTTCAGTTTTACATAACTGACGACTTAAAATCAAAGGTCATTTTCAAGGGACAAAAAGCCCATTCAAAATCTATTTTCTTCTAAATTGGGAGATTGAAGGTAAAGAGAATAAAAAAAAAAAGATATTTATGTTTTTAGTTATAGTTGTTTTTGACAAAACAATTCCAGTGTTGTTATATTGACTTTCACTGTATGGACAAAAATAGTCCAAAACACGTCCTGAAAAGTGCAGCCAAAACATTTTGATCGCCCCCTGGTAGCTAGCTACAGTATAGTATAGACCTTACTTCACTCTCCATGTAATCTGATGGGATGCCAGCCAAAATCCAATTACACTTCAATTAATTTTTGTCTAAAGATGGTTTCTGTCATTTTAGGTAGTTGTTAACAGGCTGGCATATGTTCAAGTGTTTGTTTCGCAATGAGTAAGGTTTTAGTTAGTTTTTTGATGCTATAAAAATGGGGTGTAACGTCATGATTGACAGCTGTGCTTGCGATTGAGTCTGCGGGAGTGCGGGCGGATCTTGATACTGCGGCTCCACTTCAGGATCACTATTGCGCAGACTCAGGCTCCAAATGATGTTATCGGCAAGGACCGGTTTTTGGATATTTTGGCTTTATTGTTCTACAGTGGATGGAAACAGAGACACAGTGGCTATGTTTAAATGCACAACTTTTGTTTCAATCGGGATGAATTCATTCCGATTGATGAATCTGAACGTACTGTTTACATAAACGATAAATAAAGTGATCGGGTTGATGTGTGTATTTATATGTCACAAGCTTCTAATCTGAATTTAAGTTCTTTGACATGTGCACACTGCACGAAAATACAGAATTTCCTGCTGTTTGTGCAAACTATTTAGCCTGACGTGGTCATACTCAATTCTAGTCAGAATATGAGTCTGATACTGCTCCAATGGGCTGTGATTATTGGGGCGTGTTTCAACCGAACCAGGAAAGACCTCAATTGGATAGACCTACAACCAATCAGAGCAACGGAGCGATGCGTTACGTTACTTGTCAAATGTCAACAGAACTCAACTGCACTGTTGCCAAGTCCACGACCCCATTTCTGTGATATATAGACCCAAGAATGCGAATTTTAGCAGGCAACCTTGCCAAAATAACAAATTTTCACCCTCAAAACGCCATTTTTTTCCGGAGAACCCCTAAGGAAAACTAGTGGGCTTGTTTTGAGCTAGTTTTGAGTAGCAATTGGGCGGGTTTTGTTGTAAAAACTTGGCAACCCTGTCTGCACGCACATTGGAATAAGTAACATTTGAAGAAAAAGATGAGTAAACGATCTTTGCTGGTGTTGTAAAAAAAATTATTTAAGGATACACAGAGTACTTACCAACACGATCATCATTTCTAAGAGAAATAGTGAAGGTGAATGCATATGAACAAGTTTAGGATTAGAACAAATTCAACCCAAGTGCCTTTGATGACGTGGATGATTACGTTACTGTTTATCATCTGTCCATCATCGTCTAAAGCCGCCTTGACAATTTCATTGGTCCGAACAGTTTCTGTTCTGGCATAATTACTCCTATATGGAACGAGTCCAGACCGAATTGCCCGAGCTCAAATATTGTGGGCGGGGGTTGGTTCGACTGGCATCCAGGCTACAAACTATTCGCCTACATAGCTTCTTTTATTTTATTTAAAGAGCAGACTTAATTATCTATTTCGGGTCTTGATTAGGAGACGACGAACACATGAAACGGCATAACATGCTGCTTATATTTATCAAACTGTAAAAATTCCCTGCGCCCAAAATAAAGTGTCTGTGGATGAGAGTGTGAAGTGAGGACTGATGGGACGTCTGTTTCACAGACAATGAGGGGTAGGAGAATTTTAGGGGAAAAAAAAAGAAGAAAAAAAGAAAAGAAAGTAATTTATGACATTTTATTTAACAGCAACTGCAGCTCGTTCCACACGTCATACATCATTATGCCATTTCTACTTCATTGCACATGCACAGTCCTTCCCAGTTTAGTTTTTCAATTCAATCAAGTGTTTACATGTTCTCTCGATCAGATAAGAAAAGGAATAAACCATCCCTTTCAATCCGGTTGAAATTTAATTCAGATCGAGCTCAGTCGGCTCGATTAAGGTGTTTACATGAAGGCTTTTGGGTGTGATTGATCCGTCAATCCGATTAATAATAGATTATTTGGTTGCGTGCAAACTTTCCATATTTTTTTTCACAGTCTATGGTTGAAATATTCATCAAAATATCTTTATTTTGTGGGTTCCACAGAAGAAGAAATAATACAGGTTTGGATCAACATGATGGTGAATAAATTATGAACATTTTTTTGGGTGAACTATCCCTTTAAGGGGGGGTATTCAGTCAATCTTGAGTACCTATAGAGTAGTAGCCTATTGCATCCTTCATATCTCCGAAAAGTCTTTAGTTTTATTATATTTTAGTTTTATAATATTATATTTTTATAAGTCCTCCTGGGATGTTCGTATTTACGAGGGGAGAAGTCGTGTTTACGCGTTCAAGACTCTTTGGTCGGAGCAAGATGGCGGTGTACCTTCTTTTAATGAATAGCAAGGTTTGTTAACTCTGTTTATAGAAAATAAAGAATAATGAATAAAGAATGTGCATCAGGTGAGTTTTAATCTTTTACATTTTTTATTAATCTATGAAGCCACTGTTGTTATATATTAGGCTAATTGTTATATTACAATGCTAGCTTACTTTGTTGTAAATGACAAAGCCTGTGTCACTGCTAAATACCCGTTATATCCAACCGCATCCTATGGTTGCGTCCAATGATTCTGCCATGTTTCTCGCTGACACGCCCCAACTTAAAGAAAATCCCGAACTTCCCACTGGTATTTACGAGTTCGTGGTGCCATTCATGTGCGTTCAACTCTTAAATACGATCTTTACGACATGACTTGAACGCACCACAAGTCTTTCCGGAAAAAACAGAGCAGATGGAGGCGTATCCTGTGGGCGGAGCTAAAGAGCCACGAGTGCGCACAGCTATTGCGCTGAGAGCGTCTGAAAGCTGTGACATCCTTAAACGTGGAAAAGAAAACGTTATCCTAAATAAACCATGGCTATCAATCAGATTCAACCATACATACCTTCCTAAAGCCGAGCAAAGCGCGTTTATGGGCGTGCATTTGCTCTTTCGCTCTGGTCGCGCGCGTGCTCTTCCGGGATAAGTGCCGGTACAAGGAAATTCCGCCCCATTTGACGTCACACAGACCCATACTCGAAAAAAACTTCCCGAAACTTGTGAGAAACCAGAAGGAGTATTTTTGACACAGAAATACTCCATCAAATGTCCAACTTATTTTTTGAAACTTTGTCCATGTTTAGCATGGGAATCCAAGTCTTTAACAGAGTAAAAATCTCTTCACCATGGCACCTGTTAGTGGGTGGGATATGTTAGGCAGCAAGTGAACATGTCCTCAAAGTCGATGTGTTAGAACAGGAAAAGATTTGAGCAAGTCTGACAAGGGCCAAATACGGAGCAATGGAAGAAGGTGGCTTGGTCTGATGAATTACGTTATGTGCCCTGCCATATGTGCCGTATACGATGTGCCCTGCCACAAAGCAAAAAATGGTTCAGTAATGGTTTGAGGAGCAAGGTGTTGACTTGGCCTCCAAATTCCCCAGATCTCAATGGGATGATCCATGGATGCCTCACCTCGCAACTTACAGTACCTAAAGGATCTGCTGCTAACATCTTGGTGCCAGATACCAAAGCACACCTTCAGGCGTCTAGTGGAGTCCATGCCTCGAAGGCTCAGGGCTGTTTTAGCAGCAAAAGGGGGACCAACACAATATTAGGCGGTCATAATGTTATGCCTGATCTGTGTGCAATACAGATTGTTTCAAAGCAGCTTTACAGGGATAAACAGGAAAATTAAATTGTCTCTATTGTCTCCTTCACAATCAGTTCAGTGTTGATTCAGTTCGGTTCAATAACTAAAAGATCATTAATTATGGAAAGAGTTCCATTCGTCTATAAAGCAGCTCTGGAGAAAACAGTGATGTCATCATCCAGCTCAGTTCAGATCTCATCCAATAGTGTCAGTGCAGGCAAATCAATAATGTTGTTGAATGTTCCCCAGGTGTGTACTGTACATACTGTATGAGTGCATTTTTTATTGAAAAAACACCATGTATGGTGCACCTCTCTTGTTAATGTGTTAAAGAATTCTCATATTGTTCATGCGCCAGACTGCGTGGTATTTACCCAAGGCGGTGAGCTATTTAGTTTACTTTTAAGAACACCTGAGATGTCATAACGCAACAGACATCACAAATTGCTCAACCTTGCGAGTTCATTACGATCTCCTCTCTGAGTCACACACAGATATGAGGTTAATCTGTGGGAGTGTGTTTTGCTGTCTTGAGGTACAGCACAAGAGCTATACGAGAGCAACAGAGAGGGAGGAGATGCAGTGCTCTATGGGTCGTCTCAGCATACGGCCGGAGGAGGTCTTCACACAGCCCTCGGCAGACAGGGCTCTGTTGGGTTGCTAGGAGACCAGCCCGGCGCCTATATTAGATCTAATTTATTAAATTCCCCCTTCTCTCACGCCGATTTCTCACCATCTCTCGGCTGTCTCTCTGGCTGAGAAAAGAGAGATATACAGCATACTCAGAACTGCAACAGTGTTACAGCAAATTCACAAGATGACACCGTTTCCTCTGGGTTTTAGAGTATGATTTATTGTAAGCTATACATTTGTATTTATAATTGTAGTTAGATTGAGATCTAGACTGTGACATGACCACTTCAGGACATTACTGTTATTGTATGTAACGTTGGTTTGAAATGGATATTCATAAATACATGTTGTCGATCTTCTAGTGAATGATTCATCCATGTGTCTTTTTTTTATTTTTTAATACTGAAAATACTGTATTTTTAATCAGAATGTCTTAGCTTAATACCTAATGCCGGACTCGAATAGTTTAGTCTGCTTAAGCCCAGTCCATTTCTTACAGTCGATTTTGCATTCAGACCTGCCTTCGTCTATCCAGTCATCATCAGACAGAGACTGTAGAACCAAGTCCCCACATTTTTCAATAATGCGTCCACTCGGGTGTGCGTCACATATGGAAGAAAAGATCTGTAGCTACTTCTGTTACAGTGAGACTTTAAGTAAGGATGAACCGGTATTAAAATCCTGGCCCATAAGGATAATAATTTTCAAGTTTTTGGTTGATAAACAATAAATTGCAGATTTAGGGCCCTATTTTAACAATCTAAGCGCATTGTCTAAAGTGCACTGCACAAGTGCAGTTAGGGCGTGTCCGAATCCACGACGGGAAAAATGGTCAGCACGCCCGGCGCATGGTCTAAAAGGGTTGTCCCTATTCTCTTAATGTGTAATGGGTGTGTTTTGGGCGTAACGTGCAATAAACCAATCAGAGACTCATCTCCCATTCCCTTTAAAAGCCAGTTGCTCTTGCTCCATGGCAGATTTGCTATTTACATGGCGGAATATAGACACCCTCAACCTGACGAGTCAGTTTAAATACATGTGTGTATTGCCACAATTTAAGTAGCCATTTTCATTATATATACGAGAAATAGGTCATTCCGATACGTGCTATGACTATCCATTATGACAGGCATTTTTATCCTTATGTACACAATATAATCTTTTACATTGTAAGCCTTTAATTTTTATATTTGGCATGTTTGTGTGCTGCTGTCCCTGTGTGTGTAATAAGTGAAGTGTACGCGCGGTGTGCACCTGCCTATACGTGCATATTACTAACGCGCCCTTATAAATAACACAAAAAATACCTTCGACTTTAGACCAGGTTTTTGTTGGTCAACGGCACAGTCCTTTTCAGTTGCAAATAGCAACGTGCCAACAATACGCCCGAACACACCTCGTTTTCAGACCAGCACACCCATGGGCGAGCGCATTTGATATTTAAACAACATTGTGCAGTATGTGAAAATGATAATGGCGTCGGGCTGAAACTAGCAAAAAAAACACTTGCGTCACGCCTGGTGCCTCATTGAGCCGTGTGAATGTTACCTTGTTTAAAGGAGACCTATTATGGCCCTTTTCACATGATGTAATAAGTCTGGTGTCCCAGGAATGTGCGTGAAATTTCAGCTCAAAATACCCCACATATTATATATTTTAGCTTGTCCAATAGACTGATGCAGGTATGACATCACATTGTAGGCCAAAACATTTTAGCACTTCCAGTTCCATCTTTCCGAAGTCAATGGGTTTTTTGAATGGGATTTTGGTTAAGTGGCTGAAATATGGTCTGTGGTAAACACAAGCTCAAGACAGTTAAGTTTTATTCTACGACATAAAAATACATCATTTCCCTTCTCGTCTTGAAAAAGGCGGTTGTTGACAAGCTCGTGCCAATCCTATGGCGGCAATAACAGATCAGGAGAAGCAATATGACTGACAATGTAAATACAGGTGTTCAGCCCTATATGTATGAACCGGATTCGGAAACTCATGAAGGAGAGATTCCGGCAGAAGCAACCACTTTGAGAATGATAGTTGCGTACCAACACTATGCAGCTCTGGTGAGTCTGTCTGGCAACTAACATCCCTCGTGCTACTGATATGTGTCGCTGTGCTGGTCTGTGCAAAAAAACATAAAGTTTTTAGTCTTGTACTGCATAGTTCATAACAAACGTGCGGTTATGAATTATATAGACAATACGGGTTTTCGGGTTTAAAATGTAAATGACGACATTACCCTCATCTCTTTTAATATAGTCACAGACATTAGTGGTAACTTTAGCAACGGAAATTGCTAACAAGCACATTAAGAAATGCGATTTTTGATACTTTACAAAATATAAAATGTCATACATCTTCAGGGTGTGAAGCTGGATCTTCTACAGTAGGTACTGCTCCATCCTTGAGTAATAACTTTTTAGCTAAACCTACTTTTTATTGACGTTTGCTCACAAAGCAGTCTGGTTCTATTGGAGATGGTGGTCTAGTAGATTAAAGCACTGATCTGATACGTAGAAGGTTGCTGGTTCGATCCCAGCAGTTGCCACCACTATTGTGTCCTTGAGCAAGGCACTTTACTCCATGTTGCTCCAGGGGGATTGTCCCTGTAATAAGTGCACTGTAAGTCGCTTTGGATAAACGCGTCTACTAATGCATAAATGTAAAATGAGACACTGCTTATGATTTGTGAGGATTAAAAAAAGGAGTGGGTGGATTTTCTCCATCAATAGGTCCCCTTTAAAGCAAGTAAAATAAAAACACAAAAAAAGTTTAGACATCACAAAATCAATATACAGTATGAGAGGTGAATAAATATCTCTTTTGAAATCTGCAATAGAAAATAATATACTGTGTGTGTGTGTGTGTGTGTGTGCGTGTGTGTGTGTGTGTGTGCGTGTGTGTGCGTGCTTGTGTGTGCGGTTTGGGTTTTCTCTATGTTATGGGGACAATATCCGAATGGCAATATCCGAAATCCCTGTGTGGGGAAATTTTTGGTTCCCATTAGGGAAACAGCTTATAAATCATACTAAGTGATATTTTGCGAACATTTAAAATGGCAGAAATGTTTCTATGATTGTTAGGTTTAGGGTTAGAGCAGGGGTGTCCAATCCTGATCCTGGAAGGCCACTGTCCTGCAAAGTTTAGCTCCAACCCCAATTAAACACACCTGAACCAGCTAATCAAGGTCTTATTAGGGATACAACAAACTTCTAGGCAGGTGTATTAACGGCTAAGAGCTAAACCCTCCAGGACCGAGTTTGGACATACCTGGGTTAGAGAACAGAATAGACTGTTTGTACAGTATAAAAATCATTATGTCTATGGAATGCCCCCATAAAACATGAAAAACCTTGACCTCCCAGTTTGAGTTAATGTGTATCTAACATTAATCAAATATATTTTTTAAATAAGGCAGTTATTACACACCAGAGCAAACATGGTGCCCAGTGAAAAAAAAAAGACTAAAATGGCATAAAATAGAATCATCTGCTCAAGACCCAGCTGTAAAACCAGTAGTAAAAACTCTTTAAAAAGAGAGACAGGGAGAAGGATATAATGTTTGTAAACCTCAGGAGGAATGAGCTCGTATGTAAGAGTCTGTTTGCTCGGTGTTCATGTGTCTATTCATTTATTTAGACCCTCATTAGTTAATGCCTCAGTGATTGCTTCCTGTGGTCCACAAGGAGCCAATTATTAGGCATCACAGACAGGAAATGACAGAATGTGGAATCACTGGAGGGATTTTAAAAACCAAAAATGTATGGATGGCAACTATAATATTCTGCGAACATGAGAAGTCTCTTCGCCTCTCTGACTATGATGTGTCTCATGCAGCTGGGGATTTTTCATTCTGATTAATGAATTAACAAACGCAAAGTAGGGTCTGTGTTCTCATTTCTGCCTGTCACCTCTCCACAGCGTGACTGAGGCAAATTACAGGCAATAAATAGTCCAATATTCTTCCTAAAAGTCTCCTCAAACACAGCAGATGCGAGGAACATGGAAGGAGTCTCATAAAAGCTGGTGGTCTCATCATAATTTAATGAGGTTATCGTGCTAAAAACATTTAGTGATTTGGAATCACAGCTGCGTTTACGATGCCAAAATATCATCGCTTTTACAAATCGCATATCCACAGAGCAAATTGTTCATCTTAATTTGATTTTCAAACAAAATAGCAACATGGAAAACGTTGATGACAGGTCATTACAATTACACAAAGCCATTATGAATAAATAATTTGTCTTTCAGGCAGTTAAATGAGAACTAATTAAAGAAAATAAAACTGTAAGAAGTGTGGTCATATTTAAGCAACACTCACAAAAGACTTTGAGCACTTACACACTCTTTGCTGCACTCTCATCCATCCCTCTCATCCATGCCACCCCCTCCGCCCCCTGTCTATGTGATGTTCTCCGTGAGTTATCGTTCTAAACTCAGGGCTGCAGAGAGGGAGTGGCGGAAATCGAAAGATCCCTCCTTTCTTCCTTTTCTGTCAATGTCTCTACTTTTAAAATGACATACTACAAAAAAAGTACCACTTCTTCTGACTCTTCGTTCATCTTCGGAACACAAATGAAGATCATTTTTTATGAAATCTGAGAGCTCTCTGACCCCTCCATAGACAGCTATTTAATTACCACTTTCAAGGCCCAGAAAGGTAGTAAAGACAAATAGTCCAGGTGACTACAATGGTTCAACCTTAATTTTATGAAGCAAGGAGAAAAACAATGCTAAAGAAACAAAAAAATATTACAACTTTATTCAACAATCTTTTCTCGCCTGTGCCAGTCTCCTACGCTGTTGACGTAGTGTAAACAGTGCAACATTTCCGAGTTCTCCGGCAGACCGGAGGCTCATCGTTGGCTAGCTCATCCTGGATCAGCATCACACAAATACGTTGTGGTGCTCACGTGAACAGAGTCGGCCAATAGTAAGCCGCCGTTCTGTCGTAGCGCTTCAAAAGCACTGGCACAGACGAGAAGAGATTGTTGAATAAAGTCATTATTTTGGGTGGGTTTTGCGTAAGTATTCCTTTCACTTCATAAAATTAAGGTTAAACCACTTTAGTCACATGGACTATTTTAATGATGTCTTTCCTACCTTTCTGGGCCTTGAAAGTGGTAATTAAATTGCTATCTATTAAGGGGTCAGAGAGCTCTTAGGTTTCATCAAAAATATCTTAATTTGTGTTCCAAAGATGAACAGTCTTACGGGTTTGGAACAACATGAGGGTGAGTAATTAATGACAGAATTTTCATTTTGGAGTGAACTAACCCTTTAACAGCAAACACAAACACACACTCCCCTCCTTCTCTCTACACTTGAAGGCAGAAATCTCCAAACTCATCCTTTCCAATCACCCTTCTACCTGTCCGCTTGATCCTATCCCCACTTATCTCCTTCAAGCCATTTCTTCTTCATTTGTACCTGCACTCACTCACTCTCATCATCAACACATCTCTTCTCACTGGTACCTTTCCCACAGCATTCAAGCAGGCTCGACAAAGGAAATCTCAGGAACCACTCTTCAGTGGTTCAAGTCTTACCTCTTAGGTATGTCCTTCAGGATCACTTGGAGGGGTGAGGTATCTAAGTTGCAATATCTAGCTACTAGGGTGCCCCAAGGCTCAGTGCTGGGATCATTTCTCTTCTCCATCTCTACCTCTCATTCTAGTTGGATGGTCCAACTGTAACTGCTCGCATCTCAGCCTGCCTGACAGACATTTCTTGCAAGATGAAGGACCATCACCTTCAACTCAACCTTGCAAGACAGAACTGCTTGTGGTTTCGGCCAGCCCAACACTTCATCACAACTTCTCCATTCAGCTAGGCTCATCAAACATAACTCCTTCCAAGACAGCTTGGAGTTGATTGATGATCAGTTAAACTTTATAGACCAAATTGCTAGAACTACCGATTCCTGCAGTACCTTTTCAACATTAGGAAGATCAGGCCTTTCTTATCGGAGCATACTACACAACTCTTTGTCCAAGCTCTTGTTCTATACAGGCTGGACTATTGTAATGCTCTCTTGGCAGTCTTACCAGTGTGTGCTGTTAAACCTCTGCAGCTGATCCAAAATGCAGCAGTGAGAGTGGACTTTAACAAGCCAAAGAGAGCTCACATCGCACCACTCTTCATCAATTTGCAATGGTTGCCAATAACTGCTCAGATCAAATTCAAGGCACTGATGTTTGCCTACAGAACAACCACTGGCACTGCACCCATTTACTTGTACTCACTAGTACTTCAGACTTATGTGCCCTCAAGAAGCTTGCATTCTGCAAATGAACGGTGCCTTGTGGTGCCATCCCAAAGAGTCACAAAATCACTTTCACTGACCTGTTCCCTGCTGGATGAATGGCCTAACTCAACCTGAGCAGCTGTCTTTAGCCATTTTCAAGGAATGAAATTTTTTTTTCGTCAATACTTGACCCATTAATAATAACACTCTCTATTCTATTTATTTTTTCTATTTATCAAAAAATAAAAATAGAAATGTTATGCTATGTGCACTGTGCTAGACTAACTAGGACTTGCCACAGCACTTACATACTGATGCCCTTTAGTTGGTTTAATTGCTTCTGTTTGTATGCGTATGAATGGAAGTCAATGGAACAAAAAGTATAGTGTGACCATCATTCTTCGACAAATTTTCAAGGGAGAAATCTGGCAATTTCAATAGAAATTCACACGATTGGGAATTTTGCGAGAAGGCGAAAGAGTTCCCCACACATGTTTCGCAGTGGGTTCAAGTCAGGTACTAGAATTTGTACAAATTCAGCTAAGACAGGGGTGCCAGATCCTGTTCCTGGAGATCTACCTACTTGCAGAGTTCAGATCCGACCCTGATCCAACACACCTTTCTGTAATTATCAAGTGCTCCTGAAGATCTTAATTTTCTGGCTCAGGTTTAATCAGGGTTGGAGCTTCTTTGCAGGAAGGTAGCTCTCCAGGAAATCATTCACATGATACGGAAGAGGCAGAACTTTAACTTTAGAACTTGGTTTGAAAGTTACTTTAAGGTGCGATCACATTAGTGAAATTTTACAGGCGACAAGGTCCATTGTCAATAGTGTTGCAATGTATGAAGCTCAGCTCACACAGAAGCCACTTTTAAAGGTTTAATATGTAGGATTGACAGCTAGTGGTTGAAATAGGTACTGAAGTCCAAATTCAATATATTGGAGATTGTTGTTTCCACACCCCTCCTCCTCAGACTCGATGTTCACGCGGCTTGCCAGCTTGAGGACACGCAACAGAATGTGACCTTTAACAGAAACACCGCCCCATTGGTTCAGCAAGTCTGTTATTCCAATATACAGTATCATGAAAATAAAAAAATTTGCATTTTGTTTGGAAAACTCCACTTCAGGGTATGAAAGAAAGTGAGAATTAAAAAGTTTTGGAAAGAATGGGTGATCAGACCCCAGGGCGCAGCCATCTCTCTCCGTCAATGTGCCACTACTTCCTGTACAGCTCATGACACTCAGCAGGCCACAGCTGGAGCAACAGACAGGGGAGGAATCAATCTACCGTTTCCCTTCTGCATTCTCGCTTTCGCTCATGCTTGCTGTCAGCCCCTGGACTGGCTCAAAATGTGCTAAAAATACACCCATGGAATAATAAGGTCTGAGTGCCATGCAAACAGAGAGAAAAATCTATAAAACATGACAGCTGATGTGAGTGTGTATAGAGTGTGTGTGTGAGATTCCAGCTGCTTCTGACCATAATCCTCGGGTTGGGCCGTGTGCAATACGCCACTCACACGTGCTTCTACAGAAATGCTGCACGACTGCTGACTGCCTGAAACCACTCAGGTGAGACAACAGCACCACCGTCGCCATGGTGACCAGGACCTGCCGATGCCTGACAGCCCAACACTCGCTCACTGCAGCCTGGCTTCACTAAAACATCACTCAGTGTGACAAAGAGTGATTATAACATTTCAGCAGGCTTTTAGAACTTTCTCTGAAAACATAACTAAAGAAAATGTTTTTAAACTTAGCATATTAGCAGGTTTTACTATCTGTTGTTTGGCTGTTATTACTAGTCACCTTAATTTCATTAGTCAACAAACTGATGATCACAAGCCCAGACATTCAACTTCATTCAACTGAACTGCTTGCTACAGTATGTAATGGCTCTCCTAAAGTCATTTCAGTTTCATTCTGATTTGTACAAGCCCAAAATTAGTGATACCTGAGGCCCTGTTTATTGTGTTTTGGTCGATCGGATCACAAGTAGACGAGGTACACAAATATTCGTTTACACCTGGTGTCTCTTTTGTCCCCTTTCAACCACTTTTGTCACTTTGTTATTATACTGTAGTATATTTACTATAGTACGGTTCAAAAACACTATAGTATTTACTAGAGTAATTTTTTTTTACTGCAATTTTACTATAATATACTATAGTATGGGGGATGGGGGACTTCGGCAACAAAGTTTAAATCCCGTCTGGCTAGCATTCTTCCCATAATGTTTACGCATTAAGTCAGTAGGTGGAGAGTAGGAGGTCTTTTGTGGAAAACACATTTGGCCACATGAGAGTTTACACTACAAATGCAACCGGTTGAGCTGCGTTTCGACTACCTATGGAAATGATTGAAAGTGGAAAAGCTCAAAACGTTTTAGACCCCACTTACACCTGTATTTAGCAATTTACAGTTGCGATCATGAGAGAAGTATAAATAGCACCCATAGACCATAAAAAAAATATGGTATTGCCCTTATTTTTCAGTGGAAAATATTTTTCCTCTGAAGAAAAGTGAAGCCGCCAATGTCCAAATATGGCGCTGACATCTTGCTTTGATTTGGGACCGAGTCTGCACAGTAGTAAACGCGGGACCGGAGTCTGTGCAGTAGAGAGCAGGAAGTAGAGCCGCCATATCAAAAGCCGCCCACACTCTTGCAGATGCAGAACAACTTATGTCAGTGTGAAATAAACAGTTATGGAAATGTGTAAATTAAAGCTAAAACACCAATCTCCTCACAAAAATTCCGAAAAAGTCTGTTGGTGCCTCAGTGAATACTTTTCTCAAGGAAGCTGTTAATCTCAGCTGTCAATCATGACGTCACGCCACCAATTTTTATAGCATCAAATAACTAACTAAAACCAAACTTATTTAAAAAAAGATCACTTGAAATGACATCAGCGTGATAAGAACTGCCTAAAATGACAGAAAATTATTTGAAGTGTAATTTGATTGTTTAGTGTCCACATCCCATTACATTTCATGGTGAGGGAGGGGTTTATGAGCTATACTGGGACCAACCACCTGGGGGCGATCAAGGCGCTTTGGCTTCATTTATCAGGATGTGTGTGGCAGGCTTGATCATAGACAGTAAAAGAAATGGACACCGCGACCCCATAGACTTCAACGGAGATAAGTGAAGTCAATTAGACGCTCCCACTTCCTGATGGCTGAGCGAACTGCACAGCCTCATACTGAGCTTGATGACGTAGATGTGACGTGAGCAACCTGTCTGACAGTTGTAAGTCCTCTAGTAGTTGTGCAAAGTGAAATCTGAATCACATTGTTGAAATATTTCGTCCTGTTGCTTTTGGCTGTCTATGGGCTTCTCCCCATGCCTCTTCCTTTGAGTTTATTAGACTTTATGCCTCCACGTCCGCCCAATTGCCTCATAGACAGTAAAAGATTGCCTGCGAGCTTCTGTCTATATGGTCATTCTCTACTATGCGACAGAGAGCCGTGTGGTTATGACGCAATCGTTAGCCTATTTTTACAAAAACAGCTTCTTGTCATGTTTCTTTAGAAATAAACAATGGACAAATTGAGTCTTTAAACGCCTCAGATGTAAAGTTATTCGCTGTCAAAGTGGCAAAATTAATGGGAGTCAATGGGATGCTAAAAGCAGGTGATGGCTTGGTTAGAAATGGCTGCCCCTATGGAATGTACGCTTTCCGGCGGCTGGATTACCCCTTGGGCTTGATAGCACCATGTATAAATAACAAATACCTTATTTTATTTACACAGGGCAAATTAAAGATGATTATAATTAATTGTAATTAATTCTAATGACAGAATAATATATTTTCATCTATATTTCAAAAGGCCAAAAATCAATCAATCAATCAATCAATCAATCTATCTATCTATCTATCTATCTATCTATCTATCTATCTATCTATCTATCTATCTATCTATCTATCTATCTATCTATCTATCTATCTATCTATCTATCTATCATCTATATCTATCTATCTATCTATCTATCTATCTATCTATCTATCTATCTATCTATCTATCTATCTATCTATCTATCTATCTATCTATCTATGCCTCCTCTTTTTTTCTTTATAGTATTTTTCACTCCAGTTTTATTGAGGAGTGACTAGCCTCTCTCACCTCCTTAAAGAAAACATCCCTGGTTGGTTGCTTTCTAATCAAAGTAAAAAGAACCCAGCCCTGAGCCTCTGTGTTATGCCTCTGATATCCCTATATCAATAATAATACTCAGTTTATAAAAAGTCTCTTGTAATATTTGTATATATTTATTAATAGATTTTAATATTTGATATTTTAAATTTGCAGTTGGATCATCATTGGGGATCCATGTCACAGCCTATGTATGCATTCCTCTAAACTACCTTGGCAAATAAACCAGCGTTCGTCATCTTTTTTCTTTTTTTAATTTAAATTAAAAGGTCTTGGCTCTGCCTGTGCTGTTTAGGCAGACAAACCCTGGCAGCTGCTCTGAATTAGAGCTTCCATAATACAGCTGGAGAGAGACTGAAATTTTTTTTAGTTTTCTGTCCACTTACTGTGCTGACCTGCACGTAACGGAACAGACCGAACTGCAGAGTGGGCTACTCAGCTCCCTGTACCCAGTACCGACAGTTAATATTTTTATGTGCAGGTGAGTGTCTCTCTAGATACGTTTTTGTACATGTGTGGCTCCATTACCATTTTGCATCTGAATGTCCTTTTGCCACCTTAAATACTAGTTCAAGCAACTGTGTGAGTGAAATGAACGCATGGGTTGTTCCTGCCAAGCCAGCAATAATAAGGCTAATGCTTCCGGAGGAGTTGTCCAGCTCTGCATTAGGTCTAGATGGGCTCATTGATTTAGAGCTAAGAGGCCAGGTCGGACCAGCCCCAGCGCTTACAAACACACACGGCATCCTGTCCCAAACCAAGCCTCTTATCTCCCCAATGCAATTACAGCTGGTGAGAGTGCATTTTCAGGAAGGGGGAGGGAGGGGTAATGAGGTCTCAGCTAACGCCACTCCTATAGACGGCCCTCAGACCAGCCGCCACACCCACGGCGCTCACGAGGTAAATCAGTGCATTACTGCATTACTGAGGGCGGAAATGCATCTATTGAAGTTTCAGGGGAGAGGGTGCATGAGGATGATAATGGAGTAATGCAGGGAGAGAGAGAGAGAGAGAGAGAGAGAGAGAGAGAGAGAGAGAGAGAGAGAGAGAGAGAGTAGCAGGAGACAAAAAGAAGTGAGATGAGAGAGGAGAGACAAAGAAAAGGATAGAGAAAAACTATGTTCACACAGCAAAAGAATGCTGTTGTCAGCAGTGTTCATTTATGGGGGGGATTATTTTTTTCACATAATGACAAGATAATATCAGAGTATATATTTTTATTGCTACGTGGCAAACAAGTTACCAGTAGGTTCAGTAGATTCTCAGAAAACAAACAAGACCCAGCATTTATGATATGCACGCTCTTAAGGCTGTGCAATTGGGGTATCAGTTGAAAAGGGTGTGTTCAAAAAATAGCAGTGTCTACCTTTGACTGTACAAACTCAAAACTATTTTGTACAAACATTTTTTTTCTGGGATTTAGCAATCCTGTGAATCACTAAACTAATATTTAGTTGTATGACCACAGTTTTTTAAAACTGCTTGACATCTCTGTGGCATGAAGTCAACCAACTTGTGGCACCTCTCAGCTGTTATTCCACTCCATGATTCTTTAACAACATTCCACAATTCATTCACATTTCTTGGTTTTGCTTCAGAAACAGCATTTTTGATAACACCCCACAAGTTCTCAATTGGATTAAGGTCTGGAGATTGGGCTGGCCACTCCATAACATTAATTTTGTTAGTTTGGAACCAAGACTTTGCCCGCTTACTAGTGTGTTTTGGGTCATTGTCTTGTTGAAACAACCATTTCAAGGGCATGTCCTCTTCAGCATAGGGCAACGTGACCTCTTCAAGTATTTTAACATATGCAAACTGATCCATGATCCCTGGTATGCGATAAATAGGCCCAACACCATAGTAGGAGAAACATGCCCATATCATGATGCTTGCACCTCCATGCTTCACTGTCTTCACTGTGTACTGTGGCTTGAATTCAGAGTTTGGGGTCTCACAAACTGCCTGTGGCCCTTGGACCCAAAAAGAACAATTTTACTCTCATCAGTCCACAAAATGTTCCTCCGTTTCTCTTTAGGCCAGTTGATGTGTTCTTTGGCAAATTGTAACCTCTTCTGCACATGCCTTTTTTTAACAGAGGGACTTTGCGGGGGATTCTTGAAAATAGATTAGCTTCACACAGACGTCTTCTAACTGTCACAGTACTTACAGGTAACTCCAGACTGTCTTTGATCATCCTGGAGGTGATCATTGGCTGAGCCTTTGCCATTCTGGTTATTCTTCTATCCATTTTGATGGTTGTCTTCCATTTTCTTCCACGTCTCTCTGGTTTTGCTCTCCATTTTAAGGCATTGGAGATCATTTTAGCTGAACAGCCTATCATTTTTGCACCTCTTTATAGGTTTTCCTCTCCAATCAACTTTTAATCAAAGTACGCTGTTCTTCTGAACAATGTCTTGAACGACCCATTTCCTCAGCTTTCAAATGCATGTTCAACAAGTGTTGGCTTCATCCTTAAATAGGGGCCACCTGATTCACACCTGTTTCTTCACAAAATTGATGACCTCAGTGATTGAATGCCACACTGCTATTTTTTTGAACACACCCCTTTCAACTAATTCAACTAATTGCCCACTTGCACAGCCTTAAGAGCGTGCATATCATGAATGCTGGGTCTTGTTTGTTCTCTGAGAATCTACTGAACCTACTGGTAACTTGTTTGCCACGTAGCAATAAAAAATATACTAAAAACCTTGATTATTCTAGTTAGTCACATTGTACTGCTATTATTTTGAACAATACTGTATATATATATATATATATATATATATATATATATATATATATATATATATATATATATATATATATATATATATATATTATAAGGCATAACATTATGAGGTGAAGTGAGTATCTCTTCATCACGGCTCCTGTTAGTAGGGGGGATATATTAGGCAGCAAGTGAACATTTTGTCCTCAAAATTGATGTGTTAGAAGCAGGAAACATGAGCATGCGTAAGGATGTAAGCGAGTTTGACAAGGGCCAAATTGTTTTGGCTAGACGACTGGCTCAGAGCGTCTCCAAAACTGCAGCTCTTGTGGGGTGTTCCCGGTCTGCAGTGGTCAGTATCAAAAGTGGACCAAGGAAGGAACAGTGGTGAACTGGCGACAGGGTCATGGGCGGCCAAGGCTCATTGATGCATGTGGGAAGCAAATGCTGGCCCGCGTGGTCCGATCAAACAAACGAGCTACTGTAGCTCAAATTGCTCAAGAAGTTAATGCTGGTTGTGATAGAAAGGTATTAGAATACACAGTGCATCGCAGTTTGTTTTGTCTATGGGGCTGCATAGCCGCAGACCAGTCAGGGTGCTCATGTTGACCCCAGTCCACCGCCGAAAGCACCAACAGTGGGCACATGAGCATCAGAACTGGACCACGGAGCAATGGAAGAAGGTGGCTTGGTCTGATGAATCACATTTTATTTTACATCCTGTGGATGGCCGGGTGCGTGTGCATTGCTTACCTGGGGAACACATGGTACCAGGATACACTATATGAAGAGGGCAAGCCGGCGGAGGCAGTGTGATGCTTTGGGCAATGTTCTGCTGGGAAACCTTGGGTCCTGCCATGCATGTGGATGTTACTTTGACACATACCACCTATCTAAGCATTGTTACAGACCATGTACACCCCAACTGTATTCCCTGGTGGCTGTGGCCTCGTTCAGCAGGATGATGCACCCTGCCACAAAGCAAAAATGGTTCAGGAACGGTTTGAGGAGCATAACAACGAGTTTGAGGTGTTGATTTGGCCTCCAAATTCCCCAGATCTCAATCCAATCGAGCATCTCTGGGATGTGCTGAACAAATAAGTCCGATCCATGGAGGCCCCACCTCGCAACTTACAGGACGTGAAGGATCTTCTGCTAACATCTTGGTGCCAGATACCACAGCACACCTTCAGGCATCTAGTGGAGTCCATGCCTCGTTTTAGCAGCAAAAGGGGGACCAACACAATATTAGGTGGTCATAATGTTATGCCTGATCTGTATACAATACAGATTGTTTCAAAGCAGCTTTACAGGGATAAACAGGAAAATTAAATTGTCTCTATTGTCTCCTTCACAATCAGTTCAGTGTTGATTCAGTTCGGTTCAATAACTAAAAGATCATTAATTATGGAAAGAGTTCCATTCGTCTATAAAGCAGCTCTGGAGAAAACAGTGATGTCATCATCCAGCTCAGTTCAGATCTCATCCAATAGTGTCAGTGCAGGCAAATCAATAATGTTGTTGAATGTTCCCCAGGTGTGTACTGTACATACTGTATGAGTGCATTTTTTATTGAAAAAACACCATGTATGGTGCACCTCTCTTGAATTCTCATGTTGTTCATGCGCCAGACTGCGTGGTATTTACCCAAGACGGTGAACTATTTAGTTTACTTTTAAGTACTTTTAAGTCATGATGTTATGCCTGATCGGCATGTTTTAATTTTAGTTGAAGATATTTAATTTATAATTTACACATTAAATCATTGTCAGATCTAACAAAATCAGTTTTGTAAAATTATTATTTTTTATTTCTTTGTCCATGATAAACTGTTTCCCATTATTGGGATTCCTGTATAAATACACTTATGCTGCACATAGAAATATATTTTTGTGCTATAGCCATTGCAAAAAATATGTTGAGGGGATAAATGTCCACAGCAAGAAATAGTTCTTAAAATAAAGGTTCTTTATTGTCATCTATAGTTATATAATGAACCTTTAACATCCATGGAACCTTTCCATTGTACAAAATTATCTTCTTTACATTATAAAAAAAAATAGTCTGAAAATGTATTTGGAGAATTTGTATGGCATCGCTGCAAAAACATTTTGTATGTTTTATTATTAAGAATGAATTATAATTTGTTTTTAAATGCATGCTTCCTCTCCATGCAGGGTTTCTCTAATCAGTGAGTGGGGAGCAGGAAATGAAATCCTGTTGTAAAATCTCTGTTATTCCGATCCACTCGCACACGCTGTTCCCAACCAGTTTCTATTTAGAACTGAAAAAGAAAAAGAAACTATTTGATAGTCACTTTGGTTAGAAAATATTGTTGTCGATCCCAAATATTGACAGCATGAATGTAGCCAAAGAGATGAGTCAGGAATGAGACAGGAAGAGTCATACAAGACATAAAAAGAGGGAAGAGACAGAGATGGGGGCAAGCTAGAGGGTGAAAGATTTGAAAAGAGACATGTAGAAAGAGAAAGAGAGAATCATCGTGACTGATGAGATAATTACTTCAGCCCATTTTCCCCGCTGATTTGCATTATACAATACCGTGAGGGAGCGACTAATCAGATCCTATCATCTGACATTTTTGGTTAACTGGGGTTCCCAGTTTCACTCTTTATTGGGGAAACCGTGATGTAAACTACTAGCTTCACTTTTTACACACACACACACACACACACACACACACACACACACACACACACACACACACACACACACACACATATATATATATACAATTATCTAAAGGATTATTTGGAACACCATACTAATACTGTGTTTGACCCCCTTTCGCCTTCAGAACTGCCTTAGTTCTACGTGGCATTGATTCAACAAGGTGCTGAAAGCATTCTTTAGAAATGTTGGCCCATATTGATAGGATAGCATCTTGTAGTTGATGGAGATTTGTGGGATGCACATCCAGGGCACGAAGCTCCCATTCCACCACATCCCAAAGATGCTCTATTGGGTTGAGATCTGGTGACTGTGGAGGCCATTTTAGTACAGTGAACTCATTGTCATGTTCAAGAAACCAATTTGAAATGATTCGAGCTTTGTGACATGGTGCATTATCCTGCTGGAAGTAGCCATCAGAGGATGGGTACATGGTGGTCATAAAGGGATGGACATGGTCAGAAACAATGCTCAGGTAGGCCGTGGCATTTAAACGATGCCCAATTGGCACTAAGGGGCCTAAAGTGTGCCAAGAAAACATCCCCCACCCCATTACACCACCACCACCAGCCTGCACAGTGGTAACAAGGCATAATGGATCCATGTTCTCATTCTGTTTACGCCAAATTCTGAATCTACCATCTGAATGTCTCAACAGAAATCGAGACTCATCAGACCAGGCAACATTTTTCCAGTCTTCAACTCTCCAATTTTGGTGAGCTCGGGCAAATTGTAGCCTCTTTTTTCTATTTGTAGTGGAGATGAGTGGTACCCGGTGGGGTCTTTGCTGTTGTAGCCCATCCGCCTCAAGGTTGTAGCGAGTGGTTATTTCAGTCAAAGTTGCTCTTCTATCAGCTTGAATCAGTCGGCCCATAATCCTCTGACCTCTAGCCTCAACAAGGCATTTTCGACCACAGGACTGCCGCATACTGGATGTTTTTCCATTTTCACACCATTCTTTGTAAATCCTAGAAATGGTTGTGCATGAAAATCCCAGTAACTGAGCAGATTGTGAAATACTCAGACCGGCCCGTCTGGCACCAACAACCATGCCATGCTCAAAATTGGTTAAATCCCCTTTCTTTCCCATTCTGGCATTCAGTTTGGAGTTCAGGAGATTGTCTTGACCAGGACCATACCCCTAAATGCATTGAAGCAACTGCCATGTAATTTGGTTGATTAGATAATTGCATTAATGAGAAATTGAACAGGTGTTCCTAATAATCCTTTAGGTGAGTGTATATATATATATACACATAGTGTCTGTTTCTATGGGCTGATATATTCGTTGTAAGCCTGTCCATGACCACTCCAGATCAAGGTATGTGACCACTCGAGAGCAAGTTCACTGTGCATCTGCAACCAGTTATTATGAATATCTATATCTGCAATAGACATTAGCAGACTATTTTTTACAGAAGTGTGATAATTCTGCATAATATGGATATTTCATCTGGAATTTATAGCTCAGTGGTTTTAGGCTGCACAATGATATTTTCGATGAAAATTCATTGATTTGTGAGTGTGAGTGATGAGCAGCCTCATGTTAACCGTTCCAAGATGGCGGATATGTCGACATGCCTAGAGTGGTTGAATGTGGAGTATACTAATCTATGGTTTTTAGTGCTAGGGTGTTAGGTATTTGTTTACTAACTTAGACAAGACATTACAGGTAAAACATTTTGTTCACATGCAGTGATTAGTTTGGATTTTTTTGCCTCAATAACATCTTCTTTCAGAGAAATGGGAAAGAAAAATTCCAAAGTACACATTTACGCTTTTTTGTAATATTTGTGTCTGTAGATATAAGATTCAGTACATGTCTTTAAAGACTGTTTTCTCAAAATGAGTTTATTGCAGAGCCTGAAGTCTTCACTTAATAGCACTTATAGCTTAGGTCTATACCAAACCCCAGTTTTATTCTATTTATTCTGAAGGCTTTACAGAGGGATTTGTCCATATATCATTCTTACTAGTTTATAACATTGTATTGTTCTCCAGCTGCCGTTTCTGATATATTGAGTAGTAAAAAGAAATGATGCACAGTAACAAAGTGTTTTACTTTGTTACTATCAAGTGGCGTAAATGTTTCAAGTAGCCTAGCTAGGATGTATTTTGAGAATCTTTTAATTATACTTCACTAAATTCAAAAGCATAATATCGTACTTTTTACTCTACGCTACATTTCAAAAAAAAATAATAATAATAATAATAAAAAAAAAATTCTTTCGTTCTTTGTTCATTCGACCTAAATAAATTGAGACCCAAATTCGTGAACGAGCTGATTCTTGCCAATGAACCTGTTGAGTCGGTTCGCAAGTCAAACTGAATGATTCATTCGCGAATTTGACTGATCCTATTGCAGATGTTTTGAACTCACTAAGTGATCCGGTCTCCAGATTCACTTAATTGTTCATATCTGACTCAAAATGAGCCAAGAAGAACCAAGAGATTGTCGTTCGTGCAGTGTGTATGCGATTATTGGCGCGAAAAGTAAGTTTTAAGCCTCATTTCAGTGTTGATTGATGTAAATTAAAATCACATAGGCCATGTCAGTTATTTGTGATCTAAATCTGTTGTAAAAAAGTCGAGCTGTTTAAGCAGATAGTATGAAATGTTTGAATGTGGACGTCCATTTTTGCGTGTCACATCTGAGGCAAGCGACCTAAACAAATAAAAAATGTATAATGTAAATGAATGCATCTTCACAGCTGCTGAAACGGTTTCATATGATATAAAACTATAGCCTTTAGCGTTCTTTTAAAAATGTTAATACATTTTGCAACCTGTGATGTTTATGTTTGTCACCACATACATTTAAACAATATTTGGTATAACCTATTTAATTATTTTCACGTTTTACATTTATGCAAATAAGTGCATATGTAATTATAGATAATGCCTTATTTCAGAAAACTTGTACTGAACAATTGTATGTATATTACAATGGTAACACTTTACAATAATGTTTCATTAGTTAACATTAGTTAATTAAGTTACATGAACTAATCATGAGTTAATGAACAAAACATATGTTACAGTATTTATAAATCTTTGTTAATGTTACTTAATAAAAAACAGTTGTTCATTGTTAATGTTAGGTCATAGTGCATTAATTAATGTTAACAAATGCAACTTTTGATTTTTAATAATGTGTTAGTAAAGTGTTTAGATTAATAAATGCTTTAGTATCGTTCATTCTTAATCCATGTTAACTAAAGTAGTTAACTAATGAAACCCTCAACCCCCAATATACATTTTATGTTTGTTATATTGATTATAAGTCTGGCACTGATATTCTTTGTGTATTCAGCCCAAGTCTTTAACTGAAATACATGAATACTTTCTGGCCTGGGTGTAAGAAAATAAAGCCCCACTCCGTCAGCCATTTAGTTTGCTGAGTTCATTCAAACAACACTGATAGATACTAAAACTGTGAAACCCCACAGCAATTCTTCACTATCTGTCAATACCTCACACTCTGAACAACCTCGCTCACTTCTACTGTTCAAATGAGCTACTGAAGGCTTTCAGGGTGCTAAATAAAGCTAGAGGCGACTTATCAGAGAGCTAACAGAATAAAAGCATATGAAAGTAAAAACGAAAACGTTGAGAGAAAGAGGGAAAGAGAGACGAGCAGAGCTAATGCAGAAGGAGTCTTCCTTTGGCTGAGTGCTAGCCTTGCTGCTTCCAGTAAAAGGCAGCCGTCTTCACAATCAATAGCACCATAATTCCAATGCAGTAATTGCCGCTTATGTTGAGAAACGATAGTAAATCATTAGCCGGTGAGCCCAGCTATAGGCTCATGGGAGCTGAAGAGGAGATGGCGACAATCGCTAATAAGGTCAGCTGTGGCAGCTTAACACTTAGTGAAATTCCCATTCACCGAACCACCACTGAGTCTTTCTCACTTTGAGTGGAAAAAAATGACAGGCCAAATGAGTGGGAGCAAAGAATGGAGCCTGATATATTAGTGCTGCTATTATCAATGTGTGATTTCGCAAACAAAACTGTGAGAATACATTGCAACTACTACAGTTGTGGCACTAATAGCGGACAATTCTGTCATGAAAATGTTATTGCTGTATTTTTTTCATTAAGCATGTACGTAGTCGTAGCTGCATGGATTTAATTATACATCCTAAAATTGTAACCTCTTATGCAAAATTCACTTTTACGTGGTGTTTGAACATAAATGTTTGTCGGCAGTCTGTGTACACAACCACTCCATAATGGTGAAAATCCACCCACTCTTTTTAATCCCCATATATCATAAGCAGTGTCTCAGAACAAGCTTTTTGCAGATTGTAGCAGTGTGAGGTCACATATGCTTAGGCCCCGCCCACGAATGCTGATGGACTTTGCCCTTTTAGCATAGACCCCGCCCTGAATGAGCTGTATAGAGGGTATGTTCGTGATGTCACTGTCAGCCGGAGTGACTGCGGTTACGCCCACTGAGTGGCAAAAAGACTGAGAGGCAGCATTGGTTTTCAGTGTGAATGCAGCGAAAAACATACAAAACCAGGCCTGGCTGAGGGAGACACACTTGATAATAGCGTGTAATTTTCACACTCAAACCACTACCGCCTGCTGCTTCTGCTAAAGATTGCTTTTAGAGGGGAAAGCTGCCCTTAACGGCTGGTCTAGGTGGTCTGTTTTCTTCGTATTAATAGCATATTATTCGCGAAAAAGAGTTGGCAAAACATCCAGTGCATATCTGTATTTGTACTCGTCAAATGATTCAATTTCCAATGTGTTTTTGCTTCGGTGAGTAAGGTAGCCAATCACAGATGTGTTTGTTAATTTCTAGAACGCAATGGCCAATCACAGGTGTTTATGTTAGAATCCGCTCATCGCTCGTGAGTTCTGCTCGTGTGCAAATCCTCTCTAAAAAGTGTAGACATTATGTAAATAAGAGATTCATTGTGCAGTCAGCTTCACTTAATATAATGGGTAACTTTGTGATATCACGTTCATTGAATGAGTGACAGCTTTTAGTGATCATAAAGGGAGTGCTCTTTGTGTGCTGTCTAGGTGATGATTAATAGGAAAAAAAAAATTAATAGGCCTATTATATATTCAGAACTTCAATAAAACTTTTGTTTTCTATTCTCGAAAAGCAGCCACATACATGCTTCAATACATAGGCCCATCCGCATATACATGCGGGATTCACTTTTGAAATTGTGATGACTGACAGTGATAAATATTTATGTATCGAAATCAGGCTCATTTAAAATCAGAAAAACACGATTCCTAGCTGCATGTCAATATGGCTTTTAAACACATGCAAATAATAAACTTCATGATGATGAAAAACTGCAAAGTCATGTGAGTGTGACTGCGATAGAGATGATAATCAAAACCAAACAGATGATTTAGTTTTTGGCAGAATATCAGAACCACAAGCTGTAAAGGCTCCGCCCCCTTCTTTAAAGCTGGGCAGGGAGCAGCAGCTTGTGTATTTGTTCCAAAAAAAAGAAGAGCATTGTGTTCTTAACATAGTAATATATTATATACATAGTATTACATATTATATATATTACATAGTAATATTAGCCTGGATGGCTTTATACGATGATGGACAGATAACGCAACGTAATCATCCACATCACCAAAGAACGCTTGGATTGAATTCGTTCTAATCGTAAACGGAGAACTTGTTCTTATATGCATTCACCTATCAGAAAGGATGATTGTGTTTGTAAATACGCCGTGTATCCTTAAATTATTTTTTACAACATCGGCAAAGATCGTTTACACTCATCTTCTTCTACTTGTTGACAACATTGCGTCGCTAAACATAATTGTTTACTCCGTTGCTCTGATTGGTTGTAGGTCTATCCAATTGAAGGCTTTCCTGGTTTGGTTGAAAAATGCCCCAATAATCACAGCCCAATGGAGCCGAATCAGACTCATATTCTGACTAGAATTGAGTATGACCATGTCAGACTAATATAGTAATACTTTCTTGATCACCAAGCCACAAATTAGAATGATTTCTGAATGATCATGTGACACTGATTTACTTAATACAGCATTCCTGGGGTTTAAAATTGTTGTTTATTAATGCGCAAAGGACAGAAAGGGCAGGTGTTAAGGTTTTCATGGCAATATAATGGATATAAATGTTATGTTCCAGGCTGCGCAGGGGATGTGAGCACTTTTCATAGGTTTCCCCTCAGAACAGAACTGTCAACAGGCATGGCTGATGTTTATCTATAGCAGGATACAGCACCAATTGAATTCAAAGTTGTTTGCTCTGAATAGTGTCAATTTCGTTAACGAAAATATGACGAAAAATGTTAATTGACGACCTTTTTTTCCAAGACTAATAACGAGACGACACAAACGTCCTTAAATGATTATTGTGACTATATAAACATGCAATATCATTGACGGAAAAAGACGAGTCTAAAATGTAGTTTAAAAAATAAAAACTTGAACAAAAAGCACTCTTTGGTTTTGTTGGGGGGAAAAGAGGAAGCTTTCGAGTGTTTGTGCTTGCGGTTGCCACATTTCAGTCATTTAAATCCCCAAATCAGAGCTTTTCTGTGAAAAAATCATGTATACTACCCGGTGTTTTACTTAAACTTGCAATCTGGCAACCATGTGCCTCTCTCGTGCGTGGTGATCTGAAAACACCAATAAACAAGTAAGCTGCATTTCAGCAATCTCCATTTGAGATTTTCTGCTTAAAGTGTCATTCAGTCGGTCTGTGTTCTGTCAGGACCATAGACTGTATAACAATATGGACGTAGTGTCCATGACGTCACCCATAGGATTCTGAAGAGCAGTTTTGAAGCGTAAAGTAGGGTCGAGCTGGCAGTCGCTATCTTGGCAGCGTCATTGCGTGTCACTCCTGGATAACAGAAAATGGGAAAAGAGGCAGGATGTGGGCGGAGCTGAGGTGACGCGATGACTAACAGACAGCAGATAAATGGCTACCCACCTGCTACTCAAAGTGGCCACGCCCTTAATTATTCAGAACTTTTAGGCTTTATATAATGTAAACGAATGAGACATACAAATATTCACCCCCCACAGTTGTCATGAAGGGCAAAATTTGCCATTTAGACCAAAACTAGAATTTGTACCAGGCTGTAAACATGTTTTATTCTGCTGTAAAGCTGGGCATTTTAACATGGGGTTCAATGGGATTCTGCTCCCTTCTGGAGCCTGTCCCTAGTGGCCAGTCGATGAACTGCAGTTTAAGTCACTTCCGTATTGGCTTCAAGAGAGACCGCGGTTGACGCTTGGTCAGGACTCACGAGCCACTTCTGTTTGCAAGTTGCGATTGTGTTAGCTGAATAGCTGCACTTGTGTGAGCTACTGAAATAAGCCAATCAGAGCAGAGCTCAAAATTATTATTCATGACGCTTCCAAATAAGGCAAAAACAGACCATTCCCGTCTAGGGACAATTTCTAGAGTGGTAAATGGACCTTTAAAACCATATCTGGGCAATTTTTGCCCTTAAATAAGCCACATACCCTCTATGTAGATATCAGAGAACAATTTAAAATGGTTTCAACTCATTCTAGGGCACCTTTCAACAAAACTTCATGTGTGATACATACCTGCCATACAGTAATGCCCTCCAGAACACAATGTGCTCCAGGCTTACAACTCTCCCATTTCTATCCCTCAGTAGATTATAGAGGTGGTAAAATGTCCATTTACACAACCCTGTGGGGCATGCTGGGGGTAAGAGGCACACTGTCTATTACACGCTAATGACATCAGAGGAAATCTGATTTCAAGAAAAATCTGTGAGAGAGAGGGAGAGTGAGTATAGGCTGCGATAATGGCTTTATGATTGAGCCGGCTCACAAGTATCGTCTTCACAAGTGCTAAAAGACCTCACACAAACACACACACACTGTCACACAGAAGCATATTCAAATAGTCATGATTTCCTGGGACACATTATCAGTGAATAAAACTGAATAAAACTTGAAAAAAAACAAAGATATTCATTACAAAACTCTGTGTGGAGGAGGTTTTAGGATGCACTGTAATGTTTTATGTGATTTTAATGTGATTTTTTTATAGGCCAATGTTATTCTAAATTACTTATTTTTTCTAAAATGCTCGGTGACTGACATCTGTCTAAGTCTGCATAGCAGGAAATGCGCTGATGTGTGCGAGCAGGTGCACGGAGGTATGGAAATACATATGTTGACAGGCAGGTAGGACATTATATCATTACCTTCCACAGATTATATACACTGATCAGACATAACATTATGACCTAATATCCTAATATTGTGGTTTCCCCCTTTTGCTGCCATAACAGCCTTGACCCGTCGAGGTATGGACTCCACTAGACCCCTGAAGGTGTGCTGTGGTATCTAGCACCAAGATGTTAGCAGAAGATCCTTTAAGTCCTGTAAGTTGTGAGGTTTGGCCTCCGTGGATCGGACTTGTTTGTTTAGCACATCCCACAGATGCTCGATTGGATTGAGATCTGGGGAATTTGGAGGCCAAGTAAACACCTCAAACTCGTTGTGCTCCTCAAACAGTTCCTGAACCATTTTTGCTTTGTGGCAGGGTGCATTATCCTGCTGAAAGAGGCCATAGCCACAAGGGCGTTTCCATGGTTTACATGGTCAGCAACAATGCTTAGCTAGGTGGTACGTGTCAAAGTAACATCCACATGGATGGCAGGGCCCAAGGTTTCCCAGCAGAACATATCTCAAAGCATCACACTGCCTCCGCCAGCTTGCCTTCTTCCCATAGTGCATCCTGGTGCCATGTGTTCCCCAGGTAAGTGACGCACGCACAACCGGCCATCCATGTGATGTAAAAGAAAACGTGATTTATCAGACCAGGCCATCTTCTTCCATTGCTCCATGGTCCAGTTCTGATGCTCACGTGCCCACTGGTGCTTTCAGCAGTGGACAGGGGTCAGCATGGCTACTCTGAGTGGTCTCTGTAGCCCCTATGTAGCCCCATACGCAACAAACTGCGATGCATTGTGTATTCTGACATTTTTCTAATAAAAAAAACAGCATAAACTTCTTGAGCAATTTGAGCTACAGTAGCTCATCTGTTTGATTGGACCACACGGTCCAGCCTTCGCTCTCCACGTGCATCAATGAGCCTTGGCCGCCCATGACCCTGTTGCCAGTTAACCACTGTTCCTTCCTTGGACCACTTTTGATAGATACTAACCACTGCAGACCCCACTGTAAGCCATAACAATTTGGCCCTTTTCAAATTCGTTCAAATCCTTATTCTTGCCCATTTGTCCTGCTTCTAACACATCAATTTTGAGGACAAAATGTTCACTTGCTGCCTAATATATCCCACCCACTAACAGGTGCTGTGATGAAGAGATAATCAGAGTTATTCACTTTACCTGTCAGTGGTCATAATGTTATGCCTGATCTGTGTGTGTATATATATATATATATATATATATATATATATATATATATATATATATATATATATTAGTGGTGGGTCACGTTATCGGCGTTAACGTGCTGCGTTAACGTGAGACTCTTATCGGGCGATAAAAAAATATCGTTAATCTATTCTCAAAGTTGGTTTGGGAGCTGGGTCTATACTCATAAGCTATGATGACTTTCACCTTGATATTTTAGCGCAGATGTATAGCTACCTAGCCGAATTGCACTGTAGGGAGTGAGAACGAGTCTTCGAACCTGCGTGTATGCTGTGAAATTACCACATCAAGCGTGAACTATGGCTTCTGAACTCGGGTGCGCACCCGCAAACCATACTCGAGTCCTGACGTGACGGACATACTGCAAGCAGAGAGCTGTACATCTCATTTCTGCTCGTCGTCAGCGTTCTTTAGAGCATTTGCAGTACATTCGCGGCAGATAGACGCAAGTGCCATAACCTACTGAAGCTTTGGTAACTAAATCAATGGTTCAAAAACAAAAATATAAAAGTTAGGTAAACAATGCTATTCATTCTGCTACCTTCTCGCTCGACGTCGTTACCAAGTAATGGGGTAAACAGCTGCTGCTTTGATGACGCAAACGCACCCCGGTTTCGGACCCAAATAATATAATATGAACACGGTCCAGGTAGCAATCGAACTCTGGTTCGGTCCAGGCAATCGAACCAACTGTTAAAGCACCAGTCATTATTTGGGTAGCACACATATTCTGAATGCCTTCGGCAGAATTCAAATGAGCCATTTTAATCTAGATTAATTTCAAGATCACAGTGAGATTAATCTTGATAAAAAAATTAATCTATGCCCACCACTAATATATATATATATATATATATATATATATATATATATATATATATTAGTGGTGGGCATAGATTAATTTTATATATATTGTGAGCGTTCTAGGAGGAATCAGCCTGGCAACCAACACAAAACACTTGCACACCCGCACCATCGGCTGATCGGTCACAGCTGCTCCCAATCAGCCGCAGTCACATAAGCGGCAGAGACTGAACACACAGACAGACTCTGGTCTCGAGCCGAATGAAGCGCTGGACTAACCTCTCTCTTTGTTCTCCTCAGAAAGCAGCGAGTGACCGACAGCCCATCACCGGAGCACGTTTGGACACCCACTTTCCCACTGGATTGAGCACAGAAGAGCACTTAGAGCACCAGCCATCACGCACCGGCTTCACCTGTCTTTCCACTTGTTGTCACTGTAAATAAAACCACCCTCCTGGGCCTTTTCACCAACCCTGCCTTGTCGAGTGATTCCTCACCCCGTGACAGTGGTGGAGAATGCGGGCAGATTCGTGAGGAATCATCGACAAGGGCACCACCTCACCTCCTAATCCTGTGTTTTTTTTTTGTTTATGCACTGCAGTGTTGGGGAAGGCGGCGCGCTCGGTCCCAAAATGGAGGAAGTGGTACAGCGCCTCGCGGAAGTCAGCATCCGCCAACAACAAATAGTTGAACATCTGGCCACTCACCAGGGCAGGACAGAGGAGGAACTCTTCGCTGTCCGTGCGCTGCCGCCAGCGTTCCGTTACGGATCCTCGCGCCCAAGCCATCCGCCTGCTGCCCAAGATGACGGCGGATGATGACGTAGAAGCCTTCCTGCAGGTCTTTGAAAACACCGCCCACGAGGCATGGCCGGAAGAGGATTGGGCCCGGCGCTGGCACCCTCCTCACCGGAGAAGCCTAACGGGCTTATTTCGCTGCCCTTGGCGACCGTCGAAAACTATGTTGAAGTTAAGCGAGAAATTATAGCGAGGCTAGGCCTCTCACCGGTCTGCGCCGCCCAGCAGTTCCACGACTGGGAATTCAAGCCCCGGGTGCCAGCCCGGGCCCAAGCAGCCGAGCTCAGCCGCATCGCGCATCACTGGCTGATGGGACGGAACCCCACCGCCGGACAGGTAACGGAACGCGTGGTGATAGATCGCCTCCTCCGCGCTCTCCCTCGCGCCCATCGGCAAGCGGTTGGCATGAGGAACCCGACTACTACCCTGGAACTGGTGGAGGCGATCGAGCTGGCGGATGCTGTCCATCTCCGCGAGGCCGGGACCGACGCCGCCATTCCCCGGCGAATCATGCCGGGCGGCGCTTCGAAGGGACTCCACGACCAGTCAGCAGGCCGACGGTTCCCCGCCGCTGGATGAGCCCATGCCCAGCGCTGAACCACCATCACCCCGCGTGGCTGGCAGGCTGTATCATCCACCAGCGGGGCCGAGAGGCCCTGAAGCAGACGTGATGGTGGACGGAAACAGTTCCGGGCCCTGCTGGACTCAGGCAGTGGAGTCACTTTGTTGCAGTCGCGTTATACGCCTCGAGGCGGCCAGGCGAACTTCCTACCGATTACCTGTGTGCACGGAGACACTCGCCAAGTACCGGCCCGTAGAGTCACCATTTCCTCGCCCCAAGGCACCTGGCCGGTGGAAGCTGGCCTGGTGAAGGACCTACCGGTGGCCGTACTGCTTGGAAGGGATTGGCCCGGCTTCGACCGCCTGCTCAACGCCGCGACTCAGCCTGCCAGCCCAGAGGGGAACCGTCGAAGACGGAGGCGGCCGCGTGGACCCCGCCGCCGACCGGCCCTGCTCGCCTCCGACAGCGGGAGAGATGGTGAGTCCCCCTCCCAACCGACTAATCTGTTTTATGATGTGTACCAACAGGCTGCGGGAGGGGGCTCGTTCGCCAAGGAACAGCGGGAGGACGATCGACTCAAGCACTGTTGGGCTCAGGTGCGAGTCTTGGAAGGAAAAGACGTCCTCCCACGGCCCCATCCTCTCCCGCATTTTGTCGTCGAGAATGGCCTGCTGTACCAGTCGCGCAGCGAAGGGGGGAGGAGAAGAAATTGCTGGTGGTACCCCGAGCCAAGACCGAAACCATCCTGGAGCTGGCGCACTCCCATCCCATGGCCGGACACCTCGGGGCAGCCAACACCACTCAGCGCATCCGAGACCGCTTCCTCTGGCCGGGCCTGGAGGCCGAGGTGAAGCGGTTCTGCCAAGCCTGCCCGACCTGCCAGGTCACGTCGCCCAGGACCCCTCCCCCCAGCCCATTGATACCGCTGCCCATCATCGAAGTGCCCTTCGAGCGGATTGGGATGGACATCGTGGGGCCGTTGCCAAAGTCTGCCCGAGGACATGAACACATCCTGGTCATCGTCGACTACGCCACCCGGTACCCGGAAGCAGTCCCCTTGCGGAAGGCCACCGCGAAGGCTATCGCCCAGGAACTGTTTCTGTTGGCCAGCCGGGTCGGCCTCCCCTCGGAGATCCTGACTGACCAGGGAACCCCGTTCATGTCCCGGCTAATGGCGGATCTATGCAGGCTGCTGCGGGTGAAGCAGTTGAGGACCACCGTCTACCACCCGCAGACGGACGGGCTCGTAGAGAGATTCAACCAGACCCTCAAGCAGATGCTTAGACGAGTGGCAGCGGAGGATAAGCGGGATTGGGACCTCATGATTCCCTATGTGCTCTTTGGGATCCGCGAAGTTCCCCAGGCCTCAACTGGCTTCACCCCCGAGCTCCTGTTCCGCCAACCACGGGGCTTCTGGACGCCGCCAGGAAGCGTGGGAGCAGCAGCCTGCACCGCACAGTGATCGAACACGTCAGACAGATGAGGGAACGGATCGACCGAGTGATGCCATTAGTCCGGGACCACCTCAGTAAGGCCCAGCAAGCGCAGCGACGTCAGTACGATCGGGCAGCCCAACCACGGAATTCCAGCCGGAGACCGCGTCATGGTCCTGGTCCCCAGCTCGGCCTGCAAGTTCCTGGCGCCCTGGAAAGGGCCCTATACGGTGCTAGAACGGATTGGACCGGTCACGCATCGACTGAGGCAGCCTGGGCGACGGCAGACGGAGCAACTCTACCATGTTAACCTCCTGAAGAAGTGGGTGGGGACCCGGGACCAGCTGGCGGCGTTGAGTCTCACCGATCCCGTGGTTGTGGACGTCAACCCCCAGCTCTCGGCTGCCCAGAAGACGGAGCTGCAGCACCTGGTCAGTCAGTTCCAGGATGTGTTCGTCCCAGCCCGGCAGACCAACGTGGTCCAGCACGACATCAAGACGCACTCGCGCCATCGCCAGGCAACGGCCCTACCGCATTCGGAAGCTCGCCGGCAGGCTATTGAGGAGGAAATACAACAAATGCTGAAGTTGGGGGTAATCGAACCATCTCGGAGTCCGTGGTCCAGCCCCATCGTGATGGTCCCGAAGCCGGATGGCACCCTCCGCTTCTGCAACGACTTCCGCCGCCTGAACGAAGTCTCCGATTCGGCGGGTACCCCATGCCTCGGGTCGACGAGCTGCTGGACCGCCTCGGAAGGGCCCGGTACATCAGCACCCTCGACCTCACCAAGGGCTATTGGCAGGTACCGCTCTCCGAGGGAGCTAAACCGAAGACCGCCTTCTCGACGCCCCAGTGGCCACTGGCAGTACCGACCCTTCCTTTGGCCTACACGGGCTCGCGGCGTTCCAGAGGATGATGGACATCATCCTGCGGCCCCACCAGGCGCACGCAGCCGCCTACCTGGGCGGCGTGGTGATCCACTCCGGGCATGGGGAGAACATCTGAGCGTCTGCGGAGGGTGCTTTCGAGCTCCGGCGGCGGGACTAACCGCCAACCCCGCAAATGCCACCTAGCCTTCTCCGGCCAAGTACCTGGGTTTCCAAGTGGGCCGAGGCCTCATCCGGCCCCAGGACAAGAAAGTGGAGACCATCCACTCGATGTGCCTCACTACGAGCTTTCTTGGGGTTGGCGGGTTATTACCGATGTTTTATCCCCAACTTCTCCTCTTTAGCCGCCCCTCTGACAGACCTGACCAGGAAGGGGCAGCCGGAGAAAGTGTGTTGGACCCCATCGCTGGAGGAGGCCTTTGCCCAGGTCAGCAGCGCTGACGTCGCCGCCCGTCCTCCGCGCTCCTGACTTTAGCTGCCCCTTCCTGCTGCAGACGGATGCCTCCGACACAGGACTGGGAGCCGTCCTGTCCCAAATCCAGGAAGGTGAGGAGCATCCGATCATTTACATCAGCAGGAAGCTGTCCCGGCCGAGAGGAAATGCGCGCCGTGGAGAAGGAGGCCCTGGCCATCAAGTGGGCAGTCCTGGAGCTCCGGTACTACCTGCTAGGCCGCAAGTTCACCCTGGTCACGGACCACGCCCCCTTACAATGGATGGCCCGCGCCAAGAACACCAACGCCAGGGTGACTCGCTGGTTCCTAGCGCTCCAGGACTTCCACTTTGAGGTGCGACATCGGGCCGGGCCGCCAACGCCAACGCCGATGGCCTCTCACGGATCTGGACAGCTTATGCAGGTCTGTCAGGGTCATTCCCCACCCTCCCATTACATCACCCTTGCTGTCTCCATTTGTTCACAGGACCAGAACGACGCTTAGGGGGGGGGAATGTGACGAGCGTTCTAGGAGGAATCAGCGCCCTGGCAACCAACACAAAACACCTGCACACCCGCACCATCGGCTGATCGGTCACAGCTGCTCCCAATCAGCCGTAGTCACATAAGCGGCAGAGACTGAACACACAGACAGACTCTGGTCTCGAGAATGAAGCGCTGGACTAACCTCTCTCTTTGTTCTCCTCAGAAAGCAGCGAGTGACCGACAGCCCATCACCGGAGCACGTTTGGACACCCACTTTCCCACTGGATTGAGCACAGAAGAGCACTTAGAGCACCAGCCATCACGCACCGGCTTCACCTGTCTTTCCACTTGTTGTCACTGTAAATAAAACCACCCTCCTGGGCCTTTTCACCAACCCTGCCTTGTCGAGTGATTCCTCACCCCGTGACAATATATATATATATACTTAGATCGCTTAACTTAAGGATATGAAGAGAATGACGTAACCACACAAAACAGCAGTGGAGGCGTTTTCTCTGGGGTAACGAATCATGCTTCTCTGTCTGGCAATCTGATGAACGAGTCTGGGTTTGGCGGTTGCCAGGAGAACGGTACTTGCTTGACTGCATTGTGCCAAGTGTAAAGTTTGGTGGAGGGGGATTATGGTGTGGGGTTGTTTTTTCAGGGGTTGGGCTTGGCCCCTTAGTTCCAGTGAAAGGAACTCTTAATGCTTCAGCATACCAAGACATTTTGGGCAATTTCATGCTCGCAACTTTGTGGGAACAGTTTAGGGATGGCCTCTTCCTGTTCACACATAAAGACATGAATGAGTGAGTTTGGTGTGGAGGAACTTGACTGGCCTGCACAGAGTCCTGACCTCAACCCGACTGAACACCTTTGGGATGAATTAGATCAGAGACAGCGAGTCAGGCCTTCTCTTCTAATATCAGCGCCTCAAAAAATGAACTTCTAGAATAATGGTCAAGAATTCCCATAAACACACTCCTAAACCTCGTGGAAAGCCTTCACAGAAGAGTCGAAGCTGTTATAGCTGCAAAGGGTGGGCCAACTCCTTAAACCCTACAGATTAAGAATGGGATGTCATTAAAGTTCGTGTGCATGTAAATGCAGACATCCCAAGACTTTTGGAAATATATTGTATATCCGAGTGAGTGTCTCAAACAAGAAAAAGTGTAGGACGAACTATCTTTTTGTCCACTGGGAGTTGATTGGGTCGTGGGATCGTTGTGAATTGCTATTGCTGTGATCTCATGTAAGTGATAAATCATCTATACCAAATACTGCAATTTTTCACAGAAAACAAGAATTGTCATTTTTGATTTACTTTTTAATACTGACTTCTCGGGGTGTAACGGTACATGTAATGGCTCATGTTTCTCAGGATTCGTACCCAAGCACTCAGCATCAAAAGTGCAATGCTAAATCAGGTGAGCTACCATTCAAGTTTGCATGATGATGCTAACATCAAAATGTGCTCTATGGTAAAAGTGTTTTGAGGTCATATCATGGTATTGTGCAAATTTTTATGTGAAAATAGGTCTTTATTAATCAATAATCTGCCATAATCATAATTTGTGTCAAAAGGGACAGAAGTTGTGGGTGTTTCATCTTGAAACTGCAGTGAATTGTGTGTAGGAATGTTTTTGGAGTTTTGCCGAAATGTAGGTAGAGGTATGTATTTCCAATCGGCCTAGGTTGCTAATTTCTGTTAAAGTTGGATGTGCTGTTCTACTCTTAACTCCTACATCTTATTTACAGCACAGATCTGTCAGGATCATGAATGGAATTCTCAGTTACAGTATCCTCTAATGTCTATTTTCAGGTTTTTGAGGACAGAGCAATTATTGATGACTAACAATAATTTTTAACATTAATGACAGCAGTGTCGCTTTTCCTTTTACTGCAATTACCAAACACGAGGAAATATCCTCAACCGAGGTTTCAAATTTGTCTGTTTAATCCCACAACCGCTCTGAGAGAAACCTTATTTGATCTCTCTTTTCTAAGAGGATCGGATCTTTACGTCTCTCCGCATTCCGAGGTAACGGGCTAATTTCCGTATTTAAATATTCATGTATGCAGACGAGGCAGTGTGAGTGTGTTTACACCTACACAGGGTCTGTGACAGACAGACGGTTTGTTTTACAATGAGCTTCCCCCCTGAGGGAGAGAGAGGCTAAAGGGTGGATTTCGTTCTGAAATAGCAACATTAAGGAGGCATTCTGGGGCCGCAGATGAGAAGAGAGTTTGATTGAAGGTTTGTCGTGGTGGGTTTGTGCGGGTGACGGTGGAGGTGGTGGGGGGTTGCAGGCAGCAGAGGCCGAGAGAACCGAGTGATGAGTACAATACCACCAGCAGGATTTATCCTGGATTATGATGAAGAGTCGGAAAACTGCACAGGCATGGAAAGAGGCTTCTGTCTCTCTCTCTCCTCCTATCTCTCTCTCCTTCTGCCTTCCCTCGTTTTTCCCTTGTCGCTCTTCGCTGGGTCAGCAGAAGCATTTGGAAATGAAATGGGCTTCTTTATGGCAAGTTTACAAGGAGTCTCTCCCTGTTCTGAAAGCATTTCTGGAGAACACTTAGAGTTAATTAAGGTCCAATAATTTGCAAATGGACTGTGGATTCAGATGCAGAAATTTTTCACCCCACGCTTTCTGCTGGCGTACTAAGAGAGAGGTTGTTTTATGGTTGGGTTTTGCAAAAGAGATTGTCCCCACTCTGTGTTGTCAATAGGAGACAATGAGAACTACAGCATTAGACTAAATGTGATTATAGCCACATTACAATGGTGCCTGTCAGTCTTGCATTCCACAGCGCATGACCAAACCAGGGCTGTCTCATAAGTTGCTGTAAGCGACTTTTATCCTGCACCATCAAAACACCGCTCTTGCGGCATTCTCACTTCACATCAGGTAGAATCTGTCAAAGCCTTGGCAATCTCTTGATATTATCATGTGTTTGAATAGTGCAAAACACCAAAGTGGCATTAACCACAATATGCTTAGTATTATTTTTTATGCATAGTAGAGCAAACAATAGTCTTCAACATCCCTGTGACTACATATAGTAGGACAAGCGGTTTGGAAAATGGATGGATTGATATAAAAGTATAAAAGCCCCGTTATACTTCAAGCAAAATCATAGAATGAACTGGCGTTACATCATTTTTAATGTGCCCCTATTATATTTAATTCCTACTTTTGTTTTGTAGGTCTCCTACTGTCACGTTCAGTCACATAGAACGAGGGACAAACAGGGTCGAGGACTCAAGTGCAGTACGAAGGGTGAATTTATTACCAAACAAAACATAAACTCAAAACAAATAATAAGAATAACAAATAAGAATAACAAAAGACAACTTACACAAACCAACAAAGATCACGGGGAACTGGGAGACGTAGACATTACAACGATCCGACAAGGACTGAAAACACACAGGAACTTATAAAGGGGAGAAATCAAGCAGGGAATGATAGAACACAGGTGGGGCAAATTAAACCAATAACGAGATAACAAGGGGGTGGGATCTGACAATGACAGAGGCACATGGCCACACTAACAAAACCCACATGTGCACACAAGACAGGACAGGCATGTGACATTACCCCCTCCTTAAGGAGCGGCTACCAGACGCTCCACTAGGGACGGAGGGACAGACCAGGGGGGCACGGGAGGGACAGACAAGGGTGGTACGGGAGGGACAAACCAGGGCGGCACAGGAGGGACAGACCAGGACGGCACGGGGGACAGACCTGGGAGAAACAGATAAGGAAGGGGAAAACAAGGGAGAAACAGATAAGGAAGGGGAAACCAAGGGAGGGACAGGGAACACAAAGAGTTCAGGCGGCCGGGGGGGCCGGAGTGGCCAGCAGAGTTCAGGCGGCCGGGGAGCCGGAGTGGCCAGCAGAGTTCAGGCGGCCGGGGGGGCCGGAGTGGCCAACAGAGTTCAGGCGGCCGGGGGGGCCGGAGTGGCCAGCAGAGTTCAGGCAGCCAGGGCGGCCAACAGGGTTCAGACGGCGGGTCGGCCAGTAGAGTTAAGGCGGCCGGGCGGCCAACAGGGTTCAGGCGGCCGGGGCGGCACATCCAGCACAGAGTCCGCCGGAAACGGGACTGCCGGCTCAGGGTCCGCCGGCTCAGGTTCCGCCGGCTCAGGGTCCGCCGGCTCAGGGTCCACCGGCTCAGGGTCCTCTGGCGCCAAGTCTAATAAGAACAAACTGTGTTAAATAAAATTGGAAAATTAAATTAATATTCGTCCTACATTTTTTTTTTCTACTTCACCACAGTAAAGCATATGAATGGGTAGGCTATAATAGACTTAATTATAAGCAAACGAAAGGAAGAAACTTTTACAATTCCCTGCGAAAATGAGTGTGACGCGAGTGAAGATTTATGAAAAGAAACGTGGTCCAGTGGGATAAAATGGACTAACTGGTAGCCTTTTGGTTATGCCTATTGTTAAAGTTCGCGGAAAGGTACAAACATATTTGAAAACCTGGCAAATCTTTAATTGGGCTCAGCCTCCCTCTCTCATTCGGCATAAATCCATATGTTTTCATGGCTGCGATGTAACTGTAAATTTATTTCCTTTGAAAACAAAGCTTTGTGATTCTGTCCTGTGGTAATATATTCACGTAAAACAGCAATCACATACAAAACACGGGGATAATAACGAAATTAGAGTTTTAAATAGAAAATAGTATTTATGTAAGGAGGTATATTAAAATAAAAAAGTGCACAACTCTTTACTTTGTTTCCCCTCACGTGCAACCTAGCGCGGGTGAGTCCTTATTTGGGTTAGCAAAATAACGAAATAGAAAATAGTATTCATGTAAAGATATAGTAAAATACAGATATAGTCAATTATATATATATATTTTTTTTTTTTATAAAAAAAACGATGATATCATCGTCCATCGCAATGTTTTACTGTAAACATCGTCAACTGCCAATTTAGGGGACATCGCCCAACCCTAGTACACACTGTAAAGACAGTAACAATGACGTCGATTTTACCATATCAATCCGAACGCGAGTCCGAATCGATGATGAAACATTGGAAGAACTTATTCAACCTGAACCTCCATCGCAAGGACGACTTGAGCAGACGTTTCTCAGTGATATGCTACTCATTTTGAGGTACATTATGAGATGCTGCAACTGTAATTCCTCACCTCAACATTATCAAGTGTACATCCATCAACAAACCCACATGCATATTTCTAATGTATTGCGGTGCATGTGTGGGAACTGTATAAAAAAAAGCACATGCATTAGCCGAGCACTAATGGGAATGACTGATGTAACAAACATTTGTAAAACAAATCTCGCTCCATTCTTTATTTTTACTCAAAGTAAACAAGAACGGCAGCCAATCTGCATTAATACACAGTTTTAGGTAATAGTGGCCTACAGATGATTAGCAGAAGTATTTCAGTAATAACGTGAGTTAGACAGTCACTACACGATATAAAAAACACAAAATATCATATTTTGAACACTATACATCAATAATTAATCATACTTGCAGGTTGTGATTCTGGGGAGTGAGCTGGTTCAAATAAACTGGGTACTGACCCATCTTTCCAGAATCCTACGTTGAACTCAGAGATTTGAGAAGAAGTCAGTAAAATGGTGAGCGTGTCAGTTGTATGCGGGCGGACAATGTACAACATAGGCGGGCATTATGCAAATGACTTTTCTAGGAGCGTAGAACCGTATCGCAGAATAGGAACAGAAACAACTCGTATGTGGTTCAGAGTGGATTCTTTCTTTTGGGGACAATAACTTTATTTATCGTGCACTTTCAACTTGTGATTTTCACTTTAACAAAAGCAGGTCAAAACGAAGTTCATTTGCTTTCTTAGACAAACTTTCCTGAAAATTTCACTCCGTCTGATAAACACCTTCAAACTCCTTCGTCTTCGTGAGTGTTCAACACAGCAACCGTTACACAAGACCTGTGTCTCAAAATATAGACAAAAATTGTATAGATTCTCATTTGCTACATAAATCTACAACATTTTAAAAAACATTAAAATTTTGATCAAATTAGCGCAGAATCAACGCTGCATTGCTGTCTGCGATCGTGTCAAGGTTCGGCCAAATTTCACGTGCAACGAGCTTCATCAAAAGCGGTTGATAAGCTGAAATTTTGTGTCATCTAGTGGTTTAAAAAGAATAAAGTCAAATGCATTGTTTATCCCGGTGCGCCTTGAGCCACATTGTAACCCGTCCTTATAACAGAAAAACTCTGATAACATGTTAATCTCTTTTTTTTTCTTTGAGTCTTATCGTTTAATGACGTCAGTGTTTTCTCGCCATCGGGTGCTTCTCCTTTCTTATTTGTGCATCCTTGTTTTTTTCCCTCGCTTCCGTTTTAGCTCCATCCCTTTAAAATGCGAGGGAAGTATACACGTGTATCCTCGCTCAAGACTTCTCAGGAAGCTTCCTCAATTTCTCGCCTCTTCACGGTGCAATTAGAGAATTAAGATGTCCTTCAAGATGGCTAACATTGACCATGTCCGGGTCACAGGCTCGAGGATGAGTGACGAGACGAGGAAGCATAAATTAAGAGTATTGAGAAGCAACCCATCGTCTCATCTTAGGCTGCCTTCATGTTCTATCAGAAATGTCCGACTTCTGAAGTCGAGATTACACAAGCTTCTCGCATTCAAGTGCTTTGTTGTTGGAAAGAACAGGAGCCAAGATTATTCTTACTTATTTATTGGGAAAATCTTTTTATTGACAACTATATAAACATTCATGACACTATCTAGTCAGCTTGCTGACGATTCTAGAATTTCAGTCAAAAACAGGCTATTTTCGCGGTGTATAAAACATACAATACGCTTCAAATGATTAGTCATATATGTAAATATGCTCTACTTTAACAACAATACAAGGTGATGTAGCTGTTGTGAAAAAATGAATAAAGAATGCCAGTCACATCAGCAAGCGTTCTCCTCTCCGCCATGTTTCCATTTTGTGGCCCACCCAACTCAGGACCCAACTTGGGTATCAAAATGATCCCCGAGCTTCCCTGTGGTAAATACAACTTGAGAGGGCATTCATGTCCAATTTTTGACTAGGAAACTCCTATTTACAACAATTTCAATAGTATGTGAAGGCAGCATAAGTCATGGAGAAGTCATTATTTGTGCCCAAATTTTTGACTGGTACTGTATGCAATTAGAACTATGTATAGAGTATAGCATGTTGGATTTTAAATGCAAATTCCTGCTTAAACAAGCAGTTAGCTGTAATGGGATAGAGCTCAAATAACCGTTGTAATAGACATAGCCCCCATGATATCAATGACTGACTATAAACCATTTATTTCCAGTTTAATTGCCATTGTAATGCAAATATGTGCCCTACGCCTGTGGTGGATCCAGTAAAACCCCTCTGTCTGCTCGCATTTGAGTCTGAGTCTGGCTAATGTGTCCTCTCAGAGGCAGCAGCCTAACAGCATATTAACGAGCAGAGCCCAGTTTAACCGGGCCGGGATGAGCTGTGCATGTGGGAGAGAAGAGACTCTGAGGCTGCTTTATAGCAATTAGATGTTATGCTGCTGTTCCCTTCTCTTGCCATCCTCCTTTTTTTCCTCTCTCATCTCCATCCCCCCATTTATCTCCCTTTTCTTGCCTCCTCCAATGTACTTACGCCACAACCAATGCCTCCAACACAGGGATCAATTTATCCTATTGAATGAAGCCTGTTTCCATGCTGTCCTCCGTAAACACTATTTTATGTGTAGGTTTAAGCTTATTTTTTGGTTGGCAGTTTTTGCATATTATACGATTTTTGAATGAATTTTAGACACTATGAGAATAAAAATCTGGACAATGTACTGTATTCACGCACACACAAATACACTGTTCCTTACTCTAGTTTTATGAGATAAATCGTTCAGCTTTTCTATTTTAGTGACAATGTCCTATACACTGTACACTGTAAATCTGCATCTGTGAAGCATCTTTCTTTTAACATAATCAATGACATGGTCCTTATTCCCAAAATAGCATTTCTCTGTCAGCTAAAAATAGCCTGAAATAAAACCTAAAGAGGAAGTAAAGCCTGGAAGAGAGACCTGCCTTTGCAGTGCACAAAGAGCTCTGCTATTGATAGTCCTTTGCAAATGCAAATGTCATTAGCTCTGTTCCAAGACATAACAAGCGGCCTATGAAGGCAGCATTTAAAGGTAACATATGGCTTCTATAATGAGAAGACTGTTCAAAATGAGTAACTGAATTAAGCTGCCACCTGCTTTGTTTAGGTAGAATTTTAATACTTTTCTATCCTTTGTGGAGAAGACAATTATAGAATGCATTTAAACAAACTCAAAAAAACAACAACTCTAAGGTGAAATGTGGGATAGGCGTATGATGATAATACATTAACAATAAATTCAATGCCAAAATCGATTGCATAAATCTTCAGTGTAAAACAGACTACTTTGCCTAAAATTTGTGTGAGCTATAAGGTTTTCTTATTAGGACATCATTCTTGAAATCATAGTTTAAACGAACAGTCGCAAACAGTGTTGTAAATGTGTGTGGTGTCAACCTGTGGTTAAAAACATACTTTCTTGTAATGTCATATGGACTGGACTAGACCATGCTCTTGAACACAATAGCAGGTTAACCTGCAATCAGTGCAATCCTATATTTCTGGGGGCCCTAAGCAAAACTGTCTGAGGCCCCTGTCAGTGCATTCATAAAAACCCCAAAATGACCCCAGCCCCTTAAAGGGATAGTTCACCCAAAAATGAAAATTAGCCCATGATTTACTCACCCTCAAGTCATCCTAGGTGTATATGACATTCTTCTTTCAGGTGAATACAATCAGAGTTATATTAAAATATGTTCTGGCTCTTCCAAACATTACAGTGGCAGTGAATGGCTGATTCTGTTTTGAAGTCAATAAAAGTGCATCTATCCATCATAATAGTGCTCCACACTGCTTAATAAAGGCCTTCTGAAGCAAAGTGATGCGTTCGCCGTAAATCGATGCATGTGGCGGTTCGCCGGAAGTTAGTTATTTTAGTCTATAAAGTTTTAAATATGGATATTTTTCTTACACAAACGCATCACTTCGCTTCAGAAGGCCTTTATGAACCTCCAGAGCCGCATGGAGCAGTTATATGATGGATAGATGCTCTTTTATGGACTTCAAAACAGAAACAGCCATTCGCTGCCACTGTAATGTTTGGAAGAGCTAGAACATATTTTGATCTAACTCAGATTTTATTGATGCAATTTGCACAATTTGTCAATTGCAATTTTGAGAATGAATCCCGCATTTATATGTAGATTTCACTTCCGACATTTTGCAGCATGGAATTGGCCATCGGTCCTCTGAACAGCATGAAAAACAAAACTTCACTAAACTAATCACTAAAAAGCTGACATTTCAATTCATGGCGATCTCACAAAGTTCTGTTATAATCAATGAAGCTGTCTACACTGCACAATGAATCTCTTCATGTCTACACTTTGTTAATGAGAGGATTCGCGAGTGTACAGATCTCAGCACTGGACAAAAACTCCAGTGTTTTATGACTGAATTAAATGCCTCTGATTGGCCTTTGTCTTCAAGAGATCAACAGACATGTCTGTGATTAGCTACATTTCTCACAATGCCTAAACATGTTGTAAATAGAAACATTTGACATTCTCCAGAGCCGAAACACATACGCACTGGAGACAATACGATATTATCACAGTATCACCTGAGGATGCTCTTTCTTTTGTTGCTTAGCATTTGACTAAACTAATGTTTTTCACCCATGTTTAAATTTTTTATTAGTTAGACCCCCTGTTGAAGACCCTTTACTTAAAGTAGCTCTACTGAACAAATGTATAATTACAAATGCATTACATACACATTTAAACTTAATGGACTGTAAGATTATATTGAGTTTGAGTAAATTCAAGTGTTTGTACATCATTTGCTTATTTCGCTACAATACAATGTCTTTGTTTTTATTTATTTTGTCTGTATGAATATTTGCTGGCATCAGAATCTTTCTCACTCTGTTAGACAAAATATATCTGCCGCAGTCTGGATTTGTCAGAAATCTCTTATCGTACTTTGTTAGCATTCTTTTGTCAGCTAGTGGTCATTGTGTATGAAACTATTTTGATAGTACATCGCAGGAGATTTGGATGTTATGAGGCAGCCTGTCATAGTGTTTTCTGTTGTTTTCTGTGATGGATAGTGTATCCTGGCAGAGTCAATTTAAGTGGTTTCTGTGTTGACTGTGGTGATCCGTTACCACAGTAGGTAGTTCCTCATAGCTATTATAGGTGGACTAGCTGAACTATTCCCACCTCTCTCTCTCTCTCTCTCTCTCTCTCTCTCTCTCTCTCTCTCTCTCTCTCTCTCTCTCTCTCTCTCTCTCTCTCTCTCTAACTGTCTCTAACTCTCTGTCATTGCTTTGCCCTCTTGTGAGCATAGGGTGGAGTATGCCAAGTTTCTCTGCCAGGCTGCCATGTGCTTGGCACAGAGCACAGCGCCAGTGAATCAGCCTTTTCTCTAGCCGTACCCCCAGTACTGCAGTGGGAACCGCACGTACACACACACACACACACACACACACACACACACACACACACACACACACACACACACACACACACACACACATGTTGTGTTTCCATGTTTTATGGGGACATTCCATAGGCGTAATGCATTTTATACTGTACAAACCGTATTTTCTATCCCCATACACTGCCCCTGCCCCTAAACCTACCCATCACAGGAGACATGCTGCATTTTTACTTTTTCAAAAACATCACTTAGTGTGATTTATAAGATGTTTTCCTCATGGGTACCAAAAAATGTCCCCACAAGGACAAAAATTTGGATATTGCCATCTTTGTGGGGACATTTTGTCCCCATACCGTAGGGATTACCAGTCCACACACACACACACACACACACAGTGAAAGAATTCAGGACAGTTCTGTTCTCTTTCATGCTTTATTTAGCAAAATCATTACACTACATAATGCTCCGTTTGTCATATTTGGGATTTAGCTGTAAACTTCTTACTGATGCGATCACAACTGTCAGTAAATGAAACATTTTAGATCAAATGATGTTCCCTTCAGATTATGAAGTTATGGAATTCATGTTATCTTAAAAGAAAGCGAGGCATTTGTGCATTTGGGTTTGGGAAATCAATGGAACTCAAAGGATTATTACAGGCCTGTCACTTAATTTCCAATTTTATTTAATTGCCCCTAGTTATTAACTCCATCAATATGTGTAATTTATGTTATGTACACAGTGGCCTGTTATTCAAAATAGCACATTTCCGTAACCAGCAAATTAACTGTGATTTAAAACAGATCAGTGTAACTATAATAGAAGTGGTATTGTTGTGTTATTACATTGGTATTACTTTGTAATAATGCTGTAACTACATCAATATGGCGTTGTACGGGTATTTTAACTAATTCACAATATATAAATATATTTTAGGTAATTTTTGTTTAAATCATAATCAAATGATATCTAAATTGATACAAGAACTAGAGATGAAAATAAAATATTCATGGCCCTCTCTCAGGGGCAGCAATGAGCAATCTAGGATCCTGTAATTCGGAGATTCATATTGATCTTTTTTAATAGAGAGATGATGAGCCTCTATGTGCTCATGAATTATCCCTTACTAATAAAGACACTCTAGCCAACACTTATTTGATGCTTGAAATGAGCATATGTCTTTTGATAGGATCATGGATACATTAGCTGTATCAACATTTGAAGACTCTACAAAATACTGAGCAAATGTTATTTTAAACACTAAGTGATCTCAGTTATTTGAAAGTGTTGAAAGAATAAATTATGTTTACCAAATAAGATTAACATTTGCAGTGGGTGAAAAGTTGAATTTGCAAGATGAACACTGAATATGTAAAATATTTTGTTAACCATGAAATTGAAGGAACCGAGAATGAGAATACACACATACAAAAGCACACACGCTTGTATTACAAACTAACAGTGATGGAAAGTAACAACGTTTTTTTACTTTGGTACTGTACTTAAGTCGTTTTTTTAAGTACAGAGTATTTTTATTTTTACTTTTACTTTTACTTTTTACTTTTACATCACTCCATTCCTCAGTATAATATTGTATTTTTGACTCTACTGCATTTTATAAAAACATATCATTCCTTGTTATTGCAAACGGAAGAAATCAACGCCTGCTTGTGAGATCTGATTCATGGACAAAATGTTATTTTCAGTGAAGCTGTCGAATCGGTTCACAAATCACACTGAATGATTCATTCACAAATTGGACTGATCCGATTGCAGCTGTTCTCAACACAACTCACTGATTTATTGATCCAGTCAAAGAGCTCCAGATTCACTGAATTGTTCATTTCTGACTCAAAATGAGCCAAGAACTAGGAGATAAGTAAGTTACTAATGCTGAATAATATTTCAATATTGATTATTTTAAATTAGACAGTGAGGGAATATTCCCACTGTTTAATCGCTGTGTTATTCGACGTGTGACAATACCGGTATCATCTATTAATTTTCTTTTGAATACCTGTGCGGCCATGCGCATTTTACATTTGATTATTTATAACATAGGAGACTGTCTGCTTAATTGATCTCATTCTCCCATCTCTCATTCTGACTGTAAGGCTGTGTGTCCACCAAAGCATTTTTTTTCACGCGGCTGGCTGGCGTATCCAATTGTTTTCAATGGGAGTGTCGCGTTTTTAGAACGGCATGAGCATAACGAGGCTCTGAGCGTCTATTTCACCGTCTATTTCAGCCGAGAGCTGAACATTTTTCAACTCAGAGCTGATCACTGTCACTTTTTACCCAGCCGTCCAATCACAGTGGGGGAGGGGCGGGACAAATACAACACCAACCAACCGCCACATTCTGTGCATGTACAAAGTCAACAGATGACAACAACAAGCATAATAAGGGAACAGAATCATTTAAAACAAGAGCCAGAGCAAAAATAGAATTAATACAAAAAACAAACTATCTGTGAAATTTAGTAGCACTTCCGTGGATATTCCGTATCATAGCGGTCTAAGTAACTTGCAACTACATGTCAACTTATTCTACTAACCCTAACCGAACACTCTACTAGCAGTCTACAAATGCACTAATAAGAGTTAGTTTACATGTAGTTGTAACATTTCTTACAGTTACAAGAATGTCTAAAGTGGACCATCGAAATATAGTGTAACTGAGTAATATTTTATTATGGTGTCTGTACTTTTACTAAAGTACTTGATTTATGTACTTCGTTCACACTGCAAATTAATGACACAATGGGCTGAAGTCATGTGCAGTGATCTGTAGTTGACTCATGTCTAGCATGATGAAGGCTGCTTTCCAACCAGTCCTGAGGGAGCACTTGGCCCGGCTTAGTCTGGAAACCTGCGCAGTATTCTGGGAAGATGGTGAAGGCTGGGGAAAGGGAAAAAGGCTGAACAGAAGTGCTGACTCATTTTAGAGCTGATAAGGGGGAGCTACGAGACTGGAGACATGAGTGAATGCAATTTCCTCCACGGCTCAGAGAAACACTCATTGGTTCAGCAGGGGTCAATAGGATGACTGGTATGGAGATTGCACTTCCAGGCAAGTCCAGTCTGGACATTTAGACATTTACCAAACCCATCTCTTGCCGTAAGTGCTTCTAGCCATTCACTTGCGATCCACGGTCCTCTCCCTTTACAAACTTTCATCTTTCTTCCTACTTAATGCAAATAGAATGGAGGCGTGAAAATAAACTCAACAGCAAATTTACATGCCCTATGGACATGTCATTCAGTAATAGGTCGTGTAAACGTGAAAGCTAGCCCAGATCTCTATTATGACTCAGAAGAGCCAAAGCAAATGCTAATGGATGCTGTCTGTTACATAATTTCAATGAAACCACTGTCCTGGAGGCAAAATGGAGTCTGTTAAGAAAATCACAGACAAAAGAAACAACCCCAAGGGCACTGAATTCATATTTTATGCAAGTACATCTGGTTATCATGGTGGGTGTATGTTTGCATTAAAGTGTAGTAGTATATGATACATTATTAAAGGTTTTTATATGCTTTGAACTCTTTCCCCACCAAACACGGAATTTTCCGTTATTTGTGAGAAAACGCTTCCCTGCTAAACATGGAATTTCCGGTGTTTCCGTGTTTTCACTTGTAAAAGAAAAAGAAAAGAGAAAGCAGCCTTCATCATGCTAGACATGATTCAACTACATTTTGTGTCAGCAGCGGTCTAGATATTATAAAGTTAATTTAATGACAATTAAACTTGTAAAACATTACAGAATTACTAAACACTGCAAAATATTACAGTATTCATTTATGTATTACTATTAACTGTCATCCAAGTTACTTTATAATTAACATATTTAGCTACAGTGTAACATGCATTCCTTTTTAAATTTATTTTATATCCAGCTTGTTGTGTTTTATGGGTTCCTTGCTCTTCTAAGCGATGTTGTTCTCATTAAAATGACTAATTACTAATTTATCATTAAAAGGGCAGAAAGAAAACAAAAAGAAATAAACCACAAAGTGATATGAGAGGCATAATGGTAACGCTGGTATTTTGCTATGAACAGAGTTGAAATACACATGTTAACACTTAAAGGCATACTTCAGCGCTGGGAAGATGAATCTGTATTTAAACTGGGTCATTTATGTAGTAGAAATGTGAAATAATTTTTTTTATTTGGTACCTTCTAGACTGAGAAAACACAGACATTTTTTTGTCTCATGGGGATTAAAGACAACAATTCCCAGAATGCACTTCGCTGCCCTACTCTAGGCACGGCTACTGGATTACTGGATCACTTGCCCACCGCGTTCATGTTCATAAAATCAGTTCAGTTAGAGACACTACAATTAAAAACTGAACGTGTCTGTTCGATATAATGTGAGCTGATTGAGTGTCATAGAACAAACGCAGCAGGATCGGATTACATTCATTACATGAGCTGAGGTAAGCGCGGGATTCGCGGCTGCGACTGCATTCACAGCGCGTGTTCAGTCTGGCGCATTTTCAGTTCCTGTCTTTGGAAGCTTTCAAAGGAATTAATTTGAAAAGTTGAAACACTCACTTTGCTCTCCACCGCTCTGTTTACATGAATCTCCGCAGCTTCCAGAACCGAGTGCTGTGAAAGTGATGTTGAAAACATGTGGAAATAGCGCCCACTGCTGGCTGTAGTCTTCAGCCTCTGGCCAGAAATCCTCCGATGACGCAAAAATGACGATATTTGCGTCATCGGAGGATTTTTTCCAGAAATAAAATACATAATTATCGCGTCTCAGGGGGATATGAGGGGTGAAAGTATGATAATTCGAATATACTCCCGGGTTTCTACTAATACAAAGCTTAATGCTAATCTCTTGTGCATTTTGAATTATATATGAACATGGACTAAAGACATATAAACGAACCAAAAAAAGGAATATGAGACCCTAAAACGGACAGAATGCTCACAGAAATAAAAACATTTTCTCGTCATAGTCGCGATGTTGCCCATTAAAGTTCGGTACAGGTGTCAGAACCACATCTCCTTGCAGCAGATCTTCATTTGTGTGTGTGACGGAGGGTTTCCTGCCGCTGTTTTGACTCCTGTTACACATTTTATAAGCTCTTCATGAGTTCTCAGCTGATCAAAATACCATCGGCGATCAAAATACCATATGCAAACTACGCACACACAACGAGCGCATTTATCCCAGCACACAGCATTGTTTTGGATGTTTAATAAGTTCCTTCTCAAAATAGGCAATATATCAAGAAAGCCGCCCAGTCAGGTTGTCAATGTATCCCTATGCCTTTAGGTTCGGTATCTTTTGGTTCAATGATAAAAATGCCAATGCTAATCGGACCAGGACAAAATGTTTTTGTTTTTGGTCTGGACCAAGCGAACTGGAGGTTCATCGGCCATGTCTGACTATTCAGAAAAATGATCTGCCATGCTTTCCCTGTTCTAGACACAGTGTATGTAGCCATTTACAAAATTATAATAATAATAAAAAAAGACGAATCATTTGATTGCTTTTTGAACCAATTGCTTTTTCATTGATTAAAAAACGCGAAGAGTCTGTTCAGTCTAGTTCAAAGGATTTTCCTCCCTGTTTGTTTCTCTCTGTTCTCTCACTCCCATCGCTTTTTCCAACTGCAGTGGAGTTTGGCTTTAAATAGCTGAGCTTTGACAATTGTCTGTGTGCTACCTACACACGCACACACACACACACATGCACGCACATACATCCTCTCATCCTACTCAGGAGCAGGAGGGTTGAGCTGGGCCTGAGACATCTGGGTGGATCTCAAACAGGCGTGTGGGCAGCCATGCATTTCAAGAGCCAGGAAAACTGACAGCCTGCTCTTTACTTTTCAACACACTCTCTCTCATTCACACACGCACATGCACACACGCAGCCATACTGGAAATCAGTTAATATCTATATCAGACAGTAAGGCACATTTAACAAGCCCTCAGTGTATGGTGAGCCTGGTGTTAGTGCTGGCTTCAGCATCTTGGTGGAAATAAGGAGAATAAGTGGCTTTTTATTCGATTACGAGAGAATAAAATCCCAGCAGCCCCTATAACTGGACCCTGATTTCAGCTAAACCTACTCCATGCAGCGTTAGTAAACAAATTTAGTGCTAATTTGCAGGTCATATCCACACTACACAACCACAAAGAGGTAAATTGCTAATTCATTACCACTAGCAGTGTTGGGAAAGCTACTTTGAAACTGTAAATTGTCAAGCAATTAACTCTTTCCCCACCTTTGACAAGATTATCCATAATTTATGACACACTTCCCTGCCAATGACAAATTTGTCCGGTTTTCCATGTTAATACGGTAATGGGGGTGCTGTTACTAGGGATGTGACGATTCACTCAACTCACGATGCGATACGATTAACAATACTAATTTCACGATACAATTTTTTTAAACAAAATTGGATTTAAGACAAATTATAAAATAAAAGTTTCCTTTTATTTCTCTGACAAAATTCTGCATATTTCTTTGTAAAATTTAAATATATATTTGATGTTAAATAATAACTCAATTAAAATTTTAAAACAAATCCTCAAAAATTTCCTTCAGTGAGATCTTCCAATGGTGTTTTCCTGGGAGGCGGTTGTTTCAGCTTCTTCACCCTCACCCCGAAAGGAAAGAGCAGAAATAAAAACACTATGTCAAGTTTAAGTACAACAGTGACAGGGGTTTAACATTGTTAAAAAGGCACAATTTTAATTATAATTTTTATCATTACACTTACAAGAGTTAGAAAAACAGAACACATTATTATAACATAATCAACTAATTATTGGGGTGATCCATGTACACATTAGGAGGAAGAGATAGTAAAATAAATACCTGGTTCTGCAACAGGACAGATTTCTCCTTCCATCTGTGGAATACATCCACGTCCTGGTCTTTCTCTGGATGAGGAAGAGCCTTGTATCTTTCGCTGTGAAAACACTAATGCTTGTGATCTCCATGGCAATCGCCCTCAACGCCACGAGTGGGGGTGCAAAACCGCCGGTCAGTGTGGTTTGGCCTATTATCATTTTACATGCTGACAGAGGTGACTGGAGCCTCTCACTATGTTGATTATTAGTCAGATAGTCAAAATGGTCCACACTTCGGATTTGAATGAGTCAACGTAAACTACGTGCTTGCCGTCGCCATGCTTCCGTTTACGGCGCGTGAACACACCCTCCAGAAGCTTGCGTGCTGCAAGTGAACGACGCCAGTGGTGCCATCTCAAAGAGGCATGAAATCCCTCACTAGGACCTTTTCCTGGACCGTTCCCACCTGGTGGAATGACCTGCCTGTCTCAGTTCGAGCAGCAGAGTCTGTAGCCATTTTCAAAAAACATCTCAAGACACTTCTTTTCCAGCAGCACTTGACCAATAAAGAATAGCACTTATCACTCTATTAGTTTCTGTTTGTTAAAAAAAACAAAAAAAACTGTCCTATGTGTTTTGTGCTAGATTCCGTGAGACTTGTTACATCGCTTGAATATTGTTGCCCTTGACTGTTCTTGGTTGCTTCTATTAATCTCATTTGTAAGTCGCTTTGGATAAAAGCGTCTGCTAAATGACTAAATGTAAATGTAATGTAATGTAACACGGGTGCGCTGACTGCGCTCGTGCCCAACTTTATGAATGAACTGAAAACATTTGCAAGCACAGTTCGTAATGCTAGCTACAACTTGCTCATTGCTATCGTGCTTGTAAAGTGAGGTCACAATATATGGTTTTAGCGTCCCTGCTGTTTAAAACGTAAATCACGATTCGTTTAACATCTCAACCGATTTAATCTTCACACATTTGTAACGATTTTCAACCGACTCCGACTGAATTGTTACATCCCCAACTGTTACGCATCTATTGAAAGAGTACAGAATCTCTGGATCCAAAAATAAGCGAATAAGACCTGTGTAAAATAGAAGACGTGGATAGAAAATTTTTCATACAAACGGCTCCTGAAGTTCCTTACAGGACAACTGGGCTTGGAAGCATAACATTCTTGAATTAGTTTTGGGTCTAAGATAACCTTGGCATGGACCCAGGAGCGCCTAGGAGCCATAGCCTTCCCAGTCCACAAGAAACTGCCGGGACCCACGTACTCAATGGACATCCAGTATTCGGTGGACTGTGTAGCCTGGCTGGCCACCAATGATACGAGGGGGGAGGTTTATCTGATCTCATGAAATGGCGTATGTATGACACGCCAATTCGTATGCATATTAAGACGCTTTTTAGCGTGTTTATCTACGCCGTTTCATTCACACACACACACACACACACACACAGTGCCCCTAAACCTACCCATCACAAGAAACATTTAGCATTTTTACATTAAAAAAAAACATAATTTAATATGTTTATAAATAAATTTACATTGTGGACACACACACATAATGGTTCAATTTGGCGTAGACATACACGCGGAATCACACGGCGTACACAATAACGCGGAATCACACGGCATACACATACACGCGGAACCACACGTCATACACATACACGCGGAGATGATGGTTTGTTTCGGCGTACACATACACGCGGAAAACACACGGCGTAGACATACACGCGGATAGCTCAAAATGCGTAGAGATAACACGCCATTTTGGGCTTTAGAAAGTGCCGTGTATGTTTACGCAAAGTCATGATGTCATGTTGACCTGTCGCAAAAAAGGGAAAAAAACAAAAGTGGTTTTAACAACAAAAGAGGGGTTTATCTTTAAAGACTTAGGTAAGTATAACGATAAGTAACTGGGTTAATTTTTCTGGCAATCTTGAAGGGGTCAGAGTGGGGGCAGGTCTGCGTCTGCGATTAGCCTGTTGTTGGTACTGCTGGGAGACTTTAATGAGCTTGATTCTGACCTTTTTTCATGTCTAGCGGCAGCACTTGAACTGTTGAGCGGACGGAACTGCAGCCTCCACTTCTTGCTCAGGAATTAGTGAAGGAGTATACCCGAACTGGCACACGAAAGGGGACATACCTGTAGCAGAGGAGCAAAGGGTGTTGTGAGCACATTCTACCTACATGATGAAGGAAGATCAAGAGGATGGGTTGTTAGCCGACATATACCTCAGGGTAATCTCAAGATCATTGTTAAGTCTCTTTGTTTGCCCATTGGACTCCAGGTGTAACCTAGAAGATAAACTCACTGTAACCCCCAGAAATTGACAAAATGCCTGCCAGAAAAGGGAGGAAAATTGGTGTCCTTGATCAGAGACAATGTCTTGTGGGATGCAGAAGACTCGAAAGACATGGTTTATAACCAATTCAGTAGTCTCTTTTGCAGTGGATAGTTTAGGCAAGGGAATAAATCGGGCGTTCTTGGAGAATTAATCAACTATGACCAAGATAGTGGTGTTGCCCTGTGATAGCAGGAATTTGAGTGATAAAATCCACAGAAAGATGAGCCCAAGGTCTATGTGGTATGACAAGAGGGTGAAGTAGCCCCTGGGGTGAATGGTGAGAGACTTTACTTTGTTTGTACTTGGGACAGGCATTTAACAATGTTGTGAAATCCTCCTTGATAGTTGGCCACAAAAACTGTCTCTGGAGGAACTCAAGGGTGTGAGAAGTGCCAGGATGACAAGTGAGGCACAAAAAGTTCTCCTACCGGAGGATTTGGAAGCGGACAGCTTTCGAGACAAACAGACAGCCGGGGTGGTAGGATAAGATGAACTAGAATCGGTTGAAGAATAAGGACCAATGTGCCTGGAGGGGGTTGAGTCGCTTAGCTTGCTGAATGTATTCCAGGTTCTTTTGGTCCATAAGCTCTTGGAATGAGTGTTTGGCCCCCTCAAGCCAAGGCCTCCACTCTTCAAGCGCTAGTTTAACTGCCACTACCTCGATCCCCTATTTGATAGTTCCTCTCCATCGGTGTAAGACGGTGGAAAAGCACATGGATGCAGCTTGTTGTCCGCCCTTCTTTGAGACAGCACAGCTCCAACTCCTACGTTCAAGGCATCAAGCTCCACAAATGAAGGGAGTATCTGGGTTCAGGAGAATAAGACCAGGTGCAGAGGTAAAACTGCATTTTAGTTTGTTAAAGGCCAACTCGGCTTCAGGTCCCCAACAAAAGCCACCTGTGTTCCCCTTAGTGAGGGCAGATAAAGGAGCCACTAAAGGATGAACTTGCAATAGAAACTGGCAAAGCCTAGAAAATGTACTTCTTTTACCGACGAAGGAGTAGGCCAATCCACATCTGCTTGAACCTTTTGAGGGTCCTGTTATATCTGGCCAGGCTTAATGATGAACCCCAGGAACTGGACCTGGGTCACATGAAGCTCACATTTCTCGGGTTTGAGATAAAGGTGGTTGCCAGTAAGGCATCTGAGAACCTTACTGACATGTTTCACATGCTCTTGGAGGGAACTCAAGAAGATGAGGATATAATCTAAGTAGATCAACACAAATTGGTTGAGCATGTCTCTGAGAACATCATTAACGAGATCTTGAAAGACTGCAGGAGCAATAGTGAGACCGAAAAGCCTAACTAAGTATTCATAGTGTACAGTGGGCATAATGAAGGTGGTCTTCCATTCATCTCCTTGTCGTGTGGACACAAGATGGTGTCTATGAAGAGGTTTAACTGATGGTGGGAAAAGTAAGTTAATAATGTTGAATTTTAGGGTCGTTTACTTCTAAGATCTGATGGTAACTGTATGAAATGCTTGTGTACGTCATCCACCACTGGTAAATAATAATGATTTACACAACTGCATCAAAAACAAAGATGCATGCAACATTTAACTAAATATTTAAAGTCCCCCTGTTGTCAATAATTGTATCCCTTAAAACTAATCTTTGATGACTAAAATTACATATTTAAAGTTTTTTTTTGTTAATGTTCTATGTAACTCTACACCCTTGTTTCATGAATATGCAAATTAGCCCCACCTCCACTCACTCACACCACCTTTGAGATCCACATGGTCGGCTCAACTTTACTGAGGTAAATGCTGCATGGTATCGCTCTTTACTACATCAATTACATAATAGTAATTCATGATTAGCCTATCAAACAGCTAATAATGTGTTGCTAATGTTACACAAACCATATTGCCGTTCGCCATCTCAGTCTGCCTTCTAGAAACAGTATCCTTAGAAACGTTTTGAACAACTTAGAATGTCAGTGGAAAAAGGCATATAGTTCATAATATCATAATATATATCATATACACAATTCACCCACTATATTGCTAAATATACATGATTGGTTATGGTTACAAGGTAGTTTGTGACATCAGAAACACCAGTAATTTCAAACTGCGTTTTTGAGATTGTCAACTGAGTTTGGTTCACTGCAGAAAGAAAATACTCAACAATGGTGTTGACTTATGACTTTGCACATGGTTAGTCTGAAAGCATATTAAAAACACAACATAGATCGACAACATTAAAACTTGATTTTCACCACAGAAAGTCTTTAAGGAGAAAAAAAAGAAGATGCAGGGACTGGTGTTGATTTACTGTATTTATTTGATCCTTGAATCGTTTTTTTAGAAGAACCATCTAAATGAATTGATTCATTAACAGTTGAATAAGACCAGATATGATTATTGCCTTGGATCATTTAGCTGAAAAGCTAAGAGTGTAATGCCCTGTGTGACAGAAACACAGCAACATTACATCTTGTTGTAAAAGTAGCTTGTTACTAGACAAACTGTAGCATTTCAAAAACAGTTTAAATGTCACACTACTGACAAATTTAGTTAAGTTAGTAATGCTAATCTAAAGAATTAACTTCTGCACACCACTCTGCTATCTTCTATGATAAGCTATGGTGACCCTGATGTCCAGCCTCTGAGAACAAGCACCAGGGGTCTCCATCTTTTCAGAAGTGTGAGCATAAACATTAGCAGTATCTCTGCCTGCTCGGTGGGGGCTTGGGGCAGACAGATGGAATCTATTAGAAAAAGATCTGGTCTATGGAGCTTGTGATAGCTTACACACACAACCACACACACACACACACACACACACACACACTCTATTTAGACTGTAACATTTGCCAAAGGGGATGTCACATGATGTAGTCAAATCAATGGAGCTTCCTCATTCGCCATCATAGGAGGAAATGTATATTCCCACATTTTCTTTCTCTTCTCCATCTGCTTCTCTTTCTCGCTATCTCTGCGCTATTCTTTCATTCACCCTCTATGATTCTCTTATAGATCACATAGTGCCTCATAGGTGATGTTTTCATTAAAATGGTTCTTTGCAGAGGGAAAAATATCAAAGATGCTGGGAGTAGTTGTCACAGTTTTTTCTCCAGTGAATATTTTTCAAGCTCTTAAAGTCTATAAAAAAGCTATTCCACTATTATTATCCAGAAAAATGTATATAGTTCACTGAACACATATTTTACAATAGCACAGTATGTTTTCAGACTATATGGACAAGTTGTCACAATGGAACTTGCCATTAAACAAAAAATTAAAAGGTTTTTTTAGCTAAATTATACTGCTTATGCCGAGTTCACACTGCATGACTTTCAGAGTCATCAGATCAGTCTTTTCACACTGCACGATTATCTGGGGTAGCATTCAGTTGCTACTGTGTGGACATTGTATGATGGATCGGTGACAGTGGGTTACGCATTGCATGACTTTATAATAGGAAGAATTGCAGACAACTCTGTCTGGTCCGCAAACAACCAAACACACACAAGAAGTGATAAGGAAAAAACACAAGATCACGCATGCGTGAGACCAGAATTCGGGCGTGGAACTGGAATTGTTATTAAAAATGGTAGCCTACAAGAAGCTTGCAATCCAAATGATCTGTGTGCTGATTTAATGGTTGGGAAGACATGGGGAGCAAGGATTAGTATCTTGCTCTCTCATTGGCTGTAGGTTATCACACTACATTACCGATGTCATTTTCATACAGAACACATTTCACACAACAGGATTTGAATCACAGACAGGTTCAGATATGTAGCATGCCAAATATCTCACAGGCGTCGGCGACACATCAATTCTCTCAGAGCGCGTCTTTGATTATTCACACTGTATGATTGTCGCTCGTGTGAACGAGCACCTATTTGCCTCTGATTTCAGGCATTTGCCGGCGATTTTGCAAAACCTGACGGTGAGTGAAAATCTGGGCTAAAATCATCCAGTGTAAACTCGGCATTAGGGATTAAAACACACATCAAGTTCAAAACACTTAAGCATCGGTATCTGTTAGCGAACATTCCAACACAGCTGAGTTTTGTTGGTGGCCATGATGTGAGTTAGATTTTCCTGCTCGCTCCGTTAGTGTTAAAGGTGTTGGCTAATGCAAACGCTAAAGCGAAAAGTCACAACCAAACGTTAGCGATTGGTTATGGTTGATCCAGAGTGGCTCTGGGCAGATCCAATAGTTTTAAACTCCAACATAGTACCCGTCTTCAAGAAAGATAACGCTTGTCAATGGAGATTGGCCAGACTCTCTGTACAAATGAAATGTACGAGTCTGGCAGGACCAGGCTACATAAGATGTACATTGGTATCCAAACAGTTTTCTTTACCATTGACTGCCTTGGTATGAACAACAACAACACCATTTCTCAAAATATATTTTATGTTCCAAAGAAGAAAGAAAGTCATACAGTTGGATTGGTATGTGTTTTGAACTTGACAGAATTTTTGGGTGAACTATCCGTTTAATTTGGTTTTGAACTACAGTAGGTGTTACGAAACAACTGCTAGAAAAAACACATTTGTGTAACTGGACTTTTGACTCACCTTATAGTTACAAAGATAGGGGTCCTCCATTTGGCAATCAGCAAATTGAATTTACGCCCAATGAAAACAAAATCTATGCTCGCAAGAGGTTGTTTTTCAGGCAATTATAGGTCACTTGGCATACAGAAGTCACATGAGCATTCTTTAAAGATGGCGCGGTATGTTGGGTCTCCTCTCGATCCTCCCATGTCTCTCGCTCGTCTACCTCGCCACAGTTCATCTGGAAAGTCTGATTCTGCAGTTTCTCTGTGATATCTCGTACTATAACCTCCCAGAAACACCTCATACGTGGCAGCTCACAAGTATAAGGGGCTTTCTTTGCCATTAATGCTTGGATAACACGCCTATATCTCCTTCAATTAAAAATAACGGCTAGTAAAATAATGGCTGCGATATATGTAAACCTACCAACATCTGTTGCCATGTTTTTTCAGAATGACTTGTTGCGTGAGGAAATTTTTTTGTTTTAGTCGCATAATATCGGTTAATGGAAACAGTTTCATTTCGCAGTAGTTTTTTATAGACATTTAGAAAATATTGCAAAAATTTTGCACAAATACGTAATGGAAGCCTGCCTAATGGTCTACCTTATATGTTCCATACATATAGTCTCTTGATTCCATCTGTCGCCGCTCCCTCTCTATCCCTCTCTCCGCTGTTAATTTTCTTCCGTCTTGCTGTCTAACCTCACCACTGTCTCATGATACATCAAAATCAATAGGGCCATCACAAAGAAACGCATATATGGCCAATTTCCTCCCACCCTCCCCCACATGCTTTTATTCTCCTCCATCCTTGCATCAAACTCCAGTAGTGCTGGCTAATCATATCCCCTCTGTGGCACGGCGGAGAAGACAGGAGGCAGACAGACGTTCCTATAGGGTGTGCCCGCTGCCAAACCGCCTGAAACAGCCTTCATCTTTTATTTCAGGAACACCTCTTTAAGAGACTGAGAATGAACCGAGGGTAGAACTGCAATCTGATGGTGTGAATGAAAACAATAGCCATTCGTACACAGATGCATTCAATGCTTCTTAATGCCACAAAAGCTCTATGGTGCATTTAAAATCTTGACATAGGGAGTATTAACAAGGTTAATAATTGTAAAAACACAGAAATATGCAAACGCACACACTGCGAGTGTCAGGGTGGCAGTGAGGCGTGTAAATGGGGGTAGGAAGTAGAACCATATTCAGTGTCTATTTTCGCACACACTTTCACAAACACTTTTAGAAATACTTCAATCTCAAGCACTAACACATGTAAATTCAAATGTGTGCAAACCATTTAGATACACACACAAAGCTCGTAGATACGCATGCACATGTGAAACGACTAGAAAAAGGCATGAGAATTCAGCCACTACATTTAAACAGCAGACAAATTGTCCATCGGTAGTTCGATTTAGGTATATCAAGACTTCACGTTGTCGAACAACACTATAGGCACAAATACAATTAAACACATTGCACTTGGCCTCCCACACCCACCTGCCACTCAAATCGCCTGTCAACTCGAGCCTTGATGGATTTTGGCTGTTTTACTGCAGGGATTTATGTCAATCAAACCTGATACAATACACCCAACCGACTTGCTTCAAATTATCTTTAGCGTGCTGCCCAAGGTTCTCAGATATGTCACAACACCCATGGTTTTATTTAATCCCGGGGATCAGTTTCAATCTCTATAATCCTGACTGCATACATATTGATATTTGAGCCCTTTTTGCTCTGACCTATCGAGTTCGGATTCGATAAGTTCTGGATATGGAGATATGGCGCGAGGAACACTACCTTTTGTGCTGATCTCTCCGAACATATTTCTGTCATTGATTTTAGTGACTGCCGAAGACAGTGATGGGTGATGGGACGGCTAATGTAGCTATTCATGCATCGCCAAACGCCGATCCGATTCGTTTTCCGACTGATAAATAGACAGGAAGACACCTTCACGAATGGAAAAGTGCTTTTAAGACGATATCTGGTTTTCTTTTCGTTCAAAAGCCGAAGCGGAAAACCCCACCCAACAATCCCAGATGCAAGAACACAGCCGCACACAGTCGGAGCCACACATTCTGCGCACTGTAACTGCACTGGCATGTCATTTCCTGCAAATCATGACACGGAGTCATTGTGTTGTTCAGACCCCAGTCAGTGAGTAAATGAAATGCTATATTGAAGCACATAGTGAGAAACAAAGCCTCCGTCATCATGGAGTTAACCCCTAGGCACATGATCCCTCAATTTAGTGCCATTAGCATTGATTTATTTTTGGTCAACATGAGTGATAACTTACTGTTTTATATAGGCAAGCTGTTTTTGCATGATAGACACTCACTTTCCAATGCGCACAGTGACTCTACTGTCATGTACAGCAATTTTACCCCCACCGCAAGCTCACACATGCTGCTTCATCAGTGCACGCACAGCGCGGTGGTGGTAGCGTGCTCATTCTAGCATGTCTCGATGACTTATCCTAATCCTTATGTCTTAGGCAAATACCAATAGCTGAATCAATCTCCAGTGTGAAGGCATTCCCCTTGTTTCTACTCTTTTTTTTTGCTTGAATTTTAATGAAGACAAAGCAGGAGCTCCAATCGGAAGGTGGGAGAGACCACTCAGAGTCAGACGGAGGGTGTCGGTGATGGTATAGATGGAGAGCGCTCATGGCTTCCTCTCTCCCTCCCGTCTTCCCGTTCCCCCTCTTGTCAGCACTCTCCCGTGGGTGGTACAACCTGGCAGATTACAAAACACCCCTCCCATGTGTCTCTCTACTCTCTGTGCCAGGGTGAGGCTACCGATCTCATTCTCCTGGTGCGTGTGAGTGTGTGAGTGGAGGTAGGAAGCAAGGATGGAGAAAGAAACATAGTTAGTGAACAAGAGCGAGAGGACGTATGAAAGAGAGTGTGTGTGAGATCCGAGCTGGGAAGCTCATGGAAGCGATGGGACACAATCGACACCACTGTCTGCAAAGATCATGAGGGTATCCGAGGGGTAAGTGCCGCCTGCACACACACACACACACACACACACACACACACACACACACACACACACACACACACACACACACACACACACACACACACACAGACATACATGTGCTATACACACTCATTGGCATTGTCTATGTGTGTATGCTCTAATGCCTGAGGCCCTGCAGACCATACTTCCTTTATTTGGAGTGTGTCATGTGCACACCACCGGTGATGCCTTTAACAGTATATGTTCCCTTTTGTATAACGGTTTGTCACATTTTTAACCTGTCCACTGTAGCGTCACACTAAGAACAGTGACTTCTCTGTCAAGCCGTGATGTGGACGAGGGGACTGTCCCTTTTGGTTCCCTTAAACAATGAGACTTTTCAAAGATGCCCTCGGAATTTTCGAAAATACGGAAAACGCATGTCGCCAAGAGAAACGCTCACCTTTATGCGATCAATTTTATGTAACACTGCAAAGGCTGTCCAGAAATCACTGTGCAAGCCCTGTTCACACCGCAAATAATCGGAAACGGCTCACATGCAAATACACAGACATGGACACATATGTGTTCATATGCACTCATTCTCATACACACCACACACACACCTTTGAGTGAGATAAAGCAGTGAGTATAGAACTAGCTGGAGTCATTATGAGTATACAAGTCGCTTTTCATCTAGGCGAAGGTGTAGGAAGCAGCTCTATAGATGCAGAGAGCTTCAGTAAGCCCTACCCTATGGAATATATAGAGCTATTTAAGGCTATAAGTGAGAGACAATTTAGAGACCCCGTAGATAAAGTTTTGCCCCTGTGCTCTAATAGCTGTAGTTTTAATGTAGGCAAAACTGGGAGGCCAATGTCTCTAAGAGAACTAGTCAGAGGTCAGGTGTGGTCGCACTGTGGCGGCACCTTGCCTAGGCGGCAGTCGCCTGCATACAAATGAACCCTATGTGTGCTACAAATTCACTGTGCAAAATCTATATATCTATCTTTTTGTGTATGTGCTATCAGAACATCTATGTGTCTGTGTGTGTATAGGTAAAGGAAATGTATGTGTGCTATGTATCTCTGTGTGTGTTTGTCAGCGGGAGGCTTCATTAGTGAGCTGTGGGAACCCAGGTACATTAGTCTGCATCTCTCACCTGCGTCCATCCACACAGGAGTCTACACTGACATTTCCTGTTCTCAGCTTACCATAATGTGAAAGGCCATTTACCCCGTATTACCAAACAGCAATCCAAAGATACACACTTTATCGCAGATATGCCAAAGAAAATTGCCTTAATGAATGTACGCTCATGGCCTCAGGCTCATTTTTGAGCATCAGTGACTATGAAAGGTATTTACCATTCTCCATGCATTTAGTTTATCAACAGATAAATGATTTGAAGTGCACATGAATTACATACTAAAGCAAAGATGGCTGAATTTCTCCGTATTGAGATATACGTTACGTATTTAGCACAAGGAGGATGTCAGTGTCAGCCGAGTACATTTCCATTATTCACGGACACGTATGCGTAAGTGTGTGGTGCACATTTGATGCCATCCTGAGAATAGAATTGACATATGATAATGGCAACTTGATGATGTAGTATGACCCTCATAAAAGCAATAAGGTTCCGCCCGGCGTGTAATTCATACATGGGTTTGCATAATGCCCTGAATAAATGGCCCCTATTGTGACACCTAGCTGCTCTACAAACAGCAATTTGGTTGTGCTTGTGCATTTCTCTGCATGTGTATTCCTCACACCCTGAAGAAACACTAAATGATGAGCGCCTAGAAAATTCCACCATATTGAAACCTTTCTAAATGGCTATAGACGGAATTATATTTAGGCCTGCTTCTCATTATCCTAATTGAAGATGACTCATTGACATCTGTCAAGGTTCATTTAAAGCCATGTTTAAAAGTCACTTACATTGCTCCCTAAACTAAACACGATTTAGGTCTCACACATTATTTGGATTGTAGTGCTTGCTCGGTGTACCATTTGGTTTCAGTTGCGCTCCATATGCTCATGTGGCTTTGGGTGTGGTGCCGTACGCAACCAAATGCTGGACTAACCGTGAGGATTTACCTAAGCTGTGTGTCTGCGAGTGGTTTTGTAACGCTGTTGGATTTTTCTTGTATAAGAGGCAATTAATGTCATTTGTAAACGAGCGGCACTGCAAAGCAAAAGATGCATTTAAGACCAACTATTACTGTTACCTTGTTATATGGGATATGACATAAGGCACCCAAGCATGCATGGCTGACTTTTATTCCAATATCAGGGGTCATATTACAGTGTTAGTGAGTGACAATGTTCATATATACCGCTTTAGAGTGCCGGAAAACAGTATACGTATTTGCAAAAGATGAGTGTAAGACAAAGACAGAAAGGAAAGGGGGAATTTTCTGTTTTATCCTTCTTCAGCATTCTGCATTTATTTAATATATATATATATATATATATATATATATATATATATATATATATATATATATATATATATATATATATATATATAAAATTCAGATATGAATGAGGTTTTAGGATTGTTAAATAACAAAAGCATTAATCTAATACGAAGCCCTCCTTGTGGATCTGCTCACAAAATGGCCGTAGAGGCAAAGCTGCCCACAGGCTCTGTGATTGACAGAGAATTCCTTCGAGGATGGATATGCGCTATATGGTGAGGAGCTCAGGAAGTGTGTAGGCAGAATCACCAGCGCACCAGGGAGGTTCCTCGTCTTTGTTCTCCAAACCATAACTGTTGACAAAGGCAGTTTGAAAGCAATTTGTTTTTTAATCAATGCATTTTCCCTCTGTGTTTGTGCAATGCGAATTTCATTAGACGCGTTTTAAAAGATGTCAGGAGATGGAAGTATGCGTGTACAGTATCTGTACGTAAAGCGAACGAGTGTGTCGTTTGCTTTGTGTTGACTGAGTGGAGGTTTTGTGATTAGATTGCGTTTTACGTGTTGAGCATTCAAGGTTTCCTTCACTGGTTTAATTAGTACAGAGTTACAGTTTTACATATAACACATCATTAATATTCATGAATTCATAAATTAGACATTGATTTCAGTGATCTTTCTATTAAAGCAACACAATTATTTTGCAATCCAAAAGCACATTTACCGATTTATCATTTTAATTTTCACTTTTTTTGATTGTATACATCCCTGTTTATCTAGTATTTAATGTTGTCAGTCATTTTAATATACAAAATTACTCAGCTATACAGAATATTGATTTAAAACAAGCCATTATTATTAACGTCAATTATGAAAATGGCCTTTACGTGAAGGAATGTATTGGCATGCATTATTCTATTGGTTAATCCTCAGCACAGCACTCGCTAATACTAAATTCTATTCATTGCCACAATAATGGCGATATCAGACAAAAGCTTCTCAGCAGAGCAAATGCACAATACCAACGCTGATTAGTCTATTAAAGAGATAACATGCCTCCCATCCCCCTCCACCCATCTCTATCTCTCTCTTTCTCTCTCACACACACTACCTCATTTTTCTCATTGATTGGTTTCCTATGCCGGAATTAGCCTCCCATTTCCGTTCCTGAGCTATATGCTCTATCCAGTGGTTTTCAGTCCTGGTCCTGGTCCTGGTCCTCACAGCATTTCACATTTTGTGCGTTTTTCTTTAACACACCTGATTCATTAGCTCATTAGAGACTGAACTGATTGAGAAAAAAAGAAAAAAACACTTCGTTCTTTATCTTTCTGTTTCCATCACAGTCTCTCCATATCTGTTCACGGACACAATACAATTTTACTATAAAATAATTAACATGTTAAATTAGTGTGATTAGTTGAAACAAAAATAACGCAATACACATTTTGTAGTTTAGTTACTGTGAAGTTCATCCATTTTTTTATTTTACACAATGATGTAATGCATTTCAAATCTTTACATTTTATTTGTCAGCAAAAATGCTGTAAATTACAGTTAATTTCATACATTAATCAGCATATCTATATATCAGTTAATGAAATTATAGATATTGCTCAACAGAATGATGGGAAATTAGAGAGTAAGCTGAATAGGGGCATCTCTCTTATGAATTCTGACAGTCATCCAACGCAAAGCAATGCAGCCAATATTCCATGTAATGGAACCATTAAAAGTTATTAATAATACAGGGTGTGTGTGTGTGTGTGTGTGTGTGCGTTTAGCGTCTGCACTCCCCGAGGGCCTCGTAAAACAGACGTGTTCTATATTCACATCTCTTTGATGCCGGTTTGTAGGGTTTCCCTTTATTTGTTTCCCCTTCATTTACATTTACACACACACACCAGCGTGTGTTTTCATGAACATACTTGCACTCAGACACACGTGTCATGTGACCGCTCTGGAGTCTCCTCTGAGTTCTTTGTGTGCAGCCTCTCACGCTGTCACACTCAGACACACCACACACGCGTGTTCCTGTATGTGTGTGTGTGTGTGTGTGTGTGTGTGTATGTTCTCTGTTGCTCCTGCATATCTGCACACGCACTCGCTGCGTGGGCTTTGTGTGGGTGGAGAAAGTGGAGAACAATGATGGGTTCTCTTGTCTGTCTGGTCGTTCGCGTCAGGATATGTGTGTGTGTGTGTACGTGTGTCTCCAGTGTTCTGATGCACTTATACACAAAGGTAAGCACTTTCTTCTTTTATACTTTGCTGTCTTACACCTTGTTTCATTTCCTAGAAGATTCCTGTAAGACGGATTGTATAGCATTACACTTGATGCTGCACATGGTTTATTATATTGTTCATATAATATTGATTAGCTTATTGGTGAATGTGAAATAAATGATGGAGGCTTAAAGAACAAAATTCCGTTCTTCAAGAATTTCAGCGACTGCCTTTGTCTTCACACCACCTACATGCCACATGACCATGCGTTTCTTAAACATAAGATGGGATTTTATCATGATAATTTGTTGTGAATTAATTACAATTGATACATTTTGATACACATTTTTCCTCTCTATCCATTCCATCCTCAACATTTGCATGACTATAAGAGCGGACATCTCACATTCATTCATTTACCATAATGTGGCAAGATCGAACCATGTTGCCTGTTGTAAAGCGCTTTCCACATTCCATCACACTCCTTCACCGAGGGGTTGTCTGGCCTTTCCGCTCTCCCTTTCTCTCCTATGTTTCTCCCTCCTCTCATTGTCCTCCTCAACTGCCTATAGCGGAAATGTGCTGAATCCATGCTCGCCTATTTCCATATCAAAAGGTGAGCTATCACCACGGGAGTTATTGGTGGGAAATGTTCTTAATTATTATGGCAAGGATAATATTAGTTCTGTTTGACAAGGCTGGGTTTGATTGAGGTTTAATTGAGCTATTTTTATAGGTTTCACCTTGGGTTTATCTGTCCGTAGCTCTACCAACTGTAAGAGCCTTTATCAGAGAAGGGTTTTTTCAGCTTTCAGATGCCGGTGCCAGAACTGTTAGGAGGTATTGTGCACCGTTCTTATCTGAAGAACAGGACTTGGTACACAACACAATAGTTTATACTTCCCTTTTGTTCCTTATTAGGAGCAAATCTTTTGCTTTTTGGTCCAATTGACTCGCCCATGTTTAGCTTTGTCTGAAAATGCAGATTCACAAAAGAAAAGAATGTAATGAAGACATTTATAGATGGAAACTATTTCCATGAGTCAAAGAAATATGTATGTTATGGTGTAATTTGGTATATTTGCATTCTGTAACTTATTTTAAAATACATATTTGATCTCATTGTACATATATGGATTAAATTAGTCATTTTTGACACGAGTACAAAGCACAGATGTGTACCGTCCCTTAACCCCATGAATGTTTCGCCAAATCATTATTACATATTCGGGTCTTTAGTGACCCGGATCTATATCTAACACGGATGGATCTCTAATAAAATAGAAGAAAAAAATAAAGCATATTTTGTTACGTTTTGGAGCTTGAAAGGGTTGAGCTTGAGCGGATGTTTTATACTATCATCACTGTCCTCATCAGAGCTCATTTCCCAGAAGCATCTGGCTCATATTCACAATCTCAAACGTCCTCTCAAAACTATAATTTTCAACACCTTCAAAATCAATATTTTGATCGCTGACCACTTCCTCACCAGATCCACCATCAAGTGACAGTAATATTGGATTGCATTCAGTACTTGCTCTGCTGTAAATCGCTGAGCCATTTTAAGTTTTACTGCTGATTTTTCTTATTCTTTTGTTTTCTGCCTGCGGTAACTATGAGTGAAATCACTGTACCATTGTGTATCAGACATTACCAACTTGTGGAATAAATGTGAATTGCATGTAGTCAGCCATCAAAGATTTAATTATTGTTTTGCAGAAAAAAATATACTTACACTATTACGCACCTCGGGTCATTGGCGACCCTATACAATTTTTTACAAAAAAAAAAATTAATAGGAAAACAGGCATTCTTTTATATATTTTTAAATGTAATTTAATTTAAAAAAAATATATTGTTATATTGTTTATAATGAATTGATTGAGGAATACTAAGAAGGTTGATGTATAACTTTAAAAAATGAATGAGAAGGAGGGTAGTAAATGACATGTGGGTTAAAAATCGACTAGTCAGAAGTAGTGATCCACTTTAAATGAAATATATGAGAACACTACTGGCAGTCCTCTGGCATATTTCTCAATGCTTTGTAGTTCACGGAGTCATCGGTTCTGTGTTCAGTAGAGTGGAAGAATTTGGCTTGAACTGTAGACTCAGCCTCATATGAACTCACTCCATCCCTCCCCTCAGTTCATCTCTCCCCTCCCCTCCCATCCACGCCCTGCACTTTCATTTCTACAGCTTAACATGCTACAAAAGGGTCAGGGTCGTAAATCACACTACAAATCCATGTTAAAACTGCTGAAGATTTACTAGATTTTATCTTCAGTAGGAGCTACCTTTTTCTGCCCGAGACACCGCTTCTAACAGATGTCAGGGGAAATTGGGATTGAGCAATTGATGTAATATTCAGTTTCTCAGTTGAGCAGGGGAGGGTGAAAGCCTAAAATGAGTGAAATTTATCTGACATCTTTTGTTGGAATTAATTGGTACAGTTTAGGATAGCATTGAAAGCTTTTGTATTTTTCTTTTTTGAAGGTAAAATATGTAACACTAGCGTCAACAAACAGTTTAAAAGAAAATTTTGATCTCCTTGGGTCCATTCGGAAAAAGCACATTTATTTTAAATTAGCTGAGGCTACTAATACTGAACCCGACCCACGTCCAAGCCACTGGACCCAACCCCGCTCGATTCTCAGGTCAGACCTTGGGTTTTCGAAACCAAGTGGACCTGTGAAGACCAGGTTTAAAGCCTTCATGCTGACTTTTTCAAAATTTTTATTTTCTTGACTTAAACCGATCAAACTCATACAACTTCATCACTAATTTGCCAATACATTTTCTCATGAGATTGGTTAAGCAATGTTGCTAATTTCAAAATTAGCCTATAAATGGCCTACTTATATGAGTCTCTGCATATTAAACCAAGAGCCAGTTCCTGGTAATTTTCTATATCTCTGGAAAATTCAGTTTTCTTTGAAGATGTTGGACACTGATCTGGGGTGCATTTCCCAAAAGCAACAATGGTCGCAAGTTCCGTCTTTACCAACAGAGATCAATGGAACTTCTGACCATAGGTGGCTAACAATGCTTTCAGGAAACGCACTCCTGCTGGACTGTTATTTATTCTTCAAAATACTTTTCTTTGACTCCACAAATGTGCATGTCCAAATCCCAAAGAGTTCTGCTTTGTCATTTATGAATAATGTAGATGAAAATTATAAAAAACAGTCAATATTTATGCATTGAAATTGCATTGCCAGTGTATAAGAGGATTAGTTACATGGCATTAGTGTGCTGTCGACATCATGAGTGTGTCGACACTGGGATTATGACACAAGGATAATTGGCATTTTTCATGGAATGCCAGAAGACAAACTGCGATGGTAATAATGAAATAGTGCACTCGAGGTAAAACAGGCAAACAAAATGGACATCAGGTAACAAAGATGAACATTTTGTCCTAAATCAATGTTGATATCCCATTGAACAGTTCTTCTGCGGGTTTAAGTGAAGCGAGGATCAGAGCAGATTTCGGAAACGGCTGCCGTGAAACCTGAATTGCCGTGGCTCTCTAATCCAGAGAAGAGCTCTTCACGCGCTCTTAATATGTGTGCTTTAATAGACGGCAAGACCTGAATAACCGCAGCTTTGAAGTAATTCTGTTCTGAACTCCCTCTCTGGCTCTGAACTGACCCTTTCTCCTCACCGTATAAAAAACAATTGCACATTCATATTCGCACAACTAACCTTCACACTTTATCCGTTCAGCCATCAAACACATTAGATCCTGCTCTACTCTGCACAGTTGTGATAGAGTGACACACAAAGGGCTTGTAGCACTAGTTTGCACAGCCTGTTTTCTACAGGATGACATTGCTTGTGCCCGCGGCAGTCTTAAATGGATTTCACACCCATACCTCCTCAGTGGGAGATTTTCTGCTGCTGGGCCCAAACTTAGCCACAAACTGTCAGCAATTTTACATTTGCTGCTTGAGGATAACAGATGCTTCCTTTCAATGAATTGTGACTGGAATATAAGAAAAATGTGGATTCAATAATGTATTTTATTATTATTATGATTAAAATATGGGTGCTTATGCTCCTGTGGACATTTAGATAACATCGTGTTGTGGAAATGATGTCATTTTGTACATACATGTTAACTAACTATACATGTAAGAGTATAAGTTGAGTATTAGTAGGGTTAGGGTTACAGTTAGAAGAACAAGTTGGCTGCATTCACACAGAGATTACGGAAAATACACTGATGACGTGTCCTCGGATTTGTACCGGAATCGTTTGATTTTGGTTCACTCACTGCCAGTGATTTTTTTTGGGGGGGGAGGGGGGATCTGTGCGTGCGTTCACACACATCCCGTAAAGATTCCGTAAAGACATATGACATAGATGTGATGTGTAATTTCTCTGCAGCGTCTTGAGTTTTTGCTTATGATCTGCGTTTTCTCCCGATCCATTTTTTTTTTCCTGATTCGATCATGAACTAGAGTATTGCGTACTGCTCCACTAAGCTGGCGAATGACCTCAGCTTCAGCATCATCACTACGAGACACCCCTCGCAGCATTGATCCTGCCTTTTGTTCACACAGGGTGTGTTCTGGGACTGATCCAGGCAATGTTATAGGTCCCCATCCTGGGATCAATCTCGGGACGTGTTTGCGTTCACACAGAAGGCACTCTAGCAATTTCATGTCATTTTTCTGGGATCAATGCTCTGTGTGAAAGGGGCTTTATAGTCAGTAGAATGTCTGTTGGGGGGCCGTCAAAATAAAGTGTTAGTAGATACATTAACTCTTTCCCCTCCAAACATGGAATTTTCCGTTATTTGTGAGAAAACGCTTCCAGGCCAAACACAGAATTTTCCGTGTTTCCATGTTTTCACTGTTAGATGCTAGGGGGCGCTATTACGCATCTTCTGAATGAGTACAGAATCTCCTGATCAAAAGCGATCGGATGCGGATGCATATGCAAAATAACGTGATTGTCATCATTAAACATTATATGAATCAAAACTATCACATGTTACTGAATTTTGAGATAGTTTTTTTTTTAAGATTATTACAATTAACAGTAAAATTCCATCAAATTAAATTGAATAATCCTTACATATTTTAATTGATAAAGAATTGTTTAATTATTCAATTAAAATATGTAAGGCTTATTCAATTAAATTTGATGTGATTTTGGTATTAATTGAAATTCGTAAATGCAGACAGTCTTCTATAGAGTCTACTAGTGTATATATATATTTACTATGGCTAATTTAATAGCTAGAAT